>OX421439.1:5017500-10017500 GCA_949126915.1 Musotima nitidalis | reverse complement strand
AAAGAGAGAACGTGCCTTTAATTTGTGACTACATTAAATACACATGTTAAGTGGAGTCCATTTTGGGCATTATAATCTGTTTGAATAAAATTTTAGTTCACTTTTAATTACAAATTCAGAGAAATATATTTTCTTTTGGGCTAAATGATTTTTAACACAAAATTCAACTTTAGGTCAAAAGTATGACCACATTTCTCCCTATCGTTTTCAACTTAACTGGTTATCTATTCCTCAGCGTCGCCAAGTAAGGCTCCTAACTACCCTTTTTTCCATTTGACGTAATCCTGAGTTACCTGAATATTTACGCTCCAAATTCAGAACTCTTTCTTCTACTCATTCTAGGCAGCTTCGCTCGTGTGACAACTTTCTCCTTGCCACTCCACAACACAGTTCAGGTTTTATGTCGAACTCTTTCTGCATAAAAGCTATTCAACTTTGGAACTCTCTCCCTACTGATATAAGGTTGGCAGAAAGCAAGCCTACTTTTAAAGGGTTGCTCAAGAAATACTTTCTTGAGGTGTCATCATCCGATTGAGTCTACATATCATAATTAGTATTAATTTTGTGTATAGGTATATGTAGTTTATTAATAACACATATTTAATTCTATGTAAGTTTATATGTTTTCTTATTCGTACTGCCTCATACTTTTCTGCTAACCCAAAGGTTAACTGGTAGAGAATGCCTTGCAGCATTAAGGTCGCCTTTTGTACATTTTAATTTTAATTTGTGCGATAAAGTTTAAATAAATAAATATTATTGGGTAGTGGTTAGTTGGTATAATACGTAAAACTCAGTTTCGCATGGGTGTCTATTACACCGTGTATTTGTAATGCTAAAGTCGAACAAGCTCTACGTGATATTATCATACACACCAAGTTAGCTGAGCTTATTTTCTGTTAAGTTAGCTTTGTAGCGTAGCTCAGCTTAGGCTGGTGTTACGCTTGATGTGTATACTGGACTTATATTTTTTCGTTAAATAATTTTAGAACTATAAATTGCATTCATCAAGCACGTATTTTCTAGGGATGTCATACAACTTTTGGGATATCTCATCGTCTTTTAGCCACAGACTGCTTCTGCTAACTGCATGAGCACACTATGAGAAATAAGTTACAGAAGCAATAACTTTATTCTTAAGCGTTTGAACGCTAAAGAACCAAAAAAATACATGTTCTATTAAGTCTGTGGACTGAAGGAAAATAAGGAAGCTAAATATTACAACACTGCTAGCAAAACGGGTGTTTTGTTAATAATTTTAAGAATATTACAAATTTAATTCCCTTAACCAATCATGGGAACCTTAAAGTCCATAATACATATAGTTTATTTTATTTCATCCCTATACGTTACGTGTAGATGCTTTTCTGTTGAACTAATTAAAGTGTAAAATTTTTTAAGGTGTTAGTCACCATTTTATCCCTACAATAATAGTATATAATTTGTCCATATATAATAATAAATGTATACATGTCGTTGCCCGAAAGTAATATTGGTCAGATCAAATGATATATTTACTACCTAAATAATACCTGGTCCTGTAATTAATCTTATCATGATCTAGCCAATTTAACGATCAGGCAACGACATAGCTATATACTAAGGAAACCTTTCTTGAAGAAGTATTATTCATAACGTTTTAAACTATTATAACTTTGTAGGGAGCGGAGGGGTGCTCCCCACTAAAGGGAAGGTCTTCCATCTGGCAATTGCAAATTCCAGGGGGCGCGGCCCAACCGATGATGGTTAGGTATTGTATTTTGCAGGCAGATTTAAGCAATGCGGCATTTTACAA
Organism: Musotima nitidalis; assembly: GCA_949126915.1. Lineage (NCBI taxonomy): Eukaryota > Metazoa > Arthropoda > Insecta > Lepidoptera > Crambidae > Musotima > Musotima nitidalis. Next base: position 10,015,705 of record OX421439.1, on the reverse strand, counting down.
AACGACTGGTCATGTTGAGAGGAAATCCAGAAGGTTTTGGAGAAAGGGCAGGTCAAAAGTACTCTAAAACGATAGGCGTATATGAGAAGGTTAAATTATATAATTTGATATAATTCGTTATTTGGACATCAATTTTATTTTATTATAATTATTACAATGACTTTTTTATTCCACTTATTGTATATTGACATTCACACGCCCTGCGTTTGGCAAAATAGATGTTCTATGTTATTCTATTTTATGTGAATAAATTTATTTCATTTCATTTTTAATGAGTGTGAATAAAGCTAAGAGTCATAGCGAATGGAAGGAAGTTATCTCTGCCTACCATTACGTGAAAAAGGCGAGACAATATGAATGTAAATATGTTTTAACAAATCGTTTGTAAAATGTCGCATTCTACGATCCGCCTGGAAAGTGCTTGAGGATATCCGTACGGCGATTCAGGATTGACTCAACACTAGTACTGTGTCACCATCACTTTATTTAACTCACCGACAACTAAAGATTCCTTCTGCCTGAAGACCGATGGCCTCCACATCAGCTCGGGCCAAGGAGTCCGCACTGCGGTCCCCGGCCTGCTCGAACTCCTTTTTGAATATCGACAGGAGGCAGCTTATTCGGTAGTCTAATCGGACGTCCAAGATAAACTGAAGGATGGAAGAGTTTCGTTAAATACTTTACTCATTGTGTTATTCAAGTCAGGCATACCAGTATACCTATCCTACCACAGCCTACATTTTTGGTTTGGTTAAGACCTAAAGAATTTCTTCATTTACCTATCTTCGTTCAGCACAGCGACTCTATTGGTTCTTGCGTTTAAAGAACATCCCTCGCAATGCATCGTCATACATCTAAAATTATTTACTTGGTCGACACAATTAGGTACTTATATTTATTCATAAAGTTTTAAACGCATAATAATGCCAACAGAAAACAAAGAACACAAAAAAAACCCTAACTAGAATACGTAGACCAGTAAAAGGCCCCCTTCTCAGCTCAAAGCTTAACCATAGCGCATCAATACATCTGTGGTGGAAACGCAGCCTGAGGCAAGCAGTAAGGCCATAGCATCTTAGTCCATTAACGTCACGAACCAATGTGAGAGGGCATTGCGTCATATTCCACCGCACGGATCCAGTGCGGATTGGCGGACCCTGGTGTCTGGCGTCCTGCTAGAAATTATTTAAGCCGCCCAATTAACCTCTAAAATGGCCAAACGACTACCACACATAGCGATAGCGGGCACCAACCTCTCATTGTGTCTAACGAATCACGAAATCGCCACGAAATAGTATTAAATGCCACACAAACCGAGGACTGACTTCTGTAAACTCTGCTTTACATCAGTCATCGTCCCGGCTAGTATCACGGAGCTATGAGCGCTTCGTTCTGACCTTCGTGACATATCAATAACAGTTCTAAGTACTTCCGAAAAAATCTCTTTGATGATTTGCTTCCTAAAGTGTAACGTAATCAATATATCGACGGTTTGAAGGTACAAATGACTAGAACTAAGTTACCTGTAGAATCTCTATAATCTTGAGCTTCGTGTCCATGACAAGTGGGTGCTCCCTTGCCAGAACTAAGGCCGACGCACTCCGCTGCAGTCCACTCGAACCGCCTCCACTTGTCTATGAGAAATTTTACATTAAAAGTTTAGTTTGATCTGCGCTTGTCTACAATTATAAATTGACTTCAAATATTAATTTGTAACATCTCAAAATGTTATGTGACATGCTTTAATAAACAAGAATAAAAAAATATGTTTGTATATTTATTTAAGCATGTCATATAACATTTTGAGATGTTACACATTAATATTTGAGGTCAATTTATAATATTGGGTATCATAATCTGTGGAGTCCAATCAAACCTCACAGGCAAGTGATGCACCTGCCGATCGCAGTCGATCGGCTCTGGCAAGCATTAAATTTTCTCAGTAAGCGGCAATATGCTCGCCACCGTGCGTGAGAACAATAAGATAATTGGCGAAATTTAGGCGTATTATATGCCTCAGCTGCCATGTTTTTTTACAAACTATGATAGGTATACATGTAATGCCCTGCAAGGGCATAGTCTTAGGGGCAAGTCGCGCAGTTTCCTGAACACAGTTTTGACGATTGACCTCTTTTCTCAAAGTTGAGCCTACTCAATTGGACTTTTTGTCTCAGACATACGTTTCTACACATACTCCTGTTTCCCTGAAGGGAAAGGCAGAGGCTAATTATATTTTTGGTCCTACGTTATAGGTATCAAGCAACAACATATTACGTGCATTGCCGCTTATCGGAAACTTTTATGTTCGCTAGAACCTTGTCCGTTGATCGGCAGGTGCATCACTTGCAGGTGAGCTGGGCTTTTAGGAGGATCCCCTCAGGAGTCTGATAAATAAATAAAGACTTACATTTCTAGCGACTGATCCAAGAGTAATGGACGTCATCACAGCACCCATGTCACCAATACTTCGAAGTACTCCTCCCTCTGCTAGAATGGGATACAACCAGATTTAGTTTTCTGTTTAGAATTCTGAGGGAAGTTAGGTATCACATTGGAAGAGCTTTGTGGTTATCTATTAAGTAAACAAATGTCCTCAGACCTCTCACTTAGCATCACCTAGTTAAGTCTGTATATGAGTATTAGCTAACGGATAAACCGAATATCTCAATGATGAAAAATGTTGAATGTTATGACCTAGATGGCAAAAGGTCGTGTCCGGCAGTGCAGACCGCACCGTTCGTGTCTGGGACTATGTATCCTTTAAACAATGTCAAAATGTGTTTAAAAAACATTCAGACCAGGTTTAGGGAGCGATGTTCAAGGCCGAAAGTAATAAGGGTATTTTAGTATAAGAAGATAAGAACATAACTATTAATTACTGTCCTTTATACATTGACGCGTAGAACATTTTTATACGCGTCTGATATTACGTGCATGAACAATGGAAGGTCATACATTTATATCGGTATTATCTCTTAATATTCTTAGTCTACGTACAAATACAATTCAACACCGATTGCATGCAAACGAACTACGAGCACATTCGTATTCACATAAGCACTTACCAAATATTTTACACTATAAGAGTCCTTTTAGCGTGGGGGATAAAGGCTAATTTGCGTTTCTAAGGTACGTGCTTGTTCATAGCGTATCATCGTAGTTGATGTATTAGAAAGAGGAGTTCTCAAAACACTCTTCCAAACATGGTGGGAAGTTTTCAGACGGTTTAGACAAAGTAACGTTTGACAAACGAAGACGAAGTTCGATAAATATAAAATGTATGGATTTGACATTTCTCTTTGCAGTCGATCCCTCATATCTGAGAATCGTGGTCAGGTTGGGGTCCATTTGGGGCGTGTTGGGGCTCGGACGATCTGCCTTCATCGGTTCCTGTCTAGTGCCTCCTTCACGACAGAATAGAGCTTCGAGGACGGCTTTCTTCACTTGATCGTTAAATCTCGTTGGTTAGCGACCTCGTGATCGCTTGAAGTGTTCCCAACAAACAATCAGCTTTTCAAGATTTGACATTAGGCGTCGTTTGAAAGACGAGTTAACTTCGTCTCAAACCTCTAGTCAGACACAAACACACAGATCAAATTGGGATACTTTTTTTTTTTTTTTTTTCGGATGGAAAATCATTAAATGACCGTCTTCCGCTGTGGGTGAAGCGGAAGGGTGTGTCAGAAATTGGGATACTGCTGTTAGATTTTTTCATACCGCTCTATCGAACCAGTATGGAAAGGTTTAAAGACTACTACATAGATGAGGCTGTCTATTAATCACGTGATATTTTTTTTTAGCTTTTTTTGACTCTCCCCTCCCCGTAAGGTTTAAGACCAATCCCCCGCTTTCCCACCCTAAAGCACGTGATTTTTTTTAGAATATTACCTTTTAATACAGGTATAAAGTATCGATCTATCGTCCCGTGAGGATATGTGAAGGACGCACATGCTGTTTTTTGGTTAAAAAATGGCGCATTTCGCGAAAAAATTAATACACGTATCTTCCTACACCTCCTCTACCCCCTTGTGATAGTTCTTGATAGTCCCCCCTTTAAGACTCGCATTTTTATGGACGGCCCTATATAGAACAAAACGGGACCAAGAGCTTACTGCGCCTTCTAAAGCTGGAACCATACATCCTGTTAGCCCTTTATACGTGACACTAATGAGAACGGGCTTCCTCCCATAAACCAGTATGACCTGGCCTTCACCACGCAAACCCAGTGCGGATTGGCGGAGGCACAATTACAACAGAATGTACTTTATACTTTTTTTAAATGTTACATTCTCATTTTTTTTAAACTATAGTAAACCAGCGGATTGCCGATACTTCGTCCCCCTTTTTTTTAAATCTTTCTGACTTTTACCCACAAAGGATATATAAAATTTAACGTACATATAGGTTTTTACTATGTTATCACACCAGATCATGCTTAACATCACTTACGTTTTTGGGCTTCCTTTTCTTGTGTCGCTTTAAAAATAATTAGAAAAATGTTTACTTTAAAATTATCTTAACTCATCATCAGCATCATCATCATCATTATCATCGTTGCCATCATTTATAACAATTTATAGCATATATCGTCTTCTTTTCTACTTGCCGTAACGTAACAGTAACAGTACGTACGTAACGTAACAGGGTCTACAATAAACTGTTATATTAGGTCGGGGAAAAAGTGTTTTCGCATAACGTAGGTATAAACTTATTATAAAATTTTTTTGACTGTACTATTTGTGTCTGGCTGGTTTTGGTAACATTAAAAAGGTTCCATTATAAAGAAAAGAAAAAAATAAAAAAAAGTTGTTTCCCGCTATTTTTCATTTGTTTTTCTCTCCGTAAAAATGAGTGAATCTAATGAAGAAATTCGATACATTTTAAAATTTTATTATAAAAAAGGCAAAAATGCAACTCAAGCAGTGAAAAAAATTTGTGATGTTTATGGACCTGATGCAGTGTCAGTGAGAGTAGCACAAATTTGGTTCAAACGTTTTCAGTCCGGAAATTTTGATGTTAAAGATGCACCTCGCTCTGGTCGCCCTGTTAAGAATAAATGAGACGCCATTTTTGAAAGAGTGGAGCAAGATCGGCATATTAGTAGTTACGATGTAGCTGAAGAACTGGGAATTGACCACAAAACAGTTTTGACCCATTTGAAGAAAGCTGGTTATACAAAAAAGCTCGATATTTGGGTGCCACACGAGCTCACTCAAAGAAACTTAATGAACCGTGTACTCATTTGCGATTCATTATTGAGACGTAATGAAACCGAGCCGTTTTTGAAGAGTTTGATAACTGGCGATGAAAAGTGGATCACGTACGACAAGAACGTGCGAAAAAGGTCGTGGTCGAAAGTTGGCCAGGCTTCACAGACTGTGGCCAAACCTGGCCTAACACGAAATAAGGTGATGCTGTGTGTATGGTGGGATTGGAAGGGCATTGTTTATTATGAGCTTTTACCGCCCGGCAAAACCATCGATTCTGATCTTTACTGCCAGCAACTGATGAGATTAAAGGAAGCAGTCGAGAGAAAACGGCCGGAATTGATCAACAGATTCAGATTTTCACCTGTTTCGGTCTCTGCAGAATTCTTTAGGTTCTGTAAGGTTGACCTCAAGAGAGGACTGCCAAAACTATTTGTCCCGTTTTTTTGATCAGAAGTCCCAAAGTTTCTACAGTAACGGGATAATGTCTCTGCCCACAAAATGGCAGAAAGTTATTCAACAAAACGGTACATATATATTGTAAATAAATGTAAATAAACTTTGAAAAAAATGTCTTGACTTTTCATACAAAAATACGAAAAGACTTTTTCCCCAACCTATTATATATTAACATTATATTGTAACTGTTTGTAGAGACAATAACGACATACTTCACGTAAGGCAGACCCAGAGCGGAACGGCGAAGATTCATAACTAAAAATTTTATAGATCTTATTACAAAACGAGGTCTAAAGTTAGACCAGGTTTAATACTGGTGGCTGTCACTTTCATTTTACAAAATGAAGACAGTGACATAAAATAAAAACACAAGATTTAAAACGGTCCTCGGAATAGGGACTTTTGAAACACAAAAGTGACCTCATAGCTGCTGATTTTCTTTCTTTTCTTTTTCAAGATGACGAGGACCCATTATACAGGCAAAGTGTAAAAGAAATTTAACATAAAATGCATAGTAACTACGAAACCTAACCACGGCACTCAAAAATTAAAAAATACGAATACAAGAATAAGCACTTACATTCAACCTCTCCAGAGAGTGCGTTGGTTTCGTTCAGAAGATCCATAGCAGTCACGCAATCCAGGATGCTGAGCAAAGTCTTCGTCAGTCGGAGAAGGTCGCTGAAGCTGCGAGATGTAGGACAAACATTTTCTAGTATAATTAATTACACACAAATTATCTTAAGAGGAGTTTTTAAAGATTGAATTATTGTATTAAATTACTTTTTAAAAGGTGACTACTACGCGTTAAATTAATATGCAGCAAGCTATACCTTTAAATGACGTTCGCAAGTGTTTCGGGAGGACGGCAAGTTTAAATAAAAAAAATTGAATGTGAGTTGTATAATTATTGTCTAATAATTTTGTCATGTATTTTTTTTTTAATTTATAGTAGAAGAAACTGCTCTCATATATCCTTATGAGAAATCCAACCGAATGATGGGCAGCAGTGTCATTCCGCGTACTGACTTCAAATGCGATCACCAACCCAGGCAGCCCCAGCGTGGTGATTATGGGCAAATTTACCCACTAAATGTGATGTACCGGGGAGGCCAATGTTCAGCAGTGGACTTTATAAGGCTGATATGATAACCAGAATAAGCTGATCTTTACATTAATAACTTTAACAAATACTTCTAGGCGGGAAAGTGAAGAGTCATGTCTGCAGTTTTGTTTTATTTTCTAAAATTTGTGATATTTCGAACATTAATGTGTAATAACGGTGGATTATTAACCGTTAAGTGTTTGTGAACATACATGAGTGTTGGTAAATCAAACAAAACAGTGCAACATCACTTTTCATATTTTCTCTCAAGGAGTCCATGTGAGATCTCAGTATAGTCCCACATCTTTACTGAGGACTCAAGGGGCTTAAGGGGAGGGGATCTCATTAACCATTTATCATCTTTATCACCACTCATTCTCATTTACTATAATTTATATATTATTAATATATCACTTACTTGACACTGGCTAAATGTGCTAGACGCACGAAGCTATTATTTAAAAGAAAGAAAAAAAGAAAACTTTAACAAGTACCACTTGCCTATAAAAGCCGAAGTAGATAAGCTCCCTCGCCAACTTCACCACCTCGAAGGTCAGCTTGTTCTGGTCGTGGTCGCTGAAGTACCACGTCCTGGTGACCACGTTGCAGAGGTATTCCTCGACGAAGCGGATCGTCGAAGAGAATTGCTGCTTTACTTTCTCGCGGTTTGCATCTGGGGCGCCTTTTACGCATTGATAACTGAAATAGTATATGTTATTTAATTCATACATACATAAATATTAGTGATGTGCCGGATCGTTAAAAATGTATATCCGCGGATACGGATCTGAATACGGATATTTAGTGTAAAGATCCGCGGATACGGATCTTTATTTTCTTATTCAAAACTATTGGATTGGTGTCGGCGCCCGCGACCTTGAAACGATAGTTGACGTTTTCGCTCGCCGCAACGTCAGGCAGGACACGTTTTAACTTGCATTGCGCGGGTAGTACTTTTGTTTTGGTTATGGTTTAGTGTGACAATGTGCCGCATACATAACGTTTGTGTATTATTGTGATACAAATTGAAAATAATGTCTACTAAGAAGTTTTCTAGTGTAATTTGAAAATATTTTGTCATAAAAAAATGTGATAACTTGCTAATATTGACCTCATTCACATTATAAAAAAATCCGCGTGAAAAGTAACGGACACGGATACGGATACGTATTTTTCTTTTGCCTCGGATATCCACGGGTACGGTTACGGATATTCGGAACATCATTAATAAATATCATCACTCCATTTCCCCTAAGGGACAAGCAGAGGCATATTAATCGCCCACACTTCGCCAGTTATAATCTTCGTCCCACGTATTAGGTGGCGAGCCTATTGCCGCTTATCGAAAACATTTGTGCCAGAGCCTCGTCCGTTCATCGACAGCTTGTAATCCCTATCTTGGGAGGTCGGAATTGATCACAGATGTTAGGCAACGATCTCTAAGGTCAGCCTTTAGATTTGCACGCCTTGAAAAGCACTAACCCACGACCACAAGAGCGGTGAACGCAATATTAGTCGTCAAAAGCCATTGGTCTCTGTTATATGGTGATGACGATAAGCGATAAGGCCGCCAATTGTATCGCTTTTCTTTTGCAATTGTTTTCTTGTCTTATTTTTTATTTGGTGAACAATAAAGAGTTTTGTATCTATCTATGTTTTTTTAAATGTTTTATTTATGCTATTCATTATCAGACATTTAAAATCTGTTTATTTTAGGGCTAGAGGACGCTGTGTTAAATGTCTTAGGAATTAATAGGCTTATTAGTACAGCTTAAGTAATTTATTGATTCAGGCGTTACTTTGCGGAAATCCATTGTAAAAGTGATAGATTAATAATATCACAACAATTCCCGCGCTACTATAATTTCTCGAGAAATCAAGAAACTATTCAACACGACACGTGTTTCGCCCTAACACAGGGCATCTTCAGGTAAGACAGGAGCCTCAGAGCAACGATGTGTTCACGACCAACGCAGAGCGTTGAGAGAGCGATTTTTCTCGGTTAGAATCTCGGCGCGGGAATTATTTTTGATCCATCACTTGCTTAAGCTTAAGTCTTTAAAGCTGGATATTGCTTAAAGATTTCAGCCATCTTGTTACATTACAAAAAAGTCTCTCGCGTCTGATCATCCAGTAAAACAAAGAACTTACTCAGACACGTGTATTCGTCCCTGGACTTCGCTCCATAGCCTGGCATACTTGACAGGAGTGGCCGGTTCTTGCGGGTCGCGATCGGCGTGCAAGTGTAGCAGCAAACGACAGAAAGACGCGCGGAGTTCATACGACAGTTCCGCGTTCGACATGCATCTGTAATAGATATTAAGATCCTTAATTAATTTTTGTTCGGTCACATCCCGAATTGAATCAAAAAGAGCGTAGAGATACAAGTACGTATCCAAATAAGCTGACTTTGCCAATCATGACTGCTGCATCTTATGCGAAGAACAGCTATGTCATATCTATTAAAGTCTATAATAGACTCGACAATAACCTTAAGCTAATGCCATTGAACAAATTTAAAGTTCGTTTAAAAAAATGGCTTGTTGATGAGTGTTTTTATTCACTGAGTGAATATTTTGAAGAATCAATTTATGATTGTGATATTAGAATCCTCTAATTATATTTTTGCATACCAGTTACTGGTGAAATATGCGGACTGTATTAAATTTTAAGACCACTTATGTACCATATTTCATGTGAAATTTATTGATTCAAATGTTGTTTGATAGCACTAACCAAAATCCCTAATCTGTTTATCGTATAAATCTATCAAGAAATGCCTTTTAAATGCACGAGTAAAACAGCCGCGAGTCTATTTAAATTTTTTTCTTATAAAAAATAATTTATATTTTATATAACTTGATGTAGAAAGAATAATAAATAAATTGTAATAAATATTAAATTTACCAAAGATTGCATCTAAATTTATTTCAAGTATTTTTTTCACTCCTGGTTGCAAAAACTGAATTCCAAAAATTTTAATTCAGATTTTAGTTTTTTATTTTTTTCTAACAAAATACTTAAAAGTGCTACTTGTGACCGGCACTGCCAGGTTCCTCCTCCTCGTTACCGTTGGAGTCCACCAACGTTCCGTCCATAAACCGTTTCTGTTCATTGTGATACTAGACGCTCTGCCGAAAGTATCCGATACGCACATAAGCCAGTATTGGTAAGAATTAACACATAACATTTTTTTTATACTAACTTGAGTATTAGTTGAGTGGTAAGCTGTGGACTGAGGCTGTTGAGTGCGAGATACTGTCTATTGAGACACATGTTGGAGAATAACTCGAGCTGATGGCGGTAGTAATCCAAGATTGCCGCCGATTTGCAGTTCGGGTCCGATCGGGCTTCCGCTGCCAATTCGGAGAGCAGTCGGGAATTCTGTGCAATGAAAATTAGCGTTACTTTTATTTCCATAAATGGCTAGAGATAAATAATAACTAAGTTTTAAAGAGATTGGTTCAATCGGCGGCACCTTAGTTGAACAAAAATGGCGGTTGTCTGCGCTGGTGCAACTAACTGAAAGCCAAAGAAAGGAACAAAAGTTGACTAAGCGTATGCCTGAAAGCGAAGGGTCAACCAATTGCGATAGTGAGACGCCATTTCCACGTCCCACTTTTATGTCTCACTTCAATTTAGATCCCATAATGTGTTACTGCGCATTCAAGGTCATTGCTTAACTTAAACGCCGCCGAGATGTCCCATGACAGGTTTCCATGTGCTCCTTGCAGTCGAGTTCTAGAGTAAAATGTATAGCTACATAGTATCATCCGACTCGGTTGGTTCGGAAATGACATGCCTGGAAAATGACACAATAAAATCATCCACGTAAAAATTATAAAATATAATTACTTTACAAATTTGAAATGGGAAAACTACCGCATTCTATCGTCCATATGGCGCTAAAGTTAAGTCTTTACAAACTTTTTTATACCACAGTAATAAGTAATAATCTATAGCGGACAGAATTATAATACATTAGTAATCTCTCAATAATTTCATGGTAAGTGAAACTTATTTTTGTATATTTTTTCCTATATTATTTTTTTATTAGTTAAATTATAACATTCTTAATTCATGGTTAGCATAACTAATTTTATAATTATTTTCAAAATTGTTCAATTTTAAAATTCATTTAAAACAAACAGAAAATATTTTTTTTACAATATTTTGTCAGTCACCTTTTTATTGTTCCACATTAGTATAACATCGTCTTCGACAACAAATTTGTTCTGATCAGTAGGAGCCAGCATGTTGGTAGTTTCATATTTTGTTGACACCAATCTGTAAACAAACCATAGCTTAAAAACCTCTTAGCGGACTAAGCAACAATTTTGCATAACAAATGATTTGGCAGGTGTAAATAAATGATTGCCAGATTCAGTATTCAAAATAGGTACTTCGTTGTTTATTTTCAAAACCAGGCTCTAGTTTTTTATCAAGTGTAATTCTTAAGGAATTCGTAATATTGAAGTACCTAAAAAGTTCTAAAAGAATATAAGATCGAGAGACCCAGTTCATAAGAAGGCTAGTTCTCTCCATTTTTTTTTAATGTGACACGTCTTAATTACTACATCCTTCCTGGCGGTAAGCAGTTGATGCAGTCCAATAAAAATGAAAGCGCTTCATAACGTGAAATAAGCATGGTATAAAGCGCATTCACTCATGCTAAAATGCCGCATGCCATTACCTCATAGACAACCTTAAACATCATGAAAACCATAGTAAATGACAAATTATTAAAGATAAATTAACTTCATAATTTTCTTTTTTATACATCAAAAAAACTAAAAGATATTATAGGCAACCTTAGACAAGGCTATAAGAATTAAGTTTACATTCTTACCTGGTCTCAATAAGTATATCAGAGTTATTGGCACAGAGAACACTCTTGCAGATGAGCTCCTGAGTAACGGCTATCGCCTTCTTATTGGAGATACACAAATCACTCAGGTAATCCAGGAACCTTGATTGCCAGTCTTTCATGTTTTTCCTGACTAGACCTGAATATAAGAAAGTTGACTGGTAAGTAGGTGGAGGATAAAGGGATTGGAAAAGCCCTAAGCATGGAATTTCTAGCATGTCCCATCTATTTGTACGGGTTTTTTCCTCGTTTAAAAATATTTCAAGTGTGTAAGCATATTTTATCGATTTTCACTGCTACATTCTGAGCTTCCCTGTTGGTAACTTTTGATACTATATATTTTATAGTTTTAAGAATATTGTTTGATTCAATCTTAGTGTCAAAATAATTTATTCAAGTTTGGCGCAATAAAGTTCTTCTGAACGTCAACTTTAAAAATTAACGCGCCCGTTAATAGCGGACAGGAGCTTAAAAGTAGAAGAATCAGGCAAGAAACTAGTTGATATTGTTTATTTCTCTCGCCAGTTACAAAAAAAACTTTTTATCTAACATGTCTAAAGCAGATAAACTCCGACCATATTTTTAACACCTAATAAAGGTGATGCTCGCTCGGTTTTTTAACAAATTTTTAATTTATCTGAAACCGATATTAAAGTAAGATACAAGTTTGAATAAAATAAATGAAAATTTGTGAAGTTAGAAACTACAGTCTATGTGTTATTCTGATATACGAGCTGTAATATTGTAATTTAGTTTAAATATATTTATTAGTTTTTGTGAAAGAGAGTAATAATAATCGATTCAAACTTTCGCGTTTATAGTAAAAAAAAATTAAGAAAGCTTACCGACGAAAGTTTCTATCTCAGAGGCGGTAATGTGTTTTTCTAGCAGTTTCCTGTTGTTATGAAGCAGCGCAGTGATGGTATCTTCTGCGAGGATGTCGTATCCAATCTGTTTTTGCATAAAGCCGAAATGCTTGGCTATATATTCCTGTGAACAATAATTTTGAGAATTTAAATTTTACTAGTGTAGGGAAATACTTTAAAAATACCGAGAACAGTGTTATTATAAGACGTCTTTCTATTTTGCTGTGGCATGTAGTAGCGGCATGCTGCCACAACTATACCTTTCACATATGAAATATGTAGGACGTAAGATAATGTAAAATGTATAGGGATCCTACTAACATCTAAGGAGCCCACCCCAACCTCACCTGCAAGTTGTGCACCTGCTGATTAGCAGACGAGGCTCTGGTGAACTTAACAGATCCCGGCAAACGGCAATAGGCTCGCCACTTATTACGTGGGACCGACAATGTAATTGGCGAAGTGCAGGCGTATAATATGCCTCTGCCTACTCGTTCAGGGAAACAGAAGTAATATATGTATGTTTATTTATTTTCGCAAAATGAACATACAAAGAACAATATTCTACATCTGCCAAACTGTGATACAGTTTGTCGGCAGAGCTCTCGTGTACATTTTAACAATTTTTTTTTTACGTTCATATGATATTTTAGTAAATACAGTAAAATGTATACAAACTATTAGCATTTACACGTTTATGTTTACAATCTAATTGCCTGCCCTTTCTTTTGCATGGTCATTATGATAAATTATCAACAAACACGTTACTATGATCATTTATTTAAGATGTAAGAACGATTCATTTATGTAAGAACGAACTCTTGTCTCCCCAATAGATTTAATTTCGAATTTCGAATAGATGTTTTAATTTCGAATGCATAATTTTCAAGATGCTATAAACTGTTTCTGACACGGACGAAGCAGCTTGCAATAAAATAAAACAAACCTGATTCTTTCTATAGTCCTGTTGGCTGAGCCGCAGTATTCTGTAGCAGAGCCGGAAGATGTATTTGTAGGGCCCGTAGCGGGGGTCATTCAGCTCTTCTATTTTCAGGAATGGCTCGTTACCTGGGGTTTCTTGGAATGGACCCTGGAAGGAATATATAGCTCAATATTTGACGACCGATATGGCGTGGAGGTCAGTATACCCGCACTTCACTCCAGAGGTTGTGGGTTCGATTCCCACACAGGACAAATTTTTGTGTGCATGAACATGAATATTTGTTCTGGTCTGGGTGTTTTTTATGTATATTAAGTATGTATTTACAAAAACAAAAAAAAAATTAAGTATGTTTATCTGTAGTATCCATAACACAAGTTCTTAGTGATACTTATCTTGGAATTAAAGAATTGGTGTGATTGTAAGAGAATATTTTTTTTGCATTCATCTGGTACCTACACTTACACATATAGTCACCCACACGTGTAAGTGAATGTACAAGGGGTATAAGGGTCCTACCAAGCCCTAAGGAGCCCAAGCCAAATTCACCTGCAAGTGGTGCACCTTTTTTTTTTTGCCGATGAACGGACGAGGCTTTGGCGAACATAACAGTGCCCGGTAAGCGGCAATAGGCTCGCCACCTATTACGTGGGACTATATAATTGGCGAAGTGTGGGCGTATAATATGCCTCTGCCAAACCCCTTCGGGAAAACAGGCGTGAATGTATGTATGCACGTGTAAGTGAATCGTTCCTATTGTTATAAGTTAGATAGTTTGAAATTCGTATTTTGATTGATTGTTAATGTATATTCTGTGTGACCGATGACGCTTGGTCTTCTAATGCTTGGTACATGCTGTGTAGAGGAAATGAAAAGAAATAATTTGAAATTAAAAAAAATATGTTGAATACCTTCTAATAATGTTTTATTTCTAAAATAACCCATAAAAAATATGCGGAACAGTGCGGATGGGCGGAGCCGGACTTTTATGTTATTCACTCGAAAATATTTAAACAAAATAAATATAATAAGGATAAATTAAAAAGAGCATAGCCTGTGAGGTCTTCTTACAGCGCGGTGGCTCGGAACTGACACTTAGATTCACTTACACTAAAATATTTAATGTTTGTAATATATAATAAGGTATGACTTGCAATAAATGATTTTATTTGAGTTTCATCATCATCATCATCTCAGCCGCATGACGTCCACTGCTGAACATAGGCTTTCCCAGTACATTTCCACATTAAGCGATCCTGAGTCGCCTGCATCCACCAGTTTTCCGCCGCCTTGACCAAGATCATCGGTTGGGTGGGATTTTGGAGTTTACCTGCAATATATTGAAGAGCTGTCTCAGTATATACTGTTCTCTTAGCAGCTTCTGTCGGTCCCGGTTTGGATTTTCCACCACCAGCTCCAGAGCCTCAGATTTGTTCGGCTCGTTCTCGAAGTCTGCTATGAAGTACACTATGTCTTGTAGGAGACAGGCTAGGGCTCTGAAATCGTTAGACAAAGTCAATTATTATATTAAAGTATACAGAATGTCCCAAAACTCACCGATAAATTTTTCCAACATGATGAGTCAAAGTTAACGGACAATATTTTTGCTGACCATGAAACGTTATTAATTTTACTAAATTAACAATGTGTATTTGTAATAAGTTGATTTGCGATAAATAGCCCCGTTATTTGAAATCACATAATTACAAATTTACTGGAATATTGTGAAATTTGTATTCAGAGTAGGTACTTAAAAATGCGACAAAAATATTGCTTTGTTTAAAAAATCTATCACTCAGTCTATTATCACTTAACTAAGTGATGAGGGATTTTTTCTTATTTTTCCCAGAACTACTTGGCCTCTCGCCCGGTACAAAGTTATTGTTGTGTTTTGGGACACCCTGCATATAATGCCTACTTAATTTATGTTGTGTATCTTTTGGCGTATATTCGTATTTGGATCCCTTAATTACCACTTAACATCGGGGCGGATAAAGAGTTATGAAGGTTGAAATAAAAATAAAATAAAATATACTTTATTGTCTTTAAGATCAACATGATCATTTAGATTCGTCAAACATTCACAAAATTGAAATTGAAATTGAAATTCGATATATTTTAAAATTGAAATTCGATATATTTTTTAACAACAATGAATTGTCCGACCGCTTAGAGATTTTTTCATTATAAACTCGTATTGCGTTGAACCCTGTATTATCAAAATATAATGGAGATTATTACAAAACGAGATCTAAAGTTCAAACAGGTTTAAAAACTAGTGCTGTCACTTTTACTTGATAAAAAGTTGTTTTGTAATACGCCCCAAAGACATCGTTGTGCCAAGTTTACCGTGACTGTTTTGCCTATTCTTACTACGAGATTTAGGAACTCTTTTCTAACGTTAAACATTAAAAAAATTTTACTCTTAGTTCATGTGCTATTACTTAAATTATTGAAAAAAGAAGGAAATACGTTGGATTTTTTGAACTGTCTGCTTTCTAAATTATACATCTTAATCCCCGCTTAACATTAGGTGGGATGGTATTATTTGCTTTCCCAGCAAATGTAATTAAAAATATCTTCTAAAGCCTCCAAAATCCCAGATTTCAAGCCTCCAATAGCAAGTCAGATTTCTGCAGTTGACATTCCTAGCAATCCAGTCCGAATGTCAAATTCTTTAACACACAACTTTCACCCTAAAACACACTTACTTCCTCTCATTGTGCTCGATGTTCCCGTGGTGCAGCTTGGTGGATAGCGCCGACAATACTTTGCAGGCGTCGTTGGCGAAGTCCAAATCCCTCACTTCGCTTGGAGACACCGATATTAGGGCGAATGCTTCTTTGTCTTCTTTTACGACGGAACAGCCCACCTATTAAGGAATTTTTCAACACTATATTCAACATGTTAAACAGCATTGGTCCCATTTGTCGTTCAAAGACTTATAAAATATACCTTGTACTTATTACTCACAGTAGCGGATTATGAGAGGTTCACATCTGGCGATGCGGATTTTATAATAATATTTAAATTTTAATTACATGTCTTTCCACCCAAGGTTTTTCATGTTGTTTATCCGAGTGTAACTAAACGCAAACCTATATCTGTATTGTAATCCTATTGTTAATAAACAAATAATAAAAATACACACTCATTAACCTTCTCATACACGCCCGTCGGTTTAGGATACTTTTGACATGCCCTTTCTATAAAATCTTCTGGATTTGGTCATGAAAGCTCAGAGTGTGTGCCAAGATCGTAGGAAGGATGCGATCTCTGCCTACCCCTACGGAAAAGTGGCTTGACATTATGTATATGTAAATAATAATAAAGGGGGATCTACTAGTTGTGATTTGTCTTGAATATAGCTGCTATTGATACTTGTATGAGGGAAATTTCGTCTAGACTTGATAGTTTGCACTGCTTTTGAAAGAGCTTTGCAAATAAGTATTTGTCCAAATCAATAGTTGCTTCGTACAGTCTTTACGCAAATTCTTAGCAGGACTTTTGGAATGGGCCAGACATACCATACATTGGTATTTTCATTTAAAATCACAAGATGCAAAAGTTGAGACTATCATTTAACTGTAAATGAATGAATTAACACTTTATTGTACACCAAAATAAAGAGAAATATAGCAATGGAAAAATCTATCTAGTGCTATCTTTTCCTGTAACAGTATTCTATTCCTAGAGGAACGTATAGTTCATTTTCAGAATCTTTTGTAAGTAATCTTTTAAGTTGCATATTTTCACTTTCTAACGCATTTAGTCTTTATTGAAGGTGTATAGGGATCCTACCAAGACCTAAGGAGCCAAAGCCAACCTCACCTGCAAGTGGTGCACCTGCCGATCAACGGACGAGGCTTTGCCAAACAAGTTCCCGGCAAGCGGCAATAGGCTCACCAACTATTATATGGGACCAATTTTATAATTGGCGAAGTGTGGGCATCCAATATGCCTCTGCCTTCGGGGAAACAGGCGTGAATGTATGTATAAAGAAACAAACAGAGATCTATCTATTCATGAACACTTACATTATTATGATTATGAAAAGGGGAATCTCCTTTATATCATAATAAACCTGCAAACCTGAACAATAGAAAAGAAACTTACCTTCGACATAACTGGCTTCTCTTCATCCTTGTCTATGGGTATCGAAGTGGAGTGCACCCAGGTCCGGGTACATAAATGCTGCAACCTTCACAGAAACGTAACATTCTTCATCATCATCATAATAAGAGCAATCATCATTACAATAAATAATTGGAACGAAAGCCCAGTGTCGTGGCCCTTAGGCTACAAATTCATAAGGGGCTTCAAACTCATAGGGTCCCGGGTTCATACTCTAGTAGCGCCCTATTCGAAGTAATATGCGTAATTATCGCTTGCTCCATGCCTCGAAAAGCATGTTAAATAAAATAAAATATACTTTATTGTCTTAAAGATCAACAGGATCATTTAGATTCGTCAAATTTTTACAATCAAAATGCAAATTCAATATTTTTATTAACAACAATGAAAGAGATATGAGCGGTAGCATAATCAAGAAATAAAAGCAAAATGGATTCTTTGTCAAGGTTTGTCAATTAATCTGTCTGTTGTGCTTTTTCTCTCAAGATTTGTCAGTCTGTCGGTGACTCGGGGGGTTCTGTCAGTCAGACTGTCGTGATTCTCAAGAAGGGAGGGGATTGTCAGTCAGTCAGCCTGTCGGTGACATGAAATGAAATGAAATAATTTATTCACATAAAATAGAGTAACATGAGGTGGTTTTCGTATATAAAAGAACATCTATTTTGCCAAACGCAGGGCGTGTGAATGTCAATATAAAATAAATGAAATGAAATAATTTATTCACATAAAATAGAGTAACATGAGGTGGTTTTCGTATATAAAAGAACATCTATTTTGCCAAACGCAGGGCGTGTGAATGTCAATATAAAATAATTAAAAAGTCATTGTAATAATCATAATAAAATAAAATTGATGTCAAAATAACAAATAATATCAAATTATATAATTTCAATTTTAGTGTTAAAATATTCTGCGAGTGAATAAAAACATTTAGTTTTAAGCCATAACTGCCATAACAAGGCTTTAAAAAGGCAACGAGATTGAGAAGAATGCCTCAAGAAACTCATTACGGCTTTTTTCAAATTATGTCTTAAAATCGAATAAAGCCCTTTGCCCCTGCTGTCATGAACATATATGACACTCGTTATAATATGGCAGTTGGTTTAACCATGTAATGAGGTTTCTCTCTGGTTGGCGGAGGTCAGACTGTAGTCGCTCCGTCAACTAACTGAAATTCTGGTAGACCAGTGAGCATATCCTGAGCCCTAAGCATATAGGGCTATCGAGATAATGCTAAGATGTGATAATCATCATAATAATAAAAAAAATATGTGCTAATATCTAACAATTAAATACTAACGGGAAAATATAACAAACAATATAATATAAACAATAACTACACACGGAAAAAAAAACAATATCAGGAAAAAACTATGGGTATCCCTAGTTACACCAAAAGAAAATTGACAAATTATCACTTCCCAAATATTGTTTTGTAAAATTTCATTTGCCAAATTATTACTTGGCAAATAAACTCTTCACAAATAATTGTATCGTAAACGTAATGCTTTCCAAGTGAACGTTTCGACAATAACTCAGTTAGTATTACATATTTTACGCAAAATAAAATAAGCCAAATAATTCGTCTCGAAACTTTTCAAATAACCATTTCTATTTGCATCTTTATTATTAATACTAATCTACAAATATTGGCCATACATAAATCAACAGTAGTATTTTCTGGCGCTTCGCCGGCGGCTACCGCGGCACGCTCGCTTCGCTCGCTCGGCTCGCGCGCTTTGTGGTCACTTTTTTTTTTTTTTTTTTAATCGACGAAAAACTTTTTATAAATCCCACATAACCTCAGTGTGATAAAAGGCCACACTGAGGTTATGTGGGATTCTCCAATTTGGCATACCCACTAAAAAACGTCGGTAAATCTTCTTTCGCTAGTCGGCGAGTCGCGCGGGGAACTTTGTAGTCTTCCGTACGACACGTCTGCGTCGGCCCAAAGGCCCCTACTTTATAATGAGGGGACAATTGGCAGAGAATTGTCCACCTAATCGACAGAGCATGTGTGACAAGCGACGGGGCCCTATCCCGTCTCCTGCTGCCCTGTTCAGGGTGGTTGGAGCATGCCAAATTGCCTTCTCCTCCTACCTGTACGCCTCCGGCGGTTCGGTGCCGCAAGGGGATCATCCTCTCGCGCCCGCTCCGCAGTTTCCTTCTGGAACATGACCCACTCGCAAAAGGTGGCGATCACGTCCCAGGATGTCGCGCTGTCGACCATGGTTTGAACCATAGTCGACAGCGAGAAATCCGATCCACACAAGGCAACGATGGCAATGCGCTGCTGAGACCATTCTGGACATGTCATCAGTGTGTGTAGGGCAGTGTCATCGGCATTACTACAATGGTGACAACAGGGGCTCGGCTCCCTCCCAATCTTGTGCAGAAAATGTCCGAAGCACCCGTGACCGGTCAGAATCTGCACAAGTCTGTAGGAAAGGGAGCCGTGCCCTCGGTGCACCCATTCAGCCAGATGCGGCCGGATTCCCGTAATAGTCCAGTGGCCACTTGTCGGTGCCTCCAGACGTTGCCGCCATCGACTCATCGTCACTCTTTGGGCCCTTTCACGCCATCGAGTAAGCAGTTCTGGTGACGGTCGGGCTCCCTGTCTGCGTACTTCCGCTGTTCGATGATATACGTCAGCAAGGGCAATCGCGTCAAGGTCCCAAGGTGGGGTCCCTGCTATAACACATGCGGCCTCGTAGGACACTGTGTGGTAGCCGCGTATGACCCTAATGGCCATAACCCGCTGAGGTCTACGCAGCAGGGCTTTAGCTTGTGGTGACAGGGTCTCCGCCCACACAGGCGAGCCATATAAAGCCATGGACCTCACTACGCCTGTATAAAGACGGCGACAGGTCCCACTTGGTCCTCCTACATTAGGCAAAAATCTACTTAGGGCTCTCACGGTTTCAACCAACTTCGAACCCAACCTACTAAAGTGTTCCGTAAAAGACCAACGTGAATCGAGCAGCAGTCCCAAGTACCGCATTGAAGCGCCGATAGGCACCCGAATGTCGCGCAAAGCTATGTAAGCACCACTAGGAGGCTTTTGTCGAGGACCATGGAAAAGTAAGGCCTCAGTCTTCGCCAGTGCGCATTTCAAACCTAAGGTTTCAATGCGCCCGACCATCACCTCTCCCCCAACAGTAGCAAGACACGCCGCAGTATTATAATTATCTCCCTGGGCTAGTAGGAGAGTATCGTCCGCATAGCAGACTAGACTCAGTCCTCTTAGGGGGGGCCCTCTTAACACCCAGTTATAACCAATGTTCCACAGGATCGGCCCCAGAACTGAACCCTGTGGAACGTCACATGTCATAGGGCTCTCTACTATTCTGCCATCACGGTCTACGCACCGGACGATGCGCCCACGCAGATAGGAAGCCAAAAATCGGCATAGATACTGAGGCACTCGGTGGTATCGGAGGGCCTCCTCAATGCAAGAAAACGGCAGGGTATTAAAAGCGTTAGCTATGTCTAATGACACCGCAAGCAAAACCTTTCCCCTGGCTACTTCTTCGTCCGCGAGGGTGCGGACACGTTGGATAGCGTCTATTGTGGATCTGCCCTCGCGAAAGCCAAACTGCCAGTCTACCAGATTGGGCCCAACGTCGTTCAGATGATGCGCGAGTCTGTGTGCTACCACTCTCTCCAGAAGTTTACCAACCTCGTCTAGCAGTACGATGGGTCTGTAGGCCGATGGACAGCTCGCTGGTTTTCCGGGTTTTTGAAGCAGAACTAGACGACCAACTTTCCATATAGAGGGGAATATGCCTTCTTCTAAACAGGTATTGTAGAGGTTCCGCAGACGGCTTTCCAGAGGCACAGAGGCTATTGCTAAGATGCGTCCGGGAACGCCGTCTGGTCCTGCCTGGTGCGGTTTTCTTAGCTTTTAGCCTATGCAGCGCCCGGTGAAACTCGCCGTCAGTTATAGGTAAGAAATCACTAATGTGAGCCCCCACTGAATTCGAGGGCATCGAAGGTGGAGTAAATGCTTCGGACTCCGGAAACAAACTTGCAACTACCTCACATAAGAATTGCGGGGATAAAGACTCAGTGATTTGGGGTCCATACGTTAGCTTACTTCTAATTGCCCTGTACGGTCTACCCCATGGGTCTCTATTGATGTCCTCGAGAAGCTCCTCGTGCGCAGCAACTTTAGCCCTACTAATCTCTAACTGCAGACGTTTTCGAGCCACTCCCAGGGCCTCGTATAGACTATTTTCCTCCTCTTGCTCTCGGCGGCGTCTTCTTCGGTAGTGCGTGAGGGTTCTGGGTTTTGCGATACAGTCTCTACGAAGATCTGCTATCGCCGAGTTCCACCAGTAAACCTGTCGTTTTGGGGGGCGTGGACCTGCTTTCGGCATGGATGCATCGCATATCCTGGTTAGAGCCACCCTAAAACTGATTGCTTCGTCTTCCACTCCTGTCGAAGGGGGTCGTGGGTTCCAGTCTTCAACCATAGAAGCCTCGATGGCTAAGTCCCGGTTCAGCTTAACTAAAGACCACCTGGGGAAGTACTGAGGGGCTCTGGCTATAGTTTGGGCAATGTTGAGTCGTGGAGGGGAGATGTCAAAGCGAATATATCGGTGGTCGGATAGAGTCTCCGCCTCCAAATCAACTCTCCAATTTAATACGAGGTCAGCGACAGCGGGGGACGCAAAAGTGACGTCAACAATAGACCCACCCCGCTGTCTAACACAAGTATAATGGTTGCCGCAATTTAAGATTGCTAAGCCGGTACTTGACACCCAGTCAGATAATAGGTGACCGCGTGCGTCAGTGGATGGGGATCCCCAAGCTCTGGATTTTGCATTTAGGTCCCCCATGATAAGTACGTGGCGCGGTTAATTATGAACACATATTAAACAAACATTCCTTATACTATTTTATTTTTAGTATATATTTAGTATTAATATCTTAGTTTGTGATTATTTAAAATAATAAACGTAAAACTTTATGTCCAAACAAATCATTTGATTAAATGTTATTTGTCTAAAGTTTGTTTGCCGTAATAAATTACTTGTTAAAAAACCTAATGCCATAATGTCATTATCCGTAGTAATATACTGCCGAGTAAAAATTTGGCCAAATGAAAATTTGCGTACTAAAATAATTCGCAACGTTGCATTGGTGTAAAAAAAGTTTGCTAAAATTTGTTTGGATTATAAATTTTTGTCAAAATAGTTTTGGCAAAACGGCAGGATCCCAAAAACTATATTAGGATTTATGAGAGGAGGATGCTTGGTCTGTGAAAAAGTTAGCCATTTTTATGCCAGCAAGTTAAAAAATAAGTTGCATACAAAATTTATTCAGATTAAAAAGGTGGACTTATCTCTAGGAGAGATCTCTTCCACTTAAATCTGACAGTTGTAAATTAAGTTAAAGAAACGGGATCAAATGTTTCCAAAAAACCTCTAGTCAATTCTTTACCACTTGACTGTGGTATGACTTTGACTCGAGTGTGATGGACTTATCTTGACTTGACCGTTGTTTATCAAATTACTTGACAATGCCAAATACTCTAATCCAGTGAGTTTAAAAGAAAATAAAGAAAAAAAATAAGATTATTTCAGTGTAAGAAAAAAAGTTCACCACACTTTCACACTTTTTCCATTCATCGCATTCTAGAGCCTGCGACGTAATACACAGTTACATACCTTACATAGCTGCTCTGAGGTACGGAAGAGTCTGAATGTGTCATGGTAGTGGGGTCCAGTTCAAAGAGGGTGGCGATCTCTGAAGAATGGGGAACCGAGACCACTTGGTAAGCAGGCTCGCCGATTTCTGGGGCTGCATCTCTGGTGTGCCAATATTAGAAACATTAATAAAATAATGACGGAAAAAAACAACTTTGACGAGTTTCTTGCTCGTTCTTATACGATCAAGCTCCCGCCCGCAGTGAATGGACGCGTTAGTTTATTAGTTGTTATGTTGACTTTCATAGGAGATTTATAGAGCCAAACTTGAATAAATGATTTTGATTTTGAACCAAATCTTACTAATTTTCCTGTCAGACTTCGGAGAACGAAAACGATCTCCGAAATGAAGCAGCATTCCTGGGATGGATGACCGCATGTGTATCTTCATAAGACACGTAAAACCCGTATGGGCTATAAAAAGTATAAAGTACAGCTTTATAAAGTCCACTGAACATTCTATTGGGGGTATTTGCCCAAAATCAGCACGCTCTAGGCGAGATGGTGATCGCAGTTCAAGACAGTACGCAGGATGACGCTGCTGCCCATCATCCGGTAACATTTCTCTCCGTCGACTGTTACGACTCCCCGTGAGATGAGAGGGGATGGCACTATCCTAGGCCGGTACCAAACTTAATTATTATATTAGTAGTATTCCTTTTTTGTTCCCTTGTGCGTGTACGTACGCGTATACAGGTGCATTTACGTATATGTGCGTGTAAATGTAAAAATATACGTACGGTTTGCAAGAGGCCTCAGCTGCTAAATAGTGCCCTGTAGCTAGATGCTTGAAGCGAAATATGGAGTTCCAATGACTAGCGCCGCCGCGACAAGGATCGTGTTGGACTACCTGCGATAAAATAACAAATCAATATTTTATTTAATTAAATGGGGTACACTCGTAGCTCCGCGGTGCTTGGTGGTCGAAAACGATTACCGTGGTGTAGCGACACAATACAAGTGATGAACGGAACGTAAACAATGAATATTACTACCTACCTACGTTATGCGAAAAGACTTTTTCCCCGACCTATTATAAAGCAGAGTTTTCAGAAGTCAGTTCTTGGATGGGTGACCGATTGTTTGGCATTTGATATCGAGCGCTTCCGCGCTTATAAAGGCATACTGTTGGTCCCGGTTATCAGTAAATGTGGTAGTGGTTAAGCCATGTTAGAGGCCGAATTGGACGGCTTGAAAAATTCTAACAGTAGGACGCCATACACCTGCCTCCGCTAATCCGCACTGGGTCAGCCTGGTGGAGTATGACCCAATACTCTCGCACCTTGGTATGTGAGAGGAGGCTCGTGCTCAGTAGTGGGACATTAATGGGCTTTTTTTATTTTCGGATGGAAAATAATCAAATCCGCTGTGAGTGAAGCGGAAGGTTGTGTCAGACTTTTAGTGACTAAAAACCATCCATGTTCCTTCTTGAGCCTGTAACACCAAGGCCGCTGTAACCCTTTCGGACAGGCCCGCAACGACGTTAATGGGCTGAGATGAGGTACGGTAGGGGAACCTCCAACGAAACAAAATGGCTAGGCGTCAACACAACAGTAAATTATTTTTGCAATGCATTAGCTGCTCGGGAAATTGCTCGCACCACGTGTACCGTAGTAATACATACATACAAAAATTGCGCCTGTTACCGAAGGTATAGGCATATTATACGCCAACATTTCGCTAGTTATATCATCCCACGTCAATATGTGGCGATCTATTGCCTCTTACCGGGAACTGTTATATTCGCCAGAACCTCGTCGGTTGATCGGCAGGTGCACCACTTGCAAGTTGGCTTGGGCTCCTCTGATCTTCGTAGGAGCCCTATACATTCATAGTAATGTCCTTAGAAGTCTCTATTTTTAACAAGTGCATGCGATTTAACATTCATTGCTCGGCATTGCGTTCAAAGGTAGGATATACAATCAATTTTTGCCTATAGTGCCAAGGTTATAAATGTAGAGAATCATTATCGAGTGAAAGAGATAGGTATAACGAAGTTTCGTTTTCGACGAATCAGAGAAAACCCTCTGGTCAAGTACGCCGCAGAAAAGGCAAAAGGAACCTTAAAAATGTTTTTCGAAAAACTTCGCTCCGGGAGAAGAAAAATGGTCAGACGATATTTGAAGACGACTGGCGCAAACTGAAGCGTAATCACCGCAAGCAGAAAGACCATGAGAACTTGACCAAAGGAGATCGTATTAAGTATCAAATGTTCAAATAGAAGCACTATGACATCATGCGGCAAAAGGCGTGGGCAAGTGGAAGTGTGGGAATTTAATAACAATAATTTAATAATAAATATAATAATAATAAGAATTATACGGCGCCCTTCCTCCTCCCTCCTACACTATGCTGTGCCCGACAGGGTCCACAAATGTACCAAATTGTAATATTCACCACCTTATAAACGCAATAAAGTATTGAGTATTGGGCGTATATTAAGCACTTTGATTTCGGATATAAATGTCAAAATGCAAAACAAAAGGAATGTGCTAGAAAGTAAAGGGGTTAAAATAGGATTCTCACCTCAATCTCCCATAACGCCTTGCTGCTAGTGGCTGCAGTTGCACTCGACCTTCCAGTAGTCCTGAGGAACACATGGTGCCGCTTCTGATACTCGTCCATGGTCAGAAACTTCTCTTGTTCGGCGTGAAAAAGTCGCACCACATCGCCGCCCTTTAGGATTTCTTCCTGATTCTCTTTGTGCTCCAGGAATAATGTCACTTTCCAGGAGGTAGATGAATTGACTACGTTTACCTAAAAGTTATAAGATACATAGATAGTTTCACGCTTAGGGGCTATTCATAAATTCACATGAATTTTATGATCTCTTGACGTCCTGCCGTCCTTGTCACAGCTGGTCACATTTGTGAGACTCCCTCCCTCCTAGTGTGGTCACATATTTTGCAATACAATCGCAGGAAGAAAGCAGAAAATAATTACAATAAAACAGCATTCGTTTTAAATTAGTTTAGGACATAGATTTTAGAATATATGCTATTTGGGGTAGGCTGAAATATGCTACAACTTTAGAAGAGATTTATATAATTATAGCAGAATTTACTTTTAACAAAGAGATCTCTATATGAAACATTACAAATCAATTTGTGAGAAGTTCCCTTCGTCCACATGGGGAGTAATAGTGTTTAGTAATTATTGACGACATAAGTAATGGCATAATTTAAGTGACTAATAAGCTGAAGTGATTTAAGTGCCTAATATTTTACCGCACACTGTTATTGTAACTTTTTCTTTGTATTTAGGCAATTTATTATGTTTAAAGTTTATATCAGCCTTATAAATTCCACTGCTGGACATAAGCCGCCCTAATAGATTACAGTCTATAAGGGGATTGGAAATCACCACGCTGGGCAGGCGAGTTGTTGATCGCAGTTCAAGCCAGTACGCCGCGGATGACGCTGCTGCCCATCATCCGGTAGGATTTCTCTTCGTCGACTCTTACGACTCCCAGTGAGATGAGAGGGGGTGGCATTATTTTAGGCCGGTATGACAATTATAAATCTTAATTACCTTCCTTAATAAAAATAAAAGCTATAAATAAAAGATGTCTTCCAATTGTGGGCCCATGGGTATGGTGCCAAGATTGCTGGCAACATTTTCTTTTTGGATTACCAGGCTAATATGCTTGTATTGTTATTTATTTTTCAAATTGATATAAATTTTAAGTATTTGTTCAGTCAACAAATAATTTGTTGATTCAGGCGTTACTTTGCGGAAATCCATTGTAAGCAAGTGATGGATTAAAAATATCTTTGTAACAATTCCCGCGCTACTATAATTTCCCGAAAAATCGAGAAACTATTCAACACGGAACGTGTTTCGCCCTTACACAGGGCATCTTCAGGTAAGATAGGAGCCTCAGAACAACGATGTCTTCACGACCATCTCTCGTTTCAGCGTTGGTCCATCACTTGCAGTCAACAAATAACTATATCAAAATATACCGGAGTATACTCCGGTAACATTAATTACATAATTCGAAATACAATAGAAATAAGACTATAGCAATCTTGTAAGAATGATAAAAGATAATGCAGTCAAAGAAAATGTTCACTAACCTCCATACACCCACTGTTGTCGGGTAGTTCGTGGTTGGATGAGACATGCAGTACTTGTTGGCCAGCGTTAACTGGATTCATTATAACTTTATCACCGACTACCACATTGTCACCTAAAATCGAATGTAGAAAAGAATATAATCATTTAATTTATTTAATAGAAAGAACTTGGTTTGACTTATTGTAGATAGAATACTAAATTCATGCAAAGGATCTTGAAGAATAGCTTTAATAATAATATTAAGTTTACTCAACGTCTTGGAATTAGAGTAAAGAACGTGGGTTTTCACATTGTGGTTGCAATCTTAGATCTATGCTATGGATCTTCAAGAATATTCTGATCTATGAAAAGGGACGGAAGCCGTTTAGTGTAAGTGGCTGGCAATAGTACCTATATAATTTTTTTATCTTCTTACCTATATTAGCAAGGAAATAAATGATTTCATTTAAAACCAATTTGTGAAAAACATTTGAGGGTAGTTCTGCTGCAAAATTCTTGTGGGTGAAATGTTGATGATTAAGTCAAAAGCTTGATAGAAAAGTCTGATGAAAAAGTCTGCTAGAAAAGTCAGATAGAAGTCTCATAAAAAAGTCTGATAGAAAAGTCTGTTGAATGATAGTCTGAGTGACGAAGAGCAGAAGATTGAGCTCAGTAGCGTGCCATTAGTCAGGCTTGTGTCAGTAGTAAATGAAGATAGGCTGATAATGATGTATATAAGACTGCGTTTTTACCAGAGATGTCTGAGGATGCGTTGCGAAAAAAGTGTTTGTTAACAACCAATAAAATCGCTTTATTTACCTAGCTTCCCTCAGCCCAGCGATTCTATTCAAATTCAAAGTCAGAAATCAAAAGTCACTTTCAAAATTATTTATTAAAATTCGACTCAATAAAGCTTATATAAAAGCCAACTTGGAGCGGGCGAAAGATTGATCGTAACCGAAAGGGCAAAAAATTTTTTAAGGTTAGTTTTTTTTTCCCGTCAGTTAAAAGAAAATGTACTTAATATATGAAAAACCATTTTGTCTAGAGAAACGACTAATAAACACATAATTCGCAACGCATCATCGCTCTGGTGGAAAATAGCCTAAAGGCTAGGAGCTTATGTTAAATTTAATGAACTCTAAGTAAGTATACTTACGGTTGTTTAGGGCTCCTACCAAGATCTGAGGAGCCCAAGCCAACCTCATCTGCAAGTAGTGCACCTGCCGATCAACGGACGAGGCTCAGGCGACGGTAATCGGCCATAGGCTCGACCTGTGGGCGTATAATATGCCTCTGCCTACCCCTTCGGGAAAATAGGCGAAATAATATGTATGTCTTACTTACCAATCGATCGCAGTTTATAGAAAGGCATCACATAGAACCACGAGCCCTCGTTCCCGTTCGCGTCTAAATGTACACGCATTGCGTTTTTTTCCAATAACGCTGGTAGTCGTTTATTTACCTGGGAACAGTCAACAGCGTTGTACTGTCAGCGTCACAACAAAATTATAGTAGTAATAATAATAATAATTAATATTTCCGACACTTACACCAATTATTTAGTTCCAAGATAAGTATCATTAAGAACTTGTGTTATGGATACTAAATAACGGATAAACATATATAATTTTTTTTTTTTTTGTAAATACATACTTAATATACATAGGAAAACACCCAGACCAGAACATATTCATATTTATAAACACAAATATTTGTCCTGTGTGGGAATCGAACCCACTACCTCAGGAGTGGAGTGCGGGTATACTCGCCACCACGCCATATCGGTCAGTAGTGTGTGTACACACCTCGCCTCACATACGTAGCAATAAGGTACTATTTTTTTTTTAAATTCATGTATCACGGGTTTGGTCCAATTACAATAACTAAGTCTGTAAGTAATTTTACAAGTATATAAAGTTAAAAATATAAAAAGAGAGGACATTTACATTCACAAAAAGACGACAACTTTATCTGGATTAATTCCCAGCTATATATGCTTAGGTTGTATTAATGTACTTTCTTACTAAACCAACAGTCGACTGAGTTTGTCTTTCCTTTGTTTCGCCTAGTCGCCAACTTATAATATTAATAATATCTTACCTATCGATCTATACAGGTCATACATAACTAAAATAATATGTGCTGCCAAATCATTTTTTTACCAAAATTAAAGTAGGGTTAAATCATTTCAAGCTATTTACGTCTCGGTACTGATCTAGGACGAGCTCAATAATGTAAATGTAAATAAAAATTGATTTTTTACTTTCATTAATAACCTACTCCTTTCTTGAAGAGCAGACACTAAACCGAAAAAATAGACTGGACTAAAATCCTGGCAGTCGCTTATTATAATAAACTAGACTCATAAATATACTCACTGTAAGGTACTTGTTAGATTTGACGTGCAGTAGCTGGACCACGCTGCCATACTGCACCACTGAACCCAACAACTTCTTGTTTTCTAAATCATTCTGTTTCTTTTCTATTTCTGCAGCATGCTGTAAGATAAACACACACCTTTTAGACTACGCCAGTTATGTGTTTTAATTCTAATTCTAATTAAATAATTTTAAAAAATAATTTGTTAACTTATGTTTGTTAAGCTATTGCATAGCTTCTATCGCGGGCCTCGAGCGTGGAGACAGAATCCAGAAATTCCGTAACGCAAAAAAGCTAACACCCCCCACTCCGACCGGCACAGCGGTGATATTTTTTAGTTTTTCCATCTATAGATAAATAGCAGTACTTTTAATGACTTTTTGAAACATCACGCTTGTCCCTTTAGTTCAGAAACCCGCCTTTAGGTGGCATTGGTTGTATCGGGTGGCTAAAATATGTTTTCTTATCGGTCACCACGCTTAAGTGTAACTTGAATTAATATCAAAGAAAAAAAATACTGCATAAATAAAATAAATAAATAATAATAATTGCATAAGATGATAAAAAAGGATACGCAATAGCTTTACCGCGGCAGTCTCCGAGTGCCACACGCCTTTTTATTTTTATTTTTTAATTTACTTATGTCTCAATTGTTTTTGAATTTAAATTGTATAAAAGTGTACATGGACCTTACATTGTCTGAAATAAATGATCATTCTCATTATTACTAAGTGAAATTTAAATTTAATAAGTTGAACAATGAACTTGGTAACACATTACCGGGTCTTAGTTGAAGTGCGGCATGGGGGGGTGGCGCGTAACAATAGCAACGCGGAGACTACGCTTGCAGACATGCGATTAGTCAATTACTATCCCTTTGTCTCTTTGGTTTACGATTGTGCCTGCTCATACAACCGTCTTTTTTGTTCAACTTTCGTGCCGGCTACTGTACAAATATTGAATTTGAAAGTAATCTTAAGAAATTTCGAAATAAATCTGGTAGGGGGTACATTTTTAATCACGCCGCCTATTAGGACTTCTTTGGCTTAAAAACTACCACACTATTGACATTGATAATCGGGAATAACGACTTAACGTGTTTTACATGTTTCCGCAGGTACGTTAAGCCAAGGACGGAACTTTGTTAACTTAGTAAAAATTCGTAACTATTTCTATCGAGCATGTTTAGGATAATACCGCTACATATTATTTTGGTATACATTATAACTGTCTTAATGTAATGGCATAATAAAGAAATGGTGCAACCATTATGACATCTGTTATTTCGATACCTGGTCCAAAACAGCGGGCAGGAACTAATAATAAATTGTAAAACGAACATCGTAGGTATAATCATAAAATGGAATTCTGCCAATTAATTTCAGAAAAGAATACGATAATAGAAAGTCGCAAGAACAGACATATGAAAGAAATGTCCAAATAAAATATGCATCCATTCATTTTCTTCCTTTGAAGTGCTATTTCAAAACGTACAAAATAAATATTTATATCGAGTGAAGTTATTTCCGCGTGATGATACTTTAGCCGGACCATTTTGATTGTCACTGTTTATATAATTGAGTTATTTTCATCTGAACGCATACCGCGAATTTTAAACAGGGCCTTATTAAATAAAACCAATTTTACGGACTTTACCTCGCGTTCCAAATTCAAAATGTTTATTTGCTACAGATGTGACATGTAAAGTAAAACAAACTAAGAATAAACTATTTAAAAAAAACACTAAGGCATCTCAGCTGCTTCAAAATAGATCTACTTCAGCATGTGTCACTCAAATCCTTTAAAGCCATGTTCACTGAGATAACAGGTATCTTTAAAAACTACCATCGAACATAGACGATTTAAAAACTACCATCACTAAAACTACCATGAATTATTACAAGCGATTCACACAAAGTGAGCATACTACGTCTTGAGGTCTTATATTATTTGGTCGAGCTCTGGACTTCACTACTTGTAATACCGGGTCCCAAGCTAGTGGCACATTTCAACCATCATAGTCAACCGGCACACCAATTATTTAGTTCCAAGATAAGTATCAATAAAAAGTTGTGTTATGGGTACTATACATATATAAATACTTTTATTTGTAAATACATACTTAGGGGCTTATTACAAAATTAGATCTAAAGTTAGAACAGGTTTAAAACTAGTACTGTCAATTTTAGCACTAGTTTTAAACCTGGTATAACTTTAATCTTGCTTTACAAAACATTAATACATTACAATAGGACCTTAAATGTTTCATACATTTTATGTACACAAACATTTGTTCTCTGTGGGGATCAAACCCACGACCTCAGGCGTGAAGTGCAGGTATACTGACCTCCACGCCATATCAGATGCGTACTCATGTCTATATAAAATCGTTGTTATCTATGGACATACGCTGAGTAGAGCTAAATAAATGTGTATAGTCCCTTATCGTATATAAAGGTCAAAGTTTAAAGATAAATAATTTCATTAAGTTGCTTTCTCTTCTTGATTGATAATGTATAATTAAATACATGATCACAACAAGCTTGGCTACTGGTGCGCCGGCGCAGTTATAAATAATTCACTTACAATCACATCAATTATTTAGTTTCAAGATAACTATCATTAAGAACTTTCAAACCTAGAAAGTTTTTAAATGCGTTTAGTTCATTTAGCCAGTGTCAAGTTCATATATAGTTCATAATATATACATAGTAAATGAGAATGAGTGGTAATAAAGATAATACCTGGAGTCCCTAGTAAAAAAGTGGGCCTATACTCTCACATGCACTTCTTGCGAAAATTTGAAAAGTGATGTTGCACTGTTTTGTTTTATTTACCAACACTACTATACGTTCACAAAAACTTAACGGTTAATAATCCACATTATACAGTTATTACACATTACTATTCGAAATATCACTAATTTAAGAAAATAAAACAAAACAGCAACATGATGCAGAACTGAGACGCTTCATTTTCCCGCCAAGAAGTCCAGAATACCCTGATCAGAACAAATATACATGTTCATGCACGCAAAGATTTGTCCTGTATGGGATTGAACCCATAATCATTGCAGCTGAGTGTAAGGTTTACCAACCTCGATGCCATATAGGAAGTTCGAAATTTTTTTTATATTTGAATGAACTAGCCTATTTTCTGTGTTTAATAATATAATAAAAGAGGCCATTTTGATCATAAAACACAAAAATAACAAGGAAAAAATGTCGCTCGAGATTCGAACTCTTAATTAACTTTTTCGAGATGCGGGAACTAATTAATTGCACGGCGTGATGCAACAGATATTAACGACACAAAGAAATAAACAATTCGGCTAGCGACTAATTCATGCTGTTGCGGATATAGATTTATAAGGTTTAAAATATATTCTCATTTATTTAACGACCGTGGCGTGACTTCTGAGGCCGTGGGTTCGATTCCCACACACAATCTTTGTGTACATGAATATTTGTTCTGGTCTGGGTGTTTTCCTATATTACGTATGTATTTACAAATAAAAAGTAGTTATGCATGTATAACCGTTATTTAGTATCAATAACACAAGTTATTAGTGATGCTTATCTTGGAACTAAATAATTGGTGTGATTGT
This sequence comes from Musotima nitidalis, assembly GCA_949126915.1. NCBI lineage: Eukaryota > Metazoa > Arthropoda > Insecta > Lepidoptera > Crambidae > Musotima > Musotima nitidalis. The sequence goes on along the minus strand of OX421439.1, from coordinate 9,982,368 downwards.
AAGAGATTATTTATTATTTTACTTAGTGAAATTAATATTAGTAGAAAACTCTAGATGACATTAAATTACTATCATCATCATCATCATCTCAGCCCATTAACGTCCCACTACTGAGCACGAGCCTCCTCTCACATACCAAGGTGCGAGGGTATTGGGTCATACTCCACCACGCGCACCCAGTGCGGATTGGCGGAGGCAGGTGTATGGAATGCTGATTTAAAAAAAATTTAAGCCATCTAACATGGCTGACGACTACCGCATTTAGTGAGAACCGGGATTAACTGCTCAACGTGCTTTCCGATGCACGAAGCACTATATACATTATTATAGATATTTAAAATGAATGTACTTATTGATCCTCTAACAAATACCGATTAAGCATCAAGTATGGTTTGAATGATGCTCATTAGAAAGCTCAAAGTCGCTCAGCGTGCAATGGAGAGAGCTATGCTCGGAGTGTCCCTACGTGATCGAATCAGAAATGAGGAAATCCGTAGTAGGACTGGAGTGACCGACATAGCGAGGCGAGTTTGCAGGCTGAAGTGGCAATGGGCGGGGTACATAGCTCGAAGAACCGACGACCGATGGGAAACGTAGTAGAGGACGGCCTCCCACGCGATGGACCGACGATCTGGTCAAGGCGGCGGGAAGCCGATGGATGAGGCGACTCAGGATCGCTCTATGTGGAAATCTATTGGGGAGGCCTATGTTCAGCAGTGGAAGTCAGATGGCTGAGATGATGATGATGATGGTGATGATGGTGGTTTGAAACTCAATTATACTTGTAGCAATATACACGCGGAGTCATAAACTATGTTTGCAGCAGTGTTGAACTTGTGTCGAGCATGTTCTAATTTTGTAAGTATATTGTCAATACGCGCGTTTATTAATATGTATTATATTAATTTATTATTACATGTGAATGTTTCGGTTATCTACTGAAGCCTTTCAAGTGCTGCCGGCTCATGTGTTTCCTATTTCCTATGACCCCGGGTCTTTTAAGTGGGGCGTGAAACGGCATTATATCAGGCCTTAATGAGTGGATGTGCTTTGTAACGTGCTTATTTCACGGCATGAAGTGCTTCCATTTTTTTTGAACTGCATCGACTGCTTACCATCAGGCAGGATGAAGTCATTATGATATGTCACATTAAAAAAAAAATATTGCGATAGCTTCTAGTTGTACATTGTTAGTTATTTTTGATCGTTGTTAAATAACCACACGTTTCTTCTGTTTATATGGAATAACATGAGACTAGTGAAGGGCCTAACAACACTTCGTATTCGAAGAAAAAAGCTGATGATTCTTACACAACTGTCTCCATACAGTAGTATGGAACAGCTGATTGCTTTTCACGAATTTGTCCTGTGGTAGAAGTTGTTACTATAGAGTATGGAGGTTCGGGGGTATGAACGAATGACTAGTATTGTTATTTAAATTATTTTTTGTCGCCTTAAAATAAATTTTCCCCCAATAACGTGTATATTGTGTCAAGCTCTAGCGTAAGTAACGTTCGTCACTTATTTGAGTCACGTTTTCAAAATGGCGACATGCGTTTCGATAGTTTTACGCGGCAAAAACCATTTCTAGTGTTTTATTCTTTTAGATGTCTATGGTGTGGACAAATTTTCTGGCGATAAAAGCATCTTGAGACATTCTTTTGTTTCTTTGTTTAAAATACTTACACGATTCATTTTTAGCCTCGCCGCAGTATGCAAAGGGGGGATTTTAATTATGACATGTGTATCGTTGTATTCGTGTGTCATCGAGACGTTTAATCCCCCAATGTATTCTAGGACTGCATTCATAAATGACATTAATGTGTGAGAACCACATCTACGTCTTTTTTGGGTACAAACTGGCACACTTATAAAACGCAAGTTTCTTCAAAAGGATACTATTATATCAAAGATTATTTATGGCAGATAAAAATGCTTGGGATTAAACTGCCGTTTCATACAGGCTATTCTAATATGAATGACTTAAAACATAAATAGTATAGCTTTACAGACAAATGAAGATTGTAATTCAAGTACCAAACCAATGGACATATTTAAAAGAGCATAGCCTGTGAGTTTCTTGCCTGTTCTTCTTACAAAGCGTTGGCTCGAACTGGTACTTAGATTCACTTACACTTAATCATTTTTTGTTTTTAAATTGTTTTGTGGCATATAATTGAATCTAAGCTTCGTGGTTTCAGTGTTAAAATATTTCGATTGTTTTTTTTATATTTATATTTAATATTGACGTTTTCAAGTACTATGTTTATAAATAGTTTATAAAATAACTAATTTTTGAGTTTGAGTACTGAATTTCACGCCATGTCTGTTGTAAGTTTATGTGCGCTTATAACTATGAGTGAGTACTTGGTCAGAATCAGAAACTATCACAGAAGTGAAGCAGTGTTCCTTTTTTCACTGTATGGGGTTCGTAGAGCCATGTTAAGAATGCCTAACACCAAGTCACTTTGCACAAGCTTCCGCACTGGGTCCGCGTGCCGGTGTATGACCTTAACCCATCGCGCCTTGGTTTGCAAGAACGTAGCTTAAACGTATTGTGATGTTAATGGGCTAGTATAAAGAACATTTATCAATCAGTAAAAAACAAAGCAATCAGTTTTCAAACTGCCTGCCTGTTAATTAATAATAATAATAATATTTATATACATAACACAGGCAAGATGATAGTAGGGAGACTTAAACCGACGGGGACTCACTTAAATAGCAATTATGAAACATTTGAATGCGTTCAGATAAAAAAAAATTCTTGTGCCAAATTAAAAGTGGCCAGTAATTTGTCTTTAATAACATTTACTTTGATTTATTCGGTTCAATATAATCTGTTAATACGCGGCAGGTGTGCGCTAACGACATACAATGTGTAATATAATGGCAGATAATAGCAAACGAACCAATTAATTTGATAAAACATTCGTTTGCAAGACCATCTGGTTTTGGAATTCCCTTGCGGCGCAAGTCATGCATGATCTTAGCAGTCGGTGAATCTTACTCATATTAAGGTACTCATTATTCGGTGCGCTGAGATTACAGCCTCTCTTGCGGACCTTCAGCTACGTGACATTGCTTCTCAGTGTCTTCAATCGGAATTACAGCGGAGAGTGTTATATTCTCTATTCTCCCGAGCCACGCGTGCTGGTTTTAAGAACCATCATTATACTGTGCACTCAAACAAAAGAGCAATAGTACGCCATCGTTCTTCTGTAATACCATTCGGCTTTGGAATTCTTCTCGGCGTATGTGTTTCTCAGCTCTTTTAAGCTAGACGTGACAACACTTATACAGAACGCCATAGGTAGGTGCGCTTTTTACCGTGTGTATATGTCACCGTAAAATTGTAAATAACGTTAAATTATAATCTATCCCACGATATTGTAATCTGTCGAAAAATTGTGATCCGTAACAAACTGCTCACAATTTAACGCATAATTTTTCGATAGATTAAAATCTATCGAAGACAAACCGTCAGATTGTAAAATGGCATGCGACAGAACGCACCTCGCGCTCTGATTGGTTGAATTTCATGTTCCCCTCTCAGTTGCCCGTCGTCGCCATCTTCGGTTGTTATTAGTCAAATTCATTTGTTGTGAAATGTAAACAAACAGTGTTTGATCACAATTTTTCGACAGATTACAATATCGCGGGATAGATTATAATTTAACGTTATTTATAATTTAACGTTATTTACAATTTTACGGTGACATATACAACGCTCTCTCTGTCTTTTGAATTGTGTCGACTCTTAACCATTAAACAAAATATAGCCATAATGACAAGTCACATTAACAATTAATAGTAACGTATTTTAAAGCTAATTAGGAAGAAAATCGACTGACACATGTGTCGAAAGACTTGTATAATGTATTTTAAGATGAATTGACTGTTTGTTATTGGTGCACATTTTTTGTAGTTTGATATTATTCAACTGATTTTCTTGTAGCAACTAACCTTAGAATAAACCTTATCGCATGGATATAAGGTATTTTATTAATTAATTGTCAGAAAATATTTATTTATTTATATATTTTTGTTATTACGAGTTTACGTTTTTTAATCTATTTATTACTGTGTTTTTTTATATGCTGAAACCATTCTCGAGAATCATTCTATCTATTCGTGAAAACTTCATAAAAATCCGTTCAGTAATTTGTAAGTTTATCGCGAGCAGACAGATACATTCAGCAAGAGGTTTTGTTTGGTTAATACATGTAGAGATAGAGAAGAGATTGATAGCACTTACGTGTAGCCTCTTTAGCAAGCCCGTGTCGGTATTGTTGTTAGCCGACTGCTTGGCCGAGTTCCAGAATTGCTTCTGTGCGGAATACCGGTTCATGGGGCATATTTTGAACAGGCAATCTGAAATATTACATCAATCTTTAATGGTAGATAAGTTAAAATGTAAATGGTATAAAACACATTTAAAGATACATAAAAACTAGTTTTTTTGTTTCGAGAAATTAGGCGAAATGCAAAATATTATTTTTAAAATTATTTATTTATTCATATTCATTTAATCCTCTTAAATTTATAACAGAAATGGTACATACACTTGTAATATATTTACATTTTAAAGGTATTGTGATGTTATCACATGATATAAATTTTCACATAACAATTAAATAAACTGGTGTATAGGAGGGATGTGTGGGAGGTGTATAGGTCACCTGCAAGTGGTGCACCTGCCGACCAACGGACGAGGCTCTGGCAAAAATAACAGTATTCGGTAAGCGGCAATAAGCTCGCCACCTAATACGAGTGACTAACTATATAATGGCGAAGGGTGGGCATTTGATATGCCTCTGTCTACCCCTTCGGGAAAACAGGCGTGAATGTATGTATGTCTGTATTAAGTAAACAGCTATAGGTACACATAAATAAAACGCGACGTCGTGTCGTAGGAACCTACAATGCGCTTTATATAATTTGACGTGTTAATGTATGAAGCGCTTAGTTGATTTCTATATCTTATATCGTGTTTTAAGCGAAAGCTTTGCAAAATTAATCCTCGAAATATATCCGGTGATTAGACAAATGAGCAAAATGTGTAATTTATATTAAATAATGCTTTTTTTTGTAAATACATAGGTCCTTAATGTACATATAAAACCCCCAGACCAGAACAAATATTCATGTTTATGCACAGAAAGATTTGTTCTGTGTATATTAAGTATGTATTTACAAAAAAAAAGTATTTAAGTCTTTTTATCCGTTGTTTAGTATCCATACCCCAAGTTTTTAGTGATACTTATCTTGGAACTAAATAGTTGGTGTAATTGTCAAAAAATATTTATATTTATATTTACAACAGTGAAGTCCACCGAAAATAATTACTGAAGTAACGTTCACTCCCAACAGCATACATACCACGAAACTTTTTGGGTGGATCAGTCAATTCGCCTGCTTCGGGGCAGACGACACATCTGTCATCTACCAGTCTGTAAACAAGAAAATAAAATATTAGTTGTCACAAGAACCGGCCAAGTTTGTCTGTTGCACTTACAACCATAAAATAACAGTCTGCTATTTTAGCACAGAATTTTGTGGACTTGAGAGCTGTTTCATTTTCATCGTTTTGAATCGTAACTAACTGTAAATTCTATTATTTAACAAAGCGATTTCATAAAAATAATAAGATCTTATTACCAGTGATCGGAATACGTAGGGCAGTTTTTGATTACGTGTTATTAATGTAGACATTCCCGTTATGCCGGGATTTAGCCCGGTCAAATAAGCATATTAATATAGTTCGCACGAACCAATGTTAGGAACATCATCCAAACTATATTATAAATGCGAGAGTAACTCTGTCTGCCTGTCTGTCTTTTCTTCACCGAACCGATTTGTGTGAAATTTGGTACAGACATAGTTTGGAACTCGAGAAAGGACATACGATAGTTTTTATCCCAAAAAATCCCGCAGGAGCGGGAACTTCTCAGAAATCTCACGAAATCGGGAACTATGTGGGTAAAACCAAAAATCTGCCGGAAGTCACTATTCCACGCGAACGATGTCGCGGGCAAAAGCTAGTTATAAATAAAACGTGAAAGTTTCCCGTCGATTCCTCATTTGCAATATAAAATGCATTCTTAGTCAGAATCCCGGCGAATGTTTGCGATCATTCACCTGAAACAGCTTTACCTACTCCGATAGACTTTATTGCAAATTGATAGATTTGCAATAAAGCAAATTTGCAATTTATTCATTTATAAGTAAGTATAAATCATAAATTACTTTGATAGAAAGCATAGCGACAAGGATTTTAAGCTGCAGCCTTGAGGTTTACTTAATATCGTCTTGTAAAACATTTTGATAATAAATAGACTTACCCCAAAGTGCTCAGAAATCCAGCCACGGAGCCTTCGGCGTAGAGGGAGACGATGTCCCCCAGATGTAGGAAACTGTCCCCCATGGTGACTCCGGCTCCTCACCCCCACCATGCAACAATTTCTGGGGACAATCATAGGTATACGTCAGCACACAGTTTGTAGGGCATTATTAGGCAGTATTGCTCGTACTGCCTCATACTTTTCTGCTAATCCGAAGGTTAACTTGGTAGTTGGTCCCACCATGCAACAATTTCTGGGGACAATCATATTTATATGTAAGCATACCGGCCGAATTTAGAACCTTTTCCTTTATGGGAAGTCGGTTAATAAGCTCACACTGGACGCGAATAAACATGACTTCACGTCGTGTGCTTTCGCATTCAGCGCACGAGCATCGGTGAGTCCCAATATATGTATTAGCTTATTTTTGTGGTGTGTCAAATTAATATATTCTTTTTTTCTTTCTTTCTATTGAGTAGCTATAATAAAAAAGTTATTAAATAAACGAGACAGGCGTAAAATTTACAACTCTATTAAGAATCTTGGCAGTAATTATGTTATATTATCCACAAGATAAACCCACGGTCAATATTGCTTGGTGAAGACAGTGCTTCAGGCGTTCGTCACACGGCGAGCTGTGTGACATCAGCAGTACCGCAGCGATACTTGACTCGATATTCGTTTCGATGGTCATATCGCCGCCTCCGACGAGCACTATCGTAATAGGAAAATGGCAATTTTACACCAGCAACTCAAAACTGAATATTTTACAAAATGTATCTTTCATTTGTAATTTTTCAGTTTTTGTCAATAAAGAGTATATCTATCTATCTACATATAATCTCTTGAATATATCACGCGAGCTTTTTGAAATCAAGTGGATTTAGATAGTCTTCTATGACGTTGCCACGATATAAAACATACACGACCTCAACTAGGACTAGTTAGCGTTATGTGAAATGTTCAAGGACATTTCTTATTTATTTATCTATCCATTAAGTAATTCTAGTGAGACCAGACTCCTAGCCCGGAACAACGGAACAGACGCCAATAAAACAGATTACGAGCATCGAAAATTAACTACAAGCTTGTTTGTAGTAGTATTAGTATTAGCATTATCCCGGTTGCCCTAGACTTAAGCTTAGGACCCAGGGTCTGCTTACTGTTCTAACTAGATTTGCCTGAATTTCAATTGTTACACGAAGCGACTGCCATCTGACATCCGCAACCCAGAGAAAAACATCATTCTATGACTAAAGCAGCTGTCAGGGTATTAGAAGCTACTGACTTCCTAATAACGACTGTCGGTACCAACGGCTAAACATGATTTCAAAAATTCTGAGGCACGGAGCAAGCGATAATTACGCAAAAAATTTCGAAAAGTCAGATTTTCGCACACACACTCGTTTGAAAACGCGTTTTTCGCATTTGAAACGCTATTGCCCAGCCCGCCGTGAGATCAAACCTTAGCCCGGAACAGCTGAACAGACGCCAATAAAAACAGGTAACGACCATCGAAAGTTAATTAACACCCAGCTTGTTAGTACCAGGGGCCTTCCATCAAACTGCGGTAAGTAATTAACTTGTAAATGTTTACTTCAATTTACAGATTTTTTGTTAGAAGTAGTAAGTATACTTAAGTATAAGTGTATTTTGGTTTCCATAAAAAGCTAGATAAGGTATGATAATATGGTTATATATAATATTAACTTAAAGGGGCTGATTACTAAACAAGGTCTAAAGTTAAACCAGGTTTAAAAATAATGCTGTCACGTTTATTTGATAAAGCTTTAAATATTTGTCCCAATTGATAAAAAATTACGAACTTAACCGTGGCGACTAGCGCCATCTATATGATTACAGACCAGATACATTTATAGTATAAACAGGAAGCCTTCTCTAAAATTGAAACTCTACACCTCATAAGAAAAAATTAATGCGATTGTATGCTTTGATCTCTGGACTACTTACTACACTCTCCAAAAGAAACCAAGATTCTCAAACTGTCAACATTAAAGAAAGTGTTTCATTTCATTTAATAGGTGTTAGTCTTTGTAACAGAGGATGTCTAGATGAGTACCACCAACCGAAGAGCCAGATATATTGTGGCAAAGTGACGCTTTAAGAAATACCGTGTTTAGTATGTACTTGGTACTATTAATAAAAAAATTTAAAAAAATATTCAAAATCGACATTAATTTCTTTTATGTGGCACGTCATAATGACTACATCTTGCCTGACGGTAAGCAGTTGATGCAGTCCAAAAAAAATTAAGGTGCTGCATATCGTGGAATAATTTATTGAAGCCTGGATTCATTACGAAGCACTTGTGAACGCCTTAATTCTGGGAGCGCCACATCACGAGCCTGGAGTTGGTAAGGTTGGCAAGGTTCTGTCTCCCGGCAAAACTTTAATGTAGTGTGATCAATTGTGTACCTGTTTGATGTGTCTAAGCTCTATTTCGTTAAGATCTAGAAGCTCTTGTTGTTTATCTCTCAAGAATATTCTTAGTAGAAGTTTCATGGTACCTTCCGCCTTTTTTATTATACAGGAAAGTGGCACTTAAGCATGCAGTCTACCAGATAAAACGCCAGGGCATCACTACCAGGATTATTTGAAAAAGTTACTGCGGCCCCGAAACACGTAAGGACAAGGTAAAGGTAAGGACAAAGTAAAGGTCCGCAACGACGTCGTGGATTGAACGAAAGACGCCCCCTTCGGTCAATCCACAACGGGAGTACATAGCTGTCATTTCATGATTTTTAATCCATAAAAAGGGACTAACTAACGCATTGCCGACTCTGCTATGTCCGTGGCACTATGTCATCAAGGGTAAATATATACATACATGTCACGCCTCTTTCCCGTAGTGGTAGGCAGAGATCACATCCTTCCTCTTGCTACGATCTTGGCACACAATTTTAGCTTCATTCACAATCTCCAATTTTTTTATAATTTGGTCATGGTAGGTCTTTCGTGGTCTTCCCTTTTTTTTTTGTTTTACGTCGGTAACAAAATGCGATTACGCACTACCTTCCGGCCAAAGGGGGACCGAAAGGGGGTGTGGGACTCACCACCGGCAGACGCGACTGCCAGCAGTAATACCCACTAAAAATCTTCCGACGACGCCCGCCGCTTGGCGGGGGCCAGTACCTGGGTTGCAGCTCTGACACCCCGCCTGCGGCCAACGTCCCCCGGACCAAAACCGGGAGGACCTCCTCAGAGAGGCGCAGTGGACGCGCCCCTGCTACATCCGTGTGTGGCCGACTTTTTGGAGGGGCTATGGTTAGACAGCAGGGGCCCCTTGCCCCCACTGCCTAAGACCCTCCTGGCGCTGCTTGATGGGTCCTCCTGGCTCGCCCGCTGCGCCCTCCACAGGTCCCTCTTAGTTTCTCCCCCGGTAGTCAGTACTAAGGGCACCCAGAGTCGTCGGTCTCTGGGTGTTACCTTTTCCCGGCCTCCGGGAGGTACTCAGCATCCCCATCACGACAAGGTGGAGTTTCGTGTTCTTCCCCTCCCAACACATCCCAATCACTTGTCTATCCTAAATCACTTTCGTGAGTCTACTTTCATTCATCCTCTCAAAATGACCAAACCATCTAAGCATACCTTTCTCAATTCTTGTCACTATATCTTCTTTTACACCAGCTTCGACCCTTATCACTTCATTCCTTATCCTATCACTCAATTTCACACCTAGAATTCTTCTAAATGCTCTCATTTCTACTACATTAATGAAAATGATAGCGCTAGTTTTTAAACTTGGTTTAACTTTAGATGTTGTTTTGTAATAACTTAATAAGCCCCTTAGTCTTTGCAATGGACCATTAAGAACCGTTTCACGCTATCTTGAAAACCCTAATCACTCGAGAACAGTACGCTCTAGTCTAAAGTATACCGCGTTTATATTCTTAAGATCATTAAAAAACAATAATACCACGAGTAAAGCACTGGCTTAAATCCATCATGATAGAAACTAAAAATATTTTTAAAAAATTAAACATTTCTTGAATTCGCACACTAACAGGCGTTTAGTACAATCGTCACCACAATTTTGACCATCAGATCTTTATTACGTTATGTTAAGTGCTATAATTCCTCGACTAGAGTTAACATTTCCCGAGTGTTGAGTGCGCGAGTTTGTTTATCAATAGAGGTGTGTAGATACGGACATTGTACAAGGTTTGTCTATTAGCTGAAGTAATGGTACTATTGTTTGTATATAGTTTGTACATTGTGACGTCACAGACAGACATTAACAGCTTTAGTTTCACTATAAAATCTGTATTTGGATACACAAATCGCTCTTCAAACGGTAAAGTAACAAATTTTTGCTTTTATTAGATGATTCTTGTTCAGTTCTTTGAGAATATTGATATTAACTGGCGTATTAATTACAGTTCATAGCGCCGCGAGACTAGTTAGTTATTTATTAGGAACACTTACAGCTAAACATATACACTTGCGAGCAAAAGTATGGAATCACTTGCTTGAATTTGATTCCACGCGATCTTGAGTACTTAATAACTAAATAATAATAATAAAAATGATACCATTTTAAAGGTTAAAATGTAGTCTTTAAATTGATATCAAATTCATTCAAATGGCTCCATTATTTCTGGAGCTATCCTGGATTAAGTGAAGGAGGTAGGAAAAGGCAAGGATAACGGAAAAATTATGAATGAAAAAAACAACAAAAATTAATTAATAAAAACTTTATTTCGCCTAAAAACTTAATGTCAATACTTAGTGTTCCCCCCCCTCGCCCTAAGGAGAGCTCGGAGACGGTTCTTCATGGACCTGATGAGCTTCCGTATGGTATCTTGTGAGATACCTTCCCACTCATCAATCAAAGCCGTTTTGAGCTCATATGTGTTTGAAGGAGTAGGATTTCTGGATCGAACCCTCCTCTTTAGTTCATCCCACACGTGCTCTATTGGATTCATGTCCGGGCTAAGCGCTGGCCAGTCCAATGTGGCGATGCCGACTTCCTCTAGGTATTCGGTTGTGGCACGGGAAGTGTGACAACGAGCGTTATCGTGCATATATCCCGCATAGGGAACGACATGTTCCAGCAGAATATCGGAAATGTATCGGTCAGAAGTTAGACCGCCTCCTCGTCCCCCGCCAGGCACGAAAACAAGCTCCGTTTTACCGTCGAAAGAAATGCCGGCCCACATCATTAAAGAACCGCCTCCATAAGCCACTGTCTCAGCGAAACAGCACTGCACAAAGCGCTCCCCAGGCCTCCTGTAGACCCGACCTCTTCGATCGTTGCCGTGTAAACACATTCTGGTCTCGTCCGAGAACAGTACACGGCTCCATTCCTCAACGTCCCAATCAAGGTGGGAACGAGCGAATCGAAGGGATCTTCGATGAGCTGCCGTCAGTTTCGGGCCTGTGGCAGGCCTTCTTGGGGTTAAATTAGCTTGCTTGAGTCTTCGACGAACTGTCCACTCGCTAACAGCGACCCCGCGAACATTTCGGAGCCCCTGCTGGACGTCAACACCAGTCAAATGCCGATTTCGGAGAGAAGTTGACACGATAAAACGGTCATCCCTCTCCGATGTGCACCGGCGTCGTCCAGATCTTGGTCTCGGCACAAAGCCACCAGTCTCCAGAAAGCGTTTGTACACTTGTGGAGCTGACGTCCGACAGCTCGCTGGCTAAGCCCTTCTTGCAATAGGGCGACGATTTGGGCTGCTTCTGTAGGTGTTGTATCCATTGTCTTCGAAGTTCAAGGGTCCAAAGTTGCGGAGATGTGTACCGGTCAACGTGATGACTGATAAAAAATGTAGTGTGGTCTTCTACGTGAACCCCCTAGTGGGGGTCACGGCGCGGTTCCGGGGCATGTGCCCCCTGGTCGCGGTTTCTGACGGCTCCCGTGAATACGGGAGCGGCGTTGGGGCGGCTGTTCAGCCTTGTTTTCGTCCGGAGGTGTCGTGTCCGGTGGGCGCCGCGATCAAGCCCTGGGCGATCAGCGCCTTGGGCGATCAGCGGCGGTGGGGTGTCTTTCCAGGTTGGTGCTCCCGTCAAGTCCTAGGTCTCCTGAGGGATGAGGCTGCGGGCATAAGCCCTGGCATCCGGTGGACGCGCATGAAGCGGCGCCAGGCCCCGAATGTGGTCGTGGTCTGACGCATCCGCACGCGCGAACATCGGTCCCGCCAGTCGACCTATGAAGGATTCCACACTCTCAAGCCTCAAATCCCTCGCGATCGTAGCGTTTCTCACGTAGCGAGGCGCCTTGACGATCTGGCGTAGGGTCTGGTTTTGGAAAACCTCCAGTTTCTTCCTGTTCTGCTTCTTGGTGAGTGCGTACCAGGCTGGGGCTGCGTAGGTGATTAGGGGCCTAAGGTAGATTTTATAGACCCCTAGCTTCACACTAGTGGCAAGCGTCGACTGCAGCACTGGACGGAGCAGGTGCCGCGCCGTCTTGGCTTTCGCGACTATCATCGCTACGTGAGGCTTCATACTCAGCTTACGATCGATCGTGATCCCTAGGTACTTGACCCGTGGCGACCACGCGATCTCGAGTCCATGCAGGCGGAGTGGTGGTGGGAGTATCGTGGTGTGAGGGACGACTATGGTTTGGGTCTTCCTGACGTTAACCGATAGTCGCCACTTGTCCAGCCATTCTGGCAGGAGGTCAAGCGTCTCTTGGACTCTTCTCGCCGCGAAGTTCCTCCTGTACGACGATGAGTAGTACGCTGCGTCATCGGCGAATAGCGCTAAGTGTACTCCCTCCGAGACAGGCAGGTCATCAGTGAAGCGTGCGTACAGGGACGGCGAGAGGCAGCTTCCTTGAGGTACTCCGGCTTCGATCTTCCTTTCCGTGGATTCCTGGTCTTCTACCACCACTCGGAAGCTTCGGTTCCCCAAAAAGGAAGCTAGCACCTGCGTGATGCGTCTGGGTGCGCTGGACGTCGAGATCTTGTACAGCAGACCTTCGTGCCAAACACGGTCGAAAGCTTTTTCCATGTCTAAGAGTACTGCAGCAGTGTACTCCTTCTTGTTTGATGCCACCGTGAAGTGGTGCAGTACTCTTGAAAGCTGCAGTGTTGTCGAGTGTTCGGCACGGAATCCGAACTGCTCTGGGCGCGGTTCAATATGCGGAGTCAGGTGTTCGAGCAGGAGCCTCTCGAACAGTTTCGACATGTTAGGCAGCAGGGTGATGGGCCGGTAGCTGGCGGGGTCCTGGACTGACTTCCCAGGCTTCGGGAGCATGATGACCCTTCCCGTCTTCCATGAGCCTGGGAAGTGGCCCGTGCGCATGATGCCATTAAATAGTCTCGTGACTGTAGCGACGCTCTTGGGTGGCAGGTTTCGGAGCGCGACGTTGGTAATCTTGTCTGCGCCAGGCGCCTTTCTTGGCTTGGTCTTCCAGATGAGTCTCTGCACTTGGCCTGGGGAGAAGACGATGGGATCCTCCCCGATCTCCATCGGTGCAGAGAAGTACCTGGCGAGACTGTCAACAACGTGGCGCTCGTGCTCTGCGTTGGTGATCACGTTGGGTCGAAACTGTCGTTCGAGGTGGTCCGCGAAGATCTCCGCTCTGTCTGCTGCACAGTAGCGTGGTAGCCCGTCGGATCCTCTTAGGGGTCTGACTGGGGGTCGGGCCTTGGAGAGCTGGCGGCAGAGGCGATGGATGCCATTCCAACCTTCGCTCGCGCTCTCCAGGTGTCTCTCCCATTGTTCGGTATCATGTGAACTGATGGCGGTCTTCACTTCTTCGGTGATCCTGTTTAGCTGCGTCTTGGTGGCTGGGCAGCGGGTGCGCTGCCAGTCCTTCCTGAGGCGCCTCTTCCTCGCTAATAAGTCCCTGATGCCTGCGGGTAGCGGGGGTCGTCCCCTGAGCGCAGGCATGGTGTGCGAAGCTGACGAGAGGGCGCCTTGGATGCAAGACGTTAAGTCGGCAGCTAAACGTTCCACGTCTTCAGGCGTCGTAACGGGGTGCGATGAGGTCCGTTGGCTCATCAGTTCACTGAACCGTCCCCAGTCAGTGCAGTGTCTGGGAGCTGGAGGTTTCACTGCAGTTGGTCGATCCGGTATAACCAACAGTACCGGCAGGTGGTCGGATTGGAGGTCCTCTAGGAGGACTTCCTGCGTCAGCTGGCAGTCGAGCTGGTGGCTGACGGCTATGTCCAAAACGTCCGCTGCGTGCGCGTCGGCGAAGGGGTAGTGCGTTGGAGTTTCGGGCCCCTGGACTACATAGCCTCTTCTGTCAGCGTCGGCGAAGAGTCGGCGACCATCGATGTTGGTCAGGTTTGAGTTCCACGCCGTGTGTTTGCAGTTAAAATCTCCTGCGATGACGGTGGGCGTGGTGGTGGAATCCGAGAGGAGTTGGTGTATATCCTCGACGTGAAGCGCGTCTTGCGGTGGCTTGTAAGCTGCAAACACACGTAATGGCTTGTTGTTCACGCAGACCTCTATACCGAGTGTGTACAGAGTTCTGCGTGGCTCCCTCGGTGGTGGAATCGGTTGGTGCACGACTCTCCGCTTGACTAGGACTGCCAGCCCGCGATATGCCCTGTTGGTTTCCGAGCGCTCGTCCTGCCGGTAGGCGTAGAAGTTACGCATCTTGAAGTCGTCACTGGGCTTCAGGTGGGTCTCCGATATCAGACAGATGTCGATCTTGTAGTCGGAGAGCACCGTCTTGAGCAATGCGGTCTTACCCCTGAGACCGCAAGCGTTCCAGTGGAGGATGCGTAGTTCAGCCATTGGATTGGATTAGGGAGGTCATCCGTCCCATGAGGATAGGCAGAGCGTCCTTATCCTGCTGAAGGGCCGCCAGTATCTCCGCCAGTATCTCTAACTGGGCGGCCCTGGCTGATGGAGGAGCACTCTTTGCTGCCTCCTTGTCCACTTGCTGCTTGGCTGGAGGTGCAGCAGTAGTGGTTTTCTTCTTCCCCTTCTTCTTCCTCTTCTTCCTGCGCGAGGGTGGGGGTTTATTGTTGGCCTCCGCCATGAGAGTAGATGCGCCAGCTGTCGCCTCGACCGTCGCTCTCTGGGTGAGCGGTCTACCAGCGAGCGCAACGGTCCCAACGCGCTTGAGTTTGGCCTCCCTCTGGAAGGCCGGGCATCGAATTGAGCTCGCTGGGTGCGCTCCTCCGCAGTTGGCGCATGTGGCGGGCTCTGTAGTGGGGCGAGGGCACTCCTTGGCAGGATGTTCTTCCCCGCATCGGACGCAAGCCTGCTGGCGGTGACAGCAGTGGGAAGAATGCCGGAACTGCTGGCATCTATGGCACTGTGCTGGGCCGCGCTTCTTCCTCCAGGCTTCTATTTTGATGCCCGGCATACACAGGAGCTCTGTGATCGTGTAGATATCTGACACTCCCTCGGTTCGCTGCAGCTGCAGGAAGAATATGCAGCCAGGTCTTCCTTGGCGGGCTTTGATTGGCCGCACAAACTCCGGGGTGAACCCGAGGGAGCGGAGCTCTTCCTCGATCTCCTGGGTGTTGGTGTCTGCCGGGAGGCCCCTGATGGCCACCTTGAAACTCCTTTCCGCCGGGAGCGAGTAGGAGAACCAGGCAAGGTTGGTCTCCTTGGTTAGTTCGGTCAGGTAGTGTTGCACTACCCGGTATTCGTTGGCGTCTTGGGGCGTGAAGCGGACGCCCTGTTGAAACGGGCGTGCGTTCGGCGCCTTGCCCAGTTTCTTTTTCAGCTCCCGGAAGTGAAGGCTCCAGTCGGGGAGCCTTTCGACCACCAGGGGCGGGTATCGGGGCGTCTTGTTGGCGGCGGACGGCGCGGCCGCAGCGGTGGTTGCGTCCGTGCGGGCGGCGGCTGTGGCGGCGGCGGTGGCAGGCGAACGCGGCGAAGGCGCGGCGGCGGCCGTGGCCGCATATGAGGCGGCGGCAGGCGCGCGGGCGCCGGCGGCGGGCGCGCGGGCGGCGTCGGCGGGCGCGCGGGCCGCGGAGGGAGGCGGGGGAATAGTAGGGGTAGGGGGGAGGGCGACTTGGGTGGGGAGTGAGTGGGGAGGGACCCCCGCTGAGGTGCGGGGGGCAGGGGCAGGGGGCGCCCCACCGCTGGTGGTGGGGGTAGGAGGGGATGTGGAGAGGGGATACGCGGGCGCGAACGGTCGCGCGAGTCGCGGCGCGCGCTGAGGCATCGGAGACAATACGCTGCCTGCAGCGTATATTTCCGGCGTCGGTGGCGCTACGGGCGTAGTTGGCGGCGTCGTTGTTGCCAACGGCTGCCTCTTCGGTGGCGGTGTAGGCGGCGGTGGCATGGCCGATGTCGAGGCCTCGACGCGGCCGCTGGCACTGCGGGACCGTGGACCCGACACCGGTGCGGTGCGTCGCCTCTTGTCGGCGGTATTCTTAAAGGGCGGCGTCACGTCCTTCCTCTTTTGCGCCCTCAGTGGCGGTAACTGGAAGGGGATCTGGGCCGCGATCTCCAAAGCTGCGCTGTCTATCGGCAGCAGCTCATCCGTGTAGCCGAGGTCGAATTCGGCTAGACGGATGTACGCCGACATCCATCGCAGCATGCCCTCAGAGAGGAACCCCGATTCGGCTAATCTGGCGGTCATCACACAGTCCCTATCGTGCTTCGACCTTGGAGACGTTGCCGGCGGGGCCCTGATGGTGACTGGGCTCTCTTGAGGCGTCAATATGCGGGTTGGGTGCCCGGAGAGCGTCGGTGTCGACGGGCCGGACGAGCGCCCCCCCCGCACGCCATGCCCTTCCCCGTCAAGGGGTTGGCCATGAGTTACGGGGGTGCGCGGCTCTTCAGCTCGCTCTTCACCGGCTGCGTTCCGGGGCGAATCTTCCATCCCTCTTCTTCTTGGGATTCGGTAGGTCCTCTTCTTCTTTCTTCCCTACCAGTACACAAGCCCGTTCATGAGCGCGATGCGTCTGTGCAGGGAAAGGGTGGGAAAGGGGAAAAGTCGGGCGTGCACGCGCCCGCGGCTGATAAGGGCGACGGGATGTGGTCCACCGCCCCGGAGGCGCTTTGAGGTGGTAATCCCCACCAGGCAAGCCTGGGCGCAATTACGCCCCTTTTCGAAAGAAAAGGGACAGTAATTCGCTAGCAAATAGTCCACAACTAACAAATTCAGCCCGAGCGTAACGCGTGCGAGTCGTAGTGGCTACAGTTGGCACCGTTAGGTTGTAGTCACTACGAAACCGTCCTAAATGATAAAAAAAACCGGTAACACGTCTTTTTATAGGGGATGAAGGGCGCGCAACTGGTGACGGGTTAAACAATTGAAACGCATCTTTTTTCACTTAGCCCAGGATAACTTCTGAAGTACTGGCGTTATCTGAATAATATTGGTATCAATTTAAAGTTAATTAATGAACCTTTAAAATGGTATCATTTTTATTATTATTATTTAGTTATTAAGTACTCAAGATCGCGTGGAATCAAATTCAAGCAAGTGATTCCATACTTTTGCTCGCGAGTGTATATTTCACATACAACTCTTGAAACAAAACGACATATGCAAGCATTCACATCACTTTTTTTTTACTTAAAAGCCTAAAGTTAAACCAGACTCTTCATTTTTATCACATAAAAGTGACAGCACTAGTTTCTAACCTCGTTTGACCTTGTTTTGTAATAAGCCCCCAAGTCTTTAAAAAGATGTAAGATCATGTTCAGCTGTTTGGGAGCAACAATACTAGAGACAGACGCACAATTACAAATAAACTTCAATCCTATGACAATTGACACTCATCTGAAGGCGCCGGAGTTTAATAAACGGCATCGTCATTTATACTTGTAATAATAAATTTGTATCCATTTAAGACATCTAGTGTGGATATATGACCCAAGACTAGTAAACAAACTGATATTCTGCGGAAAACATAATAATATATTTTGTAAAATGTTGCTAAGCCTTGTTATATATGGTTTTTTCGCTCAATATAATACACAAAATTTCAATAAAGTTTGTATGGATAGAAAGATATTTTATCTTACTAATGAAATAAATATGGAGTGTTAACTAGAATATCAAAATCATTTTTTTGGAAAATTACGGCTATAACCTGCCCATCGTAAGCAGAATTTCGCACCGTATATTCGTCCTCCTACTAGTACTTTTAGTAAATAAATATATCTTTCTATTCTTTTAAAAAAATCGTTTCATTAGCGTTAAATTCAGTAATGAATAGCTAACCTTAATAAAGATCCTATTAAAGAAGTTGCCCAATTAACTAAAATATGTTCATGCAAATTGTTTCCAAAACACACTGTAAAAAAGTTACAAGGGCCAAGCTAATAACTCTTCACGCCCGTGCTTAGGCACACAAGCTCTCCACCTACGTAAAAAGGTAAGTTTCGCTGCCGTAACAATGGGCGTAAGGTGAAAAATTTAGCTCGTACCATAACATAGGCGTGCGGTAAAATACAAAGTTTCTTTCAGTAACGACACGTCTAAGCCACATATTTTAATAAAGGAGTAGAATTAGAAGTATGGAATTCTGAAGCTCATGTAAAATTCATGCTCATGTAACTTCAGAATTTAGAATTAGAAAAGTGCGAATTGCTTTCTGTTAACTTACCCATTCTAGTAAAACATCTAGTAAAGTTCTACCAGCTTCACCAGCAACTTCAGTAAATCGCAGGAGATGTAAAACAGATGCAGCACCGCCTTATACCACAGTCGTTTCACCTCCAACAAGTAGTAACTCGCAAATAACAACACTAGCAACACCAGAAAGTAACATAGCTTTCGACTTTCCACTACAATCATCTGAAACTTTACAAGTCTGTTTCCGAGTTAGAAGCTTATTAACTCCTGATTTTTCATCGTATAAGCGTTACGTGATTGTATCAGATTAAAATTTAAACTTATTTTTGAAATAGATCAATCTGAAATGTTAATTGTAACAAATATCTGCCATTTTGCAACTTTTAATAATTTTATGTCACCAACAATTTCACTCTAAAGTTTTGTCGAGAATGTCCAAAATTTTCCAAAGGTGTGTTTTAAACTTTTCTCCGATTTTATATAAATCACATGAAATCACTACAACTTTCACAGCGCAATATCGGAGCTCGAAAAACCAGCCATTGAGCAATAAATATTATCAAAGACTACCATTCTTTAGGGTTCAGATAAAGATAATCAATAGTGGGGTGCGTGTTGTCTAATCGTGCATATGGGGGGCCGTCTATATTGAGAGAGCCGTGGACCGTGGTCTACACTTGGTGTGGAAACTTGGAAAGCTAATTGACCTGGATCCTTGGGGGGTGATCCACGAGAAACTGCTCGAGTTAATAAGTTATTTTAATAACAGGTTGTAACTTTGTGAAAACATTATCGGATTGATTTTCTACACTGTTTAAAGTAGCTGCGTTGCATATTGTGCACGTTATTTAGCATCCTAGGCTTCTACTTCATCTATACTGTTTCTAGTTTTGTTTGTACTTACAATATTGTAGTTATGGATTTAATAGTCGTGTCTTCCACGACCTAAATTTCCTAATATAGTACATCCTACAATAATTTTCCTTCGATCACGATTATCATGACACCTCCTACAGGATTGTATGACCCAGATAATTATGACGATGTATTTAAATACTCAAAGCTTCTATTTTTCTTATATATAAGCTGTACATTAACTACGAACGTTTTCAATGCTATATAACTTCTAATTGAATATATTTTAGCCGATAAGCGGCAGACTGCAGGTTTAGGGATTCATTATAGCAACTTTTTTCTAGAGTGTATAGGGATCCTCCTAATATCTTAAAAGCCCAAGCCAATTCCAGCTGCAAGTGGTGGACCTGCCGATCAACGAACGAGGCTCTGGCGACCATAAAAGTTCCCGGTAAGCGGCAATATGCTCCCCAGGCGTGATTTTATGTATGGATGTAAGCCAGGTTTTAGGTTTACGTCTAACCCCACTTTGCAGACCACAGAGCTGTTCTATAATGCAGACCCAATGATTTTGTTTCACAATTACCACAAAATGATAGCCAGGACCAAGAAATTGAGGTCCTTCCAAAGTATAGAGAGGCTGGAAATTAAATTAACCTATGTGAATGTGCCTCCCACGCGATGGACCGATGATCTGGTCAAGGCAGCGTGAAGCCGATGGATGCAGGCGACTCAGGATAGCTCAATGTGGAAATCTATTCGGGAGGCCTATGTTCAGCAGTGGACGTCAAATGGCTGAGATGATGATGATGATGAAGTGAATGTTGTTTGATTTTGGTGATCGGATCCGACCATAGTCACGCGGCGCCATGACAATGACCTTGATGAAATATGCTAATATTATATTAGTCATCAGCCCAAAAGTAACGTTTTCCTGTTAAAGCAAACTATATAGTTTTTATAGTAGTTTATACTATTACCGTTAAAAGACTTAAAAGTATAAAAAAAATTGTTTGTATTTCATTTGTATTATCTAATTAGATAGGCCAGCATAGGCTGCATAGTTCGTTTAATCACTCTTTAAAATTAAAAAAACTAGTCGATTGCGAATCGGTCTCGCGCGTGAAGGGTTCCGTTACCATTATGTATAACAATGGTACTGAATTTTATTTGTTGATAAATCTAATGCTTAATTCGAAGTTGTATTCATAAAGGGTTATGGTAACTAAAGAGGACGTGTAACTAAATATTTTGTAAATATTTCAGCTGTCCACTTGTTGCCGATATCGAACCAGAATCAGCAAAGACAATCACGTTAGCGGCATGGAACCCCTGTTTAATATTTATTTTAATCTGTATTTGTAAAGTTATTTTTGGTATATGTTTTGTTGGTCGCCCTGAATTTATTTAACAGAATACCTAAACACGAAATTAAAGTAACCAAAGCCCATCATGATAATTATTTAGTATCTTTAGTTTTTTTTTTAAATATTATTTGTAACAATAATTTAATTATTTTAGAATTAAATAAATT
Source organism: Musotima nitidalis (assembly GCA_949126915.1). Taxonomy (NCBI): domain Eukaryota; kingdom Metazoa; phylum Arthropoda; class Insecta; order Lepidoptera; family Crambidae; genus Musotima; species Musotima nitidalis. The sequence continues at coordinate 9,961,163 of OX421439.1, read as the reverse complement.
ATAATAGTTATATTATAATAGAATATTTATAGCCATTGTAATCGTAATATTAAAATAAACTTCAAGTCGAAATTACTTACGAATAAGTCATATTAACATTAATATTTATATTTAATTATTCTGCAACAAAATAAAAACATTTAATATTTAGCCATAAATGTAGTTTTATTTCGATCATGGGTAAACTAAACTCTCCCATTGTGTTTGGTAACTTATTAAATATCTTACGCAATTTGGACAACAGTTCCTGTTATTACTGTGTGTGAGCAGTAGGCAACATCAGTTTACCATGATTTATTTTAAAATTGTCTAAAAAACTACAATTATGTCTTGTAATATTATTTTTATGTTTAGTGTGAGATTGTATTTGCAGTCAAACCTATTAATCGGCTTTGCGAGACCATTATTATTAATCGCAAATATCATAATCATCATCTCAGCTTATTAACGTCCCACTACTGAGCACGAGCCTACTCTCACATACCAAGGTAAGAGGGTATTGGGTCATACTCCACCACGCGGACCCAGTGCGGATTGGCAGAGGCAGGTGTATGGCGTCCTGCTGTTAGAATTTTTCAAGCCGCCCATTAGGCCTCTTACATGTCTTAACGACAACCACATTTAGTGATAACCGGGACCAACGGCTAAACTTGCCTTCCGAAGCACGGAAGCGCTCGATATCAAATGCCACACAAACGGTCACCCATCCAAGGACTGTAAACTCTGCTGTACTTCGGTGATCGTATCCGAGCACCGCAGAGCCGCGACCGCTTCATCGCAATGCATGTATCTAATTAACAATAATAAAAAGAATAAGTTTCGTCACAAAGACAAAGCTTTATTGTAGAAATGACTGGCGCCATTTAATTTAGGAATATAATAAACTGAACCTCTAAAAAATACTTTTTTGATCATCAAAAATACTGAGTGAGCATCTAATGAGGTGATTAGGTGCTCAATCAGTATTTTTGATGTACAAAAAGGTTAGGTTAGGTTGGCAATTTATTAATTTTGAAGACACGTTAAATATGATCCTTTAATTTACAGACAACATTCAAATTCACGGCACGCAGCAACAAGATTCATCTCTTCGCCTTTTTATTAGACGCACTGTTTACTTTCAAATGTCTCTAACAACGTTGTTTAGAAATAGTTAAATCTGTTTGAAATAACAAATCTTATTCCGAATATGTTACATTCCTGTACGTGATGTACAATTCACATAGTATTTGTGACCTGGAATGGAACATTATGGCATGAGCACAGAGATCATTGTTTTTTTTTTACATATTACTAGCTGACCCGGCAAACGTTGTTTTGCCATATAAATAACTTACATATTAATTAAAAAAAATTGGGTTGGACTACCCTTAACATTTAGGGGGATGAAAAATAGATGTTGGTTGATTCTCAGACCTACTCAATACGCTCATAAAATTTCATGAGAATCGGTCCAGTCGTTTCGGAGGACTATGGGAACGAAAACTGTGACACGAGAATTTTATATACATATAAGATTTATTGCAATTAGATTTTGAGGGTAGTATGTTATATTCATTTTATTAGCCTTATGAGTCCACTCTGAACAAGTTTATAAGCACAGAGATCATTGCTTTTTTTACATATTTATTGCAATTAGATTTTGAGGGTAGTATGTCTTATTCATTTTATTAGCCTTATGAGTCCACTCTGAACATGTTTATAAGCACAGAGATCATTGCTTTTTTTACATATTATTTATTGCAATTAGATTTTGAGGGTAGTATGTCTTATTCATTTTATTAGCCTTATGAGTCCACTTTGAACATATTTATAAGCACAGAGATCATTGCTTTTTTTACATATTATTTATTACAATAGATTTTGAGAGTAGTATGTCTTATTCATTTTATTAGCCTTATGAGTCCACTCTGAACATATTAATATATATTTATAAGCACAGAGATCATTGCTTTTTTACATATTATTTATTGCAATTAGATTCTGAGGGTAGTATATCATATTCGTTTTATTAGCCTTATGAGTCCACTCTGAACATGGCCTCCCCATTAGATAACAGTCTTTTGGGGGTATTTGTTCATAATCACTACGCTGGATACGCGGGTAGGTGATCGCAGTAGAGACAGTACGAAGAATGACGCTGCTGCCCATCCAGTAGGATTTCTCTTCGTCGACTCTTACGACTCCCCGTGAGGTGAGAGAGTGGCACTATTCCAGACCGGTACCACACGGCACTGTCTTATTAATATATTTTATACAGTAAATGTTCTAGTCCCAACTCCCTATCCGTTTTGTAAAATGTTGCATAACTAGGGCTGCCAACCGTCCGCGATTCCACGGATTTGTTCTAGTTGTGAAGGGCCTTTTAAAAAGTGTCCGGTAGAAATCCGGAGCTTTGCTTTGCTGCAATGGAAAAACCAGTTTTTAAAAATAAATCTTAGTTCAAAATTCAATGAATGTTATATCTTTTTATTTTGTTGCATATAATATCAGAGGTGTCCGGGGAATTATCTATACTTTGCACAAATGTCCGGGATTTGTGCCGTGTTTATTCGGCTTCGGGAATTTAGGTGATGGCAGCCCTATGATTTCAATCTGCCTTCGACAAAGGCCGGATATTGGAAGAGACATACGACATGCAGTGGTGTAGCGTGGGCTGAAATTTGCTGTCCCTTGCATTTTAATTATTAGTAAAGAAAAAAAGAAGCTTTTACTTTTATGTTCGCCAGAGCCTCGTCCGTTTATCACGTTGGCAGGTGCACCACTTGCAGGTGAGGTTGGTTTGGGCTCCTCGGATCTTGGTAGGAGCCCTATACACCCCAGCTTTCAACCAAAGCGGCAATAGGCTCGCCACCTATAACGTGGGGTGGGACCAACAATATAAATGGCGAAGTGTGGGCGGATAGTATGCCTCTGCCTACCCCTTCGGGGAAACAGGCGTGATATTATGTATGTCAGAAAAAGCTAAATTTTTGAAGTTTTTTTGTCTACAGCCAAGTCTTTCATACTATAATTGACAATATCAATATGTTTGCTAAGTTTGTTAGCTTAACTGTGGATATAGTCAATTTGAGATAATTTTTAATTAAATTTTGTTTTCACAAATCAAAGTTCAAGGCGCCGTCTCCGCCCCTATCCATGTGCCCCGGGGCCATGGCCCCCTCTGCCCCCCCCCCCCCCCCATTGCTACGCCACTGACAACGTGTGACGAGATGAGTAATGAATATGAATCTTACCGGATGGATGGAAGGGACGATCGAGAAAGAAGGATGGAATAAAGATATACGCCACTTACGCAAAAAGGCTCATAACTACTAAACTGATTTTCGAAACTCTTTCACAAATACATTCTTTGTAAAAGATATTTATTATTGATCGATTTAAATAAGGGGTTCATTCCAATAATAACCCCTGTATGTCAATATGTAGGTCACGCGGGGTAACCTCGATTTTTATTTTGACTTCAGTTGAAGAGATTTCTACCAAACAAATTATTTAACAAAGATTTTTTTTTAATAACATAAATTAGTTCATTTTTCTCAGTGTTCATTAATCACGAACAAATTCCGCGGGATCTTTTAAAACTTAATAATAGGTACCTAGTTAAAGATTTTAGTTTAACAACGTTAGTCACACCTTAGAAAAAAAGGACACTCGCGCACAAAACACTTTTAATTATTTTCAGATTGACACTATTGATAATTAGACGAAGATATACAAATGGACCCAACTCTTCTTACTTTTTTTTATTTAATGAAAGCAATAACTTTATATTTTAAATTCATGGAGCAGGCTAGGCTTCTTTCTGAGGCACGTAAACGTCACTTCAATTTAATGCTACGAGAAGAAACTCGGTAAGGTTCTGTTTAACTCCAAAAAAAATGCTTTGCGGCTTGAGTTTCTTTACCATATTTCTTTTAAATCACAAGGTGGCACTCAAACATATGGCCCGTTCAGGTCCACCTGTTAAAAAGTAGTCACCGCTCCCAAGGACAATTGCAACACCAGGGGCACTAGGGCATTGCCGCCCTTTACAAAACGTTTCACGCCCTTTTCAAAGGGCCCCCAACATATTGAAATATAGACAACATTTTCGCAAATATAACCAAAACTAATATATATAAGCTGGGTCCATTTAAAGTAAGTTAAATTGACGATCGCGTGTTACATTACCGACCGTTAGAACGTTTCTATCGCTCCTGTACTAGGACAATAGAAAAACTAATGGATGGTGCGAAAATAGTTTTTCGTTTTCGCATTAATAGTTTGTTTGCAAGTATCTCTTGACGTGAGTGACGGCTGAAAGATACAAGTTTATTTTTCCTCGGCACGCTGTTAATGGTGTATTAACATAACGCGATGATTTTCGAGATACATCAAACATATTTCTCACTACAATGTTAAGGTAAACACACAAATCAAGACTTCTTTTAAGATTAAATTGTTTACGTATTTTTTCTAATATGACTTTTCAAAATGACCATGTGATAGATTAATGTTCAACTACAACTACAGATGAGCATTTATTAGGCATATAAATGAATGTGTATTACTTTATGCCCAATGATCAATCGTAGACCAACTGCAGATGGGCATTTGAATCGTCATCAAAATCATCATCAGCCCACTGCTGGACATAGACCTCTCCAATGGCACGCCACTGAGCTCGATTTCCAGCTCTTCCTTTCCAACCGCTACCAGCCGTTTTGCGTATGTCATCGCTCCACCTAGCTGGAGGGCGTCCTACACTACGCTTTCCGACCCGTGGTCTCTCAAGAAGTCCATGTGAGAGGGGGAGGGCATCATATTTACCATTCATCATCTTTATCACCACTCTTTCACATTTACTATGATATCTCTTACTTGACACTGGCTAAATGAGGTAAATGCATGATTATTTAAAAAAAAATGCATGACATACGTCACTTTACATAACTTGTCTCGTGGGTTAGGTAAATTGTGGATTTAGGTTTCACTAAGCGAAACCAGCCGTGTGGCTGCCGTGTGGCGCCGGCCTAGAATAGCGTCACCCCCTCTCATCTCATGGGGAGTCGTAAGAGTCGACGAAGAGAAATAGGACCGGATGATGGGCAGCAGCGCCATCCTGCGTACTGGCTGGAACTGCGATCACCAACCCGCCTGCCCAGCGTGGTGATTACGGGCAAATACCCCTAATAGAATGGCACATACACACAAACGGCCCCCAGTCCCCGGCGGCCCCGCTATTCCAGATTACGGTAGCGGTCTTGGTAACGGCGGGGCAGGGGGTGCAAAGAATCACCGGCAGAGATCCGGCTACCATCCTAAACGACTTCTGCACCTGGCAACCTACAACACACGCACACTGAGGACTGATGAGAAGATTGACGAGCTGGAAGAGGAAATAGAGCAGTTGCACTGGGACATTATCGGGTTATCTGAAGTCCGAAGACAGGGGGAGGATACGGTAATCCTCAAGTCCGGCAACTTGCTCTACCACCGGGAGGGCGACCACCTGTCCCAAGGTGGTGTCGGTTTTATAGTCCGGAAGTCCATCCGTAACAACATCGTGTCTATAAAGAGTGTGTCGACTAGGGTAGCGTACCTAATACTCAGAATCACCAAACGGTATTCGCTGAAGGTAATTCAGGTCTACGCACCGACCTCGACACACCCTGATGAGGACGTAGAGTTATTGTATGACGACATTTCTGCCGCCATACATACTTCACCAACTCACTACACGGTTGTTATGGGGGATTTCAACGCAAGGCTAGGCCAGCGAAGTGGTGACGAGCAGAAAGTGGGGCAATTTGGAGTAGGGCGAAGGAACCAAAGGGGCCAGCGGCTAGCGGATTTCATGGAGAAGGAGGGACTTTTTATGATGAACTCCTTCTTCAAGAAACCTCCGCAGAGGAAATGGACCTGGATGAGCCCTGATGGTTTCACGAGGAATGAGATAGACTTTATCATGACCACTAAGCGGCAAATATTCAATGATGTCTCTGTAATCGCTAGGGTGAAAACCGGCAGCGATCACCGAATTGTAAGAGGCACATTGAATATAAATGTCAAGCTTGAAAGGTCCCGCCTGATGAAGTCTACGCTCCGACCCTCAGTCGCCCATATTCAAAACCCCGAGTACTTTCAGATCGAGCTTCAAAATCGCTTTGCAGGTCTAGAGGACTGCGTGTCCGTCGACGACTTAAGTAGCGGGCTAGTTGAGACTGTCCACGCGGTGGGGTCCAAATTTTACAAGACCAGACCCCGAAATAAAACCCAAAAAATATCGACTGAGACTCTTGATCTCATGGAAGCACGACGACATATGCGATTGCAGTCTTCAGCAGATGCATTCTCTTACCGGCGTATCAATAGACAGATCACGAAATCCTTGCGACTTGATATTCGCAGATTCAGTACTACGTGTATTGAAAATGCAATAGAGAGGAACAAGGGTTCGAAAGTGTTCGCACGAGATCTGTCTATTGGCCAGAGTCAGTTAACGCAGCTGAAGACTAACAAGGGCAATCTAGTCACGTCGAAACCTGAGATCATGAGGGAAATCGAAGGGTTTTATGGGCAGTTATATACTAGTACGCAGGATCCCGCTACTTGTTTGGCTAAAGATCCTAGAGCCAAACTAACCAGGCACTACACCGAAGACATCCCGGACGTCAGCCTATACGAGATAAGGATGGCCCTGAAACAGCTGAAGAACAACAAGGCACCGGGTGAAGACGGGATGACAGCAGAGCTTCTGAGAGCGGGTGGTACACCGGTACTAAAGGTACTTCAGAGGCTCTTTAACACCGTCATCCTCGAGGGACGTACGCCACAGGCGTGGGCCAGTGGCGTGGTTGTACTTTTCTTCAAAAAAGGTGACAAATCTCTTTTGAAGAATTATAGGCCAATCACGCTACTGAGCCACGTCTATAAGTTGTTTTCACGGGTCATCACGAACCGTCTCGGTCATAGGTTTGACGACTTCCAGCCTCCCGAACAAGCCGGTTTCCGAAAAGGCTTTTCAACCATGGACCACATACATACGCTGCGGCAGGTTATACAGAAGACCGAGGAGTATAACCAGCCACTTTGCTTAGCGTTTGTGGACTATGAAAAGGCCTTCGATTCGATCGAGACTTGGGCAGTGTTTCAGTCCCTGCAGCGATGCCGCATTGACCATCGGTATATTGAAGTGTTGAGAAGTTTATACAAAAACGCCACCATGTCCGTACGCGTACTAGACCAGCACACGAATCCTATCCTCCTGCGGAAGGGCGTGAGACAGGGAGATGTCATATCTCCGAAACTGTTCACTGCTGCCCTGGAGGATGTTTTCAAAATGCTGGACTGGGGAAACTACGGCATCAACATAAATGGCGAGTATATGTCTCACCTTCGATTTGCCGACGATATAGTGGTCATAGCGGAGTCACTTGTGGATCTGGGCACAATGCTCGAAGACCTCGACAGAGCTTCCCAAAGGGTAGGTCTCAAAATGAACATGGACAAGACGAAAATTATGTCGAATGTCCATGTTAAGCCTACCCCAATAATTATTGGAGGCTCGGCTCTCGAAGTTGTCGACGAATATGTATACCTGGGACAAAAAGTCCAAATGGGTAGGTCCAACTTCGAGAAAGAGGTCAATCGTCGAATCCAGCTCGGTTGGGCTGCGTTCGGGAAACTGCGCTATATCTTCTCGTCAAAAATACCTCAGTGTCTTAAGACAAAAGTCTTTAACCAGTGTGTGTTGCCAGTGATGACGTACGGTACTGAGACTTGGTGCCTGACTATGGGCCTCATTAGAAAGCTCAAAGTCGCTCAGCGTGCAATGGAGAGAGCTATGCTCGGAGTGTCCCTACGTGATCGAATCAGAAATGAGGAAATCCGTAGGAGGACTGGAGTGGCCGACATAGCGAGGCGAGTTTGCAGGCTGAAGTGGCAATGGGCGGGGCACATAGCTCGAAGAACCGACGACCGATGGGGCGTCAAGGTTCTGCAATGGCGACCGCGAACCGGTAAACGTAGTAGAGGACGGCCTCCCACGCGATGGACCGATGATCTGGTCAAGGCGGCGGGAAGCCGATGGATGCAGGCGACTCAGGATCGCTCAATGTGGAAATCTATTGGGGAGGCCTATGTTCAGCAGTGGACGTCAGATGGCTGAGATGATGATGATGATGAAGCGAAACCAGTGCGGAATAGATGAGGCAGGTCTACGGCGTCAAGCTTTTGAAATTTTTCAAGCCTTCATTAGGATCCTTAATTTGATTTTACGACTCACAATTCTAACCAGGACTAACGGCTGAAGGTGTATATATAATTAATGTAAGTGTGTTCCCACACAGTTGCTTCGTATTCCGGGTTCGATGACAGGTAGCGTTACGTGAGACCCTTGTGATCCCAATAAACCCCTCACGTTCGGGTTAAGAGCAATACAGGTCCGTCCAATTAGTCCGGCAGCTAAATTACTTTCAGTCCTATTGATTGACAGCGACCAGTATGCCACCAAAGTCTATACATCAAAATTTTGTTGATATTTCGGTATTTGTTTTTGTATGCCTGTTTTATAATTATATTATCAATATCACTGCTGACCGTTCACTGCTGAACATAAACCTCTCCAATAGCACGCACTGAGCTCTATCTTCAGTTTTTGTCTTCTACCGCTGCCAGCCGTTTTGCTTATTTCGTCTTTAGTAGCAGTGAGACCCTAGTGCTCTAAATAAACCCCTCACTTTCCGATTAAGACCAATACAAGTTACATTCAATTAGTACAGCATTTAAATTGCTTTTACTGCTAAATTATGGAACGCTCTGCCTATTGATTTTAGTCTTGCACAGAGTAAAAATATCTTTAAAACTATGTTGCGTGATTGCTGTTTAAGAGAGTGCTCGTCGGTTTAAGTCTCTCTACTATCATTTTGCCTGTATTATATATATGTATGTATATGTAGTGTACTTTATTTGTGTTTTCTTAAGTGTGTTGATTTATGAGAGTTTATTAATATTTACGTCATATCGGTCGCCAACAATAAATTCCATTAATACGATAATATAACCTGAATTAACTGTATTACATTACATAAAATGGCGTGTTCTGTCCTTTGATATACAAAACATTAAGAGGGTCCTTTGGGAATGTTTGAAGGTAGAAGCCATTTACGGAAAGAGGCCCAAATGTAGGACACCGCAAAATTAGGTCACTCAACTACCCGTCTTACCCGCACCCCTATTATTATAAAAACAAACGTTTTACAAAAGCTAATAATAGGTTATTGTTTTTGCCTTATGCGTTGTGCTCGTGACAGTACTTTAAACAACAATAGGACGTTAGAGTTTTTTTAAATCACATAATTATATTTAGTAATTCGTGATGTTTTTTTGTTGTTAGCTTTTTCTAAAGATGTTTTCCCAATGTATTTTAAACTACAATTAGTACTTCACGACAGATTAACATACAAATGTACATATCAAGGTAGTCTCAGAATGACTTATTTGCAAAATGTCCACAAAAAATGTTAAAAAAGCCTTTGGCTAAAAAAATAATAACAGTTCACTGGCTACTTTTTAAAAAAAATAAGCTTTCTGATTTTTTTTATTAAACCTAACAGAAATTGAAAGTATGTATCTTTTTTAATGTTTATGGTTGGAACCGAATTTAGATGATTAATTTTGATGTATAGCTGTTCACTGTACCTGTACCGTGATGACACTATAATAGCACTTTATTTATTTATTATTTTTATTTATTTATTATTTTTATTTATTTATTTAATCTTTATTGCACACAAAAAATTCTTTACCAGCTAACCATAGGGTTAGCAGAGAGGGTTAAAGGCGGTGCTACAAAGTAAAAAAAAAAAAAATATTAATAAACTTACCTGCACTTCACTCCAAAAATCGTGAGTTCGATTCCCACACAGCACAAATTTTTGTGTACATGAACATAAATATTTGTGCTCGTCAGGGTATTTTTTATTAGATATGTATGTACAAAAAAATTAAAAGAAGATATTTATCCGTTCTTTAGTATACATTATAACACAAGTACTTAATGATAGACATCTTGGAACTATATAATTGGTGAGATTGTAAGAGAATATAATATATTATATATATAATATTTGTTATTGTTGTTGCGGAAAGCTATTCTATTGCTAGTCAATTCCTTAGGATTTTCTTGATGTTACTTCAACTGTTGCTTCAGTAGATATCACCTATAAGTAATGCTGCAGGTACCGTGGTATGAAGCGCTCTCATTGCTGCATCGACTGCTGGTTATTTTATTTTGAGATAATTATGGACTCACTCGTTTTGAGTATTTGCCAGTGTCAAGTAATACGATAAATCAAGTCATTTGAACAAATACAACGTTTTCGTCAATAGTCACGGTCCGTTAAACTCCGTCATAATAGAGTTCGAAAAAATTTTTAGAGAGAAAAATTTGTAGATAGGCCACGGGGCCTACCGCCGAGTTCGATGGCAATCGATATAAAGGCAAAATTGATTTCGAATTGATTCTGTCGTACCGCCGAACTCATGGAAATCGAAACAAAATGGCGTTCTCCATTTACCTATTGGTCTGTCACGGACTGAAGGTCATGAATGAGAGGTGGCTGTCGGCAGATTCCCCGGTACGGATTAATGAACGTAAACAAAGTTTGATCTAGATGGATTACCGGTAATCCATCGAATTCGGCGGTAGGCCCCCAGGTCAGAAGTATCCTAAGCCGACGGGCGTGTATGAGTGTGAATGAAGCTAATAGTGTGTGCCAAGATCGTTTTAAGAGGAAGGATGTGATCTCTGCCTTCCCCTACAGGAAAGAGGCATTATGTATAATAGAGTCAAGTCAAAGAATGAAGTAGTTCTACGAAGTTTTAGAAAACACGGAAAATCACAGCAATATGCCACTTTCTTACACTTATGTACGTTTTCGAGGACGTAATGACCGTAAATCCACTATATTTACACATTTACAATAGTTTACATCAGTTTTGGAAAATATAATACTGCCACGGTGCCTTTTTCCGCGTTTATTTGATTTCAAACCTTATTGGCGGTCTGAAACCGCGTCTATTTGGTGAACTGTTAGCTTTTTCGGAGTGTAAAGATCCGTTACGCCATGCAGGGCACGTCCGAGTGCCAAGTCAAATTAGTTCAGAAGTTACGAGAGTAACTTTCATTGGAACAACTTCCTAACATCATTTGTAATGAAACGTCCTATAGAATGAGAATGAAATTAGTTAAGTTTAAGGTTTAACCCCTTATACGACAGTGTCACATAAACGTAATATGTCTGGCGGGAGAAAAAACCAAACCTGACGATTTTCTTGCCCGTTCTTTTACGATCAAGCTCCCGCCCGCAGTGAATGGGCGCATTAAATTTTTAATTTGACCTTCATAAGAGCTCTATTGAGCCAAACTTGAATAAATGATATTGATTTTTTTGAATATAGTCACTAATTGAACCTTATGCAGTTATGTTATGGTAGAAAGCCAATGACATTTTTTAACCTGCTCTGCCCTTCTAAAGGTCGCACTACCGAAATCTCCCGAAACAATCGAGGAACGACTTATCACGACACAACACACAGAAGCTTCATTATCAGGTCGAATATTAGACAACCTTAGCTCATCAACTTATTCAGCGTCGTTTTCAGTTGCGCGGGAATTGTCAAAAAAGTCATTTCTTTATTATTTCTTAATTTACGACGGCAGGCAGTTCGAAATGAGTTATAAAGTTTAGTTGTTATTTCAAACCTCTTCAATTGCTTTTAATGGACTCCGCAAGTTTACACCTTTATCAATAAGGTATAAATGAATTTAAAAGTGGGCTGACTAAGCTCAAGGAGTCCGACCGCGCCAGTGTGATCAGTGGAGGAGGCGCCATGCCTAAGATTAAGAATACAGCATATCACAAGCCTTTGAAGGGCTAGCCTTAAAAAGAGGTGAACCATGACCCTGCTGAAACGTCAGCAGAGATGACGCTATCGAGGCTCCTGATCTTAACTGATCCTCTCCGGTCAAAAATTCGCATGATGATTATCGTAAATACAAACAATATAACTATACTCTCTCTTCTACTCATTCTAGACAGCTTCGCTCGTGTGACAACTTTCTCCTTGCCACTCTACAACACAGTTCAGGTTTTATGTGGAACTCTTTCTGCATAAAAGCTGTTCAACTTTGGAACTCCCTCCCTATTGATATTAGGTTAGCAGAAAGCAAGCCTACTTTTAAAGGGTTGCTTAAAAATACTTTCTTGAGGAGTTAGGAGTCTAACCTCGGTAGACATGCGCCATTGCCGAGAATGCTTAGTCATTACAACCAAGAGAGTAGCGAAAGCGATTTAGATATTTATCACGACTCTCTTGGGAAATTTAAATTCAGTCATCCTGTCACTAAAACAGTTTTTGGGATTTCGTTGTGTGCGTCTTTGTTTGTTATTTGTCTTTAATATTATATTTCAAACTTTTTTGTTATCTTTTGTTTTAATGTTGTGTTCACCTGCATGCAACCCGCATGCTAGGTAAACTCTTATAATGTATAATTTTAAATTAAACTGTTGATGTACCAAATAAATAAATAAAAATAAAATAAAATCATCTCAATGAGTCTACATATCATAATTACTATTAATTTTGTGTATAGGTATATGTAGATTATTAATAACACATATTTAATTCTATATAAGTTTATATGTTTTCTTATTCGTACTGCCTCATACTTTTCTACTAACCCAAAGGGTGTGCGTGTGGACTGAGTGATCTTTTCAAAAAACTCATCCAACCACAACCAAATTATAAGAGGATTTAGGAAATAATTGCGAAAACTTCATGGTAAGATAAAAAAATTATGAAACCTAAACAAAGAAAGTTAGAACTAATTAACTGGATCACTCAATCTGGACACCTGAAGAATAAGCCATAACGCATATCCAAGAATATACAATCTATATGTTTATGATTTGCATTTGAAATAATTGTGAAAAATTTGTGAAAGCTGCTTAACAAATTTTCGGTTCGTATCAATGTCACGTTTTCGATTTAGAACGGATTTTAAGGATCACTCAGAACGCACTATGTTCAGTTGAGTGATCTTTTAAAAAAACACCTTATACTGCAAACGTATGAAACAATGTCATGTTTATTATAAATTACACTTCTGGGAAAATTTGTGAAACAAAGATCGTGATTGACATCTTACTGATTTAAGAGAAAATGAAAATCTTATTTTTTTCGATCGTCCGAACTGAGTGATCCTTATCTTGAACCTAATTTAATAAACCGAAACTTATAGGTAGAAGGTAGTGACATCAGAAATTGTGAAAAATGTTGCTCTAAAATCTAACGAACTGATCGTCCCTGTAAGTGCTATATTTTAAAAGATATCTAATTTTTTACAATTCTTAAGGAAAACGTTTAGTAGGGTGACCATATCGGTTTATTTTAGTACCAAGAGTTTTCCGAGTTTTGTTTTAAACACGTTTTTAGAGTGTATTTACTACATAATTTCGACATATACTTACATTTTTTAAGTGACAAGTTTAAGAAAAGTTAGGTATGTATTGTCACACTGTATTAGGTTTATTATACTAAAGAATTCCACAGACAATAAAAAATCAGAATTTTTTAAGTTATCAAAGAAAGTAACTTTTTATTATGTTAACTTTTTTCTAACAACATTCATAGTTACATATAACACACAGGATGTAACCTAATCGATAAATCCGTAGTACAAAGTATGTAAAATTACTGATTCTTCTTCTTTGCTGCTATACATTTTTCCCACCAAATTTCGTCGTTCTTATGGTCACCATGTTCTCTGTAGTGTCCAATATTATCGGGACTTAATGAAGGAACAAATTCTACACAGCCTAATAATTTGTAGCGTGTTTCTTACATAAATCGTATTTGGTACATTATTCAAATTAATTTTATCACATCTGTTCAAATCAAAGGATATCAAATTTAAAAATTCATAACTATTAATTTTGATCATCACACAAATTAGTGTCATTACTAAAAATTACTTAAAAATGCCAAACATAGAAAATATATCTATATTGATTGGCAGCAATGCAATCTGCCTTGATTTGGTAGAATAACATGATTCGTTGGAGCACTGTTTCTTAAAAACAGCATTTCAAATGTAATTATGTAGCAAATGTTCAAATATATATGTAACATTGCAGGCGCAATCAATATTTTTAATACCATGTTGCTCTTTTCTTTTATTTTATTAGACAAAGGATAATGCTAAAAAAACTTAAGTAAAAAGGTTTACAGCCTCTGCCGCCTTATTTTTACAATTTCTTATGTTCAAAAAACGTAGTCTCGCTCTTATTTAAAAACATTATTAAAAAATAATTTTAATGTGACGACAAAAATGTACTAATAATGGTTTGAATATTGAATAACATACTTATATTGAACAATTATTCGCTATTATTGAAGGGAAACACAATGTTGTTATTATTTATAAATTTTAAAAAAATATGCAATATTTTTAAAAAAACTAGCATTAAATTCACTGCACAACGCCGTCAGCTTCCCAAATTTGAAAAAAATGAATCGATTACCCATCGAGAAAAAATCCGACAACATAAAAAAGTACCAGTACCCTACTCAACGTTTTTTAAAAAAATTAAGAATTGTTAAAAATTAGATATCTTTTAAAATATACCACTTACGGGGACGATCAGTTCGTTAGATTTTAGAGCAACATTTTTCACAATTTCTGATGTCACTACCTTCTACCTATAAGTTTCGGTTTATTAAATAAAGTTCAAGATAAGGATCACTCAGTTCGGACGATCGAAAAAAATAAGATTTTCATTTTCTCTTAAATCAGTAAGATGTCAATCACGATCTTTGTTTCACAAATTTTCCCAGAAGTGTAATTTATAATAAACATGACATTGTTTCATACGTTTGCAGTATAAGGTGTTTTTTTAAAAGATCACTCAACTGAACATAGTGCGTTCTGAGTGATCCTTAAAATCCGTTCTAAATCGAAAACGTGACATTGATACGAATCGAAAATTTGTTAAGCAGCTTTTACAAATTTTTCACAATTATTTCAAATGCAAATCATAAACACATAGATTGTATATTCTTGGATATGCGTTATGGCTTATTCTTCAGGTGTCCAGATTGAGTGATCCAGTTAATTAGTTCTAACTTTCTTTGTTTAGGTTTCACAATTTTTTGATCTTACCATGAAGTTTTCACAATTATTTCCTAAATCCTCTTATAATTTGGTTGTGGTTGGATGAGTTTTTTGAAAAGATCACTCAGTCCACACGCACACACCCAAAGGTTAACTGGTAGAGAATGCCTTGCAGCATTAAGTTCGCCTTTTGTACATTTTGATTTTAATTTGTGCGATAAAGTTTAAATAATAAATAAAGTTTAAAGATCGATATTGGCAATGGGCACACAGCAATAAGGGAAAATACGATAATTCTTATCTCCTTCCTTACTCAGGACCAGGAATCACTCAAACGCCGCGACGCTTTAATTTCCGCCCCGGCGAGATCAAGATAACACGAGTAATTTTCGCGTTTACAGTAGGTACAGTCGACCTCAAAAGTAATTAATCATTTTAGTATTGATCCGAGAAATACGTTACAGCGTAAAGTAACTAAAATCTGGTTAGATCAGTAAGCAAACCCTTGGCCCTAAGTGTAAGTCTAGGTTACAACCAGAATAATGATAGGATGATGAAATACGTGGTATATGGATTCTACGAAGATCTTAGGATCCCAAGACAACCTCACCGGCAAGTGGTGCACCTGCCGATCAACGGCAAGGCTCTGGCAATCATAAATGTTCCCGATAAGCGGCAATAGGCTCGCCACCCAAAATTATAACTAGCGAAGTATGTCTCTGCCTACCACTTCGGGGAATAAGGCGCGATTGTATGTATGAAATACGTTTGTTCGTTATCGACGCCATTGTTCTGAATTGCCAAATTCTTATATCAAAGTTGCGATGGAATGTGCAATTTCCATCTTGCAATGTGCAATTCGTCGTCCAATGTGAAATCTGTCGTAGATCAACAAACGTCACAGGAAAGTCCGCGCCACTAAACTAGTGAAGTAACTAAATAATAGCAATGAATAATTGGCGTGTCTCAGTATTAAGTGTTCAGCAATATCGAAGTCCGACTGTACCACAATAAAAGCTCAATTCTATTCAAATAAAAAGTTGAAAAGCGAAAGCAGTCAAACGATTTTCATGTAATTTTAATTTTTACTCTACGCTCTGAGCGGTTAGTTCTAATTTTGGAAGACAAGGTACGTTGTCCTTTATTCTTTAGCTGCAGAGCCCTCTATCCTCTATATCAAACAATCTTACAGCCTAGACTAACAACTTCAATTCCTTAATAATGTGCTTGGCGAGAACAAGCACAAGAAATTTTGGTAAAAAAGTTATTTAAGTTACTATTTGTAACTTCAGCTAAGTGCACGCGGAAATACCGTCAAAATCGGTTCAGCTGTTACAGTAAGATAAGCCATTTATAGATTAACATTATAAATACACAATTCATTTACGTAATAGATTTTTTTTAATCTATGCTAGCAATATCATAACTTCATAATGGTTTACAGCTTGTTGAGGCAAGGCAGCCATTAATTGGTGTGTGAGATGCAAACATCTAATGCCTGCTCCAGTTAGACCAATTATGACCTCTACAGAGTATCAAATTGTTATGTCGTTCCAATTATTGGTCAATACAAGTGAATGAGGCTAGACATTATAGGTTGGCTTGTAACATACCTACATACATAACGCCTTATTTATTTTTGTAGGATTTGGCAGAGATTTCATTCTTTCACTGGCTACGTACTGCTACTTTTAGATTCGTTCACACTCAATAATCCTTTCATATACTCCCATCTGTTGAGGGTGCCCTTTCACTAAAACCTTCTGGATTTAATCAGGGAAAGTCTTATGCAGTCTTCTCCTCCAATCATTTCCATTCACTCATCCATCATTTGAATGATAGGATTAGAAATGAACTGATAAGGGCTGATGCTGATGTAAAAGAAAATATAGTGACAACAATTGATAAAGGTATGCTTAGATGCTTTGGTCATGTTGAGAGGAAGAATAAAAGTATACTAACGAAAGTGATTTATGATAGACGAGTGAATGGAAGTGTTGGAAGACCATATAAACATCTTCTATACCCTAATCCTGAAGGTTTTGGAAAAAGGGGAGGTCAAAAGTACCTCAAACTAATTGGCGTATTTGAGAAGGTTAATGAGTGTGAATGTAGCTAAGAGTGTGTGCCAAGATCGTAGCAAGTGGAAGGATGTGATTTCTCCCTACCCCTACGGGAAAGAGGCGTGACATTATGTTTGAATAATAATAATAATAATTAGTCTGTAAAATTAAAATTTTGCTACATAAGTAATTTTCTAAACTAGTAGTACAGTGTGTGAACCCAAGCCAACCTCACCTGCAAGTGGTGCACCTGCCGATCAACGGACAAGGCTCTGGCATATATAACAGTTCCCATTGAGTTACAATAGGCTCACACATATTATGGGGCCCCAATTTAAAAATTGGCAAATAATATGCCTCTGCCAGTAGGAGTAAGAGGTAGCCTTCAGGTAAACAGGTGTGATTATATGTATGTCACAAATAAGACTAATGTGATGACTATGATTATGAAACAGTTGTTTTGCAGTTCAGATAATATTATTTGTTATAGTTCTCAGACTTAATCTTGCAGCTAAACCATTTCTACTACCAAGTTTTAAAACTCAATAAACTGTATTTTAGATATAAAGATATCATACAGTATATTAAATAAAAAAGCGTTGACAAATCTAAAGTGTGAATGTAGAGCAACTCTACAGGCCATAGCTCACCTTATCACATGTTCACTGTGCCCTGAAATACCCGCACTAATGTTGTGGCAGCATATTGGGCTAACAAAGTGTAGGCTAATTCAAACTGACTTTAAAGAATTCGCTTCAAAGAAAGCGCTTCAAAATTCGAATAGCCATAAAGTATATTTCACCACTTAATACTTTCTTGGTGGTTGAACTTATGTATAAATATAGGTATGTCTATTTGAAAATGAACTTTTCTCTGAGACTTCTTGGCGGGATAGTGAAGTGTCATGTCTGCAGTTTTGTTTTATTTTCTAAAATTTGTGATATTTCTAACATTAATGTGTAGTAACAGTGGATTATTAACCATTAAGTGTTTGTACATAAGTGTTTGTACATAAGTGTTGGTAAATCAAACAAAGCAGTGCAACATCACTTTTCATATTCTCTCAAGGAGTCCATGTGCGATCTCAGTATAGTCCCACATCTTTACTGGGGACTCAAGGGGCTTAGGGGAGGGTATCTCATTTACCTTTTATCATCTTTATCATCACTCATTCTCATTAACTATGAAGGCTAGATGTGCTAGATGCACGAAGCCATTATTTAAAAGAAGAAAAATACTTTTCTCTGCATGTTTTAAATGTATTTACAAAAAAATACACTCCCTTAAATCTATTCCTTATTAGGTAATCTTTTCAGTTTGTTTGTATTGGTAGTCACAACATAGATAATATGGTGTTATAATATAATTTACTTGTTTACTTGGTTAAAAATGAAAAACAATAATATTGACCTAGTTTTTAGAATATAGTGGAACAAGTTTAAATCAATAAATGTTTATCAGTAAAGTTATAACTGTACAATTAAAAGCAATTGGATTTTTTTTATGAAGCTATTCTCAAACCAGACATAGAATTTCAAGAAGAGAGAACATTCATTAATAATTCTTATAAGATTCCTATAAGCATAAAAAGTTTGCATTTATATATTTTACGGTAGTAAAAATTGGAAAAAATTAGGTATCTTTATAATGTTTAAATATGTTTTAAATATTTTAATAAAAATAGGCAAGAAAGATGGAAATATCTAGGTGTCATTCACAGAAATATTTAGGTATTGTGACGTTGCCGGTATTCAATTCTATGAATGAAGTGAATGTATAAAAAATACCCGAAAGTTCTGTACGCTGTACTAGATCATTGAATAAATAATATTTTTTAGATAAAATACATGCAAAAAAATAATCTTCGTGTATCGGCTGTCATTTACATGGTCAACAGTAGGTAAACATAAGTTATTTTAGCTGTTAACTTACCTCTTTAATGTAACTTGACTGCACTTATGGTAATATCACATAATCACAAAAACACCACCAAGTTTTTAGAATAATTTATTTGACAATTCATGAAACAATCATAAAAACTTTTTGATTTTCAATGACACATGAACGAAACGAAACACGTTCACCTCGAACGAAGGCGCGCCACTTCTAGTGTTACCATTACATAATTTTTGACACCCGAAATTATACGTCAACACAATATGGGGTGAATATCTTATACAAAACGAAGCTGAAACGATTACTACATTTACTACAAATTCCTCTAGTTCTTGACCTAACTTATGTTGGTAGGCTGTGTCTTCTGAGATTATTTCGTTTAAGCTTTTGTGACTTAGATCTCCGTAGCATTTTACACTGGTGGCAATATGTTACACATGTAGATGAATTAATTCCATCGTTAAGCCGTGTTCGCGGCCCTTTTTTGAAATGACAAGGCTGACTGTTATCCTGGTTTGAATGACATCGTTTCATGCGATAAGGTGTTGAGCACATTAAATCGCTTTCACTACATAAAAAAGCTAATATTATAGGTCTTTCACTTCCAACAATGTTACGTAGTTTTCGTATTTCATCACAACTGAATCGTGAACTTTTAACCGAAGGTTTCTTGTATTTAGATTTCTTTGTTCTAGTATATTTCATGTTGGTTTTTTTATGTCTCACATAATCACCATCCCCACCAGGTCTAACGTGGTGATCTTCTATGTGATGGATTAAGCTTTTTACGTTACGGTTACCCATTAGGATAAATTATTTTATGATGAGTTACGTTACTATCTGTTATTATTTAACGGCAGATATTTAATCAGAATTTAGATTAGAATAATAACACTTGAAATTTTAATTAGGACATGAAAATTAAAACTGTAAGTAAACTGTCAACTTTGCTGTCATTAACGTTATTTATTTTATTTTAGAAAATAAGTAAATTTTGAGTATAATAAGGTTTTACACTAAGAGCAAAAAATTCAATACATATGAGGTAGTAAAGGAGATGGCAGGCTGTAACGTTAACACTTACTTTATACTTTCAAACGCTGATATGAAGTTACTTTGTCATTGATTGCAGAACGATACGAATGAACACTACTAAAGTTACGCAGAGTTTATAAAGTTCAGTTCTTGGATGGGGCATTTAATATCGCCCGCTACCTTGCTGCTAAAGACACGCAGATCAGTTTAGTACACTTAACACCTGCCTCCGCCAATGCGCACTAGGTCCTCGATTCAGAATAGATATGAAACTGAATCGCTCTCTCACCTTACCTTGGACGTTAAAACTAGATCATTACATTTAAATAGCAAGGCATTGCAAGGATTTACAAGTGAAGTGGCAGTGGGTGGGGCATGTAGCTATATATATATATAGATATAGAAGGACCAGCGACCGATGGGGCGTTAAGGTTCTTCAATGGCGACCACGAACCAACTAACGTTGTAAAGAGCTGCCTCCCCCCGGATGGACCGATGATCTCGACAGGGCGGCGAGAATCCGGTGCATGCAAGCGGCACAAGATTGATCAACGTCGAAAACAATTAGGGAGGCCTATTTTAAACTTCAAATAGCTGAAATGATTATGAAATTTAAATACTAGACATGGCAACAAACATTATTCCAACTGTCACTGTCAAATGATTTCATGACAGATTCAATATTTTTCTTGCCAGTCTTTCCACTAGAAGTAGTCACCCTAGACTATGGAAAATGTCGCATATCGTAAAAATATATTAGGTTAGTATGATTTTAAACATTTCTGAAGAATTTATTTTTATGAGGTTTTGGTCCATATATTGACGACAATAAATTAAAACTTATGAAGTTAGAGAGGTTACAAACAAATAGGTAGTTAAAATAATTTTAAACTGTTCTGCCAATTCAAGAATTAGCTACTATGATAGGGATCTCTAATAAAAGAAAAAGAAACACGCACATAAATCTGTCTCATTTTATTAAAAAATAGCTTACAATTCTGTAATATATCTCATTTAGTGGAGTTAAGTAATGCATCACCTGATCATTTTGCATTCATCTTTGGAATATATTGTAAATATAGTGTTTATATTTAATGAGCAAGTACATTTCTTTATAAAAGGCAAGACACCGTTGTGAAGGCACTATTTATTGCATTTTATTAAAAACTAGAATCGATACTAACATTAATATATACGAAAAGATCGGTGGTTCCCTTATTAATAAAGTAATAACACTAAGATACAACTTAACCATTTCAGTAATACTTAGAATTTAAATAAAGTCTATACATTAATCAAACTTTCAAATCAGTCCAATCAAAAAAGGTTCCATGTTAATACAGATAAACTTGATAGAATTAAAATGACAAATTAAACTAATATAGGCAAACTTATTATTATGCTACAAATTATGATCATAACTAAGTACATAATAATATACATGATGCTTTAAAAGATTCGGATGAAATTATTTATTTTCATAATTATTGGTTAAAGTAAACATTGATTAAATATAAAAATATTCATTCATCTCTTGCTAACGAAAAACATTTATTCATTTCTTTAATTTTTTTATAGAAAATAATTACTATATTTAAATAGATTTATATCGAGCACACACTTCCTGCAGACGTTTAGGGAAGAATATTCTGTCAATACATTAGTGCACAATGCACTTACACTCTTATATTGCATTCCTTTTAAATTAGTGAGATAGCTTGCCTTTTTTCAGGCATGGCACTGCAGTGCCTAGTTACAGCGAGACAAGTGTTTCGTCTCCATAGTATAAGTGCCCGATTATTGAAAGATCAAACTCAGTTCATATTTACATTAAAACTCTGACCAATAAGTATATAAAAGGTAAATTTAAATCAAAAATAGGAATTGCATTTACGGTTAAAAACATTTGACTTCATTAATCCTATATGCTAAAAAAAAGTCGCGGAAAATCACCTAGTATTTTTTTTCTTTACTCATGGACAATACAATTCATACATTATCAATCAATATACTTTTTTTATATACAGATTGATAAGGTCATATATTTTTACCTGAACGAGAGCTTTTTCACAATTGATAGGTAATTGTAATTTGTTAATGGTAATCTTTTAAATCACTGCTTAAGTACAGATAAACTATCTCTAAACTGTATAGAATATATTTTATTCTCATAACGAAGACAAACATAGACAAATTCAGTTTATTTCTATACTTATTCTTAACATGATATACTTTAGATTGCATTTTTGACCAATTCCATACAACTCTAAAACTATTAATTAAATATGGGTACTTACAAAATACTCCAATAGACATTATTATATATTTTTTAAATTTATTTCTAAAACAACTAAGTTCCTTAATAGCTGCCATGAATACTAAGTACACTTAGAATTATTAAAAAGGCAACACATAAGTGCTTATAGTGCTATTATTATTACTTACATCTAGGGCCAAATATCCTATGATAAAAATTTCACCCCACTGCCGTGAATATGTCAACCATTAATTTGGACGGAGATATTATTGGAAGTTTTGTATGTACCATAATACCGAATAAAAAATGCTGTAGTTTAACAACACTCGGTTTAAAGCTTTCGAATCATAGAACCAATGTTAAACAGGGTTTGAACACTGTGTATAGTCAGAGTCAAAAAGTTAGTACCACCAAAAGCGCCACATATATCGGAACACGCCCTAACGATTTTTACAATGGAGTAGGGCTGCCCTCTGTCCGGAATTCCCCGGATTTGTCCTAGTTTCAAGGGAGACTGGGGTCCGTCCGGCAGGGGATTTTAAAAATGTCCGGGAGAAACCCGAACCCTTTTGTTGTCAAGGAAAAAAAATATGTTTTTTTAAAGATAAATAAAATATTTAAATAAATCTTAGTTCAAGATTGATTGATGATAACCCACCAAGAAATTATTAATTTTAAAGATGATATTATAAAGTTGCAAAAAATATTTTTAGAGGGGTCCGGGGAAATAACCATATTTCACACAAATTCTTGCCGTGTTTATCCGGCGTCGGCAATTTAAGTGATGGCAGCCCTACAATTGAGACGTGTGTCGTTCTTTATCGCGCGTTGGATACCAATTATATAACGCTGACTGTACCATAAAAGTCTTTGTAGATCTAGATGTAATGTTTAATTTTGAATACATTTTTCATACAATTACTGTCAGCGCCTTGACAAAATTTTACTTACTTAGTACATTTAATAAAAATACATTATTTAATATTAGTAGCAATATATAAACATTTATTGTAGTAACAACACTTCTGAACAAAACATATAACTTCATAAGTGGATTTTGAAAAGCATATTTTTTGATAAAATTTGGCACACTTATAAGCCGCATATAAAAAAATCCGTGACTACCTACAATTTTTATGTTTATCATTGACAAATTCTTACGAATACTGTAAACTCGAAAGTTTTCATGTATGTATGTTACGCTTTTACACAAAAACTTCTATAAGGATTTTAATGAAACATTACAACACTGTAGCTTATACATCAGAATAACACATAGGCTTTATTATAAGTAGTTATAAACCTGCGCAGACGAATTCGCGGCACCAGCTAGTGTTTACATACAAAAGTACACATACTTTTTATTTATTAAACATGTATTTTTAATTGAGTGTTTAAAACATGATAATAACAAAAAAATATTGCTTCAGTAATTTGGCACTTACATACAAAATATTTATTTTTATCTAACAACATCAAATAACATTAAAATTAGGCGGCACTGCGCGTATAAAAACTATAACTAATAATAATCATTATTAAGTATATTTATGTTCATTCGAATCATAAAACAATTTTATATCAGTCATATTGTTAAAATCCTTGAAAACTGTAATTAATACAGCATACCATCGATATTTAAAAAAATCAAAACCTAAGTAACATCACTATCGTATGAACAAAATGGTGTTTACAAGATAAGAGACATAATTATCTATAAAAAATACACATACTTATTGTATACTCCATACTCAAACTATTCATATAATTCGGACTTCAATAGGTCCAATCCTATTAGGTATTATTTAAACTTAATGGTCTCATTTTTGGCGCCAATTCCTTTAGCAATTGTTGCCTGTTATACTTTCTATAAATGTTTCTAGTTTATATAATAGTCATTCTTGATAAGCTGACTAAGAACTTATAGCAGTCGGCACGAAAGTTAAATTAAAATGGCGGTTGTCATCGTAGACAAAAGAAAGAAAGGGCCAGAAAGTGATTAAGCGCATGCGCACGTGCGATGCGTCGCCGCGTTGTTGTACTTTGATTGAGAACAGATAACGTTTTATTGCGCATTCCAGGTCATTGTTCAAGTATTATTAACTATTACTTACATGTTTTTTCTACTTTTTTGTGTGGGATATGTGGTGAAAGTAAAGTAAACAAATTCAGTGTTATTACAAAGAAACAAACGGGTGTTGAACACGTTTAAAGAAAACCTTGTACAAAACCTTGTTTATTTGTTGCTTAAAGTTAAACACTTCTTAGACATAGTTTAAAATTAAACACGGGCTAGCGCTTGTTGATGTCGTGACACTCAAATAAAATGCACACGAATTAATCTGAGTGATCCTCGAAACGGGGCCTATTTACATTGAATTGCATTTAAATTGTATCGTTTATTAAGCTCTATATTCCATAATAATAAATTGTACCCATTGTTTTTGAATATATTTAATTAATTTACAGATTTTTATTTATTATACATATTTTGAAGGATGACAGCTGACAACTGTGACGTTCCGTTTCATGCTCCACGCTTTTTGTTTAGAAGTAGGTATTTTATACCCCTAACAGCACTGTTTGTATACTTAAAAGTTGTTTAAATACATTATTTCACTAAAATAACATATTTTTTAATATGTGGAGCAATCATATTTTATAATAATTAACTCCGTTAAGTCGAACATAATTTGCTTAACACGGAGTGTAAAAGAATGAATGAAAGCACATTGAATGAACGTTTCGCTTAGAAGTGGTTTAACTAAACTTTTGCTAAACAGTGTTTTGAAATAGAGAAAGTCAAACATACCTTAAATATCGTTAAAATTTTTAGACACTGATTAGATAAAAGCATGTCTAAGGAGTGTTTAAAGTATTTTTTGTAATAACACTGATTATCTTTAATTAAGAATATAAAGTATTGTTTGATCGTCGTATGAGGTGAAGTAGAGAACGAATACGCAAATTTATCGGTTTAAAAATAGCGCATTTAACGAAGATGTGATTGTGAAGATGTTACATGTGATAAATTATTGCATCCCTGCACCCCCACTTCCCCTTGTGATCTTTGGCGAAACCTCTCCCCCCTTTCGAGACTCACGTGATTTATAATCGGCCCTTATACGCCGCAAATTATACATCAGTTTAATTATAGATGCAAAGGTCGTTAGTAGGCCCTCAATCATACTGAAGATGTCTAAATAGTTACTCTAGGGCCCCAATTCCGCCGCTAATTTTCTTTAATTATTGTCGTCGTAAGATACAATTACTATGAGACTAGCCTTTACAGAGTTGACCCCATCATTTTGACTTGTTTTTCTTACGTAATAAATATTTTTTATTTGGCAATTATTACTCAAATAAGACTCAAACCTTATGTAACTTTATAAATGTAAACAGTTACTTTCTAATAACATTTAGATCTTTTAATACTTATAGTACTTAATTTTCCACAATGAAGTACTTCTTAATACACTAATTAACACTAGTCTGTAATAACATTGTTACTAACAAAATGGATTACTGTAGTCTGAAATAAAATTTTATTATAATTATTATTAATACTAGAAAAGTATATATGCGATTAAAGTCTCGATAATTTAACGAAGCGGCGACATCAACGATTGTATAAAAAAAATATCCTACAAGTTTACCTACGCTCAGAAACTTTAAGAAAATATAAGTATAAAAACTTTATACGTACTTTGCGTATGTATAAGTACGCACACACGCACTAATACGTATCCCATCCCATTTTCTATCGGTTGCTTGTAAGATGTGGTTAAGAATTCCCTGACAATTTGGCAAGAGGCAAAATGTTGCAAGGTTTTAGATTTATTTCTAAACGAGAAACAGTGAAGTGAGTTTTATTTATTTATCATTATTCGGTTTTTTGTAATGTGCCGCATCGTAACGACTACTTCTGTACGATTGTAAGCAGTCGATGAAATACAAAAAACTGTAAGCGATTCCACACCGTGTAACGAACACGGTAACAAGCGTACCACTCATGCATTATTTCCGTTTCACGCCCCGGGGATATAATAATATAAACTGAGAAATATATGAGCCAGCAGAGAATTCACAAACAAAGAATTTCTTGGTTCATGTGCTAATGGTCTGCACAGTATGAGTGTGGTTCCTAAGACCAGCTCGTGTAGTTCGTTAAACTTATACTATGACGTAATTTTCCACTACCCTACAGGTGACGAGGAGGCTGTATCGCTCATTTATTCTGTATCAGTCAATAGTCCCATCAGCCGAGAGGACAGTGAGGGTGACCGTGGTCCCGGAATGCTTGATAAGTGCCACAACCTCAGGGTGTGGTAGATTTCGGATTGGAAGATGATTGATGGCTATAATGGTGTCTCCCACATGGAGGAGCCCACAGCGTGATGCTGGTGAGTTCGGGATTAGTTGACCTGTGGAAGGAAATTATTATTTTACTATTTAAATAATGATATGATGACATTAAATAAAGTTTAAATAAAAATATATAGTGTGTGTAGGGATCCTAACAAGAACTGAGGAGCCCAAGCTAACCTCCCTGCAAGTGGTGCACCTGCCGATCAACGGACGAGGCTCTGATGAACATAACAGTGCCTGGTAAGCGGCAATAGACTCGCCACCTATTACGTGGGACCAACTATATAATTAAAGTTATTAAAGTGTAGGCGTATAATATGCCTCTGCCTACACCTGTGTATGTAAATAAAAAATTATATCATCATAATCATCTCAGCCCATTAAACTTCTCGGGCACGAGACTCCTCTCACGAATCCAGGTGAGAGTTTTAGATACTCCACTACGCGGAC
Source organism: Musotima nitidalis (assembly GCA_949126915.1). Lineage (NCBI taxonomy): Eukaryota > Metazoa > Arthropoda > Insecta > Lepidoptera > Crambidae > Musotima > Musotima nitidalis. Next base: position 9,933,934 of record OX421439.1, on the reverse strand, counting down.
CCAGTGCGAATTAGCGGAGGCAGGTTGGCGTACTGTTTATAAAAAAATATAAGTATAAACACTTTATACGTACTTTGCGTATGTGTATGTACGCACACACGCACGAATACGTACGTACTTGACGTAATTACTTAAAGAACTCTTTAACTTGTCGATCATTACTTGTAAGATGTCGTTCAGAATTTACTGCCAATTATACATTCACCTCTGTGAGCTCTGCTTTTAATTTCTGTGATCGTTTGAATAAATGCAGTAAGAGTAAAACCAACGATTACTTAGTGTATGTGACCCTTACCGATAGTGGTTGTGGCCTTATTGGTAGACGAGATGACCACGAAGCCAAACCCTTCAGAAGGACGTCTTGTTACTGTTACGTCGTAAGGTCTCGCCCAGTTCGCGTTGGGGACTGCCTCGTGCGGGGCTCCGTACCTGAATATATAATTAAACGTTATAGACATATATTTTTTGGACATAATTTATGATTACTTTATATTTAAAGGTTTCAAAGAGATCTTTACCAAGATATTTCACAAATAAGTGTTTTTTGGACATTTAAGAGGATTAATGAAAGTAGACTAACGAAAGTGATTTATGATGGACAAGTTATGTCACGCCTCTTTCCCGTAGGGGTAGGTAGAGATCACATCCTTCCACTTGCTACGATCTTGGCACACACTTTTAGCTTCATTCACACTCATTAACCTCCTCATACACGCCCGTCGGTTTAGAGTACTTTTAAGTTTGGTCATGGAAGGTCTTAGTTGGTCTTATAATAATAGAGGAAAAGTAAATTAAAAATATATTCTCACATAGGCACATGTGCAGCAGGCGGGTACATCGGAGCTGGATGCAGAATGCTGTAGGGCGCTGGGGCCACGTGCATTGTGGGCTCCGCACTGGAGACAAAATATACAGTTATTTAGTAAATTTGTTTCATACATAAAAATTACTTTGTGAAAGACCGAAAAGAGCCTTGCCAGCTATATCTAAAGCCTCTCCGTTCGCGGCCCAGCTGGGATTCATTTAATTTTAATAAATAAATATTTTCTGACAATTACACTAATTATTTAGTTCCAAGATAAGTATCATTAAGAACTTGTGTTATGGATACTAAACAACGGATAAACATACTTAAATACTTTTTTTTTGTAAATATATATGTCGGCGCAAGACCATAAATAAGATATTTCAATATTACTTTTAGTTTGTAATTGTTACATTTCATTATTTACTTTTATTTTACGTTGAGATATTCTGTTAAATTGAAAGTCTTAAAATATTTTCTTGATTTATAAAAATAGCAAGGAATAAGTTTTGCATATTGTTTTGTACTTTATCTAAAATCATTAATCTTAATAATTTATTTGTTTACGAGTCGAAACATATCCTGCCATTTTGAGGTGTTTCGACTGGTAAGTAATATTTAAATAACTCAAGGCTCAAATAAACTTTAAAATATGGGAAATGAACTTATAATGTTGAACAATGATGAGTCAAATTAAATTGTATTAATAATCACGTTTGGAATGATTGGTACTTCCGCCCAATTTTATTTAATTCGTATTTGATTAAATGGTCACTAATTGGAAACATCTTGGCCATCTTTAATAAAACGTGGGCCGGATGTTTCTACTGAAAATAATGTTAAAAATAATTGGAGACTTCGATTTACTTTGATTATGAATAATAACTGTACCAAATTATTTGTTTATTATGGAAACCATTTAATTATTATTTCATTGTTATTAAAATCACATATTCAAATTAGCCCTCTTGGTTTCCTGTTTAACGATGCGATACTTCCGCTCAACGCCATTTTTGAGGATTATTGGAATGAGTGGTTGGCGTGGCGAAGAGCGGCATTATCGTTCGAGTTATTCTGGAGACCAGCCGCAATACTGATATACTGGGCCGAAAAACGTGATACTGCTATTTGAGATCCTGTGAGTACTTACGAATAAATTTTGTTACTTAAATTATAATTTGATTTGAATAAAACTAGTGTATTCCAATATTTCGTGTTATTTGCGATGAGTGAATCTATGAAAGAAAATGGTGGCGTCGGCTCGGCCGACGTCACTATTTCTAAAAACCCTGCTGGACAGAGCCCTTCGTTATCAGAAGTGGGATTACCACCCACTTCTATGCGCCCTTCAGGTTTAAACAACGAAAATACTGACACTTCTGTTAACGGGGTTCCAGTGGAGTTGTTTTCTCACATGTTGCAAATGATAAAGCACGTGTCCGATCGTATGACAACGTTGCCTGATTCAAAGGTGAAAATTAACGATTTGTTTTTGCCATCGTACGATCCGGACGCAAATGTTGGAGTACGCGAGTGGTGTCAACATGTGACTACTGCCATGGAAACCTACAACCTGAGCGACTACGATATAAGAATGAAAGTTGGTAGTTTACTGAAGGGTCGTGCTAGGTTGTGGGTCGACAATTGGCTTGTTTCTACCACCACGTGGCTGGAATTGCGCGATGTTTTAGTTTCTACATTTGAACCTGAGAGTAGATATTCTCGAGATGTGACCCGGTTTCGGGAACATAATTATGATAATTCAAAAGACATAGCGCAGTTTTTGTCACAGGCGTGGGTTTTATGGCGACGCATTACTAAAGATAAATTGTCAAATGATGATGCAGTTGAGGCTGTAATTGGTTGCATAGGAGATGAACGATTGAGGATCGAACTGTTAAACACCAGGGCCACTTCGGTTCCAGAGTTAATTTCAGTAGCATCATCGATACGATGTACTAAGCGTCTATACCCTAATACATTAAATGTTCAACAGGGCCCTGTTAAGCGACAGCGATTTTCGTACAAGCCTTCACCTTTTTGCCAACTTTGTAAAAAGGCCGGTCACGATACGCGAGACTGCCGCTACCGTAATAAAAATGATAATACTCAACTGTATCATCAGGACAGTAAACCTGAGTCTCGAAAAGACAACAGGCCGACATGTACTTTCTGTGCTAGACCTGGTCACACATATGAGACATGCTATAAACGTGAACGCGCAGTAGTCTCAAACGTGAATTGTGTTGGAATGCCCAATTTAAAGTCTATGCCGTTGATGATCGGGTCTCAAAAACTGTTTGCAATTTTTGATAGCGGAGCAGAATGTTCCTTGATGCGAGCATCATTAGCTTTAAAATTGCCGGGGAAAAGAATTGATGTTGTTAACTATTTAAAAGGAATAGGGCAATTTACAGTAGTCTCATTATCGACATTAACAGCTGTTTGTGTTATAGATAATTTACAATTAGAATTACAGTTTCATATAGTCCCGGACTATGAAATGGGCTCAGACATTTTGATAGGGATGAATCTTATTGAAAACACGAACCTTAGTGTGGTAGTGAATTCTCAAGGTGCTAAATTGGTTCATCAACCGGTGGTCTACCACATGCAATCACACAGCGAAAAATTTGATAATCTAGATTGTGACTTGACTAATGTTGATCAAATTGACGAACTGAAAATATTGCTCAATAAGTTTAAACATCTATTTATTCGCGGCTACCCTTTCACACGCGTCAATACTGGCGAACTAGAAATACGTTTAAAAGACCCAAACAAGTGCGTAGAGCGTAGGCCTTACAGATTAAGTCCTGTGGAACGGCAAAAGGTGCGTGATATTGTGAGCGACTTAATCGAACACAACATTGTTCGTGAGAGCAAGTCTCCATTCTCTAGTCCGATCATTCTAGTCAAAAAGAAAAATGGTAAAGACCGTATGTGTGTGGACTACCGTGAACTTAATAAAAATACTTTGAGGGATCACTACCCATTGCCGATAATTTCAGATCAAATTGATCAACTTGCAGGAGGCTGTTTCTTCTCTACATTTGACATGGCAGCCGGCTTTCATCAAATACCCATCGCTGAGTCGTCTATTGAGAAAACTGCCTTTGTGACCCCTGACGGCATATATGAGTATCTCGCCATGCCGTTTGGGCTTAGTAATGCTTGTTCTGTGTACCAGAGATGCATGAATAGGGCTTTGGCGGCGTTAATTAACTCACCTCTACAAATTTGCCAAGTATATGTTGATGACGTTCTCTCAAAATGTAGAGAATTTACAGAGGGTCTCTCCCACATCGAACAAATACTTATTGCTCTACAGGAAGCCGGTTTCTCAATTAATATAGACAAAACTGCCTTCTTTAAACGCTCTATTGAGTACTTAGGTAATATTGTGACTAATGGTCAAGTCAGTCCTAGCCCGAGAAAAGTAGAGGCTTTAACGAAGGCACCTATTCCCAAAAATACTAAGCAAGTTAGGCAATTCAATGGTCTCGCCGGGTACTTTAGACGATTCATTCCCAGTTTCTCGCGAGTAATGGTACCACTTTATGAACTAACAAAGAAAGACGCGAAATGGGAATGGAACGACAGACACGACGAGGCTCGTAGCATAATTATTCAACATTTGTCTACTGCGCCTACCCTTGCACTATTTCAGGAAGACGCACCAATCGAGCTCTCCACGGACGCAAGCAGCCTTGGCTACGGAGCGGTAATGGTGCAGATCATCGGGGGCCGCCAGCACCCAGTCGCGTATATGAGCCAGCGTACCACAGATGCAGAGAGCCGTTATCATTCTTACGAGCTTGAGACCTTAGCGGTGGTGAGGGCCATCAAACATTTTCGACACTATCTATACGGCCGAAAATTTAAGGTAATAACTGACTGTAACGCTTTGAAAGCATCTAAACATAAAAAGGATCTATTACCACGCATTCATCGGTGGTGGGCCTTTCTGCAGAATTATGATTTCGAGGTAGAGTATAGAAAAGGTGAGCGATTACAGCATGCAGATTTTTTTAGTAGAAACCCTACACCTGAGGTATCCGTTAACTTTATGACCAGAGACACTGAGTGGCTTCAAATTGAGCAGCGACGTGACGATGTACTGCGTCCACTGATTAACAGCATGACCACAGAGAGTCCAGCTGTAGGATATGTCTTAGAAGATGGTGTTCTAAAGAAAACGCTCACGGATGCTTTATTCGGTTCTTACAGCCCTATAGTAGCACCGAAATCATTTCAATGGAGTTTGATAAACTCTTTTCACACATCGCTTCAACACCCAGGGTGGGAGAAAACTCTACAAAAGCTAAAAGAAAGTTACTGGTTTGCAAACATGAGCACCATTGTTAGAAGGTTTGTAGACAATTGCATAATTTGCAGAACTTCAAAGGGGCCCTCGGGAGCAATTCAAGCTCAGCTTCATCCAATTCAAAAATCCACTGCGGCATTTCAAGTTATTCATATGGATATTACCGGCAAGCTTGGTACTAGAAACGCTGAAGGTCAGGACGAGTACGTAATAGTTACCATTGATGCATTTACTAAGTATATATTGCTCAGTTACTCCAATGATAAGAGCCAGAGCAGCAGTCTGGCAGCACTAAAACGAGCCGTGCACCTATTTGGCACCCCAGTTCAAGTCGTAGTCGATGGTGGTCGTGAATTTCTAGGCGAATTTAAGTCCTACTGCGACAGTTTCGGCATAAGTTTACATGCGATAGCGCCAGGAGTAAGCCGAGCAAACGGGCAAGTAGAGAGGGTGATGAGTACCCTGAAAAATGCTTTGACAATAATCAAAAATTATGACACCCCAAACTGGCATACGGCTTTAAAAGCCCTTCAACTTGCGTTTAACTGTACCCCACATAGAATAACAGGAGCCGCACCACTGACTCTTTTGACTCGCCGCCAACACTGCGTACCACCGGAGCTTCTAAGACTAGTAAACCTCGATAACCAGTCGATCGACTTTGATTCGCTTGACCAGTACGTGCGTCTGAAATTGGAAGCTGCAAGTCAATATGACAAACAGCGCTTTGACAGGAACAAAGCCAAAGTGCGCCCATTCCTAAGAGGTGACTATGTACTTATTAAAAATAACCCCCGAAACCAAACCTCTCTGGACCTGAAATACAGCGAACCATACGAGATCTATAGAATATTGGACAATGACCGCTACATGGTGAAACGCGTGACAGGCAGAGGAAGGCCACGCAAGGTCGCTCACGACCAACTTCGTCGAGCGCCTCAGCCTGGTGAACAAGAGACCGTGTCGGCGAACTTCAATGATGACACCCAACCAAACACTTCAACCTCAGAGCCCTTGCCACCTACGTCTCTAGCTGCACATACATAGGATGCATAAACTCTTAAGTTAGTATTTTTTATACATCTATTTATTTTTATTACAATAAGACAAATCACTAGAAAAACTTGACATTTATCTGTGTAAATCAGGTTATCTGTCCGTATTCACATTTCACAAATCTAAAGACTGTACAAATCATTGATCCCTTATTTCCTTTCCCTATTCTGTTGTTTTCAGAGCCACTGGGGATCACGGTCATAATATAAGGCCTAGGCCCCAGCACCGACCTTCCCACATCCTTTAGGGCCTCTGTGGACCACGGCGTACAGGACCGCTCAGCGCCACAGCATCAATTTTCCTATACTAACATGTTTTTCAGAGCCTCTGGGGACACGGTCGTAAGATAAGACCCAGGCCCCAGCATCGACCTTTCCATTTCCTTTAGAGCCCCTGTGGACCACGGCGTACAGGACCGCTCAGCGCCACAGCATCAATTGTCAATTTTAACATTTTTTCCAGGGCCTCTGGGGACCACGGTCATAAGATTAGGCCCAGGCCCCAGCATCGACCTTACCATATCCCTTAGAGCCCCTGTGGACCACGGCGTACAGGACCGCTCAGCGCCACAGCATCATCCTTGTCTACGAGAAATATAATCATGCTATTATGCGTGGAGCATTGGCATTGACTCACTGATAATCATATTGTGCGACTATGTGTGTAACATTCGTACTAAAAAAAAAAAAAAAAAATTAAAAAAAAAAAACATTCGCTCACTTCCTCGTACAGCATATCAATATTTTATTTTAGTATAAGAAAATGAATATTAAGTTATACTTCTGACATTTATTATTTTATGGGTGTACCAAATAATAGTTGAAAACTTGGTTACTGTGTTCAATATAAAGAATAAGAGAAAGAAAACAAAAAAAAAAAAAAAAAATTAAAATCGATTTCACAACAAAATACGCTGTCGTAACCAAGTTATCAGCTAGTGTATCGGTCAGACAGATACCTAGCTCAGATAGAAAAATATCTTGTTCCAGAAACGCGACTGGTGCAGAGCACGCACCGTCTCGCAGAATGGCCGTGTCGGCGCAAGACCATAAATAAGATATTTCAATACTACTTTTAGTTTGTAATTGTTACATTTCATTATTTACTTTTATTTTACGTTGAGATATTCTGTTAAATTGAAAGTCTTAAAATATTTTCTTGATTTATAAAAATAGCAAGGAATAAGTTTTGCATATTGTTTTGTACTTTATCTAAAATCATTAATCTTAATAATTTATTTGTTTACGAGTCGAAACATATCCTGCCATTTTGAGGGCGTGTACCGGGTGTTTCGACTGGTAAGTAATATTTAAATAACTCAAGGCTCAAATAAACTTTAAAATATGGGAAATGAACTTATAATGTTGAACAATGATGAGTCAAATTAAATTGTATTAATAATCACGTTTGGAATGATTGGTACTTCCGCCCAATTTTATTTAATTCGTATTTGATTAAATGGTCACTAATTGGAAACATCTTGGCCATCTTTAATAAAACGTGGGCCGGATGTTTCTACTGAAAATAATGTTAAAAATAATTGGAGACTTCGATTTACTTTGATTATGAATAATAACTGTACCAAATTATTTGTTTATTATGGAAACCATTTAATTATTATTTCATTGTTATTAAAATCACATATTCAAATTAGCCCTCTTGGTTTCCTGTTTAACGATGCGATACTTCCGCTCAACGCCATTTTTGAGGATTATTGGAATGAGTGGTTGGCGTGGCGAAGAGCGGCATTATCGTTCGAGTTATTCTGGAGACCAGCCGCAATACTGATATACTGGGCCGAAAAACGTGATACTGCTATTTGAGATCCTGTGAGTACTTACGAATAAATTTTGTTACTTAAATTATAATTTGATTTGAATAAAACTAGTGTATTCCAATATTTCGTGTTATTTGCGATGAGTGAATCTATGAAAGAAAATGGTGGCGTCGGCTCGGCCGACGTCACTATTTCTAAAAACCCTGCTGGACAGAGCCCTTCGTTATATACAATGGGAAAACACCCAGACCAGAAAACATATTCATGTTCATGCACACAAAGATTTGTCCTGTGTGGGTATCGAACCCACGACCTCTAGAGTGAAGTGTAGGTATACTGACCTCCACGCCATATCGGTCGTCAAAATTTACCTAAGTAAATGTACCTATTTTTTGTTAGTTGTAAGTTTTTCTGTTGTTATATTTCTGTGCGTGCATTAATAAATTTTAAAAAATGCGCTACTAACTTTACATATATAATATACAATTATTACTAAAATGTTATTGAAGAATTATATTGACAAAAGTAGATTTAGGCTTTACTAAAATATATATACGCTCATTTCAACTTAGCTTTCATATAGGTATGAGCTGCACATTAATGCTTTCATTTAGCAATATGCAAAGAGCATTCATTTTTTGACTTTACTGATATATATTTACCATAGTAACTTTGATAGGAGGAATACAAACAATACATACAAACCCACTTACACTATTAATTTTCAGAAAGGCTTTAATAAAAAACCATTTTTGCTAGTCATTTAGACAAAAGTTTTATACTAAACCCCTAACGCAAGTAACTCTGATAAAGGCGTTATTAAATCACATTTACATGCTAGTATACAATGTATGACAGACTAATCACATTTCAACTAGTCAATTACACCAAGGCTTAAGTGTCTCATTACGCTAGTAACTTTGACATAGGGAAAGGCTTTACTGAGACACTTACGCTGGTAACTTTGACATAGGGAAAGGCTTTAGTGAGACACTTACGCTAGTAACTTTCGACAGACTAATCACATTCAAGCTAGTCAATTACACCAAGGCATAAGTGTCTCATTATGCTAGCAACTTTGACATAAAGAAAGGCTTTACTGAGACACTTACTCTAGTATGTATGACAGACTCCTCACATTTAAACTAGTCAATTACACCAAGTGTCTCATTACGCTAGTAACTTTGACATAGGGAAAGGCTTTAGTGAGACACTTACGCTAGTAACTTTCGACAGACTAATCACATTCAAGCTAGTCAATTACACCAAGGCATAAGTGTCTCATTATGCTAGCAACTTTGACATAAAGAAAGGCTTTACTGAGACACTTACTCTAGTATGTATGACAGACTCCTCACATTTAAACTAGTCAATTACACCAAGTGTCTCATTACGCTAGTAACTTTGACATAGGGAAAGGCTTTACTGAGACACTTACGCTAGTAACTTTCGACAGACTAATCACATTCCAGCTAGTCAATTACATCAAGCATAAGTGTCTCATTATGCTAGTAACTTTGACATAAAGAATGGATTTACTGAGACACACACACTGAAAAATGCTTCGCTGTGACACTTACGCTAGTAACGGCTGGTGTGGATGCGGTGCAACCATAGTAGGAAGTCCCAATGGCTGAATGTCTGCTCGGTTGTGTCTCACTCCTAGTGTTACCTGTTTAAATAGATATTTATATACTATAAATAATTACACGTACATTTCATAGTGTAATATTGATAACGGTCAGCCTCTGAAGTAGCTGTTTTATAAAAATAAAGCATTGGTAATTTAATTCATACATACATACATACATACATTCACGTCTGTTTCCCCGAAGGCGTAGGCAGAGGCATATTATACGCCCACACTTCGCCAGCTAAATAGTTGGTCCTACGTAATAGGTGGCGAGCCTATTGCCGCTTACCGGGAACTACTACATTCGCCTGAGCCTCGTCTGTTGAATTGATCGGCAGGTGCACCACTTGCAGGTGAGGTTGGCTTGGGCTCCTTAGATGTTGGTAGGATCTCTTAATTGGTAATTTAATTTCGAATTTCAATTACAGTTCTATTTTAATGGTACTAAAATACACACATACATTCACGCCTGTTTCACCGAGGGTGAAGGGGTAGACAGAGGAAAATTATATGCCCGCATTTTGCCAGTTATATTTTCGTTTTTACGTGATAGGTGGCGAGCCTATTGCCTTTATATTTGCTAGAACCTCTTCGGTTGAGCGGCAGGTGCACCACTTGAAAGCAAGGTTGGCTTTGGTTGGTTTTCTTTACGTCGTGTTAGGATCCCTGTTCACCTGTATCTATAGTATCAACTAATACAGAATGTAAAATGACCCAGATCAAAGCCGAGAGCTATGTATTTTTTTTTTTAAGACTATAACTGGAAAATCAATTGCCTTATAGTTATTTAAGGTCAAAGTCATGATTATGATTTTTGATGAAAACAACTTTTAAGCGTTATTTCTTGAGTTTTTTTTTAATAACGCTAGCACGCTTGGGCTACACAGAAACGCAACGTTCGTTCTCAACGATAGTTTTTAGGTAATATATTATGTTGCCATGTGTAGAACGCGTAATAATAATATTAATAAATAAATATTCTCTTACAATCACACCAATTATTTAGTTCCAAGATAAGTATCATGAAGAACTTGTGTTATGGATACTAAAGAACGGATAAACATACTTAAATACTTTTTTTTTTGTAAATATATACTTAATATACATAGAAAACACCCAGACCAGGACAAATGCCTAATGCCTTTGGCTTTTATCAACGTCTTTAAACATCCTGTATAACTCCACTGTAGCGTATCATATATAACTTACATGTCCCCTAGAGGCGGCCTGACAGACCGTGGCGACCGCCCGGGCGTGCGTGGCTCCGAATAGAGGAATGCCGTCTACTGACGTTAGCAGGTCTCCTTGGCGGAGTAAACCGTCTGCTGGACCACCTGAATACAAATATAGTAACTTTTACTCAATTGAAATCATATTGTATTTGCAGCTTTAACGTTAAAATAAATAAAAAAAAAAGATAAAAATAAATTAAAAAAAAAGCATATTTGTGTGGGTTCCCTTTATTTATAAAAGTGGGAAAAGATGGGAAAATGGCGTTTATATGCCTATTGTAGGCATTAATGCTAGGATTATACGTTATGTCTGCTTTTTAAGTGTAAAACAGAGATCCTGTTAGTGTATTTAGTAAATAAATAATTAATAAATGTGAAAGTTTAATGCTGTACAAAATTAGTTGACGCTAGGCTTATAGTATTTCTTTCATCTCGACTTTGCATATATGGAAAAGTTTTTAAGCTATTGCATAGCTTCTACCGCGGGCCTTGAGCGTAGAGACCAAATCCAGAAATTCCGTAACGAAAAAAAAACCTAACTCCGACCGGCACAGCGGTGTAACTTTTTAGTTTTTCTATCTATCGATAAATAGCAGAAATTTCAATGGCTTTTTTGAATATCACGCTCGTCTCTTTAGTTCAACAACCCGCCTTTTAATTTATTTATTATTATTTTTAATATATTTTTTTATCTCAATAAAAAACAAATAAAAAAAAAATTGCTTATGTTGATAAAAAATGCTATGCAATAGCTTTACCGCGGCAGTCTCCGAGTGCCACACGTCATATTTTGACCTTTTTTGACTTCATTCTGAACCTCTACGTATAGGCAAAGTATGTCAAATAGAAATAATCGCCTACAAACTAAATAATTGTTCACATAACGTTTTTATTTGTTATTGTGAATGACCTGCCGTTTTATACAAGCTATTCTAATATGAACGATTTAGAACATGAATATTGTTAATGTTATATGAAATTGTATTGTATAGTAACTAACAAATTGATAATTTAAAAGAGCATAGCCTGTAAGTTTTTTGCTAGTTCTTGTTACAGAGCGGTGGCTTGGAAATAGCACTTAGATTCACTTACACTTAAATACTTTTAGTTTTTTAATTGTTTTGTTGCATGTAAGTGAATCTACGCTTCGTGATTTCAGTGTAATAATATTTCGGTTGTTTTTAATTTAATTTTGACGTTTTCAAGTACCATGTATATGGAATAAAAAGGTTTGAATTGAACTGAACTGAACTTGCCAGATAGTCTATCAGACCATAGTTAAATTGCATTGTTACCTGGCACAACATATCCCACAGCGACACGCGTTCCATCCTCAGTGCCTCCCACAATACGAAATCCGAACCCGGCGCCGCCTCTTGCCAGCCGTACGGTCACGTCTGCTTCTGGATCTATTGGACCCCCGCCAGCCTCTACCTGTATATCACAATATTTTTTTATACTAGTAAATTAGAAGTGTAATCAGAATATATCAATAACCATCATCTCAGGTACGTCTAGAAGAACCACAGGCCTGCTCAATTGTTTTCGTTAAGTTTCCGTCGATCGAAGTGCATCCACCGGCTTCCCGCTATCATGATCGGATCATCAGTCTATGGCTGGGATGTCTTCCTCTACTATGGCCTGTTCGCTGTCGCCATTAAAAAGACGCCCCAACAGTTGGCGGTTTTTGCTATATCGGTCACTCCAGTTCTCCTACGAATCGGGTGGGAGGCCATCGTCTAATGTTTGAAAACAAATTCCCACCAAGAATTTAACCTTGTTGAGTTGAATTAAGGTAAACTATTAAATTTTTTAACATGTTCTCCCCGTTAAAGTGTTAAATAGTCAATAGACGTCGTTTCTTCGAGCTAAATTCCCGGTCTACGTCACTACAGCCTGCAAATATTGTTTTGTTGGTCACTCCAGTCTTCCTACGGAACAATTAAATACAATGGTGCCATACAAACCTGCGGGTAACTAACCCCGTAGCCAGTAGGAGCTTGATTGTGAGAATGCGCGTCGTAGCTTGAGGGCGAGTGGAGGCGGCGCGGGGGCGATGACGACCCGAGTCTGGTGAACAGAACTATATGTTAGACACATATAGAAAATATTAGGAACTATAGTCCGGCAATCTCGTACACGACCGTCCCGCGGGGTGGCAGACGGTGGCGGGGACGAGGTAGCCTGTCATTCTAGCACACGGCTACAACGAAGAGAAGTTCCCTCTTCCCTACTATCCGCTGACATCTTGTTTACCTCGTCCCCGCCACCGTTTGTCACCCCGCGGGAAGGTCGCGCATAAGATTGCCGGACTATAGTAACCTGCCTAGGATAGAACCCTGCCTCTCATCTCAAGGGGAGTTGTAAGAATGGACGAAGAGACACCCTACCGGATGATGGGCAGCAGCGTCATCCTGCGTACTGGCTTATACTGCGAATCACCAACCAGCCTGCCCAGCGTGGTGATGATGGGCAGATATCCCCAATTTAATGTTATCTATTAGGGAGGCTCATGTTCAGCAGTGTACTTAACCCTTATTCAAATATTGGGAAATTATTTCCCACTTGACAGTACCGTAATAAAAAATCCATTTGATTAAGGGTTAATATGGCTGAAATGATAATGATATTCAAAAAATGTTAACTCCATCCATTCATCCATGTTCTTTCTTGAACCTGCCATGTACCCGGCAAGTCAATTTACATACCTAAGAGGAGATCTTTTGATTCTGGCATTAGAAGAGTTGTTCGATGGAGATTGGCTCTGAAGTCTCGAAGGAGAGCCGCCCAGGAGACGGTCCGTCGCACTGTTGTTTGAAGGCGAATGACTGCGGAGGTGACCTGGCAAATAAGGCATTTTGTTACTTTTTTACTGTTGCGCAAAAATGAAGGTTACCTACATACATTCATACATAATGTCACGCCTCTTTTCCGTAGGGGTAGGCAGAGATCACATCCTTCCACTTGCTACGATCTTGGCACACACTTTTAGCTTCATTCACACTCATTAACCTACTCATACACGCCCGTCGGTTTAGGGTACTTTTGACCTGCCTTTTTTCCAAAATTATCTGAATTTGGTCATGGAAGGTTATCTATGCAGGTACAATAAAAAAAGTGACTACACATATGAAAGTACATAATAGTATATATAAAGTGATGTTAGATTTAGTAGGAAACCTGCATAATAGTTTAATAGTATTTATTTTTTTGAGTATAAAGTCCTAAATCTGTCTGCGCACACGCGCACGCACACGCATATAAATTAATGGAGGTACTTTTCATATGTAATATTCTGTAAAGTATATAATTACGCTAATGGAAGTTCATTGTAAGAGAGTAAGAGATCATTGTAACTAGAGATGTGCCTAGTGGCAATATTTCCATTGCCAGCAATATTCCCAATGTTGCCACTGCCGGTAAAATACCAATATTCCCAGCAATATTGGCAATATTGCCAATGTTGCCTATCAAAATCCTACTAATGTTTGTTACTCTTTCATGCAAGAACTACTGAACGGATTTTAATGAAACTTTACAGTAATATACCTTACACATCAGAATAACATATAGGCTTCATAACATCACGCTATGACTTGCGGGAGCGGAGTAAGAATCAAAAAGATAACATAAAATGAATGATTTTTCAATTAAATTTGTGTAGAATATCTATCATAAAATATTTAATATACTTAATAGGCGCACACGCGTGCCCTGTACCCAAATCTAACATTATATTTGTTATCTCTTTCGCGGGGACGCACAGTGAGGGGTTGGGGACGCATACCCGTCAGCATGGAGCGGGGGCGGGGGACAGTATCTGCGGATATCTCGGAGAGTGCACACGTCGCTTTCGTGCGTAACATAACTGACAAAATGAGACCGCGGAGCAAGATTATGGCACATTTTATTACCAGCACGGAAAATAATAAAGATAAATATACGTGTAAATATTGTGATACAGTGTACACAAATAAAAATGCCACAAAATTTGCACGGCACATAATTAAGTGCAATAAAGCGCCGGTCGAAATAAAAAATGACTTCGATAAAAAAGCAGTAGACAATGTACCTTGTGGCTCTAGTGCTTCTACCAGTGCAATAGTAGTGCCACAATTGCCCTCAGTGAGCGATAGCAATATGTCATTAGTAGACAATACAGAGGTACATCGTATTTTGTCACGGGCTATTTATGTTACTGGTCAACCGTTGTCATTACTAGAACATCCAATTTGGAAAGAAGCTTTGCAAGCACTGCGACCTGAATATGAAGCTCCATCAAGAAAAATGTTATCAACATCACTCCTTAATGAAGAATACACCAAAGTCAAGAACGAAATAAATGAAAAAATACAGCAAGCTAAAATATTACACATTGCTGTTGATGGCTGGTCTAATTTAAGAAATTATTCAATAATAAATATCATTATATTCGCAACCAAACCCTATTTTTATAAGTTTTTGGACACCAAGAATAACAGGCATACTTCTGAATATCTTGCTGAAGAAATAGCTAAAGTGATTGAAGAACTTAGCCCAAATAAATTCATGGCATTTATTACTGACAATGCAGCTAATATGGTTAAATGTGCGAAACTGTTAAACAGCACTTATAAAAATATTATGTGGTTTGGATGTATTGCTCACACTTTACACCTGTTGATAGGCGATATGCTTCAAATACCCTGTGTAAAAAATGTTTTTAAGTTCGTGGTAGCTGTAATAAAGTGTATAACACATTCACATATTCTCAGCGCAGAATATAGGCAACTAGCATTGGAGAAGTCAATAACAGCTTCACTCTTGTTGCCGGTCAAAACCAGATGGGGTTGTTATTTAAACTGCTTATTAAATTTCAATAAACTCAAAGTTGTTTTACAATTACTTGTTGTTAATACAGAACATACAGAACTTGTAAAATATAAAACAAAATTATTAAATGAAGATATGTGGTCGTCGGATATATGCGGGCATATAGAATTAATAAAGCCTGTTGTTAACTGGATAACCAAATTAGAAGGTGACTATGGAACTATCCATTTAGTGCACCGAGCTCTAAGTGACATCAACGCTGTACTGAATAACAACACCACTGAAACTTTGTTAGGTGAGCAATGTGAGAGTATTAGAAATAAATTTACACAGAGAAAATTACATAGTTTGAAGCCTGTACATTATGCTGCAGCCATTTTAGATCATAAAAATCAAGGTGTTAATTTAACCAACGCTGAAAATTTGGACGGCTGTCAATTTATTATGGACCATTACGAATGCGATGGACAAAGAGGTTTAAATGTGCTAGAAGAATTGGCACATTATAAATCAAGGTCTAACGCTTATGCAAGAGACTTTATATGGGCCTCATCTTCGGTTGGAGAAATTTCACCATTATCTTGGTGGCAGCTATTTTTTCCTAACACGAGCTTAGGTACAATTGCGGTGAAGATTTTATCAATTCCTTCGACTTCTGCTAGCGTGGAAAGGAGTTTTTCTACTTTTTTACATATTCATACGCCTAAAAGAAACAAACTCACAACGGAAAGGGCTGGCAAAATTTGCTTCATCGCACACAATTGGAAACTTCTAAATCAGAACACGCATCTACTGCAAAAATCAACGCCTGAAGATTTGCCTGACGGTGAAAGTGCTGAAGATGTGGAATTCGATTTCGTCGAAACAAATGATGATTCACTTTATAGAGATTTCAGTACAGAATTAGACGAAGATCCATTGTCTGTGGATTGACTAAAGATTTTTGATTAAAGACTAAAGATTGGCTAAATTAAGTTAATTAATTAGCCAATTTAACTTTTTACCTATTAATATAATATTATAGGCTTAAAATTTTGACAAAAAGCTGTGATTATCAATGACTGATTATTAATATTTAGAGATGTAAGGACTAACGAGAGCTGTGATTTTAAAATAATTATAAAAACCCAAAATTGTGATCAGAAAGGCTGTACTAAAACGTATTTTTTTATTGTTAATTTTTTGTAATTTTGTAAAGATATACATTTTGTTATTTTCATATTATATTATTAAACTGTGATCAATGACTGATATTAATATTTAGAAAGATTAGGACTTATTATAACGAGAACTGTGATTTTATAATAATTATAAAAATGACTAAGTTGTTATTCCAAATGGTGATTTACAAATAATGAAGCAATAACATTTTTTTGTTGATTATAATATATTATTTGTATTTTTAATGGAATGGAAATATCAATATATTTCCATTTCAACATTACTCGTTAATACTTAATAGTTATCGTTATGTGATTTTGCCTAAAAAACAAGTACAATATTAAAGAATTGATTGGAATTTGTGCCTTTTATTCCGCTCACTATGATTTTCAATTCCTGTATAAAAAAATTGTCGTTACTTCTTATTTTCACTATCATGTGTGGCAACATTGCCAAAATTGCCAGTAAAATACTGGGAATATTGCCAAAAATGCCGGCAATATTGGGGATTATACTCAAAACAAACGTTTATAGTGTACAATGTAGATTGTGGCCTTTAAATGCTAATTTTAAGTATTGTACATAGGTGATGTAGTTAATTTGACTTTTTTTTAAACAATGTTCCCATAAATTTCCATTCGCGGCAATATTGCCACTAATATTCCCACTTCGGGCAATATTCCCGGCAACGGCACATCTCTAATTGTAACCATAACTTTTTAATGAAATAAATTTTTATAATTTTTTTTATAAATCTAGTAGTTCTTTAAGCCTTAATTTAGGTTTTTTCGAAGCATAATATGAGGCTTGTTATTGGCATTATATAGGTTTGATAATGGCTTTTAGAAGTTCAGTTGGTACATTTACATAGTTTAGTTTGCTATAAATAACATTAAAGAAAATAATAAATGTACGAGGTTTGAGTACGAGATTTTCAACTGTTTTATTGAGATCCGGTCATGTGTTATGTACCTGAGTTCGATGGGGAATGCGGCCTCATTCTATTGTTAGCGGGCGACTGCCGGTGACCGCCCAGCGCTGCCGTGGTGGGAGAGTGAAGCATTCCGTCTTCGGGGAATCCTATGAAATAATAATGATTAATTTATGGTGTATACAGCTTCTACCAAGATCTGACAACCTCAACCTCACCTGCAAGTGGTGCACCTGCCGATCAACAGACAAGGCTCTGGCGAATATAAAAGTGCCCGATAAGCGGCAATAGGCTAGCCACCTATTACGCGGGACCAACTTTATAATTGGCAAAATGAGGGCTATAATACGCCTCTGCATACCCATTCGGGGAAACAGACGATTTCATGTATGTATGCAATTTATTACCGATTACAAATACATTGAAAAGGAAAATATTAATTTAAATAGCACTACGCAAACCAATCATATGTTTCTAGTATATTATTTTTTAATTAATTTATAATCTATATCAATATAGTTAGAAGTAATAGCAAATAATGTGCATATGTATGTAATAAAATTCACGCATTCAGAGGCATAATGCCCACACTTCGCCAAATAAATAGTTGGTCCCACGTAATAAATGGCGAGCATATTTCTCACAAACTTCGTTGATCGGCAGGTGCACCACTTTGCAGGTGAGGTTGGCTTGGGCTCCTTAGATATTGTTAGCCCTTTACACTAATAACATACATACATACATAATGTCACGCCTCTTTATCGTAGGGGTAGGCAGAGATCACATCCTTCCACTTGCTACGATCTTGGCACACACTTTTAGCTTCATTCACACTCATTAACCTCCTCATACACGCCCGTCGGTTTAGGGTACTTTTGACCTGCCCTTTTTTACTACACTATTAAATTTGGTAAATTATACTATTTATCAAATAAGTAGGTGCCTATACTTCATGGAATAACAACCAATAATAAATTATAAAATGTATACTTTACAATATGATTGCGAGATTATGAATTTTGTAAGTGAATTATTTTAAATAAAATAATTATGTTTTTTCGTGATGGAGTCATTTGCGCCATGACATAGTATTGATTTTTGTGTTATGTCGTCCAACGGCTCAGACGATAAATCGGCTAGATCGCATGAAATGCTTCATAAAGTCGCGTCACTAGTACTTAAAGTGAAATTTCGGAGGTTAACGAACATTAACCTGGGACAGAATCTATCGAGAATTGACTCATTAAAAGCTAAATTTTAAAAAGATCTTTCGTGATCTGCTTTATTTAACTAGGGCGTTCTACGGCCTAATAACATAATTATAATAAGAGTTATGTAAAATAAGTATATAAAAAAGACACTAACCTCCATTATCGCTGCTATCCGCCACACTGGCATTGCCTCTCCAATAGGCAGCGTTCATATCCACATGCACAGTAGGCGTGGGCACTTCTCCCCAGTTCCCATTACCCCACCGCTCAGTGTTGCCATCCCACCCATTCCCGTTCGTATCTCCCCATTTCTGGGTTGTTTCCGCCCAGTTTCTCACGTTGGAGTTGTCTAGCCACGAGCCGGGTTCCTGCCAGGGTTGCTGGGTGGGTTCCTGGATGTCTACCCAGGGGGTGACGGCTGGGAGGGTCAGCCTGCCTCCAGGAGTACTGCTTCTTCGACGCCTGTCTATAAGGCTTTCGCGTTCACGCCCCTTGTGTTCGGGTACGGCATACGTTGCATCCACTGAAATGTAAAATCATAATAAATTTTACAAAAAATGTTTAAGCCCTATAATATGATATTGAATACAACGTAATGCAATAATTACCGAATTTCCATAGTGTGAAAGAAAAATATTTTATAATTGACAAAAATATCTGTAAGCTGTGTAAAAAAATATTTACAAATTACACAACTACCTAATATAATAAAACTTTTCAAGTACTTAATTTATTGCTTACAAAAAATTGAGTAAGTCTCTCTTCCAGTTTAATCCTGTTAACCCATGGTTAATTCAGACACATTTGAAACATTATAGAGCATGGACGGTCTACAAAACATTGCAATGTCCTATTGCAAACTTCTTGCTTCTAGAGAGAGGTGAGTTAACTGGGTATGAGACTCACGCACAATTAATCACTGAATGAAAAAAGTGCGGAATCACCATCACTAACAAACAAGGACTTCTTAACGGGAAAGTAAAGAGGCATATCTGCAGTTTTTTTTTATTTTATAAAATTTGTGATATTTCGAACATTAATGTGTAATAACGGTGGATTATTAAGCGTTAAAGTGTTGTGAACGTACAAGACTGTTGGTAAAACAGTGCAATATCACTTTTTTAATTATCTCAAGAAGTCCATGTGAGATCTCAGTATAGTCCCACATTTTTACTGAGGACTCAGGGGTTTAGGGGGAGGGCATAACACCGTTTATCATCTTTATCACCACTCATTCTCATTTACTATTATTAATATATCTTTTACTTGACACTGGCTAAATGTGCTAACCGCACCATTACCCATTATTAAAAAAAAAACTAACCACATATAAAAATAGTAAAAAGTTACCTGAGTTCATGCCATTGTGTATATCCTCCTGTGCGTGTAGCGAGGGTGACCGAAGTTGTTCAGCCGTCGGCGTCTTGCTCCTGCCCATTTGACTTGTCGGAACCACTGATGACAAACATAAAGTCAAAGTCAAGGCCAAAATCAAAGTTAAAATCATTTATTAAAGTTTGGCTCAATAGAGCTCTTTCATAATTACAAAAACTTAAATAAATATATATACACCTCACTATCATCGTATTAACTCATTAAGTCCTACTGGGCACAGAACTTAAAAATAATAAACCAATAACATACATACAATCACGCCTGTTTCCCCGAAGGGGTAGGCTGAGGCATATGACACACCCACACTTCGCCAATTATACAGTTGCGAACCGATTGCGTTTGAGTGGCGAGCCTATTGCCGCTTACCGGGCACTGTCATGTTCGCCAGAGCCTCGTCCGTCAAGCGGCAGGTGCACCACTTGCAGGTGAGGTTAGCTTGGGCTCCTTAGGTGTTGGTAGGGTCCCTATAAACCACGTAAGCTTGAAGAAATTACTCATTCAAAATGGACTTCTTTCCAAAGAACTTTTGTATGTTGACCATTGCTGAACATAGGCCTCCCCCATTAGAAGCAAGTGATGGATTAAAAATATCTTTGTAACAATTCCCGCGCTACTATAATTTCCGAAGATATCGTTGTTCTGAGGCTCCTATGTTACCTGAAGATGCCCTGTGTAAGGGCGAAACACGTGTCGTGTTGAATAGTTTCTCGATTTTTCGGGAAATTATAGTAGCGCGGGAATTGTTACAAAGATATTTTTAATCCATCACTTGCTTATGTATGCATTTCATAATGCATTTTTAATTTTCATCTTTTGTTAAATGTTTTATGATGCCGTAAAATTCGGTAAGGCGTTCCTGTGTAAAATAATTCGGTTTCGGATTTAATTATTTTTCTGGACTGCGTCTATTACTTCACATCAGACAGTATATGGTAATTATGATAAGTTACAATAAAAATTACCGTCATCATTATCACCACGGACAGCGGCGATAGCCCAGTGGTGAGACCCCTTGCCTTTAAATTCAGAGGGTCTCGGGTTCAAACCCTGGTGGCGCATCTATGACTTTTCGAAGTTATTTGCATTCTTATCGCTTGCTCCGTGCCTCGGAAAGCACGTTAAGCCGTTGGTCCCGGCTGTCATGAACATCAATGGCAGTCGTTAGTAGGAAGTCAGTGCCTTCTAACATCCTGACAGCTGGTTTAACCATAAAATGATGTTTCCCTCTGGGTTGCGGAGGTCAGACGACAGTCGCTCCACGTAATAACTGAATTACCGCCAAATCTGGTTAAACCAGTAAGCGGGCCCTAAGCTTACGTATAGGGCAGCCGGGAAAATGCAAGGATATGATCATTATCACCACCATCACCTTACCTTCGTCCACTGCTGGACATAGGCCTCTCCAATGGCACGCCATTGAGCTTGAGCTTTAGCTCTTCGTCTCCAACCACAGCCAGACGTTTTGCGTATATCGTCGCTTCACCTAGCTGGAGGCCGTCCCACAATACGCTTACCGAGACGCGGTCTCCACTACAGGACACGTTTACCCCACCGGTTATAAGCCCTACGGCAGATACTTCATTTTTCTGTCCTTTTGACGACCGATATGGCGTGGAGGTCAGTATACCAGCCCTCCGCTCCTGAGGTCGCGGGTTCGATTCCCACACAGGACAAATCTTTGTGTGCATGAACATGAATATTTGTTCTGGTCTGGGTAGTTTCTATGTATATTAAGTATGTATTTACAAAAAAAAAGTATTCAAGTATGTTTATCCGTTATTTAGTATCCATAACACAAGTTCTTAATGATACTTATCTTGGAACTAAATAATTGGTGTAATTGTTACAAATTATTTTATTTTATTTCCTCATTTCTAATCCGATCCTTCAAAAATATACCTACATTGTATCTTTCCTAGCTCGCTGAGCGACTTTAAACTGGTAGACCAGCCGTATCGTTTATGTCTACGTGCCGGCACCATTTGTATATAAAATAAAGTAAAAATCTGTAATTACCTGGGGCTGGCTGTAGCCTTGTAGCCGAGCGTGCTCTGGGCGGTCTGGCCGGTCTTCTCAACACGCGCAGGGTTGTGGCTTGAAGGGCGGGGCAGTCTTTCAGGACCTACCAACGTCATCATAATTAGCCCAAGAACATTTAACAATAACGTTGTTTATAATAGAATGACTAACGCCATATATATATATTTTTTCTATTTATTTAGGCTCCATTAATATATAACAAAATTCTCAAAAGCATAAAACCCTAAATTCGACGTTAATCAAAAAAGCTTTAAAAAAAATGTTGACTCTAAGATGTTACTACAGTTTAAATGAATATCTTGACGACAAATCTTTGTGAGTGTTATATAAATGACTATTATGATTATGGCTTAAATTAATTAAATTGTAGTGTTTAAATTTGTTTTATTTTTATGTTTTGAACGTTTACTAATTGTTGACATGATTTTGATGTATTATGTACCCACTCACTAACTGCAACATTATTGTCATATTTGTACACCAGTTATGGTAAAACATGTTGAAACTATGTACTTTATATCTTAACATCCTAAAATAAGCATTAATATGTATGATTTATTATTACCAACTCATGTTTTGACAAATAAATGAATCTTTATCTTTTAATGTGATTTTGGTTATACTGTGTGGAGTTCAGCGAATCTTACTGTTGTTGTATGTGCCGTACTTCAGTTATCATATAAGCATTTACTTTTTATTGTAACAGTAAGCTCATTATGTATAAGTTTTGTTGAACCTAAATAAATTTATTATTATTATTACTGATGAATATATTTACCTGTACAACATGCTGATGAGGCGAATGTCTGACATCCGTGTCTCCGATTTGCAGCAACAGGTCACCTTCTCGTAATCCTGCGCATCTACTGCGATCCAATACCTGTGGCGAAGTTCAAAAACTAGTTTATTCATTGTTTTCTTCTAGTCAGACGAAACATTTTTTTAATGTGGTGCAACGAATTATGCTTCAGGTGTCACTTCTTACACGACTTTTACTCTCTTTCAGTGTTTATCGTGTAGACGTAAGAGGTTTCAGACACCAGTGACTTTTTGGGCGATTACGGCGATTTAGCGTAATTAATGGATTAAAAAAAATTACATTACTCAAAAATATTTTCTTCGTATTCTAGTTGTTGTATTTTATTAAAAACTATATTAGCAAAGGTGAAAATTATTTAAGTCGACAATTTAAAACTAGCGCGCCCATTCACTGCGGGCGAGACCTTCATCGCAAAAAAGAGGCAAGATGAATCTTTTTTGTTAAAGTACATTTGTAACTGCCGGGAGAAAAACCAAACTTAACGATTTTCTTGCCCGTTATTTTACGATTAAGTTCTCGCCCGCAGTGATTGGGCGCGTAAAATTTTGAGTTTGACCTCCATACTTCATAAGAGCTCTATTGAGCCAAACTTGAATAAATGATTTTGAATTTTTTTGAAAAAAGAAAATCGTTAATGTTAGTTTTTCCTCCAGCCAGTTAATTAACAGAAGCTCTGCAAGCAGCGCTTATGAGAAGTTTATGCACTAAACTTGTAGTAAATTTATATTCTGTTATTGTACCTTAGAACTATACAATATATAATATCGGGGTCTGCTCACTGGTCCAAAGAGATTTAGCTGAATATCAGTTAATACACGAAGCGACTGCTAACCTTCGCCACCCAAAGGGAAACATCCAATGGGTACACCAGAGAGGAGATATATGGGTATTCATTGAAATGCAGTACCTTTTTGACCTTCTGCCCGTGAACGCTGTCTGCAATAGTAAAGCCGAATCCTGCAGCCCCTCGTCTTAGAGACAGCACCAGCTCTCGTCCTGAGGTATCTGTCTCCACGCGGGGTTGGTCATCTGTGGATTATAGGAATAAGATTATTTCTTATCGAAAAAGTAACACAACATACAAATTGAATTGAATTGAATATCACGCAAAAAGCCAAAACATACAATAGAGTCGTTATAGTAACTTTTGCACAATAATCTAAAATCTTTATAATAATCGTCAAAGGTGGTACGATTGGTAGCGGGCCCTTGAAAGGCTGAAATGGTGCTACCACGCTTACGCAAGAAATAACATTTCTATTGTGGTCACCAGTTATATTGTTGTGCACGCAAGAAACAACACCATCACCATATATATACTGAGAGTAGAAAGTTATATATTTTTTTTATAAATATTATTTTTTTTAATATTATCTGACAATCACACTACCTAATTATTTAGTTCCAAGATAAATATCATTAAAAACGCATAATATATATAATAATAACATACATTTTTTTTTTTGTAAATACATACTTAATATACATAGGAAAACACCCAGACCAGAACAAATATTCATGTTCGTGCACACAAATGTATGTCCTGCGTGGGAATCGAACCCACGACCTTAGGAGCGGAGAGCAGGTATTCTCGCCACCACGCCATATCAGTTGTCATATTTTTGCCTGATCGTAAGCAGTTGATGCAATCCGGAAATGTAAGAGTACTTATGACGGCTTACATAAATGCAGTTTCATGCCCCGTTTCCAAGACAGAGGCTACATTCTGCATGACGGTAAGCAGTCGATGTAATCCAAAAAAATTAACGAGCTGCATATCGTGGAATAAACACGGTAAAAAGCGCACCTACTCATGACGGCCTGGTAAAATGCCGTTTCACGCCCCGCTTAAAAGACCCGTGACTATGAACTAGGAAACACATGTGCTGGCAAAGGATTCCAACACCGATTGGAACAGAAACGTCATTATAAGTTTCTTGGATCGAGAACTAACGGGTCATCCATAAATTACGTCACACGAATTCCCTCCGTCCCCCGTCCCTCCAACCCCCCTCCGTCTTTGTCACAGCCGGTCACACTTCTGGGACTCCCTCCTCCTTAGTGTGATGTCACATATTTTGCAATTGTACAGCAAGAAATAATTACATTCAAACAGTAGTTCCAAAATTGTTAGTATTACTTTTAAAATCCATAAAATCTGATTTCGTGTTATATGATATCGCAACTAATTGTACGCCCATGAGGCAGACCACAGCTAGATCTAAACCTGTACTGTAACACCTATCCTGTAACCTGTGTTGAAAACTATTTTGATTTGACTTGAAAATATTCATAGGACCTGGGTTTTCAAATGTGTCATCAAATGTGTCATCATGAAATTTATAATCCCTCCTATCCCCTTGTCACACTTCGTCAACCCCCTCCCGCCCTCTTAACGTGTGATGTCATTTATATATAGCCTCTAAGTCTTTCAGTATAAGAGTGGTACTCACCAGTAGACAGGAGCGGAGCGGCAGAAGGACACCGGGGCGGCACACTGTCCTCTCTTGTAGTTAGTTCATCCAAATCGAAGGACCTGGACATTAGCCGGCGTTGCGTCGGACTGTGAGGGGAGACCGGAGAGTTATCCGTCTCGTCCCGGCCTTGATTTGGGTCTACGTGGTTCGGTGAGTCCAAGTTAAATCTGTAAGTAATATTTATTTTTTAGAATTACTTTTTAGAGTAATATTAAATAAACAAGATCGCATTGAGCAAAAATAACCTTTTTTTTTTCATTTATTTTGGCAACAAACAGTCATTAATTTATAACAATTTTAACTTACGAAATAGACCTATAGTGCCCAATCATACTTATTATTAACAAAGTCGTATTCAAATGTGGACAATGTTTAATTAGGAGAATTTAACAGTAACATGGCAATCTTATTGTAAAAAAAAGAATGAAAATGACAATAACTGTTTGAGATACGAATAAATAAAAAATTAAACATAATTTGCATTGCTTTAACCTAAAATGGCTCTCCTATAAAATTGCAATAATGCCCTTGTCTTACCTAAGGTGCGATATTTATATACATATGAAAAATAATAAAAACGATAGTAGCTTCGCGGTACAAGATGGTCAGAACGATCACGGATCAAGATCATATGCTACAATTACCATCAGCTATTTGATGGTATAGTTACCTGGTCCGTAAAGCTCTGGTCAGTTGTTGCATGGCCACGGCGTCTGAAGCAGGAGGGGCGTTGGAATCCACTGCCAGAGTGCTCAGGACGCGAGTGTTTGGGTCTTCAGAGTCGAAGGAGAGTGGGTATCCTAGAGCGTAAGATTACTTATAAATTTTAACTCAACTTACATTACATAACGTTTTATTATCTACTCTTAACCCTTTAAAAGAGGTCAATATATGACCACCATAAATTGAACCTTATGCGGTTAACTGAAGGTGAAAAACTAATGAATATTTTCAACTTTCGCTGCAACTTCTTAACCTTAAGGTTCTTCTACATTTGTATGTGTGGCATTAATACCACACCAAATGTAGAAGAACTTCTCCATACGAACCTCTAACCAAGTGAAGCGTGACGTCACTCCCACAGGGAATGGATTGAAAGATCTGAGCCACCTGTGCGTGTGACAGGCCTCTCACTGCTCGTGTGCCCACTCCAACCACCACATCCCCTGGCCTTAATGCACCTGTAAAGGTATTCATTAGTTATAATAAGTTATATTCATCTTGACGTCATCATCATGCCCTTAGCTCCCTGGCGACTATTTCGAAAAGATATAGCATGGGGCTTTACAACTGGAAGTGACATGAATTGCTCCTTTCTTTCTTAAGATATTAGATGAGATATGATCTTTAGATATTAGATGTTGATAGTTTTAAGAACAAAAGCGGTAAACTTCATATTTTATTTCTTTTATTGTATTAGACTCTAAGCTTTAATTTGAAATAAGCCGAGATGAGTTTCTTGAGCTATTCTTTTCAATGTCGTTGCTTTTTGGAAACCTTGTTAAGAGTCACCGACAGACTGACGGACAAACCCCACCCCCGTTTAGAATAACGACAGGCTGACTGACAGATCCCCGCAATGAAAGTCACAGACAGACTGACAAATCTTAAGAAAAAACCACAACAAACGGTTAACTTGACACGTTCTGACAAATATGCTTTTATTTCTTTATACCGCTCGTATCTCTATCATTGTTCCTAAAAAAATATATCGGTAATTCGTGTGTAAATTTTTGACGAATCTAAATGATCCCGTTGATTTTTTCTTTTAAATAATGGCTTTTTGCGTTTACCACATTTAGCCAGTGTCAAGTAAGAGATATATTAATAATATATAAATCATAGTACTTGAGAATGAGTGGTGATAAAAATGGTAAATGAGGTGCCCCCCCCCCCCCCCCCCTAAACCTCTTGAGTACTCAGTAAAGATGTGGGACTATAGTGAGATCTCACATGGACTTTTTGAGAGAATTTGTTAGATATTTTTTAACTTAATATATGTTAGATCTCACCATCAATCCAAGCAGGGCTATGTGGCACTATACTCCTGATCTGGAGGTAGCCTTCAGTCTCTGGTATACCTTCAGCACCGATGAGCGTGAAGCCAAGACCCTACAAGACAAACACAAAGAATATTCAGCGATGGGTGGTCGGGTAGTAGCCATAGGAAAATGTGAAGTCAATAAAGTAGTTAACAGTGAAATAGCTTCAACCTTGCTCTTAAAACAGTAGTTAATTTGGACTGGAAATTAAAAAGATACAGCTTCAAAAAATTTGTATGGAATAATGTGCATGACGTCACGGTAAATAATAAATATTCTTTTACAATCACAGCATTATTTAATTCCAAGATAGGTATCATTAAGAACTTGTGTTATGGTTATCATTAAGAAATTAATTTTTTTTTTTTGGTAATATACATAGAAAACACACAGACAAGAACAAATACCCATGTACATGCACACAAAGATTGCTGTGTGGGAATCGAACCCACAACCACAGAAGCGGAGTGCAGGTATACTGACCTCCACGCTATTTTGGTCGTCTATACTTCTATACTAATATTATAAAGAGGAAAGATTTGTTTGTTTGTTTGTAATGAATAGGCTCCGAAACTACTGGACCGATTTCAAAAATTCTTTCACCTTTGGAAAGCTACATTATCCCCGAGTAACATAGGCTATATTATATTTTTTTTTAAATTAGGAATCCTTACTAAAAATCCAATAATGTAACCCAAGGTGTAAAAAAATGACCTAAAAATTCCTTACGTAGCGTGCGCAGCGAAAACTATTGATGATAGAACAAAATCATGTACTACGACTTTGCAGAAATCATTATTATCTACAAAAAGTGTCGCGACAGCATATGTCTAAATGTTATAGTTACGTCACAGTAAGCGGTTTTTTATTCTAAAAATTTAATTTATATGCCGCCGCTTAAAAAGGCTCTATATTTGTACCTTGGTATTATTCCTTATCAAAAAAAAATACTTTATATTCAAGACGGCTTCAATACCTTTTTATAACTTTTTGAATCATTCAATTCGGACATTTCATTCGGAAGATATCACGAGTTTAAAAATGCAAGTATTAGAAAAAAGTCGGGGGTTGCCGCTCACCGCGCTCAGCTAGCCAGCATGCGATGTAGGCTCCATGTAAGCGTCACTGGAGTACGGGGGGAAGGGGGGAAGTCAAATAAAATTTCAAAATAAAAAAAAAACATTAATAAAAAATATGAATAAAAAAATTCATTTAAAAAAAATTCAAACTTCCTTTATGATTTTACTTTTTTTTTTAAACTCGACGCAAAAAAGAAGGGTATATGTGTTTGTGTGTATGTACCCGTGCGAAGCCGGGGCGGGCCGCTAGTTATAAATAATCTTATAGTAAAGGGAAGATTGGTTTTAATTTTAACGTGTGCCATGTCATTACAACATGGATCCTCCGCTTACTTTAGGGATTGTTCAAGAGGAAACTTATGAAATGGTTTTTTAATACAAGACAAAAAAATTCTTGATAAAATTTTACGAGTTTCTTTCCAAATCCTTCTTTAACTCCTCCCCTAAACAATGTATGCATTCGATTTTAAGAGATATTTATAATTGAAAAAACAATTTTGACTTTGAGTACAGAACCATAGATAAATATAACTATAACATCAACATATTCTTTGAAATCACATTAAAATGTTATTAAAAACAAACCTGAGGCCCTTTGTTGAGGGTGAGTGTGAATCTTTCCCCGTGTAGTTCTCCTGTGGGTGTGGAGCCATTTACTTGGTTATTCACATTATTTTCTACTGCTAACTTTTCAGCTGAAAAAGAAAACAACTTTTATGCTTTTGATATAACTACAACGATGGTGAATAGGAATCCTGCCATACACCGTAAAACATTAAAGTTCCCCGTAAGCG
Source organism: Musotima nitidalis (assembly GCA_949126915.1). Taxonomy (NCBI): domain Eukaryota; kingdom Metazoa; phylum Arthropoda; class Insecta; order Lepidoptera; family Crambidae; genus Musotima; species Musotima nitidalis. The sequence goes on along the minus strand of OX421439.1, from coordinate 9,904,342 downwards.
GCAATAGGCGGGGAACCAACAATATAATTGGCGAAATGTGGACGTATAACTTGCCTCTGCCTACCCCTTCGAGAAAACAGGCGTGATCGTAAGTATATCTGTACAGGGCACACTAGGCGGAATGATGATTTGACTTTTTCTGTGCTATCGCCGTACTAGCTTATTTTAGTTGGCACTTTTGACATTGTCGTTGTGTTAGAGACCTATATAGTATCTCCACTCCACACGAGTGGAGATACGCTTTTTTAGTTTCAAATGGTGTGGGTTGGACTCCTAATATCTATACTCAAAACGTGGATACTTATATTAGTCTGAAAGTTTTTTGTATTATATATATTTACACGTATAAAAAATACTTAGGCATGATTGAATAAGGCATAATATATCTACTTAGTTTAGCGGAATATAGGTCTACTTAGTTCAGCGCTAGGTGGCACTGTTGTATTTTTTAAGGCTAATTACATATAAATCAAATGCCAGCTGATTAAGCAAACATATCTAAAGGTACTCTCAAAGGAAACAAATGTCCTGCATACTAACACATAGCACCCCCACATGCCTGTAGACTGGGCTTAGCTTGACTAGTGGATTAGCTTCACTTTGCTTCATAAGCTTTTTGTTAAAAATATTACATTTAGGGTCGACTCTTACCATAAGATGAGAGCGCCATTCTAGGCCGGTACCGCACGGTATATGCGTAAAATAGCTTATTGAAAACTATAAAAAAAACTTAACTGAGCCGTAAATGTAATATTTTTAATGGTAATTTATCAATAATATTACTTAGCTATTTATTAAAAATATTAATTTACATCACATTTTAAAGTTTTTCATTGGGGTTCTCTTACTTTTTCTTCTATGTTACTTAGGAATAATTCCATTGGTGACAGAATTTTAGTTGTTGAGTTTAAGCTCTAACAATAAAAGTATTTTCTCTTTATTATATTAATCTGATATCCTATTTCCCCGTCTTATACTATCTGTGTTTCCAGACAGCATAGCAACCATTCACACCTAGTAAACATCATCAATGAATTTATTGAAGATCTACTATAGGTGTTACTTAGAATTATACCGGCTGTGCAGCCATGTGCTATGACAGGTGTAAAATTGAGTAATAGGATTAGGAATGAATTTATAAGGGCGGAAGTTGGTGTAAAAGAAGATACAGTGAAGAGATTTGAAAAAGGTATAATTCAATGGTTTGGTCATGTTAGGAGGATGAATGAGAGTAGACTAACGAAAGTGATTTATGATAGACAAGTGAATGGAAGTGTTGGGAGGGGAAGACCATGTAAAGACCCTTTATCACCAAATCCAGAAGACTTTGGAGAAAGGGTAGGTCAATAGTACCCTAACCGCGTCCGGTTAGGGTACTATTGACCTACCCTTTTATTGACTTAGCCCGTCGGCTTGTATGAGAAAGTTAATAAGTGTGAATGAAACTAAGAGTGTGTGCCAAGATCGTAGCAAGTGGACATATCGCATGCTTGAAGGAACATCGACCCATTAATAGATAGGTCAGGTTTGAGTTACGTACTTATACAGTATTTCTTTTTCTTACTGCGATCGAATCAATGTTATCAAACGTTCAAAGCTTAAGCAGAATTACTAATTAATAAATCAGTATTAATTTAATGCGCCCACAAGTAGGACAAGTATTTTTAGAAGATCTTCTCTTGTGATGCCCCAAAGATCGTCTTTTTTGAGTTAAGTCACTATTCCATTAAGCATTCGATATATTGTGATCTCTGCCTACCCCTACGGGAAAGAGGCGTGACATTATGTATGTGCCCAAGACTTACGCTAAGGATCCAGGATCTCCTCACTGATCTAACCAAATTTGGCTTAATTTTAGTTTTTACATAGAGCGAATACCGTCTTACCTCCGCAACCCAGAGAGAAACATCATTCTATACTTAAACCAGCTGTAGCATATTACAAGGCACTGACTTCCTAATAACGACTGCCACAGATGTTCATGACAGGCAAGAGTTTGCCGTAGTAATGCAAGGGCAAGATATTCTACAATACAATACTCATATAAGCTTCCCTGTCTTCGTGCAATCATCGTTTCCAGACAGCATAGCAATCAGTCACACCCAGTAAACATCATTGATGAATAATTTATTGAAGATCTACTGTACTGCATGCTCAATTAATCCCATTAATCTATGCTTTTACTTCATTATACTGAATTAATATGTAACTTAGCACAGCTTGTGGTTATGAGTTCCGCAAACAGTTATGCTGGTGCTGTAATTATTATATCACTCAATATTTCAACCATGCGTACTATCATCATCATCATGCCAGTCTTATAAACTCAACTGCTGAACAATGGCCTCCTTGCTAGAATATATTGGGGTTAATTTCCCATAATCACCACGTTCGGCAGATGGGTTGGTGATCGCAGTTCAAGTCAGTACACCAGAGGACGCTGCTGCCCATTGCCACTGTACAAAACCAAAACCTAGCAAGAGATATTTTTAAGACACGTTTTTTAAAATGAATATTTCCACAATAATTACGAGTAGCAATACAAAACGTGTTTTAGAAAAACGTATCTTGCTAGGTTTTCGTTTTGGACAGCCGCAATATTCGGTGGGATTTCTCTTCGTCGATTCTTACGACTTCCCATGCCATGAGAGCGCAATTCTAGACCGGTACTGCACAGTACATGCGTACCATAGCTCATTTAAAACTATAAAAAAACTGAACTTAGCCCTAAATGACAGACTAATATCATATAGTCTCAGCTATCTAGACCCAAACTAAGCGCTCTTAAACATATAATTACGACACGAAACCGTAACATGTAAGTCACTGACGAACTTGATACAAAATCTGTATTTATAAATCATGTATTTGTATGAGGTTCGTCGTTGATTCGACAACGACGTCGCGTCGTATTGTCTTTATGTTTACGAGCCATAATTAGGAATGAAATATATATTTATTCAATTGCTTAGGTACTTTAAAATTTTAATACATGCACATAAACGAATATGAATTCTCACTCCTGTTAGGGTTGGCTGGAAGAGATCTCTCTTAGTTATAAGCCCACCTTTGTACTTGTTTGATTTGTATATGTGTTTCTTTGTTTTGTTGAATGTGTAAAATAGGATATATATACAGTATTATGGTAAAAAACAAATTTTGTCAAGCCACCGTATAGGGCCCAAAACATGGCTAATCAAGTACCGTATATGCTAACTGAACCACTGAACATACCTACCAGAGCCACACATGAAGTGAATCATCCAAGGACTGATCTCTGTATTTATTTAGGTGATTATTTCTACCAAGTATCACAATGCAACAAGTAATAGTAATACACTACAACTTTTTAATCATCATCATCATCATTCAAAAGTCCACTGGTGAACATAAGTCTCCTCAATTTTTTTCCACATTGACTGATCTTGTGCTACCTTGACCAGATCATTGGTCTATAATTTTTTTAATATAAGAAGCTATATTAAATACAATCAAACCTCGTAATCGCCTGGCCTGCAGAACTGGGTTTTCATATTGCGTTCTTCTGTTTATGTGGTCAACATAGTATGATCCATATCGCTCGTCAGTGACTCTTTCCCAGCCATATGGAAGTTCATCCTCTCCACATTCTCCAAGTGAATGCTTGCGTACTCTTGCTAACCGGGGGTCCAACCAGTGTGAGGTGCCTGTGTTGTTACTGAAACAGGGTGGACAATACTTAATGTTTACTCATATGATAACTACGAAAATTTTTGAGTTTGGATGTGTGTTCTTTTGGCGCACAGGTAGTTTCTAATCTTTTTTTCTTTTTTTTGTTTTACGTCGGTAACAAAATGCATTTACGCACTGCCTTCCAGCCAAAGGGGGAGCGAAAGGGGTTGTGGCAGTCACTACCGGCAAACGCAACGGCCAGCAGTAGTACCCACTAAAAATCTTTCGACGACGCCCGCCGCTTGTTAAGAAAAAGGCGGAGTCCAGTACCTGGGTTGCAGCTCTGACACACCGCCTGCGGCCAACGTCCTTCGGACCAAAACCGGGAGGACCTCCTCAGAGAGGCGCAGTGGACGCGCCTCTCCTACCTCCTTGTGCGACCATAGCGTGTGTGGAGGGGCCCCCTGCCCCTCCTGGCGATGCTTGACGGGCCCTCTTGGCCCGCCCGCTGCGCCCTCCACAGGTCCCTCTTAGTTTCCCCCCCGGTAGTCAGTACTAAGGGCACCTAGAGTCGCCAATCTCTGGGTGTTACCTTTTTCCTAGCGTCCTCTGCGCCCTACCGGGAGGTACTTACCCCCCCCACCACGACAAGGAGTCCAGTCGGGGGGAATGTAGTTTCTAATCTGAGTTAACACATAGCATACTTTTTATCCCAGTATTTTTACCAGAACGGAGGCTACCCACTCATATTTAAATAAGTACCTAACTGTATTTACTAAATTTGGTTCCTTAGTAAATTACCTCAAATTTTGGGCAGTTATCTTACACACAGGTAGTTTATAACCTAGATCAACATATAGGATACTTCTAATCCATTCTATTCTCCAAGAAGGGAGACCATTCGTAATTGTATTAACTACATTTTGTCTCTTTGTAAATTACCTCTAATTTTGGGCAGTTATCTTTAAGTGTTTAAAGCACATAACTTAGAAGTATATATTTACAATAAGGTTAAATAAAGTCCTAAATCAGCAAGTTCAATAATCATAAATAGCTATTCCCTAATATCTATATGTATGTCTGCCAACTTTAAGTCCTAATTTATGTTTTCATTTTGCTCTACTAAAAAGGTTGACATCCACCTATTATTGGATAGCAGTTTATATTATATTTTTACATCCAATCACAATTTGTAGATATAATATTGCATCAGATATAGAAATGATACAATAAACCAATGCTTTAATTTTTGTGCTTCCCCCGTTATACAAAAAAAACAATTTTGAGATGGCTTTGGTTGTGGTATTCATGTGTCTTTTCATTTTGTTCATTGCTAACATAAGTATTTCAATAAAAGTGAGTAAACCCGCACATGATTAGATTACCAATACCCTTAATCCTGTTAGGACATATGGGGCATGCATATAAGGAAAGTAGAATAAAGTGCTCCATTGCTTGATGTGCACAGTTACAATTTTTTTAATTTTAAGTAAAGTCAGAATTGCTTATTCAAGCTTAATAACTCTTATAAATTTTTTGTCGTAAAATCTTATAAAAATATTTGGGTTTAAAGAATATTTATTATCTCATTAAAAACCATACAGTCACTTACATGAGAAATTTACAATAAATGTGGGTAAGGATTAACCTGTCGAGTAGGTATAAAAAAAATTTAGAAAAAATTTAGAGAAATGGCTGGGTCTAACTATTATTAGGGGATGTTGCTATTTATTTTGACTATTATGATGGATTGATTTACTAAATCTGATAAATACACTGCCAATAAAAGCAATTATCTAACAATCACACCAACTATTTAGTTCCAAGATGTATCATGAAGAACTTGTGTTTTGGATACTTAATAACGGATAAACATACCTACTTACATATTTATTTTTTTGTAAACACATACATACATAGAAAATACCCAAACCAGAACAAATATGCATGTTCATGCACACAAATTTTGTTCTGTGTGGGAATCGAACCCACTACCTCAAGAGCAAAGTGCAGGTATACTGACATCCACATTATATCGGTCATCAAGAATATATCATTTAAGACAAATTAATTTACATTACCGCTTTCTTTTTCTTTTAAAACACATTCTTATTAATAAAGTCACACTTAACCACTCTAAAACACTACAAATATTTGATTAAACCTGATCCAAAACTATAACACATATTGAATTTAATTTTAGAACTGCTTACAACAATTATGTTTAGATTAAAACACTAGTTAGCAGATGTCTGGTAACCATCACATTGTAAACATGTTTTACATTTTTTGTAACTATTTTTCACATGTTAATTTAATATCATATTGCCTTTGTTCATATACACACTGTTAATTAATATAAATAATTTATACAAAAACTTGAAATTGTTAGCAAATGAAAATATTGTTATAAATTTGTAATTAATAAATCAAAACAGTTTTGCAATGAAAGGAGTTCCTAACTTGTCTGTTAGCTAAAAAAGCATGTAACCTCTTTCAACCCCACTTCTTGCATATTTTTTTATTAGTAATCAATGAGTTTACTGTTTATAGAGTATGGACTACAAATTAAACAAAATGTTTATGGTTCCTGATAGATTTAGATGGTCTTAATATTGAAAGAAGATACATTGGTAATTAAGTCAGTCATTTCAGATATTTATCTCATGCAAGCTAGTACTTTCTAAGTCAGTTAGCTATGGCTAACTTAGATTATTTCATTGCAGACAAAAAAACAACACTTACTCAATAAAATATCTTTCACCAGAAGGTGTGAAAGCCTTCTCCCAATTTGATGGCAGAGGTCCCAGGTTGTAGTCATCTTCATCATCCCTTTTATGATTTGGGTCTCCAACTCTTACACCGACAACTGAGCCACCAACAGTGCCTGCAGTTCCAGAACTATGTGTGGAAATGCCAGCTGATGATAATCTATCTGAATCCATTGAGTTTTGTGCCATTTTCGTAACGCTACACTGAACCACTGGACACTTGTTTTTCAGAAATCCATTATCTTGAATCTTCACTTAGGTTGCTTCTGTCAGACTGAGTAATGGAATATTTATTTTCAAAATTCAATTATAGAATACAACCATTTCACAACTGTCATCGTTATGGAATTCACCAAAAACAAAACAATAACTGCAGGCTCGTAACCACGAATGACTCATTTTGGGGTCCCGATGACTCTTCACTTGACGGTATTTCTACCTGCCTCGTAAATTACGTTCCACGTAACTGGATCGCGCTTCCGAGCCGAACCGTGTCATAATCGCCGCGTGATCGCAGTTATCTGCACTGCAGGTGCATTGTAATGTAACGAACTTCTACAATGAAAACAACAGAGTGGCCCTATCTCACGCTCTAACGTCAACCTTAACGGTAAAATGATAACACCACTTTAGTTTATTTCTTTTCTGAGAATACAATAATGTAGGTTCACTTTCTCGCATAGGCCTGCAAATTGATAAATTCTCAACTTTTGAAAGTGGGTGCAACAAGTGTAGTTTACAGTCACATCACTCGCTTTAAATTATAATACAGCTGTTTTTAAAGAGGTCACTACACTTTTAACATAACTCTTTGACACGAAATTCTTTATGAAATTGCACTTTTTAGTAAATCTAATTAGCACGAGATCCTCACTTTCTGCTTGAAATTTACAAAAAAACTAGTTTTCATTCTACTAGTTCCACTTCCACAAGCAAACCAAACCAAAATTAAATTATTTACATGAGCCATAGACTAAGTAAACTGAATAAGTTTATCAATTTATCATCTCATAAAACTTGTTTCAATCACTTTTTATTACTGAAGACACTTCTGTAATTTGCTTTAGTTGTATATTTAACAAATTATAAGTAATTGTTGTAATAGATAATGTACCAATCTTACATTTAACGGTTTCCTTCATAAAAAAACTGTAAAGATAAGTTTATTGAAAAAACGAAACGCATTTTGCTTCCTCTCATATTCCTCTTACTGCCATCTAGACATAAAATAATTCAACAACATACAACTCGAACAAGGAATACTATATACTATAGGTATGATAGTTTCACTACTACTCAATAGATGGCAGGAGATAATTTTTGTACGTCTTTGTAAACTGTTGAACACTAATTAGTGTTGTCAAGTGTCTTTATGGTGCTTTATTTGATTATTTTAATTCTCTTTTAACATTTAGCAAAGCTTTTCTTTTGTTTCTTTATTTTTATTCACATGTGAAGTCAACATACGAGTCTGGCTGAATTATCGTCACTACTCTTGATGACATAGTGCCATTAATTTAAAAAAGAAGAAGAAGAATACTTTAACTACGTGACAGGACTTCTTGGCGGGGAAGTGAAGCGTCATGTCTGCAGTTTTGTTTTATTTTCTAAAATTTGTGATATTTCTAACATTAATGTGTAATAACGGTGGATTATTAACCGTTAAGTGTTTGTAAACATACATGAGTGTTGGTAAATCAAACAAAACAGTGCAACATCACTTTTCAAATTTTCTCCCAAGGAGTCCATGCGAGATCTCAGTATAGTCCCACGTCTTTACTGAGGACTCAAGGGGCTTAGGGGAGGGTATCTCATTTTCCATTTATCATCTTTATCACCACTCATTCTCATTTACTATGAATTATATATAATTAATATATCACTTACTTGACACTGGCTAAATGTGCTAGACGCACGAAGCCATTATTCAAAATAAAGAAAGAAACTACGTGACAGTCTTCTTGGCGGGAAAGTGAAGCGTCATGTCTGCAGTTTTGTTTTATTTTCTAAAATTTGTGATATTTCTAACATTAATGTGTAATAACGGTGGATTATTAACCGTTAAGTGGTTGTGAACATACATGAGTGTTGGTAAATCAAACAAAACAGTGCAACATCACTTTTCAAATTTTCTCTCAAGAAGTCCATGTGAGATCTCAGTATAGTCCCACATCTTTACTGAGGACTCAAGGGGCTTAGGGGAGGGTATCTCATTTATCATTTATCATCTTTATCACCACTCATTCTCATTTACTATGAATTATATATTATTTATATATCACTTACATGACACTGGCTAAATGTGCTAGACGCACGAAGCCATTATTTAAAATAAAGAAAGAAACTACGTGACAGACTTCTTGGCGGGAAAGTGAAACGTCATGTCTACAGTTTTGTTTTATTTTCTAAAATTTGTGATTTTTCTAACATTAATGTTTAATAACGGTGGAATATTAACCGTTAAGTGTTTGTGAACGTACATGAGTGTTGGTAAATCAAACAAAACAGTGCAACATCACTTTTCAATTTTTCTCTCAAGGAGTCCATGTGAGATCTCAGTATAGTCCCACATCTTTACTGAGGACTCAAGGGGCTTAGGGGAGGGTATACATTGCTCATTTACCATTTATCATCTTTATCATGTCTCATTCTCATTTACTATGAATTATATATTATTAATATATCACTTACTTGACACTGGCTAAATGTGCTAGACGCACGAAGCCATTATATCAATGGAAGAAGAACTACGTGACATGATCTCAGTATAGTCCCACATCTTTACTGAGGACTCAAGGGGCTTAGGAGGAGGGGATCTCATTTACCATTTATCATCTTTATCACCACTCATTCTCATTTACTATAATTTATATGATATTAATATATCTCTAACTTGACACTGGCTAAATGTGCAAACCGCACGAAGCCATTATTTAAAAGAAGGAGAAGAAATACGTGACATGTCTTCTTGGCGGGAAAGTGAAGCGTCATGTCGGCAGGTTTGTTTTATTTTCTAATATTTGTGATATTTATAACATTAATGTGTAATAACGGTGGATATTAACCGTTAAGTGTTTGTGAATATACATGAGTGTTGGTAAATCAAACTAAACAGTGCAACATCACTTTTCAAATTCTCTCAAGAAGTCCATGTGAGATCTCAGTATAGTCCCACATCTTTACTGAGGACTCAATGGGCTTAGGGGAGGGTATCTCATTTCCTATGAATTATATATTATTAATATATCACTTACTTGACACTGGCTAGATGTGCTAGACGCACGAAGCCATTATTTAAAATAAAGAAAGAAAGCATAACTGGCGAAGCTGGCGACTTTCTACCTTAGTTCTCTAAGGTAGAGTCGCCAGTATTTTAGCAACATTAATATAATTTCCTTTACAATCAAAAACCTAGTTAAATACGTGTCTAAATAGAGTACATTACATATTTGAATATCATCTAATATAGATTACCATGGCGATCCAAATTCTTATAGCACATAGATGAAATCTATAATTACTTATCACACAAAAACCACATATCACTTAATCGATGACGACCATTCAATCCAAACGTCAAGAGTGAGCCCCTTGATGAAAAAACAAAGGAGGCATAGTATATGCGGGTTTAAAAATTATATACGATCGGCATGGCGACAGATTTATTAAGTTGAGATAGGCTGTACTCTCAACATCTTCAATAATGCGTACCGGTCGCCTTTACAGTCTATGAGGTGCATCGACAAGGTTATTAGCGGGCCGATTCCAAATATGGTACTAATACAACACACTTAATAGCACCCGAGTCATGTAGACTTGTACAGCATGCAGCTTTGTTATGGAGTAAAAACCCACCTAACTACATACATTCATTCACGCCTGTTTCCCCGAAGGGGTAGGCAGAGGCGTATTATACGCTCACACTTCGCTAATTATATAGTTCCCACGGAATAGGAGGCGAGCCTTTTGCCGCTTACCGGGCACTGTTATGTTCGCCAGAGCATCGTCCATTGATCGGCAGGTGCACTACTTGCAGGTGAGGATGGCTTGGGCTCCTAAGATGATGGCAGGATCCCTATACACCCTTCTATTGTTATATCGTTAAGATATATATGGTCCCACTTCATCATTTTATCAAAAAAAAGTGACAGCACTAGTTTTAAACCTGGTTAAATTTTATATTTTTAGATAAGCCTCTTAGTTTTTTATTGATAACGACATGTATAAACGCGATTCTCCGTGAGTAAACGCGGATCGAAAAGTAAGATGACTTGAAACCCACACTCGCTTCCATTGGATTTACGCTGCGTTAAAAGTTTACTCTGTTAACGCGATGGTAAAGTTAAATTCAGGGCTCAAAATTGAATTCAGAGTTTAAGGGACAATCAGTTGTGAACTATTGCATGCCATCTGCAACATATGACAAAATTATGAAAAAAAATTTAAATTATAAATTTAGTAATGAGAATACTCTTATTATTTTAGTGGAGAATAGGGGTAACGTTAACAAAAAGGATTTAATTGAATATATTAATAATTTATTGTCTCTTGATTTAAGTAAAATTATTTTGTTCACATTCCCCTACTCAAAGAGCTTGCCAGACGCGGAAAATAATCTTAGATATAAGTTAAACTGTGTACTACATACTATAAGTACATATCATGATTGTATTAATTTGATTGATACTAACAGTTTTGTTAGCAGCAAATTTATGACTAAAGGTAGATATTACCTTTCATCTAGTTTTAAGCGACAGATAGCAAATTCGCTATCCTATTATTTTAGTATAACAGCCAAGAATTTGGCTAAACATATTGCTTCTATTGAGCAAAGCAGTAGTGTAGATAATAATTGTTGTGTTGACATTAATTATTCTGATTCTATTTCTAATATAGAAAATCATTTAAATTAAGATCTAAGACAACAGAGACAAACTCTGGCATAGTAATTACTAAACAAAATAATGTTATAAACCTGGTGCACCAGAATATTAGAGGAATATTGGGTAAGGAACTAGAAATTGAATTGTTCATGAGCGGTAATCATATTGATATTTTTTGCATTACTGAACATTGGATTAAAAGTAACCAGTTCATGTTCAATTTTAATAATCACCAGGTAGGTAGTTCGTTTTGCAGGGAGGGTGCTATACATGGTGGATCATTAATTATAGTAAATAAGAAATTTAGATTCAAGGAGCGCCATGATATAGTAAGCTTCTCAGCCGAACGGATTATTGAAATAGCCTGTATCGAAATGGAGCGGTTTGTTGTATTGAGTGTATACAGACCTCCATCAGCTTCATATGATTTATTTGAAAGTATTATGGATGAAGTGCTGGGAAAAGTTTATAATGCTAACAAAAATGTTATTGTTTGTGGAGATTTTAATGTTAATTTGCTAGAGTGTTCGAGTGCATGTACAAGAATAAAAGCACTTTTTAAATCATATAATTTGATAAATGTGTTTCTAGAGCCAACAAGAATTACAGCCACTACTGCCACTTGCTTGGATAACATATTTACAGATATTATACTGAGTGATGACAGTAAAAAAATTATTAATCAATTAGATTCAGATCATTGTGGTCAACAAATATCTTTGCTTTGTAGAAATAAAACTGTGGCTAAAAGAACAATAACATTTATACCAAAAACCAATAATCGTTTTGAGAGGTTTAACAATAAATTATTATCATTTAGTTTACCCATGGTAGATAAAAGCAATGACCCTAATATTTTATATAATATGTTTTTTAGCGACTTTTGTAGTAGTTTTCAATCAACATTTACTCCCAAAACGATTAAGGTAAATGATAATGCTGCCTTTAGTGAATGGGCTACTCCTGGGCTACATAAAAGTAGAAAGAGACTGTATGAACTGTATGACGAAAGAAATGTTAACAATAGTGAACAATTTCATAATTATGTAAGGAAATATTCTAAAATATTTAGAAAAGCATGTCATACGGCAAAGTCTTGTTATTTGAGCTATAAAATTAAAAATAGTGATGATAAGATTAAAATGACATGGAATATTATTAATAGTGAAACGGGAAGAAATAAGAATTATAATAATAAGTTTAAACTCAACATTGATAGCAAGACGCTTACATCTGACTTAGATATTGCCAATGCTTTTGAAGACTTCTTTACTAATATTCCAGTGTCTACTACAAAAACTTTAAATTCCTCGCCTACTTTAGCGGAGGCTATTTTAAGAGATAATGTAAACATTTGTACAGAAGAGTTTATGTTTAATCATGTAACACCCATAGATATAATTAAGACATTTAATACTCTTAATGTTAAAAAGACTGCAGACCTCTGGGGCAATTCCATCGTAGTTACCAAGCCTATCATTGTTTCGGTGGCGCACAGTTTAGCTATAATATTTAATAAATGTATAGATTGCGGCACGTTTCCAGATTTAATGAAAAATAGTAAAATCATTCCACTATTTAAATCGGGCAGTACAGCAGACCCAACTAATTTTAGACCTATTTCAGTGCTGCCTACTTTTAGTAAAATTTTTGAAAAACTTATTTACAACCAAATGTTAAGATTTTTTTAATAAAAATGGCTTAATGCATTCAAAACAATTTGGATTTACTAAGGGTCGCTCCACAACCGATGCAGGTGTTGAGCTTTTGAAACATATTTTTGATGCTTGGGAAGATTCTTTGGACGCTTTAGGTATTTTTTGCGATCTGTCCAAAGCTTTTGATTGTGTTCCTCATGAAACATTGATAAAAAAATTAGATTATTATGGAATAAGAGGCTCCGCATTGGATCTTCTTACTTCTTACTTAAGTAATAGGATTCAAAGGGTTGAAGTTAATGGAAAGCGATCTCAGGGTTCTGTAGTAAAAATGGGGGTACCGCAGGGCTCGATTCTCGGCCCGTTTTTGTTTTTAATTTATATTAATGATTTGCCACATTTGGTAAAGGAAAATCACGAGATAGTATTGTTTGCTGATGATACATCATTATTATTTAAAATAAAGCGATATCAGAACCCAGACGATGTAAACAATGCGATCTCAAAGGTGGTGCACTGGTTTGACGTTAACAATTTATTATTAAATGGGGCTAAAACGAAATGCATTAAATTCGTGACGCCTAACGTCAGACAAGTAAACACCACTATTAAAATAAAGGAAGATGAGTTGACCCTTGTGGATACCACCAAATTTTTGGGTGTTATGTTAGATTCTAAGTTACAGTGGGGCCCACATATTGGTGAATTGTCGAATAGACTCAGCTCTGCTGCATACGCGGTAAAGAAAATTCGCCAATTAACAGACGTTGAAACAGCTAGGCTTGTTTATCATTGCTATTTTCATAGTGTTATGTCGTATGGTATTCTTCTGTGGGGTTGTGCCGCAGATATTCAAAATATTTTTGTACTGCAGAAGAGGGCCATACGAGCAATTTATAATCTACCATGTAGACATTCACTAAGGGATAAATTTAAAGAAATTGGTATTTTGACAGTGGCGGGTCAGTTTGTTTATGAAAACCTAGTATATGTACACAAAAATTTTGATAAATTGAGTAAGAAAAGTGATATACATAACCTAAACACAAGAAATAAGCATAAACTAGTTGTACCTGCCACTAGGCTCCAAAAAATTAACAAATCTTTTAAAGGTCAATGTGTGCGATTCTATAATAAAATCCCAAGCAATATACAGCAATTAAGCCTAAATAAATTTAAATTAACAATAAAACGCAAGCTGTCTTCAAAGGGATATTATTCTATTAAAGACTATATGGCTGATAAAAATGCTTGGGATTAAACCGCCGTTTCATACAGGCTATTCTAATATGAATGACTTAAAGCATGAATATTGTTATATTATGTTGCATTGTATAGCGTCACAGACAAATGAAGATTGTTACTAACCAATCGATAATTTAAAAGAGCATAGCCTGTGAGTTTCTTGCCAGTTCTTCTTACAGAGCGGTGGCTCGGAACTGGCACTTAGATTCGCTTGCACTTAAATGTTTTTTGTTTTTTTAAATTATTTGGTTGCAAGTGAATCTAAGCTTCGTGATTTTAGTATAGTTATATTTTATTTGTTTTTGTTATTTTTTTATAATTTTGACGTTTTCAAGTACTATGTTATAGTTTATGAAATAAAGTATTTTTTGACTTTTTTTTTGACTTTTGACTTTTAAATACGTGAAGTAATGAAACTCACACTAAGCACACTGTATCAAAAGAGAAATATTTTGGTACAAAATTGAAATAACATGACGCCGTGACCCAAAACCTTGGCACCAGCTACCTAAAAATATCCTTAGATGTACGAACTTCCTTCCTTATACATTTCCAGAGTTTGTTCGTCAGTCCACAGGACTTATTAAATCCATCGAAGTGTCGACATCTTATCCGGCCTGAGTGTACCCGCTGGCATCCAAAAATAGAATTAATAACATCAAGCAGCTGAACAGTTAAAATCGCGAATATTTCGGATTCCTGGACTGTCCCGGGTTTGATTCCCGTGTTCTAAAGATGATACTTTATTGAATGTTGGTAGGTACTTACAAAACATTCTAATATCATGCCAAAAGTTTATATTTAACATATCAAGTCGTTATCATTTCAGCACATTAGTGTATCATTACTGGGCACGAGATTTTTTATAAACCAAGTGAACAAACTTCAAATAAAAAGGCCTGTAAAGTATACGGGTCCGGAAAAAAATCAACGCTTGCGCGATCTAATAATGTACACTGCCATCTTTTGGGCACAAATATAAGCACTATTATTTATACTAAGAACACATAGTTACACATACATTTATGAACACCAAGGTAAGTGGGGGACTTCTTGGCGGGAAAGTGAAGCGTCATGACTATAGTTTTGTTTTATTTTCTAAAATTTGTGATATTTCGAACATTAATGAGTAATAACTGTGGATTATTAACCGTTAAGTGTTTGTTAACGTATACGAGTTTTGGTAAATGAAACAAAACAGTGCATCATAACTTTTCAAATTCTCTCAAGAAGTCCATGTGAGATCTCAGTATAGTCCCTGAGGACTCCAGGGGCTTAGGGGGAGGGCATCTCATTTACCATTTATCATCTTTATCACCACTCATTCTCATTTACTTTATTTATATGTAATTAATATATCTTTTACTTGACACTGGCTAAATGTTGAAACCGCACTAGCCATTATTTAAAAGAAAAAAAAAGAAGATAAGTGGGATGATGATCACAATCCACCACGCTGTATAATTTTTAAAGACGGTCAATAGGGCTTCCATCGTGGCATAATTACTAGCATGTTATGATAATTATAATATAATAATAATTTATTTCTGTATAATGTATAGCAATTATAGCCTAAATACATAAATTGGGTTAGTAATGCAGTGCATTAAGTGTTAGCTACCTTGAGTGGTAATGCATTTCCGCACACTTTGCACCGCGGGGACAGCAAAAAGTTATGTCGGGCTCCCTGGCCGAGATGGTGGTGGATAAGACTATCCGAGTAAACCCTACTGTTTCCTGCTCCACGTAAGGTGCCAAAAGGGTAACAGAGTAACCTTATCCCCCGTTGGCACTGCACGCCTGTCGACGCAATTCGTAATGTTTTTTCCTCCCCCTGGAGGCTGCACACCAAGTACTGGCCCCCCGCCTCTTTCTCAACAAGCAGCGGGCGTCGTTGAAAGATTTTTAGTGGCTGGCGCAGTGCGTTGAACAAAAAAGAGTAAAGATTTTGAAAGATTGAGTTGCGTCTATCGTCCCGATACACGATATCGATGTAAATTATTAAATAAACCGCATCAAAATGGGTCCATTCGTTTAGGAGCTACGATGCCACAGACAGGACATATACATGCACTCTTTTTTAGTCAGGGGATATAAAATTACTTTTATAGACATTAAAATTTCTTCGTTTTTGTCAGATTCAATCTATCGCCAAAATAAAAGCTTGTTGCGTTTGACAGTTGGAAAAATAGTGGATATATTAATGTAGAATATTATCAATTCGGGTTATTCGTCAACTCGACACAAATAATTGAACATACGTGAGTCCAGTTGGTTAAACTCAAAACTTGTATGTTTATTATTTCGTCAACTGGACACACCAAGACTTTTATGTGTATTCAAAACGTGTATGTAAAACTTAAAATTACATACAACATACATACATCACGCATGTTTCCCCGAAGGTTAGAGGCAGGCATATTATACGCCCACTTTTCACCCATTATATTTTTGGTCCCACGTAATAGGTGGCGATCCTATTGCCGCTTACAAAAAAGGCTCTGGCAAGCATATAAGTTCGCGGTATGCTTGCCAGAGCCTCCTTCGTTGATCGGCAGCTGCACCACTTGCAGGCTTGGGTTCCTTAGGTCGCGGTAGGATTACCACTGTGACTGCGCGGCTGACGCAGTTGACACTGCGCAGCACACGTTGGTCCCGGCGTGTTCGGGGCCTCGGGCGACGCGGCCCTGGGTGGAGTCGCTCTCTCGCTGTCGACCATCACGCGAATGATCATGCGAATGATAGTCGACAGCAAGACGGTGTGGGAGGCGATGGCCTTCTTCTGCGAAATGGTGATGTCGCAGAAGGAGGCCGCGGAGCGAGAGAGGGAGCGGGATCCGCTCCTGATCTGGGGTACAGAAGTCTACAACCTGGCACTGGCCCCCCGCCCCCTTCAACAGCGGTGGGCGTCGTCGGAAGATTTTTAGTGGGTAGGACTGCTGGCAGTCGCGTCTGATTTAAAACTTAACAATTCTTTCAATTCTGATACTTGCTAACTAACCTTCGTGTATTCGCCAACTGGACACACTCAGTTTTTTTACAATGAAGAGTACAATCAGGTTAATAGTCGGAAAACTTTTTAGAAATTATACAGATGGGTGGTTGTTAACGTCAAAAAAATTGTTTCATGTCCTTAAAATATACTATATTGATTTCGATTCGAAATTGTGAAACCAACTCTAAAATATGATCTATAAAGTAAGCTCTTCTTTTGAAGTCGGTTTATCAACAAACGAGGCCTTTCCAAAAAAGAACTCGCTTTTCTTTTTGCGAAATATGTAACTTTTAGGGGCACATTGTTACCCTCTCATTTTCCATCTTTGCTCATCTGTTGTCTAGTTTTCTAGTATCCATCGAAAAAGCTCATTCTCGTTTGGGGTTAGAAGTGCTCTGTGAGATGTCCAAGAATATATGTTTAAGAATATTTCGGTAACAAATTATCGTTGCTGTTCTTAAGTGTAGAAATGTACTACGAAACCATTCTTCATATCAAATAATGATACTCCTATAACCTCAAAATTTTTCGCTTCCAATGATTTCAATCTAAGCGCGACTTTATCAAAGTTCCGCCTGCTATTATTCGTAACCAAGCATGAGAACGCATGACTTATGGCACGGTCCAAAATACACCGTACCACCGCACAATTTCACCAGTGCCACCTAAATTTTATATTAAAACTACGTGAAACGAGCTTAGTCACGTATGTTCGCTGGCCGAGTACGCAGACTCCGCTATAAAAAAATCTCCAGCTCAAACCCCGCACTTTAATATATATATTTTAATTAATCAACGTTAATTGCGCGTTATAATCGCGTCAATTTGTGATACCCGCCCCGATATCAATTGACGTCGTTTGACATTTCGCGCGCAATCGCGGACCGCCATCTTGTGAGCGGATTTTTCGAGTTTTCCCGGAAGTAAGTGCATTGGAATCTTTTTATACAGCCTTATTTTCGAGTGTTATGTGAGTGTTTTTTTTAAACTTTTTATTTATCTTTGTGGAGTTGTAAAGGTAAGTTAGATAGTAAACGGTACAAAATTGCAGTTTCGTTAAGCCCGTTTGCCAAATTGTTCAACTCTGGGGCAGACTAATTATTACGCAGAAAGACATTAAATTGGGCTTGGCAGAGATACTAGATGTCGTGCAGTTACGAGTAATATTAAACGCTGGTCCAGACCAGATTCGAGAATGTCAACTTGTGATGTAATCGGTTAGATTCCGCTATTTCAGGATTTGGTTGAATTCAGTTATTTTGAATATAACACATTGATTTTGTGTGTAGGACGCGTTCTATAAATACAGAAATATTCTATACAAAATTGTTTAATCGCTGCGAGCACGGTGTTAATTTAAAGGATCTATGACATGTGATGTGATTCACCAAATTATGAGTAAAATTAGAGCTGTTTTTAATCAAGTTAGTCATTTGATATTGAGAGTTCTTTCCAAAGCTCTATGCTCTATCAACGTTTTAACTATTAAATTAAGGTGAAAAAAGCTCACATCAAAGCACACACCTGCTTCCATGGATAGTCATTTGATATTAAGAGTTCTTCCAAAGATTGATGCTCTTGCGATGGTGGGCCCTTATATGACCTTTTAAATACTGACACAAACTTATTTTATGTGACACAAGACATATGAAAATTCAATTTAACGTTAATTTAAATTTTATCAAACATAATTTAAAAAATATACAACCAATTATCATTTTAATTCAACAAATTTCTTAATGCCTTTACACTATGAGGAACGGAGATGTTAGTCAAATGCATGAAATAAATATGCACTATCCACACACACAGGCATACAAACTCTCTCTCATACACACTCCTATTTGTTTGCTATTTTCTTAGTTTCCTATGATTATAAGTATTACAGGAAATGCATCTGTAGTAGTTATGGAAGATAGACTATATCTAATCTATACTATATAGATATTTACTATGTCCAAGTCTAAAGAGTCACTTGTCACAGGCATTTGTTTGCTTAAAAGGTGATTTCGGTCACTGTTCACAAAATGTAAACCAAATTTTCTAAAATTAACCATTTAATTAGTATTATTATTATATTATATTAATTAGCGTTGGTACAGGTCTATAATACAAAACAAGCAGTAAGTAGGTAAAATAACTGAAGTACAATATACGAATACAATTCTGTAGCCGAGAGGTAAGGATAATAAGTCCACTTTTTTTAATTCGTTACTGTTTATCACATACTAGAATACATATTCAGACATCCAAAACCATGAAAATAACTATTAAAAAAAATGGATTAATTATTCTTTACCTCTCTGTATATATATCCCTATAAATTTAGCAATAACTTGAAAAATACTAACACCAGTACTGAGTACACACCACCACACAAACCTGCCTCGCAATAAATCTTCGTGCTGGAATATGACCTAAATCTATCACCTTGGGTAGCGAATGCAGGACTAATCCTAGAAGTAGGCTTAGATAATAATCTACAATATTTATTGTATGTTCTAAAAAAGTTTATAATAGTTTAAATATTGTGAGTTTTTAAATTCCGGGCTATGCAAATGATTATCCATTGATTTCCAGTATCAAAGTACAACGATCTTGTAAATAACGATAGTACCTAATTCAAAAAAACTCGAACCTTAAAATAATAATGCAATCTACCATAACTATAATATACATTGTACTAAATCTTATCTTATGGTGACAACCATAGTCAAGAAATAAAAGCAAATGGATTCTTTGTCAGAATATGTCAAGGTTTGTCAGTTTATCTGTCTATTGTTTTTTCTTAAGTTCTGTCAGTCTGTCGGTGAGTCTTATAGGGGGGATCTGTCAGTCAGCCTGTCCTGATTCTAAAGGGGGGGAGGGGATTATCCGTCAGTCAGTCAGTCTGTCGGTGACTCCTAACGAGGCTTCCAAAAAGACAACGAGATTGAGAAGAATGCCTCGAGATACTCATTTTAGCTTTTTTTTTAAATTATGTCTTAAAACCCATCTATAAAGAAGCTTGTGCCAAGAAGCTACACAAATATACTCACACTTTATGGCTAGGCTTCCTCCAAAGACTTCTCTCTTAATTCGGATCCCTCGATATTTTCGTTCTCTTAATGAGGGCGGCTCGCATTATCAATTGGAGAGGCCCATATGGAACATTTTGACCGCTATCCTTACCGGCTTCCTCAAAAGGGCAAACGAGCCTGCAGCCAGCTGAGTCAGGCCCTGGCGAACATTGACAGCGCTCACAGCGCTCACAGCAGTGTCGAAGGCAGCTTCCATAATAATTACTACACCCCTCCCCCCCACCTGTGGAGAAAACCTTACAATTTTTAATAGTAAATAATAATATCGACCGCAGTTGTCAAACGATAAGTTGTGCAAATAGTTTCTAGGTCCAGTATTATTCCTGTAATATTGAAGTCAATATTATAGATCAATTTCACGCTCGTGAAACATTCACCAAGAGGTGGGTGCTGCTGAAGGTATTTTTTTTTCGATTATTATTGTATGCCCTTAAAAGGTTGGTCGTAATTTACACATACCTTACACCATTGTAAGCCACATGTGTGCCACCTTAAAGAATTTATGATGACGATATACTAATGATACGATGATGATGGTGAATAAGCGTTGTTGACTTAGTAAATTATTATTGTAGCTCTGTAAAATTTTAATAGAGACGAGCTTAAATCCCGACACCCTGAGGCTAAGCTTTGTTACTTTGTCGAAGGTGTTTCCAATCAATGTGGTCGTCCATGTGCTGTTTTTGTATTCGTCAGATAGTAGATACTTAAATCATAACATGGATACGCCTTAACAAAAACTGAGATTGCAAATTAAATACCTCAGAGTGTATCGTATTATATTTAATGAATGTATCCTTGATTGCATCAACATAAACATAAACATACACATATGAAGTATTAATCCATAGTTATTTAAAACTTAACAACTCAGGAGCGGTGACAGCCTAATGGCAAGAGCCATAGCCTTCAAATTAAGAGGGTCTCGGGTTCAAACCGTTGTTGGTACAACACCTATGACTTTTCGAAGTTATGTGCATAATTTTCGCTTGCTCCTTGCCTCGGAAGCCGTTGGTCTCGGCTGTCTTGAACATCTATCGCATTCTTTATTAGGAAGTCAGTGCCTTCTAGCATTCTGTCTGCTTGTTTAGCCATCGAATAATTTTTCCCTCTGGGTTGCGGAGGTCATACTTGATATTTCATGTAATAACTGAAATTCAGCCATATCTGGTTAAACCAGTGAACAGACCCTGGGCCCGCTTCAGTGTAGGGCAACCGGGATATGATAAATTGAAACTTAACAACTCTATCAATTCTGATATCTGCTAACTAACCTCTTACATTGAATACTGTAAAGATAAAAAGTTTTGACGACCGATTTGGCGTGCCTCCACGCCACTTCTGAAGTTGAGGAGTCGATTCCCACGCAGGACAAATCTTTGTATGCATAAACATGAATATTTGTTCTGGTCTGGGTGTTTTCCTATGTATATTAAGTAAGTAATTACAAAGAAAAGTATTTATGTATGTTTATCCGTTGTTTAGTATCCATAACACAAGTTCTATATGATACTTATCTTGGAACTTAATAATTGGTTTAAGTGTCAGGAATATTTATCATTATATTATTATAAAACAGTAGCATATCCATACTACGTAGCGTTCATAGCCATATATAGTCCACTGCTGAACATAGGCCTTCCCAATTATTTTCCACTTTGATCGATCTTGTGCCGCCTGCATCCACCTGCTTCCTTGATCAGATCAGCGGTCCTTTGGTTGGGAGGCCGCCCTCTACTACTCTCTTAATCACTCATGCTGGTTTAGAAATTACACTCTTCAAACTTTATTTATCAGTCTTAGTTTTGAATTATAGTCCAGTTGATAAATTTTCTACTTCTTTGAGAAATCTTCTTTGAGGTCTTAGTCTTTTGGGCGAGTACTGACGCAAGTCGTGAAGAGTGTAATCAAAAGCACGTGAATCCATTTTCACTATTTTCTTGAATGATTCACTAGTATTACAATTTTTTTTTTAATTTGATTTGTCGTTCAGACCACATCCTGCTTGATGGTAAGCAGTCGATGTAGTCCAAATGCCAATGTAAAGTGTTTAAGAAATATATTATACCCTTATTCTGGGTTTTTCCTATGTATATTAAGTATGTATTTACAAAAAAAAAGTATGTATGTATGTTTATCCGTTAGTTAGTACCCATAACACAAGTTCTTAATGATACTTATCTTGGAACTAAATAATTGGTGTAAAGTGTCAGAAATATGTATTATTATTAACCCTGTCCTACCATTACGGTGGTCTAAGCTAGTCGAACTCCCCATAAGTCTCGAAATTATGCCACCAGCATTCCGTGTCCTGTTTAGTAAGCTGAAGTGGCTGTGGGCTGGTCATATTTTCCGTAGGACCTATAACCGCTGGGGTAGACGAGTCCTACAGTGGCGACCGCGTCTCGGTAAGCGTAGTGTAGGACGCCCTTTAGCTAGCAGCGACGATATACGCAAAACGGCTGGCAGCTGTTAAAGACATACATACATTCACGCCTGTTTACCCGAAGGGGTCGGCAGAGGCATATTATACGCCCACTCTTCGCCAATTATATTGTTGGTCCCACGTAATAGGTGGCGAGCCTATTGCTGCTTACCAGGCACTGTTATGTTCGCCAGTGCCTCGTCCGTTGATCGGCAGATCCCTTGCAGATGAGGTTGGCTTGGACTCCTTAGGTCTTGGTAGGATCCCTATACACCTCACACACACAGCTGTAAACACGAAAAGCTGAAAATCGAGCTCAGTGGCGTGCTATTGGAGAGGCCGATGTCCAGCAGTGGACGAAGGTAGGCTGTTGATGATGATTCCGTTTGCACTTACCATCCTCTCCATAAAACTTTCCAACACATTTGTGATCCCCCTCGACGCTTTTTCCCAAGGTCTCCGCCACATCACCGTATAAATAATTTATTAATAACCCAGTAAAATAATTTACAGTTCGTTATGTTAGATTAATTAACAGGAATATGGGGCAAGGATGAGTCTCACTGGGTTCTCTGTCTACTGGTGAGCTAATTTTAATTCATGATTTGAAACTGCACGGTTCTTATGTATGACGTCAGAAAATGTGGTGACATTGTTCGTTGGTGTCTGGACTATTCAGCAAGAAACTTGCTTAGCCCCCGGCTTGCACTTTTTTATGTTTTTATAACATATAATGACCTTCAAGCATGTGGCTTACCTGATGGGAAGTGGTCAACACAGCCTTTGAATAATTGCATTACCAAAGACTGCACTACCAAGCACTGGCACGGTGTCGACCCTTTCAAATGCCCTTTAGAAGGGCCCCATGTAGTTTTGTGAAGACATCGCTCATTCCACAAACCAAAGGTATTTTCAACATTTTTTTTAAACCTCTTCTGTCAGATTAAAAACAGAGTTTCTAAGGTGTAAGGATTTGATTTTCCCTGCCGGTGGCGAGCGGTTGGTGCGCTCATAGAAATAGGCTATTGATATCATATCAATCAATTCCATAAAACTCATTCCATTTTACAAGCGGTAGAACAAAAAACTTTGGTCTGAATTTTTGGTGTGTTAAACGAACACAAATCGCATTGGAACCATTTTTTAAAAACTTATATCTTTTTTTAATAGAATTTTAAAAAATCTGTTATTATCATATTAGATAATTGTATGATAAATCACAGTCCAATCAGTTCAGTGGATTGAACATTGGCATAAAGATCACATATACCAATGTCAATTACAACACCAAATACAAAGCCAGACAAAAGGCTCGAAGGACCAATTTTGTTCGGGTCAGAATATAAATAATAAATGATTGCTAAAATGATAAACACATTATTCCAATAAATCTAATTTATTGATAAATAATGAAATGCACCCGTTCTCGGCGGTAATTGATAATGCACTAACTTTGTGTAAATTGCATTTAACATAACATAATTACACCGATGCGATGGACCGATGATCTGGTCAAGGCGGCCGAAAGCCGATGGATGCAGGCGACTCAGGATCGCTCAATGTGGAAATCTATTGGAAGGCCTATGTTCAGCAGTGGACGTCAGATGGCTTAGATAATGATAATGAATTACACCGAACATATTGAGATGATTTTGTTGGATAAATATTTAAAATCAAGCTCAAACCTCAGCTAAGCTAAGCTTTCCAGATGTAAACTGAATAACGTATGAGTCCAATGTAAATTGTGTTCATATTAAATTTAACTTTGGTAATATGCATGACACTAACTTGTTTATCCAACATAATGTTAAGGTACATCAACTTGACCTCTTAGAGCAGCGATAGCCCAGAGGCGAGACCCCTTGCCTTTAAATTCAGAGGGTCTCGGGTTCTAACCCTGGTGGCACATCTATGACTTTTCGAAGTTATGGCGTCATTATGTGCCACGGAAAGCACGTTAAGCAGTTGGTCCCGGCTGTCATGAACATCTATGGCAGTCGTTATTAGGAACTTAGGAAGTTAGTGCCTTCTAACAGACTGACAGCTGGTTCAACCATAGAATGATGTTTCCCTCTGGGTTGCGGAGGTCAGACGGCAGTCGCTCCACGTAATAACTGAAATTCAGTCAAATCTCGTTGAACCAGTGAGCAGACCCTGGGCCCTAAGCTTAAGTCTAGGGCAACCGGGATAATGGTAGGATATGATGACATCAACTTGACCTCTCGTCAATACTCTCGCTGCCGGCTCATGTGTTTCCTAGTTTCTATAATCGCAGAGCGTGAAATGGCATTTTAGCAGGCTGTCGTTAGTGAGTGCGCTTTGTGCCGTGCTTATTTTACGGTATGAAGCGCCTTCATTTTTTTTTGGCTGCATCGACTGTTTACCTTTAGGCCATTATGAAATGTCACATTTAAAAATAAAACGAGTGTGATAAGTCGTGAACGACTTTAATTTTAAAATTAAAATTAAAACAAAAAAAAAAGATTATTAGTCGGATCTCTATGCCCTAGAGGAGCCATGAACTGGTAGTAGCTAGTAGTGGGTCGTTAATAGACTTATATGACCATGTTACACTTGATCACATATCCCACACCCAATCAGTTCAACCCTAAACTGACTTCTTCTGATTCATGGAACAACATGCAGAATAATGAGAAATACTGTTGTGATCGTTGCAACAATTTGTTGGACACACGTCAGTACTATTATGTCGGGTGTCGCAAGTATAAAATTAATCGAGTCCGGTCCGGTGCGCACGCGCACCGTGTGTTTATACTGGCTCAGCCTCGTGATTTATGGATTTATTTCTTACTGTTGCACCTCATAATTCTCACAAGACGTTTATTATGTTGCACTGCGGATGGAATTGAGCTGCCTCCCTCGATGTTAACCTGGGTTCAGTTAGATAATATGTAGCTGGGAATAGATGGATTTTATAATTGTTCCGACCTAGTTTTCGCTGGGGATTTTCTCTGATCCCGTTACTTAACTCGAGGCTCTTTCAGAAAACCAGAATGAGAGGGTCATTAGTATTTGTCATCATGCGTCATTAGTCTGTGTTTAAAAATGCAACAGCGGGTCCCTCGACACGCTTGGCAAGTTTATCTATTTTTTTTTTTCTTTTTTTTTTTTTTTTTTTTATTATCGTCTGTAAAAAAATGCTGCTTACGCACTGTCTCCCGGCCAAAAGGGGGAGACCGGGAGGGGGTGTGGGCCTCACTGCGGCCGAAACGACCACCACAATCCTACCCACTAAAAAACTTCAGACGACGCCCACCGCTGTTGAAAAGGGGCGAGGCACCAGTGCCCGGGTTTGTAGCTTCTGGAACCCCGCCCGCGGCCAACGTCCCCCGGATCAGAACCGGGGAGACCTCCTCAGGAAGGCGCAATTTGCAGCGCCCCCCCTACCTCCTTGTGCGGCCATGGCGTAACTGGCCGACTTCGGGGGGGGTCTATGGCGAGACGGAAGGGGCCCCCTGCCCCCGCCGCCTAAGACCCCCCGGGCGCTGCCTGACGGGCCCTCCTGGACCGCCCGCTGCGCCAACGGCCTGGCAAGTTTATCTACCTTGAGTACGATCATCTCAGCCCATGGACATTACATTGCTCCACAAACCTATGTATATATATTAATATAATAAATATAATATATAATTATATATAGTAACATAATGTTTGCTATTTCTGTTGATTCCTATAATTATAAGTATTATAAACAAAATGTATTTGTAGTAGTTATGGAAGGGTGGAGTCACCTGTCAAAGGCATTTTTTGCTTAAAAGGTGACTTCGGTCACTATTTACAGAATGTAAGCCAAAGTTGTGAAATAAATCCTTCCTTACTTATAATATTATAAATGCGAAAGTAACTCTGTCTGTCTGTCTGTCTGTCTGTTACTCTTTCACGCCAAAACTACTGAACAGATTTAAATGAAATTTGGTATACAGATAGTCTAGACCCTGAGAAAGGATATAGGCTATTGATAAGGATATAGATTATTGCGAAAAGGTCGTTGTAAATGCTACCCAAAGATACTATTCCACGCGGACGAAGTCGCGGGTAACAACTAGTTATTATAAACCAAGGGGTCCATCCAATTTCGTGAGCTTCTGACCCTCCTCCGTCCTTGTCACAGCTGGTCACACTTATGAGCCTCCCTCCTCCTTAGTGTGATGTCACATATTTTGCAATTGTACAGCAAGAAATGATTACATTAAAACAGCAGCTCCAAAATGTTTATAGGACCTGGATTTTAAAATGTGGCGTCACGAAATTTAGGATCCCTCCCATCCCCTTGTCACACCATGTCACACTTCGTCAACCCCTTCCCAGCCCATTGATGAGTGACGAAATTTATGGATAGCCCCCAAGGTGATAGAGATTAAGGGCATACTTCACCAAGCGTACCCAGTAAGGTTGCCCAGGGAGGAAGAAAATGCGTGGCGTTAGAAGACTTTGCCGAGCGTGTATAACGAAGCATGAAAGCGCGATAACAATGATAATCAAACGCTCACCTATTTGAGGACTTTATCTGTGAACCGTGCGACCGACTATTTTCAGGGAATGTTTCCGACCTAAACCCAGACTCATAGAGTTACAAGCGTTTCATTTATAATCATCTACATAATTTATAGCTTGTCCAGCCTCCATATTATATAACTAAAGATAACCTTCATTTTGGCAGTTTTACAGCAACCATTGGAACATCAGTAAATAAAAACAAGCACAACTCTTGAACAAAACGAGCAATGGTCGTGAAAGTGATAGATATCGTGACATATTAAAATACATACGTGATAAAGTCCCCGGTCACATGACTGTGTCAAGCAATAAACTTTATAAATAGTCCGCAACGGTCACGAGAAACAGAAAGTGGGGGATTGCGGGATTCCACGGTCTTTACTAAAGCGTCCATTGATGTTTCACTAGTGACAGCTACTGTTGAACTGTTGTCTTATATTGTGTTGATTATCTACTTAAAATCAAAAGTTATTTATTCAAGTTTAGCTCAGTAGAGCTCTTATGAATGTCATACTTATAAACTAACGCGCCCATTCACTGCGGGCGGGAGCTTGGTCGTAAAAGAACAGGCAAGAAAATCGTCAAGGTTTTTTTTTGTCTCCCGCCAGTAACAATAAAAATACATAGTATTCAAAAAAATGTGTTCTATAGTCACAAGATTTAAAAGAAAAGAAAAGAAAACTCTTTTTAGCAATAGTAACATAATTACCGAGAAACATAGTAGACATGAGCAGACGGGTTTCGCTCAACCATATTAAAGGGAGCGTCACGACCGGGCGCATGACGCTACCGCACCAGAAACATATAAGCGAGCGTGACATCCTCAAGCTGCAGGATAAAAGGATTTTAGTTTACTTAGCTGATGATATTTGGCAGAATCTTTGGTGTCTATGCTTGTTGGTTTTATTTTATAAACATCTCACGCCCGTGTACTCTATTCGTAGTGGCAGAAACCTTGCTAAATAAATATTTGTTGCAGCAAAATTAATAAACATATCTTTCTTTAAGCATATCTTTCTTTCTTTCAAAGGTCACTTTTAGCACAGAGATCTCTAGATGAAACGTGTCAAGTAAGGTATAGCTCGTGTATCACTTTGTTTTTTTTTTAATTTTAAATAATGGCTTCGTGCGTTAAGCACTTTTAGCCAGCGCCAAATAAGATATATATTTATAATACATAAATCATAGTAAATGAGAATGGTGATAAAAATGATAAATGGTAAATGAGATGCCCTCCTCTAAGCCCCTTGAGTCCTCAGTAAAAATGTGGGACTATACTGAGATCTCACATAGACTTCTTGAGAGAATTCGAAAAGTAATGTTGCACTGTTTTGTTTCATTTACTCAGGTATGTTCACAAACACTTAGTGGTTAATAATCCACCATTTTTACACATTCATATTCGAAATATCATAAATTTTTGAAAGTAAAAAAAAAAATAAGTCAAGCCGACATGACACTTCACTTTCTTGCCAAGAAGTCCACCTCTTTTAGTTATAATTTCATTGACTACAAAAAACCACACCAACTTCATTAATATACTAGTTACACTTGTCCTACTGTAGGATTTGTCCTAAGAAGACTGATCATATACCTTATTTATTTCCTGATTATAATAATAATAATAATAATTTACTCTTTATTGTACACCATAACAAGGATTACACATAAAAACAAATAAAATTAAACAGGTAGGCATATACAATGGGCGGCCTTATTGCTTAAAGCAATTTCTTCCAGGCAACCTTAAATGGACAGAAAAGTTAAGAACACAGAAAGGTACATCGAGATGTACAATAATAATAGTTAATAATATTATAGTACCGCTCATATCTCTTTCATTGTTGTTTAGAAGAAAAATCACGGAATTTTCATTATGTGTGTTAAGACTTGACGAATCTAAATGATCCTGTTGATCTTAAAGACAATAAAGTATATTTTATTTTATTGGTTATAATTACTAAGTATTAGCAGGTATTCGCCCCAAAAAGGCTGGTGTCAATCTTTTTGGTTTAATTTTTATTCTTCTTGCATCGTCTTTGTAACCACGGCTGATAACGAAATTACTGTACAGGTATACAAGCTGTGTCGGGAGTCTTTTAGACAAGATCCTAATTATCTTATCAGCTTTACAAAGTCCACTGCTGAACATTGAAAAAGAAAAAAATTCAATAGTTTTTTGTAAACATAAATTTAGGTATACGCTAAGCAGAAAACATTGCTATTATTTTTTACCTTTCAGGTGTTTTCACATTTAAATCTTAATCTAAAGGTACAGTAAATATCTTAAAACGATTTACCCTCAAAGCACTCTTTCAAATTATAGAAGCAGTTGTATAAAAGCCAAATTTTCAATAGGTTTTTTCAATAGTTTTATTAAATTTAAATTATTAACCTATCGGTGTATTTTTAAACATATACACATATATTTAATATCACGCCTGTTGCCCCGAAAGGATAGGCAGAGGCCTATAATGAGCCCAAATTTCGCCATTTATATTGTTTGTCCTACGTAATAGGTGGCAATCCCATTTCCGTTTGTCGGGAACTTTCATGTTCGCCAGAGCCTCGTCCGTTGATCAGCACCACTTGTAGGTGAAGATGGCTTGGGCTCCTCAGATCTTAATAGGAGCCCTATACACCCCACTACTTAGAGTACACATATGAAAATCTTGAGACCATTGACCACTTTACAGGATAAGCCTCCTCAATAAATTACATTCGACAGGATATACCTTCTCTATCTTGATCATAGGAGTTGCTTCTAGCTCTTGATCCCCCTCATTTGGCACGATCAAAAAATTAAGGATATTTTCCGAAGCTGGCAGTTCAGCATTACAAGACCATAATTCGTGGGTTAGGATAGTTGTTCAGCCTACATCTTCCTAGCATTACCTCAGTTGTGCTCTATACTCACTCTTAGGGCACAGGGTCTGTATACTGGTTTCACCAGGTTTGGCTGAATTTTATTTATTACACGTAGCGACTACCGTCTGACCTCTGCAACTCAGAAGGAAACAACATTCTGTGGTTTAACCAGCTGGCCGTCACCTATTTTTCCTATCTACTGCGCCAATTCCTTATTAGAGTAATAACATGTATATCAGCTGCTATTTCCTCACGCTTCCAGTTCCAGTGCCATGGAGCACAGAGCATCTTACTAGGCGAGAGTTTCCAAGAAATTACAGTTACAGCATAAGGCTGATCAAAAAGGGTCGGTCCATATGCTGCCGTGACCACATTTCGACGGTAGCAATTAAAAATGTCGTAAGTGAAAAGCCGTTACTTTAAACAATGTCGTAAGTGAAAAGCCGTTACTTTAAACAATGTCGTAAGTGAAAAGCCGTTACTTTAAACAATGTCGTAAGTGAAAAGCCGTTACTTTAAACAATGTCGTAAGTGAAAAGCCGTTACTTTAAACAATGTCGTAAGTGAAAAGCCGTTACTTTAAACAATGTCGTAAATGAAAAGCCGTTACTTTAAACAATGTCGTAAGTGAAAAGTAGCGACTTGCCACTTACGATAATGTTAAAAGCAAAGACTTTTCACTTACGACTTTGTTAATTGCTACCATCGATTTGATTATGTGGGCCGTATGCTGAAGTGACATCTTGTAGTGTAAAAGATAAAACTAATCACAGTCTATATTAAATGATACAGAATATCGTGATTACTCATATTCCAAAAAATTTACCAGGGATAATAAACCTTTTTTACTTTGTATTTTAAGAAGTTCTTACACATTTTTGATACTCGTTATAAGCTTTATATTTATGACTGGCTGCTAGTCCCGCGACTTCGTGTGTGAGACCTTCATAAAATATGTTATTTTTAGCTAAAAAGTAGCCTGTTGTCTGGCAATAAAAAAACCTGTAAAAGTAGGTTTTACTCAGCTGTTTCAAATAAGCCATAACAAACAGAAAAGAATCAAACTTTTTTTGAAAGTTTCTACACATTTTTAAATGAATAAAAAAAAAACTCATGTGACATAATTACTAAAAGAAACTAAGTAAACGGAGTACCTACCTAAACCTTAGGAAGCTTAACCAATCTCACCTGCAAGTGTTGCACCTGCCGATCAACCGACGAATTTCTGAAAAACACACAAGCTTCCGGTAAGCGGCAACAGGCTCGCCACCTATTACGTGAGATCAAAATTATAATTTGCGAAATGTGGGCGTATAAATAAAAAAGCATAAATAAATATGTTCTGGCAATTACATCAATTATTTAGTTCTACTATAAGTATCATTAAGAACTTGTGTTATGAATACTAAATACGGATAAAAATACGTAAATACATTTTTTTGTTATTGTAAATACATACTTCATATACTATACATAGGGCCACATCCATTATACCCTTTATGTACATAGGAAGCGTATAATATGCCTCTGCCTACCTTTTCAGGGAAACAGGCGTGATAGTATGTAATGTATGTACGAACACATACTTTCATTTAAATTACCTATATATATGCCAAGAGTATGACTCAGAAGATATATGCTGAAAGTTATAACAAGAATAAAGAATATCGACTGAATTATTGGTATGAAACGTACAGAAATAGTACTAACGTTGTGATATTGTAAGGGGTTGGCAACCTTTCGCATACCTTTGTGTGAGTTAATGTCGATTCGGGATTACGCTTGTTATGTCGTTGTCTGACTCATAATTTTGAGACACATTTCTTCTAAAGTGCTTTAAATTCATGAGTGTTATTTTTGGATATTAGAATAATATTATTGGGCTTGGTTGGATATTAGAATGCTTTAGATTTTAACAACAGCCGCGGCAGAGAACAATAGAATTCAATTCTAATTATTGAGATACATACATTTGTGTGTGTGTAAGTGGGTCGGATTCTCGATCGTGTCTCTCAGTGGGTATCTGAAAACCTGGTCGAGTTTATTGCCACCAAAATCTAGGTCTGTTCATTCTCGTCCAAGGTTACTCCCTTCCTAACTCCTCCCTCTCTTCAGAACTTTCCGGTGCCCATTTCGGTGGACTTGGCCGTGCTACTGGTTAACGCCCAAGATATGCTCATTCGGCTCTTTCAGTCAAGAGAAAAGAAAATACACAATAAACACTTCCCTGTTTATTGTGTACATCATCATCATCTACTGCTGGATATGGATAACTCCTATGGCTAGCCACTGAGGTCGTTCTTCTGCTCCTAGAAACCTCTGCCAGCTGACTGGTTTACACTTTGACGTGGTGGGGAGCAGTAGTACCTCCCAGTAGAGCGAAAAAACCACCAAGCAGCGCCAGGCGGGTCTTAGGCGGCGGGGGCAGAGGGCCTAATCATAGACCGTCCAAGAAGTCGACCACACACAATATAGTCGCAACGGAGGTTGAAGTGGCGAGTGCAATGCGCCTCTCTGAGGAGGTCCTGCCGGTTCTGACCCGGGGGACGTTGGCCGCGA
Source organism: Musotima nitidalis (assembly GCA_949126915.1). Classification (NCBI taxonomy): domain Eukaryota; kingdom Metazoa; phylum Arthropoda; class Insecta; order Lepidoptera; family Crambidae; genus Musotima; species Musotima nitidalis. The sequence goes on along the minus strand of OX421439.1, from coordinate 9,871,689 downwards.
GCAGGTTGTCTGACGCTGAAACGCAGGTACTGGCCTCCGCCCCTTTCTCAACAAGCGGCGGGTATTTCTGCTGGTGGTCGTGTCTGTAGTTAAAAGGAGTAGCACATCATCCCAGGTAATCAAGCAGACCACTGATATGGCATTGCTTAGCCCATCAGCTGTACTACCCGTATTATTAATCTTATCCTGGTTACATCTGAAAAACCACTCCTCGCACCTGTTTCAGCTTTTTGTTATTCATGTTATAGTTAAATATAATTAATTTAGATTATCATTAGTTTAGATTTCCATAAATAATAATTTATGTGATGTAATCGATTTCTTGTAACTTTATATGCGTCATGATATTTTTATTGCATAAAAATTTAAAGCTTTTCCAACATTAACGACCTTGCCAGGTGGACTGTAAGACAATGAAATTGTTGCTGGCTGAATTATTATTTTTATAGCATTGATCGTTAATTTAAAAATAAATGGTTATTCAATATCTTATTGGCGGTGAATAAAACATGACAAGTTTCTTGACCAATTTTCTCCATTAAAGCTCCTGCCCGTAAGGAATAGGCAAGTTAGTTTATCATAAGAGCTTTTAATTATGAGTTTTTTTTGATTACAAATTTTATTACATCGCCGCACGGCCTAGCTCTAAATAGAGCTTATGGTATTAAACAATGCACAAACGTAGACGTAGTAAGTATTTAATTCTCGTACTGTTTTCTTTGCACATACATAAAATACACCCCGACCAAAACACATACTGACATCAAGATTTAAGAAATTAGAAAAGAAGGATTAAATTATACCTATATTAGTCGCAATATCTTGCTGCAGGCGGCGTCATACAACGTGCGAGCGCTAGACAACTCCAACTTTTTGGTCTTATGACAACGCGCAGTGAAGCAAAACGCGCATATCGATATATTATCGGCAAATGCTCATAAAATTAAATAAAACCTTCACCCTTATTTTTTCATACGATCTACATATTCACTGTTTAATTATGACCCTCATTAAGAAATAAATAATAAAAATGGCCGTTATCCCTTAATCGTCGTCTAATTGTTTTGAAGCGCGTACCTAGTTACTATTGTTTAATTCTATCGATAGCGCGCTCGACTTAAGCACAATACTGCACAAATCATGCACAATGTTGCGCCGAGTACTGTAATAAATAATTTGTTGAGATAAATATTATGTAGCATTAATAGTATAATGAGAAAAAAGTGTATGTGTACACATGTCGGAGTGTACGATATTTATTTAAGCAAATCGTAATTTTTTCTTATACTCGCAGTGCACGACAAGTTGTCACGGCAATTAATCGTTTTCGCAATAAATAAAATAAAATTGTACTTTAATTTCGGAATGTCAACACAAATTGGTGATCATTTGTTTAGATTAAAACATAAAAAATCTTGACAGTTTCTAAAATTAAAAGCGAGTTCATTGCACAACAGTATTTATTTTGGATTTGGTTCAGTTTATTGCCCTCATTGGGTTAAAATGTATTAGTTACGATATTTTCGTAAGTGTTCAGCGTGGTGTTGGCTTCCTAAGTTAAGCAGCGTTTATAAGGTTTTGTTCTGAAATGGGTAACCGTTTTTGTAGCAATTCGTACCATTTTTAAGCGTTGCTGGACTCGTTAAGTAGCAAGTCCCAGTTCCTCCATTTGTTTTCGAAGTTTATTGTAATTATTACTTATTAATTGTAATATTTATAACAAACTTTTGCACACTTTTAATAATAAATAAATATGTTCTAGCAATTACACCAATCATTTAGACCCAAGATAAGTATTATTAATTACTTGCGTTATGTATACTAAATAACGGATAAACATACATAAATACTTTTTTTGCAAACACATACCTAATATACATAGAAAAATACCCAGAACAGAATAAATATTCATATGTATGCATACAAATATTTGTCATGTTTGGGAACCGAACCCACACCCAACCATTGGCTCTACCTCAATGAAGTAGAGCTTATAATAATTCAGACACTGAATATAATATATGATTGTAAGTACAAAAACATATAACGCCTTATATAATAAACTAGCGGCCGCCCGCCACTTCGTCCGTGACCATTCTCTTGAATCATTATATGATTTTAAGGATCTAAACATACATGGGGCAGACTGTGGAAAGGTACTTTGTTTTATATTTTTGATTCAAAGAACAATTTTCGCTTTTTTTTTCATAAACTATTACATTTTAGATAAATATAAAAAAACAATCGAAATATGATTACACTGAAAACACGAAGCGTAGATTTACTTACATGCAACAAAACAATTAAAAAACAAATATTATTTAAGAGTAAGTGATGAAAGAGCCTCGTCCGTTGATCGGCAGGTGCACCACTTGCAGGTGAGGTTGGCTTGGGCTCCTTATGTCTTGATAGGATCCCTATACACCCTTTTCTCGTAGGCAAATATTTAGATTTAGTGTAAGAGTTTGAGAAGTTAGTTCACCAGATATGGTCGCCAGTCATATATCTAAGCCTCTAATTCTACAACCCCCCTAAGTCTACAAGCCACTCGCCACCTGGGAGCCCACGTTGGACCACTTATATAACTTGCGAAAAATCGTATAATATGCCTCTGCCCACCCCTTCTGGGAAACAGACGTGAATGTATGTATGTCATCATCATCATCATCATCATCATCATCATTTCAGCCATCTGAAGTCCACTGCTGAACATAGGCCTCTCCAATTGCTTTCTACGCAGATCGATCCTTTGCCGCCTGCATCCACCGAATGTATGTAGATTTAAATTTAAAAAAAAATACACCAAGGTGCTCCATCATGCAGCCTACCTAATGGACCCTTTAAACCCCTATAAAAAGTTACTAGAAAGGTATCTGCTATGTCCAAACGATACATTTAGTTTAAGATAATGTATGTTCTATATTTTACACAAAGTTAGCGATGATCCGTCCCATATTAAAATGAGTGTAAACTACATTTTCGTTATAACGATACATGCCTGAAGTTTAGATACTATTTATAGACCCGAGTCACGTTTCTTCGATGGCACAACAGTTTGTGATAGTATAATTAAACTTATACAGCTTACAGCTACGGAAAGACGTTTTCCAGTATAACCTTATTAATCCCGATTTACTAATTAAATTTGAAAAAAGGTTCGAAGAAGTTTGTGGTGTGATTTGTGTTGTGATTGTGGCGCCTCTGGTGTGAAAAGTTGTAAGTTATTTTTAAATAATTTTATTTGTTATTTATTTTAAAAAAAAAAATGACTTTGCTGTGTGTTTTTCAAAAGAGAGAGGTTTTTATAATGTGCGTTCTTATTTTAAAAAAGAATAAACAATGGTTGAAATCAAAACATATTACTGGGACTTCTTGGCGGGAAAGTGGAGCGTCATGTCTGCAGTTTTGTTTAATTCTTTAAAATTTGTGATGTTTCGAACATTAATGTATAAAATAACAGTGGGTTATTAACCGTTAAATGTTTGTGAACGTACACGAGTGTTGGTAAATAAATCAAAACAGTGCAACATTCTTAAATTCACCATTCAAATTTTCTCAAGTAAGTCATATGAGATCTCAATATATTACATCTTTACTAACGACCCAAATGGTTTAGGGAAGCGCATCTCATTTACCATTTATTATCTTTATCACCACTCATTCTTATTTACCGGTAGCTTTTATACTCCCCAGAGCCTGGTCCGTTGATCGGCAGGTGCACCACTTGCAGGTTAGCTTGACTCCTGAGATATCGGTAGGAGCCCTATACACTATGTTGACTGTCTGTGTTCGTCTGTTTGTTGTCGTTCTTGTTGACCCGTGAACGCGTCAAGTGGGCCACAATACACTATTATTATATAATATATCGATGGTAGCAATTAACAATATCGTAAGTGAAAAGTCGTTGCTTTTAACAATATCATAAGTCGTTACTTTTCACTTACGACATTGTATAAAGTAACGGCTTTTCGCTTACATACATACATAATGTCACGCCTCTTTTCCGTAGGGGTAGGCACAGATCACATCTTTCCACTGGCTACGATCTTGGCACATACTTTTAGACACACACTTTTAGACTTTTCATTCACACTCATTAACCCTTAATCAAATGGATTTTTTATTACGGTACTGTCAAGTGGGAAATAATTTCCCAATATTTGAATAAGGGTTAACCTCCTCATACACGCCGTCGGTTTAGGGTAAGTACTTTTGACCTGCCGAATCTCCTAAATTTTCTGAATTTGGTCATGGAAGGTCTTAAGTGGTCTTCCCTTCCCAACACTTCCAATCACTTGTTCGTCATAAATAACTTTCGTTAGTCTACTTGCGTTCATCCTCTCAACATGATCGCTTACGACATTGTTAATTGCTACCGTCTATATTTGCCGGACTGTTCCAAAGGGTTACCGCGGCCTCGGTACGCAGCAGGCGCAAAAATTCTTCTTTTGATCCTGCTGCGTTACGATTTTTAGTCAGTTAAAGTTTGACACACCCTTCCGCGCCACCCACAGTGGGTCATTTGATGACTTTTCACCCGAAAAAAACACTATTATTACTATTAATATATATGAGCATCTGAAATTAATAACCTATTCGTAATTCGACTTTCAATCTATTATATATAATTATCTGACAGAATTTTGCCGGGTTCCTAGCCAACATCTTCCTATAGCAAAGCTTTAGTTAAGTGGCGCTGCTTGATTAAATTGATTTTCACAAATGCTTCTTAAGGAAGTCTAGGTTAAATAAATTAATTATGTAATAAATAACCATTCCTTTTGAATCACTATTTATTAGAAAAAATCCGCATTAAAATCTAATGCGTAGTTTTAATATCTAAGCATATTCAGATAGCGGAAAACGATTTTGCAATAGACCATTGATTTTTTGCTTTTTATCTACACTAATAATAATAATAATAATAATTAATTAATACTAATATTATAAAGCGAAAAGATTTGTATTTTTGTATGTAACGAATAAACTCAAATAGTACTGGACCGATTTCAATAATTCTTTTTTCATTAGGAAGTTACATTATCACAGAGTAACATTTCCAAATTTTAATTTGGAAAATAAAGGGGTTTCGTAAGACATTTGGGTTTTTTGGACACAAAGTGTAAAAAATCAACCAGAACAGTTACTCATTTTGCGTACGCTGCCTAAACTATAAAAGATAGAACCACATAATGTGCGAATTAATTGTAGATCTTATAAATATCTACTAAAAAGTCCGCAACACATACCTATCTATGTCGAGTGAAGCACAACAACCATTTTTTTAATTAAAAATCTTAACTTTTTTTGTTTTACATTTAAACGCATTTATTTTACTTACGCTATAAATCCTTATCAAAATAAATTACTTTATCACTAAGTGCAGTTTATGTAGATAATATTTGGTCTTGGAATGATCAAAATTGTACGTTTGGTTTTGAAGTTATGGCGAAATTAAATTATTTAGATTTCTGCTGCACGGCGCCCTATCACAGGTCACAGGCTCCCGACCATCAGTTTATTTTGTTACCTGAAAATAATTTAACGTCAAATGTTGTTTATAGAGAAGCTCTACAATAATTGCTTTAGTTATCTATCCCTAAACAATGGGTTGCACTCCGGGACTGCCGGTATGAGTGAAAACTTAGTATTAATTACATTAAAATTTTTTCATCATTAACAACTTCCACAGGTGTTATTATTCTAAGCTTCCACATAAAAACCTGGGTATCATTTTGCTGACCGTGTCTTTTCTGGGTAGGCATTTTGCAGCGGTAACCGACATTCACGCGGGCGGAGCCGTGGGCGACTGCTAGTTGATAGATAAAGTGATTCAAAAGAAAGGTTTATATATATGTCACGCGGAAGAAGTCGCAGGCGGCCGCTAGTTGATCATAATTATTTCATATCTGAACTTTACTTTATGGAACTAACTACATTGATATATCGTTATTTTTTTAAACAAATCCCGTAGCTAGCTTTCAAATCCCGTTACCTAGCTGTTCGTCCTCGCTGTATCCTTGAGTGGGACCCTGAGGTCACGACCTGACCTCAATGTTGACCTTGCCATGGCCTTGCCAAGGCTCCGCCCGAAGGTAACTAGGATGTAACCTCGATTCCACGGACGAGGCCAGGCTACGAGGTCGTCCTCCAAAAAGGTCGTAGAGAGGGACAGCATTACTGTGACGTCACGAATAGGCTGTCTTTAAGACGTCATACGACCTAATAAGGTCGTTTTTAGATGTTTTGGCATCAGTCGTTTAATTTAAGGATAGGTACTTAAAAATTTAAAAGCAAACAACTTTAAAATCAAAAGACCTTAAAAGCAAAATAAGGAACTTCGAGATCATGATCACGTCTAGTTTGACATTTGTTTATTTTGGGGTTACGGCGTAGCGACGGGGGGGAACAGAGGGGGCCATGGCCCCTTAAATTTTATTTAAAATGTAACGATCTGAGCGATTATATCCACGGTGAAGTTTGCAAACTTAGCAAACATATTGTTATTGTTAATTATATTATAAAAGACAAAATAAAATTAGCTTTTTTTATTGACTACTAATTAAAATACAAGGGCGGCAAATTTCCAGTTCGACCCGGGCGGCGAAAGCCATCGCTACACCACAGAGGTTACGTCACAGAATAGGCTGTTTCTTTAGTAGACGTCATTCGGTCTTCTAAAGAGGCTTTTAAAAAGGTCGAATGTCGCTTTTAGAATTTTCAGTATTAAACACATAGATATAAGATTTATTTTATTGTTTTATAAACACATTTTTTTTAAATTCATATCCCAATAAAAAATTGTACATAACATTTAAACAAAGCAAACAGTAATCACAGTTTAGTAAACTGCAAAAATGGTTTTGGTTTAAACGCGGGAAAATTCACATCTAGGCATTGTTTTCTCTTCTCACATACATACATAATATCACGCCTGTTTTCCCTAACGGGTAGGCATAGGCAATTATATGCCCACATTTCGCCATCTATATTGATGATTCCATTTTTAGTTGGGTATAAAAGTTAATTAATTTTTAAGGTGAACGCACACTTATCTGAGCCGAACGAGTCCGACGAAACGAAATATGGATTCTCTGTATGAAATAGCTCGAAGAACCGATGGGGCGTTTACGTTCTTCAATGGCGACCACGAAAATATATGTAGACCTATGAACTGGTCAAGGCGGTGCGTGGGGAGCCGGTGTTTACAGGGGGCCCTACCGCCTAATTCGATGACTTTCAGCTATTTCATTTAGATCTAAATTTTGTGAGGTTCATCAATCCGTACCGGGGACTCTGCCGAAAAACATGGATTAATGACCTTCAATCCGTGACAATAGGCAGAAAAGTGAAGCGACTCTGAATAAATGATAATTTTTGCGTATGGATGACACATTTTAACGTAAATCCTTACTAATCCTTACTATAATATTATAAATGCGAAAGTAACTCTGTCTGTCTGTCTGTTACTCTTTCACGCCAAAACTACTGAACGGATTTGAATGAAATTTGGCATACAGATGGTCTAGACCTTGAGAAAGGACATAGGCTACTTTTTATTTCGAAAAGGGGGTAGTTAAGGGGTAAAAGGGGGGGGGGGTAACATGATATTTAAAAAAATTGGGTGTATCAAGTTTAAAAAATATTTTGGCTTTTGAAGTTAAAGTTCTTTTTAACGAATTCTCTGCATCGCCGCCGCTGATATCGACTATACCTACTAATGATTCTTATTAAATAATTAAAAATGCTACCCAAAGATACTACTGACTATTCCTACTGACTATTCCACGCGGACGAAGTCGCGGGTAACAGCTATATAAAATAAAACACAGATCGAGACTGTCAAATATCACGTCAATCCTTCAAAATTTGTGTCTAAATTTAGAACGCCATTTTGTATTGAGTTCCATGTGTTCGGCGGTATGTAAGAATCAATTAGAAATCCATTTTGCCTTATAATCGATTACCAGCAAGTTAGGCGGTACGGCCCCAGGATCGATCAACGTGGAAAGCAATTGAAAGGCCTATGTTCAGCAGTGGACGTCCAATGGCTGAAATGATGATGATATGAAATCCCATGAAACCTTGCATACCCGCCGCGACAAATCTGGAAGTGTGTTTAGTTTTTTTCAAAAGGAATCCAAAAATTCCTTTCGGTCGACGCGTTCGGCTCTGATAGGTGTGCGTTGACCTTTAAAGATTAAGTAACAGTAATACCTAACTAAAATATACACAGTTCTACTCTTAATATTATTTATATAAAATATTTGCAACATCAAAAACATTGCAACGTAAACACTTGAACAAAAACTAAACATTTTAAAACTACATGACGGCATAAATATGTAAACTAAACCATAAAAATATTATAACAAACATTTAAACAGGCTGAATTATCTCTTAGCTAGTAGAGAATAGGATTGAAATCGTTTAGTAATGTTAAATTTAATTTTATGTGAACCGTACTCGTTTTGGCTAATATTAGCACCAGGAGCCAGAGAGGCTTGTAAACAAAGTGAAATAGTTATTTTATTATAATGCTTTTTCGATGTAACGTTTAAAATTTATAACTAATAACGTTAGTTATACTTTCTGTAACAGTCATTTCATTTTGTAAGAGGAATTTTGTAACAATATTCTATATTTGACATAGGTTTTTATATCATCGTAGCTTAGCCACATAAAGTCTACTAATGGATAGGCCTCTCTTAGTCTTGCCGCCGCCGTCACCAAAACATCACCCCATTTCCTGTGGGTTCTTTGGATTAATTATATTCCCGGTTATCACTCTATGAAGTTGTCGTTAAGCCATGTAAGAGGCCTTATAGAGCGGCTTAAAAAATTCAAACAGCAGTTCAATCATAATAATAATCAGCTTTTTATTCAGGTAAATTATACCAATGCACAGAAAAGAAAACAACAAATAAAAATTATAAATACAGTACAGTTCATTTGTATACATTTTGTTTAATATAAAAAATCCAACCAAATAACATTATATAACCTAACATAATAATAATTATTAATAAAATGTTACAAAAGATATAATATATAAGATACATATAAGCTCAGCCTTTTTTTTTTTTTTTTTGATTTAGGTACGTCGGTAACAAAATGCATTTACGCACTGTCTCCCGGCCAAAGGGGGACCGAGAGAGGTGTGTGGGACTCACCACCGGCAGACACGACCGCCAGCAATAATACCCACTAAAAATCTTCCGACGACGCCCGCCGCTTGTTGAGAAAGAGGCGGGGCGCCAGTACCTGGGTTGCAGCTCTGACACCCCGCCCGCGGCCAACGTCCCCCGGACCAAAACCGGGAGGACCTCCTCAGAGAGACGCAGTGGACGCGCCCCTCCTACCTCCCTGTGCGACCATAGCGTGTGTGGCCGACTTCTCGGAGGGTCCATGGTTAGACAGCAGGAGCCCCCTGCCCCCGCTGCCTAAACCCTCCTGGCGCTGCTGAGCGGGCCCTCCTGGCCTACCCGCAGCGCCCTCCAAAGGTCCCTCTTAGTTTCCCCCCCGGTAGTCAGTACTAAGGGCACCCAGAGTCGTCGGTCTCTGGGTGTTACCTTTTCCCTAGCGCCTCCTGCGCCCTACCGGGAGGTACTCAGCCCCCCCACCACGACAAGGTGGAGACCAGTCGGGGGGGATATAAGCTCAGCCTATACCAACTTCTACCAACCTGCACTGGTTCCGCGTGGTTCAGTATGACCCAATATTTATTTTATTTATTTATTATATTTAGAAACAAACAGTCATATACAAAAAGAGATTAGTACTAAAATTAAACATAGTTTTAGACCTATAGTTTCATATCTAAGGCACTTAAAAGAAAAATAAAGAGTTTTCTCGAAATTATATAAAAACTAGATAATTATAACATTACATACAAGTGCATACACATACATTCATACATACATATATGCAAACAGCTATATATACGCCCGTATACATACTTAGATACACATACCAATGCAATATTTAAACAATGTAATATATACACACACACACATACCTACTCATATCTATATGTATATTAACTGTAAACAGTATCTGTAATACTAACATACAATAATAAGATACAACCATTAAATTATAAACACCACAGTTAAGTCGAGGCAAGTAATTGCAACGATATTTTCTTAAAACAATTTAAACTATCACTAAAAAATCAATATCCTCTTACTTGTCTCCTGAGAGGAAGCCCGTGTTCAGTAGTTGTACTTTATTGGGCTGAGATGATTAACTGTCTACAATAACACCGTTTCTGAACACCCAATACCTACTGCGAAGCTATGCGCGCTTCTATAAGTAATTAAATCACCATTAATTACACATTAACATAGCGGTGTAGTACAATTGTCTCAATAGTGTACATTGATTGGCCGTTGGGATTAATTATAGGGTGATTACATTAAGCTGTGTAGCCAATAGCTATTTGTACAGGCGCAGGCGCCACCTATTGACATATTGTAGTGAGTTATTATTGTTTCATTCGGTTTGGGTTTAAAAAAAATTCTAAAGAAATTTTACATTTTACTTAATAGAAAATTTAGGCTTAACTATTTTGCTTGATTTTTCATCAGAAAAAAAAAAAGGCTTAACTATTAAAAAAATACAATATGACTGCTAAGCATTGAGCAATTCAGAATTACAGCAACAGTAAGTAACACAAACATTTCTTACATAGTGAAGTAGTTGTAACAGACATTTATATATTAGGTCGGGGAAAAAGTCTTTTCGCATAACGTAGGTATAAACTTATTATAAATTTTTTTGACTGTACTATTTGTGTCTGGCTGGTTTTGGTAACATTAAAAAGGTTCCATTATAAAGAAAAGAAAAAAATAAAAAAAAGTTGTTTCCCGCTATTTTTCATTTGTTTTTCTCTCCGTAAAAATGAGTGAACCTAATGAAGAAATTCGATACATTTTAAAATTTTATTACAAAAAAGGCAAAAATGCAACTCAAGCAGTGAAAAAAATTTGTGATGTTTATGGACCTGATGCAGTGTCAGTAAGAGTAGCACAAATTTGGTTCAAACGTTTTCAGTCCGGAAATTTTGATGTTAAAGATGCACCTCGCTCTGGTCGCCCTGTTACGAATAAAATGGACGCCATTTTTGAAAGAGTGGAGCAAGATCGGCATATTAGTAGTTACGATGTAGCTGAAGAACTGGGAATTGACCACAAAACAGTTTTGACCCATTTGAAGAAAGCTGGTTATACAAAAAAGCTCGATATTTGGGTGCCACACGAGCTCACTCAAAGAAACTTAATGAACCGTGTACTCATTTGCGATTCATTATTGAGACGTAATGAAACCGAGCCGTTTTTGAAGAGATTGATAACTGGCGATGAAAAGTGGATCACGTACGACAAGAACGTGCGAAAAAGGTCGTGGTCGAAAGTTGGCCAGGCTTCACAGACTGTGGCCAAACCTGGCCTAACACGAAATAAGGTGATGCTGTGTGTATGGTGGGATTGGAAGGGCATTGTTTATTATGAGCTTTTACCGCCCGGCAAAACCATCGATTCTGATCTTTACTGCCAGCAACTGATGAGATTAAAGGAAGCAGTCGAGAGAAAACGGCCGGAATTGATCAACAGGAAGGGTGTGGTCTTTCATCACGATAACGCTAGACCACACACATCTTTAGCCACTCAGCAAAAATTAAGAGAGTTCGACTGGGAGGTCCTAGTGCATCCACCATATAGCCCTGACCTTGCGCCTTCAGATTTTCACCTGTTTCGGTCTCTGCAGAATTCTTTAGGTTCTGTAAGGTTGACCTCAAGAGAGGACTGCCAAAACTATTTGTCCCGTTTTTTTGATCAGAAGTCCCAAAGTTTCTACAGTAACGGGATAATGTCTCTGCCCACAAAATGGCAGAAAGTTATTCAACAAAACGGTACATATATATTGTAAATAAATGTAAATAAACTTTGAAAAAAGTGTCTTGACTTTTCATACAAAAATACGAAAAGACTTTTTCCCCAACCTATTATGTATATATATCTACATACTGACTGAAAAAAAAAATCGTCGTATCCTCTTCTCAACTCTTCTCCACTCAAGTCTTTCTTTTTGTTTTGATAGTGGCTTATAAATAATAAATAAATATTTCTGAAACTTACTCCAATTATTTAGTTCCAAGATAAGTATCATTAAGAACTTGTGTTATGGATAATAAATAACGGATAAACATACATAAATACTTTTTTATTTTATTTGTAAATACATACTTAATATATATAGAAAAACACCCAGACCAGAACACATATTCATATTTATAGACTCAAATATTTGTCCTGTGTGGGAATCGAACCCACGACCTCAGAAGTGGAGTGCGGGTATACTCGCCACCACGCCATATCGGTCGTCAATATCTATAATTATGATATTTTCGTTGATATGTAGTGCAAATATTAATAGTAATTATATATCACAATTTTACAACGCGGCGTGAGTTTTTTATTTATTTAATTTAACATGTTATATGGCATAATATGTTTATAATTATGTCACAATAAAATTATAATTTTATCAGAAAATTACAATAATTATCTAATATGTGTGTAATGTGGGTGTATTGGGTTCCTACCAAGATCTAAGGAGCCCAAGCGAACCTCATCAGCAAGTGGTGCACCTGCCGATCAACGGACGAGGCTCCGGCGAACATAAATGTTCCCGGTAAGCGGCAATAGGCTCGACACTTATTACGTGGGAACAACTATATAATTTGCGAAGAGTGGGCGTATAATATGCCTCTGCCTACCCCTTCAGGGAAGTAGGTACTATCTGCATCATTTCCGCTTTGAGAAGTTCGCTGTTCAAAGACGTATCTAGTGGACTCCTATGTATGTTTTGTGTGTATAAAATTAAAAAATTTAATTATTGAATAAATATCTACTTAAATTCAATTATGATATTCAAGCTAAGCTTAATTCCGAATTACCTTAATACAGGCACCCTTAAGATGTGATAACTGTAAAAGTAAACACTTCCACACCGAAAGACAACTAAAATAAAAGAAATTAATGATCAATTAACGACTAGGCGGCCTCATTGTCAATCACTCCGACGCCGGCGCAGCGCCAGACACCTGTCTCCACACGTCACCTTCTTGACAGAGCTGTCACTGTCATTCAGACGCCTGGACTGACACGAATAAAACATGGCGGTGGACCGTTACAGCAATATTTACTTTAATATACTTTACTGCAATTACTATTGGAAATAAATTAAATAATTGCCTATTACTGCACACAGCGCTTCTAACAGCTCTTTGGACCTAGACCCGAAGATTTGCTGGCGGTCGCGTCTGCCGGTGGAGAGTCCTACCTCGCCTTTCTTGCCCCCCTTTGGCCAGAAGGCAGTGCGTAAATGCATTTTATTACCGACGTAAGATAAAACGAAGAAAAAGCTAGACTTGCTCGGTCATAGGGGGTCATCCATAAATTATGTCACTCGAATTCCGTAATTTTTTTGACCTCCTTCCGTCCTTGTCAAGGCTGGTCACACTTGTGGGACTCCCTCCTCCTTAGTGTGATGTCACATATTTTGCAATTGTACAGCAAGAAATAATTACATCAAAACAGTAGTTCCAAAATTTTCATTATGACCTCGGTTTTAAAATGTGTCGTCACGAAATTTAGGAACCCTCCCATCCCCTTGTCACCCCATGTCACACTTCGTCAATCCACTCCCACCTCCTTAACGTGTGACGTCATTTATAGACTTTGTCATATTTTTAATCTGTCATTAGCAAGTGGTATTTACCCTCCCCAATGGAAGCTTTCTAGGGTAACTCCAATTCAGAAGAGTACTGATAAATGTAATGTTGAAGAATATCGTCCCATTGCAATTCTATCATGCCCGGGTAAAATATTTGAAGGTATTCTTCATAAACGAATATACGAGCAGGTCGAAAGGTACCTTTGTATGGAACAGCATGGGTTTAGAAACAAACGGTCGGTGAACAGTAACCTCCTTACCTTGGTGAACTATATTGCCAGTTGCCTCGACCGTGGAGGCCAAGTAGATGTCTTATACTTCGACTTCCGGAAGGCCTTTGATAGGGTTAACAATGATATTCTGCTGGAAAAACTATGTGCGATTGGTTTCGCTCCTAGTCTTCTTCATCTCATTGCAGACTATCTTCGCAATCGCCAGCAGTTTGTCAAGCACGGTCTTTATGAGTCTAAGCCCTATCATACGCGTTCTGGAGTGAGTCAAGGGTCAATACTTGGTCCCCTCCTTTTCATTTTAATGATCAATGATTTGCCGTCAGTCGTCCGTTACGCTAGATCGCTTTTATACGCTGATGATCTCAAAATTTTCATGGAAATTAAATCCATTGAGGACTGCTTGTTGCTCCAAAGGGAAATCGACGCCGTTAACGATTGGAGTGTCACTAATAAAATGGAATTTAACTGTGCCAAGTGCTATGGAATGACTTTCGGACGCATGTTTCACCCTTTTGAATTTCAGTACAAATTAGGCCAAAATTTAATAACAAAATCTACAGTCATAAAAGATCTAGGGGTAACATTCGATCGAAAACTAACTTTTCATGACCACATAACCGCTGTCGCAAAGGAGTCGTACCAACGTTTGGGTTTTGTATTGCGAAACTCACGAGACTTTAGGACTGACGGAGTGGTGAAACTAATCTTTAGTGCGCTGGTCCGAACAAAACTTGAAGCCAGTGCAAGTGTGTGGCATCCACATGAAAGCAAATATACACTGCTTTTGGAAAAAGTTCAGAAGGCATTCCTTAGGTTTTTGTATAAACGTAGATACGGTTACTACCCTTATATGTATCCTACCAAGTTTCTCCTTGGCCAATTAGAATACAATTCTTTAGAGGTGAGAAGAGCCTGTGATCAAATCATCACTATAATTAAAATTTTACGTGGTAGTATAGACTCTCCTGATCTTCATGGTGAGCTGTGTCGACTTTATGCACCCGATAATTATTATAGGAGCAGGAAACATAAACTGTTTGCTGGGCCTACCTGCCGAACCGTAGCCCGCTCAAAATCACCCATTCCGCGGACACTCAACGCACTTAATGCCATCCTGGAAACAGCACCCGACTGTGATTTGTTTGCGGATGGATGGCCTGAGATTTTGTCAGTGTGTCTGAGGTATTGTGAGAGAATGGGATAAAAGAAGTTTTTAAGTGTGAGATTTTAATATTATATTAACTTTTACTGTTTTTGATAATTAGTGTAATTGGTTTATTCCGTTCTAATTAAATAAATAAATAAATAAATAAATAAATAGAGAGTAATAGGTCATCCTAGTATTATCCCAGTTGTGCTAAGAACTTAAGGTCTGCTCACTGGACTACCTAGATTTGACTGAATTTCAGTTTATATATTATTATTATACAGTATGAGGTACTTTGTAATGATAAAATAAATAGAAGCGCTCGTAAAGCAGAGTTTACAGAAGCCAGTCTTTGGATGGGTGACCGTTTATGTGTTTATGTTTATTTGAATTGGGCGGCTTGAAAAATTCAAACAGCAAACAGCAGGACGCCATACACCTGCTTCCGCCCTCCCTCCGCACCTTGGTATGTGAGAGAAGGCTCGCGCTCAGTAGTGGGACGTTAATGGGCTGAGATGTCAGGTACTTATTATAATTTGGACACATTAAACGTTATTTACTTTCCAAAAATGTATGTACATTATGCAGATTGAATGCAGATTTCCAGAAAATAACAAATCAGGATCCAGGATCTGTCCGTTTATCTGATCTTTAGAGCTGTTAGTTTAATGAATATTCGGATGCTAAACCAAGTGTCAGATGAAAGGCGAATTAATGCGTTATTTATAATTGATTCTGACAAACAAATTCTGGCGATGGCTCTGGCGCTGCTTTCAAGAACAGTGTTAGCGATCAGTACTTGTGAAATATATGAGTCAGAAAAAGTTCAGCGCTTCTGTTACTTAAGAAATAAATTATTTACAAAAAAATATGTAGGTCATCAATAACTCCTCAGCTAAATTAAGCATTTTAAGCCGAATTACCTATTGCCACAATTATTGTAACTGACATTGTCAGATTAATTGAGTATGCTTGCATTTTGCATTACACTAAAAATGGCCTAAGATGAGCATCTGCCCTCCATAACTTTCTTGCTAGTTTCCCTTACAAAGAGCGGTGGTTTGAAACCTGGCACTTAAGAGAATCAGTTTATTAAAGTAACATAGATTTGCAATTATCCACTGGGTATGTGTGTCAAGCGAACGTAGTCACGGGTGGCCATTAGTTTTAGGACACTTATTGAACAAAGCTACAGGTGTAAGCGTAACAGTGTTATACTGGGATCAATGGATCATAGATCAACAATGAACGCCAAGCTGGCAGCCAGCCAGCCGGATGAATAATTCATATCATAACACATAACACATTCTGAAGTGACAAATGCTGTCTTAGTCAGCTTCCAGTCTTAGAAATAGGCTTCCCCAGCGTTTAATGGGGGGGTATTACGAAATTATAATGCTAATGATTCGTTCTATTGCTGACTGCAATTTTGTCCGTATGTCCTAAGAACTGTGCCAGTCTGAACAGGAAGTAGCTTATTGATAGACAGACAGTTCCATGCAAGGGTCTCTGAAATTTGAGCGCTACTTTACAAGGCCGGGAGTGTCTTCGGATAAATTGTTAAGGAATTTAGCTAGGTTCTCCTGAAACAACCTTCAAAGTATGCTCCTTCAGAAACGATACACTTACGCCAACGAATAATCCAATCATCAAAACATTTTTTGAACTCTATTCCCTTGAATTTTTAGAGCTAGAGCTACAGCTGGTGAATATTGTGGTTGCTCGATGGTATTTGTTGAGTGTTTGGACAGAAATTAGTTCACAGTGATCGCCTTGTGCGTAGGCGCATTATCGTGGTGCAAAATCCAAGAATTTTCTTTCCAGAAATGTGGCCTTTTTCGTCGAATTTGTTCTCTTAAACGCCGCATAAAGCTCAAATAATATTCTTTATTTACCGTTTGTGACCTTCTGGCAAAATTCCGAGTGCACAACACCGCGATAGTCAAAGAAAACAATGACTTTGACTTTGGTTTAGTTGGAAGGTGCCATTCCGAAGCTTGTTGACTAGTTTGCATGTCAAATTTTTAGTCGACTTTTGACGACCGATATGGCGTGGAGGCGAGTATACCCGCACTACGATTCTGAGGTCGTGGCTTCGATTTCCACATAAGGCAAATCTTTGTTCAAGTTATTTGCATAAATGCATCATTTTCGTTATTCAGTGCAGTCAATAACAAGTTCGTCATAGTCGAGTGTTCAAAACTGTATGTGTAATCTTCTTAGATAAATAATAGTGCTTATGTTTGCCCAAAAGAGGGCAGTGTACTTAACGTATGTACGTAATTAGATCGCACAAGCGTTAACTGTTTTCGAACTCATATATACTGGACCGTAAATAAACAGGGCCACCCGCTACCTTGGAACTCTTATTCAATTTTCTCAAAACATATAAAACTTACAACTATTAAAATTATATCTAAAAAAAGGGCATTACATGATGGTTAAAATGATTGGAAACTTGTTGGGGTTAATCAATTCATTAAGTGCTTATTACGCATTTCATCATCATTTTACAATCAAGAGGAATTTTCCAGTCGTGATAATCATAAAGTTAAACAAAAATGTATGCGACAAAAATAGAAAAAAAAATTAAGTCGAATTCAGAAAATAAAACAAATTTGCAGACATGACGCTTCACTTTCCCGCCAAACTATTAAAACAATAATTCAGAATCTGACAAATTGTTGACAGGTGAACATGACATCCGTCGTATGATACGTGACATAGTTAATTGCTCTGTTCTTGTTCCAAGTTTGTTCTTGTCAACGGATAAATTCCTCTGTTATTTTAAATGTGAAAGTTAGTATGTTTGGACCATGGATTTGTTATTTAATCACATACTCTTCAATACATATCTTATCCACATACTGTGCAGACTAGAAATACTCAAAGTTATCTCTCTCAGACTCTCTCTCTCGCAAAAAATGGTAACCTTTCCCTTCAAGACCAGACCAGAGCAGGGGCCCTACTGCCGAATTCGATGAATTTCAGCTATTTCATCTAGATCTAAATTTTCTGAGGTTCATCAATCCATTCTGGGAAATCTGCCGAAAGCATGACCTTGGCAGACTACTGAAGCGACTAATTAATTAAATAATTATTATTTACGTTTCGATGACATATTATTACATGAATATTAATAATTTGTGATGTAATTTAAAAAAACACAGATAGACACTGTAAAATCTTATGTCAATCCTTCAAATTTTGTGTCTTAATGGAGAACGCCATCTTGTAGGTATCGAGTTCCATGTGTTCGGCTGTACGATAGAATCAATTCGAAATCAATTATAGAATAGATAGAATAGATCTTTATTGCTAAGACTGTGTACATTTTGCTGGTGTTCATGCATTACATTAGTAACAACAGTGTACCCGTTGCGGGCGTGCAATTTATACAACTTACAACTAGTTACTTAATATTATTCGTTAAAAAGTATTCATTCAAATTGTAAAATGGTTTATTTATTAGCCAGGCTTTTTCTCATAATCAGCCATATTTTGCCTCATAATCGATTACCAGCATGTTCGGCGGTAGGCCCCCAGACTTACGACTTATTTCGAACACACCAGACAAATCTTTGTGATTTTGTAAAACCATGTGAAAATGTTATTATTTTAAATAAATAAATAAAATAAAAAAACGATTTTCCAGCTCTTTTAACCCGGGTCTATCAAGCGGGGCATGAAACGGCTTTATGCAGACCGTCATGTTAGGGTCATCATCATCATATCAGCCTTATAAAGTCCACTGCTGAACATTAGCCTCCCAATAGATTACATACATTACACATACATTACATTTTCCATAATCACCACGCTGGGTTGGTGGATGCAGTTTGAGCCAGTACGCAGGATGACGCTGGGTGCCAATTATCTGGTAAATCAAATCAAATCAAATCAAATACTTTTTATTTCATAAACTATTACATAGTACTTGAAAACGTCAAAATTATAAAACAATAACAAAAACAAATGAAATATAATTATACTAAAATCACGAAGCTTAGATTTACTTGCAACCAAACAATTTAAAAAAACAATAAATATTTAAGTGTAAGTGAATCTAAGTGCCAGTTCCGAGCCACCGCTCTGTAAGAAGAACTGGCAAGAAACTCACAGGCTATGCTCTTTTAAATTATCGATTGGTTAGTTTCAATCTTCATTTGTCTGTGACGTTAAACAATGCAACATAATATAACATTAACAATATTCATGTTTTAAGTCATTCATATTAGAATAGCCTTTATGAAACGGCAGTTTAATCCCAAGCATTTTTATCAGCCATTAGTCTTTGATAGAATAGTATCCCTTTAAAGACAGCTTGCGTTTTATTGTTAATTTAAATTTATTTAGGCTTAATTGCTGTATATTGCTTGGGATTGGGATTATAGAATCGCACACATTGACCTTTAAAAGATTTGTTAATTTTTTGGAGCCTAGTGGCAGGTACAACTAGTATAAACAAACTTACCCGCCACTGTCAAAATACAACCTAGGTAGGATTTCTCTTCGTCGACTTTAAGGCTACCCGTGAGATGAGAGGGGGTGGCACTCGTGGTCCCCACACGGTACTCAAGCCGATATATTAGGCTGCAACCGTGTTACCGTGATTGTTTTATAGTATGGAGCGCTCTCATTAACTGGACTGCATCGACTGCTAACCATCAGGCAGAATGACGTCATTACGACACATCCAAAAATATCGTTATAAGTTTGACTTCCATAAGAGCTCTATTGAGCAATACTATAAATAAATAAATATTACCGACCCTTACACCAATAATTTAGTTCCAAGATAAGTATCATTACGAACTTGTGTTATGGATACTAAATATACTTAAATACTTTTTTTTTTGATTAATACATACCTAATATATATAGAATAACACCCAGATCAGAACAAATATTCATATTTATACACACAAATATTTGTCCTGATTGGGAATCGAACCCACGACCTCAGGAGTGGAATGCGGGTATACTCGCCACCACGCCATATCGGTCGTCATAACGGATAAACATACTTAAAAACTTTATTTCTGTAAATACATACTTTATATACATAGAAAAACACCCAGACCAGGACAAATATTCATATTTATACACACAAATATTTGTCCTGTGTGGAAAACTTGAATGAATGATTTTGACTTTGACTTTATCTTGACAAGTTGGACAATTCCAATTCTTCTTTACTCTTACTTCGGCTTGTAGTCAAATAAATTAAGTAGTTAATTAGGGGACATTATTGAAAAAGTCAATTAGTGGTTTAATTGTGAAAAGGGTAGCAGAAAGACGAAATATTGATTTAAGCTTGCCCTTTACCGTTTACATTGGGTTAGGTACACACCTGGAGCAACGTTCTTATTATTAGCCAGTCATTAATCACTGGAAGATATACTGTCAATGAAACTATACTCGCGAGCAAACAAATCGACTCGCGAGTGTGGACTATTTAAGTAAAGGTGCGTTCATACTATGTCGTGACGACAGATTATCGCCACTTGTAGGTTTATAAAGGTGTTTACATACAGGTTGTGGGAGGTGTATAGAGAACGTCCCCCCCGACTGGTCTCCACCTTGTCGTGGTGGGGGGGCTGAGTACCTCCCGGTAGGGCGCAGGAGGCGCTAGGGAAAAGGTAACACCCAGAGACCGACGACTCTGGGTGCCCTTAGTACTGACTACTGGGAGGGAAACTAAGAAGGACCTGTGGAGGGCGCAGCGGGCGGGTCAGGAGGGCCCGTCAAGCAGCGCCAGGAGGGTCTTAGGCAGTAGGGGCAGGGGGCCCCTGCTGTCTAACCATAGACCCTCCGGGAAGTCGGCCACACACGCTATGGTCGCACAAGGAGGTAGGAGGGGCGCGTCTACTGCGCCTCTCTGAGGAGGTCCTCCCGGTTTTGGTCCGGGGGACGTTGGCCGCAGGCGGGGTGTCAGAAGCTGCAACCCAGGTACTGGCCCCCGCCTTTTTCTCAACAAGCGGCGGGCGTCGTCGGAAGATTTTTAGTGGGTATTACTGATGGCAGTCGTGTCTGCCGGTGGTGAGTCCCACACCCCCTTTCGGTCCCCCTTTGGCCGGAAGGTAGTGCGTAAACGCATTTTGTTACCGACGTAAAACAAAAAAAAAAAAAAAGGTGTACAGAGAAGGTACCATATTTTTTCTTTTTTTTTACGTCGGTAACAAAATGTATATACGCACTGCCTCCCGGCTGAAGGGAAGGCAGACACGACCGCCAGCCATATCCACTAAAAACCGACCGACTCCACATATCCACTAAATTCCGACTACGCGTTGGAAAGGATAGCAATCCTATCAAGACCTCAGGAGCCCAAGCCAACCTCACCTTCCAAACAACGGCCGAGGCTCTGGCGAATATAAAAGTTCCTGGGAAGCGACAATAGGGTCGCCACATATTACGTGGGACCAACCACCTAATCTTAAATTTTAAAGACCCTTTCTCGCTGTGGGTGGAACGGAAGGTGTCCCAGACTTTTACTGACTAAAGTGTAAAGGGATCCCACTATCATCTTTGGAATCCAGGCCAACCTCACCTGCAAGTGATCCACCTGCGGATCAACGAACGAGGCAAGGCTATGGCAATAAAAAAAAATTCTTAGTAAGCGGCAACAGGCTAGCCACCCATTACGTGGGACCAATGATACAATTGGCGAAGTGTGGGTATATAATATGCCTTCATACTCAATGTCTTTATTGCACTCCATATGTTACAAAGATGTTATTTATAATATCACAGATACAATATGGACCCTGTAGGGTATGGCAACTTAGAAGAGAGGAGGATGCTAGCTTTTTATTTAGATTAGTTAGATTTAGATTATTGTATTCAGTTTATTATACAGTAATATTTATATGGAAAATTAAATTAATTCTATACCTATTAAATTAAATTTATATTATATTGTATTGTAATGGTAAATATGTTATATTATTTGTACATAATGCTTTGAAGCGCTCGTAGCTCTGCGGTGCTCGGTGGTCGGAAACGATCACCGAAGTACAGCAGAGTTTACAGAGGTCAGTCCTTGGATGGGTGACCGTTTGTGTGGCATTTGATATCGAGCGCTTCCGTGCTTCGGAAGGCACGTTAAGCCGTTGGTCCCGGTTATCACTAAATGTGGTAGTCGTTAAGCCATGTTAGAGGCCTAATGGGCGGCTTGATAAATTCTAACAGCAGGACGCCATACACCTGCCTCCGCCAATCCGCACTGGGTCCGCGTGGTGGAGTATGACCCAATACCCTCGCATCTTGGTATGTGAGAGGAGGCTCGTGCTCAGTAGTGGGACGTTTATGGGCTGAGATGATGATATAATGCTTTAGCATTATAAATATGTAATTATGTAATCCTCCATGCCTCTCCCTACACCTTCCGGGAAACAGGCGTGATTTTATTTATATATGTATGAAATATAATCCGAATATGAGTGTGGTCACTAAATCAATTAATTATGAGCGTACATTGTGGATAATTATAATCGGCGCACGTCAAGTAGGACAGAATGTATGCAATATCTAGATTTGTCTCAACAGCTGCGATATAAAACGTTTTATAATAACAAATGGTTTCTACACCGCGCGCTTTGCCTGCTATTTATAACGTATAGCCTGGGGGATGTGGTGCGCTGAATTTGTTACTGTCGATATTTCGTTGCACTCAGATCAGGGGCCTACTCTAATTCAATGAAAACGAAAGTTCGTTATACTCATCTCTTTCACTCGAGAATGATATGCCTAGAGTGTGAAAGAGATAGTTATAACGAAGTTTCGTTTTAGAATTAGTTAGAGAATTAGAGTAGGCCCTCAAACGACAGGCTTGCATCAATGTCGGTTTACGCCCCTAAAAAGACCTGACACTCTGCGTACACAAAGATTTCAAATATGGAATATCGGCAAACAAACTAGTATTCCCAAATTCATTTCCAAATAAACGAATGCTACTTTCTACTCTAAATCTTCGTAACACGTATCGTAACTTAAATAAAATAAGTAAAAAGAATTTGAGTTCAGAACTTGAATAACTATTTTATTGGTTTGATCCATATAGCCCGCGTGAGCGATCCATCTCTCTCTATAGTCGGTCCCTCATGTCTGAGGATCGTGGTTAGCATCGGAGTAACATCTGGAGCGGATGATCTGCTTCCACCGGTTCCGATCCAGCGCGTCTTTCACGATCAGAGATCGAGCGATCCATATAGAGTTATAAAAACTACTTCCTGTTTGATTATTGGTCACTATTGCCTTAACAAATTTTGGCGTCACTTTTGTCCTTGAGGGCTTAAATAAACATGTACCTCATCATACCCTAGCATTATCCCGGTTGCCCTAGACTTTAGCTTAGGGCCAAGGGCCTGATCACTGGTTTACCGAGATTTTAGCTGAATATAAGTTAGTACATGGAGCGACTATCGTCTGACCTCCTCATCCTAGAGGGAAACATCATCTTATGGTTAAACCAGCTGTCGGGATGTTAGAAGGCACTGACTTCCTAACAACAACTGTCATAGATGTTTATTCCAGACGGAACCAACGGCTTAACGTGCTTTTCAGGGCACGGAGCATGCAAATAATATCTACATAACTTTGAAAAGTCTGCACTTTGCAAGTCTGCAAGTTTGCACTCTCTGAATTTGAAGGCAATTTGTTTTGCCACTGGGCTGTGGCTATTGCCGCTAAATAAAAATGTACACATTCGGTGTTATTCAAATTCAGTTACTCAAGGTTGGATTTATTCCGAAGCACGTGCGAACGTCACTAAAAGTGCCACTATGCCTCCTAGGAGAGAAGCTGGCAAGGAACTCAACAACGTTCTGTCTATGACATTAACGAAATCCAATAATCAATACATTCCGTGTTTTGTCTAGTTATACAAAATTAAGATATTATTCTCTGGCTCTCGATAAAACACAGAATCTTAAATTAGTAACTAATTTATAAACCATATTTTCGTTGCAACAAAAAATACGGACGCCAAGCAAATCATACACCGGCCCCTGAACTATACGTATTAAACACAGTAATTTACAACTTGTTAATAAAATGATTCAATTATAAAGCCGGCGGCTAGCAACACGTAACTATTTATGAACTATCGCTTGCATGACTCCTGACGCATGACACGATGTTTGCGTGACCCCAAGTATAGCCCACTAGCCTTTCGCGGGCCAGCTGGAAGATATTTCTTTTTGGATTAAGTTATGCCCTGTTCTCAATGTTTCTTAGTTTTTCCGTTTGTATATATCTGTGTGTGTACTAAATAAATTAATTAAAAGCTCACGACCTTCCCTAGGGTTCGAATACCAAATTAATTTAATGGGTGGGTGGGTTCTCCTACAAGCAGGTAGAAGGAGTTAGCAAAAAACTGGGCAAATTTCTGGCTCCCACCGAGACATTTAGTTAGAATAGAAGGAACCGAGATCTAAAGTAAGACCAGGATTAAAACTAGAGCTGTCGCTTTCATTCGATAAGTTGAAGACAGTGACAACACTAGTTTAAAGCACTGTCTAACTTTAGATATCAATTCAATTCATTTATTTCCAAGAATATGGTATACATTATGGTGTTATAAATAATTGCAATGATCGGCATATTCTGCCACCGTCGCCGTGGAAATGTTGTGTAAATTTATATAAATATTGTCACATTATAAGTCATTACATTTAAAAATAATTAAATTTTACATAAGTCCACATAACAACAAATACTACATAAATTACATTTTTTATTCTAAAAAATCTTTGGTTGTATAATAAGATTCATCATATAACATGTATAATAATTTGAAATGAAATAGATTTATTTGCTTTGATTTTGCGTGCTTACATAAATGTCTTATACAGGTTAGTTGTATCGTCAAAATCTACTTATATTTAAGTGTGCAAATGTTAAAATATATTTGATTGAATTTAAAGATACAATTATTCAATAAATTAAAATGTCACTGTCCGATTATTATTACGTAAAATTATCATTTCTACATTCTAAAAACTAAAGATTGACATGGTTAGCCTAAAAGTAGTCCTTAATTGAATAGAAACAGCCCTCTATCAAATAATTATGTAGTTTTCGTTTAAATATAGGTCCAGTTAACGTACGAATTTCATCAGGTAACGCGTTAAATATTTTTGTACCCATATTACTTGTTTTTTTTTTGCTAATGTCAGTTTTGAGACCTGATTTTCTACCTTGTTCCCTGGTCTGGGTCGGAGACAGTTCGAAGCAGACTGTCTTTTCTCGAAATGTCTTGGATTCTCCTTTACAAATATACAAATTTGTTTAATGTACTGTACAATCCAGGGACCGTGAGAAGTCTATACTTTATAAATAAAGGTTTACATGACTCCAAGTAATAAGCACCAAACAAAGATCTAATACATCTTTTCTGTAGTTTAAAGACTATATCTATATCTGTACAGTTCCCCCATATCATAATACCGTACTGCAGCACGGACGCTACATGAGCATGATATGCCAGTATTGCTGTCTCTACAGATGATATATCTCTTAGGCGCCTAAGAGCGAAAGAGAATCTAAAAATTTTATCACTTAATAAACTAATATGACTTTTCCAATTGCAGTTCTCGTCTATATTTATACCTAAAAAGTTTGCTGTCTTTAACATCGTCTATAATTCGGTCGTTATAAAATACATTCAAATTCAATTTGTATCTTTTGTATGTCAGAAATTGCATTACCTTAGTTTTATCTATATTTATTTTTAAGTTGTTGGATGTCATCCATTTTATAACTTTATTGAAAGTCATATTTATTTCATTTTCATAATCTGATACATTCAGTGTCTTACAGTCTGTACTACCCTTCACTAGTATTGTTGTATCATCTGCATACTGTATAATTTCATGATTTATTTTGTCTGGTAGGTCATTTACGTATAAATTCAAGAGTATAGGTCCTAATAAAGTGCCCTGTGGGACCCCACACTCATTGACTCTATATTGTGAATAGTAGCTCGCTCTAATGTGTATTTTATTTTTTACTGTTTTTTGGATCTGTACTGCTTTCTGTCTTTTAGATAGCTCGTAAACCAATCGTTAGAAATACCTCTGATTCCATACTTGTAGAACTTATCAAGCAATTTTTATGCTCTACATAATCAAAAACCTTGCTCATGTCTAAAAATATAGCTACAATAGGTATCCCCTCTCAATGCTGCTCATGACTGATTTGATGAGTTTGAAATTTCAATAACATTTGTTTAAATTTATCTACAGGCTAATCTTTTAATCGTTTTGTAAAAAGCCCTGAATAGTTTATCTTGTAAGGGTTGAGACCTGGAGACCGGTAACACAGGTTCTTCTTAGCCTACATCAGGCACCAGTTCTCATACAAGGGTATTTTGTTTCTGTCTATAAGCAAAAAAAAATATTTTTAATATTTTTAATTTAATCTAGAGTAGAATGGAATATAATAATTTATTTGGCACACAATACAATAATAAAACGAACAGCTAGTTAATTAACCAAGTAAAAAAGTTCTCTTAGAAAGTCTCGCCAATAAAATAGCACTAAGTGCACCTTCCATCAAAGTTCTTATCAACCTTTTTTTTTTTTCATTTATAGTAGTCAGAGTCGCCAATCTCTGGGTGTTACCTTTTCCCTAGCGCCTCCTGCGCCCTACCGGGAGGTACTCAGCCCCCCCACCACGACAAGGTAGAGACCAGTCGGGGGGGGGGGGGAACTTCTTATTAACCTAATGTGACACGGATCTTTTGTTAAACAGGGGGGATGGTGACATGAATAACCATAGTAGGTATACAAATAAAAGTGAAAAATTGTAAGCCCAAACTGGTTATATGACAAGTAATTATTTATATCATAATACCCCTTTTAAAGAACCGTGTGGTACCGGCCTAAAATAGTGCCGCCCTCTCTCATCTCACGGGCAAAACCAGCACATTGTATACATACAGGCTGTGGGAGGTGTATAGAGAACGTACCATATTTTTTCTTTTTTTTTACGTCGGTAACAAAATGTATATATGCACTGCCTCCCTGCCGAAGGGAAGGCAGACACGACCGCCAGCCATACCCACTAAAAATCTTCCGACTACGCGTTGGAAAGGATAGCAATCCTATCAAGACCTCAGGAGCCCAAGCCAACCTCAACTTCCAAACAACGGACAAGGCTCTGGCGAATATAAAAGTTCCTGGGAAGCGACAATAGGGTCACCTATTACGTGGGACCAACCACCTAATCTTAAATTTTAAAGACCCTTTCTCGCTGTGGGTGGAACGGAAGGTGTCCCAGACTTTTACTGACTAAAGTGTAAAGGGATCCCACTATCATCTTTGGAATCCAGGCCAACCTCACCTGCAAGTGATCCACCTGCGGATCAACGAACGAGGCAAGGCTATGGCAATAAAAAAAAATTCTTAGTAAGCGGCAACAGGCTAGCCACCCATTACGTGGGACCAATGATACAATTGGCGAAGTGTGGGTATATAATATGCCTTCATACTCAATGTCTTTATTGCACTCCATATGTTACAAAGATGTTATTTATAATATCACAGATACAATATGGACCCTGTAGGGTATGGCAACTTAGAAGAGAGGAGGATGCTAGCTTTTTATTTAGATTAGTTAGATTTAGATTATTGTATTCAGTTTATTATACAGTAATATTTATATGGAAAATTAAATTAATTCTATACCTATTAAATTAAATTTATATTATATTGTATTGTAATGGTAAATATGTTATATTATTTGTACATAATGCTTTGAAGCGCTCGTAGCTCTGCGGTGCTCGGTGGTCGGAAACGATCACCGAAGTACAGCAGAGTTTACAGAGGTCAGTCCTTGGATGGGTGACCGTTTGTGTGGCATTTGATATCGAGCGCTTCCGTGCTTCGGAAGGCACGTTAAGCCGTTGGTCCCGGTTATCACTAAATGTGGTAGTCGTTAAGCCATGTTAGAGGCCTAATGGGCGGCTTTGATAAATTCTAACAGCAGGACGCCATACACCTGCCTCCGCCAATCCGCACTGGGTCCGCGTGGTGGAGTATGACCCAATACCCTCGCATCTTGGTATGTGAGAGGAGGCTCGTGCTCAGTAGTGGGACGTTTATGGGCTGAGATGATGATATAATGCTTTAGCATTATAAATATGTAATTATGTAATCCTCCATGCCTCTCCCTACACCTTCCGGGAAACAGGCGTGATTTTATTTATATATGTATGAAATATAATCCGAATATGAGTGTGGTCACTAAATCAATTAATTATGAGCGTACATTGTGGATAATTATAATCGGCGCACGTCAAGTAGGACAGAATGTATGCAATATCTAGATTTGTCTCAACAGCTGCGATATAAAACGTTTTATAATAACAAATGGTTTCTACACCGCGCGCTTTGCCTGCTATTTATAACGTATAGCCTGGGGGATGTGGTGCGCTGAATTTGTTACTGTCGATATTTCGTTGCACTCAGATCAGGGGCCTACTCTAATTCAATGAAAACGAAAGTTCGTTATACTCATCTCTTTCACTCGAGAATGATATGCCTAGAGTGTGAAAGAGATAGTTATAACGAAGTTTCGTTTTAGAATTAGTTAGAGAATTAGAGTAGGCCCTCAAACGACAGGCTTGCATCAATGTCGGTTTACGCCCCTAAAAAGACCTGACACTCTGCGTACACAAAGATTTCAAATATGGAATATCGGCAAACAAACTAGTATTCCCAAATTCATTTCCAAATAAACGAATGCTACTTTCTACTCTAAATCTTCGTAACACGTATCGTAACTTAAATAAAATAAGTAAAAAGAATTTGAGTTCAGAACTTGAATAACTATTTTATTGGTTTGATCCATATAGCCCGCGTGAGCGATCCATCTCTCTCTATAGTCGGTCCCTCATGTCTGAGGATCGTGGTTAGCATCGGAGTAACATCTGGAGCGGATGATCTGCTTCCACCGGTTCCGATCCAGCGCGTCTTTCACGATCAGAGATCGAGCGATCCATATAGAGTTATAAAAACTACTTCCTGTTTGATTATTGGTCACTATTGCCTTAACAAATTTTGGCGTCACTTTTGTCCTTGAGGGCTTAAATAAACATGTACCTCATCATACCCTAGCATTATCCCGGTTGCCCTAGACTTTAGCTTAGGGCCAAGGGCCTGATCACTGGTTTACCGAGATTTTAGCTGAATATAAGTTAGTACATGGAGCGACTATCGTCTGACCTCCTCATCCTAGAGGGAAACATCATCTTATGGTTAAACCAGCTGTCGGGATGTTAGAAGGCACTGACTTCCTAACAACAACTGTCATAGATGTTTATTCCAGACGGAACCAACGGCTTAACGTGCTTTTCAGGGCACGGAGCATGCAAATAATATCTACATAACTTTGAAAAGTCTGCACTTTGCAAGTCTGCAAGTTTGCACTCTCTGAATTTGAAGGCAATTTGTTTTGCCACTGGGCTGTGGCTATTGCCGCTAAATAAAAATGTACACATTCGGTGTTATTCAAATTCAGTTACTCAAGGTTGGATTTATTCCGAAGCACGTGCGAACGTCACTAAAAGTGCCACTATGCCTCCTAGGAGAGAAGCTGGCAAGGAACTCAACAACGTTCTGTCTATGACATTAACGAAATCCAATAATCAATACATTCCGTGTTTTGTCTAGTTATACAAAATTAAGATATTATTCTCTGGCTCTCGATAAAACACAGAATCTTAAATTAGTAACTAATTTATAAACCATATTTTCGTTGCAACAAAAAATACGGACGCCAAGCAAATCATACACCGGCCCCTGAACTATACGTATTAAACACAGTAATTTACAACTTGTTAATAAAATGATTCAATTATAAAGCCGGCGGCTAGCAACACGTAACTATTTATGAACTATCGCTTGCATGACTCCTGACGCATGACACGATGTTTGCGTGACCCCAAGTATAGCCCACTAGCCTTTCGCGGGCCAGCTGGAAGATATTTCTTTTTGGATTAAGTTATGCCCTGTTCTCAATGTTTCTTAGTTTTTCCGTTTGTATATATCTGTGTGTGTACTAAATAAATTAATTAAAAGCTCACGACCTTCCCTAGGGTTCGAATACCAAATTAATTTAATGGGTGGGTGGGTTCTCCTACAAGCAGGTAGAAGGAGTTAGCAAAAAACTGGGCAAATTTCTGGCTCCCACCGAGACATTTAGTTAGAATAGAAGGAACCGAGATCTAAAGTAAGACCAGGATTAAAACTAGAGCTGTCGCTTTCATTCGATAAGTTGAAGACAGTGACAACACTAGTTTAAAGCACTGTCTAACTTTAGATATCAATTCAATTCATTTATTTCCAAGAATATGGTATACATTATGGTGTTATAAATAATTGCAATGATCGGCATATTCTGCCACCGTCGCCGTGGAAATGTTGTGTAAATTTATATAAATATTGTCACATTATAAGTCATTACATTTAAAAATAATTAAATTTTACATAAGTCCACATAACAACAAATACTACATAAATTACATTTTTTATTCTAAAAAATCTTTGGTTGTATAATAAGATTCATCATATAACATGTATAATAATTTGAAATGAAATAGATTTATTTGCTTTGATTTTGCGTGCTTACATAAATGTCTTATACAGGTTAGTTGTATCGTCAAAATCTACTTATATTTAAGTGTGCAAATGTTAAAATATATTTGATTGAATTTAAAGATACAATTATTCAATAAATTAAAATGTCACTGTCCGATTATTATTACGTAAAATTATCATTTCTACATTCTAAAAACTAAAGATTGACATGGTTAGCCTAAAAGTAGTCCTTAATTGAATAGAAACAGCCCTCTATCAAATAATTATGTAGTTTTCGTTTAAATATAGGTCCAGTTAACGTACGAATTTCATCAGGTAACGCGTTAAATATTTTTGTACCCATATTACTTGTTTTTTTTTTGCTAATGTCAGTTTTGAGACCTGATTTTCTACCTTGTTCCCTGGTCTGGGTCGGAGACAGTTCGAAGCAGACTGTCTTTTCTCGAAATGTCTTGGATTCTCCTTTACAAATATACAAATTTGTTTAATGTACTGTACAATCCAGGGACCGTGAGAAGTCTATACTTTATAAATAAAGGTTTACATGACTCCAAGTAATAAGCACCAAACAAAGATCTAATACATCTTTTCTGTAGTTTAAAGACTATATCTATATCTGTACAGTTCCCCCATATCATAATACCGTACTGCAGCACGGACGCTACATGAGCATGATATGCCAGTATTGCTGTCTCTACAGATGATATATCTCTTAGGCGCCTAAGAGCGAAAGAGAATCTAAAAATTTTATCACTTAATAAACTAATATGACTTTTCCAATTGCAGTTCTCGTCTATATTTATACCTAAAAAGTTTGCTGTCTTTAACATCGTCTATAATTCGGTCGTTATAAAATACATTCAAATTCAATTTGTATCTTTTGTATGTCAGAAATTGCATTACCTTAGTTTTATCTATATTTATTTTTAAGTTGTTGGATGTCATCCATTTTATAACTTTATTGAAAGTCATATTTATTTCATTTTCATAATCTGATACATTCAGTGTCTTACAGTCTGTACTACCCTTCACTAGTATTGTTGTATCATCTGCATACTGTATAATTTCATGATTTATTTTGTCTGGTAGGTCATTTACGTATAAATTCAAGAGTATAGGTCCTAATAAAGTGCCCTGTGGGACCCCACACTCATTGACTCTATATTGTGAATAGTAGCTCGCTCTAATGTGTATTTTATTTTTTACTGTTTTTTGGATCTGTACTGCTTTCTGTCTTTTAGATAGCTCGTAAACCAATCGTTAGAAATACCTCTGATTCCATACTTGTAGAACTTATCAAGCAATTTTTATGCTCTACATAATCAAAAACCTTGCTCATGTCTAAAAATATAGCTACAATAGGTATCCCCTCTCAATGCTGCTCATGACTGATTTGATGAGTTTGAAATTTCAATAACATTTGTTTAAATTTATCTACAGGCTAATCTTTTAATCGTTTTGTAAAAAGCCCTGAATAGTTTATCTTGTAAGGGTTGAGACCTGGAGACCGGTAACACAGGTTCTTCTTAGCCTACATCAGGCACCAGTTCTCATACAAGGGTATTTTGTTTCTGTCTATAAGCAAAAAAAAATATTTTTAATATTTTTAATTTAATCTAGAGTAGAATGGAATATAATAATTTATTTGGCACACAATACAATAATAAAACGAACAGCTAGTTAATTAACCAAGTAAAAAAGTTCTCTTAGAAAGTCTCGCCAATAAAATAGCACTAAGTGCACCTTCCATCAAAGTTCTTATCAACCTTTTTTTTTTTTCATTTATAGTAGTCAGAGTCGCCAATCTCTGGGTGTTACCTTTTCCCTAGCGCCTCCTGCGCCCTACCGGGAGGTACTCAGCCCCCCCACCACGACAAGGTAGAGACCAGTCGGGGGGGGGGGGGGAACTTCTTATTAACCTAATGTGACACGGATCTTTTGTTAAACAGGGGGGATGGTGACATGAATAACCATAGTAGGTATACAAATAAAAGTGAAAAATTGTAAGCCCAAACTGGTTATATGACAAGTAATTATTTATATCATAATACCCCTTTTAAAGAACCGTGTGGTACCGGCCTAAAATAGTGCCGCCCTCTCTCATCTCACGGGCAAAACCAGCACATTCCCATGGCCCTTTTCTTTTTTTTAAATTTACGTCAGTAACGAATTGCTTTTACGCACTGTCTCCCGGTCAAAGGGGGACCGAGAGAGCTGTGTGGGACTCACCACCGGCAGACACGACCGCCAGCAGTAATACCCACTAAAAAACAGCTCAGACACCTCGCCCGCAGCTGACGTCCTCCGTACTAAAACCGGAAGGACCTCCTCAGAGAGACACAGTGGACGCGCCCCCCATACCTCCTTGTGCGACTCCAGCATATATTCTGTATAGACTTGTAGTTTCTTCTTCTTGTCACAGAAAAGTCTTTCTGAGAGATAATATTTGTGGAAAGTACACAACTGCCAGTAAACTTCTAGTTTACTGGCAGTTGTGGACTGTGTGTTGTGTTGTGTTTTTATCTAATATAACAAGCCCTCGTGCCACACAGGATCGAACGCCTGGGATATGTCAAGAAAGACCGCACAGAAATATCTTTTATTTTCGAAGTTTTTGTGGATTTCTTCTACGAGTCTGTGGACCTGTTCAAGAGTCCCATGGCTTTTTCTGAATCGAAATTGATGATCTGGAATTATGTGGTGATCACTTATTACACAATTCAGGCGTTTCAGGAAGAGTAACTCCATGACTTTGGATAATATTGACAGCAGACTAATGGAGCGGTTAGATGACATCTGATCCGGTGGTTTTCCGGGCTGAAGTATCATTTGGATTTGAGCTACCTTTCACTGTTGAGGGAGAGATGCCTCTTGTAATATACAAATAAAATGGTTATTATTAATGTTCGAAATATCACAAATTTTAGAAAATTAAATAAACTGCAATATTGAACAGTTGTGTCAAAAATAAAATTCCTAGTTCTCGTAGAACCTTAGCCGTAATCGGGTCGTAACCTGGTGCCTTTTTTTTATTAAGGTTTAATATTACTGCTATCACTTCGCCTTTTGTGATTTTTTTTATTAGCAGTTCAAGTTGTTAGGGTTCTTTGAGGCATTTTTGATTTTTTCCATTATGCGTGTCTGATTTATCTAGCATAAAATTCGGTGTGAAAACCTCTTGTAAATGAGCAGCAAAAGCTTCGCCCTTCTGTTTATCATTTTTAGCCCAAGTTCCATCACTCTTGCGAATCGGTGGATTAGAAGTGATCGGTCTTTTTTAATTTTTTTGTAGCTTTCCAAAGTGAGTAGTCGCTGGCTGCCGTTGCATCCAGATTCTTTAGGTAGTACTGCACATAATTTCTCTCATTTCGCAGAGTCAGTTTGAGTTTTTCTACTAAGTTGTTGAATCTGGTTTTGTCTGCTGGGTATCTAGTTGTTTGCCCCTTTTTGCGAGCCCTTCTTTTCTCGGCTAGTAGTTCTTTAACTGTCATCATGCGGTTCGGGTTGTTGCATTCTCTTGCAGTCGGTGTACTGTCCCAGGCTGCGCTTCGGATACACTTGTGGAAGTGCTCTTCTGCGTATATATTATCGTCTTCGGATATGAGGAGTAGCTTCTTGGTTAGAGTGTTGCCTACCAGAGTGCGGAACCACTCTCAGTTCGTTTTATGGTTGTATAGCCTGATTGGTGCCTATGCAGCAGGAACTTCTGACAGACTCCGATCATAACAACACTGTGGACTGATGATAAATCTTCTGAGGATGAGCAGGCAAAGCAGCTTAGTGGCATCCTTTTATGACGCAGACCAAGTCAGTAATTTTCCTTGGATCTGAGGGCCAGTATGTTGGCTCACCGCTCGATACTGCCATTAGGTGTTGATCTCGCATGACTGCTTGTAGGTGCCTACCTTTCGGGGTAGTCAATCTTGATACCCAATTTGTATTTTTGACGTTATAATCACCGCCTGCTATGAATCTTGTGTTGTCTATCCTAGTGTTTCAAAAAAAGCTTTGTAACCTTGACTTTTGATTGTGTGTTTAGGCGGGGAATATAGAGCAGTAACATTTAGATCACCCCGGTTATCCTCAACTATGATACTGGTAGCCTGAATTTCTGGTGTTCTGTATGATTCTGCTGCATTATGTCGAATGGTATTTCTTATAAAGATTACAGATCTTCCGTGAGCAGTACCATCTGGGTGCATTGTAAAATAGCAAGAGTAGTTAGTTAGGTATTCTACAGAAACTTTTAGCAGTGAAGTGAGTTTCAGAAGTAAGTAAGATATAAATTTTATTGAGTCCTAAGAAGGTTTGCACTATGGTCTAGAACATTTATTTATTTATTTATTTATTTATAATCTTATGCTACCATTACAGGTGTCTTAACCTAATGCGATAGCAAAGCAATGTTTATAATAAATACTATATATTATTAATCTACAATATTATTTAAATATAATATAATATAACATAAACTAGCCTACCTGATATCCTATATTAACAAAATAAGTTCTAAATCTAACGTAACTGATAACTTATTTGTGACAGCCCATTGGCATTCAATAGTGCTATTTTAAGGCATTTGAAAGACCGATAAAAAAGAACTGTCCGTAGTAAATGGACGCGTTAGTTTTGAGTTAACGTTTATAGGAGCTTTATTCTTCATGTTAGCCATTTGACGTCCACTGCTGAACATAGCCCTCCCCAATAGCTATCCACATTGAGCGATCCTGAGTAGCTTGCATCCATCGGCTTCCCGCCGCCTTGACCAGATCATCGGTCCATCGCGTGGGAGGCCGTCCTCTATTACGTTTCGCCATTGGAGAACCTTTATGCTTTATTCAGCTAAACTTATATTTAAAAAAAAAATCTTTATACATATTGTCACGGTCTCGTAGTGGTGGGCAGAAATCACATTCTTTCACTTGCTACTAAGCTAGCACACACTTTAAGCTTCATTCATGCTCAATTAACCTTTTCATACTTACTCTGCCGTTGGGCTTACAGTACTTTTATCAAATATCTTGGTAGAAAGTTACGTTATAGAAATACGATATTTTTGTAGTACTTTTGATGTAATTAAGTTAAAGTTTGTTTTAGCCTTTTAGTTTTATTATAGCTAAAATAAATATAAGAGGTGCTAGCTTGGTATTTAAAAATACCTTAATTTATCGCCCTATTATTTGATCCGCTGCAGCTTGGATGTTCACAAATGCCGGTGTAAATAAAATCCGTCATTAGCTGTACGTTTAAAACAAAATTCTGTAATTTATCTTTAAGAGCTGTGGATTTTGAATAAGTGAAAAATAAAATAAAATAAAATCTGTGCGCACCATTACCGCACTGTGAACTATTGAAAGTCATTTCACTGCCGCTAGAGTAAGACCGCCCGCCCGCCCTATGGTGAAAACTTTACAAACATTTTACTATAGCGCCATCTACCGACAGGTAGCTAAACTACTTACTAAAAAAGCTCCACCTCTGAAAAGTTTTCAATAATACGATCGCTGACACAGATATGAACCCATTGAAAGTTGGAAACTCACGCGCAGAAACCACTAAAACTGACGTTAACGCAGACATAATAGCGAGATATTTATGTTTGCGTCGAACCAACGTGAACTTGGCCAGCCGAAAATAGTTTAGTTTGACATATGAACGAAAGAAACATGTAGTTTTTATTTAATATAACGTTGGCGAATTTAATTTTAAGTATTAAAACGTGCTCCTGAAAGTTTACAAGATGGATAAAGGGTAACTTTGTAAATTCTATAATATAGGAATGCAAAACGCTTGTGGTCTTTCGATTGTTTTGATTTAGATAACCTCAATGACTATGTGATTTTGTTATTGCCGTGTTATTTTTGTATTTTATTGTCACTAATTTTGGAAAAGTGTATTTTTAATGCTTGTGATTTTGTTTTACTAGAAAAAGTTTTGAGTCATGTTAAGTTTGCGCGCTAATAGTTTTTAGTTTTAAAAGCTTATTTTTATGTATAATATTTTTGACAATATTTAAGTTTGCGGTATTTTTATAAAAAAAATTGGTTTATGATTACCATGAATTAGGAACTACGTAATGTAAATGCGTTTTTCATAATCTTCTCGTTAAGTCTCATTCAGGGTAGGTACTGATAATATGACTAAATATTTATTTCATAAATTCAATAAATTATTCCTGGTATTCCACAATTTTTGAATTCGAAAAATCACTAAAAAAACAGATGTAAAAATTATTGTTATATCTGTAAATAGTTTACCTCATGACCTAATTATAATTGTCAAATCGCTTAGGCAATCATACACAAACTCATAACCACTTTAAATACCGCATCGTTAAGGTACAATTTGCTTCAGAAATATTTTAAGTACTTTGTCAACTATTTGAATAGCTGTTTCGGTGACTTCAACCCTTATAACACAAATCATTTTTAATATCGTTAAAATTAATAAAATAGTTTTGGATAAATACTATGTTTTTTAGAATATTTTTATGAAATGCTTACTACTGTGTTATATTCATTTTGGCGTCAATAATCACAGGGACTTTAAACTATGGGAGTACATATTTAGATAACCAAGGATTTAAGACCTGTTATTAAGTAACATATAACACATCGCTATGTACAAAAAAATATATTTTTTAGCGTCATATTGTCTACTGGCTGAAACTGTGAACACCAACCCGCTTGCCCAGCATGGTTATTATAAGCAAAAACCATTAAACAACTGTAAACTAGTAGGCAGGCCAATGTTCAGCAGTGGACTTCAGTGAGCTTAAATGATAACTCGTTAACTTAACCCTTTAACAGGCAGAACATGTTGAAATTTTTCATTGGTTTTCCACCTTAACTCAAATACATAAGGTTCAATTTTATGGTGGGTATATTTCCCACTGCCTGGTTAAGGGTTAAATGGCTATGAATTATTCATTGTATCATGAATAAGTGACAAGGAAAGGAAACCTCGGTCTTACCTCTGATTGTGCTCTATTCAAGATGGGTTTCGTGCGGCAGTTGTACCTCTATGAATATGTCTGTAGATTGTGATTTGAGTGTATGAATATGAATAATTATTCCTGTTTGGGTGTTTCTTATAATTGTGAAATAATGTTATTTATTAGGTACCCACAGTAAAAGCTCTACTTATTTCGTGACTAGATAGAGTTTTGTAAGCTGTCGGATATCCATTTATTTATGAGAAAAAATAAACTATCATTGAGAAAGTCCCATTAACTGATACAGTTTTAGCATTAAAACAGTCATTTAAAGCCAAAAGTATGTAGGGTATATAACAAAAAAAAAAATGAATCTTTATTTATTTGCAGAGACAGTGGAAATAGGCTGGGGGAGCAGCAGCGTGACCCGCATTGGTACATCGACTCCGCCTACGCCTCATCTCTCAAAGTCTCTCTTCGATTACCTACTAAGCAGTTTTTAGAAGGTAAGTTTATTTGGCTAAAAAAGTGAACAAGATAATAAATTAAAATATTTTTTAGTTATTATATTTTAGTTATTGGCTATTGAGATAAGTAGTTTAGGTTGTAGTAATAAAATATCGAAAATGAAAATATTGACTAATTTAAAATACAAACTGCTTTTAACACCCAACCAAAAACCGACCCTTTTTGTTAAACCTGTGTTATTTTACATTTTTATACTAATTTATGTGCAGTCTCAAATAATAA
This sequence comes from Musotima nitidalis, assembly GCA_949126915.1. NCBI lineage: Eukaryota > Metazoa > Arthropoda > Insecta > Lepidoptera > Crambidae > Musotima > Musotima nitidalis. The sequence goes on along the minus strand of OX421439.1, from coordinate 9,833,283 downwards.
AACTGTGCTGAGTGACTCCAGATCCTAATAAGTCAATCATTCATCATATTGTTAATGGTCGTCTTCTTTCCAAACAAAATGAAAATGCATATGTACATCAAAATTATTTTTAAATTGTTCTTGATCAGCGCCATCTCTTACTATTTAACTAAACTACAACATGGTATGACTAGAACGCGAAAACCACAACCGCAGGCAGAAAAGCACGCTACTGACGCATAATGTTTTGACTCTTCGCCGGTAGATGTCAGACCAAATTTTTCCGTACAAAATACACAATGTAATAATACTACAAAATATCTTCGCTAAATGTATCATCTCCTCGCCGGTAGATGTCAGCATAAAATATTCGTGTAAGTATCCTATCAGTGAAGAACGAAAATTGTTTGTTGAATCGAGTAGGGTTTTCCATTATTTTTTTTAGAATAATAAATGTATATAGCTTTTGATTTTTTTACTGGATTGGTATGAATATGTCATAATATATTACGAACTAGTACATTGAGTCACTAAGGTCTATCGTTAGTTTAATATCAAACTTTCAAGAGTTTTTAATTTTTTTGTCAGCGAATATACTTATTTTATTTTAGTGAGCATCGTTCTTACTGCGGTTGCTACACTCATAGATTTTTTAATAAGACAATATTATTAAGATTTTTGTAGCTACACTGTTCTTTAAAATATTTCAATTACTGTACTTACTGAAATAGAAAGGAAATACCCAAAATAAGTTTAAAAAAAATCAAATGTTTGGCATGTTGAGAAATCAAACTCCACGCCCTATGAAACCAAAAATGTACACTGTTCTTGGCGCTATTATAATTGTAACATCTTGATAAGTTAATGGGCTCTGTCACCTTCTTCTAAGGCTTTTATTAAACTTTTTTTTTTAAATACCTGCATCATCATGTCCTAACATTATCTCGGTGTCCTAGACCTAAGCTTAGGGCCCAGGGTCTGCTCACTGGTTTAACCAGGTTTTGCTGAATTTCAGTGGATGCAACGAGCGACTGCACGACCTTCGCAACCCAGAGGAAAACATCGTTCTATGGTTAAACCAGCTGTCAGGCTGTTAGAAGGCACTGACTTCCTAATACTTATGTGCTTTCCGAGGCAAAAATAAACTAATGGGCTCTGTCATATTTAAAAGCTTTTATTGGAATGATAATATCAGCAATAGTCTGTCAGGTAAAAATACATACCTAGTTAATAATAAGACATTTTTTCTATCTGCTTGAAACATTTATAATTATATATGAAACCAGACAGGTGTCGTTGTGACACTTGTAACATTATAAATATATCTCTAATGTGATACGCCTTGGTGACCGGACGGATCAATTCGCATTTTAGTTATTTTTATAAATTTCCTGTAAAGTTCGAGTTTATACGGATCCTACCAAGACCTAAGAGCTCAAGCAAACCACACCTCAGTATACTGAGGACTCAACGGGTTTAGGGGGAGGGCATCTCATTTACCATTTATCGTCTTTATCACCACTCATTCTCATTTATTATAATTTATATGTTATTAATATATCTATTACTTGACACTGGCTAAATGTGCAAACCGCGCAAAGCCATTATTTAAAAGAAAAAGAAACAGAATTACTGAGCCAACTGTGAGACACCCTTAACCAATGACTGAAATCCAACGAAATTTGAAAGCAAATTAGCTTTAATCATATGAAGAACTGTTCTGCAAGCCGTTCTAATTCTACAGTTAATTAATATTTTTTTATACTATCGTACATATATAAAATATTTTTGAAAAGTGCAGTTGCTACTCGAACATACATACAAACATTAACGACTGTTTCCCTGAAGGGGTAGGCCGATGCATATACGTTCACACTTCGCCAATTATATTGTTGGTCCCACGTGGGTAGGTGGCGAGCCTATTGCCGCATCCCGGGCATTGTTATGTTCGCCAGAGCCTCGCCCGTATACTGGCAGGTGCACCACTTGCAGGTGAGGTTGGCTTAGGCTCCTTAGATCTTCGTAGGAACCATATACACCCCCCACCCCATATAAATATAGTCTGGTCCATTTTATCACACTTATGTAAACAAAATAATCCATTGAAAATATCAGAATCTACACTGTATGAATTTTGCTATTAGCAAATATTGTTTTAAAAATTTTGCAAACAAAATGTCGCACCATTTAGCCTGTTACATCCGTTCATCGTTAAAATGACTGCCGGCTATCAAATAAAACATTTTATTACTGCCAACTCCATTACAGAATAGACGGATATTTTTAATAATTGCTGTCGCCCGTCAAGAAATATTCGGCAAACTCATGTTAGTTACGCTTAGCTTGAAGAACCGAGGATCTATGGGGCATTAAGTTCTTCAAAGTCGACCGCGATTCTTAAGGAAGCAACGACAGCGTAGTGAAGAGTCCCATAGCCTGAAATGCAGAGGATCTTTGATTCAAATCAAATCATTTATTGCATTACATGATTATGACGACCGATATGGCAATATACCTGCACTCCACTCCTGAGGTCGTGGTTTCAATACTTACACAAGACAAATATTTGTGTGTATACATATGAATATATGTTCTGGTCTGGGTGTTTTCCTATGTATAATAAGTATGTATTTACAAAAAAAAAGTATTTATTTATGTTTATCCGTTATTTAGTATACATAACACAAGTTTTTAATGATACTTATCTTGGAACTAAATAATTGGTGTAAGTTTCAGCAATATTTATATATTTATTACCTACATGGTACACAGATAGTATATATAATAGGTCCATATATGGTTTTTTAAATCCTAGTTCTTGGGTGAAAACACCCAGACCAGAACAAATATTCATTTAATGCACACAAAGATTTGTCCTGTGTGGGATCGAACCCGCGGCTTCTGGAGTGAATTGTAGGTATACTGATCTCCACGCCATATCAGTCATCAAAGATCAAGATCAAGATGTTACAATTATAATACCGCCAAGAACGGTAACCATAAAGTGAGGTTTCCATCAGGGTTGCAGAGCTCAGACGGCAGTCGCTCCTAATAATTTCTGGAATTCAGCGAAATCTAATTAGATCAATGAGCAGACCCTGGGCACAATGATTTGTGCCTTAAAAGCGCTCGTAGCTCCTCGGTGCTCGGTGGTCGGAAACGATCACCGAAGTAAAGCAGAGTTTACAGAGGTCAGTCCTTGGGATGGGTGAACGTTTGTGTGGCATTTGATATGTGTTAAACCGTTGGTCCCGGTAAAAGTAAAGTAAAAAAAATATTTATCTCATAAACTATTATACATAGTACTTGAAAACGTCATGATTACAAATGAAACAAAAACAATCGAAATAATATTACACTAAATCACGAAGCTAAGATTCACTTACACGCAACAAAACAATTTAAAAACAAAAAATAATTAAGTGTAAGTGAATCTAAGTGCCAGTTCCGAGCCACCGCTTTGTAAGAAGAACTGGCAAGAAACTCACAGGCTATGCTCTTTTAAATATGTCCATTAGTTTGGTACTAGAATTACAATCTTCATTTGTCTGTGAAGCTATACAATGCTATCACTAAATGTGGTAGTCGTAAAGCCATGTTAGAGGCCTAATCGGGCGGCTTGAAAAATTCTAACAGCAGGACGCCATACACCTGCCTCCGCCAATCCGCACTGGGTGCGCGTGGTGGAGTATGACCCAATACCCTCGCACCTTGGTATGTGAGAGGAGGCTCGTGCTCAGTAGTGGAACGTTAATAGGCTGACATGATGATGATGAATAATGATTGATCTGGCTATTCTTGGATCTGGACAGATGGTTTGGGTTTAGGTTCTTATGATCTTGGTAGGATCCTTACACACCCCTAACTATAGGTACATTCAAATAACTGTTATCTCATTACGAAGTACCATTGTATAATAATCGTTCAAAATATTACTAGCTAAGCACCTAGACAAAAATTCGTATATAAATCCCATTACTCACTTCGTATGAAGAGTAACTAAATATATATCTGGTTAGTCACCAGATTGGCAGGTGCATTCCGAGAGGCAGTGAGTAAAAGCCTTTTGTTGATGACGTAAAAAAATATTTGTAAATACATTTAAATAAATGTACAATAATTACAAACCAACAATGTATAAACGTTTAAAATATAACGTCTGATTACCGTCTGTGAAATATTTATAACAACACACTAAGTAGAATAAAATTCGGATATTACGCCCATTTCTCAGTGAGTATGAATAGTAACTAAATGTCTGTCTTCTGAGTCACCAGCTAAGCTATGAGTGGCGATTCACATAAACTTGTCGGCCGCCCACAGGCCTGACGTCGATACGCGTCGACCGAGCTCTCAGGGCAGCAGATTTAATTCCTGAAATATTTTTATATAATTATATAATACGTTGTGTAGAGCTAGCTAGCTAGGTGTATAGGGATCCTACCAAGATCTAAGGAGCCCAAGCCAACCTCACCTGCAAGTGGAGCACCTGCCGATCAACGGACGAGACTCTGGCGAACATAACAGTGCCCGGTAAACGGCAATAGACTCGCCACCTATTACGTGGGACCAACTATACAATTGGCGAAATGTGGACGTATAATATGCCTCTGCCTACCCCTTCGGGGAAACAGGCGTGAATGTATGTGTATAGCTAGCCGGGCTATACTAGTGCCTCCCCCTCTCATCTTATGGGGAGTCGTAAGAGTCGACAAAGAGAAATAATACCGGATGAAAGGCAGCAGCGTATCATGCGTACTGGCTTGAACTGCAATCACCAACCCGCCTGCCCAGAGTGGTGATTATGGGCAAATACTCTCCCTAGAATATAATCTATTGGGAATGGTAATGTCCAGTAGTGGACTTTATAAGGCTGATTATAATAGACAGGACAGACCCTTGTCCTGTCTTATTTGTGTGTGTTACTTGTCCGTACATTCATTTCGTCGGTCCATTTTGATTTACACAGAAGAAAGAAGTTTTAATTGTACGTGAACTATCGAACTGTAATACTGCGAAGATTACATACGACAATTGTGTATAGATTACGTTTAAAAATGTCCTTTAAATCATAAAAATAAGATTAAGGTTGCCTCTGTATTCAATTTACTAAAAACTGGGGACAAAAAAAAACTTGCGATTAATAGTATAAGTAACGATTTGGAATCATGGCGCCAATTCGGAAAAATACACATCGCGGCAGTATTTTTTTTCTAAAGCTGTTGTAAATTCCAGTTTTTATGTGTAAATATGGTAGATTTTTAGACTTCTTCTGCAACGTACAACAGTTTAGGAAAGTAGTATATTATCGGGAAAAGTGTGACGCGAGTGTCGCCGGAAGATTTTTAGTGGGTATTACTGTTGGTGGTCACGTCTGCCACTCGCGGTCGCCTTTTGGCCGGGAAGCAGTGCGTCAATGCATTTTGTTACCAACATAAAAAAAAAATAAAAAAAAATACATTATTGTCTTTAAGATCAACATGATCATTTAGATTCGTCAAATATTCACACACAAAATGGAAATTCGATAATTTTTTTTCACAACAATGAAAGAGATGTGAGCGGTACCATAATAAAGAAATAAAAGCAAATTGGTTCTTTGTCAGAATTTGTCAAGGTTTGTCAGTTTATTTGTCTGTTGTGGTTTTTCTCAAGATTTGTCAGTCTGACGGTGACTCTTATCGGGGGGATCTGTCGGTCAGCCTGTCGTGATCCTAAAGGCCTCCTTCAGTCAGTCTGTTGGTGACTCCAGAAAAGACAGACGTGTGTCATGCTGTTATGCATTTACAGTAATACCTCTTACTAAGCACAACGACTACAATATTTAGTACCGGATCCAAAGACTCAACTTCAGGTGCCTTCCGAAGCAAAAAAAATATAACATGACACACAAACTGCTACCCATCAAGGAGTGACATTTCGAACCGTTAAAGTTCAGAGATCATTTGATTACCTGATCTCGCAGAGCTGCGAGCGATTATGAAATTATGCATCTGTTAAATACACTGTAATATTTGCTATAAAAAGTTTTATATTTTGAATTATAGTTATTAGTTTTCGGTAAGCGAAACAAGGCTTTCTTTCTTTATTTTAAATATGGCTTCGTGCGTCTAGCACATTTAGCCAGTGTCAAGTAAGTGATATATTAATAATACATAATTCATGGTGAATGAGAATGAGTGGTGATAAAGATGATAAATGGTAAATGAAATACCCTCCCAGAAGCCCCTCGAGTCCTCAGTAAAGATGTGGGACTATACTGAGATCTCACATGGACTCCTTGAGAGAAAATTTTAAAAGTGATGTTGCACTGTTTTGTTTGATTAACCAACACTCATGTATGTTCACAAACACTTAACGGTTAATAATCCACCGTTATTACACATTAATGTTAGAAATATCACAAATTTTAGAAAATTAAACAAAACTGCAGACATGACGCTTCACTTTCCCGCCAAGAAGTTCGAAACAAGGCTTGCCACCTAATACGTAAATAAGCGTGCATGTCTATATGTGTCTGTATGTATATATATATTAAATCGCTAACGTCTATGGATTAGAATACGTAAAAAATCAAGAGTTCAAAAATGTACGGTTACCTAAGACAAACTTACTGTAAAATGGTTTACAGAATCAAGTTAACCAATTTTTCTTTACTTCTCAGTGTGGAATAAAGGTTAAATAAATACATAAAAGTGTAGAACTAAGCTTTCCAGGTCAGTGTTATTATTTCTGTAGTGAATTTGAATGAACATCACATAGCATAATGTGCTTACATTAATAACCTGAATTCATATAACGTCTCCCGTTGCACCTGCTATTTCGTCTGCTATCACCCTAGTTTAGTATTTGGCAACACTGTCGGATCGAAATGCGTTAATGATCCAACATGATAAAGTTTAAATATACTTACTTACGTTCAGATTAATTCCAAAATTTCATGGTCGTTTAATTTGAGATTGCAGTCTGAATTATCGTTGAAAAACTATTTAAGGATCAATGGTCTATCGAGTGGAGAGCCTACCAGCGGTAGCCCAGTGATGAGACCTACACCTACTAGAACACTGGTCGCTCACCTATGACTTTTAGAAGTTATGTTTTGTGCATGTTGCATGGTTAGACAGCAGGGGCCCGCTGCCTGAGAACCTCCTTGCGCTGCTTGACGGGCCCTTCTGGTCCACCCGCTGCGCCCTCCACAGGTCCCTCTTAGTTTCCCCCCCGGTAGTCAGTACTAAGAGCACCCAGAGTCACCAATCTCTGGGTGTGACCTTTTCCCTAGCGCCTTCTGCGCCCTACCGGGAGGTACTCAGCCCCCCCACCACGACAAGGTGGAGACCAGTCGGGGGGGATGTTCATGACAGCCGGGACTAACGGCTGAACGTGCTTTCCGAGGCAGGGAGCAAGCGATAATTGCGCAAATTATTTCAAAAATCATAGGGTTTGAACCCTAAGCCCTCTGAATAAAAGGCATGGGGTCTCTCCACTGGGCTATCCCAGCTTAAAATTGACAGTGGCAAGTAATATAATTGATAAAATTATTAGCATTACTGCAGCATTATCGTCATTAAGTACAGTCGATGTCTAGTACAGTTAGTCATAGTCGAATACAGTTCGTCATAGTCGAGTACGGTTCGTCATAGTCGAGTACAGTTTGTCATAGTCGAGTCAAGTTAGAGTCTAAACCCCGTAAAATAGTGAAGACTTTACTGGAGGCTTCTAGGAAGTTTTGATATCAACACGGAAATATATCTTTTTTTATGTCAACGATGAGTCATATTATACGCAGAGGCATATTATACGCCCACACTTCGCCAATTGTCTAATTGGTCCCACGTAATAGGTGGTGAACCTATTGCCGCTTTTCGGGCACTGTTATGTTCTTACATGTGTGTACATTGCTAAAGAAGTTATGTCTTAAATTCCACTATATCTACACATAAAATTGCGAATTGACACTAGTTTTGGGAAATATAATGTCTTTTCCCGCGTTAGCGCCAAAATCTCTATAAAGTACTTTGATAAATAAAAGTATTTGGACATTGTGTATCACATATTTTGTGGAAACGCTCACACCATTGCACAGATTCGCTATTTATCTCAGCTCTGCTTTTTCCCCAGCCAATCTCTGGTGGATACGCAGCTATTGAGCGGTGCGAAATACTTACTTTCTTTGCTACTATAGACTATATGAAAATGATTGACTCTACAATTAGCCATTATGATTAATGTACTTAAAAACCAGTCGATAAGCCCGATAACCGGCAATAGGCTCGCCACCTATTACGTGGAAATTGGCGAAGTGTGGGCGTATTATATGCCTCTGCCTACCCCTTCGGGGAAACAGGCGTGAATCTATGTAGAAACCAGTCGATTGCAGTTGGTAACAATGTCAAATGACCACATTCCCGGGCGGCCATTAATTTGGAGGCCGGGATGAGATGGGCACGCGTCTATGCCAGTATCTACTTCAATCTGGATATTACCCAACATTTTAAGGTTGATATAGGTTATGTTTTACTTTTTTTTTCTGCTGTCGTTTTGTTGAATACTTTTTGGAGTGTCGTATAAAATTGTTAAGACATACTTTTTGAATTATCCTTTTTGCTGTCCAGAAGAATCTTTTATTACTCTCTGTGTGTCACAAATACACAATCCTAAGACTAGAAGCAAATCTCTACTGTGCTGATGTCATGCTGAAAGGCTTCCTGTTGGAAGCATCTACTCATCTGTCGCCAAGCGCCGGTCTTCTGGTTTTTATTAAAATAAGTATACTTTGAAGTATTGTAGTGGTACCTATATTCTCAGTAGTTTTGTTGTAGTAATTGCAAGCAGGTGCACCACTTGTAGATAAAGTTGGCTTGGGCTCCTAAGATCTTTGAAGGATCTGTATAAACCCTGGTAGAATCCCTATACACCCCGCTAGAATCCCTGTATACCCTGCTAGCTTGTGTCTGATAGTTAATACAGCATTGACAACAGACTGATAAAGGGCACTGCCGAATATTAGCGTTCTCAACAGATTACACTCTGTTGGGAGTAGGTATCTGCTTTTAATCACCACGCTAGGCAGGCGGGTTTGTGATCGCAGTTCCAGCTATGCAGGATGACGCTGCTAACCATCATCCGGTATGATTGCTCTTCACCGACTCTTACGACTCCCCGTGAGATGAGAGGGGGTGCCACTATTCTAGGCCGGCACCACACGAACAATCCAGAATACTTTGTAGCAAATAAACGCGAAGTTACGTATATTTGTGATATCGCGGACACGTTACGCAACCGTCACGCTGCAGCGACACGCCGCCCGTCCACATATTAATGGTACTCGGAAAGTCCAGAAATACACGCCAATTTAATTTATTAAATGATGTTTACTGGAGAGCGTCTCTCTTATGCCAGATTGATAAGTTTAGCCATTTGTAACTCTGGACATCTATTATCAGTTGCAACTGAGTTTTAACTGAGGTCTCTTTATGACTCAGTACCTAGGAATGGGCCCCGTTTATTTTCTTCTAGTTTTATTTTTGTATTAGAATCCTTGCAAGACTTTTTTTGATTTACCTCAGCAACCAAATGCCTTACGTACGGCCTCCCGGCCCAAGGGGGACTTAAAGGGGGGAGTGTGGGTCTCACTGGGGCAGACGAGATCGCCAGCAATCCTACCCAATAAAAATCTTCCGAAGACGCCCACGACTGAAAAGGGACGGGGGGCCAGTGCCTAGGTTTAAAGCATCTGACACCAGACAGACTAATGAGAACCGGGAGCTCCTCGTCAAAGAGGCGCAGTGTAATGCTCCCCCCCCCCCCACCTTCTTATGCAACCATGGCGTATGTGGCCGACTTCGCGGAGCGTCTGTAGTTAGACGGTAGGGGTCCTGCCCTCGCCGTCTAAGACCCTCCTGGCGTACCCGCTGCGCCAACGGCGTAGCCGGAAAGAGTGCGGATCCCTCTCCCTCTTCCGCTCCGCGGCCTTATTCTGCCTCCTAAGGCCCCCTTGGCGCTGCTTCTGCAATAGGCTCGCCATCTATTCCGTGGGATCAACATATAATTGGCTAGATGTAAGCATTTATTATGCCTCCACCTATCCCCTTTCGGGGAAATAGGCGTGATTGTATGTATGTACTTCTATCAATGGTTTGTGTCGTCATATAAGGCCCAATATGTGTACATTTCATCAAGGAAAACCTTAAACCCACCCTTACTTTTCTATTCACATCTTAGAATATTATAATGCATAAAACAAATGTAGTAGATAGGAGCTTCTTATCTCTAGAGTAAGAGCCCACACCACTTCTGTAAGCATCCTACGAGTCACAGGTACAGGTACATTTACGACCTAGTGAAAAATAAGAACAATAAAAATATCCTTTATCCTTTACTGTACAATAAAAAACACAAAATAGTCATATGTTTTAGAGAACAAGTACAAAGGTGGGCCGGGCCTATTGCTAAAAGAAATCTCTTCCAGCCAAACTTAACTGTAATGAGAGAGGCAGTAATATAAGTTATAAACAGCTACCAAGCACCTGTAATATTAATGTTGGTTGTGTCATACGGAGGTGTCTTCATTTCTTTTTTTCACTAACAAGCGTTTACAATGGAAACATATTGTTGTTTTTAACGATTAATACTAACTAATATGAAAGCTGATAGCCTAGTAGCGAGACATATAGTCTTCAACATCAGAGGGTATTCGGTTCAAACCCTGGTGGCGCACCTATGGCTTCTCGAATTTATGTGCGTAGTTATCACTTGAAGATTTCTTGCCCATTCTTTCACTATCAAGCTTCCGCCCGCAGTGAATGGGCGCGTTAGATTTTAAGTTTAAAATTCATAAGAGCTTTTGTGAGCCAAACTTGGTGAAATGATTATGAGTTCAACTTATTTTTAGAACGGCTTAACGCACACACCAATTCACTCACGTAACATGTAACATCTAGTGCAATGCAAGACAAATATTAGTATTTATGCTAACAACAAATATTTAATTGGGTTGTTAGGTGGGACGAGATAATTTAGGAGCTGACCTTTACGCCCAATCGAATTCACCTTCAAATTAACATACATACTTTTTGTCAGATTTTGTACCCGTAGGTGTCGGCCGAGATCAGGCATTAAAGGGGAACCCTTGCTATGATCCCTTTTTTTCTGATGGAAAATCACTAAATGTCTGTCTCCCGCTGTGACCCTTCCACAGCGGGAGAGAGACATTTAGTGTCAGGCTTTTACTGACTAAACACCAAGTCCCTTCTTTAGCCTGTTATGTTCATCATCATATCCTAGCATTATCCCGGTTGCCCTAAACTTATGCTTAGGGCCCAGGGTCTGCTCACTGGTTCAACCAGATTTGACTGAATTTCAGTTATTACGTGGAGCAACTGCCGCCTGACCTCCGCAACCCAGAGGGAAACATCATTCTATAGTTAAACCAGCTGTCAGTCTGTTGCAAGGCACTGAATTTCTAATAACGACTGCCATAGATGTTCATGACAGCCGGGACCAACGGCTTAACGTGCTTTCCGACGCATGAATGATCGGAAGGGTGTGTCAGACTTTCACTGATTAAACACCAAGTCTTTTCTTTAGCCTGTGATGTTACGGAGTTGTAATTACTTTGGTAACTAAATGCATGTACTTATGCACTGCCTTCCGGCCAAAGGTGGACCGAGAGGGGAGTGTGGGGCTCACTGCGGCAGACGCGACCACCAGCAGTCTTACCCACTAAATCTTCCGACGACACCCACCGCTGTTGGAAAGGGGCGGGGGGCCAATGCCTAGGTTGTAGCGTTTAGCAACCCGTCCGTAGCCAGAGTCCCCCGGGCCAAAATCTGGGTGACCTCTTCAGAGAAGAAGCGCGAAGAATTCAGAGAAGAACCGCGCAGAAGTCACGTCTCCCTTCCTCCTTATGCAACTATGGCGTGGGTGGCCGAATTTGCGGAGAGACTTTAGTTAGACAGCAAGGGCCACTTGCCCCCGCCGCCTAAGACCCTCTTGGCACTTCTTGACGTGCCCTCCTGGCCAGCTCGCTGCGACAACGGTAGGGCCGGAGAGAGAGCGGATCCCGCTCCAACAGCATTAATTTCTAGTCCCAATCTGACGTTTGACGTTTTCAAGTACTATGTAATAGTTTATAGATTTTTTTTTTTCGAAAATTTGAAGTTTTTTTGAAGTTTTAAACTAAGCAAAGCTGGTACTGCAGGTATTAAACCACGAATAAGCATACTTAAATACTAGATTATTATAAATCATCATCATATCAGCCTTATAAAGTCCACTGCTGATCATTGCCCACCAAAAATAAGTTATAATCTATTGAGTGTATTTGCCCATAATCATCACGTTGGGCGAACGGGTTAGTGATCTCAGTTCCAGCCAGTACGCAGGATAACGCTTCTGTTCATCATTCGGTAGAGTTTCACCTCGTCGACTTTTACGGTAGAATCTCTTTTAAGAGACGGAAAAAAAACCAAATGGACAAAATTCATATATTTATTATTTAATTCCCGTGTAGCTTCAGATTTAATACACTAAAACAAGTTATGAACTAAAAGAATTATCATATCATAAGACAAATCAATATTGATAAGTATTTTATAAGACAAGTAAGAATATTGAAATACACAACTAAACTTACATACATATGCGTAAAATGAAAACTTTCGTAAGGTAAATATTTACAAAATACATTCTTAAAGGGTCATTAACCTGACGTCTTATTTAACATTCACACAAATGTTTATTTTTTAAACAATTACCAAAATACAACGAGAGCCACACATTCCATTGTACAAGCTTTAATTGTTGACATAAAAAAAGATATACTCATCGAATTAATTTGGACAAAACATTTGCACGATGTAAGACGTAAAACTTATTGTGACTAGATTTTCGCTGCGTCTAAATGTATAATTATGATATTATATAAATAAAATTCGTATAACAGTTGGGCTGGATGGATTTGAACGAGTAGTCCTTACTCGCGTCTTACAGTGTGCGGTGCGGAGCCACTAAAACCTGCGCGCTTTTAAAAAGTGAAGTGTTGTGTCTGTGGTTTTATAATTCGAAATTCGAATACGGTTGGTGATTTGTTTTCGAATAAAAACAAATGAAAAATATGGCGGGCGCGAGTAATTAATTATTTATTTTACGCTTTAAATTACTTTTTTGTACACTATACATTTTACAACAAAAAGACCACTGATTTAGTAATTGTATATTCATAATGTATTAAATAAAAACCAAAGAAAGATAAAAAAAAGTGTAAATAGTACTTCCAAATTTTAAAATAACGTAAAAACGAAAAACGACAAAAATTACTTAACAGTAAATTGCAATCTACAGCCCTTCGATTAAAATATAATTATTCTTTTATACACTGAATACAAATACGTCAGTAAAAAAATATTACAAACTAAAGAATGTAAGCAGTTACATTTTATTACAGTTATAATTTAAAGCGGCAAAGTTCACTTTAAAAGTTTAACGTCACTTAAAATATATATAATACACAATATTTTTATCAAGAAACTTGTAGGCGTTATCGCTCCCTAAATACTAACCTTAAATCAAGCGGATATGTGTCAAAATAGATTGAGCAGATGCGTATTTTTCTAGTGTATTTCAAGATCTTATAACTGGTGCGGTCATTTTATTGTACATAATTTAGAATTTATTAATGTTTTTATTTTAGATGTTTGAGCCAAATATCCGGGGAGCATATTCGTGTGATATACTATGATTATTGTTAGCGTTAATGACAACATTTTAAAACTAACCACATGGTGATAAGGTTATTTCAAAACCGTTTTTTATGACTAGTGTCACGCCTTGATTCGCTTACATTTTTTCTGCCTTGGCTTTCATTATTGAAGTTTTTGTAGGGATCCTTAATTATAATCGCATGATAATATAGCCTATGTTACTCATAAAAAAAATATCTTTTTATTAGTAAAATATTTTTTCAAATCGATTCTGTAGTTTTTGAGTCCGTAAAATGCAATCTCTTCAATTTATAAAATTATATCATATATATCACGAAGAGCAGCAAAAGGCTTGTGACCAGACCCATAGCCTTCAAATTTAGAGGGTCACGGGTTCAAACCAACCAGCTGGTGTCGCCACTAGCACTTATGACTTTTCGAAGTTATGTGCATAATTATCGATGGCTCCGTGCTTCGAAAAGCATGTTAAGCCGTTGGTCCCGGCTGTCATGAACATCTATAGCAGTCGTTATTAGGAAGTCAGTGTCTTCTAATACCCTTTTTTTTTTTTCGGATGGAAAATCATCTAATGACCTTATCCCGCTGTGGGTGGAGCGGGAGGGTGTGTCAGACTTTTACTGACTAAAAACCATCCATGTTCCTTCTTGTGCCTGCTACGTCCAGAGGCCGCGGTAACCCTTTCGGACAGTCCCGCATGTCTTCTAATACCCTGACATCAGGTTTAACCATAGAATGATGTTTTCGTCTGGGTAACGAAGGACGGTAGTCGTTCCAAGAAATGTGTATACGCACCTGAGGGCCCACTCTTATTTAACGAAAACGAAACTTCATAATACCCATCCCTTTCACTCGATAATGATATACCGAGAGAGTGAGAGAGATAGGTATAACGAAGTTTCTTTTTCATTGAATTATTTTAATAATTATTATAAAGTAAGCCTGGTATATACGACGATCCTTTTTACAAAAGAAACTTGGTTCGAGTGCAGATAGCACCGTATGTGTAGTTCGGGAGGGTAAAGGAGAGGGCGGTATTAGATCAAAAAGTTCTTCATAATTTTGATAAACCTCTATTTTATAAAGCTCTTGAAGTTTATAGGTTTTATAGGGATCCAACCAAAATCTTAGGAACGCAAGCCATCCTCTCCTGCAAGTGGTGCACCTGTCGATCAACGGACGAGGCTCTGGCAAATATGAAAATTCCTGGTAAGCGGCAATGGGCTTGCCACCTATTACGTGGGAACAACAATATGATTGGCGAAATGTAGGCGTATAATATGCCTCTGCCTACCCCTTCGGGGAAACAGGCGTGAAAAAGTTATGTCGTTGTTGGCCCAACTTACCCGCTGTATGCCCTGTAGAGTATGAAAAGAACATAAGTTTCACCACAGTAGTTCTTAAAAAAACTTAGTTCTTGTGAGATGTCTAAGTTATTGATGACGGAAAGTAGTAACTGGTTTATAAATAAATTTAAATACGCAAAATTGTAACTCATTGTATTATTAGGTATACCGCGAAAATTTATAAACGGTTATGCGCAGTGAGTCGCGCCAAAAATATGCAAATCTTGACTTGGGGACTTTAGTAATTAGCCATTTTACATTGTTGCCTAAAACCTAAAAATCTATTGATATATAACAATATTTAGTACTAGCTGAAACCAAAAAAAATGTTCTGACGAATATACTCAAATCGTGATTAAAAAAAGGGGCATTAGTCCCAAGATAAGTATCATTAAGAACATGTGTTATGGATACTAAAGCAAATAATTTATAACCCAGAAATTTGGTAAGTCGTTTCTGTGTAAGACCTTTAAGCTCTGGAATTCGCTGCCGGCTCATGTATTTCCTAGTTCCTATAATCCCGGGTATTTTAAGCAGGCCGTCATGAGTGAGTGCGCTTTGTAGACTGCATCGACTGCTTACTGTCAGGCAGGATGTCATTATGACATGTCACATTTAAAAAAAACCTATTCTCAACCAACCAACCTATTCGAACCAAGTTTCTTTTGTAAGAAGGATCGTCGTAGATAGGTACTAGAGGGCTTACTCTAATTCAATGAAAACGAAACTTCGTTATACCTATCTCTTTCACTCTCTCGGTATATCGTTATAGAGTGAAAGGGATGGGTATTATGAAGTTTCGTTTTCGTTAAATAAGAGTGGGCCCTCAGGTGCGTATACACATTTCTTGGAACGACTACCGTCCTTCGTTACCCAGACGAAAACATCATTCTATGGTTAAACCTGATGTCAGGGTATTAGAAGACATGCGGGACTGTCCGAAAGGGTTACCGCGGCCTCTGGACGTAGCAGGCACAAGAAGGAAAATGGATGGTTTTTAGTCAGTAAAAGTCTGACACACCCTCCCGCTCCACCCACAGAGGGAGAAGGTCATTAGATGATTTTCCATCCGAAAAAAAAAAAGGGTATTAGAAGACACTGACTTCCTAATAACGACTGCTATAGATGTTCATGACAGCCGGGACCAACGGCTTAACGTGCTTTTCGAAGCACGGAGCCATCGATAATTATGCACATAACTTCGATCATCATCTCATCATCATCACCATCGCCATATGAGGTCATCTGCTCTACATAGGCCTATGCAACAGCAAATACTCCATATGGAGCGATCCTGAGTCGCCTGCATTCACTTGCTTCCCGCCGCTTTGGCCAGATCGTCGGTCCTATCAAATATATAATCGATCAAGCCTTATCGGCGACCACAGGAACCAACTAACCAACATCTGAGGAGCCCAAACCAACCTCACCTTTATTTTTCATTTATTTCTCATAATAACATAATACATATAAGCAGTGTTAATTAATGCCACTTCATTTTAGGGTACGGTCAGCAGAAAAATATTTTATATTGATATTTTTATTCGTTAAAAGGTGTATAGGGATTCTACCAAGACCTAATGAGCCCAAGCCAATCTCACCTGTGAATGGTGCACCTGCCGATCAACGGAAGAGGCACTGGCGAACATGACAGTGCCCGGTAAGCGGCAATAGGCTCTTTTTTTTTTTCGGATGGATAAATGTCTAATGACCTTCTCCCGCTGTGGGTGGAGCGGGAGGGTGTGTCAGACTTGTACTGACTAAAAACCATCCATGTTCCTTCTTGTGCCTGCTACGTCCGGAGGCCGCAGTAACCCTTTCGGACAGTCCCGCAGCGGTGAGCAGACACTGGTAATACTTTGATATTTATACACAGAGCGCGAAGGTCTTTAAGGGTTATTTATGGATAAATTAGTTTCCACATACTTATAGTAAATTTATCGGCATTAATACGTACATCAACAAGCAAATATATTTGATGGCATGTATGTTTTTAACAGTGTAAAGCATATAAACACATGCCGAAAATAATTAAATGTATTTCAGTCGTATAAACAGAGTATTTATATATATTCTAATAATTATTATACATTTACAACTTTACAAGTGAATACCTCAATAGTTTTTGGCCATTTTTACGAGCTCTTGTAATTAAATGAACGCTTTGATCTGTCTAAACAGATAGTTGTGGCATACCACAGCTAAAAATGAGCTACAATTTATACATAGTTTATGTTTAGTCAAAATTGAGCAGTATGACATCTTAACATCTTGCTTTTAAAATAAATAATAAGGAAGGCCTGATCTTCCTTAGCGCTGATTTTAAGACATGTTCATCATCATCATATCAGCCATTTGAAGTCCACTGCTGAACATAGGCCTCCCTATTTGCTTTCTACGTTGATCGATCCTGTGCCGCCTGCAACCACCGGCTACCCGCCGCCCTGACAAGATCATCGTCCCATCGCGTGGGGGGCCGCCGCCCTCTACTACGTTTGCTGATTCGTGGTCGCCATTCTAGAACCTTAACTCACCATCGGTCGTCGGTTCTTCGAGCTATGTGCTCCGCCCACTGCCACTTCAGCTTGCAAACGCGCTTCGCTATGTCGTGCACTCTAGTTCTCGGAACGGATTTCCTCATTTCTGATTCGATCACGTAGGGACACTCCTAGCATAGCTCTGTCCATTGCACGCTGAGCGATTTTGAGCTTCCTTATGAGGCCCATAGTCATGTCAGACATGTTATAATTGGAAATATGAAACGAGGACAAAGAACTGACTTATATGTTGAATACAACTGTAACAAAGACATAAAAATAAATGAAAAATTGAATTAATACAAAAAACAACAGCAATAAGAATTTAAACAAGCCATAACATCCATAAGTTATATACACTCGCGAGCAACCAAATCCACTTAACCGCTAACTGCACCCGAACATTGTTATAAGTAAAAGTATAAAGCTTTAAACCTAATTATTTAAGTTAAACGCTTTAGCGTATTTAAGCACCCACAGACGAAAAATATAAAGTAAAAAAGATAATACTTCTAAAAGAAATTTGTTTGTGTTATATGAAATAAAAAATGTGTGTGAAATAATTTGGGTTCCAATGAGTTAAAAAGACGCAATATTTAAAATTTTATTAAACGCATTAGTATGCAACAGTTCGTCTCACATGATATCAATTTAAGAAGAATTCGCACAATATTCTGTTAATTATTATTTCATTTCATAATAAGTAGTATGTATCGCGATCTCTTCTGTATTATTATTTAATAGACGAAATTTCTGGTACTCTTATTACGAAAACAGTTGGCTTCAGATTATATGATTCTTAAGAACAAATCTCAAAACATACTATTAACACTACACTATGTTTTAACTGAGGAAACACGTGACACGCACCACAAATTTTAACGCATAATTTCCAAGATATATTACTAAACAAATGTTCTGAAGGAAATCGTGTTATTTTGATAAGGGTTCTTAGTTTATTTTACGCGAGAAAACATGTGTTTGTAGTCAGTTCAGATTTCTACTTCAGCTTACAAATTTATCTCGCTATATACACTAGTTCTCTTACGGATTGTCTTATGTTGGATACTACCACGTAGGGAATACTCCGAGCATCATTTCTACCTTATAAAGTCCGCTGCTGATCATTAGCCTTCCCAATAGATTACATTCTATTGGGGTTGGTGATCGCAGTTCAAACCAGCCAGCCAAGTAAGCAGGATGACGCTGCTGTTCATTATAATTAAATAAATGAACAAATATTCTCTTACAATCACACCAATTGTTTAGTTTCAAGATAAGTATCATTAAGAACTTGTGTTAAGGATACTAAAGAACGTATAAACATACTTAAATACTTTTTTTTTGTAAATAAATACTTAATATACATAGGACAACACCCAGACCAGAACAAATATTCATGTTCATGCACACAAATATGTGTCCTGAAATGAGAATCGAACCCACAACCTCTGGAGTGAAGTGCAGGTATTCTGACCTCCACGACATATCTGTCAAATTATCCGGAAGGATTTCTCCTTGTCGACTCTTACGACTCCTCATGAGATGAGAGAGGTTTGCACTATTCTAGACCAGCACCACACGGCTTCAAGCATAGCTCTCTTTATTTCACGCTGGGGTTTTTTATCAGGCATGCAGGCATAAGACTTTAAATTTGTAAAGTGGAAGGAAACTGCTGAAAGACAAGAAACTATGGAGTTACAATTGAGCCTGAATAACCTTAACTTAAAAGGTTAAGTTCGTACAAAATCAGTTCTGACTGATCAAACCCCCTCCTCTCTCGACACTTAACTTCAGATCGCTATTCAAACCACCAAAGATCGTAGCAGATGGAGGAAGTTCCTTGAGGAGACTTTGCACAGGGAGAGCGTACAAAATACCAAAGAAACTGTCAAAACATTATAAATGTTACCGGCCAAACCCGATTTTAGGACAAACTAGTATAGCCTAGTCCAAACTAATTTAGGTGGGCTGCATAAAATTATTTTTATTGGTAAGAAAAAAAAATAACCTCAACCTAAACCAAAAAGAGATATATATTATTATATATAGATTATACTTCTCTTTTTGGGTTAGGTTGAGGTTTTTTTTTTTCTTACCATTAAAAAATTTTTTTTTATAATAGTTGCAGCCCACCTAAATTATTTTGTACTAGGCCGTAGATTGTCCTAAAATCGGGGATGGCCGGTAACATAAATATTTAAAAGATAATCACCAGTAACCTATAAACAGCAGCAGTAAAATACAAAGAACCTAAATGAAGACATAATCTCCTACTGTCCTAATGAATGCACACATTCAGTGCATGTTGGACGTTGTTATGACTTGAGAAGCTCGTAAATCATTTTAAGATGGAGAACTAATTTTCGAGGGTTTATTGATGGTACAATGTTTTAGTACTCGTAGATTGTGCTATAACAGTGTGTCATAGGAGTTACAATGTCGGGCTCCTAGTCTACTGTAATCTTATGACGTCACCACTATGTAAATAAATGGCGATTGTTATGAAGGAGATATCATGAGTTTTATTATCCAATATATTTGTACTGGCTTGATCTGCAAACACCAACCCGCCTGCCCAGCTACCTAGCTCTGCCAATAATCGATACCCCCAATAGAATGTAGTCTATTGGGGAGGCTAATGTTCAGAAGTAGACATTATATTCTGAAGACTGATATGATGATGTTGGTACTTGTTACTTTTAGATTATGCTATAACAGCGTGTCATAAGAGCTACAATGTCGGGCCCCCAACTGTACATTATGACGTCACCACTATGTAATTAAAAGGCGGTTGTTTTGATGGAGATTGAATGGGTTTATTGAGAATACAATGCTTTGGTATTCGTAGATTGTGTCAAAATAGTGTCTCATAGGAGTGACAATGTTACGGATTAGTCAACTGTATTTTGCTAATAGTGCAGTTTAGTCTATTTTATTAAAAGGTCCTTAATAAAGTTCACGACTTACGACGTCACAACTATGTAAACAAGATTCATTGAAAAAGGCTTTTTTTGGTGTTTCTATTTTGTGCTATAATAGTAGGTCATAAGACAAAGTCATGCCCACAATTAACTGAACCTTACTACGTCACTATTATGTAAATATGGTTAATTATTTTTTCTTTTTAATTTTGGCTTCGTGCGGTTTGCACATTTATCCAGTGTCAAGTA
Organism: Musotima nitidalis; assembly: GCA_949126915.1. NCBI lineage: Eukaryota > Metazoa > Arthropoda > Insecta > Lepidoptera > Crambidae > Musotima > Musotima nitidalis. The sequence goes on along the minus strand of OX421439.1, from coordinate 9,812,530 downwards.
AGAGATATTTCAATAACATATAAGTTATAGTAAATGAGAATGAGTCGTGATAAATATGATAAATGGTAAATGAGATGCACTCCCCTAAACCCCTTAATTCCTCAGTAAAGATGTGGGACTATACTGAGATATCACATGGACTTCTTGAGAGAATTTGAAAAGTGATGTTGCACGGTTTTGTTACTCATGTACGTTCACAAACACTTAACGGTTAATAATCCTTCGTTATTAGACATTAACGTTCGAAAAAACAAACGGTTTGAGGAAATAAAAATTGGAAACATAGGCCGTTCAACAATGAACTTTTTGTGTTTAAGATGAGATGTCAAGTAATTTTTTTTTTTAATAATGTAAGCAAAATTGACTTACATGCCAAACGACTTTCTGAAGATACTTACAATAATCATATAGGTTCGACTACAACTACGGAACAAGATCTAAATTTAAATCAGGTTTCAGACAAATTGAACAAACCTTGGTATTCATTATTAAAAGCCTGAATAGTATTAACCTGTATAGTATAAAAATAACTGGCGGTCCTATATGGGTCCGGAAAACAATCAACGCTTGCGCGATCTAATAATGTACACTGCCATCTTTTGGGCAAACATAAGCACTATTATTTACACTAAGAACATATAGCTACACATCAAGTTTTAAACACGAATGCTGTCACTTTTGTTTAATAAAAAGAAGACAGTGACAGCACTAATTAGGTTTAACTATAGATCTTGTTTTATAATAAGCCCCCTAAATATTATTAAGAGTGTTGATAATTATCCTGTGTAACTAAGACCCTTGTTTCTCCTTCCTTCAACACTAAGTATTTCCGTAACTCCTTTTCAGCCCGAATGTGGAACAGTCTTCCCTCTCTGATTTGTAAGAGTCCATCACTTCAGTCGTTCAAAAGTAAACTGAAGAATCACTACTGGTCAAATTTGGCACATAATTAGCACTCTTTTTTCTTTTTCAAATGTTCCATTCGTTATCTTAAAAGTAAATAAATAAATAAATAAATAAATAAATCTTACAATAATGTTAGCATAAGTTGTATGTATGTATCTATGTATATATTTTTAATATATTATTAGCATGTAAGACATTTGCTTTATATTTTGTTCTTATTTTTATTTAAAAAAAATTATTAGTAACACTTTTCTTGGACAACATTTATCCCGTACAACTATTTGGTTTACAACTGCTAGGGTTGGCTGGTAGAGATCTCTTTGTGCTTTCCAAAAAATTTTTTTGTGCAATAAAGGATTATTATAATTTCTTACTAAAAGTACATCAATAACTGAGAATCTACGTTCTTTTATCGAAAGAGCGCTTATCTCCTAGACATCTAGTTCTATTAGTTGCATTTTAAGACACAGTGTGCAAAGACCTTAAGGAACGGATACACATTACCACGGAGAATGATCTGTGCCAACATTCCAGCTGATCCGATGATGGAGACAGCAGAAAATTTACGATTAGCCGACACTTGGCCTGCTAACCCTTGAAATCACCGGATTTATATCAACTGTTAATATTTATACGACCAAGGTAAATAGACTTTCTGAAATTTTTATTAAGCGACAATTTTATGTGGTGTGATACAACGTGTTTATTTTATTACATACTATATGATAATCGTTGAACATAAAAGTATAGCTGAAAACATAAATAACAAACTTATTTAGTGATATATAAATGGAGGAGGTCGACATGTTATTTTTTTATGCCGTTATACGACTATTTATAAAAAATAGTTTAAAAACTGGGGTCAAAATTTACCTTGCACTGAAAAGTATATATTTTTGGTCTAGTGTATCTTTTACGATTAACTTAATTTATGAGTAGCTTTTCATTGGGCCATTTATTGCAAGATAAGTCCTTTATTGTCTGATAAAATTAAGTAATCCATAAAAATGTAATGTTCTAAATAAATTTCTAGCATAAGAAAGGGCTATTTACATTAGCCTCTCCAACAGAATGTAATCTATTCTATAGGGGGTATTTGTCCACGATCACCAAGCTGGGAGGGCGAGTTGAAGATCGAAGTTCAACAACCATTATATAGGTCACACAGGCAAAGCAGCGTGCAGACGCTAGTTAGAAATAAATACTACTAACTAACCAAAAAGTAATAGGTTTCATGATTGAGCTTAACTTCTGTCTCAAGACGGATAGCATATTGCATCAATATAAGATCCAAGGTGCAGAAGACGCAATTAATGTGGATTCATTTCAGTGTAGGGTCAGCAGAAAAATATTTTATATTTATTTTTTCTTTAAAGAAACAAAATATAATTTTATGTTGTCTGTGATTTTGATCACAAAAATGTCCTCTTATATTAAGATTTCTCTTTAATTAAGATTTTTGAACACTTATGGCAGTTGTTATTAGGAATTCAGTGCCTTTTAATTTTCTGACATCTGGTTTACCATATCATAGTAGGATGTTCCATCAGAATTGGGGCGGTCAGACGGCACTAGCTCCGTGTAATAAATGAAATTCAACCAAATCTGGTAATACCAGTGAAAAGACCCTGGGCCCTAAGCATAAGTGTAGGGCTGCCGGGATAGTGCTAGGATGATGAAGTACTGTATTACTTTTAAATGCATTTAATAAAAACAGACAGACACTTCAATTTGACGTAATTGTATAGAACATTTACTTATTTCCGTTAGCGATGCTAACATTATATTTATCACCCATTCACATTAACTTTTTGTTTAAAATTATGAACATAACCAAGATCCTGAGGTCTTGAGGCCAAGCCTCACCAGCAAGAAGTGTACCTGGTGATCAACAGACGAGGCTCTGGCGAACAAAACAGCGGCAATAGGCTCGCAACCTATTACGTAGGACCAAAAATATAATTAGCGAAATGTGGGCATACAACATGAAACAGGCGTGATTGTTTGTATGTATAAACGTAACAATTGTAAGTTTCGACATCATTCTCATGATAAATTATACCGTTTCATAATTTTAGACTTAAATTTAGACTTAACTTAAACAGCACATGCTGAGTGGAGTCCTTTTTAGGCATACTATATGTAAACTTATGTGTAAAAATTGTTTACTGTTTTGAATTCTGTTTTTTGTTTATATGTATTTATGTCTAAATAAATTTTATTTTACTTCATTTCAAATTTACTGTAATGACAATGAAAATAATCATATATCATTTATTTCATAAACTATTACATTGCACTTGAAACCGTCTAAATTAAATATAAATATAAAATCGAAATTTTATTACACTGAAATCACGAAGCTTAGATTCACTTATATGGAACAAAACAAATCAGAAACAAAAAATATTTAAGTGTAAGTGAATCTAAGTGCCAGTTCCGAGCTACCGCTCCGTAAGAAGAACTGGCAAGAAACTCATAGGCTATGCTCTTTTAAATTTATCCATTGGTTTCTGAAGTCTTGGTTTGTGTGACTGTGAAGCTATACAATGCAATATAATATAACATTAACAATATTCATGTTTTAAGTCATTCATATTAGAATAGCCTGTATGAAACGGCAGTTTAATCCCAACCATTTTTATCTGCCATATAGTCTTTGATAGAATAGTATATCCCTTTGAAGAAAGCTTGCGTTTTATTGTTAGTTTAATTTATTTAGGCTTAATTGCATGCTGTATATTGCTTGGGATTTTATTATAGAATCGCACACCTTTTAATGACCTTTAGATGATATGTTTATCTTTAAGGTTGTAACTTCTTCTGCTGACGCTACGCAGCAAGTGTTCTATGTGGCGTATCTGCCCTAGTTTCAAATTTAAGTCTCGCGCGCGTGTTTGCGCAAATCATACAAATTTCTTACGCTCTATATAAAATGTGTTTTATACAGGGTGTTCTCAAAAAAACTCACTCAATTTTAGTTCAGTCCTGGCCTTAAAAGTGAAGGGTGAAACGGCCAGCTTGCAAGCTGTGCAATGAGGGTATGCGCTTGTGATCGTTCTTATTCCACGGTCTAGTGCGCTCTTACTTTTCTGGACTGTATTCACTGCTTACCATCAGGCAGGATGTGGTCACCATGATGTGTCACTTTAAGTGAAAAGAAAATACCACTAGTGACACGCCCTTTCTTTGTTTCTGTAGCGGATTAATAAGTTGTGATTAAAACAAATTTAAGAATCATTTTTTTTTTCAAAATAACGTCACCACGCTTTCATTATAAGCTACTCTTTGATATATCTTAACATCAAAATCATTCATCATTCCAACGATAGTTTTTAGGTTATGTCAAGATCATTATCTCGTTTCAATGCCACCAACATAACACAAGACATTTATTTTGCTGCCCTGCATTGGTCAAGGCGGCGCCTATAAAAATCAAATATTTCATCATCATCATCATCATCATTTCAGCCATTTGAAGTTCACTGCTGAACAAAGACCTAACCAATTGCTTTCCACCTACATCCACCGGCTCCCAGCCAGCTTGACCAGATCATCGGTCCGCCGGGTGGGGGGCCGCCCTCTACTATGTTTGCTGATTCGTGGTCGCCAAATCCTTTATTAAAATGAAAATATTCAGTATTACGTTTAGTATAAATCATGTTTAGACAAATTTGTACAACATAAATAAATAAATAAATATTCTCTTACAATCACACCAATTCTTTAGTTCCAAGATAAGTATCACTAAGAACTTGTGTTATGGATACTAAAGAACGGATAAATATGTTTAAATACTTTTTTTTTGTAAATACATACTTAATATACATAGGAAAACACCCAGACCAGAACAAATATTCATGTTCATGCACACAAAGATTTGTCCTGTGTGGGAATCGAACCCACGACCTCTGGAGTGAAGTGCAGGTATACTGACCTCCACGCCAAATCGGTCGTCATACGTCATACAACATGTAATTTTAATATTAAATTAATCGTACATGTAAGATTTGATTTAAAAAGAAAGCCTAAATTAGACACAGCCTGTATCTTGGGCATCCATTTAAGTTTATTTTTATTACCTGATTACAGTTACAAGGATGTCTTGCACATGGCCACTAATCCTGATTAGAGATAAATCTCTTTAAAACATCATTCTATCCCTCTTAACTTTAAACAAATGACTGAAATGTAATGACATGTTAAATGCATACAGAGGTCACTCCAGAGGTCGTGGGTTCGATTCCCACACAGGACAAATCTTTGTTTGCATTAACATGAATATTTGTTCTGGTCTGGGTGTTTTCCTATGTATATTAAGTATGTATTTACAACAAAAAAAAAGTATTTAAGTATGTTTAGCTGTTGTTTAGTATCCATAACACAAGTTCTTAATGATACTGATCTTGGAACTAAATAATTGTTATAATTGTCAGAAAATATTTATTTATTTATCATTTATTTATATATGTACTTACATATATTTAAGATTGTATCCCCGAAGGGGTAGGCAGAGGCATATTATACGCCCACACTTCGCCGTTATTCGCTTAACAGTGCCCAGTCACTGTTATGTTCGCCAGAGCCTCGTCCGTTAATCGGCAGGTGCATCACTTGCAGGTGAGGTTGGCTTGGGCTTTTTAGGTCTTGGTAGGATCCCTTTACACCCATGTTACATATAACTATATTTTAGTCATTGAATCTTAATCTATTCGAAACCTTCTGCTTGCGTTGTGGAATGAGCTCCTAAAAGATAAGAGCTGAGGGCTCTTCAAAAAGGGCGTGAAACGGTTAATAAAGTATCAAATCGTTAGTGATGTCCTTGGTGTTACAATCGTCCATAGGATGCGGAGACCACTTCCCATCAGGTAGGCTGGATGCTCGAGTGTTTCGACGTGTGGCACTCGGAGACTGCCGCAGTAAAGCTATTGCATACCAATTTTTATCAACTTATGCAATTATAATCTTAAGTATGTATTTATCCTATGTATCTTTAGTATGTATTTACAAAAAAAAAAAAGTATTTATATATGTTTATCCGTTATTTAGTATCCATAACACAAGTTCTTAATGATACTTATCTTGAAACTAAATAATTAGTGTGATTGTAAGAGAATATTTATTTATAATTATTTTTATGTACATTTATACTTTCTCTGCGCGGCATTAATATGCATTCCCTATACATAAAAAAAAAGACATGTGGATTGTGCTGGGCGAAAAAGGGGATTACGCATGCGCATTAACGCCGATACAACCAATGCCACCTAAAGGCGGGTTGCTGAACTAAAGAGACAAGCGTGATATTTCAAAAAGTCATTAAAAGTTCTGCTATTGATCGATAGATGGATAAACTAACAAGTGTCACCGTCGGAGTGGGGGGTGTTAGGTTTTTTTCGTTAGAGAATTTCTGGATTCGGTCTCCACGCTCAAGGCCCGCGAAAGAAGCAATAGCTTAAAAACCAAGTTTATTTCTAATCCATTAAACAAATCACGCATGTTTGACAAACATTTTTACATTTTAAAATGCTAATAGCATATTCTGCTATAGACTTTGTCAAAAGAAAAAAAAAGTAAATGTAAAAGATGATTATTAGCGACAGATGAGTTAATACAACTACATACAAAACATAATTCTTTAGCCAACTTCAAAGCGAGGCAAATGACACTATTTCGTTCTCTTTGATTCTCTCATATGAGAACGGGAACAAAACATATTCAACAAGATTTACAAGCCATACATCACTTGGAGAGATCTAGAATTTATTGCTTTGTTCCGGTTTCAGAAAACGGTCGGTAACTTTCTTTTAAATAATTTCAAAGTAAAATTGTTATGGTCGATAGTTTCGGTACATTTGTCTATTTTGAAAATATGTTTCATCATCTCAGCCCATTAACGTCCCACTACTGAGCACGAGCCTCCTCTCACATATTAAGGTGTGAGGGTATTTGGGCGGAGGCAGGTGTGTGGCGTCCTGCTGTTAGAATTTTTCAAGCCGTCCATTAGGCCTCTAACATGGCTTAACGACTACCACATTTAGTGATAACCGGGACCAACGGCTTAACGTGCCTTCCGAAGCACGGAAGCGCTCGACATCAAATGCCACACAAACGGTCACGCATCCAAGGACTGACCTCTGTAAACTCTGCTGTACTTCGGCGATCGTTTCCGACCACCGAGCACCGCAGAGCTACGAGCGCTTCCCAAAATATGTTTAACTATGTCTAAAGACAAAGACTTTTTATTTCACATGAAATATGGTATATAAGTGGTCTTAAAATTAAATACAGTCCGCATATTTCACCAGTAACCGGTATCCAAAAATATAATCAGAGGATTCTAATATAACAATCATAAATTTATTATTCTAGTTGAAGGTACTCTTAAGTCATGGAATATCTGCTTAGCGTTCGATATAAATAATAATAATATATAAATGTGGATATAGTGCTCCTGCCATGGTGTATAGGGCATGGTGTAAAAAAACCTGAGGAGCCGAAGTCAACCTTGCTTTGCAAGTGGTGCACCTGCCGATCAACGGACGAGGCTCTGGCGAATGTAAAAGTTCCCGATAAGCGGCAATAGGCTCGCCTCCTATCACGTGGGACAATAATATAACTGGCGATATGTGGGCGTGTAATGTGCCTCTGCCTTGCGATACAAGCTTGAGTGTATGTAAGTACATATATAAATAAATAATAAATAAATAAATATTTTCTGACAATTACACCAATTATTTAGTTCCAAGATAAGTATCATTAAGAACTTGTGTTATGGATACTAAACAACGGCTAAACATACTTAAATACTTTTTTTGTTGTGATGATGATGATGATGATGATGACACTAAAATTTGTCCTGTGTGGGAATCGAACCCACGACCTCTGGAGTGAAGTGTATGGATTACATATTTTTGATTTTGATTTGAGTTTTTTTATTGAATATTGTGTTATAGTATCTACCTTCTTTCTTTTTCTTTCTTTGACGACCGATATGGCGTGGTGGCGAGTATACCCGCACTCCACTCCTGAGGTTGTGGGTTCGATTCCCACACAGGACAAATATATGGGTGTATAAATATGAATATAATTATGTTCTGGTCTGGGTGTTTTCCTATGTATATTAAGTATGTATTAACTGAAAAAAAGAGTATTTATGTAATAGGTTGGGGAAAAAGTCTTTTCGTATTTTTGTATGAAAAGTCAAGACTTTTTTTCAAAGTTTATTTACATTTATTTACAATATATATGTACCGTTTTGTTGAATAACTTTCTGCCATTTTGAAGGGCAGAGAAATTATCCCGTTACTGTAGAAACTTTGGGACTTCTGATCAAAAAAACGGGACAAATAGTTTTGGCAGTCCTCTCTTGAGGTCAACCTTACAGAACCTAAAGAATTCTGCAGAGACCGAAACAGGTGAAAATCTGAAGGCGCAAGGTCAGGGCTATATGGTGGATGCACTAGGACCTCCCAGTCGAACTCTCTTAATTTTTGCTGAGTGGCTAAAGATGTGTGTGGTCTAGCGTTATCGTGATGAAAGACCACACCCTTCCTGTTGATCAATTCCGGCCGTTTTCTCTCGACTGCTTCCTTTAATCTCATCAGTTGCTGGCAGTAAAGATCAGAATCGATGGTTTTGCCGGGCGGTAAAAGCTCATAATAAACAATGCCCTTCCAATCCCACCATACACACAGCATCACCTTATTTCGTGTTAGGCCAGGTTTGGCCACAGTCTGTGAAACCTGGCCAACTTTCGACAACGACCTTTTTCGCACGTTCTTGTCGTACGTGATCCACTTTTCATCGCCAGTTATCAATCTCTTCAAAAACGGCTCGGTTTCATTACGTCTCAATAATGAATCGCTAATGAGTACACGGTTCATTAAGTTTCTTTGAGTGAGCTCGTGTGGCACCCAAATATCGAGCTTATTTGTATAACCAGCTTTCTTCAAATGGGTCAAAACTGTTTTGTGGTCAATTCCCAGTTCTTCAGCTACATCGTAACTACTAATATGCCGATCTTGCTCCACTCTGTCAAAAATGGCGTCCATTTTATTCGTAACAGGGCGACCAGAGCGAGGTGCATCTTTAACATCAAAATTTCCGGACTGAAAACGTTTGAACCAAATTTGTGCTACTCTTACTGACACTGCATCAGGTCCATAAACATCACAAATTTTTTTCACTGCTTGAGTTGCATTTTTGCCTTTTTTATAATAAAATTTTAAAATGTTTCGAATTTCTTCATTAGATTCACTCATTTTTACGGAAAGAAAAACAAATGAAAAATAGCGGGAAACAACTTTTTTTTATTTTTTTCTTTTCTTTATAATGGAACCTTTTTAATGTTACCAAAAACAGCCAGACACAAATAGTACAGTCAAAAAAATTTTATAATAAGTTTATACCTACGTTATGCGAAAAGACTTTTTCCCCGACCTAATATGTTTATCCGTTATTTAGTATCTTTAACACAAGTTCTTAATGATACTTATCTTGGAACTAAATAATTGGTGTAAGTGTCAGAAATATTTATTATTGTTATTATAATATTATTATTAATAACAATCAATAATAATGTATTGCGTGTGTCGAGTCGACCATTTCATTTTTGTTTTTAATATGAACTTACTCTATTATAGTTTCCTGTGTAAAATAATTTGATAAAGGTATCAAGATTAATTTAAGTTATGCAACTTTTTCGTCATTTGGTCACATTCATAGACAAGTAAAGATCGTCAAAGCCAGTAAAGAAATGGAGACTCAAATCTTCTCCAGTAGGTAAACTAGAGGCTTATACGGATTTTTGAAATCTAAAAAGAAAGTGTTCATATACTGTCAAATTAAAAAGTAAGCAAGGAATATCGGAAACCATTTAAAGACGGACCATAATATTTTATCATCGCTCCTCATGAGTCAATAACATTGTCAGTTTGACATAACATAACAAACACCGCATTTAACTGTCATCCCGTTGTTTTGATGGGCAGTCAGCCAGTTCTTGGTTTGTATGTTGATCTGTCACAAAATACTGGAGCGGATGTGTTCAAATATAATAATTGATCCTAATCATAAACATATAAGAGCTTAATATACATACATACATAACATCACGCCTGTTTCGTAAAAGGACTAACATATGGTGATTATGAGCAAATAATAATAATAATAAATTTATTTATTGCATAACAATATAACAATTTTTCTTAGATTAAGTATAATGACACTAAGATTTCACAAATTTAAGAGTTTACGTTGTCGACTGTACTAGTATAAACTGTGTCACAGTCGACAGCGTCTTCCTCCCTGTTTGGTACAATTTAATATTCATTATTTCAAGCCATAGAGCTCTATTTGATAATAAAATTATAACGAAAATTTAGGAACAAAATATATTATTTGATGAAATGACAAGTACCTGTGTGATGATTAGTGTGGTGTGTAGCGTGGTGTGTAGTATACCCCCAATAGAATGTAGTCTATTGGGGAGGCTAATGTACAGACGAGGACTTTGTATGGCTGAAATGATGATGATGATCATCATCCTCCTGCCCTGATTTAAAGAGGTCACTGCAGCTTTTGTAAAGCAGTACCAAAGGCACCCAAGCGCGTTCAAAAATATTTAACGCCGTTCTTCAACATTGTAACTTCAATATTAAAAATTTCAACATGCCGTATTTTTTACAATTTGTAAATCTGTCAGAAAACCTTAAATTCGTATAAATTAAAAAAAATCGTTTAATACCTGTTCTGACATCGCATATTAGTCATAAAAAATATTACCTATATTTCCGCCATATTTCAACAAATCTGACAAAATATGACACACAATTTGTTCAACAACTTCTAATATTAGCTGTGTGTTTAAGGTTGCGGATAGACGAGCAGTATTTCGTGAGTTGTCGCTTTTTTAAATCCGAGATTTCTATTTGAATAGAATCCATCATGGCCACCGCGTTGTAGAACGCAAAATATAGTATTATTTGCTTTGAAATGTTTGTGTATGACTTGTTATACGTTCGAAAATACCTATCTCTATCCCAAACTGGCTATATGTCAAATATGCCACGGATCAGTCAATACTTTTTTAAAGTGAAGCATCTCAATTACCAATTCTAGAATCGACCCTTTCACACTATTGAAGCCAAGATAAGCTACCGTCTACAGTCCGACCACCGCAACCCAGAGGGCCACGTCATTTTATGGTTAAACCAGCTGTCAGGATGTTAGAAGGCACTGACTTCCTAATAACGACTGCCATAGATGTTCATGACACAATAAATATACTTTATTGACCATTTAGATTCGTCATTTCTTGTACTAACAAAGTATAAATTCAATAAATTACAGCCGGGACCTGTCGGGAGTCGGGACTCAAAAAGTCATAAGTGCCCGACCAGAGTTTGAACCCGGTACCCTATGATTTGCAGCCTGTTGGTCTCTGAGCTACCTATCGCTGTTTTTATATTCAAGAGTCAAAAAATACACCTCGCAAATTCCACTAGTCTATTCCAACCTTAAAACCGTCATAACATAAAATAATCCGCCACATTCACGCACAACGAACTCCGGCCAAACTATTTATAAATATTATTTACAACTCATTAATTAAACAGCAAAATATAATGAAATTTTCGTGAGCAGAGGTTGAAATAAATATATCGTCTCGTAATTATTTTCGACGGTTAACTATTTTTTCGGGACGCACTGACAGATTCCGACAGGTTTTATAGTTCGTGTCACGGCTGCTGTGTCATAAAACTGATAATTTTATAATAAGACGCAACTTGTGACTTCTAGTTCGGGTTCGAAGTGAACTGTATCGTGGTATACTGTTTCCTTTAATTTTCACACTTTTACAATAAAATTATTAATTACAGTATATTTTATACTGATAATTATTATCGTATAGAGCGATTTTTATGTGTATTCGTAACTAGCTGATCCTATAGACTGTTTTCTTTATTATTTAAAAATAATGGCTTCGTGCTAACAGCTCATTTAACCAGTGTCAAGTAATATGTATATTTATAATATGAATGGGGAATAATGGAATCTTCAGCCTGTGATTGTGGAGCGCCAGTTCAAACTTTAGCCCGTATTGTCAACGATTTCCAGGTGTACTCTTTTACTGATGGGCTACGAGATCTTCATCTTCTGACTCCAGCTGCTGAGAAGTGGCTACGCCAACTGACCCTTTAAATTTAAATTAGGACTCAGGCAACTAAACGCTATACCAATTGATGATGATTATTAATATTAAATTCATAGTAAATGAGAATAATTGGTGATGAAGATGGTAAATGAGATCTCCTCTCCGTAAACCTCTTGAGTCCTCAGTAAAGACGTGGGACTTTACTGAGATCTCACATGGACTTCTTGAGAGAATTTGAAAAGTGATGTTGCACTGTTTTGTTTGATTTACCAACACTCATGTACGTTCACAAACACATAACGGTTCATAACCTACTGTTATTACACATTAATATTCGAAATATCACAAATTTTAGAAACTAAAATAAAACTGCAGTCATGTTTTGCGTGCATGTGCTTCAGTTTCCCGCCTAGAAGTCCAGCCTCAATGTTAGTTAAGGACAAAGTCATAACAATTTTTTAATAAAAACAGATTTTAAACGTTATTTTTTTACTTTTTTTTCTTGAAATCGCGTCAGCGGTAATGGGTCACAAATACACATAGAGACGCGGTCTATTGGGCGTGCTTCATTGCGTGCTGTATAGAATTCGTGGCCGATGGCTTTTAGCAAGATCTTTATAGACCCTGTATAAAGAAGTCGTCAAACTAACTCAAAATACAAACTAAGCTTAACCCCACATGGTATGTGGAAATAAATAATTTTCATATAACATTTTTACACTTTAGAATCATGATTCTGACGATTTTGTTCCTAGTATTATTTCCAAAATTAAAACTAAAATAAGCCCTTTCCAAAGACTCAATCAAAATATATGGAACTCTTTGAATATATTAAATCGTTACAAATATAGGAAGTATCGCATTTAAAATATTGTTGTAGAATAAAACTATTTATTACAATATAAAGTACCTACTCTGTTAATATATAATAAAAACCCCTTTCAATGTGTATAAAAAGTTACAAGCGAAGTGATGTTAATGTGTGTAAAAATTAAGATAATTAAAAGTGACAATAGACAATAAATTTAATGTGCAGATATAATTCTGTCAAAAGCAAAAAGCGTCTTAACAAAAATATTGAATTTAGACTAAGATTAATGATTGCTGAAAGAAAATTCTTAAGAATATTGGTACACAAGAGAAAATAAATTATAGTAAACTAAAGTTGCTTAAAAATTTGTGCAAATCTACAGGGTGTAAAAAAGTCGCGTCTTAGGGTTAGAGTACAAAAATATTGATTTAAGACTAAGATTAATGATTGCTGAAAGAAAATTCTAGAATATTGTTACACAAGAGAAAATACCTTATAGTAAACTAACGTTGCTTAAAATTTTGTGCAAATCCACAGGGTGTACGAAAGACCAGACTGTGTGAGACTATACTTGGGAAATCAATAGCCTTAGTTATTGAAAGTCAAAGTCAAAGATTGTGTTTCTTAAAACAAATTTAAAGCTTTATTCCCTAAATTGTATATAAATACTAATAAATAAAATTATTAAAAAAAAATAAGTTACACAACTGCACCAAAAAGGATCTAGTTCAGCATATGTCAGTCTTTAAGCTGACGCTAGTTTACATTGTGGTATTATCCCAGCCTCTTAATATACTTGGCTCAGGCCTCCACTAACAAACCAAGTTGACGGAGGCAGGTGTACGGCCTTCTGCTATTAGAAATTTTTTCAAACTAATTAGCTTTTGAGAATTAGCACAGATATTCTAGTATTGTCCAATAAGTAATCAGAGTCTAAATTCAATTATTTTTGTTGCCAAATAAAACTTTATAATATATGTGACATAAAATACTTAGAACCACCACACACCACCTGAAAACACATTCAACACACAAAAGACACATAAAATAAATGCCAAAACACAGCCACAAACACACAGAGACCAGCCCAGGGAGACATAACACACATACAGAAACTCAAATAACTTTCTTCACAAGTGGCGTGGATATAAAAAATAAATAATTTAAATGGCGTTTATGACCGGCCTCTGGAACTCAATTGTTGGAGGGAACGAGAAGGAAGATACTTGGGAGGAGCTTTCGAGGTTCTACTTTGACAAAAATCTTAAATACTTCTCCGTCTCTGAAGTGGACAAGGAGGAAGTGCCTATTGTGTTCTCTGAGGGACACAAAATCAGCTTCAACAAGACTGGACTTGGACTAGACTATTCGCCAATAAATTTCATCACAATCTACCATATTGATACGAGAAAAGGTAAGTTGTGGTCATGGAGTCACATACAGACAGAATATAATAAGATAGTATAGTATTAAATAGTATTTTTATTACTATTTTATTTTATTTCTCCTTACATACAGTATGTTAAGAACAGCAAAAAAGAAATACATTTTTTTACAATAAGTATGTGAGGAGCTGGTGTTTGATATGGGCATAACCTGTATTACAACTCACCAGGTCTCCACCCCACGGACAATGTCAACATTAGATCATAAAATACAATAAGAAATATAGTTTACGTACTAACCTAATGACTTTTCATGATTAAGAGAAAAAGAAAAAAAACTGCGTTGAGTATGTGTGTGTATATGTTTGAATGTATTTGTATTGTATGAATAATTGTATGAATTGAGAGAGAATACGAGAAAAATGGAATACTTCTCTGTCTCTGAAGCATACAGAGAAGAAGTGCCTATTGTTTATTTTGAGCGACATAAAATCAGCTTCAACAAGACCGGACTTGGTCTAGACTATTCGCCAGTAAATTTTATCACAATCTACCATATTGATACGAGAAAAGGTAGGTTATGATCATTGAGCACATACAAATAGATAGAATACGAGAGAATAGGGTATATTAAGATACCCTTTTAAGAATACTTTTTAGACAAGGCAGAAGTGCGTTTTGTGTTCTCTGGAAGACATAACAAGCATGGACCGGCAAATTGTTGCGAAAAGTAACAGTTCATTATGTTCTATGTGTCTCCGGTAATCCGACAAAAGTTTTGTGTGGTTGTGTCACCCTTTAAAAAAAATTCTGTTGCCGACAGGATCCGTATTGTTTCTGTCAGTATTTCAAGCTTTTTTATATGTAATTGTATTATGGATCAATTAAGTGACTAATTATCATCATATTTTAGCATTATCCCGGTTGCCCTAGACTTATGCTTAGCGCCCAGGGTCTGCTCACTGGTTAAAACAGATTTGACTGAATTTCAGTTCTAATTTAGTGACTTATTATCAAATCAAAATTCATTTATTCAAGTTTGACTCAATAGAGCTCTTATGAACGTTATACTTATAAACTAACGCGCCCATTCACTGCGGGCGGGAGCTTGATCGTAAAAGAACGGGCAAGAAAATCGTCAAGGTTGGTTTTTTCTCCCGCCAGGTACAATTAAAATACATAATATTAAAACAATTGTGTTCTGCAGTCACAAGATTTAAAAGAAAAGAAGACAAAACTCTTTTTAGCAATTTTAACATAGTTACGGATAAACATAGTAGACATGAGCAGACGCGTTACGCTCAACCATATTTTAGGGAGCGTAACGACCCGACGCATGACGCCACCATGGACGCTATGGACGCTATTGATTTAGATAAGTTTGGTAAGGGCTGAATGGAATGGAAGCTGAAAGTTTTTAGTAGATTGTAGCGTCCCATTGCGATGTGGAATGAGCTCCCTGGCGAGGTATTCTTAAAATATTACATCATGGAGCTCTTTAGAAATTGAAGATATTGGGGTCGGCAACGCTGATCTTCACTAGCACTTGGTGTTGTAGATGTCCATAGGGCACGGTGACCACTTTTCATCTGATGGGCCGCATGATTGAGTGGATTGAATAGAAAGGCTTATGACTTGGAACAGGTGGACCTGAAGATTTTCCAAAGGTGGCGAGCAAGCAAGAACTAAATTGAATTTAAGACCAATATGTTTAGTGACTTGTCATGGCAAGGGCTTATATTCAGAAGGCTTATGACTCGGAACAGGTGGACCTGAAGATTTTCCAAAGGTGGCGAGCAAGCAAGAACCAAAACGAATGTGAAACCAATGTGTTTAGTGACTTGTTATGGGAAAGGCTTATATTCAGAAGTGTCGGTTTTGATGATGGATGATAAAACTTCTTTGCTATACTTAATTTTAGTTAAAAGTTAACATTTTATCCACTGAAGATTAGCGTTTTGACTTCGGCCTTGTCACATCACGCTTATACCTTAGAAATTACAGTTGCGCGAACAGTACGTTGCAAAATTAACTATCTGCTGCATACCTTAAGGTAGTGGTATGAGCTCCCAGGTGAAGTCTCCCAAAAATATTACAAAATGAGGCTCTTTAAATATATCGTCAACTGGTTTTCCACGCGCTATTGATACCACTGATGTTGCGCCATTACACTGTTGAGACCATATTGTGTCAGATGAGCCTTATGCATGAGTGCCATATTGTGGTATAAGAAAACAGCTATACAGTTCCATGTCTCCAACATCAATAAGCAGATTTTTTAACACCTGTATTTATGTTCTTCCAGCCGAGGTTAAAATGCCGAGTGGTCACTACGACAAGCCCGTTATCGAGGACAACCGGGACGGCACCGTCAGCATCAGATACGACCCGAGGGAAGAGGGGATCCACGAGCTTTACGTCAAGTACAATGGCGAGCACGTTCAAGGTAAGAATGGAGACTTTTTTGTAAGAAGTATGCTTTTATGTGACGTGTGACATGTATTTTACCGTTTATATTTAAACGGTGAGATTTAAATGTAATTTGAGAAATGCTTTGTACCTTATACGCTCAATAAGTAAAAGACTCGGAAAAAGCGATTTATCACACAAACCTTTTCTTTATCCATAGGATCCCCCTACAAGTTCACCGTAGACTCCATTTCGTCAGGCTATGTGACCGCCTATGGCCCCGGCCTCAACAGCGGAGTGAGCGGCGAGCCCAGTCAGTTCACCATCAGCACCAAGGGAGCTGGTGCTGGAGGACTGTCCATGGCGGTTGAGGGTCCCAGCAAAGCTGAGGTAGGAGGTTTTAAGCCGCTTTTACTGCTCATATTTTATATATATTAATTGATTATTGTGAACCCACACACTAATCTCCGACACTTCTGCTAGGGTTGGCTGGAAGAGATTTCTTATAGAAATGAGCTCACCTTTGTACATGTTTTTTTATTACTGTGTGTTTTATTAATGTTTATGTGCAATAAAGGATATATATTTTATTTATTATAGGTAAATCAACCACATAACAGCATTTGTAATTAACATTTATGTTTCATGGACTGGTCATCAGGACAGCAATAAATAGATATGCAATTATATTATTGTATACCCCACATACGTGAGGAGCCATGAGTTGTGTCGTTCAAAAGAAAACTGAGGAGTCATTAGTTGCCAGATTTGGCATTTGTTCTTGGCGGGAAAGTGAAGCGTCTGCAGTTTTGTTTATTTTCAAAAAATTGTAATTTTTCGAACATTGATGTTAAATAACGGTCGATTATATTAACCGTTAAGTGTTTGTGAACGTACATGAGTGTTGGTAAATGAAACAAAACAGTTCAACATCAATTTTCTAATTCTCCCAAGAAGTCCATGTGAGATCTCAGTAAAGTACCACATCTTTACTTAGGACACCAGGGGTTTATGGAGAGGGCATCTCATTTACCATCTTTCTCACCACCCATTCTCATTTACTATGATTTATATGTTAATAATATATCTCTTACTTGAGCTCAGCAACTTGTGATCATGTTACTAACAAAAATCCTTCCGGGAAATAATACAATTCGCACCCCCGGTGCTACAACGTCACTTCTGCAAACAATTTAATCTTCCAGAAGAAGAGTTTCCAAATTAAATATCCTGTTATAAAACATAGTTCTTCTTAATTTAAGAAATTAACTAGTAATATTTAAGCCTTTAGTTCTTCTTAATATAGTTCTTAATATTAACTTAACATAGTTCTTCTCAATTTAAGAAATTAACTAGTAATATTAAAGCCTTTATTTCAGACTTCATTTCACAGTAAAACGAAACATCTTACAGTTTGGTATATTCGTAATTTTTCTCATAATCAGATTTATTTTGACAAAATTGCATAATTGACTTTGTATTACCGGGGGTGCGAATGTCAACACGATGCACATAACTGTGTTTGAGCTTTGTATTTGGGATATGAAGCAGATCGAGCAAGATATTTATATCTTCGTTAAAAAAAACTATTATGTGTATAGGGATCCTACTAAGACCTAAGAACCCCAAGCCAACCTCACCTGCAAGTGCTGCACCTGCCGATCAACGGACGAGGCTCTGGCGAACATAACAGTGCCCGGTAAGCAGCAATAGGCTCGCCACCTATTTCGTGGAACTAACTATATAATCGGCGAAGTGTGGGCGTATAATATGCCTCTGCCTACCCCTTTGGGGAAACAGGCGTGTATGTATGTAAAAAGAGTAGAGTCTTCACTTCTATTTTCTGGTCAGATTTTTAAAGGTGGGGAAAGGACCGTACCCTAAATATGTAGAAATAAACAATAAGCTTAAATCTAGCCTTTTTTACCACCTTACAGATCACCTGCCATGACAACAAAGACGGTACAGTGGCCGTGTCGTTCCTGCCCACGGCTCCTGGAGAGTACAAGGTTTCCGTCCGGTTCGGAGACAAGCACATCAGGGGATCGCCATTTGTAGCCAAGGTATATTGCAATGTCAAAGTCTTAGACCAGTGGTTCCCAAACTTATTCTAGTCTTAGTCTACTGCCCACTTTGAGAATAAATATTTTTTTAGCGCCCCCATTTTGTCACCTTTTAAAAACCTCCTAGCTAAATAAAATTACAAAACACCCCCCAGGTCTTTAAACAACGCCCACATTTTCTTTTTGGGTCTCTTACCGCCCCCCTTGAGACCTGCAGCGCCCACAAGGGGGCGTTATCGCCCACTTTGGGAAAGACTGTCTTAGACAGTCCTTAACAACTGTCTGGTAAAATTGGTATATAATAAATAAATATTTTTTGACAATTACACCAATTATTTAGTTCCAAGATTAATTAAGAACTTGAATTATGGATAGTAAATAACGGATAAACATATATATGTTACCAGCCAAACCCGATTTTAGGACAAACTGGTATGGCCTAGTCCAAACTAATTTAGGTGGGCTGCAACTTTCAATAAAACTTATAATAAAATGTTTTTTAATGGTAAGAGAAAAAAATAACCTCAACCTAACCCAAAAAGAGAATTATAAGTATCTCTTTTTGGGTTAGGTTAAGGTTATTTTTTTTCTTGCCATTATAAAACATTTTATGCAGCCAACCTAAATTAGTTTGGACTAAGCTTTACTAGTTTATCCTAAAATCGGGTTTGGCGGGTAACATATACATACTTAATATGCATAGGAAAAAAAGGTCAGAAATAATATTAATTTTCATACACTCAAATATTTGTTCTGTGTGGGAATCGAACCCACGACCTCAGGAGTGGAGTGCGCTTATACTCGCTACCACGCCCAATCAGTCGTCAAAAATTCATTGACTAATAAATTCCTCACCAGACATTGTCCACTCACGACTCTTTTCCATTCTACGAGTATGCAGCTCGAACAACTCCATCCTGGACTGCTGGACATGGCAAGCAGAGAGAGCCTTGCTATCCTATTGGGGTCCACTCCTGGAACAGGAAACCAGAGATGAGGCCAATTAACTTTTTAGCACGTTGAACACAATCGCTCGCAGACACAATAGTAAATCCCATGTTTCTATTAAGTACTATAAAAATAAAATGTTTGTTGTGGATCATTTCCAGGTGACGGGTGAAGGCCGCAAAAGGAACCAGATATCGGTGGGAAGCTGCAGCGAGGTCACCCTCCCCGGGAAAGTCTCCGACAACGACATCAGGAGCCTTAATGCTACTATTCAGGTAACACTTCCAATGGTGTGTCTGGAATAATAATAATAATATTTTCTGACAATTACACCAATTATTTAGTTTCAAGATAAGTATCATTAAGAACTTGTGTTATGGATACTAAACAACGGATAAACATACTTAAATACTTTTTTTTTGTAAATACATACTTAATATACATAGGAAAACACCCAGACCAGAACAAATATTCATGTTCATGCACACAAAGATTTGTCCTGTGTGGAAATCGACACCACGACCTCTGGAGTGAGTGTAGGTGTAGTGTGAAGTGTACTGACCTCCACGCCATATCGATTGTTAAAATAATGGAATAGTTAGTAGTCGTGGCAAGTGGGATATAATAATAATAATTCTTTATTTAAGACCATGGGCTCAATTTTTGTTAGTAACAATATTTATCTTATATATTAATGTTAGTAGGGAATTTATATAAAGTAACTAGTTTTTATATGCAAGTCAATGCTGCTCAATCCCACTTGAAACCGCGCAGCAGTGACCTACATATACACAGTCCAGCCTGCTAGCGATCAGACCCAGGATGCTGTTGCCGCTGGCACGAACCCTGCGCACCAGAGATGCGCATCTTTTACGCATAGTGGCATAGAAGCAATCTACGCGATGCTCCGCGAACATGCCTGATGCACTACAGAATCGTGGCAGCCCCATCAGCACCCTGAATGCATTATTATACATATATATGATCGCTGTCTACCTCTCAAGGAACAAGTCTCATAATATTTTCAAGTTAAAAACTATACACGCTAAAATGTTGATGATATTAGCTTTTTTAAATGTGTCCATTTACGAAAGCACTATCACAGCATTGAAAAGAAAGAAAGCAAGAAGAATGGTGTATAGCGCTCCTATCAAGATCTGAGGAGCCCAAGCTAAACTCACCAGCAAGTGCCGATCAACGGACGAGGCTCTGCCGAACAAAAAATTTCCCGGCAAGCGGCAATAGGCTCGCCACCTATAACGACGGACCAACTTTATAATTGGCAAAGTGTGGGCGTATAATGTGCCTCTGTTTATCCCTTCGGGGAAACAGGCGTGAATGTGTATGTATTCCTAATAAGAAACAAATTTATTATACTCCTCAGGCACCATCTGGTTTGGAAGAACCATGCTTCCTCAAGCACCTACCATCAGGCAACATCGGCATCAGCTTTACGCCTCGGGAGGCTGGTCAGCACATTGTGTCTGTGAAGAAGATGGGAGTTCACATCCAGAACTCTCCCTTCAACATTACAGTGCAGTCTCAGGAGGTTGGAGACGCAAAGAAAGTCAAGGTACGATGTCTTCATCCTCTTGTAGACCTGGAAATGTTTGGCAACTTTGTAATAAACAAAACAAGATCTAAATTGCTGTCACTATCTACATTTTATCAAATAAAAGTGACAGCACTAGTTTGAAACTTTAGATATTGTTTTGTTAGAAGCCCCTTGATGTACTTGCATTATTTAGGTTTCACGAGAGTTTTGGTTTATATATTCCATTTAGTTAGGAAGTATGTGAGGAAACAAACAAAAATAGTTTGAGTACCTAATTACTTATCATATGGTTCAATTGATGTTAAGACGAAATTGCTGTAAATGATATCTTTCATAAGACCAAAACTATCTGTGGTTTGCGCCACATTTCATCAATATAATGTTACTTTGTTAAAATTCCTTTATCCTGTAGCTTGAGTATGTTATGCTCACTTAAATGTCTTTGCGGTGGTGGCGTCATGCGTCGGGTCGTTGCGTTCCCTAAAATATGGTTGAGCGAAACGATGGCTGGTTCATGCGTCATACTTGTGAACGGGTGCCGCCAGTGGGGACTGGTCTGCTTATGTCTACTATGTTCGTACTTATGTTCGTATTACTAAAAAAAGAGTTATTTTCTTCTTTTATTTTAAATCTGGTGACTGCAGAACACAGGTTTTTGTAGAGGTGTCAAATTGTTTTCCTATTAAGTAAACAATTTCTTGTAACTGACGAGAGATAAAATAAACATTGACGATTTTCTTGCCCGTTTTTTTACGATCAAGCTCCCGCCAGTGAAGGGACGCGCTAGTTTTTAAGTTTTACTTTTATAAGAGCTCTATTGAGCCAAACTTGAATAAATGATTTTGAGTTTGACATTATTATCTGAGCCTATTACTGTTCTTCTCCTGGAACTATGCCAATTGTCACATACTGAGATACTCTATACTCCACCACACGAACTCAGAGCAGATTTCGAATCTAATGCGGAGAATCCTGCTGTTAGATATTTTGATGACACAGCATAACGACAGCCCTGGAATTTGGGACAAATTACGTAACGTGGCTTTCGAAGCACGGAAACGATCAATATTAAATTCTTCACAAAGGACAGACTTCTGTAATTTCTGCTACATCGATGATCGTTTTTTCTAGTATTGCGAAGACACAAGCTATTTGTGGAATCTAATATCTAGTCAAAAAACCGTAACAATTTCCACGGAAACGATCGATATAAAATGCTACACTACTGACCTCTGAAAGCTATGCTACTCTATGGTGATCGTTTCTGACCACCTAGTATTGTAGATATACGAAGTCAAAATTAAATTCAAGTTTGGCTCATTGGGCTCCTATGAAAGTCAATCTTAAAAAAGGAACGCGCCCATTCTGCTTTTATATTCCTTACCTACCTTAGCCTTTGGACTAAATTATAAATCTTTACTCAGGTTTCCGGCACAGCCCTGAAGGAAGGCAAGACTCACAGCGAGAACACCTTCTCGGTGGACACCAGGAATGCTGGTTACGGTGGTCTTTCACTGTCAATTGAGGGTAAGTCTGAGTTCAAGCCAGCTTATTTGTAGCCTCCTATTTGAACGAGTGTTGAGATTCAGTTGCTATTGAGATGAGATGACAAGACGCCGATGAGCAATAGCAGCTGTGATTCTGAAGCAATTTGCTGATTGTCCTTCTATGGAATTTTGTCTATCTGTGGATTAGCTACATACTCTTCTTGGTACTTCTTAATACTTCTTCTTCACATCACAAAGATAGTTAAATTATATGACGTGGAGGTAATTTATAAACAGGAATTTTTGTCAGTAAAGTGAGTTAGTCAGTAAAGTGAGTTAGTCAGTAAAGTGAGTTAGTCAGTAAAGTGAGTTAGTCAGTAAAGTGAGTTAGTCAGTAAAGTCAAAGCTCTGTTCTAGTATGGGAAACTACGGAACCTATATTCCATCACAACATTTAGCAGTTCCGCTATCTATAGTAGCTTAAGGGTAGTTGATTGATTAATTTGATTATGTTATTGTATAGGTGCCCCGTGGCTCCGGCCTAGAACAGCGTCACCCCCTCTTATCTCATGGAGAGTCGTAAGAGTCGAGGAAGGGAAATTTTACAGGATGATGGGCAGCAGCGTAATACTGCGTACAGACTTGAACTGCGATCACCGACCCGCCTGTCCAGAGTGGTTATTATGGGCAATAATGTAGTAATAAAGCAGTAGTTAGTAATAAAGCAATGTTTCCAAAATAGTTGATAAATAATGATTCATAATTCTTCTGCCCTGCTCCCAATATTATTCTCAATATTTGAATTCGGCGAAAATCATTACTTAAACAGCCGTACTTAAAGTGCCGTGTGGCACCGGTCTAGAATAATCCACCCCCTCTCATCTCATGGGGAGTTGTAAGAGTCGACGAAGAGAAATCCTACCGGATGATGGGCAGCAGTGTCATTCTGCGTAATGCCTTGAACTGCGAGCACCAACCAGCCTGCGTGGTGATTATGGGCAAATAGTTCTTTAGTCTTTTGGGGAGGCCAATGTTCAGCAGTGGACTTTATAGGACTGATATGATGATGGTGATCGTATGAGACATCAAGAAAGTCAGCTTATGTATTAACTTTAGATTTGACCAAAGATTTCTTGGTACTCCAGGTCCCAGTAAAGCCGAAATCCAGTGTGCGGACAGCAAAGATGGCGTCCTTGCCATCAGCTACAAGCCCACGGAGCCGGGCTACTACATTGTCAACCTCAAGTTCGCCGACCATCACGTTGAAGGGTCACCTTTCACGGTTAAGGTAGGACCGTTTTCTAAGGATCTAAATTAATTTGAATCCTACATCATATCCTTACATTATCCACATCCTCAAGCTTAGGGCCCTGGAACTGTTCAATGGTCTTACCAGATTTTGCTGAATTTCAGTTATTACAGGTAGCGACTGCCGTGTGACCTTCACAATCCAGAGAAAAATATCATCCTATGGCTGAACCAACTGTCAGGATGTTAGAGCACTGTCTTCTTAATAACGACTGCCATAGATGTTCATCACAGCCGGGACCAACGGCTTGACGTGCTTTCCGGGACATGGAGCAATTAATTGATTTTGACTTTGGGACAAGAAAACATACATACATAATATCACGCCTGTTTCCCCGAAGGGGTAGGCAGAGGCATATTATATGCCCACACTTCGCCAATTATATAGTCCCACGTTATAGGTGGCGAGCCTATTTCCGCTTACCGAGACTTTTATGTAGCCAGAGCCTCGACCGTTGATCGGCAGGTGCACCACTTGCAGGTGAGGTTGGCTTGGGCTCCTTATATTTTGGTAGGAACCCTATACATCCTCATAACAAGCACTTTAAGTTTACCATTAGGTTTCAAGGGGACTGTTATAGTTAAATCGATCGATCAGCCAATTTCCGTCCACTGCTAAACAAAGATAAAAGAAACCAAAGGAAGCCTACCATTGTGGTCTTCAGAACGATTTCATCCGATACCAGCCACATATGTCAAGTCTTTGTTCCATCTTTCTGCTGGTTGTACTACGTTTGCCCTAAAGTATTCTCCATTCCAACACGTGTCAGCTTCGTCGTCCCTGCTAAAGCAATGTTTCTAATATAGTTGATAAATAATGATTCATAATTCTTCTGCCCTGCTCCCAATATTAGTCCCAATTTTTGAATTCGGCGAAAATCATTACATAAACAACCATACTTAAAGTGCCGTGTGGCACCGGTCTAGAATAATCCACCCCCTCTCATCTCATGGGGAGTTGTAAGAGTCGACGAAGAGAAATCCTACCGGATGATGGGCAGCAGTGTCATTCTGCGTAATGCCTTGAACTGCGAGCACCAACCCGCCTGCGTGGTGATTATGGGCAAATAGTTCTTTAGTCTTTTGGGGAGGCCAATGTTCAGCAGTGGACTTTATAAGGCTGATATGATGTGATGATAATTACATAAATGATTTTATAATGTTCAGGTGTCCGGCGAGGGAAGCAACAGACAGAGGGAGAAGATCCAAAGGCAAAGAGACCAGGCGCCACTCACAGAAGTCGGCACCAACTGCAAGCTCACCTTCAAAATGCCAGGTAAGTTCATCATCATCTCAGGGATTAATGTAACGTCTTTTTTAATTCGACGACTGATATGGCGTGGTGGCGGATATACCCGCACTCCGCTCCTGAGGTCGTGGAATCGATTCCCATTCAGGACAAATCTTTGGGTCCATGAACATGAATATTTTTTCTGGTCTGGGTGTTTTAATATACGTATATATATGTTTTGCTGTAATGTTTTGGAAAACCTCTGTAGGGAACTTTATTTCAACGTCCGAAGGGTATGCGGTAAAAAGGTTTCTTTTGACACGTAATTTCTAAGGTGTAAGGGTGCGTTTCCACCAGACATGAGCAAGGATTCTTTGCGAGGAATGTGTTTGTTGAGAAATTGGTTACTTAATCTTACTTTGCGCAGCGCAACGATTCTATTGGTTCAAAGCAAACACATCTCTGGTGAACACACACCATAAGAATGGACTCTCGCGGACGGCGAGCGGTGCGATTAGTAAGAGTCCTCTGAAGGCGCTCACAAGGAGTAGGATTGGGGTCCACCACGCTGAACCAGTGCGAAATGGCAAGGGAGATAGATTAAGCATTTATTTGCATTTGCACATGCAAATTTAGTAAATGCATTAAGAAAAGTATTTGCAAACAGTCAATAAAAATAAGTTGTCAGGACGAATGGCTCATCTACAAATAGATCTTGGAGTCCTGGAAATTTAAGGGTGCATTGTAACATGACAAAACGGTTGCAGGTATAACCTCGTTCGACCTGGCTGCGACGGTGACCAGCCCCGGAGGAGTGTCGGAGGACGCTGAGATCCAAGAGGTGGAAGACGGGCTGTACTCAGTGCATTTCGTGCCCAAGGAGCTGGGCGTTCACACAGTCTCCGTCAAGTACCGGGAGATCCATATACCTGGTAAGATTTTTTACTCATTCTTATTCTGTTATACCCTGCCGTGCTGTGGTTTATACCCAATTACTCACTAAACTTTTTTTTTTAATTTGTATTTTTTAATATAAAATTGTTAAATAATTTATTGTAAGCAAGTGATGGATTAAAAATATCTTTGTAACAATTCCCGCGCTACTATAAATTCCCAAAAAATCGAGAAACTATTCAACACGACACGTGTTTCGCCCTTACACAAGGCACCTTCAGGTAAGATAGGAGCCTCAGAACAACGATGTCTTTACGACCAACGCTGAAACGAGAGACAAGTTTCAGTGTTGGTCGAGTCACTTGCATAAAATTGTTATTTGACATTAACATAAGTAAAACTGTTTGTCTAACACTAATATAAAATTGTTGCTCAAACCAAAACTTAGATTATATTTTATTGAAGAGCGGTGTCTCCTGACACAGGAATGAATGAATGAATGAATGAATTAATAAACACTTTATTGTACGCTAAATATAAAAAAATAATAAAAACACACACAGGCTTATTCAAGCTTAAAAAGAGGCACCAGCTACTAGATATTCTAATGTACCAGGTTGATTATAAAATAAAGAAATTAATTTATTACTATTATTAAAGAAAGAAAAAATATTTTTTATCTGTTTTTGACAATTACATTCAATTGTATCTAACTTTTTGCAAATAATTATTCTTGTCGAAAATAATCCGGCTAACTGAATTGATTTTGAATAATACATAAGTAAAAAGTAAAAAGTTCTTTATTTCATAAACTATTACATAGCACTTGAAAACGTCAAAACAAAATATACATGAAAAAAAAAATTTATATCAACCCTGAAATCACGAAGCTTAGATTCACTTACATGCAAATAAATAAAAATTAGGTGTAAGTGAATCTAAGTGCCAGTTCCGAGCCTCCGCTCTGTGAGAAGAACTGACAAGAAACTCACAGGCTATGCTCTTTTAAATTATTTTTATTACATGACACACACAGTGTAAATTTGATGATACTGAAAGGGTCCCCCGAAGCTGTAACCAATAAAGTAGCACTAAGGGAACCTTCCATCACAGTCAAGTAAGTATGTATTGTGAAACTGAGCTGAGCCTGTACAATAAGGGATGGTCACGACAATGATCTGGTTGACTTTTTAATCTTATATACACATACAAGTTGAAAATGTTAAGCCCAAGCTTGTTTATCCGATAAATAATCATTAACAGCATAATACCCCTTTTGAAGAAACTGCTTTTTAACTACAGTTTTAAAAGTTGCCAATGGTAGATCAATTATTTCCTGCGGAATTTTATTAAAAAATCTGATACTATTACCCAAAATTATTAATTAATTAATTATTTCTATTCCTAGTATTAAAATTATGTACTTTTGAATTTTTATCAAATGTATTAATGTTTTTGCGAACATACATTATATTATCAAATATATACTGAGATGCAACCGTTAATATGTTAATTCTTTTAAACATCTCTCTAAGAGAATCTCTGGACTTAAGATTATAGATAGCTCTTATGGCGCGCTTTTGTAGTACAAATATATTATGTATGTCCGCAGCAGATCCCCACAATAACATACCATATGACATAATGCTATGAAAATAGCTAAAATAAACTAATCTAGCTGTTTCTTCGTACATACAGTCACGCCTGTTTTCCCGAAAGTATTTTACGCCCACACTTTGCCAATTGTATTGTTGGTCTCACGTAATAGGTGGCGAGCCTATTGTCGCGTATCGAAACCTTTTATTTTGAATAATTTAAAATCATAATGTTCTGTGTCTGTAATCAATAATTTCATTTATTTATTTGTATTAGTAACACGGGTCTGGCCCAATTACAATAACTAACTAAGTGAGTAATTTTACAAGCATATATAGTTAAAATATAATTAAAGAAGACATGTATATTCACAATAAGACGACAATTTTGCCTGGATTGATTCCCAGCTATCAAACTTTAAACTTCAAATATTTATTGCGATCACGAGTAGATACATAGGATGTTATAAAAGTTAAAGGTACATACATGATACCCTGTTAGGGCGCAGCAACACAATTTTAATATAAAATAACTTACATACTACTTAATTAATCTTATATTATATTATTTATCTAATATATATATACGAATACATCACAGTCAGGGTTAACAGTTCAGTTCAGTTATCTATCGCTTACATATAGCAAGCCTCACTGATTAACATAACAACGTTAGCTCAAGTGAAGATACACTTTTTTAGGGTATGAACGTTTTGTAACGGGATGCGTCAGGAACGTTGCTATAACTAAGAACTTAAAAGGGATCTTTCAAGTTGTAAAAATGTATATTTTTAACACAGAGATCTCTCAATGAGAAGTTGCTGGTCTTCCACCTACATAGGAACCTTGAGGGATATGGCGTGGAGGTCAGTATACCTGCGCTTCACTCCAGAGGTCGTGGGTTCGATTCCCACACAGGACAAATCTTTGTGTGCATAAATAAAAATATTTGTTCTGGTCTGGCTGGTTTTCCTATGGATATCAAGTATGTATTTATAAAAAAAAGGTATTGAAGTATGTTTGTTTACCCGTTCTTTAGTATCCATAACACAAGTTCTTAGTGATACTTATCTTGGAACTAAATGTACATAAATGTAAATAAAAGAACATTTATTGACATTAGAGGGGATACCATTTTTTTAGTCACCTTCTGCGACACACAGGCGCGAGATAGTAGGTAGGTAGGTAGGTAGGTAGGTGAGGTAGTAGAATACTTGAGAGGTGCCAGTAACTACTTAACGGCACGGCAAAATATACTAATATTATAACGAGAAAAGATTTTAAATGTATACATGAATAAATTTTAAACTAGTGAACCTACCAACCAATTTCAAACATTCTTTAACTAATCCAAAAATATATCCCAATACATAGCTATCGAAACTAAGCGAGGGGGTGTCCTTACATTTTATTTTATTTGAGACCAAAAATATTGTGCGATCTTATTGGACTTATAGTTACTTATAATGACATATAGTACAACCAGCATCATTATGCACAAGCAAGCTTAATATAAATTATAATTAGAAAGACCACCTCACTTGCAAGTGGTACAAATGCTGATTATCGGACGAGGTTTTGGCAATTATAGAAGTTGCCGGTAAGCGGCAATAGGCTCGCCACCTGCAACGTGGGTTCACTAACACAAATGGCGAAGTGTGGGCGTATATTATGCCTCTGACTACCCCTTTGGGCATGATTATATGTAAGTTATAATTAATTAATTCAGTTCAAATCATTTATTGCATATCACATTACAAAAACGAGGTGATATAGAAACTACGGTATATATGTGACGCCCTCGGAGGGCACAGCAATTCAAGAGGGCTTACTGCTAGTTGTTATACAAAATTAACGTGTTACGTTTTTATAAAAAAATATTATTAGTAGTTTACAACATTATACAATATATTATTAATAATTATACATCTTTATTATTATATATATAACTTACATTATTAGGACATTGCATTTCAGCCATTTTTATCGTCATAAAAATCTTTTAAGCTGTATGTTATTGGTAATGGCCGTGTATTAATAACGCACCCGCGTCATCAAGATGGCGGGATCAAGTCCCCGCTATGAAATGTATCACATTAATATGTAGGTGCTACAAATGTACTATGCGTTCCCCCAAACTAAACCTTTGTACCTCTAAAGATAAAATAATAATGCCAATATCTTTCTGATCCCGCCAATTTGACGACTCTAGTAAAATAATCATAAATTTTTCAAATAATACGTTTTGTTCCCAGGATCTCCTTTCCAATTCACCGTAGGCCCTCTAAGAGACTCAGGTGCCCATCTGGTAAAGGCCGGCGGCACAGGCCTGGAGAGAGGAGAGGCTGGTCGTTTCAACGAGTTCAATGTCTGGACGAGAGAGGCTGGGGCGGGTCAGCTAGCCATCTCTCTGGAGGGGCCGAGCAAGGCTGAGATAGACTTCAAGGACAGGAAGGATGGGTCTTGTGACGTCTCCTTTAAGGTCGATGAGCCTGGTAAGTTCTTTTTGGTATTTATAATAATAAATTCTTCAATCCATCACCAATGTAGATTTACCACATTACACATTTGCAACAGGAATTTTGAACACCTGTAGAATAGTACGGACATTTTTACAGACTGAACTAGAACGGAAATCGATCCCCAATACTTTGATTCCTTAGCAAAATTAAATAACCTTGACCACTTGGCTTAGGCCCGTAGCTAGATTAATAACGCCGGTGTCAAAAGCGAGATATATAAATATATAAAAACAAATATTAACAATTAATTCTTTATTCAAGACCATGGACCCAATTTTTTGTTAGTTAACAATATTTATCTTATAAATTAATGTTAGTAGGAAATTTATATAATTAATGTGTTTTCTACATGCAAGTCAATGCTGCTCAATTCCACTTGAAACCACGCAGCAGTGACCTAAATATACACAGTCCAGTCTGCTAGCGATCAGACCCAGGATACTGTTGCCGCTGGCACGAACTCTGCGCACCAGAGATGCGCATCTTTTACGCATCTTTTCATAAAAGCAATCTACGTGATGCTCCGCAAACATGCCTGATGCACTACAGAATCGTGGCAGCCCCATCAGCACCCTGAAAGCATTATTATACTGGACACGGAGAGCACTGTAGGCCTTTACGACTACTTGCTCCCTGAGAAGGTAGTGCCTTCACTTCAAAAGTTGTGGATGAGTGATCACCATCACCATCATAGCCCATTATCGTCCTACTGCCACTGAACATGGGCCCCCTCTCACGCACCTTGGTAAGAGGAATTATGGTCATACTCCACAAAGTGGTGGTGTCTATTCTGCATTATAAGGTTCATATCTCTCTGGAGGGGCCTAGTAGAGCCAAGATTGATTTTAAGGATAGGAAGGATGGATCCTTTGACGTTTAACGTAATGAGGGGGATAAGCCTGCTATTTTTTTTATTATCTTCATTTGAAATCGTCTGAAAACATATCTGTACTTTATTCAGACGATCTATATAACGAGGGGCCTGTACTCAGCTCATTGCTCCAAACGACTTCAGACAAATTCCCAAAACACTATAAACTAAGTATTTTTAAAAATTCGGACCAGAAAACGCTGGCACTTATAAAAAAGTACATTTACCGTGGTAAAAACAAAAACGGCTGAATACAGTAGTTATATCTCAGCATGAGTAGCCATAGCGGTGACTAATAGCTTACTTCTAAAATCTTATATTTGAACTTAAAGGTACACAGCAAGAGTGTGAAATTAACTAAAAAAAACCGTCTTAATAATATTCAACGGAAAAACTATCTGTCAATGCGTCCATTACTCGTCAAGCTACCGGTATTCAGACATAGTTGTGGTAAGCATATGTGCTTACCACAACTATGTCTATATCTGTATGTATCTATATATGTATATATGTCTATGTATTATGCCGATTTACGATACGCCTTTTTACTAATGAAAGGCACATTTTATTCTAGAATTGTCGTGGATTACTTATAATTTTCATTCATTCACAATCTAATTTAAAGTCACCGCTTTATCGCGGTGCCATCACAATCAACAATTCAAATGGCCCCCAATGGCTAAGTCACCATAGTCACCTCGTAAAAACCATTATAAATACTGAAATGCACATCATAAATAAAACGCTAAGTTGTGCCTTATTCGAATGTTGGCCCCGCCTTTAGTTCGTATTGACCAATGGCGCGCGGGTAGCGGCGAGCGCGGCAAAATTTACCGCGTACCATTTTGACAGTTCGATTTTTTAAACATTCTATTTTTTTCTTTTTTCTTTACTCTCTTTTTGAAAAGTGACCGCTGTGACGCGTGTTTTCTTTTTATGGTAATGGATGTTGCAGTTCTGGATGGCCAGTGATTATGCCGATTTACGATACGCCTTTTTACTAATGAAAGGCACATTTTATTCTAGAATTGTCGTGGATTTTCTGGATGATTGATGGCCTACACATCTAAAACGTTTCAGCATTAGCAATTCGTAATTCGATGTCATGTCCATTTTCTTTGTTAATTTCATGAAAAACATAAAGAGATGGTACAAATGATACAAGCCGAGGTATAGACATAAAATATTTATATGCTGATTAATTGGGAAGACATGGGTTTTGCAATATTTTGTAAAGCTTATAACCACCATGTTCTTTTACCAATAAACGTATTATGATTAAGAGCTTATTTATTTAAACTTTATTGCACAAATAAAAAATAAAGCGTAACCATTAGTTAGCAGAAAAGTATAAGGCAGTACCATCAAAAAAAAAGTTACATAGAATTAAATATATATTATTAATAATTACATATACCTGTACACAAAAATCATAGTAATCATATCAGATATGTAGACTCAATCAGATGATGACTCCTCAAAACCGTATTTTTTTAGTAGGCCTTCAAAAGTAGGTCTGTTTTCTGCCAACCTAATATTAATAGGGAGGGAGTTGCAAAACTTTAATGCAAAATAGCTTTTATGCAGAAAGAGTTACTGCATAACTAAATCTTGTCTATTGGTGGAAGTTTTTTGTGATAGAATTGGTGATGAATGGAATAATTAATATTAGGAGGTACGTGCCGTGTGGTACCAGCCGAGACCAGTGCCACCCACTCTCATCTCAATGGGAGTCGTAAGAATCGACGAAGAGAAAACTTACCGAATGATGGGCAGCGTCGTCCTGCGTACTGGCTTGAACTGCGATTACCAACCTGTCTGATCAGCGCGGCGTGGTGATTATAAATAAATAAATACTTTCTGACAATTACACCAATTACTTAGTTTCAAGATAAGTATCATTAAGAACTTGTGTTATGGGTACTAAACAACGGATTCACATACTTATTTTTTGTAAATACGTACTTAATATACATAGGAAAACACCCAGACCAGAACAAATATTCATGTTCATGCACACAAAGATTTGTACTGTGTGGGAATCGAACCCACGACCTCTGGAGTGAAGTGTAGGTATACTGACCTCCACGCCATATCGGTCGTCGTGATATGATGAGGGAGTATCCTTGTTCTCCTCTACAGAGTCCCTACAGAGACCCTACAGAGTCCCCACAGAGTCCCTACAGAGTCCCTACAGAGTCCCTACAGAGTCCCTACAGAGTCCCTACAGAGTCCCTACAGAGTCCCTGCAGAGTCCCTGCAGAGTCCCTAAAGAGTTCCTACTGAGTCCTTACAGAGTCCCTACAGAGTGCCTACAGAGTGCCTACAGAGTCCCTGCAGAGTCCCTACAGAGTCCCTACAGAATCCCTACAGAGTCCCTACAGAGTACGACCAAAAAGAGGTGGATATGTGAAGGGTAATCTAATCAAGAAGGGGGTGAATAAGGAGATGATGAGGAACGAAGGACCAAAATTAATGGAAGGATCAACATGCTACACCCAGATAACTTGGGAGTATGTCATGGGATTGGGATAATCATGATGAGATGTGAATTAGCTTCCTACTGAATCCAATGCAAGAAATTCTGTGGCCGAATAATAGCGCGTTATGATATATGCTGTAGCTAATGAAATTACTGGGCATATATAAACTTATGAATCATAGAACGGTAGGGCAGTATCAATTAGAATTTTCTTTATATAGTTTTATTCAGTTAATCGCAGGTCAAGCTTAACACATATAGCCGTTTCTACCATTTAATACCTGGTTTTTAAAGTTTATTGTAAAGTGATATGTTTACCTATAATTAGATTGACCCTACTTAAGTAGGACTAATTTGTTCCATTGACCAGATCCCGCCTGATGGTAAACAGTCGTTGCAGTCCAGAAAAGTAAGAGCTCTCCATACCGTCGAGCAACAATCGCACCCACTCATTACGGCCTGATTAAATGACGTTACACGCCACAATAAAAAAAAACGAAATATGCGTTTCGGAATAGTTTTAAAAGTAAAATAACTTTTAGACATTGGAATTGATTTTCTTCGGCCAAAACATTAATAAATAATAAAGACACTTACACCAATTATTTAGATCCAAGATAAGTATCATTAATAACTTGTGTTATGGATACTAAATAACGGATAAACATACATACATACTTTTTTTTTGTAAATACATACTTAATATACATAGAAAAACACCCAGACCAGAACAAATATATTTGTCCTGTGTGGGAATCGAACCCACGACCTCTGGAGTGGAATGCGGGTATACTCGCCACTACGCCATATCGGTCGTCGAAAAATTAAAAAGCTATTAATAGTTACATTAAAAGCTACATTGGCTTACAATATTTGCCAGTGTCAAGTAATTTGAAGAAATAGGCATGTAGCGTTTTCGTCATTTTCACAGTTCATAGTTAAATAAAATCCGTCAAAAGTCAGGTGAAGTCTAAGGCCTGCTCCAGTAGTGTAGTGGAAAAGACTTAACTAAAGATCCTATGGAGTTTTGGAATCAAAACGAAAACTAACAATTCACGGTAATATTCCACTTTCCCCCACTTGTGTAATTTGCCAAAAAAGTTATGTGTTAAAATCCATTATATTTCAAATTTACACTAGTTTTGACATTGACGCCAAAACAACAAAAGGAAAAATAAAATTTGGAATAAAACCTTACTTAGCACAATTTTATAAAAATTAAAAACTGAGTAAGGAGTTTTGTGTGGGATATTATCAAAATAAATGATCCAACGTGGTTCAGTCGTTAGGAATTTATGCGCGTACTATTAATAGCTTTTTAATTTTTCGACGACCGATATGGCGTAGTGGCGAGTATACCCGCATTCCACTCCAGAGGTACATACATTTAGGTTATCCATGTTTATTAATATAATATTTTGATAATTATTACCAGTAAGTATGTACTTTACATTACTTAATGCTTTGATTTGTGAGAGTAGTCCAGTTCCCAGTAATGAGATTCAGCAGCTATACTAGGTTATCGAAAACACAAGTTAGTCCTTCGATGAGTGACCATTTATATTTATTATATAGCGCTTGAAATAAGGGCTTAATCCGTCTCAGTTACCACAAATTAATTATTTTGTTATATTTAAAGGCATTATACTTTAACGCCAATACGCCACACTTGCCCCTGCCAATCAGTCCGCGTAGGGTATTACGACCCTGAGACATCATGGTTTTTTGGGGAGTCCCATCCCCAGTTGTGGGTCATTAATGTGTTGAGATCATGAGTCGTTTTGTATCATATTTTACAGCAAGAAAAACCGATACGATTCCCAGAAGCATCAAAACAACGATAATGGCTAAATTAAATACATCTTTTATTAAAAAACAAAATAACGCACAGTGCTCCAACCCGTTCGACAGTCGGGACAAAAACATTATAACCACGAAATATCTGTCGCCTTCAAATTCAGAATTAAAAACTATCAAAACTCGAGTCATTATTATTTTGTGGATAGCACAGAAAATTCTAATCGGGATACACTTATGAGGCATTCGCCGGCAAAAAGGGCCCGCTTCTTTGTCGGATGCTGCGCTTTTTTTTGTTGTCCGGAATACAATGGTAGCCCGGACAAATTCAGTCGGCCGCGCATTCTTTCCTGTTGGTGTTTAAGAGTCATTTTAATTGACCGTTGTTGAGAGTAAACGTTCCAAAAAAAAGTTCTAAAATGCCGAAAAGACGAACGCTATGATGGAATGTTACTTCGGACGGGTTTTTGACTGCGCTGCTTTGACTTTCGCCCACAGTGGTTAGGTTTTGTTTTCAAAAACGAGTGGATACCATAGACTATCAATAAGTTGAGTTTAGTATCTAGACTTTGGTTTTCGCGTATTGTTTTGTTAAGTTTTGTTATCGATACCAATAAGATTATAATTTGTTGAATGCATAGTAAATAAAGAACTAAAGATTTGCTTCTAAGCAGTTCAAATATCTTTCATTACTCTAACGATGAAAGGTATTAGACGGTGCTGGTTTGATTGTTGCCCACTGTTGGAGGCTTGATTTAAATAAAAAAAAAGAAATATCACAAATCTTAGAAAATTAAACAAAACTACAGATCTGACGCTTCACTTTCCCGCCAAGAAGTCTACATAATATTGAATATAAATTTGTTTATAAAACCACCTCTTTTTAACACTTTTGGGAGATTTTAGTTTTTGGCCTTGACTGACATAACAAATTTCTTTTAGATAGATAGATTAGCTCTTAAGTTTGTACATATATGGTACTAGCTCTGCTTAACATATTTCCAGATTTTAATGACGTTGCATTGCTGGGACTTGCCACTTTCGCCCACTGGGATATTATTATTATATTAGAAACAAACAGCGGTTCAGAGTTAAGACCCGATAGTCCCACAAAACTAGTTACATAATTTGTCTGTGGGATCACGAGTCTCTAACTTATTAAAATAAAACTTTAGCCAAGTTAGCTCAATAGTTTTTACGTATTCTTTTAAGTTTTACCTATTAAATTTTAAGGTTTTATTTTCAAAAATCAAATGGACACCATAGACTATCTATTAGTTGTGTTTGTAGCTCTTGCTAACACAATCAGTTTTTGTGCTGCGTGACTTTTGCCTATTGTGTATTGTTTTAAAAAAATAACGGATACCTTAATATAGACTCTTAATTAGTTGGTTTTTGATTAAAGAACTGGCTCTTGTTAAAACTATCAGACTTTTTAGACTACGTTACTTTGAGTTACGTCTATTGTGTTTAAAATAATTGGTTTTCATAGCCTATATATTTTTTGTTGTATACAAGCTTTTGTTAAAACAATAAGAGGTTTTTGGTAGATTTTAACGTTGAGAGAAATAACGACTACTGACATACTAAAGTGTAAAATTTCAAATACATACATAATATCACGTTTGTTTTCCTGAAGGAGTAAGCAGAGGCATATTATAATCCTACATTTCGTCAGTTAATTGTTGGTTCCACATACATTAGCAAAATTGTCATAAAAGCGTCAGTATTATTATTATAATAATAAATATAATAAATATTTATGACACTTACACCAATTATTTAGTTCCAAGATAAGTATCATTAAGAACTTGTGTTATGGATACTAAATAACGGATAAACATACATAAATACTTTTTTTTGTAAATACATACTAAATATACATAGAAAAACACCCAGACCAGAACAAATATACATATTTATACACACAAATATTTGTCCTGTGTGGGAATCCAACCAACGACCTTAGGAGTGGAATGCGGGTAGTATACTCGCCACCACGCCATATCAGTCGTCAAAGTGCTCAGTAACATATGAAGTCATCATAGAAGTCTGGTTACATTGTTATCCCTACACTTGTAGACATAGTGACACTCGTATAAAAAAGAAAATATAATGAGCGGGCTTTTATGTGCGGTGTTTGGCCCACTGTGGTTAGGTTTTGTTTTCAAAATACGAATGGACACCATAGTCTATCAATTATTTTAGTTTGTGTGGATCTACGAGCCCCGATGCAAAATGCGATACATAAAATGATGTGAAAATAAGATACATAAAATAATGTGAAGTGTTTTTAGGTACAATAATTAAAAGGAAGTAAACCACAGTTTGAAATAATTAAAAAAGTTAAGAAGGAAGTAAACCACAGTTTGAGTAACATTCCAAAGTTTATTTAAACGTATCTTAATAAATTGTCAAGACCTGATGTAACGTAAATAAATAAAAAAATATTCTGAAACACATGTCGCAAAAGTGTTCTTCTACCATTGGCTCTCACGCAAAATAGTTCTACAACTTAGTTGTGTCGCCTTTGCTTTCAGTTACAGCTTTAATGCAAAAAGGCATGGTCGCAACCAACGCTGCACACTCGTCGGTCGTAATTGACTCCCACACAGCCAAGAGTTTAGCCTTCAAGTCGCTCTTCGATATTGATGGATTTTTGCGCAGGTCTTTTTTCATTTTCCACCACAGGGTCTCAATCGGTTAGATGGCCATTCGATGGTTGGGATGCTTTTTGACAGCAGCCATGACTTTGTTGTCCTTGCAGTATGGCAGCAAGCACCGTTTTGTTGAAAAATCAAAGAAGCTTGATGTTTAAATGACGGAATGGAGGGCAGTAGACTTTCTTCCAAAATAGTTTGACATCTTGTTGCATTGATGGAACCATCCACAAACTGCATTCCACCAACACCTTGTGCAGACACGCAGCCACGTGCTGGTCTTAGAAACCATCCTCATACTGTGCAGACCTTTAGCACTCGAACCAAGAAATTTGGGAAGTCGTTTCTGAGCAAGACCACTAAGCTCTGGAATTCGCTGCCGGCTCATGTGTTTCCTATTTCCTATGATCCCGGGTCTTTTAAGCGGGGCGTGAAACGGCAATTTAGCAGGTCGTCATGAGTGGATGCGCTTTATACCGTGCTTATTTCACGTTATAAAGCGCTTTCATTTTTTTATTTGGACTGCATCGACTGCTTACCATCAGGCAGGGTGTAGTCATTATGACGTGTCACATTAAAATAAAAAAAGCCCCATATCATAAGAGACGCTGGAAACTTAACTTTTCGTTTAATGCAATCAGTATCGCAACGCTTCATGATTATTTATATATAATATAATTAATATATAAGTATGTACTTTTTTTCTTTCTTCGCCATCGTGGTTTCTCCTTAGCTGTCTAAAATCCATTTCTTTTCAACACTCTTTTGCAAGTATCAACTGAGACATGTTTGTTAATCATGTCTCTCCATTGCACGGTGTGTTCTTCAGCTCGAGCACGACGTATTTTTTTGATAATTTTCTCAAGGATTCTGTTTTTTGCATCACTGGTGATACGGGGTCGGCCAGTTTTCTTCAAGCTATTCTAAAGCTATGCCTCCGCCAAACCGCACTAGGTCAGCGTGGTGGAGTATGACCCAATACCCTGGCACCTTGGTATGTGAGAGGAGGCTCGTGCTCAGATGTGGGACGTTAATGGGCTGACATGATGATTCTAAAGCAAATTCTAATAGTGCTGAATGATAGATTGCACTGTAGATTTCGGCAGTGTCAAGTCTTTCGAGATTTGGAAACTTGATTTGATCGCCACAATCCTACAGACTATTTGCTTTCGAAGGTCTTCACCCACTGGTTTGCCACGACCCATTTTTTCTTGGAAACTGAAGATATTAACAGAATTTTTCAGAATTTATACTATCTCACATGTCAAAATGACACAGAATTAATATTATGTTTGGAAAAAACATAAATTTTGAATAATAAATTTAAACAACGTTCCTAGTACTTAATTTCTCTTTTTATGGTGTACAATAAAACGTTAATTTAATCGTTCATTCATACTTATAATTTCAAACGATTTTTTTTATTTCACAATCTATAGCTTTGAAAACGTAAAAATTAATAAAAAACAATCAAAATATGATGACACTAAAATAACGAAGCTTAGATTAACTTACATGCAAAAAAAATAGTATAAGTACCTAGGTGAATCTAAGTGCCAATTCCGAGCTTTCTTACTCAAATTTAATTGACCTATACTCATCATCACCATAATCATCACCTCAGCCATATGACGTCCATAGAACATAGACCTATCCTCATAGATTTCCACATTGAGCAATCTTGAGTCGCCTGCATCCACCTACTTCCTGCCGCCTTATTTAATGTCATACTGTCGACTAATCATGCTATCCATACTAATATTATAAATACGAAAGTAACTCTGTCTGTCTCTCTTTCACGACAAAACTACCAACCAATAAATAAATTAATAAAAATAGGAAATAATAATAATAAATAAATAAATAAAATAAACTAACCCATAACCAATATTTATTATTAAATTTACCACTAACTAATTTAAATGACATTTGGTACCTGTGTGTATAGTCTAGATCCTGAAAAAGGACAGAGGCTACTTTTGAAAGCAAAAAAGAGGTTGTAAGAGCCTAAAGGATAGAAATAGGATTTAAAAGTTTGTATGTTAAGTCTTCATGTTTAAAGATAGAAGCGTGGAACTATTTTATTAGCTTTATTATCAGCTTATAAAGTCAAAGTCAAAGTCGAAGTAAAAGTAAATATAATTTCTTTAACTTTGGCTCAATAGAGCTCTTATGAAAGTCAAAACTTAAAAACTAGCGCGCTCAGTCACTGCGGGCGGAAGCTTGATCGTAAAAAAACGGGCAAGAAAATCGTCAAGGTTAGTTTTTTCACCCGCCTATATATTTATGATATTACTATATAAAGTAATTTAAACAAAATGCGCGATATAATTCAATTTCCAGCAATCAACCACTAGTTACATAACCTATAAAGTTAAACTATATTATAAGTGTATAATATAGGTGACAGTTTACCTATTAAGATCTGAGGAGCCCAAGCCAATCTCATCTGCAAGAGATGCACTTGCTGATCAACGGGCAAGGCTCTGGCGAACATAACAGTGCCCGGTAAGCGGCAATAGGCTCGCCACCTATTACGTCGACCAACGTTATAACTGGAGAAATGTGGGCGTATAATATGCCTCTGCCTACCCCTTCGGGGAAACAGGCGTGATAGTATGTATGTATGTGTATTATTAATTTACTAAATGGCAATTACCGTTCGTTAATACCACAAATGAAACGGTAAAATTGTGACACTGCACTTGATTATAAAATGGTAATTTGTGTTTATTTGCAAATCAAATAGGCCTCCCCCGGCCGCTTAACTTGCAATTAACAACAGCTGCTTCTAATGCGAATATTATTAACTGTATTTAAATGTTAATGGGCATTACATTATCTTCAGACATGTTTGTCATATATTTATCTCCTACGTGTTTTCCTATGTATATTAAGTATGTATTTACAAAAAAAGTATTTAAGTAGATATGTTTATCCGTTCTTTAGTATCACTAACACAAGTTTTTAGTGATACTTATCTTGGAACTAAATAATTGGTGTGATTGTAAGAGAACATTTATTATTTATTTATTATTAACCTCATCTGTAAGTGGTGCCACTGCCGATCAACGGACGAGGCTCTGGCGGACATAAAAGTTCCCAGTAAACGGCAATAGGCTCGTCACCTATTACGTGGGACCAACAATATAGCTGGCAAAATGTGAGCCGTACAATATGCCTCTGCCTACCCCTTCGGGGAAACAGGCGTGATATTATTAATGTACATAGATCCCTCTTAAATAGTTATAACAAGGTTCTTGTTGATTAAATATAGACATTATAATGAGCGTGAAATTATGTTTTTTAATATTTTCAACACTATGCAAGATTCTTATATATACATAAAATAAATTGAGTCGTCAAATACCCCAATCTTTGCACTACAAAAAGTGTAAATCCTTGTACTATTGCACCGTCAACAAAACCAGGTGTAACTCCACAATAATGACATAAATCGGGTCGCCTTGTAGCGTGCTTTTTTCTCCATTAAAAACGTTTTAACAAGAAACTGGAGGATGTTGGCGGGGCATCGAACCCGCGACATGTCAGCTCCACCACTTTGCATGAGACCTACATCATTATTTGGTGAACCGTACAGGACCGGTTGTACAATTTTTACTGATTCGTTACTTTATATTTAAGCTCGGGTTAGGCGTTTAGGAGTGTAGTCGTGGAAAATTAAATCAGATCATGGAATCATAAAAGTGTTATAGGGAACAAAATTATTTCCACTATAAGTTAAAAGCTTTCTTTTTATTCAAATTCTAACATAATAACAGAGAAATATATAATATTTCTACGGTATTTTTTTACATAATTACATATCTTTTCTAAAGCAAGTATATCTGATTAGTAATTCACCTACATAAATAATATTTTTACATGATATGTTTTAGTGTATCATGATATGTTTTTCTACGACATAGTATTTGTTACTTTGATTGAACAAATACATTACGATACAGATATATGATCAAAAAGAAATAAATCAAGCGCAGAGACAAACCTGCATAAATACTTTTTACACAATTTTAACCAACGATCAAACAAAACGTACCTAGTCTAAAATATTCGATAACACTGGCCCTCTCTCAAATTTCTTAACAAAACGATATGTAAAAGAAACATTCTAAAAACTTCTGATCTTTTTTCCTCAATCAGCAAGAAGTTAGTAAAAAAGGCCAGTTCGGATGTAAATAAATCTGTACCAACAATATGCCCACCGCGATGAAACAAGGATCGACGAAAGTAGATCCCTAGATGGAGCTGGCTTACTGGTACTAGGGTCCCGTATACCGTTAATATTTACTAAGAATATTGAAAGTCCTATTTATTTATTTAATCTTCATGGCACACACAAAAAAAATACAATAATAATAATCATTTATTGCACAAAATAATTTAAGTATAATAATAATAATAAATAGTCTTTTACAATTACACCAATTATCTGGTTCCAAGATAAGTATCATTAAGAACTTGTGTCATGGATACTGAATAACGGATAAACATACATAATTACTTTTTTTTTTTGTAAATACATACTTAAGATACATAGGAGAACACCCAGACCAGAACAAATATTTAAGTTCATGCAAACAAAGATTTGTCCTGTGTGGGAATCGAACCCACGACCTCTCGAGTGAAGTGCAGGTATACTGACCTCCACGCCATATCGGTCGTCAGTATTACATGAGGTATAAAAAAAAACATTAACAAAGGTGGGCTTATCTCTAGAAGAGATCTCTACCAGCCAACTCTAGCAGTTGTAAACTAAATAGTTGTACGGGATAAATGTTGTCCAAGTAAAGTGTTACTAATAAAAATTAAAATGAGAACAAAATATAAAGCAAACCTCTTACATGCTAATAATATATTAAAAATATATACAAATATACATACATACAACTTATGCTAACATTATTATAAGAGAACGAATGAAACATTTCTAATTAAAAAAAGTGCTAATTATGTGTCAAATTTGACAAGTAGTGATTCCTCAGTTTACTTTTGAACGA
This sequence comes from Musotima nitidalis, assembly GCA_949126915.1. Classification (NCBI taxonomy): domain Eukaryota; kingdom Metazoa; phylum Arthropoda; class Insecta; order Lepidoptera; family Crambidae; genus Musotima; species Musotima nitidalis. The sequence goes on along the minus strand of OX421439.1, from coordinate 9,769,427 downwards.
CTGAAGTGATGGACTCCCTCGGGCATTCTCTACCAGTCAATAAGGTTGACAATTAATAAAATAAAATAAAAATTTAAATATAAGTACTTTATTGTCAACCTTGGGGTTAGCAGAAAATAAATAAAATAAAATAAAAATTTTAATATACTTTATTGTCTTTAATATCAACAGAATCATTTAGATTCGTCAAATTTTTAAACACAAAATGGAAATTCCATAATTTTTTTTCATAACAACAATGAAAGAGATATGAGCGGTACCATAATCAAAAAAATAAAAGCAAATGGATTCTTTGTCAGAATTTGTCAAGGTTTGTCAGTTTATCAGAGACATTAGGTAAAGGCGGTGCGAGTAAGAGATAATACTATAAAATAGTACGCTGATCTACATAAAAATACACACACATACACATATATAAATACAAATATACACATATTTAAAAACCCTATCAAAAGTCCTATCAAATTAATTTGCTTAAATTTATAGTAAAATTGGGTGTATAGAGTTCCAATCAAGATCTTAGGAGCCCAAGCCAACCTCACCTGCAAGTGGTGCACCTGCCGAACAACGGACGAGGCTCTGGCGAAAACAAAAGTTACCGGTAAGCCTATTGCCGCTTACCGCTTATGAACTCGCCACCTATTACGTGGGACTAATATTATAATTGGCAAAATTTGGGCGTTTAAATGTCTCTGCCTATACCTTTAGGGAAACAGGCGTGAATGTATGTATGTACAATACCTACATGATGTTTGAGTTTAAAGTATACTTGCACTTTTAAATTATTTTTGTCTTGCATCGTCTACACTAAGTTGAGATAGGATTTTTTTAATGTGACATGTCATAGTAACTACAATGGCTTCAAAAAAAAAACATTTGATACCGTGGAGTAGGCACGTAAAAAGCGCACCCAGTTGTTTAAAACTATTGCTGTTTTATTACAAAAAATACGTTAAACAGTGCTTAGACATGTGTTTGTATAAACAGAGTTTAAAAATTTAAACGGTGTTTAAGTTCTGTTTATTTTTCTCTATTATATAACACTGAAACTTGGTTATAAATATTTTAATTTGATTAAACAGCAGCAGCGATACACAAAAATGTCAACGGTTTGAGGTTAAACTCCTACTAAAAGCCTAAGCACGTGTTTAAATTTGAACAATGTCTAAGAAATGTTTTACTTCAGGCAATCAATAGACAATGTTTTGTCAAATTCTGTTTAACTTTTATCTAATAACACTGTTGATGTTTACAATCAGGGAAATATTATTCTTCCGTTGCGTACGCTGCGTTAACGGTTATTCTAATATAATAATTAAGTAGTATTTTCCCTGAAATTAAGGTGTCATAAGGGGCACAGCTAATATATTTATTTTAAAAAAATCTATTGCTATATACCACTTCGTAGCTTTCTCAAAGCCCGTAGACTAAACAACACAACCCTAAAATCACAAATACGAAAATTCAAATTCGCATGCAAGTCTGGAAAGAAATATTGAAGGGATCGTTAGCCCGTTATTCAGATTGAGTGACGTCCCTCCCCCGGTAGACTCCACTTTTTATTTTGCGACAAAAATTTAAATCTCTTTTTTAGTCCGTAACAGTCGGCTTTTTAGAGCACTGTGCAAATTTATTAGCGGATTTGTCGGCATCGCGGACGATCGGGAATTAGATTGCACTTCCGGTGTTTTTCGATTGGCCTGTTTAGTTATTTTATTGAGGCGAGACATGACTTTTTAGCTTATTTCTTGATTTTGAAGGAAAACTTTAAAAGGAATTGTAAAATTTACTGAATGTATACTTTAATGATTGTTGTGATCTAGAGGGGTCTTTAGTGTTTTAACTATTAAAAGTATTGCAAAACTTATCTATCAGACTTTTAGATTAGTATTTTTTTTCATTCCCCTTGTTTATCCCTAATTATGTAAAGTTTTGTATCTTCGACGATCGTGCAAAACTTAGTATTACAATTATTGCGTAACTCACAAGTATGTCTTTCTTTGCGCAGATGTTATGTTATGTGATTTTGATAAACTTCAAAAACTTTTATTTCCGAAACTATTACAGAGTACTTAAAATCGACAAAATTAAATACCTATAACAAACAATCGAAATAAGATTAAACTTAAATCACAAAGCTTAGATTCACTTATGTAACAAAGCAATTAAATACAAAAAATATTTAAAGAAAACTAAGTGACAGTTTCAAGCAACCGCTCTGTAAGAAAAATGGCTAGAAACTCACAGGATATTATGCTCTATTCAATGATCAATTCGTTGGGTACTTTAATTACAATCTTTATTTGCCTGTGAAGCTATACAATGCAATATAATATAATATTAACTATACAACGATAGTTGGGATTTTTAAATCACAAAGCTTAGGTTCACTTACATGTAACAAAACAATTAAATACAAAAAATATTTAAAGAAATCTAAGTGACAGTTTCGAGCAACCGCTCTGTAACAAAAATGGCAAGAAACTCACAGGCTATGCTCTTTTCAATTATCAATTTGTTAGGTACTTTAATTACAATCTTCATTTGTCTTTGAAGCTATACAATGCAATAGAATAGTAATAGTAGTAATAAATAATAGTTAACGTTAACTATACAACAATAGTTGGGAATTTAAATAAAAAATTTAAATAATTGGAAAACTTATTAAACTTTTATTTTACTGGTAGTTGCCATCCGGTGGTAGAGTAGATATACTCCAAGGTTCGTGACACGATAATAGTGTCACAATAAAAATATTAACATTAAGTTATTTTCCTAAGACCCCAACAAAATAAATGAAAAACCATATAAACTTTGATTTTACTTTAAAAATCTAAAATTATTATGTATTAAACATAAAAATATATAATTAATGTATAATTATACACTACTACATATAGTGCTTGGAAGAGGCGATGGCCCAATGGAACACCATGACCCAGACCAGCATGAACACCGAGACCAAAAATCCTGGTCGCGTGCCTATGACTTTTCGAAGTTACGTGCGTAATTATCGCATTCTCCATGCCTCAGAAAGCACGTTAAGCCATTGGTTCCGGCTGTCGTTGTTAGGAAGTCTTGCCTTTTAATATGCTGACAGCTGGTGTAACAACCGTAAAACAATGTTAGACGGTAGTTGCTCCATGTAATGTAGGCTCCATGTATAGAGAGAGAGATCATCACCATATGATGATCTCTCTCTCTATAGTCGGTCATCCTGGTTAGCATCGGAGTAACATCTGGAGTAATATCTGGAGCGGATGATCTGCTTCCACCGGGTCCGATCCAGCGCGTCTTTCACGACCGCGTAGAATTTGGAGGACGATGAGTCTTTCACTTGATCGTTCCATCCGGTTGGTGCACGACCATGCGATCGTTTGCCTTCTGCGTTTCCAATGAATCAGTTTTTCCAGGTTTTCATTGCCTCTGCGCGCTATGTGGCCAAAGTATGAAAGAATACGTTGATGATAATACAAAGCTTAAAACTAAGAAACATCCTTCTAAAAGCAATATTCCAAAGTGACCCTTATTCACAGGTGAATACCGTATCGGGCTAAAGTTCAACGAGCAGCATATTCCGGACTCCCCCTTCAAGGTGTACATCAGTCCAGCGGTGGGAGACGCCTATTTGCTGGAGGTGGCGCAGTTCCCTGACGCGGCTCAGGTGGACAAGCCCGCCCAGTTCTACATCAGGTTCAACGGGGCTAAGGGAGAGCTGGATGCTAGGGTAAGTTGTTTTTCTTTCAAGCTAAAAGATTCACAGGCTTTTTTTAGCAAATGTTTATTGACAAGACCAATTTTATGTGAAAGTTTTATTGCGTTTACCAACTTTATAGCGTTAAGCTGTAAGGTTTTTTGTGTCGTTAAATTAGTCTCTGTTACAAATAAATACGGTTAATATTGTAAGAAGCAAACAAGTGTAGCTGGTGTACGTTCATATTACATTATTAAGCGCGCAGTGTTATAAAAGAGCAGTAACATTTACATAAAATATAAGTTACAAGTGACAGATAATTATTTTTTCGAAAATTATACATCATAATTGTGTCAAAATCTTTTATATATTGATATTTTTAGCCTTTAATTATCGGAAAATTGGTTGCTGTTATTTAAGTCTATATAGATGCTTAAAAAAAAGATTTCAAAAATAAAAATGCCCTGTCTTACCATGCTTAGAATTCTCGACATAACAGCCGAATATCAACTTTTTTAACGCATCAAATATTACCGTTGGTTATTCATCACTCTCCGTTATAAAATATTAAAAGGCGGAGAGATTTATTTCTCTCCTCCGGTCACGTGCGCGCGGTCAGTTTTATTAGATTTTTTTGTCTGAAGATATTTGGGGCGAGCCCACTGTGCGGCCGGCGTTGCGTTACATTGTCTTTGGCGTCACGTTTTTGGTGTTGCCATATTAAAAAAATATCATTTCGGTTTTATCAGATAGAAGGTTTTGGAAGATTTTACGGCGCATTTTCGTCGTATGTTTCCGTAAATTTACTCATTAATACGTTCTTACTTTCATATTAATTCTAACTTGCTATTAATAATAATAATAAATGCTATTAATAATGAAGCGCTCGTAGCTCTGCGGTGCTCGGTGGTCGGAAACGATCGCCGGAGTACAGCAGAGTTTACAGAGGTCAGTCCTTGGATTGGTGACCGTTTGTGCGGCATTTGATATCGAGCGCTTCCGTGCTTCGGAAGGCACGTTAAGCCGTTGGTCCCAGTTATCACTAAATGTGGTAGTCGTTAAGCTACGTTAGAGGCCTAATGGGCGGCTTGAAAAATTCTAACAGCAGGACGCCACACACCTGCTTCCGCCAATCATCACTAGGTCAGCGTGGTGGAGTATGACCCAATACCCTCACACCTTGATATGTGAGAAGGAGGCTCGTGCTCAGTAGTGGGACGTTAATGGGCTGTGATGATGATTAATAATAAAACCCTTTATTTGCTGGCGATCTTTGTGGTTGCGGGATCTGTAAATAACTCCACCACACCGTCTTGCCCGAAGATGATGTAGTAAGCGACAAAATGTTGTTTTTTCTTTTAAATAATGGCTTTGTGCGTTTAGCACATTTAGACAAAATAAATGCTAGCTCATGTAGTGTAAATATGGGTAAAGGGAATTCGACATAGCGAATTTGACGTATCGAATTTGTCATTTGTCATTTAGGACTGTGCTATAAGTGAACTTTTGGACAAACTATAAATATTATAGAGCTCTTTTAAATAGCCAGGATTTAGCTCAGCCTGAACGGGCGTATGGGCGTTAAACTATGAATATAGATCGAAAAGATCGCGATTGAACTGGAACATCAAATGTTTGGGGTCTATTAGGTACCATTTCTTCAGGTCATTCATTACACTTGCCCACAAAAATAGTACTAGTAAATAAGACCTACTACACTTTAAATTTAATTTTTAAACAATAGTTGGTAATCAAATTTAAATCTTTTATTTATTTAAATATTTCATCATCATCATCATCATCACAGCCCATTAACGTCCCACTACTGAGCACGAGCCTCCTCACACATATCAAGGTGTGAGGGTATTGGGTCATACTCCACCACGCTGACCCAGTGCGGATTGGCGGAGGCAGGTGTATGGCGTCCCGCTGTTAGAATTTATCAAGCCGCCCATTAGGCCTCTAACATGGCTTAACGACTACCACATTTAGTGATAACCGGGACCAACGGCTTAACGTGCCTTCCGAAGCACGGAAGCGCTCGATATCAAATGCCACACAAACGGTCACCCATCCAAGGACTGACCTCTGTAAACTCTGCTTTACTTCGGTGATCGTTTCCGACCACCTAGCATCGCAGAGCTACGAGCGCTTCTAGAGTTTAAATATTTATGTACACACATACAATTACATTACACAGATAGTAACAAACTAAGGTTACCACCTACTAATTTTTATTTACATACAAAGATAAAATCTCTCGTATTTCCCGGAAGGGGAAGGCCGCATATAATAGGCCCACACTGTGCCTATTGAGAGATTAAAAAAACCGTTTGATAGCTTTATTTTAAACTTGTAAAAACATTGACAAAACTTAAAACTGTAATAAATAAATAATATATTTTATATTTAAAAGGTAACATAGTTTTGCAGGCCAGTGTAAATCCTTTTTTCAATAATTGTAGCATAATTGCTATCCAAACTGTAATAACCTCAAATGTAATATAAGATCGTAAATATTATTAGTTATAAAATATGTAAGCAAATTACTGAGACATCAATTTTTTTGGGTTATAAGTAAAACCTCTCTTTTTAGGATAGGTAACCCCATAGCACTACGTAGTATAATAAAAAGTCGCTATCCTATGTCCCTAATGAACGCTTAGGTCTTTAAAACTACGCAAAGGATTTTGATGCGGTTTTTTAAGTTTTTTTAATCAAATTCAAACATTTATTTTAGATAAAATCAATCCATATTTTGTTAGTAGAAGTATGACTTGGCCTTATGTTAGTATATTATTTATCTACTTCTACTATAAAAAAAACAAACGGAAGCAACTTTTATAGAATACTAGCAGCGCCCCGCGGTTTTACCCGCCTGGTCCCCGTCCGCGTGGAAATATCGGGATGAAGAGTGTCCTATATGTTAGTCCAGGACTGCAGCTATACACGTACAAAGTTTCATCACAACCGCTCTAGTAGTTTTTGCGTGAAAGAGTAACAAACATCCATCTACACATACAAACTTTCACGTTTATAATATTAGTATTATTAATATTCGTAGTATTATTTGGATAAGTGTATCTGCACACTTACCCAATTTCGTAGGAGGGGAGAGTCCCATCGGTCTGAAAACACATTCATTCATTAAGGCTTGTATTTAACGTGTTATCAGAATTAATAAATTGCCAACCTAACCTAACCTTTTTGTGCATCAAAAATACTGATTGAGCACCTAATCACCTCATTAGGTGCTCACTCAGTATTTTTGATGATCAAAAAGTATTTTTTAGAGGTTCAGTTTATTATATTCCATTCATTAATAGATAGAGTGATTCAGCGGCGGGCGGCGCCCGCGCCTGCTGGCTGTGCCTGTGGCTAGGACCAACCTACTGGCGAAAACGCCAATTATCCGCGCGTTTCATAATATAAACACGGTTCATGACACGGTGGATATATTTTCATGCACTTTTAGTGAATTCGCCAGAACTGCGTTAAATATAATAAGTTATCAGTTACGTTAGATTTAGAACTTATTTTGTAAATATAGGATGTAATACTAAAGTTATATATCAGGTAGGCTAGTTTATGTTATATTTAAATAATATTGTAGATTGATAATTAAAAAGATAGAATGTTGTATTTATTATAAAAATGGTGTTATTTAACGTGTCTTCAAAATTAATAAATTGCCAACCTAACCTAACCTTTTTGTACATCAAAAATACTGATTGAGCACCTAATCACCTATTAGATGCTCACTCAGTATTATTGATGATCAAAAAAGCTTTTTTTAGAGGTTTAGTTTATTATATTCCTTATAAAAATTGCTATGCTATCGCATTAGGTTAAGACACCTGTAATGGTAGCATAAGATTATAAATAAATAAATAAATAAAAGAGAAAGGTTTATCTATAGGTCGCGTGGGCGGCCGCTAGTATTATATAAAGCCGTATTTTTAAGCTAAAACTAAATTACTGCTAACAGATAACTCAGTCAGTCAGTCTTAAAGAGAGATAACAAAATCTTATCCCAAGTCGTAAGGAAGTAGGTACAGTAAGCTCCCGCACATCGATCATAAATCTCCGGCGAGTATAGTCAGCATCATGTTCACACGATAAATCAAACTGACCGGGGGTTATTGGGAGTCTTATTGTTAACATTTTGCCGTTTTAGTTTATAAATGCTTAAAGATGGCGTGTGATGCTTGGGGCAGATGCCGGGTCTGTTCATGGGGTGATCTATGGGTTTCGGATTATAATGTAGTAGCGGTCGCCTGAGATTTCGTTTGTGTGATCCATAGGATGTATATAAAGGAATAAATAAATATAAATAAATATTCTCTTACAATCACACCAATTATTTAGTTCCAAGATAAGTATCATTAAGAACTTGTGTTATGGATACTAAATAACGGATAAACATACTTAAATACCTTTTATTATGTAAATACATAGGAAAACACCCAGCCCAGAACAAATATTCATGTTCATGCACACAAAGATTTGTCCTGTGTGGGACTCGAACCCACGACCTCTGGAGTGAAGTGCAGGTATACTGACATCCACGCCATATCGGTCATAGGAATACATATACTAGGGCATGTACAGCGCTATCTAGCCAGAAACCTAGCTTATACAGGATGTTCTAACTGTTCTACTATGTTCATGGATAAGATATAGGATATGCATAAAGAAATCAATATTCTAGAGCATTTTACACAGTGTGTATAGGGATCCTACCAAGATCTGAGAATCCCAAGCCAACCTCACCTGCAATTGGTGCACCTGCCAATCAACGGACGAGGCTCAGGCGAACATAACAGTGCCCGGTAAGCGGCAATAGGCTATACTATACGCTGTACGGCTATTACGTGGGACCTACAATATAATTGGCGAAATGTGGCCGTATAATATGCCCCAGCCTACCCCTTTGGGGAAATAGGCGTGATTGTATGTATGTACTATGTATGTACTGATTTGGTGTCATAACACTCATAACTAGTACTCAACTTTTAATGAATATTAATGAACACTTATTGTGCACTAAATATAAAAACTAATCAAATCACATAAACAAATGTATGGTACAATGGGAGGCCTTATTGCTAACAGCAATTACTTCCAGGCAAAAAAAAGGATAGCTAGAGTGATTTTTGATTAAGGATATTTTTTTCTCTATAAGCTATGATAATAGAGAATAATAATAACACATAAAATATTATGGTAGTAAATAGGATTATTTTATTAAAACTTCAAAATGAATAGGATAGCTATTCTTTTACAAAAAAATAATTTAACACTTGATGTTCACTTTTTCGTAAGCTATTTGCTAACTTATCACAATTTTCAAGTATTAGGCATACTTATTAATTAATTTAAAAGACCCTAAACAAATAGTTATTTAATTTATATTCGATGTTTTTGTGCATAGTTTCCGAGTCTATATTGTCTACATTTTGAATGTATGCTTAAGATTTTTCCGCATACTGTCAATAGATGTCACTATTAATGTCACGATCTTGGTTGGATCCCTATACACTTCAGTATTATTCTATTAATTTTAGCTACGGCTAATCATAGACCTCTCCAACTAATTTCCCGTCGATCGATCTCATGCTTACATTACCGTTATAGATCACACTAAATCTACCGGCATCCCGCCGCTCGACCAAGGCATCGAACCATCCATTTAATAAAATTGAATTGTGATTAAACATAAATCTTGTTCCCCCTAGGTGATGTCCCCATCAGGCAAGACCGACGATTGCTTCATCCAGAACATCGACGGCGACCAGTACAGCATCAGGTTCATGCCCAGGGAGAACGGAGTCCACAACATCAATGTGAAGTTTAATGGAGTGCACATACCGGCCTCGCCGCTGAGGATCAAGGTAAGACCTAAAAGAAATACTCTTAACCCTCTTCATATGTTACTGATATCAGTCAATCAATTAGTGAAATGCTGAAATAAGCCTCTTTCAAAAGGATTAGCTCCTCTCCAGAACGCATCCAATTCCATCATTTTTAACAACATATTTAAATTATTATATTATTCATAGCATCACTAGGATATGATTAATCTGGTTGCCCAGGACCTAGTTATGGCTGAATTTCAGTTATTACATGGAGCGACTGCCGTCTGAACTCCGCAACCCAGAGGGAACCATCATTCTGTGGTTTAATCAGTTTTCAGAATATTAGAAGGTTAACTGACTTTCTAATAACGACTATGGATGTTCATGACAGCCGGGACCAACGGCTTAACGTGGTTTTCGAGGCACGTAATCATGCACATAACTTCAACCAGCCATAGGTGCGCCGCCAGTGCTTAAGCTCCAGGCCTTCTGATTTTGAAAGCCATGGATTTCGCCACTTTTTGCATTTACGGACTGTCTTCCGACTAAAGGGGGACTTTCTACCCTCTAAAAATCTTCCGACGACGCCCGCCGTTTGCTAAGAAAGAGGCGAGGGGCCAGTACTTGAGTTGCAGCGTCTGAAACCCTGCCCGCGGTCAGCGTCCCGTGGGCCAAAACTTGGAAGCTCCCCTTCTACCTTCTCGTGTGTAGCCGACTTCCAGGAGGTTACGCAGCAGGGGCCCCTGCCACCTAAAAACCTCCTGGCGCTGCTGGACGTAGCCTTGAGGCCCGCTGCGCCCTCCACAGGTCTCTCTTGGTTTTTCCCCGGTAGTAGTACTAAGTGCGTCAGTGTTTAAAGCTGACTCGGGTTTTCGTCTATACCCTATTTTTATATTGATCTAATTAATGGCAATAAGAGCTTTTTTCTATTGTTTTGTAGGTTGGGAAGGACGACGCCGACCCTGCAGCAGTACACGCCCACGGCCCAGGCCTGGGACAGGTCAAAACTGGTAAGATTGATGAGACTGCCTATATTTATAAAAGCGTGTTGCCGTGTGGCGCTGGCCTAGAATAGCGTCACCCCCTTTCATCTTATGGAGAGTCGAATCGACGAAGATAAATCGTCTCGGATGATTGACAGCAGCAGTATCATCCTGCGCTATGGCTGGAACTGCGATCACCAACAATACTCAATTCTTTATTGCGTTCCACAATGGTTTTATAAGGTGGTGAATATTACAATTTGGTACATTTGTGGACCCTGTCGGGCACAGCATAGTGTAGGAGGGAGGAGGAAGGGCGCCGTATAATTCGACCTGCATACTCCGCGTAGTGATTATGGGAAAATACTCCCAATAAGTCGTGGAACACAACTGGGGAGGTCTTTGTACAGCAGAGGACTTCAAATGATGATGATGATGATGTGTAATTTAATCTGAATCCTTTCTAACATTGGTTTTTAAGAGGAAACCTGAGCGTATTTGGTGTATTAGGTTTACTGAATAAGTGAAATAATTATTTAAACTTTTTATGGTTATTAATAATTATAGTATTAGTATTTGTATTTCTACTGAAAACTCTTAGCATCTGTGAGGTTTGAGCTCCGTGAAAATCACCTGTCTTGAAGATAACAGTTACCTTTAGCAGTGAAAGTTCTGAAATATATCTAAATCATTATCACCATGTGTTATCCTTCTCGCACGGTCATCGGTTTCCTTTATTAATAAACGATTGGCACGCGTGTCATCTCTTACAATGTCAAGCCAGCTCTTCCTGGGTCTGCTCAATGTACACCTCAATATAATAGTTCATCATAATTATGCTTTAATTGTCCATGTCAGGTATCAAAACGGACCTGATCATCGACACATGCAACGCGGGCGCTGGTATCCTGGCTGTAACCATCGATGGACCTTCAAGAGTCGCAATGGACTGCACTGAAGTCGAGGAAGGTTATAAGGCAAGTGGACCTTCAGCTGCTTAATGAGTTCTGACACTCCTTCTCTTTCAAGAAACTGGTCAGCGGTGTAATGACGCTTCAGGATGGTTATTTGGTGTCTTTTTTTTTTTTTTTATTTTTTTTTTTATTTTATTACAAAATCCACAGGTCTTATAAATTAAATACATAACACATTAAATTTATCCTTACACCTAATTACGGATTTACATTTTACTATATATTCCAAAAAAGAGAGCAGAACTTATTCTATAACATAAAAAAATAAATACAAAATTAGAAAAAAGTGTGGGAATGTGTGTACTGTAGGTGTGAGTGAATGTATGTGTGTGTGATTGAATGTATGTGTGTTTGTGTTTGAGTCTTACACCTTATTATTTAATATCTGAATTACCAGCTGTTTAAATGTTTTAAAATTGTCATTGAAAATGTCTATAGAATTAAGCCCCCTTAAGTCTTCAGCTTATTGTTCCTATGGTATCAGCAGGATGTGGGCGGTCTTTGTGAAATCCATGATTATATGCTTTGCAAGTAGTACTGTCTGTAATATTTAATTAACACAGGTTAATTAAACTGTCGGTACCTAGTAAAGCGAGTAGTGAACAAGAACTAATGTATTTTTTTCTAAATCTTCCGTGGACTCCCGCTGCTTGTTGACAGAAAGGGGCGGGGGGCCAATACCTGGTTTGCATGGTCCGACACTCCGCCCGCGGCCAAAGTCCACGGGTCAGAACCAGGAAAACCTCCTCAGAGTGGCGCGGTGGACGTGCTCCTCCTACCTCTGTGTGCGACCATAGCGTGTGTGGCCCAATTCTCGGAAGGACAATGGCTAAACAGCAGAGGCTACCTCTACCAACTTTTACTTAAGCTAACTGCTACATACAACTCAATTGTTATCTTTCAACACTTTGCAAAAACTATGGCCAGCTTGTTTTAATACTTGCCTTTGAGAATCCTTATACCAATTTGAAGCTGATATTTTAAAATGTCATTGTGATTAGGTCCGCTACACTCCGCTGGCGCCTGGGTTCTATTACATGAGCGTCAAGTACAACGGGGCCCACATCGTCGGCTCGCCGTTCAAGATTGAAGCAAGTGGTACGTTATTTTTGTTTCACACAGTTTTTAATAGTTTTATTTTAGTAATTGGCGTTAATGCCAAGTGAAAATAATTATTAAGTAGTTAATCGTTGAAGCAATGTGATGGAATATGTGTGCCTGAGATCTATTAGCATAATTTATATTAAGTTTTTGACACCGTTATTGCAAAATTTGGGAGAATTCTCTAACTCTAAAATGCTTATAATTGCCTTCTTTAGGTGTCAAATATTTTACTAAAGTTTGTTTAAAATGATTTCAATTCATTAAATAACAATGATTATTGTTATTTATATCTCTATCTAAATTTTCCAGGTGGAAACCTCGCCGAAATCGGTGCTCAAGAAACCTCATCAGTGACAGTAGAAACAGTGCAGAAGGTATCGAAGCAGGGGCAGAAGCAAGGCCCGGTACTGCCGCACTTCAAGTCGGACGCTTCCAAGGTCGCGTCTAAAGGAATGGGTCTAAAGAAGGCTTACCTGAACAAGCACAACCAGTTCACAGTGCATGCGGGGGATGCAGGTGAGAATATATTTCTTCTATCGCTTATAAGTTGTAAATACTAAATACTCCTGAGGATACTTTCCTCTACTAATTACTGAACTCAGTTCTAGTTTGATCAATAAAATCTATATAGAGTAACCTATCTTCTAATTGAATGTGCCACAACTGATAACGTAATTTATTTTCGTACTTCGTATCGCACTTCCAATACTGCAAAAAAGACTCTGGCAAATTTTCCGAAATTGATTTCATCCATCCGAAGTTGATTTGATATCTCTAAAGATTAAAAATAAAATTATATAACATAGCGCTACCGTCTTTGTTGCGCTGGTCTAAGAAGTGGCGACGTTGGAGAACATTGAAATCTTTAAAATGCTCGCACAACAACAATTCTGACATTGTAGTAATGAAGATACAAAACCAATTAGTAAAATAACATTTCCAAAACATTACATTATAATTTCTCTCTCTAGGCAACAACATTCTCTACGTCGGTATCTATGGTCCGAAAGGTCCTTGCGACGAGGTCCAGTTGAAACACAAAGGCAAAAACAACTACGAGTGCTGGTACGTCATCAGAGATAGGGGAGACTACATTGTGATCGTTAAATGGGGCGATGAACATATCCCCGGCTCCCCTTACAAGGTTGAAGTTTAAATCCTCATCATTTGGCATCGTATGTACTGTTTTATCATTTTCTATATTTGTTTACGTTCACTTTTATTTTCTTATCTAGTTCATTTTCAGCTTTACGTTTTTATTTGTTACTTACATTATCTAAATCCAATTTTTAATATAGTTTTATATAAAATTCGTTTCAATATTCTTATAAGAAACTGCTTTATGATTGGATTTTTCGAATAATTAATTATATTTATAAATAATTTTAAGTAAATACGTTGTAATATTACTTAAATTAGTTATAATCAAATTGTTCTTCCTCCCTTTCCAGGGCCTCGAAAAGGTTCTACGAGATTAAATTTGAAATTGATCTCCGGTGGTTGAAAATAGTCTTTTAGAATCTTTTCCTAGCCCATTATCGTGTTTAACATGTTTTCTTGTTCCTTTACGTATTGTAATACTACTATTGTTACATTTGTACCAATATTAAATTTTAAGAATATTTAAATTTTCTAACACGGTCTGCGGAGTTTTGAAGTCTGGTGCCTCTTTTTGAGAAAATCTATTATATGATTCTCGTTTAGTATTTAGGGCGACTAAATGACAATACATATAAAGTATTCACTTAAAATATTCCCTATTAAGTTGTAAGATTAATAAATTGCATCTTATTTCACGTCTCCGGGAAATATACACGAATTATTAGTTATGATGACATTCTTCAACGCTTTTTTTATTAAAAGTAAATGTTAGAAGACTGTTTAGATCGTTTATACTTCTTGGATGTAATGACTTGACTAAAGACTATGTTTCTGATCTCATTTCAATACTTTTAACTACTATAATTTAACTTCAATCGTCTTATAGTTGAAAAGACTTGCAAAATTGCTAATTTCAAAGAAAAATATATCAGTTAAAAGGTCTTTAGCATCATTGTTTGAAATAAGGTGCGATTTTGAACTTTAATTGTATATTTATAAGTTATTTATGTCTTGCTTTCTAATTTTGTAAGGTTTGTGCTGAATGAAATGTTTTACCTACGTAGGTAGAATGACCCCTTATACTGTAAATAAATATTTATAAGTGTTTAATATAATGTATTTTGCGACTGTTAACTAAATAAAAAGAGGAAAGTTTATTAATGTTTTTTCAATTAAATACTCTTTTGTTATATCTCTTTATACTCTTGGTGCATAAGGTTCCACCAAGAGCTAAGAAACCCAAGCCAACCTCACCTGCAAGTGGTGCACCTGCCGATCAACGGACGAGGCTCTGGCAAGAGTAAAAGTTTCCGGTAAGCGGCAATAGGATCTCCACTACCCACCACCACCTATTTCGTGGGACCAACAATTTAACTGGCGAAGTGTGGGCGTATAATATGCCTCTGCCTACCGCTGCAGGGAAACAGGTGTGATATTATGTATGTATGTACGATACGGTTTATGTACACCGACAGCCAAGTGGCGAGACCAATTGACTGCAATGCAGAAGGACTCGAGTCCGCACCCTGGTGGCCTATGAATCTTCGAGAGCAAGTGTGATTGCCTGCAATGCAGACGGACTCGAGTCCGAACCCTGGTGGCCTATGAATCTTCGAGAGCAAGTGTGTAAGTGTGTAATTATTGTTGCTCAGTGCCTCGGAAACACGCTAAACCGGTGGAAATTTAGTGCCTTCATTAGCCCTGAATATTAACCATTAGTTTGCGGATATCAGAAGGCAGTCGCTTCGTGTTATAACTGAAATTCAGCCAAATCTGGCCGGACCAGTAAGCAGACCTAGTGTCCTTAGCTAGGGCACAGCCAAGATAAAAGGTAGGATGGTGCTGATGATTTTTACATCTGATGGGCGTTACGATATGTAATGGTGACCATAAACTAGCATTGTAGAAGAGGACCTCCCAACACGACCACACAGTCAGTGTCACACAGTGAACAGTCTTCTGCCTCAGTAGACTCAGCCGAGAGAAGACTATCCTCCTATCCTATCCTATCTTACCTGAAGATGCCCTGTGTAAGGGCGAAACACTTGTCGTGTTGAATAGTTTGTCGATTTTTCGCGAAATTATAGTAGTGCGGGAATTGTTATTGAGATATTTTTAATCCATCACTTGCAATGGATTTTACAATGGATTTCCGCAAAGTAACGCCTGAATCAATAAATTACAAAAATACAAGTTAACAAATGTTCTTAGTGTGCAACATAAACTAAAAAAGTTGTTTCGTGCACACTTTACCCGTGCACACTCTGCCTAGTTTGAAACTAGATGGCGCTGTGTTTACTAAAGATACTCTGACAAATTGTTTGTTTGTTTACAAATAATCAAATTTTTCTAAATATGATGATTCATCATGTCAGCCCAATAACGTCCCACTACTGGGCACGAGCCTCCTCTCACATGACAAGGTGTGAGGGTATTGGGTCATACTCCACCACGCTGAACCAGTGCGGATAGGCGGAGGCGTAAAATACCTCTGCCAACCCCTTCGGGGAAACAAGGCTGCTTGTATGTATGTAGTTAAATGTAATATATGAGCGTGAGGTTATGTAAGTATTATCTTTTTAATGTAGCAAGTCACATATTACAAGTAGGTTATAACATATTATACCTCTTTCATATTGTATACTTTTCCATATTGCTATACATAGGCTTCCGTTTGATAACCAAGTTAGTAAGGAGATGGTTTTTGGTCGAAGGCCTCCGCTAATACGCACTAGATGAGCTGGGATTGATAAATAAATGAAGCGCTCGTAGCTCTGCGGTGCTCGGTGGTCGGAAACGATCGCCGAAGTACAGCAGAGTTTACAGAGGTCAGTCCTTGGATGGGTGACCGTTTGTGTGGCATTTGATATCGAGCGCTTCCGTCCGTTCGAAAGGCACGTTAAGCCGTTGGTCCCGGTTATCACTAAATGTGGTAGTCGTTAAGCCATGTTAGAGGCCTAATGGGCGGTTTGAAAAATTCTAACAGCAGGACGCAACACACCTGCCTCCGCCAATCCGCACTGGGTCAGCGTGGTGGAGTATGACCCAATACCCTCACACCTTGATATGTGAGAGGAGGCTCGTGCTCAGTAGTGGGACGTTAATGGGCTGTGATGATGATGATGATGATGAGCTGGGATTTGATTTTGGAACTGTTTATAGTTCTTCAGTAGTGTATTATTTATCTTAACGACAACTGCTTGGTGATCATCGGGATTAAGTAGGGAATCGCTCGATCGATTCGAAAAAACTATTGGATGACCATTCAGAGACTGGTCCGTAAGCACTCTTTTTAACTTAGGTAATCCTTTCTGACCATTTAGTAAAGCTAAGAGTTGGTTTGTAACATTAGTAACATAAAGGCAATTCAGACAAACCTTGGTCTAATTATGCAGCTGTTATCAGTTACATGTGTGTAGGGGAAAGGGAAATAAAAGAGATATAATTCTTGGCTTAGTTGTAATATTAATCAATTTTAAGTAACAAAAAATGATTTCGTTCACTTGTTTTTCCTATTAATCTAAACCGAAATGCTAGAAAAGCAAAACTATTATAAAACATAATCATGTACTTACAAAAATATTTATTTAATTAAAATAAGTTTACAATTAAACTTAAAAAAAAAAATCAAATTACAATATCACATTTCTACTTATAATAGAGAGATATTGGCTTACTTTTCTTATAATATTAACTGACGAAAAAATATGTCATGTAATTGAAACAATCTAAATTTACATTCAAATGTGCACCTTTCAATCATGTCTCATAACAATTCGGAAGATTCTTAGTATTGCCGTAGGTTATCTTAAATAACAAAGTATATTTTTACAAGAACTTAACGTAATGCATTTGGATAAATTTGTGACGATACAAACGGCTCTAGACGATCCCTTGGGAACCCCTGATCACATAAAACCACAACCTAACAATGAAGAATAAAACCAAAATGATTTCAAAGCAATTCAACAGAATAAGATTGCCTCCAAAAAATATGGTTTCCGCGATCCAACTCTTCCTATCACAATCATTATTAACTAACACACAATTAATGTGTTCACAAATAACATTTCTTTCGTATACGTAATGAAATTAAACTAAAATAAATCGTTGTCAAAACATTTGCTGCAGGAGTGAAATATCCGTCTTAAGTACATCCCAAATATAATACAAATTACAATTCCGATTTCCGAGCTACCAAAACAATTCTTACGGATAATATAATTGAGCATAAGCATTTCAGACTAAAAGTAATTAATAAAAAGAAAACGTTTCAATAAATTTAAAGGTTCTTCAAAAAATGTATCGTATTTACAAATTATTTACAAAATGTGCACCCTTCATAGTACCAAACAATATTAAACTTGAAGCAATTTGGCCACTCAATATTACATAATGTTCTTTTTATTTATACAAATAATAAAAATCTTATAGAAAATATGCTGAACGTTCACTTAGAAATTAATTAAGACAATTTTTTAGAAAAACAGTATAAAGAAAGAACAGCACATTTACTAATTTCAAAAATTCATGTACTTAAAGTTTTTTTTCATAGAAGATAAGAATATAAAGCTAAATAAAAAAATGAATCAATATGATCTAATTAGGAACTGAGTGCAAAAATGTGATGACAGCAGAGATCCGTGTTAAGTTAATAGTAATACACTTATATTGATAAAAATGCAACTGACAGAAACACAGGTACCTAAAACGTGTCTTTGAAAAGATTCTCTAGGCGTGACCATTTTACTATTACAAATATCTTTCATCTATTATCAGGAACTTTAAAAAACTTTTAAGTACTATTTAAACGTTGTGACAGCACTGTTAAAAGTTTAATGGATATGCCAATAGAAT
The DNA here is from genome assembly GCA_949126915.1 of Musotima nitidalis. NCBI lineage: Eukaryota > Metazoa > Arthropoda > Insecta > Lepidoptera > Crambidae > Musotima > Musotima nitidalis. The sequence goes on along the minus strand of OX421439.1, from coordinate 9,750,856 downwards.
TTAAAACAGTCTTAAATTCTGTAGAGGGTATAGAATGTATAACGGTATCTTACGAACTCACTATAGTCGCAAGGAAACACAATGTTTTTGAGACCTTGACAAAAAAACCGAAATCCAATACCAAATCAGAAAATAAATTATTTTATTTAGAGATCTATGTAAATAAGACCTTGCCTGAGGTTGCAAGTCACCGGATTATATATAACATAAATAATACTTTCCTACATTTGTGCCTATTTTTTATTGTATCAAGGTCTACGAATATTAGGCCTTAACAAAAAAAATATGTGATGATTAGTTTTTTGAAAAGCATCGGGTAAGCAGTAATTTATTGCAACGAGCGACTGACCAATGAGATTATGAGGTAACAGACTTTTTGGCTTACAATTTTTTCAATAACCAATGGTCAGTCGTTTGGGCAATATCTTCCACAAGAAATCATGCTTTTCCAAAAACTAATCAGTGACCTGTAAATAATGTCGCTTAAGTATCAAGGGAAAGATCACTTTGTAAGTATAACCAGTAATATCTACTCACAATATTCCAGAGTATTCATATACGATTAAGTCTAAAAACATGAATTCGTTCACTAACGATAAAACCAATTTCGTATTTCATACATTAATTAATACCACTGTTCTTCGAGAGCGAGATTCTAAACATTTTAATTAATATTCGTTATTTATATACTAATAATACCTTCGTATGTATTTAAGTAGACGTACCTAGGTAAACCGAGCGTTTACTGTTTGTCTTTGTGAGAAAGAGCATGAGGGAGGATGTGTTCTGCGGGCAGAAGTGCCGAGGGCTGGTGAGCATAATTCCTAATCTGATGCAGAGAAATCAGTTGGTTGGGGAAAGAATTCGGCTGCTGTTTGCCTTGTTGGAAATGCAACGGGTCGTATAGGTACGGTCTTGTGGGCAACGCACTGTGATGCGAAAGCCCGTTGAGGTGGGGAGCCATGGAGTTGATGGGCGTGAAGGCAGAGTTGGCCGCTGAGGAGACCGGCGGCTGAATGCGGTCGTCCTGGCTCTCGTGCTGCGAGAACAGTGCTCGCTGCTGCTGCAGGTGCTGCTCGTGGTGCTCGTCGTTCTCGCGTTGCTGGTGGTAGCCGCCATCGTCAGACATGTGCGCTGCAGAGTCCGGACTCACTTTCGGCCAGTAAGGGTGTTCCGCGAATGGAGCCGCCGTAGGCGCCACTGCCCCGAGGGATCGGTTCAACCCACTCAAGCCGAGAGCTGATATCGGTGGTCGCTTGTCTGCTCTTTCCGCATGCTTGTTCATATGCTTACTAAGATACGTCTCTTGCGTATAGCTCTTGCCACAATACTGGCAAATGTGCGTCTTCAAATGCTTTGACTCTTTGTGCTTTGGGATGTGTTCCAGCAAGTCCTTTTCGTGCGTGAAGCATTTATAACACGAGTTGCACTTGAAAGGCTTGTCTGTTTGATGGCAACGGCTGTGGCTTTGGAGGTTGGATAGTTGGGAGAACGCTTTTGTACAGCCGATTTGAGTGCAGCGGTACGGCTTGTCACCTGTATGCGTTCTGATGTGCTGCTGGAGGTGGGAGAGTTGGGTGAACTTGCGTTGGCAGATCTCGCAGCGGTATGGCTTGATGCCGAGGTGGATGCGGGAGTGCTGAGCCAGGTACGAGGAATTCGCGAAGGCCTTCGGGCACTGGGTGCAGCGGTAGGGTTTCGCTTCACGGAGGTGGATCTGAGTGTGCAGTTGCAAGTCCGCCTTTGAGCCAAACACCTGTAATAAAAAAAAATCGTTAGCACTTTATCATAATAACTATTACTAGTGTCTTTAACGAACGACATTATTGTTCTGTGAACCACATAATTATACCAATCAGTAATACTAAAAACATCAGCACGAAGGTTATCAGCGGTTTCGTAAACGACATTAGTCCAAGATTCATCATGAGAATGACCAGAAAGTGAATTGTGCCCTTGAACGACATCCGCGGCAGCCGGAACAAATGACGCTGTGAGCGAAACAAGGGACTTTTTTTTATTTGCTCAAGAAACGAAGATGCTAATGGTGTAAAGGCAGGATGCCTCAGTCACGCCGGTTTTCACGGTACGTGGGTTCACTTCCTTGAGATGCATCTCCTGAGTCAACTGAGCTTCAAATCTCAATGTGACCTTTGATTGTTTGCATACAAATTTGATCCAAGCCAATTTAGTTTTATAATTATTTCTTCATTATGTTATATCTGATTGTTCAAAGGAATGATTAATATTTTAATGGGTATCACAATATTAATCATTCTTTTAACATTGTATTACGTATGCATAAAAGAGGATTTCCTAGACACATAGGTGCCAGTCAAATAGAGATCTCAATAATAAAATATATTTTATAGAATTAAAGATGCAAAATCAAAAAGTTATATTGGTAATTATGATTCAAAAATACTTTAAACAACGTTATAATTTTTTTATATTTTGGGCGTTCTCCCCGTAAATACATGCTTATTTACACCTAAATAAATTAAGCAGACATTATTGCCGTCCCTCCCTAATAATACTAGTATTAATATGACGACCGATATGGCGTGGAGGTCAGTATACCTGCACTTCACTCGAGAGGTCGTGGGTTCGATTCCCACACAGGACAAATCTTTGTGTGCATGAACATGAATATTTGTTCTGGTCTGGGTGTTCACCTATGTATCTTAAGTATGTATTTACAAAAAAAAAAGTATTTATGTATGTTTATCCGTTATTTAGTATCCATAACACAAGTTCTTAATGATACTTATCTTGGAACTAAATAATTGGTGTGATTGTAAGAGAATATTTATTTATTATTATTAATACTTTGAAACCCTTAAACTAATTCTATTTATTTCTACACCAATCCCAAAGGATCTGAATTATATTTCCAACCGGACCACGCGTGCCACAAAGTAGCTCCTATTGTGAAACGCCGCCACTCTTCGCACATTCAAAAGACATTTCCGAACGTCATTGACAGTCATTGTGATACTCCAAATTAGTTTTCAAGCGAAACTGGCTCGTCATCCAGACGATAGATTTTATTCACGAACAATCAATGTACGGAACACGTTCCTTAAGTCTCGCCGCTAGAACACGACTCAATTCTCAAGTAAATTTAACGATATAGCTGATATTAATCTCGAAACGTTACCAAATAGAGTTCAAATTGGGTGATCATCTAGAGATGATGACGGTCGATATCCCCTTGGTGCCGTACGAGGTTGTCGAAATGTCTGTAATGAGTTATTAGGTGCTAGCAATTTTGGACTTGAACTAGATGGTGATAGAGATCAGAATAAAAGTAATGATGATATTGAAGCTGTGTTTAGTGTTGCCGGTGTAGGACACGGTAGCCGAATGACTAGTAGAAAACGAGACACGATCGCAATTGGTCACAGCCTGAACATAATTAAAGTTTGGACCAGCAGCTAATGGTATGAGGCTCGAAATTCGTGGTGGTGGCTGACTTTTAATAGGACCTCGTGAAGGATCGATTCACTCAAAGAATCTCTGTTAAATTGGAGAGCGGGCACCTTCCGCTTAACTATAGAAATAGCTCTGAGTAATTTATTTAGAAAATGTTGGATGCCTCTTTCAAAAACTTGAATGAACAACTGTTTGTTGGGTACGATAAAGTAAGGAATTTACAAATCGGACCTAATTGGTGTACCATAAACCTCAAATCAAAGTTAAGTTTTCTAAAATTTAATTTGTGTTGCCATTACATAGGACTTGTATAAGGTATAAGAGGTAGTAAAGTTATAAAATTAGATCTTAACTCATTACTGAGATTCAGAATCGATTTAAGTGTTTTTATTGATATGTCAAAAAAAAAGTTATGTTTCATTATTTTAACATTATGTCTAATATGACATTGACATTCTATAAATAGTATAAGATGCGTAAATAAAAAAGTTATGTTTCATCATCCTAACATTATGTCTAATATTACATTGACATTCTATAAATTGTATAAGATGCGTCCCCAAACAAAGCTCAGATTCAAGGGATAGATTACTTGAGATAGATGTGTCCTAAACGTGGGGTAGACGGATTATTGTATTATGAAAGTCAGTCCTCCCTAACTGACCGTTAAAATCTGTCAAAAACCTGTCATAAGTGGGATAAGAAACGCGCGCCATTTTTGAAGACCATAGATATTTTAAGAAGAAAACGTCAAGTTGGTATTACTTTTGACGAAGGAGTTGTTATTCATTGAGTTTAAATTAAATTATTCATTTTGGCAAGTACGAGTAAAATACTGCATTATCATTATGGTAAAGAATTTGTCAAATGGAATTTTAAAATGTCTATTAATTGTATTAACAACAGTTATTAAAAACAAAAGCTAGTTTATTTAGTGGTATCCTTAAAACTAAATGTCCCTATTTATTAGTTAAGTACTGTTTTGTTATTTTTGGACACATTTCAAATGATCATGTTAGGTTAAAAAAAACTTCATAATTATAAATCGCTCTAGTAAAGTATGTTTTTAAGCCAATGATTTACTATAAAATGTCAAGCATACACAAAAAGAGCACAAAAACAAAATGGCAACTTTGAACTAATTTTCTTAAATGCATCGCTAAAGCGCGCCAAATTTCCCGAACAAAAACACAAGGGGACACTTTTTGCTCGCGTTAAATTATTATTAATTGAAGGGCATACATTTTGTGTTTATCTAACGTTATAAGGGTTTCAGAGGGACGGCTTTTCCTAATAAGACATAGTTTTTGCCGCTGAGATTAATATTCGCGGTGTGGCCGGCAGCGTTGGCAGTATTTGTCGGCCATTTTTTAAGCTTTTCTCTCTAGGTTTTTGTTCCTATTTTTATGTAAGGGTCCGTAGTGTATGTGATGTTTAATTTTTCAAATATAATGAGGTTGAGGTTCTACAGTACGATTTATACTATTAGATGTAATTTAAAACATTGTCAATTTACCTTAATGAAAGAAATGATTTATACAAAAAGCTAATCAGACCATCTACTTATTTAATTTATTTAAAATAACGAAGCAAATAATTAATACCGACAGCGAATTATTTAATCTACTAATTCAAATGATTCGGTATTTAAGATAGTCATTAATTATAAATTAATACACAAATCACTAATAATATTTATTAGATTATTATTATATTTATTATAGCTTATTTTGAATTTACAAGTATATCTACAAAAAATTCAGCTTTTAAAATAATATATCGTTAAGATTTGAATGTTCTTAAATACAAGCATACATACAATCACGCCTGTTTCGCCAAAGGGGTAGGCAAAGGCATATTAGACGCCCACATTTCGCCAATTATATAGTTGGTCCCACGAAATAGGTGGCGAGCCTATTGCCGCTTACCGGAAACTTTTACTCTTGCTAGAGCCTCGTCCGTTGATCAGCAGATGCACCACATGCAGGTGCGCTTGGCTTAAGCTCCTCAGATCTTGGAAGGATCCCTATGATTTATTTAAATACATAGCTCAATGTTCTTAAATAACAATGAGTCTGTGTATAAATAAATTAATATGTAGGGAAATGTCATAACATAATACTTAATTATATAGAATTGAAATAAAAATATTTATTATTCCTATAAACATTCCTAAATAACAATGACACTATTAAGATTATTTAATAAGTAGATAAAAACCAAAAACATAAAAAAAAAATATCTCCTATTTCCCAAAGTAATTAACATTTTTCCGGATATGTCAATCTGAAATGTCGCGTGAGGTAAAGCCAAAGTCGAATTTTGCTTATTCGTGAAAACCTTTTTCAACTTGACGTGACTTATTGTGTCAGTGTCAAGTTTGAGTGGCAAGTTGCGGGTTAACATCAGCCATGTCACATAAGTCTTATACCTAGTCGATTACAAAATTATACAGAATGTGTAAGTTAGGTGGTTTTATAATTTCGTTTTTAAAATTGAACTTAGCTGATAAAAAAGATAGATTTTGTTTGATATTCTTATAAAATGTATTTAACAGTATGTGATATTGGAATGCATTAATAAAAAACTTGACGTTTTTTGGTGATAAAATAAATAAATATTTTCATACAATTACATCAATTATTAACTTCCAAGATAATTGTCATTAAGAACTTGTGTTATTAATACTAAATAACGGATAAACATATATAAACCTTATTAAATAAATATATAAACTTGTTTTTTGTTGGTAAATACATACTTAATATACATAGGAAAACACCCAGACCAGAACAAATATTCATGCACACAAAGATTTTTCCTGCGTGGGAATCGAACCCACAACCTTAGAAGCGAAGAGCGGGTATTCTCGTCACTACTCCATATCGGTCGTCAACGTGATGATGATTAAGGCTATAGAAGACATAGGAGCATTCGGCAAATTATTTTTTCATTATCAAAATATAAGGCAATCTTTTTACGGATATTTTTGTTAGTTTATTTCTTTAAGTAACGAATTCATCGTAAAATATTATAAGTAACATTGGGCTATACTTGTATTGGCGTATAATATCAGTTAAAATCAAAAAATAAACCATATTCCAGTTAGTCTGATATTTCTATCTACCTATATGTAATATCGACCATATAAGTAGAAAAAGTCATTCAAAATATGTATTGTATATTATTACTCTTCTCTATAACCATTTGCACACCTAGAATACAGTATGATTACACGGGATGAAATATCAGCAAATCAGTAAGTAAGGTTACACAAAGTGCTTATCTCAAGATTTCCAGTTATGTTGAAATATATTAAAACGTGACATTTATAAGGCAATAGCGCGCGACCAAATTAAGGTATAATCAACCACCTGTCAAAAAAGACAGAGCTGTCAAATAATATCGTCGCAATAGTAGACTTTAGCAATAAGGATATAAAGAGAAATTCTCTGTGGCTAGGAAACTATTGATATGTAGATCATTGTACCTCGGTTATTTCAAAGTACAAATCTAAGCCGTCAATGCCAATATCTTAAATGCTTTTTTACACCAGAAGCACGATTTCATACTTTTTCATCGCGTTGGGTGACAAAAGAAAAAAATCAACCGTGAAAACATTTGCTGGAACCAGCCAGCTCTAGTCTATGGCGATAAGGTTGGTTGTCGATGGCAGTGAGTATTTGAATTTCGAACTACAAAGTGGGTCTTGGCCGTGGACTCTTTACATCAAAGATACAGTTTTCGTATGATTTTCATTACAGAATGTCTGATCCACAGAATTTAAATTTTTATGACGCATATTAATATGTATAATCAGTTGGGATAAGTGTGAATTTAAATGTCATTTTCTTGATCTAAATAATATAATGCAAAAGATATGTAATAACAATAAAATAAGCAATTTCTTTAAGACATAAAATGAATAAAAAGAGCAAAACTAACAAACATTAACTATGATAATATAGTAGTAAGTAGATATATACGAGTGTGTGACAAGAAAAGTATTTTCTTGTCCGTTTTGACAACAACACAACATTGTGTTTAAGGATAACCTTAAACACAATCTGTGTATACAAATATATAATAATATTATTAAAAACGCTTTGTTTTATTGCTATTTGAAAAAAACACAACGAATTTCACGCAGACATATCCGCGGGAGGAAACTAGTGATAGAAATAAACCATTATTTTCTTATGCGTAATATGAAGTAACCATAATCATGTAACATTACAAAGTTATGTAAATTTTTCTTCGAACCATTGCTTTAAAAATAACGAGCAAAAATCTGAATAACATTTATTTCGGCATATGCTAAGAAACGATATCCATGAATAGAAACTGTAATATGTCCTATGTAAACTGTCCTATGTATACTAAAGTATATATTTACAACAAAAAAGTATTAAGTATGTTTATCCGTTATTCAGTATCCATACAATCCATCTTAATGATACTTATCTTGGAACTTAATAATTGGTGTAATTGTCAAAAAATTTAAATAGTAATTATCATTATTACAGCCCATTACCGTCCCAACTCAGCACCTCCCATGAATCCAGGTGAGAGGGAAATAGGTCATACTCTCCACCACAAAGACCCCGTTCGGAAACGTTTATTGTTCATCATCATCATCTCAGCCCATAAACGTCCCACTACTGAGCACGAGCCTCCTCTCACATACCAAGGTGCGAGGGTATTGGGTCATACTCCACCACGCAGACCCAGTGCGGATTGGCGGAGGCAGGTGTATGGCGTCCTGCTGTTAGAATTTAACAAGCCGCCCATTAGGCCTCTAACATGGCTTAACGACTACCACATTTAGTGATAACCGGGACCAACGGCTTAACGTGCCTTCCGAAGCACGGAAGCGCTCGATATCAAATGCCACACAAACGGTCACCCATCCAAGGACTGACCTCTGTAAACTCTGCTGTACTTTGGTGATCGATTTCGACCACCTAGCACCGCAGAGCTACGAGCGCTTCGTTTATTGTTAATTGTAACAAATATTGTGATTTTCCGCAATAAATTTCGATCATTGGTCTCCAGAACTTGTCGCAAAACCTGAAGGAATTGAAGGACAACATTTTGACATTCATATTTCATTTACTGTGATTTACGAAATTTATTTAGATGCGTATGTTGTTACTTTTGTATTTTTTGTTTTTTGGGTAAGTGACCATTTTTTTACATATTTGCTTCGTGTGTTTAGCACATTTAGCCAGTGTCAAGTAAGAGATATATTAATAATATATAAATTATAGTAAATGAGAATGAGCGGTGATAATGATGACAAATGGTAAATGAGATGCTCTCTCCCTAAACCCCTTGACCCCTCAGTAAAAAGTGACCAATTTATTGCGTGTTTTTAAAATCATGGTTTTTTTGACTAATATTTTGACAATTAGATTTTGATATTTTTCTTCTTTTAAATAATGGCTTCATGCGTTTAGCTCATTTAGCCAGTGTAAAGTAAGAAATTTTGACATTATTTGACTAATATCGTGGCCTTAAAGTAAATTAATTTGACAGATGGTATGCAGCCATAAACAAAGTTGTAATTTTAATTCTATTTAACATAAGACACTGACTTGCGTAAGCCAGCCTGAAGGTTTTGACGTTACTACCTCTCATTGGTGATTAGAGATACATACATACATTCACGCCTGTTTTCCCGACAGGGAAGGCAGAGGCATATTATACGCGCACACTTCGCCAATTATCTACTCCCACTTAATAGATGGCGAGCCTATTGCCGCTTGCCGGGCACTGTTATGCTCGCCAGAGCCTCGTCTGTTGGCCGGCAGGTGCAGCACTTGCAGGTGAGGTTGGTTTGGGCTCCTTAGGTCTTGGTAGGACCCCTATATAGTACTGATTAGAAGAGATGGGGACATCAATTGAGTTTGAGGTTATGTCGTGTGTTAAATATGGGATCTCGTCCAGTTTTGACACCTAGATATCTCCGTGCTATAAGTATACTTTGTTTCAACTGTACAAATCCCTTTTATAAAGTTATAATCAAGTTTTATAACCAGCCCACATGGAATATAGATAATATTATGAGCGTAAGATTATGCATGTCTTTGTCATGCATGCGTTATGCATGTGTTTTAATTACAACACAATTGTTGTACCTATATACACATAGAGGCATATCTTATTGTAAAACGATGTATGTGTATTGGCTATCTCAGAACTAAAATATATATATATAAGTAAACGAAAAATGTACGGAGAATCAGACCCCGCAGTTAAACCGTACTCACGGTTTTGTGGGACTATATTATAAATAAGTTGTTATAACCTGCACTCACTGAATAAATAATTAAATAATAAAGAAATGTTGATTGTGTATAAATTGTTAATAACTAATAATTATATAAATATGGGATGTCAATGGGTTTTTAAGGTTATGTCAAGTGTTAATTAAATAAAATCTGACGCGTTAGCGCGGAAGTTTATAATTATGACATTTATAAGAGCTCTTTTGAGCCAAGTATAAGAAAATGTTTTTTTTAATAGTATAAATAATTACGATCATAATTAAATTGGCTTAAGATAATTTACCTACGTTTGTAAATTAATTACTGAAAAATATAGGACGTCAATGGTTTTTGAAGGTTATGTCATATGTTCATTGAACACAGACTTTATTTCAAATATTTACGACCGTTCCGCCATCGAGAAGTTTGCCAACATGGATCGATTTCGCGCCGTTTACCTAGATTATTCGGATTTCTGCCACGGTTGCGTCACCGACACGTTTCAGCGGGCCGACATTGGCGCGAATATTGGTTTTTCTCGCCAAAATCCAACATGGCGGCCGGCAGGCAGAGAAAACTTTTTGACAGCAAAGATTTGTCACGTGGTGCTTTGGTAATAATTTTTATTTTAATGAGGAATATATTTTGTATGTATTCAATTCTTATTGACTGCGGTGTGGTACTGAGTCATAACGAAGAGAAATCCTACTGGATATTGGGCAGCAGCGTCATCCTTACTGGCTGACTGGAACTGCGATCATCAATCCGCCTGCCCAGGGTGCTGATTATGGGCAAATATCCCCAATATGACATAAACTATGAGGGAGGCCAATGTTTAACAGTGGACTATAAATGGTTGAATTCATACACTATTTTCGCTGAGTAATATGTCAAAGGAAGTATTATTGTCCTATTAGTAGTCCTAAAATTAAATTGAGTATATAAAAGTAAGTGTAGCGCTCGTAGCTCCGCTGTGGTCGGAAACGATCACCGAAGTAAAGCAGAGTTTACAGAGGTCAGTCCTTAGATGGGTGACCGTTTGTGTCGCATTTGATATCGAGCGCTTCCGTGCTTCGGAAGGCACGTCAAGCTGTTGGTCCCGGTTTTCACTAAATGTGATAGTCGTTAAGCAATGTTGGAGGCCGAAATGGGCAGCTTAAAAAAATCTAACAGCAGGACCCCATACACCTGCCTCCGCCAATCCGCATTGGGTCAGCGTGGTGGAGTATGACCCAAAACCCTCGCACCTTGGTATGTGAGAGGAGGCTCGTGCTCAGTAGTGGGACGTTCATAGGCTAAGATGATGATATAAAAGTAAGAATATAAAGGTGGACTTATATCTAGAAGAGATCTCTACCAGTCAACCAGTTGTCAATAGTTTACATTATTATGTCTGTTCCTCAATTATGCAAAATGGATTAGAAGGATATTTGGCAAACCACAGCGAGTTATTGACTTTAATTAGCATAGTTTTGGTACTGTTTACCTCAGGTAAGAAAAAGCCATACTTATTAACATCATAAATTCGATACTAACGAACGAAGCCGAGTGCGGAAGATATTTTAACGATAGAAACCTTTGAATTGGTACTTTGATACGTAATTCAGGAAGTAGGTAAAAATAATATTGAATAATACATTAAGTATAAGACTTTAGCTTTTTACACAAATTAATATGTTATTACCACAGAACAAATAACATTAAGACAGTACAATAAAAAACCAAATAATAAGTGAATAATATCAATTTGATTGATACCAATGCTTAAAATTTGCCAATTAATTAAATCAATTTGCTTTGAAGCCTGCAATTTAATTCTTGATGGTTTGCGAGATTACCGAATTATCCGGAGGCTGCCTTCCTTGTTGACTGAGCTCGTCACTTCCTTGTCTATTAGCACTGTTAGCAAATTGTCTATTGTGGCTATTTAATTTGATATTGAATAGTTTTTAGCTTACAGACCGGTGTTAGCAAGATTTGGTGTTTGAAAACGATTGTTAAGGTTAAAAGGTGGTAACCGAGCTTAGTCTTTGCATTGGTGACCGGTTGTGTGGCATTTGGTATCGAAAGCTTGCGTGCTTGAGATTATGTCTTTAATTGGTAACCTTTAAGTAAGCGAATCTATTGGGTAGCTTGAATAATGTATACAGCTGGAATATCTGAGTTATGTTAAGCAATAATGTGTTAACCCACAAAAAACAAAATTCCTGTCCACGCTCGAACTGAAATCGGTACATACTCGCACAAGTGCGGCACTGAAAATTTCGGGAATCAAGGACATCCCCGTACTGTCCCGGGTTACTAGATGTCACTAATAGAAACTTTTGTTTTTCTGTGGGTTAACACATTATTGCTTAACATAGCTCATCTAGCAATCCCTATATTTCGAAAGAAATCTCGACAAAACGTGTGAAACAGTGAGAGGACCCCTTTGCCCACATGAGCACTAGACAATCCTTTTACCTTAGTCTCCTTCTACGGCAACCCGGGCAAGACATGGTGTTGTACAATCTTTTGAGGTACAGCAACCACGGGAGTTAAAATTTTTGACTAAACTTTATAATTAACAGCTTGGTATCATTAATGGTACCATTGCACAGTGGCACTGCCAAGGTCGACGAATGATAGATGATTAGACATAGACAGACAAAATTATTCTTTCAATGCGGAATTGTTTCGTCCATGAATTAGGATTCACTATTTGTTTAAGTGTGATTCAGGAATTTGTATTCACTAAATTAGTAAACTAAGCAGCTGCAAGAATGAGTTGTATTGTTTATTATCCATCTTTACATTATTAATGTAAATGAAGTCTTTTAAGTCGGTAATCTTTTTAATAAACTGCTTAACTGATTGTAATTAAATTAGGTAGAAAGATAGATACTCCAGAAAGAACAGGGATAGCTTTTGTTCCGGACATTAGCCCTTGTGGCGTTGAAAAGTGGGGCTTAGATTTGTATGAAGAATTAATAATTAAAAAATGTGTGGGTCCCGTGGTAAAGTTTTGTGATTTGTAATATAATGTAGGCTAGCTAAAATTTACTACAAAACAAATATAATAACCAAAAAGAAAAATCTCTCATATATAAAATTGCGAAGCTCCGAAAGTGTGTTGCTGTCTAGCTTACCATAAGACCTTATTGTAGCAGCTATGAATAATTATATGAAATATCTACGATTAGGTTAGAACCACTCGGGTGACACAATCGAATCTACGACCTTAAGTGCAATGCTTGGGCTGTAGCCTTACCCTACCTGTGTGCCACCTCAATCCTCAGCAGATGAATGTATCGTGTGAAATTTCGCCTTTAGACGCTGACGACTGGTCGTGCCTACCAACGCAGCCTGTGCAAACATGGCGACGTAATGACATGGAGGCACTTCTAATGTATAGAAGTGGCACTTGAAAATTGTAAAAGCTATTGAATTGTACGAGGTATTGACATGACATCACGTTTCATAGTATGTCATACAGAAAAAAACTTAGAAATGATATAAGGCTAATTTAATTATATATAGAATATTATTAAGTCAGTATCTTAATTTGTAATTAACAATTGAATACTTTAAATAAAGTCTACGTATTTTTACCACTACATACTAGATAATAATAGCTAATGATATTGCTGAGCATGTAAGATTTAACCACAGACGTCTGTAGGTGCCGAGGGTAGTGCAGTACTTATTGGTTCATGCAATAAATGTGCTCGGGTGTATTATTTAGCGTCAGATACAGAGACTCGCATATACATTACTCATTAAAAAAACATTAATTTATAAAATAATTCGAATTGAAAATAAGGATATGTCACTTCTAGTACATTCTATAGGCTATGCAATATTGGATCGATGGATCCCATCGTTAGTTCGGGTTCCAGGATCCATTAAGATTTCCGCCCGCCGCCACCGTAAGATGCGCGGGAGCATCTAAACTGCCACCATTACAAAACGTCATAAACGCCCACACCATTACCGACCTTATCTATATTGTGTGTAAGAGAAATATTCCCAAAACGAAAGAACAATTGAGCTTACTTTAAATAACAGAATTATGTACCGTATTTCTGAAGTACTACAGCTTATATTTCAACGACGTTATAGTTTGTAAAGGTTTACTCAATGTAGAAAGAGACTTGTAATGTTTAAGGTCTTTTTTACAAGGCGAATAGGGTAGTATTTTCTTTGAACTTTTGAGAGTGTTTCGCAGAAATGTGAAGTTGTACAGTATTAGTCATTTTTATAGTGGTTTTAAGATAATATTATTGATTTACCACTACATACACTGTCTGGTGGAATCCCGACGTTAATATTTTATATTTACGTGGGTTCGTTGAGATCCCCGTTATATCTTATTTTGGCACTATCTTTTTTGTATATATTGTAAGAATGGTTCAAAACTAAATATGTAAAATTGGATAAATTATTTTATGATCACAGAAGTTTGTTTAGATTTACATCACGTTTCAATTATATTTTGGCATTATTTTAATGTTTACAAAGTAATTGACATTTTAGAAGAATTGTTTAGTATGAAATATAGAAATTTAAAATAAAATTTTGTAATAAAAAGAAATCAATTATATTTTGGCATTATTTAAGTTTATCGCGTGATGTGTTTGACATTTCAAAAAAGTTACATATATATGTAACTCTTTTGAAATGTCAAACTACATATATATGTAAAACTTCAAAAAAACTTTGGGGAAAAAAATATGTACATAAGTTTAAAAATAGTTTCGAATCGATTTTACTTGCTTTTGGAAATAAACGTTTCTTTCTAATTTAAAACAAAAAGTCCTTACAAATCACTTATAATTATGTACATATTTTTTCAACATGTTGGTTTACAAAACATATACGTAAATATTATTAAAAATCAATGTTGTATTATTTTCTTAAAAAAATATTGATATGTCACAACTTAAAATAAAAAGGCCACTAATATTTGGCTACACATTTATTGCAATATGTTAAGCACAAGGCATAAACATAAGTATATTCCACTGTACATGAATACATATGTCAGTAGCAGGTTCGAGCAGTGTGGTCAAAGGACAATAACCCACCACCTGCCACCGCCAGCTCTGTAATCATATGTCATCGCCATGATAACATGCAATTAACTCTGAAATGTCTCTTGTTAGGAAATAGTACAAATACGGGTGATTTTTGCCTTTTTATGGCTTTTAAGTCAGCAGATCACCGAATGGTAAGCGGAAAGAGCGTTCTATTCGTCTATTGGTAACTGGTGAGCATTATCATTATCTCAGTCTGATGGTAAACGGAAACAATGTCCTATTCGTCTATGAGTAACTAGCTGATGATTATGGGCCTAGTCTACTAACGTCCCAAAACTGGGACTACTCAAACAAAGCAAGGTGGGAGGGATTTAGGTTAAAAGTAACCACTCGAACCCAGTTGGGATTGCTGGAGACAGGTGTGTAGTCTACTAACGTCCCAAAACTGGGACCACTCAAACAAAGCAAGGTGGGAGGGATTTAGGTTAAAAGTGACCACTCGAACCCAGTTGGGATTGATGGAGACAGGTGTGTAGTGTCTGTTTAGACTTTTCAAGCAGTCTAATACTGGTTCTAACTTGATGTTAAGCCTAAAGCTAAAGAAGCACGAAAACGCTCGTTCTGTCACAAAATCGTATTGGTACGTGCGTCGGCTTTATATACAGTACACAATGATATGGTAGAATAAAATAATAATCATGTTGTATTTTGCAAAACATTTTATAATGTGTTTATCAGTTTCTTGATTTTTTCTATAAATATGCTTTAATAATTATACCCGCTAAAAACGACAATAAATCAAAATGCCTCAATAAAATCAATTGAGTGACTACTTATCACAAAAAGTCTTGTAATACACCAATAGACATGAAAAAAACGTGTTCCAGAACGCAGGAAGTAGTAGCATCTGTCTCATTCTCTCTTAAAGTAATTGTTATAGCTATCTCTTTTTAATGTAATACCAGTTTTGGCACGAACAAGGAGTGATTATCAGCCAGCGTAAGTGGGTTTTGTGTTGACCACAGATATTGGAAAACGATGCACCGTATTTTATATTGCAGTAAATATTTTATTTTCTCTGTAAATTCTAATAGGTCTTTATGTTGCCTTAATTTTTGCTCAAATAAATGAAAAGCAAAAATAACCTATAACTAAATAAATTATTAATAAATAAGTTATGTTTTTAAGGATACATAGAAGTTTGTAATTATATATTTCGTATAAATATATACATATATATATAAAATATAACTTATCCTTTCTTTTCTTAAAACTCGTCTGCCACTTTATAGCATAAAAAAGAACACTTCTATACATAATTTAGTCTATGGTTAAGTATCAATAGTATAGTATAGATTATAGGGTATCTTTATGCAGCAGGTGACCGCAATATTGCAGTTAGAATTGTCTTCGTTTAATGTCACTTTTTAATTACATATTTACGTAAAAAAAAATTACTTCATATGGCTCCATATTTATGACAGTTATGAGCATATGTCGTAAGATGGGGTATTTCATATTGCATTAAAACTATGTTCATATAGTATGATAATAGACGTGTATGAAGAGGTTAATGAGTGTACACACTCATACATGTATGAAGCTAAAAGTGTGTGCCAAGATCGTAGCAAGTGGAAGGATGTGATCTCTGCCTACCCCTACGGGAAAGAGGCGTGACATTATGTAGTATGTATAATAATAAGAAAATACAATAATTCAGATTGGATTGGATAAGGATACGATGTTGAAATAATATATATTCTAGTTTATAATAGAAAGTGTTGTTCTTAGTATTAAAGACGGCCACTGTTAGGATATAAA
The DNA here is from genome assembly GCA_949126915.1 of Musotima nitidalis. NCBI lineage: Eukaryota > Metazoa > Arthropoda > Insecta > Lepidoptera > Crambidae > Musotima > Musotima nitidalis. The sequence goes on along the minus strand of OX421439.1, from coordinate 9,734,313 downwards.
TGTTAATGTTATATGCAGTTTTAAAAGCAATAAAGTACTTATAGCTTATTTTTGAAACAAATATTGAATTTCATAAATAAAAGAATTATTTTATACGTTGTAATAAACAATGATCAAAAAAATATTTATAAAAATGTCAATGCTTAATCATTCATACCGCAAAATAGCTTTTTAAAAATAGAACGTTTAGAAAAAAAAAATGTATATAGAATCGACGACCAAAGAGTTCTTACTCATTTATTTAGCTTCCCAAAAGGGCAATAGAATTGTAAAAAGTTTTACTTTTTATAGACTCACGAAGTTAACTTTCAAACTAAGTTAGTAGTAATACCCCATGGTATTATACTTTGTGCAATATGTATAGAGTTAAATGGTCACTGAGAGCGATAACAGGACGGGAGCGTGGCGTGACTACGACTGACCAATTGGTTGTTTTAGCCACTTTGGAAAAACATATTTTTTTCGCTTTTGTAAAAACGATAACATGCGAAATTAAAGATTAGAGCATATTTTTATATGTTTACATTATGTAAAAGTGTATACTGACGGACAGTTAGTGTGCTGGATGCAGGCGACTCAGAATAGGGGAGGCCTATGTTCAGAAGTGGACGTCATATGGCTGATATAATGATGAATTGACAAATCAAAGCTATGTGATATGGCTGTAGCCCAGGTTCTGCTCACTGGTTCAACCAGATTTTGACTGAATTTTAGTTATAACATGGAGCGAATGCCGTCTGACTTCCGCAGACCGCAACCCAGAGGGAAACATCAATCTATGGCCAGGCTGTCACCTGCTGTCAGGATGTTAGAAGGCACTGACTTCCTAATAACGACTGCTAAAGATGTGCATGACAGCCAGGACCAACTGCTTAACGTGCTTTCCGAGGCATGGAGCAAGCGATTGGTCGTTACTCATGTAACGCTGTGTAAATACCAGTTTTTTTTACAATTTATTGGAAAACAGCTCAATTCGTATCGGCGCGCCGTCGCGGGAAATAGTTGACGTCGCGTTAGCGTGACGTCGTAACACCGCTTTCGTCGGTTATGTGATTAGACCCTTAACATGGGGTGTGAGGAAGGGTCACTGTTGACCGTTACGCGAAGCTGCGACCGGGGGATTAGACGAGACTTTATGTGCCATGTTGGATTTTACGGCTAGCTGATTGATATGAGTTTTTGTGTTGAATAATACATTTGATATTCTAGTTAACAATTATTTTAATGTAACCATAATATTTAAAATTAAAAAAAAAATGGTTTTGTTTCGAGTTGATCTTTAAAACATAACATTTTGGTGTTGAAACTTATTAGTATTTAGGCGTCGAATATACTTAAAAAGGTTTGATTCTCGGTCATTTGGCTGATATTACCTATATATTATAGTATTTTTTTTATTATTGGTATATTTCACTTATTTGAGAAGTTAGTAAGTTAAGATTTTAGAATATTTATCTTTCACGTTAATCAATATTATCTTCATAAAAGTTTATGTCTAGCTTTAAAAGAAAGTTGAAATGATTGAGATTATTTATTCAACAAAAACGACAATGTTTAGTTTATTCTATTTTCGAATTCACTTGTGAGAACCCATTGTCAATAATAGTATATTGCACGAGACATGTATATTAAGGGTATTATTAACAAAAGATTTCTCAATTTCAATCACCAGAAAATTGAATACGGAATCTTATCCATCAATATCATCTATAAACTTTACGCAAAGAGATTATAAACTCCCTACTGGAATTCTTACAATGGCGTCTAAATATTCCTAATTCAAAACTACCAATAAATCAATGGTGACAATCGATTGTGCAACGGAAATCAGTAAAAGTTTGAAAAAAAGCACAATTTCCGTAGATACCATAGATTTCGCATTCCCACGGGGTTGTATTTAAGAAGAAGATTGTTGTAACTACATTTTATCAACTCTGTTGCGTAACGGATAAGATTCAGATTTGGTGAGCGAGTGTAAGACCATATTGGCGTCACCTGTAGGGTCGTGAGACGGGTCAACAACATCCCTCTTAAACGCAACATCCTGTTCGAATTTCAAATCCCAAATCTGCGCATCCTGTGTTCAAAATAGCTCATTTTACGGAGCATCAAAATAGGTAATATACACTACTATTAAGGCGGTTAGATTTCATATTGTATTTGCATAATATATTAATATATTCAATTTGTATGTAATAAAACCTACAATAAAGCACACATCATTTAAATTATAATATATCTTATTCAGAGATTCTTATCGACATAAATATTTACCCATCAAATCCAGAATAAAGAAAGTGGGATTCAAAGTTAGCTAAGAATTAAGAAAGAGCAACATTTAAATAGATTGACGACCGATATGGCGTGGTGGCGAGCATACCCGCACTTCACTTATGAGGTTGTGGGTTCGATTCACATACAGGACAAATCTTTGTGTGCATAAACATGAATATTTGTACTGATCTGATTGTTTTTCTATGTATACTAAGTATGTATTTACAAAAAAGTGTTTATATATGTTTATCCGTTATTTAGTATCCATAACACAAGTTCTTAGTGATAATTATCTTGGAACTTAATAATTGGTGTAAGTGTCAGAGATATTTATTTATTATTTATTAAATAAAACGAAAGGACGTGTGTAAGCAAAATTGCACTCAATAAGTATCATCATTATCCCGGTTGCTCTAGACTAAAGCTTAAAGGCCCAGGGTCTGCTCACTGGTCTAACCAGATTCGGTTCTGAATTTCAGTTATTACATGCAGCTACTGCCATCTGACCTCCGCAACCCAGAGGGAAACATCATTCTATGGTTACATCAGCTGTCAGGATGTTAAAAGGCACTGACTTCTTAAGAAGTCTTCGAAGAACTTGCATGTCATTTACTTCACAATTGATTTTAATATAATTTTGTAAATGTAAAAATCATGTCAGCTCATTCTGGACACAAACGCCAAAGTTGAACTGTTTATTACATTCATGAATGTGTTAATAAGATCTGAAAAATATATTTGAAGCCAGTGATACCTCTTTGGGAATAGCCAAAACTAACTTGATTAAAAAAAAAAAAGTACTATCGTTAAGAGCGAACGAACAAAGGTAAGAGCGATTCAGATCATTCCAACACACAGACCCAGAGCGGATAGGCGGAGGCAGGTGTGTGTCGTCCTGCTGTTACAAGTAGAGCGGCTTCTTACAAAACAGAATCTATAGTTAAACCAGGTTTAAAACTAGAGTTTCATCAAATAAAAGAGACAGCACTAGTTTTAAACATGGTTTAACTTTATATCTTGTTTGGTAATAAGCCCCAGAGCCTGTAACAGATCCCTGTTAATAGATTATTTCAAAAGCATTTACGTACATACATTCACGCCTGTTTCCCCGTAGATGTAGGCAGAGGCATATTGTACACACTTCGCCAATTATATAGTTGGTCCCACCTAATAGGTGGCGAGCTTATAGCCGTTTACCGGGCACTGTTATGTGCGCCAGAGCCTCGTCCGTTGATCGGCAGGTGCACCACTTGCAGGTGAGGTTGGCTTGGGCTCCTTAGGTCTTGGTAGGAGCCCTATACACCTATACAAAAGCATTTGCCTAGCATTTAGCTTGAAAGGGCATTCAATGCTTTTAACTTGGCTGGACTACTACGACATACACTAATAAGCAGGAATAAAGGCTCAACGTACAATCCAATTCCGTGCTTCGGAAGGCACGTTAAGCCGTTGGTCCCGGTTATCACTAAATGTGGTAGTCGTTAAGCCATGTTAGAGGCCTAATGGGCGGCTTGAAAAATTCTAACAGCAGGACGCCACACACCTGCCTCCGCCAATCCGCACTGGGTCAGCGTGGTGGAGTATGACCCAATACCCTCACACCTTGATATGTGAGAGGAGGCTCGTGCTCAGTAGTGGGACGTTAATGGGCTGTGATGATGATGATGATGTACAATCCAAAACACGGAATAAGTAATATTTTCGTAAAATAATTAGCTGTATTTTCCTAATTATGGCGTTCCTTCGTGAGAGGTACACATATATTGTTATAACTAAGTTGTTCGAGATCATTAACAACAGACTTAGATATAAGTGTCGAGTCATTTTGGTAATGACCAAATGAAGGTAATATTCCATAAGTTATTTATGTATTTATTAAAATGACCGTAAATTAAAATGATACAAAAGTTACAATGAGGTGTATAGGGATCCTACCAGGACCTGCCGATGATCGGACGAGGCTCTGGCGAACATAACAGTGCCCGATAAGCGGCAATAGGCTCGCCACCTATTACGTGGGACAACAATATAACTGGCGAAATGTGGGCGTACATGCCTCTGCCTCACTTCGGGGAAACAGACGTGACATTATGTATGTATGTAATAGAAGGTAAGCTTTATCGCTATATTAGTATGTCGATAAAACGAACAAAGCTGCGGTCAACAGCTAGATATAACATCAGGCTGTACCTACATATAAATTGTAATAAATTACCTATTCAAGATAGCGAGTGTCTTGGCAAAACATACCAAATCTAAGGGATGTCCTTATCTATGCTAATTGAGGACAGTGGAGGGTTAATAATTTATCCGTCCGCGTGGCCCTTTCGACCCCAACCGGCATAAACATATTTATTTGGTGAAATATTTTGTTTGCAGTAACGTAGATACTTTGGATATAGATAGTGCTGTTAGTATTTTAACTACCTATATTTGTCTATCTGCAATCTATAGCAAAACAGAATTCATTCATAAATTATAAATAATAATAATATTTTCTGACTATTACACCAATTATTTAGTTCCAAGAACTTGTGTTATGGATACTAGACATCGTATAAACATACTTAAATACTTTTTTTTGTAAATACATACCTAATATACATAGGAAAACACCCAGACCAGAACAAATATTGATGTTCATGCACACAAAGATTTGTTCTGTGTGGGAATCGAACCCACTACCTCTGGAGTGAAGTGTTGTTATACTGACCTCCACGCCATATCGGTTGTCATATTATATTCTTCAAACTAACTTACTGTTATATTTGTACCATATAGACCAGAAGATAATTACTTAAGGAAGCCAATTCAAAGCATAAACACTGCTCTAGCAGTGAACCTGAGGCATGTCTCAAGTCACCCAGGTGAGCGCACATTGTCAGTTCTCCCATAAAATCGTCCAGGGCAGGGTGGTCCCTGTGGCCATATGACCCACGACATTTTCGCATAAGCATGACACCTGTTGGAAGCCCTAACAGTTTGCACTGAGTCGATAATAAGATTGTTGTTTTCAAATATTGTTATGTAAAGTGGAGACTTTTAGCATTTAACATGTTGCATGTAATTTTTAACGGATATGGCATGGAGGTTAGTATGTTTGATCTCCGTTTATTACATACATACATAATGTCACGCCTCTTTTCTGTAGAGGTAGGCAGAAAACACATCCTTCCACTTACTACGATCTTGGCACATAAGTACTTTTAGCTTCATTCACACTCATTAATCTCCTAATACACGCCCGTCGGTTTAGGGTACATTTGACCCGCCCTATCCTCCGTTTATTAGGTTGTGGACACGATTTGCGGACCAGGCAAATATATCTACGCATGTGTTCTAACATTTATCTAGATCTTGTTTGTTTAGTGTTATTATAAGAAAAAAGTATTCATTTATGTTTATTCGTTGTCTAGTCCTCAAATTGCAAGTTCTGTTAAGTTTCAGTGCGAAGTTCAATAATGTGTTTTGAAAAACATTTGTGTAATCCAAACTAATCCTGCCCGCAGTGAATGGGCGCGTTAGTTTTTAGGTTTATTACAATTTACAAACAATTGACTTTGACTTTGAATTGTTCCTACATCACTTGATTAGACACAAAACTGTTCATAAACTAAATTGTCCCATAAAAATCTACACACAAATCAAAACACTTCAAAAAGGGCAAACGCATTAAAAATCTAACACTTCATCTAATTAAAACTATAAAATTAATTATCGCCGTCATACACACACAGACTATAGAAGACCCGAAGACCCGACCCCCCATTCGACCACAGAGCATGACGGGGCGTATCGGCACTCGTTACATTGCAACCTCTTTGGGTCGCCTGACCATGCCTCTGCCACTTTTGGGTTAAAATTAATTGTTTCACGTTCAAACTATTTTTGATATTAATCTTTGAAGTATTAAAGGGTGATATTGTGTAATTAAAAGCTTTCTAAACTAACCCCTGGAGGGGTTTAAAGGTCTGAAAAGCTTAGTATGAGCAGTTATTAAAGATTCGGCTTTTGCAGAAAATATTTGTTCAGCATTACTTTATAATGTACAATACTTTTGACTACATCTAGTTTGGGAACCTCTGTTTAATGTGGAACTTGATTCTATCAATGCACTAGTGAACTAGATTTTGCATTTTTAATGTTACTTTTCTGTGCAATAAAAAACATTATTATTATTATATCAATCGCTTAAAAATACATTACATACTAATAAATATAAATATAAATAAATGTAGCTAGTACGAGAGCTACCACCTACCTAGTATCAACATCAATTATAAAAAGATTGATCGAAAAAGTTTTGCTACACAAAAAAAAGTTAATAAATCGTTCGGCGCGAGAACGATTCGCGCCAAAACACAACATGTTATTGAGAAAAAAGTAACAAAGCATAACGTTACGTAATTCAATGTCTGGGTCAACTCGTGTGTCGTGACGCAACGCAGGGCTGCCAATTGTTACATGTGATTTTTTATTAATACTATCCCATTAATTTATCTGAGCGTTTTCGTAGGAAATCCACACAAGTGCACTCAACGAGAAAAATATAAATATTTTAAGGATGATATAATTTAAATGTAAAAAATATTTCTTTTAAATTTAATTCTATTTAAACAATAGACAAAATAATGTAATAAAATGATTTATCGTCTTAACTTCCATATGTTTTTTTTTGTTATTTGGTAACGTTTTTGTCCTATATAATTATATAAAATTGTATGGACCTGACCTAGCCTGAAATAAATGATTATTATATTTGTTATTATAGCATATATCACAATATAGGCCTCTACCTGCGCTTAGCACATATAACCTACAGAGATTAGCTTGACTGGTATCGTAACGTAACTTTTAAGCATGAAAGAGTTTAACTTTATATAAGTCAAAAAAGGTCAAACAAAATGTTTTTAAAGTTAAGTATTTGTATAATGTTGAAACCCTATTCAAATTAGTAGGCGGCACTCTCGTAGATAGAAAAAGAAAATCAATCAATAGAGGAATATAAATACATTGTGAATGTTTTGTCTTGCAGCACAAATTTTGAATTTAGAATCTATGGTAATACAATTTTTTAATAATTTTTAAATTACTAAAACGGTTGCATGGCTTGAAGGATTCTATTTTTATTCAAACTTCTTGATGGAGCTTGTGATAAATGATAATGCATAATAGTATTAGCTGTTAACACTTTCAAATTTAGAATCTCTAAAAAGCTTTTCGCGTTAAATGTGTAAGATTAAAACATATACAGCCTAATATAATAAAAAGTCTACAAATTTTAATAATTATGACATACAAGAGACTAATGGTTGAAACAAAACGTGAGTTCCACCAGCGTAATGACGTGACGGTCTCATAGCTTCGTTCAGTCAGTCTTAAAGTTGGTTACATCCAAATAACCATAAATATCAACAGAAGTCTCTATTGTCAAGAACGTTAGGGTGTGTTCCGATATATACAGCGCTTTGGGTGCTAACAACAATTTGACGATGACTGTACATCTCACATGCGCACACGCAGCAAGTCTGCCTAATTTCGCTTGGCATTGGACGGCGTCAAGGTCGGCTAAATGCGACGCGGTGACGTCAGACTGTTGCTGCGGCCTGTGGTTGTGTAGGTTCGATTCTCGACATGTACATTATGTCATTTGCTGTATATATATTGAAGGTATTAGCAGTTTTTTTATAATGAAATGTGACGAGATGAAATACTAGTTTATCTGGTGGAGTGACACCTGCTGCCTATAATATTTATTATAGCAGTTGCTTTTCAAAGCAAGCGCACTAAACCAGGAGGTTACGAGATCAAACCCGTTACAAGTTTTCGCGTAGGAATGCGCGATTCTTTGCGTTCAACTTAAGTTGGTCGTAAGATTATACTCTTTAATGCAATTACACACCAAGACAGACAAATATATATACAAATATTTTTTCCTTTCTAGAAATGGAACTCACGACCTTAATGGCGAATCATGGGTACGGCGACCACCACGCCAAATCGGACACCCAACTCAGTCAACTGACTTCTTCGATCAACAATAAAATTTTTGATCGTAAATTGTATTGTTGATCGAAGACTGACTTACATGATTTATAACTCTAAACTGGTTTTGTTCACACATTACTGACTGGTTGTATTGCTATTATATAGACGAATGAGAGTTATAAGAATAAGCTTTAACTATTTATCGAAAAGCGCGCGAGACTTGGTGATCGAAAACGATTATAAAAGTTAAGCAAGGTCAGTTCTTGGAAGGGTGACCATTAATATAAGCTACAACTATTTATCAGAGAGCGCGCGAAACTTGGTAATCGAAAACGATTATAAAAGTTAAGCAAGGTCATTTCTGGGATGGGTGACCGTTTGTTTAAGACAAGTTAAACTGTTAGTCCTGGTTTTCACTATGTGTGGTAGACGTCAAGTTACAAGTTAAACTGTTAGTCCTGGTTTTCACTATATGTGGTAGACTACAATTCAAGTTTAAGGCCTCATAGCAGGACGCCACACAGGGTGACTGTTTTGTAGTATTCGATATCGAGAGCTTCCTCGCTTCGGAAGTCGTTTTAGGTCTATTGTCACTGTTATCACTTTGTATATGAAGTATGTATTTACAAAATCATAGTACTGAAATATTGGGTGTATAGGGATCCTACCAAGACCTAAGGAGCCCAAGCCAATCTCACGAGGCTCTGGCGAACGTAACAGTTCCCGGTAAGCGGCAATAGGCTAGCCACCTATTACGTGAGACCAATGTATAATGTGCCTCTGTCTGTTCTGTATGTAGTATCCATAACACAAGTTAGTAATAATACTGTTCTAATAACTAAATTATTGTTGTGATTGTAAAATAATTATTATTATTAGTAATAAATATTCTTATCACTATATGTGGTAGTCGTTAAGTAAAGTTGTATAGAACCTAATGTGCGGCTTGAACTATTCTAACAGCAGGACGCCACACACCTGCTTCCGCCAATCCGTATTGTTTTATCATATCACATATAACAGTGTACTTTAAGTTAATAATACATAAATATATTCTGACAATTACTGCAATTATTTAGTTCCATAATAAGTATTATTAAGAACTTGTGTTATAGACACTAAATAACGGATAAACATACATTAATTATATTTTGTGAATACATACTTAAGATACATAGAAAAACACCCAAAAACTGAACAAATAACACAAAATTTGTCCTGTGTGGGAATCGGACTCATGTCCTTAAGAGCGGAGTGCCGGTATACTCGCCACCTTGCCATATCGGTCGTTCTTACATTGGTTTTAGTCAAGATAGCCACATTTCAGTGTACTTTATAAATAGTACATACATATATACATTCACGGCTGTTTCCCCGAAGGCATATTATACGCCCACACTTCGCCAATTATAAAGTTGGTCGCACGTAATAGGTGGCGAGCCTATTGCCGATTACCGGGCACTGTTATATTCGCCAGAACCTCGTCCGTTGATCGGCAGGTGCACCACTTGCAGGCGAGGTTAGCTTGGGCTCCTTAGGTCTTGGTAGGATCCCTATACACCTTATATTATAAATAGTCTTGGCAATGTATTATAGTTAAACGTTAAATCAGGCGTAGCAAGTTGAAAGTGTATTTGCTACGGGTTTTCGTAGTAAGTAATAGAGAAATGCTACGCTACGAGAGAATCTAGTAATTTTCTTTTTCCGATGTCAAGTTTTTTTTTCTCTTTTAAATAATGGTTTCGTGCGGTTTGCACATTTAGCCAGTGTCAAGCTTACTTTTAAGATATATTAATAAAATATAAATTATAGTAAATGAGAATGAGTGGTGATAAAGATGATAAATGGTAATGAGATGCCCTCCCCCTAAACCCCTTGAGTACTCAGTAAAGATGTGGAACTATACTGAGATAAATATACATAGTTATTTGCTTGTGAACTCCTTATGCAGCGATTTTGCCGTTTAGTTTTAGTTAAAGTCAAGTAAACTCCGCTTAAGTTATAACCCAGTAAAGAAGACTTCACTATAGATTTCTAAGAAGTATTAGAATCTACAAAAATTACAATTTACTCTACTCTTTGTTCTTTTTTTTAATCTATTTGCAAGAAAAGTTTTACCCATATAAGTTTTTACCATTATAAGTGGGATTGGGAATTGGGTTTTTTGAATTTGGAATTATATAGGAATAAACAAATTGATACTTGAAGAAATCTTAAGTTTTGTTTTATTGAAGGATTGTTGTCTAAATTACTTTGAAATATGAATACATAAGAAATTCTTAATTTTTTTAATCAATAGGCAAAAATATTTTGTAAACTTAATAAGAATTCCGTAAACAAACTCACTGGTGGCTATAATTTTATTTATGAATGTGTAACTAACTCAACAGGTGCGAAGCCAAAACAAAGAATCGTAATTGAAATAAAACTGACATTTAACGGAACACGACACACTCGCATGTAAATACAGAAATTATTTAAGGAATTATTATTTTTGTACTTCAACTCTTAATTATGAAGAGAAAAAGAATCAACAGGAACGATTGGCATTATCAATTCTATAAATGAGACGCTAAAGTTGTTTTTCTATTAACAAAATAAATAAGTTTGGCTTAAAAGGAAGTAATGTTATCGGGCATGTGCTTATTATAACTAACTTAACGACTTGCTTCAAGAACACGTTGTAGACTTAGGATCACCACGATTTGGTTAGATTTAGGACAAAGTGGTTTTTTATTTTGTTTTCATTATCCTCTAAGATAATTGTTTTATTGTGGCTTCTTTATGTTGTTACATACATATATACATTCACGCCTGTTTCCTCGAAGGGGTAGGCAGAAGCATATTATACGCGAACACTTCGCCAAGAACATTGTAAGTCACACATAATAAGTAGCGAGCCTATTGCTGCTTACCGGGCACTGTTATGTTCGCCAGAGCCTCGTCCGTTGATCGGCAGGTGCACCACTTGCAGGTGAGGTTGGCTTGGGCTCCTTAGATCTTGGTAGGATCTCTATATACTTATTTTATTGTATAAAAGTTAGTGAGTTGGCTGCATGGGAAAATAAACTTGTAAAGTAAACATTTCTTTAGGTGGAAAAAAACTAGTTGTTTTTTGTTGTTTTATTATCTGTCACACTAAAAAGAAGGTAATAATTACTTAGAACTGTGTTATTGTTTTATGTTATTAGTAGATACATCATAATTTATGCACTCATCATCTCAGCCATCTGACGTCCACTGCTGAACATAGGCCTCCCCAATAGATTTCCACATTGAGCGATCCTGAGTCGCCTGCATCCATCGGCTTCCCGCCGCCTTGACCAGATCATCGGTCCATCGCGTGGGAGGCCGTCCTCTACTACGTTTACCGGTTCGCGGTCGCCATTGCAGAACCTTGACGCCCCATCGGTCGTCGGTTCTTCGAGCTATGTGCCCCGCCCATTGCCACTTCAGCCTGCAAACTCGCCTCGCTATGTCGGCCACTCCAGTCCTCCTACGGATTTCCTCATTTCTGATTCGATCACGTAGGGACACTCCGAGCATAGCTCTCTCCATTGCACGCTGAGCGACTTTGAGCTTTCTAATGAGGCCCATAGTCAGGCACCAAGTCTCAGTACCGTACGTCATCACTGGCAACACACACTGGTTAAAGACTTTTGTCTTAAGACACTGAGGTATTTTTGACGAGAAGATATAGCGCAGTTTCCCGAACGCAGCCCAACCGAGCTGGATTCGACGATTGACCTCTTTCTCGAAGTTGGACCTACCCATTTGGACTTTTTGTCCCAGGTATACATATTCGTCGACAACTTCGAGAGCCGAGCCTCCAATAATTATTGGGGTAGGCTTAACATGGACATTTGACATAATTTTCGTCTTGTCCATGTTCATTTTGAGACCTACCCTTTGGGAAGCTCTGTCGAGGTCTTCGAGCATTGTGCCCAGATCCACAAGTGACTCCGCTATGACCACTATATCGTCGGCAAATCGAAGGTGAGACATATACTCGCCATTTATGTTGATGCCGTAGTTTCCCCAGTCCAGCATTTTGAAAACATCCTCCAGGGCAGCAGTGAACAGTTTCGGAGATATGACATCTCCCTGTCTCACGCCCTTCCGCAGGAGGATAGGATTCGTGTGCTGGTCTAGTACGCGTACGGACATGGTGGCGTTTTTGTATAAACTTCTCAACACTTCAATATACCGATGGTCAATGCGGCATCGCTGCAGGGACTGAAACACTGCCCAAGTCTCGATCGAATCGAAGGCCTTTTCATAGTCCACAAACGCTAAGCAAAGTGGCTGGTTATACTCCTCGGTCTTCTGTATAACCTGCCGCAGCGTATGTATGTGGTCCATGGTTGAAAAGCCTTTTCGGAAACCGGCTTGTTCGGGAGGCTGGAAGTCGTCAAACCTATGACCGAGACGGTTCGTGATGACCCGTGAAAACAACTTATAGACGTGGCTCAGTAGCGTGATTGGCCTATAATTCTTCAAAAGAGATTTGTCACCTTTTTTGAAGAAAAGTACAACCACGCCACTGGCCCACGCCTGTGGCGTACGTCCCTCGAGGATGACGGTGTTAAAGAGCCTCTGAAGTACCTTTAGTACCGGTGTACCACCCGCTCTCAGAAGCTCTGCTGTCATCCCGTCTTCACCCGGTGCCTTGTTGTTCTTCAGCTGTTTCAGGGCCATCCTAATCTCGTATAGGCTGACGTCCGGGATGTCTTCGGTGTAGTGCCTGGTTAGTTTGGCTCTAGGATCTTTAGCCAAACAAGTAGCGGGATCCTGCGTACTAGTATATAACTGCCCATAAAACCCTTCGATTTCCCTCATGATCTCAGGTTTCGACGTGACTAGATTGCCCTTGTTGGTCTTCAGCTGCGTTAACTGACTCTGGCCAATAGACAGATCTCGTGCGAACACTTTCGAACCCTTGTTCCTCTCTACTGCATTTTCAATACACGTAGTACTGAATCTGCGAATATCAAGTCGCAAGGATTTCGTGATCTGTCTATTGATACGCCGGTAAGAGAATGCATCTGCTGAAGACTGCAATCGCATATGTCGTCGTGCTTCCATGAGATCAAGAGTCTCAGTCGATATTTTTTGGGTTTTATTTCGGGGTCTGGTCTTGTAAAATTTGGACCCCACCGCGTGGACAGTCTCAACTAGCCCGCTACTTAAGTCGTCGACGGACACGCAGTCCTCTAGACCTGCGAAGCGATTTTGAAGCTCGATCTGAAAGTACTCGGGGTTTTGAATATGGGCGACTGAGGGTCGGAGCGTAGACTTCATCAGGCGGGACCTTTCAAGCTTGACATTAATATTCAATGTGCCTCTTACAATTCGGTGATCGCTGCCGGTTTTCACCCTAGCGATTACAGAGACATCATTGAATATTTGCCGCTTAGTGGTCATGATAAAGTCTATCTCATTCCTCGTGAAACCATCAGGGCTCATCCAGGTCCATTTCCTCTGCGGAGGTTTCTTGAAGAAGGAGTTCATCATAAAAAGTCCCTCCTTCTCCATGAAATCCGCTAGCTGCTGGCCCCTTTGGTTCCTTCGCCCTACTCCGAATTGCCCCACTTTCTGCTCGTCACCACTTCGCTGGCCTAGCCTTGCGTTGAAATCCCCCATAACAACCGTGTAGTGAGTTGGTGAAGTATGTATGGCGGCAGAAATGTCGTCATACAATAACTCTACGTCCTCATCAGGGTGTGTCGAGGTCGGTGCGTAGACCTGAATTACCTTCAGCGAATACCGTTTGGTGATTCTGAGTATTAGGTACGCTACCCTAGTCGACACACTCTTTATAGACACGATTAGGGATTGCAATTGCTGGATCCAGCATACAGCAATCCAGCTGGATCCAGCTCCTTTTTAAACATGCTGGATCCAGCATATCGTGCTGGATCCAGCGATGCGGATCCGCAAACGTATCAATTTCTATTGTTTAGTTTTGAGTTGCCGCCATTTTCAAAACCGGGCTGCGTTTGGCGTTGCCGTTATGTCATGAAAGCAGTACTCATATAGCACGTGCCGCATGTCGAATGCAACGCCTGGCTATTTTTCTTTGCCAAAAAAGAATGCGATGCGGCAGGAGATGAAAACTTTGCTGAAACGAGTAAAGAAACAACATATTGTAGAGCCGGTGCAAGAAGATATCATGGAGTTAGAAGAGGATGGTCTAGATGATGAAACAGAACCCGTGAAAATGACCTTAGAGCAAGAGCTTGAGATGGAACTTAAAAGAGAGAGAGAGAGAACTTTAATAAACAAAAGCCAAGTGGTCAATTAGATTACGAAAAGGTCCTGAAAAATGAAATGAGCGTTTATGAGACCGAAGGAGTGCGAGGTGAACATTTATCTATGGTTTATGAGTATTTAATGAACCTAAAACCGACCAGTGTAGAGGCCGAAAGGGCATTTTCAGCAGCCGGCTACATATGCAGTTATTTGCGAAGCAGGTTGGGAGATAAGACTATAGATAAAATTTGCTTTCTAAGGTCTTACTTTCAGAGAATTCAAAAAGAGAAATAGTCAGTCTCTTATCGTCAGATTTTAAACTGCCTAATTATTAACGAGTGGAGAGAAGATTGTTTCTTAAATATAAATGTAATAAGATATTGCTTACTTAGAAACATTATCTCAAATGTTATATGAGCTTATAATATGTTTGTTATTTCATTTTAAGTTGATTCTTTTGATCTCAAATGATAAAGAAACTGAAATAAATTGATATAGATATCACCAAATGAGTGAAAGATTTCATAGATTATCGTAAGAAGTACAAATTAATAAAAAAAGTCTTAAAAATGTAGTCTTTTTATTTTCGTTCCATATTTTGCTGGATCCGCGCTGGATACAGCTGGATTCAGGTCAATCCAGCAAGAATCCAGCTGGATTGAAAACGCCGCTGGATTGCAATCCCTAGACACGATGTTGTTACGGATGGACTTCCGGACTATAAAACCGACACCACCTTGGGACAGGTGGTCGCCCTCCCGGTGGTAGAGCAAGTTGCCGGACTTGAGGATTACCGTATCCTCCCCCTGTCTTCGGACTTCAGATAACCCGATAATGTCCCAGTGCAACTGCTCTATTTCCTCTTCCAGCTCGTCAATCTTCTCATCAGTCCTCAGTGTGCGTGTGTTGTAGGTTGCCAGGTGCAGAAGTCGTTTAGGATGGTAGCCGGATCTCTGCCGGTGATTCTTTGCACCCCCTGCCCCGCCGTTACCAAGACCGCTACCGTAATCTGGAATAGCGGGGCCGCCGGGGACTGGGGGCCGTTTGTGTGTATGTGCCATTCTATTAGGGGTATTTGCCCGTAATCACCACGCTGGGCAGGCGGGTTGGTGATCGCAGTTCCAGCCAGTACGCAGGATGGCGCTGCTGCCCATCATCCGGTCCTATTTCTCTTCGTCGACTCTTACGACTCCCCATGAGATGAGAGGGGGTGACGCTATTCTAGGCCGGCGCCACACGGCAATTTTTGTTATGCACTAGGTTTATACAATACCTGATAACAACACACATAAATTGGTACGTATTTGGTAGACGACTGCCGGAAGATGAGCGTAAATAGAATTTCATCAGTTTTTGGATACCTTTGACTATCCAACTAACAAGCAACACAAAAGCCTCAAAAAAATATACCTAAAATCCCATTAAAGAAAAAAATCGTGGTTTTCTAAACAAAGAATGCTACAGCCTCCGGCAGGGACGCCAAATTATATCACACAGGCCCAAGATAGACGAATTGCGTGACGCCCGAACGATTACAGCAATTTGGCTGTTGTGAGCCACAGACGGACAGTATTACTCGTTATGTTAAAGTAATTTATGAAGCCCGAAACACTTATTTCCACACGAAGTGTTTCGTATGAGTCAAAGTTTCGTTTGTTTGGGCGAAGATTATGTTGGCTAAATGTTGTTTTATATAAATATTTATTTCATGCTATTGTTATAGTGTTTATAAATAATATTTGTTTTTAAATTGGGATATAAACTTATAGTTGCAAACTGCAAGCAAAAAATTCACTGTGTCAATCTGAATGAAACATGCAAACTAAATAGGTCCGAACCAAAAATAACTATGTGTCTTGAATGAGTACATCTTAGATACAGACAAGCGCTTTAAATCAAAAATCTTTTTTTTCACTACACTGCATTTAAAAAATGTTTAACTATTAAGCACAAATAAAACTAACTAAGCATTACTTCAGTAATGTTAAATAATCGTGATGGGTAATTAAAACTTACATATAAGCTTTTTTATCAATAGTTTTGTCCACGGCTGTACGTAGCACGTGATGACGCAATAGCTCACTCGGCCGTAATGGTCGATGTCAATCAAAATTACACACTAACAAAATAATAAGTGCGCATGTTTAAAAACATCAGTTCATTATCAACTCTGCGGCCCTGAGGATAAAGTTCCTCTTGTGCTGCCGATATTTAGATGATAGCAATTTATTTTAGTGGCGTGCTCTAAGACTTCTAAGAAACAGCGAGGATCAAGACCTGTCGGTTGTCTACAAATCGTTTGGTCGGTTTGATGGTTCCAACTTCAAATTCACTTAACGGCATGCCGCCAAAACTGCTTATAATTTAAAAATATTTTTTATTTAAAGTGTTAGCTACTTCAAAATGCATATTATACATGATACCTTAGCAAATACGTTTACGACACTGAAGGGTGAATTCTGATCAATTGGAAAAATGTTAAGTTGTCAAAAATACTAATATTGTAATACAACAGTAAATTCTAAACAATCTTTTTTTAATATTAATACAACTGTAGTTAATAAGAAAACGAATTTATTTTATAAAACTATATTCTGTTGTTACATCCATATAATGTGAAATAAATACTAATGAACATTTCAATAACATAATAGTACGTTAAGGTCAAATTTTCAATAAATAATTGTAATAATTACACTTTGTTCTATTCTCGGAATCTTCAAAATATGATTAATCACTATTCTTGAGGTTAAAGTATGGTATGGTAAATCCGGGTTATTGTTAGAATCCTTATTCAACTGAGAACTATCATTAAAAGATTTTCTTGAACTCTTACTCTTCGACGAAAATAATAATTTGTAACCAATAATAAATTTCGGAAATGGCCAAAACTTTTTAGTTTTACTATTTTTTTGTATTTTGTAGGTAATTGTTTAACGATCTGTATCGGACCTCCTCGATGTATTAATTATAATCACAATTATTAAAAAAATACCAAATGTCACTGTCATGTCACATGTGTAAAAAAACAGTAACTACAAGTCAATGAACTTACAAAAAAGTTGTTTGCTAAATAGATTAATTGATTAAGTTAAAAATATTCTGACATATGTCTTGAACAGCCTGTATGTTGACATTGACCGCGGATTGATGTCTAAATTAACTTGAACTATCGATACATGAGAATGCGTGGTAGCGGGAGTTCCATTATTTTTGATACACCGCTCGCTGTTAACTAACTTATCTTGAACCCCGCGTTCCCTAATAATTCACGGACAACTGAGCTCTTTACTTTTTGGATGTAACTTATAAAGGACCAATGTAAGTAGATCTCTGTAACAGTGTAAGGTTTTTATGATTTGATGCACGATAAACTGGATTATGCTACCCTTCTTTTATTGCTACGAGTATCTCGAGATTAAAGATGAAGATTTTCAACACATACTAAAATTATTATTGATTGTGTTACAAAGTAATGAATTTGAAACTAAAAAAATAGTTTTTATAGAAAACGTTACGAAGTCTGTGGTAGTTGCCGTTGACATTGACAATGATTCGAAATTGGAATGCGACCTTGACGCGTATTCGGTCCCGTCACAGTTCGCGCGAATAAAGTTTGCACAGGCAATAGATTATATGTATTCTGCCTACAACTTTGGTTATTACGTATGGCTGGATCTGAGGTAAAATAAACTGATATCTACGCAGTCGTTTGCATAAACCTTGGATATTTTACCGTAAAAGGAACATCGAAATTGTTGCTATGTGGATAAACATGAATAGAAAATCGTTTCCTTAGTATAACGGTAGAAATGGAAAGTTACTTCTGATTTATATTTTTTTCTTTGGTCTTATATTGCATTGTTGCTTACATTGTATTTAATAAATTACAAAGAACATCACTATACTAGCGTATTCAAATTACGTTATTTTGTATTAACTTTTAAATATTAAATCACAAACTTGTAAATTTAAATAATTGTCAATTAGCAGTAACGTGTGGATTAACCAACTTATTAGTAAGCTTTTATTTCTGCGAGCAAAGGTTACAAATATCAAAAGAAAAGCCACAAAAAAAGGGAAATCAGAAATTTAAACTGAGAGATATTTTGCAACCGTATAACAAAATATGTATTCAAATATGTGATAATTGCATCCAAATAAACGATCAAGGTTGAAATCGGCGAATTGAAATTCAAAATTCAGTATATTAAATGGTCTCCGGGTACAAAAGTCATAAATGTTTGGAGATTTTCATAGCAACGTGAAACTTCAATGAAATATATTCAGCATGTCGGCTTATTATATAAACGAAAACTACTTACTACCAAAAAGGCTATGCATTATTTGATTAACCTTCTTTTTATTTTGATTTAAAAGTAGGACGCAATGTTTTATTCCAAACTTTTTGTTTCAAAATTGTGTTGTCATGTCACCCTCTTTTTTATATTGTAACCTACTTATTTTTTTTAAATTTGAACGCCAACGTTAAACTTTTATGTTCGTGAATTTACCCGCATTTTTGCCAAGAAGCTTCCGATTTTTTATCGTATTATGTGGTCCAATTGGCGCTCATAACGGGTTGCCGAAAAACTATGGTTGAGGAGTGATGTTGTAGATTTTGCAGGTAAGTATAACCTTATTTTAGAGCGCAATTGCATACATTTATTATTCCTAGTCGCATTTCCAAGATAAATAAAACCGCGTGGTTGGATCTTTTTTCTTTACGCTACAATATTATAATATTGTAACGTAAAGAAAAAAGATAAAACCAAGTCGACCACCACACACTCGTACACTGTTTACCAACTAATACTTACATAACAAAACGCACAAGGGGGACTTATCTCTGACCTTGTAACGGTTGAGAACTCTACCGGGTCATAGATCATTGTTATCGGCATGCAAACGGCAAACACACGTTTTTGGGCGTATGATAATTATCAGTAGTTTTGGGACACTTTTTGCGAGCTTTCATTCACTGATTTTAAGCAAGCACGGTCTTTAAGGGGCACAGTCCTAGAACGAACCGATTTGCCATAAAAAGTCAAAACACTATGATGATATACATGCCTAATTGTTTCATAACATGGAACACCCTGAACCTAATAGAATAAGCGCTTTTTCACAAATTTTTAGAAAAAACCGTTTAGACGATATCGATGTGAGAGGAATTTGGAGAGCGGATTGGCGAAGACAGGTGTGGCGTACAGCTATTTTTTCTAATTTCCCAATAGAGCCTCTAACTTGACTAATCGACTAATACATAATAGTGATAACAAGGATCAACAGTTCTCGTAGCAAGGAAGTGCTCTTTGTCAAATGCCACACAAACAGACATCTTCTTCTTCTTCTTCTTTTAAATAATGGCTTCGTGCGGTTTGCACATTTAGCCAGTGTCAAGTTAAGAGATATATTAATATCATAAAAATTATAGTAAATGAGAATGAGTGGTGATAAAGATGATAAATGGTAAATGAGATTCCCTCCCCCTAAGCCCCTTTAGTTCTCAGTAAAGATGTGGGACTATACTGAGATCTCACATGGACTTCTTGAGAGAATTTGAAAAGTTATGTTGCACTGTTTTATTTGATTTACCAACACTCATGAACGTTCACGAACACTTAACGGTTAATAATCCACCGTTATTAAACATTAATGTTAGAAATATCACAAATTTTAGAAAATAAAACAAAACTGCAGACATGACGCTTCACTTTCCCGCCAAGAAGTCCCCAAACAGACATCTGTAAACTCTTTATTTCGGTTTTCAGAATTCGTTTATCTAGTTCAGTAAAAATATTACGCTTTATCGTTAGTATTCAGACTTTTTTCTTATTAGACTATTTTTAATATCTTATCTCTAATGCGCTATGGAAGTATTAATGTCAAATACTATTACCATAAGAAATTATCTGCCAGCCAACATTACAGTTGCCAAAAAAGCTTAATTTAGGCGACGACATAATTGATATTAAAATCCTTAAACACCTACACTAAACAACAAAAGGAATCACTAAAAATATAATTAAGTTAGTATATCAAACGAATTAAAACTACAATGTAGCATACAAATTAAATCAAAGATTCGTATCATGCCGGAAAACGAAACGCAAAATGCCTTGTTAGTTAATGCGTCTGAATCCATCCACAGATACTAAAATATTGAATGTATTCAATTCAATATTTAGTATCTATGGACGATTATATCTAACGCAGATTTGTATCGGTGCCATTCGACCTTGAACCAAAATTACCTAACTCGTAAACCTATTGATTTTGTTTTCACATAAATCTTACGTTGAGAAAAAGCTTAATTCGTTATCTTTATTTATTTATTACGATTGATGTGAAGTTGTCGATCTTTCATTTAAATTACATTGTTTACATATCACATGGGATATAAAAGACGAAAGTAAGTTAATGCAAATTTTGCAGTTACAGTTATTGAGGGGTTAATTAAGTTATTAATACCTATAATAGCGTTTAAAGCTTCACTGTACTAGGTGAATGGAAATGATAACCGAAGCTTTCAAAATCAACGTCATTTATTCTGTTTGGCTCAATAAAGCTCTTTTTGCAATAAGAGAATTACTTTTAGAAACGCATAGGTTTATTAATAGATTTATAAAGTATGGAACGAATAAATAAATATCAAGTATTTTAGACTAACATCTTAATAGCCCAAGCCAACCTCACCTGCAAGTGGTGCACCTGCCGATCAACGGACAAGGCTCTGACGAACATAGCAGTGCCCGGCAAGCGGCAATAGGCTCGCCATCTATTTCGTGGGACCAGCTATGTAATTGGCGAAGTGTGGGCGTATAATATGCCTCTGCCTACCCCTTCGGGGAAGCAGGCGTGAAATGTATGTATTTTTTCGTGTAAATACTTTTTGACTACTACTTACGTAAGTAATATAGTTTTTAAATATGTACACTTGTAATTGTAAATTTAAACGTTATGCAAGGATTAAGTTTCTTTTCAATTTTCTAGTAAATATTACTAAATATTTTTCTACGTGCATTTGAAAATATTTAATGAATAGTATGATTATTGAATGACATTCATGAAGGGCATACAAGTATCTACTAACTATATAAGCAAATGTAAAATGTTTATTTTTAAAATTTGTATGTAAATGATAATTTGGTATGTAAATAAGTTTCCAATAAGATTTTTACATAATGTGACAGTTAATTGACATAGTAAATAACTTTCAAAACAATTTAATTTGAACGTTTAAACTATTACAATATGGCAAGGGTTATAGGTTTATGCTAACTAATATTTGACTGAAGTCAGTTAATGTTTGTTAGTGTTGTACCTAACTTATAAGACAATGAGGGGCTTATTACAAAACAAGATATAAAGTTAAACCAGGTTTAAAACTAGGGCTGTCACTGTCTTCATTTTATCAAATGAAAGTGACAGCATTACTTTTAAGCCCGATTTAACTTGAGATCTTGTTTTGTAATTTTCCCCTTAGGTTTTATGTCAGTTCAAAATTTACTCTTAATACAAGACTTTAAAGTCGTATAAACTTCAAAGGGTTTTAGATTAATCTGTGGCTGACTGTACTTTTCGTAGTGTGGGATATTAAGCTGCAAAATAGTAGAACTTAAAAAATTCGACAGATCATTATTTATTTCGCTTCATGATCATTCTTCAATGTGTTTTTTATTTAGAGGCAGAAGGAAGCCGACATTTGGATTTAGGTGGTTTAAAAGTGGAAGAAAACTAGGAAACCTATATTCAGTTCTGACGGTTGTGATGATGGTGATGATGATGATAATGATGATCAATGCAGCCCGGAGCACTAGCTAGCACAGGTTGTGTTTCATAACATCAATCATATAAATTAAACAAAATTTACTATAAAGTAATTAAAAATTTATCGATGTACTCGATATAAAGTAATTGAAATACGTCAATAAATATTTATAGTCGATTAATAACATTTAATCAATTAAAAAACACATTAAATAAACTCAAATAACTAAATCAAATATGAAAATTGCACTTTCAAAACTATAAATCGCGGGTCTAATAAGAAGAAATAAAATATTTAAGTATCGAACTCGGATTTATTTTGTACAGTCAATCTCAGAAATTAATGAAAGAAAATTTAATCTGAGGAGGAGCAAATGCAGTGCATAGAGGCAACAATCTTTTTGAAAATATTACTCGTGCACGCAGGAAATAGTATACTGTATCTAAGAATCTTTTATTGTACTGCTTATAAGATTCCTTTAGAAGTACGTGGAAAAGTAACTATTAACCAATTAAACGTTGTATCTATAGATCTTTGTGCTGGAAGAGATTTGCTGTAACTATGTTTATTTTTTATTTTTCTAAGGTTGAAGCAAGGCAAAAACCCAGCCCTCATAAATATATATTAATGAATGAAGATATATTATCTTTAAGGGTAATAGAATATTTTTATATGAATCACAATTTTATTATTCTAATCACTGATAATATAGACATAACACATTCTCCATTTAATTTATTTTGCGAATATTTTCATATTTACACACAGAGAGAGAATCACAATGTAAAAATGAAAATATTCGCAAAATAAATTAAATGGAGAATGTGTTATGTCTATATTATCAGTAAGTGGAGTAGTAAAATGTAAATAATTTTACTGACTATTAATAAAACAATAATAGTCAGTAAAACAACAGACAGTCTATTGGTCTATCAGTTTATTGGATAATTTTACTGACTGTTAATAAAACATTATTAATAGTCAGTAAAATTACAGACAGTCTAGAGACAGATACCTAATGGTGGCCCTAGTAAATGCTATCGCGCGAGTTTTCTCTATTTACAAGTAAAAAATTCTCATAACCATACATAGCATAGTATATTCAATAAATACAATTAAAAAAATATATTTCACTTATGTTTTTATTCTCAGTAATTTTTTTATGTTTGGAACCTCATATCATAGAATTTGTGAAGACGACTGTACACGGAACGAATGTACTTCGTGATTCTATAATGATAGCTAACAATGGGCTTTAAATGCCAAATATTGCCAGTCGTCGAGATACACTTGAGCACTTCCGATGTGTTCAAGGTTGTTGATGCTAATGGTTGCTTTAATTACTAGCTTGCGATTGCCACTTCGATCATCTTTTTCAGCCCTCTAGCATAAGATATATTTGGAGTTAAGGAATTTGTTTTATATGCAAAATGCTTTTACTAAGCATATAAAACCAACTTCCGGGCTATAAAATTAAATTGCAAGTTCTTCTACATATAAAGCGAAATGTCTTTAGTTCATGTTTGTTGCTTTGTATGGTACTGTGTGCTAAGCAAAAATACTTAAAAAATGACGCAATAATACATATATTTTTCTAAATTAAGCTATAAAAGAAGATTTGAACCTAATCTTAGTCGGTAAAGCCGAGTTTCCTAACATTTTGTTATGTATTAAAATACAGAAAGCATATTTTTTAAAACACACGCCGGAGAAACAATAAAGTAAAAATTTGTGTGTATCTAACCTTTTCCTCTTGCACTCCCTGGTGGCCATTTTCAGACAGCGGCGTGGACGGTGCACTGTACCCTTTGTTCCCATCATCATGAGGCGTCATCTGCCTCTGAATATCATTCTCCTGATCAGTACTAATTCTTATCTCGTGCAGGCCTGACTTAAAGTCCGACAATCGGAGTAAAGGTGGTTTAATTTCCGCTAATTCATCTGGATGCTCGTATCTTCTTAGGTCTGTTATATTGGCTGTTAGGTGTCTATGGTGGTCTATAGGCGGTGGCACCCCTATGGATCTAAGATGCTCTATACTCCTGTGTATGTGGGAGTAATTGTCGACAGGTATTTCTGCCATCAGCGGCGAGTTGTGGTAATCAAGACCGCCACCGTCTGGCCTATAATCGATTGTCCTGCCTTCCATCATCTTGATCGTTTTAAAATTTCTATCTAAATATATATCAAAATCGATTTGTAAACTTATATATTTGGCACTATGTTCTATAAAAATATTCGGTTTCGTTCCTTTCTTGTTGATGTCTTCAATGTCATGGAATTTAAAGAGATCTTCCGTTGCTTTAGGGCTGCAAATACAACATTTTTATCTTTTAAAATTTATTTAAACAATATTTTTTCCCATAAATCTTTTTAATAAAAAAATTGCTTTTTCCGAAACGTTGTCTATGCCAATGTCACACAATAAAAACATTTATATGCAAGCTTGCTTTATTATGCTTGTTGCATAGCAGTTTGTCTATTTAAAACTAGATTTGACGAGTAAAAAAGCTGGTTGTTTTTTTTCCGTGAGCAGGTGACGAGAACAGCCGCGTAGGCTGTGTCAACGCTCTGAGCTAGCCCACATGCCGTATCAAATAAGGCTTCGATAATCGCATTGCTTCGCGCTTACAATGTAAGTACTCAAGCTATATTATGGACTCTGGTATTTCGTCTGTATTCCATAAGAATCTTTTATTTAGGTACTTGATTTGATTTATTAAAACAAAAACATTACAAAAAAACAATATTTTCTGTTTTTTTTTAATAAAAATTTTATTCGGCCTCTGGTATTTCTTACTTATTTCATTAGGAGGATCATTTATATTTTTGAATTGCATTTATTGTAAAGAAAAAAAACTTAAAAATGTTTAAAAGTTTTACTTCGTTTTTTTTAATATTAAAAAGTTTCTAATTTGTTAATTTATCTAAATCGTAGACACTTTTGGCTGTGCCTGTACAATCCGAGCAGTTCACTGTCAAAGATAATTGCTCGTATAGAAAAGACAACCAAACTTATATTCAGATATTATCTGTTAGTGCCATGGGAATGTCAAGCTTACGCTGTTGAGATAGGGACTAGACGCTAATGTTTTAGTGATAACCAACTACACATGCCGGATGTAATTTTGGTGATGTATACAGGGTCTTGGTTGATCGACTTTGAGATTTGAAAAATAATAATACTAGCTTGTGATATGGAAGCCACTAATAAGCCTTTGGTAAGTGTTAGCTTGCCTCCTAAATGACGCTGCTAAAGCTTAAATATTAACATTTGTGAGCAAGTCAGACCTGTACTTACTTATTTTTTATTAAAAAATATTTAACTTCGCGATAAGTAAATATTTTGTGTAAAGAATATTGTTATTAAAAAAAATTGTATTACGTATATTAAAATGTCAATCAAATTTTATTATTTTGTAGAGATACATTCAATAACAAAATATAATTTTAAAAAATCATTTTTTTTTTCTTGAAGTGAAAAAGATTTTTTTTCTTAAAGATTTTTTGCTTAAGTTATTTATTTTATTCTTTGAGTATTATCAGTAATTATATCAAAATATCTGTGCGACTGTTATAGTTTATTTTTTATTACTATAGTAAATGAGTCTTATTTTAATGTGCGTTAAAGTAAGTGGTTTACTTGAGGTTCCGAAGTTACTGAAGCGTATCATACAAGGTTACTTGACAAGAAGTTCCATGGTATTGAACAACACCGTTTCCAATATTATAGTTATGCAAAAAAAATAACATAAAAAGCATTGCTCGGTCTCCAGAGGCCGACTGAGATTTCGTCATAAATATTATTTAGCAAGTCTTTTACAAAAAAAATACTATTTATTAGGACCCTTGTAACATAGACAATATTTCGGAGTTCAATAATTTTTTTATTTACTACATAATACAATTTTTGGGATGCCTGTAAAATAGATAACAATTAAAAAAAGACAAGTATTTAATTAAAAATGGTAGCAGATTGCCTACGTGCTTAAATAAAAGTTGTGACTTTAACAAAAAAAAACGGATTTAATTTTGTATTTACTAAAAGCGATAGTTAAGTTAAGTTGTGTGAATAGTTTGTATTAAAAACATTGGAAGAATTAGCCTTAGCATAAAAAAAAAACAATTTTATGAAAGCAAGTGAAGAAAAAAAGAGTTGCATAAAGAAAATACTAAAATAGTAATAATTACGCAACAAAAAAAACGCATAGATACACAAAAATGTTTACCTATTTTTAGTGTGACCGAAATTCAAGGTCGCCTCTGTCAGACGCCCGCCAAGCCGGCCGACTACCAACACAACCACCTCCCTATTTCGGGGAGGTTATAAAAAACTCAAGGAGGGATAAAGACGCGCCCTTAACTAGGATATCTGCCACCATTTTAATTAAAAAAACTTGTTTAATTCAAAAAGAAGCTCTAAAAATTCAATGTTATTGTTTTAGATTTAAACTAATTCTATAGTTATATAAAATAAAATACCTGTAACTATTCAAAAGTCTTCACAAATCACCAACTTTATCACCATTAAAAATCACAGTTTGTTCCTATCAATAGTCACTAAAAATATATCACATTATAAGGTAACACTAACGTCACAACACGTCCAAAAGGCAACAGTCCAAGGTTCGATAGCCGCAATTCATAAAAAAATCCACGTGCTTCTCACGAATAAACATTTACAAAAAAATTTTTTGTTCCGTAAAAAAAGCGGAGTCGTCCTCCTGACCCCGCGGTAAAATTATGAATGCTGATCGCCGTAACTAGGATCCAAATTACCAGATTTTTTTTAAGCTCAATATTTTAGTGTGCTGCACGACTATAGTGGGTAATCTACACGTGATGTAGGCTGTCTCTCTCCCACTGTGGGATTCGCGCGTGCAGCAGGGAAAGATTCAAACATGTGCTTAGACAAAAAGCCGGGCCTGACTAAACCGAGAACCGACTCCGGCCCGCGTCAACAGAAATGCAATACAAAACGCCCGCCTTAAGACCGGCGCGGCAAAAACGAGACTGAAATTCAGATCTATAGTAGAAAAAGTGAACTACACCGAGTGAGGGGTACACTAACACATAAAAATGAAAAAAATCCAACGACAACATAGACGCTCGAGCTTAAAAAATCGGAGTGGGGAGATGGTCGTCTTCCTCGTTTGGATAGCGGCGTCTCGCTCGCGCGGCATGAGGTCGCACGCACACATCGGTGCGGCGGTTAAGCGAAAAAAATGTGTACACATTTTTTTATTATTCACGATTTTTATGTGTGCAAGTGGGCTCGGCGCGAGCGGGACGGACGACGTCGGCCGCATAAGAGTACACAAGTCAAAGCGAAACAGCACGCGTCGCCACGTGCTCGTCCCTCGGTATTAAATAATAATTAAAATGGCTACAAGAGCGGCGATCCGAGATAGTGTTCGGTACGGTAGACGATTTTTTGGCGGAGCTTTTGCCTTTTTTGTTCCAACTTCTTGCGGAATTGATGGAAACAAGGTAACCCGTGCTAGAAGTAGTCTTAAATGAAAAAAAAGCGCGGGGACGATTGACACGGGTTTAATAAGCGAAATGCGCGCAGAAAAAGTCGCGCCGAGGGTAAAAAAACCAAGGACGCCGAGCGCGAAAAGAAGTTATTGATTAAAAGAGGGCTGTCATTGACCAGACTTAAATGAGGGTGCTTAATTGTATGCACGGGCGGATCTCCGGGATCGATCCGGGCCCAAAACGAAAGAATTCCAATTCGCCATCGGCAAATTAACATTGTTGTCAATGTTAGTGCAAAGAAATTTTTTCTTATTTATTTTTCAAAGAAAATTTTTTTTCTTTTAAGTAATGGCTTTGTGCGTTTAGCACATTTAGCGATATATTAATGACATATAAATTATAGTAAATGAGAATGAGTGGTAAATGAGAATAAACGAGATGCCCTCCCAAATGAGAGGAAGCAAAGAAGGGGACATCCCCCTAAGTCCCTTGAGTCCTCAGTAAAGATGTGGGACTATACTAAGATCTCAAGTGTACTTCTTGAGAGAGAGAGAGTGATGTTGCACTGTTTTGATTCAGTTACCCAACACTCTTATACGTTCACAAACAATTAACGCTTAATAATCCACCGTTATATTACACATTAATGTTCGAAATATCACAAATTTTAGAATATAAAATAAAACTACAGACATGACGCTTCACTTTCCCGCCAAGAAGTCCACTCTAATCAATGATATCATTGACTCTAATATTGTTTATCATCATAAATAAATCATCCTCATAATCTAACATCCAGTCACTGAAGCCATTCTCCCGCAGCCAAATTGAGTTTATGAAGCTCACATTCCTCCACGAAGCAAAAGAGGGGACATCTCTCTAAAATATGCATCGTTGTCTGTTTTTGGAGCCCCACAATCACAGACCGACGTGTCTTGAAGCCCCATTTTTTCATACGGCTAAAGTTTTAATTGATTTTATTCGAAAAATTGTATGATATCAAATAAAGTTGTAAATAATCCTAATGTGTGAATGTAAAAGGTGCTGGCCAATATTATAAGTATAATTTCAAGTAATCCATAAATTATGTTTACCTATTACGACTTCTTATTTAATTAGGTTGAATATTTTGCGTAAAGATGATAATGGCAAAATAGTTTATGCGGCCTCAGGATATGGCCATTTTTCTTTTTTTTAAATGTCTTCATGCGGTTATCGCATTTTGCCAGTGTTAAGTTATATTGATAACATATAATTAATAGTAAATGAAAATAAGTGGTGATAAAGATGATAAATGGTAAGTGAGATGCCCTCCCCCTAACTCCCTTGTGTCTTCAGTTAAGATGTGGGACTACACTGAGATCTCGCATGGACTTCTTGAGAGAATTTGATACGCATGTACGTTCAAAACTTAACGGTTAATAATCCACTGTTATTACACATTAATATTCTGAATAATAACAATTTTTGGAACATAAAACAAAACTGCAGATATAATGCTTTTGCATTCCCGCTAAAAAGTCGATATGCCCATTACAGATCTATTTTATTAGGACAATTTAACAACAAAAAGTAATATTAAAAAGAAAAGACTCATCAAAAAGGTTACACATTTTGTGTTAACATTAAAGGAGGTCATATTATTTTTTTAAAGCAATAAAAATTGTTCTTTTAAATTTTTGAACCACATTTCGTTCGCTTCCTTATAAAGAACAAAAGAACAACACAGCAATATTGTTACTGTTTATAACATTTATAACCAGTAACAATTACTGGCGGCATTGTACTTTAACTTTGTCGGTCTCAATTCAAAGAGACATAGTTATAAAGTACCAAAAATAAGACAGAAGTCAATAACTTCTTTTTGTTTCAAAACTTAGGTAGACACTCTAGTTTTCTCAAACTTTTTGGTATTTTTATTTTTTAACAATGTTTTCAAGTAGACTATATAATGTAACAAAAAATTATAAAATTATGTAAAACTAACATAGAACATCGTAGAACCTCTTACTTTTTGCAAGTTAGCAAGTTTATTTTAAAAAAAAAAAAATTTATGACTTGACAAAATTTGCAATGCAATGAATCCAAGAACCAAATATGCAAATGTTAACCTACAAAATAATTTCATAATAATATGCAGATAAACGTTTATTTTAAAGCTTAATAAAAGCTCTTCATAGTCCTTTGATATCGCTGTAGCTATCTTAGTTTTGTCATATCTACTATCTATATCTATATCTAGCACCTGAATGAAATAATTTAAATATTTACAAATTAAAATCAAAACAATCTTGACACAATCTTCAACCTTCCACTTCCGGTCTCGTTACAAACAGGTTACAAAAAAACCTATTCTTATTTGTGATTGTTGTCATACCCTTGCGTTTATGCGCATAAAAAAGGTTTGAAGCAATACTTGCGCGCACGAAAAAGGGGAAAGTATTAAATATGCAGAGATATAAACTTTTTGGTAACGTAAACTTATTTCGACCGATATAAAGCGAAGGCCAACTCCTGCGCTATACTTGCTAAGGTTTGATTCCAATACTAGAAAAATAATAGTTTGTATGAATATGATTTGTCTTTAATAAGGTGCGTGTTCATAAACATACGTAATATCATGCCTGTTTCCCCAAAGGGGTAGGCAGAGGCATATTATACGCCCACATTTCGCCAGTTATAATGTTGGACCTACGTAGGTGGCGAGCCTATTGCCACTTACCGGGAACTTTTATGTTCGCCAGAGCCTCGTCCGCTGATCGGCAGGTGCACCACTTGCAGGTGAGGTTGGCTCGGGCTCCTCAGGTCTTGGTATACACGCTATACATAAAATAATTATAAAAATATTTATAAAAAAGTAGTAAAGTAAGCTTATCCTTAGTATTCTCTAGATCCTTGGACGAGCTCTGTTTCATTTGGAACTAGATGGCGTTGTGTGAAGTGTCCATAGATATTTATTAATTGGGAAAACCTAACCAATTGATAATTTAAAAGAGCATAGCCCTTGAGTTTCTTGTCAGTTCTTCTTACAGAGCGGTGGCTCGACTGGCTCGGCATTGGCACTTCACTAAAATATTTTTTTATTTTTATTGTGTCGTTGCATGTAAGTTGCAATATAACCTTCGTGATTTCTGTGTAATCAGATTTTGATTGTTTTTTGTATGTAATGTTGACATTTTCAAGCACTATGTACTATGAAATAAAAATATTTGAAGTAAAAACTTTTTGATAATTGCTACTGATTAACTGATTATTAAAGAGGCTTACAGATTTTTTGCAACGAAAGCTTGAACACAGGCAAATATTGAAGCTATTTTTCCAATCTATAACTTTTATTTCTAAAACAATTATGAAGTGAAAAAGATTAAAATTGACCCTGAAAATATAAAGACGCGTATTATTTTCTAGTAATACGCTAATCTTTTCAAAGCTTATACTTTTAAAAGTTCATTTTTTTCTTAAATTCTTGTTAAATATAATAACGTAATAAGATAGTTACATAAATCATAATAAAGAATATTTTTCGGAGGCATAACGCGCCTTTCGAAGCGTGGAAGGTCACCCTAAACTCTGCTTAGATTAAGCGATCGTTTCTGACAATATACTATAGCAGAGTTATGAGATTTAGGATAAAAATGTTTTTTATTGAGATCCAAAATGTCGCGCCTCGTTCCCGCAGGTGTAGGCAGAGATCAGATCCTTCTACTTGCTAAGATCCTCGCACACACTCTTAGCTTCATTCACATTCATTCTCCTTCTCATATACAATCGATTTAGGGTGCTTTTGACCTGCGCTTTCTCCAAAGTCTTTTGGACATGGTCATGGAAGGTCTTCCGTGGTCTCACCTTCCCAACACTTCCATTAAGTACCCACGCGCTCGTTAAATAACACACAAACGGTCACCCATTCAAGGTCTGACCTCAATACTCTTCGAAATCGTCCCCAACCACCTAGAACAGCAGTGTATAACTGTGAAGAACATCGTAAATATTTCAGTAACCGACTTAAAATAAACAAATTATTAAAAAAAAAACTAAAAATACTATCTTGCATTGCTCGCTGTTTAGTTCCTGCCGTCAGGAACCTGTATTTTGGAAGTCCGCCATTTTGATCTAAACAATCTATTACTTATACTTTACAACAAACACACAACGACAACATCTCCTTATCTAAATAAAGCTCGTACATTGCTGGCAAAGTTCATAAAAGTGCAGAAGTGGAGGCATAATAGCCAGCAATGGATGAGTGGTTAAAGGAAGTTTTTAAGGTTACATTTTCAAGTTCAAATCTAATAATACATACGTGTTCAGTCATCCATCATTGAAAAGGCACAACCGGATCCAACGAGAGACAGGTTTGAGTAAAACAGATTCTTTAAAACATATTATCTTCATTACTTACAATGTATTTAAATAGCTTATCCTGAGATTTTTTCTGCGTCTATTTTAGAAAAAATATAATATTTCTTATACTAGACAAGCGGTTATCATGTTCTTATTTTTTTGTTTTTGGAATAGGTAATAGGAAGAATAAAATTTGCGGAAGTCAAAGGCAAAATCATTTATTCAAGTTTATTTTATTATTATAATTATTTTGTTTATTTATTTTTTATTTTTTTTTAGTTTTTA
This sequence comes from Musotima nitidalis, assembly GCA_949126915.1. NCBI lineage: Eukaryota > Metazoa > Arthropoda > Insecta > Lepidoptera > Crambidae > Musotima > Musotima nitidalis. Next base: position 9,701,918 of record OX421439.1, on the reverse strand, counting down.
TTTTTAATAATTATGTTACCCTGTTTTAGATTAAGTATAGTAATATTATATTGTATGTTTATGTATTATTTATTGTTAATATTTATAAACACAATTAACACATTTATTATTATGATTTACTAATTCGTATTTTTTGCTTTTACAATGGTAACTATTAAAATGTATGTACGTAGTTATTTATTCAAGTTTAGCTCAATGGACTCCTTATGAAGGCCAAACTTAAAATTTAACGCGCCCATTCACTGCGGGCGGGAGCTTGATCGTAAAACAACGGGCAAGAAAATCGTCAAGTTTGGTGTTTTCTTCCGCCAGTTTCCTATATGTCACGAAAACGTCAATCTATCAGAATTAAGTCATAGAAACCGGAAAATTAGTTCAAAATCGTACTGACTTTAAATCGTTTCTCTTAACACCTCACGATATTATTTACTATCTCACCGTCATTTTGTCAATGTAAGAGATTATTACAAGCTTTCGTCAGTGGCTTCGACCTTGAGTAAAAAGGCGAAAAAAAATGTTAGACAAAGTTAAGTTATATTTAAATAAATACACACTTTATTTACCACCAAAAAAGAAATCCGTAGAAAAAACTCTTTAAGTGAGTTATTTAAGTATATTTCACGGAAATAATAATCAAAACTTATCTACCTTTATACTTGTAGGCCTTAAAGCAAAGAGTGCAAACTAAGTAAGTCACTATTGTATTCATTATATTAAGTAGACATAGGTATATAGGGCTCCAACCAAAATCTGAGGAGCTTAAGCCAACTTCACCTGCAAGTGGTGCACCTGACGATCAATGGACGAGGCTCTGGCGAACGTAAAAGTTCCCGGTAAGCAGCAATGGGATCGCCACACATTACGCGGGACCAACTACATAATTGTCGAAGTGTGGGCGTATAATTTACATCTGCCTATCCTTTCGGGGAAACAGGCGTGATTGTATGTATGTAGTAAAGACATATCGCATGCTTAATGGAATAGTGACTTAACTCAAAAAAGAAGATTTTTGAGACATAACAAAAGAAGATTTTCTAAATAATACTTGTCCTACTTGTAAGCGCATAAATTGAAACTTATTTATTAATCAGTAATTTTACTTGTGTTTTGAACGTTTAATTAACATTAATTCGATCTCAGTATGAAATAGAACGACTATATAAGTACGTAACTCAAACCTGACCTATATATTAATGGGTCGATGTTCCTTTAAGCATGCGATATATAAATTATATATAACTTATTACATTGGCGCTGGATTACTCTCATTTATTTCTAGTGATGTCGTAAAATAGTCTTCATTTACTTATAATTACCTAAAAAGCTAACTTACAGAAAAAAGTAAATTAGAAGCAATGTTTTGCCTCACAAAAAAATCAACACATTTTGGCGATTACTTTTTGTTCAACTTTTTGTTTTTTAATTACTAACAAACTTCGTTTTTACGACTGTCATTTCAGTTTCGATGGAATTCACTTTTATTTTTATGATTTCATGTAAAAACAATACATTTATTACGACTGTTTATGTTTTAAGTATTTTCTATTTACAGACCTTGAAAACACAAAAGAGGTTGGCTACTATTTTTTTAACGAACAATGGAAAAAGGAAGCCGACAAGCATAACACCCAAATTTAGTTTTTTACAATTTTTAAGCAAAAAGTTTTGAACTTTCACTTTTAATATAGGAACACTTTTTAAGAGCAGTAAAAACCTAAGCGAATAATTCCTTTTTTTCTGTTAAAAAAGGGGTAGCAGTCTCAGATATTGTAAGATAAACAAAAGCTAAGTGCTTTTTGACAAAAAAAAAACAATAAAACGCACCTGGTATCGATTTTTTATATCAATGTTTATTATAATCAAATAAGTTCCTCTTCCTGCCGGAACATTGTGGGCGCCTCTGTTTTTTCCTCTTGATTTTATAAAAACCTGTCGTTGTCCGCTTTCTGATATTAGACCCTAGCTTCGAGAATTGAGGGTTGAAATGAATCTTAAAAATGTTAATCGTGCGTTTTTTTCTGCATGATTCGAGGTTTATTGTGGCAATGTGTTCTTTTAAGATTTTTTATTCGTTGTTTATTCTAAATAGGTTGTTTTAGGCAGATGTCGTTATTGACGAGTGTAACTATTGAAATTAAAAGGCGGTAGTGGGCCTATGATTTAAGTTGTTATAATAGAATTAAGACTCCTTAAGGTAAATGCACCTTATTCCGAGGGGTTCTAAAAATGGCATCATATTCCGATGTATTTAGAAAAACAGTTATTTAAAGCAATTTACTGGTTACTTATGGTCTGCATGATAAAATAATGAATTAATAATTATCTGTTCATATTCATTTATACAAAGGAGAGTTTAGTATGGTCACACTGTAAAATAATCGGTCATTTTGCCGCGGGGAGCGGCGTCGAAAGCACACTTCATACATTTGGGACCTTATGCACGTGAGTATTACGATTTGCCAAATAGTGTTTTACGTAATAATTTTATACAACGCGAGTTTTCGTTTAGGTTGAAATATTGAAAGGATAATATTTTTTATCGAAAACACTTAAGATTTGAGTATTTTATTTGCAAATTAGCAAGAAAATAAGTGTTTAAAATACCGCGGCATTAGGTGCAAAATATTTTAGTGTGTTCCTAAAAGCCGATGTATACCACGGAAACACAAATTTAAAGACATTTAGTTTTTTTTAATTTCGGTGTCTGTTTTATGATTATAAACTTTAATGTGTTAGTTCTGACTTAATGAATAACTCATACATTTAATAATCTATTTCCGAGGTACACCGTGGCGTCGCATTTACTAATTATAGCAGGTCAAAAATTGTTTGTACAGGTACTTTATTAATACGTTGTATAGAAGATTTTAGTGAAGACATTAGGTTTTATAAGTGTTCTGTTATTATATGTATGTACTTTATATTTGTTTTCCTTTCATATTGTAACTATACATTATTTTATTTGCATAATATTAAAAAATCTTTTACTTTTTAGTACTCGGAATTAGAAACTTTGATTTAGCATCATAAAACGCTATTCCGATGTATTTACGTCGGAATAAGGTTACATGAGTACCTAATTCCGATGTATTTACGTCGGAATAAGATTACATGAGAACCTAATTCCGAAGTTAGTTAAGACCCTGTTTAAATACAGAGTGTTCATTATTTTATGTGCTTAGTAGATACGCGTTTAGTAACTGAAAGAATACTAATCATCTATACAAATACATAAAATTGGAGTGTGTGTTTGTAAAAAAATATAATAAAATTATTTTTTTTACGTTTAGTTTTTTTTTAATTGCATGTATTTTATTTATTTTATTATATTAAAGAATATTACAGAATTGATTTAATATAAAAAATAAACAGATTTGACTTTTAAACATCATGTATAATTCTCCCTACACAGTTCCCTTTCTATTTTTATACTCGGAATTAGGACCCAAATGCATCGGAATTACGATTTTTAAATCGGAATAAGGTACCTCGGACTTTTTTATATTTTTATTTATTTTATCAGCTTCAATAACCTTCTACTGACAAACTGCAAATATTTTTCAAAAATTTGATAGCTAACACTTCTGATAAAAATATAAAATTGTACACAAAGGTCCGATAAACACTTAATTTATAATGTTCTTTCGTGTTATGTTAAAAACAGCGCGGAATTAGGTGCCTTTACCTTAGTTGTTAATTTTTGGATAACTTGCACCGCTTTGGTGGAAAAATAAAAACAAACAAAAAAGTTGTGACGCTTTTATGAAATGAAATGAAATAAAATTTTATTTAGACATAAATACACATAAACAAAAAACAGTATTCAAATCAGTAAACAATTTTTACACAGTTTACATATAGTATGCCTAAAAAGGACTCCACTCAGCATGTGCTGCAGTGGAGGGCCACAACAGCGCTGGTCTTCCGTGGAGACCTTATAACTTACGTGTGCAACAGCCACACTTTACTAGCAAGTTTAGATAAAAAACATTGTAAAATTGTTAAAGCGTGCGAAAGGAGTTTGCATTTTAATTTCAAAAAAGGAGTAACAAAAAAATTGTTTTTCTTAAAAACCATAGCTATGAATACAATAGAATAGCATATGGAGTGTGGCATGTGTTTTTTTAGTGTTTTCTACTTTTAAGACACATTATTCATTGTCTAGTATAGCAGGTATACTCATTATAATCCTAGTGTTTATCCCGATTGTGTCTTAGACCACCAATAGATTACATTCCATCTATTGAGGAGGCTAATTTTCAGTACTTGACTTTATAAGGCCGATATGATGATTAAAACACACTTAAAATGACTCTAAAGTATTACGCATAGAGCATTATTCGGTTACTACGTTATATTAATCGGTCCATAAGTAAAATAGAAAACCATCAAAGTAGTCTAATAAATATCACATGTTATACCCAATGTTTAATAAAGTTCAGTACAATCTTCAGAAGAATCTCTGCAAGTGGTCATATTCAATTAACTGTTTCTATATTATTTTTGGAATCGGTAGAAACTTTTAAAACTGCATCCGTCCATCCATCGCCCTGCGTGACGCCAACACAAACCTTTGTATTTAAAAGCAGACCCTTATTTTTTCTTTCATCCCTTAGAATGTTCAAATTTCTTTACCTGCAGCCACCCTCTTTGCATCTAAACTCAAATCCAAATTAATTTCTACTCCATTGTCAACTTTATTAAAATCTACTTGAGTTGATATTGCTTTAACAACGTTATCACTTGCATCCTTTTCTTTTTTGGTTACTTCTGCAACATCTTGTGAAGCATCTTCAAAGACTTAATAACTTACTGGATCCCTGTTAAGTATTGTATTTTCAATTATATTAGGTTCGTTTAGAGATGATTTTTCTTTGGCTTATTTTTGTAAGTCGTCATTAAAGAAAGGCAGTCTAAATAGATTTTCGCTACGTAAATGTGCGCTTCCTGGAGTTTTGGAATTTATTAGAATTAGTGACGGCTCATGTTGTTTCATAGTTTTAAAGATTTTTAAAACGGACAACGCCTGTTTGTTGTCCAGATTATTTAGTGGTTGATGTTATTTATTTATTTAGAACAGGTACAGAGAAATTGATAAAATGAGGAGATATTGGACATAGGGCACAGCTTATTCCATTATGAAATCTCTTTCATTTTCCTTTAAATTGGTGTTTTGTAGACTTTGTAGACTTTAATATTATAAAATAAAAAAATTCGTAATGTGATTTAATCGCTTACATTTTTATGAAAAAAAATGTAGATAGGTACAATCACCACATGGAACCGATATTTTCTGGATGAATACAAATATTTTTTGCAAATATATATTATGACGACCGATATGGCATGGTAGCGCATGGTACCGCAGTATCCTGAGGTCGTGGGTTCGATTCCCGCACAGGACAAATATTTGTGTATGTAAATATGAATATCTGTTCTGGTCTGGGTGTTTTCATATGTATATTTATATATGTTTACCCGTTGTATAGTATCCATAACACAAGTTCTTAATGATACTTATCTTGGAACTAAATAATTCGTGTAATTGTCAGAAAATATTTATTATATTTATTTAGTATCCATAACACAAGATCTTAATTATACTTATCTTGAAACTAAACAATTGGTGTAAGTGACAGAAATATTTATTTGTCTCAGCTTAAACCTATTGGGCTTGAAAGTTACAGCACCTACCCCACACACCTGTCTCCACCAATCTGTACTTAGTCTGCATAGTAGACTACGACCAGAATCGTTCTAAAGTTTATGAGATTCAGTGAAAAGGGTATCTAGACCTATATTAAGTAGATATTTAACAATGGTTACTAAGCAATCAATAAACATATCTTGTAACTTTTTTTTTGAATGCATACTTTAAATATACAGCGCACAATCAGAGTCCTAAAAACCTAAATATATTTTGGAGACGGACAGAGCATTTTTTTATAATAAAAGTTTTTCTTGAAATTTTCTTATCGTTCAAGTTATAAATATAAAGTATATAACACAAATAATTTGCCAGAAAAAAACTTAATTTGAGAATATAGTAAGATAAATTCAAGAACTTGTATCATCATATCCTAGCATTATCCCGGTTGCCATAGACCTAGGCGTAGGACCCAGGGTCTGCTCACTGGTTCACCCAGATTTTACTGAATTCCAGTTATTACGTGGAGCGACTGCCGTCTGACCTTCGCAACCCAGAGGGAAACATCATTCTATGGTTTAACCAGCTGTCAGTCTGTTAGAAGGCACTGACTTACTAATAACGACTGCCATAGATGTTCATGACAGCCGGAACCAACGGCGTAACTTGCTTTCCGAGGCACGGAGCAAGCGATCAATACGCACATAACTTCGAAAAGTCATAGGTACGCCACCAGGGTTTGAACCCGAGACCCTCTGAATTTAAAGGTCTCGCCACTGGGCACTCGCCGCTCCAAATTCAAGACCTTGAATGATATACTTAATCAAAGTAAAGTAAAGTAAAGTAAATGTTTATTCGGAGCAATTTTACACCATGAATATTACAAAAAAAAGAAACTAAAACTAAAAGAGCACATTGCTACCGAAATGGATGCCACTTAGCTCATGCCCTGGCAAAGAAATGTCAAGACGCTGATTTTCAGTGGCTCCAATCAGACCACAAAAACAAAATTATTAGGCAAACAACAGGTAAATTAAATTCGACAGTAAAACCAAATGACAACACAAAAAAACAAAAAAAAATTAAATAAAAATCATTGAACAGAAAAGCACATAACACTGAACAGAAAAACTATTATAAAAAATAAATAAATCAGGTTAGTTTAATGATTATTCTGAAATAAATTAGTGGCAATTTTTAGTCGTTTGTGTTACATTTAATTAATTATTTCCTTAACACTATATATAAGATACTATACTAGTAATAGGCTTGTATCTAAGTTAATATTATTAATACAAAAACAGGTTCCTTGCTTGCAACAAAGTTTCTAAATCGCTAACATAGTTGAAATTTTGTATAAAGATAAATCATAGTTCGAAAATACACTGTAATAATGCGTGAGACGCGTTAAATATAAACGCGGGAGAAGCCAAGGTCAATAATTAGTCAATAAAATAGGATACGGCGGTGGCACCAAATGGATTAAGCCATCAGCCATGGATAGAACTAACTTCAAAGTTCGCCGAAAAATCACAATTGTCCATCTATCCGTAATAAAACTAAAAACAGAAAAAAAAACGTACTGACAGTACTAGCGTAGTGACAGATCAGATAGTGTTGCTATAACTAAAATTTTAAATTCACATTAAAATTATACAGTCCGACCATGTTACCTCTGCATCGGAATATTGGCAACCCCATATGCAAATACACGATACTTGTAAATATAACAAGCATTATAATTATAGTAATGTAGAATATATTTTAAAAGCATGTTTATCGATGTGGCTGAATGCAAGTCACACCTTTACCTATGTAAAACTAATAGCTTAAACTATGTTTTTTTCTTTTTTAAATAATGGTTTCGTGCGTTTTGCACATTTGGCCAATGTCAAGTAAGATATATTTTATAAACATATAAATTATATTAAATGAGAATGAGTGGTGATAAAGATGATAAATGGTAGATGAGATGCTCTCCCCCTAAACCCCTAGAGTCCTCAGTAAATAAAATAAATGAATAAATACTAACACTCATGTACATTCACAAACACTGAACGGTTACTAATCCACCGTTATTACATATAAATGTTCGACATATCATAAATTTTAGAAAATAAAACAAAACTGCAGACATGACGCTTCACTTTCCCGCCAAGTGTACTTAGGTTATTTTTAACCAGAAAAAAATAGTATTTTTTCTGACTGTAGCTAAATTATATTAATGTAGTAAGTTCAAATAATACGTTGTATTGATTATATTAAAGCATTTCAGTTTAAATTTAGATTGATTTAACACATCGCAAACAAAAATTATTTAAATTCCACAAATTATATTTGAAACTACTTCCAACAATAATAAATTATAGCGAAATAAGGTTTTATTCATTGCACAAGACTTGTTGAATAGGAACACCTGAGCTTCGACAAAAGATATCGTCCCCTTCGCGTAAAAAGAGCTTTTGAGGAAAAAAAACCTATCCCACGATGCATGTTTTTTTGTCAAAAAATCACTTTTTATGGGCTCAGATATGTCTACCGAGCTTTTTATGGCATTTCATTAGACATCATTGTGCGTGTGCTCATAGATGTAGTTTTTGTAAAAAGATAATTTTTTGCAATTTTTTACTGCAATTTCTTTTTGCATTTTTTTTCCGGATTTTTATTAGGTCAGTGGTCTGCATGGCGAATTTGATCTGAATTGATGTACAAGAATGTTCCGATATAAAAAACTGCGCTTTCTTTTTTCTTTTTTTGCTTTAATAACAATATGAAATTGTCATTATTGTTCCTTTATTATCACTCAATCGATAACTTTAAATGGGGGCTATGGTACAACTGTTCTCCTTTGAAATGTATAACCAATACTGTACCATCTCATGTATGCAATTCATATTATATTCTTGGACATATCATACAGTGTTTTTAGCCCCATAATAGCTTTGTCTAGACAAATAATAAATATAAATAACAAATATTTTTTAACAATTATTTAGTTCCAAGATAAGTATCATTAAAAACTTGTGTTATGGATACTAAATAACGGATAAACATACATTAATACTTTATGTACATAGAGAAACACTTAGACTAGAACAAATATTTATGTTCATGCTCACAAATATTTGTCCTGTGTGGGAATCCAACCCACGACTTTAGAGCGGAGAGCGGGTATACTCGCCACCACGCCATATCGGTCGTCTATATATATAATATGCATAAATAGTAGGCGTTTTTTTGTAAATACTACATAAAATACTGGAAGTGTCAAGTGAGACGCCTATTTCAGCAATATTACAGCAATCAACCAAGGTGAGAGATATTTAGAACATTTAACACCACGCGGACTCAGCGCTGGTGTAGCGTACCGCTGTTAGAATTGACGTAATATATATTGTAATAAAGTCTGATAACTTGGCTTAACCGTATAGAAAGAAAGGAATGAATACATTTATTCAACACTTCCATAAATACTTATCATAGTTAGTTCAGAACATTAAAAAAAACGAGCGGCGATAGCCCAGTGGCGAGACACCTTGCCTTTAAATTCAGAGGGTATCGGGTTCAAACCCTGGTGCAAACATATAACTTTTCGAAGTTATGTGCGTAATTATCGCTTGCTTCGTGCCTCGGAAAGCACGTAAAGCCGTTGGTCCCGGATGTCATTAATATCTATCGCTGTCGTTATTAGGAAGTCAGTGTCTTCTAACTAGTTCTAACAGACTGACAGCTAGTTTAACCATAGAATGATGTTTCCCTCTGGATTGAAGACGGCAGTCGCTCCACGTAATAACTGAAATTCAGTCAAATCTGGTTGAACCAGTGAGCAGACCCTCCCGTGTGGAGTTGCCAGACTCCCATCAGGCGCGTCCCCAGGTGGCGGATAGGGGCATGCCACACATTGTGGTACCGGCTTTTAAATAATGTAAGTCCGGCGCGGACCAAAACTGGCAGGGGGGAGGGGGAGCGTTTGAGGCTCCCAGGAAGCAGAGCCTTCCAGAGGTGTCGCCTTGTCCCACCTTCTTGACTTCAAGTCGGTCGGGGCGAGGATGTGCAGTGGATCTCGCCAAATTGGTCTGGCTTGGAGTAGGTACCCTATGGGTAACTAAGCTTAGGGCTTAGGTAGGTAAGGCTAGACTGGTCTAGGTGGGGCTGGTAGGTCAGGTCAGGCTAGGCTAGTTTAAGCTAGGCTACTTAAGGCTAGGCTAGGTTAGGGTGGGGTAGATTAGGCCAAGCCAGATCAATTTGGATGCGGTCTCCAGCACAGGTGCCTGATATCTTTTATATAAATATTTTTCATTTTGATTGTTTTTGGTGGGTCCCTCTTTTGGGGGGCAGTGGACCTTTTGTTGGTCGGTGTATGGCGGGCGGTGCTCGCGGGCTGGGTTTTTCCCAGCGGGAGGTGCACTATGTGTGCTTACACTTAAAAGTGTGGTGGAGTTCCCTTAGGGGTACAGTGGCCGCTTTTTTCAAGCGGCGTGGTATGGCGGACCTTCAAGGTCCGCGGCGCGGCGGGTCTAGTGGCCGCAGTTTTGCGGTCGCTGGGTGGGCTTTGGCCCTCCGTCGGGCGACCCGTTTCCCCATGTATGTGCCCATGCATGGGGCCGGGGGGACTTGCCTTTGTTGGTCGGTCCCGAGTGAAAGGAAAATCACAATAAAAAACCCTCAAGTCTCCGTAGTTGGGAACGTGGCTGCGGGGGGCCTTCGGGTGGTGGGCGGAGTTACGGTCCACCGGCTAGCGCCAACCCTGGGGTACCTCCCGACCCCCCAGGTGTATATAGGGTTGCTTGAGTATTCGGCTCTGCTCAAGTGGACGTCTATTACCGTTTTACTCGTGGGATTTTAATGGAAAAAATAAATTTAAATAATTCGCAGGGGGGGGCGTCTTCGGACGCAGGGAACGATGGGAGTGTGGAGGTGAGGGCTCTCGGGCCGGTGGAGGTGTTAGATATATGTTTCATATCCTCTGACTCTGAGTCGTGCATGAGCATGCAATCGACTCAGAGTAGGGAGCAGCAGGGCCAGAAACGCAAGGTGCTGACTGGGGAGGACAGCTGCAAAAAGAAAAAATTGAAGAAGAAGGTGCACGTGCCTCCAGAGGTCAAGGCGGCTAAGCGCCAAGCGCTTGACCTCCAGAACGAACTGGAGATGGCGGAGGAAGCAGAGTTGGCGCGCAACCTCAGGGTACCCGGGGAGACGGCCGCTTCGGTTGCGGAGAGGGTATTCTTCGACTTGGGGGTCATCGCGAACGTGGCCCGCAAGTCGGGGAACCTCAAGGGCACGTTTCAGCGTGCCCTTAATGAAGCGGTCGCCTCCCTGAAGGAGGCCTTCTCGGACCTCAAGGGGAGGACAGTGACGGAGGAGACGGGGATGCTGCAGGCGGACAATGTTCGCCTGCGCCAGGAAATAGACGGAGTGCGGGCTGAGTTGGTTCAGCTGAGGGCCGAGCTGGCTAATGTTCGGCCTCAGCAAACCTCAGCGGTGGAGGCAGCTGCCCTTCTCGCGGATGACTCACTGCGGAGACTGATCATTGATCAAGTCTCCAAGGTAGTCAATCCGCGGCTGGAAGGGCTGGAGAGTAGGCTGCCACCTGAGCCTCGTCTTCGTCCGCCCCTGGCGGCTGACAAAGCTGCAAAGGTGGCGCCTAAGGAGGTGGCCTCGTCGTCGGGGGTCCAAGGCACTCCCGCGACCAAGAGGTCTAAAAAGGTACCTGGTGGGGGTGGGCATCCGACTGCCCTTGAATCCACTGCCCAGCCTGCTGTCACGTCGGCTGGCAGTGGTAACGTCAAGGGTAAGAGCAAAGGGAAAGGGAAGGGGAAAGGGAAGGGGATAGTCAGTGCGCCGCAACCGCTTTCGGTCACCCCGCCTGCTCAGCCGGTGTCCAACCAGCCAGGTTGGAACCAGATAGTTAAGGTGAATGGGAGACTGAAGGCGGTACCCGAGGGTAGAGCGCCGCGAGAGGCAGCTCCTACCAGGCAAGCACAGACTACCAGGAAGAGGAAGCAGGGGAAGCAGGGGAGGCCGCTGCGGCCCCCTACGTCGGCGGCGGTGGTAGTCACCTTATCGAAGTGTGCGGAAGAGCGAGGCCTCACCTACGGTGCGGTGATAGCCGAGGCTAAAGCCAAGCTCAACCTGGAGGAGCTTGGTATACCCGCGGTGAGGTTTCGCCAGGCTGCCACCGGAGCCCGAATTCTTGAGGTTCCTGGGGCAGCGCAGGGCGACAAGGCTGACCAGCTTGCCGAGAAGTTGCGAGGCGTCTTCGGCTCCTCCTCCGACGTGCGAGTGAACAGGCCCACGATGATGGCTGATGTCCGTATCACGGGTCTGGACGACTCGGTGTCGAGGGAGGAGCTGGTGGCGGCAGTAGCTAGGGCCGGCGGATGTTCGCCAGACAATGTGAGGTGTGGCGACATCCGAAAAACCGGTTTTCTCGGAGCGGGGGCAGCAGTGGTGAAGTGCCCTATTGCAGCTGCCCATAAAATTGCGGCTGGTAGGTTGCTGGTGGGCTGGGTTTCGGCTGGGGTTAAGGTCCTGGACCCACTCCCACAGCGGTGTTACAGGTGTTTCGCGACGGGCCATGTGGGGGCCCAATGCAAATCGGAGGTTGACCGCAGTGATAGTTGCCATCGCTGTGGTCAACCTGGTCATAAGGCCAGAGTCTGCGCCGGTAAACCCCACTGTCCCGTTTGCGAGGCAGTGGGAAAGCTGGCGGATCATCGCCCTGGGGGCAAGGCCTGCGCCAAGTCCCCAAGGAAGAGGGTGGAGGGGGGGGGGCAAAACTCCTGTGGCTGCAGCGAGGCAATCTCCTGCCGGTATGTTGGTGGTGAGTGAAATGGAGGTCCAATAATGTTTGTGGACCTTCATTTCATTCAGGCGAATTTAAACCACTCTGCTGCGGCCCAGGACCTCCTGCTCCAGGCTCTGGCGGAGCGGCAAGCTCACGTTGCGGTTGCAGCTGAGCCATACCGTGTTCCAACTCGATCTGATTGGGTTGGTGATGCGGATGGCTCGGTTGCGATAATTCAACGTTGCTCGGCGGGGGTTCCGACACTCTCTCCGGTCGCGGGGGGGCGGGGTTTCGCGGTGGCTCGCATCGGGGAGCTGGTGGTTGTGGGAGTTTATTTCTCCCCTAACCGCCCGCTCTCGGATTTTGAGGCCTACCTCGTGAACCTAGGGGCTGTCGTCAGTCAGAACTGTACGCGTCATCTCATCATTCTCGGCGACCTCAATGCCAAATCTTTGGCTTGGGGTTCGAGGGCGAGTGATGCAAGGGGTAGATCACTGGAGGTGTGGTTGGCAGAATGCGGCCTTAGCGTGCTAAATCGCGGTTCGGTCGACACCTGCGTGCGCCACAACGGTGGCTCTGTCATCGACATCTCCTTTGCGTCGGCATCACTTGCCAGTCGCGTTCAGGGATGGCGGGTACTGGAGAGGGTGGAGACGTTATCAGACCATCGATACATCTCCTTCCTCATACGTGCGCCTCATCGGGACTCCCCTAGGAGTTCTAATGAGCCTAGACTGGAGGGCCCGCGTTGGGCTTTGAAGCGCTTAGACAGGGATCTGCTGGTGGAGGCTGCTCTTGTACAGGCTTGGCAGCCTGCGCAGGAGCCAACAGATGTGGACGGGGAGGCTTCCCGTTTCGGCGTTGCTTTAACGCAAATCTGCGATGCGGCAATGCCTCGCGTGGGAGCTCCCCCGTCTAAACGTCAAGTCTACTGGTGGACCCCTGAGATAGCCCAGCTTCGTCTGGTGTGCGTGGCAGAGCGTCGGCGCTTCCAACACTACAGAAGGCGCCGGAACCGTCGCGAGGCCGAGGAGGATCATCTGTACGCCACATATAGGGCGTCAACGCAGGCTCTGCGCTTAGCGATAAGCCAATCTAAGGCTGCGGCATGGCGGGAGCTGCTGGCGACCCTAGAGCTGGACCCGTGGGGCAGGCCGTACAGATTGGTCCGGCAGAAGCTTCGCGTTTGGTCTCCGCCGCTTTCCAGTAGTATGGAGCCGGAGGTCCTCGACCGTGTGGTGGAGGTCCTGTTTCCGGACAGGGGTGCAATCTTTGTACCGCCTGTTATGGCGTCGGCGTCTCTGCCGCCGCTGGAGGACGAGCTGATTCCTGAGGTGTCGGCGACCGAACTGGGTGTCGCCGTGATGCGCCTCAGGAGTAAGAACAAAGCCCCGGGGCCGGACGGCGTTCCCGGTCGGGCTCTGGTCTTGGCTCTTAGCGGGGAGTATGAACCTCTTGAGCCATTCCTGAGGGGTCTTTACAGCAGATGCCTGCGGGAAGGGGTCTTCCCCCTTCAGTGGAAGGAGGGTCGGCTGGTCCTTCTCCGCAAAGGTAATCGTCCGGCTGATGATCCCTCGGGGTATAGGCCAATTGTGTTACTCGATGAGGTGGGTAAGCTTCTGGAGAGAGTGGTCGCGAACCGTCTTGTCGAGCACTTGGAGGGTGTTGGGCCCAATCTGGCCGACGCTCAGTACGGGTTCCGCAGAGGCAGGTCTACGATTGACGCTATAGGTCGTCTGCGGGACCTGTCTGAGGAGGTCGTCTCCGAGGGTGGGGTATTGATAGCAGTTTCTCTAGACATAGCGAACGCTTTCAACTCCCTACCCTGGGAAACGATAATGGAGGCGCTCTCATATCATAGGGTGCCTCCATACTTGAGGCGGCTGGTGGGTGACTACCTCTCTGATAGAGCGGTAGTCTATCCCACCAGAGACGGAAGAGGGGGTCGTCGGCGTATGTCGTGCGGTGTTCCTCAGGGGTCTGTTTTAGGACCCTTGCTTTGGAACATCGGCTACGATTACGTCCTGCGCTGTGCTAATATGTGCGGCGTGGGCGTAATTTGTTACGCCGACGACACCCTCGTATCGGCCCGGGGATCTGATTTCCGGGCCGCCACGTTGTTGGCCACTGCCGGTGTGGCGTCGGTGGTGGCGAGGATTCGGCGGCTGGGTCTGACGGTGGCCTTACACAAATCCGAGGCCATTTGTTTCCATGGTCCTAGGAGAAGGCCGCCGTCGGGCTCCAGTATAGTGGTGGGCGGAACTCCCATCCCTGTCAAGGATACGCTGAAGTATCTCGGCGTGGTCCTTGACAGCAGATGGGACTTCATGGAGCACTTTCGGCGGTTGGCGCCGAAATTGGTGTCCACTACGGGCGCCCTGAGTTGCCTATTACCGAACCTGGGGGGGGGAGACGGGAGTTGCCGCCGCCTGTATTTGGTGGTGGTGCGATCGATGGCTCTCTATGGGGCCCCGATCTGGGCGAGCTCCATGACGAATCGTCATAGGGCTCTGCTTTTCCAGGCGCAGAGGACTATGGCGATTCGGGTGGTGAGAGGATATCGCACTATCGCCCATCAGGTGGCGTGTGCGATTGCCGGGTCCCTTCCGTGGGACCTCGAGGCTGAGGTGCAATCCTCGGTCTTTTGGCGGGTGGCGGAGGATCGGAGTCAGGGCTCCTGCCCCACACCGGACACCGTGGTGCGGTGGCGCGGTGCGGCCCAGACGGCGGCTCTGGGCAGGTGGCGGCGGCAGTTGGAGGCTGCAGCCAGCGCTGGAGATTCGTCGTCTCGGCGCCGAATATTGGCGGGGATCGGGCCCATCGTAGACAGATGGGCTCGACGGAGGTGGGGGTCGGTGACTTTCCGTCTCACGCAGGTACTCTCGGGGCACGGCTGCTTCGGGAGATACCTGTGTGATGTCACGAGAGGGGAACCGACCCGGGAATGCCACCACTGTGGCTGTTCAGAGGACACTGCTCAGCACACAATGGTGGAGTGCCCAGCGTGGGCAGGGCCGCGAGCGACATTGGTCGCGGCTCTGGGGGATGGCGACCTCTCGCTGTCGACCGTTTTGAGAAAAATGGTCGACAGCGAGAGGGCTTGGGAGGCAATGGTCTCCTTCTGCGAGGACGTCATGTCGCAGAAGGAGGCCGCGGAGCGGGAGAGGGAGCGGGACCCGCTCTCCCTCCGGCTTCGTCGTGGACGCGGCGGGCGCGCCCGGAGGGGTGATACCCTCCGGCGAGCTGCCGCGTCTGGAGGGTCTCGGGCGGCGGGTGCGGGGGCACCTGAGGTAAGAGGGGCGCTAACGTTGCTCCCCTCTGGGGAGGTCCGCCCTCCACAACATCTTGGTGGGCGGATGCATCCGCTGGCGGGGTCGCGGACGACACGTGTTTACCGTGACCCCGTTCTTCCTGTGGATAAGCGGTGGGTGTGGGTCCTTGTTTAGTGGGTATTCCGCCCGATTGGTTGGTCGGTGGGGGCGGCGAGTCCCACATATCCTCGTCTCTCCCCCCCGGGGGGGCGAGGAATGCGTAAATGCATTTTTGGGACCTTAAAAAAAAAAAAAAAAAAAAAAAAAAAAAAGTGAGCAGACCCTGGGCCCTAAGCTTAAGTCTAGGGCAACCAGGATAATGCTACGATATGATGATGAGTTTATAACATAAAATACTTAAGTACTGAAATGGTGATATTGTATATAGTGATAGCCAGGAACAACGGCTTAATGTGACCGCCGAAGCACTCAACGTGTAATGTTAACACAAACGGTCACCCATATCAGGACTATAATATCGCATTCTTGCAAGTTCCCAATTCATATGTGCGCCACCAGGGTTTAAAAAAAAAATATATATATATTCTCTTACAATCACACCAATTATTTAGCTCCAAGATAAGTATCATTAAGAACTTGTGTTATGGATACTAAATAACAGATAAACATACATAAATACTTTTTTTTTTTTTTTTGTAAATACATACTTAAGATACATAGGAGAACACCCAGAACAAATATTCATGTTCATGCACACAAAGATTTGTCCTGTGTGGGAATCGAACCCACAACCTCTGGAGTGAAGTGCAGGTACACTGACCTCCACGCCATATCGGTCGTTGGACTTGAGATGCTCTGAATTTGAAGTCTATGGGACTCATCCCTGGGTTATTGCCGCATCAGATTGGCCTTTGGAAAACGTACTACGTCCCAAGAAGATTCTACTTTACTTTCATTAATTTATACACCGATTTTAACAAGATGATGCCTCGGACAAATGCTAGTTAAATTACGACTGACCTTGACTCCGTCTATAGAAATCAATACGCATTAAGTAGTTTTTGTTACCATACATACATAGAAATGTATGTAAGTAAGTATGTATGAATGTGTATATTTATAAAAGTGTTACTAAACTAGTTTTGCTATTGAAGATAAGTTTATAAATGATTACTCGGGGAATTATATTTTCTTTAACTATTAAAGTAAACTTTAGTATTTAATGTACGAGTAATTTAGCTATTTTTGAAGATGATTAAAACGTGTGTAGGAGTCCTACAAAGACCTATGGAGCCCAAGTCAACCTCGCCTGCAAGTGGTACACCTGCCGATCAACGGACGAGGCTCTGGCGAACATACCAGTGCCCGGTAAGCGGCAATAGGCTCGCCACCTATTATGAGGGACCAACAGGCTTGATAATATGTAAATACTTAAATGTAATAACGCCACTTCAATAGATTTCCTACGATATAGTAGGATATATATTTTAACTAAATAATAAATCATATTTCAACACGATAAACAGTAAGTCACCCAGGCGAAATCGAAGGCGCAAACTCGTAAATATTTACTAGCAAAAAATACTAGTCGGTAATTTTCTTTCTGATTAGATAAAGTCTAGTATAAGTTCAAGATTTTTCTTAAGAAGCCAAGTCTAAATTGTTACCCAAGACCCACCCCTCCTTAGTCTCCACTTCACACTGTGTACTTGACAAGGGCTAAATTAAAATGCTTTTCGACTGGAAACACTCAGAGGTTTCATACAAAACAAGATCAAATGTTGAACCAGGTTTAAAACTAGTGCTGTAACTTTTGTTTGATAATTTCATATTATCAGCAGTGGCAGCTCTGGTTTTAAACCTGGCTTAACTTTAGTTTTTTTTATAATAAGCCCCTCAGGCTACAACTATTTAAAAATATTTATGGTTGCGCAATTCATGTACTCCTATTTTTTCCTATGTGGGAATCAAACCTACGACCTCCGAAATGGATTGCGTTTATACTAACCATGTCACGCTATATTGTATTTTTTCATACTTTTATTACACGTGACTTACATGCACACACGTATCTGTTCCAACTGGGAATCGAACCCACGACCTCAGAAATGTATTGCAGTAATACTAACTATGTCACACAATATTGTTGTTGTAGTGATTATTTTTACTTTTATTATACATACATTCATTCATATCATGCGCCCACACTTCGCCAATTATATAGTTGGTCCAACGTAATAGGTGGCGAGCCAATTGCCGCTTACCGAGCACTGTTCGCCAGAGCCTCGTCCGTTTATCGGCAGGTGCACCACTTGCAGGTGAGGTTGGATTGGGCTCCTTAGGTCTCGGTAGGATCCCTATACACCTTTTATTATGTATGTCTAAGAATAAATTCTTACGAGTAATGCTTAATATATAACCAAGCACGTATTCGGCATATTAAGCAACCATGACATGACACACAGAGAGCGTCTCGTTCTATAGCTACTGGTTATACGCGCGTGTTTTTTTAAATATTTGGTATAATAATGCAGTTAAAATGTCTGACAAGTGTCTAAGTTAGCTTTGAGAGTGTTGCTTAGTTATGGAGCTGGTTAAACCAGTTTAAACTTGAAGTTTTAACCATTGTTTTTTTAAAAATTACGAATTTTTTTAAAAATTTTAATACTACCACTACAGTATAAAATAAAGTCACTTTCCGCTGTCTGTCTGTCGCTATTTATGCCTAGATCTTCAAAAATGCTGAACGGATTTTGATGCGGTTTCTGTTGATAAATAGTACGAAGTCGCGGGCGGCCGCTTGTATATTATAAATAAAAATTATAAAATTGTTTATACAATCACACCAATTATTTAGTTCTTAGATAAGTATCATTAAGATATTGTGTTTTGAATACTAAATAACGAATAAACATCGATACCTCCTACGTATAATGAATGAATGAATGAACATTTTATTGTACACTACATATAAAAAAGTAATAAAATCACATAAATAAATATATGGTACAATGGGCGGCCTTATTGCTAACAGCAATTTCTTCCAGGCAACCTTAGGATGGACAGGAAACAATAAATAAAAAATAATGAGATAGAGCAGGCACAACAGAGTGCTCTTGCCTACTTATAAGTAAATAATAAATTCACACATACATATTATGATATTTAATGTTAACTAAGAAAAAAGCAAAAATTCCAATTTCTTAGTTAACATATTATACGTAGGTTTCGATATATGAATACTTTTCTTGTGTAAATACATACCTACTTAATATACATAGGAAAACACCCAGACCAGAACATATATTTATATTCATGCACATAAAGATTTGTTCTATGTGGGAATCGAAACCTCGACCTTAGGAGCGAAGTGCGGTTGTACTCGCCACCACGCCATATCGGTCGTCGAATGTATGTACCAGTGTCGTAGCAAGTGGAAGGATGTGATCTCTGACTACCCCTACGGATGTATTGTGTGATAGTATGTATTAATGAAGATCGCTCATAGCCCTCTATCCCTTTTGTCCACTTTATTATTTTAATTATTATTTGTGATCAATAAAACATTGATGGTATCACCATATCCTAGCATTATCCTGGTTGCCCTAAACTTAAGCTTATGGCCCAGGGTCTGCTTACTGGTTTAACCAGATTTGGCTGAATTTCAGATATTTTATGGAGCTACTGCCGTCTGGCCTCCGCAACCCAGAGGGAAACACAATTATATGGTTAAACCAGCAGTCAGGATGTTAGAAGGCACTGACTTCCTAATAACGACTGCCATAGATGTTCATGACAGTCGGGACCAACGGCTTAACGTGATTTCCGAGGCACGTAGCAAGCGATAACTACGAACATAACTTCGAAAAGTCATAGGTTTGCACCAGGGTTTGAACCCGAGACCCTCTGAATTTAAAGGCTAGGAGTCTCGCCACTGGGCTATAGCCGCTCAAAAAGCATTGAAAGTATCTGAATCCTCCAAAATCAAGACGTATATAAACATAAAAAACATATTTGTCCTGTGTGAGAATCGAATCTACGCTTCAGACAAACACTTATTAGCTCTAAGATTTTATTGTATACATAAATATGTCCGTTTTATGTAAGCATAAGCATAAATTGGAAGTTGTTTTCAACATCAAAAATACTTTAATAATGATTACCTTATACAGTAAATCTTAATTAATATATGTAAATAAATTCATAAATTTTGATTGATTATTTAAGTCACTGTAGTCATTAGTTACGGAAAATATTTACATATATTGAGGCGTCTTTTTTTAATAAACGGCTACTAAATTTTGAATTAATAGACACATATTGCTGTTTGAGTGATTGACGGGTTAATTAATTTATTAAAACCTAAAACAGCGTTTGAAGCTCCACGATTAGTAAGCATATATACATATATGTATATAATTAAGCATATTTCCCCGATTAGGCAGAGGCATATTATACGCCCACATTTCGCCAATTATGAAATTGGTCCCACGTAATAGGTGGCGAGCCTATTGCCGCTTACTGGGAAATTTTAAGCTCGCTAAAGCCATCGGTGACGGGCGACCATCGGTTTCAACACAACTCTCTTCTTAGACTCTCGCCTTCTAAAATATTTTTGACGACCGATATGGCGTGGTGGCGAGTATACCCGCTCTAGACCTAGTAGACCTAGGGGTCGTGGGTACGAGTCCCACACAGGACAAATATATGTGTGCATGAACATAAATATTTGTTTTGGTAAAAAAAAAGTATTTATGTATGTTTATCCGTTATTTAGTATCCATAACACAAGTTTTTAATGATACTTATCTTGGAACTAAATAATTGGTGTAATTGTAAGAAAATATTTATTTATTATTAATTAATGTTCGCCAGAGCCTCGTCCATTGATCGGCAGGTGCACCACTTGGAGGTGAGGTTGACTTGGGCTCCTTAGGTCTTGGTAGGATCCCTATACACCTTGGTAGGATACACCTTCTAATCTAATTTCTAAGTTATTGCGACAATTTAGCGACAAAACATCTAGTAACTTGCCGACCAAAATAAACGTACAAAAAATGATTATCAAGATTAGATATCACTATCTCGAACATATACTTATATGACTTACGCATGGCTGGGCATAAGTACAGTGTACACTGCCACTATTAAACTTAGCTCTTACTTACATAGGCATAAAGGCGATGTTAATTGCATTGTGTACAAGTTGTTGTACTGTCGTCTGTAGATTTATTAAGCAATGGCCATGACTTTCACGCACGAAAACAAGTTTATACTTAGCGTTCGTCTAGTATATATAGCTTGTACTCAAAATTGGGATATTAATTTTTATTTATTTATTTAAGTAAACATATTGCAATAGAATAAAAAAGAACAGTTATTTATTCAAATAGGTACACCGATAAGATCACACGCATACTTTAACTTGGACCATTGTTGTCAAATATATGAATTTAATAATAATTGTTATTATGATGTAACTTTTAGTAAAATATAGGTTCCGGACTCACATGAGAACCGATCACAGGCGTACACAACATCGCCGATACAGAGCACACATAAATTTGGGCAAAGGAAGATAGAACATATACTTTTTTAATTTTAATTTTTTAATTTTAGTTTCTGACACTTGTAAGTGTTCAATTCTTTAGTTCCAAGTTAAGTATCATCAAGAACTTGTGTTATGGATACTAAATAACGGATAAACATACTTAAATACTTTTTTTTGTAAATATATACTTAATATACATAGGAAAACATAAATAGATATACTCCTTATTGACCATAAAAACCTAAAAACTACAGTTTACAATATTGAAAAATTTATGTATATATAAATCCAATCTAGGCGGTCTTATCGCTAAAAGCGATCTCTTCCAGATAACCCGACGCAAAGGAGAGAACAGGGAAGCAGTAGGCAGAGCACATAATTTTTAAAAAGAATAAATACCAAACTACTTGTTTAATATGAATCAAATACATATATATAACACAAGTAGAGCAAGTACAGAATTATGAAAAAAGCGTAAGTAATAATCACAACACAATTTTTTTTTTTTAAGAAACAATTTTGTTTAATATTTTTATTCTATTCTTCAATTTTACAAAATTAAGTTAATCAAATTATAGTTTTCAGACTTCATTTGAACTTGTTTTTTTTCTTGTTAAGTCACTGTTTCTTGTACCGTGCTTTCAAGCGATCTGATGTAGCTATTATACCAAGTAAGTATACATTAAGACTATCTAGAACATATTGTACACTTGACATTGCTATAATGTTAGTTATAAAAGTCCACTGCTCGGTAACTAATTTCCGTAAACAGACTTACATCTTGCATGTATTAAGGTGTATAGGGACCCTGCCAAGACTTAAGGAGCCCAAGCCTACCTCACCGGCGTGTGGAGCACCTGCCGATTAATGAACGAGGCTCTGGCAACCATGACAGTTACTGGTAAACGAAAATAGTCGACTTTTTAAGTGCGACTAAGAATATAATTGGCGGTATGTGAGCGTCTAATATGCCTCTGCCTACCCCTTTGGGGAAACAGGCGTGATTTATGTATGTATGTAAGTATGTTTGTGATGTTGTATGTATTAGGTTTGAAGCGCTCGTAGCTCTGTGGTGTTTGGTGGTCGGAAACGATCACCGAAGTACAGCAGAGTTTACAGAAGTCAGTCCTTGAATGGACGACCGTTTGTGTGGCATTTGATATCGAGCGCTTCCGAGCTCGTTAAGCCGTTGGTCTCGGTTATCGCTAAATGTGATAGTCCTTAAGCCATTTTAGAGGCCTAATGGGCGGCTTGAAATATTCGCTCTAGGTCCGCGTGGTGGACTATGACCCAATACCCTCGCACCTTGGTGTGTGAGAGGAGGCTCGTGCTTAGTAGTGGGACGTTAATGGGCTGACATGATGATGTATGAGGTTTACTTAGAAAGCACTGGCAGGCTACAGCTATGTGTTCATTTGACATTGAGAGCTTATGTGATTGGAAAGGCGCGATGAACTGTTACTGTATGTTGAATTCGCTAAGCTCAGTTAGAGGATTGGGTAGTTTAAAAAGTTCTTATAGTCTTTATTCTAATGCTGTGCATTTCAAGGGGAAGACCACGTAAGACCTTTCATGACTAAATTCAGAAAATGTTGGAGAAAGGGCAGGTCAAAAGTACCCTAAACCGACGGGCTTATATGAGGAGGTTAATGAGTGTGAATGAAGCTAAAAGTGTGTGCCAAGATCGTAGCAAGTGGAAGGATGTGATCTCTGCCTACGGGAAAGAGGCGTTACATTATGTATGTATGTATGCATTTCGTGTGCGTATGACTGTATGAAGTACAATTTAAGCCATACAAGTCAAGAGGTCATATGGCGTCCTGCTCTAACGGCAGGACGCCATTCACCTGCTGCGGAACTGTTCGAAAAGGTTACCGCGGCCTCGGGACGTAGCAGGCACAAGAAGGAACATGGTTGGTGTTTAGTCAGTAAAAGTCTGACACACCCTCCCGCTTCCCCCATAGCGGGAGACGGTCATTTAAATTTCAATCCGTAAAAAACAAAAGACGCCAAACACCTACTTCCGCTATTTAAGCCAAGTTAGGGGCCACATTGGGTGGTTTAAAAAGTTCTAACAGTAGGCCGCCACACACTTGTCTCTAGGAATTGGGCTCGCGTGAAGATGTATGACCTATCTTATCAGACCTTGGTTTGTGGGAGGAGGCTCGTGCATCAGTAGTGGGACGTCAATAGGCTGAGAGTTTGATAGTAGCTGTTTTCAAACGTCAAGGGGCTTTCTGCAAACCAAGATCTAAAGTTAAATTAGGTTTAAGAATAGTGCTGTCATTATCTTCATTTTTTTTCAAATCAAAGTGTTTAATATTGAACTCAGACGATTGGTCCCAGAAAAGATTATAAAAGTTACCTATTCTATAACTTATTTTAAAGCTTATATAAGTAATTTTTTGAATTAATCCATAATAGATAAAATGTTTTTTTTTTGTCTTTAGTTTAAAGCTATTGTAACGAAAAAGGGTAATTTAAAAAGTACGACAGCAAAAAACACTAAAAAGTTCAATATAGTTTAAAAAGGAAAATAATTTTGTCGAATTTACTAGTGTATCAAAAAGAAAAACTGTGGAATGACCAAATAAGTATTTTTTAATTAATCAAGTGACACTAAATCAGTCTTAACACAACTCTTTAACCCAACAAAAAACAATGTAAACATAATATAAAAACGGCCACACCTTACTCTTATAGCAAGTGAATTGTTAGTAAAAACTGACGCAAAAACCCCCCTCTGAATAAAAATATTTTTTCCCAAAACTATGCATCCATCGACATGTTATATTCTGCGCATGGCATACGCACATCAGGTAGAATTTCTGAGGTTCGCAGGTAGAAAAAATCTATGGTGGATTTATAAAAAAAAGGATCATTCTACAATCCCACCCCGACACTCCTACGATTGCACTTTGTAGTGCGACTTAGTTGACTTGAGGCTTTGATTAAATGAATACAAGCTACTGTACTTAATAGTTGTTTGTACTAGCTAGCTACTCTCGTTCCGGGGGCCGGAAAATATAACTGAAAATAAGTAGTGTTCACAGAGTAGAACAGGTAAGCGTTTGTATAAAAGTGGATTTCGAGTGGTGATGTTTTTTAAGCCGGTGATCCGTTATAAGGTGGTTGTTTTTTATATTTTGAACAAAGGGCAGGTTAAAGTATCCTAACCGGCAGCGCATGAGAAAGAAAATTAGAGTGAATTATGCTAAAAGTATAAGCCAGGGTCGCAGAAAGTGGAAGGTTGCGAATATGAATGTATTACCGCCATAGACCTAAATTATAGGCGTGGTTAGGAAAGTTCTAACGCACTAACATTC
Organism: Musotima nitidalis; assembly: GCA_949126915.1. Taxonomy (NCBI): domain Eukaryota; kingdom Metazoa; phylum Arthropoda; class Insecta; order Lepidoptera; family Crambidae; genus Musotima; species Musotima nitidalis. The sequence goes on along the minus strand of OX421439.1, from coordinate 9,677,335 downwards.
CTCAAAAATCTCACCTGATTTATGACAAAGGCTCGTGCTCAGTAGAGAGAAATCGTGAAACCAGATATAAAATAATTTACTTGCCTATCTTTAATTTAAAACTGATATCGCATTTGGGTTCCTTTAAACAAAAACATCAATCTACGCAAATGTACATGTTATACGCTTAAAACTGTGGTTATTACTAATGCTATATATATAAAAAAATACTTTAGAATTATTATTAATTTATGGCATAAAGTATCTTTTAAAGTATCAAAACCTGAAAGCCTACTAAACGACGGGGGTGGGAATAAAAGCCGATGCGTCAGGGATGCGTATGCGCACCACGCACACAGACGCACACTGGCGCGCGGCCTTTGGAATTCACACAGCCGTAGCAGATTTATCGCTTGCCATGTGGCGACTAGAGATTTCTAAAGGAAACCAATAATAATTGTGAATTTTATGAAGTTTTGTATTTCTGTGCTCACTTTGTTCTATGCGAGAGATATTTGGGAGGCAGTTTTGGGATTAATTTTCGTGTCTTGAACATTTGATTTTGTGTTGCTATTGGAAATAATATTTTATTTAACACATTAAGTCAAGTTTAGATTAGACTGAGACTTGTATTACAATGTATGACAAGTATACAGGGCTGAGACAGATTAAATTAGTATCCTTTTTTTAAATCTGTCATGACGAAAATTTACTTATGATTTTATTTTGCGTATTTTTTTACTTTTTTACTATAGTTTGAATTAAGACGGATCCAGTGAGAGTCTACAAAATAATAACCTAGCTTTTTTCATTCTATAGTTTTTTTTAATTCTATAGTTGGAAGACATCTTTTATTTATAGTTTTAAGTTAAGGTAGTTTATTTAAGTTGTTTAGCTGTTTCTTTGTTTATTTTGTATGTCATAAATAATTACTCTATTATTTGACAGTTTGAAATAAATCTCCTTATATTCAGAAAGTAAATAGTAATAGTTTTTATTGACGACTGAAACTTATCTAGGTCTTAAACTTGGATGTCGATATACACGTTATGGACTTCAAAAGTTCCCCCACATGATTTAAGTAGCTGTACATTCATATTGGCCATGTTTTATAAGAATTTATTTATTTTGGATCTCCAACAAGAAATACACATTTCTAATATGTACATAATATCAACTGTTAACTGGCCCCGTGTTTTCTCAGATGCAGGAAATCACATCACGCATTATTAATATTCAATTAACATTTTCTTTTAACTATAACCTAGATTTATAATTTCAAAATGAAACAAAAATATTTTTTAAAAAGTCTTAAAGACAATTATTTTACAATAAATTATTAAATTAAGTTAAAATTATGAAAACCACACAAAACAATTCAGAAGTGAAGCATGAGATATTTACAAAAAGAAGAACCTACATATGTCTATTCCTTGTCTAGTATATTTAATAGTTTTACCTCTGCTTTTTTTGGAGTTAGGTGACGCTGTGTTAAATGTACGAGGATATTTTTATTTTAGAAGGCATTCTATTTTCCGTTGATATGTAATTTTTAGCTAATACTTGCTTTGTTTTTTTTATTACGAAATTTAATGAGGTTATAATTATATAAATAGCATACAAAAATGTTATTTCTGGTAAAGTTATAATTCTTTGGTATCCTTTGCTTTATAAATATTATATAAAACGGTAAACAACTTCTATTTTAAAACACACCTCGTCGTTTAGGAGATTCCACAATATATTTTGCACAATTATTTATCTATTACCTGTAGATTATAGTTATAACAATACATGTTATACATACATAAATTCACGCCTGTTTCCCCAAAGCTGGGAGAGGCATATACGCCAACACTTCACTAATTGTATAGTTGGTCCCACGTAATAGGTGGCGAGCCTATTACCGCTTACCGGGAACTTTTATATTTGCCAGAGCCTTCTCCTCCTATCCTAGTTATAGCAAGTATGTATTTTTAACTTTTATCAAATTACAATATATTTTTCACATTTCATTTCTTTGGTTTTGTAGAATTGCATAAACGTGATATGTACAAAATTTTTTTTTCCAAAAAAAGCTTAGCGTATAGTAATTGTAAGAATCGACCTAAATGATGCTGTCATTGTTTTAAATGTAAGTAGTTTTACAAATTCAAATTGAGACGCGACCTAACCCAATACCATAACAATAGGTTAGGTAGTATCAAAAAATCTAAATTGAAACAAAAACGAAAATTCAAATCCGAGCACGTGCCTAGAAAAAAAAATAAAAGAACATCGCAGTGTATTTGCAAAAACATCTACCACTTTTTGTTCAATCTTTTTGCTCCCAATTCAATGTTAGAAAAAGTCGAAATTTTTCTAAAGGACGCTCCTCGCGTGTGTCGTTATAGACTTTATTGTTTAAGACATAAAGCGTATGGAGCATACGTGTGTACTAAGGAACCCGTTAGGCAACTTGCCCTTTTTGAGTGGTTTTTGTTATGTTTATTTCAATTTCTGTTGCATAACAGGTCAGGGTGAAAATACTTGCTTTTTTCTTCTTAAAAAACCAGTATTCGGAAGTGATAGGTAGCTTGTGTTTTGAGGTTGCATTTTTTTACAAACAAGATAATAAAAGCTTTTTTTTTATAAATTGATGTATCAGAAAAAAAGCAATCAATCTGTTACAGATATTTTATGTGGCATTTGATATTATGAAATATGCACTTGAAACATTACGTTGCTTTGAAATTGCTAATTGGGGAAGAAAACAAAACATTACGTTGTTGAGACTAGTTGGAGGCTCTACAAAAAGCAAAACGCCACATCCATCCTACCTTCGCCGATCCACATTGAGTTCTCGTAGTGGAATAAAGTCAGAATTTCTCTTAACATGATATGAGAGAAGAAAGTGTGATGTTATCAGACTGGATGATTATTCAGTATTTACATATTATTACAGTACTTATTATACAGTATTAGTATTCTAATAATATTAGAAACTAGAATAGTTAGATATGTTTTTCTCAAAAACTGATTAACCAACTTAAATGAAATGAAATTAAACACACATACAGTTTATAAATAACCTGTATCAATATATATTTTGATTTTTACCCCAAATTTCATTTCATTCTGACCATAAATAAGCTAGAGAAGATTAGCACAAAATGTACTCTGTATTATTTATTCTATATTGTATTGCTAACAATGAACCAAAAAAACAATATTATGTAATTTAATAATTCTAAGTACCAGTTTCAATAAATTTAAGCGACGACTTGACGAGCATTCAAACACATGAAGTAACATGAATTACTAATGCTCAGAACTAATTACGCCTAACAAATAATAAAAAAGGTACCTGAGCAATTTTTTGCCGCCATAATTAAAGCAATGTAATACATTTTGACAGATGGTCGTCGGCCATTTTGTGCGCAAGATGGCGTAACCTAGCAACGGCGTGGGTGCAACAGGTGATCAGAACTTTTTGGAAAGATCCTTTTTTAAATTAGGGTAGCGGCCGGCGATACGCTTTGAGAGGCGATGGGAAGATTTTTTGGGATTTCGTGACATTTTTATGGATTCCCTTCATTGTGTGCGCCGTATGTTGGCATATCATTTTCTTAGTGAAAATTCAATTCTTTTTACATTCCACAAGTAAACATTAAGTGTTAGATTATGACAAATTATATCTTTGTGTGCCGTGTGGTTCCGGTCTGGAATAGTGGCACCCCTTCTCCTCTTACAGGGAATCATGAAAGTCGACAAAGAGAAATCCTCCGGATGATGGCCAGCAGCTTCATCCTCCGTATTGGCCTGAACTGCGGTCACCACCCGCCTGCATGGTGATTATGGGCAAATATTCCATCTTTTTTATTATCGTCCTCCCGGCCAATGGGGGGACCGAGAGTGGGATTCACTGCGGCAGACGCGACCACCGCAGTCCTACCCACTAAAAAACTTCCGACGACGCCCACTGCTGTTGAAAAGAGGCGAGGGTTTGTAGCTTCAAGCACCCCGCCCGCAGCCAACGTCCCCGGGATCAGAACCGGGAGGACCTCCTCAGAGAGGCGCGATGTGATGCGCCCCCCCTACCTCCTTGCGCGGCCATGGCGTAACTGGCCGACTTCTGGGGGAGTCTATGGCTAGATTATTCGTATTAAATATTATTATTCGTAAAAAAGTATTAATTTAAGTTGACAAATGGTTTATTAATTAGCCAGGCTTTTAATTTGTTTTAACATTTTAGGGACTTCTTGTTGTTGAAGTTGATGGTGACTCTTGAACCTAACCTTATAACCATAACTTTTTACTAAAGTCAAAAAAAACAATTTATTTTGAATGAAATTTGAAAAAAAAATTAATTGTTTCAAAAATGTGTCTCACGTTTTTACTCTCAACTAATGAATTGCTTAACCAAAAACCAAAATACTTTTAATATTTTCGTTAAAACTGTCACATGTGCACCACACTTGTCCACACTTCACAGGCCTCGATCGCCTGTCTTCGTTTCGTCTTCATTTCTTTGAATTTAAATTTTAGGTTATATTTTTTTTGGTAATGGATGTCCAAGATATTTCTTTTATTTTCATTAATTTATTTATTATATAGATTTGTACAACTATCCCATATGAATTCTACTGTGGCAACAACTATATAAAATAAATGATTAAATAAACAAAGTACATTGTGTTTTTATGCAAACAAGAAAATGATTTTATTTACAAAAACCTTTTAAAATGTTAAATATCATCAAGTTTTACAATTGAAGCAATCACTGGATCCCAAGCGAAGGAAGTAAATAAATCATAAGGAATTTGGCTTAGTTACTTTCGAGATCATTCCCTATAGTCAGAGTAGGCCAGACTGTCAGAACTTCGATAAAAATATATTTATAAATACAAGTTTTACAGAATACAACAATCATTTAATTTCAAGATAGCACTTGTGTTATGGATACTAAATAACGGATAAGTACCTTTATTTTGTAAACACATTCTTAATATTAGGAAAACAACCAGACCAGAACAAATATTCATGTTTATGCACACAAAGATTTTTCCTATGTGGGAATCGAACCTACAAACTCAGGACCGGAGAGCAGATATACTCGCCACCACGCCATGTAGGTCGTTGATTTCATAATTATTTATTAGTTAGAATCACAGAATTCTTTAATAATTAAACAAATTCTTAAATTAGGTTTTAATTAAAAGCCGCAAATTTTTTATTTCATTTAAAATAAGGTAAAACTTTAATAGAAAACAAGTATATTCTAAATATATGTTTAGAAATAAAATACTATGATTGAGTACTTAGAAGTCATCTTTTTTGACCTTTACTTAATGATTGTGCTACAGAGGAATGGATAAATATTATATAATACACATACATTATTTATTCCGCCGGTGATGTCATGGCTTGTCCGAAATTCTATAAGTTACTCCTTTGAAACCGCAGAGGCAAACTTATCAAGTGTATTGGCGGGACACGGGCTGTCCTCGTTTACACCGATACGTAATTGTCTTTCCATAAAAGAAATGTTGTTGTCTTTAAGATCAACAAGATTTTTAAATATAAATTTAAGAGTATGGGCGGTTCTATAATCAGGCAAGAGGGAGAAATAAAAGCAAAATAGATTCTTAGTCAGAATTTGTCATTTAATCGGTATGTTTGTCATTTAAAAAATAAAAGCTAAATAGATTCTTAATTAGAATTTGTCATTTAATCGGTCTGTTTGTCATTTAATAAATAAAAGCAAAATAGATTCTAATTCAGAATTTGTCATTTAATCGGTCTGTTTGTCATTTAATCTGTCTGCTCCAGATTTCTGCCTATTTCAAACGAGCTATATAGGCATGAGATTATGTATGCATAGTTTGACGTTGACACATGAGTGTGACTGCAGCCTGTCGTGATAATGGCAGATGCTTAAAGTTACAAAGTCCTCGGAGGCCTCTCAAGTGTGAATAAAATATAACCTTAAAAGATCAGTATCTATTTAGCTTTAGATACAGTCTGTGGCACAATCGTAGCAAGAAGAAGAGTGTGATCACTGCCTGCCCCTAACGGGAACAACGCGTAATAATAATATGTATGTGTGAGTAAATAATGTGTATAGTTTGACGTGATGATGGCAGATGCTTGAAGTTGAAGAGTGCTCGGAGTCGTTTCGCTATGATCTTGACGCGCGTTGCCGGCCGGCGATAGCCAAAAACCTGTTAGTACTAGGACCAGGCTTATTGAACTTTCCAGAAACTATTCATAATAAGATTTTATCATTCCTACTTATTAGCACGTATTTTCAATAAATAATCAAGTAGGTACTACTGAATTTTATAAGATTAAAATTTAACATGACTTTTGATACTACATATTCGATACTACTATAAAATACCAATACTACTATATAAATAACTTTAACATATTTCGACGCTATTTAAAAGAATGATTACTCAGAAAAGCTTCTTACAAATGTGTAATTTATGGCTAGCAGATTTTATGAATAATAAATATAATAAAACGTTATAATTTTAAATGTCAGTGTAATGTGATGTAATGATTATTGTTTACTGTATATTTTCATGCCATAAGGCTAAATATGGAATAGCGCTAATTTTCTGTGAACACCCCTATATCACCTATATTTGCAAATAAATATGATTTATGATTTATATTTTAATGGCTCGAATATTTCTTATGTTCTAGTAAGGCTCATAAATATTGGTAACTGATATTTATCTAATATTAAATAAATAATACTGAGAGTAAAGTAATTGAAAGGATAATCTGAAATATACACAGTAATAAGTGCACTACTCGTGGCAGCCCGCATAAATACCGCTTAAAAATCTCGGTTACACAGGAGCTAGGAAACGCATGCGCCGGATAAAAATACCAATTTCGGATCTTACAAAGAACTGACTTACTCTAAATTCAAAATCGTTTTATTTCATAAACTATTACATAGTAATTGAAAAAGTCAAAAAGCTCTGTTATCCTCAACCTTTCCTTGTAGATTGGTTTATAATCGTATATTACGTAAGTAAAGCGCTTGTATCTCCGCGGTGCTCGGTGATCGTAAACTGTCACCTAGGTAAAGCAGGATATATAGAGATCAGACCTTGGATGGTGACCGTTTGTGTGGCATTTTATATCGAGCGCTACCGTGCTTCGACACGCTTTTTTTACGACATTTGTCTTGATTATAACTAAATGTGGTTGTCACTAACCCATGTTAGATGCCGAATTAAGTGGCTTAAAAAATGCAACAGTAGGACGCCATACCTGCCTTTGCTTATTCGCTCTGGATCTGCGTGGAGGAGTATAACTTAATATTTTACCTTGGTTTGTGAAAGGAGGTCCGTGCACAGTAGAGGGACATGAAAGGGCCGAGATAATTATGATGATTACGTAAATAGGTAATAAATAAATAAAATAAATATTTTACTAACCATAACACCAGTCATTTAGTTCCAAGATAAGTATCATTAAGAACTTGTGTTATGGATACTAAATAACGGATATACATACATAAATACTTTTTTTTTTGTAAATAAATACTTAATATACATAGGAAAACGCCCAGACCAGAACAAATATCCATGTTCATGCACGCAAATATTTATCCTGTGTGGGAACGATCTTGGAGCGGAGAGCGATATAGCGTGGTGGCGTGTATACCCATACACGCCACCACGCTATATCGGTCGTCTAAATAAAATAAAATAATTAGTAGAGTAGCTAAATTGAATACATTCACGCCTGTTTCCCCGAAGGGGTAGGCAGAGGCATGTAATACGCCCACACTTCGCCAATAATATAGTTGGTCCCACGTAATAGGTGGCGAGCCTATTGCCGCTAACCGGGCACTGTTATGTTCGCCAGAGCCTCGTCCGTTGATCGGCAGGTGCACCACTTGCAGGTGAGGTTGACTTGGAGTTTTTAGGTGTTAGTAGGATCCCTATACCCGAAATAATTAATGTATCTATCAAACTTTTTAACTTACGCCTATGTAAATGTAGCGAAATGACCCAGCTAATCATTTTAACTTAGATGTAGTGTTCGTGAAGTTAAACCTTGGAGATACATATTCACATTGATTTTGACGTGACAACGTCTTATAAATTGGTTTGCCGGGTGACACTTCAAGAAACTGCGTTACGCTCCGCTCACGTTATGCGGTCACAATGAGAGCGAGTGAGAGGCACGCGTCCCTTCCACTCGGGCATGGTTAGCCCGCCTAAGAGCGAGAGAGACAGACATAAATATAATTCTTTGTATAAATAAATGTTTTACATTGTTACTATTATTTCATCCTTCTTCCTACTATACGAATGAATATTCACATTAAAATTATTTTACCACTCAAAGTCGTTGTCACGTAAAACTTTCGCCCGTATACCGACTTTACAGGCGACCAATTTTTTTTTAAATATTATATAATTCATGGTCACCCTACGCCTCCTAGCGCGGAGCCTCGTGTTATAGCTAATGCTCTAATGCTCAAGCGTCAAGCATTTTGATTGGGATTGCAAAAACATTGGTTCATATTCATAACTCTTATTTATTCATATTTAATTACACACTTTTCTATATTATATTCCATATTGATCAACCTCAGAAAATTTAGATCAAGATGACATAGCTAAAGTTCATCGAATTCGGCAGTAGGCGAAAGGGGGCCCCATTGCGGATGGATGGAGGCAGTGTCCTTTTTTTACAAGGCTTAACAACTACCACGTGACTTTAGTGATAACCAGAATCAACCTCTTAACGTGCCTTGTGAAGCGCCGAGACACGTTAACTAAATAACGGACATATAGAAATGAACTTTTTATTTTTATAATTAAAAAAAATATGTAGACAAAGACAGAATTCTATGTCATAACACATTTGTACTGTGTAGTAATCGAACCTCGGATCAAGGGGCTAAAAACAGATATACCAATCTCTGCGCCGTATTGGTTGTCAACAAAAATAATAAGATCTGTAATGCCTAACTAAGTTTCAAGATATTAAAAAACATTACTTTACAATTTTAACACATATAATTTATGTGTTATGCCTGTTAGTATAGATAATATTAATTTAAAAAAGATCATGATTGATTTAAAATTGATTTAATAGCGAAATCCTTGACAAGTCGTCAATAATCTTTATATTTTTTGTTGCAGTGGGTACATAGTTCAAAGCTGTGGTTAAAAAATTACCCAGACACTTTTTTATCGTGTCTAAATTCTATATTTAATATCTTTACCTTTTTAATTCATAAAGCGACGAGACGTCTCAATTTTACATTTTATTTTCAAAAGTGACGAGACGTGAAAGACGTACTATACGTTAAATAGATGGTAAGTGACACGTCTGTATAACTTATTCTATAATATGCAATTAAGTTGTCCAGTAATTTCGATGGATATAGCACTTTAAAACCTGGTATGAAAGTCTCTCCAAACTTAGGCGGCAATACCTAACCGTATTTGAAATACATACACACATTTTGTCGTGTAATTGGTTTACAGGGTTAACAGGAATCCTATCATCATCGATGGAGACCAAGCCAACCTCATCTGCAAGTGGCGCACCCGCCGAGTAACAACAGCCCGCTGATTATTATACAGTTCTAGTATGAATGACTTAAAACATGGATATTGATAATGTTATATTTATACTAAATTGTATTGTATAGCTTCACAGACAAATGAAGATTGTAATTCAAGTACCAAACCAATTGATAAATTTAAAAGAGCATAGCCTGTGAGTTTCTTGCCAGTTCTTCTTACAGAGCGGTGGCTCGGTTTAAATTGTTTTGTTGCATAAAAGTGAATCTAAGCTTCGTGATTTAGTGTAATAATATTCAGATTGTTTTTTATTTTATTTATAATTTTGACGTTTTCAAGTAGGTAATATATATTAGTTTATGAAATAAATAATTTTTGATTGATTAACGGACGAGGCTCTGGCAAACATAGAAGTTCCCGGTAAGCGGCATTAGGCTCGTCACCTATTACGTAAGTCCAACAACACAATTGGCGAAATGCGGGCGTATAGTGATGTGAGGTCCTTTGGAGAAACAGGCGTAATTATATATAATCAAATATCATGACATACTTTTTAAAAACTTACATACAATGTGTATAGAATAAGACTAACTAATAACATAACCAAAAAAAAGACAGATATCATGTGTGGGAATTGAACTCCGACCTAGGGAGTGTAAGGACAACTCCGTATTTTATAAGAAATACCTCTTCTAATCTAGACATTATGATTGGTGCTAAATTCAGTTATTATCAGCATCATATCCTAGTCGGTTGCCCTAGACTTTAGCTTAGGGCCTGTCTAATTACTGTCCAACCAGATTTGGCTTAATTTCAATTATTAAATGGAGCTGCAGTCCATCTAACCTCCGCAACCCAGAGAGAAATAAATTCTCTTTACTCTTACCAACCCTTACCTGCCTATCCACCTACTGTTAACCTTACCGCCGGTAGGAAGATAGTTCCTAATTACCTTACCATATTCTTACCTTACTCCCTTTCTACCTTCCTTCGACCTTTGCTTACCAAACAAACTCAAACTAATAAAAACTGATCAATCGTTAAAAAAATACACAGCACCTATTTACATAAAACAAATCACACAGAAACTTGTCTTATACAAAAACGACTACAAATAATCCTTTTTAAACATTAATTAGATGATAACGACACGACTCACGCACAAAATGGCGCCCTAAAACCAATAACTTTATAAAATCAGCTGTCAATGAATACATTTGGCGGTCGATTCCCTACAAACGTTGCATTGAACTGTAACCGTGACTCAGAACTAGAAAATTTGAATAAAATCGCCTTAAAAACAACATAAAGGACAAACAGAGACATAGTGACCCACTATTTTGTTGGAAAAAACTGTTTATTACTAAGAAAAAACAATGCTATAAAGCGACGCAGTATATGTTTGAGGCAGTATCTCTGAATTAATTTTGTTTTAATTATTTACGAAGTATGCACTTATATTAATTAATAAAATAAAATTGTATATTAATCTGTTGTCTAGTTATATACCAGGCCACATTACAAAGATGCTTAATTTGTGACTAGAAGCGCTGTGTAAAATGTTCAAGAATATAATTTAAGTTCCTTCTATAATTTGCCCTGCTAGAATCTTTACTACAAAGGTGATTTGGATAAAATTCTTTCTTTCTTTCTTTTAAATAATGGCTTCGTGCGTCTAACACATTTAGCCAGTGTCAAGTAAGTGATATATTAATTATATATAATTTATAGTAAAGGAGAATGAGTGGTGATAAAGATGATAAATCGAAGATGAAATACCCTCTCCCCTAAACTCCTTGAGTCCTCAGTAAAGATGTGGGACTATACTGAGATCTCACATGGACTCCTTGAGAGAAAATTTGAAAAGTGATGTTGCACTGTTTTGTTTCATTTACCAACACTCATATATGTTCACAAACACTTAACGGTTAATAATCCACCGTTATTACACATTAATGTTAGAAATATCACAAATTTTAGAAGTTAAAACAAAACTGCAGTCATGACGCTTCACTTTCCCGCCAAGAAGTCCTGGATAAAATTCTATAAATCGGCAAAAAAAATATTTTTTAAAATATTATTATGGCATTGGTTGAAGCGCTCGTAGCTCTGCGGTGCTCGGTGGTCGGAAACGATCACCGAAGTACAGTAGAGTTTACAGAGGTCAGTCCTTGGATGGGTGACCGTTTGTGTGGCATTTGATATCGAGCGCTTCCGTGCTTCGGAAGGCACGTTAAGCCGTTGGTCCCGGTTATCACTAAATGTGATAGTCTTTAAGTCATGTTAGAGGCCTAATGAGCGGCTTAATAAATTCTAACAGCAGGACGCCATACACCTGCCTCCGCCAATCCGCACTGGGTCCGCGTGGTGGAGTATGACCCAATACCCTCGCACCTATAGTATGTGAGAGGAGGCTCGTGCTCAGTAGTGGGACGTTTATGGGCTGAGATGATGATTATGGTTTTTGCAAATAATCTACCAGACAGGTCAGTAAGTGATAACGTGTTGAATGTATGGGTAACGATGGTGTACGTAATATTAACATTTGATATTATTTAAAAATCCGTATTGTTATGATAATGATTACTAAGGTGCCCAATATTCCAATCATCAGTGTCATGATACCAGGTTTCCATTACCAGGTGATCACAAACACACACATGATACTAATGTTTTTTTAATATTCTAGTAGGTAATCTGATAAAAAAATATCGTTTTACCTAATAACATAATTGATGTGTCAGTTGACCTGAGATACTGCCTTCAATTAATTTATGTCTATCCGCAAGTTTTTTCGCGGTATAAAACAAAAAACAAAAAGGCGAATTACAAGTTCGAAAAAAGAACACAATGAGTGAATCGTTGTTTTTATGATTACCGGCCGTGTGATAGACAACGAAAGTTACTTTTTTTTAAATATTGCGGCATCGGTGTTAGCAAAAAGTGCGTAATTTAGTGGCCAAGTTCTGTCTTTCATTTTCAATATTTTATTAGTATCATTTAAACTTTATCGCACAAATAATATCTAAATAAAATAATAAATAAATATTTTCTGACAATTAGACCAATTATTTAGTTCCAAGATAAATGATACTTATCTTGAAACTAAATAATTGGTCTAATAAATAAGAAATTATGCTATGTACTTACATACTTTTTTTTTGTAAACACTTACTTGATAGACATATGAAAACACCCAGACCAGAACAAATATTTATACACACAAATATTTGTCCTGTGTGGGAATCGAACCCACGACCTCTGGAGTAACGTGTAGGTATACTGACCTCCACGCCATATCGGTCGTCAATTGTACAAAACGCGAACTCAATGCTATAAAGCATTTTACTACAGTACATAGTTTTTCATTTTCCTCATGTTGTAGGTACACAAAGATCGATGACATACGCAAAATAGCTGGTAGCGGTTGGAGGTGAAGAGCTGAGGATCGAGCTCAGCGGCGTGCCTTCCCAGAGCAACGAGGACAAGCAGTTCATGCAACATCTTGGTGTGTCAGGTAAGCCTGAAGGCAAGAGACCAGAGGGGACCTTATTTAGACAACTGCACTTAGCTGGAGTAAATACGAGTATGATATGATACAAGTCCTGGATTTGACACCCCTTGGGCTTGATCTCAGAACACACCAAATATGAGAAGCTCGGTGTTCAGAACCACATAGCGGGATGCATGTAATTAAATATATATAATATTAATTGAATATGCAGACATATAACCTTATTTCTGAGCATAGAGAGTTAGGACATGTAGCGCTGTAGGCTGTGCTTTAAAACGGTCTTTCTATAATTATCGATGGCTTTTTTTGATACTAATAAAATAAATAAAATTTAAAAATCATTAATTGCTTCTAAGGAATACATAAACATGACAAAATATAAAATTAAAAATAGTAATAATCTTAAAAGCAACTGGAGTGAGCTCAGCTTATGCTGCACAGAGTAGGCTACTCTGCGCAGCGCTGGTTTTCAGCCACCCCGTTTCATTGGGATTGCAACATAGTAGCGACCACGTAAAAATAAAACAGAAATTACAAAAGTTAGCAAAAACGAACCAGTAAACAAGCAAAAAGTAAATTGCATACAAAGCGATAAAAAGTAATTTCTCATATACGTATTAGACTTTTATTTGCACAGTCACCTACGAACCCGTATTTTTGTTCACCCGGACTTATCGGATGAACCTAATGATGTGCCGAAAGGAACCACGGCCAGGGACATGGCCTGGTACCGCGCCGTCGCCCGCAAGGATCATGTATGATCATAACGAGTGAGGGTAGTAGGATGACTACAAAAATGGGCAGATGACGTGATATCTTGAAACTCATATCGCCTGCCCCTATCAACCTGTTGCTTTGTATCGGCATCAGAGGCAAATAGCAATACACACATAGACAGTCGGACCTTTCTTTTATTTTACATTAACGCGAAATTTAGCACCGATATTTATCGATATGACGACCGATATGGCGTGGCGGCGAGTATACCCGCTCTCCGATCCTGAGCTCGTGGGTTCGATGCCCACACAGGACAAATCTTAGTGTGCACAAACATGAATATTTCGATATAGACATAAGTGATAAGTCGCTACTTTTTACTTACGACATTTTTTAAAGTAACGGATTTTCACTTACGACTTTGTTAATTGCTACCGTCGATTTGTCCTGGTCTGGGTGTTTTTCTATGTAAATTAAGTATATATTTACAAAAAAAAAAGTGTATGTTTATCCGTTATTTAGTATCCATAACATAAGTTCTTAATGATATTTAACTTCGATCTAAATAATTGGTGTAATTGTCGGAAAATATTTATTTATTATTATTATTTATTTATATGTGTTATTCTTTCACGAAAAACAACTGAATGGATTATAATGAAACTGCATAAAAATAAACTAAAAACATTTGCCAAGACGAGACAGTAAAACTCGCACTGTCTTATAGTTATAATATCTCATATAGAGACAAGCTGCAAACTCTACACGCCGTAACTCTCCAAGGTTTAACTTCATGAACTCTACATCTAAGTCAAAATGATTGGTTGGGCCATTTCGCTACATTTACATAGGCGTAAGTTAAAAAGTTTAATAAATATGATAAATATATTGATTATTCGGGTGTATAGGGATCCTACCAAGACCTAAAGAGCCCAAGCCAACCTTACGTGGTGCACCTGCCGATCAACGGACGAGGCTCTGGCGAACATAACAGTGCCAAGTAATCGGCAATAGGCTTGCCACCTATTACGTGGGACTATGTAATTGGTGAAGTGTGGGCGTATAATATGCCTCTGCTCTACCCTTTTGGGAAAACAGGCGTGAATGTACGTATGTATGCATTTTTCAATAGTACCACGATAATTTTTTGTCATGATAATCTACCAAGTTGTGATTACACGCGTACAACTTTTTGATTGCTCAGTAGGATTTAATTTGCATTTTTTTATCATTTTCCATATTTGGTCCTTCTGATTTGGACAGTCTAGGAACACATGCTGTGTATGAATATCATCATCAAATGTAATGAAGTGTCAGGACTAGAAAAATCTACATATTTGAAATGGGTAAAAATTACCCAGTAGTAAACATGATAAACCACTGGGTACACAATGACCACCACCGCTTCAAGGTTAAGAATATATAAACGTAACTATTAATATTATAATTTTAGACTGTGTATTCAATGATATTATAACAAAAAGGGGTAGGGGTCGCTTTAGCCCCTAAAAACGGAGGCAGATCCAAAATAAGACAATTGTCGTAATTTCATTTAGCGCTATAGCGCTTTAGCGTATTCATGTCGTAGAGGAACTAAAACTAATTACGACAAACTATGAATCTTTAGTATAATACCATTGTTTGCTTTAAAAACTTATTTCGGTTCACTATTGAATTCTATTAAGGAAAAAAAATGTTATAATATTAAAACCACAGTTCCATTTTTATAGTTCAAGTAAGTTAATATTTGTTCTAAAAAAAACGACGTTGTTGCTAAGCAATACAAACTTAAAATTCGAATCCAAACAAAAATTATCGCGCTGCATAAACAGATTCCAAAAATAGTCCGCTTGGCGCTAAAATCGCTTCTTTACACAACATTGTCACCTGTGTGGGTCAGAGGTTTGATCGTTTATTACTTTTTTAGCGCTAACCTCTTTGGAGGCATCGAAATCAAACGCGGAACGACTTACCGGAAAAACCTGGCTAGTAGGTAGCAATCTCTTTGCGCATGCGTCAGATCACGACACCGCGCTTAGAAACGTAAAGACGTTTTTACCACCAAAATTCTTCTTAGCATTACTTGTCTTAACGTTTGAATGTTAAGGCCGATAATGGACTGTAAAGTGGTATCGAAATAAGGCATTTTATAATAGTGTGATGTAATACGTGTTCGGTACAAGGTCAGCATAGACCGAAAATCAGGTTTTGGACCCCCCTCCGCCCGCACTGCGCCCGCGCAGCGTCATAGACGCGCCGAAATGTGTTAGCGCGGCGGAACCACATGAATTTTAATATTTATATTTAGGTTTCTAAAAGCTATATACGCAAGCTATGACAGTACGGGTAATGACGCACAAAAAATGCTACTGCAAAATATAATTAGCTTAGTACTTGTTACGATAATTTACAAACTATCATAAATTTTATAAACATAATTGAAATTATCAGTTTTCTAAACAAAACTCAAAAAAATGCAATCATATCGCGTTTAACAAATAGTATTAATTTGGGCGCGTTATTTAAACTGTTTTGTTTTTTGATTCGTTTATTTTAATTTATTTATTTTTTTCGCCACGTTTTGAATTAAACCTAACAGCTGCCTCATTTCTTAATAAAGTTATAAAAAATATAACAAAAACCAGTTTCTTTAATCTATTGTTGAACTCAAAATGATTTCGCTACGTACTGTCTGAGACGCCAGGAATAAATAATTATGAATAATTAATTATATTGTGTAATGTGTAAGTATAATTAAGTTATAACAGACAGGTAATTATGTGACCATTGTTTTGTAAATGAAGCAAGTTTCTAATTATTGTTCTACAAAATTAACTGTATATACGATTGTGTTAAAAGATTAATTGCAAATATGCGATCGATTTATATTGTGCTGTCTTAATATTACAACATTTTCCTTTAATCTCCTTTAATAACTTCATTCCTATCTAGAGTTTTCTGATACTGATGGTCCTAATACTGACGTCCAAATACGGTAACGTTTACATGATTTTTTATAGTTTTCGAGTTAAGAAATTGTAAAAATGTTAATGTAAAGTAAAAAAAATTATCTTGCCAAATAATTACTTAAATTTTCAACTTTAAATAAACATTTAAAACAAATGACTTCACGGCTCCAAAGTAAAACTCAAAACTTTTCCAGGATCTCAAATTGGATAATAATTTTAGAAAAGTGATACTTAAAAAAGGCTACTTTGGCTAAAATCGCCCTTCAAAGACAGCAAAGTGGAATGTTCTTTAAATTTTTATCTGATAATTTGCTATACCCTATATATCGTAGATTGTTACATTTTAAATGTTAGCAGTTCTTTAATAATAAAATTAGACATATTATTCCGTGCTTATGCTTAAAAAAATTTAAGTGCTTCATTGTATTTCTGTAATATTTGGATATTTAATCATACAAATCAAATCAATTTAAATACCCCTAATACATATAAAATAACACTTCTATTTTTGTAACCATGGCAAACCTTGATACCAAGCCAATATTCATAATATATACGGTAAATTTAAATTTATAATCTTTATGTCAAGTAACTTAAGGCTCATTTTGTGATAGTCACATCACAAATAAAACTTATAATTAATGTCAGTTTAAAGCGTTAATAAAACCGTAGTGATTATAATTTTATAGGATAAATTTAATCTAAATGGTCCTGCTACCCTGTGGCACACAACCTATTCGGAATTCATCAAAATACTCGACGTCCAACTACCACATGGCTCACGAGCCATTTTTCATCCACACTTCCTCACAGCGACGTATACACGCGACCTTCGTCTGTGTGAACGGCAAGCGCGTGTGTTAGTGAGCGTGGGTGCGCTTGCAATGATTTAGGAACTAGGAATTAAGAATATTTTAGGGCGCTACTTAGAATTTCTAAAAAGTTTAACGTTGTTTTTTTCTATTTAGGAAAAAAATATTAAAAGCATGAAATTATAAAGATTATTTATCAAAAAAAATAGAATTATATTTAAAAAATTATTGTTTACACTGGTTTGTATTACAAATATTTTTATAATGTATAAAATTAAAACCTTAAGGCATGGAAAACCACGATGCATTTTAGTGATAACTGTTCTATAGATCATTCTTCTCTACTAACGTCATCTATTAGAATACCCTTGAACTAAATCGTTAGTACTATAAATCTTCGCTAGATGTCGGTAACGGTGGCCTGTTTATTTGATGGCTAATGCTTTCTGTATAGATTGACAACCCCCGTGCTGATATTTCTTATTGTTGGAATACATAATGTAATCACATAGATAATAAAGCATTTTACCTTCTTATTGGTAAGATTTGCAACTTGAATATTATTACATACCTGAAACAAAAGATAACACAATTAGTAAACATTTTTTTTTATATAGAGAACTAATAGCCACTCACACTTTTTTCTGCGTAACTTGTAAATTATTGTATGGGATTATCTAATTTTGTATATTCTTAGTTATCCTATTTAAGGGATAAAATTTCTGCGCACATAATTTTGCTAAAAATCAGCCTAGTAATTAATTATGGTGTAAAAGACACTTAACAGATAGTGAATTTATAATTTTGGTAAGGATGTATATTATTCTGATTAAAGATTGAAATTGAATTAAAATATTTACTGAAACAGTATTTAAATATTAAACAGTAGAATATTTAATTCTTTGATAAAAGGGTAGGGTCCCTCCCAGTTCTCTAAAGCACCCAGCACATGCGACTTGTGTATTTTTTTAAAAGAAATTAATACGCTACCCCTTAGCAGGTTGAAAAATTTGGTGACTCTTTTGGGTAATGGGCAGACAAAAAGTTGCCTACGTTTATGTTTATGAATATGAAATTGTGTTTTTAGTGTAGTGTAGAACTTTGCCTTTCTCGTTTTGCTAGAGACCTCCCGAGTAAACTTAGGGACCCCCCTAGGGGTCACGACTCATAGATTAAAAATCACTGCTATAAAGAATTATTTAAAATGTGATCCTTAGTACTGGCTGTTAATGTTAGACTTATCTATGTCTACTGTAATTATATAATACAATATATTATAAGAGAAATCAAAAAGAACAATCGTAAATATAAGTTGTAAGTATGTGTTACCCTGAAAACTTTATGTTGTGCCAGATTTCGTAATGCGTTTGCCCTATCAGACATATAGAGTATATGTAATGTGCCACTTATTTTAAACAATTATAAATCGACTGTTTTTAAAATCCATAAAAAATATGATTAATATCTATGATTTCTTTAATAAATTTTATACGTAACGTCTCTGATAATGACTTCATAGTATAACGAATTCAGTTTAAATTTATTTTACGAACATTTTTAGGACCCACAAAGTTTTAATGCAAAACCAGTAAAAAAACTTACCCCAAGCATCTGATCCTAACGATCAAGATGATTCCCACATCGAAGACCCAGTCGTTTGCATACGTGCAATCATTAATAATTTCCCTTTTTCTAACAAGTCACCCCACAAAAGCAGAAAAGATTTAACACAATATGACGCTTCTAAAATAAAAGATTAAGTGGTATCACTGATTTGCATATAGCTTGTGAGAAAAGTGTCTCACAAGGGATTGCTTTGGGTCCAATTTTTTAATAATATGCACGCACGGATAGACAAACGAAAAATTGTTTTTGTGTTCATCAGTCTCCCATACAAGCGGTTTTTTTTATTATTTGTTTTTTACATTTAACTTCGCACGGAGATTTGCATAGCCAGTTCCGTGCGGCCCTTCTTTACAATTCCGCATCCTATTTTGCATACGCGGGACTGTCTTCTCGAGTATGTGTGTTTACTTTCAGCTTTATTTTAAGGATAGTTGAATTTTTAATTTGATTCATGTATTCTTCGTGGGTCAGGTTTTTTCTTTATGGTATTGTGTGTATCATTAGTGATGCCATTGCGATAGTGTGAGAGTTTCTTGTGAAGATTCTTTATTAATGTAAGGTGAATAATTAAAGTTGTTTGGAACAAGCAGTTTTGTCCCCACAATCATTTCTTTTGTATGTCTAATTGAATTCCGGTTTAGATGCGCCAGTCATCGCGGATTATTCAACTTTTTGTTTGATTATTTGGGAGTAAGCAGTTTTTTTGTATGGACTTCTGATTTGAACAAAAAACGGGCAGATGTATGCATTGTCATAATTAGAAAAAAAATCGTGAGAACAAGGGGAAGCGGAACTCCTTATTAATTAAAGAACATTGTAACTACCAGTTTGAGAGTTAGAACGGTTGAGAGTTACCGTTATGATATCACGGTTAAATTATTACTATTATTTATGTATTAATAAATAGACAATAAATGTGCTCTGCCTACTTCTATCCTGTTCTCTACTTTGCGTCGGGTTGTCTGGAAGAGATTCTTTTAGCAATAAGACCGCCTAAATTGGCTTTAAATTTAATTTTTCTCTTAATATTGTAATCTGTAGTTTTTAAGTTTCTTGGCCAATAAAGAGTTTATCTATCTATCTAAAAGGAATCGAATTTCTAAAATTTATAACATTTTTATAAAACTTATGTTATATTTTACAGGATGGATTTAAGTTTTATCTATTTAGGATTAGGCAGTATTTAACTCCTATTGTGAACGCCTAAGTTTTTGTTTCAATATAATCATATTTATTATATGTAATATTTATAAATATTAGATAATATTTCCAGTGTAAGGAGTAAAATAAAATATGAATTGACATAATTAAAAAACACATTTACAAGTCAGATTGTTCATGGTAGGGTTCGGTAGACATAAGTGACCGAAGGGCCGTTGGTGATGCATTAATTTGGAGGGAGTTTGGGGATCTTAGTCCTAAATAGGTGAATTTAAGAATTGTACTATTTGACATAAGACTAATGCTATATAATTGAACACCTTCATAAAGAGTTGAATTTATTTATTAGTGTAAATTTTGAATAATGTTTTAATTTGTAACAACTTAACTCTTTGGGTTTATTTTGGATTAATTGAACAAAAATATGACGGATTTATTATTTTGACTAGTAACGGTATTTCAATTTCGTGAGTTACAGGAAAGGTACTCTATACAAGGTCTAGCCGTATTATGTATTATTTTTAAGTTATATTATAACTTTGTATGTTTGTATTTTAATTGTACTGCTGTTTGTCATCCTCATTAAATAATAATATAAAATTCATAAAAACAAATTCAGAGATTTAGGCACTTAAGTTCAGAGTATGTAAATACTTTGATGTACTGCGTGTAAGGTATTAAGAACATTACGTACAATTGAGAATGGCTTACAATTACAAGTCAAAATTAAGAATGAATATTTCTCCTGCCCCAAATCGATATAGTGCCCAATCAACAATTTAAAATTGGCACAAAGGCACAAAATACCCAAAACATTCTTTTCGGAGGCCGCGCCGCCATAACGCACATTGTAATATTTCAACCCTTTAAGAAATATTATATTTCATTAAACGTAGAGGGTTGGCCACAATTACTGTATTGATTTTTTATAGATCGTTTGACATTGACGCGTGCCAGATAAATGATCTATAGATCAATGATTTGGCGTCGATTTAGTTTTTGTGAACGCCGCAGTCACGGACCGGTGGATTTTCCATAAACGGAGTTTCTTTTCCGGTTGTTAAGGTTTCCATTTTTTGCTATTTATTTAGTATTAGATATTGTTACAAAACGACATTGTTGACGGGTGACATTGTCAAAGGACAAATTTGTTTTTTTTTTCAAATCTAAGTTATCTATGTTAAATCTTTGCACTAAATTCTTATGTACGAAAATGTTATTACGACGACAAATTAAAAAAAAATATATTTCAGTTCACGAAGCTAGCCCAGTGGCGAGAACCTTCTAGAGAATAGACTTCTATGCAGAGGGTCTACGGTTCAAACCCTGGTGGCTCACTCATGACTTTTCGAAGTTATGTGCGTAATTTGCTCTGTGCCCCGGAAAGCACGTTAAGCCATTGGTCCTGACTGTCATGAACATCTATGGCAGTCGTTATTAAGAAGTCAGTGCCTTCTAATATTCTCACAATTGGTTTCACCATATCGCACCCTTAGATGAAAACGTCACTAATTAAAAAAAAAACTTATTCTGAAATAGTGACATTTTTGGTTTGCCGGATGTACCGAGTTTTTTTGAGTTAGTGACGTTTTCATCTAAGGGTGCGATATAATGATGTTTCCCTTTAGGTTGTGGAGGCCAGATGGCAGTCTTAATTTCAATTCTTTTAATTATAATTATTTTATATTATATGTGTAAAGCTTAGCTATTTTGAGCTGCGCCTCTTTCATTGATGCCACTGAAATCCTGCGGCATAAGCTGACTGGTATCCATTTTGTAGCATTATTTTCTTTTTGTTCATGTTGTATGGTTCGTATTGTAATATAACGTGCTACGAATAAAATAATTTTCATTTTTTCTTAAAAATTAATTGTAGCATAAAAACAAATTTAAAGAGTAAAATGTTTTTTGTTTTTCAACTTTGCGAAACTTCCGTGATCGCTTACAAACACCTCGATTTCATTAATCTTTTTACAGCTCATCGAAGATAATACCAATATTCATAAAATACAGTTAGAAATGGAAGATAAGACACTCAAACCACCATCGTATTGTTTTAGCACAAAGCCCTTTTTTAATCTTCTTTTCTATAATCTTTTAAGAGTGAACCCTTCGATAACTATCAATAGGCCGTTTTGTTCCTATTGTGTGAAATCTTTTAATACTCAACCCTTCCTATTTCTGTCTATTATAAGATTATTGGGTATTGATGCATTATGCTAGGCCAGAAGGGTTAAGAAACAGTCTTGTTAGGTGTTTTGCATGATATTGAGGTGTGGTGAAATATTTGTAATGATTGAGTATTGGATGTCATTGTCAAAATGACGTGTAGTGATAATACATTTAGAGGTGTTAGAATTAAGAGTACGGGTGAAGCGCTTGTAGCTCTGCAGTGCTCGGAAACGGTCACCGAAGTAAAGAAGAGTTTACAGAGGTCAGTCGTTGGATGGGTGACCGTTTGTGTGGCATTTAATATCGAGCGCTTCCGTGCTTCGGAAGGCACGTTAAGCCGTTGGTCCCGGTTTTCACTAAATGTGGTAGTCGTTAAGCCATGTTAGAGGCCTAATGGGCGGTTTGATAAATTCTAACAGCAGGACGCCATACACCAGCCTCCGCCAATCCACACTTGGTCAGCGTGGTGGAGTATGACCCAATACCCTCGCACCTTGGTATGTGAGAGGAGGCTCATGCTCAGTAGTGGGACGTTAATGGGCTGAAATGATAATGATGATGAGCTAAGGGTGGTCCTACCAAAATCTTTACCAATAATTGGACGTAGTTAAGCAAAATGGTTACAGCAAAAAAAACTTACATTTAAGAAAACAGGAGTTTTAGTAAATTTGATATAGCCTATTATGAAAACTGTAGTCTGTTTTAGAATTCCTGTTAAATACTGGGTATTGTTATGTACTTCCTGTCTAGTATTGTTTTAATAAGTTATGTTATAAACATTTATGACAGTTTTTATGTGTTGGATCCATTTTGTATAACTACGTCCAATTGACAACCTATATGGCGTGCTGGCGTGTATAGCCACACTCCGCTCCTGAGGTTGTGGGTTCGATTCCCACATAGGACATATCTTTGTGTGCGTAACCATAAATTTTGTTATGTTCTGGGAGTTTTCCTTTGTAAATATGTATTTACAAAAAAAGTATACATGTATGTTTAGCCGTTATTTAGTTAACCAAATCACACGTTATAATGGTACTTATGACTAAATAATTGGTGTAATTGTTACATATTAATTATTTATTATTATTAATTTATTTAAATGTAAGAGTTTTGATGACTAAGCGGATAAAGAAACAAAAATGGAGGCACTGTTTCATTTTCAAAAAATGTCCTAATGTCGAGTTTTTTAATGTAAATATGTTGGATATTAAGACATAATTTCTTCGGCAACGTACACAAGTAAGTAAATAAATAAATATTTTTCTGACATTTACACCAATTATTTAGTTCTAAGATAAGAATCATTAAGAACGTGTGTTATGGATACTAAATAACGGATAAACATATATAAATACTTTTTTTTGTAAATACATATTTAATATACATAGGAAAACACCCAGACCACAACAAATATTCATATTTATACACACAAATATTTGTCCTGTGTGGGAATCGAACCCACGTGTATCGAACAAGTGTAGTCAAGGGGCATATTACCGGACAGTGTACTTGTAATTGTACCGTGTTGATACTAAAACTCTGTACTCTGTTTATACTAAGCCTTTAGTAAATTCTCCACTACTTGACTGGGGCAGCACTTAGTATTTATTGTAACGGACATTTTTCATCATTGATTGTGCCTTAACTGACGGGAACTGCGTAATGTTAAATTTATGTGCAAACTAGCTGACCGAGCAAACGTTGTTTTGCCTTATAAATTTACTAAAATAGCTATTGAAAAATAGGGGTTGATCGTAGAAGGGTGAAAATTTAGGATAATATGTATTTTTGTATGTTGTATCATAAAAAAATGTTGTCAAAAAAATAAAAATAAATTTTTTTGGTTGAACTTACCCTTAACATTTAGGGGTTGAAAAATAGATGTTGGCCGATTCTCAGACCTACTCAATACGCTCACAAAATTTCATGAGAATTGGTCAAGCCGTTTCGGAGGAGTATGGGAACGAAAACTGTGACACGAGAATTTTATATATAAGATAACCTTATTTATCCAATTACTTGACTCTAGGAAAAACTTAAATTGAGTGAGTCCATATCAGAGAAAAACTAAATTAAAAGATGGTGAGCCTATTGCCGCTAAGGCTGCCTGTCCACTGAAGCGGAGCGAGGAGGCTGAGCGGAGAAACGGAGAAATATTATCCAATAGGAATCGCGGACAGAAGAGGAGCGAAGATTTTATGAAATCTCATTGGTTAATATTAGTCCGTTTCTCCGCTCCGCATCCTCGCTCCGCTTCAGTGGACAGGCAGCCTAACCGGGATCTGTTACGTTCGCCAGAGCCTCGTCTGTTGATCAGCAGGTGCACCACGTGAGGTTGGCATTGGGCTCCTTAGATCTTGTTAGGATCCTATGCACTTAACTGTTTTATACTTTATAAATAATAATAAATAAAAAATATAAATATTTTCTTACAATCACACCAATTCTTCAGTTCCAAGATAAGTATCACTAAGAACTTGTGTTATGGATAGTAAAGAACGGATAAACATACTTAAATACTTTTTTTTTGAAAATACATACTTAAAATACATAGGAAAACACCCAGACCAGAACAAATATTCATGTTCATGCACACAAAGATTTGTCTTGTGTGGGAATCGAACCCACGACCTCTAGAGTGAAGTGCAGGTATACTGACCTCCATGCCAAATTAATATAGGTATATGAAGGTTCATAACAGACGTATCCTATACTTTTAAAGGAAATGTAGTTTTTAATAGACCGTAGCAGCGTCTTTGCCAACCCCAAAAAAATTGTGTATGTATACCTCGTATAGTAGTAGGTATACAAGGTATACATACACCTCCAGGTAGGTATATAGTGCCTACTAACTTATAAACATGCGACGTGACATGTCTGTCAATAATATTTTTAATAAAATAGGTATTAAATGATATATTTATGCATAGAACGTAACGTAAAAAAGCTTCCCACGTTACCAACTCTTAATATATGTAACGCTAATGATCGACCACTTATACGAGATTTCCATAAAATCGTGTGTCGATTACTAAATTTGGCAATGACAAATTACTAAGGAAGAAATCAAGAAGCTTTCTCACATGCAAAATGGGTCCGTACCTACGCAGATGGTACAGATGGTACAGTCAACTCCGTAATTGGGTGCGATTACTTTTGTCATGCTAACCACGGTTGGCGATTGTTTATGTTGACATAATAGCATCAATCCGCCTGCTTGATTTATTCGTAGTGATGTGACGGTTTATCGATATATTGTAAAGTTAGCGTAGATAGATTAAGATTTCCTAATTTCAGTTTTCTTCGGTGTTACTGTTTCAAAAAAGACATATTTAGTGCATATCGCCGGGCCCGCAGAATATAATGGCAACCGACATTGCAATAGTTTTAATGTTATGCCATATTTGAAGTCTACATAGCCTAATACACATACTCAATTTTTTTTGGATTTTTTCTATGATAATTCATAAAAATTAATGATAATATAATATTATTCATTGTACTTTCTGAGGTGCACATTAACGTGAACAAAAGTATTACAAACTATTGCCATCTTGGTTTTATTAAAGAAAATATTGTAAAAGCAATAACAATTGTGTTCTCGTACAAGAAAACATCCTTATAATTGTAATGGCGAATACCATTTTATTCTCGTTAAAAAACTTCTAAGCTCGGTGACTAGCATTACTTCAGCAAACAGTTTGTATTGACACTGAACAGTGTAATATCTTTATTGTGAAACTCCATCAAGTATTGGGGGCGACTCGAATTAAATAAGAGCGGCAACTTATGATATTACAAAAGCGCCTTCAAGTATTTCAAATATTTCTTTCATTTTAAATAAATTTGATTTTATAGGATCACCTTCTAAAGTTTACGATAACCGTCAACTCTCAGATTTAAATAGAGCTCATGGCGAGGACTTCACTTTCACATCATCGTCTTTCGGAGATTATAATGCTGAATCAATATATGGAATAAGTACTAAAAGTTAACTCGACGTTGCTTAAACTATAGTATCCCTTTTTTTTTGTTTTACGTCGGTAACAAAATGCATTTACGCACTGCCTTCCGGCCAAAAGGGGACCGAAAGGGGGGGTGTGGGTCTCACCACCGGCAGACACGACTGCCAGCAGTAATACCCATTAAAAATCTTTCGACGACGCCCGCCGCTTGTTGAGAAAGAGGCGTGGGCCAGTACCTGGGTTGCAGTTTCTGACACCCCGCCTGCGGCCAACGTCCCCGAACCAAAACCGGGAGGACCTCCTCAGAATAGCGTAGTGGACGCGCTCCTCCTACCTCCCCGTGCGACCATAGCGTGTGAGGCCGACTTCCCGGAGGGTCCATGGTAAGACAGCAGGGGCCCCCTGCCCCCACTGCCTAGACCCTCCTGGCCCGCCCGCTGTGCCCTCCACAGGTCCCTTTTAGTTTCTCCCCCGGTAGTCAGTACTAAGGGCACCCCGAGTAGTCGGGCTCTGGGTGTTACCTTTTCCCGGCCTCCGGGAGGTACTCAGCCCCCCCCACTACGCCAAGGTGGAGACCTGTTTGAGGGGGAAACTATAGTATCCCTGCTGTTCCTGATGACGTCAATGCCAACCACGTATCGTTTGACCAAAAGGAAGATAATCAGGATCAATTCACTATGGTTTCTTTTATAAGTAAACTGACCGTTTATAAACCATGTATTGTTCCTGAAATGGGTACCTGTGAGTTGGATAAACTTTGAAACCTCAAAACTGTTCAACTAACGCTAACAGTACAAAGTCACAACATTCCCTGGTTAGTTACAAAAATATTTCTTCGAGTTCAAAATTAATATATATAGTATATAGGTAACAGATTTATTACCATTCCACAAATATGAACATCAAGCTGTAAATAATCTTGTTGAAGATAACCAGGAAAAAGATCCGAGATGTTTCCGAACAAGTGCCCATGCAACTTGAATCTACGAGATCGAATGTTACAAGTACGAAGAAAAAACTAACCAGAAAGCGGACACGAAACGAAAGTGAAAGACAGGACCAGAAAAGTAATAAGCTAAAGAATTTAGGAGAAGCCTACACAGGATGCAGATCTATAAAAGAGTCTAATAGAAAGACCGTAAAAGCTAAATATGTACAAAGAGATGTGGAGAAAGAATTACACAAGCGCAAAGAGAGGCTTTATTGCAGCAATACTATGCACTTGGAGATCATGAGTTTCAGTGGCAATACATTGCAAACGCAGCAAATAGCGATATTTGACCTAGAGAAGGTCTTGAGTATTCCACTATCTCAAGTGGGAATATTCCCTTATAAAATAAAGTATGCAAGTTATAATTTTACTGTTTATAATAGTCTATGTCCGGCACCACACAATTGCCAAAAGGGGAGCCATAGAAATAGGCAGTTGTCTATGGCAATTTCTCTTAAGTGATAAAGAAGGAGGTATTAAAAACATTTCTTTTTATTCCGATAGTTGTGCAGGGCAGAACAAAAACAGGCTCTATACATTCTTGCCGCTCAAAAACTTCAAATGAACATCACACATAGATTTTTTGAAACGGGTCATGGGCAAAGTGAAGGCGATTCTATGCACTCTAACACTGAACGTGAATTAAAACACAGGGTTGTATATACTCCCCATTGCCATTAAGCAAGGCTTTACATGGCGACTTCATGAGTCTATGTAGATCAGAAGCAATCCCAACGTTCTACCATGCTTTCTACGAAGCTTTAACTTATGACGGAACCAATACTAAAAGCCATACTACGTTAATTGAAAACGCTGATCAGAAAAATTAATTTTTATTTGCCATTTATTTTGAAAAGAATTGTGTATTTTAACATAAATAAAGTCTGATTACCAAAACTTCATATTATTCTCGTAACTAGAATAACAGTCCAACGGTTTATTAGTCTGCTATGTATATCTTGTATGAACCAGAACAAAATGGTAGGTTACTTTATTTTTCCATCATTTAGTACTGTCATACGGTTGAATAGTATTGTAATAGAATATTATACTATTTAATATGTTTCTAAATAACGAGAATAAAATGGTAAGTGTACAATACCAGATTTTAATAACATTAGATATTTACTAACTTTTTAAATTGTAATTATCTTACATTTGAATAATGCAATTAAATATTTATTACCACGTTATGAAAGCTTTAAAAATTAGCTTTAATTTGAGCTTTTATTGGAATATCTACGTCTAATATTAGTTAAGTTATAGACAAAAAACAGTTTTTTATTTTTCCTGAAAAGTTTAGTTTTTGCGATAACCATTTTATTCGCCGGGGCCGGCGATATAATGTTTTTAGCAATATTAGGACAACATTGTTTTTAAGCCTCTCGTGTTAAGCTAAAAGCATTTGTTTTATCGGAATGGTTTACACTCGGTACCTATGT
The DNA here is from genome assembly GCA_949126915.1 of Musotima nitidalis. Taxonomy (NCBI): domain Eukaryota; kingdom Metazoa; phylum Arthropoda; class Insecta; order Lepidoptera; family Crambidae; genus Musotima; species Musotima nitidalis. The sequence goes on along the minus strand of OX421439.1, from coordinate 9,648,436 downwards.
CTTAAGTGGTTTTTAATCCAGATGATTAACCGATATGCTTATTTTATTCTAGTGATTCTAGAATAGCATAAGATAATGATTAGAATATAGTTAAAATAAACTTATTTAGGTTTTATTTATAACTTAACCTAACATTATTTATTAAAGTGTATGCGATTTTGTGTATGTGCTTTTGTATTTATTGTACATAACTTGATCTAGAAATGTAGTAATTGCAACTAAAATTGATTAATAACTAATTTGTAATTCCGATAACATTTAACTGAAACTATTAAAAACCATATATGCATTTAACGTAAAAGTTCAAACTTACACAATTTTGGTAACGATAAAATTTATGATAACTTGACTTTGACTTTGACTTTAAACAATGCTTTGGTAATATAATTGTAACATAAATAGCACATAATTATACCTACGTGAGAAATAATCAAGCTTTAACAAAAAAGTGTCGATATCGATAAATTTCCCTTCACTAAACATTAAGATGACGGATTATCTCAACAAGACATTTTCTATAGATAGTTTCGCACTGTCTCGCGTATTAGAGCCCCTATACATTGTCATTCTAATTTCATGTTTAACCTGCGATCACCTTTAAAGAGGGTTTTTTCGCCATTCCGTGCTCAGACTGAGGTATGAAGTATTATAACTAGCTGCGGTTAAGAACTTTATATTTGCATATATTATTAGTTTCTATTGTATGATTTGGGATAAAATATAGAGTTATTTGTTTGCTAAAGACAGGCTTTGAAGCTGCACGAAGTTAAAATAAAGAAAAAAGGTAAGGAAATATACCAATATTTCTTTTAGTGTTGTTTTAATCATAATCATCCTAGCATTATGCCGTTTGCCTTAGACTTAAGCTTTGGGCCTAGGGTGTGCTAACTGGTTTAAACAGGTTTGGCTGAATTTCAGTCATTACATTGTTAGGGAAACATCATGCTATGGTTAAACCAGCTGTCAGGTTGTTAAGAGGCATTGACTTTCTGCCATAGATGTTCATGACAGCCAGGACCAGGTGCTTTCAGAGGCACGGAGCACGCTATAATTACGAACATAACTTCGAAAAGTCATAGGAGCGCATTAAAGACAAATATACAAATATTTTTTATTGGAACAGAAATTGGGTTTACAATAAATTGTGTTTGTTAATAAATACATTAGTCAAGGACTGTGTCGTAGTTACTAGCGCCCACCTCCAGAAGAGGACACAGCGTTCCATATTATAGCATTAGATACAATACTCTAATTATAAAATAAGAAACATATAACACAAACACCAAATTTGCAACAAATCTTACAGATATTTATGTGTGATTTTGTGTTTTGATGTTATGATTACGAGTGTATGTTTGGGTGTGTGTGTGTTTGTGTGTGTGTGTGTGTGTGTGTGTGTGTGTGTGTGTGTGTGTGTGTGTGTGGGGGTATTAAAGACAAGGGGTACGGTAAGTAGAATTGTAATGTTATATTACGTATAACAAAAGTTTTTATGTGTTGTGGGGTGCTACGTATATTGGTGCAAGTGCTAAAACATTAATTTACAGGAGAGGTAAATATTTACGTTGACAGTCGCTAAAAATCAAGCTGACGTCAGTTTCCAAGCTTGTATTTTTGAAATTGGTTATTGTATTTTAAGTATTTGGATAACCGAGATAAACACTGGTACCAAACGAAAGGTAAAAGGTCACAAACATTAACTTAAAGCTAAGTCTCAAATTCAAATAACAATATTTTTTGTAGTGTATTCTACATATTATAGTTTATAATGTTTTATGTTATAAAACAATATCAGGAATTAAAAGAAAACCCCCCCCCCCCCTGACAGGTCTCCACCTTGGCGTGGTGGGGGGCTGAGTACCTACCGGAGGTAACACCCAGAAGTTGGCGATTCTGGGTGCCCTTAATACTGACCACCGGGGGAAACTAAGAGGTACCTGCAGAGGGCGCAGCGGGAGGGCTCGTCAAGCAGCAACAGGAGGGTCTTAGGCAGTATGGGTAGGGGGCCCTACCAAGATCCCAGGCAAGTATAAAAATTATATAGGTGCTCTAATTTTAATAAATTAATAATATAGCGAATGTCGAAGGTTGTAACTATCTATTAATGAAAGAATTAAAAAAAAAGGTTTAGTAGTTTTTGAGTTTTGTCATCATAAACAAAAATACTTATTACATTTTTTATTTTTTTATAGTATCAAAATAAATATTAGTGCAGATAAATCTACAGATCGCCTCGTTTATACGTGAAACAAAACTGACCGCTTATTATTAATTTATTCTGCTTCGTGCAATTTATTTTTACCTATATTGTCAGAATATATTTGTTTATTTATTAATTATAACACTTCAAATATTATATCCCACATTCGAACTGTATGTTTTCGTCAACATAAAATTATCCAACATGAAAACAGTAACCCAGTTAATGTTACAGTAAAATAAGCAGGTATTATTTCCCAAAACAACTTCCTTACAACATATTGTGGTTTGAGAGTCTGTATGTTCGTCCGGAATCACTTAAGTAGCCGTAAGAAGCTTGTGGCTGCCTTAAGAAAGCCTGTTGTTGGTACTTTGGCCTTTATTAATGTTTCAGAGCCTATTGTTTTCATAATGTTGTTTGCATAATGCCCGGTAATATACCTTTCGTATAGCGACGCTAAATATGACGACCGATATGGCGTGGAGGTCAGTATACCTACACTTCACTCCAGAGGTCGTGGGTTCGATTCCCACACAGGACAAATCTTGAACATGAATATTTGTTCTGGTCTGGGTGTTTTTCTATGTATACTAAGTATGTATTTACAAAAAAAAAAAGTATGTAAGTATGTTTATCCGTTGTTTAGTATCCATACCACAAGTTCTTAATGATACTTATCTTGGAACTAAATAATTGGTGTAATTGTCAGAAAATATTTATTTATTTATTTATTCACCTTTCGTATAGCATAATTCTTAGCTTCATTGAAGCTACAATAGTTCAACAATTGGTGTAAATTCTAGTGCGTATAATGTCATATCCGGTACCTACAAATTTATACACAACTTCTAGGGTTGGCTGGTAGAGATCTCTTCTAGAGATAAGTCCACCTTTGTACTTTAAGTTTTTAAATACCTTTTGTAATCTATTTATGTTTTATGTGCAATAAAGGATTATTATTATAAAATAAAATAAAATATACTTTATTGACTAAAATGTAGTTTATTCGTCATTTTTTTACTTGTATAGTACACATTTGACGAATCTTGCGATCCAACACAATCATTTCGCATGCTCAATGGCATATAGACATAACTCAAAAAATACTATTTTTAGGACATCACAAAAGAAGATATTCTAAAGATTACTTGTCCTACTTGTAAGCGCATTAAATTAATACTGCTTTATTAATTAGTAATTCTGCTTGTGTTTTGAACGTTTAATTAACATTGATTCGATCTCAGTAAGAAATAGACAGACTGTATAAGTACGTAACTCAAACCCGAACTATCTATTAATGGGTCGATGTTCCTTTAAGTATGCGATTTGATCTTGTTGATCTTAAAACGATCAAATGATATCGTGTTGGATCAAAATATTCGTCAAATTTTTATAAACAAAACGAAAATTCAATATTTTTTTTAACTACAATAAAAAAGATATGTACCATAATCAAGAAATGAATGCAAAATGGATTCTTTGGCAGAATTTGTCAAGGTTTGTCAGTAAGACTGATGTTGTGGTTTTTTCTCAAGATTTGTCAGTCTGTCTGTGACTCTTATCGGGGGAGTTTGTCAGTTAGCCTGTCGTAATTCGAAAGGGGGAAGGGGATTGCCCGTCAGTCAGTCAGTCTGTCGGTGACTCTAAAGAGGCTTCCAAAAGGCAACGAGATTGAGAATAATGCCTGAATAATATAACATATTTATATTGCTAAATTTTACCTATCTTATCTCATCACGGGCACCATAGATTGTCCGTGGCGCGCTTTGACCCTTAGGTCGGATCTTTGGTGCTTTAAAATTTACTTAATATTAATATTGTTTTACATATTGCACATCTAGATGCATTGAGTGCTTTTTGTAATTTGACAATTGTCCTTTTTTTTGTAATTCAACAACTGTCCGATAGAGAGCGCCAAAAATCAAATCGAGTATGTTATTGTAGTTATGAAAAAAAAACTTGAAACCGTTCTACTGTAATATTGGCAAATGGACATTTACGTCTATTAAGAACTCGATGTGCAATATGTTGGTTAAGTATCCAACATAGTGCTAACATATATTTTAAGATTTTTTTATCTAGTTTTAAGCAACATGAAATGTTTTTATGAAAGATAAATTGAGGCACATTTGATGCAACATTTAAGTTATTTGAAATTAATATTGAAAGATATTAGGAGGCCCTCATTAATCTCAAATGCTAGCATATTTTCTAGGGCTTACAATTCGCTTTAGAATATGAAATAATGTTGATTGAACTGAGTACACACTATCCCCTTGATATAACACCTAGAATGAAGCATCCAAGCTACAACTAACGACTGACTGAAGAATGAGTTATTCTGTTGAATAGTCAATTAAGAAAGTTCTAGAATTTTAAAACAGCTTTTTTTTAACATAGAAGGATAGTATTTGACGACGTTTTATTGACGACTGATATGGCGTGGTGGCGAGTATATCCGCATTCCACTCCGGAGGTCGTGGGTTCGATTCCCACACAGGACAAGTATTTGTGTGTATAAATATGAATATTTGTTCTGGTCTGGGTGTTTTTCTATGCATATTAAGTATGTATTTACGACGACCGATATGGCGTGGAGGTCAGTATACCTGCACTCCACTCCAGAGGTCCTGGGTTCGATTCCCACACAGGACAAATCTTTGTGTGCATGAACATGAGTATTTGTTCTGGTCTGGGTGTTTTCCTATGTATATTAAGTATTTATTTACAAAAAAAAAAAAGTATGTAAGTATGTTTATCCGTTATTTAGTATCCATAACACAAGTTCTTAGTGATACTTATCTTGGAACTAAATAATTGGTGTGATTGTAAGAGAATATTTATTTATTATTTATTTATTTATTTAATTATTTATTTACAAAAAAAATATTTTAGTATGTTTATCCGTTATGTAGTATCCATATCACAAGTTCTTATTGATACTTATCTTGGAACTAAATAATTGGTGTAATTGTAAGAGAATATTTATTTATTTATATTTATATTAGTAATATAGATTATTTAGCTACAGTACAGAACCGAAAACGAATTTCAAAGCTACCTAAAAATATCATCACCATTAACACATCAGGAAAACTATTCGAGAGTAATATCGGATGGCATCACACTGCTATCTGATCCAGGGAGAAAATGCGACTATCGCTGAAAGTGACGTGAAGATTAATAGTATTTCAGGGTTACGGGGTAGGGGGAGGGGAGGACGCCACATTAGGACCCTTCGATAACTTTAAAGTTACGGTTAGGACACTTTACCGCAGAATATAGAATGGACCCTAATAATCTCGTAGGGCAGGAAGATGACAAATCTCAGACTTAAATATACAATAGACAAGGCAAATGCATTTACTTCGCGTGTACGAACCCCGCTACTACTTTTTATTGAAATCAAGCGTGCCGACTTTTTAATAATAAATATTTATTTATTTATTTATTTATTAAATAGGTACAGTAACAGATAACAGATTAAGAATTACACAAATTTTTTGTATAGGTACATAATTTTACAAATCTGATATCCAATTATAACCATACACAACACTATTCAAATAAAATTTTAAGCACTATTACACAAGCTCCTGTACAAGGAGTGAATAGAAACAAATAATATATTATAAAGATGACATGATAATACTACAATTTAAAACTCATGGGGTAGGTACATATAAATTATCCTTGTGCAAAGAATTTTTAAAAATATTTAAGCTGTCTTTAAATATGTCAACCTTAGAGCAAATGGAATTGTATTGACGACACATACGGATTATTGGGTTATTGTACGAAACATTGTTATTAATAATGGGTGTGACAAACAGTTGTGGTGTGCGCATAGATCGCGTTGGTATTTTAAAGTGCAGATGACTAATAAGTTGTCCATCTAGAGAACTGTTCACAATTTTGTGCAACATAGACATGTCACTCATCCATCTCCTTTCCCTAAGAGTTGTCATTTGGAAACGCTCAAGCCTTTCTGAATATTCTTTTAATTTTCGTCTTATGCCAAACTTAGTGCATAAACTTCTAATAAATCTCCTCTGTATCGATTCAATTCTATCGATATGGGTTTTATAAATGGGAGCCCATACAGATGAACAGTATTCTACTAAGCTTCTTACTAAGCAATTGTATAGGGTTATGTAAGAGTTTGCTTGTTTGAATGGTTTAGCACTCCTAAGGACAAAAGATAGCATACGGTGAGCTCTGGTACAGATGTAGTCATAGTGGTGTCTGAATGACATGGCAGAATCAAACATTACTCCTAGGTCTCGAATTACACTGACTCTTTCCAGAGTGATACCACTGATGTGATAGCTATAATTGATTTTATTTTTATTTTTCGTAAACGAGATGACTTTACATTTACTTATATTGAGGGCCATAGAGTTTTCCTCACACCACTCTACGATTGTATTCATATCAGATTGCAGGCTCTCACAATCATGAAGATTGTTAATTTGCCGATAAATCTTCAAGTCATCCGCATAGGCCAGACATTCGCTGTTGATTATATTTAACAAGTCGTTGATAAACATCAAAAATAGAAGAGGTCCCAGATTTGAACCCTGTGGTACACCGGAATTAGTCAAAAAAGGTACCGACTCATACCCATTGAGGGCAACTAGCTGTGTTCTATTTAGAAGATAAGATGATAGCCACCTTAACAAATTGCCATGAATTCCAAAGTGTTGGACCTTAGCAAGTAGCTTATAATGATCGACACGATCGAATGCCTTCGAAAAGTCTGTATAAATAGAGTCTATTTGCTTTTTTTTATTGAATGAGTCACACAAATAGGCCGAATAACACAAGAGATTGGTATGAGTTGACCTGCCAACCATGAAGCCATGTTGTAAGGGACTAAGTTGTTTTCTAAATGCGTGTATATATGTTTATAAATATAGCCTTCAAAAATTTTTGTGAACCAGCTAAGAACACATATCGGGCGGTAATTAGTGACGTCACTTTTGTCTCCAGATTTGAAGATCGGTGTTACTTTTGCAATTTTCCAGAGTTCAGGAAATGTACCTTCATGAATTGACTTGCTATAAACTATATGTAGAGGCTTTACAAGCGCAGTAGCACACATCCGAATGAAAATAGGTGGAATACCATCAAAGCCGCAACCCTTAGTTAAGTCAATGTTTTTCAGTTTCCTTTGCAAATCATATTTGTCTATAAATAACTCACTAATACTATAATTTAATGTTGGAAAGTTAGGAGTGTAGTTGTTTAGCGAACTAGGGCCATAGACCGACGAAAAATAGGTTGCAAAAAGATTAACTATATCTTTACTGGAATTTTCCCTTACATTATTGTAAATCATACTACTAGGGTAACTGTTAGTTACTCGTTTACTTTTTGTGTATCGCCAGAAGGCTTTAATATTGAGTTTAAGATCATCTTCTATGTTTTTGATATAAGTTCGAAAGCACTCCTGCATAATATGTTTGACTCTAGTTCTAAGCAAAGCGAACTCATCATAATCTCTGGGATTGCCATACCGCTTAAATCTACAATGGGCTTTATATAATAATATATAATATAATCCCTAATGCGACGTCACTGCCTATGTTTAGAATTACTTAGGTTGAATCCAAATTAAATAAATAAATAATATTAAATATTCTCTTACAATCACACCAATGATTTACTTCCAAGATAAGAACTTGTGTTATGGATAATAAAGAACGAATAAACATACTTGAATACTTTTTTTTGTAAATATATACTTAATGTACATAGGGAAACCCCAAGATCAGAACAAATATTCATGTTCATGCACACAAAGATTTGTTCTGTATGGGAATCGAACCCACGACCTCTTGAGTGAAGTGCAGGTATACTGACCTCCGTGCCATATCGTTTGTCAATTGATTCAACGACACTGATGATAAATATTTAATATAACAGTATTTAAAAAAACAACAACAGACGCGCGTGCACAGTAAGTAGCGGTGGTCAACCTCGACGATTGGACGGGGTTCGGACACGCGAAGTATATATGTAAATAAGTATATATGCATTTTCGTTACTTATTGTATGTTTATGTCTGGCCACTGCACACACTCAATCCATCAGAAGTTCTCTTCTTGTCCCATCTCTTGTCTCATTTTAATATTAGACCCTACCTAAATTTATTCATTGCGTGTAACGTGTACCCTTAAAACTATGTACGTTTCAAATATACATGTGTAGGTGTAGCTAATTTAACTGCTGTTATCTAAAGTCGATACTATTTATAATAAAAGTCTTAAAAAGTCACCAATAAGTATACTTTTATCTAACAGAAACATTAAACCTAATATAATTACATAACGATTACCATTCAATCCACAATCAACTTTAAAACAATATAACTCAATTTTCACGCATACTTAACATTTTTCTTGGGTGTTATTTAACGTGTCTTCAAAATTAATAAATTGCCAACCTAACCTAACCTTTTTGTGCATCAAAAATACTGATTGAGCACCTAATCACCTCATTAGATGCTCACTCAGTATTTTTGATGATCAAAAAAGTATTTTTTAGAGGTTCAGTTTATTATATTCCATTTTTATCTAACCATCTAAATGCCACGAGTTGTAAGTAAACCGCTGATAGATGGAGCCACCCACTATGTTAACTGCAAGCGTCGCGTTTTACTTTCAAGTATCAGTATCAGTAGTTCCCAAACTTATTTTGTCTACTGCCCACTTTGAGAATGAAAAATTTTTTTAGAGGCCTCCTAGCTAAATAAAATTACAAATCATCCCCCAGGCCTCTTCACAACGCTCCCATTTTCTTTCTGAGTCTCTTACCGCCCCCCTTGAGACATGCAGCGCCCACTTTGGGAAAGACTGATCTATATCAATAAAAACGGATCATCGCAATGTATGTACTTACGATCGACTGCACCTCATTGGATAATTATTTTTTATTGTGTTCCTTATTGTCGAGACAAAGATTGCCTACTAGTTAAAATTTATTGGAAGTTTAGCGAAATATTTTTTTATTTCATAAGGCCATTTCATATTACTTCTGTCAATATAAACTTTTTAATGTAACCGTGGCGTTTGACATAGTTTTCAGTCGGTTGACAGTAAGCGCAATGAAAGAATGAATTAAAATAAGACAGGTCGACGGTCTGTCGGGTCAGCTAGTTTATAATAAAATCTTTAAACATACTCTAATAAGTAATTTTCGGCACTTCTTGGTAGGCAAGTGAAGCGTCATATCAGCTTTTTTGTTATATTTTCTAAAATTTGTCATATTTCGAATATTAAAGTGTAAAAACGGTGGATTACTAACTGTTACATATTTGTGAACGTACATTAGTTTTATAAATAAAACAAAAAAGTGCTTTTAAAATTTTTCTTAAGAAGTCCATGTGAGATCTAATTATGGCCTCACATCTTTACTGAGGACTCAAGGCTTAGGGGATGTCATCTCATTTACCATTTATCATCTGTATGACCACTCATTCTCATTTACTATGATTTATATACTTATCTCTTACCTGATACTAGCTAATTGTGCTAAACGCACGCAGCCATTATGATTAGAAGCCAATATCAAGCTTCTTTAATCTTAAAGCAATATTAAAACTACAATATTACAACATAACATTAACGATTAAATCCACAACAACATTAAAACAATACAACTCAATTTTCACGCATATTTAACATTTTTATCTAACCATCTAAATGTAACGAGTTGTCAGTCAACTACTAATAGATGGAGCCACCTACTATGTTAATTGCAAGCGTCGCGTTTTACTTTCCAGTATAAGAAATATGATGTGAAATTACTTGTTTCCGTTGACTTGTAAGTTGTAACCAGTGAGTGACCATCAAATTAGCACATTGTTAAGTGTGTAGCTGTTTTATTGCTCAGTGGGTTCTTAAATAATAACACTTTATTGCACTGCAAAGGTTTACTCCTTAAATACGATGGTAAGGGTAATTAAAAAGATATAATTTTTGAGAGTTAGCGTGTTTGGTTAAATTTTTATGAAAATATGTATGAATCTTTGTGTGCATGAACATGAACATTTTTTCTGGTCTGGCTGGGTGTTGTTCCCCATGTATATTAAGAGTGTATTACAAAAAAAATGTGGGGCTTATTACAACTAGATCTAAAGATGAACCAGGTTTACAACTAGTGCTGTCACTGCCTTCATTTTTTCAAATAAAAGTGACATATTAAACCTTTTTTAATTTTAGATCTTGTTTTGTAATAACTTAGTATTTATAACAGAAGTTCTTATTGATAGGATGTTAGAAGGCACTGAGTTCCTATTAACGACTGCTATAGGTGTTCATGACAAACGGGACTAACGTGCTTTAGCCGTTGGTCCCGGTTATTTGACGACCGATTTGGCGTGGAGGTCAGTATACCTGCACTTCACTCCAGAGGTCGTGGGTTCGATTCCCACACAGGACAAATATTTGTGTGCATGAACATGAATATGTGTTCTGGTCTGGGTGTTTTCCTATGTATATTAAGTATGTATTTACAAAAAAAAAAAGTATTTAAGTATGTTCATCCGTTGTTTAGTATCGATAACACAAGTTCTTAATGATACTTATCTTGGAACTATATAATTGGTGTGATTGTAAGAGAATATTTATTTATTTATTTTTTTTGATTAGGGTACCGAAGAAATTAGCGACGATAGCCCAGTGGCGAGACCCATAGACTTCTAATTCAGAGGGTCTCGGGTTCAAACCCTGGTGGCGCACCTGGTGCCTCGGAAAGCACGTTAAGCCTATGGTCCCAGCTGTCATGAACATCAATGGCAGTCGTTATTAGGAAGTCAGTGCCTTCTAACATCCTGACAGCTGGTTTAACTATAGAATGAGGTTTTCCTCTGGGTTGCGGAGGTCAGACGGCAGTCGCTCGATGTAATAACTGAAATTCAGCTAAATCTGGTTAAGCCAGTGAGCAGACCCTGGGCCCTAAGCTTAAGTATAGGGAAACCGGGACAATGCTAGGATATGATGATGAAGGTCGTAATTTAAGTAAGATAAATGGAATATAGCAGGTTAGTTGCTTAGAAATAGCCTTTTTACTACGGTACCCTAAGCTGAATAAAAATACACAAGTCCTTTATAATTTATATGAAATGTAGTTTACTATCGCACAGTTTGATAAGAAACCATTTTAACGGTCGTAAGTGATCATTATTAATATGAGAATGTGGAATCGCACGCCAACTACAACGCTTGCTTGAACTTGTGGGGCCACTAAACGAGTGATTTTTAACATACATACATAAATGCACGCCTGTTTCCCCGAGGGGGTAGGCAGTTATACGCTCAGACTTCGCCAAATATATAGTTAATCCCACGTAATAGGTGGCGAGCCTATTGCCGCTTATCGGGAACTTTTATGTTCGCCAGAGCCTTGTCTGTTGATCGGCAGTTGAGCACTACATGCAGGTGAGGTTGGCTTGGGCTTCTTAGATCTTGGTAGGATCTCTATACACCTATATACGTTTAACATAGAGACATTCATAATCAATTTACCCACCGCTGATTGCCGATAATAGCCCATCGCGTGGTTCACACGGTTTCGGTTGTATTAAAAATGTTATAATAAATAATATTTAGTATAAAAAATACAAACGAAACCGTGTTCGTGGGATATTAATTGTTGTTTTATATTATTTGTTGCTATATTTCCTATTCTCATATTAACAATGTCAGGAGTACGTTATACTCGTATTTAAAGTATATATAATTTTATATATATGATATATTTCGTCATTATGTATGTGGATGAGGCGCGAGCGACGTTCACAAGTGCTTAGGAATGAAACCACGCTTGAATAAATGAATTTTGAGTTTTTGGTTGATTAAGTGTCAGAGGGATATTTATGAAAATAAAAAAAAATTACGAGTGTTGTAAATACGTTCAACCCCATTTTAACCTTTGTAAACATTTCGTGGATGATTGCTATAGATTTTATGCTGTTATGGTATACCCACACAAGTATATTAATTATCAGTAATTATCAGAAATAGAGTATATTAATTATCAGAAAATTGTAGAAATTTATTAAACGCAATCAATTGCAGAAAATGCTTATGGTATTAGCGGATAAAATCGCCGTGCCTATGGCTCCATGAGTAATGACGCTCATCAGGTCGCGTTTTAATTGCGCAGGAGTCGCCACCTGCCGACCAGCGTTTAGCTATCAGAACTGTCTGCGTTACTCATACTTTAAAATTATAATTTAAAATCTCACACAGTGGCATCCACACAATGTTATATATCCTTATGCATCTTACACGGCGCCATCTAAACTTAAATACACTACACTAACTAGTACTAATCATAATATGATATATTTATCATAACTTCAGACTATTCCCTAAGATATGGTTGAGCGAAACGACGGCTGGTTTATGCGGCATACTCGGTGAACGGGTGCTGCCAGTGGGGACTGGTCTGCTCATGTCTACTATGTTTATCCGTAGTTATGTTAATATGCACGTCTACTGGCAAAACATGGCAGTACCTTTACCAATATATCACCTCATCGTAATTCCTTGTGTTTGCAATGCTGACTAAATGACTTGATTTTGATTTTAAATAATTGTAGCCAGGCTTCTCCCAAATGAGGTAATGGGCGTGAGGTTAGGTACGTTTGCAACCTTCAACTTCACAACTTCACAAGAGCGGATGTATTGACGACCTCTACGCAACAAAAGTTGTCAACTTCCCATCAGAAGCAAAAATATACATGACACCACAACAAAGTCAGCAAAACTTTGTCATTAACAAAAAAAAAAGTTTATTTTATATTCTGGCTAAAACATGCAGGCACTTTAGCAGTACTTTCTTACAATTAGCAATCGCCCATAAATATTGTTCCCTTGTAATGTAAATGAGAACCGAGCCCATGACCTTAGGAGCGGAGATATTGACCTTCAAACCATATCAATCGTCAGTAGTCCATCAAAGAAACAAATGAAAATGGCAGCTCATCATAAAAGTAAGCGAGAATTCGTTATTAACAAAAAGGAAATAGTCTAATTTATATTCTGTCTAGAAAATGCAGGCACATTAGCAGCATACCTGGATTGTTTCCTAAATCAGTAATTTTAATTATAAAACCGTTATGCGCGTCGTCGTGATTGTTTTGGGGCCTGCCGGCGTTGAGGAAGCCTTTAAAAAGTGCCGCCCGGCCGCGAGCAGGGGTGCGCTACAATTTATTGTTTTCTTACCTATGAAACTATTAAATAATAGATTTAATATTAGATAACTCGAACTGAGAACCCAATATTAGCCGTTTATAGGTAAGGGGTCATCCATAAATTGCGTCACGTGAAGTTTTGACCTCTCCGTCCTTGTCACAGCTAGTCACACTAGTGAGACTCCCTCCTTCATAGTGTGATGCCACATATTTTGCAATTATACAGCACGAAATAATTACATTAAAACAGCAGTTCTTTAATTTTTAATAGGACCTGGATGTGTGTCACGAAATTTAGAATCCTTCCCATCCCCCTTGTCACACCATGTCACACTTTTTCAACCCCTCCCACCCTCTCAACGTGTGACGTAATTTATGGATAACCCTTAAAACGGTTGCGAAGTCGAGGAGAATATGTAGGGAAGCGGACCTAAGGTTATCTTAACGTTAGCTTAATTTTTAAAGTTAAGGCTCTCTTTGGCACCTATAATATATGGATCGTATGAGGCATGAGACCCACGATGTGCCCATTGAAGTTGCTGGGAACAGAGCTTTTTATTTAGCACGGTCTCGCATCATATACAATCCTAAGATGTGCTCAGTCCTAATTTCTCATAATTATGTTAACTTAAGTAAATTTCGATCTGTTTACTTTTTCAATTTATACTCTTTTTTGAACTCTAGGGTTAAATGACAAGGAGTCATATGGCATTAATTCATGAGTTATGAATAATTTTATCGACCTTTTGCATTTAGGAACTTTTTAAGAATTAAATAAATATGAAATGTTACACACCCCTGTCAGCGAACCCGGCGAAAGCGAAATGGGCCCTAACTGAGGAATTCAAAAATTTACACAAAACGCAATACGGTATTAGCCGATGCGACTTTTTGCGCGTCAGTCAGTCAGTCCGTCAGACCGTCGGCCAGACGAGCATCGGCCATTTTTGCGATGACATTCCGAGACTCCCGGTTTTGATTGGGAAGTCATGCAGCGCTGAACGATCGGTTTTAGATACAATTTTTTTGTGACAAATGTATTTTTAAGCCAAATTTTGTGTTTTTGATATTGCTAAACGGAGTTTAGTTAAGCATTTTTCATTATAATTTAAACATGGTTTGCTTTCATACAAGGTACACACGCCCTTTTGAAAACTTTAAGATGCTGCAATCTTTTGGGAATACTTTGGCAGAGAGCTCGAATTTCACTAAACGAAGAGATGCGACAAAAAGTATCTTTTAAAATAAACTTACGTGGACCTATTACAGCTGAGGAATCCAACATAGAGTTACAAGCGGGAGTATTCACACTTCGCAAATTATATAGTTGATCGCACGTAATAGATGGCGAGCCTATTGCCGCTTACCGGGCACTGTTATGTTAGCCAGAGCCTTGTCCGTTGATCGGCAGGCGCACCACTTCCAGGTGAGGTTGGCTTGGGCTCCTTAGTCTTGGTTGGATTCCTATGCCCCGCCGACTGGTCTCCATCTTGGCGTAGTGGGGAGGCTGAGTGCCTCCTGGAAGAAGGGAAGAGTCGAAATGGCGACTTTGGGTGCCCTTAGTACTGACTACCGGGGCGGAAACTAAGAGGGATCTATGAAGGGCGCAGCGGGCGGGCCAGGAGGGCCAGATGCCGACTCTCTTTAGTATGATGGTCGGCAGCGAGAGAGCTATTCCACCCAGGGCCGCGGCTAACGCCGACCGCAGCTCGGCCCAAGCAGGGCACGCCTCCAGAGTGTGCTGCGCAGTGGTAAGGTGCATAGTGCCTACCAAGATATTAGTAGCCCACGCCAACCTCACCTGCAAGTGGTGCACCTGTCAGTCAACGGAGGATCTGGCAAACATAAGGTTCCGGCAAGCAGCAATAGGCTCGCCACCTAAAATGCGGGACCAACAATGCAATTGGCGAAGTCTGTCCTACCCCTTCGGATAATGTATGGACGTACGTTAAGACTATTTTAACATTATGTTAATAACAACTGTAATGTAAAACATAATTAACAAATTTAATGAAGTAACCTACATCAGCGTACGTAACCTTGGATATAGTTTAGGTATTAGC
The DNA here is from genome assembly GCA_949126915.1 of Musotima nitidalis. Classification (NCBI taxonomy): domain Eukaryota; kingdom Metazoa; phylum Arthropoda; class Insecta; order Lepidoptera; family Crambidae; genus Musotima; species Musotima nitidalis. The sequence goes on along the minus strand of OX421439.1, from coordinate 9,632,970 downwards.
GGAGAACGAGACAGTCGCGAATGTGATGAGCAAAAAACACTGGATAGGGAATTAATTGCGAATTCTGTGGGACGCGACGCCTTAAGTACGGTCGGCAAAAACGCGATGGATCCGGCCGAAACTAAAATTGTGTAAGAATTAATTACGCCATGTTCTAGTGTTGCTGGTAATGTTGTATATTTTTTATCTAGATTTTTAGTAATATTAATGTTAGTAAGGCTTTTTTGTATAGAGGGTGAATAGGATTCCTAACAAAATCTAAGGAGCCTAAGCCAACCTCACCTGCATGTAGTGCAGCTGCCGATCAACAGACGAGGCTCTGGCAAACATAAAAGTTCTCGGGAAACGGCAATAGGCTCACCCTCTATTACGTGGGACCAACAATGCAATTGGCGAAGTGAGAGCCTCATGACATAATGTATGTATGTACGGTATTTTTTTTGGGTTATTGTGTTTTCCAGTAGGCTCTCAAATAGCATTAAAAGAACTTTTAAAAACATGAATAGCAATTTTTTTATCAATGCTACTTTTTAATATTACTTTTTTAATAATACTAACATTAGCAAATAAGAAAAATTCTTACTCGCACTAGGAGAAATAATATTGATGAGACTCTGGTAAATGTTGACGACAAATACTGATCTGGTGTATTTCCGCACTGTGCTCCTATGGTCGTGGTTTCGATTCTCACTATCGATCGATCTATGGGTTGCTATGTGAAGTGTTTTAAAAAAATAAACAATAGACCGGTTATCCAATGGTCGTGAGTTCTATTTTCATCTGGTGGCCCAGGTGATTTTTTCTAGTTAAAATTTCATCAAATCCAAAATCATTTATTCAAATCCCTTGTGAAGGTCAACATCTTATATATTAATATATGTTTATATGTATGTCTAGTACCCATAGTTATTTGTCACACATATTATTCCTCTGTTTAGTAGCGCTGTGTAAAACGACCAAAAATTGATTAGATTAGAGAATTTATATTTTAATATTTGTTTAGTATATTATTAATGAAAATGGGAACACATGACAGAATATTGAGAATTATTTTTTATTTAATTATATTTAAAAATGATAATAATATTAAGAGCATGAAAGTATGATATCACAAAAATTGGGACACAAATGTCATGACAAATGTCAATATCTTGTTCTGCAGACGCTACCACGACGTGCAGTTGACGAATTGAATTTTGATGAGTGACAGCCGGCGTCCCTGTCATTATCATTTCACCATCGGACGCCATGTTGGATTTTGACAGTTGTCGCCGTATAAATAATCTTTATGACAATAGTGTTAAGACTCAATTTGATTTGCTATTTGTTAGATGATTATGGTACTGATTAAATGTTTATATACACAGTCAAGTTTGGAATATTTGTAAATATCAGGTAAATAATAGGTTGGGGAAAAAGTCTTTTCGTATTTTTGTATGAAAAGTCAAGACATTTTTTTCAAAGTTTATTTACATTTATTTACAATATATATGTACCGTTTTGTTGAATAACTTTCTGCCATTTTGTGGGCAGAGACATTATCCCGTTACTGTAGAAACTTTGGGACTTCTGATCAAAAAAACGGGACAAATAGTTTTGGCAGTCCTCTCTTAAGGTCAACCTTACAGAACCTACAGAATTCTGCAGAGACCGAAACAGGTGAAAATCTGAAGGCGCAAGGTCAGGGCTATATGGTGGATGCACTAGGACCTCCCAGTCGAACTCTCTTAATTTTTGCTGAGTGGCTAAAGATGTGTGTGGTCTAGCGTTATCGTGATGAAAGACCACACCCTTCCTGTTGATCAATTCCGGCCGTTTTCTCTCGACTGCTACCTTTAATCTCATCAGTTGCTGGCAGTAAAGATCAGAATCGATGGTTTTGCCGGGCGGTAAAAGCTCATAATAAACAATGCCCTTCCAATCCCACCATACACACAGCATCACCTTATTTCGTGTTAGGCCAGGTTTGGCCACAGTCTGTGAAGCCTGGCCAACTTTCGACCACGACCTTTTTCGCACGTTCTTGTCGTACGTGATCCACTTTTCATCGCCAGTTATCAATCTCTTCAAAAACGGCTCGGTTTCATTACGTCTCAATAATGAATCGCAAATGAGTACACGGTTCATTAAGTTTCTTTGAGTGAGCTCGTGTGGCACCCAAATATCGAGCTTTTTTGTATAGTATAGTATAGTACCAGCTTTCTTCAAATGGGTCAAAACTGTTTTGTGGTCAATTCCCAGTTCTTCAGCTACATCGTAACTACTAATATGCCGATCTTGCTCCACTCTTTCAAAAATGGCGTCCATTTTATTCGTAACAGGGCGACCAGAGCGAGGTGCATCTTTAACATCAAAATTTCCGGACTGAAAACGTTTGAACCAAATTTGTGCTACTTTTACTGACACTGCATCAGGTCCATAAACATCACAAATTTTTTTCACTGCTTGAGTTGCATTTTTGCCTTTTTTATAATAAAATTTTAAAATGTATCGAATTTCTTCATTAGATTCACTCATTTTTACGGAGAGAAAAGCAAATGAAAAATAGCGGGACACAACTTTTTTTTATTTTTTTCTTTTCTTTATAATGGAACCTTTTTAATGTTACCAAAACCAGCCAGACACAAATAGTACAGTCAAAATAATTTTATAATAAGTTTATACCTACGTTATGCGAAAAGACTTTTTCCCCGACCTAATAAGTAAAGCAGAGTTCATAGGGGTCAGTCCTTGGATGGGTGACCGCTTGCGTGGCATTTTGCTATCATGTGATTCCGTGCTTCAGAAGAAAAGTTCCTTCGCTGAAACGCACTGAAGACACGATGGAGATGACCCAAATCTCTTCTCCTTGGATTTCAAAAACGCCGAGTCCTTTTGTGGAACGTTAATACGCTAAGACCAGTAACTATCTCTCTCGCTACAGTTAAGGTTGGTTGGAAAATATCTTCTTTTAGTAAGTCTTCCTTTATTCTTTCTCTATTAATATTCTTTCTCAATTAAGGATATAGAAATGAATACGGGGATAATACTAGCTTTTTCTTTATCTGTCATAAGAATAGGTAGCAGTTTACGCGTATTAACAATAACATCAGCTGAACAATACCACACAAGTCGAAACTCGGCGCTATTACGTTTAACACATCATTGAATAGATCTTTTCGGCACTTAATAATGTAATTTGCATTTCCAAATATCTTAACTCAAAAAGTGATTTGAATAGTTTAAGCGAAATAACTGCACAAGTCGTCAGTCCACCATATAATATCGTGTAACGAAAATCAGATATAATTATGTTGTTAAAGTTTGTAAAATATAACATACGCGGTATTGTTAGCTAAGCGACGATTTTCAATTTGATAAGGCTTTTACAACTTGGCGGAATCAATCATCATCTCAGCCACGTGAACATAGGCCTTACTCATCAACTTTCCATGCCGGTCAATCTTGAACCTACCTGTCACCACCATGATCAGATCGGAACGATCATGATGTAAAAGATGTACCTACATTATGATGTAAATGATTACTTGTCATATAAACAAGCCTAGGCCTAATATTTTCACTTGGTATGAAAAAAACATCAGTTTATTGTCGTGACCATCTCTTATTGTAACAAATTTTGAACAGGCTTTCATAAGGTACCTACTTATATGACTGTTATAAATGTTTAGACCTACTTATTAGTAACGGTTTTAAGAAGAACTTTTAAATCTTTTCAATTTTTCTCTGTATGTGTTTGTTAATATTAAGTACCTACTTACCTATTTTTTTGTAACTGGCAGTTGTTTGCCCTATTTTTATACAATCAAGCTTCCACTCGCAGTTGATGGCATTAGGTTAGTTAGGTTAGGTTGACTTGGACCATCGAGTGAAATTCTCTACGTTTGCCATGTCGCGGAACAAACTGTTACTTCGACTAATGCACCTATTTTTTCAGCGTACATTAAAAAAAATATTAATGCACGTTATCTAGCTAGGCATGTGCGTGTATAACTAAACGGTATTCAAGCAAAAAATATTAATGTGAATTGAATTACTGGGTTGCAACTTTGTTAACGCCTTAATCTTTCGTGTTAGTGCTAAAATTAAACGTTTCACACTATGAATAATGTTATCATGAAAGTTAGTTAAATAGTTTGCGTAAGAATTGTGTTTAAATCGGTATTGATAGACAGTTGTAACAATTATGATGTTTTTATTGCTTAATTTGGTGTTTTATATGGTTTTTTTTCTTTTCTTTTAAATAATGTCTTTGTGCGTTTAGCACATTTTGCCAGTGTAAAGTAAGAGATATATATAGCAATAACATATAAATCATAGTATATGAGAATGAGTGATGATAAAGCTGATAAATGGTAAATGAGATGCCCTCCCCCTAAGTCCCTTGAGTCCTCAGTATAGATGTGGGACCATACCGGCAGCGGTCTCACATGGACTTCTTGAGAGAATTTGAAAAGATATGTTGCACTGTTTTGTTTCATTTATTAACACTCATGTATATTCACAAACACTTAACAACTAATAATCAAGGTATCACCAATTTTAAAAATGAAACAAAACTGCAGACATGATGCATTACTTTCTCGCCAAGTAGTCCATCAGCCATCTTTTAAGGACTAGATTAAAAACAAAAGATGATGATAGTATAACCTTTTTGCTGCCAAAATGTTTCTTAATTGACATTAAACAAGAGTTTTGGCGCCAACGCGAAAAAGGACACATCGCCGCAGTATTTTATTCTTCAAAACTAGTGGAAATTTGAAATAATGATGTGTAATTATAGTGGATTTTTAAACATAACTTCATTGGCAATTTACACAAACGTAGGAAAGTGATATATTGCAGTGTGTTGTGATTTTCCGTGTGGATAATTTATTGATTCAGGCGTTCCTTTGCGGAAATCCATTGTAAGCAAGTGATGGATTAAAAATATCCTTGTAACAATTCCCGCGCTACTATAATTTTCCTAAAAATCGAGAAACTACTTAACACTGTAGCTTAGATTTAGATAATAATAAGTCCACTTATTTAAACTGCTATTTGCATGGTTTTTGACAGCTGAATATGTACTCTCTAGTACGTGGTTAAATAAAAGTTTGGTAACATTATAAACATTGAATGTGAAATACCTGAGGGCACATCTTGCAGTGATACTTCCTTGCATGGGCATGCAAAGGCTGCAGCTTCGTGGGCCCCTTCCCTAAGGGCTGTGGGACCACGAGTAGACCGCTGCCGGTGTTGGTGCCTCCCACTGGTGATGATGAAGAGGATCCTGGAAGGAAGGATTAGCTTAGGTGAGAAGGGATTAAACTTTTATGGTCAAGACTATTATTTATTTATTCAATCTTAATTGCACACTTAAAAAGTATTACAAAAGGCGAATTTAATGCCATAAGGCATTCTCTGCCAGTTAACCTTAGGGTTAGCAGAAAACTTTAAAGGCAGTGTGGTAGTTAATAAACATACATAAACTACACAAAAATATAATACTAAAATATGACAGCAAGGAGTATCAAACCAACGATGACTCTTCGAAATAAAGCTTAAAAATCAATTGCTTGAACACTGGCTTGCTTTGCGCAAGTTATGGTGCCGAGTTATCCATTTCCTTACAAAGTAAGAACCTAGGTTTGGTATAATGATATATTTCCAGACTATTGTTTATTTTACACCTACCTGATGGAAAATGGTTACCGCAGCCTGGACGCTTGCCTTACCAGGGGCATTACTGGCGCGATGCTGATCTTTAACATTTGTCTAACTGTAGAACCATATTTTATGTATCTCCACAATTAGGATACGAAGACAGACAGAAGACCAAAAAACTCTTGGGCTCTGTACCCTCGTGGAGGCTAAGACAGAAGCGAAAACATGATACGTATGCCTGTGTATCGGGTTCCTACCAATATCTTAGGAGCACAAGCCAACCTCACCTGCAAGTGGTGCACCTGTCGATCAACGGATGAGGCTCTAGCGTATAAAGAAAAAGCTCTAGAAAAAAAGTTCCCGGTAAGCAGCAATAGGCTCGCCACCTATTTCGTGGGATGAACAATATAATAGGCGAAATGTGGGCATTTCATTTTCCTCTGCCTACCCCTTTCTGGAAATAAGCGTGATTGTATGTACGTATGATCAGAAAATAGATATATTGGTATCATACTTGATTTCCTATAAATCTCAATTCCAGTCCATTCTGATTTCATGGTAACCAAAATCATTTATTCAAGTTTGGCTCAAAAGAGCTCTTATGAAGGTCAAAACTTAAAAACTAGCGCGCTCATTCACTGCGGGCGGAAGCTTTATAGTAAAAGAAAATTGTCAAGGTTAGTTTTTTCTCCCGCCAGTTACAAGAAAATTTAAAAGTATAATAAGGTAATCTGCTATCTTATTTACTCATTTCCCTTGTGTAGATGCACTCTGCCTTCAAAATTCCGCTTGGTCAGTATCTTATTGGTGTCATGTCCTCATCTTTGTGTAACCATGCACACCATGAACATCTTTATTTCGTCATGTTTGGGTTGAGTAAAACTTCTGCTTTGTGAACTGGTGAGTTCCCGTCAGCTCCCTCTCATGCTGTCTTATGTTTATTGTGAACCTATGCACCCACCTGATCGGCCAGGCCCTAAGCCAGCTCCGTTCAGCATCTGGGTCATTGACTGGTGGTGCCCCAGGCAGTGTTCTAAAAGCCTCCTCTCCTATAATGCAATCTCTCTTGCTCATCATTGTGTACCTATGCACTCACCTGATCAGTCAGGCCCCAAGCCAGCTCCGTCCAGCATCTGGGTCATTGGTGGTGCCCCAGACAGTGACCTGATCGCCCCCCGAAATGCCATCTCCCTTGGTCATCATTTTGTACCTATGCACCCACCTGATCAGCCAGGCCCCAAGCCAGCTACGTCCAGCATCTGCGTCATTGACTGGTGTTGCCCCAGGCAGTGTTCTGAAGGTCTCCGATAGTGCCATCTCCCTTGCTCATCATTTTGTACCTATGCACCCACCTGATCGGCCAGGTCCCAGCCCCGCTCCGTACAGCATCTGGCTCATAGACTGGTGGTGCCCCAGCCGGTCGTCAGTCTTCTGATGGCCTCCTATCGTGCCGTCTCCCGTGCTCATCTTTGCCTGGAGAAGAGAAAATAATTTGTTAGATTTATTTATGTCCAAGGATCTTCTATTGCACAAAGGTATCTCATCTCTTATATTTTTAATTTCAGAGAAAGTATTTAATAAAACGGTGTTAATAAATTTACTTAAAATTAATATTTTAATAAAATATTTATGTAAAAAAAATTAGTATAAGTAAATTAACTTAGCACAAATATACATTGAAGTTCATAAATTGAAAACGTGTAAATTAAAAAAAAGAATAATCACAATTTGTTAATTTTAGGCTATTTGTCATAACTTAATAAATTAAAATAGGTTTTTTATTAAGTTCTACTCGCACATATGCCTAGACTTAATTACATAAGATAATTATGGTTCTATTTTACATTTTGCCTATTAATATACTAGCTGCTTGTATTTATATGCATGTATGTAACTCTGTCTGTTACAATTCAAAGTTTTAACCATTAATTTTTTAACAAATATAATTACACATATATTTTAAACTGCTTACAATGTAGATAAGTATAGAGGTATATTTATTTTGAATACTTGAACACCAGGGAAAATTTTAGGTTTTATCCCAAAACAAATTTTAAAGTACAGTCCAGTAAGTCCGATGTCACAGATCATTTGTATATGTCACCGATATTGTAATCTGTCGAAAAATTGTGATCCGTAACAAACTGCTCACAATTTAACGCATTATTTTTCGATAGATTATAATCTATCGAAGACAAACCGTTAAATCACAATCTGTCGCGCGTTAAATTGTCAACTGTTTAAAGCCTGTCCATGTCCAGGGACGGGCTGGAAGAGTTAGGAATCAAACATAGATATCTGTCAAAAAAATATATTTTTTAAATTAAAATAATTGAAACAAAGCTCTTCGAACACAAATTAAAAAGTAAAACATTTTACACAAAAACACAAATTAGGTTATGTTCGGTGACTAACTCTTATTTATTATTTAACTGCACTTCTTTAGGTTATCACAGGTCCGTTAACACTCCCTACAACTTATTGTAATACAATGCGTTATTATTATTAACACGAAATCTGTTTTAAACACTGTTTGTTTACATTTCACAACAAATGAATTTAACTAATAACAACCGAAGATGGCGACGACGGGCGGCTGAGCGGGGAACATGAAGTTCAACCAATCAGAGCGCGAGGTGCGTTCTGTCGCATGCCATTTTACAATCTGACGGTTTGTCTTCGATAGATTATAATCTATCGAAAAATAATGCGCTAAATTGTGAGCAGTTTGTTACGGATCACAATTTTTCAGATAGATTATAATTTAACGTTATTTACAATTTTACGGTGACATATATATAATATAGATAAAACACCCAACCATTTACAATAATTAATCAACAAATAAACATTAGGTTATAGATAAGCAAACCGCATCACAAATCACGGCTTGCAAGGATGTCGCACCTCAAATTGTAAATAACAGCCGGAGGGTCGCTGGTCACTTTGGTACTACAAGTGTATGAGTTACTCCGATAACGCCAGATAAATCAACTTTTCAGTTACACACTGCTCGAAAACTTAGCAAACAAGTAAGAGTTGATTCATTTTTTTTTGGCAGAACATTAATTTAAAACAATTTTAACTTAAGAAATAGACCTATAGTGCCCAATCATACTTATTATTAACAAAGTCTTATTCAAATGTGAACAATGCTTAATTAGGAGAATTTAGCAGTAACATGGCAATCTTATCGTAAAAAAAAAGAATGAAAATGACAATAACTGTTTGAGATACGAATAAATAAAATATTTATAATTATGTTGAAATATAAATAATAATTTAAACATAATTGACGACCGATATGGTAGGAGGTCAGTATACCTGCTCTTCACTCGAGAGGTCGTGGGTTCGATTCCCACACAGGACAAATCTTTGTGTGCATGAACATGAAAATTAGTTCCGGTCTGGGTGTTCTCCTATGTATCTTAAGTATGTATTTACCAAAAAAAAGTACTTATGTATGTTTATTTGTTATTTAGTATCCATAACACAAGTTCTTAATGATACTTATCTTGGAACTAAATAATTGGTGTGATTGTAAGAGAATATTTATTTATATTAATTTGACTTAACCTAAGAGAATCAATTTCATTTTCATTCTCGGTTTAATGATTATCTAAGCTTATTTTTGCTAGTTGTGATGGGCACATTGAGTAATTTAAACGTTTTGAGTTGTAAAAACATGGAATGGAATAGCACGAGTTAGTTAAGTAGTTTAGCTTAGTAAACAATTATTTAGTGGATAATTAAGGGATTTTAATAAAAAAACATTTTAGCATTTACAACTAACTATCTAAATATGAACTAGTACTAAGATAAGATTAGAGTTTCAAATTACAATGAAAGCCTAAGTTTCTTTATAACTAAGCAAAATGCTTTTAGAATATAGTACTATCTATATATTTTTCTTGTAAATACATGATCGAATACTTAAGAATACCCGAGATCAAAACAAATATTTTGTTGGCCAATTGTCTTGCCAACTTAGCTAAGTTCAGTCTTTTGTTCCTATGAAAACAAAATACATGCCAGCCTTTATAACAGTGTGTCAGATGAAAAGGCTACACCTAGCCGGCCACTTAGTTGTCAGTGGGAAGCAAAAACCGCTCCAACCCTTAGCCTTTGTCATTTTGACGTTGACACCATTAGAGTGGTTATTACCGTTGTTGTATGCGAAAATTAGTTTATTAACAAGTTTACTATATGAATTAAGGTTTTTGTTAAAAGTTTCTATTGTGACTTCTTTATTTACGTGGTACTGTTACGTCGGTTCCAAAATAGATAGAGTCAAGGCTCTGGTGATGCCCTGGTGCTGCAAGCATCCAAAAGTTGTGGTGACAAGTTTTAATCAGGTGGGCCGCTTTAAATATAACACCTCATCATCTCAGCCCATTAACATTCCACTACTGAGCACGAGCCTCCTCTCACATGCCAAGGTGCGAGGTTATTGGGTCATACTCCACCACGCAGACCCAGTGCGGATTGGCGGAGGCAGGTGTATGGCGTACTGCTGTTAGAATTTTTCAAGCCGCCTAATTAGGCCTAAACAGGCCTAGGGCTTAACATGGCTTAACTACTACCACTTCTAATGATAACCGGGACCAACGGCTTAACGTGCCTTCCGAAGCACGGAAGCGCTCGATATTAAATGCCACACATACGGTCACCCATCCAAGGATTGACCTCTGTAAACTCTGCTTTACCGCGGAGATACGAGCGCTTCAATGCAAAATAAATATATTAAATATTTTTCCAGTTCAGCTCTTAGATGTGTGGCTGTTTGTGTTGTAATTATTATTTAATCGTCTCACTTTGATTGAGAGGATGCCTGTGTCTAGAAGTGGTAATATAAACAACGGCATCGCAACTTTTACAGACGACCAAAGAAGAAAAATAAGTTTCAGTTTTTTTTATAAGTCAATCTGCGAGGTTGTGGACGACTGGGAAAAGACAGAAAACTATAGATATTAAATTTGTGTCTGGTTACCCGCCACTTAAAAGGTACTATATATTTTATCATTTATTGCTCTTTGTCATTATCATGTAATAGGTTGGGGAAAAAGTCTTTTCGTATTTTTGTATGAAAACTCAAGACATTTTTTTCAAAGTTTATTTACATTTATTTACAATATATATGTACCGTTTTGTTGAATAACTTTCTGCCATTTTGTGGGCAGAGACATTATCCCGTTACTGTAGAAACTTTGGGACTTCTGATCAAAAAAACGGGACAAATAGTTTTGGCAGTCCTCTCTTGAGGTCAACCTTACAGAACCTAAAGAATTCTGCAGAGACCGAAACAGGTGAAAATCTGAAGGCGCAAGGTCAGGGCTATATGGTGGATGCACTAGGACCTCCCAGTCGAACTTTCTTAATTTTTGCTGAGTGGCTAAAGATGTGTGTGGTCTAGCGTTATCGTGATGAAAGACCACACCCTTCCTGTTGATCAATTCCGGCCGTTTTCTCTCGACTGCTTCCTTTAATCTCATCAGTTGCTGGCAGTAAAGATCAGAATCGATGGTTTTGCCGGGCGGTAAAAGCTCATAATAAACAATGCCCTTCCAATTCCACCATACACACAGCATCACCTTATTTCGTGTTAGGCCAGGTTTGGCCACAGTCTGTGAAGCCTGGCCAACTTTCGACCACGACCTTTTTCGCACGTTCTTGTCGTACGTGATCCACTTTTCATCGCCAGTTATCAATCTCTTCAAAAACGGCTCGGTTTCATTACGTCTCAATAATGAATCGCAAATGAGTACACGGTTCATTAAGTTTCTTTGAGTGAGCTCGTGTGGCACCCAAATATCGAGCTTTTTTGTATAACCAGCTTTCTTCAAATGGGTCAAATTCTGTTTTGTGGTCAATTCCCAGTTCTTCAGCTACATCGTAACAAAAATGTTTCAAAAATGGCGTCCATTTTATTCGTAACAGGGCGACCAGAGCGAGGTGCATCTTTAACATCAAAATTTCCGGACTGAAAACGTTTGAACCAAATTTGTGCTACTCTTACTGACACTGCATCAGGTCCATAAACATCACAAATTTTTTTCACTGCTTGAGTTGCATTTTTGCCTTTTTTATAATAAAATTTTAAAATGTATCGAATTTCTTCATTAGATTCACTCATTTTTACGGAGAGAAAAACAAATAAAAAATAGCGGGAAACAACTTTTTTTTATTTTTTTCTTTTCTTTATAATGTAACCTTTTTAATGTTACCAAAACCAGCCAGACACAAATAGTACAGTCAAAAAAATTTTATAATAAGTTTATACCTACGTTATGCGAAAAGACTTTTTCCCCGACCTAATATTTTACCACAGGATAATAAGTGATAATAAGTGATAATTAGGTATCTTGTTTTGTGCATAAGTACACTCTATAATAATAGACAGCGAAAAGTGTATTTCGCTACGAGATTATCACAAATTTCTTTGGCTAATAGGATCTCTGTAAATTGTTATATACTCTTAGTTAAAATCGTTATTTTTATATTAAATACCTCTAACTTTTAGACACCCTACGTCAATTTGGTGCAAAAATGTTTTCAATAATTGTATATACAGATGTGTAGCTAAATATATACTAGCCTTACCATTTTAACACTTTAATTTTTTATAATTTGTTAACGTAAAATAAGCTACCTCTGTCTACTAATATTTATATGTTAAGCATAAAAAATATTAACCCGATTTTGGTTCATATATTATACTTACATTTGTGTGATTACTGTGGGTGTGAAAATAAAAATAAAATGAAACACCACTCAAAATATACCCTAATAAAAATTTCAAGAAAAATAAGGTGGTAATAACTACTCCTATAGTATCCGACCCCAAACTAAGACGCAAAGGGCGCGTCGATGCTAATATTTTAAAGTTGACCGAACAATCACAGTTCTCACTGGCCAGAGACAAATCGTGCGTTATTAATACTCCTCGGTAAATTATAACGTTTCGGTCACCCTCTTGTTATGGGCGATGCTGGGAAGTTATCAGCGTAATGAAGTTGAAGGGTTTTGAATTACAGAAAATCATAATTTCGAATAGAATAGAATATATGATTCTTGGCCACACACAAAAATGTCTCTAAAAACGTAAATTTTGAAACTAAAAAAATCAGCAATACCAAAAAAAAAGTTACATTAACATTGTGCTGTCAAATAGGTGTACAGGGATCCTACCATCCTCGCTCGTTGTTGTGCACCTGCAGAACAACGAGCGAGGCTCTCGCAAATATAGAAGTTCCCGGTAAGCGGCAATAGGCTTGCCAACTATTACGTGGGACCAACAATACCATAGGCAAAGAGTGAGCATATTATATGCATCTGCCTACCCCTTCGGGAAAAAGGCGTGATTTTATGTATGTATTTAAGATCGTACTAAGTGGTGATCTGTTGTCTCCGTCTACCCTATGGCATGAGTTTGTGTATCATAACCAGAGTTCGGATGAGCGGGTGGTGTCTCCACGTCGAATTTTATTTATTTAAATTTTCGCCACGAGTGCATTTGAAAATTGGCGATATTCCTCTTAGTAGTTTTATTCTATAATAGAAAACAAATTATTCTTTGATATCATGCGAAATGTCAGATAAGACAATGTAATTTAATTTAAAAATAGAAAACACTGAGAAGGTTTCTTTACTCACGCTTTTCGGTAATAATTAAAAAAGGCATGTCCACATTATTGCATGTAATGACACCACTCATCCGAACTCTGATCATAACCAGCCCATTGACACTCCACTACTGAGCACGGCCTTTTTCTCACCCCTGGCTTTGAGTTTGTGTGTTTTGTTATTTATAATATCTTTTTTTACCGGGCAGAACGATTACTTTAGTACCATCAACTCTACTTCTTACTAGGAGACACTTGCCCGTAATTATATATTGAGAAAAACCCAAAAACTCAACACTGGTATCAACATAATAGAATAGAATAGAATATATTTTTCTTGGCCACACACATATATTTCTTATTAATAGTAACGTCAACTTTGTAACTAAATAAAAAAAAGCAATATCAAAAAAAAGATACATGAACATTGTGCTCTCAAATAGGTGTCCTACCATCATCTAAGGCGCCCAAGCCAACCTCACCTGCAAGTGGTGCACCTGCCGAACAACGAGCGAGGCTCTTGCAAATATAGAAGTTCCCGGTAAGCGGCAATAGGCTTGCCACCAATACAGTAGGCAAAGAGTGAGCAAATTATATGCCTCTGCCTACCCCTTCGGGGAAAAGGCGTGATTATATGTATGTATTTAAGATCGTATTAAGTGGTGATCTGTTGTCTCCGTCTACCCTATGGCATGAGTTTCTGTATTATAACCAGAGTTCGGATGAGCGGGTGTCTCCACGTCGAATTTTATTTATTTCAATTTTCGCCACGAGTTCACTTGAAAATTGACGATATTCCTCTTGGAAAAACATAGTTTTATTCTATCATAGAAAACAAATTAAAATTATTCTTTGATTTCATGCCTAAATGTCAAATAAGACAATGTAATTTAATTTAAAAATAGAAAACACAGAAAAGGTTTGAACACGAAGACTTTACTCACGCTTTTCGGTAAAATTAAAAAAAAAGGTATGTCCAGATTATTGCATATAATGATGACACCACTCATCCGAACTCTGATCATAACCTCAGCCCATTGACGCTTCACTACTGAGCACGGCCTTTTTCTCACCCCTGGCTTTGAGTTTGTGTGTTTTGTTATTTATAATATCTTTTTTTACCGGGCAGAACGATTACTTTAGTACAATCAACTCTACTCCTTACTAGGAAACACTTGCTCGGAACCATAAATTGAGAAAAACCCAAAAGTCAACACTGGTATCAACACCCAGGGATCACTTGTAGTGTCCCATATGCCCAGTAATTTCCCTACCAACATAACAGTTAAGCATTTAGCAAAACTATCCCAACCCCAAGGTACAAACAGCTATAAATCAGCAACTATAGGGTCCCAAAACCAATGGCGATATGAGACATTCGTTACAAATTAATTTCCCTCTGATAACACCCTTTGGAGCGAGACGTGAAATTTAATTTGGTTGTCCGCAATTTGGGAGTTTGGGTCCGAGTACTCCTTTATGAAAGTACTACGATGTGACTGGATTCTTATGACAAGTCGCACATATCGTTCGTAAAAGTCGTAAATTTTGAAAAAACAAAAAAAATTGTCAACTGTTGTATGCTATAAGTTTCCTTTTAAGTAGAGTGTAGATGCAATGAGTGCTTATAGATCTTTTTTATAATTTGTTAATTGTCCTATAAAGAGCGCCAAACACCAAATCGGGTATATTATAGTTAGAACAAACATACATTTTAAACCGTTCTACTGTAAATTTGAGTAAATGACATAGATGTCTTTTAATATCTAGTTATTGCGTACGTGCGTGCGTACACTTCATTAGTTAACTCTCTTTTTACTTAGCTTCGTTTAGACTTCGTGTATATGTGTTAACGAACATTGGTGTAATTGAAACCCTTTATTTTAATTTAAAATTAAATAAAGGGTATCCTAACAACATCTAAGTAGCCCAAGCCAACCTCACCTGCAAGTGGTGCACCAGATGATCAACAGACGAGGCTCTGGCGAACGTAACAGATCCCGATTAGTTGCAATAGTTGCCACCTATTAAGTGGGATCAACAATTTAACTGGTGGAGTGTGGGCGTATAATTTGCCTCTGCCTACCTCTTCGGGGAAACAGACATACATAATGTATGATAATAAAAAAATGTATTATGTCGTCAACCATTCGTTTGATCGGACAGACCGTGATGACGCCTGAGCATTGCAAACCCCATTTGTATTGTGATAACTCTTGACCAATGACAAAGTAGTAGTCATGTGACTAAGTCTTAACTTATTTCTAATGACAATTAATATTATTAATTTATTTCTAATGACATTGCTATTATATTGTCAATAATTATTTAAACGACTTATCACTATAAACTTCTGACTAAGTCCGACTTGTTAGTATTACTTTTAAAATCCATAAAATCTGATTTCGTGTTATATGATATCGCAACTAATTGTACGCCCATGAGGCAGACCGCAGCTAAATCTAAACCTGTACTGTAACACGTAACCTGTAACCTGTGTTCGCAATAAACGATTTAGATTGATTGATTGACAAGTGCTTACACTCCAATGGTAACCGTTTCTCTCTTCTTTCTCTTTTTGGGATACTTTGTTTGTTTATTTGCCGCATTACTTGAGACCAATATGATAATAAACTTCCAACTTCAAATATTTATTGTATAATATATTAGGCGAAATGTGGGCGTTTAATATGCCTCTGCCTACCCTTGCGGTAAAACAGGCGTGAAAGATGTATGTATGATTCATTGACTAAAACACACACATGCTCTGCTTAGTTTGGGGTTAAAAGCTCTGTGTTTGATGTCCAAAAATTTTGTATAATAAGTTTATAAGCGATAAGCCGATGAAAATTCCATCATATCCTGTCTCCTGGTGTCTGATCGGTGGCACAAATTAAATCTACCAAAAATGTTCAAACGTACCCGTAAACAACACACATTTAGGACACATAGTTCTGTAGGTCATATATTGCAGGGATACTTTAATACTGAACCGTAAAAGGAAACTAGAGGTCAACGCCCTCGGCATTCCGTTGAAATTTTATAGCACAGCGCCATCTATCCGCGCTTAATGGCAACTCTTGACGTAAATAGCGGCGGGCGGGAATCGAGCAAAACAGTGGGTGTTTTTCGACCCAGTTCGCTGAATTTTAGGGCTCAACTTGTAGTAGGAGAGATGGGAGACATTATTTTGTGGGTATTAGAGGTAAGCTGAAAACTGGTCCAATGCCTGGACCAGTATGCTGGATCAGATGTATATGAGTTTGTAGTTTGAGTACTGAGCACGGGCCTCCTCTTATGAACCAAGTCGAGAGGAATTTAGGTCATAGTCCACCACGCTGACCTAATGCAAATGAACAGAGGCAGGTATGAAAGTTCCTCCCCCCCGACAGGTCTCTACCTTGGGGTGGTGGGGGGCTGAGTACCTCCCGGAGGCCGGAAAAGGTAACACCCAGAGGCTGGCGAAGCCAGGTTGGTCTTAGGCTATGGGGGCAGGAGGCACCTATCTAACCATGGACCCTCCGAGAAGTTGCCCACACACGCTATGATCGCACAAGGAGGTAGAAAGGCGCGTCCACTGCGCCTCTCTGAGGAGGACCTCCCGGTTTTGGTCCGGGGGACGTTGGCCGCGGGCGGGGTGTCAGAGCTGAAACCCAGGCTTGTTTAGAACTTTTAATTTTTTCTGATAAAATTTCAACTTGTCTTTTTTATTTTTTTCCAATATTTACCCCATCACTCCCCAGAAAGGTCTTCAGTTTTAGTATAGGGAACTATAGAAAAATAAGACTGACATTCAGCTTGCAACAAAATTCAAACTTAAAATGTATTTGTTTATTTGCTAATACCTATAAGGATATAACATATATCATGTATCAGTATAAGTATGCATGCGACATATGCATATTTATCTCTGCTCATTAACATCCCACTTCTGAGCACATGTGAGAGCAGCCTGAGACACCAAGGTAAGAGGGAGTTAGGTCATAAGAAGGATTTAAAACATATGCCACCATGCAGACCCCAATTCAAAATTATCTACCTTCAAACTTTAAACTTTTTATTTCATAAACTATTACATAGTATTCGAAAACGTCAAAAATTTAAAGAAATATAAAAAAAAACAATCAAAATATAATTATACTGAAATCACGAAGCTTAGATTCACTTGCAACCAAACAATTAAAAAACAAAAAATATTTAAGTGTAAGTGAATCTAAGTGCGAGTTCCGAGCCACCGCTCTGTAAGAAGAAACTCACAGGCTATGCTTTTTTAAATTACCAGAATTCCTATTCAAAATTATCTACCATCTCTTGGACTATTACTGCAAGCTTAGTGTTGGGGTTAAGTAATGAGTTCTGGTTAAGTATTGGAGTTTCCTATCAGCAGCCAGCGTTTGACGATTCTATTTGTTCTATCACGAATAAACATTTTGATAGTGTGAACTGTAAAATGTAGAGAGGTCGTTCATTTTTCTTGCGAGTTGAACTTTTCTGTTATTTTTGTAAACAACTTTTGTGTTTGTAGCTGCTCGTCGCTGCTCACTTGTATGTACTTAGTTTTAATGTAAATATTGTATGTGTAGGTACACATATATATAAATAAATAAATATTTTCTGACAATTACACCAATTATTTAGTTCCAAGATAAGTATCATTAAGAACTTGTGTTATGGATTTTAATATCCAACGGATAAACATAATTAATTTTTTTTTTTGTAAATACATAATTAATATACATACGAAAACACCCGGACCAGAACAAATATTCATGTTCATGCACACAAAGATTTGTCTTGTGTGTGAATCGAACCCACGAACTCTGGAGTGAAGTGTGGGTATACTAACCTCCACGCCATATTGATCGTCGCCAAATCCATTACAATGCAACTAAGAATAGTTGTCCAGTAATTTCGATAGATACAGCACTTTAAAACCGGATATGAAAGACTCTCAAAACTCTTAGGCGGCAATACCTAACCATATTTGAAGCTCGTGTTTACAGGGTTAACAGGAATCCTATCATTATCGATGGAGACCAAGCCAACCTCACCTGCAAGTGGTGCACCTGCCGAGTAACGGACGAGGCTCTGGCGAACATATATTTTATATGTTTATCATGTCGATAGACATATAAATTTTCGAACGAGCGTAAAATAAGCCTACACTGACTTGTGTACCTACATACTCTTTACAGAAGTTTTGACTTATAATTTTTTATGAATAAAGCAATTTGTATCTTACATTTCCGTGTAGATCCATGATACTACATAATCGGTTACGATCACCAAAGGTAAGCTGATCTTAACTTTGAAAGAAAGAAAGAATAATATTTATTCAATACAAGATGCAAAAAAACCATAAAATAAGTACAAAATATAGTTAACACAAATCAAGGATACAATAATAAGAACTGAAGTGAAAGAAGAACTCAACTTGTATTGAAATGGTACCCACTCAGCATATTATCGAACATCACAGAGATGTCGCGACGCTGATCTTACGTGGGCACCTTTAGAGAGGGTAATATTAACGCATAATATTTCAATATATTTGAAAGACATAAATAGTTTCTGTAGAAATACGTTAATAGAATAAAGGTATTCAGAAAAAGAAAAATAAGATGTATATATAGAGAAAAAATAAATGCGTATATACAATTAGGTAAATTATATAAATATAAATTAAGATGAAAGTCACAACACAGAGTTTAATAGATACAGTTTGTATTTACACTTGAATAAGCAGAATGTTTAGCAATTTCTTATCGGCGGAGGTTTTGATCGTATAGAGGTCAGTCCTTGGATGGATGAGCATTTGTGTGGCATTTGTTATCAAGCCAAGCCTTTAGTATCAGTTTTCACTATTGATGCTAGTCATTGAGAAAATAACCAAGCAGAAGGACCTGCCTCGGCCAAGCTACGTGGTGGAGTTTGAGCTGATTGCCTCTCACTTAGTTTTATAGACCATGCAGTGGGGTGTGAATGGTCTGAGAAAATGTGATGATCAACATTGTAGACGCAAATCTTTGGTTTCGAGTTAGATGGGAGCTTAAGGGGGACAATGGTTAATTTTGTTAGAAGAAATGAGCAAATGCAAATATGACGCAAGTCCACGTATCTGTTCTTATTGCTACAAAAAAGAATTCGCAAGCAAAACCGCGGTAAGTTACTATATTTCTTTCCCCTTTCCTCAAGCATGTTAAGCCTAATAAAAGCACACCAATACACCAATTATTTAGTTCCAAGATAAGTATCACTAAGAACTTGTGTTATGGATACTAAAGAACGGATAAACACATTTAAATACTTATTTTTTAAAAATACATAGTTGATATACATAGGAAAACGCCCAGATCAGAAAAAATATTCATGTTCATGCACAAAGATTTGTCCTGTGTGGGAATCGAACCCACGACCTCTGAAGTGAAGTGCAGGTATGAAATCCACACCATATCGGTCAAATATGCTACCGAATTAGTATAACTGCAGTCTAAGCCTACGGCTTAACAAAAGACACTGTTTTGCAATAGCACACCGGTGTGGAGTATGCAGGGCCGGTTAGAAGATTACCCCTACGACTTAAGACGCGAATGCAAGTATACTGACTTTGTTGAACGTATCTATTCTTGTTGAAAAATGAATACGTATGTAATATATAATATATATATATATATATGTAATATAAACACAATACTGTTTTACCATGGATATAATGAATGTGTCATAGCAGTGCTCTCACAAACAGTATCTACGGAAGACCAGCGTCGAGGTGTTTTCGTGACACCTCGGCTTTATGCTGAGTGGATACCTTTTCTGTGACACTCTTCAAATTGTTACTTAAATATAATGTATCTGTTTTCTTTTGATATTGTCACAGAATAAATTCTTTTTCTTTCTTTCTAAATCCATGAGCAACAGCTATTATTTATTTATGTTTACATTATACACATACATTACACAAATACAATAATTACGATGTACAAAAAAACCAGTAAGTTTTGTACAGTACATCGAATACTCATGATATCACAGCTATAACATACATTACACCATTAATTAAAAAATAATAATAATCATACAAAGTAAACATCAATTTGACATAACTATAATTCCGCAACTACACTATTGTTATCCAAGTGTGAAATGACGATTACAAACCAGTAAAGCACACTTTTAATTTAGGTTTAAGATGTTTTTCATTTATTTGGCTTTTAACTTGAGCAGGCAGTGAGTTCAATAAATAGGGCTAAACCTCCATATTCCTCAAGCATGTTGAGCCCAAAATAAAAATACTGCCGAATTATAATGACCGCAGTATAAATCTCTGGGTCTATGTGATCAGAGGCGTCACTGCCGAGGACAGTGTCAAATGACACTGCTTTGTCATAGCACGCCGGTGTCGAGTGTGCGGGGCCGGTTGTGGGGGACGGCCCGCCCCTTAATTGTGGTCAGACACGGATTTTTGGGGATTTCTTAAGCTGTGCTTTGTTAAGCTTTTGTGTTTTCTGAGCATTTTTTTTCGGTTTTTTCAAAATCTTGGACAAAAAAGTTAAAAAAATATATTTTGTAATAAGCTGTTAAGCTTTCGGGTTGTTTGAGAAGGTTTTCAGGATAATGGTTGTTTCTTGTACAAATAGAAGGAATTGAATTTTTTTTACAAATTTACAGGATAAGTATATGTCGTTTCTTGTGAAAATAAAGGCTATAATATAATTTATTTCTTTATTTATTTAATTTAAGGTTACCGCAGAATATTAGCGTCGTGGGTCATACTGCGACACATGCTGAGCGGTGACCTTTTTGGTACAGTCCAGTTAGTACCTACATAAGTTAATTGTAAGGTAATTGTAAATGGAATATAATAAACTAAACCTCTAAAAAAGCTTTTTTGATCATCAAAAATACTGAGTGAGCAGCTAATAGGTGATTAGGTGCTCAATCAGTATTTTTGATGTACAAAAAGGTTAGGTTAGGTTGGCAATTTATTAATTTTGAAGACACGTTAAATATGATCCATTGTAAATTGTTTGTGTACCAAAAAAAAAAATTTCTTCTTTCTGTCTTTCTTACAATTAATAAAATTTACTTGTAAATATGGTTAATTTAAAAATAAGACATTTTCAGTTACATTTTATGAAAAAATTACAGATAAAAATATGATTAGACATAAAATATTATTTGTCGACTTCATCATAACTTTCAAAAATTTTAACTACACAGTACACATGTACAGAATCTCACCTTCATATCCCATTTCACCTGTAACCTGGTACTTATAGCACGGGTTGTTTAAGTGCCAGCTGTTTAAAGCAAAATATATAAATCTTACGTGTAAATGTATTATATTATATCGATAACAATAGCTCTATAAATTGCAAAAGTAGACAAATTCTAAAAACTCTCTTTGGGATACAAGTAAAAAAAACCTTAACCATATTATGAATTGTGTAAAACTTCCTAAAACATAGACAAAGTAAACTTTGCTACAAAGCAAAATTCACTTTTAACACAGAAAAAGAGCCCTACGTGAAACTTGTCATATTGTTAAAGATGGACAGGCTCACAAGTACAGTGCGATATCCTATAACTACAAACTGTCGACTAATACATTTGAAGCTACAAGTTGGCAATGCAATAGCAGTTGTGAACATAATGGAAATGCTACAGCGTTATTAAATATTGCAAGTTGGCTATGCAATGGCCTAAATACTACTTGGCTAAAGAGTACACATATAAATAGAGCTGCTATTCCAGCTTATGATTTGAGTCTTATACTTTATGTGCACTTTTAACTTTAAACTAGCAACATGGGCACATTTTTTCGCAACTCACTAATCCGCATAAAACTCAAGTATTTGTTTATTTGTCCTATCCTATTTCCTTGTAAATAGATTTCAAATTATTAATAACACTGAATAAAGATAACAGTGGTTACACTAGCAAACGTTGTAACTTTGTTTGTGAATATTCAAACTCGTATCATGACTTATGTCAATATTCTACTTAATGTGACTGTTATTGTATGTATTGTTACTTTTTTTTTATTTCACACGTCATAATGACTGCATCCTGCCTGATCTGCTTACCAGATGATGCAGTCCAATAATAAAATGAAAGCGCTTTATAACGTGAAATAAGCACGGTATAAAGCGCATCCACTCATGACGGCCTGCTAAAATGCCGTTTCAAGCCCCGCTTAAAAGACAATGTATTGTTATAGCGATCCTTTCACCATCTACGAAGCTCAAGTCAACCTCACCTGGTGGTGCACCCGCTGATCAACAGACGAGGCTCTGGCGAATGTAACAGATCCCGTTAAGCGGCAACAGGCTCGCCACCTAATCCGTGGGACTAACAATGAAGTTGCGGTAGTGTGGGCGTATAATATGCCTCTGCCTACCCCTTCAAGGACATAAATGTATGTTTGTATGTTATTGTTATCAGAGTTATAATTACTCAAACATATTAAAAAAATAAGCATGGAAAGACCAATTATTGGTAAAAAACACATTTTGTCGTTGGTTTAATTTACACATATTGTAGGTGACAAGGGAACCATGGCCAAATCATGGTTTTAAAAAACGTAATGGTTTCTGCTTATGGTAACAAAAATCAGCATTGAAAAAAGCGATATTCTATACATAAAGGACACATTGCCCAACATCAGACAGTATAGGTATTTCGAAATCATTAAGTCGTCTACAAAACTACAAAGCGGCTACGAAACAGTAAACAAGAACTGAGTATAAGCAAGACAAGACAAGTTAGTAGTAGTTGCAAGACGTAGTTGATATGCTATTGTGTCTTCTTAGACACAATAGCATATCAACTACGGACAGTCTTAACGAGAGCATTAAACTACAAGGCACACCCTAGGGTATGAACTGAGAGGCTTCTATACAACAGCGTTTTAACTACATTATAACCACTACTATGCTACACAATAGCGTATAAACTACAGACTGGCTAAAAAATAGCATGATAACGACAATAAGGATACTAATATACAACACCGTATTAACTACAAAGCTTCCACACACTTACGAGTAATCTGCACCCTGGCTAATCGACAATATAACAGCTACAAAGCGGCTACAATTAATAAGATAAACTACAGACAGGCTAAACGACAGTATAAAAACTAGAAAGCTGCTACATAGTAGCATATTAACTGTTTTATTGCTACACAATAATATAAAAACTACAGTACAACAACTACAAAGCTGCTGCATAATAGCATAATAACAACATACTGGCTAAACCGCATAACATCTAAAAGGCTAAATTTTAAAACTACAAACTGGCTACACAATAGCATAACAACTACAAGACCACTACAGAAGACCAACAATAGGCTACACAAGCTACAGCTCACCTCGTAGCCTTGTTTGATGGCCATGGTGCCCCGTGGGCGAGACCACGCTGCGTATTCCAGCCCATCTTTTTGTTGGCAGTGCTGTTGAATAAACATTTCTCACTGGATGAAATTTTTACAAGAAGAAAACAAAACCCCTGCGGATGATTTCGATAATTTTTTACTGGGTTTGTCTAATCCTACTTATCTTATAAAAGTGAAAGTTTGTATATGTGGATGGATGTTTGTTACTCTTTCACGCAAAAACTACTGGAGCGATTGTGATGAAACTTTGTACGTGTATAGCTGCAGTCCTGGACTAACATATAGGACACTCCTTATCCCGATATTTCCACGGGAACGAAAACCACGCGGGTAAAACCGCAGGGCGCTGCTAGTACAATATATTTAATTATAGTAATAGGTTAAGCCATGTAGTCGGCCTACCATAGTTTCACAGATGAGCGGGACATCTCACGGGGAGTTGTAAGAGTCGACGAAGAGAAATCCTACCAGATGATGGTCAGCAGCGTCTTTCTGCTTGCTGCCTTGAACTGCGATCACCAACCCGCCTGCCTAGCGTGGTGATTTTGGACAACTTTCCCCAATAATAATAATCTAGGTATAGGAGAGACCATTGTTAAGCAGTAAACTTTGCAAGGCCGATATAATGTAAAGGTTAAGAAAGGGGGTCCCAAGCTTTTATAATAACAGAAAACTAAACAAATACGTTTCACTTCAATGTTTACATATTAGGGAAACAAAATTAAAAACAAACTAAAACTATTGATACCTTAAAAACTTCGGCAATATCTTCTTTCGGAATAGATATGACGCGGTATTCAGTAAATAGTTATTCACTTCAATCCTAAGGACACCGGTTCGATTCCCGCACAGAACAAAATATTTGCGTACAAGATATTAGTCTTGAATTTTTTCTATGTGTTATAAGTATGGCGCACTCGCAGGCTATGCTCTTCCTAATTTAACAATTGGTATGGTACTTTAATTACAATCTTGCAATGCAATTTAATACAACATTAACAAAATTAATTTTGGAGCGGCGATAGCCCAGTGGCGAGACCCCTTGTCTTTAAATTCAGAGGGTCTCCGGTTCAAACCTTGGTGCAAACTTTTCTAAGTTATGTGAGTAATTATCGCTTGCTCCGTGCCTCGGAAAGCACGTTAAGCCGTTGGTCCCGGCTGTCATGAACATCTATGGCAGTCGTTATTAGGAAGTCAGTGCCTTCTAACAGACTGACAGCTGGTTTAACTATAGACTGATGTTTCCCTCTGGGTTGCGGAGGTCAGACGGCATTCGCTCTACGTAATAACTAAAATTCAGCTAAATCTTGTGGAGAACCAGTGAGCAGACCTTGGGCCCTAAGCTTAAGTCTAGGGCAACCGGGATAATACTAGGATATGATGATGATTAACAGTATTCATGTTATAAGTCATTTATACTAGAATAGCCTGAATATTGTTAAATTCTCTGAAATATCGATTACAAAACTTTACAATAAAGATTAAACATTTTTGCAATAGAGCTTTTTATCGAAGTCGAAACTAGAAAAATGTATAATAATAATTTATTCTTTATTACACACAGTACATCGTGATGTACAATCATAATTAAAAACAAAATAAATAAATACCATACAAAAAACATATTAGACTAACACAAGGATAAAAAAAAAACTACTTCTACTAATAAAATAAAAACCAAAAACAAGCTTTAAATTTTATAACTAGTGATTAGTTATATATTATTCATGAATTAAAATTTAAAACGATTATTTAACTCAGTGATATATTTTGAAAATAAACAAAATATATCTATTTCCCTCCTAAAACTGAAATAAAGAAGTTAAATCAGATAACTCATATAATCTTCAAAATGGCTGCACAATAGCCATAATTCTCCATTATTGAAGATTCCTAATGCTTTCTACGATGCCGTTACAGCGCTTACATATAGCTTCCATATAGATATGTGTATGTTGAAAAGCGATTTTTATATCCATGACCCGGCCAACATATAAAACGTTGGTCCTAAACTCGGTGTGCCTCTCGCTCTGACGCAATATGCGAAAAAGAGAAGGAGATACTTACGTGTGACGCACGCGAAGACGTATACGTATGTGAGCCGTGTAGGAAAAAGGATCATAAATGGAATGGAGTGGTGTTTATTTGTAAAAAATTTTGAAATGTGATAAATATTTTTATGTTTATTTGAAGTTTTGTTGCTGTTGGGATTACTTGTATGATGTGATCAGTTTTGGTATTACTTTTGAAGAATATTTTCATTTCACGCTGAAAGTGTTAACGGTTAGTTACAGCGATTTGCATAGCAATGTATTGCTTAGTTAATCTACCAGTCGCTTCAATTAGGGTAAGGGTAAGTAAGGGTAGTAAAGTGACAAAGCAACCGTGATTGGCATATGTATGCGAAGTACATTTGTCTAGTAAAAAGCATTTTCCTGATCATATGGTTTTCAATTAGCTTTAGAAAAATACTGCTTATTGATCAACTAGTTAAATAGAACCATAAGCAAAACACACCATTTATACCAATTCAATATTATCAAAGATTTCCAAGAAGCAAAACCTTTAAGGGCGCACATAATGAGTTCCAATCAAATATTTAATACACGTGTACCAGTATTGGAAAAATTTAATATATAAGCTATGGCGCAAACTTTATACTAACATGATTAAGAATTCCTTATAATATTACCCATCGACATTAAAATGTAAGACATAAAAAACACAACATTATTGAATTCTACAAGACGAAAAAACTTTATGACAACTCCACGCCCTTTTTGTTCCCAAGAAAAACCCGCGACACGAGTATTTTTCTTAACTTCCACCTATGTGTGGGTGCACACAAATGTACATGTACACTGTGTGCATGTGTGCGTACAGTCTTGGGTAGTAAAATATTATGCTGTCGGTCTAGAAATAACATTGTATAGATAATCAATAACAGGATTTTATGTTCTTTCAGAATTTCAGCGTTCTTTGCGAGTTTAAAACTAGATTTTATAAGTGAATATAGCTATTGTTTGGTTAGGTAACTTAACTACGACGAATATGTACTGAACAAGAGCCTTGACATATATCAAGTTTTGTGTACAAAAAAGCATTTAATAAAGGAGGAAAAATCGAATAAATTAAAATGATTCATTTCATATATCAAATTGTCAAATCAAATCAAATTAAGTCGCTTTCCGTTTTCTTGGCTGTCTATAGTCGATATAAAATTGCGCAACGAATTTTGATGATAGAGTGATTCAAGTGGAAGGTTTATGTGTTGGTTACTCATACGAAGTCGCGGCAGCTGACATTTATATATAAAGTAAGCGAAAGGGTAAAACGCTCGTAGTTCCGCTAGGTGGCTGGAATCGATCATTGAAGTAAAGCAGAGTTTACAAAGTCCACTCCTTGGATGGGTGACCGTTTGTATGGTATTTAATATCGAACGCTTTTGTGTTTTGGTAGGTACGTTAAAATGTGGGTGTCAATTATCCTTATGTTGTAGTCACAGATATGTATATACAATTGATAACGCAAATGCATGTGATTCGCGTTTCCGAAATTCATGGTGAAGGCCTTCCTTGGCCTGATGATGAGGATGATGATAAAATATAGCCTACATTCATTATCATCATCACAGTCATATGACTGCTAAACAAGACCTTCCAAAAGATTCCCACTTCGAGCGATCCTGAGTCGCCTGCATCCACCGTCTTCCCGCCGCCTTGACCAGATCATCGGTTCATCGTGTGACCTATGCAATACATAAATAATGTAGCATTCTAGAAGTGAAATAATTTTTAAAATCGGTCAAGATAATGTTGAATTTATTCATCATAAAATTATTCCTCTTTATAAATACTATAAATGAAAGTATGATATCGCAATATCATAAACCTTATAACGCAGGTAATATCAGACAAAAAGACTGAAACTACGTACATTTGGACCCGTGCCAGGCGTTACATGACAGCTCAAAACTGATTCCTTTTACAAGACTTTATAGTAAACAAGTGACAATATTGTGACAATTCGCAATCTGTAATTTCCCAAAAAATCGAGAAACAATTCAAAACTAAACGTAGCCCTTACACAGGGCACCTACAAATAAAATTTCAGACAGCCTTAGAACAACGGTGTGTCTTCACGATCTTTATGAAACGATAGTGGAACTTGCTTACAATGGATTTTTACAAAGTAACGCTGAATCAATTAACACGTTCACGGACAGAAACCATTTTTAAAAATTTGTGATATGACACACAAATTTGCCATACAAAATGTGTGCGTGACAGAGGTAGCACAGCATTATATCTTTCCTATAAATGGGAATTTGTCGGCTGTGGACGCAATTCGACTTTTGACGTATTTTAAATAACCAGCCACAGCCGTATTGCCATATTATGAGAGTGATAATTGTCGTCTCTCGACGTACTGTCCGTGAATTTATTTATTGGACTTCCAAAGAGTGTTTCAATATCAATTACATACATACTTTCCAGATACATATATACTTTCACGCCTGTTTCCTTAAAGAGGTAGGCAGAGGCATATTGCCGCTTATCGGGAACTTTAATGTTCGCCAGAGCCTCGTCCGTTGATCGGCAGGCGCACCACTTGATGAGTTGGGAGAGGTGAGATTAGCTTGGGTTCTGTAGGTCTTGGTAGGATCCCAATAAACCACTAAACACCATATGTATCTAAAACAAATTAATATAAAATAACAGATAAAAATAATATTATATTTAAGGAAGTCACATCGTTCATATAATAATAGAATAAATAAAATTTAATTAAAATTGTACAAAAACAAAAAACATATTATACATTAACCACACACCGATTCATTTAACTAAAATTGTACTTTAATATGTATGTAAAAAATATTAAATAGACAACAAGTTTTCAATTTTTACCGGAAATTTACGGAATTTATCAATCTGTCTTTATAACCAACTGTCAATGTGTTACTTGTAATTTGTGGTTGATAGTACTAATTTTACTGTAAAGTATTTTTTTGATTTGTATCAGTTATCATATTATAAAGATATGAAGT
Organism: Musotima nitidalis; assembly: GCA_949126915.1. Lineage (NCBI taxonomy): Eukaryota > Metazoa > Arthropoda > Insecta > Lepidoptera > Crambidae > Musotima > Musotima nitidalis. The sequence continues at coordinate 9,604,253 of OX421439.1, read as the reverse complement.
CAGTATTTACTTATCAACGTTGTGTTACTTTGAGGAATTCATGCAGTATCTCAAGCTTTAAATTCAAAAATAAAAAACTGTTTAATCGACTCCACAATAATTAGTCGCACAGCACCCATTTATTACGAATACTATTTTCCTATTTTATACGAAATTATTGTAACTATGTGTATACATTTTTTTACAGTTTTTGGTATAATGTTGTTTGCCTTTTGGTTTTTTATCACACTACATACGTAGATTTTATTAAAATTTTCTCTCCTTATGAGTTTAGTTTGAGCATCATTTTGTAAATAATATGTAATGTCTAAGATGTACGTTGCGCAACGAATATAACCCAGCTGAAAACCAGCGCTAGAACATTGGACTAGCATATGCTGAGATGGGTAATTTTGGTGCATCATGTAATTATTTGTGTATTGTTTTTAGTTGTATTTTAAAAAGACGACTATCCTGTTTATAGATTGTATCAAGATCAGCAATATTTTTTATGTAATTTAAAAATTATGTCGACTAGTGTATTCCAACAATATTCTTTTCTATATAAATATATTCATTGCTATTTTTTCAGAGTTTTTTTCATGGTATACCAATTGTTTGAAACATTATGGTCCCTTTTCATTGATTTGTAAAATGTTTATTAAAATTCATGTGACACATTTACCCAATGGTATATTGTCAAGGACAATAATACAAAATCTAGTAAATATTGCTAGCAATTTTCTACGATAATCAGATATAAAGTCAAAAGAAGCAATTGATAAAACATTGTAACACATTTCGTGGCAGAAAAAGCAATAACACAGCCAAATATTGAATGGTGTAAAGGAAACGACTTGCAAAAGATATATTGATGAGCAATTTGGCGGGAAGAGGCGTCAGACCAAATTTACGGCCATTTTGAGAGGTTATTCGTCACGGCTGTAAGTGGCCGACTGAGGGGAATGGGTCTAGCAATAATGTCAATCTATTTTAGGCTAGTTTTGTTTGTTATTATTATTATTTATAAATAACATTGGAATATAACTAACTAATTTATTTATTTATTAAGAAAACCAACAGCGTATACAGTAAAACAATTAACATAAGTACTTAAAGCTAGTATGGCCAATAACAGGTTTCCCTAATATAACAAACAATGTGAGTGGTAAGCAAAGAAACTATTACAAGTAATAAAATATAAAAGAGGCAGTTGCTGTCTGGTGCTAAAAACTCCTGGTAATTCTGGCAGTTATGTGGTAATTAAAGAACATGAAACTGTTATAAAACTAATATAATTACATAAATAAAATAACAATGTAATAGAGGCTATGGAATAATGTTAATGTAATGGCTATGAAATAATGTTAAAGTAATGGTTATAAAATAATGTTAAAATAAAGGTTATGGATTAAATGATAAAACAATTTTAAGGAATTGCGGAAACTAAAAAGACCTAATTTTGTCCTTTAGCGTGGTCTGTATATATGGTGTTTGAAAGAACTTTTAGAATTAGAAAAGATATCAATGAAAAGGTAATCTTTTAAACAAAGACAGGATTACGCATCAAAAATATTGATTGAGCATCAAATGCGATATTAATAATGTTAAAGGTGAATTGTTTATATAACAGTATAATACACAAGACAATGGAAAACACATTATTACAGCAACAATTGCTAGAGACTGTGTATTTCATATACAATTTCTCCTCGCAGCCTTGCGGCAGGAAAGAGACAGGAAAGCATTTATGAGTTAGTTTATTTAAATACATTCTACTTAAATGCTTAGGTTTTATCTGTTTTTCAGTAATGTTTCACAGTAATTAAGTTTTTTCTCACTAATTTTATTTCAAGGTTTTTGTTGTAGCAAAACAGTGCAACATCACTTTTCGAATTCTCTCAAGAAGTTCATGTGAGATCTCAGTATAGTCCCACATCTTTACTGAGAACTCAAGCGGTTTATGGGGACCACATTTACAATTAATCACCTTTATCACCATTTATTCTCAATTACTATGAACTACATATTGTAATACATCTTTAACTTGACACTGGCTAAATGTGCAAAGCGTACGCCGCAATTATTTAAAAAAAAATGTATAATTGACATGGAGAAAAAGATTATTCTTATTATAATAATTAATGCTATATTAACAGCATCCATAATTAACAGCACCCATCCAAGGACTGACTTTAGTGTACATGCTTTACTTCGGTGATCGTTTCCGACTACCTAGTACAACAGGGAACAATAAAGTCAATATAACAGTTAATCAGTGGTTCCCGTAAGTGTTCCTGGATAACCCAGTTGACGGCTGCAGTAATCCACTCCCTACAGTGAAAATCTCATCAGTATCGGTCCATCAGTCACTGACGAGCTCCGTCACGCCCTCTGTGGGGACGTGGGGAGATTATTTGGATTTTGCACTTAATAGACGTTTTATGTTTGGCTATTTTTAACAGATATCATTGTCAGATTTATTTATATGAAATAGTAAAAGAGTTTGCTGAAATAGTAAACAAGCGCTCGTAGCTCTTCGGTTCTAGGTGGTCGGAAACGATCACTGGAGTACAGCAGAGTTTACAGAGGTCAGTCCTTGAATGGGTGACTGTTTGTGTGGCATTTGATATCGAGCGCTTCCGTGCTTCGGAAGGCACGTTAAGCCGTTGGTCCCGGTTATCACTAAATGTGGTAGTCGTTAAGCCATGTTAGAGGGCTAATGAGCGGCTTGAAAAATTCTAACAACAGGACGCCATACACCTGCCTCCGCCAATTTGCACTGGGTCTGCGTGGCGGAGTATGACCCAATACCCTCTCACCTTAGTATGTGAGAGGAGGCTCGTGCTCAGTAGTGGTACGTTAATGGGCTGAGATGATGAAAGAGTTTGTATGATATTAATTACTTACTATATTATATTGTTACATATTCTGGAGTATATTTGTATATGATAATTAAATGCAAATTTAACAAGAAACTTTGTAAATATTACAGACGGTATTTTTGTGAAAAACGTTCCCTTCCGAACGTTTTCCTATTCTTAGCTTCTTCTTGCGATTTACTTTTTCACAGATAAAATATTATGTAAATGCTGTTTGTAACATTCATGTAAATCCAAGATTATTTTGGAACCTACTTTTTGAAATTGTTAGGATGTATCAAATTATTTTCTATAGTTTCGTCAACGGTTTTATTGACCAGGTCCTCTTTAAAAAAAAAAATTGTATACTGTTGATATATGAAAGAGCGAAACCCTCTAACACAGTTATTTTCATACTTAAAAGTAAAGTTAGATAAAGTTAAAAAAAAAAAAAACCTTTATTAAGTATTTACAGGAACTAGCCATTAATTAAAGTCATCATCTTAGTTAGTTGTGACCATAGCGTGTGTGGCCGACTTCTCGGAGGGTCTCTGGTTAGACAGCAGGGGCCCCCTGCCCCCGCTGCCTAAGACCCTCCTGGCGCTGCTTGACGGGCCCTCCTGGCATGTTCTCCATAGGTCCCTCTTAGTTTCCCCCCCGATAATCAGTACTAAGGGCACATAGAGCCGTCAATCTATGGGTGTTACCTTTTCTCTTGCGCCCTCTGCCCCCCTATCACAACAAGGTGGAGAGCAGTCGGGGGGGACGGTCTATTTACTTTTTTTTTTTTTTGATTTACGTCGGTAACAAAATGCGTTTACGCACTGTCTCCCGGCCAAAGGGGGACCGAGAGAGGTGTGTGGGACTCACCACCGGCAGACACGACCGCCAGCAGTAATACCCACTAAAAATCTTCCGACGACGCCCGCCGCTTGTTGAGAAAGAGGCGGGGCGCCAGTACCTGGGTTTCAGCTCTGACACCCCGCCCGCGGCCAACGTCCCCTGGACCAAAACCGGGAGGACCTCCTCAGTGGACGCGCCGCTCCTACCTCCCTGTGCGACCATAGCGTGTGTGGCCGACTTCTCGGAGGGTCCATGGTTAGACAGCAGGGACCCCCTGCCCCGCTGCCTACGACTCTCCCGGCGCTGCTTGACGGGCCCTCCTGGCCCGCCCGCTGCGCCCTCCACAGGTCCCTCTTAGTTTCTCCCCCGGTAGTCAGTACTAAGGGCACCCAGAGTCGCCAATCTTTAGTTATTATACAGAGCGACTGCGGTATGACTTCGCAACCCAGAAGGAAACCTGGTTCTAAGGTGAAATCTGCTGTCAGAATGTTAGAAGACACTGATTTTCTACGACTGCCGTAGATGTTCATGACAGCAGGGGCCAACTGTCTTTACGTGCCTCCGAAGCACGGAGCAAGCGTGAAGGGGACGGTGGATGTCACTGACTTTGGTGATTCAGAAGCATAGCAAAGCGTCTTCGCGCCCACTATCGGACAGAGCGTCAGAGGGGATTACAGATGGACTTCGTGCATCGATTGCATATAAAAATTCATCAAAAAAAAAGAGTTATTGGCAAGAACTACCAAACGGTCTCTTCGGTATTTAATCTATTCATATCCTGAGTCATTAAAAAAATACTTGCGTTTAATCGTTTAGAAGTAAAATGGCCGATAAAATAGACGAGATACAAATTTAAATATATAATAATGAGAAACTAAACGGGTTATTTCATTTTTACCCACACCTTCCAAGTGTTATATAATGTAGATTTACGTCTATATTTTTCATATATTTTCCGTACTAGATGACAAAAAAGCTCAATTTTACGAAGTACGATACGACAAGCGAGAAGTATGTAATTAAAGTAGTAGACGATTACAAAAACATATAATAATAATAAATATTCTCTTGCAATCACACCAATTATTTAGTTCCAAGATAAGTATCATGAAGAACTTGTGTTATGGATACTAAAGAACGGATAAACATATTTAAAAACTTTTTTCTTTGTAAATATATACTTAATTTACATAGGAAACACCCAGACCAGAACAAATATTCATATTCATGCGTACAAAGATTTGTACTGTGTGGGAATCGAACCCACGACCTCTGGAGTGAAGTGCAGGTATACTGACTTCCACGCCATATCGGTCGTTATAGTACTGTCATCGACAGAAAAATTAGAATATTTTATATCTCGTCTGGGCCTCTAGTCTTTGCAATATCACTATTGTCAGAAAAAAAAAGCACAATAAACCATAAACAATTGTAATAGAGGTTATAGCAACTGGGTAGGGATTTTAACTGTACAATAAAATACTTCTAAAATCCCAAAGTAGGAATATTCAGCCATAATACCGAGATTCGTTATTTTCCGTAAGAATAATGTTTAGCACAGGATGTGTTCATATGTCAATGTCATTCACCATACGTTCTGTCTGACTTTCTTTTTTTACTGTTTTGACGTGTAACAATGACAAATAAACTGACTTTTGTAACTGAATAAGTTTTATCTATTATTTCATAATAATCGTAGTTCGGAAAACAGACTTACGGTATGCGGCGATAAATACTGCACATCGGCATTGAAGAAGTAAATAATTGCGTGGTACAATTAATATTCTTCTAAATTGAAATGAAATAAAATTTATTTAGACATAAATACATATAAACAAAGAACAGAATTTCAAAACAGTAAACAATTTTTACACATAAGTTTACATTATAGTATGCCTAAAAAGGACTCCACTCAGCATGTGCTGCAGAGGAGGACCACAACAGCGCTGGTCTTCCATGGAGACCTTATAACTTTCGTGTGCAACAGCCACAAAAAAGGCAGAAACTTAACAATAAAACAAAATATTTATAAATTCGAGTCAATATAGTGTATTCGACCTACACTGGCCTTCAAAGTTTAGTGTCATACTTTTTAAATTATAATGACTTTTAAAGTACACAAGATACTTACCTACTACAAAGTATAAAACAAAGTAGCTCTTCTCTGTTTGTCTTAATTTTTTGATAGATAGAGTGATTTAAGAGGAAGGTTTATGGTTACGCGGACAAAAACGCGGGCGGCCGCTATTACTTTCTAAAATTCAAGAACTTGAAAAAGAGGACCTTCATACACACAATTAGAACTATACTATTAATATTTTACTTCTAAAATTAAGCATTTTTATAAATTTCAAGTTACTAGCAGTATTTATTAGTACATTTTTTAATTTTAGTCAAGTGCTTAGTCTTACAGACCCGTATCTATCGCGAGGTTGATTCGCTTTCTAGTCTAAAAAAATAGGAATTTTCATAAACAAGAATAAATTTACCAAATTAAGTTCTGTATCTGTATTCAATTTAAGACAAGACAAAATGTATATGTGTGCATGAGTACGACTAATTTTTGGGATTGGGAAATCTGGGGCTATTGTCTCCTGACTATATTTACTTTTTAATATATTTTATGTGCAAGAAATAATATTTTGTCCTATAAATACTAACTAAGAACTAAGCTTAGACTCAACTTTTAAGGATAAGTCGTGAATGACAACACAAGTAATGATAAACATCTAGATGTTTCTTTCGGGGGCCCCTCGGAGGCTCTGTCCCTTCGGTCATCTGTCTTTCCTACGACAGGGGCCCTAACTACCGCTCATCTCGTTAATACCAAGTGTGTACACAGCTTTACGCGCAGTGCGTTTATTGCTGTTTGTTAAGGAGACTTATTTGTGGTTGTACTAGTTTGTGTACGCTGTTTCTTTCGCTTTGATTAAATACTTTACTTTAATTATTAATGAATTTAAGAAAAATAAAATAAAAAAGAATCGTTTTAATGTTTCTAAAGTTTTAAAAACATTTGTTTCATGTATTGTGTTCTAAAATTACCAGCGTGGGAAATTTAATGGACATTATAGGAAAATATCTCGAATAGTATGTAACCTATTGGGGAGGCTAATGTTCACCAGTGGACTCAATAAAGCTAATATGATGATGATGATGAAGATGATGATTCAAGGACAAGTGTGTTTGTGTGAGTATTCTGAAACAAACCTATCGTTTATTGTTAAAAGGAGAAATACTCACAATTTATTAATAAAAATATTTTCAACAAATTTGTTTTAAAAGAACGACATTTTGTCAATAGCGGCAATAGGCACGCTACCTATTACGTGGGACCAACAACACATTGACGAAGTGTGGGCGAAAAGAAAACAACTTGACACGCGATTTTGTCAATATTGGCAATAGGCACGCTACCTATTACGTTGGACCAACAACACATTTGACGAAGTGTGGGCGTATAAATGGCATATTTACCTGCCTACCCCTTCTGAAAAACAGGCGTGAATGTGTGTATGTGTAAATTATTTCAACAGTGAAGAACAACAGAACTAATGGGTGACAGATTTTAAGTTTGACCTTCATAAGAGCTATATGGAGCAAAACTTGAATAAATGTAACCGGTAAACGTAGTAGAGGACGGCCTCCCACGCGCTGGACCGATTATCTGGTCAAGGCGGCGGGAAGCCGATGGATGCAGGCGACTCAGGATCGCTCAATGTGGAAATCTATTGGGGAGGCCTATGTTCAGCAGTGGACGTCAGATGGCTGAGATGATGATGATGATGAATAAATGATTTTGATTTGACTTGAAAGAAATGTTGACCAATGTTCTCTTCATTTAGAACAATTTCAATTAAGTAGAAAAACCCAAATTAAGAAAAAAGTCTAAAATGAGAGTGTAATAATGTTTTCTATTTAACAGATGTATAATATTGTACATTTTTTTTTAAACTCTGTGCACATAAATCAACAATAACAAAACAATACAAAAATAAAGGACATGTACAAAGGCGAACTTATCTTTATAAGAGATTTGAAACACGTACACATCACAAACAATATCATAGTTTTAGTAAGATTCAATAACAAATTAAGATTCTGACGACCAATATGGCGTGGTGGCGAGTATACCAGCAATCTGGTCCTAAAGTTGTGGGTTCCTTATTTATTTCTAAGATAATAACTCCTTATCCTAGACGGTTATGAAAAACATATAGTTTTACCTACATTGTCTTCATCAAGGACTAAAACACTTACCCAGAGCTAATCTCCCAATGAGAACCATTGTCTACATCTTATTTCCAAAACATTTGTTTTAGAATGAAAAAAACAGCCATAGAAATAAGACGACACTTGATTTTGCTAACAGCAATTCACAGCTGAGAACAATGTAACTAAAAAACTAAACTATAGTAAAGAACATTTTTTCTGATTTTTTTTATAAATCCATTGACTATTCGAGCGCTATTATCTTGTTGTAAATAAGAAAATAACAATACATAAAGTACGGTAAATCTTTTTAATCTCTTCCATTGGCAAAAAAATGTCCCATCTCTGACACTATACCATAGGACGATGACGTAATGTAGTTAATGCAAAAAAGGTTAAAAAAAAGTTAAATGAAAAAATACAAAGTGGCGGTTAGTACCCCTTTCAGAGTTAAAAATTATGTTGTCATCATTCGAAGGGTTAAATAGTGGTAATTCGTGTTGTTAGTGTAGTTGGAACGAATGTTGTTGGTATTTTTTTACCATCTCTAGACCAAGACCAGTGCCACTGTAACGCATTAGATTCTAATGATTAGAAAGATAATAAAATTTAATAAGATGGATAACTATGATAAGATGGAACTTTAATAAATATAAGTAATTAATATTATATGACAAGTACACCAATTATATTGTTCCAAGATAAGTATCACAAAGAATTTGTGTTATGTTTACTAAATAACGGATAGACATATATGAATACTTTTTTTTAAACACATACTTAATATAAATAGGAACACACCCAGACCAGAACAAATATTCATGTTTATGCACACAAAGATTTGTCTTTTTATTTAGGATTTTAATTGACATTAGTATAATGAATTCCCAAGATTTAACTAACGGAATACAACATCAAGCTATTAGTTTAAGACAAGGCTGTGTTTCAGCTTTTTGTCGAGAGCCGTTGTTATTCTGGCTGTATTATAACTTTGCAGGATCGATTTTTTTGGGAGATTACCGTTTTGAGAGAAATGTTATAAATTTAATTTAAGCTGGTGTGTGGATGTATAGGACTTGTATAAAGACCTAAGGAGCTCAAGCCCACCTCACCTGCAAGTGGTGCACCTGCCGATCAACGGACGAAGCTCGGGCAAACATAAAAGTTCCCGAAAGCGGCAATAGGCTCGCTACCTATTTATTACATGGGGCCAACAATATAACTGGCGAAATGTGGGCGTATAATATGCCTCTGCCTACCCCTTCGGGAAAATAAGCGTGTTATTATGTATGTGTGTATGATGTTAATACTAACCTTTAATAATAATTGTCTTTAATGGATTATAGCAAACTCATCGAATTAGTTACAATTAAACTTCATTTAACGACTTTTAAAACTACTAAAAGAAACCAACAAAGTACCAAAACCTCTTAGTTCACTATACATTATAAAAAAGTCTTAACCCTCAGACCGTCTTCGCTCTCACCCCTTACGAATAACTCTTGAGCGGGCCCTTTAGACCCGGAATTAAATTTATGTCCCCAATAATATGGATCTTATGAACTGTCCCATTGTACCCTTGATCATAATATTTTATAGAAAAGTTATTTATTTACTATCGACGACGTGTTAAACAATAAATTGTGTAGTGCCACTTAAGTATGACACTTTTTGATTGTGTAAACTCACTAGGATTTTGCCGTGTCTTCGTTCGGGAATTCAGATTAAATAAATTCTCTTGGACATCTACTCGTAATACAGCGCTTCTAGCTTCAAAGTAAGCATAGCTTGGGTACTAGAGAAAGGATACTTATCTTATATCACAATTCACAGTAATCATTATGTCATTTTCCTACACTTTTTTAAAATTATAAATATATATACAATAGAAACATAATATATATTATCACCGAAACTGTTCACTGCTGCCCTGGAGAATGTTTTCAAGATGCTGGACTGGGGAAACTACGGCATCAATATAAATGGCGAGTATATGTCTCACCACCGATTTGCCGACGATATAGTGGTCATAGAGCAATCGCTTGTGTATTTGGGCACAATGCTCGAAGACCTTGACAGAGCTTCCTAAAGGGTAGGTCTCAAAATGAACATGGACAAGACGAAAATTATGTTGAATGTCCAATAATTATTGGAGGCTCGGCTCTCGAAGTAGTCGACGAGTATATAGCTGGGACCAAAAGTCCAAATGGTTAGGTCCAACTTCGAGAAAGAGGGAAATCGTCGAATCCAGCTCGGGTGGGCTGCGTTCGGGAAACTACGCTATATCTTCTCGTCAAAAATTCCTCAGTGTCTTAAGACGAAAGTTTTTGACCAGTGTGTGTTGCCAGTGATGACGTGCGGTACTGAGACTTGGTGCCTGACTATGGGCCTCATTAGAAAGCTCAATGTCACGCAGTGTGCAGTGGAGAGTGCTATGCTCGGAGTTTCCCTACGAGATAGAATCAGAAATGAGGACATCCGTAGGAGGACTGGAGTGACCGACATAGCGAGGCGAGTTTGCAAGCTGAAGTGGCAATGAGCAAAATAAAAGAACCGATGACCGATGGGGCGTTTAGGTTCATCAATGGCGACCGCGAACCGGCAGACGTAATAGAGGACGTCATCCCACGCGATGGACCAGTGATCTGGTTAAGGCTGAAATGATGATGATGATGAAAGACCAAAAACCCTTAAAATAGTTTCTCCGTCTGAGTCAATAATTAGATTTGCCTATCCATTTACAGCTTCTGAACATTCCAGTGATCCATAGTCCATCAATTTAGCGTTTTCTAATATTATGCAGCGTTTTCCTCCATAAGTTACAGGCAAATTCCGTAAATAATGTAAAGTTAAGTAAAAGCCCAGTTAAGTGGTAGATACTTTTCTAGAGGTTTCTACGGAGTTTTGAAATCACTCATAATAATAATATAAAATTTTATTACACTTGTGTGCGTTTTCGTAGATGTTGTGTCTCAATTTATTCACCTAAAATTTTCAAATTTACACCAGTTTAAAAAACAAAATAATAATAATAATAAACCTCCCAAACAGCCATCTTTGTTTTTTCTTTTCGTGCGGTTTGCACATTTAGCCAGTGTGAAGTAAGAGATATATTAATAATATATAAATCATAGTTCATCAGATTGAGTGGTGATAAAGATGATAAATGTTAAATAAGATGCCCTCCCCCTAAACCCCTTGAGTCCTAAGTAAAGATGTGGGACTATATTATTATTGAGATCTCACTTGGACTTCTTAAAAGAATTTGAAAATTGATGTTTTTTTTTCATTTACCTACACTCATATACGTTCACAAACACTTAACGGTTAATAATCCACCGTTATTATACATTATTGTTTGAAATACCACAATTTTATAAAAAAAACAAAACAACAGACATGACGCTTCACTTTCCTGCCAAGAAGACCAGGCCATCTTTGTTTGTGACAATAAATAGTTTTACCCATCTGTTTATGGCTCCTCTACACTCCAGTGTTTCGTATAAAGTTAGTTGGGCAGTGGACCCTTGAGACCAGAACCAATACAACCTACTTCATTCCTACTTTTTATTAAGCTTTTGCTTAGATCGCTTGTTAAACTTCACTTCGAACCCTTGACAAATGTTTTTTTTAAAATAATTATTATGTCGACTTATATGGTGTGGTGGAGAGTATATTCGAACTCTTCTGCTGAGGTCGTGAGTTCCGTTCCCTGCGGTCATGAGGTCTGGGTGTTTTCTGTATGTTAAGTTCGCAATGTTAAGTAGAATTTATAAATATTATTTAGTATCCACAACACAAGTTCTTAATTTTTTTGAATTTTTACTTCTTACAAATAACAAAATATGTAGGTATGTTACATATAGTAACTCTTTTTTAACAAATCCATCTTAAATACAGTTATTAGTGTCTAAAGAGGAAAGTCATGAATTTTATGTGTGTTACCAATTATCCGAGAAAAGTTGGTTATTATTTTTCAAAGTCCGTTCAGTAAATCCAGTTTTTTTTTCAGAAAAAAATTTTTTTTTACTAAGGTAAAGGTACGGAGAAATATGTATCTACATTAGTTATAATAACAAAAAAAAACTTTTTTTTTAAAGTGCAAATTACAGGAAAATATTTAAAATAGTTACAACAACCAGCATTACCTTGATTCCGTGACGTCAGTACGGATGCACCGATATAAAGGTATCAACGTGAAACAATTACCCACATGGCATTATCGGAACGCATCACCCGGCGTCATTAACGATGAACAGGGAAATTAGCCGAACGAGGGTGTCCACGATTAATCCAGCAAATTAGACTCGTCCGGGGTAAAATCGATTAGGGTCCGAAACTCGCAATTCTCCGCGACGCAGCGTCTCGCCCAAGATAAACATGCCAGACTTTTTTTCCTTCTGAAGACATTAAGCAAGGATGCTTGCGGTGTAGCCACACTTTGTGTTTTTGCAGGATAATATTGTTATTTCAGTATAACGTCTAGTTGGTGCACGCAACTTGTTAACGTAGCATTAGTACTTCACCCTTTATCTTTAGGAATTATTTTTATTCTGATATAAACTGTTCCATAATAATCAATTGAATTGAGTGTTGTTCGGTATCCGTAGAGATCACACGCGTCGCACTTGATCTAGTATCTACGTGTTCGGAAGCGCTGACGCTGCAGTAGCGCGCGTCTTCGCTCGGTCGCGGCGATGACCCAGTTATCGGTAACACACATTATGCTGTTATTGTGAAATAATTGTTAAGGCGAATGCTACTTATTAATTAATAGTAATATGGCTTCGCAAAATATAACGCTAGTAACTGAAACGGAACATTTGTTATATAATCATTTTAACGAAGAAAAAGGAAAACGCAAGTTACTTGAGTGTCAAATAAAAGATCTCCAAAGTCTAATTATCGATCTCCAGCAGCAGTTGAAGAGCGCCCAAGAGCTAAACCTGAATGTTCTCCCCAAGAGTAAGCATTTAGAATCTGATGAGCCTTCTCGAGTCGAGTACGAGACCGATGAAGAAGAGCTTGCCAAAGAAACGGAGTGGGTTCGTAAGCAGAACCGAAAAAAACGGAAGTTGAATACAACACTGTCCCCACCCCATATTGATCATAAATCAAACATACCGACCGTAGAAAAGGTAAAGAAAATACCACCCCCGCCACCAGTTGTGGTGGAGAACATTAAGGACTATCAGAAGTTCTACGATCTCCTGTTGTCAGGTATTGAAAAAAATGCATTCATTGCAAAAATGATGAATGGAGACATCGTCAAAATCAACGCCGCTAACGAAGACTCGTATAGAGCCATTACAAAGCTGTTGTTACAAAATAACTGTCTATGGCACTCTTACGAGAACAAACAGGATAGACCAGTTAGAGTAATGGCCAAGAATGTACACTCCTCCTGTACTCCAGGAAGAATAATTGAGGACCTGTTATCTAAAGGATATAAAATCCAAGAAGCAGTTAATAAGCTGAGTTGGAAGAACAAAGAACCTTTGAACATGTTTATGCTTTCTTTCAAAAATGATGAAGACATAAACAAAATATATAATATTAAGACAATTCTGGGTTGTAAAGTAGAAATACAGCCACTCAAAACATCCAGACTAATACCACAGTGTAAACGATGCCAATCTTATGGACATACACAGAAATATTGTTTCAAGGAAGCGAGGTGTGTAAAATGTACTGGGAAACACCTAACTATCGACTGTAAAAAACCAGTACAAGCAAAGCCGAAATGTGTGCATTGTGGGGAACCTCACCCCGCTAACTATAGAGGCTGCATCGTGGCTAAAGAACTGCAAAATATCAAAAATAGGAAGATGAAGTCAAAGTCAACGTTAATGCCTAAGCCACAGATTCAAACTAGCAGTGGAAATGCTAGGAAAAGTATCCCTGGACCTGCTCGAATAGTGTCCCAGAGTGCTTCCTTCGCACAAATAGCCAAAGGTTCTCATCCACAAAATGAGCTAAAGAGCCCTAGTATGGATGATAAACTTAATAGAATTTTAGATATTATAACTTCTTTTGAGGATAGGCTAAAGAAGTTAGAATATGGCGCTAAAATTGCTGTTTTAAAACAAAAGCAATGACTACATCACTGAAAATAATGGCTTGGAATGCCAATGGACTTCTGAGGCATTTAAATGAGCTGCAAGTGGTCCTAAATTTAGAGAATATAGATGTGTGTCTGATTTCAGAATCTCATTGCACAAAGGAATCTTACATTAAAATTAATGGCTATCAGACGTATATTGCCCTACATCCAGACAACTCAGCTAGAGGAGGTAGCGCTCTTATTATCAAAGAAAACATTAGTCATTATGAGAAGTTTAAATGCGAAGAACCCCATATACAAGCAGTGGCTGTCTGTGTAAAAACTAAAAAGTATCCGTTGATGATATCTGCCATATACTGTCCTCCTAAGTATTCCTTAAAAGCAGATCAATATAAATGTTTTTTAAGCCGACTTGGTAACAGATTTATACTAGGAGGAGATTTCAATGCTAAGAACACCTACTGGGGTTCTCGGCTAACAAGTACCAAAGGAAAAGAACTAATGAGTGCAATTAAAGAGCTGAACTGTGACGTCATATCAACAGGTAAACCAACCTATTGGCCAACTGATCCAAATAAGATACCAGATTTAATAGACTTTTATATTTATAAAAATATTTCTACCTCATTTGTCAATATAAAGCAAGGCAATGACTTGTCTTCCGATCACTCACCAATCGTTCTAACAATTGGGGAAAACGTATCATATTTGGAAAAAAACCCAGTTCTTATAAATAGAACCACCGACTGGGAGAGTTTTAAACAAGAATTAGATAGTAATATCAAGCTAAACATACCTTTAAAAACCCTATTACAAATTGATCAAGATGTAGAGACATTTATGAAAAATATTCAACAATGTGCCTGGAGAAATACTTCACACTATGTACATAAAAATATAATTAGAAACAATAAGTATCCCATAGATATTAGAAACCTAATATTAGAAAAGCGAAAGCAGCGAAAAATATGGCAAAGAACAAGATTTCCTCCAGACAAACAGCTTCTAAATAACCTGTCAAAAAAGTTAAGCCGAGCAATACAAAGTTTCAATGAAAACTGCATGACAGACTATCTGACCAAGCTGTCTAACGATCGATTTACAGATTATTCATTATGGAAAGCCACAAACAATCTCAAAAGACCAACTGTGCAGATATCTCCGATCAAAACGAACAATGGGCGCTGGGCCATAAGCAATGAACAAAAAGCATCTAGTTTTGCACAACATCTTGAAAGTATTTTTGTACCTAACGATGGTGATGAGGATCACGTTACTTTAGACCTAAATCAGCGTAAAAGTGATGAATTGGAAATAAGGTTTACTACTCCCAGAGAAATAGTCAAAGAAATTAAACTATTAAAACTGAAGAAATGTCCTGGCTTTGATCTCATTACTGGTGAAGTACTTCAAAACCTGCCTCGTAAAGCAATTATAAAATTGACAAATATAATTAATGCCTCATTACGATTAAAGTACGTTCCTCAATTATGGAAAGTAGCAGAAGTCATCATGATACCAAAACCAGGAAAACCGCCCCATGAAGTCACTTCATATAGACCTATATCATTGCTACCAATCATGTCAAAATTACTGGAAAAGGTGATTTTGAAAAGGCTTAAGCCAATCATTGAAAGTAGAAAACTTATACCTGATTACCAATTTGGATTTAGAGAAAAACATTCCACTATAGACCAAGTACACAGAATTACTCACATGGTAGAAAAGTCATTAGAAGAGAAAAAAGTCTGTTCTACAGTATTTCTAGATGTAGCTCAAGCTTTTGATAAGGTTTGGCATCAAGGCCTTATATATAAACTAAGGAAAGTCCTTCCAGTACAATTTTCAAGTATTCTTGAATCATACATATCCGACAGGGTTTTTAGAGTGAGACAAAACGATGCATATTCAGAACTCTCATTAATCAAAGCTGGAGTGCCTCAAGGAAGTGTGCTAGGCCCGGTCCTGTACCTACTGTACACTTGCGATATTCCAGAATTAGAAGACAGCACTATTGCTACCTTTGCTGACGACACGGCCATAATGGCGTTGGGGTCTACACAAGTGGAAGCAGTGGAAAAGGTACAAACTGCTATCAACACCATTTACACGTGGACGAGGAAATGGCGAATTAAATTAAATGAGTCTAAATCAACTCATATAGATTTTACAAACAAGAAAAAAGTACACCATCCGATATATTTAAACAACACTGTAGTACCGTATGAAAATACTGCTAAATACCTAGGAATGACATTAGACACAAAGCTTCGCTGGAAAGCACATGTTAAGAAGAAACGCGAAGAGCTAGAACTTCGTTATAAAAAAATGTACTGGCTTCTGGGTAAACATTCAGCGCTATCGGTACACAACAAATTACTATTATATAAACAAGTCCTTATGCCAGTATGGACTTATGGTATTCAGCTCTGGGCTTGTACCAAACCAACTAACATAAAAATCATACAGCGGTTCCAGAATAAAGTATTAAGAGGCATTGTTAACGCACCTTGGTACATCAGAACCGACGATCTACATCGGGACCTTAAAGTGGATCTGGTTGTTAGCATAATAAGGAAATGTGCAGAAGCTCATGAAAGAAGACTTCATCACCATGTAAATGTTGAGGCTATCCAGCTACTCGACAACACAGACCTAGTGAGAAGACTGAGAAGGACAAAACCTTTTGAGTTAGTTTAGTGTAGTGTCAGTGAAGTGTAATACTGTGACTAAGAACACATTACTAAAGTGTATTCGCCTTAATAGAAACAATAAGAATAGTGTTATTGGACAAATTCTTAGTTTTGAAATATGTAGTAGTTTATGATAAAAGAAAATTACTAATTAGTCTTTAGATAGGCTAGATTGTAGTGGATATAAGATACCTCCTTTTAAAAAAGGACAGTATTTTGTATAGGTAAAAAAAAAAAAAAAAAAAAAAATAATCAATTCAGTAGTATTTTTGCAAGAACACTTTTGCGATAATATTGTTGGTATAGAATTTTCTATCGTAAGTTAACCAGTGTGGTCGTTACTAATATGTCTGTGGAAGTAGAAACTGGCTGAGACTGCTTAAGTACTTCTAAAAAGCGTAAGTAAAAAGTTCTTATGAAAAAAGCTAAGAGTCGTCGATATTGATATGTAATCTATTTATTAAAAAATATGTAAGTCAGGTTTGTTAGTGGAGCTACAATTGCCACTTGGTTGACGTATTAAGAGTAAAAACAATGCAGTTTTTGAAATTACACGATTGTTAAGCAAGTCAATAGTCCTGTAAAAAATGTTACCATTCAGACACAAAATTATTTATTTTTAATGTAAATGCCTGCAGGATACGACTCATTTAGTTACAACGTAAAGTTTTAGTATTCTCTTAGTGGTGCACCTGCCGATCAACGGACGAGGCTCTGGCGAATATAACAGTGCCCGGTAAGCGGCAATAGGCTCGCCACCTATTACGTGGGTCCATCTATATAATTGGCGCATAATATGCCTCTGCCTATCCCTTCGGGGAAACAGGCGTGAATGTATGTAATATTCTCGTACATAATTGTACTATGTAGAAAACCATAGCAAAAAGTAAGCTCACTACTTATAAAATGGATGATTTATGTAAATCGTATGTCAAATTTCTACGTTTTGTATCTCGTACGACGAATATGGCGTAAAGGTCAGTACGCAAAAAAGTCAATATTCCTGCACTCCGCTCCAGAGGTTGTAGGTTCTCACACTACAATAATACTTGTATCTATGATTATGAATATTTAGGCGTGGTGTGAAATTCCTAATGAGTTATAATAATATAAACTAATAATATATTATGTGTGAAGTAGTATTAACTAATAAGTAATTGAAAATAGAGTATTAAACGGATGATTTACTACAATTCTACACGAATATCGCGTTTTTTAATGTAATGTTCTATCCTAGTATATAAATATATATAAATTATACTAACAAACTTGCTTTCAAATATTTTTTTTGAGTTAATAATAGTGTTAAGATACAGGTATTTATGATATGGATCTCAGTTATCATCAAACTATTTGTCAAATAATTGCGTAAAATAAACTATTATTAGTTTTCTATTTGCCAGCATTTTTTGCCGTGGCGTCGGGATGCACGACAAACAATAGACAGAGTCGTTGCAGACGGCCGGCCGACTGTGGTGAGCCCCTTCTTATTGTAGCAATCGTATATTATTAATATTATGTTTTCATAGATTAATTAATTTCAAACATATTTTTTATAATACTAGACGAAGACACAGGCGGTCGCTTCGACCGCGTGACCTACATATAAATCTTACTCTAAAATCTATCATTATCTTTTAAAAAAACGCATCAAAATCCGTTGCGTAGTTTTGAAAATACAAGCATATGGACATAGGGACAAACAGACAGCGGAATACGACTTTATTTTATATTATGTAGTGATGCTAATATGGTAACTTTATTTGTACGCGGTAAAACTGTGTAAATTGTACAACTACGCTGCGAACATTTAAGCATAACACAATAAAAATTAACACTTTTGTATTTTTAACTAAAAAATTGAAAAATAAGCAGAAAACTTACTGCGTCCAAGACGTACTTACTGTCCGCGATTTCCCTCAATAGTAGACACCAGAGGCGTGTCATTAGACGCGAGGGTGCGTCATTACCGCGATGAGTAGAGCGACCATCAATCTTCGGGCCAGTCCCCGCGCTGTCAAAATTGTGGCCACAGTCGTGTGTGCTATTGTTTGAACGGCCCTTTGTCCTAAGTATTAATTATGACTTCTCGCTTAATTGTGTGTGCCTGTTCAAATGTCATTGGGTAACGTCTTAGTATACTGTTGTATGTGTTACTTACGTTGTTTGTGCGTTGTGGGTGTGAATGTTGCTGGTTGTTTATTTACAAGCGAGCACACGGCGAATGAGATCTATATATATATTGATTAAGAATAATTACATGAGCCGAGAAGGGGGTTGTTGAGTCGACCACTCACGACCACCTATCTGTGCAAACCTTGAAAAATAACTAATTGGATGTCCAGCTCTCCTGGGGTAACCACACCTAGGTGTGACAAAATATTGATATGTATAAGATTAGTCCGAGCCACAGGCGAGTTAGAAACGCATTTCTAAATTGTTAAGTGTATTAGAATTATTCAGAATAATAATATATTTGAGCTGCCATAGCAGATGAAAGTGGAGTCGTGGGAGAGGTCAGCCGCGTCATTTTCTCCCGCGCTCTATTGATTGAAATAAATTAAGGGATGCATACGGTTTTTACACAGTAGCACTTTCAGGATGTCATTCACAATGCCGTGTACGCGACTCTGTGGATTTGGGATTTTTTTCCATATCATAATCTGCTGTTTCATAATCGTTATTACCAAAATCGTAAATGAGAAGATGAGAGGGTATTTTTATGTTAACATTGGCAAATGACAATCAATTTGTTGCTTTCAGTGACCTTATTACTACTAAGAAAGCGGGTTATTAACTTTTTTATATATTATTAGAAAATAATGCAAATTTGTTATAATTTTATGTAGCTTGTTTATAGCTTGCATTTTTATATTATATTTTAAAGACAGTGTTCACATATTGGATTTAATTTAAATTTAATTATATAGAAGGAAATTTAAATACTTGACATGTCATTGCTAAAACTGCGAACAATTTTATAATTTACATACTTAAATAATTTGATTATAACTTAATGGATTTTGGTAAAGGCTAAA
Source organism: Musotima nitidalis (assembly GCA_949126915.1). NCBI lineage: Eukaryota > Metazoa > Arthropoda > Insecta > Lepidoptera > Crambidae > Musotima > Musotima nitidalis. Next base: position 9,584,563 of record OX421439.1, on the reverse strand, counting down.
GCTAGTTAATAGTTAGGCCGTTCATGAATAATTATGTTATTAATTATCCCCTTACTTTTCACACGGTGCCATCTAAATCCAAGCTAAACAAAGCCAGTTTCAAAGAAAATTTCAAATCACACTAAAAAAATGTTTATCCAGCTAATAATAATTCCTAACATAGGTATATATTTTTCCCAATTTGAAAAAAAAACGCTTATATTTTTTAAATGTCCTATAATTTTTAAAATTGATTGATAAACGTCACCCATTTTGAACTTTTCAATTTGTATGTAAGTCGAAACTAAAAATCGTTTAATCTATGAATTAAATGGCCGACCGCCGGGCCACAAAAAAAATAACGCAATTAGATACCTTATATGCGAAAGTGTCTAGAAAGGATAAAAAGTTTTTTTGTAAGGCTGAGGAGTGTTTTTGATATAACAAATATTATTATTTTAATATTATATCTTACTCAGTATCGCTTCAGGCAACAAATAAAAAATATCAGCAAGAACATTCCCAAGATATTTTCTCAACCAAAACCCAGGTGTATGACGAATAAAAATTAATTGATCAAGCATAAAATTCACAACATTAAGTAACCAACGGATCAAACCTCCCTAATGATAAATTTATTAAAGAATGATTAGACAACACTGAACAAAATCAGTACACGAATGAAGATATCACGCATGCTGCACAGTGGATCAAAAGGGTTAACGCTAGACAAAGGGTCGCCTTGTCTTTCAAAACCCCGGGGCCGTTTTGACAAACGATTAAACATATATCTTATTCAAATATCTGAACGTGCATAATCGATTTTGACATAATATAATTATAACTTAATTGATAAAGGAACCAGTTACGTACAATGATTCACAATAACGCGATTTTTGCCACTTGACTGATTTTGTAATTAATCCTTTCCTGTGAGAATTGAAATTAACAAGAGGCAATGTAGAAGGACTAGCAAAGTCATTTTTGTGATGAAGATGAATGTATGATTGGCAGTAGTCATAAATTTAATTGTAGACTATCAGTTTTATTTGTATTTGATAAATTGACTTTAACTTTATTTATAATAAGTAGAATAATTGATATCTATGCTCAATCTTATCAAAAATTGTGTAGGGTATTCTAATGAGAAATGAATTCTAAGGTTGCCTTGAAGAATAGCTGTAAGCGATAATGTCGCCAATTGCATCGGTTTTCTTTGGCATTTGTTTTATTTTTAATTTGGTGTACATACAAAAAAAAATTCTATCGATCTATCTATAAAAAAATTGATGAAACATATAAGGAAATTAAAAAAAATTGGCAATTTACATTTTACTAACTACTACTACATTTTTTTTCGGACGGAAAATCATCTAATGACCTGCTCCCGCTGTGGGTGGAGCGGGGGGGTTTGTCAGACTTTTACTGACTAAAAACCATCCATGTTCCTTCATGAGCCTGCTACGACCTGAGGCCGCGGTAACTCTTACGAACAATCCCTCGGTTTCGGACAGTCCTTATACTGCTACAAACACTATCGGGATAGAGATATTTTTATAACTCTATTACGAATTTTAACTCTTTCTTTTAATGATCTTTAACGTTAATATATTTTAATAAACCTACATAAAGTTATAAAACGGCCCACCTTTTTGTTGCCCAACTCTACTGATACTCGTACTATTTCACATATTGTGTTTTTGAGTACAACTACAAAAGGGACAAATATCGCTTGTCAGATTTTTATTTTATTTATAGAATCAAAATAAAGTGACCGCAGTCAATCTGTGCAATAATTTATTCTAGATATCTAAGACAAAATTGTAGTTCCCTTATTCAATAAGAATACTAACAAAACAACAGAAGTGTTCTAACTTACACTTCTGTTACGCTATGCTATGAAAAATGTTTTTAGAAAGCTAATGTTTAAAATCTTATTTAACGAATATAAATGATTAAAATATATAAAAATGTACAAAAAACTGACAGATTAATTCTAAAACATTGCTAAACAAATGCAAAGAATAACGCTTAAAAGTGTAAATCTGTATGTAACAAAAAAAAAAAAATCTGTTAAAACAATCACGCAAGCACCAACTCGAAAAAATATTTTTATATTTAAAGAGAGAGAAAGTATAACCCATGTATTTACGTTTACTATAAGATTGTTCATATGTAATATTCTATAAAGTATATAATTACGCTAATGGAAGAGCGAAGTCTCTCGATACAGGCATTATTTGCTTAAAGGGATACTCCGGCCACTAATCATTGTAACCATAACTTTTTAATGAAATAAATTATTATTATTAAATTAGTATAAATAATAAATAAATAAATATTTCAGATACTTACACCAATTATTTAGTTCCAAGATAAGTATCATTAAGAACTTGTGTTATGGATACTAAATAACGAATAAACATACATAAGTACTTTTTTTTTGTAAATACATACTTAATATACATAGAAAAACACCCAGACCAGAACAAATATTCATATTTATACACACAATATTTGTCCTGTGTGGGAATCGAACCCACGACCTCTGGAGTGGAATGCGGGTATACTCGCCACCACGCCATATCGGTCGTCAAATATAGTATGTAGTCAGATATAGTATGTATCAAAAGTTTCATTAATACGCAAACCTAGCACCGAACCGTTATCCAACTCTAAATTTTCCAAATTAGCTACTGTATCTAATGAGCATCGCACAAAAAGCTGTCAAAAAAGCGTCTCGATCGCATCAAACGATATTTTGTTAGCGCCGTGTATTATTTCACAGACAGTTTTTTGTCTCGGAAATATTGGGCCCGCCCCACTGGGCCGCACAGTAGTCTTGTAGCCTTCTTTATCTTTTTTCTTTATTTCATTATTGTTCAAGCTTATAGCTGTAATCAAAAGGTCGTTAGGAGCGCTTCGTGCGATATATTGGCAATTTTTTTGTCGTAAGTCAAAAAGTTTTCTTTGTCTACCCACTGCAGTAGTGCATTAAGATGTGACAATGTGGTATTGTTCTGTTTTTTCTCCAATAATGTCTATCAAAGTGTGAAATACTTTTGTAGTGTGGGGATGATATAAAATGATTTTTCGTTTTTTTTATCTTCCATTTATTGTGTCGTCTTGTTATGCTTAATTTTTCATATATGTAGATTAGCTAACTAGTATTTTAGGTAAATGGTAATTTAATTAAACTACATACTTATAATCACGCCTGTTTCCCCGGAGGGGTAGGCAGAGGCATATTATAAGCACACATTTCGCTATATATATTGTGAGTCCCACGTAATAGGCGAACCTATTGCTAATTACCGGGAACTTTATATTTGCCAGAGTCTCGACAGGTGCACTAGCTGGTGAGGTTGGCTTTGATTCCTAAGGTCTGCGTAGGATCCCTAAGCACCCTCAAAATAATAAATAGTATCTGCTCTCTGCTCTGTTCTTTAAATGACTGGATCTGACCTAGGTTAATTGATGTATAATAAATGATATTTTATGAAACGCTCAGGCCCCATCTTGCTGGTCAACTTAGCGATTGTGCAACGGCATGTAGGATCAATCTATGAAGTTCAAAAATATGATAATTGCAACTTTTTAGCTTTGTATTACACTAGACTATCACTAAGTCTGCTTTGCCTATAGTGCCTAGCGCCATATAACTGTGTTTTGGGGTAAAAAGTATTGAAACTCGAGGATAGAGTTAAATATTACATGCTTTACAAGTAAACGGTTACCAAAAGACTTTTGAGTACTCTACTTAGCAATGAAACTCCTCCTTAACCCGCCTTAGTTAAAAACAGCCTATCAATCATAGTATCACCTATCGTAGTTCTAAACTAACTACCAATCATATTATTATTATCAGTAGTATATAAAATAACTAACAATATAATTACAATGTACAGAAAACGCAACGTTTTGCGGCGAGAATACTTTCTCAGACAACAACTCGAGTGCATCGACGCGAGGAAGGCTGCGTGCGCGCATACGCCGGCCGGTAAACGAATCGATTTATTGATAACACTGATAATGTGTGGTTATCAGTGATATGAAATTATAGAGCACTAGAAGCGCACGATTTCGCTTGCTTTTTACAGGAGTGTAAAAAAAAGTGTAAATTTTTCAAGGTTGAAGATCTAAGCGATAGTACAAAAAAAATTGTGGTTTTATATGAATATATTATGACTGTCAATAAATGCTGATAAAGAGTGACCAGCAGACCCCGGGACCGTAGGGCAGCAACCGGAATAACGCAAAGTTTAGACTTAGAAGAAGAAGAATAAATGCTGATAAAAAGTGGTTATCCCTGATATGAAATTATGAAGCACAAGCAACACACAAATTCGCTTGACAAAACGGTTTTGATGATTTTTCCACGACTGTTTGAATAAGTAGTGTAATCTATTCAAGGTTCAACTTTTACACGACTGTCCCAAAACTTTGTGTCATTGTTTTATAATGTATATATTTTTACTGAGTTGACGACTACATGGGTGTTTAAAGATGCTGAAAATTGTTAGTTACCAACTTACCATTGATTTTGAATTATACCGCACAAACTGTCGCTTGCATTTTATACGACTGTTAAAAAAAGATTGGAATTCTTTAAAGTTCTAGTTTTACACTATTGCCTAAAAACGGAGTATAAAGTGTTCACGATTCATGGTTTACACGGATAACCAAAAATACAAGTGTAATATAATCTAAGCTTGTTTTTATTTGTGTTTTGTGTTTCAATTTGTTCTCTTACACGACTATTAAAAAGAGTATAATTTTTTAATGTGAATATATTACACGTCTTTCCAATAATAGAAATGTAATGTTGTTTTTCGCTTATATTTATATGTTACAATATGAGAATATTCATAATACATTTTAAACGCTTAAATAGATTTTGGTATAGCCGTTAAAATACATTTATCATACTTGATAACTTACACATACTGATACACTTTTTATACTTATATCAAAACAATACAAAGAAAAATTGGTGTGAAATTGTGTGATAGGATAAGGAATGAAGTGATAAGGGTTAAAGCTGGTGTAAAAGAAGATATAGTGACAAGCATTGAGAAAGGTATGCTTGGATGGTTTGGTCATGTTGAGAGGATGAATGAAAGTAGATTAACGAAAGTGATTTATGATGGACAAGTGGATGGAAGTGTTGGGAGGGGAAGACCACGTAAGTCCTTCCATGACCAAATACAAAAAATGTCAAAAGTACCCTAAACCGACGGGCGTGTATGAGGAGGTTAATGAGTGTGAATGAAGCTAAAAGTGTGTGCCAAGATCGTAGCAAGTGGAAGGATGTGATCTCTGCCTACCCCTACGGGAAAGAGGCGTGACATTATGTATGTATGTGTACAAAGAAAAATAGATGGTAATTATATACTAGTAGAATTTTATTTTACTTCGGTTGATATGTTAAAGAAAATTACACCTTGGATTTTATTGTTGAAGTTTTCGTAAGGATCTCTAATATTTTCACGTAATAAATGGGTAGATATATAGGGTTCCTACCAAGACCTAAGAAGCCCAAGCCAACCTCACCTGCAAGTGGTGCACCTGCTGATCTATGGAAGACGCTCTGGCGAACATTACAGTGCCCGGTAAGCAGCATTTGGCTCGCCACCTATTCGTGGGACCGACTATATAATTGGCGAAGTGTGGGCATATACTATGCCTCTGCCTACCCTTCCGGGGAAACAGGCGTGAATGTATGTATGTAATAAATATATCCTAAGTTAATTTACAAACCGAGAAGTGGTCAGACGAGGCAAGAGATGCACCGTAACTTATAACCTGCTAGTTTGGAGAGTGCGTATTCCACGGTATTAAGCGCCTTCACTTTTTTGAACTGCATCGACTGCTTACCGTCAAGCAGGATGTAGTCATAATCACGTGTCACATAAAAAAAAAAGTTGCGTTCTAATAGTGAAAGAAGTATTAAGGACTTCTTGGCAGGAAAGTGAAGTCTGTTGTTTGTTTTATTTTCTACAATTTGTGATATTTCAAATGGGTAAGAACGGTGGATTATTAACCGTTAAGTGTTCGTGAACGTACATGAGTGTTGGTAAATGAAACAAAACAGTGCAACATCACTTTTCATATTCTCTCAAGAAGTCCATGTGAGATCTCAATATAGTCCCACATCTTTATTGAGGACTCAAGGGGTTTAGGGAGAGGGGATCTCATTTACCATTTATTATCTTTATCACCACTCATTCTCATTTACTATAATTTATATGTAATTAATATATCTCTTACTTGACACTGGCTAAATGTGCAAACCGCACGAAGCCGTTATTTTAAACGAAGAAAAAGAAGAATTATTAAAATAGGTCCAGTAGGTTTTGAGTTTATTCTTTAGGAACAAACAATAATCATAACATCCTCTTTATAATATTAAATACGTTATTAATTTGTTTATAGTTGTAACTGCTATTTGCTCTAATACACACAACATTTGACGTGTAAAACGAACCGTCAATAAGACAGTTTACCAAACAAAACGCTAACTTTCATAAATGCAACCTTTAACTGGCATTTAAGACATTATACCTGACTCGGTTAAATGTCGATTAATCAATCTTTGCAACACCAATTCTGGGCTAATAGATCAACGAGCGTTGTTTCATAGTTTCACGATGAAAAACAATTTAATTTATAAAACTGGCAAGCCGTTTGGAAATATTTGAAATTTAGTGTTGACGAGTAATTTGGCGCGGAGGTCGGGTTATCGGTTTTTGATTTTTCGCTCAAAATTCTTAGAGTGAGATAGACCGTGGTCACGCTAAGTTTTATATTAAATTATATCATTTTCGGTAAATCAGAAATAAGTATTAGATATGTTGTATATTTTTCGTAAATTATATACCTAAATTATTTTTTAATAGGGTGTATAGCGATCCTACCAAGATCTGAGGAGCCCAAGCCAACCTCACCTGCAAGTACTGCACCTACTGGCGAACATGACAGTGCCCGGTAAGCGGCAACAGGCTCGCCAACTATTACGTGGGACTAATTATATTATTGGCGAACTGTGGGCGTATTATATGCCTCTGCCTACCCCTTCGGGGAAACAGGCGTGAATTGTATGTATGTATTATGTTAATGATAGATTTTATTAAAAAACCTTATCAAGTTTCTGCTAGTAGTTAGTATTTATATGAAGTAGCTTATTTACTTGTATATAGGTATTATCTATCTATTTATTCATCTAGTACTTTATGCTTAAAAAACAATCTTTCCAATATTTGCTAGGAAGTAATTAGTTGTACATTTTGCAGAATGCCAGATAGGGTTGTCCAAAAGAAATAATTTACATATTTTCGTTGAATAAAAATTCTAAGAAAAGGATTAAATTATTCATGAATAATTTCTCAACTATTCAACGTATAAAGTGACCTTTATGGTTATGATAATAAGAGTTGAATGCGCCCTGGAAGTAATGATGCGTTTAGAATAGCTAAACAGGTTTTGTCTATTTAATATCCTATGAGTGATTCCTTTTTTGTTCGCGTATTAATGATCTATATATGTATGTGAAGTGTACTTAATATTATGTAAATGACTTTATCGTGAGAAAAAAAAAGTTAAAAGGGAAGGGGTCTAGATTATTCCTTTTGGTTGCATAGAAAGTATGTCTTCTGAAATTCAGCCGTGTCTGGTTGGACCTTAATGGGTCTTAATCTTAAGTCTAGGGTAACTGAGATAATGCTAGGATGTGATGGGGAGAAAGTTTGTCTTCTTATTAATGTCAATAGTTTTTTACATCAGTTTTTTTTTTCATTGTTGGGAACGGCGATTTGAAGTTGTATTCGTTTTATCTTATTTTTTATTGATGGGAGCGGCTTTTCAGTTCCTAAACAGTTTATCTTCAAGTGCAGTATTTACTTGGGCCCCTGACTTATGGCTTTATCATTTTGTAAAAGGGCGCCATCTACAATCAGCCTATGTATGACATTGTTTTACTCAGCTGTAATCTATATGCCTATACATAAAAATATAAAGTAAAGATTAAGATTGTAAAAAGTTACTCACGTCAACTCCCCCGTTGTTCCATGGAGGCAGGGCGTAGTGCGAGGGGTCATGGTGGCCTCCGCCCATGTGCTCCGCCATCACCGACATCCAGTGGACCAGACCCTGCGCGCCCCCGCCGCCTGACGACCCTGGTGGAACGAGCACAACGTTAACAAGCAAGCCAACAACAAAGTACATATTGTTGTTAAAGCTTGGTGTATTAATTATTGTTTTGTATTATCACCGCTAGATACCTCGGGTCCTAATTATTTGGCGCTAAGATTTATATGTTTCTAAATGTATTTATACCAATTACACCAACACCAATTTAGTTCCAAGATAAGTATCACTAAGAACTTGCGTTATAGATACTATAGAACGGATAAGCATATTTAAACACTTTTTTTTGTAAATACATACTTAATATACATAGGAAAACACCCAGACCAGTACAAATATTCATGTTCATGCACACAAAGATTTGTCCTGTGGGGGAATCGAACCCACGACCTCTGAAGTGAAGTGCAGGCATACTGACCTCCACGCCATATCGGTCGTCAAATATACATATATTCTAAATTAAATATATGTATATAGGTGTATAGAGATCCCAGTAAGACCTAAGGAGCCCAAGCCAACCTCAGCTGCTAGTGTTGCATCTGTTATCAACGGACGAGGCTCTGGCGAACATAACAGTGCCCGGTAAGCGGCAATAGGCTCGCCACCTTTAACGCAGGACCAACAATATTACTGTCGAAATATGGGCGCATCTGCCTACCTTTCCGGGGAAAAAGGCGTCATATTATATACCCCTCATGTTTCTCCTGGAGCTCTTAATATTCCGGGGCCGCGGTAGCTTTTTGAACATTCTCGCAACCCAATAACATACTCGTTATGTTAGTTGCAATCACTCGACTATTCTTCATTCTCGTGCAAATGCAAAAGCAGCACTCATACACCATTAAATATATCGTAAAATCATTAGCATGTTATATTTGGAAAGAACTATAAGTAGTATAACACTTGCAGGTGTTTTGTCATTTATGTCACACTAGCTTTGATGACAATATGTAATTAAATGTATGCATATTAGCTGTTTAGTGGTTTTACACTTGAATTGCTGTTACACAAAGGTGGTCAAGGTATGTCCTAATACAGTGATTCGTACAAAATATGTTTCCTAGACATAGTTTTATAATGCTAATGCCTACCTAGAAAGCTGCTTTTAGCCCATTAAAATTACCTAATATACATTCGACTTCAGAAATAGCTGATGATTTTAGTACCTTAAACATGACGCAAATTCAGCAAATTGCTGCTAATTATCTGGACAGTCTTTTCGTCTGAAATCCACTGTTCGTATTTAATAGTACCTAAGGCTAGTTATATTTTATCACAATGTTCTAATAGTCAGAAAAATTTAACAAAAGTGGCGAAAAATTAACAGAAGTTGCAGTTGTCAGTGCAGGCACGAAACGAAGCAGAGTGCTTCTCGACACCTGGACGCCCGAGATGTCGGGAGCCGCGATACAACTTCCGGCCACCGTAGGCGCTGGCTTGTGGGCGGTGAGTAATGGGTAACTCGCCGCCCGTCCGCCTACTACAGGCGACAGGCCGTGTTCCACGCGCGCCTCAAAAAGATGTCAGCACACTAAGGGGCCCCTGAGTAGGGGGATAAGCCTGCTGGGGTTGCGGGACTGTTCGAAAGGGTTACAGGCTCAAGAAGGAAGATGGATGGTTTTCAGTCAGTAAAAGTCTAACATACCCTTCCGCTTCACCCACAGCGGAAGACGGTCATTTGGTAATTTTCCATTCGAAAAAAAAATGCACAATAAATGGCACAGAAAAAGACTAAACACATACGCTAGAGCGTTGTTTTCCGCGTCGCTATAGTTACTCGCTACCCCCCCACCATCTCGCCATGCCGCACCTTGATTGAGACCCAGAACATTGTTCAACTTATGCTCCGCCGATTGTATTGTAAGAGACTGAATAAGACTTACCAGTAGAGACGGCGGCGGGCTGCGCTGTCGGCTGCTCCTGCCCCCCTCCCGCGACCCCCCCACCACTCCACACGAACGCAGATGACGCACCCGCCTTCTGGAACAAAACCTTCGTTCAGACCTAATCATATGACACTCTAGACCTAACGGTTATTAGAATACACAATCATGGTCATTTAAATACAAAAAAGCAATTATTAGAATATTAAAATAGGCAAGATAAAAAACATAGTACAGTGTATATCCCTAGACACTATACTATATTTTTTACCATACTTAGTTCTTGGTAGGATCCCTCCTACTAAGACCTAAGGAGCCCAAGCCAACCTCATCTGCAAGTGGTGCACCTGCCGATCAACGGACGAGGCTCTGGCAAATATAGAAGTTCTCGGTAAGCGGCAATAGGCTCACCACCTATAACGCAGGACTACAACATAGTTGGCAAAATCTGGGCATATTATACGCCTGTAAGTATGTATGTAATATAAAATATTTCTAATTACTACTGTCACTACTATTAATAGTAACATAAAACAAATTTTAAGTTAAATTTGTTTAACAATGATTTCTAATAATATTGGTAATGAACCAAATTCTCTTAATAAAATTATTTTAATATTATATCATTGTACGTCTCTATGATGTATGTATTTCACAGTGCTTTGCGTTGATACATAAATTAATTAGACAATTATGAAATATTATGACAAATATCCTCTTTATTATTGAAAAAATTGTCTTTTGAGGATCATTTTGATTCGTCTTTTTCAAGATTTTTTTTAAACAAAATGGTAACTAAATAATTTTTGACAATAAATAAAACAGTGATGAGTGGTACCATTATCACGAAATAAAGGCAAAATGGATTCTTTGTTAGAATTTGTCAAGGTTCTAAGTGACTAATGTTTTAACGGATAGTTTTCTTGTCAAATATACGGAAGAAATACGCAAAGAGTATTAGAAAGTTCATAAAAATATCGAAAAGCAATATAGAACCTAACTTCAGACAAACAATTAATAATAATATGTCATAAATAGTAACTGATTTTACTGATTTGAATTCTGTTTTTTGTTTATGTGTATTATGTCTAAATAAATTTTATTTCATTTCATTTTCATTTTATTTCATTAAATAAAAACTTTTATTTGATATAATGAAGTTAGTCACAACACTAGTTTTATCAAATCAAATCACATAATTTATTTGCATACAGGTAATAATGGTCTTACAGTACCATAAATAGATAGCTTCCATAATTTTAAACCTGGTTAACTTTAGATCTCATTTTGTAATAAGCCCACTTTTATCTTGTATATAAAGTAACGGATATAATAAACAAAGATATTTATAAACAGACCGTTTGACGACCGATACGGCGTGGAGGTCAGTATACCTACACTTCACTCCAGAGGTCGTGGGTTCGATTCCCACACAGGACAAATCTTTGTGTGCGATATTCATGTTTATGAACATTTGTTCTGGTCTGGGTGTTTTCCTATGTATATTAAGTATGTATTTAAAAAAAAAAGTATTTATTTATGTTTATCCGTTGTTCAGTTTCCATAACACAAGTTCTTAATGATACTTATCTTGGAACTAAATAATTGGTGTAATTGTCAGAAAATATTTATTATTATTATTTATAAACCCTTGAGTAATTGCCCTTATAAAAACAAACCGTTAAATTGACTACATAACAGAATAATATATATTTTATTATGAAGTAAATTAAATAAAATTCCAATTATGCTGACACGTCTCGAGTTCCGCTACTGTGACATTGTTAAAAACAATTTGCCTAACTTGATGACGTAAAGAGACACGTGAGAGCAAAGAGTAAAAAGAGCGATACCAACGCTTTGCCAAATTTGGGGGCAACATCAGAACTTTATTGCTAACAAGATAAGCAAATTATTATTTTAAAAGTGTTAGTCAAAGCCAAAATAATAACATGTGCGTACTTTATTTTCCATAAATATTATCTTATTAGAATCACTGTATGTATAGGGATATAGGGGTCCTGCCAACATCTTTGAAGCCCAAGCCAACCTCACCTGCAAGTGGTGCACCTGCCGATCAACGGAATGGCGGACATAAAAGTTTCCGATAAGCGGCAATAGGCTTGCCACCTATTACGTGGTACCAACTATATAACTGGCGAAATGTGGGCATATAACATGTCTCTGCCTACCCCTTCCGGGAAACAGACTTGAATATATCGCACGGCTATATTAAAACTGTATCAACTTAAAAAAGACAGTTTACTACAGGACTACTATTACTAACAATAGTTTAGTTTTAACGGTAGCGGGGGAAATGCGTTCATTCATAAATAGTGATTCCTTATGCTATCTAGTGAGCTTTTGCCGAAATAAATTTCATCATCACAGCCCATTAACGTCCCACTACTGAGCACGAGCCCCCTCTCACATACCAAGGTGTGAGGGTAGTGGGTCATACTCCACCACGCTAACCCAGTGCGGATTGGCGGAGGCAGGTGTAAGGGGTCCTACTGTTAGAATTTTTCAAGCCGCCCATTAGGCCTCTAACATGACTTAACGACTACCACATTTAGTGATAACCGGGATCAACGACTTAACGTGCCTTCTGAAGCACGGAAGCGCTCGATATCAAATGCTTACAAACGGTCACCCATCCAAGGACTGACTTCTGTAAACTCTGCTGTACTTTGGTGATAGTTTCTGACCACCGAGCAACGCAGAGCTACGAGCGCTTCAAGTAGAAGTAAATTTCATCATCACAGCCCATTAACGTCCCACTACTGAGCACGAGCCTCCTCTCACATATCAAGGTGTGAGGGTAGTGGGTCATACTCCACCACGCTGACCCAGTGCGAATTGGCGGAGGCAGATGTATGGCGTCCTACTGTTAGAATTTTTCAAGCCGCCCATTAGGCCTCTAACATGACCTAACGACTACCACATTTAGTGATAACCGGGACCAACGACTTAACGCGCCTTCTGAAGCACGGAAGCGCTCGATATCAAATGCTAACAAACGGTCACCCATCCAAGGACTGACTTCTGTAAACTCTGCTGTACTTTGGTGATAGGTTCTGACCACCGAGCAACGCAGAGCTACGAGCGCTTCAAGTAGAAGTAAATTTACAACGGTTTTATTTTCATATAGGTAATCGAATGGAGAATCAAAAAAAATGGTTAAATCAAAATTCGACTTCTTTGAGTTGAAACAGTTTTAATATAGCAGTGCGAAATGTATGTGTGTAGAATTAATATCAGAAGTTACAGAATATTATCAAACCCATCACCAGCCCAAGGATGTCCACTGCTGAACATAGGCCTCCCCCATAAATTTCTAGCTTGAGCTATTTCGGCCTGCATCCATATGGAATATGGTATAACATTAAGGTCCATTACCATTTAGTGTTATGCAAAGGTCACAACACACAGTATTTACATACAGGCCAAGGGGAATTTTTGTAATTATCTACCTGCGATAAATTATATGCTATAAACTGATGATCAGTAATGAATTGATTCTGATAGCATATTCTTAAATTGGGATTTAAATTTATCAAATGTTAAAAGCTCTAACTACACCGAACCGGATATTGTTTCAGGTAAGTACCCACTATTACTTACATTATACTTACATTATAATATACTTTAAGTACAATGTAATAGTTTATTATATAAAAATATATTGAAGTTTGACTGTATGTGGTACTTCGGAGGTATATAAGTATGTAGGTTGCCTCAGTCACAAAGAATACTTTTACGTAGGAATCAAACTTATGGAAACTCATAACAAACATATGGACTATTTGCAAGTTGAAAACCGATTAAATTATTGAACAGAAGATTTAGACACAAAATAAATGCAGCCAGTGTCCTTTCAAATAAAGAAAAAATCGAATGACAACCAAACTTTATTGGAAAAAGTAACAGAAGTCATCGTAATATTCGCTTAACATAAGGATTCTTACAAGAATAAGATATGCTATAAGATTCATACTCTAAGGGACAGTAATCAGACTTAACGTAGTATGAAAAATAATCAACCTCGACATTCATGCGTTATTCATGAAAGTCAAAATTGAATAAAATAATCATTGTCAATATTTTAATGTTTAACCACTTTAAGCAGCCTACCTAACAGTAACCGAGAAAAGAAATATCTAATTGTAACAGTTACCTCATCTGGTGAATCGGTTATTCTGTCAGCATTAGCTTCATCATCAGACGTGTCAAATCCGAAACTGTTGGAAAACAGCATATTTCTGGGATACAAAGAATAGCAATCGGCCACATTTCTCCTCCTTTTACCAAGACTTGCCAGAAAACTCTTGTAAAGCTGTGTGGGCAACAAAAAGGGTGATCGGTTCTGAAAACCATCTTTAAAGTTCAAATTCTGATTCCTAAATGGATTGTTGAAATTGAACTCAGGTAGGAACTCTTTCTTGATGAAATCAGCTACTGGTTGTAGTGTCAGTGCATTTCCTGTGTAATCTAATGGTGTATTGGCTTCCTCATTCGCACCGCTTTCAATGTCACTTATTTCGGAATTAGCGTCACTAGAATTGTTGCTGTCATTGTTATCTATCTTGTCACCGTTACCTTCACCCGCAAAATCTTCAAACTCTCTCTTCATTTGCAAATTCATAGGATTCTTCATAAAATTTGTGTTTGATAGTGTCACGGACATCGTCGTGTTGGCACTTTATTGTACAAATATAATCTCACTTAATATCACTATTTTAATAATATATTATCTCGAAATAAAAATAAATATATCTTCGTCATTTAAAATTATGTAGGTATTGTTAGGAACTATCGTTGGATTGGGAGGTGCACTGGACCTGAGGTAAATATTGTTTCTTTTAATTTTTCTCAAAATTATTTTCCGAAAATTTGAAATTGCTGTCACCACCCGCTTTTGCGCATTTAACTTTATTGTTAACTCCGTCGGGATCATATTTTCTAATATGATTATTGTAATCGAAAACTTAATTGGTATTTTATTCGGAATTATGTTTTCTTATACGATTATAGATATTAAATTTGTAGTTTATAAAAATCCTTAATCGAATGGTAAGTTTCTTCTTAAGCAATATTGTTGTTGTACCTTAATGTAAATTTATTGTTATTTAGAGTAAAACTGACAGAAAAGTGATGTAAATTCGAAATCAATACACGCGACATTCTCGTCTGTATGTAGGTCGCTCAACTTTGAATATTTCGCCGTGGAGTCGGTCATATATTGCAGCCGAAATAGCATCTTGTATCGAAGACCTAGTTATGAATTTGACCTGACATTTATATTGAAGCAGTTGACAGGTAATTATTTGTTTAGAAGACATTTTTAAGAATACACTTGATTTATTATTCTAGTTCAAAATTTAATTAATATGTTGGCCTTTTGTTGCTAAGCGTTTTTTAAAGATTATTAGGAATACAATTTTATGTATATAAAATTTTATGTGCACTTAAAGAATATACACTATGATATGCACTGAAATACGTTTTTTTTTTAAATATTACTGTTTATTGTACTCAATTTTTTTATACACCGTTGCTTTATAAAAAATCTTAAAATATTTTAGCTCATTTCAGGTGATAACCGATTCCTCCATAATTTTCTTTTTTTACTGGATGTTTGAAAAAACTTAAAATTACTCAAAGTTTTATGCTTTCGTAATTAATATTTTTTTATATAAATTATTTTTACAATGTCGCAATGTTTAAAAATAAGAATTTCTTGGGTTTCTAATATCGGCCTAATAAGCATTACCCAAATAAAAAATAAGCTTACTCTTAAAAGAATCTAGTCTAAGGCAGAAAAAAGCTTTCATTGACTTTTACATAAATAATAAATAAAAAAAAGTCATCCTTCTTCTAAGCTCAATAAATATTTTTATATTTTGATTTGGAATGCAGTACTCTTATACATCATAACCATTTAGAAGACTAAGAGATGATAGACAACTGCCAGAAGACAGGAGGAAACAATATAAATTAAATTGTATCTTGGTCAAATGAAAACATATATTTAATCTACTTTACATTAAGCTTAAAACAATTTTTAAAAAAATGTTAGCAAAAGTCCTATAAGCTATGAAAAATAACAGATTCTTATAAGACAAAAGAAAATCCTTTAAAAAATTTAATGTACAACAAAAAAAACTATTTAAGCTAATCCACAGAACATACTTTCACACATAAGAAAACCTTTGTAATAAAGAAAAGAGCTAAACTAACGCAATTATTTTACACCCAATTAAAATACTCTTAACTTTTTTCATCAACACACAAACTACGCAAAGGACAACCCGCACACAGCCACAGGCTCATTAGCAAACACATTTACATCACTAATACAGAGGAAGCACGTGTTTCAAATATTATCATAAAACTGGCAAGTTTAACTTGCGCTACCAATCAAAAGTAGACCGCTTTTAAATACTTTTTAAACGCCTTTTTTTTATTTCGCGCGTTTTTTGTTTAACGGGTTTATTGAGAGTTCTTTTTTCGAAACACAAAACGGGTGGTGAATGCTTTTTCAAATTTTAGAACTGCCGCCGTAACCAATCGATTACGAATTGAATTTTTTTGTTAGAAAAGTGATTGTTTTTTTATGAAATATTTTGGCATTGTTCTCGAATTTTTTTTCAATTTCGGGACGACTAGACAGACTAGTCTTTACCGCGAGGTATTCGCTATGAAACTCTTCCCGTAAGGTTGCTGCAAGGAAAAGCATTCTCTCAATACATGGAAGGTTTTCTTCGAGGCTCCATGTGTGTGTGTTCACGTATAAGTATAGCCTCGTCTGTGTATCGAGACTTGAGGCGCCGTGTGTTTGTGTGCATCGCGCTTGCATCTGTGTGCGTATTTTATGACTCTGAGTGCATCCCTTTCGAACTGCACGGAATTTATATGTGTGCGCTTTATTTTTTTTCTACACGGCTTCGGTCCGTGTGTACATGAGCTAAACTTTCGTGTGGGAGTGCTGTGTTTTTCTAGGCTTCCGCGCAGAAGTTCATACTTTATTATAAGGTTCATAGAGGTTATTATGGTTCGAATAAACGAAATGTATTTTTCAGTTTTATATCGCCGATATGAGAATCGCGGATAGCAAAGAAAATGTGAGGAGAATAAAAAAAAATGCATCGTAGATTTTCAGGTAGACACATTTTTCTCTAACCCATTTATAGACGTGTGTGCGTGTGTGTGTGATGCATCTGGGAGCCGCGAGGGTGGGTAAAAGGGTTGAGAAGGGGGTAAAAGGGGGGGACATATAAAAATGATAACGCATCGCAAGACGGCTGCTTTTATGGTTTTTCTTTATTTTTTAATATTTTATTTTTTATTGGAAGTCCCGCCGGTGAGTCTAGTTGGAAAATATTTTGAGATAGAAACTTTAAAGCATTGAATGCTTTTCTAAGCTTTCTTTTGAAGTAATTTGATGCTTTGTTAAACAAGAATAAACAATAGAAATATATATATATATAATAACTTAGTATTCCGATGAATTTTGCATAACATCTAATACTTATCTGGCGAATATAACAGTGCCCGGTAAGCGGCAATACACTCGCCACCTATTACGTTGGACTATATAATTGGCGAAGTGTTGGCGCATAATATGCCTCTGCCTACCCCTTCAGGTGAACAGGCGTGAATGTATGTATGTACTAATACTTAAAAAAAGCTTCTTATTAGCTTTTTCTCGTAGCAAGCAACCATCTTAGTGCCTTAAATTTAAGTGAATATCATAAGTACTTCTTAGAGAAAAAAAGAGATTTTTATTCTATAAAGCATATTTTTAAACTATGTAGTGTAGCCAACCCTTTAAGAACCGTTTCACCCCCTTTTATAGTTTTAGTTAATTAATAAATTATAAGAGAATATTTAAACTATCAGTAAAGTGTTCAAAATTATATTTAAAAGACTATGATGACATAGCTTTAGTTTAACGTTTAATAGTTTTAGTCCTAATGTCTGAAAATCAACAAAGGGCACCTAGAATACTAAATCATAGTTCTACAAACATACATACATACATTCACGCCTGTTTACCTGTAGGGGTAGGCAGAGGCACATTATATACACACTTCGCCAATTATATAGTTGGGCCCACGTAATAGGTTGCGAGCCTATTACCGCTTACCGGGCACTCTTATTTTCGCCAGAGCCTCGTCCGCTAGTCGGCAGGCACAACTTGCAGATGAGGTTGGCTTGGGCTCCTTAGGTCTTGGTATGAAATTTTTGGTAATGTTTATATTTTTTATACCATATAAGTGATACCAATTTAAGTAGTATTTACACTGTTAAGCATTAAGGGGCTTATTACAAAACAAGGTTTAAAGTTAGACCAGGTGTATAACTAGTGATATCACTGTCTTCATCTTATCAAATAAAAGTGACAGCACTAGTCTTAAATCTGGTCTAATTTAATATCCTGATTTGTAATAAGCTCCTATGTATTAACTATATATTGTGCAATCTGATAACAACGGTATAGTTAACAAAATTACTTAAGTAATAAAAGACTTGAAAACTTTTGTATCTGACGCACAGTGCAGTGTCCATCAGTATGTTAATTGACTGAGTTTATCTTACATGTGGCTTAGTTTTTTTACATCTATGTATGAAAATATAAATAAAAATAAATATTTTTCTGACAATTAAATCAATTATTTAGTTCCATGATAAGTATCATTAAGAACTTGTGTTATGGATACTAAACAACGGATAAATATACTTAAATACTTTTTTTTATTTTTTTTGTAAATACATACTTAATATACCTACTTAGGAAAACTCCCAGACCAGAACAAATATTCATGTTCGTGCACACAAAGATTTGTCCTGTGTGGGAATCGAACCCACGACCTCTGGAGTAAAGTGTAGGTATACTGACCTCCACGCCATATCGGTCGTAATAAATACATAAGTTGATCAAGTCTTAATCACGGTTTATAAGAAACAGATGTACTGATTTAATAAGATGTTTTGAGACTTTGCTCGCGTAGAAGAAGATTTCCTTATAATTATGGGTGAGTTTTTTTGTTTCAGTTTCACTCCCTAACCCGTTTTAATTAAATTTATCGTTTAATAAATTATATGATGACCCTAATATTTATTCAATACACACCTTGGACACTCGTTTTAACTACTCAAGTGTAGGGTAGTATTATGCAAGTCATGGAATGTGGATGAAATTCTCATAAAAAACTTATTAGTAAGAATTATATTTTACAAAACCGACGAACATACATTATTTCAATAATTAAACCCAAATATCGTTCAAAGCCATTTTTAGTCAGTGAATAAGATGTGAAAAATCCCTACTGGCACAATTTTATTTGTCCTCTCAGATTCAATAGTATTAGTTTAGCGTTGTGAAGTCAGTCAGTGAGTCAAGGCCTGTTCATATGAGTTCTACATTTTCTGTTAATTAATACTATCACTTAGACCTCTCACTCGTAACCATGTAGGCCCAAAATAAACAGAGTTTGTGCTATATATTAGACAACGGATAAACATATTACTTACTTATAATACATAGTGAACACCCAAAACATGAAAAATATTCATGTTCCATCCAAAAACCTTTACAGTCAGGAAATCGAACTCAAGACGTTTGAAACTCAGAAAGGGTTTTCCGATCTCCGTGCCACATAGTCACTAGCAGAAGACATCCGAAGCATTTATAAACGACACTTAAATAAGAGCTCTACTTGCTACGAGAAGAAGAAACGCTCCAAAAGTCGTGAGTTCGATCCCCAATCAAGGAATATAAAACTAACTTTTGGAGTGAATACTAAAACAGCTGTGTAAAGCCGCAGACTGAGCTAGTTACATAAATAAAGTAGGCGATTTAACTCTTGACCTAGGTATTGTAAAAGAGGTCAATATTCATTGAATTTACTATTTACAGAAATCTAGGTCAACTTAGATAGATTTCGAAGTGAGAAATATTTTAACTATAAAAATAGAGTATTCGCTGACGGCTGAGTTTTTACCCATTTTTTTTTTACGTCGGTCACAAAATGCGTTTACGCACTGCCTTGCCGGGACCGAAAGGGGGTGTGGGACTCATCACCCGCAGACGCGACTGCAAGCAGTAATACCCACTAAAAATCTTGTAACGACGCCTGCCGCTTGTTGAGAAAGAGGCCGGGGGCCAGTACCTGGGTTGCAGCTCTGACACCCCGCCCGCGGCCAACGTCCCCCGGACCAAAACCGGGAGACCTCCTCAGAGAGGCGCAGTGTACGCGCACTTCCTACCCCCTAATGCGACCATAGCGTGTGTGGCCGACTTGTCGGAGGGTCCATGTGTAGACAGCAGGGGCCCCCTGCCCCCACTGCCTAAGACCCTCCTGTCGCTGCTTCCATAGGTCCCTCTTAGCCCCCCCCCCCCCTGGTAGTCAGTACTAAGGGCACCCAGATTCGCCAACTTTTGAGTGTTATCTTTTCCAGGCTGTCGGAGGGGTGACTTTTTAACCAGATCTCACCCTATCATATCCTAGCATTATCCCAGTTGTCCTAGACTTAAGCTTAGGGCCCAGGGTCTACTCACTGGTCTAACCAGATTTAAGTAAGTGATGGATTAAAATTATCTTTGTAACAATTCCCGCGCTGCTATAATTTTAAATTCTAAAACGAGAGTCAAGTCTCTCGTTTCAGCGTTGGTCATGAAGACATCGTTGTACTGAGGCTCCTATCTTACCTGAAGGTGCCTTGTGTAAGGGCGAAAAACGTGTCGTGTTGAATAGTTTCTCGATTTTTCGGGAAATTATAGTAGCGCGGGAATTGTTACAGAGATATTTTTAATCCATCACTTGCTTACAATGGAGATGAACATCATTCTATGGTTAACACAGCTGTCAGGATATTAGAAGGCTCTAATTACCTAATAACGACTGCCATAGATGTTGAAAGCACGTAAAGCTGTTGGTCCCGACTGCCATAGATGTTTATGACAGCCGGGGCTAAAAGCATTACGTGCTTTCTGAGGCATGGAGCAAGCGATAACTATGAACAGGGTCTGAACCCGAGACCTTTTGAATTTGAAGGGCAATCTCGCAATTGGGCTTTCGCCACTCAGTATGCAAATAACTTTTTACCAAATCTAACAATTCTTACTACTAAAAATATACATTTAAATGGCCGACATGGCCTGGAGGACAGTTCAAGACGTGAATCGCCAATGTAAGTAGAGTTTCACTATAATGCAAATTGTAAATTAGGTTTAGCTAAAGGTCAATCGTTGCCCTATTTTTTTATGCTTTTTTTTCATGACAAAGGATTATATTATATTGGTAAAATTTTGTAAAAAAAGCACTGGCTGTTTCACAAGGCTTTGCTTATATGATACAATCACTACTTAGTATAAAACAAAGTCGTATGCCACTGTCTGTCTGTTCCTATATACCCTTAAACGGACAGGGGAGTTTTAATTATTAATTAGTTTTTCACCTTATGTTAACAGCATAAGGTTCATTTTACGGTGACAATATATTGGCCATTGTCCTATTTAGGGTTAAAACTATGCAACGGATTTTGATGCGGCTTTTTTTATAGATAGAGTGATTTAAGGGGAAGGTTTATATGTAGGTAACGGGGACGAAATCGCGGGTGGCCGGTAGTATTTTAATAAACTCCAATGAGCTATTGTCATTATCTAACTTCCTCTGCTGAACATTGGAGATCCGCAGACTTCCAATATAGTCGATTACAAGGGGTTTGCATCCAAGGTGATCTGGTGACCTTCATCAGGTCGTACATACCTCATGGAAAGAGTCAAGAGATAGTGAAAATAGTCAAGACTAAAATATGTGACATAAAAAAAAGGCTTAAGTATTACTAAGTCTATCAGTGATAAATAATTTATTCCTTTGTGTTATTGTTTTTATATCTACTTACATAGTCTTTAAGTTTTAGTGTTACTAACAATCTATGGAACTTTGGTCTGAAAATAAATGTTATTTTTTATTATTAAATAGTACATTGTACCCAAGTGCACAGATTGAAGGCACATTTACTCCACATATAGTGGTAACTGGAACTAACGGCTTAATGTGCCTTCCGAAGCAGGGAAGTGCTCGATGTTCAATTCCATACAAACGTTCACCTATCCAAGGACTGACATGAATACTGCTTAACTTCGATGATCGCTTTTCACTGACTAGCCTTAGCTCTTAAAAGCGTCACCCTATGATATAAAACAAATAATGAGGGTAGTAAATTTTCAGTTTTTCACTTATCTGTACATCTCATGAAAGGCATTGAAGTTCACCATCGAATCTATTTTTCCATCCGTTCAAACTATTCAGAGGTAAAGAAAAAAACCCCAGAGCGAGCTAGCGGGATGAAATACAAGAAAAAATAAAACCTACCCAGTATATACGTAGTACCAAGACACATAGAGGTATACCTATGTAGAAAATATAAAATACTACCAGTAAAAAATATATAAAAGCAACAAAAATATATTATTCTCAAGACGTGTGCACACAGGTGAAGTGGATGTTTAAGTGTGTGTGTTGAAAACTGCTTCAGTTTGCGTGAGGCTCGGGTTTTTAATGGAGTCGCTTGTAAGTAATTTTTGTTTTATTTTTTTATATCAAGCTTATTAATATGTAAGGGATGACATAAATAAGCGGTTTGTCTTATTTTTTCAACGTTAATTGCATAGAGAGCTTCCTGGAATTATGTTTTGACGTTTGTTCTTTTTATAGGGTTCAAATCTGGCCTAGGATCTGTTTAGTACCACAACTTATCTAGCGTCCGAATGGATTAAATTAGCACCATGTGAACCTACCATCACAGACATAGTCCCAGTACCTTCGGACTTTAGAATCTAATGGGCTACTCCTGGGCTACATAAATGTAGAAAGAGGCTGTATGAACTGTATGATGAGAAAAAATTAAACAACAGTGAACAATTTTATAATTATGTAAGAAAATATTCTAAAATATTTAGAAAAGCATGTCATACGGCCAAATCTTATTATTTAAGCTCTAAAATAAAAAATTGTGATGATAAGATTAAAATGACCTGGAATATTATTAATAGTGAAACGGGAAAAAGTAAAAATTATAATACTGAGTTTAAACTTAACATTGATAAAAAAACTCTTACATCTGACTTAGATGTGGCCAATGCTTTCGAAAACTTTTTTACTAATATTCCAGTGTCTATCACAAAAGATTTAAATTGTTCGCCCACTTTAGCGGAGTCTATTTTGAAAGATAACGTGAGTATATGTACAGTAGATTTTACGTTTAGTCATGTTACATCTATGGATATAATTAAGATATTCAATACTCTTAGTGTTAAGAAAGCTGCAGACCTCTGGGGCAATTCCATAGTAGTTACCAAGCCTATCATTGTTTCGGTGGCGCACAGTTTGGCTCTAATATTTAATAAATGTGTAGATTGCGGCAAATTTCCCGATCTAATGAAAGAAAGTAAAATCATTCCATTATATAAATCGGGCAGTACAACAGACCCAACAAATTTTCGACCTATCTCAGTGCTGCCTACATTTAGTAAAATTTTTGAAAAACTTGTTTACAACCAGATGTTAATATTTTTTAATAAAAATGGATTAATGCATTCAAAACAATTTGGATTTACTAAGGGTCGCTCTACAACCGATGCAGGTGTTGAGCTTTTAAAACATATATTTGATGCTTGGGATAATTCTTTGGACGCTTTAGGTATTTTTTGCGATCTGTCCAAAGCTTTTGACTGTGTTCCTCATGAAGCATTGATAAAAAAAATTAGAATATTACGGAATAAGAAACTCCGCATTGGATCTTCTCACTTCATATCTAAGTAATAGGATTCAAAGGGTTGAGGTTAATGGAAAGCGATCTCAGGGGTCTGTTGTAAAAATGAGGGTACCGCAGGGCTCGATTCTCGGCCCGTTTTTGTTTTTGATTTATATGAATGATTTGCCATATTTTGTTAAAGAAAACCACGAGATAGTTTTGTTTGCTGATGATACATCATTATTGTTTAAGTTAAAACGAAATCAGAATTTAGACGAAGTAAACAGTGCAATCTCGAAGGTGGTGCACTGGTTTGACGTTAACAATTTGCTATTAAATGGGGCTAAAACGAAATGTATTAAATTCGTGACGCCTAACGTCAGACAGGCAAACTCTACTATTATGGTAAAGGAGGATGAGTTGACCCTTGTGGATACTACCAAGTTTTTAGGGATTACTTTAGACTCTAAGCTACAGTGGGGCCCACATATTGGTGAATTGTCGAGTAGACTTAGCTCTGCAGCATTCGCGGTAAAGAAAATTCGCCAATTAACAGACGTTGTAACAGCTAGGCTAGTTTATCATAGCTATTTCCATAGTGTTATGTCCTATGGTATTCTTCTGTGGGGTTGTGCCGCAGACATTCAAACAATCTTTGTGCTGCAGAAGAGGGCTATTCGAGCAATTTATAATCTCCCGTGTGGACATTCACTAAGGGAAAAGTTTAAAGAAATTGGTATTTTAACAGTGGCCGGTCAATTCATTTATGATAACCTGGTTTATGTACATAAGAATACTGACCAATTTAGTAAGAAAAGCTGTGTACATAACCTAAACACAAGGAATAAGCATAAATTAGTTGTACCTGCCACTAGGCTCCAAAAGATAAACAAATCTTTTAAAGGTCAATGTGTGCGATTCTACAATAAAATCCCAAGCAACATACAGCAATTGAGCCTAAATAAATTTAAATTAACAATAAAACACAAGCTGTCTTCAAAGGGATATTATTCTATTAAAGACTATATGGCAGATAAAAATGCTTGGGATTAAACTGCCGTTTCATACAGGCTATTCTAATATGAATGACTTGAAAACATAAATATTGTTAAGGTTATGTTATATTGCATTGTATAGCTTCACAGACAAATGAAGATTGTAATTCTAGTACCAAACTAATGGACATATTTAAAAGAGCATAGCCTGTGAGTTTCTTGCCAGTTCTTCTTACAGAGCGGTGGCTCGGAACTGGCACTTAGATTTACTTACACTTAATTATTTTTTATTTTTAAATTGTTTTGTTGCATGTAAGTGAATCTAAGCTTCGTGATTTAGTGTAATATTATTTCAATTGTTTTTTTTTTTCATTTGTGATCATGACGTTTTCAAGTACTATGTATAATAGTTTATGAAATAAATAATTTTTTACTATTTTTTTACTTTTTAATGTCATACAATCTTTTCTACATCCATTGGCTGACATCCTTACATTGCTTATCGCTTTCATTACGACAAAAAGTAGCACCAACAGCTCAATTAAAAATCGAAACTAAACAAGCTACTAAATAATTATTTAAAAGAAGTTTTAAAATATATGCTTGATAATTACTATGGGCCCAGCAATTGTCATTAAGCCAAGTTAGATGCCCTAGTAGGCAGCCAATTTTAATAACAATAAATCCGCCAAGACGTACTCGGTCAGAGTTGTGGAGATCCTCACCTCATGAGAAGGAGTCGCGTTAATGTAATGTTATTGGTTGATAAAAAAATTTCATTAAATGGCAATATTTAACTTTATGGTCTAATAATATAATATAAAAACAATTAAAAAAAATATTAGTCCTATAGACTCTAAGGTTTTCCCTGTGAGCTATTGCTAGACGGAGTAGGTGACTCTCTCTTTGTGAGCGTGCATGCACCTTCGCATATGATGCACCGATGTCAGAAATGAGCACTAGACTAGATAGGGCAAGAAATATTAAACGATTTTTTTTTTTGTCAAGTTCAAAAAAAGATTATAATTTATGTAGACAAATTCTTCATCTTTGTAACTGTATGTGTTTATTTATTACTTCAACGCGTTTTTTTATTACTGTGAAAGAGGTTTATGGTATTCTTAAAACAACACAATCAGACTCCTATCAGCGACACATTTATGTACGAAAAAAGGTGGAAACTTGAAAGAGAAATCGATTATTTCGAAAGTAAATAATATGAAACCTATAATGATTAAAATGGTGGTGATGGGCGTAACATACAATTTATTGCGTATCACAATAACATAAATTTTTTATGTACTTAAGAGGTTTCCGTAGCCTTCTCCACGGGCAACACATGGGATGGTAGAATTTCTTGAAGGAGCCAGCATCATCATTACATCATTATCCCGGCTGTGCTCTACTCCTAAGCTAAAGGCTCAAGGTCTGATTACTGTTACAGTTTTGACTAAGGAGCCCCTACCACTCGCCACTATGAAGTCATAACCTGTTATTAGTATTGGGAGTAAGCTACATTCGTTTTATAAGCTCATCATATCAGCCTTGAAACTGAAC
Organism: Musotima nitidalis; assembly: GCA_949126915.1. Taxonomy (NCBI): domain Eukaryota; kingdom Metazoa; phylum Arthropoda; class Insecta; order Lepidoptera; family Crambidae; genus Musotima; species Musotima nitidalis. The sequence continues at coordinate 9,558,240 of OX421439.1, read as the reverse complement.
ATTGGCCTCCGCAATATACTTACAGGGTATTTGCTCATAATCACCACGCTGGACAGGTGGGTTGGTGAACGAAGTTTTAGCTAGTACGCAGGATGACGCTGCTGCCCATCACACGATTGGTCCTCTCATCGGCGACTCCTACGCCTGCCCGTAAAATGAAAGGGGGTGGCACTATTTTAGGCCGGTACCACACGACATTATAAGATAATCGTAAATATGTATGTATAATAAACATAATTTAAAAAATCCAAAGTGTCTCATTGCCGCTTCCAGTCAGCCTGCTATTCATTCAGCATCCTTGTCCACGCCCACACTGAAGACGCCCGTATATTCCACAAACCGAACTCATATCGTACTTACGCCCTTATACGGCGAGGCCCAAGATTACGAGTCGTGGCAAAGGTATTGTTAACAAAATTTTTTTTTATATTTTGTATATTTCTACTTTTAATAGGTATGCAAAATACTTAATTTCGCCGTATACGAATATGATTATGGGAAATATAACAATATGGCATATTGTAAAGAGTAAAGAACCAACCCACAGATGTCTGTTAAAAAAAATCTAGACATTTTTCTTAGCGCTTCTGGCTCCAACCTAAGCAAAGATTGTACACAGAATATACAATAAATAACACAAATGCACGTACTTCGAGTGTACGAACCTCGACCAATCGTTGAGGTTGGCTGCCGCGCGTGTCTTTTGTCGTATTTTACATACTAGAACATAAACGATTTCACGTATGAAATATTTATCATCAGCAAAGCGTCGCTAAATCGGTTCGGATTTTCCGTCACTAAAAATGGGCACTGACGTCACATTAGGTGTTCAAAAGTCAGCACACATTCATCCTACCAAGGTGTATAGGGATCTTACCAACAGTGCCGTAACTAGCCTTTTATGCACCCGGTGCGAGCTATCCAAACTGCGACCTTGAAAAATGCTCTGACCAGGCTCTTAAAATATAGGCCTGGTACAGTAGGGCGCGTCTACACCATGTTCGCAATAAAACAAAATGTGCCTATTTGCTATCATGCATGGGATAAAACTGAATACTAGTTTGGTCATTTCTGCGCCCCTCCAGGGTCTGCGCCCTGTGCCTGGGCACTACTGGCACTGCTTACCAAGACCTAAAGAGCTAAAATAAACCTCACCTGTAAGTAGTGTGATTAATAAATACTCTTTTACTCAGCTAAGTAGACTTATTACAACGTTCTAGTGATAGTGGGCATAAATAATTATTATGTTATTTTTTTATGAGAACAGGCAAAAAAAACAGAAAATTGCTTTCAAATTAAATCGTGACTTAGAAATATACATTTTAAGTATGTAAAAATTTCACATGTTTTGTATTGTCTAATGAAACCTATTTAAACACACCAAGTGCGTGTCTAATAAATATAAATAATACTTATTAAAGGCTACATATACTTGCAATGCAAAACAATGCATGTCAGCTTGTAATAGTAATTGTGTGTCTCGTAACACTGAAAATCAGCTACATTTAACATTGCATTGGTTTTCTAATGCTTGCTGAGTGGACGCCATTTTGTTTTTTTTCATTATTTTGAATTTATTGATGTATATTAAACTCTAATCGTGATACTTTTTGCTAAGTAAGTAAGTACTTTGATTGGTTTGGGAGGTTTACTCATCTGCACGTTACGAAACGTGTATTGGTAACGTGCAGTAAAGCAAATTGATCATTGCAGTCTAGCCTATGGACCATAGAAGCAGGCGCATCACAATCTCGTTGCTGGCTCTCTAAAACCCACTTATTAAAACGGAAAGAGATTGAGTAAAGACCAAAATAAAATAAATCGTTAGCATTGCAATGTTATTCAAACAAATAATCCTGGATAGAATCGTACCCAAGACCTAACGTAAGAGCATCTTTATAGAACAATGGCACGGTGACACCGTGGCCGGGAGGACCGGGCGGAGGTAAGAAGTCAACCTCTCTAAAAAATGACGTCAAGACCGCAGCAGCGTTGCTTCCAGTAATGCTGCAGCGGCCCCAGCCGCAGCTGGCCCGTGGTGAAGGGCTAAGTGGGCGCAGAGCGAGGTGGCTGCCGCCCTCTTGCGACATGTGGTGGCTGGTAGCTGGTGGTCCGAGACGGAGGAGTGGCCCTAACACTAAGTCCCTCCGTTGCAAATAAGCTTGCCTCACGGCGGGCGCGAAGGGCGGACATAGTGTAATCCGAAAGGAAGTCTTGTGTCCGCTATATCCAACCGCGCGAGTAGGTGTTCCTTTGTTTCTTAGGCTTTCTTAGGTTTCAGTGCAAGTCCGACATAACTCGTGTGCGTCCCCGTGGCCTCTGGGTATACATATAAAGTATTTTGCAGAAGTTAAAAAAAGGGTATTCGATTCACATAATAAAACATAAAAATACTTTACTTGAAATATACATAAAGCTATTTCATTTAGCGCTCGTAGCTCCGCGGTGCTTGGTAGTCGTAAACGATCACCGAAGTAAAGCAGAGTTTACAGAGGTCAGTCATTGGATGGGTAACCGTTTTTGTGGCATTTGATATCGAGCGCTTCCGTACTTCGGAAGGCACGTTAAGCCGTTGGTCCCGGTTATCACTAAATAAAGCCATGCTAGAGGCCTTATTGGGCGGCATGAAAAGTTCTAACAGCAGGACGCCATACACCTGCCTCCGCCAATCCGCACTGGGTCAGCGTTGTAGAGTATGACCCAATACTCTCACAAACTTGGTATGTGAGAGGAGGGAGGCTCGTGCTCAGTAGTGGGACGTTAATAGGCTGAGATGATGATGATGATGATTTCATTTTGCAATCAAAACCGTATCAATGATTACAAAAATAGATCACTAATTACAATAACATGTTAAGAAATACCAGAATAAATTAAATCTTTAGCATTACATTATTTTCGTATTCAAGCCACTGTTAACTATATATTTATCACTGCGCACACGCAACTGACGGCCAGCCGAGCGACTAATGTATTAATTGACGGTTTTTTGACATTTATTAGCACGCTAAACGAGTTATAAACTCGCGTAAAAATGGATTAGCGTCAGATTATTTTGTGCGATAGTGGTTTAAGCTTTCAGTATTAGTAATTAAGTAAAAGTTTGTGTATTACAATGTGTTTCAGTTATAATTTTTTTTTTAATTTTATAGTGTTTGCAAAAAAGTTAAATTATTTCTTTATTCTGTAATATAACATTTTGTGCTGAATTATACGTAACTTTTAGGGTATATAAAAAAGGGAGTATAGGGATCCTACCATAAGCCTAACTACTTAAGAAGCCATAGCCAACCTCACCTGCAAGTGTTGCACCTGCTGATAAACAGACGAGGCTCTGGCGAACATAACATGCAATAGGCTCGCCACCTATTACTTGGAACCAACTATATTATAATTGGCGAAGTGTGGGCATATAATATGCCTCTGCCTATCCCTTCGGGGAAACAGACGTGAATGTGTGTGTGTCTATAAAAATAATTTTTTTTTTTGCTTACTACCTAACTAGATCAACGGCATTGTTTCTGAACGTATAGTGATTCCATGACCAGTATAAGATTAATTGAAATAAAGTGTACTCATTGCGAACACTGTGTCATTAACAGTTAATTCTAAATGCGAAATGAATTCTTAATTTTTATTATAAATCAAAAATCTTTAATAAAATAAAAATATTTATATCCATAAAGCCTATCACACAATCCCATCTAAGCCGAGCTCGTAACAGGATACTAAACAACAGATTACAACATTTTCTTATATACTTTGAATCTAAACGCGTATACAGTATACAGTCCTCCCGCCAAATCAGTTGTCAAACAAGTAAAAACATTGTAAGGTTTACTTTTTCTTATGAAAATAATTTTAAAAATAAACTAATTAAAAAGGCTACATGGTTAATTTGGAACGCAGTGTACCAGAAAAGCCTCGTACGGTCAGAAAATACATAAAATATTCTATGAATTTATTTCGTAGCTTTTCAGCGAAATTTCAAATACATTTTAGGGTGTATTTTTTTTGCATTTCAATTTCCTGTTGCTATAAATTTACATTTTCTCTCATGTTTGCTTAGTTTTTTTTTGGAAAACTGTAAGGTAATAGTCGTCATCTCATGATTGTCCCACTATTGAACAGCTTTCACCAACCATGGATAAACTCCAACATGGAGTCCCATTTCGTATCGGCAGGGGCAGGTGTGCAGTCTTTGATACTATAAGTATAGTATAGTAAACTTTTATTTTTTAAGGCAGTTATTACTAATTTATCTTATACTGTATCGTACTTTTCAAACTGTTTTATTTTTTTAAGAGTTAATTAATTAAGCCACCATCTCGTCACATTTTCTAGTTGTAAAACGTGAATACCGTGCCATAAAGAAAATATGAATAATATAATAAAATTTACTTTATTGTCCTTAAAATAAACAGGATCATTAAATTCGTTAAATTTTTACAAACAAAATGGAAATTCGATAATTTTTTAACAACACTGAAAGAGATATGAACGATACCATAATCAAGAAAAAAAGCAAATATATTTTTTGTCGAAATTTGTCAAGGCTTAGCTTGAAGAATTCTTCTTGTTACTTTTAAATTATCCTTATCACCTGTGCCATTAAAAATCTTAAGCTTTGGACATAATTTATTTCACATAATAGCTATTGAAATATAAATAATTGAAATAGTAAAAAGTCTAAAAATATCACAACCAGATGAAGCAAAAACCATGAGGTGTTCACGGAAGATCAGCGTCGTGACATCCTGTGGTGTCCGACAGTGTGCTGAGGGGACACCGTTTTAGAACATAGTACATGTTTTAATGTTGTTTTTTCATGTAAAATTTAACCGTTTTTTCCCTGTGTATTTACTATGTTCTTTTTTGCTATTGATTGGATTTTAAAAAAAATCAAGAGTACATCAGTTGAGTTTTTTCTTGACTTTTTGGCGGGAAAGTGAAGCGTCATGTCTGCAGTTTTGTTTTATTTTCTAAAATTTGTGATATTTCTAACATTAATGTGTAATACACATTAATGAGGACTCAAGGGGCTTAAGGGAGGGTATCTCATGTACCATTTATCATCTTTATCACCACTCATTCTCATTTAAGTACTATGAATTATATATTATTAATATATCACTTACTTGACACTGGCTAAATGTGCTAGACGCACGAAGCCATTATTTAAATGGAAGAGGAATAAGAATTTTTTCTTTTAAAATTCATCATGTTGTTTTTATAACGTCCATTATTTTGCTGACGCTACCCGCTATCTCGCTATAACTTATAGTTTCGGATAATGCATTAGGGAACTTCTTTATGGGATGGAATATTCTAGCATCCATGTATGAAATATTATTATTTTTACACACGAAATGCTTAAAAAGTAAGTAAATAAATTTTAAAACATTTTCAAGGAAAAATCTCTATGTATATTTTTATTTGGTTTATTGTATAAGTTTTATTTTATGTACTGCTATTTCTGGGTATTGATAGTCGACGACCAATATGGCGTGGAGGTAGTATCCCCGCACTCCGCTCCTGAGGTCGTGGATTCGAGTCCCACACAGGACAATTTTTTTGTGCGTGTATATGAATATATGTTCTGCTCTAGGTGTCCCCACTGTAAGTAAATATTTACATAGAAAAATAACACTATTTCGGAAAAATGGGTATTGGGATGCTACCAAGATCTAAGAACCCGAGCCAACCTCACCTGCAAGTGGTGCACCTGCCGATCAACGGACGAGGCTCTGGCGAACATTAAAATTACCCGGTAAGCGGCAGTAGGCTCGCCACTTATTATGTGGTGGTCCCACTTTATAATTGGAATAGTGTTGGCGTATAATAAGCCTCTGCCTATCCCTTCGAGCAAACAGACGTGAATGTATGTATGTTTGGTTCATAAATGCACGATACTGTGCACATACTGCTTAACTTTAAAAAAAGTATGCCGCCCACCTACTCTCAATAAACTCAAATGCCGACACGTAAAGTGTATTCCGATTGCAAAAAAAACTTAAAATAACAATATTCGCTTAAAAACGACTTATATCGATACTTAATTGGCCACTTACAAGGTTTACTTACTAACTTGAAACATGCCGCTTCCGAAACAAATTTTAACATACACAGCTCACAGCACAGCAGCACAATCTTATTGTTATAGCTTATCTTATTGAGTACGAGTAAGTACTACTTAATTTTTTTGTACATACGAAACACCCAAATAGGAACAAATATTCATGTTTAATATTATGTTCACAAAGATTCGTTCTGTGTGTGAATCAAAGTCTTTTAAAATGTATGTTCATATATACAAATATATTCCAGTTTGGGTATCCAACCCACGACCTTTAAAGCGTAGTTATGTCTTCTTCTTCCGTTTAAATAATGGCTTCGTGCGTCTAGCACATTTAGCCAGTGTCAAGTAAGTGATATATTAATTATATATAATTTATAGTAAATAAGAATGAGTGGTGATTAAAATTATAAATCGAAGATGAAATACCCTCCCCTAAACCCCTTGAGTCCTCAGTAAAGATGTGGGACTATACTAAGATCTAACATGGACTCCTTGAGAGAAAATTTGAAAAGTGATGTTGCTCTGTTTTGTTTGATTTACCAACACTCATGTATATTCACAAACACTTGACGGTTAATAATCCACCGTTATTACACATTAATGTTAGAAATATCACAAATTTTAGAAAATAAAACAAAACTGCAGACATGACGCTCCACTTTCCCGCCAAGAAGTCCCGTAGTTATGTCGAACTCTGCGCACTATGGGTTTTTTTAATATTTTGACTTTACTAGGGGTTTTATGAATTTGGGAATAAATAAATAAATATTTTCTGACAATTACACCAATTATTTAGTTCCAAGATAAGTATCATTAAGAACATGTTTTATGGATACTAAATAACGGATAAACATACATAAATACGTTTTTTTTTGTAAATACATACTTAATATACATAGAAAAACACCCAGCCCAGAACAAATATTCATGTTCACACATATGCACACATAGATTTGTCCTGCGTGGGAATCAAAGGAAAGGGAAGTTATATTTGAAAATTTACAATATTTACAAATGTAAACTCGAATTTACACTAGTATCGGACAATAACAAATTTGACGCGATTTTTTTTTTGCATTGGCGCCAAAACTTAGTGCGAGTTTTTCATATATGATCTAACATTTGACACAGTAACAACAAAAGCCCAGGACTTTTTCGATATCTATAATGTTTTTTTAATTCCTTATTTTTCTACGGCTACCAGTCAGAGGTAGGTCCCGAAGTGGTAGTCGTTAAGCCATGTTAGAGACATGATGACCAATCAGATGGACTATATTATTGTGGTTAAGACATTCGCTGACCACATGCTGACCACAACTGGTAATCAGGGCTACTGAAGAAACAGCATGATTTAGTGTATGGTTGGGTAAGAGTTGACTCAAGCAGTGAAAAATGAGCAAGGAGTTTTTTGTATCGTAAAGTAGCTATCTCTTTTTTGATTGATTAAATCCTCCTTGCGATTGATTAATTAGGGGTCCTTAAATTAGTAATATATTTTTTTTTCAAAAGTTGTTTTTATTTCTCATTATTATCATCATCAGCCCCAGAAAGTCCACTGCTGAACATAGGCCTCCCAGCTTGACCTATTGTAGGTGGCCCGCCTCCATCGTGATCTAGCGACCTTTATTAGATCGCCATTTTTTAACGAAGAAATAAATTATATAATTACATTGATATTGTGCTACCAGTATTAATACAAACAAGTTTATTGAAAGTTCTCTGCTTCTTTGTAGTATTATGTAATTATTTTTGCGAAAAGACTTTATTTGAAATTACTCTACTTCCTTAGTATATTCATAATATATTTTTCAATAAAACACAACAAAATAAAATCACGCAGACCGCTACAAAACTGATCACAAAATAAATTAAGCGCAACATCTAATATCCCAACTTTATTCACCCGTCTCCCTCTTTCCACCTCAACTAGAGTGAGACAGCACGTAATCGTATTAGTCCGAAGCTCATGCATTATACGAAATTATTTCGCAATATATTAGCCTGATATCAACCGAAACTCGACCAATTCATTACCGCGAACAATCATCATTAGCTCGAAAACAATAATATCCGCCGGATAAAAAAAACGGATGGAAACCATTACGAGCGGGAAAAAAAAAGAAAGAAGTATTGATCCAACCAGAAAGAAAAAGAAAAATTTCAAAATTTGAATCGAACGGAAGCGCGGGAGTAGGGCGGAACGAATTTGTATCATTATAATTCTTAAGGCGAGGTTGTACAACCTCTTTTTGTCTTTTTTAAACTCGCTATTGATACTCTTTACTAAAGCGTATATTGCACATCTTGTTTATAATAAAATACCGGATAGCATAAAATCGCTTCCAATTACATTATTTTAGAGGAAACTGACCTCCATGTTAGCTAAATGTTATTATACCATAAACGAATACCTGAATGATACCTTCTAAAATTATTTTTGTTGTATGTGTTTTTTTTTCAATGTTTTTAATTATCTGATTGTTGACAAATGACGAAAACGCTGCATATAATTGAATATATAATTACTATAAGTTTATCTTGATACTTATATCAAATTATTTAACATCGGCTAATATAATAATAGAGTGAGGCAAAGACAAAGCAAAAAAGAAAACAGGGCGAGATATTTTCCAACCAGATCATTGTACAGAAAAGTTACTTAAAAGTAGACCTGCCCTTAAATCAAATTTGATGTTCGTTGATCTTGTTCATTTGTTTTGTTTGTTTGTACGTCATTATTGTAATGATTACGTTTTCTTGATTGGATTGAGCTACTGAATGAATACGTTTGGGTATGAATGAGGATAGTTTGGTATGCGGCCTTATCCTTAATGAACTTTGATATATCTTAATGTTAACTCTAAGGGACTCATGGGAGTGTGAGTTCGTGGGAGCTTCTTGTCAAAATCGATCGTCATCTTAAAATTATCCCGGTTGCCCTAGGCTTTAGCTTAGGGCCCAGGGTCTGCTCGCTGGTTCAAACAGATTTGACTGAATTTCAGTTATTACGTGGAGCGACTGCCGTCTGACCTTCGAAACCCAGAGGGAAACATCATTCTATGGTTGAATCAGCTGTCATTCTGTTAGAAGCCACTGACTTTCTAATAACAACTGCCATAGATGTTCATGATTCACAGCCGGTACCAATGGGGTGTGGGACTCACCACCGGCAGACACAATTTCCAGCAGTAATACCCACTAAAAATCTCGACGCCCGCTGCTTGTCGAGAAAAAGGCGGGGGCCAGTACCTGAGTTGCAGCGTCTGACACCCCGCCTGCGGCCAACGTCCCCCGGACCAAAACCGGGAGGACCTCCTCAGAGAGGAGCACAAGACGCGCCCCTCCTAACTCCTTGTGCGACCATAGCGTGTGTGGACGACTTCTCGGAGGGTCTATGGTTAGACAGCAGGGGCCCCCTGCCCCCACTGCTTAAGACCCTCCTGGCGCTGCTTAACGGACTCTCCTGGCCCGCCCGCTGCGCCCTCCACAGGACTCTCTTAGTTTCTCCCCCGGTAGTCAGTACTAAGGGCACCCAGAGTCGTCGGTCTCTGGGTGTTACCTTTTCCTTAGCGCCTCCTGCGCCCTACCGGGAGGTACTCAGCCCCCCACCACGACAAGGTGGAGACCAGTCGGGGGGGAGAATAGTGCCACCCCCTCTCATCTCACAGGAAGTCGTAATAGCCGACGAAGAGAAATCCTACCGGATGATGGGCAGCAGCGTCATCCTGCGTACTGGCTTGAACTGCGATCACCATCCTGCCTGCCTAGCGTCGTGATTATGGGCAGATACCCCCCAATAGAATGTAATCTATTGGGGAAGCCAATGTTCAGCAGTGGACTTTATAACGCTGATATGAAGAATGAAACGACCACGTTGAACTATAAACTTTCCGTGGGAACCTCTTTATCGTTGTTAAGTAAAAAGCCCCCACACAGCCCCGTCATTTTCTATCTTTAGCGAATGTTTGTTTAAATTGTAAAAGTACTAAATATTTCGTTTCTCTCCCGGTCGTTAATGTCATGCAGAGGCTGTGAGATGGGCGGTGTTGGGTTCGATGGGGGTTTGTGGGAGTCTGTGCAGATATAGACATGGCAACGATGAAATTTAATTCAATTTACTAGTTACAAGTTCATAATGGAAAACTCCGTGATGAGTAGGTACTACAATCATATTAGAGTATGTAGAATGTGGAAGCTTGTAATTAGCCTATAATTATTATCAAGAGTTTTGATTTTGTAAAAACAGCTGTAAGCTTTCCAAAAATTGAAAAAATTAAATAAAAATATACTAGAAAAGTCTTTTTTTTTTTTTTAAATAAGTACTTGGGGAGAAAATATTGTGTGTGAGTCCATTGAGCGACCACAATTGAATTTTGAGCTTATTTAAATGAGTATAGAAGATAATCATAAATACAGTACATTAAGGTGTTACATACATATTAGGTCGGGGAAAAAGTCTTTTCGCATAACGTAGGTATAAACTTATTATAATAATTTTTTGACTGCACTATTTGTGTCTGGCTGGTTTTGGTAACATTAAAAAGGTTCCATTATAAAGAAAAGAAAAAAATAAAAAAAAGTTGTTTCCCGCTATTTTTCATTTGTTTTTCTCTCCGTAAAAATGAGTGAATCTAATGAAGAAATTCGATACATTTTAAATATTTATTATAAAAAAGGCAAAAATGCAACTCAAGCAGTGAAAAAAATTTGTGATGTTTATGGACCTGATGCAGTGTCAGTAAGAGTAGCACAAATTTGGTTCAAACGTTTTCAGTCCGGAAATTTTGATGTTAAAGATGCACCTCGCTCTGGTCGCCCTGTTACGAATAAAATGGACGCCATTTTTGAAAGAGTGGAGCAAGATCGGCATATTAGTAGTTACAATGTAGCTGAAGAACTGGGAATTGACCACAAAACAGTTTTGACCCATTTGAAGAAAGCTGGTTATACAAAAAAGCTCGATATTTGGGTGCCACACGAGCTCACTCAAAGAAACTTAATGAACCGTGTACTCATTTGCGATTCATTATTGAGACGTAATGAAACCGAGCCGTTTTTGAAGAGATTGATAACTGGCGATGAAAAGTGGATCACGTGCGACAAAAACGTGCGAAAAAGGTCGTGGTCGAAAGTTGGCCAGGCTTCACAGACTGTGGCCAAACCTGGCCTAACACGAAATAAGGTGATGCTGTGTGTATGGTGGGATTGGAAGGGCATTGTTTATTATGAGCTTTTACCGCCCGGCAAAACCATCGATTCTGATCTTTACTGCCAGCAACTGATGAGATTAAAGGAAGCAGTCGAGAGAAAACGGCCGGAATTGATCAACAGGAAGGGTGTGGTCTTTCATCACGATAACGCTAGACCACACACATCTTTAGCCACTCAGCAAAAATTAAGAGAGTTCGACTGGGAGGTCCTAGTGCATCCACCATATAGCCCTGACCTTGGCCTTCAGATTTTCACCTGTTTCGGTCTCTGCAGAATTCTTTAGGTTCTGTAAGGTTGACCTCAAGAGAGGACTGCCAAAACTATTTGTCCCGTTTTTTTGATCAGAAGTCCCAAAGTTTCTACAGTAACGGGATAATGTCTCTGCCCACAAAATGGCAGAAAGTTATTCAACAAAACGGTACATATATATTGTAAATAAATGTAAATAAACTTTGAAAAAAATGTCTTGACTTTTCATACAAAAATACGAAAAGACTTTTTCCCCAACCTATTATATAGCATCTTGCATTCTAACATTACTGGTGAATAAACATTGATCTTATAAACTAGCAAATTATAATAAGAGAAATTAATTGATTAATTAAAAAATATTAAATCATATCCTTTAAATATTCATTAATAGTGTAACAAATATTGTTATTTGTCTATTAGTTAAGGTTGTAGTTGAGGTTTAAATTTGAAAATATATTTTTTTTAGTTAATTATAATTTTTATGTAGACCACGAGATGAGGCTATGAAAAGCTTGTAATTCAATTGTTGTCCCTAAATGGGCATGCACACAAAAAAATTGCATTCGGTGATGTAGTGGGGAGCACTCAAAGCGCCATATATATCGGAACAGGCCCTAACGCTCTTCATAATAGAGATGTGTGTCGATTTTTATGGCACTTTGGATGTCACCTACTATATGAGACTGACTGTACCATTGTTGGCTCCGTATGTGTTTTCCAATGTCTTAATTGTATACTAAATAAATATAAAAATAAACATATTTTATCCGGTTCGAAGGACCATGAAAAAACCTTGGTATTAAATAAAAAGGCCAGGAAGGATTTCACCTGTATTGAATCGAAAGCAAATTAGAAAACAACTGCCGGACTTGGGTCCGGAAAACAAATAACGCTTGCGCGATGTAAATACGTTCAATGACATCTTTTGATATACTTTTGAACTAATATTTACTTACAGTTTTGAACATATAGGAACTATCTCTCATCATATCAGCCTTGTAAAGTCCATTGCTAAACGTTTGCCTCTCCAATTGTCTTCGATATATTAGGGATGTTTGCCCATAATCACGAGTGTCGGGTTGGTGATCGCAGTTTAAGCCAGAATGTAGGATGACGCTGCTGCTTATCATCCGGTAGGATTTCTTTTCGTCGACTCTCGCGACTCCCATGAAATCTTATGAGATAAGAGGAGGTGGCACTATTCTAGGTCTATCTATTAAAATATATATTAATTTTGGGTGAATAAATATATCAATCAAAAAATATATAAAATATACTATCTCTCATCATGTAAGCTACTTTATTTTCTGATCGTGATAGAATTCGAAGGCAAAGCTTGTTATATACAAAGCTTTCTGATTAAATGTCAATAAACTCCTTAGGTCAGTTTAATTATTTACGGTAATTAATTGAATTCAGTAAAAAAAAACATCAATTAGTATGCCGGTAACTGGTTGTGATCTCCGCCATTTTGAATAAATAGTGTAGTGCCTACATGAGCACAGTGTTTGTATTTTCTTTCATGGCATAAAGGGCTGCGGTGCACTGCAAGGCGATGGGAGAATATATTTCGCATTCAATTTGTCACATAAAAATCTGCTGTAATATAGTATATTCTATTGCGGTGGTTCCTATTTTTAAAATAACATATTTGGCGTTTTCATGGTCTTCGTGAATTTATTTACGTGAAGTTTTAGTTTTATTACGATTGATGATATTGTGCGGGGATAGCAAACGCTAAAGGTCAATAGTAGGCAGGTTCTTTTAGAATATTTTTTTCTAGGCATTTTATAATGATGATGAGGCATTTTATATCTATATGGGAAAAACTTAAGCTTCTTTGAAATTTTAGCTGGAAGATTTGTTATTGAAAGTAGTTATATAAAGGGATCCTAGCAACATTTAAGGAGCCCAAGCCAACCTCATCTGCAAGTGGTGCATCTGCCGATCAACGTACGAGGCTCTCGCGAATATAACAGTCCCGATAACCGGCAAAACGCTCGCCACTTATTACGTGGGACTAACTACATATATAATCGGCAAAGTGTGGGCGTATAATATGCCTCTGCCTACCCCTTCGGAGAACAGGCGTGATTGTTGCGACTGACAAAGAAGGTGATCGTTAGCCAGTCAAACTGAGAAAATTCATCATCATATATGCCTAGAGTATGAGTATCTTTGTTATATGTTATGTAATAATAATATAAACAGAAGTAATCAATTAATATATTTTTTTTACAAACATACTTAAAGTAGCATCGTATAGCATCTCGCAGCATCGTTAGCCTTGTAACCCAAGCTTTGGTTTAGTAAAAATATATGAAATCTAGCGCTAGCAAGTTTGCCGCTAGGTGTGCGGAGGCCCTTACTCTTGCTTACCCGTGGTTTACCCGGAAACTGTCAACAATGGCCGCTAAGCGTGTTCTCTTTGTTTGCTACGCTCGATTTACAACGAAATACTAAGTGAATTGTATTTTCTATTCAATTCTTTACAGATTGGATAATTGGTTTACATCTATAAGTGGTGTTAATTTAAATGTAAGGATTTTCTTTAGAATACGCTATATGTTTGTATTAATTAGAAATAATTGAAACACATACGACACAGGTGACCTAGGCTACGAAATGTGACCTTTTAAATGGGCATCATGAGGAAGCCCAGTACCGTAGAGCGAGAGAGCTATCAAAATGTTTTACTACGAGATCGAATCAGAAATAAAAAGATGCGTAAAAAAACTGTAGACACTGACATGGCAAATAATTTGCTACCTAACGTGGCAGTGAGCGAGAAAGAGTGAGAACATTATTATCAATTTTATTTATTTAATCTTTAGGGAATTGGACATTCTGAACACAGGTTTTATAGTACAGCTATAAAAATACAATGTACAAAAGGCGAACTTAATGCTATTAGGCATTCTCTACCAGTCAACCTTGGGGTTAGCAGAGACTTTAAAGGCGGTGCGAGTAAGAGATAGTATTTATAGTTATGATATAATTACATAGAATTGTACGCTGATCTACATAAAAATACATACACATATAAAAAAGCAAGGACATACATATTTCAAAATAAATAAATGGATGACGGGGGGGAAAATTTCATCGATGATCACTCTTTTCTTTATGTTAGTTTATGTATGTTTATTAACTACCGCACCGCCTTTAAAGTTTTCTGCTAACCCTAAGGTTAACTGGCAGAGAATGCCTTATGGCATTAAGTTCGCCTTTTGTAATACTGTTAAGTGTGCAACAAAGATTAAATAAATAAATAAAACATTCTTTTAAGAAGTAATTGAAAGTTAAGTTTTTAAAAGCTGCTTTGCTTTTAGCCAATCTGATATTTGGAGAAAGAGAGTTCCAAAGTTGGATGGCCTTAACGCCAAAAGAGTTAAGGAATAATTATTGATGGGATGTCTAAAGCATTCAAAGTCTACAGCAAAGGTCATCAATGTCCTGACTTTTTCAACTCCGAGGCGTTAACCCATAAACCGCTGTGGGGTATAAACCGACCCACGGCGCCATTGTGAAATCGCCAGTTCATTACAAGTTGTAAACTTACAACGCGAAACGTGGGATGATGTTGATTTGGTTAAAACCAATAAACACGAATGGATATTTTTATTTTTTAAGGTTTTTTTGAACAGTTGATCTCTTTGCGCTTAGATTTATCGCCTACACATACATACAATTACGCCTGTTTCCCCGAAAGGGAGGCAGAGGCATATTTTACGCCCACATTTCGCTAATGAGCTGGATTTTGCAACATAATAGGTGGCGAACCTATTGCCGCTTACTGAGAATTTTTATGTTCACCAAAGCCTCCTTCGTTGTTCGGCAGGTGTTACGCTAGTTTTAAAATTATACTGACGATATGTATAACTAATATTATGCCGTTTTCTGCCGTATTTAGTGACATGTAAAAAACATTTGATACGATATGAGTAAACGCGCCTATGCCACGATGTCAGTTACCGCGCTTATACCACGATATGAGTAAACGCGCCTAAGCCACGATATGAGTTACTGCGCTTATACCACGATATGAGTTAACGCACCTGTGTCCCGATGTGAGTTACCGCGCCTAAGCCACGATATGAGTTATCGCGCTTATACCACGATATGAATGAACGCACCTATGCCCCGATGTGAGTTACCGCGCCTAAGCCACGATGTGAGTTACTGCGCCTAAGCCACGATGTGAGTTACCGCGCCTATGCTACGATATAGAGCGTTTTTTTTGAGACATCGACTGTTTACCATCATTCACACCTTGGGTAAAATTATTAATTTTAAAACTCTTGATAATATATACTTGAATAATGTAGCGTATAATTAATAGAATATTTTCAAATCAGTCCAATTTCGGTGCCTTCTCAATACAAACAGGCAATAAAATTTTTTCTCTTTGTAATATTAGTACTAAGTATGATGATAGGTAGCTTTGTAAAGATTCTACCATTATCTATGTATAATTAAAGTTCTATTGTTTCCTGCCTTCCTGTAATTGTCTGTACAACGAATAATGTTATGTTATCATCTAAAGAGATATTATTATTCGCAGCCTGTCACCTTATAGATTTGACTCTAATTCGTGTGTGGCGTACTGCTGTAAGCTAACCTATACCCTAACAATCCTTATATTTATTATGGATTTAAGTTAGAGTAGACAATAAACAAAAATAGTGCAACCCAATTAAGGGTCAATTTCGAGGAAAGATAAAGCTCCTCCGTTGAAAAAAGCTTTTACAGTTTTTTTAAGCTTTTAGACTTTCACCCACCATCCACCACGCAAAATGCTTCCACGACGTGGTGGTGATCTGGAGGGTCTTTGCCTGGTAGTAAAACGTTAATAGACTTAGATAATGGTGACATACGTTACGATATAATAAGACTATTCTTACAGGAAAGCTCACAAATTCTTAAAGAGAAACTTAATAATTTAATTACTTTTACCCACCATCCACCACGCAAAATACCTCGAGGATGCCCTTGATAGATTGCAATGATGGGCAGGACGTATCATTGGAGATGCTGCGATTACAGCAATTGATTCCAATGAACACCTTAAATCTATTGTGGTCAATTAAGGGGACGTTGGATGTCGCTGACTTTTAGAAGCCTAGCAAGGCGTTACCGCGCTCGCGGCAGAGGGGATTCCAGATATATTTCGTGCTTCGATTGCATATAAAAATTCATGAAAAATCATAAATAAATGTATTGGCAAAAACAACCAAACGGTCTCTTCGGTATTTAATCTGCTAATAACTTTCAACACTTTTTTTTTAATGTGACACGTCGTAATGACTACATCCTGCCTAATAAGCAGCCGATGCAGTCCATAAAAAATGAAAGCGCTTCAAACCATGAAATAAGCACGGTACAAGGCGCATCCACTCATGACGGCCTGCTAAAATTCCGTTTCACGCCCCGCTTAAAAGACCCGGGATCATAGGAAATAGGAAACACATGAGCCGGCAGCGATTTCAAGAGCTTAGTGGTCTTAAACTCTACGAGGCTTTGGCATTAACTGCCTGTGCGCCATAATGTTTCCCAACACTTAGTCGCGGGTCTCTTAAGCAAGGCGTTCTTAATTTTCAAGGTGTATAGGGTTCCTTCCAAGATCTGAGATCAGAATTTAAGTCGTGTAACATTGTTAATGCCTCCTAAATATAACACCCACGACTAGCTTGAATAAATAATTTTCTTTCATCACAGAGATTAATTTCCATATAAATCGTTATAAGATTAAAACTTAACAGGCATTAAACTAGTTATTTAGTATCGATTAATTGGAAAATACATAGCCTTTTTCCAATTTATTAACTTCAAATGCTATTTGCAGAATGTTATATGGCACTTAACGGTTAATACGAGCTGATATTTTTTTACCATTAGGCAACTAACAAGTTTAACGATCACCTCTGATTGAAATTGTGCTTTGATTGCCTAACATTAAGTTGTTAATCGAATGCATCATTCATTCACACATTTTTATGAATGTTATATTTCCATTTAGTAATAAAACTTTATGAGTTATTTTTAGAATATTTTATTTTTATTGGTTACTACATTTTCTAGGTATTTAGTGTGAAGTATTTGAAGTATTTTTACGGGTGATACTGGCGCCATCTAGTGACACTACAGGGTACAAAGTTTAACCTGTCTAGCTAGACTTCTAAAGCAATGGCGGGGTAACTTAGTCAATTTTGAATATAAGGTTAGCGTTGGGCATTGTCACCAACTTTTAACATAGGTATACAATATTGAGGTATAGTTTAAGTAAAGAAGACATGGTTAAGTTACTTTTATAATCTACATAAAGATATTATCTATATAGGCTGCATATAATATAATTCTTAGATCTGTATTGCAGAAATAATTCATAATTTTTTTTGACATAAAAATGTTAAAAGAAAAATGCATTCTCTTATCTGACCTGGTTTCTGATCTAGAGTTGTTTTGTTCAATCGTTTGGCAAGTACTCTTTTATACAATTTGTATAAAAGAGTACAGTAAACCTTCATGCCACATAAAGTCACCTCTTAGAGCTATGCCTCACTCACGGCCACTTCTGTCTGCAAGTTTTACTTGCTATGTCGGCCACTACAGTTCTTCTTCTATAACGTCTTTTTTCTGATACTATAACGTAGGGAAATAGCGATCTTTCTCTATTACGCGCAGGGCGACCCTCAGCTTATTAGGTACATCTAAGTGTGTGTTCAATAGCTGCATGCTGCTGTAAGGTACTGGACAAATCATCATAATATTTTGCCCACTACTGAACATAGACCTCCCCAATACTTTTTTACATGATAGCTATTTGTCTAGAATCACCACGCTAAGCAGTCGGGTTGGTGATCTCATACTCAGGTATAGTTTAAGTAAAGAAGACATGGTTAAGTTACTTTTATAATCTACATAAAGATATTATCTATATAGGCTGCATATAATATAATTCTTAGATCTGTATTGCAGAAATAATTCATAATTTTTTTTGACATAAAAATGTTAAAAGAAAAATGCATTCTCTTATCTGACCTGGTTTCTGATCTAGAGTTGTTTTGTTCAATCGTTTGGCAAGTACTCTTTTATACAATTTGTGTTAATATTTTTATAAGGCATAAACGCAAGCTTCTTTATTTGTTTCAAGTTTTTTTTAAATAATTTGAATTAAGGTAGGTATGAATTTATTGAGATCCTATATTTAAAAAGCCATTTCTAAGGCACGGATATTTAGGCGCAATTAAAATTTCTGTCTACCGGCAGACAGAAAAAAATAAAGAAGTAATCGTAATTTTGAATGAAATAGTATTTCATAACTTTCAATAGATTACAACAGCCACAACGTAAAAAAGTCAAAAAAAAGTATTACTATGTTACTTTACACCTTAAACTATACTTTAACATTTTAAACTATATTCTGCCTTACATTAACATTTTACACTATATCATTTTATAACTCACAGCATTCTTTCGTAATATCAGAAATTATAATTTATTTATTTATTTTATTTATTTATTATCTAGAAAAACGGCGCAAATGCAAAATAGCACAAACATACCAGAGATATCTCGAATACTTCGCCGCCAAATCTACAAAATAAAATTCTAACCATATTTTTCATAGATTCGATAAAGCGTTAAATTACGCCTTCGAATAAAAACAATAATGTGAAAATATAGAAATAAACAAAACATAAACAACAAAAATGATATTAATATCAACAGGTGGCATTCTCAGGAACTAAAATATGAATACATCTAACACTACACACGCCTATCGGATCACGCCAACCTCTGACCGATAAACAAACATCGCTAATTACATTCAATTATTAATAAAACAAGTGACATACCTCAGCTACATTGTAAGAATAAATTTTTCTAGTCTCCAAACACACCTAAAAATCACATTCACTCATGAATACACACAAAAAGAACACATTTTCACTAAAACATCACTTTCCCACCAAAAGTTACACCAAAACACGCCGAATCCAAAACATAACCTTCGCGAAGGCTTAACACACGTAAATATAACACTATGAAGCTTCTTAACACTTAAAATCACAAACTGTCCATTTGATAATCGTCAAAAAACGCACAGGCGTTGAAACAGAGGGTCGGAGGCAAATTAAGTCGATACGTAATTAAAACTGGCACAACGCACACATACAAAGGATCGACATAAAAATACTGGAGAGAAAAAAAAAGTATAGGTTTAAAATTTGCCCGGTATAAATTTGTGTTTTTTTCCATTCGCCTACTTATGTATGGGGGCATGCGCAGTAAAGGGTTAACTGGTGTCAACGCGGCTAAATTAAATAGGCTGGTAGTAGAGCTTTTCTTTCTGCATGAAAGCTCTTTTCGAATTTAACGGTGTTAACTTTTCTAGTTAGTTCCTTGGCTTTAGCAGTGGCGTCGCTGTTACTATGGTGCTATTCTGAAACATTCGAAGTGATTTTAATCATTTCACCTTCATAATCTTATGAAATATATTTAGTGCTATGAGTATTTTCTATACTCAAATCCACCAGTTGATGAAATGGTTAAGAACAATTCGTAACAAAATTTTAATTTTCTTTTCAAATTTGGTTTATCTTCCTGTGATGCTTTTATCATCATCCCCATCTCATTAAGTCCATGACTGAACATAGGTCTTTTCAACTGTTATCGCGTCGATAGATCTGAAGCTGCCTGTATCCACCGGCTATTCGCCGCCTTAACTAGACAATCATAGGTTCGTCTGGTTGAAGGTTACACGCTTAGATGCTCGTTCGTGGACGCCATTAAAGAACCTTCATGCCACATAAAGTCACCTCTTAGAGCTATGCCTCACTCACGGCAACTTCTGTCTGCAAGTTTTACTTGCTATGTCGGCCACTACAGTTCTTCTTCTATAACGTCTTTTTTCTGATTCTATAACGTAGGGAAATAGCGATCTTTCTCTATTACGCGCAGGGCGACCCTCAGCTTTTTAGGTACATCTAAGTGTGTGTTCAGTAGCTGCATGCTGCTGTAAGGTACTGGACAATGCATCATAATATTATGCCCACTACTGAACATAGACCTCCCGAATACTTTTTTACATGATGGGAGCTCTGCGGTGCTCGGTGGTCGGAAACGATCACCGAAGTACAGCAGAGTTTACAGAGGTCAGTCCTTGGATGGGTGACCGTTTGTGAGGCATTTGATATCGAGCGCTTCCGTGCTTCGGAAGGCACGTTAAGCCGTTGGTCCCGCTTATCACTAAATGTGGTAGTCGTTAAGCCATGTTAGAGGCCTAATGAGCGGCTTGATAAATTCTAACAGCAGGACGCCATACAGGTGTATGGCGCCTCCGCCAATCCGCACTGGGTCCGCGTGGTGGAGTATGACCAAATATCGTCGCACCTTGGTATGTGAGAGCCGGCTCGTGCTCAGTAGTGGGACGTTTATGGGCTGATATAATGATGATGATTTGCCTATAATCACCACGCTAAGCAGGCGGGTTGGTGATCTCAGTTCAAGCCAGTACGCAGGATGACGTTGCAGCCCATCTTCCAGTAGGATTTCTGTTCGTCAACTCTTATGACTCTCTTTGTGATGAGAGGGTCTGGCACTATTCTACTCTCTCCACTGGGGGACAAGGCTATATTAACAGTATCTGGCTGGGGAACAGTATCAAAATTCATAAATATTAGTTCAGCGCTTTATGCGTGAAAACGTAACAGATGAAAGGGCATCTTATCACGGGGTACACATCTTGCCCGTGGCGCTCTTTGACCCTTAAGCCGGATCGTTTGTTCATCCCCTTGCCTTTTACTCCAGATCTCCAAATATTGTTGTCATCATCTTTATGACAGTCTTTGCAGATTGGAGCCAATAGTCTCTTGGGAGTGGGTTGGCCGTCCCCAAGCCGCCATTCGCCTAGCAGCCAGCGAGTCACAGGTACACAGCAGGTGTTCCATAGACTCCTCTTCGTCTCCACATCTGCGACATAGCGGTGATTGCACTAGTCGCATCCTGTGGAGCATTTTGTTTGTGGCATAATGCACTGTTAAAGCCCTCATTGCAAAACGGGCATAACTTTATTTGAATTATTGCAAAATGGTTTATCTTTGTAACATTTTGTATTTCTACAAGCATTAATTTATTCCATTAATTTATCTACTAGCGGCCGGAAGCGATGTCTTGCAGTTATTTTTTTCCAAAGGATTATTAAAATCCCGTCAAAATCAGTCCAGCGATTTCAGAGATTAGTTGGAACAAATAGATATAAATGGTAAAATTATATAGTATGCATCCTGTATGTTCTTTTACGATCAAGCTCCCGCCCGCAGTGAATGGGCGCGTTAGTGTCAAAATCAAAAAATCAATAATAAAACCAATCCATAAGAAAAACTCGAAACTAGACCCTAATAATTACCGACCGATCGCATTACTACCAACAGCCTCTAAAATAATAGAAAAAGCCATGTACAATAGAGTCAATAGTTACTGTGAGAAATATAATATATTTAACGACGCGCAAAACGGATTTAGAAAAAATCGGTCCACTATACTAGCCGCTTATAAATTTATACAGGAAGCTCTAAATATAGTGAACAATAAAAAGTACGCATTGGGATTATTATTAGATATGACGAAGGCTTATGATAGAGTACAATATGATATTTTATTAAAAAAATTATACAACATAGGAATCCGCGGAAAATGTCATGAATGGTTCGTATCTTATATAAACCAGAGAGAAAAACAAGTCGAAATAGAATCGTACAACTATAATACACATGAAATTAAATTAACAAGATCCAATAAAAAAACTATAAAAGCCTCAATACCTCAAGGGAGTGTATTGGGATGTTTTCTATTCTTAGTATACATTAACGACCTTCCGAACTTTATAAAAGAACCATGTATTTTATTTGCAGATGACATATCCATTATTACCTCAATCGACAGTAACTCTAACCCAAATGTAAAAATACAATCACTACTAGACGATACAACAAATTGGATGACAGCACACAATCTAGAAATAAATTATAATAAAACAAAAATAATACCATTTCACCCTCGACAAAAATCACCTATACATATAAATGTGCACTATAAAGAAAACATTATAGAAGTTGTTAATAAAACTACTTTATTGGGAGTCAATATAGACTCGCATATAGATTGGAAACCACACGTAGAAAAAGTAAAAGCCAAACTCTCAAAGTTTTCATATGCTTTACGCCAAATAAAAAAAACTACAGACCAAAACACAGCGTTAGTTACATATTATTCATATGCATATGCATGGCTGAAGTACGGTGTCATCTTATGGGGTAACAGTACAGATGCACCCACACTATTCATCCTACAAAAAAAGTTAGTAAGAATTTTAACTAATATTAAACAAGAAGATAGTTGTAAACCTTACTTCAAACAACTCAAAATACTTACATTACCCAGCCTTTACATATTTGAACTGTGCAAATTCGTACGTGAACATCCGGAATTTTACAGTAAAAGAGAAGATATCCAAACCAACTTAACACTTCGATACAAAAATAAACTTAATCTACCATCCTCCAGACTTAAAATGCATTCTTCCAGTACCCTAATCATGTCAATAAAAGTATATAACAAATTACCAGAAAGTATTAGAAACGAAAATAAATTTAATGTTTTTATTAACAAACTAAAACACTTACTAATAAGCAAAGCTTATTATAGTATAGGCGAATATTTTAATGATAAAATAATAAACAAATAAGAATAATAATAATAATAAATTTAACACAAAAATATTTAATATGTATAATATTACATACAATGACATATCTAATAATTTAAACATTAATATATATTGATTGATCGATAATTAGTAATAATAAAATAATACTATTATATTAATAATAATAATATATATGAACAATAATTTAATTAATAATTAAAATTTGTCCCAAACGTGCATTATAGAAAAACAGTATTACTCACATATTGAATCTAATAGTATAAAAAATTAAAGAATATTTAACCGAAAAAATAATATGAAATAACAATAAAGTTTAAATAAAAACAAATATAACTAAGTATAGGTACCTAACATTTTATTACTAAGAAATTTAATGAGAATAACAAATAATAACTACTCGTAGTCAAAAATTAGCAAATGTCTATGAATTATTTAATAAACAAATAGATTTAACTAACAAGTAATTAAACAGCGTCCTTCCTCCTCTCTCCTACACTATGCTGTGCCCGACAGGGTCCACAATTGATACTTTTGTACCTAAACTACCATCCTGTAACACATTGTTGGAACGCAATAAAGTATTGAGTATTGAGTATTGAGTGTATAAGTATGACATTCATAAGAGCCAAACTTGAATAATTGAATTTTGATTTTGATTTTTTGATTTTGATCCAAATGCATTTAATAAAATGAGGTTATGTTAATATGACCAACAGACACACCAATTTCATTTATCTATCCTATCAATTATACATATGGAAGTGACCGTTCTAATTCACGAAAAAAAAATCATATCGAGGTATAATTTTTAATTATATGAATATGTGAGGTGTGAACTACTGCCGTGAGTAATTCAGTTTGTAATGACTTGATGGCCCTAAGGATAACTTATGAATATATTACAAATGAATATTATTTTACTATCACACCAAATATTATTTAGCTCCAACATAAGTATCATTATGAACTTGTGTTATGGATACTACATATCGAACAAATATACTTAAGAACTTTTTATTTTGTAAATACATACTTAAAATACTTCGAAAACACGCAGAACAGAACTAATATTTATATTCATGCACACAAATATTGTTGAAGCGCTCGTAGCTCTGCGGTGCTCGGTGGTCGGAAACGATCACCGAAGTACAGCAGAGTTTACAGAGGTCAGTTCTTGGATGGGTGACCGTTTGTGTGGCATTTGATATCGAGCGCTTCCGTGCTTCGGAAGGCACGTTAAGCCGTTGGTCCCGGTTATCACTAAATATGGTAGTCGTTGAGCCGTGTTAGAGGCCTCATGATAGCCCATGAGGCCTCTAACACGGCTCAATGATAGCCCATGAGGCCTCTAACACGGCTCAACGACTACCATATTTAGTGATAACCGGGACCAACGGCTTAACGTGCCTTCCGAAGCACGGAAGCGCTCGATATCAAATGCCACACAAACGGTCACCCATCCAAGAACTGACCTCTGTAAACTCTGCTGTACTTCGGTGATCGTTTCCGACCACCGAGCACCGCAGAGCTACGAGCGCTTCAACAATATTTGTGTGCATGAATATAAATATTAGTTCTGTTCTGCGTGTTTTCGAAGTATTTTAAGTATGTATTTACAAAATAAAAAGTTCTTAAGTATATTTGTTCGATATGTAGTATCCATAACACAAGTTCATAATGATACTTATGTTGGAGCTAAATAATATTTGGTGTGATAGTAAAATAATATTCATTTGTAATATATTCATAAGTTATCCTTAGGGCCATCAAGTCATTACAAACTGAATTACTCACGGCAGTAGTTCACACCTCACATATTCATATAATTAAAAATTATACCTCGATATGATTTTTTTTTCGTGAATTAGAACGGTCACTTCCATATGTATAATTGATAGGATAGATAAATGAAATTGGTGTGTCTGTTGGTCATATTAACATAACCTCATTTTATTAAATGCATTTGGATCAAAATCAAAAAATCAAAATCAAAATTCAATTATTCAAGTTTGGCTCTTATGAATGTCATACTTATACACTCAATACTCAATACTCAATACTTTATTGCGTTCCAACAATGTGTTACAGGATGGTAGTTTAGGTACAAAAGTATCAATTGTGGACCCTGTCGGGCACAGCATAGTGTAGGAGAGAGGAGGAAGGACGCTGTTTAATTACTTGTTAGTTAAATCTATTTGTTTATTAAATAATTCATAGACATTTGCTAATTTTTGACTACGAGTAGTTATTATTTGTTATTCTCATTAAATTTCTTAGTAATAAAATGTTAGGTACCTATACTTAGTTATATTTGTTTTTATTTAAACTTTATTGTTATTTCATATTATTTTTTCGGTTAAATATTCTTTAATTTTTTATACTATTAGATTCAATATGTGAGTAATACTGTTTTTCTATAATGCACGTTTGGGACAAATTTTAATTATTAATTAAATTATTGTTCATATATATTATTATTATTAATATAATAGTATTATTTTATTATTACTAATTATCGATCAATCAATATATATTAATGTTTAAAGCCTATATATACGCCTTTAAGCCTATATATACCTCAGGACGCCATACACCTGCCTCCGCCAATCCGCACTGGGTCAGCGTGGTGGAGTATGACCCAATACCCTCACACCTTGATATGTGAGAGGAGGCTCGTGCTCAGTAGTGGGACGTAAATGGGCTGAGCAGATGATGACACAAATATTTTTCCTGTATGGAAATCGAACCCACGACCTCAGGAACGGAGTGCTGGTATATTAACCTCCACGTCATATCGGTCGGCCAGTGAGAAGATCTAATAGGGGATTTGAATAATCATGACCGCAGGCCAAAAATTTGCTGTGGTTGTAAAAATAATTAACTGGATCATTAGACTATCACATATCGCACCTCCAGAATTAAAGAGACCTATCTCAAAAATCAGGTGTAAAGGGTTCCAAGCCCGAAGAAGCCCAAGCCAACCTCACCTGCAAGGGGTGCACCTGCCGATCAACGGACGAGGCTCTGGCGAACATAACAGTGCCCGGCAAGCGGAAATAGGCTCGCCACCTATTACGTGGGACCAATTGTATAATTGGAGAAGTGTGGGCGTATAATATGCCTCTGCCTATCCCTTAGGGAGAACAGGCGTGAATGTATGTATGTATCTCGAAAAGACTAGTTTTCGGGAATCAGCTAATAGAGATTAAAAACTTCAAAAACTTTTATTTCATAAACATAGCACTTGAAAATGTCAAAATTTAATATAAACATTAGAACACAATCGAAATATAATCACACCGAAATCACGAAGCTTAGATTCACTTACGTGCAACAAAACAATAAAAAAAAAAAAGTGTGAGTGAGTCTTAGTGCCAGTTTCGAGCCACCGCTCTGTAAGAAGAACTGATAAGAAACTCATAGACCAAAAATATTGATAGCGGAATGTTGGCGTGATTGTATGTATGAATGTATATATAGCATAAAACAATGTCGCTTTCCTCTGTCGGTATCTTACATATCTGAGATCTTTAAAATAACACAAAGGATTTTGATGTGGTTTTTATTAAAAGTTCAAGTGATTCAAGAGGAAGGTTTATAAATATATAAGTCATGCGGACGGAGTCGCGGGCGGCCGCTAGTTGATAACTAAAGGTATACTGACTCTCAATTACTTGTGCACAAATTTATATAAATCTCTTATTAAAACAAAAATTTCATTAAAAATTACTTTAAAGTTCTTATTCGTTGCAGAAACAACGCCATCTAACGAAACTTCGTGAAAACAGTTTTTTCTTTTGCAGCTGAAGCACGAACTGAAAGCAGGTTTAAAAAATATATTTGGCAGTTCTTACCGCCACTCACTGTTTTAGTTTTATAATTAAACTAGTGGGCTTACCTCGCTTCGCTTCAATAGCTTTTCCTTGTAAATATGCCGATATGGTTAATATAGTAAAAGTATGACTTTAAAAAGTAAACCTTTCGTTCATTAATATGAAATATTAATTTTTTATTTTGTAAAATTTCCTTTATCCTGTAGCTTTCTAATGTTATGCTCACTTAAATGTTTCTGCGGTGGTGGCGTCATGTGTCGGGTAGTCACGTTCCCTAAAATATGGTTGAGCGAAACGATTTCTACTATTTTTATCCATAATTATGTTCATCTTGCTAAGGAGCGGGAGCTTATTTTCTTTTCTTTAAATGCAATTCAGTGTATTAATATTTCGATTGCTTTTTTTATATTTATATTTAATTTTGACGTTTTCAAGTTATAATAGTTTATGAAATAAATATTTTTTGAATTTTATCTTAGCATGATTCAGATTATATCCACATCAGAGAAAACTGTGTATGCCATTCATACATCCTCTGTGAACGCTGCATAACTTCAGAAATAGTTCACTATTACTTTATCACGACCTTACGACAAAAAAACAAATTCCAACTCAAGATAAAAATCACACAAACATTAGGAAAACATTTTCGCGTTTAGGCCGCTTACTTCAATCATGGCGGGTATTTTTCTAAACCAAACTGTCACTGTCAAAAGTCCATCGACCCGAGGGGACGTGAGGGAAAATAAGACCGTGGTAAGGAATTGTAGCGTCATCATGTGTTTTTTTTTCGCGACTGTCTTTTGTCGGTTTGGTGCCTGGCGTTGTAACGATAATAGGGTTATAGATTTGTTCATATTGTTACAGGTAGTTAAAGTTTTCCTGGGAACGTAACGTTTGATTGAGACATTAATTGTCCAATTTTTTTTTAAATATCAATTTTACAAAAATGTACACAAAAAAATTGTACGTCTAGAGAATAATTATTTAACTGCCATTACAATTTCACATCATAATTTATACATGGTGTAAAATTACATCTACGCACAAGAACAAGACATTACTATTATTATTATTTTTGTTAGACAACGATTTTTCACTGTTGTGCTGTTAAAAAAACTGCAAAAAGCATGATATGAAAAGCGTGAAATATACCTGTATATATATTCTTACGACATTATATTAAGCAAATTACACTTTAAAACAATTACGTTTAAACATTGTTTTACTTAAAATTCCTTTAGTTACTATGAAGCTCTTGATGTCAACAAAGTATCGGGAATAAATATTTTGTTTATGGTTCCAAATTCAAATTTTTGTTTTATTTGTTGATGTTAGATTGGTATAATTATTTTCCATTTTGGCTTTGTATCACTCATAAGCACGTGTTTTTGATAAAATCGATTCACCGTAAGCTTTCTGTAACATTTTCAGTGTCTCCGAACACGAAATTCCATTGGCGATGCAAAATTTAAGAAAAACTGTTTGTTCGATGTTTTTGTCCATTTTGAAATTCGCAGGAAACACTAGATAAAAACTAAAAACAGCCCAAACTCCGCGCCAAACCATAAACAAAACATTCATTACCGATACTTTCTTGACAGAATGTATAGTCTTAAAAAACAAAATACGTAACTCTTGGCTTTGATCAAAATCTTTTATTTTACACCATGTAATTGTATAATATCGTTCGTATATATAAATTTGTTATGATTATTATTATTATTTTTAAAGTATATTTTTTTCTCTGTGTTTATTCTATTACTACGCACATGCTATCCTGTCTTACCTTAAGTTTTTCCTATCGCGGGCCAGCTCGAATATATTTCTTTTTGGAATAAGCTGTGCCCTGTACCCAATGTTTCTTAGTTTTTAGTTTTTCTTTATATATATTTCTGTGTGTGTACTATATAAATAAATAAATAATATGTTTCGGTAAATTTTATGATAATTATATAAAATATGAGGTAGTATGTAGCCTGCAAGAAGAGTTAGCAAAAACTGCTCTTTAGATAATCATCAACTCAGCCCATAAACGTCCCACTACTGAGCACGAGCCTCCTCTCTCATACCAAGGTGCGAGGGTATTGTCATACATACTGCACCACGCGGACCCAGTGCGGATTGGTGGAGACAGGTGTGCATCGTCCTGCTGTTAGAATTATCCAAGCGACTACCATAAATATTCTTGACAGCCAGGACCAACGGCTTGACGTGCCTTTCCGAGGCACAGAGCAAGCGATAATTACGCACGTAACTTCGAATATGAGAATGAGTGGTGATAAATAATGAATGAAAACCCCCCAAACCCCTTGTATCCTCAGTAATTACACATTAATGTTCGAAATATCACAAATTTTTTAATATAAAACAAACAGCGGACATGACGCTTTACTTTCCCGCCAAAAATTCCATTATAAATCTTATGAACTAATCTTTAAGCAACAGTATAGTTCCAAATTAAGAGATGTTATTTGGCTGAGGTAATTTGGAATGCAATGTAATTGTTGAATTGAATTACGAAGTGTATAGACAATGTTGTGTAAATGAGTCACGCAACAAAGGTCTCGTACAGACTTGTTTTGCGTTTAAACTGTTTTAATGTTTTTAAAAAAATGTCGAAAAATTTAAAAAAAAATTATATTGTTCCACAACAAGTTAATAATAAAAGCTAAATGCACAAGACGTTCGAGCCATATTTTAAGAAGAAGAAGAAGAAGTTAATTAGAAAAATGTTTACTTGTATAATAAGTTATATTTGTTTTATCAATTATTACAACTAAACAACCGAACATCAATATGAAAAAGCTTGCCAAAAATTATTCACCCCAACAAAAAATACTAAGAAAAGCTTTTTTTTAACAAACCGTTCATAATCTTCCCATCTTCAATTCTCCTTGGCTGACAGTAGCAAGTACACATATTAATGATACCGCATAGAGTGAGGTTGAAAGAACAGCTTTTGTCGTTTAAATTAATTGTCTATGGCTCGGGGGTGTGGTCGCCTGAGCTCCTTACGGACTTTGACGTGTGCGGTTTATTTTCAAATGTACTTACTTACGTACTTTGTGTGGCTATAAGACTTCTTGAAAAGTCTAATTTTACCTTGCTAGTATGTTTTGCCACCGGTTATGTTTTGTATTTTTTTTTTATCAAACTCAAGTAGAATATTACGCACATATTGCTAAAAGATGAAAATGCAATTTTGTCAATTTTACAGTAGAACAGTTCTCTTTTGTCATAACTCCGATAACATACTCGATTTGGTGTTTGGCGCTCTCTGTCAGAAGGCTGTCGAATATCAAGAAAGATGTTTATGCCCTCAATGCATTTTGGCAACGTGTGGCATAGTGTACTCAATTTTGGATTTTTTGACGTTTACATCTTTTGACAACTATAGCTGTGTGATTTTTTTTAAATAATAAAACATAAATAATAGAAAATTACAATGTTAGAATTTATTACAATGAAAACCTTAAATCTATTGTAGTAAATTCAGGGGACGGTGGATGTTGCTGACTTTCAGAAGCCTAGCAAGGCTTCCGCGCCCGCGGCAGAGGGATTCCAGATGGATTTCGTGCATCGATTCCATATTATAACAATTCATCAAAAGTAATAAATAAAGAAATTGGAACTACAAATCTGAAAAATACTTGTGCTTAGAAGTACATCACCTCACTCACCTCACCTTTTGCTCTCTGGACCTTCGTAATTAAAAGTAAATTAAATTCTGGTTGCAATGCTGGTTTAAATTTAATTACGAAGTAACCGTAATATGTAAAGGGAAGCAATAAATGATTTTTTAATTTTATTTATTTATTTATTTTAAGTAAAATGGCCAAAAAAAAAAAAAAAAGAGCAACTTTATAAAGGTATTATTGAGAAACTAAACAGGTTATTTTATTTTTAACCACACGTTCTTAAGTGTTGTATGATGTAGATTTAAGTCTACATTTTCATATTTTTTCGTAAAATTTTACTTGAATCTTCTAACAAACTCTCTTTGTATAAATACTTTCCTTTTTTTTACTTTCTCCTTTGCGTCGGGTTGTCTGGAAGAGATAAGACCGCCTAGATTGGCTTTTTCATTGTGTTTCAATATTCATTGTAATCTGTAGTTTTTAAGTTATTTTGGTCAATAAAGAGTATATCTATCTATCTATCTACTTTAAATGAGTCAGAAAAAGTCAGCTACACCGTTCTGATGGATCCCAATAAACACCCTTAAATCTATTGTGATTAATTGGCGCGAGGGCAGGGGATCCGTTCATTCGATCATGAGATCCCATACTGTCTTAATCTTGTGAGAAACATGGAGCTTGAGACATTGCTTACTTGGGAGTAATCTCATTTCATCTTTGTTTCTGTGGTGTCAAGGAAAAAGGTGCTGGAAGATGATGTGTCAAAAAAAAAAAATTGCACCTATTGGTACAAAACTTGAATATGTGTCACGGCAAATATGAGGTTAGTCAAAACATTTAAATTTCATATATGTAGTATACAATGCTTAGACTTACCTCCTTTTTGCCGTGACATATATTCAAGTTTTGAACCAATAGGTGCAAAATCTTATTTTTTTTTTCACTTATCTTCTTTTTCCTTGACACTGCAGGTTTATCTTTACGTTTTAACCAATAAAGTAGGCATTACTATAAAAACGAAAATCGCTCCACAAATAAACTAGATAACCAATAATTTTATATTTTTTTAAATATTCAATTATTAAGCATGGCGTTAGCATAAAATGGCTTCACATTAGCAAAGGCTGGCTGAAGTAGCTGCCAATCTTTTTGTCACCGGAGGCATCAATAAGGCGAGTACTTAAATACCTGACAAGTTCCCAGGTTCGCGTATTTGTTCCGTTTGCGACTTTCAGCAGATAACGCAGCAGCCCCGACACGAAGGGATGTCGCGCGTACATGCGAGGGAGCCACGGTATCTGCACAGGTCGCATCCCACACCACCGGCCTGCCAAGCTTCCACGGTCCGATAGTCATACTGTCAGGTCTTTTGCCATTGCTGCGAGAGATACCAGCTGGCTCTAAAATAGCAAGTAAGCCAACGGTGGCAAAATCACTGCGGATGTCTCTGTTAAGTGAGGAGTGGCGTAACATTCGACCCGCAACGGGCGCACGAAAGGCCGTGGTGGCCAAGCTCGTCAACAGCCAACAACAAACACTAAACAGTAAGGGAAGACTACCCTGGCGCCAAGGCGGAGGCAAATCGCTAGAATGAGAGACGGCCCGTTCTACAAGGTATCAACATTAGCATATGGTAATGCTTGGAAACAATGACCTGACTCTCTTTCGGAGACGGCAATGAGACGAGCGATATCTGCTGTGATACGTGAAGTTAATAAAATACCATCAAAATTCGTTTGCAAAAGGGGTCATCCCAGTGCCTCTGAGATTGTGGCAATAAAGGGAGGTCAGAATTTGGTCAGAAATGAATTGCCAGGCGTTTATGGTATCTGCCCTGCACGACAACTCTACTGAACCCAAAGATGGATTGATAATCTTCCGGTAGAGGTTTAGCGTGCAATGAGCAGAAGACAAAAATGCCGATAGTGACGCGCTTGTTACATTTCTTACACCTAGGCCCCCGAAGCGTACAGGAAGGGAAGCCTGCTCATACTTTGTTTAGTTTTTTTAATATTTTTATGCTATTTCATAATCTTGGCATTACAAATGGCCTTATTCTTCTTACACAATAGTTTATAGCATTTGGTGGTTAATACCAATTGACCAATTTGAATTGTGTAATTATGCTTTTCTATACTTCGCAAGTAAATAAAATCAAATATTGCTAAAAACAAAACGATATACACTTTATTAATTAAAATGCATATCGTTTTAATTATCTTAAATGAAAAGAGAAATTGAAATAAATAATAGTTAATGTTATATCTGAAACCACAAGCCGTTCACTATCCCCAATACTTCGTTTTGCCTCTCGCCAGCCGCACCCCCCGCTATAGTGATTAATGACGTCACAGGACTGAGATGTCGTTACAGTCTCGTCATGCCGACGATGTCCCGGGACACTTGGGACAGTCGTGATATGTGGCCTCAACGTTGGCCACGTTCAGCGTTTACTTTTCATTTTCAAGTCTTTTCCATTTTATTTGCCAATTTTCTCTAAAATTTAGAAGAGAATCAACGAAAGCATGATTTTTTTATTTTTTTTTCTTTTAAATAATAGCTTCGTGCGTCTAGCACATCTAGCCAGTGTCAAGTAAGTGATATATTAATAGTATATAATTCATAGTAAATGAGAATGAGTGATGATAAAGATGATAAATGGTAAATGAGATACCCTCCCCTAAGTCTCTTGAGTCCTCAGTAAAGATGTGGGACTATACTGAGATCTCACATGGACTTCTTAAAAGAATTTGAAAAGTGATGTTGCACTGCTTTGTTTGATTTACCAACACCCATGTGTATATTCAAAAACACTTAAGGGTTAGTAATCCACCGTTATTATACATTAATGTAAGAAATATCACAAATTTTAGAAAATAAAACAAAACTGCAGACAAGACGCTTTACTTTCCCGCCAAGAAGTCGATACTAGTTTTAGAAAATGAAACAATGCCTCGACGTGTCTATTTCCGCGCTGATGGCATAAAGTATATTAAATATTTATCAATAAAACTTTTTCTCAGTCGCCAGCACCCCACGGAAACTCCTCATCCATCAGATCGCTTAAATCCTTCGTAAAGATTATAAGTCTTTACATTTCTTAGACATTGATATATGGTATATATTCGCATTACTTGTAATACTTATTTATATCTTACGATAGCTAAGTAAATTTTGATACATTTTTGGCTCGACACAGTTTTCATTGAAAATTGTGCATAACTATAGATAATAAATAAATATATATTTCTGACACTTACACCAATTATTTAGTTCCAAGATAAGTATCATTAAGAACTTGTGTTATGGATACTAAATAACGGATAAACATACATAAATACTTACTTTGTAAATACATACTTAATATACATAGAAAAACACCCAGACCAGAACAAATATTCATATTTATACTCACAAATATTTGTCCTGTATGGGAATCGAACCCACGACCTCAGGAGTGGAATGCGGGTATACTCGCCACCACGCCATATCGGTCGTCAAAACATTTTTCATAATTAAAAACTTTTACTTATTAAGTTACGTAATAGAGCTATTACTTAGCAGCATGTTTGAAGTGTATGTCCTGCTGTTAGGATTTTGAAGCCGACCACCCTTGCCTTCCGAAAAACGGGAGTGCCCAATATCAAATGCCACAAACGGTCACCAATTGAAAGACTGACATCAGAAAACTCTTCTTTATTCAGGTAACTAAATCCTTTTTGGTTATCTTTTGTCTATTTATAATCAAACTCACTCTTTCCTAGAAGTGTTGGCGAATAAACTTTTTTCAAATTAATTTATTCTGTCAATCAGTCCCTAATCCTACCTACCAAGGATCCTACCAGGACCTTTATTTTCTTAAATTTGTGATATTGCGAACATTAATGTGTAATGACGGTGGATATTAACCGTTAAGTGTTTGTAAACGTACATGAGTGTTGGTAATTGAAACAAAATATTGCAACATCACTTTTCAAATTCTCTCAAGAAGTCCATGTGAGATCTCAGTATAGTCCCACATCTTTACTGAGGACTCAGGGGGTTTAGGGGTTTCATTTACCATTTATCATCTTTATCACCACTTATTCTTATTTACTTTGATTTATATATTTTTAATATATCTCTTACTTGACACTGGCTAAAAGTGCTAAACGCAAGCAGCCATTATTTAAAAAAAAACTAGTATCATTTGGATTTTTATTGCCTCTAGTAAAGTCTCTACTGTGTTATTGGAGTGGAACTTTGACATGACCATGACGGAATATAATGGACTGTGACTCTGTTAAATTCATTTAAGAAGGGATAGACACAGGCATGATATACGCGCCCTCACTTCGCCAATTGTCTTGTTTGCCCTACGTAATTGGTGGCGAGTCTATTGCCGCTTACCGGGAACTACTAAGTTCGCCAGAGCCTCGTTCATTAATCGGCAGATGCACCACATGCAGGTGATGTTGGCTTGGGCTCCAAAAATGATAGTAGTATCCTGTACAATTCATACGCAAATAATTTAAAATGTTATTAAATCCCTTGACACTGGTTCATAATATAATCGAGTAAATCCATTCCAAAGAGAAAAAAGAGTTTTAGCGCCAACGTGGAAAATGAAAAACATCGATGAATTGTTTCTTTTTCTAAAACTAGTGTGAATTTGGGTTTATATGGGTGAAAATGGTGAATTTATAGAAAGGTCTTCACGACTAACGCTGAAACGACAAGACACCGTTGTTCTGAGGCTCCTATCTTACCTGAAGATGCTCTGTGTAAAGGCGAAACACGTGTCGTGATGAATAGTTTCTTTAGCGCGGGAATTATTACAAAGATATTTTTAATCCATCACTTGCTTAAAAGTTACTTAGCCTAAAACATATAGCAAAAATAACTTAAAGCAGGTTTCAGGCAGCAGACTTTCAGAAACTTTGTTTCTTCCTCTGCATTTTAAATATAAAAAAAACGTTCAAATAACTTATACATTGCGAAAATTATATTTAGTTTTAATAGTCTTTTAACAGAATAGAGGGAAAGTATCTAATGAAACACCGTACCTCAACAAAAAAACTTTTAAGTAAAAGAAGATTGAATGAAAATTTAGAACTGTGTATTTTGCATCGAAAACGAGATGCAGGAAAAGTACAGTAATTGCGTTGCATCCAATCTACGGATCTCCCAAAAACGATTAACACCGAGGCGAGGGTCCATGACTCCGACCCGTGCCGCCATCATCAAAAATCCACAGATAAAAAACCATCAAAAGAAGTATACAACCTGTTCTTGAATTATTCTAAAACTGTCATGCACGATCGCGCGCGATTCTATACGGGTTGGCATCAAGCGTTCAAATCTAGATTCTTTTTTCAACTATTCTGTTGGTACTTTTGCATTTTTTTCTTCTTTTTTCACTACAAGTATTTTATGGCTTGCCGGTGTCTGTGGTTGGCGGGATCACGTCTAAGATACGTGAGTAATCAGCTAGTTATCTGTTGACTTAGGCACCTGTTTCGTTGTGAATGGTGGCCGTTCATTCAGTATCGAATGATTGAGTGAATGACCCTCGTTGGGACGATATGCGACTCATGTTCAATGGCGTGTCTAAAGAACTATATAACATTTTTTGCAGGTTATCGACAATTAATTTTACTACTTTACTACTTATTATTATTATGTTCGAGGCTATTTAATAAATTACCTTACAGTTTTATGTATGAGAAACTGAATTTAAGAAGTTGACTAATATTTGGTTTTTAACTAATTACATAGCGAGTATATATATAGCTTGAACGACTAATATGGCTCTAAGCTCTGGAATTCGCTGCCGGCTCATGTGTTTCCTATTTCCTATGATCCCGGGTCTTTTAAGCGGGGCGTGAAACGGCATATTAGCAGGCCGTCATGAGTGAATGCGCTTTATAGCGTGCTTATTTCACGTTATAATGCGCTTTCATTTTCTTTTTGGACTGCATTGACTGCTTATCATCAGGCAAGATGTAGTCATTATGACGTGTCACATTAAAAAAAAAAAAATATATATGGAACGTAGATGATAATGTTGGCTACTAACCATTACAGATCATTGTGTACCCTGTCGGGCACGGCATGTAGACGAGAGGACGTTACATACTTTAATATGAAAAAAGTGGATTTAATGTTGTTAATTTGTAAATATTTCTTAAGTTGGATTATATGTAGAACGTAAGTTTTGCAATATTTGTATTATATATTAATTAATACATGTAATACTGTGTATGTGCTTATCCTACAATATAGAGCGTACTCTTTTATTTTGGACGGCATCACCTGCTTACTATTAGGCAGGATGCAGTTTAATGAAGAGTTATTTAGAAATAAGTACTTATGTATTGTTTACATACATACACTCACGCCTGTTTCCCCGAAGGGGTAGGCAGAGGCATAATATACGCCCACACTTCGCCAATTGTGCTGTTGGTCCCACGTAATAGGTGGCGAGCCTATTGCTGCTTACCGAGCACTTCTATGTTCGCCAGAGCCTCGTCTGTTAATCGCCAGGTGCACCACGTGCAGGCTTGGGCTCCAAAGATGATGTATGTATCGTAGAAAAATAAATATTATCTAACTATTAATTTTTCTATTAAGTAATTTTTTTATTGTAATTGGCAAGTAGTTGACCTTATAATTCAGACTTAAGCCACATGTATAGAACAAACCCAATGAAACATTCTTTACAAATAAAGCTTCTGCGATTAAAAGTAAAAAAAGTAAAAAAAATATTTATTTACATACATAGGACTTGAAAACGTCATGATTACAAATGAAAAAAAAACAATCGAAATAATATTACACTAAATCACGAAGCTTAGATTCACTTACATGCAACAAAACAATTTAAAAAAAATAATAATTAAGTGTAATCTAAGTGCCAGTTCCGAGCCACCGCTCTGTAAGAAGAACTGGCAAGAAACTCACAGGCTATGCTCTTTTAAATATGTCCATTAGTTTGGTACTAGAGTTACAATCTTCATTTCGAGGGTTCCGTGCTCAAACTCGATAAGTGACAAAATTTGCGTTTTTGGGCTTAAAGCAAAAAGAATTTATCGGTTAATTAAAAAAAATTAAACTTAAAAGGTTTACTTATTGGATTATGAAGTCCTCAGTTTTCAGTCTTCTTTTCTGAAATCGGCTTATTTGATAATATCACAAGAAAAAGCGGCAGAAATTATGTATCTGATGTTGTCACTTATCGGGTTTGAGCACGGAACCCTCGATTTGTCTGTGAAGCTATACAATGCATTATAATATAACCTTAACAATATTTATGTTTTCAAGTCATTCATATTAGAATAGCCTGTATGAAACGGCAGTTTAATCCCAAGCATTTTTATCTGCCATATAGTATTTAATAGAATAGTATCCCTTTGAAGACAGCTTGTGTTTTATTGTTAATTTAAATTTATTTAGGCTCAATTGCTGTATTGCTTGGGATTTTATTGTAGAATCGCACACTTTGACCTTTAAAAGATTTGTTTATCTTTTGGAGCCTAGTGGCAGGTACAACTAATTTATGCTTATTCCTTGTGTTTAGGTTATGTACACAGCTTTTCTTACTAAATTGATCAGTATTCTTGTGTACATAAACCAGGTTATCATAAATGAATTGACCGGCCACTGTCAAAATACCAATTTCTTTAAACTTTTCCCTTAGTGAATGTCCACACGGGAGATTATAAATTGCTCGAATAGCCCTCTTCTGCAGCACAAAGATAGTTTGAATGTCTGCGGCACAACCCCACAGAAGAATACCATAGGACAAAACACTATGGAAATAGCTATGATAAACTAGCCTAGCTGTTACAACGTCTGTTAATTGGCGAATTTTCTTTACCGCGAATGCTGCAGAGCTAAGTCTTCGATTTCGTTTTATAATTTAGTGTAAATTATTTTACCTTTTTTCCAGAATTAATTAATTTAATAATTTTATTTTGCAATAATAATAAATATTTTCACACAATTACACTAGGCGTGATTGTATGTATGTATGTAGAAAAATACCGCATTGTGTTCGTTTTTTTTTCATCTATGTATAGAAGAGCTTGTTAGTTTGTTTGAAAATGTTAGTCTCAAGAACTATTGGTTCGAATTTAAAAAATATTTTTGTGCTGGATAGCCCATTCATTGACGTAGGCTTAAGTTTATATAGCAGTACGCTGCGACCAATATGAGCGCAGAATCAGTAAAAAATGATTCAAATTTGAGAGGTTTCCATCTTGCTTTTTATTTTAAAAAATAAAACTAGAAATAACATTTACACAGAAGTAGGTACTTAAAAAATATTATTTTAATCGCGTTTATAATAATAACAGAAATTGACGCGAATAAAGTCGCAGGCAACAGCAAGTGAATTGTGATAAAGATAAGTTCAAAATTATGGTGACCACTGTACTGCCAGATATGGTAAAATGGTTAAATAAAAGCATTTCCGTTCTGCTTTTTTTTAAAAAATAAAACTATAAATAAATAAAAATAAATAATCACAATCACACCAATTAATTAGTTTCAAGATAAAGAACTTGTGTTATGGATACTGAATAACGGATAAACATACTTCAATACTTTTTTTGTAATATATACTTAATATAGATAGAAAACACCCAGACCAGAACAAATATTCATTTCCATGCACATAAAGATTTGTCCTGTGTGGGAATCGAACCCACGACCTCTGGAGTGAAGTGCAGGTATACTGACCTCCGCGCCATATCGGTCGTCAAATAAGGAATAATATTCAAATAAATTCAAACAATATTAAAATAAAGTAAAATAATATTAACACAGAAGTTCTACGAAACATATTCTTTTAATCGCGTTTAAAATAACAGAAATTGACGCGAACGAAGTCGCAGGAAACAGCTAGTAATTGGGTATAAAGATAAATTCAAAATTACACTGTACTGCCATATTTGGTAAAATGGTTCAAATCAAATCATTAGATAGAAGCAAAAGGAATCATACCTTGATAGGAGGAGCGTAGTCCACGGCCATCATACAGTCGTTATTGACGCCTGCCTCAGTCTTTATCATGGGGGGCCCATGGTGGTACAGCTGCCCCATCTGATGGTGCATGCCACTGTCCCCACGGCTATACCACGTGGTATACATCTCGCAGCTATTCCGATAGTCACTCATAAATAAAACATTTCACTCTCAAGTTCACTTAGTGTTAATTTTTTTATTTCTACCGTCACTTTTTAACAATTTTAATTGCATTTACACATGTTTTTCTTCTCAAATTTGCACAAACTTTGTATTATCTGTCAATTGTAACGTATGCAACATTGTGAACGCTCCATAATCTTTTGTAAATTATACAGTAAACTTTTTTACACAAGTTCATGATAATTTATATTTCTGTAATTAGATTCATTAAAATTTAGATTATCATTTCATTAAATGAAATTAACTTTATAAGAAAATAGTTAAAAACTTTTTTGAAACAATTATATTATACAA
This sequence comes from Musotima nitidalis, assembly GCA_949126915.1. Taxonomy (NCBI): domain Eukaryota; kingdom Metazoa; phylum Arthropoda; class Insecta; order Lepidoptera; family Crambidae; genus Musotima; species Musotima nitidalis. The sequence continues at coordinate 9,518,010 of OX421439.1, read as the reverse complement.
TATTGCACTGAAGTGAATAACAAATAATTGACTATGCAGTATTTTATTGTTTTGTGATTTTTTCTTGGTGTCGGCACGAAAATATCTGGAAAAAGAAAGAAAGATTCGTTATTTTGTTGCTTATTACAAAATAATAGTAAGACACGTATTTCTCTTATTGATTGCTTACAACTCTGTTTTGCATACTAAAGCTTAGAGTAATATGTGAACAATGTTACTGGTTATACAATTATTGAATACATTTGAGTCATATGCTGTACACTAGTTTTAAGTGTTGTTAGTAATATATATTGTGTGACTGTTTTTTGTTCCTAATAAATAAAAATAAAAAAAGACATACATTTTTAATACATAAATAAGTAATAAACTGATGGGTTTCATTTAATTCAAAGATTTGTTTCGTCTTTTTACAGCGATCTAAGTTTGTTATATAGTTAATTAATTAATTTTTATGGGATCTAACGATGATAAAATGTGAAAGCCTGGCAGACAGATTCCGAATTTGTATAACTACGGAATAATAATTAAAATTTAAAATTGTAAAAAAGGACCTAGTATGCTTCCTCTCTCCTAAGTTTGCCGTGCCCAACAGGGTCCATAATTGTAACTTGTGTAGATGTAAGACCTTATGTAAAACATTATGGAGTGCAATAAACATTGAATTGAATTGAATTAATATAACAATGACCTGCTTCAATATCGTATATCCTTACCAAATCTCATCAAAGCAAATATAAATGTACAGGTGTATAGAGATCCTACCAAGACCTAAGGAGCCCAAGTCAACCTCACCTGCAAGTGATGCACCTGCCGATTAACGGACGAGGCTCTGGCGAACATAACAGTGCCCGGTAAGCGGCAATAAGCTCGCCACCTATTACGTGGGACCAACTATATATTTGGCGAAGTGTGGGCGTATAATATGCCCCTGCCTAACCCTTCGGGAAAACAGGCGTGTATGTATGTAAATATAAAAATAATTTGTTAAAAAGTTTGAATTTGAAATGTGAAAATGTCACTCCCATAACTTCTCTTCAAGTAATTAAATCTGTATCATATTCAGAGTATCAAACGTTTGATCTCCATATCAAGATGTGCAAGCAAGTGGCTCAAGTGCGAAATTATCAAATACTAGTGGCATCGCTACGGTAGCTACTTATTAAATATTTTACATCTTACATACATACGTAATATCATGCCTGTTGCCCCAAAGGGGTAGGCAGAGGCATATTGTATGCCTACCTTTCGCCAATTATATTTTTGGTCCCTCGTAATAGATGGCGAGCCATTGCCGCTTATCGGAAACTTTTGGTATGCCAGTTGGTGGGTATTGTGAAAAATCACGGGTTTATGCGGGTTTAATCGGAAATACATCGCGTCATCGGTGAGATACAACCACATCTCTGTGCAAAGTCATGAAAAATTTCATGAAAAGAGTAATGGCCTGTCATCGGAGCCGTGGGGGTCTTAAAATACTTGTTTTAATTTTAAAATGAAAAAGTGCACTCTTACTGAAACATCCTTTACTTAGTAATAATGTTGCTTTCTATTGACAAAAGAATTGAATTAATCTCTCCGGTAGTTTATTCATTACAAACCACCAAAAATTAAATGTGATTTTCTCTTTGTACCTAGGTACTAGGTATTAGTAATTTAGACAGAGCTGGTTTCGCATTTCTAACATTACTAGCTGACCTAGCGAATTTACTTTCTCCTCAGAATCTATAAATGTTATAATAACTTATTCGCTAAATCAAATTGAGGTTTTTATTAAGATAATATGAATAATCATAATAATTTATGTTTAATAATTTCAATGAATTTACAAAAATGTAAATGAAAATTATTTGAATTACGTTGAAATTAATGTATTCACATGGCAGCAAGGCATTTGCTTTGTTAAAGCAAATCGAAATGATTTGCTGGCATTGTTGCATTTCTTCCTCTTACACTTTTTGCTGGATGTGTTGAACTCATGTCGGTTTTGAATTGAAGCACCTTGTAATACGATTGAATAAAGTTGGTTAAAAACTCGAAAATAATGCTGATAAAATGTGGTGCAAGTATGCACAGTTAGCTCAATGTTACTATTTAGTTACATTACCGTAACCAGCATGCAATTCCAAATTCAAATTCAAAATCATTTATTCAAGTTAGGTTTAAAAGAGCTCTTATGAAGGTGAAAATTTAAAAACTAGCGCACCCATTCACTGCGGGCGGGAGCTTAATCGTAAAAGAACGGGCAAGAAAATCGTCAAGTTTAGTTTTATCTCCCGCCAGTTACAAGAAAATGTACTTAGTAGTAAAACAATTTGACAAATCTACAAAAACCTGTGTTCTGCAGTCACAAGATTTAAAATAAAAGAAGAAAATAACTCATTTTTTTAAGTTATACGAGGATGATTAGGAATAGACATAGTGACATGTTCACTTTAGTCCAAGATATCAATTCAAATCATTTATTACATGATGTATTCTTGGAGCTCTCTTCTTCTACGTGATCCCCCTGGTGTGGGTTACGGCGCGGTTCCGGGGCATGTGCCCCTGGTCGAAGTCTCTGACGGCTCCCGTGAATACGGGAGCGGCGTTGGGGCGGCTGTTCAGCCTGGTCTTCGTTCGGGCAATCAGCGCCCTGGGCGATCAGCGGCGGTGGGGTGTCAGTCCAGGTAAGTGCTCCCGTCAAGACCTAGGTCTCCTGAGGGATGAGGCTGCGGGCATAGGCCCTGGCATCCGGTGGTCGCGCATGTAGCGGCGCCAGGCCCCGGATGTGGTCGTGGCCTGACGCATCCGCACGCGCGAACATCGGTCCCGCCAGTCGACCTATAAACGATTCCACACTCTCAAGCCTCAAATCCTGTCATGTATCAGAGATGGTGTTGTACCTATACAGATTTCCATTTCCATGCAAAATGATATTTTCCGATGTTTTTATAGTTATTCTGTTATTTCAGGCGGAGACAAAACCAAAAAATTTAAGATCTTAAAAGTCAGTGCAGCCGTTCTCGAGTTATAATAACTAACTCGACTTTCTTTTATCTTATAGATTAGTTAGTAGGGTGGGGACAGATGACATGAAGTGCTAACAGCTATGCGAAAATATGTGTTCAAGAAAACGACACTTTTCGAGTTCTTTTTATTTCGATAATATATTGTAGGTATGTATGCGGATCCTAACAAGACCTAAGGAGTCCAAGCCAACCTCACCTGCAAGTGATGCACCTGCCGATCAACGAACGAGGTTTTGGCAAACATAACAGTGCCCGGTAAGCGGCAATAGGTTCGACACCTATTACGTGGGACCACCTATATAATTGGCGAAGTGTGGGCGTAAAATATGCCTTTTCCCACCCCTTCGGGGAAACAGACGTAAATGTTTGTAGGTATGTATGTAATATATTTTGTGAATCTACTTAAAAAGTTATTAGATTTTTTAATGTGTGCTAGTAAAGTTTTCCAGACCAGTGTAGTAGTAGTCAGTAGAGACACCATTAAAATTCTATTGTTTCCCGTCGTCTAGCACACAGGCTAATAGCACATCATTGTCCACATTTTAAGCAATGGAATTCAATTCATTTCGTTGAAAAAAGGGGTCGTAAACCCTTTCCACCATCTTAAAGGACCTCCACAACTTGACGATAAGAATTCAACACAACCCACGCGGCTACAAACTAGAATGGTAGACCTTATAAGTGTAATAGAATTGCTAATGAGCGGACATATCTATCAGCTGTTTATAACTTCGATGGGGTTGATGACCGCCAGGACACGCCCCCTTGCCCGCCCATTGTTAGACCCCGCCCACCTCGATTTCGGTGACGTCATTAGTAGTGTACCTATAGTTAATTTGATAATGTGTGCGAGATTATATTAGTTGGGTATGACAGGTAACTCATTAGGAATGTTAGTTTAATATATACAGTTATGTCAAATATTCCTAGTATCCTATGTTTGTGTGGGTTCCCTGTGTATATACACATACAAAACAATTAGTAGGTATCCATAACATACGTGATTAATGATACTTATTTTGTAATTAAATATTTGGTGTGATTGGAGGAGAAATATTATTGAGTATTGTTTAAATATATAGATATACACTTTACAGCAACAAATAAGAATATATAGTATAGTTAGCAAATTAAGCGGTCTTAACATTAAAAGTAATTTCTAACAGTCAGCACTCAAAGGAAGAAACTTTAAAGTTGTTTCTGACCCACTAGAGTTATGGAGTGAGAAGCATTTTATATTGGGCTGATTTTAATGTAGTTTTGTACTAAGAAAACTAGAAAGTTAAGAAGATAACATTAAATTCTTCTTTTTATCCCAGAAAATTTTCTGTATATCCTCTGTGCTGCTGTTTATATATCTGAACCAGTTAAAACCACTCTATTTAGATCGTACTTTACATCTTTTTACACCTGCGGTCTGTGGGCTGTATATCTATCTATATATACCCGAAAGTCCTACAGTGCTCTCCGTGTCCAGTATAATAATGCATTCAGGGTGCTGATGGGGCTGCCACGATTCTATAGTGCATCAGGCATGTTCGCGGAGCATCGCGTAGATTGCTTTTATGCCACTATGCATAAAAGATGCGCAGGGTTCGTGCCAGCGGCAACAGAATCCTGGGTCTGATCGCTAGCAGGCTGGACTGTGTATATGTAGGTCACTGCTGCACGGTTTCAAGTGGGATTGAGCAGCATTAACTTGCATATAATAACTCATTACATTATATAAATTCCCTACTAACATTAATATATAAGATAAATATTGTTACTAACAAAAATTGGGCCCATGGTCTTAAATAAAGAATTATTATTATGAAAGTGTTCAAGTGATTTGTTTGATTTAAAAACTAATAATGAATGTAATTTAGTTATAAATGCCGTGTGGTACCGGCCTAGGATAGTGCCTATCTTCACATCTCACGGGGAGTCGTTAGAGTCGACGAAGAGAAATTCTACAAATTGACGTAGCAGCGTCATCCTACGAAATGGCTTGAACTGCTTGCATAGCGCACCGATTATATGCTTGTCTGTATGTCCCTTTGTATATTTTTATCTAAAAACTAAAGATTTTAATGTGGTTTATTTTATTATGTAGGTCAAGCGAACGAACTCGCGGGCGGCCGCTAGTATCTGAATAAACACATGCAAATTTTCAAGTCCATCAATAAATCGATTTATCGTTTATCAGAATTTGAGATAAGAACTAAATGCTTTGAAATAATACATACATACGCCACGTTATTATATTGTCACGCCTGTTTCCCAGAAAGGGTAGGCATAGTCATATTATGCGCCCACACTTCGCCAGTTTTATTGCTGACAGCTGGTTTAGACATAGAATTATGTTTCCCTGTTGGTTGCGGAGGTCAGACAGCAGTCGCTCCATGTAATTATTGAAATTCAGTCAAAATTCGGTTAGACCAGCGAACAGGCTCTGTGCCCTTAAGCTTAAGAGCTTAAGTCGAGCGTGACCGGGGTCATGATATGAAAGGAAAATAATAATAACCAGTTTCCGCTTTTTCCATTCCGATTCAGGATTTTTTTTGAGTAATTAAATACTTATAGTAGAAAAATCGCTCTTCGTAACATTGTTTCTCATTCATTTACAACAGGGATAGGGACAGTTATTTAGAACATAATTATTTATGAATATATAGAAAATTCGGCATCACATCAGCCTTATAAAGTCCACTGCTGATCATTGGCATCCCCAATAGATTACATTATATTGAGGTTATTTGCCCATAATCAGCACGCTGGGCAGGCGGGTTGGTGATCGCAGTTCCAGCCAGTACGAAGGATGACGCTGCTGCCCGTCATTCGTAAGAAAATCTTCTTATATATAAAAATAAATCGCAAAATGTGTTGGTAAGCGCATAACTCAACAACGCCTGTAACAATTTGGCCAATTCTTTTTTTTAAATGTTTGTTGTAGCTCAAGGATGGTTTTTACGGCGAGAAAAATTCGAATAATTGTCGGAAAAGCCCTTAAAACAGCCATTTTCTTTTTCCCATATAAACGTTTTCTAACTAAAACGTACATTCAAATTTTGCTTAATTTTATTGTACAAAGTTCATATTGCAAGCACTCACTGTTGTTTAAGCAATGTAGGTGTGTTCCTAACGTCAAAGAGTCAATTTGCGCTTTAGTAACGCTGTTCAAAGTTGAAATTCCATCATATCTATCAAAACACAGAATACATCGTTGAAGGATTTAATGTCACGTTCCAAAATTGAATAAGTAGTTACAAAATGTAATAGCTCACTTTACAAATCTGTTTGACAGGACGAAGTCTGTCGGGTCCGCTGGTACTCTATAAATATGTAACAATATGGGTCGAAATTTTCCTGTTCTTCGTCTGTCCCGCCTGTATAATGATCTTACTAGAAGAATTTCCAATCTCGATATAAACTTCCGAACACTGCCCTAGTTTCTGTCTTTACTCAGAGAATGTGACTTACCTTAGACAGCTTTAGTAATTTCCAGGTTATCATTACAATTTTTTTTCTTTTATATAAATAATAATAAATAAATAAATATTTCTGACACTTACACCAATTATTTAGTTCCAAGATAAGTATCATTAAGAACTTGTGTTATGGATACTAAATAACAGATAAACATACATAAATACTTTTTTTTTTGTAAATACTTAATATACATAGAAAAACACCCAGACCAGAACAAATATACATATTTATACACACAAATATTTGTCCTGTGTGGGAATCGAACCCACGACCTCAGGAGTGGAATGCGGGTATACTCGCCACCACGCCATATCGGTCGTCAATATATATCACTACTGTTTGTTTAACTTTGTTATTTTTTGGTATTATGTTATTTTGCATGCTGTAATTACCTATAATTGTAAGAACAGTTAGCCTATTTATGTATAGATTTTACTTGTTACTTCTTTATGCTGTTTCATATGTTGATGATTCGATATTCGATGACTTCACTCCAGAGGTCGTGGGTTCGATTCCCACACAGGACAAATCTTTGTGTGCATGAACATGAATATTTGTTCTGGTCTGGGGGTTTTCCTATGTATATTAAGTATGTATTTACAAAAAAAAAAGTATTTAAGTATGTTTATCCGTTGTTTAGTACCCATAACACAAGATCTTAATGATACTTTTCTTGGAACTAAATAATTGGTCTGATTGTCAGAAAATATTAATAAATAAATAAATATAGCTTTAATTGTTATTCTCACTTTGACTGCTGCAACACAGGCCTGCGAGCTTAGTGCAGAAGCCATAGTTTACGAATATGCTTGTCACTTTTTTTCTGCTTATAAATATTATTATTATATGTTATTGTTGGGTCTATAGGGATCCTACCAAGAGCTAGTGAGCCCAAGCCATCCTCACCTGCAAGTGGTGCATCTGCCGATCAACGGATGAGGCTCTGGCGAACATAAGTGCCCGGTAAGCGGCAATGGGCTCGCCACCTATTACGTGGGACCATATAACTGGCGAGGTGTGGTATGCCTCTGCCTACCCCTTCGGGGAAATAGGCGTGTATGTATGTTGTTTATGTGCAATATAGTTTCCAGAGCTATGAAACTGCCTTCTTATTCAAAAGTCAATATGCAACATTTACCGCCGGGTTCTGCAATCTATAACTACGATGTAATATATCAAAGTCAGTTTGTTTTTACCGAAATGTGTACCATTGTAGGTGTTTACGCCATTTTTAAAAGGAAACCAATAAATATTGTTGATTGATTGAAACCATTCAACTAACTGTTACTAAGCAATTACCTATTTAGCTAAACTGTTTTCCCGCCATTTACACACTCAATGCAACTATCGTTATACTATTTCTGTAATTAAATGTATATTATTTCTGTTGTTTTCTCACTATAAATAAATAAATAAATATCCTCTCACAATCACACTAATTGTTTAGTACCAAGATAAGTATCATGAAGAACTTGTGTTATGGATACTAAATAACGGATAAACATACTTATATACTTTTTTTTATAAGTACATACTTAATGTACACAGAAAACACCCAGACCAGAATAAATATTCATGTTCAAGCACAAAAAGATTTGTCCTGTGTGAGAATCGATCCCACATATCCATAACACAAGTTCTTAATGATACTAATCTTGGAACTGAATAATTGGTGTATATGATAGAAATTATTTATTTATTTGTATATTATGGCTCCTAACTTGGGGAAATTTTGGGGAATGTTTTCACAATTTGCCATGTCGATTTGTAAAACTACGCATTCTGTCTTCAAGTTCTACCAGGCCTCATTGACAAGTCCGGATTTCCAACAGCTTCAGAGGAAAGGCCGCCATTAAGATGTTTATCCATCCTAATTTTTGACCACCGATATGGCGTGGAGGTCAGTATACCTGCACTCTGCTCCTGAGGTCGTGGTTTCGATTCCCACACAAGAGTGGAGTAAAGCAAATCTTTGTGTGCATGAACATGAGTATTTGTTCTGGTGTGGGAGTTTCCTATGTATATAAGTATGTTTATCTGTTCCTTAGTATCCATAACGCAAGTTCTTAATGATACTTATCTTGGAGCTAAATAATTGGTGTGATTATAAGAAATTTATTTATTTATTTACCTTTTTATCTACGTCAATGTGGAAGTCGCTATTAAGGTCCTCCTTAGAAGCAAAGTGCAGACATACAGATTTCAAGGCCATATCAGTCGACAATTATTAGGACTTATTATAAAAATTACATAAAAAGAATCAACAAAGTTAATCACTCAATCAAACGCGCATGGTAATGCTATCTGTGCCCGTTTTTGCGCTTTAAATGCGCAATGTGCGTAAAGTTTTTTTATAAAGACGATGCGTTAGACGGACCAATGAAAAAGCGACCATATCACGTATGCTAATGAGTCATAATTGATATGCAAATAGCTTCGGAAGAACCGTTTTTCTTGTATATTTGAGGTTATTGCCAGTGCCACTGTCTTATTTATATTGATTTTTATCAGGTTTTTAAAGATTTTTAATAATAATAATCCTTTATTGCACACATAAAACATAAGTAGATTACAAAAGGTATTTAAAAACTAAAAGTACAAAGGTGGACTTATCTCTAGAAGAGATCTCTACCAGCCAACCCTAGAAGTTGTGAATAAATTTGTAGGTACGGGATTAAATTTGGTTAAAGATCTTTGTAAAAAAAAGGAAATAAAATTATATTATAAATATTATATAAGAAATAAATATTATATTATAAAAAAAAGGAAATAAAATTTTTATTCGATTTTGTGTTATAATTACTTAATTTCCTTGATTCGGAAGATACGTTAAGATGCAGAGGTTACACACATTATGCGTGGCTATATTATAATATTAACTTGGATTCAATTTTAATCTGTAATGTATATATCTCATAACAAACACTCTTTGTATCAGTGCCCTCTCTTCATATTGTAATATTTTTGTTTAGTTTACTATTTATGTTATTTTAGTTCAGGTACATACATACATACATTCACGCCTGTTTCCCCGCAAGGGTAGGCAGAGGCATATTATACGCCCACTCTTCGCCAATAATATAGTTGGTCCCACGTAATAGGTGGCGAGCTTATTGCCGCTAATCGGGCACTGTTATGTTCGCCAGAGCCTCGTCTGTTGATCGACAGGTGCACCACTTGCAGGTGAGATTGGCTTGGGCTCCTTAGGTTTTATACACCCAGATATCTACGGAAGACCAGCGTCGAGGCATCACTTAGATGCTACGGCACATACCTTTTCATAATCGTGTATAAATAAATATATTTTCTCGTACAATTACACCAATTATTTAGCTCCAAGATGCGTATCATTAAGAACTTGTGTTATGGATACTAATTAACGGATAAACATACATAAATACTTTTTTTTTTTAAATACATACTTAAGATACATAGGAGAACACCCAGACCAGAACAAATATTCATGTTCATGCACACGAAGATTTGTCCTGTGTGGGAATCGAACCCACGACCTCTCGAGTAAAGTGCAGGTATACTGACCTCCACGCCATATCGGTCGTTATATGTGTATAGATATAAGTATCTTCATTTTCATATTATTTTTTCTTTTAATTTTGTCCATGGTTACGAATAAACGTTTTTCTTTCTTTCAAGACCATTCTGGTAGTCATTTGGCTATGTTCGAGGTCCTATTTAAGGCGGCTTAAAAATTTGTAACAGCAACACCTTTGCCAATTCGTACTGGTTCTGCATGGTGGAGAACGGCGACCTACCTGACGGCTCACCTTGGTTCCTGAGAGGACACTCGTGCTCAATAGTGGGCTGAGGATCTTGTACCTAGTGTAATAAATGCAATACAGATAAGCTATAAAGTTTTGGGTAGACTAAACGATCAGAGCCGCGCAAGACAGATTATTGTAAAGAAGAATTGAGGAAGATCGTCGAGTAGAGATCGTCATTGGGCGAAAATTCTATAGGCGACAGGCCGCGTCGAAGGCGCGTCCGTGTTCCACGCGCGCCTCAAAGTGATGTCAGCACTGTGAGGGCCCCCAGGGAGGCTGTCAAGCATGCCGGGGCTGCGGGACTGTCCGAAAGGGTTACCGCGGCCTCGGGACGTAGCAGGCACAAGAAGACATATGAATGGTTTTTAGTCAGTAAATGTTTGACACCCCCTCCCGCTCCACCCACAGCGGAAGAAGGTCATAACTTGATTTTCCATCCGAAAAAAAAAATCGTCATTGGGCGAAAATTTTGTCCAAAAAAGTATCAGCCGGAGGAAATGTTATTAGAAAGAAAATACAAATACTAACCAGAGGAAAACAGGCAAAAGAAATCGAAGGGCGAGTAAGAATTTATCTGCGATCACCAACCTGCCTGCCCAACGTAGTGATTAAAGGCATATCATCATCATCATTTCAGCAATTTGAAGTCCACTGCTGAACATAGATCGATTCTTTACCGCCTGCATCCACTGGCTCCCCGCCACCCTGAATAGATCATCGGTCCATAGCGTTGGGGGCCGCCCAAAAGGCATATACTCCCAATATATTAAAAACCTTCAGCAGTAAACTATATCTCTACATATAAAACTGAAATGATGAGTCTTTAACACAACTAATACTCCCCATAAGATAAAAGGAGGTGGCTCTATTCTAGGCAGGCACGTTCACGATTTTAAATTATTGTTTAATTTTTTATTAAAATGATTACTATGTGTTTAGAACGTTTATTATTCTTTTTTATCTATTTTGTTTTGTTAGCTTAGCTAATTCCAATTATTATATTCCATTGTTTCTAACCAAGCATAAATAGTATCAAATATTGTAAGTAAATCGTTCATAATTTATAGCACAAATAAAAATGGCCCCAGAACACTGCCTGGGGGCACCTATTAAAACTGGAAAAGTCTTTCTATTTATCCGGTATTTTGTAATGTCACATTTTATACCAAATTCTTTGATTTATTCGAATCTCAAATTAAGTACTTTTAATTTATTAAGTAGCTGCTCATAAGAAAAGACGTCAAATGCCTTAGTTATATACCTATATAAGAATTAAGCAATAACGTTGATGTTCTGCTTCAGCTTTTCCAAAAGCCTAATTGATATTAGTATAAATATTTTTTCACAGGAAAAATAATAATATTTTATTTTATTTTTTTAACATATTTATTACTGAAAGTTATAACTATATAAAATAGTCAACAGAAAGACTTTTCCAACAGAAGTTGTAAAAAATACATCCTTTTTTTAAATAATACCATTGCCATTATTGAAATATCTATCTATCTTACGTGTATTTTTGTATTATTATTTTATATTATAATAATCACATTTTTGCTGTCAGTACAATTTTTACACCAAATCTATTAAAGCAAAAACTATTTTTAAGGAAAATTTCCTCTTTGTAAGTCCTAATTATGGTGCCATAATTAGGACTTAAAAAGGGGAAAATTTCCTTAAAAAAAAGTTTTTGTGTGCACAAAATCATACGTCAGCTAGTTTAAAAAATGTGTTTATATTCTGAGAATTATTCCGCTGCGCTTTACACGCGTTATTTTTAAAGTTCACGTTCATTTGAGCTTAAATGAGCCAAATTTGATCAAATATAATTAAAATTTTACTTTAAATAGTTCAAATAGTTATAATAAGATCCACAATTTTGTGATATTTAAAGCAAATAAATGAATTTGTATTTAACAAAAATATATACCAACTTAAACATGAATATGCACACAATAGGCTGCGGTGACCACGTTCTATCAGGTGGTCCACATACTCGAGTTCCGCCTTGAAGAATTAAAAAAAAAGGGATTCTACGGGGGAATCGAATCCTCAGTAACGGAATACAGGTACACTGACTCTCATGCCGGGCGTAGTTAATGACTTGTCACATACCTATCAACAGAAATCGTCTCCCCTGTCTTATTATACGGCAGACTAAAAATTCGTTTGAAAAAAAAGTCTTGTAAAGTATTTAAAGGTAAATAATTGCCGCTATAATTGAGTGCTGAAATGTTGACTTAAAATTGTGCGAGAATGACAAGTAACATTTTTTTTTGTTTATTATATTTTTTCAGTGAACTTTTCCATTTTTTTTTTGTGGCGACAGTATACGAGTAGCGAGTTACTGTTGTCAAAATGGTTAACAAAAATTAAGAGAAGTTCATGTACATCAGTTCTAAAATGAGAAAAGACACATCCATTAGTATTTTATCAACTGTCTAGTATTTTTTTGACTGTCGTCATTATCCTAGCTCGATTGCCCTAGACTTAAACTGTTAAAGCCTAGGGTCTGCTCACTGGTCTGACTAGATCTGACTGAATTTAATATGGTCTTATAGCTAGTACTTATAAGTACAAGCTCTTCTGAATTTGCGATTAGAAGTGCTGTGATGAATATTTGTTCTGGTCTGGGTGATTTTAAAAAAAAAAGTAGTTAAGTATGTTTTCCCGTTATTTATGGCAAGTGATATTATGACACAGATTAGTTAGGGCTTATTATCATTCTGATAAATGATGATTAGGTAACAAAACATTATGAGATGTAAGATTATGGATAAAAAATGTATGAGACAAACGTAAGCTTTACGTTAGCTCTACTTAAGAGTGAAATTCGTCAAATTGTAAGTTGAACTTGTCGTAAACTCTCAAGTTACAATTTGACGAATTCACTCTTCCCATTACATAAAGCTTACATGTCAATGCCACAGTGAGTTGATTTGAAGTGGAGTTGGCGTCAAGTCGGTCTAATGTGCGAAGACATTAAAAGTAACATTTTGTTTATTTTTCCAACTTTAATGCGATTAGTTTATTTTCTTGCTCTTTGTGTTTCTTTCACAGTTTTACACATTCACGCCTGTTTCCCCAAAGGGGCAGGCAGAGGCATATTACAAGCCCACACTTCGTCAACCCACGTAATAGGTGGCGAGCCTATTGCCGCTTACCAGGCACTGTTATGTTTGCCAGAGCCTCGCCCGTTGATCGGCAGCTGCATCACTTGCAGGTCATGTTGACTTGAACTTAACATTAAATAACATAAGTTCAATATTAACTTATTGTATAATCGATTTTGTTTTATTTATTAGTAGTACTAGATTTATTATACTAGATACTAATCAGGTGTAATTAAATTTAAAGTAGGTATAGATAGATAAATAAAACGTTTATTTCCTTTAAATAATACAAGCTATATAAAAACATATCCCACAAAACCGTTTGACTGGTTTGTCTGTGGGTCACAGTCTCGTTTATACTATTTTATACATTACAACTAATTTTATATAAAAATAACTTACAATTTTTCACTAAAACCAATATAGTTCTTTTTTAAATTTGTATGTTTTATATTACTGGAGGTATTATTGTAATGACATTTCTATTTAAAAACGTATACTAAAATAACTTAAATAAGTGCATAATAACTACTTTACCACACTTTTTTTATATAACTTATCTAAACTAAAATTTAATTACATTTTTGTATCGAACCCTCTAAACTTTTGGTAACTTTACTATTATTCAGACTCTGGACAAAGAGTTTACATATTTTATTGTTTTTATAAAATTTCCTCAACACATCAGCATTATAAAGTCCACCGCTGAACATTGGCCTCCCCAAAAGATTTCATTATTTAAGGTCTTTGCCCATAATCACCACGTTTGGCAGGCGGGTTGGTGATCGCAGTCCATGCTGGTAACATTTCTCTTCGTCGACTCTTACTTAGAAGTTAGTAAGATGAGAGGGGATGGCATTATTGCAGGCCGGTGCCACATGGCAAAACATAATAATGTGATAACAAGAAATAACATGGTAGTATATTTTGCCAACTTTTTTTTATTTCATTTGGAGTTTGAGTATTAAACTTTGTAAGTAAAGTAAACGGAATGAGGCCTGGGAAGCAGAAAGTCCTGTAGAAAACTGAAAAATTACCAAATATTGTTTTCTATATTCTGTTATACTCGCACTTTTATTCGTAACCTTTTAACTCTATATAGTGACAATATAGTAATAAGTGGTATGATATGTAGTATCAGATTAGGACTAAGAATTATTGTATGCACAAAAGTAAAAAAAAAAAATTTTTTTATTTTAATATATGTAATTAGGTATTTATTTTTATAAATACATAATAAAGAATAGGTTCCTGGCTTAAACTGCGATCATCAACCCGCCCAGCGTGCTGGTTAGGGGCAAACACCCCCAATATAATGTAAGCTATTGGGGAGGCTGATATGAGGTCAAATTTTTATATGTAATGTGGTTTGCGATAGACTGAGCGTGTAATATGCCTCTGTCTTCCCCTTCGGGGAAACAGGCGTGTATGTATGTATTACCAATTAAGAGCAGTCTTAATCACTTTGAAAGCGTGCTTAGAATCTCTTGTTAAAGTTCACTTTCTAAGGATAATTCATTTAACCCGACATTATAGACTATTTTTGGTGAACTTTATAATTAATTTTAAAAGGGGATTTTGCTGTCAAAGGATGCTTTGACTTAATGTCCTTCAACTTTTAATTGTTACTATATTTTTTTTAATTCGTATGGTTATTATTTTAAATATCGTTAGCTGGGCCCGGCGGTTAAGAACATCTACGGCAGTCGTTATTAGAAAGTCAGTGCCGTCTTCCACTTGCAGCTGGTTTAACCATAGAACAATGTTTCCCTCTGGGTTGCGGAGGTCAGACGGCAGTCGCTCCACGTAATAACTGAACCAGTAAGCAGACCCTGCGCCCTAATCTTAAGTCTAGAGTAACCGGGATAATGCTAGAATATAATGATGATTATAAATAAATAAATAATCAACCTCTCTTGTAATCAACAATTTAAATCAATTTTAATTATTGTTGCTTGACTGTGACGGAAATATCTTTTAGTTCCACTTAATTGGTTACGGTTTCAAAATTATTAATCTTAACAAATTTTGGTGTGTCGGCGCAAGACCTTTTTTGCCAACATCTTCCCGTGGAAAGTTCCCACTCTTGTTAAGTGGCGCTTATAGATTTCAATACCGATTAAAAGTGCTCAAAAAGACACCTACCTTGATTAAATTAATTAGAATTGGTCAAAAAATTCGTTGTCCGTAGTTTGAAATATCAAAATCTATTTAAGCACTGGATTTTTCACCAATGTTCTAGAAAGGTCTCTTATCATTTTAAAAAGTTTTAAGTTCTTATTTTAAGCAAACCGGTTTCTTTATACATATGGACTCACTCGATTATAGTATTTGTCAGTGTCATATAATTAAAAAATTAAGTTATTTGCATAAATGCAGCGATTTCCTTAATTGTCACAGTTAAAGACAACTAAAGTCGGTCATAGTCGAGCCAAGTCAAAGTCAAAACCCCAGTAAAGCAGTGGAGACTTTACAAGAGGTTAAAATTTAAGGCGTCTCGGGTTCAAACCCTGGTAGGGCAATGACTGAGGTGAATGAATGAATGAGGAATTTTGGAATCAACACGGAAAATCACAGTTCACTGTAATATACCACTTTCCAATACTTGGGTACGTTTTCAAGGACGTTTTATTTAAAAATACGCCATTCTTGCAAATACTACCTTTTTTGCACCAGTTTTCAAAAAAAATATATTGCCACGAAGATTTTTTATTTTCGCATTGGCGCCAAAACTTTCGATTTATGTCTATTTTATATCCAGGCTTTATATCGCAATTACATAAAATTCATTTCTTCAGCTCAGCTGTTTTAGTTATAGTCTTTTCAAAATATTGTTTGTTTCATATGTGTTTTTTTTTTTTTTTTCATTTTGAGCCCAAGTTACGTGGGACCAACTATATAATTGGCGAAGTGTGGGCATATTATATCCCTCTGCCTACTCCTTCGGAGAAACAGGCGTGAATTTATTTATATATGTATGTTTTTTCTTGTTTTTTAAAGTGGTAGTCCTTAGAAGCTTTTAGAAATAAATGATAGAGTCTGATATATCTATGGCGACAAATTTTAAGATTGGTAGCCTGTATAACTTCGATATGAGCAAAAATATACGTACGCACATTGTGCCAATTTTCAATCTTTATACTATTTATATCAACTATTGGTTATAATGTATTCAGTGTAAAGTTATAAATATATTAATAATATTTAATACGTAGTAAATGGGAATGAGCTGTGATAGAGATCCCTTAAGCCCCTTGAGTCTTCAGTAAAGATGTGGGACTAAAGGTATTGAGATCTCACATGGACTTCTTGAGAAAATTTGAAAAGTGATGTTGCACTGTTTTGTTTGATTTACCAACACTCATACGTTCACATACACTTAACGGTTAATTCTCCACCGTTATTACACATTAATGTTTGAATCATCACAAATTTTAGAAAATTCAACAAGACTGCAGACATTTTTTTTCAGACACGCTTTATTTTCCCGCCAAGAAGTCTCTACACGCGTTTATTGCGCCCTTGTATTTAATAAATTTGACAGATCTGTATGAAGTCATAGACAAAATTAAGGTTTTAAGCCGGCCTTATGATAAGTACCAGATACTTTTTCTACATTATTGTTACTTTAAAATAGCAGAGCTTTTGACTAGCTGACTGCCGCGGTCAGGCCTACGAGTCTAATGCAGTTTTCGCCGTGACTAACTCAGCATATATTTTATGCTCATAAAGATATTATTAAGCAAAAAGTATTAACACATGATATGACGCAGTTCTAGAACTTAGCTGAGACGATACTATGAGTAACTCCTTCTTTATTACGACCTGTTCTTTCTATTAAAAAGTTTTTAATATTTTTTTACCTTTCTCTTGTTTTTTACGTATAAACTTTTTTACCTTGTTTAAGTAATTTATATTATTATGGATTTGTCTATAATAAAAGCGTATAACTTGTAGTGTATGTAGTAAAGTCCACCAACTTATGTTAGAAGCACGTTGTTATATGTAACTTACAATAAAATAGACAACACCTTAACAACTAATTACTTACAACGTCAATTATCCATTTATTTAATTACCTTCACTAATCAAACTAACACCACAATCACTGACACCGCACTAAAAAAGCACGACAGACAAAAAAAGCGCGCGAGCGAGATGCACGTACCCTGTCGCGGCGTGATCACTCTCACATGTCATTAGCATAGATAACGTTATCGTGTACCCGCCAAAAAAAGCGTCGATACGCAACGCCGTAAAAATTAAAAAAACACCGGAACACACTTTTTGTTACATTATCTATGGGCGCTCGGGTTTCCCGCCACCGGCTCGCGACCGTACGCGAGCGTCGTCTTTGCATCGACTAAAAAGTGGAGGTTGCCCGAGCGTAGGCGTTATGCACCGGTGAGGGAGGGAAATATGTGGAACCTTACGTCGGAGAGAGACAGAAGATACCGACATGGGCGTGCCGCGAGGGTGTGGCCTAAGTTTGCATAAATATCAGCTTCTGTGTATCGCGTACTACAGCCGTGTGGTTTCCGGCTCAGCCGTGTGGTTTCCGGCTCAAGAATAGATCCAACCCAAAGCTAGGGTGTTGTAAAAGGCAACTAATGGCTACCCATTCAGCTAAGGCTCTCGCCTTCCAATACAAGCCACCTAGCCTTCCGCTTAGTGTGCACTTATCCGACAAGGCTTTCCGCCTTCTAACACACGCCACCTAGCCTTCTGCAAAGTGTGCGTCTATCAGGCAAGGCTTCCCGCCTTCCAACTTGCGCCACCTAGCCTTCCGCTTAGTGTGCGCCGCGTCGGTGCCTCCCCAGGCGCCGATCGCTTCAGATGTCGCCTTCATGGTAGAAATACTAAAGGCTATTACAGGGAGAGGTTTAGTCGGTTCAAGTCCGACATAACCACACACACCGGGTGTGTGGTATGCGGGGGCATTATCTCCCTCCTCCCACCGTGGGGGGTAGTTCCAAGTAGGGTTGTTGTTGGTTTTCTGGAACGCAAAAAAAAAAAAAAAAAAAAAAAAAAAAAAAATCGCGTACTTCCATATCTTATGCGATCCATACGTTTTTTGCGGACGGGTGCATTGTCTTAAGCGTTTTTTCTTGCTAGGATGAACTATGAAGCGTTGTTTGGTTACGATTTGCCTTGCTTGTGGTAGGTTAGGTTCTAGGATTTGTGGCATTAATCCTGCCTTACGTGCGAGCTAAATGAACGTGCAGATTAGAAATGCCATCAGGATAAATCGACTCTGGCGTGAAAAGCTCTTGAAATCTGAGTGATGAATGGCCCTTGATGAAACCTCTTTGCACTAAGAAAGACTACTTGGTGACACAACGTTTTTTTTTGTCTGTGCGTGCTTTAACTGAATTATTCTTAACGTTATAACGTTAATACAATGTTATTTTGTGTTTTTTGACGCAACTATTACATATGTTTTTTGAAACAAGAGTCTTGTACTATGAAGTATTGATTGATGTCTATTTAATTATGTTTGGTATTGGACTACTATTTTGATATCCATTACTTATTAATAAAATATAGTTGTTAATGAAAAATAACAAGACTTACTAGTACCAGTAGCGTTTTACTCATTACGTTGGAGTACTTGGTAACTGTATGCTGTATATTATTGGAGCATAGTGGGTTCAGCGCTTGTTAAGAACAGAATTTAGTGGGTTCAAACCCCGGCTCTGATTGAAAGTACCTTTTGGTATTCAAATGGCTTGCAACTTAATTTTTTTTAAATAATGTTAAAAATAAAATATATAAATAGTTATAAATCATTTATTTTACATACATCTTATATAATAACTATATCAATTTTTGCTAGTATAATTGCGAACTTACCAAATATTGTTAGTAACAAAGTAATTAAATTATAAACATAACATAACACAATTAAATTAATTAAGTAACAACAGTAATTGGCGAGTTGGCGTTCTTACACGCCTAAATAAACGTATTTTTACCAACCCGGTTGCCTAGCGTGGTGTTTATGGGCAAATGAACCCAATAGTATATACCTACTACGGGGGAGGCCAACTTTCAATGATGATGAAACGTATTTTACATTTCCCTTACAAAAAATTTAAACTTTGCTGAGCAGTGAGCAAGAAAAATTGAAATACCTACCTTGTTTCTTGTCATCATATCTTGGCATTATCCCGGTTGCCCTAGCCCTTAGGTCTGCTACTGAGTTATCCAGATTAGGCTGAATGTCAGTTCGACGGTAGCAATTAACAATGTCGTAAGTGGGAAGCCGTTACTTTAAAAAATGTCGTAAGTAAAATGTAACGACTTATCACTTATGATATTGTTAAATGAAACTGCTTTTCACTTACGACATTGTTTATTGCTACTATATTTTTTTTAATTTTTTAATTTTTTAAAAGGCATTGTCTTCCTAATAACGACTGCCATTGATATTCATGACACCGAGACACATAACAAGCGATAATTACGTAAATTAATTTGAATAGTTAAGGTGCCATAGGAAATTCAGAGAGTTTCTATGAACTTAGTCTATTGGCTGCTTATAGTAAATTATTTAATGTCCATTGCATAACCATCAAGAAACGGTAATCTGAAAACTCTATCGCTATCAATGATGAGAAATTAAAAAAAATGTTGTATAATTATTGTTTAAGTAGTCTTTAAATTTTTTTTGTTGACTGTACTTCGTATCTTTAAAATCTAATTTACAGAATTAATTAAATTTAAAAGGTCTAGTACTCTGTAATACTAATTAGTTGTCTTATAATGCCTGATTATGAAATGTGCTTGAATGTAATAAATATTTATATATTTTTACAATAAATTTAAATTAACTGACATTATTTATATTAATTCTAATTAGGTATATTAGAATTTTACCTTTGTTTTTTTATTTATAATTATCAAGAAGAAATATATTAAAGCTAAAATGTCAACGTTGATTTATTTCTAAGATCACGATTGTTTAATTAAATAACTATATAATTGTGAAAAAAATTGTTTTAATTATAAAAGGAAAAAAAACAGTAAGGATTTTAGTATTGTTTAGGATAAGGCAATTTGTAAAGTATCCTAAAATGTAGAATTCATGTTGAATATGTCTTATGAATTATCGATAGTTAGATATGAAGGTCTAGTCCGCATCATGATTATCATCATCTTCACTCAGGGACCTGCCCCTACACCGACTCGGTGCGGATCAGCCGAGACAGATATATATAATATACAAACTTTTTATGTGATACAAGAAACAAGACTCCTTAGTGGTTATAGGCCAGTGGCGAGACCCATATTAGCTTTCAAATTCAGAGGTTCTCGGGTTCAAACCCATGACTTTTCGTCGTTATGTGTCATAACCTGTTAAGCCTTTGGTCCCGGCTGTCATGAACATCTATGGCAGTCGGTATTAGGAAGTCAATGCTTTCTAATATTTTCGTTGCGTTTCAAAAGAAACTTTCTGTCGTACCCTTGCTTTCTTCGACATGAGCTTCCTGGCGATATATTTACAAAAGATAACAGCATATAGCTCTTCAATATACATGCATACATTCACGCCTGTTTCCCCGAAGGGGTAGGCAGAGGCATATTATACACCCAACTTCACCAATTATATAGTCCCACGTAATAGGTGGCGAGCCTATTGCAGCTTACCGGGCACTGTTATGTTCGCCAGAGCCTCGTCCGTTGATCGGCAGGTGCACCACTTGCAGGTGATGTGACTTGGGCTCAATTATAGTTACGAGGTAATATAAGTTACATGGGACCAATTATGTAATTGGCGAAGTGTGGGCGTATAATAAAATGCCTAAGTCTACCTTTTCGGGAAAACAGGCGTGATTGTATGTATGTATGTATTTTTATTTAATGGTTTCACATCTAAAGCGATAAAGTATCATTGGAGATGCTGAGGTTACAGCCTGTCTTAAAAGCCTCCAGTAGGGACATTTCTTCTCTCAGTATCTTCCACTGGAAATGTTCTGTTGAACTTAGGTATCGACCAAATCCTATCCAAATCGAGCATCTTCTTTCCTCTTCTGAACTTCACGAGCTGTTCCTATTATTTAATGTTCGAAATATCACAAATTTTAGAAAAAAAAAACAAAATTGCACATATGACGCTTCACTTTCCCGCCAAGAAGTCCACTGGGAGCTATGAGCTGTTCACTTCCTCTAGTTTTTCTTTTAAAGCTAACCGTCTTCAAGCAAACAAGGATGAGGTTTTTCCATGGTGACCACGAACCAGTAATCATAAAAGAGAAAGGCCTCTAACCAGATAGACCGACGAGACCAGACTATCAAGGCGGCGGAAAGCGGCCTGATTTAATAATAATAGTAATCTTTATTGAAACCATAACATTATTTTACAAATAATTTCAACGTTAATGACCGCATCAGTCAGAGACAGTGTCGCAGTTAACGGCGCCCGCCTCCAAGACAGTGGTTTCAGACTTAAGGATTATTTCATATAATTTTATCTTAACTATATAAAATAAAGTATAATTATGTTTGGGTGTTATGTGTGTGCGTGTGCGCGCGTGTGTGTGTATGTGTGTGTTTATTATATAATAAAACATTAAAACCAAAAAAACACATAAATAATTATTTAATTACGGATTCCACAACATCATAATTAAAATTTAGTAACCATTCAGTTAGAAGAGATTTAAATCTAAATATATTTAGGGCATAAATATTTAATTCTTTATTGACCCTATTATAGAGAATGGGGGGCTATATAATTATTATAATATCGGACCTGTTCGATTCTACACTTATGAATCTGGCACACTTTATCACATCTCCTTTTAGTTCTGTGTCAGTTGTTTAGGTTATTGGACGTGGTTTCACATGGAAACCAACATAAGAGGTCTATGTTCAGCAGTACAAGATTGACTGACGCCCTGATAAAGGTCACAATATCATGTTGGTCTGCAATCATTCGCATTTGGAGTTTATAGGGAAAGCCTACGTTCAGTCGTAACCATTCTTGGGCATCAGCCCAAGAACGGTTATCATGACTCTTATCATCAGATAAGAGTCATGTTCATAATTTGAAAAAAGCCGAGATGAGTTTCTTGAGGCATTCTTCTCGATCTCGTTGCCTTTTTGGAAGCCTCGTTAGAGTCACCGACAGACTGATTGACTGACGGACAATCCCCTCCCTCCTTTAGAATCAGGACAGGCTGACTGACAGATCCCCCCCGATAAGAGTCACCGACAGACTGACAAATCTTGAGAAAAACCACAACAGACAGATAAACTGACAAACCTTGACAAATTCTGAGAATGAACCCATTTATTTCTTTATTATGGTAACGCTCTTATCTCTTTCATTGTTGTTAAAAAAATATATCGAATTTCCATTTTGTGTGTGAATGTTTGACGAATCTACATGATCATGTTGATATTAAAGACAATAACGTATATTTTTTATTTTATTTTGACTTTTAATTAAAATATAATACACTTTATTGTCTTCAAGATCAACAAGATTATTTAGATTCGTCAAATTTTAAAACACAAAATGGAAATTCCATATTTCTTTTCTTAACAACAATGAAAGAAATTCTTGTGACTGAGATGATGATTATGAACTAACCTAAAAAAGGTAACGCTGTTCGTTAGTTCATCGCGTTTAAGGCCACCCGACCAAATGGAAACACAGCTATTAACATATTCAAGATATATTGTCTCTGTATGTAACATACACCTGCTCGCTTGCATATTTAATCGCACTGCATGTGCGAAGGGCGTCAAAATATTTTAATCACTTGCAAAGTCTGTACTTTATAGGTTCAAACAGTTTAATTTTGTCACTAGTGGCATGCCCTTGCTTTGCTGTCGTAGCTATTTATTAAATATTTTACACCTAGAATAGAAAACAGTTTGTTATTTGTTAAAATACCAAACTACATACTACAATGAAGTAGAATGAAATGTATGTATGTCATAATGTCCTGACATTATGGTTACACCACAAATATTTTGCTTTTTACATTCATGAATTAATATAATATAAAGAATACTAAACAATACTAGATACTAGAAGCGCTCGTAGCTCTGCAGTGCTCGGTGGTCGGAAACGATCGCCAAAGTACAGCAGAGTTTACAGAGGTCAGTCCTTGGATGGGTGACCGTTTGTGTGGCATTTGATATCGAGCGCTCCCGTGCTTCGGAAGGCACATTAAGCCGTTAAGGCACATTAACACATTATGGTAGTCATTAAAATAGTTTTGACGCCTTGTGGCGTAGTAGATCGACAAGCTTTTAATTGTATCTTTGTTACGAGCTTTAGCTCTAGTATTGTTTCATCATCACAGCCCATTTACGTCCCACTACTGAGCACGAGCCTCCTCTCACATACCAAGGTGCGAGGGTATTGGGTCATACTCCACCACGCGGACCCAGTGCGGATTGGCGGAGGCAGGTGTATGGCGTCCTGCTGTCAGAAATTATCAAGCCGCCCATAAGGCCTCTAACATGGCTTAACGACTACCACATTTAGTGATAACCGGGACCAACGGCTTAACGTGCCTTCCGAAGCACGGAAGCGCTCGATATTAAATGCCACAAAAACGGTGACCCATCCAAGGACTGGCCTCTGTAAGCTCTGCTGTACTTCGGTGATCGTTTCCGACCGCCGAGAACCGCAGAGCCACGAGCGCTTCCACAACTCACGCTCACATAATAATGAATACATATTATTTGAGTATACTTATGCTCCGTGTATATTCATATAGAATAGACACGGAGCATAAGAAAGAAACTAAGACGCGTACGCCTGCTTACTTACACATCTACTCTACAAAGTCAAAAGGCGTCAAAACTATTTTAATTACTCGCAATTACTGTACTTCATAGGTGCCATACTTCATTTATTTATGAATAAAATTATTATATATGTCAATCAACAATACACCATCCACTGCTGAATGTAGGCCTCCACCAAAAAGCGACAGCCATCCCGGCCCTCACCACTCCCACCTGTCTTAAGTCGTCGCACCACCTTATACAATAATTTAAAAAAATATTACGAAATTAATTTAATAAAAATAATGGAATATTAGAGCTAGGGTTTGTAACAAAAATACAATTAAAATCTAACAGTTAATATGACATTGCACCTGCTTGCACATACACGCTACAACGTCAAAAGGCGTCAAAACTATTTTAATCGTTCGCAATGTCTGTACTTCATATGTGCTTCACTTCATTTATCGTGCAGGGACCTTAAGGTCACGCGAGGCAGTCAGCCGTGTGAAACGTTGATATGCATTTACTATTGCAGATAATTATGTATACAGCTACATTATTCAATACATGGGGTAGTCTGGTATGTGGATTACTTTCTATTCTAGTGTCGACGGTATATGGCGTAGAGGTATAAATATTTTAAAAAAAAAAGTTTTCGACCATTTCACCAATTATTTAGTTCCGAGATAAGTATCATTAAGAATGACATTTACACAGGACAGCATCGGTTAGCTAAGCTAGCTATTACTTATATAATTTTAAGATAGATTAAAACAAAGGTGTCAATTAGGGCTTGATATTAAGCTGATGATTCAATCAACAACGAAAGAGAAGCTCTCGTAACTGTTCTATGA
Source organism: Musotima nitidalis (assembly GCA_949126915.1). Lineage (NCBI taxonomy): Eukaryota > Metazoa > Arthropoda > Insecta > Lepidoptera > Crambidae > Musotima > Musotima nitidalis. Next base: position 9,493,030 of record OX421439.1, on the reverse strand, counting down.
AAACCAGTGAGAGGCCTACACCCAGTGCAGATATTTGAAGACAGGTGCGTGGAGTCCTGCTGTTAAAAGTTTTTATGTCGTTTAATAGAACCTTTTATTTAACTTAACTCCTATCACTCATACTACTGATAACCAAGTATATAACACTGATATGCTTTCCGAAGCATGGAAGCTTGACAATAAAAGTCACACAAATGGTCACCCATCCGATTACTGTCCCCTGTGAATTCTGCTTAATTTTCTTTATCATGTCTATATGGCTCTATTGATATGAAGCGCTCGTAGCTTTGCGGTGCTCGGTGGTCGGAAACGATCACTGAAGTACAGCAGAGTTTAAAGAGTTCAGTCCTTGGATGGGTGACCGTTTGTGTGGCATTTGAAACCGAGCGCTTCCGTGCTTCGGAAGGCACGTTAAGCCGTTGGTCCCGGTTATCACTAAATGTGGTAGACGTTAAGCCATGTTAGAGGCCTAATGGGCGGCTTGATAATTTCTAACAGCAGGACGCCATACACCTGCCTCCGCCAATCCGCACTGGGTCAGCGTGGTGGAGTATGACCCAATACCCTCACACCTTGATATGTGAGAGGAGGCTCGTGCTCAGTAGTGGGACGTTAATGGGCTGAAATGATGATGGCTCTATTGCACATAGCTCGACCGAACCGAGAACTGACGACCGATGTGGCGTTAAGGTTCTTCAATGGCGACCGCGAACCGGGAAACGTAGTAGAGGACGGCCTCTCATGCAATGGACTGATGATCTTTGCCAAGGCGGCGGGAAGTCAATGGATGCAGGCGACTCAGGATCGCTCAATGTGGAAATCTATTGGGGAGGCCTATGTTCAGCAGTGGACGTCAGATGGCTGAGATGATGATGATGTCTGTACCGCTAAACTACGAGCGCTTTTAAGTGTCTAGGTTTAATCTTCTTTAAGATTCTTAGTAAAACAAAACGCCTCTTTTAACTAGCTTTAAAATAAGTATTTGCGTTAATTTTTTTTTTTATTTTCTCGTAAAAGTATGTATTGTATTTCAATCCAGTTAGTTTATTTGTTTAAAAAAAAAACGGAGTTCATTAATTAATTAAGAGAGTACTTCACGCCGTGACAGTGGCAATCGCTGGCTTGTGTCAATGCATTTGCTTTCCATTTAGGGTTGATTTTTTAACGGCTATTTACAAAAGTACCGTTAAATCAATTTTAGTAAAGAAATGATACTACTTCATCGCTCTTCCACTCTTATTTATTACTATAAACTTAAATTTATGACGAACATACTTGTATTAACTTATGCCTGTTAACTATTACAAGTAATCACACTGTCATATAATCTAATATAAATAATAATTTATTTCCTAGATCAGTTTTTAACAAGAATCATAAAATTTTTGTACCACTGTAAATAAAATTGTAAATCGTTAAAATCATCAAATAAACCAGACATAATTTTGCATCTTTGCCTCAGTGACAGCATAAAGCTTCTCTCGAAGAAGTCCAACAAACAAATGGGTCTGTGCGGAAAATTGCCGTGCCACAGATAATTAAAACGGAGTTGGACTGCGCACGAGTTTTTCTTGCAGTAATTAGGTACTGCAGTATCTTTTAACTGTTGGCCTGTATACTTTATTCTAACTTATCCGTTAAACTTTGCATTTGAGTATGTTCATTTAATTTATATCACTTTTACTTTATATTATATAATATGTATATAGGGATCCTATCAAGACCTAAGAAGCCCAAGCCAACCTCACCTGCAAGTGGTGCACCTGCCGATCAACGATCGAGGCTCTGGCGAGCATAACAGTGCCCGGAAAACGGCAACAGGCTCGCCACCTATAACGTGGGACCAACTATATAATTAAGGAAGTGTATGCCTCTGCCTACCCCTACGAGGAAACAGGCGTGAATGTATGTATGTACTTTTAATAATTCATACTTAATTTTTTATTATTTCAAATTTGACTTGTAAGGATCATATTGATGGTTACAATAAATTTACGTAAAATAATATTTATTTCACAGTAACGTATAAACGTTGGCTTGCAAGGCAAGTTGTATTTTTTTTTATTAAATTACATTTCTTCTGTTCATACTTAGGTATGCTTATAAAATAGTAATAGTAAAACATTAACACAACACAAATAGTAGTAGAAAATTATTAATAGAGAAATCCTACCAGATGATGGGCAGCTGCATCTCGTTGCTTGCTGGCTGGAACTGGAACCACCAACCCGCCTGCCCAGCGTGGTGATAATGATAATACCCTCAATAGAATGTGGAAAGCAGGCCAATATTCAGCAGTGGCCTTCACATGGCAGAAATGATAATGAATAATGATCCAAAGAGTAAGTTTACAAAAGAGGATATTTTGAATGCAAATTTTCAGTGCATTTATATGAAAATGTTAGTTTTACTTGACTAGAAAAACATATATGTTTCTTTTGGAGCCTGCTTCTTTACGGGGCGCGGTTACGCGATATGATTGGTTTACTAATACATACGTACTGCTACAAAAATACGTCTTGCTATCAGATTTTTTCGAGCTCGAGTATAACTTAAATCTGACAGATCACTTTGATTTGAAGAGACGACCGATATGACGTGGTGGCGAGTATACCCGCACTCCACTCCTGACGTCGTGGGTTCGATTCCATAATCACTATGCTGGGCAGCCGGGTGGTGATCGCAGTTCCAGCCAGCACGCGACAAGATGCAGCTGCCCATCATCCGGTAGGATTTCTCATCGTAGACTCTTCGATTCCTCGTGAGATGAAAGCGGGTGGCACTTTCCTAGGCCGGTATCACACAGCACTTCAACACAGTCTCATCTTTAATAATGTGATTCAAATTTGTGAGAGAAGTCTAATGTAATGTAATAATTTTTACTTAAATTTGATTTGACAATTGGTTATTGACGTCACAGTTTATCTCATTATGTAATATCGCTTCTTTGCTTCAATAACGTGATAAGTCAAAAAGAATGATTTTTTTTTATTTGATAACTGAAACCGCCGTGTTCGGTTTTATTTTCTCTAAAAACGCGATATTTTTTACGTCAATAACCGAGAATCTACGCGCGAAAAAGACCGAGCATCCGTGTTACATCGTAATATCATGTTGTCCCTTACTCTCCAAGTGTTTTGTTTCAACAACGCAGCAAATCAGTTGTCACTACGCACGGGAAGAGGACAGTGCTCTTGGTTTTCGGCAAAATCGTGACATCACGATAATGTCACTGTTTGATTGCAAAGGTATGTATTTATGCAATAAAATTATTTTATTCTATACTGTGATATTTGTTTTTGACGCAATGTTGTAGAAATATTATTTGAAGTGTGAATTGCTACAAATTCTCATGTCACATTGTTGCCGAAAAAAAAAAATTTAATGCTGTGTTATATCGGGATGCAACGTTGTATATGATTTAACTTTTTATAATTTAAAAAACTAGTTACAGATATTTTCTAATGTTTCGTTTTTCCAGAAATAAATATTTATATTGACGAAAAATATGACTAATTATTACGTTGTTTGTGCTAAGATAAATTACTATATTCACTCGTTTTTTTCAGATGGGTTCGCGGTCTAAAAGGCTAGTTGAACTAGCAATAACTTTAGCCCTGAATTCTAGTATTCCGATTGCAGCTATTGACACAGGTACGCAATGTTTTAGTTTTTACCATAATACCATAATCTTTTGACTTTGAAAGAACGTTAACTCTATGATTAAGTAAGCATCTGTAATAATGTCTGTGAGAATTTATAAGTGTGCGGTTCATGTGGGAGAATGACTGTGTGTAAATGTGTGTGAGTATGTATGCCTCTCTAATCAGTTTTCTATTATACAAGATGTACCTAAGTAACTTTTTTTTTAAGAATTGGACTCAATGTTAAACTTAGAGGAAATAACTTTGAACAAAGAGGACCATATTTCAAATTTGAATAACAGAACTTTAAGTATATAAAATAATGACGCAACAAGATAAAACATTGAACCGATAGTTTTCAATCGACAACGCTGTGATTCTACCACTAGTTGCAGCTGTTCTTCAAATAGCACATCAAGTAGCTCGTCAAGCAAATCATCTAGCACATATTTTTTATAAAGTTAATTTTACTTGATTTAATCGTATTATTTAATAAAAAATATCTGTCTATGAATATACATAATCTTTTTAAACTACAGATAGTGACGATTCAGTCAAAGACCCAAACTTAGAAGTTAAGGTGGCAAGACACAGTAATCACAGCAATTCAGGTTCTGACAATACAGAAGTGAATGAAAGAGGTAATATGATACAAAATGGACAAGAATGCAATGATGATACGCCCCAACACAAATTGAACTGCCTATTATTAGCGGCAATCATGATGAGTTGACAGACGCAGGTTTTAGCTCAAATAATACCGGAAAAAAAGAAGAAGACAAGAAGGAAATATTTAACTAAAGGTCACAGTCAAAATGAGTGACATATAAATATTTAACTAAAGGTCACACTCAAAAAAAGGGAGAAATAAAACGACCGTTTAAATCTGGCCCTATGTATACCCCTGATGCCTTTATTGGCGCTATTAAGGCTTCGAGGAAGAAAAGTGAGCCCTTCCATGTCAACGAATTTAGCCGATTTCTATGATTTAAAAAATTTTAGCAATCAGATCAACTTTTCTTTGTTAAAAGATGAAAATAATAAATGAGTCAAGGTAGCAGGATTACAGGTGATAAGAGTGCAAAAAAAGATAATCAAAAAGAATAACAATAATATTTTAGAATTGAAAAATGCATACGACGAAAAACCTGGTATATCTCATAAAAAAAGACTGATCTAATGGATTTGGTGAATAAAAATCTCATCCCAAGATACCATGGGCTCTTTTATGATTCTTTGTAACTTAAGGGATGAGTTTATTTTTTTTAATAGCTGGTTTTTAAGACTGATTAACATTGTTATTAATGAACTGATGTTCCTAAGTCAAAACAAACTATGTTATATAAAGTGATATTAACGTAATAATATGATTTAAACTGTGATTTTTCTTAAATAAGAACCTCACCAATTGCCATAATAAATATCTTTATTGTTCCTGTTTTGCCTCTAATACTTACTTGTTATGGACATTATTTTTAAATATTGTTTCTGCGGATAAAAGTAATTTAATTGTAAATGTTTGCATACTGATTAATTTTGGAAGAAATATTTTAATTTTTAAGTTGATGGTTTTTATTACATAATTTGATAAGAAATAAAGCATATATAAGGTTTGTGCTAAATTATAATATTATATTCTTATTTTTGCTTTTTATGTGTTATTGTTCAGTTTGTAACGTTTTCAATAATAAAACCACAAAAAAACTAAAATGTATTTTCTTCGACAGCACTGCATTTGATATTAAATTAGTACCTTAACAAAAATAATATCATTAAAATCGTGATAATATGTCAAATTATAACACACGTGGTATGATACATTTTCACGAAAAATGTGACATTATAGCACCCTCGTTTTTAAACTGTAAAATGTTCACTAAATTATCATAATGATCAGACCTTTATTATATTTTCAGAAAGCTTAGAAATCAATACTTGTAATTAACCTCAAGTTATCAAAAAAAATATAACCGTTTCGACATCAATAATTTTCTAAACTTTAAAAACGGTCTCCTGTAAAATTTAGTTTTTTGAGATAACACATTATTGAAGCAAAGAAGCGATATATACAGCTCGCCACTTTTCTTGCAACAATATAGACCAAGCGCTCGTAGCTCTGCGGTGCTCGGTGGTCGGAAACGATCACTGAAGTACAGCAGAGTTTACAGAAGTCAGTCCTTGGATGGGTGACCGTTTGTGAGGCATTTGATATCGAGCGCTTCCGTGCTTCGGAAGGCACGTTAAGCCGTTGGTCACGGTTATCACTAAATGTGGTAGTCAGTGTGGTGGCGTAATTGTCGGCAGGTGCACCACTTGCAGTTGAGGATGGCTTGGGCTCCTAGGATCTTAGTAGGATCCCTATACACCCTACCCTACCCATACCCTATCCCTACAAATTATGTAATCAAAATCATTCAGTAAAATTGATAAAATAATCTTAACTAGGGTAAAATATTCTTAATTTTTTGAGGCAGTTTTTAGACAAGATTCAAGTGCGATCAAGGGTGGAGTGTGGAGGTGGTAGCTTGAGTATGGCATGCTCACTTAAATGTCTTTGCGGTGGTGGCCTCATGCGTCGGGTCGTTACGTTCCCTAAAACATGGTGGCGAAACGAGGGCTGGTTCATGCGTCATACTCGTGAACGGGTGCCGCCAGTGGGGACTGGTCTGCTTATATCTACTATGTTTATTCGTAATCATGCTCGTATAACTTAACAAAGAGTTATTTTCTTGTTTTATTTAAAATCTTATGACTGCAGAACACAGGCTTTTGTAAACTTGGCAAATTGCTTTACTACTAAGTACATTTTCTTGTAACTGGCGGGAGAAAAAACTAACCTTGACGATTTTCTTGCCCGTTCTTTTACGATCAAACTCCCACCCGCTGTGAATGGACGCGCTAGTTTCTAAGTTTTGACCTTCATAAGAGCTCTTTTGAGCTAAACTTTAGTAAATGATTTTAAATTTAAAAAAAATATATATATTATTCCTATTTTTAGGATGGTTTCGCTAAATATCTCCTCGACGCACTTGATAGACTGCAAGCCGAGCTGATTGGGGTTCCGGAGGTTATAGTCTCTTAGAACATCTATTTACGTATTGGCATTACTTTTCTTAGTCTTCTCAATTTATAGAAGAACTTTTAAATTTAATCCTGCTCTCTTCTTTCCACTCCCAAACTACATCGACAACCGATTTATAAATTACGAAGGCTTCATAATTATCTTCTAGCACATATGTTTTCCAGCTTTTATATTACCAGATAATTGAAGCGGGGAGAGAACAAGCATTTATGAACGCTATCTTAAGTGGGATAATTTAATATTCGCTTAAAATCAAAATTATCCCAGGTACAAAAAAATTCGTAACAAACAATTAAACTGATGATCTTTAGCAAAAATTACTGATTCTCGTTTATCTAATAACAAAACATTATGACTTATTTTTTATGTAATGTGACGTTCTTCTACTTTTTTCGGCGCGATTGGTCTTAACAAAATTTATAAAAATAGAAATTATTATTCGGAATTTCGGACTTCGTTTATTTTTATAAAATCGGATTCTCCGAATATTTTGTGAAGAATTTTATGCTAAGTTTCAAATATCGAATCGTTCAGGGTTCCAATTTTCAAATTTGAACTTGGAACGTCCAGTTCGGATGACGCGCAAAAACTGACCACGCAATGCCGCTCGTCATCTGCAAGGGACAGAGGTCTCCATGGAGTCGTATCGAAATTATTATGTTTTCTAGTGACTAGTTATGATTTTAAGATATTTTTTGTGATGTGATGCCCAATAATGAATAGGAACAGTCTCTCTCAAATGACACGGAATTCTCTCTTCTTAGCTGTGGCCGTTCTATACTGTTACAATTGTACGATCCCCAGTGAGTTTATAAAATTAATTACCTATATGTATCATTCGTTATTAAGCGAAATGTTTAGTATTTTTTTTAAGCATTTATACTTTGAATGTGCTTACGTATCCCTTTAATTAGTATAAGTAAAGTGTAAAAAAATCCTGAATAGGATCCTTATCGACATAGTAATATCTCATTTGCTTTAAAATTTTAACGCCTTTAGCCCCCTTTAAACCGGTACACATTACCAATTATAGTTTTTAGGAGAACATTTGGCACTGCGATGAAAGCTGTTACCAAGTAAGACTACTTCCATAGTAATACATACATAAATAATATCAAGCCTGATTTCCCAAAAGGGTAGGCAGAGGCATTTAACATATACGCCCATATTTCGCCAACTATATTGTTAGTCCCATGTAATTTTGCCTTTTACCGGCAACTTTCATGTTCGGAGCCTTGTCCGTCGTTCAGCAGGTGCAACACTTGAAGGTGAGGCTTGGACACTTCAGATCTTAATAGGATCCCTATACATTCTTTATTCCTTAGTATTATTGCATAATAACTATCATTCTTAAAACAACCGAAGGTAAATAAAAAATCCAGACAGACTCCAATACAGTCTCTGTTCTTCAGAAATATGCCGCCTAGCCGCACAGACTATGCGCAAAAAGGTCGTCCTTACCAAACCTCCTTTATCACATACGTTCCAAGAGGGAGCGAGACAGATACTCTTTTAACCAGGACTGAACCGCGCGCGACCTCCTTACTAACTAACGCCAACAACACTCATCGCGAACTCTTTTCGCCACACTTGCACACTATCTAAGTAACTATTTATATCAACGCACTGGATATGTGTTTGAGGAAACCAAGCAATGTATGCCGTGCAACGGCAGTTATACAGATATGTTTTATTGCTTATTACCACGGCTGGAAGAGATATATAGTACTCAAAGCGTTATGCAGACCTCTTTAGTGAATGCTGTTGTGGAGCATTTCCTTCTGTAATCAGAGGAAGAATCAAGCTAGCAGCTAGAGTTGCCATATGATTATGACCTCGTAATATTCATACCAAGCTTACTATTATTATATAATACTAGCTGTTACCCGCGACTTCGTCCGCGTGGAATAGTATCTTTGGGTAGCATTTACAACCCCCTTTTCGCAATAAAAAGTAGCCTATATCATTTCTCAGAGTCTAGACTATCTGTATACCAAATTTAATTTAAATCCGTTCAGTAGTTTTGGCGTGAAAGAGTAACAGACAGACAGACAGACAGAGTTACTTTCGCATTTATAATATTAAGTAAGGATAAGGATTAAAAAAAATTAAATGCATTATTAAAATACTAAGTTTCTTTACAATTAAAGGAATATCTATTGCAAAATGCTAACTACAGTCTAAACGAATTATTTCTAATATAATCTCTTTGCCTTTTCAACATTTATAATCATAATTCTTCATTGTTTCATTTGGTGTATAATTAGGGCTTAAATTTAACATTTTGTCCTCATATGAACCCTGCAAGGGTATCACAATTTAAAATAGGAACACATTTCTTTCTTATATTATATATAGAAATTAAAAACATTAAAATTTTAATAACTATACATATATTCATATTTTGCTATTATGTTTCTACTAATTATATTAAATGTATTTAACTATTCAATCATATATTTATTAGATTATAATGTCTAAGAATGTAGGTATTGTTAACCTTTTTTTTTAAACTTCAGAAAAATGCATTTACGCATACCCAACCGGTCGGGGGTCCGGACAGCGGTTATGTGGGGCTCCTGCAGGAACTTTTCAGCCTACCCACTAAAAAACTGACGACGCCTGTCACTTGTTGGCAAAAAGGCAGGACCATGGTCTTACATCAGCCCATGGCCTCGCCAGTGGCAACGACCGCTCCTGTGTTGGGAAGGTAGCGGACCTCCTCAGAGGTGTGCAGTAATTACACCCACTCCTACCTCTCAGGCGTAACACTACCGAAGTGCATTGAATTTCTTGGAGGATCCCATATTAGGTGGCAGGTGCCCCCGCACCCACCCCCTAAGACTCTCTCGACGGGACATGCTGGACGGCAGGTCCACGAGCCTTTCTGCCCCGAAAACGACGGATCCGGAGAGACTGCGGATCTCTCTCTCTTTCTCGCTCTGCGGCCTCTTTTAGGTAATGTTAACCTACTAATATTGGATTGGAAGAAAGCAAACCTACTTTTAAAGGGTTGCTTAAAAATACTTTCTTGAGGAGTCATCGTCTGATTGAGTCTTCATATCACAAATACTATTATTTCATTTAATTTATTTTTTGCATATCACTTTATTTTTGTGTACATGTTGTTTATTAATAACACATTAAATTCTATGTAAGTTTATATGTTTTCTTGTTCGTACCTACTGCCTCATACTTTCTGCTGCTGCTGCTATGCCCTTACAGGGCGTCACATTGTATCTATCCATATTTGTTGTTACCACCTACTTTCATGTGACATGCAATAAATGATTTGTATTTGTATTACTTACCCAAAGGTTAACTGGTAGCGAATTCATTGCAGCATTAATTTCGCTATTGTATTTTTTTTTAAATTTGTGTCATAAAGTTTAAATAAATAAATAAGGTGTATAGGGATCCTTCAAAGACCTAAGTAGCTCAAGCCAACCTCACCTGCAAGTGGTGCACCTGCCGATCAACGGACGAGGCTCTGGCGAACATAACAGTGCCCGGTAAGCAGCAATAGGCTCGCCACCTATTACGTGGGACCAACTATATCATTGGCGAAGTGTGAGCGTGTAATATGCCTCTGCCTACACCTTCGGGGAAACAGTTGTGAATGTATGTATGTATGTATGTATTAATTAAACAAAGATAATTCTTTACTTAAATTTATTCTTTAATTAAAAAGCTTTACTTGTAAATTACATTAAGTACCTATCTTACCCACAACTTGACGATGAAACCACCTACTTACCTATAACTTAGAGATGTAGATTTGACGATAATATCAAACATTCGTGCAGGTAAGCAATGAGCAGTTGTATGTTACTACAGTTCTCACGGCGTCTAATACATATCACATAGAGCTGTAAATGAGGATAAATTGTTCAGTCAATACTTCAGTGCATAAATGTTAGTAACATGAAATTCATTGCATTTATTTCATCGTCGTCACATTTTTTAAAATTATTTAATAATCCTTTATTGCACCAAACAATTTTAATTATTACATGAGGTATATAAAATAACATGTATAAAGTTGCAAAATTAGCCTTTTCGATAGTTAACGTTATATTGGAGATATTTCCTTATAATAACCATTCTAGGCAGGCGAGTTGATGATAGCAGATTCAGCTGGTACGTAAAATGACGCTGTTGACCATCATCTGATAGGATTTTTCTTCGTCGACCCTTACGACTCCTCGTGAGATATGACTGCGTAGCACTATTCTAGCCCTTACCACACGGCACACCTTTATTTTTGTTAAGTAAATCATTAAGCTTAATTAAACAGTACTACATGTCTGTGTTAAATCTCTACTTCTCTCAGATATATTAGAAGTGTAAAAGTAAAATAAATAAATAGAGAAACATTTAACACACTAAAGTATGTTTTAATCAACTACGACAAAACATGTTCAACAATTTTATCTGTCTCTTTATAGTAACACTAACTTACTTGTACACTAATGTTTCCTGCGAATTAACCATTTCTCCGAGGTAAACTATAATAAGGTGAGGAAGGTGAAAAATAATTATAATTATTATGCAATTCTTGTTCATCTCTAGACGCCAAATATACTTTAGTTTTTTACTTATATCAAAAATTCTTAAACCACGATCTTTTGAGGCATCCTGTAAACTGTTATGCATACATATCGCAAAGGCGTATAAAAAGCCTACGCCTTATTCACATCAAAATCATTTATTTTCAAATCATTCCATTTTATTAAATAGTTGTGGAGCCTCTTGTCGCTTACCAGGAGCTGTTATTTGCCGGTAGGTGCTATATTTGCAAGTTGGCTCACAAGATACACTCTCAATATAAAAATCCTGCATTGCGACTCTATAGTGCATATAGTCGTAGTCACACGGTAAATATCGACAATGGTACGCAAAAACCATCGATTCTCACATTCGAGAACTTTCACCTCGATCTCAAACGATTTATATAACGCAAGTGCTCCTATCTAGACTATAGACTGATTTCTATTCTAACATCAGACTAATTATAAGTTACTATAGTTGTATTGTTGGTTGTGTCAATTCGTGTGGAAAATTATGACGTGTCTGTGACTACAGGAGAGTGGGACCGGAGAGTGAGACTGAAGAGTGCGTCAGGAGAGTTAGACAGGAATGTGAGACAGTATAGTAAGGCCTTTTTTTTTATCGTCGGTTTAAAAAATGCTGTTTACGCACTGTCTCCCGGCCAATAGGGGGACCGGAAGGGGAGTGTGGGGCTCACTGCGGCAGACGCGACCACCGCAGTCCTACCCACTAAAAAACTTCCGACGACGCCCACCGCTGTTGAAAAGGGGCGAGGCACCAATGCCTGGGTTTGTAGCTTCTGGCACCCCGCCCGCGGCCAACACTCCCCGGATGAGAACCGGGAGGACCTCCTCAGGGAGGCGCTATGTGATGCGCCCCCCCTACCTCCTTGTGCGGCCATGGCGTAACTGGCCGACTTCTGGGAGGGTCTATGGCTAGACAGAAGGGGCCCCCTGCCCCCGCCGCCTAAGACCCCCCGGGCGCTGCCTGACGGGCCCTCCTGGCCCGCCCGCTGCGCCAACGGCGTAGCCGTAGAGAGAGCGGTCGGGAGAGGGAGCGAGAGATCCCGCTCCCTCTCCCGCTCCGCGGCCTCCTTCTGCGACATCACCACTTCGCAGAAGGAGGAGTAGAGTGAGGCCTGAGAGTGAGACAGGAGAGTGAGACATGAAAGTGAGACCGAAGAGTGAGGCAGGAGAGTGAGACAGGAGAGTAATATAGATGGGCTTTGCTCCTATTTGCATCAGAAATCGCAGAGGTCATTATTTGAATAGGTGATCCTTTGTGTGGCAATTATATCGAGCGTTTTCGTGCTTCGAAAGGCAGGACGTCGATTTCGGTTACCACTATAATTGGTTTCCGTTAAGCGATATTGGGCGAATTGCAAACTTCTGATAGCAGGCCGTGATGCACCTGCCTCCGGCAATCCGCACTCCACGTATATGAACTGAATCTCGCTAACCTTGTTGTGTAACAGGAGGCTCGTGCTCAGTAGTGAGTGTGTGTGAACACGCCATTGAAGAACCATATTTGAATTTAGAGCATTTCAACGCTACGTAAAAAACAATTGGGGAGGTCTTTATTTTACATCTGAGGTTTTAATGATAACGATAATTCATGTCCGTATTCATAAAAATGAGGTTGTATTATATCGAAATTCAACAATAATAGTTGACTGTAAGCAATGTGTAAGTTTCATCTACTTTTACAAATGATTTAACGAATTTTATATACTGCTACGACTAGTCGTTCGATCATCGAATGGTTTTGATGATGGTGATTGAAGCATATCGTTAAAATAAGGATCTTCCGGTGGAACCCAAAAATTATTTAAGAAATTAAAAAGTTATATAAGTATTTTATTGTGGGGTGTATAGGTATCCTACTAATATCTGAGGAGCCTGAGCCAACCTAACCTGCAAGTGGAGCATGACATAAAAATACTCGATAAGCTTTCTTCGGATAGATAATCATCGGAAGACTGTCTCCCGCTGTGGGGTAAGCGGAAGGGTGTGTTAGACTTTAATTGACTTAAAAACCATCCATGTTCCTTCTTGAGCCATGTCTCGGAGACCCTTTCGAACAGTCCCGCAATGTACCTAATTACCTGATGATCATTTTCATTTCATCATTATGGCTCATCATCAACAACATCCAGTTGGTGATGAAACTGAACTTACGCGCTTATGGTGCTGGTCTGTTCACTCAGATTTGGCTGAATATCGAGCAACGTAATGCATGTATTTCGGCAATAATATATGCCATTTGAAGGAAAAATCTAGCCAGCGCCATCTAGCCCAAAACCAAGCCGACTTCGTAGTTTGAGTACTAGACAACGATAATCATATCTACATACTCTTTTTTTTTGTAAATGCTTACTTTTAATATGTAGGTACACACAACTATGTGGCCTGTGTGGGAATCGAACGCGTCATTATTCGTAAGTCGTAAGAGTCAACGAAGAGAAATCCGACCGGGTGATGGATAGCGGCGTCATCCTGCGTACTGGCTTTACCAACTGAACTGCGATCACCAACCCGCCTGCCCAGCGTGGTGATTATTTGCAGATACCCTCATTAGAATGTAATCTATTGGGGAAGCTAATGTTCAGCAGTGGACTTTATAAGGCTGCTATCCTGATGGTTGTTCTTAAAGTTCTATACATAGATGCAATAGTGTTGACAACGATTTTTACCCAAATACACTAAATTGATTGTGTACCGTTTAATGTCAGTGAAATGTCCTAATACACTAAATTGTTGTGTACCGTTTAATGTCAGTGAAATGTCCTAATACACTAAATTGATTGTGTACCGTTTAATGTCAGTGAAATGTCCTAATACACTAAATTGATTGTGTACCGTTTAATGTTAGTGAAATGTCCTAATTCATTGTCCATCTCTTATTTAAGGGTCGCAGTTTTCAGCTCTGGTTTCCTTTGTATCTTTGTATATCTGAAACCGTTGGTCCCGGTTATCACAAAATGGGGTAGTCATTAAGCCATGTTAGAGGCCTAAATGGGCGGATTGAAAAATTCTATCAGCAGGACGCCATACACCTGCCTCCGCCAATCCGCACTGGGTCTGCGTGGTGGAGTATGACCCAATACCCTCGCACCTTGATATGTGAGAGGAGGCTCGTGCTCAGTAGTGGGACGTTAATGGGCTGAGATGATGATGATATCTGAAACAAATGAATGTTAATTTCCATGTAATAATAACATAAAATAAAATATACTTTATTGTCGTTAATATCAACAGGATCATTTAGATTTGTAATTTTTTTTAAATCGAAATGGAAACATAACATTTTTTTAAAAACAATGAACTAGGTAACAAGGTACCATTATAAAGAAATAGATAGAAATAAAAGCATGTCTATCAATTAGGCAATGTCTATCAGAGTTTGAATTCAAAACTAAGTACTTCATTGTCGTTTTGTTTTGATTCCCTCCTGACTAAAAGAAATCTGTAAAATTAATTACATGCGAAAAATTTAATATCTATTTAGATATTTGTATGAAATATTGGGCGCGTCTTGGGATACCTTTTTGGAAAAGCTGAAAGTCAGTATTTTGCTTCCACAGGGCAAAAAACTCGCATAGCTTTAGCCATTCTGCCACATGGACACAGTGCTATGGTGTTCTACTCTTGTACACAAAGTTTTTATAATTTTTGTAATTATTTATTTGCATTGAACTTTTTGACATTGATAATGTTTTTATTATTGTAATTTTATTTTGTTGTGTTCTTTGTTTCAATAAATATTTCATCTATCTAACTATGCGATATGCATTGACCACGGGGTACTGTTGTACAGAGAAATAAGTAAACTATTCTACAGTAAACAATGCTTCTTTAATGTCATTTATATGATATAACTGCTTAGATACATTTTCTATTTTTTTCGTTAACTAACACTTAAATAGAAACGTTCTTATTAACACTTAAAACATAAAAAAAACGAGTTCTTTTCCATTAGGAATAAATTAAGAAGTAATAACAATTAACTAGTATATTAATCATGAGAGCCGTATCAGAGTTAGAGCGACCGTTATAAATTGACCTTTGGCGTTTGAAACACCTGTTTTTTGCGCGATCAACGGAATTAAACTGCATAGGTAACTTTTATATAGAAATGTCAACGCTTCCGTTCGTGTGATAGTCGGTTTAATATGACAGCGGAGGAGTGGAGTCGACGATTTTTTATTATTTTTTCTCTTTAATTATTACCTGTTCTTATTTTTAGATGTAGATATAGTTATGTATTTATTTTTTATATTGGTATGCCCTTGCTGGCGTGTTTTGGCCAGTTAACTTATATAATTTTAAATAAATATAATCTTATTAATAAGACAACCTTAGTGTCTCTAAAAACGTATAACACATTTGATCTGATATCAAGCTTTTTTTTATGCTTTCAAAAAATTATGAAGATTCATTGCAAGTTTACTATTGTTAATCGGTGAACGACTGCCGTGGCATATATGTATATTTTATAGATCGGTATTATACTGATTTGATAGGTTAAACAGCTTATCTTACTTCTTGTAAACTATCCATTTAACTTTTCAAAATAGTTATATCGGTTACATAGCTCACAGAATTAGAAATGGTAAATGGTCCACAAACCAATTCAATTCATTTATTTCCAAGAATATGGTATCCATAATGGTGTTATAAATAATTACAATAATCGGCATATTCTGCCACCGTCGGCGTGGCAATGTTGGGCTTACATTGATATAAATATTGTCATATTATACTTTTAACTATTTATAATTACATGTCATATCAATTAATTAACAGAGTTAATTTCACATAGTGTCAAGATAACTCATACTAAATAAATTACATTTTGTGTTCTAAAAATAATTTTGTTGAATAATAATATTAATTAAATAAGGCTTAGTGTAAAGACAGATTTTAAATTTGAATAAAAATACTTTTATTGCTTGATATGCTAACAGTACAACAAATTAAGACACCCGATTTCGAGTAAGGGAACACTTACCACTTTCAAAACACATATTAAAAAAAATGAAATAGCAACATTAGCGACTCCACTAGTATCTAATCATACCTCGCCTATTTCTTTCATGGTTCATAACCCAAGTGTCCGGCATAGCTCTATGAAAATTATAGCGTGCGGCAAACTGGATTCCTAGGCTTAACCTTTACCGAACGTTGACCAGCCGTCTAGGTAATACCTTCCTAACCGTAATACCTTCATTGAGTAATATCGGTATTATCTATATATTGTGAGTTGTGTGTGTTTTTCATACCCCAAAGGTGGAACTCAAGCCTTTGGCCCACCTGATAGTGGTCAGCAGCAGCCTATGCAGCACTTGCAACACCAGGGGAACAGCACCTTCACCAGCGTTGCCAACCCTTTAAAAACCAATTCCTGCCTTTTTCCTTTTAAAATTACAGCTGTAATCTGTTAGGCAAACCTCGCCAAAGAGCTTCTTTGACAGTCTAAGGGTACGTGACCAATTCCAACCTGACCAACCAAACCTGTTATTTCCATTTACTTCTGTGCCAATAGCGGTCGGAAAAAGCAGAGCTTACACAGGTCTTTGAACGGGTTTGAGCCGTCCTTGTTAGTATGCTCCATGAAACTTCTAGCGTGCAGAATACTGGGTTTCCAGGCCTTTACCATATCGGCGGCGGTGACCTCTCGCGTTCGGCCCTGGTGGAGACCATGGTCCGGAGTGAGAGGGAATGGGATGCTGTCGCCTCCTTCTGCGAAGCAGTCATGCTAGCAAAGGAGGCGGCGGAACGAGAGAAGCCAGATCCAGCGCCTACTAAAGGCGACAGGTCGCGTCGACGGCACGTTCCTGTTCCACGCGCGCCTCAAAGAGATTTCAGTAATTTGTAAGAGGTTAGGTCGACACATCGTTTAGTTTCTAGGGCAGCATAACTAACATATAGAATGAGAGTAACCATCTGTTTTCTTTAAAATTAAATTTTCTAAATGCGTTTTTTTTATAATTTATTTCTCTTAGTTTTTCATTTTTGTTGTGTTTATATTTTATTTTATGTGTAAATTTGTAGCTTGTTTTTTTGTTTGTATTTTTTAGTAGTAGTTTTTTTATTCTCGTGTTAGTCTAATTTATTTTTGTCTTGTGTTTATTAATTTTGTTTTCAATTATTATTGTACATCACGATGTACCTTTTTGTGTCCTTAACTTTTCTGTCCACTTAAGGTTGCCTGGAAGAAATGGCTTCAAGCGATAAGGCCGTCCATTGTATATAACCTGTTTAATTTTCTTGTCTTTATGTGTAATCTTTATCATGGTGTACAATAAAGAGTAAATCATTATTATTATTATAGATTTGGGGAATTCCCTGTCGGCGTATGTGTGTTCACAGCTTCTGTAATATCCCCAGGACTTTTAAGCGGAGCGTGGAACAGCATTTATAGGCCATGGCGGCCTACCTTATTGATTGCCACCGAGCTTATTCCACAGTACGAGATACTCTCCTTTTATTTGGACTGCTTCGACGACTTGCCATCAGGGGGCCTACCGCTGATTTCAATGGATTACCGGTAATCCATCTAGATCAAACTTTGTTTACGTTTATTAATCCGTACCGGGGAATCTGCCGACAGCCACCTCTCATTCATGACCTTTAGTCCGTGACAGACCAATAGGTAAATGGAGTACGCCATTTTGTTTCGATTTCCATGAGTTCGGCGGTACGACAGAATCAATTCGAAATTCATTTTGCCTTAAAATCGATTGCCATCGATAGGCGGTAGGCCCCAGGCAAGATTGACTACTATGACGAGTCACATACAAAATACATATAGTAAAGGTGTAAGATAGTTTCATGGTAAGCATTAAACTTAATTACGACAAGTCGAGCTTTAATTAACTTTAACTTTTTAATTAATTGCGTTTGGCAGACCGGAACTGCTGAAATATTAGATGATATCCAGATAAGAAACGGGAGTATGCATTAAACGTCGAATAATAACCGTAAATACTAACCCGTTATTGTATAAAAAAAGTTAAAGAGCGTAAATAATTATAATTGGAATTTGTTTTGTACATATCATTCCATCGTGTTTTTGTAAACCCATAAGAAAAGGACAAAAGGTGCTGATACTGCTGACGGGTCAGAATCAGAATTGATTTGCTAAAATACTGTGACAAATAGTGTTACATAGACATACAAGTATTAAGGGCAAAATATAGTGGCCCGCAAAATTTACATTAAATTAATATAAAATTAGATAATCCGATGTTTAATAATGTTTTTTTTGTTATTAAGACAATGATGATACAGTTAGAACGCAGATTCTGTATTCTCCCACATCACATCATCATACATCGTTCATTCATCACAATTCAACACAATGTGGTGTGTATAGGGATTCTACCAAGAACTGAGGAGTCCAAGCCAACCTCACCTGCAAGTGGTGCACCTGCCGATCAACAGACGAGGCTCTGGCGAACATAACAGTGCCTGATAAGCGGCAATAGACTCGCCACCTATAGTGGGGCCAACTATATAATTGGCGCACTGTGGGCGTATAATCGACGACCGATATGGCGTGGTGGCAAGTACTCCTGAGGTCGTGGGTACGATTCTCACACAGGACAAATATTTGAGTGTATAAATATGAATATATGTTCTGGTCTGGGTGTTTTCTTATGTATATTAAATATGTATTAACAAAAAAAAAGTATTTATGTATGTTTATCTGTTATTTAGTATCCATAACACAAGTTCTTAATAATACTTATCTTGGAACTCAATATTTTGTGTAAGTGTCAGAAATATTTATTTATTTATGTGATATGACTCTGCCTACCCCTTCGGGGAAACAGGCGTGAATGTATGTATGTATTCAAAGTGGCACTCAAGGGTGCCCACCTGATGGTCTCATCAGCCTATGGACCCTTGCAACACCAGCTTTATGACGCTGAAAGGGCACCGGCCGAATCAGTTCGAGAGTTTGAGAGTGCTCGAACTACTGCTTTGGTACTGAACTGCCATAAAAACTGCAGTAGACTACACAACTACACGCCACAATAGGCCTGTATTAGAAACCTTATGTCACGGTGACTGTGAGAAACCGCACTTTCTTAGAAAATGTCTAATTGCCCCCTTATGTGATTGGCAGACAATGGATATCGTTATTAGTATTGATTGGGTTCCTCATATGCTTCTTGTAGTGTAATTACTTAAAATTACACAGTTAAGCTGATTTATATTTAGTTACAAAAAGACAACATTTAGATGTATGATTTATATCATTAAGAACTGGTAGTATGGATATTACATAACAGATGAGAGAAGCGCTCGTAGCTCTGCGGTGCTCAGTGGTCGGAAACGATCACCAAAGTACAGCAGAGTTTGCAGAGGTCAGTCCTTGGATGGGTGACCGTTTGTGTGGCATTTGATATCGAGCGTTTCCGTGCTTCGGAAGGCACGTTAAGCCGTTGGTCCCGGTTATCACTAAATGTGGTAGTCGTTAAGCCATGTTAGAAGCCTAATGGGCGGCTTGATAAATTCTAACAGCAGGACGCCATACACCTGCCTCCGCCAATCCGCACTGGGTCAGCGTGGTGGAGTATGACCCAATACCCTTGCACCTTGGTATGTGAGAGGAGGCTCGTGCTCAGTAGTGGGACGTTTATGGGCTGAGATGATGATGATGATGATAACAGATGAGAGTGTGACAAATGTTTATGCTTTTTTACAGAAATATTTGTCCTGTGTGAAAATTGAACCCACTACCCCAGGAGCAGAGATCCGGTTTAGTGACCTTTACGCTATATTTGTCGTGAAAATGAATTAAAGTGCAAAAGAATCCTACATCTTTGGAGTCCAAACCAACCTCACCTGCAATAGATGCGCCTTATTTTTTTTTTGATTTACGTCGGTAACAAAACGCATTCACGCACTGTCTCCCGGCCTGCAGACACGACCGCCAGCAGTAATACCCACTAAAAATCTTCCGACGACGCCCGCCGCTTGTTGAGAAAGAGGCAGGGGGCCAGTACCTGGGTCGCAGCTCTGACACCCTGCCTGCGGCCAACCTCCCCCGGACCAAAACCAGGAGGACCTCTTTAGAGAGGCGCAGTGGACGCGCCCATCCTACCTCCTTGTGCGACCATAGCGTGTGTGGCCGACTTCTCGGAGGGTCTTTGGTTAGACAGCAGGGGCCCCCTGCCCCCACTGCCTAAGACCCTCCTGGCGCTGCTTGTCAGGCCCTCCTGGCCCGCCCGCTGCGCCCTCCACAGATCCCTCTTAGTTTATCCCCCGGTTGTCAGTACTAAGGGCACCCAGAGTCATCGGTCACTTTGTGTTACCTTTTCCCGGCCTCCGGGAGATACTCAGCTCCCCCACCACGCCAAGGTGAAGACCTGTTCGGGGGGGGTCCAAGGACTGACCCACGTTATACAACTTAAATTTACTAATTATTAACCGCTAAGCAACGATCGCTTCCAGGTGAACTTTATTCCCATAAAAATAAGTGTTCGTGACGTATAATTAAACAGTCTGATATTAATAAATTCATTTCCACATACAAGTTCGTTTCGTTCGATCGTAAATTTTAATCGCACAGTTATGAATTCGTTTAGTGGCTCAGTGCAAGGTGGGTTAAACGATAGTTCAGTTAATTGGTCTTTATATTTATGCAAGCTTGTTTTCATTTGTTGTGACAAAGGATAGGTCTTATGAACTGAGTGGTATTTGTGTAGGTGTGGTGGCGCGAATTCAAATCCTGTGAAAGACTGGAGTAATACTATAGTCTGAAGTAATATCTGCTTGCTATTCTCCGGAGATAAATAGTACAGAATCCAGTTGAAGAACTGATGGCACAGAAGATCAAAAAGAACCCCTTGACGTGTTGGGGGGGCTGAGTACCTCCCGGTAGGGCAGAGGAGACGCTGGGGAAAACGTAACGCCCAAATACCGGCGACTCTGGGTGACCTTAGTATTGACTACCGGGAGGGCAAACTAAGAGGGATCAGTGGAAAGAGCAGCGTGTTCTTATAATATCTATGAGTTAGTAAAAACTTAATAAACAAGGGTAGTCTATCAAAAAAATACACTCAGCGTGTCGTGATTATGTCAAAATATAAAATACCTACTGTTCAACGCGATTAACTGACTATTATAAGTTTTAATTACAAAAGTGAAGCATTCGCTCGGCTCGAGTAAGCATTTTTTAATTAGCTACTAATAAAGTATTAATTCATAGGAACATCATAATTATATTTAATGACTTACGATGATTGTTGTCAGTCAGTTTATTTGGAGTTATAATTCATACGGTGTGATTGGTTATGATTTCTATTTGATTTATCAAATGACGATATAAGCCAGACCTATTGCCGCTTACCGGGCACTGTAATGTACATACGCCAGAGCCTCGTCCGTTGATCGGCAGGTGTACCACTTTCAAGTGAGGTTGGCTTGGGCCCCTTAGGTCTCGATAGGATGCCTGGAGACCCTAAGTATATGTTGTATTTACCTATAATTGTTAGTTACATTTTTTTTTTCTGTGTACTGTGATGGGGATCATCGCATTATCCCGGTTGCCCTCGACTTAAGCTTAGGGCCCAGGGTCTGCTTACAGGTTTAACCAGATTTTGGGTGAATTTCAGTAACTATATGGAGCGACTGCCGTCTGACCTCCGCAAACCAGAGGGAAACATCATACTATGGTTATACCAGCTATCAGGCTATTCGAAGGCACTGATTTCTTAATAACGACTGCCACAGATGTTCATGACAGCCGGGACCAACAGCTTAACGTCCTTTCCGAGGCACAGAGCAAGCGATAATCATGCGCATAACCTTCGAAAATTTATAGATGCGTCAACGGGGTTTGAACTCGAGACCCTCTGAATTAAAAGGAGATCGCCAGTGATGCCTGTGTACATGTGTTTAGTTTTAAAAACAAAGTAAACAAAGTTTGTTTTTAAATGTAATGTAATGTTTGTAAATGTCATAAATACATAAATAATTACTCTACAATTACTGATCTTACGCAGCCCTATCCGTCCATCGGCTTCAAAACTGCAAGCAGCTTCAACTGCAACTTCAAGCTTTCAGAAAAGGTAAATTGTTTTATTTTTGATAAAAGTAAGAATAATGTTCATAATGTATAACTGCACTTGTTTAAAAGAAAGCTGATTAGTATTTGTTGTCAATAAATCATTTCTAACAATTTCACCAATTATTTAGTTCCAAGATAAGTATCATTAAGAACTTGTGCTATAAAGAACGGATAAACATACTTCAATACACTTACTTTTTTTTATACTTAATATACATAGGAAAACACCCAGACCAGAACAAATATTCATATTCATGTACATAAAGATTTGCCCTGTGTGGGAATCGAACCCACGACCTTCGGAGTAAAGTGCAGATATTCTGATCTCCACACCAAATTGGTTGCCTAATTAAACCAAATTGGTTATGGATACTAAATAACGAATAAACATACTCAAACACTTATTTTGTGTAAAAACATACTTATACATTGAAAATACCCGACTAGAATAAATATTCATATTCATGCACACAAAGATTTGTCCTGTGTGGGAATCGAACCCACGACCTCGGGAGCGGAATGCAAATATACTGACCTCCACGCCATATCAGCCGTCAAAATGAAATGTGTTATAACAAATTTCCCTGTTTTAAATCTATAACTTGTATGATTTATAAAAACAGAGTCATCCTTGTTAGATTTCAGGCCTTTGTATGTTGCGGCAAAAGATCTACCATCTCAGTGGTACCTAACCAGGTGTCCTATGTCACAAAAAAGCTATCACCTAATAGTCTATCCACTTAACTACGCAGCGAGTGGCCAATTTAATTCAGTGGCGTCCTGCTGTTAGAGTTTTCAAGCCGCCCCAATAAGGCATTAAACTTGGCTTAACAGCTACAACTTACAGTGCTAGCTAGTTGGTTCTAACCAATGGCACAACTTGCCTTGGCTTTAATTTACGCTGATGCTGAGGGCTCCTACCAAGGTCCTGAGATCCTAAACCAACCTCACCTGCAAGTGAGCACCTGCCGATCAACGCCCGAGGCTCTGGCAATCACAAAAGTTCCAAATAAGCGGCAATAGGCTCGCCAGAGTGGGACCAAAGTGTAATTGCCGAAATGTGGGCAAAATAAGCCTCTGCCTACCCTTTCGGGGAAATTGGCGTATTTGTATGTATGTATACATATTAAATAAAACTCCTCTGGTGGCTTACGTAAGAAAGGCTAGCCTATCTATCATGATTTATCATGATTAAAAAAAAAAATTTTACTTACCTATCATGATTTTACATGATTCTGCTAGAATGACACTATGCAACGTATATAATTGATTATCATAATTTTGATTGACATATATCATATGGCATAAAAACAAATAGCAAATTATTATTTGGCATAACATATTAATAGGCATAAACATTATGACGCAGAATTGTTGAAATTTATAATATTGAAAAACATAATCATTAAATTCATAATTTAGTTTATCATAATTTTACTAAGTATAATTCACAAAGCATAATGGATATTAACATTATGCATTTTCAGATTATGACGAAAAACATTATGCGTTTCAATAGGTAACCTTCTTGAAGAGATTTAAATAAAATATATATAAATAATTATTTTACAATCACATCAATTATGTAGTTCCACGATAAGAATCATTGAGAACTTGCGTTATGGATACTAAATTACGAATAAACATAGTTAAAGATTTTGTTTTCTTATAAATAAGAAGACACCCAGGCTAGCACAAATATTCATGAATATGCACACAAAATTTTGTCATGACTGGGAATCGAGTCCATGACCTTATGAGCAGAGTGCAGGTATACTGACCTCAACGCTATATTGGTCGTCAAATAAACACGTCTTGTTATTCGTAGAACTACTGGAGTGACCACACCAGTAAACTCGGTTTTTCATAATTTCTAAGTCTATTACGTACGTACGTCTCTGAAAGCACGACCCTTAAAAGCATTCCCCTATGAATTACTTTTCTATTTATATATTCGAATGAAATAAAAGGCAAAAGCTCAAACAAAACACAGCCCATTCTTCCCCATTTAACCGTTACCATATTATACAATAATTATCATTGTAATATCATGTAATTAAGGGAATGCACTCGTCAGGCGACCTGTGTAGTGTAGCCATTAACAATCGCGTGCCGCGGTGGTATAAACAGCTCCTCGGGTCGACCGGAACGCCGTATGAGTTTGTTTGTGAGTTCATAACTCTTACTAAAGTGACAGTTCAGATAGGTTTTTATTCTTTTTTATTTATGTATTAGGTTTACCATCAGCACTTATACAGGGTGTAGAAAGACTTAGCTTAAAGCCAAAAGGTACGCTTCTACACAATATCTTAAAACCTCGTTGGAAAATGATTTCAATTTTTTTGGTATAAAAAAAATTGCTTATCATGAAATGCGCGCTTCTGTGTGGCCTAAGCAAGCTTAAAATAATTTTAAAAAAAAACTCAAGAAATAGCGCTTAAAATTTGTTTTAGTCAAAAATCATGATAAAAATCATTCTGTATATACAAGGTGTATAGGGATCCTAGCAAGATCTTAGGAGCCCAAGCCAATCTCACCTGCAAGTGGTGCACCTGCTGATCAACGGCCGAGTAGTAATAATAGTTCCCGGTAAGCGGCAATAGGCACTATGTTGTACCAGAAATATAAGTGGCGAAACGTGAATATATAATATACCTCTGGCTACCCCTTCGGGGAAACTAGTGTCTTTATAAGTACATACATGCATTTTCCACAATAATATAAATACGATTAAGTTCCTATATATATTAGGTCGGGGAAAAAGTCTTTTCGCATAACGTAGGTATAAACTTATTATAAATTTTTTTTGACTGTACTATTTGTGTCTGGCTGGTTTTGGTAACATTAAAAAGGTTCCATTATAAAGAAAAGAAAAAAATTAAAAAAAGTTGTTTCCCGCTATTTTTCATTTGTTTTTCTCTCCGTTAAAATGAGTGAATCTAATGAAGAAATTCGATACATTTTAAAATTTTATTATAAAAAAGGCAAAAATGCAACTCAAGCAGTGAAAAAAATTTGTGATGTTTATGGACCTGATGCAGTGTCAGTAAGAGTAGCACAAATTTGGTTCAAACGTTTTCAGTCCGGAAATTTTGATGTTAAAGATGCACCTCGCTCTGGTCGCCCTGTTACGAATAAAATGGACGCCATTTTTGAAAGAGTGGAGCAAGATCGGCATATTAGTAGTTACGATGTAGCTGAAGAACTGGGAATTGACCACAAAACAGTTTTGACCCATTTGAAGAGGCTGGTTATACAAAAAAGCTCGATATTTGGGTGCCACACGAGCTCACTCAAAGAAACTTAATGAACCGTGTACTCATTTGCGATTCATTATTGAGACGTAATGAAACCGAGCCGTTTTTGAAGAGATTGATAACTGGCGATGAAACGTGGATCACGTACGACAAGAACGTGCGAAAAAGGTCGTGGTCGAAAGTTGGCCAGGCTTCACAGACTGTGGCCAAACCTGGCCTAACACGAAATAAGGTGATGCTGTGTGTATGGTGGGATTGGAAGGGCATTGTTTATTATGAGCTTTTACCGCCCGGCAAAACCATCGATTCTGATCTTACTGCCAGCAACTGATGAGATTTAAGGAAGCAGTCGAGAGAAAACGGCCGGAATTGATCAACAGGAAGGGTGTGGTCTTTCATCACGATAACGCTAGACCACACACATCTTTAGCCACTCAGCAAAAATTAAGAGAGTTCGACTGGGAGGTCCTAGTGCATCCACCATATAGCCCTGACCTTGCGCCTTCAGATTTTCACCTGTTTCGGTCTCTGCAGAATTCTTTAGGTTCTATAAGGTTGACCTCAAGAGAGGACTGCCAAAACTATTTGTCCCGTTTTTTTGATCAGAAGTCCCAAAGTTTCTACAGTAACGGGATAATGTCTCTGCCCACAAAATGGCAGAAAGTTATTCAACAAAACGGTACATATATATTGTAAATAAATGTAAATAAACTTTGAAAAAAATGGCTTGACTTTTCATACAAAAATACGAAAAGACTTTTTCCCCAACCTATTATGTAAATTATACGCATACACAACTATGGCACATAAAGAAAGCGATCAAAAAACTAAATTAAATAATGTCACTTATTAAAAAGTAATGTTACTAAAAGTTCTTAACCTTTAAACTAACAAAATTTAAGGAGCTTATTACATAACAAAATTTAAAGTT
Organism: Musotima nitidalis; assembly: GCA_949126915.1. Taxonomy (NCBI): domain Eukaryota; kingdom Metazoa; phylum Arthropoda; class Insecta; order Lepidoptera; family Crambidae; genus Musotima; species Musotima nitidalis. The sequence goes on along the minus strand of OX421439.1, from coordinate 9,466,483 downwards.
AAACCAGGCTTATAACTAGTGCTGTCACTTTTATTTGATTGATATTATTGATATTACACAGCACTAGGTATCTGTCGCTTTCCACGCCAGCGGCTTGCCAAGCTTCCACGGTCCGATAGTCATACTGCGAGAGATACCAGCTGGCTCTTAATAGCAGGTAAGCCAACGGTGGCAAAAGCACTGCAAAAGATGCTTTTAAGAGAGGAGTGCAGCACTTCGGGCGGGAGAGAGACCGTGATGACCAAGAATAGCTTGTATTTATAATTTTCAATAAAGTTTTAATAATTTTGCTAACATTGTCGAGCATTCTGGAAAAAGAACCGTTACTAATGATGTTAATTTCTTTAACCATCTCTCTGAGAGAATCTCTACCTTTAAGATTACAGATAGCCACGTATGGCGCGTATTTGTAACACAAGCAGATACAATAAATAATATGGCTTCATCATCATCACCTTTATCAACAGCACCACCTTCATCACCTGTATCAACAGCACCACCTTCATCACCTTTATCTTCACCATCACCTTTATCAACAGCACCACCTTCATCATCATCACCTTTATTTTTATTATCATAATATCAGCTCATTAACGTCCTACTACTTTCACGAGCTTTCACCCACAACAAGGTAAGAGGGTATTGGGTCATACTTTACCATGTGGACCCAGTGGGAAGGGGCCAAGGCAGGACTGTGGCTTCCTTTTATTAGAATGTTTTAATTCAAAGAAAAGGCCTTTAACATAGTTCTACGACTACCACATAACGTCACCCAGACCAACATCTTTATGTGTCCTCCAAACGCACGGGAGAGCTCGATATTAAATGCCACACGAACGGTCACCTATCCAAAGTGACCTCTGTAGACTCTACTTTACTTCGTTGATCCATTCTAGTCATAAGCATGAGCGATCTAGCTGTTTTCTCGTCGGTTATAAGTCTTATTTTTATGATGGCTTAGAAGTGCAATTCGGGAAGTTCCTTCTATTGATGTGTTTGATCTCGGAAGTTGACATCGTCGATGTCGCCCCAAAAGTCATGAGTTCGATTCCCCATCTAGTCAAATATTTGTGCGCAAGAACATGGGTATATCGAACCCCCCGCGCTTTATCTATCGTCAGCATTTTACAAAAAAAATAGCATATTAATTAAATGTACCAGACCACTGACCCTACAGATAACAGAATAAAAAGCAGAGCTAGACAACCATTTTGTGCAAAAAAAGGTCTCATATTTAAAATAAGCAATTAACTCGTTAGAGTGAACTAAACAACTAATTATTGGATTTAATTGGGCTAATATTTACCTACAATAAGAACTTAACGAATTCTTTATAAAATTAATAATTAAAAAACAGTAAGAAAAATAGTAATTAATTGTCCCCATTTGCATTAATTTATTGATAAATGAACTTATTTTATAAACATTTACATTATTATGTCCAAGTAAGGATTAGTATTGATAAAATTTTGACTTTTACTAAAATATTTTTACTTATAAGTGCTCTAATATTTGAAATACGACCTACTATTGAGTTCTATGGACTATTCTTAGTATTTTCTGACTTATCAAATTATAAATTTCTTTTGATATTTTTAAATTTCTTGTCTCTTATATACACAATGATCTAAATAATTATAAGAATCTCCGAAAAAAGAGGTTGACTTATGGCCACCGTCTACAGATCTGCATAGGTTTCTTACGGACTTGGTTCGAATCCTAAACAGGACCAATATTTGTGTGTTAGTAAGAATATTTTGGTTCCTATGCATTGAAAAATGTACTTATGTTTATTCGTTTTACAATACCTAATACCCATTAGTTTGGGGCTAAGTGGCGCTGTGTGATATCATGAACAATCTTTATCTATGTCTATCAATAATATAAAAAAATATCACAGTGCTACTCACTAACTTTATACAGATACAAAATAAAAATTATGACGTCCACACTAACCGCATCCAATACACAAACTATTGAAAAAGCATAAACATCTATTAATGCATTAACGTTAATTAACGAGTTACTCAGACAAGAAAGAAAAATAGTTTCCCAAAAAACTATAAATCGTTCAAAAAAAACCAATGTGTGGCACCCCTGACTCGTGAAAAAGCACGCATCGAGAACGTAAATAATAAGCGGCCGATGTGAAAAACAGATGGAAAAAATTGCATTTAAAGTATTCTCAGAGATAAGACAGACACGCGATTCTGCGACCTGCTTGTGGATATGCCTTGTGGTGAATTGTGTATTTATTTATTCACAAGCGATACCTACGCCTTCTCTTGGCTACTTTATTTTATATTTTTTGGGAGTTTTCATAGGGATCTCTAATCTAAAAACAGCTGTGCGGTTTCCGTAGAGGTTTTTATGAATGTAACCTGTAATTTTATATCATACAAAAAATAAAATTTTAAAAAATCTTCGTGACTGTTGTTAGGTTTGGCTGAAAGAGAGATCGTATAGAATAAACTTGTCACATCTATTTGTTACTGTTTTTAAAATAAATATGCTTTTAAAACAAATCAATCTTTTAGTTCCATTATAAGTATCATTAAGAACTTGTGTAATGGTTACTAAAGAACGGATAAACATACTGAAATACCGTTTTTTTTATAAACACATACTTAACATACACAGGAAAACACCCAGACCAGAACAAATATTCATGTTCATGCACAGATAGATTTGTCCTGTGTGGGAATCGAAGCCACGAGTACTGGAGTGAAGTGCAGGTATACTATCCTAGAGGATATCCTGGCATGGATGCCATATCGATCGTCAAAACATAAATAATATAATCTATGTTATCTACATGAATGCAGCTTCCTTTTTGTGAAAGAAAATTTCGGTTTTTTTTCAATACAAAGAAAATACTTAGTGTGATATAACTAATTCGGGTGAACTTTTAAATATTATGAGATTATAAACAGTAAAGCAATATAGTACACAATACTGTCAAAAAATTGTGATAAAATCTGCATAATGCTCACAAATAGAAGCACTTTTTTAAAAATATTTTTATCTTTCACAATTAAATTTAGTAATTACAAGGAATAAAGAGAAGCGCTCGTAGCTCTGCGGTGTTCGGTGGTTGGAAACGATCACCAAAGTACAGCAGAGTTTACAGAGGTCAGTCCTTGGATGGGTGACCGTTTGTGTGGCATTTGATATCGAGCGCTTCCGTGCTTCGGAAGGCACGTTAAGCCGTTGGTCCCGGTTATCACTAAATGTGGTAGTCGTTAAGCCATGTTAGAGGCCTCATGGGCGGCTTGAAAAATTCTAACAGCAGGACGCCATACACCTGCCTCCGCCAATCCGCACTGGGTCAGCGTGGTGGAGTATGACCCAATACCCTCACACCTTGATTTGTGTGAGGAGGCTCGTGCTCAGTAGTGGGACGTTAATGGGCTGTGATGATGAGGAATAAAGAGAACTTAACAAATAGTAAGCAATGTCTTTATAAACCAATACATATTGTTAAATTAATGAACGCATAAAGCTTATCAAATCAATGAACCAACTGAACACTAACTTAGGCTAGGCTATTTTTGTATGAAAAACCAAATAACTAAATAAAATAAAAATGTGAATATGCTCGCAATAATCACCTCATCACAAACATGTAGAAATGAATAATAAAAAGATTTTAAATATTACCAGCCAAGATTGTGTAAGCAGAACAATTCACACTAACAAAGGCACAACATTCTAATTACTAAATATAAATAAACCAAACACGCGTATGAAACATAAAAGTTCCCGGTAAGCAGCAATAGGCCTGCCACCTATTACGTGGGACCAACATTATAACTGGCGAAATGTGGGCTAATAATATGCCTACCCCTTCGGGGAAATAGGCGTGATTTTATGTATGTATGTATATGTACATTGATAATTTGTTAACTTTAATTTAAGCATAAATGGCCGGGTAATATCCACACTGTTCTTTCCTTCCAAACCGTAACTTCGCTCCGTTCGATGTAAGCAACTCTGAATTGTGCATTTTTTCCGTCCCAGCAATCACTATAGCTATTTATTTCAGTATAGATAATATTAATTATCGCAAATGTTGGGAAAATTCGCGGGCACATACTAGATTGAAGATTATGTGAACTTGCACATCGAGATGTGTATATTTGATTAAAAGAAGTTAAAATGAAGACGGCTTTTTAGAACACAATAAATTATTTCACCTCCATTTTGTTTAGTTTACATTATTGTTCTTGTTACTAATTGGAGTTGTTCTCATTTGAATACATTTGTCGGTAGCGTCGGCATGTTTTCACCTAATCATATCCTAGCATTATCCCGGTTGCCCCAGACTTAAGTCCCAGCCCCAGGGTTTGCTCACTGGTTTGGTCATTACACGGAGCGACTGCCGTCTGACCATCACAACCCAAAGGGGAATATCATTTTATTGTTAAACCAGCTGTCAGAATGTTAAAAGGCACTACTACTAAGAATAAAAATTTAAAAACACAATTTTAATACTAGAAATAAAAATAAGCTCTCTGCCAATTTGTCGATATCACAAAACAAAGATTTCATTTTTGAGTAATGGTATCAGATTTTATACTAAAATTCTACAGGAATTAATTGATCTACCATTGTCAACTTTTAAAACCGTAGTTAAAAAGCTATTTATTAAAAAGGGGTATTATGCTGTAAATGATTACTTGTCAGATAAACAAGCTTGGGTTTAACATTTACAACTTGTATTTGAGTAAATTTGAATAAAAAGTTAACCAGAAGATTTCATTTTTGAGTAATGGTATCAGATTTTATACTAAAATTCTACAGGAATTAATTGATCTACCATTGTCAACTTTTAAAACCGTAGTTAAAAAGCTATTTATTAAAAAGGGGTATTATGCTGTAAATGATTACTTGTCAGATAAACAAGCTTGGGTTTAACATTTCCAACCTGTATATGAGTAAATTTGAATAAAAAGTTAACCAGATCATTGTCGTGACCATCCCCTATTGTACAGGCTCAGCTCTGTTTCACATTACATACTTAGGTACTTGACTGTGATGGAAGGTTCCCTTAGTGCTACTTTATTGGTTACGGCTTCTGGGGACCCTTTCAATATCTTCAAATATTCACTGTATGTGTTTTGTATTGTTATATTTGATTGATAATTTAAAAGAACATAGCCTGTGTGAGTTTCTTGTCAGTTCTTCTCACAGAGCGGTGGCTCGGAACTGGCACTTAGATTCACTTACATTTAATTTTATTGCATGTAAGTGTATTTTTTTTTAAATTTATATTTTGGTTTGACGTTTTCAAGTGCTATATTTTATAATAGTTTATGAAATACAGAACTTTTTACTTTACTTTACTCTGACTTTCTAATAGCGACTGTAATTCTTGGCGGGAAAGTGAAGCGCCATGTCTATTACAGTTTTGATTTATTTTTCTAAAATTTGTGATATTTCAAACATTAATGTGTAATAACGGTGAATTATTAACCGTTAAGTGTTTGTACACGTACTTGAGTGTTGGTAACTAAAACAAAACAGTGCAAAATCACTTTTTAAATTCTCTCAAGAAGTCCATTTGAGGTCTCAGTATAGTCCCACATCTTTACTGAGGAATTAAGAGGTTTAGGGGGAGGGCATCTCATTTACCTTTTATCATCGTTATCACCACTTATACTCATTTACTATGATTTATAGCCTGTGAGTTTCTTGCCAGTTCTTCTTACAGAGCGGTGGCTCGGAACTGGCACTTAGATTCACTCAGACTAAATTATTTTTTGTTTTTAAATGGTTTTGTTGCATATAAGTGAATCTAAGCTTAGTGATTTCAGTGTAATAATATTTCGATTGTTTTGTTTTATTTATATTTAATTTTGACGTTTTCAAGTATTATGTTTTTTTTTTGTTTTTTTTTTTCTTTTTTAATTAAACATAATAAGATTTTTACATGGTTTTTAAACACACAATAAATCACGAAGATTTGTATGGTGTGTTCGATATGAGTTTCATTGATATTTAAATTAAGTATACATACTTATAAACTAGTGACAAAAAAAAAATATACCTAAATTCTACATTATATAAATCAACGAAAGCACATTCGGAGCAATCACCCAGGCAGTCGCATATCGCAAAAATAAATAAATAGTTTATGAAATAAATAAATTTTGAATTTTTGAATTAATAAATATAACTCTTACTTGCACTGGCTAAATGAGCTAAACGCACGAAGCCATTATTTAAAAGAAAAAAAAATAACGACTGCCATAGATGTTCATGACAGCCGGGACGTTTGTCCCGGCTTAATGTGCTTTCCGAGGCACGGAGCAAGTGATAATGATATTATAACTAATAAAGGTAAAATAATGTCGCACTAGCCCCTGGAAACTGAGGCGGCCAAAATAAGACAATTGTCGTAATTTGTTTAGCGCTACACTTTTCTATATCATTTGAAACGTAGATATCTCTCTCATTTATTGTTGTTACCATGAATACTTCAGAGGTCATTAATAAAATGTCGTCAAGGAACTAAATATGAATATGCCCACAGATATATATCTATACGTAGATAACGCAAATGCATGTGATTCGCGTGTCCGAAATAAGGAATCCAGTGCCTTCTAACATAGAATGACGTTTCTCTCTTGGTTGCTAAGGTCAGACGGCAGTTCGTGTAATAACTGAAATGCAAACAAGTCTTGTTAGGCCAGTGAACAGACCCTGGGTCCCTAGAGTAAATCTGGGGCACAACCACAACAAATGCTGGGATAAAATATTATTATTTTCATAGAATACATTTTTTCATGATTGACCATTTCATTAATTAATCATTACAAATTTATAATATTGTAAAAGAAATATTGAAATAAAACTTGTTGTAAGTTATTTTGGTTACCAGTAAAACGTAGGTTAAGAAGATAAAATTGCGATAATTTTGTTCATATATATGTCGCAGCCAACTGGTTAAATCAGCCAGCTAATTAAGCAGCTAGCCGCTAAAACATAAACCTTTAATTTATGTTTTTACAAATATTATACATGTAATATAATATGTGTAAAACTTTTTAGAATCTAAATGATCCTGTTGATCGTAAAATATATGTTATTTTTTTATTCATTTTATGTAATTATCATGAATAATTTTAAATTAACCTTAAAACGTGCGCTCAGCACATGCAATGTTCAGGCGATTAGTTGAAAGTTTCTGTAATGTTGCCATCTATCGCAAGGTAATAGAAACACTTTGTAATTGCAGTCAGTGACATCTAGCGAGATGAATCAACAACATTTATGTACAAGAATATAAGCTAAAGTTCAATGCTGTACTGATAGATGGCGCGTGTGAATCTAACTTTGTAGTTTCAATTGTTTGCACTAGATGCCTCTGACTTTTTGTAATAGTTCAATATAATACAGACAGATGTCAGTAATACTAGAAAGTTTATAAATTTTTCTTATAGTAATAAAATGTTATCATAAAAAACCAAAAAGTTGGGTTAAAATAAAGTAATTAGAATTTTATACAATAAGGCTTCGACTTATGCTATTCTCAATGTATATTTCTATGTATATTAAATTTTTATCTTATGTATAAAGTGGCAAAAAACCCTATCAAATATTTAACTTTTTGATCAGGATTCATGAGTTTATATCACAAAAAATATAATAAAGAAATAAAAGCAAATGGGTTCTTTGTCCGAATTTGTCAAGGTTTGTCAGTTTATTCGTCTGTTGTGGTTTTTTTTAAGATTTGTCTGTGACTCTTATCGGGGGGATCTGTCAGTCTAACGAGGCTTCCAAAACGCAACGATATTGAGAAGAATGCCTCAAAAAACTCATATCGGCTTTTTTCAAATTATGTCTTAAATAAAATTGACGAAATAAAATATTAAGAATACCGCTGTTCTTAAAACTAACTAAATCTAATATCTAAAGATCATTCATATCTTAAGAAAGAAAGGAGCAATTCATGTCACTTCCAGGCAGACTTTAGGGATCCTACTAACATCTAAGAGGCATCTGCATGCTGTGCACCTGCTGGCCAACATAAGCGGAATGGGCTCGCCACCTAGGTATGGGGTCATCCATAAATTACGTAACACGATACCCGTATTTTTTTGCCCCCCCTCCGTCCTTGTCACAGCTGGTCACACTTGTTGGACTCCCTCCTCCTTAGTGTGATGTCACATATTTTGAAATTGTACAGCAAGAAATAATTATATCAAAACAGCAGTTCCAAAATTTTCATAAGACCTAGATTTTAAAGTGTGAAGTCACGAAATTAGGATCCCTCCTATCCCCTTGTCACACCATGTCACACTTCGTCAACCTCCTCCCACCCCCTTAACGTGTGACGTAATTTATGGATAGCCCCTATTACGTGAAACCAAAAATATAACTGACGCAGTGTGGGCGTATAATGTGCCTCTGTCTACTCGTTAGGGATACAAGCGAGATAGTATGTATGTATTATTTTAATAATTGACTGACAAGAAAATTAGCATTAATGATGACGATGTGCAATATTTACCGCCCGGTACTGTAAGAAGATCTTACAAGTAATTTACTCGGTCTTATTAGAATTAAGGACAGCGTCATATAGAAACTAGTTCGGCAAGTGTTATCTGTAAGCCAACCTTCCTTTCAAAAATTGACAATTTTGTGCATATGGAATAAGTGTTATCGAAAATTAACTGCAACAGTAACTATTCCTACAAAATTATAATCATATTAAAATTTGATCTTATTACGATTACTATGTTACAGCTACCCAACAACAGATGGCGCTAGCCTATTTAAATTTTATAAACTTTTACGACTATGAATTTTTTAACTACGTCTTGGCGGACGGCTGATTTTATTTGTCGGGAAAACCGTTTTATCATAGGTATAGTAAAATAATAATAATAATGGGTATAGTAATATTCACACATTCTGCATAAAAAAATATTTTCAATACAAATTTTTTAATATTCCTATAATTCTAACATTTTCATAAATGCATACATAATGGCACAACTCTTTCCCGTAGGGGTAGGCAGAGATCACATCCTTCCACTAGCTACGATCTTGGCACACACTTTTAGCTTCATTCACACTCATTAACCTCCTCATACACGCCCGTCGGTTTAGGGTACTTTTGACCTGCCCTTTCTCCAAATTTTTCTGAATTTGGTCATGGAAGGTCTTACGTGTTCTTCTCCTCCCAACACTATCAACAATCACTTGTCCATCATAAATCACTTTCGTTAGTTTACTTTTAGTCATCAACATTTTCATACACTATATTTTTTTTAGGTATATAAACCGCGTATAAATAGATTACTATTTATACGCGGATAGATGAAGTGATAAGGGTCGAAGCTGGTGTAAAAGAAGATATAGTGACAAGAATCTATTGTTTTTTTATTGTTTTGTATTTTTTCACAGTTTTCGCAGTATACAATTAATTTTGATATACTTATTTACTAATGATGTTGCATAATTAGTGCATATCCTTGCGAATTTAGTCTCATTTGCTTTGGAAAACTATATTTTAAATCTTTCCTGTCTCGGTTAGAGGAAACATTCATTCCTATCTCCCAACAGTCGTCTAATAATCTCACTGACTTCTTTTCGATAAAAAGACTTTCACTACCTCACTGACTCACATATAAAAAAAAAATCTGTTCGATATTTTTTTGTTTTCATTTTAAAAAATTATATGAAATTTAATGAACTGTTATATTATAACATATACAGAGCCTAACTCGCGTAGTTTCAAATATATACAATAATTACTTCAGGACAATGAAAACAATACTGTTTCAGTTATTTTCTTTAGTCATTAAGTTGTGTACTTTTTTTATGAGCTTCTAAACAATTACTCCCAAGTCCGAGCTAATTTCGTAATTTTGTTTTGTAAAATTAGTTCAAGGCCTTAGAACTGAATGCGCATTATACTAACATTCGCATTTTAGTAAAGAATTAACTATTTGCAGTGGCCCCGGTTCGAGACGAAGAGCTGAAGATCGAGATAAGGGGCGTGCCATGGTCCAGCAGTAGATGAAGACAGACTAATGATAATAATGGGACCATTTGCACAAAAGTGGTCAAGTTACGCTGCGGGTCTTACCTGTCCCCCTCATGATAAGATAAGATATAGACCATAAAAATACTGATGAGGCATGGTATAAAAAAAACGCAAATATGAATCCTCCTCTTTATTTTTTAAAATAATTATAGCTAACCGTTTCGGCATTCATAATTACTATTCTCAGTTAATGACACAACAAGCATTATCGTCGTTAAAACATTTTTCTCTCTAAATAAAAATGTAAACATAATCATAGAAATGTAAACATAATCATAAAAATGTAAACATAATCATAATCATAATTTGTTCAATAAACTGGGTGCAACTAAGCAGCTTATCAACTAAAATAATTCGTAACATAATTCAACGCTAAAAAATCTTTACAATATAATTATACCGTTATGTTTGACTGCATACACACTGGGTACAAAAAATAACCATTATAAAAATATGATAATATTTAATAAACACAATGTTTTAACCTAAAAAAATAAAAAATAATTATTTTAGAATTAAAAAAAACATGGCATCATTTATTTAATAATCATTTGAACTTAATATTTACTAAAGGTTACATTAAAAAGCAACTTTATTACATTAAAAATTATTTTTATAATAACTTAAGTCAGTATGAACACTGTGACACAGAATCTTCTAAGTTTTTTTTAATTATTAGAAAGTTCAACGTGTAGTTTTGTTGCCTAAACATCGATAAGGTACATCATAATTATCATCACTTCACATCCCTAATTTATTTACAAATGTTTTTTTGTTTATTTTGTGGGTAAATACACTGCCAAACATGAATTTTGACCCCCTAGCTAAACGTATTTTTTTAAATTCTAATTCTCTAAACATTACTATTGAATTTTACAATAATTCTATATGCCGAAATTATGTTATAATTTTGAATTTTTATACAATATTGTTTTTCCATTACCGATATTGTTAATTTATTACCTTTTGTACAATTTCTTTTTCAAACATCTTTTTTACACGACTGTACCTACCTCAAAAGAAAAGAAGTAATTTTGTAAGTGTTTAATTATTTAATTTTGTATATGTTCTAAATATATCAAGTAAAAGACTCTGTATATAAAAGATTTACGTAAATAAGACTAGAAATACACCAATTAATAAATAGATATTTGTTAGTAAATTTTGAACTAAAATTTTAAAACAAATATTTTTTTTGTTAATAACATGAATTTGTGGTTAAAAATTGTATGTTATTCAGAAATATTAAAGTACAATCAACAACACGCGTTATCTGACATAAATAAATATAAAGTGATCTTTATTTCATTCCTTGTCAACTTACAGAAAGGTTTCGGTAAGATCTGCATTTTTTTGTTTTTTTCAAATGCTGCTATGAACTGTAGATTTTTTTTTAACTGACTGTCCTATTGAAAGTACTCTAACGGTTTGTTAACAAAATCATTAACAACGAGAATGCTCCATTGAGCATTACGAGACATTATACAACATAGAAAAAACTCAATACGCTGCTAGATTCTTTTTTTAATGTTTCTAATGATTCAGCATTATTTTTCAAATTGCAATTTCACTTTGCGCTTTTTGTATTTTTTTCAATTATCTGAATATTCTAACATCAATTGTTAACAAGAAGTAATTTACTTCATGTAGTACACATTATATTTTCAAAACACATTTTCACACAAAATGGATACGAAACACACGAAGAGGGGTTCGACACACCCGTAAAAGACACCAATATAAGAAATATATTCGATTATCTATGACATTTAAGTACATGGATTTTTTTGTATTTTTTATTTCGTTGTTTTCTACTGAATCACATATACCAAAATCACTCCAGAGGTGTTTAATATATGTGAACGATACGGACTCACTTATAAATATTTATGTGTTTGAGTACAACATTTACAAATGAGTCTACTTGATTACATTACATTAGTTATATATACTAACTTACAATAAGATACAAATTACAATGTAATAACTACTAAGTGTGATATAATTAAAACCTGGCTATCTTGTTTACTCTTAAAATACGTGTAATAAATGTGTATATTTACCTAAATATATCAGGAAACAAGCTGAAATACAACTAACAAAAAACGAGAAGCATTAAACGAAAAACTGTTAACATTCAATAAGGATGTGTAATTCAAATCAACAGCAAGTTATTAGTACAAAAATAAAAACTCAACAAGTCACACACGAGGGTTACTTAAATTGCAAAATGTTAATTTAATACACTATAACTGTAAATTGCAAAAATTACAAAATATAAGTGTACTAAAATTGTAATTTGTTTTGCAAAATACGCAATCCTTCGTGTGTAATAACTAACATACAAATAAAAAATGTAATGTAATTGCACGCTGTTATTGCAACTGTGTTTATAAGTACTAAGTAAAAATCGAGCACCCTTTTAATGCATAGAATCTGATGTTACAAATGGATGATCCTTCGCAATGAAGTTAAGGGGTCTCTAAAACTTTTAACGAATTCACCTATCAACAAAAAGTTATCAACATAATAATGAAAACCGTAATTATTAATTAGCCAATTAAACTACAACATGTGTGTATATTTCGTATCCATTCATAAATGAAAATAAAACCAGCAGCGTATTTCTATTGAAAACTGACAGTTATGGAGTATCTAAGTTCCATATTATTATTTTTGTGTCGACATCAACTGAATCCAGTTCTATTGATACTAAATGAACAAATTTGTAAAATACTGCTGATACAGAACTGTTGACAACAATATTTTACAAGTTTGCTTGTAAGTGGTGCATGGAGTCACCGCATTACTGTTAATTAGGCTTTATATTAGTATTAAATGTACATAGCTTAACTACGGAGTTTTTTCGTTAAATAAATGTAGAAAAAATGTTTTTTCTTTCATATTTTATCATTTAACATTAAAAAATTTTGCCATCAAAAACTTAAAAGTAACCTCTGTCCACTCACAGACACGATCTGTTTATTAACTATTCCTTTTTCGATGATCACAGAAAATACAATTGCGCTTATACTTTTGTGTGGCATGCCAAGTACACTAACAACTATTTTGAGTATTTCTTTTCATATATTCAAAAAACTCTTAATTAAAATTTTCGGTCTCGAAAATACAACGTCAATATTCATATAATTTTATACAAATATTCATACATATAACTCATGCCACATAAAAATGTAAGCATATATACCGCTTGAACACTTTCTTGGAAACGTAACTTTTGATCTAAAAATCTAATTGTTAGGATTCACGATCCGTGCTTTTACTTTTGTACAACTCGATAGCTCTCGAGTTTAGTTCCCTAACACGATGATTCATTAATTACAACTTTAAAAATACCAAACTTCCATAAATTTTTCCTTCTACTAAGACCTAAATTTAAAACAATACCATTTATACAATATTCATAGGAACTTCTTTTGTTGTTATATTTAAATTTAATAATATATTAATTTTATGAGGACAATTTTTTACATAAATAGCGATCCGTTCACTTTTTAATTTGTTTTTTTTAATTGCGATTCTCGGAAATGTTTCTTTTTGTCAGTCGAAATTGTGTATAAGTCTAATTAAAGATTCACGTTTCCTAGAAAACATAATCTATTTCGGGTAACCCTTGCTTCTTGATGTTACTGGCCTTATCACTCCAAATTAATACAATAAAATGTCCGAAAAGTTTTGTATTTTAAAATAAAAGTAATATAATGTAAAGAAATATTCAATAATGACTCCCATCCTTAACCAAATGTCACGACACAAATAATATAGAATTTTTGGGCTATTGCATTGTGTTTTTTCTTCTTATTTACATTGATAAGGCGTGACAGACCGCATTCCACACGATCAGAAACGCGTGGTTGATCCTGTAGCACGACCATACCAATATTAATTCAAGAATGAAATAATTACGTACATTAAATCAGCTTACTATACCTTACCTAACGTTACGATTATACGCATATTACAATTACTATGGGCAACATTGCTATAAATTCACAATCAAGTCCATATTAATTGTTACTTATTATAATATACATGATGATAATATTAAAAGAATTAATATTCGGCAACACTTGACATTCTTATTTTCAAATTGCAAAATGACACACGAATTGCAATATCAGTGTTCCATTTTGCATTTTGGTTTTGAACTATAAATCTATTGCAATGGCAACTGTATGGCATATTTAATGCCTATGGTTATTGTTTGTGGTTAAATGATAGCAATAAGCTTCATTTTAACCATTTGAAAATGAATCACTGGGCTATTGTGTTTCATTTGAAAGCGTGTAATATGAAATGAAAAATGAAATATGTAAAAATATTTGGGCTATTATTTTGTCAACATCCGTGTTGTGGAAAAGAATGTCTTGCGGCTATTTTTCTTGTCGTTTCTTTATAATATTTTGTCGAAGTCAGCTGGTCTTTTAAAAAATCGAGTTAATTATATTTATCTGTATATTTCACTTCGACGACGTCGTAATTGTGTATATATAATATGTATGTGTGTATATAATGTATTGTCCTGTTCTATTTGTATACATGTTCATCAGTGGAGTGAAAAATCGCTATTTTTTAATAAATTCACGTAAATAGTAATATTTTTCATGACAAATTTCATCAATTATTTACAAAAAACAGAAAGATGAAAAACGGCAGTCTTCTGAAAAAAATATCGTTTAAGTAATAATAATCAATAATGTTATTTACAACTATACAAATTATTTTGTAAATAATCATTTCTTGTTATAAAATAATAATTATAATAAAAATAAACTGTTTTATTATAAAAGAACAAAAGCATAAAATTTACGTAAAGCCTATACGTATTTAAGTATTTACATTTAGTTAAAAACTAATATGGCAAATTGTAAAAATAAAAAATATATTTCCAAGATTATTTGACAGCAAATTTTGCAAGAAAACGAAATAGAAAAAAAATATATTTGCACATTTTTTAAAAATATATTAATAGAATTTTACTTTGTGCGTTCAGATTTGACTAGCATAAGACGTGTTATTGCAAAAAAGAGATATTATAAAAACAGCAATTTTTTTCTATAAACTTAATACGCGTCAGTAAGTATTGCAATTCTGCTAAATGCTACCAGAAATAAGCTAAACCAGTTTGGCACATTAATATTTTGCACTAAGCTAAGAAACTATTAAACACGATAGTATAATAATAAAAATAAATACTTTTCATTTCAATAATGATAATAATAACACTCATTTAATAACCAAACAAATAATAAATGAAGATTGCACTGATTATTTTGTTTATAATTATTTGTCATATTTTTCATCTTCTACATATTAATTACTTGATCGGGCGAGTTCCTGTTCCATTTTGCTCATTTTTATTTAACTAGGCGTTTTATTAATTTCATTTTATATATATGTAATATTTACACGAGAAACAATTCCACCTAAGCCTCAACTCTATATACATTAGTTATTTCTATCTAACATTAATTTTAGTGTTTTTTCATTTAATAATTCAGTTTTTACCACATATCTCTCCGAATAAAAATAAAATGTCGATATACCAAAACGTGTTCCGATAATGAGAAATCAAATCACTAATCAGAGGCGATTTCAAATGCGCTCCGCAAATAATGTTTTTTATTTAAAACTATACCGAAATAATTGTTTTGTTTAAAACTATACCGAATAAAGTGTTTTCATTGTTCTATAATCTATTAAACTAACTGCTATGACGAAATCGCGTCGGATTAGTAATAGCTAAATTTTCATGGTTGAGGGTTTTGTTGGAGGTGGACCGCCTGCTGGGCGGCTACTTGGGCGGCTTGCTGCTGCATGTGCTGGTGCTGGGCGGCCTGTTGGGCGGCCTGCTGGGCGGCCTGCTGGGCGGCCTGGGCGGCTTGCTGGGCGGCCTGCTGAGCGGCTTGCTGGGCGGCCTGCTGTGCCACGGCGGCCTGCTGGGCGGCCACTGCTTGTTGAGCTGCTTGTTGGGCCGCCTGCTGAGCCGCCTGCTGAGCCACCTGCTGCACTGGCGACGGAAGGTTAAACCCTAACATCCTCGGGTCATGCAACCGCAACGCTTGCTCTAATCTCTGTTCCTGTGCGATTCTAAAAGCCTCAACTATTTCTGGGGATAATTGTCCACTAGCGTCGCTCGGGGGTTGAGGGAATCCCCCGTTGTGTCTGAGAGGACTGGTGGCTTCCGAGTTATGCGCTGCTGCTGCTTGGGAAACGGCTAATCTGAGCGCTTCGGCTTGACTTCTGAGCAACGCTTCTGCTTGTTGGATCCTCAATGCCGCTTCGTTGGGAGCTGGTGGATTTTCGGCAGGCGGTTGTGAGGGTGGGGGCTCTCGGGCCAGCTGCTGCCTCATCGCTGACACTAAGTTCGCAGCGGCAACTTGTACAGCATTCGCCCCTTCGCCGGGTTGGGCCATCATGTTGGCAGCGGCCGCGGCGATGGCGGCTACTCTTTCGTCTCCGTATGCTTGGTGTCCGTTGTTCGCCGATCTGAGTAAGTCTGAGAGTTTGTTGACTGCGACGCCCGCGTCAGAGCCGGCAGACGACGAGAGCCTCCCGTTGGATGATGAGTCGGAATGTGCTGGAGACGGTGGAGCCAGGTTCAGAAGGCCTGAACCTCCAGCGGAAGCTGAGACAGCTGCTAGGATGTCCCTTTCTCTTCTCTCGGCCGCTGCTCGAGAGAGCACGTATTGGGCGGCGAATTGATGTTTTGGTTCCATTCTCATGTGTTCCATATGGGATAGTAGACCTAGAAACCGAAATTGTGTTTACATTACTTTGTAAAGGAAATTATTATAAATCTGATTATTGACATTACATTATTCTAAAAGGAGATTAAAAGCATTACCGAAAAATTTTAACATTACATTATTTGTCAGCAGGTTAAACCTTCATGTCTTTATAATTTATTTTCCATGTAGAATTAAGTAGGTGTAGAGAAAACAGGATTTATGGAAATTTTGGGCTTTAATGGCTTCAAAGAAAAAGTAATAGAGAAATTGCCCTACCGCTTTCGTGTGTAAACACAGCCTGGCAGACGCTGCAGGGCCACATCCTCAGTCCGCTGGTGAGCTGGGTCTCCGGATGGCAGGCAAGGTGCTTTCTCAAGGAGCCCTCGTTGACGTAATGCTTCCCGCACACAGGACACGGGTGGTTGGCAGTCCGCCGCTTGGCTATATAAGGATCAATAGGTTTAGCTTGCGCCGGGTACGGTGAAGTGGCTGGTGGACCTGCACCATTGCCAACATCACCAGGAAACGGAAGGTTAGTGGGTTAAGGGGGGGGAGGGAGGAAAAACAAAATTACGTTAGTTCCATTGTTAGGGCAAATAAATGACGATCCTTTGCCTTTTGATATTGAAGTTTTTATTACATAGTCATTTTCTTAATATAAGTCTTAATCTAATTATCAATAATAATGACTATGTAAACTATAACTCAAATTTTGAATTTTACGAATATTTTATCATTAATAATGTGAAAGACATATTTGTCGAAAGTGAAATGAATTGAGCAATGTAAACAAATTTGAAGTAAAGGATCGTTGCTTAGCTTACAGTAACTGAAAAAACAGTAACGAAATAAACTTAAAACAAAATAAACGAGGACACTTAAGTAAATAATGAACCAATTAACGGAACACAAAATGACAACAAAACGAAGGTTGACGATAGAAAATGAGGAAAATGTAGCTATTAGGTACGAAAACAAAACATGTTATCATAATAAAGTTAGAACGCCATCCTAAGAATCTGCCGTTCGTCGAGCAAGAAAATGTTTACAAAACACTTTACCCTTCCAATAATTCTCTGACAATAACAGACTACTCCGGATGGCTTTCAAACCAACTTATTTATTAACTTAGTTATATTTTATGGAAACGATACGTTTTTGTTGGGTTTTAAGGAACCAACACCCCTCATGGCTTTGTGCCAGCTGGAAGCTTTTCCATCGCAAATGTTTGATTACAAAATGTTTTGTTGTTACTGTTGCAGTTATTTTATGGAGACCGAACGAATTTAACGTACAAACTTCCAGTGGCGGATCTTATAAACTAATAAATCTCATCTGCGGGAGCGTTATTTTAAAACGTATCGAACGCCACATTTAAATTTAGAACATGCAAAAGTTACTGGCCGCCTCGACGCAGATGAGAAACCTTATTCTACTTAGAGCTAAGAAAAAGAATGCGATCCATAGATGACATTCTTTTTATCGCATGAAGACGAAGGAGGTTGTTATAGCTGGAGATCCGAATTCGAAACTTACTGGCAACGCCGGACGCATTAGGGTCCTTGTGGGTGTTCTTCATGTGTTCGACTAAGGCTTCGCCCCCAAATACGACTTTGTGGCAAATGGGGCAGGGAGTGGCGGCGGCACCACCGATCATGAGAGCGGCGTGTTGCTGCAAAACACCAAGGTGCAGCTGAAGCTCCTGTTCCACCGGCGAGATGGCGATGCGGGCATAGCATTCAAAGATTAGGTTACATTCATAATAAAAAACATAAAAAAGAAAAAAAAGGTCAAACAGTCAAAAAGGAATTTGGAAAATAATCTGTAAATGTGTTTCGAAAATGAATTTTGATAATAATTTTGCTAAATTATAAATAACGGCCAAAAGTGAATTTTGAAAATTATAATAAAAATGCCAAAAGTAATTTATTTGTTAGTAAAAAAATGCATGTAACTCTTTTCTTATTCAAACCAAATGAGATAATTCCAGTCTTCGGAAGAAATATACATAAAGAATTTATATTCCTAAAAGTTTTTAGAGACAAGTAGGTTTCAGTACATTTAAAACCCCGCTTCTAAAAGCCGATTCCCCCAATCAGTAAATAATACGATATTTTTGTATATAAAATCTTTTATCAACTCAAATCTCACTATGTGTAATTTAAAAAGTTGAAGGCACAGAAATAAAAGTGTAGCAAAAAATATTTCTTCAAAGAGTTTGTGACTCAAAAGTATTTTTTTAAATAGTTAGACTCCAAACGAATTCTAACAAAAGAAGTTTGGCTTATTTATAAAAGTAAGTATGAAGTATTCTTCAGAATCGTAAATTTTAGAGTACAGAGGTACCAACAAGTGTGAATACTGACCTTTGCCGTGTGTGTTCTAAGGCTGCTTTCTGTGGCGAACCCTTTGCCACAGATGTTACAATGGAAGGGCCTGTTCTTGGCCCTCTCGACCTGGGCGTCGTGGTTCCGTAGGTGCTGCTGAAGGTTCGACAGCTGTATGAAGGCTCTGCCACACTCTGGCAGGTGACATTTGTACGGCCGCTCTCCTGGAAAGAGGACACCTTGGCTTCAATAATACTATTCGATTGACGTGATCAAAGATACGCTTATAATGCCTATTAAAATGACAGTTGTAGGTAGGTACACTTTGTTGTAAGATTATTCGAAGGAGTTACAGCAGACCCTAATAAGGGCTCAAGAAGAAACATGGATGATTTTTTAGTCAATAAAAGTCTGACACAACCTCCCGCTCTTCCTACAGCGGGAGGTTGTCATTTGATGATTTTCCATCCCAGTAATTGTACCCGTGTTAACGATAATGTCAATATTCTGTTCTTTAAATAAAATAAAAAAGTATCGTGTCAATGTAAAAGTTTCATGAAATGTATGCTCATGGTGCATGCATTTTTTATACCGTACTACAAAGACAGTTCGTGAATAGCTAAAATAAAAAAATATTAGGAATATTACGTAAATGTTCTGCAATGCATACTACCTCGGACCGCTGCCATGTTTTATCTCAATTAACTTTAATTCAGTCATTACTGGGCAATAATGGTGATTTTGCTCAGTCCAGTTAAATCGCTGTATCAAATAAGAACATCTGTGCAAAACCAGTTGGGACATTTTCAATTGTGACATTCTTACAATACTTGGTATTTTGTTAGGCTCGCCATTTTCTATTAAGGAATGGGAATGCAATAGATTGGTTTTTTAAAACCCGGAAGTTTGAATTTTACAATCATGACGAATGTCATAGACATTATATCCGCATGATATTCTTTTGTTTCAAAAATAATATGAAACAGATTACCAAAAAGGAGCAAAGGTTCGAAGTTTGAAATCGTTAATCAGAACCTCAGCGTTTGTAACGGTAACCCGAAAGGTTACACAACAGTCCAGTACAGAACCAGTCGTCGAAAGTTTTTGCGCCAAAATCCGTGCGCGACCTAACCCAACGCGAAAGAAAGCGATGACCGGCGTTCCATTTTTAAAATAAGACCATAATAAAACGAACGCATACTTTTAGCCTGTACTGCAAGCAAATGTTGGGGTCATTGACTCGCACGCACACAGACGAGGCGCCGCTTGTCCGTACATCTCTCCGCATAGTCCTGGGGCTTGCGTGTGTTCGTGATTTTGCATGTTTGAGAAGAATGCGTGTGTATAATATGAGTGCGTTTGTAAGGAGAGATATTGTAGAATTATTTCCTAGATGCTACGAGATAGATATATGGTTTTGTACGAGGCTTGACACAGCGAAATGCATAGAAATATTGCTGGTTTGTGCCTTGTATAGCTAATCGGGCACTAACGGTTCAATTGCTTTATTTATTGGCACTAAATTTTATAACTGACTTGCTTTTATTAGGTTGGGGTTTTGTAGATAAAAGTGGGTAAAATATTGCGTTATTTAAACCCTTTATGATGGGGCTATGCGGGTCGTGGGTAATCTAGGTATGGTTCATTGTTCTTATCCCATTTAAAAATTTATTAAAATAACTGACCCCCAAAATGAGAGTTGATTGCATATCAAAAATATTGATTTAAACTTATTTTTAATAAAAAAAATACGTAACCCTGTGTTTTAATAAGTAGGTTAGACCAATATATAAAAAATATTTATAAAGGGTTGAAGTTCCTTATAAATCGTATTTATTGCAATTTAAGATACATTGGCAGTAGATGTACAATAATTTCGGACGGGTTAGATTTTGAATGACCCACCATATACTTAGTCACATCTCATCATCTGTTTAAAGTAAAAATACTGACCATGTTACGAATCCCAGTAATTTCGCTGGAATAATGTGCTATTCAAACCCATCGTAGAACATGAAAAGTTCGTAAATGTTAAACTTTTTTCTTTCACAAACAAATATTTTCTAAAACTGATGACTTAAATAGAATGTTGAATACATCATGATTATTTTTAACCTTACTTGTATTGCTAAAAATACTTGATACAAAGATTTCCCTAATCAATACCCCAATAGAAACAAAATTAATCCTATACAAAACGGTATTCAAATATTTATAATTAATGGTGACTAGCAAAATGATTTCGTATTTTAAAAGTATACGTTAATTTTCTCATTTATTTTATAGTATTTTGTCTCTTGCTATCTTTAAGACATAGATTTATTTACCAGTTAAGTATATATTGTTCGTCTAGTATTTTATTGCTTATCGTCTTTTACTTGTTTAAAATAATAGGTTTTTTGACATGTTTAGTATTTTTGCATACATTTATTTTTCTACGCGTTGTAAGTAGGTATGTATTTATTAAAAAAACGTATTTTTGTATGCATGTTTATCCGTTCTCGTAATTGTTATTTTTAGTAAAATCTCTGCTTTGTTTGTTAATAGGTGTTGCGCTGTGTGAGATTTCATGGAATTTTAATTCTTTTCATTTTTATTTAAAACGCTTAAAAAAGAATATAATACTATGACATCAAATATGTATCATATATTTTAATATATAAACATTAATACAATAAGACGCTTGCATTAGATTCCGCCATTATTTTGTTCAATGTAAATAGAAAGTCAATTTACGTGTACCCTTCGGCCGCCATTTTAAGAAATCCCATTTATTCATTATTGGACTGGATATTGTACAAGTAACGAAACCAGTGAGCTGAGCGTGCATAGGACATTATTAGGTGATGTTAATCACGCCAGAAAAGGCTATCGAAACACGAGGAACGGGATAGAAAACGACGCGGGAACACGTTGCGCCATCCATATTGAAATAGATTAAAAATAATTAGATACTCTTTGGTCATGCGAACGATTACTTTTTAAATAAGACTCTAGGCTGAATGGTATGTAAATGTTTGTAGACATAGAAGTTTTTAGCAAGTTTTTTTAGTTATGTGATATTATTTAAAATAAGTAGAAGTAATATTAAAACGAAACATAAAAAAAAAGTCTTTTTATTTACTTATAGCACGAACCCTAGAAAAACCAACAATAACTTTACATTAAAGTTGTCTATGGCAAACATTTCCGGGTTCGCCGGTCTCCATACTATTGTGGCTGAGCGGCCATTTTTCAACCTATACAACCTACGCGTTTTTACTGGCCATTTTATCTGGAGCCCCGTGCCCGCTCACCCTCACCCGAAATCCGGCGGAAAGATATGCGAGGCGGTTCAATTTAGGCTGGTTGTGCTCAGTATGGCTATTTTTGTTATTTCTCTATGAATAAATGTAGGGAAGGGAAAGGCGTTAGCCTTAGCATAGTTTACATGATGCACGATGGTATAAAGGATGTTCTATCAGTACGTTTTGAGCGGGAATTTATACATAATGGTTATTCATTTTACGTATATTACTATTCATTACCAAACGCATTGTTATGTGATCATAATACGGTTTGTCATCTGTGGAGTTTATTATACTTCGAATGGTATTCGTATTTGCTTTCTGAGAATTATGAAAATTATTATCTTTAATGTGATAGTTTTTCTCAATATGTTTACTCACATTTAGGTAATCAGTATGATGGTTTCAAGTTGATATAGCTGTTTTATGAATCATAGTGTTTTCGCAAGTCTTAATATAGGACAAGCATACACTTTAAGTAGGTACTTCATATAAAAAATAAAAAAGCATTACAAAAAATTTGAACTGTAAAGGCAGACATAGATTCGTAGAAAAATCACAAAATTTTAGAAAGAAACTCCTTAATTAGCTGTCTTAAACACGCCTAGCTTTATAGGCATTGGGAAGCAGGTCTGGTACTTACAAAGACTAAGCCGTGCTAAGCCTACGCATTGGATTTACATACAAAAGTACTTCCCAACACAAGCACCTTTTGACTTAACGCGTAGGTATAAAGCATTCTCGCTGCCTGGCAAAACTATTTGAAAGAAGAATGCAAGTCATAGACAAAATAATGTTGGTAATGTACGAAATCTTCAACTGCATTAGCATTTGAATTTAGAACGCCAGATAGTTATTTTTTAAAAGATTAAACTTTTTAGAAAACATTTTTAGTTACATATTTGGAATTCTGTATAGCACAAGCTGTTCAAGACATTATTTTTAAACCCTCCTCTATTTCCATAATAAGAAAGTACAAATTTATTACATAAAACGATTCATAAATATTAGGTCTGACCGGTGTCTCAAGTACCTTTTTACTAGATTACTAAAAACCAAGTCAAAATTATTCTTGTCAGTTTTAAATATACAAATAGATACTAAATATACCAATTAAGACGATTATATAAGATACCTTCATAATCCTTATAGCAAATTTATATAAAAACAACAGAAATATTTAGACAAAGTTGAAGCACCTATCCACCTGACTCATAAAATTATCGTGAATAAAGACATAACACAAATTCAAGTGCCCCGTTCATATTTATATTAATAATAATGGACTAAAAATAAACTATGAAATTATTGAAGTAACATCATCTTAAGCGAAATTAAATGAGCTTCAATTATAGGCACTTTGATCGTTGACCCTCTTTCGCTCGATCAACTATGGGGGCATAAGCAACGACAATTGGTTGAAGAAATACTTGTTTTTATTTCTTGTTTTACTCTTTTTCATTTTTTTTGATATATTTTTAATAGTGTGGATTTAAAATATTTTTTTGACAAAAAAGGATTTGTATTACTGCTATAGGACACAGAATACCTAGATTTTGTTTCACTTGATTTTTTTTCTAAGTAGTTAAAATTAAAATTGATATAGTCTAGTCATTCGCTAAGATTTAAATAGTATTTTTACATAAAATATTTAGCTTTAAGCGCTTCAATAATCTATTTTGTTAAAGCTTAACAAGTACATAATATACCTACAGTGAAAATATTTTCCTTAATAAATAAGAGTTTTAGAAATTAGTTCGTTACATGCCGCTGATTTATTTAAAAAAAAGTATTTCCGGGTGAAAAAATATGTAATACATATAACCGTCTTGTGATAATAAAAAAAAAGTAATGCAGAGAAGGACAAATTGTACGATAACTTCAGCTCTCAAATAAGCTGAATCATTTTGTTTTTGTCAGTGAAATTAAGTATCAAATTTACTATTTGTATCATTGATAAGCAGAGGTCGGAATTAGGTAGAGTTATTCATGTACTTACACTGATTTCACACAGCGAAAGAATATAGTGGATATGCCTCAAATCCCGGGATTAATTTTAAAGAATAGAAAAAATCCCGTTACTTTTTAATAAAAAGTTATTTACTTTTACTTTTTTAATTTAGACTTCTGCACGTGCGACGTTGCCAAACTTACATCAATGATATTGGATGACCGAAGTTGCAAAATTCCAATACGCACACGTTGAAATCCCGGGAAGGTCCACATTAATATCAACATTTCGATGCAAGTACATAAATAACTCTACCTAATTCCGACCTCTGTTGATAAGTCTGTAATCCCGATTATAAACTTTAAAAAAAAACTATTTTAAAATTTGTAAAAAACACAAACTCATAGACAAAAAAACTCTTATTAAACACGTCACAGCGAAGCTTGGTCACGTCGATTTTAAAACACGCCACAGAGCGTGTGCATGTAACAAATTTATTTTTGAATTTGGAACGCAGACTTATGCGCCAATTTGACTTGTACGCGAATAATTCCCGCATGTTTTCGCCGTTTATTAATTCGTTTGATTTAAGAGCGGGTTGACATCGTAAATACAAGTTTACATCTTGTCCGGTGTGAAATGGCATGTTTTCTATTTTATTATAGTGCGCTATGTAAGATTTTGATTTATCTAGTTGTGTAAAAGAGAAAGTTCGTCTGATACGACTTTCAATATACCTCTCTTAAAAATATAAATAATTATTATTCAAAACCTTCTCATTTTGGTTTGTGATAGGAGCTTCGTTCTCAGTAGTGGGACGTTAATGGTCTGGGATGGTGAAGGTAAAACAGCTTATATTAGCACAGACATATAGGCACTTACATAAAATACCCCTTTAAATTTACTATGATTTTTTACTTCTTAATTCAAAATAAGGTAGGTTTTCAGCCTAGTACACTACAGTACTGGACTCAGACCTTCTATAACCAACTAATGGGAGAGGTATTTAGTTCATACTCCACTAGGACTCAGTACAGATAGGCAGAGATGTATTTGTGGTGTACGTACAGCTGTTAATTTTTTTCAAGTCATGGCATGTAGGTTTGCTTAAAGACTACCACATCTAGTGATGACCGGGATCAAAGGCTTTATGTCTCTTCCGAAACGAGGAAGAGCTCGATGCCGAAGACCATCCAAGGTCTGGTCTCTGTGAAACTTAGTTGATCGTTGCCTTCCTAGTCTCACAAAACTAAGAGCGCTTTTAAAGAATATTAATAGACGATATACTAAACACTTTTATTTACTAGTTCGTTAACCTCTCATAAGCTTAGCGTGCTTGTACAAGTAGGTTTAGGTCCGTAGAATACCCGCGAGGTTTGAACTCAGACCCAACTGCCTCTTCTTAGAATTCTCGAGCGATAACCTTTAACCTATCGTATTAGGTTTGGTGCCTGTAAAGATTGTTGTAAGTTTTATGGTTAAATAAATAAATAAATAAACTCTACCTTAAATGATGTCATGACTATCATCTCAGCCCATTAATTTTCTACTAACTAGTCTCAGGCTTCTCAGACTCTTCTCATAAAACTTGATGAGAGAGATATTTAAAATAAAAATCTACGCAGAAAAGTCTATAAAGTATTCTGTCATCATATGAAAATACGCGACGCGGTGATAAATTTAACTGCAGATAAGTAAAAAGCAAAGCAAATAAGATAATATCTACAAACTGGCGTAAGTATGGGAAAATTTAATACATAGGTACTTACTTATGTACGAATGTTCGCGGCACATAACGAGCGGGCGGGCTCGTACATAAAATTAACGGCATTAATCATATCTATTGGAAATTTAAATTATTGAGCATTGCGTGCACACACGGCGATGCAGTGGGGGCCCCCTGCCCCCACGTGGGGGTGTTTGGGGTGGGGTCACGCACCCCCAACTATCACACCCGCCCCCACCCAAACTATTCGGGAGGGCAGCGGCGGGAAAAAAAATACCGCCATTCCACCTGCGTGCTGCGCGTATATTGGCAAGCCCGCCGCCATTTTGTTTTAAATCAATATTTAAAGCTATATTAAACAGGCCGGGCGCGGGTGGAAATTTTGTGTATTTTTTAAATAACTATAAAAAGTGTTATGAAAAAAACACTTCAGAAATAGTATAGGATAGACATACTAATAATTATAATGGATTCGTTGCGTTTTATAAAGTTAGTCCAGATTTAAAAACACTACTTAAAATATAATTAAATTAAGCTACGATTAATAGCTTCACTGATATTAAAAAATCATAAGGTGTCGTTATTTTCTATAACTAAGCATTTATTAAATTCTGCCGTTACCAGATTAAGATCAACTTCATAAAAATAATTCTTCATCAAATGAAAAATTTACTTTGTATAATTATACCCAGTTACATCAAGATTATTACTTAGTACAGTTATTTTATGAAAATATTTTAGGTACTCACATCACACTGTGTTCAGTAACAGTGGAATTATAGTAAAAATAACACGGCAACGGGAACATTACGTAATAGGTACACAATATAGTATTTATTTAGTAACCAGAATAAATAAATAAACAAATTAAAGTAATACAATTAAAGAAACCCCGGCAAAGTTCAGATGCTCGTAGCAATAAAAACTTAACCCTCCCGCGTTTCTTCCGAGTTACTGACAGATTTCTTTTTTTTCTCTCTGGAGATTTTTTTTTAATTTTCACCGCCGCGGCGCTATCTCTCGCGAATGCTTCAGTGGTCAAATAAAAACTTGAGGAGTTCTCAAGGAGTAAGAAAGGGTGTAGATCCTCCTTGTACAAAAAAAATCATATTTTATTTATTTTAAACGACGCCTGTTCTTTTTTATCTCAATTATGTTAAAACACTATTAGATTATTTCTGTAGCAAAGATAAAAATTATATCTGTATCTCTGTTTATATATCAGAACGTCCGTATGTTTATCTATGTACCAAAAAGCCTAACAGAAGTGATTTGGCTAACATGCTATATCTCCCCGTTTCCTATATATTGCACTTAAAATAAGTTTTTACCCTAAACTAAGCAAATAAGGAAAAACAACGTACTAAAGAAGTATGACAATAAAGAAACCATTTATTTCTAGAAACGATATAAAAGTTTTAAGAAAAAACACATAAAAGAAAAACATAAAAATAAAATAACAAGAGCTCGACTCCATTGCAGCCTATTTCATCGTAGTCAAGTTAAGAAAGATAGCTAGCCAACTTCTGAAAAGGGTACACGGTTTCAAGAGAGGAGAGTAAAAAGATTCAGCCAAGTGGGGTGGCGTGCGGGCGGTAAGAAATGAAATAAAAAAATAACCGTTTTGTGCTCGGGAAAAATGCAAAGCGAACAAGAAAACTACACTTGGCAAGTTTTCTTCGCGCCGAGTCTCAGGGTTGCCGCTAACGAGTTTTGTGTTTGTTTTATCTTTTAAAGCAACTTTAATTTGTATTTTCTTTTTAGGTTTATTAAAATTACCGCTTATAAGATGTCTTCGTCTGATTAAGAGTATTTATTCCGTTTAGTCGTTTCTTACACATGTAATATATTGTGAGATACACGAGAATTACGTAAGTAAAAGATCCAAATTTGTAACATTCTTTAAATCTGATTTGGCTTTCTGTCAAAATATTAACTTTGTGATGCAAAATCATATATTTACTAAGAATACAGTGATAATTAATTATACCACAATAAAGGTCTACAATCTAATAAAATAGAGGAATTTTTCGGAAAAAAATCTTACGGGAAGAGATTATTAAGTATAAAAATAAAATAAAAAGTAGGTATGTATATAATTATAATAATTATAAAAATCTTTATTTCGGAATAACATCCATAAAAGTTTATTAGTAACATTGAAAGACAATATGTATGGTATGTAATATATTAAATCAAAATATGTATGGTCGTAAAGTATTGTTATTGTTCTGATTACGACACGATAGACATAACAAGCTTAATGACCGACATGGCGTGGTTGCGGGTATACCCGCTCTCCGCCCCTAAGGTCGTGGGTTCGATTCTCACGCAGGACAAATCTTTGTGTGCATGAACATGAATATTTGTTCTGGTCTGGGTTTTTTTCTATGTATATTAAGTTATTTATAGTTTATTTACAAAAAAAAAGTATTTATGTAGTTTATCCGTTATTTAGTATCCATAGCACAAGTTCTTAATGATACTTATCTTTGAACTAAATGATTGGTGTAATTGTCAGAAAATATTTCTTTATTTAGTAAGTACAAATATATCAAGGGCTTTGTTCACCTGTATTTATGAATCATAATATTCAAATTAACTAAAAAAATATAGTTTTCTGTAAAAGAAATATTTGTGCACAAATTTCTTTCATCTACCATACTCTTACTCTTTGTACTCTTCTTACCATTATATGACTATCACAACTACTATTATATGATATTGTGACAAAAATCACATAAGTATTAAGGAATAATAGCAATAGACGTGTTGCCAACCCTGTTAAGAGCGAAGATTGTGCGGATAGTTGAGGGTTGAGTGCATCATTCTAGTGAGACCTCGACTTTCATTTGTTGACTCAAGCAAATTACAGATGAATCTGTACTCTGTACACAGAAGTCTCCGCATTTACAGTCAACTTGGAATTTATTTATGCTATTATTATTATTTTAGAATATGAACATTTGAAGATGGTTTACGTAAAGGATGTTCCATACATGGGTAAACGAGCAGTCAAGGCTTAGCCTCACAGGAGACTAGCAACTATTTGTTTTGTGACTGTAAATGTTTGTGTTATTATTTAAAATTTTGGTGAATCTGTCAATTATATGTTATTTCTTACTTATAACTAGACTGATAAGGACCTGTTTCTATAATGCTGTAAGGCATATTATAAAATCTAAACTGTGTATTTTGCAAATAGCAATATTTTCACATTTGTTGTGTATCTACAGAGATGCATGCTACTATGAGTATGAGACGGTGGTTCGAACTTATTGTAAAAGGTTCACATATAATCTATTCTCATATTTATGATTTTTTTTGTTGTCTAATACTTATGAAACAATCGACTTAGTTTGGCATTAGGAGGGATGTTTATGTATATCCTTTTCATATAAAATTTACTTTGTACTAGTGTTGTGGTCTGAACGCTTGCTTTCAAATGCATGTTTAAGCACCGCATCGGTTTTGATTGGCGCTGAAATTTGTCCGCATAAAAACTTTCGGAAATAAACAGTGTCAGAAGCAGTAAATAAAGGTCCGGTCTATTTCATACAGGCTTTTCAAAGAAGCTAATGCCATAGTCTGTTTACCATGAGACTTAAATGACTGCAGAAATGCCTGTAAAAAATTGATAATTTGTACTAGTCTGGGCCTTCTTAAATGCAATCTATATTTAAAGACATCTACATTATGGCAGCAGAAGCCAAAATAACAAATTTATTTGTGTAGTATAATGTTAAATAAATCAATTGTTTTGTATAAAAAACTACATTTATTTAATGTATTTGACAACCCTTAACACACTTGAGAAGCAACCTAAAAAAGAAAGAAGTCTGCTCTAGCAGTTGAAAGTTCCAGATTTAAAAATTCATCTGCAGTCGCGGATAGGAACGCTCGTTCGGATTCATTGAACGAATGAACGAACGAATTCCAAGTTCAAACTTTTTTCACAAAACTTTCTTAAGTGTTCTCTTAATAATGTGAAAAGTATTATTACAGTGCTACCTATTTATGTAGAAAAATATGTTCCTTCCTGAAAATGCGATTTAAAACATTGACATTATGCCTATTTTTTACATAATTATTTATTTAGTCTTCTACTGTTATTTTAGTAATTTATAATGTTATATTTAACTTATGTTATGATATTCTCTGACAACACCCGTTTGACGTGACTCAAACTGTATTACATTAAACGGGAAGTCTGAATTAAACCTACAATTTTATATGTCGAATCAATAATACTGCGAATATTTTTAGTTCCTTTCTCAAATTACTGATATAAAAATATAGCACTATAAAAAAGAACACCAAATTATCAACCCAAGCAACACCATTGACCCTAAAACGGCACCGGAACTCGCCATATGCGTTCATAATTCATCAAAATTAGTCACGTTCCGGCCGGACAGACAGCGGGACGTTCCGAATTCAAAAAGTGATCGCAACCCTTCACCCGCCAAAACACAGGTCTGGACACAATGGCCGCTCGCGGAAGACATCGTACCTGTGAAATAATAGCTTTGCCGTCCGCATTAGCATAATAATAGTGTAAAAACTAATATTATTATTATTATTTTGCCTTTTTATTATTTCGGACGCATGCCCCGGGGGCAGCTGCTGTTTTATTGTAATTCCTCTTTATCATTAACATTGTCCATGGTTATTCTTGTGCCGTAGACGCCATGTAAGGTCACCCTTCTGGTAATCTCTTTTATATCTAATTGTTTCGGTCGGTTAAAGCTGCAGATATATTTCTGTGGATGCAACTTGTTTTAAGCTTTCATCCGACGATTTATATTCTATTGTTTCCTGTCTGCCAGCAGTCTGTCTGTCATTTCACAGTTTGAGACAAATTTGTGTATTTTTTCTATTTGCGATTATATTTTGTCTGTTTAGTCTTTTATTTGTTTTAATTTGGTTTTTGAGAGAAGGCCTGAGCCTTGTTGATAGTGGAACGTTAAAAAAAGGCTGAAACTATGGTATTATACGTTAATGATAGGCTGAAATGACGATAATGATAATATCCTATTTTTATATAATATCCGATAAAACCAATAGATCATTAATCAGAGTAGTACTCATTAACAACCGCGAAATATGTTTCATTTTATAATCTTGTTATTAATTAATTATAGATTTGTAAGAACATTGTTTTAAAAGTCTCATAAAAGTTATTGAGTTAATAAAACGCGAGGTTATACGTACGAGTTGTATGGTGTATCATGTGTGGTTTTAAGTGTTTAATAAATCAATTATCATTTAATCTTTCAATCTCAATTGCCTAGATTTACTTTAAAAAAAACCTTAATCAATTCGTTATTAATTATATTAAAAACTTTGATAACGCAAAACTATTCACTTATTTATAATAATTTGTGATTTTATAATACTCAAGAGTTTTTAATTTAATTAAAGATATTTAAAGTCTATTCGAATTAGATTATCCATATTTGTGTTTCAAAAGTGTTTATGTTAAGTATTAATAAGTTAAGAATGCTCTTAGTTAGCGTTCCTCAGTTGCTATGCCCTTGCAGGGCGGGATTTAGACCTTGTATCTATGCATCATGTATTGTTGTGACATGCAATAAATGATTTGATTGAATGTGTGCATATACTTTATATTTTTTAAAGTCTAAGTTTAAGACAATAAGCGCTTATAGCTCCGCGTTGGTCAGTTGTCAGGAACTATCATTGAAGTAAACCAGAGTATACAGCGATCAGAATATTAACGGGTGACCATTTTATGAAGGCATAACTTAACAAGTCATGAAGAAAGCGCTTGAAGCTTCGTGATTTTAGGAAAACTACAAACTATTAGAGTTACAAACCTTGAATGGCTGACAGTTTGTATGGCATTGGACGTGAAGATTTAAGCTTCAGAAGACACGTTAAGCCGTTGGTGCCAATAATCACTATACGTGCTAAGTAAGCCACGTAAAAGTATGTGTATATGGACATTTAGTAATTTTGGCTTAAAATCTTGTTGCAATTAATATAATGCGGATATGATTATACCATCATCAAAATAATAATTAACACATTTAAAAAAAAAACAACATTTGACATATAGGGCCCCATGACGCGGACACGGCGGCAGGTAACGAAGGGTTAAAAGTCTAAGGGACAATAGTGGCCCAAATTCACAAATGAAGGGTTAGTTGTGAATGTGGAAGATTATAAAAAAAAATTATTGTTTTTTTTAAGTTATCAATTTTAACGGTCAAGTTTCAATGACAGTTCTCGTATTATTTGTTTAGCTCCACATTGATAACAGAGTTTTGTTTGATTCGTTTTAGACTAGTTGTTATAGTGACTTTGCTTATGGTTTGAAAATAAAATGTATCTAGCTAATATTAAACAAAGAAAATGCAGGCTTATAGAAATCGTCGTAGAAATTATGTAGTTTTGTGCTCAAATATACAATAATGAAAGAGTAATTAGTAGATACATGCAAAACATCATGTTCAGCAAAAATCTATCATTGAAAATATTTAAAAAAAACAAGTGCGAAGGTGCAACTATTATTACAAAAAAAAAACAAAAAAGCCTCCCGCTACTTTATCTTCCAAAGAAATAGTTCTAATTAGGGTTTAAATGTAGCCTGCCAATAATTTTTCGGAAGGTACTAGATTAAGAAGCAAAATAGACAAACCGACTTAACATCTAACTAATTATATTAATACAGATATCAGTACAGAAAATTAAAAAAACAAAACCTTTCCTAACCCCAGCAAAAGTAATTAGGAGACAAAAAAGGGGCTAAGTCGCACTCGATAGTCAAAATATTAGTATAATTGCCGCCAAAATTATTCTATCCAATTAAAATGCACCGCCTTCCCTCCAACACATCGTTGGGCTGATTGTTCCAAAATTGAATTTTAATCACCGATTCTTTACTCACAATAGCTTGTCGAAGAATGCCAAAAAATGGAAAATGGCGGGAGATGCCGAATTGAATGAATGGCGCCCGAAGAGCAATTATCTCGAGTATCTTTTCAGTTTAAATTAAGTGAAAAAACTCTAAGAAGTTTTTAGGCGAACGGTAAAGGTTAAGCTCAATCGATACTGGCTGGATGATATTCGCCTTTGACTTTGTTCAGCGTTTGGTTAAAAAAGCAAGACGTTCTCTTTTTGAGTTTTGATTTATTTGAAGTAGAAGCTTTGATACAATTCACAAGTACAAAATCGCATTTTTAAATTTACTTCTTTTATTCTTTAAAATCTCATTATATCAAACTTATACAAAAACTTAATATTGCTGCGCTTATCATAATAATATGCTATGAAAGTATGTGTTTTTATAAATCTATGTGTTCATTATTTTGTTTGTTTTAAAGCGCAATTAATACGCCGCTAAAACAAATAAGTACCTAAGTAATAAGTGACTGATATTTGCCGTTTTCTAATTACCATACACAATATAAAACATCGTTTATTAGACGTAATGGTATTTAGACGATAAATTACTTAACCTTTTCAAGCAAAAAGGTCGCAAATACCCGCACGCAACGAAAACCAACGCGTTATACTTACATCTACATATTTTTGCTAAACAAAACCAGTTTCTGAACGCGCGGTATTGCACAGTCGGGTCCCGTTAGACTGCATCTGGTGCCTGATGCAACTTTTGATGCCTATAATAACATAATAGTGCACTTACCCCACAGATACCGAGTGAAAATCGTTTATGATAAACTGTTACTAAGACGTGAGAGCTTTTTTTAATCTTTGGAACGACAAAATAAAACAAAAGACACACAAATTTGCATGTCATAACAATCTGTAATGGCGGAACGCATTATTCCTATTGTCTCACTTTACCGGTGGGCCCCGGTAATTAAATTAAAAAAGTAAAAGCAACACGCAATCCCATTCTTTGTTGCTAATTAAAGAAACAGAAGAATGAAAGAAACGCTTAAGTAGCAAGTTAGGAGGTTTTGCGTTCGAGTAAAAAATAAAAATATAAAACAAAAGACAGTCGACGCGACGAATGCGGGGATTTGAAAACGGAACGAGAGCGAGTTTGCATGTCCGCGTCAGTTGCGGGATTCCATTTTTGAATTATTTTTGTAGTAGTAGGTAGCCGTGCCGCGATTTGAATCTTTTATTTTTCTTTTTT
This sequence comes from Musotima nitidalis, assembly GCA_949126915.1. Taxonomy (NCBI): domain Eukaryota; kingdom Metazoa; phylum Arthropoda; class Insecta; order Lepidoptera; family Crambidae; genus Musotima; species Musotima nitidalis. The sequence continues at coordinate 9,432,255 of OX421439.1, read as the reverse complement.
ATTCGCAGTTCTTTTTATGAGTCTTTGTTATTTTGCCTTGAAGTATAGAGGTTAATGACATCAGGCGAACTCCGTTTTGTTGAGCATTTTAATATCAAAAACTTTTACTAAAGCGTATGTCCCACGCCTAACATCTGTTACATTCGGATGTTACCAAAATCTTGGTAACGAATCAGTGCTTGGCGGTATATTGATGAGCGTTTTCCGGCTCGCTTGAGATTGTGTTTAAAAAAAAGTCGGAACTTTACGAGCGGATCGAATCGGTCCATCTGTTGCCGGTTTTTTGTATTAAATCGATTTTTGATATTGATTCCATGGATATTTATTGCGTTGTTATTTTATTGTATACAACATGTTGAATGGAAAGTGCTTTAGTTCTTTTTTTATAGTATTTCTGTGTTTTTTTATCAATTTGAAAGTAAGCATTGGCTTATAAAAGAGATCTTGCTTCGCTATAAGCAGGAAAAATATATTTATAATTAACTTTAATTGCCTGTAAGCGATCATTGAAAATTAAAAGCGTTTACAGAGGTTATTCCTTGCATGGGTGACCATTTTTATGGTATTTAATATTGACCGCTTCCGTTCCAGTTTTCATTGTTTGTGGTAATCGTTAAGTATAGTTGGATTATCTCTTGCCTTTCGAAACGAAAAAAATTTTTTTTAACTTGCTTTAATTAAAAGCATTTGCTACTAATTTAGCTACATACTAGAGAGAATTTAAAAAGTCTACAAACGATAATAAAACCGAACAAGTAAAACTAAAAAGCGACGCCTCATCATTATTTAAACTGGAATTGTGTGAAATTTTACCATAGACAAAAGTTTTACCTAAAGTACGCACATATCTAGATATTACCTACATTTACTAGAATATTCTTTGTGGTTAAAACTAAAGCAGGAAACCTGTTTTTCTCTAACGATATTGTTTCGTTCGTGTCTCATCATTATACGGCTTTAATTGTCATGTAAAGGCGGACATCTTTGTTTTACAAATGGCGGCCTCGATTCATTATGCCAGTTGTGTATGAAATTAAAAAATAATCTACATGTTTTAGTATGTGAGACTGTTGCAAAGTTAAGTGAATAGAAAATGAATAAGGCTTGTATTCAAAACAATAAATTATTCGAGATATTATATTCTTACATCTGATTCGATGTGGAAAATGTAGAATGGAAAAATAATATGTATTTATGATTTTTTTTAAAACTGAATAACTAAAAAAAATACATTTATCACTTAACTATTGATTTTACTTCTTATTATTTCGTATAACTATCTATTATCCTACTATAACAACTTTTTCAAAAAAATAACTGTACTAAACTTTTCCATCAAACATAAAAAATAAACCATATGTCGAAACCATAAACAAAGAATACTCAAAGAAGGGTGAATACGACGGAAGAAAACAAAAAACCTACCAATTAACGCCTTTAATTAATACTGGCAATTAATCGTGTCTTTTGTAAGGAGTTTAATAAAAAAAGTTATTCTTAGACGTCATTTTTCTAAAGCAGAATGCAGGGGTTCGTAATTGTTTTATTCTTTTTAAACAATTATTGACATTCCCTTTCTCTCTTTCTTTGTTTTTGTGCGTAAATTTGATTCAATGTAATTAGAATACAACTGATGTTTGACATGTTTTTTTTTTGGTCAAAGAAGTTTTGATAGGTAAGGTTTTTCAAATAAAAGTAATTGAATAGTAAGGTGAACAAATTTGCATGTGTGAGAAAAGTAATGTAATTATTTTTATTCTTGTATTGTAATGCATAATTTTAGAATACCTATAAAATATATATTTTAAAAAATCTTACATAATATGTGTTATGAAAATGATTTACTCAAAGAAACTACCTACAGTGAACAAACTTAAGAGCAGTCAATATGACGATAAAACAGTTAGATGCTCACACCCTTAACAGTCCAGGCATATAGAAACTCACCTTAAAGGTTAAAAGCTAAATAAATTACAACCTTCATGATTAAAATCATATTCGAAATTTATAAAAAGACCATTCAGACACTTTTTATAACAGTAAGCCCAATTTAATAACCAAAAGAAGTATTTACTATTAAAAGAAGATGTGGGCGAAGAAAATTTGGTCCCCAATATAATTTCCTAATCACTGGGCCGAGCTTCCGTTTCCGGCAAAAAACTCAGATACGACCTTAGCACTGTCTCTTTATAAGAAAGATTTGTGTGGCCATGCCACTGAAATTTTTCGTACAAAATTGTATGATGCCATGTTATAGAAACTCACGATTGAAATTTTATTTTTTGGTTTTAGAATCAAATCAAGAAAAACAGTACGGTCAGGGGCTCACTAACATACGCAGAATGGCAGACAGAAAAAAATATTGTTTGGAAAAGATTAATCTAGAAAAAAACGGAAAGATCATAACCTAAATCCTAAGGATGGTTTTTTTAAAGTTAGGTAAAATGTTTGATCAATATGATAGTTTTATCCTATAGAATAAAATTACTTTTATTCAGTCTCTTCACCTACGTAACCAAAAGACAAGCAATAAAATTAATAAAAGGTTTCAAAATTTCGTTTTACTTCATACTTTGAATTTTACCTTTACAATGCTATCTATATTATTAATAAGACATGAATAAAACAAGAAAATGATTATAACTACAAAAAAAAAAGTCGTTGATAAAGTTACGTCTTATCCACAAACACCTAGCCAGTGTCAATATTTACCAAGGAAAAGAAGGTGGCAAAAAATAAATTAGGCGAAAGCTCATTTCGCAAAAATCCTAGCGCCATCTGCAGGGGCGCCCCTGCGAGGGGCAAGACGTGATTCTTTTCCCATTACCATTCGAAATTTGAATTCGAAATTTTCTCAAGTACATTTGGGGCTGAGTTTTGTATTGACACGCGGCCGCGTCCCATATTGGGCGGGAATCGCCATTTTGTCTTATTAGGTAAGTGATTGCTTCTTTATTTAGTCGTTGTTAAAAACTTTTAAAACATTTCGTTTTTTAGTGTCCTTTTTTTAAATGTAGTTTTCAAAAAGTACTTTTAAGTACTTACTTTCATTTTGTCACTTTTATTTTAATTTTATTATAGTTTGTATACCTACTACACTAAATATTGCAAAAGTAACACATATTAAATATGAATTTAATGCTTATTTTACATATATGTTAAAAGATGCGCTCCATTTTACATGTCATTTTTCCAAAGAAGAAAAATTACATTACCTTTTTTCTTATCGCATTAAAATGGGGTTACACAAGCTATAATTTAATTTAATTCAGATTACCTATATTATGCGATAAACAATGTTTCTTGCTGCACCCTTTCTATACTTATAATATTTTACTGTTAAAATAAAAATGATAATATAAATGATACAAGTTAAAAATAACTAGATTATTGCTCGAAAGAAACGGTCAAACACTCAAAGATAATTAAAAGATAACTTAAAGGGTTGTAGCTTAAAACCAGTGAAAAGTTTATTTTAAATTAAAACTCAACGCTTTTTCATGTTAAAGTATTTGGGTTTAAAGAATATTTATTTTCTCATTAAAAACCATGCAGTCACTTACATGAGAAATTTACAATAAATGTGTCTTAATTAATTAATCTGTCGAGTCGGTATAAAAAAATAATAAAATTGGGAACAGTACTTGGGCAGTGTACTTACTTAGCATATTTTAGAATGAAAACACATTCCATATCATAACATGATTTTTCAAGTAACTTATATACGTTTCATGTAGAAGTTAATTTCGATTACATATTGAGTTTTTAATATTTCAATTTACTTTTATAATTCAGGACTTAAAAACGTCTTACTACGCATGATAAAATTGTAAAAAATAATTTTATCAAAAAAAAAATAAGTTAAAATATTTCAAAAATCACAAACAGTTTCTATGTAAGTTATATTAAAAAAACGACTATCATATTATTATAACAATACGTCATTCTTATCAACCAAAAAGTATGAATACATAACGAGAAGAATGGCCAAAGCATATAAAAAACAAAATGAAACCATCGAGATGTACCGACGCGCAGTAATTCGTTCGCAAACATTGGTGAAATCAAATAAAAGCCGATCGCGCGAAACATCCTTTTTTCCGACTATACATCTGCAAATAGGCATCTTTGTAGTACTGCCTAATGGTTTTGATACATTTATGCCAGGACTTTATAAGATAGAGGCAGGCGAGGTAGATTCGGCAGGCCCAGGAGCCTTGATGTCGTAAAGGTTGACCTCTTAAACGGAATAACGCAAATATGATGATGAAAATGATGATTCCAAAGGTATTTTGGATCAGCTCCTGTTTGTAGGTGCCATGTGATAGTTCTATCATAGCGGGGTTAAAGAGCTAATGAGCCACTTCTTACCATTTGACAAGTTTCGTCAAGTTATCTCTGTGCTAAAACTTTGCTACTATAGTTATATATTTGTCTGTATAACTATCTCTTTTTCGTTTATAAATAAGTAAATAAAGGAAAAAAGTTATAAGAAGCAGCTCTTGCCCGCAGTGAGCGGGCGCGTTAGTTGCGCCTTGCGTTTCTTATGAAGATACTTTAAAATTAATAATAATTATGTGCTCTATCGGGACGAGTAAATGGTAATATTGTGAAGTGAACATGCGTATGACCTTCAATGGCCAAATTCAGAAGGTTTTGGAGAAAGGACAGGTCAAATGTATCTTCATCCAACGACGGGAGTGTATGCGCGAAAGGTTAATGCGCGTAAATGAAGCTAAGCATCAGTGCCAAGATCGTAGCAAGTGGAAGGATGTGATCTCTGCATACCATACAGGATGCACATTGTCACATCTAACTGTGGCAATGTGCTTCACCACTGCATAATATAAAACAAAGCCCCTATGTACGCTTAGCTCTTTAAAAATATGCAACGGATTTTCATGCGTTTTTTTTAATAGACAGAGTGATTAAAAAGGAAGGTCGGCCACGCGGATGAAGTCGCGGGGGGCTGCTAATTAATAAACAGACCACTTTCCATTTTATTTCAGCTTTACCTTATATTGTTATTTGTATACCATAAGGAAACAGCTTTCTATAATAATATTCAGACATAATTAAAATGTCCTTTCGTAATTCGGATAAATAAATAATGAAGCAACAACATGCCGAAACATTATTTATGTTTAGGCATGTTGTGTTATTTCAGTTTCAACCAACAATATTATGATTGATTGACACATTTGAGGTCTACTTTTACGTTAAAACTACATCCGATATCCGTATTTGGGTTACTTGAAAAACATCGACAAATGATTAATGTGACAAGGCATCGTATTTCTATCACTGTTGTTTACAGTGTGGACATGAAAATCGTTTGGAAAATGTAACTTAAATTATTTTTCCCATTTCGCATAAATAATTTATCGTAATATTAATTAGAATTAAGAAACAAGTTTCGATATATTAGATAAATGTAGTTTTTTTTAATTATGAGCTTTTAAAAACTATTATTGATAAATTTCCGGCTGTATTTTGCTATTATTTATCAAATAGTTAGAGGAATAACTATTAAGGAATGGAATTTACATTGTTAATTGAATAAGAAACAGAAAATTAACCATATATGAAAATGAAAAAAGTAATCTTGTAAATTAATTTCAATCGGTTTTATACAACAGATCATGACGTAAATTTGAAAGTCCCATTTTTAAGCATCGAAAGATGTAGACTTATAATTATATTTTATAATTCCATTTAAAAGTCTATAAAATATGATACAATTTGGTTAATAGTATCTTTAATCTTATATAAGGTTTATCTATTTACAAAATATTTTGTGTATACTAAAGAGTTGTGAAAGAAAGAATATTAATATCTGACAAATATCAACTCAGTTTAGTTGCACTACAATCTCTGGCCCTCATCTCTAGAGGGTGGCACAAAGACGTGATGGAAAACGAAAAATGATGAGAAAAATTTTTTGCAACTGGGTCCCTCCAGCCCAATCATGGAATTATGTCTTTATTGGCTGAACGTTTTTATTTACAGCTGCTATATTTAAAAATGGCGTCATTTGCTCTTTTTGACATAAAAAAGAATTTGTATTTTATTTTCGTGACAAACAGTTACAATACGGACAATAAACTAAAAACTAACTAAAAAAAAGAATGCATGAGGACAAGGAGGAGTGCGGAGTTCAGTATATCCGCACTCCGCTCCTGAGATCGTGGGTTCGATTCCCACACACAAATACAACTACAACACAAGTACAAATCTTTGTGTGCACGAACATAAATTATTTGTGCTAGTCTGGGGGTTTACTATGTATATTAAGTATTAGTATTTAAGTATGTTTATCCGTTATTTAGTATCCTTAGCATCAGTTATAATACTTAAATAATTGGTGTGATTGTTGATGCATTATCATTATTATTATATTATAAATTTATTGTTAATCGTACGTTTAAAATTCTGCAGATTAACTCATGTCGGTTGTCATGATACCCAAAGCTATCCACAATTATTATTAGTAATGCATCCAGAAAAGCACATAAAACAACATGTTATATTAATAAAAAATAAAAAGTGTAAAACGTTAAACAATCAATTAATAATCGTATGTCCAAACGTCGACTGACTAAGCCCAATCTATTTACAGTTATTTAAGTTAAGCAGACAAAAAAGGTACATAAAACCACATAGACTTTTAAATAAATTATAAATAAAATATTCCCTAGTCCCCAGTGGGACGGATTTCTTTCGTCCGGACTAAAGATTCCATTAGGAAAAATTCGTGAACATTTACTAAGATGGATTACGTGCTTGAGTTACACCAATTCCCAAAGGTCTCCAGTTCATTATCCCCTACCCGTTTGAGGTTATTTTTATGGATTTTTAATGCTGGTTAGGGTAACGTTTTCATATAGCTTATCAGTTAAAGGGGTTATGTAATGGAAGTGCTGGCGTAAATTTATATTTAATTTTTTTTTACATAATAATAACAAAAGTTCAACACAAATTATTCTGAGGAGTACCTAGTTCCAGAAATAGTTTTATAGTATTATAACTATTTCGGGAACTAGGTACTTATATAACGCGTCTTAAAAACTATGCCTTAACGTAACTAATTACCTAGCAAAAGTCAAATGTTTAATACCATATCTGTTGATTAAAGATGTAAGATATGTTAAAGACATGTACTATGCTATGTACATATGTCAAAAACAATACTTAATGGTTACTTTTTGAACTTAATGATGATATAGAATTCCACTCAACTTAGATACCTATTATCTAACATATTATCGATTTAAGCGAAAATAATGTTAACAGCGGGTCGCATAACCGCACTCTGCTAGAAGCAGCATTATTAGGCGTATGTAGCGATAACGGGTCAAATTATCATTTATTCCCAGTACCAAATAACGCATTAGTTTAATTTAAACTATGCATTTGAGTGCAGCAGCGTAGGCATAGCCGCAACACTGTGGTCACGGCACACAGAATACCCATTTTGGGGCTAAAAGTAAAATAAAATAATAAATGCTATCTTCATTTTAATATTTACCTTCTATTAAAATATTGCCCGGAGTTTCCGTGGTCGCCACACCGTGGAAAACGACTTTAACTTTAGGTCCATTAAATGGAAAGAATTGCCACAATTGCCACATCATTGGGTTCCGTTATGAGTGTAAATTATACTAGCTTCTGACCACGGCTTCTCCCGTCTGAGTTATATGTATTAAATAATTGCATTTTTCCATGGAATTCATAATTTAAATAATAGGACTCAGATATGAAAGAGAAAAATGAGGCTAAAAAATACTAACATTTACTTTGATAAATTTGTTCGCACCTTATTTTAGCTAAAGTATGTATCTAACTTAAGTGTTATTTTAAAAGTTATATTTTATACAGATAAGTTAAAGTTGTAATATGTGTCAATAACATGCATGTTTCTACATGAGATTGAACAACTGATGTCTGGATTTAAGCTGGGTACTAGACTTTAGGATTCGCGAAGCAGTGCCAATTTCTCATTAGTTTGGGAAACGAATCGATGACCTTAGCCGATCGCAAGACTGTTCACCAAGCCATCTCCAACGTAGACTTACTTGCTTACTTATTTTTTAAAAAACATTCTATTATAACTGTAAGCCATAGAAACCTTAATTCCTTTTTTTAGTTAATAGTAACAATAATCATCTACTAACAACTATATTATTATAGTTACTTATGGTCAGGCCAGTCAACACAAATACTTTTATGCTCAGCAATCAGCAGTGTGTCGTGGCGCAATGATTCTATTGATTTCCACTATCCCCTTCCCCGCGCCCCGCGAGCCCACGAGATGGCCACCCCCTCGCCCGCTATACATACGGCAATGTAAATACATTAATGACAATCCACCTCCCCCTTCACCCCCCTAAAGGTGACAAATTACGCATGCATACACTACTGGCCGCTGGGTGTGTTTCGAAAAACTATTTAACCGTTTTTTGACGGAAGCTTCGATGTTCGAATATTTACATTTTAATTCGTTTCAGTGGTCATTCTTTTGTTTTTTAGCTGTCAGTGAGGCTGAATATTGGGCTGATAATATTAAACTAGGTATGTCATATTAGTTCTAACTACTGATTAATAATGATTGTATAAGTCTCAATCAACAATATGTGCACCTACAGTAGGTTGGTATTCTGACCCAACTAAAAACCAGCGCTATAACATAATCCTAGAAAATGCTTAGATGCGTCATTTTGATGCATCATTTGGTTATTTGTATTCAGTTTTAAAGAACTAATGTATGATGCAACCATAAATGAATATGATTATTATTTCAGAATGATTTCGCAATGAGGTAATATCACGCGTTCCCTTCAACTTCATAGCTAAGTTTTCTAGCCTAGACTCAAATATAGTTTAAGTGAACTTCTATTACCATAAGCAATACATAAGACTGTATGTATGTATCAAATAAATATGTTATGTAAAAAAAATCCATTTTAATACGTATCTAATAAATATTCAACTCGATTTCATTAACTGTGCAAAGATTGAAAACTGTTAAACCAAAAAGGAAATTTGAAAAAAAGTAATTAATGAAAGGACGTCACACCGTGTTCTAAGTTCAAATACTTCCCACGTAAAAAGCAATAGGCACAAGCAAAAAGTTTCAATTACAAAAAATCCTCCTCTTATCATTTCGGTGTTAATAAAAAAAGTTGTGAAACAGTTTACAAAAGCGGAAAAAGGTCAGAAAATTATTAAAATATTCTCTCGGAGAGACTTGGACAGTCTTTGTTCGTTGGTTCCACGAATTTTTCACGTCTCTCCCTGAAGTTGCGAAGTTTAATATCGAGTTTTCACGGTTCAAACAAAAAGTAAAGATGAAACTGTACGGTCCACCTGCTATTTTTTATCTGTGCTTCTTCAAAATGGCGGGAAGTTGCTTGAACTCTGAGCGTTATTTCAATTTATTATTGTGCGATAATATTCTTTTAGGTTTTAAATGGCAATTATTAAATATTAATGATTTTTTTGGATTGATGTAATCGTTTTAAATTTTTCTGTGTTACAACAATTTACTAAGAAGATTTTAATCAAAATTTGTCACTTTTGAAATAATACGTATTGACTGCCGCATCGCTTGGTTTGAAATAAATAGTATAGGTTCAAGTCCCGTCTCAAGCTTAGTTGGTTTATGGTATAAAATTTTATCAATTCAAAATAGAATTATATTTAACGTTTCTTCATAATTACTTTATTGCCATCCCAACCTTCTTATTGGACATCAATAAACATTAATTGATCTTCAAAAACTGTAATTTAGATCGATCGTAGAATCAGATCGTTTCTACATTTATATTAAATTAAATAGTTTAAAAAGTTTAAGTTTCTTACAATCCTTTAAAAGGGGCTTCTTACAAAACAAGACAACTTTTATTTGATGAAATAAAGGCAGTGACAGTACTAGTTTAAGACCTGGTTTTACTTTCGATCTTGTTTTGTAATAAGACCCTTTAATTCGTATTGAAAAACTTAAAATTAGGAAAACGCTTGTCAATTTTTGCAACAGTACATCAGTGGGTCGACATTATTAAGTAAGAATTTTCTAATGAAACTCAGTACCAACGTAACATTAGTAGAACATAAACCAACCCATTATAAGTAACAAGTGTGTTATTAAAGGCGTATTATTCAAATATTAAAATGTCTGATACACTGTAATTTTTACCTTGCATGAATGCTCTATTGTAATTACCTAGGGCGGGTTTTAATATATAAATGGAAAAGGATTATTTCTGAATAGGCACTTAATTTATTTCAGTTTGATGCGCTTCTGTGTGATAGTAGCTGTGTCTTAGCTGAATTAGCACTTTTTTTTCATACAATTTCAACGCCCTATATATCAAACCATATGTCTCATAGAGTTAGGTAATTAACAGATTGATATTATTCAATTATAGATGTCACTGTACGTTTTTGAATCGCTTAAGCGTTTAGTCTTTCTATTACTATATATACTTTGTAAATGCATGAGCCACCAGTCCTGGATAATACCTTTATCTATTATATTCGCTTCCGTGTGAAGTGGTCTATGAAAGCTCAATTGCCGTTTGGAGGCGGTGTGAAAGAAGATGAGTTTTCTGGGCGTGCTTTGAGAGGCATATTAAGCTGTTGGTCTTAGATGTCTCTTTGAAAGTTATTAAAAAGGCCTAATGACCCAAAATTTAATAATTATTGTATTTTTTTTTTCTGATTTCCTAAAAAATTACTGTGCCCGATAACGTCCATGAAGGAACTGTTTGTCATATTTTAACGCCTAATGTATACTTATGGAGTGTATTAAAGAAATGGGAATAGCATATTTGGTTTAGTTAGTACATACATACATACACACAAACACGCCTGTTTCCCCGAAGGGGTAGGCAGAGGCATAATATACGCCCACACTTCGTCAATAATATAGTTGGTACCACGTAATAGGTGGCGAGCCTGTTGCCGCTTACCGGGCACTGTTGTGTTCGCCAGAGCCTCGTCCGTTCATCGGCAGGTGCACCACTTGCAGGTGAGGTTGGCTTGGACTCCAGAGATGATGGTAGGAACCCGTTTAGTTAATATTGCCATATGATTTTTTTTTTTAAAAACTCTTCTTTCGACTTTATAAACAGACACTTAAATTTTATTTATTCCTATAGATAGGAATGAACATTGTTTGTCTGCATGTATATCTACTTAAAAAGGAAATTTATAATTTTATAACCACAAAGTTTATTTTTAGTCCTTATCGGAATATTTTAATGCATTAATCCAAATTTGTTCCTATAATATTATAACATTTATTGTGCAACAAAGGTTTTATTTATTTATTAGAATATCCTTTAAAATAATTAGTTATTCGTTGTATATTTTATGTAGTTTGATGTTTTTTGCAAATTTATTACCTGTGTTTATATGACCAATTTTTGCTTGACATATGTTTTTTTTATTAACAAAAACAACGATATGTAAATTTCTCGACGCTTTTCTCATCCTACCGGTATTTTTGACCTATTGGAACGACGTATCAATTTTAGGACTACCCTATATAATTATGTCGTCATGGTGCGTCTTTAAACAAAATTTTGAACACAATCTATCAAACGGTCTTGGCGTAAAATAAATAAATAAATATAAAGAAAAATTTTCTGACTATTACACCAGTTATTTAGTTCCAAGATAAGTATCATTAAGAACTTGTGTTATGGATTCTAAACAACGGATAAACATACTTAAATACTTTTTTTTTGTAAGTACATACTTAATATACATAGGAAAACACCCAGACCAGAACAAATATTCATGTTTATGCACACAAAGATTTGTCCTGTGTGGGAATCGAACCCACGACCTCTGAAGTGAAGTGTAGGTTTACTGACCTCAACGCCATATCGGTCGTCAAAAGACTAACAAAGTCAATCAAAATTTTGGGAAATATTAAAAAAAAATATACGAAATACACATATTTTTCATGGTCTTTTCCTCATGTGAAATTCTGGCAGCATTTATCGAATGGTTTATTCGTCAAAGCATTACAAACAAATGAACTGAAATACAATATCAGGGATTATTACAATATTTTAATCGCTGACCATATAATTAAAAAGAATATCAAAAGAATACCAATATATCAAAAAGCAATACTTCCACTTGTTCATTTGTAAAAATAGCTTGTCATATGTGTGGACATGCAGAGGCGGCAATTATGACAATTAAAAAACTCATTACGCACTTCGTAGCCGGCAATTGTCGCCTGCCTGCGATAAATATTTAATTATTGGGCACTATACTTTGACTATTTGCCTTTACAGTTGTAGAGAAAAAAAAGTTACACGCGTGGGAACTGCCAGGTGAGTAGAAAGAACTTTCAATAGCTTTTGCGTTCCAATTTTGAAATTATTTTTTGAATTTTACAATTTTTATTTGAGTTTTGTTTTATAGAAGCGATTTTGTTTGTATCTGTTAAACTTTTTGATGGATTCCAAATGTACAGCAAGGTTTGATTCACGACACGAATGATGTTGCGTTCTATTTCATTATTATTTATCCTAAAAATCTAAATGTTGTGTACAATTAAACTAAAAAATTAAGTGTACACACTTTCATCAATATTTCATAATAAACTATACACTTGTCACAGACAAGTACAAAGATTCTTGCCATTCATCTTCTAAATAGTAAATAAATAAAACTGTAAAGATAGATTTTCCTCATCAGTCTAAACATAAACAAAAACTGAAGTAGCACAGACATAACACATTAGAATTGTAAACATTAAAAATCAGTAAATGTGCCGTACGCTCGAATCGAAACGCAAAGACGTATAACTAGCAATCATTGGCTAGTTCGTGGTTGGAAAAACACGTGATTTTTTTCTAAGCTACGTAATGTCTGCTAAACGCTGATTGGTCGACGCTCGCTGGACGGGCGGCCATTGGTCCATTTTTTTTACTCCCGCTTTCCACGTACATTTTTTCACGTAGAAAAGCGCCGCCAATCACGTAGTTGGTTTAATTAGTAGAGGTTTTTTTAAACACTCTTGTGGTGGTATTTTTTCAGTGTGGGCGGAAGTTTGAATATTTATAAAGATGCTTTGTAAGAGGTGATGTATTTTAAACAGTAGATTGAAGATAATGAAGGGAGTCTTTCAAAGTACTGAATGGAATCTTTTTGTTTTATTTTCGATTGTATGTATCAGATGTATGCGGTCTTTTTAAATTGAAGTAACAATACTTCTGTTACCTTTTGTAGTGATTAACAAAATGTTTCACAAAATATATTTGCTATTAAGATTTGTAAATAGTACTTTATTACTTAAGTTAGTATAAAGTAAGTAATTACTTTTAATGGGATAGTAGCAAACTTAATTTTCTATATATAATACACATAGAAATAATGTTATTGTGAAATTAAATCTACATTTACAAAGTAAGGAGGTCAATCAATCAAATTTTTGGCTATAGTTATCACATAGGCGGTACCTTGATATTGATGGTGAAATTATTCATTTGTTTTCAAAGCTCATAAAACATTAAAAAAATTGAAACGTATTTCATTATATTTTTGTCAAAAAGTTCATCAAAATTTCAACTTACGCACGATAGCAATGAAAGATAAAATAATGCAGTTTTAAATTTAGAGCTTAAAAAAACTTTCTTCATAAACTTTTGGCCTTGCGCTAAAAGTATTTATTAAAAATTTTAACTTTCGAACGAGAGCCGAGAGAGATCCTTCAAAAACATATGTTGCTCAATGGCGTATAGTTTTATATTTAGAACGAATTGCGTTCGGTTATGAGTTAACGCATTTTATTAGTATCTTTATACTTATGCGTTTTATTTAACGGCATCTATTAAATATTATAATGTGTTTACATATACATACAAACTAATAAGTAAATCTTTTTATATGCTATGTCTTGCCCAATATACCGGTCTGACACTGGATAATAATTATTGACGTTATTTACAAAATATAAAAGGACTGTTTAATATAATCTAGTGACTGAAGAACGAAACTTTTTACAGAATATCAATGTCTGAATCCTGATTATCATGTTTAATATTTAGTAATTATGTTACTGGCCCTGTCCTTCAAAAGCTTCACCAGTTTTTTGCTCTATTTTTTTTTTAAGCTTCCACCCGAATTCAGTTAGTTTCAAAGCTTACGTTAATGAGAGTTATTGAGCCAAACTTAAATGGAAAAATAGAACTTAGATTACACATACTTAATTTTTACTAATTAATAAATAAATAAATATTTCTGACACTTACACCAATTATTTAGTTCCAAGATAAGTATCATTAAGAACTTGTATTATGGATAGTAAATAACGGATAAACATATATATATACTTTTTTTTTGTTAATACATACTTAATATACATAGGAAAACACCCAGACCATAACAAATATTTATATGTTTACACACAAATATTTGTCCTGTGTGGGAATCGAACCCACGACATCTGGAGTGGAGTGCGGGTATACTCGCCACTACGCCATTTCGGTCGTCAATTAATATGTAAGGTGTGCCTTTATCTTACTTATATAAAACCTGTAGGATATCTTGTGACAAGCAAATCATTTACATCATATCCTGGCATTATCCTGATTTCCCTAAAGTTGCTTAGGGCCCAGGGTCTGCTTACTGGTCTAACCGAAGTAAACTCAAAATGCATATTTTAAACTTACAAAAATCAGTGACAAACAGCGCGGGGTAAATATTTATTATAATTGGATTTGCATTATCAGTATCGGAGTATCATATATAGTTTACATTTGCAATGTATTTATAAGTATAAGTAGATATAAGACAGTTGTATGTAATAGTTTTTAATTTGTAAGTTGTTTTATTGCAATAAGAAACGTCGACAATGCCACTTCGACTATAATTTTTATTTTTGTGTTCAGTATTGCTTTTTGTAATTTTATTTTAGGTTACCGCAGAATATCAGCGTCGTGGGTCACACTGCGACACATGCTGAGCGGTGACCTTTTTGCTACAGTCCAGTTAGTATATAAGTTTAGTTGGTAATTGTGAATTGTTTGTGTACCAAATAAATATATTTTCTTTCTTTTCTTTCTAACCAGATTTGGTAGAATTGCAGAAGTCATCTACCCAATGGAAAGATAATTAAGAACTAACCTGTATGCAACCTCGTATGCTGCTGAACATGGCTAAGCTGCTTGAACCTCCGATCACAGTAGGAGCACTTGTAAGGCTTTTCTCCAGTATGGACCCTGATGTGCTGCACCAGCTGGTGGTTGGAGCTGAAGGACTTGAGGCACTGCTGGCACTGGTGCGGCTTCACTTCCCCGCCAAGACCCCGCTGGAGCTCCCGGGCGTGCATTTGCATGGCGTTCTTGTGCATGAAGATCTGGTGGGGAAGATGAGGTTGATTGGTTTAAAGTGTTTTTTATGATCAATTAACGCTCTTACCTAAAACCCGTTTCACCTAAAAAATGTTTTTGAAAACTGTTTGATTTAAGGTGCTTTAGTAGTTATATACCTACTAAATTAAATTATTTCGCGTTATAGTGCATCTCGTTATGTTATTTGTTAATTTTAGTTCATTTCCCCAAGCCCAAGGAGCCCAAGCCAACCCACCTGCAAGTGGTGCACCTGCCGATCAACCTACGAGGCTCTGGCGAACATAAATGAACTTCCACCTATTATGTGGGACCGACAATATAATGTGGCGAAATGCGGACGTATAAATATAACTACAACTATATATAACTTAATTCCATTAAATAAATATTTTAATTTAGTCCATACAATGTATGTATAATGTGTAATAAATGTCCTAAATAATATAGTTGACTGAATATATAATTTGTTAATCCTATTTATAAATTTGTTTGTATTATAATTTAGTTTGTATAAATCTTTTGCAATTGCCTTGCAGGTTAATGTACTTCATAATAACAATTAATAAATAATTATTTTGAATAATTACAACAATCATTTAGTTTCAAGATAAGTATCATTGAGAACTTGTGTTATTGATACTAAAGAAAGGATAAATATATAAAAATAGTTTTTTTTGTCATACTTAATATACGTACGGAATCAGACCAAAACCAATATTCATGTTCATGCACATAAATATTTGTCCTGTGTAGGAATCGAACCCACGACCTTGGAGCGGAGAGCGGGAATACCACTACGCCATATCGGTCGTCAATTACTTAACAATTGATGTAGCAATACGTTATGTTAGATGCCTTTTGCATTAAGGCAAATTAATGAACATGAGTATAATATGCCTCAGCCTACCCCTTAGAGAAAATAGGCATGATTGTATGTATGTATGTATGTAATAATACTCAAGTTTCAAGTGAAAAGGCGATATTGTTCCACTAAAGACTTAGCCGCCCAAGTTAAAGATAAGCGAACTTATATGAAGTTAAAATTATTTATAAAAGGGTTTCTAGGATTTATTAGGGCTAAGTTTCAGCGTTGCTTACTTAATGACGTAAGTATAGTGTCGGGTTGCGTCTAAGTTACGTTTAAGTTAGCTTGTGTTATTTTTTCGTAGTTAAGTAAACAAAGGCAATGTAATAGAACTTATTTATATCAATTTAAAGTCATATGAGTAGCAATTGTACTTAATAATCATCAAAATTAAACTAAAATACAAATTAGAACTGGATATAAATTAACCAATACGACATGTCACATACAATAAATTTTATATAAAACGAGCTGACCCGGCAAACTTTGTTCCGCCTTAATGGCAATAAATAAGCAGATTGTGTTTTTATTTTATTGGAAAAATTACAAAAAAAATAAATACCTACATTAATCATTCATTATTATTTCTGTATTTTAATACAAAGTTGCTCTTCACTTAAGTACTTTGTGATACACGACATTTTTTGTTTTATTATTATTTATTGAGAAGCACGAAGTCGAGCCATACTATCGCGGCGCTGTTCACGTGCAATTTCTTGTTCTTCTTCAGTCCTTTCATTTCCAGTATTTCGTATTCTTCTTGCATTAGATACGGCTTTGTCGGTAAAGATTCGATAGTCTTGTTCGCGGCATTATTAATTAAACTTCAATTCACCTAAAAAAATATTTCAAAACTCATATTCACATTCCCGCCAAGAAGTCAGAAATAGTTTGAATATTAATTTCTTACAAATATCAAATTGTCATCCATACGTCATCATTACATAGCTGTCATTTGCTTTTTGTTATTCCAAGTCTGATTCTTTTTTGTTATATCACGTTTTATAGTGACTGACGTTTTATATCAAGTCACACGGGAACGCTGTCGAACGGGATAAAAAGTATCCTATGTCCGTCTCCTGGCTCTAAGCTACCTCCCTACCAATTTTCATCCAAATCTGTTCTGCCGTTCTTGAGTTATAAGTGCTGTAACTAACACGACTTTCTTTTTTTATATAAACGAGCTGACCCGGCGAACTTTGTTCCGCCTTGATGGCAATAAATAAGCAGATTGTGTTTTTATTTTAATAAAAAAAAATACAAAAAAATTAAATACCTACCTACATTAATCATTCATTATTATTTCTGTATTTTAGTATATAGGTTGCTCTTCACTTAAATACCTTATGATACACGATATTTTTTGTTTTATTATTAGATATTTATTGAGAAGCACGAAGTCGAGCCATACTATCGCGGCGCTGTTCACGTGCAATTTCTTGTTCTTCTTCAGTCCTTTCATTCCAGTATTTCGTATTCTTCTTGCATTACGGCTTTGTCGGGAAAGATTCGATCGTCTTGCTCGCGGCATTATTAATTAAACTTCACTTCACTTCAATTCACCTAAAAAAATATTTCAAAACTCATATTTTTAACCATACCGAATTTTATAGTTCACTTCACCTTTTATACGAATGGGAAATGGCACTATCATTACATTATAATTGTTAATTATTTATTTAATGGAAATATTGTCTTTCTTTCTTTTAAATAATGTCGTCGTGCGTCCAGCACATTTAGCCAGTGTCAAGTAAGTGATATATCAATAGTAAAAGAGATAATTCGTAGTATATGAGAATGTTTGATGATAAAGATGATAAATGGTAAATGAGATACCCTCCCCTAAGCCCCTTGAATACTTAGTAAAGATGTGGGACTATACTGAGATCTCACATGGACTCCTTGAGAGAATTTGCACTGTTCTGTTTCATTTACCAACACTCATGTACGTTCACAACCACTTAACGGTTAATAATCCACCGTTAGTACACATTTATGTTCGAAATATCACAAATTTGAGAAAATAAAACAAAACTGCAGACATGACGCTTAACATTCCCGCCAAGTCAGAAATAGTTTGAATATTGATTTCTTACAAATATCAAATTGTCATCCATACGTCATCATTACATAGCTGTCATTTGCTTTTTGTTATTCCAAGTCTGATTCTTTTTTGTTATATCACGTTTTATAGTGACTGACGTTTCATGTCAAGTCACACGGGAACGCTGTCGAACGGGATAAAAAGTATCCTATGTCCGTCTCCTGGCTCTAAGCTACCTCCCTACCAATTTCCATCCAAATCTGTTCTGCCGTTCTTGAGTTATAAGTGCTGTAACTAACACGACTTTCTTTTATATATATATAGATAAGTGTATATAAAAGTAAAGATTACGTAGAATCATAAGTTGTAATAATTATATAAAGAACAGAATTGTTGTTGTTGTACGTGTTAATATAACTTAAAATCTGCTGGATCGATTACAATATGTATATCTTTAATTATTAGAATGCTGACAAAATCCTTTGTACTTATATATTTACAAAAAATATAAACAATTTTCTTTTCCAATGTATAATTGTTTTTTTTCCTATATTTATTGTATTTTTTAGTTAATTATTTTATAGTTTAATCTTAAGTTTTTTTCTTCCTTTCGCGGGCCAGCTGGAAGATATTTCTTTTTGGAATAAGCTGTACCCTGTACCCAATGTTGTGTACAAAACCCTATACAAAATGTATTATGTATATTTATCCGTTAATTAGTATTTATAACACAAGTTCTCATTGACAAGATCAATTGTCAGAAAATAATTATTTATTTAATTCTTTTACTATTAGAATGCTGCATTATTTCTGATTAACATAGGTAGTATCTGTTACTAATGGAGGGATCCCTACGAAAACTCCAATAATGTAACGAAAGATAGAAAAGAAAAATCACTATGGCTACATAGTATGAAACAAAGTCGCTTTCGTCTGTCTGTATATATATCACTATTAATGCTTAGATCTTCAAAACTACTCAACGGATTTTGATGCGGTTTTTTTAAATAGATAGAATAATTCAAGAGAAAGGTTTCTATGTAAGTCACGCGGACAAAGTTGCACAGGGCCTTTAGTATTTTATAAATACATCAGACATAAAAAAATAAATTACATAGTACTTGAAATGGTCAAAATTAAATATAAAAAAAACAATCGAAATATGATTACACTAAAATTACGAAGATTAGATTCACTAATATGCAACGAAACAATTAAAAGACAAAAGCATATTTAAGTGTACGTGAATCTAAGTGCCAGTTCCGAGCCACCGCTCTGTAAGAAGAACAGGCTATGCTCTTTTAAATTAAGCAAGTGATGGAAAAAAATATCTTTGTAACTATTCCCGCGCTACTATAATTTAAAGAACAACGATGTCTGAGGCTCCTATCTTACCTGGAGATGCCCTGTGTAAGGGCGAAACACGTGTCGTGTTGAATAGTTTCTCGATTTTTCGGGAAATTATAGTAGGCGCGGGAATTGTTACAAAGACATTTTTTCCATCACTTGCTTACAATGGATTTCCGCAAAGTCACGCCTGTATCAATAAACTCTTTTAAATTATCAATAGGTTAGGTATTTCAATTAGTTAACGAAGCGTTGTGAGTTTGACTAGTAATATCATAGTCATAGTCTCTTATATAATATTTCCTCTTGGTATTTTAGGTTACCTATCATACAGTTGGCTTAACGACTACCACGTATAGTAATAAACGGGATTAAGAGAGAAAGAAAGCAGTTTAACTGCTTTCCAAAGCAAAAACAAGCAAACCGTCACCCCTCAATATAATATAACCATTACATATAGATTCATGGTATTAATAAATGTTTAATATGAAGTTAATTATATTTATGACTAATAAAATTTTAATTTATGACTGCTTAAATCTTTATTACTTATACATTTCATGATAGACGTATATTTGTATCTCCGTGCCGTGTGATACCGGCCTAGAATAGTGCCAGCCCCTCTCATCTCACGGGGAGTCGTAAGAGTCGACGAAGTGAAATCATATCGGATGATGGGCAGCAGCGTCATCCTGCGTACTAGCTTGAACGCGATCACCAACCCGCCTGCCTAGCGTGGTGATTATGGGCAAATACCCCCAATAGAAACCTTTAGCAGTAGAATTTCATAAGGGAGGTCTGATACTAATAATCTGCTAGCTTCTAAATATAAATGACTGTATGTGTTTTTCAATATTCATGCCATTCAATGCATGCTAGGTTCGTCAGAGGAGGCTCGTGCTCTATAGTAAGACTTTAATGGACGGATATTATAAAATATATTCTAGTTTTATCATATCGTAGCATTATCCCGGTTGCCCTAGACTTTAGTTTACCCCCCGGCAGGTCTCCACCTTGGCGTGGTGGGGGGGCTGAGTACCTCCCGGAGGCCGGGAAAAGGTAACACCTAGAGGTTGGCGACTCTGGGTGCCCTTAGTACTGATTACCGGGGGAGTGGGAGCGGGCGGGCTTTACTGCTGGCAGTCGCGTCTGCCGGTGGTAAGTCCCACACCCCCTTTCGGTCCCCCTTTGGCCGAAAGGCAGTGCGTAAACGCATTTTGTAACCGACGTAAAACAAAAAAAAGACTTTAGCTTAGGGTTCAGGGTCTGCTAGTGGTATAACCAGAAATAGCAAAATTTCCGTTATCTAGTTGCCTATACAGAACCCACAGAAGACTGGCTTCGTTATAGACAATATGTGAGATGTCTGTGACCAATAATTAATACTTTAATTCACATTGTAATAAAACTAGCGACCACTCGCGTCTTTGTGTGACTTATATAAAAACCTCACTGAATCATTCTATCTATTAAAAGAAACCGCATCAAAATCCGTTGCATAATTTTAAACATCTAAGCATATATAGGACAGATAGACAGCGAAATGCGACTTAGTTTCATGCTATATAGTGGATGATACACGCTTACAAGTATTTGTCCTATGGCGAAATCGAACCCAGAACCATAGGAGAGGAGAATAGTTGTAACTGACCATTGCGCCACGTTGGACAGGACGTCATGTTAATACCTATGCTTTCACAAATAAATAACTTATTTTTAGATTTTAAAATAATGACAATATAATTTTATTTCCTCTCCAAATACCAGGTAAAAATAATCGGTATTACTTATAATCTCTATTTATATGTTATACATACATACGTACACACAAACATAGGCATATTATACGCTCACATTTCGCCAATTATAATATCACGTAATAGGTGGCGAGCCTGTTGCATATATATTTATATAAATTAAAAGTATTGTTTTATACGTTGTTAAAATTAAAACTGTATACAAAACAATAAAAAGGCAGAGATAGTTAATTATGAGGATGCAGTTATGTAATCATCAGCATCTCTGTCCCCATCAATAATCATCAGCATGTGTGGCTGCAGGCTGTGCCTGAAACGTCCTACTGATTGAATAGGATTGGGTCATACTCCACCACGCGTGTGCGGATTGGTGGATACAGATGTTTGGCGTTCTGCTGTTTGATTTTTTGAAGCAGCCAGGGGCCTCTTTCTGGCTTAACGACTACCATGTGTAGTGATAATGAGACCAACATTTTGGGACCAACATTTTGGGACCCAATGCGGATTGGCGGAGACAGAATTCATGCTCTTATTGGCTTAACGGTTTAGTTGACAAAGAACTAATTCTACAAATGACCAGTGTAAGAAACATATTAAACAATCCCAATAGGTTAAGGTTTTTTTTTAAACCAAGAATAAACAATTTAGTTGATATAAATTGCTGTCTTTATTCCTCGTAAATATTTTAAAATAGACGTTTGTCGTACACTGGTCATTTGTATAATTATGTCTTTGTCGACTAAACCGGCTTATCGACTACGACATATAACGATAATCGGACCTAATATCTTAACGTGCATTCCAAAGAACGCAAGCTCGGTATTGAACGCCACACGGTCACCTATCCAAGCAAAACCTTTGTGAACTTCGCATAATTTTAGTGAACGTTTCCGAAGACTTAAGATGCTAGTAGTAACTAGTGGCTAAGTTTAGAGTGTTTAGGCGTAATATATGGAAAGGGTCCAAATATTTGGCAAATTATTTTACACGTATACGCAGAAAGGTCGTGGTCTTTATTCTAGCGTTTACCGGAGTAGTCTGTAGAAAATTTAATAATTGTCTTACTATCTGGTTTCATTATTCGTCACTTCACTTTTTTGTGCTAATTACTGATAGTAATTAGCATATTGAATAGTAGCTGTACTGTTTTAATTTAGGCTCGTGACAATGTTTACTGGCTATAAAACTAGCTTCTAGCGATATCATTTACGAGTAATTTGTTTTTGCATTCTCTTTCACAAATGAATAAAAATCGATTCACGGCACTTAAAAATAATTGGGTCAGAGTTCGATGTCAATTTCATGAAAAGGAAAGGATTATTAAGCCAGACGTCGCCTGTGATTTAAAACACAAGCTTTGCCAAAACGCTTATTAGCATCGCGTGACGAGTCGCACCGCTGCCCTCCCCGCTAGCCGCTTCCGTCCAATCCTCTACCTTATGGTATTTGACGTAAAATGGTAAATACACACGTATGTATTTAGCAACGTTTCCATAAAGCTTTGAGCAATCGTTATATCAGTTCCGTGCCGGCTAACCGAGAAGTGTGCCAGAGTTTTATCAATAACGGTTGGCATGTATAAATCGTTTAATCTCGGTGTAATCTTGCGCCGTACACTTTATACTTGCACGTCGGTATATTTATTGAAAACCCTTCGTTCTACGATCGCAAAGAAACGACTTGGGGCACGCGAACGTACACCAGTGGCCATGGTTGCTTACCTAGCATTTTTAACAGTTAAATCATAAATAAGAGAACGACTGTTAATAATACGACAGAAAATATTAAATTTAAAAAATATATTATTGTAAGTCACATTAATATTTGTTCATAGTTTAAGTTTCATAATAGATATTTTGTTAAGTAATCAAAGCCGTCTTTTGTATATATAAATATATATTTCTAAGTTGAAGGATAAAAGCAACTACGAATATAAGATAAAAAAGAAAAATTTTAAAAAACTTGTATTTTATGTTAAAAATAAAATTTAAAATAGCTGTACTTATTTTGGTAACCCTGCAAATAAATAAATAATAATACAATATTATATGGTTGCATTGTTCTTACAATTACTAAGTTTAATCAACAATTAATTGGGGTCATAAAATTAACATATTTACCTCAAATATCAAATCAGGTCGCGAATATTCCCACATTATATTTTTTAAACGATTTAAAAAAATGGATAATTAAATACAAGTGCATATATGGAACAGCAAGATGATACTAATTGTAATATTAGTAATATTTTTGATATAGTTCTTTTCAGGAAGGAAAACATCAATTAAAAACAATACAGCACTGGTACTGTTCGAAAAATAATTATAGTTTTATTAATATATATTGATACTTCCTTGTTTGTCGAGTTGAAAAGATAAACATTTTTTATGTTCTTTTTATCTCATTGGCTGAACGAAAAACAATTGTTCATAGTAGAGGAAAATCTGTTTCTGTATTTGTTTTGTTTTAACTTTAATATTTTTAGAAAAAAATATATCTTATTAAGAGTTTTTATTTTTGATTTCTATTTATTAACTTACTAACACTGCCTGAATTATATATTGCCATAGGCACTTTTCTTATTCTACAATATCTAATTATAATTAGGTATTACCTATATCTAAATTAAGACTAAAACACAATCCGCAATAAAAGCTTTTATAGCTTTAAAGACGTCTTTTTAGACAAAATTAAATTTTATGATTTTTTTTTAGATTAAACTACCTACACCTAAGGTGTACTTACATATACAGTTATGTACAAAAAACAGTACCTACTACATATAGTAGGTACGTTTTTTATATCCGATTTTATTAAAAGTTTAATTGAAAAACAGTGCCAGTTATCATGGCCGCCAGTGTAGCCCTTTCACGCGTGTTAGAAAGTGGAACTAGATGTTTGGATCACGCAACTATGGAATTGCAAAGAGTTTATGCTTTTGATAGCTCTGACGTATTCCCGGGTTCGATTCCCGGCAAGTCACGTAGCAATTTGAGAAGCAACACTTTCTGTAAGTTGGTTTTCATCATATACATTGCATACAATAATTTTACTGCATGTTGAATGCATCAAAATAATTTCACTGCATGTTGAATGCATCAAAATAATTTCACTGCATGTTGAATGCATCAAAATAATTTCTCGGAATGTTGATGCATTCTACATGCAGTGTAATTATTCTGTGAAAAGTATGCATATGAATGTAAAAAGGTTTCATGTGTTCGGCTTGGAATAGGTATCGAGTATTAAACCCGCTGATTCATAGATCAGCCTTATAAAGTCCACTGCTGAACATTGGCCTCCCCAATAGATTACATTCTATGGGGAGTATTTGCCTCTAATCAGGACACTGGGCAGGACGGTTGGAGAGAGCTCAAGCCAGTACACAGGATGACGCTGCTGTCCTCCATCCGGTAGGATTTCTCTTCGTTGACTCTTACGACTCCACGTAAGATGAGAGGGGTTGGCACTTTTATAGGCCGGTACCACATGGCACCTATACTTAATGGTTTCAAGCTTACTACTACCATAATGATCATGTTATATTATATTTTGACGACCGATATGGCGTGGAGGTCAGCATACTTACAATTCACTCCAGAGGTCGTGGGTTCGATTCCCACACAGGACAAATCTTTGTGTACATGAACATGAATATTTGTTCTGGTCTGGGTGTTTTCCTATGTATATTAAGTATGTATTTACAAAAAAAAGAATTATTTAAGTATGTTTATCCGTTATTTAGTATCCATAACACAAGTTCTTAATGATACTTATCTTGGAACTAAATAGGTAATTGGTGTACTTGTCAGGAAATATTTATTTATTTATTTATTATTATGTTAAGTATTCAATTTATAATTTTTACTTTTCGATTGGTTTTTCTAAGAAAGATACACTTTCAAAGCTTTTACGAAAGTCGTACCTGTTTGTTTATTTTCTAGAAAAGAGTTTACATACATATGTACATGCAGAATACTATCCACATCTTTTCAGTAAGGATTTGTATTAGGTTGTGATCCCTAGCTACACATAGACGTGATAAGATAAATAAATAGGGTGTATAGGGTTCCTTCCATGATCTTCGAAGCTCAAGTCAGCCTCACCTGCATGTGGTGCACCTGCCAAACAACGGACGAGGCTCTGGCAAGCACAAAAGTTCCCGATACGCGGCAATAGGCTCGCCACCTATTATGTGGAACCAACATTATAATTGGCGAAGTGTAGGCGTTTAATATGCCTCTGCCTACTCATTCGGGAAAATAGGCGTGGATGTAATGTTGGTATCTATGTAATATTAATATTTCTCTTACAATCACATAATTTATTTAGTTTAATGATAAGTATCATTAAGAACTTGTGTTATGAATACTAATTAACGGTTACTGTTACTTAAATTACTTTTTATTTGTAAATACGGCCATAATATACATATAAAACACTCAGATCGGAACAAATATTCATGTTCTTGCGCACAATAATTTGTCCTGTGTGGGAATCGAACCCACCACTTCCTAACCTCTACGCCATAACGGTTGGTGTTAATATGTATGTATGTATGTATGTATATTTTCAAATTTTATTTAAATGAAATCTTTCTTAATTTTTAATTAATCTGCAATAAAATCCCCTAAGCGTTCGTGATATGTTTCATCCCGAAACGGGCCGCCGTTTAATGGGAAAAGTCACGGTTTCCACAGTAATGGCGGCGGGGAAAGGCGGGAAAAAAAACGTCGGCTGACGTCCCGACGCGGCCCGTGCGGAGTGAAAACGACACTGAATAAAAATGAGCGATGTACGTCATGCCAGCGCTGGTAGAGGGTAGTTTAAAAATATATACAAAAATTCATCTAAAAAAAATTTGCGTCACAAGAATCATCTAGATATTTCATATCTTTCTTGGCAATGATTTCGTAATAAAATTTAAAAAACCAAACCGTTTTTTGATGAATTTGTAATAATATGTAATAACATTTTTATTTAGTCGCTTGCTTGCCTGATATTATTTCATTTGCTTCCAACATGACATGAAATAGGCAGCTGTTTGAATACATTAAGAGTCTTCAAAATTTTTCTATTAATATGACTTGTTGTAAGTCATCAATCATCGATAAAAAAAAACAAAAATGTAATACGCAGTTAAATCATATTGTGCCAGTGGTGCCGGCTTAGAACAGTTCCACCCCCTCTCATCTCACGGGGAGTCGTAAGAGTCGTCGAAATCCTACTGGTTGATGGGCAGCAACGTCATTCTGCGTACTGACTTAAACTGTGATCACCAACCCGCAAGTAATCCATTGGGGAGGCCAATGTTCAGCAGTGGACATAATAACTGACACGACGATGATGAATCAAATTGTAAAGTCCTTATTGTATTGATATTGATTTATAAACTTTCTCCAGCTATAATTTTCTTTTGACATGACAAATTTGATTTTACGACGCGTGAAGCAATAATAGTTAAGTTTTATTAAGCCACGGTCTACTAGTTATTACTTATTAGTAATTGTTGTGTTGTTAATCCCATACTGAGCATATGGCAATCTATTGTTCCATAAAACATTAATTATCTGCATTACGAAATATAGTTATTCCAACAATGCTGTATTGAGGATAATATTTCGATAAAATGTTCTTCTTACAGCAATCAATTGAATAGCAAATATTGCTTAATTGTATAAATGACATAATTGAGATTTATTTGTTTACTTATCATTTGAAATTAATGCTATTAATGTGTTAAATTAGTAGGTTCTAAATTTAGAACATGCTGTTTGTTTAAAAAGTAAATAGAACGTCAAAAATACTAATCCAGGCTCTAAATTCCTCTATGTTTTCCCAATCTTTCTGTGGATCAGTTTATGAATACTTGTAAGTTCAGTTAGAACTATCAGATTATATGCAGATTCGTTTAAATTATTTTTGATACATATATTGTAACATTCCTTTGATGTTTAATAAACATGTATCGGTTATTTTTTTATTACTTTCTCACATAATATATTCTTTGTTGGCATTTAATATTACAAACTGACATAGTACAAGAAAACCAATATAGTACAAAGGTTTATATCACTAACAGAGATTTCTTCCAGCTCACCTTCACTGGCAGAGTGAGAAACTTGTATGTGAATACAACGATAACAATAATGTTACTTTTCTCTAAAAAAACAGACACTTTTCGTAACAGACTCCGCCGGCGAGACAGACACTCTCGGACAACCCCTTAGGGCGTAATTAGCGACGTAAAAAATCGAGAGCTTTCATAAAAAAAAATACTCCATGAAAAATTCTCAGTACATTTTGTGCAAATTGTTCCTGAGCCCGGCCATTATGGCTCTATTAAGAAAAATGACTGCCCCGCTCGTCGCCTAACAAGATTTTTACTGTTACAACTGTTCTCATTATGTCGGGGGAATGCGGTAAAAAATTATGATGATGTAAAGTTGTAAACTCTTTTGTTGTAAAAAAAGTTTTTATGTTTGAGTTGACACATTTTTACAACCTCCTTTTGTGAGTCTGTGATAATTTTCGGGTTTTAGTGAGTGTCATTTGTTTGATTGGATTTTGTTATGCACTAGCGTCCTCCCGCGCCTTTCTGTCTGCAGGTATCTAATTTGTCACTTAGATCTGTCTTTGGCGGGCTCGTTTTCTAACAAGATTTTTAATGTTACAACTGTTTTCATTATGTCGGGGAAACGCGGTAAAAAATTATGATGACGTCAACCCTTTCGTTGTAAAAAAAAAGTCGAATCTTCTTTTGTTTTGTAAAAGCTGGCGCCCGCGTTTTGTTTTGTGGTGGTGATGTATAGGTAATTTGTTGTATTTGGGTTAAAATAAGCAGCTAAGCTACTCATAATTAATATCATCTGTCTACCAATCAACATCTTCAAAATCAGACAGATGCTCTTTTGGAGATTGACCACTGTACAGATAGACAAATCTTTTCTTTAATAAATACCGTATTAATATGCATTGAATAAAAAGATTATCCAGAGCCTTAATTTCATTTATAATTTTGTAAAGAAAAAACATACACAGATAACTGGAATGTTTTACAACAATAAGACGACAGCTATAACTGGTAGATCCTAACAGCTGACTATCAATTATTACGCTCACCAAAGAGTTTGACGTGACTCATCGCAATCATCAGTATTACGATTGCAGTAAGAAAAAAACAGAAATGAGGCCATAGAGTCACGGGCATCCATAAATGAGTCGACCCAAAAAAACTCGTACCAAGTTCACGAAAAGTGGTCCGACATTACGAAAAAAGTCATCGTGACTCATGATTCGTTTATGAGAGTTTTTTAAATACATATTGACGTAATTCGTTCGTTCATTCATTCATTGTGTGTATATTGGACTGAAAAGGTTAGTCTTAGAATTTATGGTTGTTTTTTATCAGAAAAAATATCATGCGGTAAATTTGGTAAAATGATTGACAATCCTAGTATATTTGCTGTGCATAAACTTTTATAATTGTTTACTAGCCTTTACTCACGGCTTTTTAAAAATGCATCAGTGCATCGACTTAGTATAAGAAAATATTTTAGAAACCAATGCAGTAATAACTAGCTAAAACAACTGTATGAAAAGGCAAGGTTGCAAAAATAACTTAACACAACACTGATTGTAGTTTTTAACCGCGAACCGTGACGTTTCACATGTCAAAGTCAACGTAGCATGTCAGGCCGCCCCCCGCCCGCCGCCATTACGTGTGCTATTAGCTAAAACTGACAGGTGTCAACGTGACAATTATCAAGTTATCGCCCGCCAAGGCTCGGTAATTATCCGTGAAAATACACAATTGTATAGTACATTGTTTTTTATTTGTAATTGCAGTTTTTGCTTGCTTATAATGGCTGTAAGTAATTACTAATGAAAGGGTTTAATATTGACTTTGTTCTTTGCATTGTTTCAATAATTTTGCTGTAGGAGATTGCAGTACTGGGTTCCGGTTTGTGGGGTGATGTAGTTGGCGAAATTACTCTGTATATTCAAGTTTATAATGGACATTGAGCTATGATCATTTTACCAAAAACTCAGGTTCACTTAATTTAATGATCTTTGTATTTCCTAACTGAATAAAAATGATATTCCTGACTAAAAATTTAACGTTACTTGTTAAAGGGATATTTGAGAACAGGTCGAAGGCAAAGAAAGATTAAAAGAAACTGTGCTCAACTGTGAGTTTTCTCTGCCAATCAGTACTGGGTCCTAGTGGTGGACTCTCCTTGGTTTGTGAGAGAAGACTTGTGCTCAGAAGGTAGTCTGATATGACGATGTGTGAGACGTTTTTGAGCAGAAATTACATTTTAAAAGCTTTGTGTACCTTAAATTAATCAAACACTCAAAAGACTTTAAAAAGTTTTCAAACCTACCTTTAATACAGTTAAAAATGCATTTTTTATACATCCTGTCGTTGAAGAATCAAGGCAAACATTACTCACGAAGAATGAGAACCAAAATAAACGCAACCTTGATCTGGTAAAAATAAATAATGCATTTGCAACTTTATGCAGTCGAGATAAGAGTGCAATAAATCAAGGCGAGATGTTTTTATAATCTTTACTCGTAAGTGACTCAGCTGAATGTAAAAGATATTGGTAGTAAAGATCTTGACTTTGCTTACCAGTTTATCTTCATCTAGACACTAGACTAAGGAGCCGTGTGGTACCGGCCTACAATAGTGTCACCCCCTCTCATCTCACGGAGAGTCATAAGAGTCGACGAAGAGAAATCCTACCGGATGATGAGCAGCAGCGTCATCCTGCGTATGTATCGCGCATATACGTGCGCATCTGATTCCTGATTACGTCCTGATTGAACTGCGATCGCCAACCAGCCTGCCCAACGTAATTATTATGCGAAAATATCCCCAATAGAATGTGAAATCTATTAGAGTGGACTTTATTAGGTTGATATGATGATGATGAAAGATTTGACGTGCTTTCCTCACCGTGAAAGTCATATCATATCCTAGCATTATCCCGGTTGCCCTAGACTTAAGCTGAGGGGCCCAACGTCTGCTCACTAGTTGAACCAGATCTGGCTGCTTAGATTTATAACATGAAGCAACTACCGTCTGACCTTCACTACCCAGAGGGTCCACCACTGAGGTGCTAGGATATTAAACGCCACACAAACGGTCACCCATCCAAGGAAAAACTTTGTAAACTTTGCTTAGCTTTTAATATTCAAATTTATTTAAGGTTGACTACATTTCAAATGACTAGTGAACTTCACTTGAATGAATTAATCTAAAAGCGTCTTTTCACTAGAGCTTATTAAATGCAAATTGCATAAACAGGACAGGCTTGACAATTGATAAAAAAAATTGCTCTCGTATTTATTAATACAAAAGGAATGATGATTTAATAATGTCAATAAAGAATATGAAATAATTGTACTTTTTATCTTATCTTAGTTCTTGCCTTGCACTAACCTTGTCATGAGTAGTGCATGAGTTTACTCGTATAGTTATCGATTTACCTACATTATTTGTTTACTTTTACTATTAAATTATGATGCAATAGATCTCTAACATATTTTAAATAATACGCCTCCATTTTAAAAGAAAACATTTAAAAAAGTATCGTAAAGTTAGTCTGGAACTTCTTGGCGGGAAAGTGAAGGGTCATATGTATGCTGTTTTGTTTTATTCTCTAAAATTTGTGATATTTCGAACATTTATGTGTAATGACGGTGGATTATTAACCGTTTAATGTGTTTGTGAACGTACATGAGAGTTGATAAATGAAACAAAACAGTACAACATCACTTTTCAAATTTTCTCTCAAGGAGTCCATGTGAGATCTCAGTATAGTCCCACATCTTTACTGAGGACTCAAGGGGTTTATAGGAAGGGCATCTCATTTACCATTTATCATCTTTATCACCACTTATTCTCATGTACTATAATTTATATGTTATTTAATATATCTTACTTGACACTGGCTAAATGTAAAAAAAGGTTACTATGCCTTATTAAAATCTCTTTCGAGTGCAACTTCGTAAATCAAAACATTAGACAATATTTGGCAAAAATAATGCAAAACTTTTTCATATCCAAATAAATAAACTACATTACTGAAAATAAATAAGAAGACGTATAATTAGAAGAGCGTGTGTGAGAGAGACGACAATAGTTGTCTAGTTATAGAGTTAGAGATAGTCGCGTCGTGTACGGCGAGCGGCGACCGCCCACGTCCGAACGAACTTCCTACTAAATAAAATGGCGTTCTCCGCTATTTCTACACACTTTGATTTCTTTTACCATAGCTATTTGAAATACAGCGCGTTTGCAATAAAGATAAAATTGTAAATGGTTTTTTTATATTGAAAATTTCTGTAATAAACTTTTAATATATAAATTGTGAATGTCATATTCACACTCCAAATGAATTTATAGAACATTAAATTTTCATTATGTTCAATTTATACAAAAACAAAAATATAACAGAGTACATCTTTTATTAGTTCTACATGTAAACGATTAAAACGACATTAATTCAATTGAAAATAAATAGTAATTATGAAACAATTTAAAAATAATTTTGATTTTTTGAAATTTAATATTGGTAGACAATTTTAATCTACTTATGAAAAAAAGGATTAAAGTAAGAATAACATTTATTGTATACAAGTTGCAAAGAAAAAAACAGGAAATAAGTACAAAATGTAAGTAACTAGTTAACACAAATTAAGAACTTAAGTGAAAGAAGAACTCAATTTGTATCGAAATGGGGGCACCATTTCGATACAAATTGAGTTCTTCTTCTACTCAGCATACAGTCGAATGTATGATAATTTTAATGTAGTTTCGTTAAAACACTCTAAATTAACTCTTAATAATTAGATTTTGACTGTACGATAACAGATAAACTCGACATAATCAAGAATTTAAATCAAGTCCACAGACCACGCGTGGCCTCTAGAACTCTTACAATTTTTTTTTATAAACAATCCGTAATTGACGTCAGATAATTATCAGTTCATAAATAAATGCGAATAACACCCACCATTATTTTATTGAGTCATAAAAAAAATTGTTCTGTGATTTTTTTAAATATTTCTTTTCATAGACATTTTATAGCGTTTCTGAAAGCCTGCTCTATGATTGCAATAAAATAGGAAGTTATGGTTTTTCTCGGAATCAATTATATATTTTTATAACACCTAGCGGGGACGTGAACAAGGTATTAACTGGTGATAAACCTACCCGTAATCAGTACAGTGCCTTTTAAAGAAATGCACTGCAATTTAACTCCACGGTAATAGTATTTAAATGTCAATTATATTATAAGCTAATATTTAGCGCCAAATATCAGTGCGATATTTAATCATTTTATACTAAGTTCATTACGATGCACTAGTGAACGTCACTTCAATCAAAGAACGATACTTCACTTAGGCAGGAGCTTGCGACGAGAAGTAGGCATAATTATGTCTGCCACTTACAATAGTTTCGGTAATCATTATTATCAATACAGAAAGTGTTGGAACTCATTTACGATGCAAGTTTAATTTTAAATTATAAATGATAATTTTATACACCAACTAAAAGCAAAATTATTATTTTTATATAAAACAGTATGTATGTGACAAATACTTTGTATATCTGTAATAGGCTTTTATGTCAATTTGTTTGTTGAGTGTACTTTAGTGATTTTACAATATAGATGCAGTTGGTGTGCCTAATTAATAAATAAATCTAGACTAAAACTTAGAAGAGCTTTTACTATAGTTACCAAACAATGTATAAACATACTGAAATATCCTTTTTTTTTGTTAACACCGACATGTAATAGATAGAAAAACGTTTGAAATACAATTTTTGAGCTAAACAATATTTCTCTATTTGCCTAGGTCAAAAGATTACGTCTATAGAAGATTTTTTTAAAAATATTTCTTAGATAGATAGACATTGCACGTGTCAAATGTGTGTGAACAAATTGTAGTAAGGTCTCTGTCTATCCTTATTGGAATAAATAGGAGAGAGATTATGTATGCGTAAGTATGTAAGTGAATTGTAATTAAAATACTAGAAACAATAAAATTGTAAGCGTCCATCTTTTCCGTGTAGATGCGAGCGATGCCAATAAAAAGCGCGATACTCGCCGTCACTGACCTATGTCAACAAACGCAGATAGCGGCGCGCGTGTGTGCGTGCGGAATGGCGTTCGTTTTTTTAAACAAATTCCTTTTTCGAATCCAAATGTTTATAGTGTGATTTTTGTTGTGTAATATTTTTTTAGGATGTATTTTTTTATAACGAACGTCGGAGTGATCGCAAATTATAAAGATAACTAAAGATAAAGATGGGATTATTTATAAATTTCAGAGCTAGATTACCTGAAAAATATTTTTAAATGTGTGATGCTTTATAAATTATTAATACGGGTTTGGTAGGTTAAGAAAATTATAATTATTATCAGTACTGGTGATAAAAAAACCGTTTTATTTTTCAATCTTAAGAATACCCTGTTCTTAATTGTTATCTCAATGGAAACTTTTCTTCATATTTTTCAATACAATGATGTAAATAACAAGTTCAATACAAATAAAGGTATCAATTAGTGCAGACTTAATAGCTTACCCGGTTTTTAAACTATTTTAAAAAATCTTTTACCAGCAAATTGTCATTCATTGACACTTGTACAACTTTTTCTCCACTCTTCCGCATATTGTGTCTATGAGCGACCACAGACAACGACAACACATTCCAGATAACCTCATTTCTTTGCTATCGCACACATGCAAAAGATTATTGTAGTGTACTGTACACCACTACAGTTAAAGGACACTACACTCACACAGAAACTAAGAATTGGATGACTCAATTTTCATACTACCAATAAAAACGCGACTGAGAATGACTGCCCATTCAATTAGATAACATTCAAAATATTTATGTTCTATATATTAAAACTATAATGTCAATACAGGTAGGTACTCAATGAAAATGTTTGCTTTCACAATCTATAAAAAAGAAAGCTTGTAAATTTTACTACAGAATATTTAATCGCGTTTCAATTAAATAGAAGTAAGTAAAATTAAATGAGTTAAAAATGCATTAATCAAATATTTAGGAAATCGAGTTTTTTGGCTTAATTAATAAAAAATAAACCTTCTGTCTTTGTTAGCAGCAATAATGCATCAGAAAAAACTCTATTTAAAAATAGAACACTTCGTATTCCAAATTCAAGCTATCATTAATTGACTTTTATTCCTGCTGTATATGCCACACGCACACACGCATACGCACAATCAAGCGCAAATTAAGATAGATTACGATGCGCCTTATTTCTTAGTGATACGTTCTTTTTTCGCATAATAAAGCTTACTTTTGTATGTCTGCGTAGGTACTAGAGATGCGTAGCCTTACGACTTAGTAATAAGTTTCTATATCGCATGAAAGCATTTTATGCGTACTTTTTATGTGTATGTGTGAGTACAAGTGATGCGTGCGGTGGAACAGTGATGCAATTGCTAATCAGGGTTATCGGAGAAATTGTGCGTCGTGCATTTTTATTCAATTATGTAAACATTTTATTGTGCCGTGTGGTAGCAGCATGTGTAAAATCATTCTAGCACCCGTGCTTGCCCGAGTATGTTGTAGTAGGCGATTAAGGGTATGAGATTTCATCTAGTGTCAATGTTGGAGAAGGTGGGTGTGTCTAGCTACCTCTCATCTTTTGACACGTTTTAGCTAGATATCTTATGGCTAAAAGTAAACTTTTAATAGTTGCATCAAGGTTCCTTTCTTTTCCAAATGAGATATATCGGCGTGAGCTTATATAACAAAAAAACCTGACAATTATACCAATTATTTAGTTCAAAGATAAGTATCATTAAGAACTTGTGTTATGGATACTAAACAACGGATACACATACTTACATACTTTTTTTTTTGTAAATACATACTTAATATACATAGGAAAACACCCAGATCAAAACAAATATTCATGTTCATGCACACAAAGATTTGTCCTGTGTGGGAATCGAACCCACGACCTCTGGAGTAAAGTGTAGGTACACTGACCTCCACGCCATATCAGTCGTCAATATTATGTATGTGTGTTTATTGCGTTACTGGCGACACTAGTAATAAAATTAAATAATAGGTAATTTTCTGTAGTGTGTTTTAAATTATTAAGTGAGTTTATTAGTTCAAAACTCGACGTTGTGATAGTTTGATTTTTATACGACTGTAGAATATAGTAAAACAAATTTATATTTTTCAATTTTTAAGTACCTAATAAAGTATGTATATCCGGCTAGCCGCCATTAGCTACGTTATATAGTCACTTTTTTTGTTAAAAACTATGAAAAGATTATATATTTATTATTCAATACTTATAAAAAATTATGATGATAAATGCTCAAATTATCTTCATAACTTTATCCTTTTGTTTTTATAAATAACATTGTTGACAACAGTTACTTTAAACGACTATGTATGAGACTAGACTTTAATGAAAAGCAAAAAGTCGTTAAAGACTTTTTTATTTTTTGACATATAAAAGTGGAAATTATAGGTAATAAATGAGTGAGTGGATTGACAATTATCAAGTAGCTAGGATTAATTGCTTTTAGTAAGCTCAGAGGTATTAAAAAAATGCAATAGACAAACTGCGTTATTTTTTTAACAGTAATAAACCGATTCTTTTTAAAAAAAACCTCATTGCATATTAAAAAAATTGATCGAGCTTCGAATATAGGTTAAAAAAGTCAATTAGTATTTTTTATATGCAATGAGGTAAGGTTGTCTATAATAATAATATATTTATTTTGATGACACGTTTCATACAACCATTTTTGTTTTACTTAATTATTATAAAGCAATGTAGATTGACTGGCATCTCACTGGCATGTAGACTTACAGTATGTCATTTATGACCTTAGGAACTTAAAGTTTTAAGCTATTCATAGCTTCTATCGCGGGCCTAGCGGGGTTCTAGCGTGGAGACCGAATCGAGAAATTTCGTAACGAAAAAAACCACACCCCCCACTCCGACCGGCACAGCGGTGATGCTTTTTAGTTTTTCCATCTATCGACAAATAGCAGAACTTTTAATGGCTTTTTGAAATATCACGCTTGTCTCTTTATTTAACAGTTAAATAGACCATAGACTAGATATAAGATTAAGCCTGTTTAATACCATTGTCAAATTATTTATTAATTTAATATAGTTGTACATGTCGGCTTAAAGAGCAGTGCATCCAACACACCGGCATGCTAGTTGTTACAATTAAATAACAATTATATAAATTAATAAATATTATAATTTCAAATTAAAACTTAAAAAATAAAATAATAAATTAATATTTTCTGACACTTACGCAAATTATTTAGTTCCTAACCACAATGCTCAACAAATAGGTTACTACATAAATACTTTTTTTAGTAAATACTTACCTACTTAATATACATAGGGGAACACCCAGACCAGAACAATCATGTTCATGCACACAAAGATTTGTCCTTTATGGGAATCGAACCTAAGACCTTAGGAGACGAGTACAGGTATACTAGCCACCACGCCATTTCGTGTGTTAGTTATGGAAATATATATATAATTTTCTGTAATATTTTCTATTAAGGGTATCTTCATTCCATGTCCTTAATTTTTTGCTCTAAGAGTCAATATTTAACCAAAGGTTAAAAAGGCGATAATACGATAGTATAGCGAATTAAACTGCTCATAAAAAACTCAAACGTATGCAGATGTAAGGCGAAGAGCAAAACTCTCACAGAAATCTCAGAACAGCTATAAAAGTGCGATAGCGTATAAAAATACACTCGTCTAAAGAAATACCTTAAAAGAGGGCTAATGTACCTTCAGGGCTAAGTGATAAGGCACAAAGGGATATCACTGTGTAAGCATTTCAACTGGTCAACGAACCGCGAGGCCTTGGATCGTTATGTTTCACGATAAAAAAGTATTACAGCGCGATTATTGTCGTGTTTTTGTGCGACTTTCTTTCTCATTGTCACCCACAGATAGACGAAATTGTTATCATAATCATTTTATTTACTAAATTTGTTACAATTACTTGATTATTTACCAGTTTTATAAGGTGTATCTCTACTTTTAAAGATAAATATAACAAAACTTTTTACTACAAAAATGAGCGTTCGAATTTTAAACGTTATAAAAGATGTTCTAGTTTTAAATATTTAAAAGATTTTCGAAATAGTTCTACACGGTTATTTAGGTACAATGCGTGTTTGAATGAGACTGTTAAAGACAAATTTTCAAATTTGTTATTTCAATTATGAAGATATTTATTTTTATTATTTAAATTCAAAAGTTTATGAATTCTAACTGATTGTAACGGCTGGCTAATAGCTATTGGCTTTATAATACGAACACGCATTAAAATGCATTATTCGGACACCGAAGTAGGAATTTATCTTAGTGCACATAGCGAATGCGGCATTACAATTTTGTGTTGTCATTAGAAAATACAAATATAGAAATGTATTAGGCATGCAATGCGTGCCTTGTGTGGGAATGCACGAAGAATTGGTTAGCAAGTAAGTAATACCGATTGATAAGTAAGTAGATAATTGAACAATAGGATAAGTAAAAAAAAATATTTACTTTATTAAGTTATACAATATATTTCATTAACATAAGGTTTAAATTATATTGCTTAATTGTTATAAGTTTTTTAGAATAATACAATACAAACTTTTGATATATGCATATGGATAGCAAAAACAAGGAATTCAAACACCATAACTAATCCTCAAAGAGTTCGTATATAGAGTCAAAAACCGCCAAGTAACTTTCTTCTATCAGCCTTTAACAAGGAATAATTTAAACCAAAATTGATAACTTGTAACTAACAACACGACCATTTTACAATTTGTTGAGTTTGACATGTGATGTCAAAGTTTACATTATTCTAAATCGCTCGCTGCCGTGTCCTAACTTTACTCAATCGCTCAATTTGAAAATCACTATGTGACGTTCATACAGTATTCATGCGCGTGCGCAGGTCACGATCAGGGACGTCGAACTTGCATTTTTAAACTGTCATAATAACAATAACAGTGGATCCACATCACTATAGTCTGTTTTTATCACCGCGTCGTCATTGAGTCCTTATTTTGTTAAAACTATAACATTTTGGAGCCAACGTCGCAATGAGGCATAATGAGGCACTATTTCATTTTCTAAAACTGGTGTAAATTCTGGTTTCTAAATGCAGGTCAGAAAGTAGCGTAAGAATATAGTAAGTGTACAAAAATAGTGTAGAAACCCTCTTTCCTTAACTAGGCTTTTAAACGTAAATTGTGAT
This sequence comes from Musotima nitidalis, assembly GCA_949126915.1. Lineage (NCBI taxonomy): Eukaryota > Metazoa > Arthropoda > Insecta > Lepidoptera > Crambidae > Musotima > Musotima nitidalis. The sequence goes on along the minus strand of OX421439.1, from coordinate 9,393,549 downwards.
TTTCCTAGTTAAATCTGAAACTACAAGATACCTCTTAAGTTTCCCCTATATTGAGTCTACATATCATAATTCCTATTATTTTTGTGTATATGTAGTTTATTGATACCACATATTTGATGTAAGTTTATATGTTTTCTTGTTCGTACTGCCTCAAAATTTTTTGCTAACCCAAGGGTAACTGGTAGAGAATGCCTTGCAGCATTAAGATCACCTTTTGTAATTTTTTTTTAATGTGTGCGATACAGTTTAAATAAATATATTGTGGGGACCTTGTCTTGATTATGATGGAGTTTACAAGACTGACAGTGATTAAATGACTAAAACAATACTGATAAATTAAATTAGTCATAAGCAATTATCTTGATTCCTCAAATTACTTGACATTGGCAATGATTATGGAGTTCTAAATTGAATTGAATCTTAAATCAAAAATTTATTACAACACTATAATTATTTTCTATTACATTTAACGGCTTCCACGCTGTATATTTTTGCCTAAGTCGAACGTGCCTATCACATAGTTATATGTTAAACGAATGCAGCATAAAACAGTTTACAAAAAGGGCATTGTATTCCAAATTAATACGATTGTGTGTTAATATTTTAATTTAGTTTTATAAAAAAAAATTGTAGTGTTTACTTTCAATGTCATTGACATGTCACGTAATTAGAGAGTCATTTGCATTTTAAATTGTTTTCATTTTAATATTTTGTGTGGAAATTATAAAACAACTGTCAAAAAATAGTAAGAATTTAAAGACTTATGTATCTTATCCATTGATATTAGCTGGTAACTAAATCTTTTTCTTCAAGACATAAATAATGGCCCAAACGTCAATTTTTTTTTATTACACTGTGCAATTGTTTCTAAATTCCTTAAATAGTTATAGCCAAACAATTCTAATAATGTTGTACCAACGTTTAAATATGCTTTGATATAACATAATAAGTATTAGTAATTTTGTATTGTTTTTGTATAGTTTCAATATTTCTGTATAGTTTTTTTTTAAATGTATCAAGTGGTTTTCTATTACAAAATGTTTTTCTTTATGGTTTATTTCTTTTATTTACAATTAAATTTCGGATCTTGCTTCATGCTATATCTATTTTTTATCTGGACCCTAGTAAATTTCCTAGTAAAGTAAGATAACGTCATAAAATGGCAATATCTGTCGATGGCCAGTCCACGTGTTGCCATAATAAAAATAAATGGAGACCGCGCAAAACGCGAGGTCGCTCACCTCCCTAACCTAAGACAAGAGTGCGCCACGCACACGCGTGCGTTTGTAGGTCGCGACGCGTGCACGTACACGCCAGACACACACCAGCGAGCGAACGCACACAGACGCAACCGGCGCGTGCTCCGAACGAGTTTAGACAAACGGAAGAAATATTTATTCTCTTTTTAGGTACGGCTTTTGCTCATTCCCAGTTGGCGGGGAAACGAGATCATTTTTTTGCGTCTTCCTAATGTAGTTAGTTAAAACAAATGCGAAATACTTTTTCTTTCATAAAAAAAAACAGAATTTAAATTTAAACTTTCAGAATAATACTTTTACAACATTAAACAAAACAAAGAAATTTCTGTTATTGTTTTTCTGTACAAAGGGCATCGTCAGTTACAAGTAATTCTTATTCAGCGTAAATTATGTTCCATTTATAATGCTGAAACTGCGTAAAAATTATTAATAATATTCGTCGCAAATCCGTACATTTTGTGAAAAACGACACTTGAAATGTTTATATTGGAATACTTGTGTTCTGGCGGTTTGTGCGCGTGTGTGAGTGAGGTGTCTTGACCTACCGCAACTGTGCATGTGTTGACCGCGTATATGTTACGCAATTTCAATAAAGCTCGATATTTGAAATTGGTTGTATTCTTTTGCACATGCCAACTTTGTGCTGTTTTAATTTAAAAAAAAAAATTTTCTTTTGTTGAGAAGTTTGTTCAGTCAATTCGTTTTCATAGTAATTAGATTCTATAACATTGAATATAAAAATATGTGCTAATTCGTTCATGAGTAAAGTATGCAATTAAATATTTAAAAAACAAGTTTTAATAAAGAAACTTGACAAATGAAATACTTTCTTCTCTTGAGATTATATTTACTTAACTAAGTTTTGGTATGACCATTGTATTTCTTTCTGTAAAGCTTTTATGTGTAATAAATATCATTTAGAGTGTGTTTTTGAATCTAAAGACTTAAAATTTATACTCTATAACTATTCTAAACTATGAAACTCTCTCCTAACAAAGTGAATTATTATTTAAGAAACCTCGTTGGCACAACCACTTCCAATTAATAAAATCACAACTATTTCTATTGATAAAGTGTTTTAGATGAAGCAATGATAAGTTAAGTTTGAGTAAGAGCCGATGTAAGAAAATTTAATTTTGAACGTAAAAAAATCTGCACGCTAAAATTTTTAGTGCAATTTTTTATCAAATATATTTTTATAAAAAATAATCTACGAGGTTTTCTCTTATATTCTTTTTGTTAACACAATTCATATGAACATCTCAGTAAAAAGTAAATTACAAGATAAACCTATTTCTAATGATAATGAACCTCATTTCATAGTTATAAGTTACAATTACTTAATGAAACGGTGGTTAACTTCTTTCAATTGTACTAATAACATTATTAAGCACTGCTATGGCCATCGCATGGATGGTTGAGCGTATAAATAATTGACTCGATTCTGTATAACAACACTCCTGTCTCAAACAATAAAAAAAATTCAAGGTTTAAATAAAAGTAATACCTGCATCGACACTTATCCGAAAAACCGCATTTAAGACGAATGAGGTAGTGCATTCGCTCATCTCACCCGCTGTCCTCAAAGAAAAAAAAACACTTCACTTCAATCGAAAAATGAATACTCCAAAAGCGGTAACTGACTTCCTAGTTACGTCACTCGAGTTTAAATTTAGAACACGTCGAACGTTTAACCATAGATAGCGCTTTTATTCACAATACAAAAACATTTTTTTTCTTTTTTTTATTCCTTTTTCAACCTGATATAAGTCCGTTTTCGTCAAAATGTATTTTTCAAATGTCTGTTAGCAGCAAAAAATGGTTGTGCACTCAGCTCGTGGGCCGTAGGCGTTCTGTTTATAAGTACTATAGTTGTAGAGAAGTTAGTATGGCATCGTAATGCACTTATGTGTAGGTACTCGCTAAGTTTTTTATTATAGTCAGTTATATCCACGCGGTTCCTTAGTTTGAGGCTTGCGTGTTCGCCTGGCATGAGACGACTTGATACTTTTTGCGTTACGTAACGACGCAGACTTACTAAACAGCATTAACTTGTGTAAACTATTGAGATAGGACAGCGAAAAAGAGTAACTGCAGCTTTAAATGTTAATACAAAATACATTTTAGTTGTTCGGCGTAGTTGACTTTAGATTTTTCGCTTTCATAAAAAGATCTGAGTTGCTGATATTAAAATGATTGAAAAAATATTGAGAATTGTTTCCAATAATCGTCATTTATTTCACTTTGTTGTTATTTCGGCTAAGATATATTATTTTGTTTAGAAATGTAAAACTCTTGCACTCTTTAAGGCGTAACCTATTTGTTGAGCATTATGGTTTAAAAAAGTTTAAAATTCGCCAATATACCTAATATACAGCCTAGATTTTAACAATGCTTCTTTATTTATTTCGCAGTATTTTTTTAAAAAATTGCAATCATTATTAACGTTGCGAATTAATGTTTATTTTTAAACTGTTTCGTCAAATATTTAGGCAGTGTCATTATGAACTATCGTATGGTCTATCTAAAACCTACCTACAAGTCGACTAAAACGTACAAAAAAGTACAAATGCAAATCAATAAAAAAAAAGATTTATTTTTTGCAAAACTATCAAAACCACATATTTTGACTACACGATAGTTCGCGTGCGACCGAGATAGAAATACATGCAGTTTTTCATTGCGCCGCTCTCTTACCGCTCGGGTTTTTTTACAAGCCGCGTTTTTATAACTCTCCTTATTCGGATAGTTCTTTTTTAAACGAATATACATAGGATATAGTGCATTTTTTAATCCACTTAGCTCGACGCGTTGGTGGTCTTGACAGTTTATAAAGCTTTCTTATTTGATGTTTGGAATTGAATCTAAAATATTTAATTATGTCAGTTTATGAAATATTACTTGTTCCGATAACTGATTTTATTTTGTAATAAATTAGTACGAAAAGAAAGGAACGAATTAAATTAAATAGAGCAATAAAGACCAATGGTTACTATAGAAAAATAACATGTTTATTTTTTAGTAATAGATAAACAAGGTTGTGACAAATGTTCAACTGTTAAAGCCTACTAGTAAAATTACAAAATTTCGTCGGTAACTGTTACTGAACTGCTGTGAGAAAATCTATTCAAAGTATAGTCAATTCTACAAAATCGGTCAACCATTCAAAGACTACTCGTAGCCTAAAATTTATATTATCTACAAAATGAAGTAGCAATTTTTTTGTCCACTATTATGCGAACACAATTAACCGAGTCAAGCACCCGTGAAAAAGCCCAATTATTACGCGACATTTTTATTACTTTACAACTTTTTTTTTAATAAACGGAAAAGCTTAGGGAGTGTTACACAAGCTGCTAGATGGACATTAAAATTCGTATTGTATCGAAATATACTTTATTTCATTAACTCAATTATAATTACATACCAAATAATTTATTCATATAATTAATTGCATTTCTTTTAACGTTTCTTCAAACGTAAATTGCTTTTAGAAATAAAATTTTATTTGTTGCAAATGCTGTCAAAAAATACTTTAAGCCCATCATTTAACGTAATACTATATTAAATATAATAACGGGATACGTAAAACAGAAACACGCAAGTGACAAAACTCTTTTCGAAATCTCCTGCTTTATAGAAATGGCGCTCTTAGAAATAAGTAACATTTACAAGTGCTTTGAAAATAAGCTTAACTTAAATTAATGACTTACGAACCCTTCACGTAATTATTATTAGACATTCGATTTTTTTTAATTGGTAGACTCGCTAGTTACTTTCACTGTGTTGAAAGGTACCACCCCCTTTCATCTCACGGGGAGTCGTAAGAGTCGTCATAGAGAAATCCGCATTGAAGGGCGCAGCGTCATCCTGCATACTGGATACCGGAAGAAGACTAAGGCTGAACAGCCGCCCCAACGCCGCTCCCGCATTCACGGGAGCCGTCAGAGACTGCGGCCAGGGGCACATGCCCCGGTACCGCGCCGTGACCCCCACCAGGGGGCTCACGTAGATGAAGACAGGTTCAAGTCTGCGTACTGGCTGGAACTACGCTCAACAACCCGCCTGCCCAGCGTGGTGATTATAGGCAAATACCCCCAACAGACTGTTATCTATTGGGCAGTTCAACATTCAGCTGTAGACTCTACAAGGCTAATATGATGACGAGTTACTAGTAAATAAAACTTTCAGACTATATCGACGACCGATTTGGCGTGGTGGCGAGTATACCCGCTCTCCGCTCCAAGGTCGTGGGTTCGATTCCCACATAGGACAAATATTTGTGTGCATGAACATGAATATTTGGGCTGGTCTGGGCGTTTCCCTATGTATATTGAGTATTTATTTACAAAAAAAAAAAAAAATTAAGTATGTATATTTGTTGTTTAGTATCCATAACATAAGTTCTTAATGATACTTATTTTGGAACTAAATGATTGGTGTAATTGTCAGAAAATATTTATTTATTTATATACAGGACTTTTTACGCAACTAAAATAGAGTAGAGACTCAAGTACTCTACGGTTTTACTATAAACGTACCTAAAGGCAGCAATGTTACTACTTAGCCCCGCATTAGGGCCAACCATGCGGCAAATGTGCTAAATTAGGGGGCAGGATAATCACTAGCCTGCCGGTTACGTTGTCAGCGCAATTTCAAATAGACAGACATATAGTCGATTTCGAATTACTGTTGTATAAAAAAAAACCATAAATGTCTGTATGAAAGTAATGTTGGACTTTTTGGCGGGAAAACGAAGCGTCATGTTTGCAGTTTTGTTAATTTTCAAAAAAAAAATATTTTGAACTTTAAAGACTAATAATGGTGGATTATTAAATGTTAAGTGTTTGTGAACGAACACGAGTGTTGGTAAATGAAACAAAACAGTCCAACATCAGTTTTCAAATTCTTTTAGGAAGTCCATGTGAGATTTCAGAATAGCCCTACATTTTTACTGAGGTTTTAGGGGGAGGGCATCTCACTAACCATTTATCATCTATATCACCACTCATTGACTATGAATTATATATGTTAAATATATATTTTATTTAACACTGGCTAAACGTGCTAACCGCACGAAGACATTATTAAAAAAAAGTTATGTTCGATTTTCAAATAGATATAGAGTCGATTTCAAATTTTTGTTTTTAAAAATAAGTCTGTGTAATATTTATATAAAGGTTGTGTTCGATTATTTTTTAGATTGAAATGTTATGAGTACATATTATTATTTTATGCTTCCTTTAAAACAGTAATTTTATAGTTTTTAGTTGTTTTTATTCATTTTGATATAGTCAGGATATTTTGAGTAAGTATAAAATCGATGTAGGTATTACAACCCAAACGCACTTATGCGCACACCTTAAAAGATTCTCGAACAAAATTCCACTTAAATGATCCAAGGCTATATGACGTAAATGAAAATAATTTACCATTCGTGCTTATTTGACTAGATGTGATTACCAAAGCTGTTAACTGCTGTTTAGTGCTTACAGATTGATCAGATGACCAATGGTTGATGCCTATTACTTCTGATCTTCGAAAGCTACTTCTCAGTCACGGTAAACACTTAACGTTCATCGCTTAACCATGTTAAGACCAATAGACGTTCATCAGATGACGTTCAAAAGTACTTTTCCGATAATTTTCAAATACTTTAAGCAATAAGAAGCCAGTGCGTGTTAGTAAAAATAAAAGCTTTTAAGCACCAAAAAGTGTCTATATTTTTACTCCGTAGCTGTTTCGGTAGAATTAAATAAAAGATACATAAGCCTAAATATTTAATGTCCCTATTCATAAATTAAAAGTACTTCTGGCAATTGACGACCGATATGGCGTGGAGGTCAGTATACCTGCACTTCACTCGAGAGGTCGTGGGTTCGATTCCCACACAGGACAAATCTTTGTGTGCATGAACATGAATATTTGTTCTGGTCTGGGTGTTCTCCTATGTATCTTAAGTATGTATTTACAAAAAAAAAAAAGTATTAATGTATGTTTATCCGTTATTTAGTTCTTAATAATACTTATCTTGGAACTAAATAATTGGTGTAATTGTAAGAGAATATTTATTTATTTAATTCTTAAAAATAAACTTATGAAAAGGCAAGCGCAATTAAATCAACAAAAATGTTACATTAGTTATACTTATCGCAAAAACCCCTAAAAACTCATGAAATATAAAAATCCTTCTTACTTATTTTTCCAAGAAACAGACAAATAGGGAGGAGGGGCGGAGGAGACGACACCTAGAATGGCGTTCGTTAGCGTGTTTTAATTTCAGCTAATTTTTATCTCGAACGGACGAACTCCTCTTTTTTACCGTGTAGCTGAGGCCATTAGCTGCGTAGGGCTATCAGCTGTACGATTTTTTTTGCAAAATTAAAATTTAAAGTTACTCTATAAAAATTGTTTGTAAGAAGAAATACAGAAATGTATGATTTAATAGATTTTATATGAATAACTTAGTAAATTTGTAATTTATATCGAAGTAAGTCGTTTCAATTTTATTTTTAGTCTTATAACTGTTCTAATTGGCTTCTATTCAGAAAGTGCTTCAGAAAAAAATAGCTTTTAAAAAAATACTATAAAACTATAGATTTTGCTACTATTATATTTTTAAGATTAGATTGAAAGGAAGATTAGATAAGAAATTAGTTACTAGCACTTTGCATTTTGTACTTTACAATGCAGTAGAGACAACTTTTTACAATAATCTTCCATAGAAAAAAAACAGTTTGTTTTCGCTTATGTTTAGTTAAAATACTTAAGAGGCAACAATTCGAAGACTAAGCTTTAAGTAATACTTATGTCCCAATTAACAGAAAACTGACTTAACACTTCAAACTTCATATGTAAGTACATAGGTCTGTTGAAATGAGCCTTAAGCATTTAGCAAATTTAAGGTCTTGTCTTAAAATAGACTGTATCTTTATATTTTTGTGTTTGTGCCCGGTTGTGTCATATCGGTTTTTTGTGTACAATATGTTAATATTTTATAAAATAAAAGTTGTTAAAAAATTTCAACTTATTTATTTTTCGGAATAGTCGGCAGTTCGTCCTTGTACTTATTGACAGGACTTTTATTTTTAAATGGTAGCCCTAGCTCCGTATAGTCACGAATACAATCTTGACACTTGATTGAGAGGGCGTCACTTTTGTCATCTCGTTATATATTTTTTCGTTTACGTCCTGATTCAAGAGGCTACTCTTAGTAATAAGGTTTTTATCAACTGCGCACTTATCTATTTTTTAATATTTTTGCATTAACGAAGTTTTATGTTTGAAAGGAATACCGTTACAACACAATAGTTAATAACTTCACTCACTAGCCTCTCAATATGTTTGTATAATAAGAATTATATTTTATTATTTTGAGTTGTAAATAGCTGCCGTTTGTTGTCTATTGTCTTTAATTCTAATTAAATGATTTATTTGCTGTGCTGTGTGTACATTGTTAATTTAAAAAAAAAAAAAAGACGTTAGTTATCGTAGTCATAGTTTATTGTATCTGAAACTTTAAAACAATAACTTATATACAAATACACATATCACATCATTCTAATTTATAGTTATTAAATCAGATAGCTTCATTAGTATTTGAGATTAGTCCGTGCAGCTAGAAGAATATATACAATAGACAAACTACGTAGAAGGTCAATCGTTACCTCTAAATGATATTGCTGTAATACTTAGATTATTATTATTATTTTGACGTCCATTTTTTAAATAAAATTTATAGTACCTAACTCAAATAGTTTGTGCACATTATTTTATTGCATGTTTATTTAATTTAAATGTACAAAAACGTATGTGTATGTGCTTCTAAGCAATCATGCTTATTGCGATTCATATAAACTATCAAATAAAACAGTAAATCGCCTTTTTAAACATTACATTTCATTTTTAAAAACATCAACATTACTCGTCCGACTACAGTAGAGGGAAGAAATCTAATTTTTGTGAGTTTTTCTCTTATTTCTCGGGCTCGAGGACGCGGCGCTTTCCGCCAATTTGTGTGTTTGTGCAAATTTAACCTTAAATGTTCGACTCTTGGGACCTTCTTTTTATTTTACTCTTAAATAAGGTAATCAGCTGTTGTGTTTGAGTTAATTTGTTGCTTAAATGTGCAGTAGTCACGAATTAGGCGACGCGACGTAACATTTTTGAGGGTTTAATGAAATTGTCTATGGATTATTTATAAGACACTCTTTTTGTTTTCTTATATTTTTTGTTACGAAAGATTTTTAAAGATATTTGTACCAAAATGGTAAAAGACAATAAGAATAGCATTTTTTTTGTTTCTAGATTTATTCGAAAAATTTCTTGATTTGTTGGTATAATAAACCTTTAAAATATGTTAAAAAGTGTTATTTAATTCTGTAACCAAAAAAAGTAATCCTTTTACTTTCTATCTAAGCGATCACGAATAATGGCGGAATTAAATATTCAAACACTCAAGATTAGCAGCAGGTGTCCAAAAAAACGGTAAAAACATTTTTTACGAGCACTAAGGAAGTTTTCTAATAATGTCTCCGCGTTTCACCGCTAATTGCAAAATAAATTTCCAAGTTTCGCGCCAAAAAAGCGTCCCTGCGATGAGTTATAACCTCAAAAAACGGGCCGAAAGAAATGGCGGGCGTGCACTGAGAATTTCGCGAATTTATTATTTTATCTGAGAATGTATTCTCTATCTGATTTGGCAAAGATATTTCTAGTTTTGTTGGGTATACTTTTTAATATACTAAAAATATAATAAGTATAAACTATACGCTTGCGTAGTAAATGAAAGCATTTGTTCTATAGTTAGTGTTGTCATTTCAGAGAAGGCTCTCATCCGATTAACTCTGTTCTGTTTTTTACGCGTAAAGAACTAAAGTTGTTAATTTTATGTGTCCAGTAATTTCTCTAGTTGCAGCGGTCTTAAAACCGACATACGCAATGTTCTGATCCAGTATGATGAGGCGTATTTGTGATGATGATACATAATTGTAGAAGGCTTAGCTTTAGAAGAAGTGACACACTTTAGTAACTCGCCACACTAATTAAAACGATTGTCTAAAGAGTTTTCACTTTACTTTGGGAACACAATTATTGGCACGACGTAGTACTAAAAAGTAGTAACAGTAGGTGACTAAGAATACTTCAATAGATATATACCCTCTGTCATACTAAAATTACAAATTATTATAAATCACCAGCAAATCGTAGTCGACCTTTTTAGTCGGATTCGAAGTTCAGTTTATAAGAATATTTTCCAAAGGAAAGCATTAAAACCTTAGCGTAAAAATAATCAAAAAAAGAATGAACGACTAAACGCCAAGCTTTTAATGTAATATCTTTTTAAATTTATATCAGTTGTCGTGACGCCCGTCGACGCAGGGCTACCAATAGCTAGTTGCAATTTTAAAAACGGAATTTCGAACAAGAATATTATTTGAAATTTTTACTCAAACTTTTTTACTGCATTTTTCTAGTGTTATTTGAACGTCTTAGTAAAATTTTATTATGTGTAGTTTTTATTTTGTACTATATGGGCAGCTTTTTCGATAATTATTTAATATTTATTTATTGGATACTTGAATATACATACAAGTTGATAATACGTTATATGTAATTCAGGACTTACTTGGAGCATTAATTTCTGGTGGCAACAATTTTTCGCTAATTGTTATTTTAGTCCAGCGACAAAGAAACAGATAAAATCCCAAAGCTTATACGAACACTTAAGTTAACAGAAACAGTGCAATAGTTTTACCCATTTAACAAGAAAATATCTAGGCGATAATAAATTATGATCATTCTCTCAGTTCATCAATAAAGAAAGCCCCATTGTAGCCGTTATTTTACCATACTTAAAAAAAAAGAATATTGTGAGAAACCAATTAATACGGAAAGCTTTTTTGTTCAAACCTGAATTTTAATAGAAATAAAAATTGCCCAATTTATAATTTGTCCTAAAATATTACATAAAAAGAAATAAATACACAAGAAGACACTGGTAGGAGAATCGTTCCAAACCTATTAAGTGGGAAAGCCTCTCGGTCATTAAACCACTTTTTTTAAACGTCCTCAACCCCGAACCATTTTTCCTTCCCCCTTTAGACACTTTTCATAATTACCGCTCCCTCCCTCCTTACCCCCACTTGTAACAAGATGTTACACTCCCATCCGTTTTAAAAATAAAATTCTTTATCACAGACACGCTTCTGTGACTCTAAGAAAGAGTTAAAACTCTTGAAACATCGTTAAATATTATTCAAAGTCGAAACGGCAAAGAAAAAAGTTAAATCTAAGCACAAGCTATAAAGTACTCGACAACACTTCCACCGCTCCGTTCGTCATTAAAAACATTTTTAAAACAATATTTATAACACAGGCCCCGCCGCTAAAGTAAGACAACACAATTGATTTACTATAGCAAAAAACAATATGGACGCATAAAAAATGTTAAAGAACGAAAAAAGATGGCAGCGCGGGACGAAAGTTAAAATAAATTCGAAATAAGAACTGGGAACACATGTCCCGGGCGGACGGCGGACGTCAAAATCGTCTCAATTTCGAATGGAAAAACAATTGTAATTTGAATTTTAAATTTGGAACGCGGTCATTTCGGGAAGATTTTTTCGCAAAAGCGGCGAGCCTAATAAATCTCGCGGCAATAACGATAAATTCATTGCGATCGACATGCAAATGTTGCTGATTTTTTTTCGACAACGCCCATAGAGTAGGCACTTTTGTTATGGATAGAGGAGGTTTGGAGTCGACAAAGTAATTTTATACACAAAAATATTGTTCTTGTTAACGTCAGCATTATTATTATTGTAAGCAATCGTACTATTAATTCTTTGTAATGTCAACTTTGATTAAAAGTTATTATGTTATAATTATGTTATAAGTTTAGCTGTGACATTACTGTCTTATACTCTTCTGAATATATCCTACGTAAAAAATAACTGCTTTTGAATCCCGGTAATCTTTTGTGGTAATATTACAGCTACAGCGCGTGTGTATTGGTTTACGTTTGCAGTATATTGTAAAAGTTTGAATTCGGTATCTAATCAGTTACTTCCTTCAAAGAAGTTTATCTTTGACGTTTGAACTTTATGTTATTAGATTGGATTTGTAAATATCAATTATGTGATATATTGCTTATGTCAGACGGGCTTAAACATGTTTGAATACAAATTACTGCAGTATTAGTTTTTCAAACATCAAAACGAAAACAGTAATCGACTTAAAACTTTAATCGAAAAAAATATAGATGATATTATGTAACATCGACTCCACGCCACCCGTATCCGGACACTCGACTCAAAAGATCAAGTACTCGATCGTCGACAAAGAGTACAGTTTTTATTTTTGCCGACTGTACTCATTCTCCGTTCGCCGTTTGGGGGTTAAATCCTGTACTTTTTGCGCTATTTTTTTCGAACACCTGTGTTTTTGCCGTACTTACTTACGTACATTGTTACTACGCTTTCGTTGTATTTGCTTATTGTTAGTTAACTTCGCTGTTTGACTGCTCAAGTTAACTCTTAAGTTCAAGTTGTGTGCTTTAGGGTCTTTGTTATCGACGTTTCTTTTCAATACGTTTTTTTATCATCATCTTAGATTAAATTTGATACTAGTATTTTGTCTTTTTATCCAACGTTATCATTTAAATATTTTCTTATAATGTCATCGTATAATTATTTTTTCTGTGACGTTTTTTGCGGCATTTCATATCATTCGCTTCTGTGCCTACACGTGGTAGTCGTTAAGCCATATTAGCCCCTGGCTGCTTAAAAAAATCTAACAGCAGAACGCCACACACTTGTATCTGCAATCCGCACAGGGTTCGTGTGGTAGAGTATCACCCAATATCCTCTCACCTTGGTTTCTCAGAATGGGCTCGTGCTCAGTAGCGGGACCTAACTGGGCTGCGATATTTGAGCGGTAACATTTGTGATTATATTCTCGTTACAAAATAGATAAAAAATTAAAAATTATTATAAATCACAATTTATTCTATCTAGTATATGTATCTGTGTTTGTAGAATAATTCCCCTAATAAATTATTCTCCTGCTCTATGGTTAAGTTCGCCTTTTGTACTACGTTTCAAAAGTGCAATAAAGATTTTAAATAAGTTATAATTTTAGAAGAGTTAGAACTTAAAAAAGTTGTAATGTTAAAAGAGTTAGAACTATAAAAGTTAGAATTTTAAAAGAGTTATAAACTTAAAAATGTTATAATTTTAAAACAGTTATAACTTAAAAAAAGTTATAATTTTAAAAAGTTATAATTTGAAAAAGTTATAATTTGAAAAAGTTATAATGTTGAAAAAATCTATTATCCGTAATCTAGTACCCATAGCATAAACTTAGCTTAGTTGGACCTAGTTTTTTGGTACCACTAGGTGACACTCTGCCCACCTGGTGGGAAGTGGTATGCCTGGTGGATGCCTATGGACGCTTGCAACACCAGAAGCATGGCACTGTAAAAACGACTACTTGCACTTCTAATGCATTCATTGTAGTAATATTTAGTTTTTCTTTTATTTATATTTTATTTTGACCTTTTTCAAGTGCTATATAATAGTTTATGACATAAAGAACTTTTTACTTTAATCTAGTGTGGAATAAAGATTTTGGGGCTTATTACAAACAGTGGTTTTAAACTAGTGCTGTTACTGTCTTCTTCTTAATAAATGAAAGTGACAGCACTACCTAGTTTAACTTTATATCTCGTTTTTTAATAATTCAAGTTTTAAAAAAATCTTAGAAACTATGCCTCAAGCGCATCAGCTATTAATTTACGGCCATACATAGGGTTAAATACGAAACACTAACCATTATTATGCAGATGTTACACGATGGTTCAGTAATAAAACGGAACCCGGGTACCGAGCACTTCCCGTACGGCACCTTGTACGCAGATGGTCAGTACCTTTGGGTTACACGCACAAAATGCGCGGTCAAGCGTAAGTTGGACTAGCGGTTTTGGTTTCGAAGCTTTTACTTAAAGTTTCTTTACTCAAAGTTTCTTTACTCAAAGCTTTTTTGCTTAAAGTTCTTTTACTTGCAGTTATTTTAATTAAGTTCTTTTACTTAACATTATTTTACTTAACATTCTTTTGTTTAAAGGTACTTTATTTTAAGTTTTTTTACTTAAAGTTCTATTACTTAAAATTACTTTACTTATTGCAGGTACTTTTACGATAGTCTTTGCGTTTTCAGAAATATGAATACCTTTGAGTTACAAGCTTAAAATGCGCGGTTAAGTGCGAGCTGGATACGCGGTTTTTATTTCATTGTTACGGGTTTGGACTATATCGACTGCTTACCATTAAAGAGGATTTAGTCATAAGGACGTGTCACATAAAAAAAGAAGTGAACGTAAGTGACTTTTTGACAGTTACTATGTGTATACCAAATGGTGCTATCCTGAGCAGTAGTGGCACCTACAAGGTACTCTATCATCCCATGTGTGGTCAATGGCGACTAAGCGAATAAGATAAAGTCGTCGGATAAAGAGCTTTGTTTAGTTTTACTTAAGTCATTTTAAGGCTCAGCTGGGTAAGGCTGTATATATTTTTGGTATATAATAAAATAAAAATAATTTATTCCTTTTTTGTTGGCTAATAAATATATGTTAATCGTATACGGTACCCTAATAACACAAGGAAAAAAAGAACCATCTCGAATCCCGATTAAATAAATTATTAACACGCCCTCGGCGCCTGTATCGCAATCGCCATTTTTTCATCTTAATCGATTCTATGCGAAAACGTTTCCTTAGCAATGTATATGCAAATTATAGAACGTAGGCTTCCTAGATAGGCATTTTATAGTACAGTCAACATAAAATAAATGTTAACAACCAAAGCGCCAAAAATATCGACACACGTCTCTACTGTCAAGACCGTTAGGGCGTGTTTCGATAAATATGGTGCCTGAAGTGCTATAAACTATTATACGCTGACTGTACCTACATGAACCTAGAGGGGAAAGAATTATCTAACCGTAGAATTGTTTCCATTGCCACCCGCAGCTTTAGAAATTGCGATACAATCTTTAGAATTAAGTTATAAATAACGCATTACGTACCTAAGTCTTATTTAATGTAGAAAATGTATATAACGATAGTAAGACTCACCTTATAAATTATGTGTTAGTGAGTAATTGGCTTGTAACCAATACCCCCATTTATTAGAGAACACGTTGTAGTGCCTGCGTTATTTTGGTTTTCAATTTCAAATTAAGAATATGAAGTTAAGTCTCTTTACGTAAAGAATTAACAGTTCAAGTCTCTTTTAAGTTAAAATCGTGCTCTGATAAATTATATGCAGTTGGAAAATAGAACGTTAAAAAAGTTCTTTTGTATTTAGTATGCCTATACCCTCCTTTTTTGAATCAGTTTAGAATACTTATTTTATTTTTAAATTGGAACATAATGTTTGGAAAATTGGAACAAAAAGTTTTTAACTTTTATAAGAACACAAAAAATTAATTATAATTTAAAAAATAACCTTACAGCGGTAAATTTATTCTTAAAATTGAACAAATAGTTTTAATAATTAAAAATTTGAAAATGGAACTTTAAGCTCTCAGTCTAGCCCATCACTGTTAAGTATATTTATGATCTTTAAATTGAAATGCTTGAATGCCTTATTGTAAAGAGACATCTTTAAGTTTATGACAATTATGTAAAAATTAACGCAGCCACTTCCCCGCACCCCTCGTGTGTTGGAAGATAACAATACGCATTGAAACAGATGCCAACTCACTCGCTGAAGTGTAGACCAGCATTCTTCCAGCGTCCGCTCACTGATGCTCTGCCCGGAGCGCGCTTGCTGCTGCGTAGAACAAAACGTAATGCGGTTTTATATTTGGAATACGTCAGTTGAGGTTTAGAAGCAAAAACTTTTTTGGTAAATTACCATTTATTTTTTCTATCATTTTAAAAAATGGTAGTAATTTTAGGTACTTGAAAGTGTTTCTTATGTTTAGAAATAGGAAGTTAACAAAAAAGTTTTTAAATACTAAAATTTCAATCTTATTACTAAAGAGTTCAAATAGATAAGTACAATGACTTCTATAAGAGATAAGATTAAATAGTTTGAAAGGTTGATAGAAATATGATTACTTAAGTAAATATGACGTTCTATAATGTATCTTGCAATAAGAAAGTATAAAATTGAAAAATAGAAAATTGGAAAATATTCACCCTATAAAGTTATTGGTGTATTTTGCAGAATATAAATGAAATGTTGTTGTTAAATTATGTATATGCAAGTAATATGTTGGATATATTTATTTATAAACCTAATTGGTTGTAAAACATTGTGTTATACTCTGCAAAATGATTTGGCATAGATAGTTGTTACGAAAGAACTAAGGAATAATGAAAAAGAAAGATCATGCAAAAGTAACTCCCAAGCATTGGTATAAGGCCCATTGTCGAATGAATCTATCTTTTGATTAATAATTCAATTAATATGTATACTTATTAAAATCGTTTTAAATTAGAATATTAAAGTCTTACATGCAGCAAGAAGGAAAAATATACTCGTAAGATTTATTTTGTTTTTGATATCATACTAAGTTATTTTGAGCTTTTTGATAAGTATATTTTTTTAAATATATATAAATTTATTGGTGGCCATCCAAATTGCTTCTACATGAAGAGTGAAGGAAGAGAGGTGAAAATATAATTACATCAATATTGAGGTTATTCAGGAAATTTACCAAAGCGAATGGCAACATCGCATTGCGATCGCCAGCCGGACCATCCCCCGTCGGCGACTGCTGGGGCTGCATGAAAAAAGTTGAAAAAAATTGTTAGTGTAACTAATAAAAATCATTATTAAACCATAACATTTTGCTACAAATACTACTAAATTATTTAAAAAAAAATACTATTCCTACTATTTTTTAAAACTTCTAAAAGATACCATTTTGAAAATTACTAAATTTACGAAACAAATAAATTTAAAAATGACTTGCTATTTTATGCAAGCTGTATATTAACATGTTATTTTGAAATACAATGCCAAATCATAGCAAGTGATAGGGAAAACCAAAGCGTTTGTTGGCGGAAGTTTTGTTATATTGTTTTGGGGTTTGATTTTCATGTAGTTCTGTTTATAAAAACACAGACTATTTCTATAAAGATCCTTATCAAGGAAAACCTGGTTGGTAAGCTTCTTTCAAACAATAAAAAAACATTGTGATTTTGATATAACTAATGGTTCATTCTCTTTGCTTTAGATCATAATATACAAACTTTTGCTTAAAAAAAATCATTAAGTAATAGTTCGTATAAAAGTTTGTTGCGTTTTTAGTTATCTAGGTCCAAGGGTTTAGACGTGAAAGTGTAACAAATATGTAAATCAATATTTTATATCATAAATAACAATACCTAGGTATATCAGAGATGTAAAAGTAACACTCGCATTTAACGTAAGTATATATGAAGTTTAAAAACCGGTAACTTTTTTTCTTGATAAACTAAAGCCATAATTAATTTCATATTAGTATTAAAATGTTAACGGCATTAATATGTTAGCGAGGTTTGAACTTCAAATCCCTTGACTTTGAACTGGTTCCAGCCGCTTTAAGCCTTAAGTTAAAAACGTTTTATTCAATATTAGATCTAGCATAACTAGCATACTACCAAGCATCTAGAGTAAGCATATGCAAATAACTAATATAGCAAAAAAAATTAAACATACATTTACGGCTGTTTCCCCGAAAGGGTAGGCAGAGGCATATTATACGCCCACATTTCGTCAATTATGTTTTGGCACCATGTAATACGTGGCAAGCTTATTCCCGCTTATCGGGAATTGTTATATTTGCCAGAGCCTCGTCCGTTGATCGGCAGGTGCACCATTTGCAGGTCCACTCGCAGGTGAGGTTGGCTAGGGTTCCTAAGGTCTTGGTAGAATCCTGAGCTGATTCTGATAAGTATTAAAAATATTGATACCTATCAGAATCAGTGTTATTAACCTTTTATACAAGCGAAATTGATGGCCAAACATCCATCATTTCACGGCATGTCTCCACCAATCCGCACTGGGCCCGCGTGGTGGAGTATGGCCTGAAAGGAGGCCCGTGCCTCCGTCAGTAGGAATGATGATGATGTCCTTCACTCCAAGGTAAGAGAGAGGGAGGGTAAGAGGGATACAAAACAAATATTAGGAACACGGAAAAGCTTCAACAACGTAACATGCAACACATAGCTACAAATATTTTAAAAAAAAAAGATATAACATTAAAAACCAGCTGCTTAAAAACCAAAGGAAGCGATAATTGTAAAGCGGTATGGTGGTATTTTCTGAATTAAAATTGTAAAATAAAGATTTTCAATTCAAAGAATAATAAAAATTATTTGTTTGCCACAATCACGTTACTTGATTATTTTATCTAAGATTTTAAAAAACAACTTGTTCGTCAATCAAACTTATTTTTGGTATTTACAAATAAAAAACAATAAGAAATTTTTTAAAATTCACTTAAGTTTTAAGTGTTTAATAAAATGTTGTTGAAATCATAGAACATATAAATATTCTATGATTTGTCTCTTTTCAAAGTTTAACAGAAAATAAAGAAATTTTATCTCATAACCCAAGCCAAACAACAAACTCTTTAACTAAACAAAAAACAAAAACCGGAAAAATTCAAAATCTCCACACCAAAACCGGTAAAATGATTATGACAGTGTATTTACATCGATATTATTGATTGAGTTCAGTAAATTTACCAGCACAAATGGCACGAGGGACCGCTCACTCATCGTAGAGTCAGCTGAAGGAGACTGTTGTTGCTGTTTCAGTCGCACACACCGCAGCAGCACGTGAAAGAAAGAGACGCCAACATTAACATTTTTTAACAATGAATCAAATGTTACAAAATTACAAAACATTTAAATAATAGTTAACGTAATCAATAGAATCATAATTATTTTTAAACAAATCGCTTTTTGTAATTTTATTTATGAAATTTAAATTATACTTTATTGTTATAACATTTATTGTTGCATAAGATAATACAGTATTGGTAAAAGTTTTTGTGAGATATGCAGTATTATCCCATATTCTCATCATACTCCTGAAATCAGACATTAATGTCCCGTTACTAGGCTCGAACCTCTTTTCACAAACTCAGATAAGAGAGGTACTCTCCTACGCTGGTACAGTTCTGATCATTGGCGACCACACATCAGTCGTCAATGATATTTCAAGCGGCAAGAGATATACACACTAACCAGGACTAACTAGGCTTGACTAACAGCTTAGAAAAATACAAATATAAGGCATTTGCAAACGATCACCCAATATGTTAGGGTAAAATCACTAGAAGTGCCGCTTAACTCGGAGATTTTTGCGATCACGTTGTCTAACTTTACTATACTTATTAAAATGGTTTGAATATTTATTATGCTGAATATTTTTAATATAACATTTGTAATATGTAAGATGATTTTAACATATGAAACTTCATTACAATCGTTTATATTTGAACCTATATCTGCAAAAGTGTACTTGTGAAAGTATACTTTGCATGTTGATCTGAATATTGATTTTTATACATATATGTTGGCGTTCAAATGAATATGTCTCATACTCTGCGTGTTTTTTTATATATTTGCCAAAAAATTAAGGATATTGAATTTAACACCTCATGATAAACTTTCCAACTACTATCTGTGTTATATTACTGGATAACATTTTAGATAAAGTTCTGTAGAATATAAAAATTTGAACCGGTTCAAAACCGGTAGTTGGAATGGTTTAAAAGACAATTCAGTTATAAATAATAAATTACATGAAATGTATCGTATAATGGGAGATTAAGAGTCTGAAAACCAATGCTAGGTCCAATAGGTGTAATTCCGTTGTAGTTCTAATAAGTACAAAACAAATTTCAATAAACACTATATTGGTGTAAGTGAAAAATTGTAATCTATTTATTTATAAAATTTGTTGTATTAGTATAAAAGAGACTGTGACCCACAGACAAACCAGTCAAACGGTTTTGTAGAATATGTTTTTATGTAACTTGTATTATTTAAGGGAAATAAACATTTTATCTATCTTATCTATTTATATGTATCCATGTTATGCAAATAAATAATTTGATTTGATTTGATATTTCTGGCATAATACTAAAATACTAAGTCTAACCTTTAGTACAAGTTTGAGTATATTAATAAATAAATAAATAAATATTCCATTACAATCACACCAATTATTTAGTTCCAAGATAAGTATCATTAAGAACTTGTGTTATGGATACTAAAGAACGGATAAACATACTTAAATACTTTTTTTTTGTAAATATATACTTAAAATATATAGGAAAACACCCAGACCAGAACAAATATTCATGTTCATGCACACAAAGATTTGTCCTGTGTGGGAATCGAAACCACGACTTTTGGAGTGAAGTGCAGGTACCTCCACGCCATATCGGTCGTCAAATTGTTTACTTGTTAAATTGTTACTTGTTTGTTTTATTGTTTACTTGGTTTGCATTATTTTATTTTAAAGCAACGTCTTTTGACTGCACCAAGAAATTAATTACTGGTGTTATAAGATTTTTTTTTCTATAGTAGTTGGTTCTGGTTGGATTTTTTTTTCTGAATTGCGCACACTAGCATGGCTTGACAATTATTTATTCTTATTTCTATCAATATTACATACATACATTCACACCTGTTTCCCCGAAGGGGTAGGCAGAGACATATTATCATACAACCCTTCGCCAATTATACAGTTGGTCCCACGTAAAAGGTGACGAGCCTATTGCCGCTTACCGGGCACTGTTATGTTGGCCAGAGCCTCGTCCGTTGATCGGCAGGAGCACCAATTGCTAGTGAGATTGGCATGGGCTCCTAAGAACTTGGTAGGATTCCTATACACCAATATATTGGTATTTATTTAAATCAAGTCAATTCAGTTTGTTTTTTACGTGCATAAATCACATAATATCAGCCTTATAAAGTCCATTGCTGAACATTGGCCTCCCCAATACATTCTACTGAGGGTATTTGCCCATAAGCCCATAATCATCACGTTTGGCTGGCGGGTCGGTGATCACAGTTCCGGCCAGTATTAATAACCTTTTCATACACTCGCATTTATAAGTAGCTCTAATCACCGCATTTAAACATTTTAAATCCAAAACTATTCAAAAACTGGAGCCGATTACAAGTTTAAAGACTAGATATTAAAATAGCCGTAACCATATTGTTCCTTTTCGTATTAACATGAAAATAATTATATTTCTATCGATAAAACATAAACGACACTATAGATATTAAAATTGTAGAAATACTGCGGTTGTGAAACATCAGAAAATTAAAGTATTTTTATAATGTATCTATAATATTTGAAAACAAGCAATAACTTTTATCGTAATTGAAATTCGAATACAATTTACTAATTATAAAAGTTATTTGTTTAAGTCAATAACTTGCATATTTTCCAATCGTGAATACTGTACTTAGAAAAATATCCTATAACTTGTTTCGTATCACTGAAACGTTTTGCCTAGAGGGAGTAAAAAGTTAAGTGTTCTATTAGGTTTTATGCAATCCAAATGAAAATACAAATACCTTTATATGCTTAGTTGATATATTACTATAATATTAAAGATTAGACCAATGTTTCTCTTTAGGTAGCGGCCTAGCTTAGCTTAGAGCGGTTATATAGTATAATGCGTTCAATATGAACTACATAAAGATATACTTAAAGCGTTTTAATTGATCACTTAACTTTATTTTTATTTGGATTTTACGAACCTTAGTAAAAGATAAAAAAATTTAAGACATAATCATGAATAATATCGAACCTACTGCAATAAACTTGTAACAAAAAAAAAGTAAAAGTTTTAATTCATGAAATGTTTATTTAACTTTATAATTTTCACACTCGAAAACCGCATCAATTATTTTGATTGCGCACCCTCAACGCGACGTTGCTTCAGAAAATATTAATAAATCAAATTTTAATTAACCGTTATTAGAAAAAAACCTAAACCACAATGGTGGAACTACTTCACAGCGACGAACCGTTAAATCTGTGTTTAGAGAAAAAAATATAGCAATGAATACGAAATATGAACAGGGTTTCAAAACCGGTTCCATATTCAAACAAATTCTAAAACAAAAAAAAATTAAAAAGAGAACAGATTCGTAGCAACAAATAACTGTCAACACCCCTTCCGTGAAACAAAAGCGAGGCAAAAAATTAAAAATAAAATCACAATGAACCCCTAATCCACCGTGCCGTGGGAAATAGACAAATGCAAGTAAGGTGAGCGAATCCGAAACTAATTTAAAAAGTAATATTCTTTCGTCTTCTCTGTTTTTAATATTTAAATTTGAAACGAGGAATGCAATTTTATTGTTCCGCCTATTATATCCACGATACCTTCATAATTGAAACTTACAAACTTCTTTAATAAAGTCACGAATTCTAAGAAAACCTTTTTTTGTCGTAAGACTACGATTCGGTCAGTTGGTTTTTTAAATTACACGCCAACGGGTTAAAGAAAATAAATATTAGCTCAATAATAAAAAGCGATCAGCCGACGGAACGTCATAAGCCATATGTTTCAAAACAAACATTTCGAAATCGAAACCGCCAACAAGTTGATCACAAGCTAATACAGAAAGGAATATAATAAACTGAACCTCTAAAAAATACTTTTTTGATCATCAAAAATACTGATCTAGCATCTAATAGGGGATTAGGTGCTCCATTAGAATTTTTTGATGTACAAAAAGGTTAGGTTAGGTTGGTAATTTATTAATTTTGATGACACATTAAATATGAGCCATACAGAAATAATAGAATTATCACAGATTATTGTAATTTACATATCCTTTGTGAGCCGGATACAACATAAGGACAAAAACGATTTAATAATAAGTTTGACTCGGGGCCTTTAACCCTTTCTTGTGTTAAAGAAAGCTTTACAATATGTTGCGTTTGCCTTCTTTAAGTTTTTTTATCGCGGAAGTAGGGATCATTCAAATTTGGAACGAGTTTTGAGACCGCTTCTTTAGGTGTAGGGGTCAGTTGAACACGATTTCTTGAAGACGTTACACGTTTTGATTTTTATTTTATTAATATTATTTATTTAGTAACTTTAGATAGGTTTTCAAAAGTGCGTTCGAAGTTTAAAATGTGTTTGCGGTTTAATGGATTTTCGAGTGAGTAAATAATTTTTGTTAGATTTAAAAAAAATTAAATTACTAGAGAAAATAAATTATTTTGAAATAAATAGTAACTTAAGCAACTATTGGTTGAAAATTTTTAGCTAATTAGTGATTTCACTATAACAAAATATAAATTTAATTAAATTTTTTCTAAACGAAAAAACTTTGAAAAGAATTTTCAGTGACCATATTATTGCTAAGATTGAAAATTCTCTCATCTAAAGGACTTTTATTTCTAATTACGTACCTAACTTTTAGATTACCTACTTTTCTAACAATAATTTATTTACTTATAACAACCTGCGCAAAATTGATAAGCTTCATACTTCAGTGCTAAAACCGAAAGTCCTAATATTTTTCAAATTGAAATTAAAAACTTAGAAAACTAAACATGTGAGATGAGATAAAAATTTACTAACCTGCATTTCATTGACCAGTTTTTCAGAGATCATCTTGTGGTCTGGAGTATGTGGTGTGTGGGGCGGCTGCGGCGTTGGCGGAGGCCCAGGCTGGTGGTGGTCCGCGGGCTGATCAGGGCCCGCGGGGGCTCCAGGGCCCGGCGACGCGGGCCGGCTGCGGGGCCAGAACTCCTGCAGCTTGAAGCGCTGTGCTTCGGCCGCCGCGTGCTGCAGCGCCGCCGGGATCTGCAGCGACAGCGGCG
Source organism: Musotima nitidalis (assembly GCA_949126915.1). Lineage (NCBI taxonomy): Eukaryota > Metazoa > Arthropoda > Insecta > Lepidoptera > Crambidae > Musotima > Musotima nitidalis. The sequence goes on along the minus strand of OX421439.1, from coordinate 9,369,419 downwards.
CCGCCCGCAGGTCCAGCGCACTGCCCGCGGCGACGTCACCGCCGGGCCCGCCGTCCGCCGCCGTCATCTTGAAGGAGTTCTGCAGCCAGCTCGCCACGAAGCTATCCTCCTCCTTGGGCGGCTCCAGCAGCCTGGCGAACGGCGGCGCGGCCCCCGGCTCGAAGGCGCCTTCGCCGCCGACCTGCTCCCCTTCCTCCGCAATTTTCGGAACTTTCGCCTCCCTCGGTGACCCTTCCTCTATCGCTTCCGTCTTCCGATACTCATGGAGGTCCCTATACCTCTCCTGCAGCGCTAGGGATATGTTCTCATTGAAGTACTTCAACATTAATTCCAGCTTCGAGCGTACCGTCCCGAGCGAGTCATGCGAGCGGAAGCTCGGTGGTCGCGCGCCCGGCGCGGATCTGGAAAAGAGATTTTCTTTGAAGTTCGCGCGGAAAGTTGCGAGAGGGAACGCGGCGCGGAGGCGGGAGAGAGGAGCGGACCTCCTTGAGACGCGGGCGGGCGACGACTAACTTCTTGGTGGAAAACTTGAGCGTCGCGACGCGTCTTGCGGGGAGGGGCGGACGCGCGCGCCTGCCGAAGACGCCGCGGCAACTAGCAAGACGCGGCGCCGCCCCCGCGCCCCGCGCCGCCCCCGCCGCCCCGGCCGCCTTAGACGACCTCAAGAACATCCCCTCCGGCGGCGGGCGCACGCGCCCCGCGTTTTTTCCGCGGAAAAATGCGTCCGGTCAAGGAAAAGACGCTCCGCCGCGACGCCGTCCGGCCGGACGCGCGCCGCCACGCGGACACTCGGCCGCCCACACGCGGCGTGCTCGGACCGCGGCCGCAATAACAACTATTAAAAAGGGCGCCAAACACATGCGGGGTGCGCGCCCTCTCGCTCGCGCGGGCCACGGCCCGACTCACCCCTGCGAGTTGGAAAGGGACGAGTAGCGCTCCCCCGTTTTTTTCTAATCCGAAGGGAGGAAATGGAAAAGAATGGGTTTCTTTGTGATTTTTTCTTAGTGCCATCTGTCTCGCTCGCGCCCGTATGCCCTACATATCGCCCTCTCGGGGTGAATTTTTAAGGGATTTCTTTTCGCGACGCCTCTTTTATTATCGTACTTTTTTTCCGCTCAGGCGGGGCTTAGCTTATGGGGTTTTAGCCAACAGTTAATGCGGCTCTTTTTTCGTTGCCTTACCTAAAGTTTCGAGGAAGGAAAACCCGGAAGTTTTTTTTACTTTCTTTAAACTTTTCTTTACGCCCACCGCATCATGACATACTCGTAGCAGCGGTAAAATAGGAAATGTAGCAGAAACTATATTTAGTCATTCATTTTCCAGTTAAAAAGAAAGAATTCTTAAAATTTTCTTACCTAACAATATATTGGTTCTTACTTAAACTTAGGTCAAAGAAGTCGGTAAGATTTCCCGACGCTCCACGAGATGAGACGGACGCTACCCCTCAATAGATGGCGTTACGCGCTACGACTCGTAGCAGCTGCTCATATCCGATACAAAATACTAATTAAGATTTACTTAAACAGACATATAGTAACATTAAAATATTAGAAAAGATTGACAATCCTCTTTTATCTACACTTAATACCTAGTAATTATGGAAGCATGACGTATCATTTGAATTTTCTTTAAAAAACTGCTCATTTGTATTCTTAAGAACGAAAAGATAATTATCATACCAAGCATTTTTACTAACCGCACCGTATGCAAAACATCACAACAGCTAGAACATAGAATAACTCAACATAAATTGAACATTTTTTTCTTCTTCCAGATCTCGATCAGTTAAGACCGAGTCGTCATGGGCGGTCTCGCGAACACTGAATGTTATCTAGAAAATCATTAGGTGTGCAGTAAGTAGAAGACAATTGGTGTATAATGATGCAACGCAGGCGTGGTCTGGTTTGTATGGGAGTGACGTTATAATGTAATGCCATTCTTCGGTCGCGGTGTGTGACCAAGCCAATCGACTTAAGACGCGCCTTTTCATATCAGAGCGTGTGATTTGAAAAACGAGGCGGCTTTGTTTCGATGTGTTCATTAGTGTTCCAATTCCGTGATTTAAAAAAAATAAGGTTTTGTTACGCGTGTTCTATTTTCAAAATGTTAAAATTTCGTAAATTTAAAAATTATGGTGGTTTTGTTACACAGTGATGTTCTATTTTTAAATGATTTGAAATTTTGTTTTTTTTTCAATCGAGGACTTTTTTCTAATGGAATAAATCAACTAGGTCGGTTTCTTTATTACTTTTATGTATTATATTTTTTGTGTATAGTCAAAGTACAAAAAGTCATATGCAATGCCAGTCTTCGGTCGCACTGTCTGACCAATCTAATCAACTTTTCATAACACAGAATGTGATTTGAAAAAACGAATCGGCTTAGTTATGACGTGTTTTGTAATAATGCCAATTTTGTGTGTTTTATTTTTAAAATGTTTAAAATAGGTGTGTTTAAAAAAACTATGGTGTTGTTCTATTTTTAAATATGTGACTCTTGTTTTATATTTTCATATCTTTACAATATTTTATTTGGCTTACATTGTTAATTATTTTTGTAGCTTTATTTGTGTACATACACATATTTAATTAAGACTAAAAAGAGGAAGCTTAAAGAATTATTTAGTCTTCCAAATCTATAGTTTTTCTTATTCCAATCTCTATCCGAATAAACCTTAATTTTTTTAGGTTTCGAGCCGTAGCAAAACAAAATTCAAAGAATGTATTTAGGCATCTAAAGTCAAATTGTTCTTCAAATCTTTGAAATTGTATTTCATGTTAAGCTACAAAGTTAGAAATATCAACCTCTAAATATCAATCAATATATTTTTTTATATTTACCTAATACGTAACATTTACGTAACTATATTTACTACGTTAACTTAGAACATAATAATTTTAATTAAATTTTTTTTTGTTTAAATAATGTAGAATTAATATTAATTTCATTTTATATTTTTCTTACAAAACAATTGCACGCCATTGAGAGCAGAACATAGTAAAACTACTAAGTAAATATAATATAATAATGTACCTATTTTATCCTAAATAAATTATTTGCTTTGATATTGATTTGATACGTTTTTTTGTATCATTAGTAATTAATACACAATAACTATTAAGTATCTTAAGCCCAATGAAGTCTACTGCTGAACATAGGCCTCCCTTATAAATTTCTAGAGTGACCTCTTGCAAGCGGCCTGCAACCATCATGATCCCGCGACCTGCCCATCTTGACATCCAACGCCACGTTTTCTGTCAAAGTATATCCATTCTAGGACATTTAATTTTCTGCCCCAACGGCCGTCAGTTATACTATCAAGTATAAAACGAAATAAAATATTTTCAAATTTATTTATGTCGTTTTTATTTCTCTATTTATTATCCTTCAAAATCCTTTTTATATTGTATGTAAAAACTATCTAATCATTTGTCGAATGTGTACCTAAATTTCTTACAAATATTCAACTTAAAATAAAAAAGTTATAGCTTGTTTATTTTCAGTGTTATCTCCCAAATAAAACACTTATTTACAAAAACTAAGTACTATCTATAAGTATTTCATAACGAAGACACACCAAACAATGGTTCATTTCCAAGTTTAATTGGTTCGTTTCTAAGTCAATATCTAAGACTAAAGGCTCATGCCGGCGAGCTTATTTTATTTATTCACATAGGACGGCAAGCTCTTTTTATTTATTCACATAAATAATGTCACACTTCAAAATTAAACTCATAGTCAAACACTGTCTCATTCTCTGGTCATATACCAATTTTTATCAATGGAATGGAAAAATGAAAGTGCCTAGTAAGTTTTCATCCAGAAAAAAGTATTCAAAAATATTTTTATTCTTAAAATATAATTCGAAAATCTCAGTGTTACTTTCAAGAAAGTTTAGTGTTTTATTTGCAAGCAAATATTTGCAAGCAAATAATGGTTCCTTTCTAAATGGAAAGGGTTTGTTTCGAAGTCGACAGAGACAAAATGTGATCGCGTAGACACGTATATAAAAATTTCTTAATTAATAAAAAATAATTTTGTCGCACATTAGTTTAAAGAACTATAATAGGTATGCAATTCATGTTTGGTTCTTATGTTAAAACGAAGTAAATTATGAAAAATGGTTAATTTCTACAACAATGGGTTGAATTCAACAATGGTTCAAGTATAAATTGAGAGGGTTTAATTCTAAGTCGGAAATTATTATTTTTTCTGTTAGTAAAAGATTAAATTATTTAATATTAAAGTTGCTAGTTGATTAGTAATATCCCTGACCACTAATCGTATTCTGTAGACTTCCACAAATAATAGGATTCGTTACAAATTTATATATTTTTATAATTTCATGCAATTAAGTTACCAGTCGTTTTATGGTAAATATTTATGAGTATATTTTATTTATTTCTCTGTGTAAAATCAAAGAGTTGGACTTTAAATCACTTTCTTATCACAAACTTAAACGTAAACAACGAAGTCCATTGTTAAATATGGTTCATTTCGAAGTCCTCTGACTCTCTGAAACCTCTGCTTGACCCAAAGTGGTTTATATCTCTGTGAAGCTGGTTCATCTTTAAGTTCTCTACTTATAACCATCTACTTACTACGCAAAGGTATAGATTATGTATAAAATTATGCATAATCTGTTTGATGACGTTAATAATGTAACTTACAATTAATAAAATACTTTTATGTTTTTTTTTTGATATTAAATCAAATTATTTGTTAGGTAGAAAACGTGGTTCATTTCTAAGTCAGTTGGTTGAACCAAGTAAAGGTTCAAATCTATATAGAAATGGTTCATCTTTTAGTACATAAAAATTAAACATCTACATAATAATGTTAGTATCATTACGTCACGCGTCGTAGATATTTTAATAAAAAAACAAAAACTATTTTACAATAAAACAAAAGAGGTATAAAGATAATTTTATAAAAATATTGGTTGTTAAGTCGTATGACTTGATTAATTTTTAAGTCAGTGAACAGTTAATGGTTCACATCTAAGTCGATACATCATTCAAATGTGATGTTATGCTTGCGTCATAATTCACTAGCACTCGCCCCCGGTTGCGTACGAGTGGAAGTAGAATGTATATATCGTGTTTTTTTTATTGGGTTGGATCGAATTTATATAAAATAGCCTATCTGTTAATCCAAATGGGATTAAACTATTTCAGAAATATTTCTACATAATCAGAAACAATTTTATTTGTTACCAGAGTTCAGAGAAAGATACTATACTTAGTAGAAAGTATATTTAAATGCGTTAATTTAATTTTTTTCAATTTCAGAAATTTATATTTAGTGTGATTGAGAGTAGATAAGTGTAGTGACTTTTTATACAACACTAAAATACTTTTTAGCAAAAATAAGAAGTAAATAGTATTTGGGTACATGTTGCAGTAAAAAGAGTGCTTTTTACACCAGTATAAAAGTATTCAATAAATTGCCCTTGGAAATTAAAGAATTAAATCTACCGAAGTTTAAATACAAATTAAAAGCCTGGCTAATAAATAAACCATTTTACAATTTGAATGAATACTTTTTTACGAATAATATTAAGTAACTAGTTGTAAGTTGTATAAATTGCACGCCCGCAACGGGTACACTGTTGTTACTAATGTAATGCATGAACACCAGCAAAATGTACACAGTCTTAGCAATAAAGATCTATTCTATTCTAATTCTAGTACAAATTTCAGTGTCACCAAAATAAGTGTAATAAATATATTCTTATATTTAATATATATTTATTATATATTTATGATTTTTTAAAATACAATATGATAATTTATTGTAGTGGACTTTTGTTTGTGGAATTTGACGACCGATATGGCGTGGTGGCGAGTATATCAGCACTCCGCTCCTTAGGTCGTGGGTTCGATTCCCACACAGAACAAATCTTTGTGTGCATGAACATGATTGTTCTGGTCTTATAGTTTTCCTATGTATATTAAGAATGTATTAACAAAAAAAAACGGGTGTAATTGTCAGAAAATATTTTGTTTTGATTTATTTAATATTATTGTATTGTACAAATAGAGAATTTTAGGGTGTATAGGGCTCCTACCAAGACCTGAGAAGCCCACTCCAACCTCACCTGCAGGTGGTGCATTTGCCGATCAACGGACGAGGCTCTGGCGAACATAACAGTGCATATTACGTGGGACCAACTATATAATTGGCGAAGTGTGGGCGTATAATATGAATCTGCCTACCCCTTCGAGGAGACAGGCGTGAATGTATTGTAGAACCCAATATCTAGATACATTTAATGTTCTATAGTATCCTTGTCTCCCAGCAGTCGTTTGCCACCTCAGAAACAAAATTTTATTGAATTTCAATAGTTTCTACAAACCTCAAAAGATAGTTGACACATTTTTATCAATAGCAACATCAAAACTATTGAATGACACCCAAAAAATTGAATGAAAAGACTCATTTGACCCTTCCGAAATTATGCAAATCACATTCTATAATGATTGAATACCGGCTGTGTGTACAAGGGCTTTTATTGTTATTTTTTGTTTTTTACCTTCACGTAAAACAATTGTACAAAACCAGTTTGCGACTTCGCTTGCAATTTTGAAGGGTTGTACTCTGCTTTTGTTATCTATGGGAACTCTTAAGATTATAGATTGTGAGATAAAAGAAGTGCTTTTTGTTATTGCGATTGTAATAATGAGGTGAAGTTGTTATTTTTTTGTTATTACAACTTTACTATGTTTCTCGTGTGATAGTTTTAATTGTCTTTTAGTTTTGGGGGTGAAAGATACTTGCAATTCACTCTGAGGTCGTGACTTTGATTTTGAATACACAATTCACAAGTCAAATATGAGTATTAATTATTTTTAGTGGTTTTAACTTGTCTGAACGTTAAGTTATTGGTTCTGGTTGTCGCTATAATTATGTGTTAAACATAATATAACTAGTCATAATCGAAACCGACTGCTTCACGATGCAAAACAGGAAACGATCCATGTCAAATTTCACAAAACGGTCACCCATCCAAAGAATGACCTCTGTAAACACTGCTTAACTTCAGTTATCGTTTTTGACCTGCAAGCGATTTGTATAGCAAGACACACTTATAAGCTCCCTTTCGTTTTCCAGGAAAAGTAAAATATGGGGGTTAGTTTATGAATACTGTGATAGCGAGGACCAACAGCTTAATGTTTCGAAAAACGAAAACGCTCTTAGACATCGAGCATGTGACAAAACCGGTCACCCATCCAAAAACTGACCTGCTTAACATCAGTGATCGTTTTTCGACTATTTTGATAGTAGAACATATTAATTAGCTGCCTTTCGTTTTCCATGACAAATAAAATATGTGAATTAGTTCATTTATACAGCGATAGCAGCGGGATTGTTGAAAAACTTCCGTGGGCCATAATGACCCGCGCCGCACGCACAGAGAGACCTATTTTTAATCATTTTTGATACGGCGACTAGCTTAAGGGTTGAGCGAGGATAGTAGGGACATGGCTTGTGTTATTTAATTAGGGAAGTACATAATTGTTTCAACTAAATAATTATAAATCAATATTTTCTGTCGATTACACCAATTATTTGGTTCCAAGGTAAGTATCATTAAGAACTTGTGTTATGGATACTAAATAAAGGATAAACATACATAATTTTTTATTTGAAATACGTTTTGTAATAAGCTCCAAAGTTTCCACTTATTCGTTTAACTTATAAAATCATTACATTTATTTTTAAAGCAAACAATTACATTAAAATAACCATCTATATTTTAAAACCATTAGTCATATTGAACTAAAAACCAAAATATGTAAAAGATGGATGAAAAAAATTAATGAAAAAAAAGGATGAAAAAAAGGATGAAAAAAAAGGATGAATATAAAAGATGAAAATAAAAAATGAAAATGACAGAGGAAAAAAAAGTTATATAAAATGCAAACAAAAATATCTTAAGCATACATTTAGTTCGACTCCATCCAATGGCGCGCAGTAAAACATTATTGATGACGCTATTCCGTGACAAGTCTAAGGGAAGCACGAACAAACCACTTGTGCGTCTGATCGATACCGGGGCGATTCGGACTTGACTGATTGTAGAACGCTAAGAAAATTTTGGTTTGCTTACATTTTTTTGGTACTACAAAATGTCACATAAGCGTACTGAATAATAGACTAGCAGCAGATATAGAAACAATTTTTATTTTACAGAAACGGGCTGTAAGATCTATTTACGGACTAAGCTCACGGACAACTCTTAGAGAAAAGTTTAAAGAAATAGGTATCTTGACTGTTGCCTCTCAATACATTTATAATAGTATAATATTTATAAAACGAAACATAGAAACCTATAACAGGCGCTGTGATGATCACAGTTTTAATACTAGAAATAGAAATAAATTATTAAATCCATTTTTACGCCTGCATAAAATTCGAAAATCGTTTATGGGGCAGGGTATACAATATTATAACAAAATTCCAAAAGATATTTTAGATTTGCCTTTTGAAAAGTTTAAGCAAACCGTTAAGACATCACTTACCAAGAAAGGGTATTACACGGTTAATGATTACGTTAATGACAAAAACGCTTGGATGTAACATTTACAATGATAAAAGTTGTGTTCTGCGGCCCTCTTTACAATATAACGATTACTTACATACATTGTCTATGTAATTTTATAATTTTATTAGTTCTGTCTCCCTTTTTTTTTCAAATCTTGTGACTGCAGAACACAATTGTTTTAATATTATGTATTTTAATTGTGACTGGCGGGAGAAAAAACCAACCTTGACGATTTTCTTGCCCGTTCTTTTACGATCAAGCTCCCGCCCGCAGTGAATGGGCGCGTTAGTTTATAAGTATGACATTCATAAGAGCTCTATTGAGCCAAACTTGAATAAATGAATTTTTAATTTTTTTTATTTTTTTTTTTTTTTTTTTTTTAATGACTTAAGGGAGATGGTCACCGCCGCATAAAGACGCTTCCAACACAACAATAGTCAAACGCTAAGAAAAAAATTTTTTGGTTAGTTTTTTTTTTATCACCAGGCAGCTAACCTAACCTAACCTAACCAAACCTGATGGAAAGTGATCACCGCAACCTGACGCTTTCAGCACCAGGTACATCACTAGCGCGTTGCATGGTCGGTAGGTGGGAATTTATAGGACAACCATTTGTAATATCTTAATATAATAAATAACTCTGTATGGCTGGTACCTATTACCCTGTTTACACGTAAACTGTCGAACCGACTTAGATGAAACTTGATATGGAGATAGTTTTAGACCTTGGAATGGATAACGGACCCTTCCATAAAGGTATGGATACTGAGAAGTAAAAGAAGAAGAACGGTGGTAGAACTTTTTATGAGGAGCAATAATTTTTAAAGATAACATTTTTTTTCTTTTTTTTTTAGTGCATATTTTAAGAGATATAGAAAAATGTAGCTCAAGGTGGTGTGCCCTAAGAAATAAAATAATATTTTTTAATAAATTTACATCAAAGCGAAATTTACGCAAAACTTTTAAATAAAATTTCCTGTTAAAACCCTACTTATTCAAATATTGATATAATTGAAAATTAAGCTAAAACAAACATACAATTTTTTTATTAAAGACACCCTTAAAGTATTTAAAAATTCATTCCATACAACTAACTAAGCACAGAAAAAAAGCTTTACTCAACACGCAGTCACCTCTTTCATTACCCTATTAACAAAAACGTCTTAAAAAAACTTCACACCCACCTCGAAAAACACACAAAAGAGTTCTGAACACATTTGTAAAAAAACCTCACCCGTCAAACCGTCCGTTAAACAGTAGCCTAAATATCAATTCACGAAAGAACGTTTCGTGTACAAAAAAAAGATGTCTAAACATTGCGTGTCAAAATCCACGTCCTAATCATTTGTAACCAATGAAAAAAGCGCGCGAGCTCACACTGGCATGTTAAAAAAAGCGGGAACAAAAAACGCCCCATGCATGCGTTGAACCAATAAAAAAAGTAATATGTTTAAACGGTGTTCTAAAAAAAAGAAGTGTAATTGGCGCGTGCCGCCCTAGTTTTTTTTTAACTCTTTTTATAGCTCTGACTTCCGATGTGGTCTTTTTTTACACAGCCGCTGGTCGTGGGGTGAATTTTTTGTCACAATTATAAAATTGTAGCCGACAAATCGTTTGTAATTTAAAAGCGATAAATTATATCTGAACATAATTGGATATTAAATTGTTTTATAAATGTAGTATTTGTACTTCTGTTTTTTTATTTGTTTTCTTTTATGAAAAAAGGTAAGTTACATATTTGGGCCATCGAACGTTATACCTCTTTAGATAAATAATCTCATAATATATATTAACTTTTCCTATACTCATATAATTAATTTTATTATATCTAGTATGTATTTATTTAATTACATGACAGAGTATTAATACTTATGCTAACAGTGTCACAAAAACCAGAATTGGTTTGGGTTGGTCACAGTGTAATTTTTTTTAACGAAATAATGACCTTGCAGTTGTTTTCGTATACAACAAATAATACTGAAAAGCATTGGAGAATAAGTTCGGACAAAATGGTACGCTTACATTTATCATTCAATATATTAATGATTAAGGAAAATAAATTTAAACATGAAAAACTTTAGAATGTTATATAACTGTTATATTCTCATTGAGTGAGGAAATAATCAGCACACCAGATTTCATCAAGATTACTGAACCTTGGCAATCCTGATCTACCAAATCCAGACACTAACTCTCTGTAATTTGAGAATTCTAAACATTTTTCTTGAATCTTTAATCTGCTTTGGTTTATTTTACTAGAAACTGTAATTGAAAAGAATGGAAGACGTTTTCTAGAACATGAGATTTCATCATCATCACAGCCCACTTGGCCTATGCCTCCCATAAGTTTCGTGACCTATTGTAGGCGGCCTGCGTCCATTGTGACATTTTATTTTTACTATATTTAATTTGTGAGGCGGCGTACGGATGCCGGTTGACTGAAAACAATATAATTTCGTTGTAAAATGACATGAAAAATGAAAATACTGATAATTTAAAAATATTTAAAAGTAGTGAAACTTATTTTAAGATGCTAGGCTATCCCATAACCTATGGGTTTTATAACCTGGTTTATTAGTTAAAAGTAACCACAAAAAGAACAAATAACTAATTTATTGATTCAGGCGTTACTTTGCGGAAATTCATTGTAAGGAAGTGATGGATTATAAATCCAACGCTGAAACGAGAGCTGGTCGTGAAGACATCGTTGTTCTGAGGCTCCTATCTTACCTGAAGATGCCCTGTGTAAGGGCGAAACACGTGTCGCGTTGAATTGTTTCTAGATTTTTCGGGAAATTATAGTAGCGCGGGAATTGTTACAAAGATAATTCTGATCTATCACTTCCTTAGAACACATAAACCTAAATAAATGTTATCGTCAACCTCTTACTCTTCAAAGCCCCACTACTGACCATGGGGCTCCTCTCACGAGCCAGTATGATAGAGATTCAGGTCATTCAGGTCATAAGACCGATATGGCGTGGTGGCGAATATACCCGCACTGCGGGTCGTGGGTTCGATTCCGACACAGGACAAATCTTTGTGTGCATGAACACTGTTCTGGTTGTTTTCCTATGTATATTAAGTATGTATTTACAAAAAAAAAGTTTTTATATTTATGTTTATCCATTATCTAGTATCCATAACACAAGTTCTTAATGATACTTATGTCGGAACTAAATAATTGGTGTAATTGTCTGAAAATATTTATTTTATTTTATTTATTATTATTAGTATAAACTCCACCACGCAAACCCAGAGCGTATTGGCGAAACATTTATCGCGTCGGTTAAATTATGAGAACAATACTTGACTAAAGTATATAATGTTACTAATATTACGAAAGTATGTCATAAATAATAAGAAATCTTATAAGACTCCTTAAACAAGCACCATCTATTAACGGGTAGTTAAGTTATAGTCTATTATCTTATATCTGTTATCAGTATCAAGTCTATGCGGTCATCTCTAACTGCAATTAGGTCTTTGAAACTCTATTATAATAATATCATTTTAGTGACTATAATTAAAACTAAATTTGTGTAAAAAATAAAAAAATTAAGTGAAAGTATAAAAAAAAAACACAACATATTTGAAACATTTTGTCTAAATGATACAACTTTAAAGTTTTAACCTATTAGATCCAGCTCTAAATTCAATATAAAAATGACTTAATATTAATTCAAAAATGTTATTTAAAAAAGTGTTACAAAAGAAAATTTCAATATCCTTGAGACATTGTGCGCAGTACAATAATAATCTTTATCTTTTGTTTTTAGAACCTAGTGTTCTTTTAAATTAAATAATGACACTTCTTTACAAATATTTAAACAAACAAAAAAGTTTCCAAATAAAAAAGTACTTATTTCTTATGTAACAATAAAAAATTTACCTTGTCTATGAAAAATGCAACCGCTCCGCTCCCCGGCAACTTATAAAATTTCCGTTTAAAACATCCAACATTACTATCATTTTTCTCACGAAAAAATACATTTTTACACGACACAATTACGTAGCAAAAACCTTAAGAGAAACACACGAAATAAGTCTTATTAGAAAGAGAATAAAATGTAAATTCTAACGTGATTATTAAGGAGTTATGTCTTATAGGAATGTTATTCTGAGTCTTTGGTCTACTTTATTGACTAGTGATGTGCAATGTCTGTCTCAAGCTCAGTCAAAATGTTATAACTCGATCCTTGCTTTTCTTGTAGTCGTTAAATTAATCGTTTAAATAATGACTGATGTAATCTAACAATATTGCTTATTAATTTTAACATCCAAATTAGTTTTATATGATTTAAGTCTTAAATTGAAACTTAATTGTGAAAAATTTATGAAGTACTTTAATTATATAGTTAAGTATAAGTTATTACTTACGTGTTAACTAATTATTTAAGAGATAACTTTTTTGTGATGTGTAGTAAAAGTACCGTTGAACCTCGATTATTGTAAAGAAGCTTGTATATCTTTATTCGGTGCTATAATAATATTTATTGCGCTAATTTTAGCAGTTTTTTAAAGGCCGGGAATGCGTTAGAGTCGGTGCTGTTGCAAGCATCCATAGACCATTGTGACCACTTTTCGTTAGGATGGCTATACTTTTGGAGCATAAGCATATCCCTATATTTTTATTAATTTATTTAACATTTTATTATAAAATAGTTTTTAAGACACTTAAATAAAACACATAATTAATATGATGTTCAATCTTCCCCGTTTTTTTTTTGTGTTTCGTTTTATATTAAGCTGAAGTTAAATTTAGCCAAGTTTAATACGTATTTTTGTAAAATTTAATTTAAGAATTATCAAGTCACCAACTTACACTACAGTCGAGTTTAAGTTTTAAATTTCAAGATTTTTATGAATCATACAAAATAATCATCCAGTCTTTGTGTATTGAATAAGTTTGAACTCGATGTTAACTGTATTTTCACTGAAAGCTCTACTAAACTTCTGTACTAGTTGACATAAGCTTCTTTGAGAGAAGAATATAAAAACTAAATAACTCACTAATATGAAAAAAAAAATTTCGAAAACTCTAAAAATTCGAAAGGCAGTATAAACATTTTGTTGAAAAAAAAGGACAACTCAACATGTGCACAATAGTGGGACGTTGCTTGAGTTTATGATGATGAACAGAAGAAAACATATAATCTTTGTAGAGTGGTTATCAAAAGCAAAATCAGTGAAGCCTTTTTATATGGTAAAGAAATCTCAACAAATACATCGAAAACGTAGAGCAAATCTTTTTCTTTGGGAAAGAGAACGAGCCGTTATAAAAAAGCTTTATTCAATTCAGACTCAGATGGAGTACTTGTGGCACCACCGTACAAGCGAGTATAAGGTCTGTATCGCTCTCGTCAACTAAAGACATATCTATCGGTTTTTAAGCCATAAGTTTGTCAGTATTATGTTCAGTAGTTTCGTCCACAAGAGCCCTCTTTAAATGGGTAACATATTAATGCATGAAGTGCTACTATTTGCGACACAATATCTGCATTAAATATAGAAGATATTCTTCTAGCTAAAAAATAATTTATCTTTATTAATTACAATTAAATAAATATTTTAAAGCTAGGTAAATGTGTGGTGATTATAGGGAAATATCTCCCCAATAGAAGCGACATCTATTGGGGAGGCTAATGTTCAGCAGTGACTTTATAAGGCTAATATGATAATGAAAGATTTGAAAAGTCTACAAAAACTACTTTCGAAGCCTTTGCAATGCAAACAAACAAGTCTACCTCTTTATAATATTAACATGAAGATTAGATCGTATAGATAAAAAGTAAGCTCAATTGATCGAAGTCACCGTTCCAATCTAATAAGGTAAGCTCAACACACACACACTCACAAAATGCCACAAGTCACACAAAAACCCAACAATCAAGTTATTGGACGGAAACCAGTCCGATATCGGTATGGACATACGGTTTTTGCGTGTACTCCCAATTATAGCCATGAAGGCGTTGTAGGCGGAGTATAGTGACAGTTTTACTAATAAATGCTATTTTACTAGTATTGGGATTTGTACTCATTATCGAAAGATATATATTCATATAAGCACTCCAGTTTCCCTAAAGGGGTAGGCTCATTTCATTTTAGCCATAGTGCACTAGTATCGTGCCAAGTAATAAGCAAAATTTACCATGTATATACGCAGGGCCGTAACTAGCCTTTTATGCACACGGTGCGAGATTTCAAAACTGCGCCCTTGAAAAATGCTCTGACCAGGCTCTGAAAATACAGGCCAGATATAGTAGGGTGCGTCTACACCATGTCCGCAATAAAACAAAATGTACCAAAAACTAAATCTGGTCTGGTCATTTCTGCGCCCCTCCAGGGTCTGCGCCCTGTGCCTGGGCACTGCTGATATACGTTACTTCAAAAATCATGTTATGGTATGAAATGTGTTTTGGTTCTAAAATATGCTAAGTAAGTACACTGCCCTAGTAGACTGTTCCCTATTTTTTTTTCTATACCATTTCGACAGATTTATTCTTACCTCATCTATTGTAAATTTCGCATGTCAGTGACTGTATGGATTTTAATGAGAAAATAAATATTCTCTAAACCCAACCCAACATTTTGTCTCTCATATTTTTGGTCCCACGTAGGTGACGAGTTCATTGTCGTTGACTGGGAATATTAATGTTTAAAAGAGTTTTGAGCATTAATCGGTAGATGCATCGTTTGCAGGTGAGGTAAAATTGGGTTCTAAGGTCTTAAACGATCCTCATACACTACTAAGATCATTTCCACTACGCAAAATCATCGAAGAACTATTTGACCAATAGGTCATTTAAACGAAGGACCATTTGACCGAATAGTCACATGAACGAACTTCCCTACATAATAGATAATGTTTCATCTTTTAGTTAATAGATGTCGCTATAAATGTTTACACCAGCCAAAACTTGCGTAGTTGCCTAATGAATACTTAAAAAAATATACTGACTTTTAAGACCCGCAAAAATAAAAAAATAAAAAATTTAAGAATTTTCTATAATACTTCTTTGCTGAATCAAAAATTGACACCTCACGTTATTTTCTGTCGACCTGTCACTCGTCAGTTTGACCACAATATGTTATCCTAATAGGTATAACAGGAATATTAAATAAGATTCTATATTGGCACTAGATTATGTTTGATATTTTGGTCAAGATATGTCACTAATCGGCTTTAAGTACTTTTTTACACAATCTCACAATATAAGTATTTTTTTCTCTAAATAACGTTATGGAAAGGTATGTTAAAACACTTTTTAACACAAAGGTTTCATAGGTTACCGTTTGTGTGGCACTAGATTATAAGCGCTTCCGTGCTTCGGAAGGCACATTAAGCTTTTAGTCCTGCCTATCATTATAATACTCAGCAGTCGTTTTGAGCCAAGAAAGAGGTCGTATTGGGCGGCTTGAAAGATCCTAACAGCAGTACGCCGCACGTCTGCCACTGTATGACATGAATCATTGTCACCATTGCTTAGGAGGCCAATGCTTGATAGAGGGACGATAATGAACTACTCATATTCAGCTCTATTCAGCATATTATGTTCATAGAAAATAACGGTTCTGTTTGGAAAAGCATACGCATTAAAAAGACGTGGAAAACTCGTTCAGTCTACTAAGCCATGGTGAGAATGACGCATGTCATAAGTACTCCACTCCATGGGTTGTAATGATCATGTTAAAATTAATATTTCGATTCAACAACCTGTATAATCGCAAGATTGTCATAAAATACTTGACTGCAGTTGCACTAAGTCGCATCACTAACTGCATGCTAGTGAGCGTGCTATCTGCATGTGTGCACTTTGATAAAATTTTGAAAAATGCAATTTTCCGCGATAACCTCGCACTGCGCATGGAAAAAAGCTTCTTGTGCCGTATTCATAGCGGGGACGCGACTTGCTAGACCAAGCTAGGTATAAAATATTTATATATAATTTTATTAATTATTATAGTTTAGAAATAGTTTCAGTGTTTATTCTTTTCAAATTTTATATGCTCTGCCTACTGTTTTTCTGTTCGCTCCTTTGCGTCAGGTTGTCGCGAAGAGAGAGAAGAGCTTTTAGCGATAGGATTGCCTAGATTGGCATTTTTATTTCTTTCATTTTCATTGTCATCTGTAGATTTTTTGACAATAAAAAGTATGGTTATTATTGAAATTATTGCAAAAAAAATTTCTGTACTTTTGAAAGAGTATGTAACAGTATGGACTTGGTGTTAAATTATTATATTTGTTTTAGGAAATAATTTAAGAAAATATTTTTAAAATGAATAGAAAAAAATATTTGAGCACTGATAGTCATGAACAGGTTTAACCTTCTGGTACCAGCATATTATTGTTTTGTTGGAAAGTATTTACAAATCAGTTTTTAGGTATCTACATTAATTAATTTTCTAGTCCCAATGCAAGAATACCGGCTTAATTTCATCTCACCTTACACAACCAAGTCAAATATATTAATAAGACAAGACTATACATAAAAGGTCTATGAAACACCATGTCTAAAAAACCAATACAGCATCACGTCTACACATACGACAATTCTTATAAATAAACCTCGTATGCGACACTTATTTGCGCGTTATCATGCGCTCTCGACGAGCCGTCGCAATCATAGAGTATCATTGTGCAGTCCAGATAATGCTGTGTTTTGCGAACCACATTATGTTACTTTATCGACGCACTACTCTGTGCCTCACGCACACCTAGTTAAAGTTGTACTTTGTATTGACATAGTGTAAAGAGATAGTAAAACTTCTAGGTGACATAGTGTAAAGAGATAGTGTTTTTTTGCATTAAAGTAAGGGATCGTGATAGAAGATTTGTTAGTTGTTTGTATTTATTCGTTAATACTCTAAAAGTAAAAGTAAATAGTTTTTTATTTCATAAACTATTACATAGCACTTGAAAACGTCAAAACAAAATATACATGAAAAAAATTTAATATTAACCCTGAAATCACGAAGCTTAGATTCACTTACATGCAAATTAATAAAAATTAGGTGTAAGTGAATCAAAGTGCCAGTTCCGAGCGCCCGCTCTGTGAGAAGAACTGACAAGAAACTCACAGGCTATGTATGCTCTTTTACATTATTTTTATTACAAAACACACACAGTGTAAATTTGAAGATTCTGAAAGGGTCTGTGACGCACACTATTTAAGTTTATTATGAGTATCATTGTGCAGTCATTATGTTACTTTACTGACGCGTAAACGCGCGCTCTGTGCTTTACGAACATACTAAAAGAAAAAGGTTTTTTGCAATTAAATATTATTTTTGTTTATTTGAAGCGATGCGTTATTACTCTGTGGCTCATGCACACTAAGTTAAATTAAGGTTAATGAATTGTGATAGAAAACTTTTACTTGGTTTGTATCGATGGCTTGTTACTCTGTGTCTTACGCACACTAAACTTGTGCGAGACATAGTGTAAAAAAATAACGATATTTTTGCAGTAGAATAAACAATACGCTGGTTGTGATCAAATTTTTATTTTGGTTTGTATCGGTGCACTGTTACTCTGTGGCTCACGCACACTAGTTAATACAAACTTTACTTATCACAGTGTAATAAAATAATGAATTTCTTTGCAGTAGGACCTTAACCCACTGTCAAGTAAGATTATTTATCAAAACAATTGCAACGAAATGATGATTAGTCAATTTTAATTTAATTAATTTAATTTTAATTTAATCAAAGTTATATATCAGTTATTATCTAATTATCCAGGTGTATAGGGATCTCACTAAGATCTTAAAAGCCCAAGCCAACCTCACCTGCAGATCAACGGAGGAGACTCGGGCAAATATAAAAGTTTCCGGTAAGCGGCAAAAGGCTTGCCACTAATTACCTGGGACCAGCAATATTATTGGCGAAATGTGGGCGTATAATACGCCCTGCCTACCCATTCGGGGCAACAGGCGTAATAGTATGTATGTTGAAGAGGAAAAAGACGACCAAAAGAGGAATTGAGTGCATGAAGTACAATATGATAGAGACAAACGGCTTCATTTTCTGTGGCATTCGGGGCCGAGCGCTTTCGTGTTTCAGTAGGCACGTTAAGCATAATGACTATGGAGTGTAAAAAAACCCTGATCTAAGCCTGTATACCTATGTGATATTCCCAACGAGCTAGTGCCCATTCGCACTAAGTCCTGACGTGCCCATTCGCACTAGGTCCTTACCTGCCCCCTTACTAGTAACTCATAATCTATCAAGATCTTTTACTCAGTCAGATTTATAGCAACCATATAACCGCATATCATCATCATCTCAGCCCATTAACGTCCCTCTACTGAGCACGAGCCTCCTCTCACATACCAAGGTGCGAGGGTATTGGGTCATACTCCACAACGCTGACCCAGTGCGGATTGGCGGAGGCAGATGTATGGCGTCCTGCTGTAAGAATTTTTCAAGCCGCCCATTAGGCTTATAACATGGCTTATCGACGACCACATTTAGTGATAACCGAGACCAACGGCTTGACGTGGCTTCCGAAGCACGGAAGCGCTCGATATCAAATGCCACACAAACGGTCACCCATCCAAGGACTGACCTTTGCTGTACTTTGGTGATCGTTTTCGACCACCGAGCACCGCAGAGGTACGATCGATGCACCGCGTATACTAAGACACATTCTCTACACGACGGTCATTTGGTGATTTTCCATCCATTAAAAAAAGGACGAACCATGTAAAAAAAAATAGATGCCAAAAAAATCCTGGTACTAACACAAAAAGTGAATGTTCAATACGAAACCACTACGTTCATTATAAAGTTCATTAAAATTAAGCTAAGCATCGCCTACAACGCAATATTGTAAGTTAACGATCGAATCATCGAAGCCACAGGCCTTACTTAGCCTTACTTAATCCTAACTTAGCTGGAAAAATCTCAACTTATTTTCAACTTTAAGTTTACAGGCTTTAAGTCCAATTTTAATTGTAACGTTTCTTTTATCCTATTACTTTTATTCATCCATAGTGTAAATTACTGTCAGTATGAGAATTTCTAATTATAATTCTTTATTGCAATTTGGCCTATTAAAGGATAGATAAATAAAGTAAAATACCTAAAGACCAACAAAAATCGCATTACTTTTTGCAGTTCTATAGTAATTATTGTAAATTTGATTTCTGGTTCCAACCTTGTGATCTTCATTCCTTCTCGTACTTTGTAGTAATCTAACAGTTCACAAGCTCAGCTAAGTGTAGAAACGATCAATGTTTTAGTGTTAGGGTGACTTCAAAATGACTATAGCTATAACACATATAGCGTAAACTAATTACTAACACGCATGACTAGAAAATCACATAATTAATTTCAGCGGGGCGTGAAAATACATTCCGCTGGCGTTCCAGCGTGCTTTCAGGAACATGAATTTGACTGAAATTACACAACTAACTTCATTTGGGAGTGCAGTTTGAACTGTTTAAGCATTGAACTCTATCACTTGGGGTGTTTTGATATAACTACTAAGGACACTAGCATATCTGAATATGATGATGAAATTGACTGGTCAGACCACTAAAATTTATTCTTTAGCGCCGTCTGATTGGGAAGTGTTAATTATTGATTTTTGGTATGATACTTTTATCTAATAATATAAAATATTTTAATGATATTCTGGCGTATATTTTTTCATGAAAACAATTTTTGTTTTCGAGTTTCAAACAATGTTATTGGGTAAAATAATATATATCTGTTAAAAGCCCACTTTACTAAAAACTATAGTACTATTTTGATAAATTTTCCTGTGACTAAAATTTTTTTGGTTTTGATTCCAGTTACCATGGCAGCTGATTACAAAAAAGGATGAAAAGACAAACCAGAATTAGCCAATCGAATGGTAAATGGTGTATTCAAAAAGTTACAATACGAGGCTTCTTCTACTAGGAATTTACTGCCTCAAATAAAAGTAAGCTCGAACTTCTTTCCTAATAGACAAATTTTGGGATAAATAAGTGATGTATTAAAAATATCTTACAGTCAAACTCTCGTTTCATCGTTGGTCGTGAAGACATCGTTGATGTAAGGCACCTATCTCACTTAAAGATGCCCTGTGTAAGGGCAAAACACGTGTCGTTCTAAATTGTTTCTCGATTTTTCGGGAAAATATAGTTTTGCGGGAAATGTTACAAAGATATTTTTAATCCATTAATTGCTTACAATGGATTTCGGCAAAGTAACGCCTGAATCAATAAATTATTATGGGATAAAAGTTTCAAATAACTTACGTTAATAACTTATAAACATGATTTTTACATACCGAACACCAAATTTGACTGTGTACAAACTTTCGAAATAGTTAAATGTCAGCTAGATTATTTTATAAAATGGCGATCGGCATGTTGTGTTGCTTTAATTGACAGGTTTTGTGATCAAAATGGTAACGTTGACATTTTTACCCATTGGATTTATTTTAAGAAGGTTTCCTAGCCCTTGCCTTAAATTCCTTTCCGACTTTGTAGAGATAGATTTTTTTCATCATCTAATACAGCACAGCAAATCTCTGCTGTGAGTACTAGTCAAGAGGAGTTACCGCGGCTGGACATAGCAGGCTCAAGAAGGAACATGTGTGGTTTTTAGTCAGTAAAGTCTGACACACCCTTCCCACAGTGGGAGTTTGGCATTTGGTAATTTTCCATCCAAAAACGGGTACTAGAAAAAGGACACACAAAAACATATTAATTCTTTAAATATATACTTGTAATACATTTATTATATACCTTTACTCATCATCATATCCTAGCATTATCCCGGTTGCCCTTGACTTAAGCTTAGGGCCCAGGGTCTGCTCACTGGTTTAACCAGATTTGTCTGAAATTCAGTTATTACATGGAGCGACTGCCGTCTGACCTCCGCCACCAAGAGGGTAACTTTATTCTATGGTTGAACCAGATACATGTACCTTTACTAAGACCGTGATATCGATAATACATACATTCACGCCTGTTTCTCTGTAGAGGTAGGCAGAGGCATATTATACGCCCACACTTCGTCATTTATATAGTTGGTCCCACGTAATAGGTGGCGAGCTTATTGCCACTCACCGGGCACTATTATGTTCTTTAGATGTCGACATAATAACAACAAAATAAAAAAAGTTAAGGAGAACCCTGTAAAATGCCGGTATAAAACACGTTTCTGAATCCTACTCGCACTTAACCGTATTTTGAATTCATTTTTCTTTTAGAATCATGTGCTTATAAGTTAGTCTTTTCTTTTTTGGATGGAAAATTATCAAAAGACCAGACTTTTCCTGACTAAAAACCATCCATGTTCCTTCCTGAGCGTGCTATGTCGCGGAACGGCAGTAACCCTTTCGAATAGTCAAAGGTAAGTATGCTATTATCACGTAGTAAAAGAGTATTTTATAAATCAATTAATAAATTGCAATAATTGACGACTCTTTTATTGATAATAATTAATAAATATTTTATTCGAGAGATGCTGTTTGAGAGCATCAATTGATTCGATTTTATGATTGAATTGTGATTACTATACATTATAAATTTGTAAAGCTGTATTTTATAAATCTTTCTTCTAAGCTCATTATCGTCTCACAACTGGGTTTAGGCCTCTTCTCACGAGACAGGTCATACTTCAGTATGCGGATCCAGTACGGATTGGCGGAGGCAGA
The DNA here is from genome assembly GCA_949126915.1 of Musotima nitidalis. Taxonomy (NCBI): domain Eukaryota; kingdom Metazoa; phylum Arthropoda; class Insecta; order Lepidoptera; family Crambidae; genus Musotima; species Musotima nitidalis. The sequence goes on along the minus strand of OX421439.1, from coordinate 9,347,214 downwards.
TGTGTGGCGTCCTGCTGTTAGACTTTTTAACCCGACCATAAGGCTTTTATCCTGTGTAATAACTGGGAAACGTTCTCTGAATTGCGCTCAATATTAAATGTCACAAATATAGTCACTCATCCAAAGACTGACTTTAAAGCACTCATTCAAGGAATGACTTTAAAGCACTCATCCATGGATTGACTTTAAAGCACTCATCCATGGAATGACTTTGAAGCAATCATCCAAGGATTGACTTTGAAGCAATCATCCAAGGATTGACTTTGAAGCAATCATCCAAGGATTGACTTTGAAGCAATCATCCAAGGATTGACTTTAAAGCACTCATCCATGGAATGACTTTGAAGCAATCATCCAAGGATTGACTTTGAAGCAATCATCCAAGGATTGACTTTAAAGCACTCATCCAAGGACTGACTTTAAAGCACACATCCAAGGACTGACTTTAAAGCACACATCCAAGGACTGACTTTAAAGCACACCTCCAAGGACTGACTTTAAAGCACTCATCCAAGGACTGACTTTAAAGCACTCATCCAAGGATTGACTTTAAAGCACTCATCCAAGGACTGACTTTAAAGCACTCATCCAAGGACTGACTTTAAAGCACTCATCCAAGGACTGACTTTGAAGCAATCATCCAAGGATTGACTTTAAAGCAATCATCCAAGGATTGACTTTAAAGCACTCATCCATGGAATGACTTTGAAGCAATCATCCAAGGATTGACTTTGAAGCAATCATCCAAGGATTGACTTTAAAGCAATCATCCAAGGATTGACTTTAAAGCACTCATCCAAAGACTGACTTTAAAGCACTCATCCATGGAATGACTTTGAAGCAATCATCCAAGGATTGACTTTAAAGCACTCATCCAAGGACTGACTTTAAAGCACTCATCCAAGGACTGACTTTAAAGCACTCATCCAAGGACTGACTTTAAAGCACTCATCCAAGGACTGACTTTAAAGCACTCATCCAAGGACTGACTTTAAAGCACTCATCCAAGGACTGACTTTAAAGCACTCATCCAAGGACTGACTTTAAAGCACTTATCCAAGGGCTGACTTTAAAGCACTCATCCAAGGACTGACTTTAAAGAACTCATCCAAGGGCTGACTTTAAAGCACTCATCCAAGGGCTGACTTTAAAGCACTCATCCAAGGACTGACTTTAAAGCACTCATCCAAGGACTGACTTTAAAGCACTCATCCAAGGATTGACTTTAAAGCACTCATCCAAGGAATGACTTTGAAGGTGTATAAGGATCCTACCAAGATTTGAGGAGCCCAAACCAACCTCATCAGCAAGTTATGCACCTGCCGAACAACAGACGAGGCTCTGGCGAACGTCATAGTTCCCGGTAAGCGGAAATAGGCCCTATTTACCTATAACGTGTGAAATGTGTGCAAATAATATGCCCATGCCTACCCCTTCAAACAGGCGCGATATTATGTTATCACAGCTTAAAAAATGTTGATTGCTCAACGTTCTTGAATGCTTAACATTAATTATTGTGACATTTATCGTTCAGCTATAAAATTTTGCTAGTAAATTAATTATCATTTAGTTTTCAGTTACTTTGCTGATGTTAATAGTCAGTTAAAATATTTTAACAAATCAAAGCTACTACGCAACTGTTTGGTTGTGGTCATGCATGTTTTGTGATCATTTAAAAGACCATACCCTCTGAGTTTCTTGCCAGTTCTTCATACTCGGCTTACATGGCTCGAAACTGGCACTTAGATTTACTTTTGCATGTAAGTAAATCTAAGCTTCGTGATTTCAGTGTAGTCATATTTTGATTGTTTGTTACATATATTTCATTTTGACGTTTTCAACTATGCACTAGTTTATAAATAAAGATTTTTCGAAGATTGTTTAATCAATATTTACAATATATACAAGATCATAAGAAACGCTTCGCTAGGTGGTCGGTACCGTTCACCGAAATGCAATAGAGTTCAAAGTTCTCAGTTCTTGGCGTTTCCGTGCTTCGAAAGGCACGTTAAGCCGTTGGTCCCGGTTATCACTATGTTAGAGGCCTAATTGGGTGGCTTAAATAATTCTAAACACACACGCGCCACACACCTGCTCTCATCAATCCTTACTGGATCCGCGTGGAATATGACCCAATACCCTCTCACCTTAATTTGTGGGAGGGGGCTCGTGTTCAGAAGTGGGATGTGAATGGGCTAAGATTATGATGTACATACAGACTGCTGTGGCATAGATTTAGTATACCAGCTTCACTTCTAAAATCGTGGGTTAGATTCCAAAGCAGGTAAAATTTTTATAAATATTAAATTTGCTATTGTCTGGGTTTATTTCATGTACGTAATTACAAATAAAATAAAAGGAAGAATATCGTCAATTGTTTAAATTGTATTAAAATAAAACGAAAAACAGTTTCTAAAAAATAGAACGATTTTTTTGGTGAATATATTCTTATAAAATATTTATTGGTTTATTTCAGAGTCATAGTTTAATTTTCTATGTAATATAATTTGGTTTTCACTTAATACATTGCATGAGAATGTATTTACACAAAAATATATGTCTAAATATATTTCTGTAATCTTGCTTTCTCAATGTACTATAAATCATTCATTCGTTCATACCTTTTCATACTTATTTTTAAACCTCTTAAGTTTACGACAAGTATCAAAGTCACCAATAGTGATCAGAGATTTTTGTCTTTTAAAATACTATTAAAATAAAAAGTGTTACAGAAACATTAAATTAGTACTATCTTTGAACATATTAAAAAACAAAAGTCTTTACAAAATACGAATGTAAGTAAAAATAAGGGTAAACATTTTTTATTATTTATCGATATCGACAAGGCGCACCTCTATCGCCTCTAACGGCGAACTGCGTGCAGTCGCAAGCGCATAGATAAATCTTTTTACTGCGCACTCTGATTAGAAAATTCCTTTATTAATTGACTCTGACTATCCGGCCAATTTTGAACCTTAAACGAAATGGCAATAAAGCGAACCGACCACGCCGTTCAGCTTAACTTATATTATAGAATAGCGTGCGTTATAGATTGAAGTGTCGATAAATACCAATATTGATGAAAATTTAGAAAATTATTTAATTAACTTTAATAGTAATTAGTTATTTGTGAACAAAATCTGTGCACTAGAAGTTGAGGCATGAAATGGTTTTCGAAGGGTCTAGAACGCGCTAGTGTTGTCCCTCTGGTATGGCAAGCTTCCATAGATTATGATGATCACTATTAATCAGGTGGGCCCAATGCTTTGGTGCTATCTTGCTTTAATAAAAAAGTTATTGTTACTCAATCCGGGACCTTCTGCCAGATGGCAGGCTTCGGGCTTCGAGCCATTGGGCTCATTTCCCCGGCTTCATCTCTGAGGCTTCGACCTCAAGGCGCTGGGTGCCGAGTTTTGGTTCTGAAGCAGCTGCAGGCATAATCTGCCGTCCATTAGCTTAAATGCAGCTAACGTTCAGTGAGTAATTTTTGGAAGTTAAGCGCTGCTGCAAAACAATAGAGTTTATATTTCAGAAATTACCCTCTGACAGTTAGCGGCTTTCTAGCTTAAAGACTGCATATATAGGACTTCTTGGCGGGAAAGTGAAGCGTCAAGTCTGCAGTTTTGTTTTATTTTCTAAAATTTGCGTTAAGTCGAACATTAAAATGTAATATTTGTGGATTTTTAACAGTTAAGTGTTTGTGAACGTACATGAGTGTTGGTAAATAAACAAAACAATGCCACGTCACTTTTTAAGTTCTCTCAAGTAGTTCATGTGAGATGTCAGTATAGTCCCACTTCTTTACTGAGGACTCAATAGGTTTAGGGAAAGGCATCTCATTTACCATGTATCATCTTTATCACCACTCATTATTATTTACTATGATTTATGTATTATTAATATATTTTACTTGACACTGGCTAAATGTGTTAAACACACCAAGCCATTATTTAAAAGAGACAAAGAAATTACATATATATATTGTTATGTGTTCCTCTCACACTTTAACTACCGATTATCTAGTTGAGCTTGTGCCATTTACATCAGAGAACGGACATTTTAAAAAACTATACATACATGAATCTTTCCTTTCTACGTGGTACTGGCCAACCTGCTTAAAATAAAATATAACATAAGAGCATCACATAATAAAAAAAAAAAATTTCATTACTTTAAAACTTTTTGCAATTTTTATTAAAGAGGCAATGCACTGAACACATTCAACTAAGGTCAACTTAAATTGTAATCTTTAATTTTAAAATTTTGATACAAATTATTTCTGGGTTATAAATTTGATATCCTAAAAAATTGATTGCTATAAAAAATATTTCTCAACGATAATGATAATGAACGAGATGCTAGATAATAAAAAAATATGTAAGAAACATTTTTAATTAGTTAAATAAATGTACGTATATGTAAAGATAATGTGTTTTTTATGTGAGATAAATAGGATTTTTTATGTAACTAAATGATAATTTTTCAAAGGGTAACAACAGCATAAAATTTAGAATTAAACGAAATGCTTGCATTAAATATATCTAGCAATGCATTCAGCCTTCTAAAAAGGTAAAAAAACGACGCTATTAAAATTGAAACAATAAATAACCTCTAGCGAAACACTGCAACGAGAGCTTACAATGTAAAAAGTAAAAAGCGCGCCATTAGAAAAGTATCATGCGCCTAAGAAAAATAAATCATCGTCCCACGCACCGACCTAGGCCAACGGACACACACGAGGCGAAAGGGACAAAAAATGTTAGAGCAAGAAAAAAACACAACAGCGAATATATCCGAGGCGAACGACCTGCAAAAAATAAGACGAAAGCACCTTCACATGTGCGTGTTCGATTTTTTTCATCCCGTCTCGCTCTAACGCCAAAAAAGGGCTGCGCGTGCGCGGGAGAGAGCGAGATAGATATAAAAGAAAGCGCGGAAAGAAGACGGCCCGCTTAGTTGCGAACGTTGCCGCTAGGGGCGCTCGTGTCTTTGGAAAACCTCTTCCTGTTTCGTGCTTTTTTTTTGTTATGAGGAATGTGGTCTTCTTGCTCTCATCTATTATGTTTTATTATTTAAATAACACTATGGTGGATTATTTGCGTAAAGGGTTATTGACTTTATTTGATTTCCGTTTCCGGCACTAAGTTTTTAAATAATTCTTTTAAAGTATGTGTATTTTACTGGAAGCTTAAAAGGTTTTAATTTGTGATCAGATGTCAAAAATTACAAACGTAAAACATTTTCGTTTCAATTTGTGCATAAAAATATTTTTACTATAGTAAAGTAAGGTTACAATGAACTCTATCTAATTGTTTTAGCGTAAACGCAGTTCTTTAAAATAAATTATAACATATTATTTTACATGCCAACAAAATTGTAGCAAAAGAATACTTGTAAACAAAATAAAAATTTAAATCAAATTTCGCATTCATATAGATTTAAAAAAATGACAAATATGTGCAGAGGTAGGTTGCAATTCATACACAAAAAGGAATTAAATCCACCTAGGTAAAAATATGAATCAAAAGTACGAAAAATATTCTCTAATACTTCTCGATCGCATTATTATGACTTCACGAACATATCGCACCTTCAGTAAGACAAGGGCGTAATTGTCAAAAATTATAAAAATTAGTTGCATGGAAATGTGTTTTCAAAATGCATTTTCAACTGGTGGGACAAAGAAAGAAAGAAAATAATTTATTCTGTGACACATGATAGTACATTGGTTTACAAAAATATAATAATAAAAATTAATAGTCACATGTGGCACCGAAAAGGCTTATACTCAGCATATGCCGAGGGGTCACTATGCCACCGCGGCGCTGGTCTTCCGTACAAAGACACCATAATGTATAGTTTACTTCATGTAGAGAAGAATTACTTTAGAGTAATATTAACTATAAAAAAATCGCATTAAGCGCTAAAAAAATTCTTAAAATGGCTCTCCTGTAAAATTGCAAATACTGCAATTATTTGTTTTACCGAATGTGCAATATGTAAAAATATGAATAAAAAGTACAAAAAACAATCTCAATCGACATATCCTTTATAGTATTGTTACTGTCTACGAACAGCATCATCCTGACTAAGAACACCACAAAATCGACTTAATGAAGTATTCAAGAACCAAACATGCCTTTTGCCGCCTAGTCATATAACTTGACACCGTGCTGTCGACACGAAATGAACCTTATGACCCATGGAATAAAGAAAAAAAGGATTTAGGCCAAAGGAAGAAACTAACTAATAAAACTGTCTAGGACTTGATTTAATGCGTAAAAGGGGTATTTTTAATTGATGCTTTTTCTTGGCATCTTTATTGGTAGCAAGTTAATGGGTAGTTTGGTAGGATATTTCAGTAACTTTTACCATTTTGCAGTAGGTACTTTCAAACTTCATATATATGTATTTCATAAACTATAATATAGCACTTGATAACAGCAAAATTAATTAAAAATATAACAAACAATCTTAATATGATTACACTAGATTGAATTACATGCAACGAAACACTTAAAAAACAAAAAATATTTAAAAAAATGTAAGTGAAACTAAGTGCCAATTGCAAGATGCCGCTCTGTAAGAAGAACTAGCAAGAAACTCACAGGCTATGCTATTTTTAATTATTCATTGGTTAGGTACTAAAATTACAATCTTCATTTCTCTGTGGCGCCATACAATGCAATTGAATATAACGTTAGCAATATTCATGTTTTATGTCATTCATTTTAGAATAGGCTGCAAGAAACGGCAGTTTCACTCCAAGCATTTTAATCTGCCATAATATAATAATATCCCATTGAAGACAGCTTTCGTTATATCCTTAATTTAAATTAATTTAGTATTGTGTCAATAGAAATAATCATTTGATATACACCTTTATTCTTGCCAGCGTCAATAATTAAATAAATCACATTATTATATGAATGCAATATTATGCAGCGTTTTCGTCATTTTGTTACATATCAAGTCAAGTAACATCTGTCACAGTCAACTCAGTCCTATCCCAGTCTGTCACAGTCAACTCAGTCTTAATCCAGTAAATTAATGGAGATTTTACTAGAGGCTTTTATGAGTTACTCGGAAGGACCGCGTCAAGAACTCGCGCATCCGCGGCGCTTCATGTTCGTGCAGATATATTGCAAGAACGTCGCCTACGCTGGTAAGGCCACGTTTTACTAAAAACGGCATACTACGTGGGGAACAAATGTCTGGCCATGGCACCGCCGCCAGGCCGAGGTAGATTCGGCAGGCCCAGGAAATTCTGGTTTGACGTCGTAAGAAATGACATGCGTGCCAATAACGTACCAAGGATGCCGAAGACCGTGCGAAGTTGAGAAGAAGATGTAGGAAAGCGGACCCCGGGCCCAAGGCAGCAACCGGGATAACGCTAAGTTAAAGAAGAAGACTAGAGGCTTTTGTGGAGTTTTGGACTCATCACTGCAGATCACGGATAAACGATGATAGGTAATAATACTCGTATCACCAATATCTTTAACATTAGGGCAAGGATGTTGATAATAATAAAACTGAAATATAACAATAAAACTCACTTCAGCAACACTTAAATTAAATATAATTAAAACACTTTCAAAATGACAAAGTCTAAAAGAGGTTTGCGTAAATAATGATTACAAATTTAATTATATTTTTTTAGTGATGGGTCGAACAGCTTTTATCGACAAATAATTGATGACTATTCATGTTTTCTATGTATGTTCCAAAAATGTATATGTTAGGTATTAATAAGTTAAGAATAATCTTAGTAAACATTCTTTAGTAGCTATGCCCTTGCAGAAATGACCAAGTAGACCTTTTATTTGTACCATCTATGTATCGTGTAATGTGACATGCATTAAATGTTTTGATTTTGATTTGGTCATTATAATATATTTGGAAACTGGTTTCATACTAAAAGTTAAAAAAAATAGTATTGAAACTTATTTAAAAGTTGTAATCTAATATTGTCTGTGTGTTAAATTTCAAACTAACCGACTCAATATCTTTTTATATTCAAAATCATTACTGTAGACTCAAATAGAGAAGAATGGCTTAAGCTACACATATTTTTGTACTTACTTTATTATTTAATGCATACATACATAAATTCACGCCTGTTTTCCCGAAAGGGTAGGCAGAGGCATATTATACGCCCACTTTTCGCCAATTATATAGTTGGTCCCACGTAATAGGTGGCTTGGGCTCCTTTGGTCTTGGTAGGAACCCTATACACCTATATTATTTAATTATTTTTTATAATATTTTGCAGAGAAAAGTAGTAACATATTTGACTTGCCGCGATGTCGATAACCTCGTTCCTACGCTTCCAAAGTAGTGGGTCTATTCCTACACACGACAATTATTGATGTGCATGAAGATGGGTATTAGTATTTAAGTGTACACTATATACTTAGGTATCGTAAATATTTACTTACAAAAATAAAAAGCAATTTTTTTTATTATTTCTATATCACACAAAAAGTATTAGCAATAATTTTGTTTCTTTAGTTCTTTACTTTCTTTTTGATCTTGCAGTTTCTTTATATTTTATTCATAATAATTATAGCCCTGCCCATAGCTCTGTCAAGGGCTAGATGCGGCTCTGGGGGCCTACCGCCGAATTCGATGGATTACCGGTAATCCATCTAGATCAAACTTTGTTTACGTTCATTAATCCGTACCGAGGAATCTGCCGACAGCCACCTCTCATTCATGACCTTCAGTCCGTGACAGACCAATAGGTAAATGGAGAACGCCATTTTGTTTCGATTTCCATGAGTTCGGCGGTACGACAGAATCAATTCGAAATCCATTTTGCCTTATAATCGATTGCCATCAAACTCGGCGGTAGGCCCCCCGATGCCGTGCATGACATAATCCGGGATGTCTCAATGATCATTATACGCACATCAATTATTAAAATAAACCCATAGAACCAACAAGGAACCTCTATTAGTTTAGACATCATTAATCACATACAACTAATAGTAAATCAAAGTCTTAAAGTCAAATCCAACAATCCTAGGCCAGACTTTCCCTTAACAGCCGGTCTTGCTGGTTTCTCGTTCTAAATACAGCGAGCGTACGAATTTTTACGATACCAAACCGATTTTGCTATTGCACTGCACATTATGCTGCCCTCTAATTGGTTGGAAGTCGTGGGTATACTAAAAGTTTTATGTTTCAGAGGTCATTGGGGATGTTTTATTGCTTCTAATTTCGATTGTCACGTTTAGCGATGATGTATGTATATATTGTATATACAGAGTGTCCCAAAAACCATATTTCGATGTTTCAACGTATACATCATAAATCGAAAGCTAAAAGATCACGGAACATACATGAAAGTAATTCAGGTACTCCCAAAGTGCCATTTCTCAGGACCTTCGCTTGACATTCGTTTCTGAGACAGCTAATAAATAGTAGCCGGTGCACCCAAAAAAACATTATTATTGTTGTTTGTTATTTATTTCAATATTTGAGTGTATCGAGCTCTTAGCCAAGATCTGAGGAGGCCAAGCCAAACCTCACCTGGAAGATGAGGCTAAGGCGAACATAAAAGTTCCCGGTAAGCGGCAATTGGCTCGCCACCTATTACGTGGGACCAACAATATAGCTGGCGAAATGTGGGCGCATAATATGCCTCTGCCTATCCTCTTAGGGAAACAGGCGTGCTATTATCTATTTATGTATTCATTTGAAAAACGAATATATGAGAACGTGAATAAAGCTAAAAGTGTGTACCGGTGTGATAAGTGGAAGGATGTGATATTCATCTACGCCTACGGGAACATGAGCTGATATTTGTTACCGGTCTAGAATAGAGTATCAAAGAAAGCCGAAGACCCGAAAAAGTAAATCTTCTTTGATAATAAACAGGGTCATTTTGCGTACTGGCTTGAACTGCGATCACCAATCCGCCTGCCCAGTATAAAGATTATGGGCAAATACCCATAATAGGATGACCGATCAAAGTAAAAATAAGGTAGGTCAATAACACAGAATGCTATTAGAAAATGTAATTTATTTTCGCTTTAAATTTTCATTTAAACTAGTGCGGTACGCAAATGATATCGATAAAACTCTCAGCACTAAAAATCCTTAAACGTAACAATAAAAAAATGAATTTCCGCCAGTAAATAATGCTAATACTAAAAAAATAAAGAAGAAAATATGGCAAAAACACAAACCATATCTCTATATAGTTACCCAGTCATCAAGCTTTTTAATAGATTTTTTATAGCTCTCAAGTAATAATTACTCGACTTACGTAACGTGTGCTTGGTGTAAAAGAAATATAATAACATTGTGCGCGGGCGCAGCCTTGTCGGACCTGTTTTTTATACCTCATATCGCGTTACTTACGTCTCGGTGCTCGACATAGTTGCGTATAGTGATATTTTTTATATGCTCTGATAATATTACACTGGAATTAATTACTTTATAGGAAATGTTGGCATTTTTAGTCAGTAAAATATGGCGGGAAGCTGGTGGATGCAGGCAGGGTCGTTCGCGTGTAAATTAATTGAGAAGACCAATGTTCAGCAGAGGTATACTAATGGCTTAGATGTTAATGCTCATAAAAATTGTTGGTAGTGTCTGGCCGAACGCGGCGGAAAGCCGGTGAATGTAGGCAATTTGAGAAGTATTCACTCAAAATGGAATATAACTATTATATTCCCACTCAGTATACTATCGGACATCTTGAATAGGTCACGACGCTGATCTTCGACACACTTTCATCATCATGATCTCAGCCATTAGAAGTCCAATGCTGAACATTGGTCTTCCCAATTAGTTTACACGTGGAACGGTCTTGCCTGCATCCACCAGCTTCCCGCCATTGCTTTCCACGTCGATATCAAGCCGACTTGACCAGATCATCGGTCCATCGGGTGGGAGCCATTCTCTTTTCTATTTTCTAGTTCGCCGTCGCCATCGAAGACCCGTCAAGCCCCTTTAGTCAGTTCCATGAGCGACACATTGTTAAGTAATATTAACATGTTATAATTAACAGAAGAAATTAAATATCAACTTAAATAAATCTCAGTAAAAAATGTCCTCATAGCTCAGCGGTTAGAGCAATGAACCGGTTATCCAAAAGTCCTGGGTTCGAATCAACTGTAGCTACCACAGACAAGTTGATGTTTTCTAGTAAAAAAATCGCCTTAAGGCATTGTAAATGCAAAATTTAAAATTTAAAAGAAATAGGCTTAAAAATAGCTATGTAACTTCAATACCTTTAATTATGACTTTTAAAACATTCCATTCATTTAAAATGTCCTAGTGCATAATATATTAAAATTAATTGCTGTCCCGTCTCTTATTGGCGAATAACTTAAAACATCTGACACAATATGGCCGTCTAATAAGCTATTGTTTGAACTGGTAGAATTTCGGTTGCAAAATGCGCGGGCGCTGACTCACTCGCAAGGAGGCTGTAGGCTGTATAGGCAAGAAATAAAACTCCTTGGTTGACGTTAATGCTATTTATAGCAATTCTGTTTTAATGTTAAACAGGCTTTTGTGATATTATCCACTTTAGTTTTGGAGTCAATAATGAAAACTATTATGTGCAAATGAATTGTAGGATTTATGTCATGTAAAAAGGTTATAATTTATAATCGACTCTCCGTTATTTATTTGAAAGACTTGACGGAGATTGTATTTAGTCATAAATTTAATAAAAAAATGATAAGTTACTTTTTGTATGAAGATATAATCCGGTAGGTATAATGTCATATTTGGCTAAATGTGCTAGACGCACGAAGCCATTATTTAAAAGAAAGAAAAATGTCATATAGAATAAATATATATTTTCTAAAATTACACCATTTATTAAGATAAGTATCATAAAGAACTTGTATTATAATACAAAATAACGGATAAATATATATATATATACTTTTTTTAACATTCTAGCTGTTTCAACATTATTTTAATGTGAGTTACAACGTTGACTCACCGACCCAATACAGGTCTCAGCCTCCGTCATTAACGAATGCCACGTAGACTTATATTGTGCTCAATTTTTCCTATGAGTTTCCTAAGTATTGACATGAAATATGCTTTTTTTTATTTGGTTCCCAATAGAGCACTTATGAATATAATAGTGACGATAGCCCAGAGGATAGACTTCCAATTCAGAGGGTCTGGGGTTTAAGCCTTGGTGTTGCACCTATGACTTTTTGAAGTTATGCGCGTATTTATGGCTTGCTCCGTGTCAAGGAAAGCACGTTAAGCCGTTGGTCCCGGCTGCCATGAACAACCATAACAGTCGTTATTATTTGCCTTCTAAAATCCTAACAACTATAGAAATATATTTCTCTTTGAGTTGTAGAGGTTAGAAGGCAGTTGCTCCATGTAATAACTGAAGTTCAGCCAAATCAGGTAAGACCAGTGAGCCTAAGTTGAAGGCAACCGGGATAATGCTAGGATATAATAATATTATGACTTATGAATGTCAAGATAACTTATAGACTAACGCGCTCATTCACTATGGGCAGGAGCCTGTTTGCAGACGAATCAAACAAGGAACTTATCAAGCTTGTCATCCCGCCATTACAAATTAAATTATTAAAAAATAAGATGGAAGATGCTATTGAATTAATGGAACAAAAGAATATATCGCGAATTGCTGAGATTACTTTATTAACATACATACATAATATCACGCCTGTTTCCCCAAAGGGGTAGGGAGAGGAATAGTGTATGCCCACATTTCGCCAATTATATTGTTGCCCCACGTAATAGATGGCGAGCCTATTGCCGCTTTTCGGGAGCTATTGTGTTCGCCAAAGCCTCGTCCGTTCATCGGCAGATGCACCACTTGCAGTTGAGGTTGGCTTGGGCTTACTTACTTACAATAAAGTGAAAAAGAGCTTTTCCGTACACTGCTAGGAGTTAAAAACAATATACATAAATGCTACACACAAAGGACATTAATTTGAGTTACTGTTGATAAAAAGCGGGTAGTTAGCGCACTCCGAAATCAAAACTAGACATAGTAATATGAGGTTAGGAATGTTGCTGGGTGGAAGAGAAGAGGACGACTATAATAAGAGATCGATCTTATCATGAGGGAGATGGTGAATGTGTCGACAAGGAGTAATTGAGACGAATGACAAGGACCTGCTGCGCCAACCCAGACAAACAGGAGGCAGGACAGGAGGGTAATTGAATCGAGGAACTTGATTTTAACCGGATTCTCATAACCAGAATGAAGTCTTCTCTCTCAGACAGGGCAATGAAGGACGCCCATTTCGTCATAATTCCATTCACAAAAAGGTGTGGTAGATTCAGATTCACTGCAATCACAAGGACCCAGTGTGGATTGGTGAAAGCAAGAGTTGCCTTCTGCTATTAGACATTTTCGAGCTGATAGCTGTCTTAAATAACTCTTTTTTAACGACTACCATAAACAGTAATAGTCAGAGTCAACTGCTCTGCGTACCTTCCGAATCGTGGAAGCGTTCCAAATTAAATGCAGCACAAGCGATAATCCATTTAAAAACTGACCACTGTAAACTCCGCTTAAATTCAGTGATCGTTTCTCTTTAACTATCGAGCTCTTTTGGTTGTATAGTAATTCCTTTTTAGTAACTTTTTCTTTTTGAAAATATCAATGATACTGTAGGAATAATTGTTATTTCAATGCAAGCATGCGGCCGACCTGATGGAAAGTGGAAACCACAGCCCATGAACGGTAGCAGCAACAAGGGCATCATACCGTTTTACGCCCTTCTTAAAAAACCCCATGCTTTATGTCCTAAGGAAATCCTCGCCAGGAAGCTCATACCACAATCAAAGGGTTTCGGCAGGAAATTTCGATAATAATAAATAAATCATGAAATCTATATAAGAGAGGATGCTTCTCTAGAAGATTGATCAGCTAGTGAAATACTGCTAAGCGCAACTGCAGCTAAATCCAAAACCCTGATAGACACTTACTTGCAAACAGATATTTCAGATCTATCGGCGAGGACCAAGATCAAACAAATGTTCAGACGTTTCTTTGCATATTACGACTCCATTACGAGCGGTGCATCCAAACACACGCACACATATGTACACATACATACACACAGTATGTACGTATGAGTATGTACTGAAAGAGCTGGGAAATATCGAGAATGTTTATTTTAGCTGGCTGAAAGAAGGCAATCTGGTGTTTCTAAGGCTAGGCGTACACGCTCGCTGATGTGTAAGAGCTGTTTTATTCCAAATTCATCAGCAAATTCAAAGAATGAAAACAAATATTGTTCAGCACTTACACAATGATTAAAAATACGGATGTGTAATTCTAAATAATTAGGCGAATTGAAAGAATTTTTTTGACTCTAAATTCATGAGAAAATTAATATAAAGAAAGCAAGAAAAACATTGTGGCATATGGTACGGGCTAGAACAGTGCCTCCCTCTCTCATCTTAGGTACGAGAAGACGTAAGAGTCGACGAAGAGAAACCCTACCGGATGATGGGCAGCAGCGTCATTCTGCATTATGGGCAAATACCCTCAATAGAATGTTATATATTGTGGTCGTCGGAAGATATTTACTGCTGGCGGTCGTGTCGGCCGGTGCTGAGTCCCACACACCTCTCTGGGTCCCACTTTGGCCGGCGGACAGTGCGTAAATGCATTTTGTTACCAACGTAAATAAAAAAAAATGTTAGGAACCCTATACACCTATATGTATAGCATAATAAAGGAGCGGGTAATAGCTGAGTATTAATAACTTACTCATCATCATATCTTAGTGCTATAACGGTTGCCCTAGACTTAAGTTTAGGGCCCAGGGTATGCTCAATGGTCTAACCAGTTTTTTTCTGAATTTCAGTTATTATAATAATAATCATTTATTTGCCATAATGCTTATATCTAGCAAGCTCTGCACTAAGCTAAGCTTGTATCGCAGAAACCAGACCACAGTTACCGACTGTAATAATAAAGCTCGAGCAAACAAAAATAAATAATAATTTTGATATAACTACAAAAAATCTGAAATTAAATTATAAGTGAAAAATACAAAAAAAATATGGAGAGACTGCCGTCTGACCTCTGTAACCAAGGGAAATATCATTTTATTGTTAAACCAGGAAATGTAAGTAATATGGTCCGAAAATCATAACAAATAATAAAAAAATCTAAAATTTTTGGATGATTTTATTGCAAGCACGAAAACTACTGACCTAAATTCAAAAATTCTTTCACCATTAAAACCCTCCGGTATTCCCGAGTAAACTAGACTATATTATTACTAAAAGAGACACGATCTTTACGAAAACTAATAATATAACTCAAGGTGTTAAATATTTAACAAACAACTAGCGATGCCAGGGCAATAGTAAGTAATAATTACGTAACGCACGCCTAGACAATGTGCACTAAGCTCAAATAGCGAATTCTATTTTTAATGTTTAGATCGCTAATGCCCCGATGCAGTTTTATGCATAAATTCGCGCGCCGGATGGGAGCCGCCATTTTTAAAATGTAATTTTAGCGCGAAATCGCAGGAAGCCAACTACACATTCGAATTTTATTTCGACTAGGCGTGTCTGTTCGTTACGCCATTTTGCACGAATGTACTTTATTAGAACTATGACGAAAGAGTTAAATTTGAATGAGATCTTTTCTACGTTTAAATGATTTTAAAGTTGTTCTAAATAAAACGCAATGGCGGCGTATGTAGTAAATACTTTTTTTGTGTTTTTGTCTTGATGTTAAAACCTTCTTTGTTAGATTTCAGGTTTTAATAACAAAACTTTTTTCTCATACAACATACATTAATAATTTATTATCTTATTTTAGTGCTT
This sequence comes from Musotima nitidalis, assembly GCA_949126915.1. Taxonomy (NCBI): domain Eukaryota; kingdom Metazoa; phylum Arthropoda; class Insecta; order Lepidoptera; family Crambidae; genus Musotima; species Musotima nitidalis. The sequence continues at coordinate 9,331,398 of OX421439.1, read as the reverse complement.
GTCGAGGCCGGGAGTTCAAATCCTGCTTTAGGCGTGGGCAGGACTTTCTCTTTACTCGTTTGGCTAAGTACCTACTATTGAACTTAAGCCTACAGATCTCTGGAGGCTCTTATAGACAATATCATTTCCATGTGACCCTCATAGTCTCTAAAATACAAATGTAATTGTTGTACATTTCACACAGTGCCATCCAACTCCATAATAAGTCAGGCATGTTTTTATACAGGTATAGTACATATAAACCAAAGGAAATAGTCTCACTTATAAATTAGAAAAAAATACTTATAATTTCGGAAGTGTGATAGTTGGTTCTTACGCTCACAAATTCAAAAAAAAACCTCGTGAGATGATAAACTAATACTAAATAGATTTTTTTAACAACAATGTAAATGTTAAGTATTTGAATCAGGATAAAATAATTAAATAAACCGTAATTGAAATCCGTAAAACGTGTTATACATTTCTATATTATTGCGTCAATAGAATATTCCTAAAACGCCTAACCATTTTCAATGAAATTTGGAATAGAAAAACGATAAACTAATTTTAATAACATTCGGTATAGAGATGGTTGGCAGCTTGTAGTAGATACGTATTTTTGACAGACTGACGGGCGTTTTTCTCCGTGACTCGGAAAGCACGTTAAACCGTTGGTCCCGGCTGTCATGGACATCTATGGCAGTCGTTGTTAGGAAGTCAGGGTCTTGTAACATCCTGACAGCTGGTTTAACAGTAGGATGAGGTTTCCCTCTGGGTTGCGGAGGTCAGACGGCAAAGCTCAATGTAATAACTGAAATTCTGCCAAATCTGGTTGAATGACGGGCGGTTATGAAGAACCACGTAGACACACAGGAATGTCATCACATGTCACCCACATCAATGCATCTTTAGCTTATGACATATCTGATATTTTATCAGATAAAGGGACTTTTTAATTCTTTTTTAACTTATCTTTAACAGAATTGAAAACAATTTATAGCTCAATTCAAGGAAAATTGCTACTCTCGATGTCAAAGTAGAGATCGCTGTTATCTTACATGGACATTGTCTTCTAACTCAAAGCATACTTATTCAACGACTACGGATTGGCAGAAGCAGGTTTCTGCTATTACATTTTTCATGCCTTCCAATAAGGCCTCCAACATGGCTTAACGTGCCCCCTGAAGCAAGAAAGCGTTCGATAATATAGTCACCGCATATTAATACATTTTACAGTTCCGCATGTAAATCCCATACTAAAAAAAAATTACGTAAACACATACTTTTTTTTAAAAAGTTTTGGTTTTAAGAACGAATCGCCAAAACAATCGGGTTGAATGTCAAGTCGGGAACGCCATGACATTTATTTTTTATCAGTAAGAAATTATTAACAATATTCATAAAAACAATTCTAATTTTAAAAACGAATTGCAAAGAAAACAGTCTGGCCGTTTTTCACGTTGGGGAACGCACTGGCGATGCAATAAGTGAATCTCGGTTATTTTTGCCGGCTGCGACCTTGAGGTTTGTCGGTATTTTTGTATTGCACCTACCTACTGCACTTGGCTGCGTTCGCGGATTATAAAAAAACTCGACGGACGTCGCGTCGACGACGTTTGGCCTGAAAATCGTAAATCAGTGGCGCTTGCGCATCATTTTTAATGAAAATCATAATGTTTAGTTGTAATATTTAAACTATTTTGATGTGGTTTTAATAATATTTTACAGTTTTGATTCGATAACTGAGTAGGTAGAAATAGAAATATGAATTGCGGAAATGAAGAGAAAAAACAATTTTATTAATCAAGTTTGGTGAATTATATCATCGTCATCATCATCTCAACCATATGACGTCTACTTCTGAACATAAACATACATAATAGATTTCCACATCCTAAATCGCTTGTATCTATCGGCTTCCCGTCGCCTAGACCAGATCATCGGATATAATAGCACATCTAGTTCTTAAAAGTCGTAAATGTTGTAAAATCCAAAATTGAGTCAACTGTTGTATGCTATAAGTTTTCTTTTAAGTAGAGTGTAGATGCAATGAGTGCTTATAGATTTTTTTTTATAATTCATTATTCGTTAATTGTCCGATAGAGAGCGCCAAACACCAAACCACGTATGTTATATAAATAACAAAAAAAAAAAACTGTTCTACTGTAAAATGGAGTAAATGACATTTTACGAACTAGATGTGCGATATCACATTACATAATATAGTCACATACAGTAATTTTTATATGAATTATGTGCATGAACATAATGTTTGCTCTAGTCTGGGTGTTTTTCCTAACATTGATTTCCTAAAGCGCCCACGCAAACTGACATATTAAAGACAGTCATTTGTCACCAACATTCGGATAATTATATTTTGTGGGATAGTGGGAGTAACATTTATTCTTAGTCAAAACGCGCATAGAAAAATATAACGGTCAATATCACACTAGTACACACACGCACACATAAGAAAGTGCGCTTTCATTGGCTTAAAACGTTTTAGTTGAACTGTTTATGTAAATTTTTCACAAGTCTATTTTTGCTGTGCAAGTTTTTATTCCTTTATAGACTGGTTTGAGTGGTCTTGATACTTTTTAGGTCAAAATTATCGATGTTAATAGTTTGTGTTAATTATGAGATTTATTACTAGTAGACTTTTAGCTGACCTACTAAATATTAAATTGATTACATACATAATATCACGCCTGTTTCTCCGAAGGGATAGGCAGAGGCAAAATTATACGCCCACATTTCGCCAGTTATATCGTGGTCTCCCGTAATAGGTGGCAAGCCTATTTCCGCTTATCGGGAACTTTTGTGTTTGCCAGAGCCTCGTCTGTTGTTTGACAAGTGCACCATTTGCAGGTAAGGTTAGCCTGGGTTTTCTTATATTTGGAAAGGATCTCTATACACCCTATATAAACCCAACATAAATTAAATAAAGTGATACTACGGAGGAAGACTTTTGTTTCACTGAAATATATCCAAATCTGGTTAGACCAGCAAGCGGTCTCTGAGTCCTAAACGTAAGCATAGGGCCCCGACGGGATAAAGCAGCTAGGATGATGATAATTGGAGGATATTTGTATTATTGCCTGATTTTGAGACTCACTTTACCCACAGCTGTTCCTGTGTAAATGGGCTAACATTTGTGGTATATCAAATCTAACATATGCCAATTATTTGCTATACGTTGACACTGACTAAACTCTTGACCAATACTTTGTAGTATGTTATAAGAACCACTGATTTACTTGGGGCTATAACAGCTGAGATAAAGGATGATTTTATCTTAGAATTAAGAATTATAATGAAAGCTTAATATAGTGGTTCATTCAATGGAATTGTCATAAATTCCGGTCGTCATATAGCAGACTAATTTATTGATTCAGGCGTTACTTTGCGGAAATCCATTGTAAGCAAGTGATGGATTAGAAATCCAACGCTGAAACGAGAGCTGGTCGTGACGACATCGTTGTTCAGAGGCTCCTATCTTACCTGAAGATGCCCTGTGTAAGGGCGAAAAAGGTGTCGTGTTGAATAGTTTCTCGATTTTTCGGGAAATTATAGTAGCGCGGGAATTGTTACAAAGATATTTTTAATCCATCACAGACTAACAAATCTGTCGTTACTAAATTAGCACAAAATAACATTTTGTAATTTATTAATAACAAAAGTGTTACTTCGTTACGTATTGAACAGTTTATAAAATAGGTTTAACATAACAACAATTAAACAAATGTAGTATGCTTTATAATTAACAGTTAAGGTTGACATTATGCAAAACAAATACAGCAAATGACGTGTAGGTATGAATAAAAAGAGTGCCATAATGATTTGCAATAAAATTAAGTAGGTTTTCAAAGTGGCTATCTGAGCCGACATAACGATGTTAATTGCAGCTTGTTACCTACGGTATAATCTATGTCCACGTTCAAGCCTTGGTACATTCAATTTGACGTCAATTCTTTACTAATTTTAGGTTAAAGAAGATTATATTGTACCTACTGTTTAGTAATTATTTTGAACTGTTTTACCTTTATAGTCTCTTGTTAGGAAAATAGTTATATTACTTCTGGTAGGAACTTGAAGTTTTATAAATACGTCGTACATGGGTAGTTAGTCTGTGCCCAAAGCTGAAAGTAAGTGAACACCAGTATGAAATCGATACACTACTACTACACTTGATACTTCAATAACGAAGTAATTAAGAGTAAATCGTTTAAAAAAATTAATAAAATTAATTATAGTGCCAATTATGTTAGAACTGACTATTTTTATCAATTAATTTAGCTACATATCTAATATAGGAACTGTGATATTAGATTAAATTTTTACAAAATTTAATGGTAGATCTGCTTTTAATATTTGCTTTATTTTTGCTATTGCCTTTATTTTTGTTTTATAAATTAGCTTACAGGCGTTTTAGTGTGAACGGTAAGTCAGCGAGTTTACCTTTAAATAAATACGAAATATTAAGGAAAAAAATATTTAACATTAACTGAAACGAAATAAAACTAAAAAAGCTTTTATAAGACCAGACTAAAGCATCAAGACCGCTCGCGTTGCACTACACTCCTTTGTGTTTTTTGGCACCGCCGCCAAACATCGGTTTTGCGATGCATCACACACTGACACTCACCACACACACATGTGTTTAGGTAAAACAAATTGCGTTGAGAAATATCCTATTTTTATGTGTATATGTTTGATCTAGACTGAAAATGGACCATTAGGATTAATTTTAGTCATCGCACACATCACACACTTAGGACTAGACACATCGCAGGGTCTAGTACTAAACTAAGCAGAGCTTAAACTGCAGACAACGGAAAAACTTACTAAATGCCTTTTTCTATAATACACTCATATAAATACTAACAAACATAATAAAATAAATATTTAAATTGTTGTTTTTTTTTTCTCGTTTTGAACGGGTAGATGCTTGAAATATTTACAGAATATTTAACTATGAATATTCACTTTTGAAATAAATAATTAAAATTTAATTAATATTTAAAGAGGCTCCCATGTAACAAACGTGATGTCCTTTGCTCGTTTTGCCCAATATTGATAACCGCAACAGGTAGACGATAGAATATTTTTTTATATCATTATATTTTTATTTTCACTTCAGTTCATTTTTTATTTCATTCATATTCAAATGAATAATAGCTAAGCTTACACAATACACATAACCATTTTCATTGTATAGTTTTTCCGAGTAACTAAGATCTATAAGTATGTAGGTAGACAGCTTATGTCAAAACAACCTTTGTTCTAATAACTGTGTTTTTGAATTGTAGCTAGTTACTATGCTAATGTACTTCTACTTATGTGTCATTTTGACAAACAAAAGATAGTGATCGCGATCTACGAACTTAACGCTATACCAGCGACTAACAACTGTTATATAGTTTTTAATATAGTTCATATTACTTTACTTTACTTTTACTTTAAAGGGTTTGTTGGGGTTGGGGTTGCTTTGTACTTCTGTTTGTTTGTTCCACTCTAATGGCTTCAGGTATACTATTTAAAAGGTAAATATATTATAAATAGTCCTCTCACCTCCGTGTCGTTTCTGATAGTTTCACGCAGATTTGTAATGTTAAATAAAATACAATTTCCAAGCGAAGAGCAATATAGATATTAAGTATTTATTTGTTATTTTAGTTTTGGTTAAAGCATTATGTTAAAATAAAATATACTTTATTGTCTTTGAGATCGACGAGATCATTTAGATTCGTCGAAATAATATAAAATTTAATTACAAAAAAATGTTTTTAATCTTTTTCCTTCTGGGTTTCGGAGTTAAAAATCAAACGGCAGTCGCTTCGTGTATTAATTAAAATTCAGCTAAATCTGGTTAAACCAGAGAGCAGACCCTGGACTTGGATAGTAAATATACCGTTTAAATAGTTTGCTAAGCATATTGTTCTAACAATATGTGATAATTTCACTAAAATGGTTTGAAAGAAAATCATCATCATTATAAACAGCATATCTTCGTCTACTGCTGAAGAACGGCCTGTACAATGGCAAGCCACTTAGCTTGACCATCAGCTCTTCGCATCCCGCTTCCGCTGTATGAAAAGTGACGTAAGTAGTAATTTTAGTATTTATGTATATATCTATCATAACTTTTGTCTTATGACTTATGTACAAAAACCGAAAATTAAAAAAAAACGATTCAATTACTGACACTTAATATTCTTTTGAATATTTGACTAAAACAACAGAAAACAAAGTCTAAAGTAACCTCTGTATCCCTGCCAGTTGCTTTATAAAATTACAAGAAGATAGTTATCAGGAAGTAGGGTCGATTCCCGGCCGGGGGCATTTTTCCAAGCGCGGGAAGCGATATTGAAATATATGTAAATTTACAAATCGCCATTACTCGTCTTACTGTGTCTGTGTCCATTGTTTGTGCCATAAACAATTATCTATTATAAATTAATTTCTATCTTTTTATAGTATAGTATATTATTTGAATTGAGTAGTTTAGAGTAGTTGCCAGTGCCAAACATGCAGTGTTTTCGTCACAGCCCTACCCCTGAGAAGTAGTAACGACCTTACTAGAGACTTTTATAGGGATTTAAAATAACACAGAATATCACTATTCACGGCAATACGCTAATTTCATTCACTTGTGAACGTCGTCAAAAAAATTATGTCTACAAATCCACAATATTTTCACTTAAGATCTCGATTTTCCACTTAAATCTTTTTTAAAAAATTGCAATGTCTGTGTAGGTCTCACGTACTAAGTAAAGCTTCTAAAGTTTATTTGTTTTAATTCTCACAAATTAGTTTATGGCTTAAAAACTTAAAATAGTTTGTAGGTTCATAGGGATCCTACCTAGACCTTAGGAGGCCCAAGCCAACCTCACCTGCAAGTGGTGCACCTGACGATTAATGGACGAGGCTCTGGCCAACACAACTGTTCTCTGTAAGCGGCAAGAAGCTTACCACCTATTACGTGAAACCAAAAATATAATTAGCGAGTTTTGGGCATATAATATGCCTCTGCCTAACCCTGCGGGGAAACAGGCGTAATGGATGTATGTATTTTTGTAATAAAAATAAAATCAAAACTAAAATCTGTTTATTGAAAATCAAAAACTAGTTTTAATTTTGAATATGAAAAAAATAATTAACTAGTATAAAACCGCTGGCCTGCATTAATCAGTAGCATTGGTAATAACTGAGCTCTTCACTAACAACGCCGTAAAAACCTAATTTAAATCGCATATACACTGGCATGGCAAAAGCAGTGTTTTATTGAGCTGTTAATAATCGCGTACATAGAAAACAATATAACACTGGTCTGCAAAACTCAATATCACATTTTTAAAATTGGAATAACTTTTTTAATTGTTTTTGCTCTTCTATCCGTCTCTAGCTTCCATAGCATTTTTTTTTAAAGGGCAGGCCAGTTTATGTCAAAGACTTAACATACACATAATGTTACATGCATTAAAACGAAGAATGGAATAATAGAAGTATATATTTTTACATTAGCTAAAAACACATACATTGTTTTATTTTTATTTTATAAAATTGTTATTAAATTGACTAACATGTGTGTTGGATGCACTGCACTGTAAGCCAAGATGTAAAAATATATTGAATGAATAAATACATAAATATGGTTAAAGCCTATCGGTTTAAACTCGGACATGGGATCAGTTGACACATTCAGGCAATGCCGATATGTTAATAAACAGATTCACGTCAAACACGCTCAATCAGAGAATAAACCAGGACCAGCACTGTTAATATTTTACTTTTCCTTCTTCTTCGCTTAATACACAAACTAACGCTTAATCTTGCTACAGTTATTAAAAGAGAATCTACATAGTTGTAACGAACACTTTTAACTCAGAGAACTCTAGATATAATGTGAGAGGTTGCTACATTTTCGCCCTTATTGACACTAATCGAGATCATATACCTGTAAAATTGTTTATAATTTAAAAAAATATACGAGCTTGTATATTAAACAATAAATAAAACACAAAAGGTAAAACACAATTCACGAGAAAACCCTCGTGAATTGTGTTTTACTAGCATCCATTTAAAAAATTGAATCAAACCTTAGAGTTTACTCAGTCTATAATATAAAAGTTTGTGAGAACGAATACATAAATGACCCTACAGAAATTGCAAATGCATTTAATAATTATTTTATAGAAAAAGTCAACCCCATTCCGAATGCGGGAAAAGATATTACAAAATTAATCGATTCTCCAATAAATTCAATGTTTCTTGCCCCGAGTTCACCTGATCAGATATATAAAATTATAAAACACTTAAAAAACAAGAATAGTGTGGGTTATGATGGTATCTCCACCATTGTAGTTAAAGCAGTGAATGAGTTTGTTTGTCACCATTTGAGTCATATTATTAATTTGTGTATTTCTACAGGAGTATTTCCAAATGACCTTAAATTAGCAGTTATAAAACCTATATTTAAAAAAGACAATGTACAATTAATGGATAACTACAGGCCTATTGCACTACTGTCAATATTTTCTAAAATATTCGAAAAGTATTTATATAATGAAATAAACTTTTATCTAGAAAAAAACAACATATTATGCAATGAGCAAAAAGGCTTTCGAAAGAATAAAACTATAAATATGGCCATCTATGAATGCATGAAAAATGTCTATTGTCATGTTGATAGTAGAACTCCTGTGTGTGCTATATACTGTGATATGTCACGGGCATTTGATTATGTAGACCATAACATATTGCTTGATAAGCTTAATGCCTACGGGGTACGAGGTAATGTTTTGGATTTAATTCGATCTTATTTAAGTGACAGACTACAAATAACAGAAATAGCCAGATTAAATATGAAAACAAAAAGTGAAGATACATTTTCGTCGTTGAAACGCATTGTAAAATATGGCGTTCCTCAAGGTAGTGTACTGGGGCCCCTTCTATTTATCATTTATATTAACGACCTGCCTAACGCAACGAATCAACCTATGACATTATTTGCTGATGATAGCACAGTTACGATTGCATGTAAAGACATAAATACTTACGAATTTGACATTACTAATTCATTAACATCAATTATTTCATGGCTAGACAACAATAACTTAAAGATTAATTTGACTAAAACACATATAATGCATTTCGGACAAAGAGTGCAAAACCCGTTAAATATAAACGTAGTACACAACAATTATACAATAAAGGAAACCACCACTGCTCGTTTTCTTGGCTTGATGATAGACAGCCAATTGAATTGGAAAGAGCACATTGATATGTTGTGTAGAAAAATTAGCAGTCTGTCATTTGCCCTTTATAAACTGGCACCAACTATTGGCACTGAAGCGTTGCTCTCCGCTTACTATGGTCTTATAGAATCAGTGCTCAGGTACGGAATCATTTTCTGGGCCAACTCAACAAACAAGGACATGGTATTCAAAATGCAAAAGCGATGCATTCGTGCTATGTTTGGTATCCAAAGTAGTGAGAGCTGCAAGCCACTATTTATAAAGCACAACATTCTTACAGTTCCATCTCTGTATATACTGGAAGTAGCTGTATTTATTAGAAGCAACCCATACTTGTTTAATCGCATTTCCGATAATGTACAACGTAGTCGACGAGACAATGATAGATTATGTGTTAATTCGTCTAAAACAGCACTGTTGCGTAAAAGTATCATATGCAGGGCTCCATTAATATATAACAAAATTCCCAAAAGCATTAAAACCCTAAATTCGACGTTATTCAAAAAAGCTTTAAAAAAAATGTTGACTCTAAGATGTTACTACAGTTTAAATGAATATCTTGACGACAAATCTTTGTGATTGTTATATAAATGACTATTATGATTATGGCTTAAATTAATGAAATTGTATTGTTTAAATTTGTTTTATTTTTGTTTAATTTTTATTTTTTTAACGTTTAATAATTGTTGACATGATTTTGATGTATTATGTACCCACTCACTAACTGCAACATTATTGTCATATTTGTACACCAGTTATGGTAAAACATGTTGAAACTATGTACTGTATCTTAACATCCTAATATAAGCATTAATATGTATGTCTTATTATTACCAACTCATGTTTTGACAAATAAATGAATCTTTATCTTTATCTTTATCTTTATCAGACACTCTTTCAAATTTATGAAAATAGTCCCTACTAATAAAAAATGCATGTTATATGTTAGCTCGTGTATTGTTTCTTCGTGTTTTGTTTTTCTAGCAACCATGTTAAAATTGGATCAAACCTTAGAGTTTTCTCAGATACTCCGTTAGGAAATTTACAAAATAAGTCCTTAACCATAATTATCTATCGACTGGTTGACGCATCAAGTAAACCACAGACTACGACTGTTAATGTTATATTAACATATATGATAATAAAATCCATACTCCGGAGTATTCCGTACGTTTTCTTTCAAATCCCGTCTGTTGTGGGACAATGGAAACGCTCACCGCGCGTGTGACGTACATACATATTAACTTATTGCATATTACATTACGCAACAGACATACACACGTTTATTTCTATATGTTTGAATATGTAATAAGCGAATAAGAATACTTCTATAACAAATACACTTTATTTTGAGCGGCCAACGATTTAAAATTGTATGTCCCTCGTAGCATATTGCGGTAACTTTAAAAAAACCACTTTGTTTATTAGTTATAAGGAAAATTGTTCTGCCATTTTTATTTGCAATTGTATTTGAGTCATGTGATGATTTCTTTTATGTATTTGTTATATATTCTCTATGTACTTTAGGTATTGTTTTTACGACAATATTTACAAATCAATGTTTTTGAAATGTATATGTAATCGTAACTCTTTCATTTGAATTGAGTTTTTATACAAAAAAAGCTATTTCATGTAAATGTATACTGTCTTTCGAAGGTGTTTCTATTTTAATATAACGTTTTATTTTTTACTGCTACATATGTTTGATTATTAAAGGTCTAGCAGTTTTTGCTAACAGAAGTGACAAGAAGATTTAATAATAATTGTCTGTTTTGATAGTATGGGGCTTATTACATAACAATATCTAAAGTTAAACCATGTTTAATACTAGTGCTGTCACTTTTATTAGATAAAGTGTTTGTGACAGCACTAGTTTAAGCCTGGTTTAACTTTTGATCTTGTTCTGTAATAAGCCCCCTTAAGTATGTCGCTAAATGAAAAATGAATGAATGTACACAAAAAACTGTTTTAGTTTATGATAATGTGATTTTTTGTTAACATTTATGTGACTAACAAATTAAGTTTTAAGGAATAATCCACTTTGTGCTACGTTGGTAAGTAAACTCCTATCTATTTTTACAAAAGTGTTATTACAAGTAAGCATTCGTTAACTCCATGAATATTGAGTTAACGAATTGCAGTTGGAAGACTAAATTTTCGGAATAGTATCTACTGAATTGTAAATACAAATAGATGCACCTTTAGCTACAGCAGTATTTGTCCTTTGGCACAAAGATTTGGTACGTATTATTTATCTAAACTTTGTTGCACGAATAAATAAAAAATACAAAAGGCGAACTTAATGCTACAAATATTTATATATGAAAAAAATAGATAAGGCCTCTCACCCTCAGAGCACTTATACGAGAGTGGAAACGAATTTTAATAAAGAAAATTGTTATTTAAAGTATTGGACACTGTCTAAAATGTATCCATTCTCTTTTCATTTAGGTATTCTTATATGTATGGTAGTACTCTATTATTGTATTTTTTTGTGAAGGTCTCCTACTGTGACTAAAAACTTTTTGTTTTATGTAATCAGCATTTCTTTATAATTTTAATGAATGAAATTTGTGTTTAGCTGAAATATTTAATCTAGTTTTTGTGAACTATAATTGACTTAATGTGTATTTTATCTATTTGTGTATTCTAATATTCTAGCCGTTAACCTTCCTAAAATTGTAAAAATATATTACAGAAAGAAATTACTTCTGAGAACATGGACAGTAAGCGCAGAACAAAAAGGGGCTTAACTAGTGCTGTCACTTTTATTTGATAAATTAAAGACAGTGATTGCAATAGTTTTAAGCCTGGTTTATCTTTAGATCTAAATTTGTAATAAAATGATAAAGAATTTCACTCTTACAAATTTTTTTTCGAATAACCATCAGTCATTGTTTGTTTAACTGCACAAAGAAAAAAATGTACTTAAATATATAAGTAATAAGTTGTAAATTATATGATAAATCCTGAACAAACTGGTAATCTTAGGAAATTATTAGTCAATTATATATATTTTTTATAATTTATTATATATAATATATCTTTGTCGTTATGATTATGGTCCAGTCAAAGCCCTCACAATTCCGGTAATTTTTATAGTTCATCTGATTATGTAAAAATATTTTTTCTGGGTTTTTTTTAGATACTGTTTTATATTGATTGATTGTTTATATAGTCAGACATGTATACTATTTTTTTTTGTGTGTACCAAATATGCATCAAAATACGGTTTTTTAGTATTAATTTGTATAATTTCCCCATTATCCAAATTAAGACGTTCACTCTGAAGAAACAATGGTGTTTCAGGGTTCAAGATATAGAAATTAGCATTTAATAAAGTCACACACAAAGAAAAATATGCAAACGTTTTTTTTTTATTTAATAAAAGATGTCAATTTTTTTTGTGTTAGCAATAATTTTCTTTTAAACAAAAATCTTCTAGAATCTTAATGTAAATTTTTACTTATTTTTTGTACCTTGTTATTTATTAGCAGAACTTTCTTAATATACGAATATATAATTATGAATTCCTTCTTCATAAATTAATATGTTAAACTTTGAGATTAGACTGGTACTGCTGGTTAGCCCTACTAGTAAATTACTTCATAGTATACCAATAATATTATTCGTACACGTTTTATATAATTGTATAATCCGTAAGCGGCAAATGTTTTCAGTACGTTCGGCTAAAACCCCATTAAGCTTTAATATATAGAAAGTAGAAAGGTGTTCAGGGAGTGATCCTGCACTAAGAGGAGAACGCACAGCATTAAAAACTTATTACCAATAACAATAGAACACAATTTTGGGATTTTATTCATAAGAAAAAAATTGAGACATATAAATTTGTAACGCAGAAATGCTCCTGTAGAATCTTGTATAAAAAAATGTATATCAAAAATAATGTTTTAATAACTGACCTTTTTAAACTTTTTCCAACACCTCCACCTTTTTTCACTTAAAAATAAACTTTACAGTACTTTTTAATGTACGAAACCCAACTCTTTCGCGATTGGCGTTATTGTTATCGCCGTATTACAAACACTTTTTTTTATATCCATATAAAAGGAATTTATTACATTTTTTTCAATTTCACGCAACATCTAACGCTTTATATACGTACGTAATGTTTTTAATTTTTATTGTTGAAAATTCAATCGATTGCGCACTATTACATAGAAACTTTTTCGCGAAACCGTACACAGAATTTAAAAAGTAAACTGTCACATTTTCGGGCGGGAACGCGCTGCTGGAATTTGAAAAAAAGAATCGCGCGCGCTCGCTCCCGCCACTCGGTACGGATGCGTGTAATAGAAATAGAATTTTCGATAATTTTATCGATAAATTTTCATTGTCCGTTGTCGCGCGCACATGCAGTTTCAACACATTATGATCTAACACTGCCCGACTCTCGATTGCAGAACATACTTATTCTAACTCAACTTACATTCGTTCATATTTGCCTGCGGGGCGTAGGGCTGCGCAGGATTAGAACCTAGGCCACTCTTGACCTCTCTCTTAAGGTATTTCTTTTTTATTGCACATCGACAATACTTACAAATACGGCAATTTCAATTACTATTGCATCAAGTTTATAATTCATTTCAAATATAAGTATTTATATTTAAGAAAACACCTAAAAATAAACGAATTAAACAAAACTTAAAATTAACATAACAACTCAAGAAGCAACTATGATATTACACCACAAACGTCCATTAACCTAAAAACATATCCTTAACTTCCTGCACTAAGAGCAAAATTAAATATAGGCAGTCGAACGGGAAATGAGTTTTTTTTTATTTATTACGTTGGGGACGGTCGCAACCCTAGTTTTCGCGTAGTACAAGAAACGTCTTGCATATAATAATATGTTTTAGCCTATATCGAGTGCTTACAGGCGCTCCACGCAAGTTGCGCAGGCGGCGGCAACGGTTATTGGCAGGATGTAACGTTATCGTTACGATACTTTTATTAAATACAACTTTTTTACAAAGTGATTGTTGTTTGTGTCAATAAAATGAACATTATGGTTATATCGAAATAAACCCAAAACATAAATTCTTTACAAAAATTATTGTAAGCGGTCAAAACTTTTAAGATTGCCTACGTTGGGTTAGTTCAAAAACTGCTAAAGGTTTATAAAAATCTTCAGAAAAAAGTTTACTTCTCAAAAGGTAGAGATTTTTATTCTAGTAACTCTATTTATATAATTTATTAATATATTTGAAATGCTGACGTTTTGGGATCTTTTATGTTGTCATTGTATGTACTATGACGAAACACGCTACTTTCATATACGAAGCAGTAACCACTTTTAAACGATTTTTAGAGTTAAAGTATTACCAATAAAACCAGTAAAAAATTATATAATATAAACATAGTCAAATCTTCACATTTAAAAGATCTTCAAAAAATATATAAAAAGTAACGAAAAAGCATACACACATTTGTGCATAACGTTAAAAAAAGCAGTGGGTTCACATCACTAATAGCTGTTACAACGAATTCGCTTCCCTACTTAGTTGTATGCATCGTGCATTGGCCTGCACTGGTGTGGAGCACCTCGGACAAAAAGGGCACAACTCCAAATTTTTACAATCTTAAATCAACTCTTTGTTAACCCCAATAGCGTTTACGATTGTTTGTTATAAAAGTGTGTTATGAAGCTTTTTGGGCAGAAGATTTTTAGAAGCTAGTTCTTATACTTATTCCAGTATGAATTTTAGCTAGGTATAGAGGCATTAGGTATAGAAAGAAATGGTTGGTATCTGTGGGCGTAAGACTGTTTCTAGGACACGGCAAATGGTAGAAATCTCCTGCTGGTACCATCGTGTCGCAATTATTAAAACGCTTTGTTCTTGGCTTTTGTTTGGGATATTTTGTGAAAAGATTTTTTTATTAAGAAATATGTTTTGTAAATTTTGATTTGTGCTGTTTTTGTATCTCGTGGAAGGTTATTTGTGTGATAAAAACAATACAAAAATTTTCAAATTATACATTTTCAAGTCAACTTATTTTATTTACAAAAAGTATAAATATTTTTTCTTTTATTTGCTTTTGTTAAGTTAACTAAAAAAACACAAGATTATTCTGCATATTCATTTCTGAAAAATCAAGTAGTTATAAGAAACCGATGTAATACGATACTTCATGTTTAATAAGTATTTAAAGTACATTCTAATATTCTAACTTTAGGACGTGATTCACTTTGATTTTGTTTGGATTTCATACAATTTCCGGAGTAAATCTTTGGGGTACCCTAAGTGCTTATATAAAAACGATACTTGTTATTTGACGTTAATTTTGAAAATTAATCTGCATTTATTTATAATAATATAATCAAATTTTAAAAGAAATAAAAAAATAGAAATAAAATTTAGAAGTCGTATAATTATTAAAAATGTGTGTAAAAATTGAATATTCATTTTATTTTAAATTAAAATTACAAATCTTGTTTTACTTATCAATCAATATTTTGACCAATATTACTATAATGTATATATTATTGGTGTCTAAATCAATAGAAAACATGCCTGTTATTTTTATAGCATAAGTAATTTAGTGTCAGTTTCATAGTGATAAAAGTTAAGAGCCATTTATTAATTAGGTCGATGGCAGTTAGAATTTAACCGGTACTAGCCGTAACCTAGGCACCGTTAACCAGCTAAATAAACGAATAAAATAGGAACTAACGCACCACCTTACAATGTTGGTTCGGTTCAAATTAACTGGTCTTAGTAACTGTTTATGAGACCTCTGATAAAGTTGAGAAAATATATTTTTTCTTACCAGATATATTTACAATGTTGATTAATTTATTAAGGAAGTTGAGTTAGGTAACAATTTTTTTTTCTTGGCAGTTATATACCAAATAGGTTTGTAAAACTATTAAAAGATGTATAATGAGGTTTTGATATACAGACGGAGAAAAATATAGAGAACTATTTAGTATTGTTTTTTTTTATCCCATTGTGTTTACAATAAATGGTATAAAGTCTAAATAACGCTATTTTCGTTCGTGAATTTTTTTAATTGTATTTTTGTACAAAAATTGGAAATAAATTTACTTTGTAAACTGTCGGTGCACTTTTCATTTTATTCGTTCTACATGGTATTCTACGTAATGCACCCGTTGGACCGATAATCTGGTCTTCAAGGCTGCAGGAAGCTGGTGGACGCTGTCGCCTAATGAGCGATAGACGTTGGAGAAGTTGGTTAGGCCTAGTACCTAGACATCTTGAGATGAGATATCATCACACACTAAAGAAAATTTCAGTTCAAATCCATAAAATGTGGTGTCATTAAGCCTGTTCGGATATATTCACTATTTAAATCATAGTAAAATAAATGGAATAGAAATAAAATGAGAAAGAAAATAAAAACGAGTAGCAACAATATAACTCACATATATTCCTATATTTAAAATAGTTTTACATGTCGGATTACACAGCAGTGCATCCAACACAACGGCATTCTATTTTCATTGAATTAACAATTTTATTAAAAAAAAAAATATTACGATAAAAAATTACATAACTAAAAGATTTAACAAAAAAACACGAATTGAACCAATGCAATTTCAATTGAATAAAATAAAATAGGGGCTTTTTACAAAACAAGGTCTTATTTCATTGTATCAAACAAAAGTGGGACTTCTTGGCGGGAAAGTGAAGCGTCATGTCTGCAGTTTTGTTTTATTTTCTAAAATGTGTGATATTTCTAACATTAATGTGTAATAACGGTGGATTGTTAACCGTCAAGTGTTTGTGAACGTACATGAGTGTTGGTAAATCAAACAAAACAATGCAACATCACTTTTCAAATTCTCTCAAGAAGTCCATGTGAGATCTCAGTATAGTCCCACATCTTTACTGAGGACTCAAGGGGCTTATGGGAGGGTATCTCATTTACCATCTTTATCACCACTCATTCTCATTTACTATGATTTATATGATATTAATATATCTCTAACTTGGCACTGGCTAGACGCACGAACCCATTATTTAAAAGAAAGAAGAATAAGCCCCATAAAGTCTATAAATTATAGGAATGATAACACAATCCAAAAAAAAACACTACTACGCGAAACACTAGAATAAGTAAATGTACCTAATAAAATTACATAAAAGCAAAAAAAGCACATTTTTTTTGTTACCACTCAATAACGCGTCGGCTTCCTAATGACTTCAAATTAAAGTTGAGTTAAGTAAAAAGGTTAATCTTATCCGTAAGTGTCTAGTTGTGTTTATTAATATTGAATGTGACTATTTTGCTATGTATGTGTGTGTGAGTGTGCCTGAGTATACTTTTTTACTGTATACTTTAATGTCAAGAGTTGGTTGTGGTATGTCATTTTCTGTCTTAAGTAGATGTAATAATTTTATTAATCAACAGTCAAGTAGGTAATGGAAAATTAAAAGTTATAATTTGTGTTTTGGTGTTAACTAGATTTTTTATAGGGATCGTACTAACATTTACACTCATTCACACACTAACATAAAACACACAAGGAGGACACACCACACTTATGCTACTTTTTAATATTAACTTTTTTTTGTTTGGCTTGTATCATTTGTTGGGATTACTTGAATTTTTTAAAATAAATGTCTTAGATATTAAATGTAATGGGAATGAGCGCTGCTGCCTGAAGCACAGATATTAAGTTATGTAGTTCAGGCGCAGAGATATAAAATGTTATTGTAAATTATCTAATTGTATATGTTTGTTGTTCTGATTGTATTTAGTTTGAATAAAGAATTATTATTGTTATTTATTATTATTATTTAAGGAGCCCAAGCCAACCTCAACTTAAGGTGCAATTACGTGGGACCAACAATGAAAATGGCAAAGTGTGAGCGTAAAATATGCCTCTGCCTAACCCTACGGGGAAACAGGCGTAAATGTATGTATGTATTAAAATTTATCTGAACTTCTGTCATTATAAGCAAGTGATGGATTAAAAATATCTTTGTAACAATTCCCGCGCTACTATAATTTCCCGAAAAATCGAGAAACTATTCAACACGACACGTGTTTCGCCCTTACACAGGGCATCTTCAGGTAAGATAGGAGCCTCTGAACAACGATGTCTTCATGTCGTATAGTAGCGCGGGAATTGTTACAAAGATATTTTTAATCCATCACTTGCTTACAATGGATTTCCGCAAAGTAACGCCTGAATCAATAAATTACTTCTGTCATTACACGTAGCGACTGCCGTCTCACCTAAGCTACCAAGAGTGAAGAATCATTCTATGGTTGATCAGCTTTCAGGATATTGTACATAATAACGACTGCCATAGCTGTTCAGGCTTAACGTGCTTTTCGAGACACGAATCAAACGATACTTACGCACATAACTTGAAAAAGTTTAAGATTAGAACCAGAGACCCTTTGTATTGCAGTATATTGGTCTGCTTCTTAATATGACTAACTAATCTCCTGGAAGCCTCGTTAGAGTCACCGACAGACTGACTGACGGACAATTCCCTTTCTTTATTATCATGACAGGCTGACCTATAAGAGTCATCGGCAGACTGACAATCATCGGCAGACTCTTGAGAAAAAACCACAACAGACAGATTGACCGACAAACCTTGACTCATTCTGACAAAGAATCGATTTTGGTCTTTTTTCTTGATTATGGTACCGTTAATATCTCTTTCATTGATATTAAAAAAAAAACCATTATGCTTGTAAAAATTAGTCGAATCTAAATGATCCTGATGATTTTAAAGACAATAATGTAAGTAGGTATATATTTTTTTTATTTTTATCAAATAAAATAAAGAAGGAAAAGGAACTTACGAACACCGGTATTTAGAGATAGAGTCTAAATTATACATAATTAACGCAAGGAAGTTATTTTTTTTATAAAAAGTTAAATTTTGCACCAAATATAACTTACGGCCTCCTAATTTTACAGCAAGCGCTCTAACTTTTATACGGAAAGATCAAAGGTCTAATGCGAAATGATATAACAGACTGCAACAAAGTCCCACAAACAACCGTAATACTAATACAGGACACTATACGATCACTTCGTGTGAATCAATAAACTACTAACGCCATCTCTTAGTGAGCGATGGAACTATTACAGCACTAAAGCTGGTTCTGAAATGTGGTAGTCGATTTTTATTGCATGTTAAATGATTTTTATTTCATTCTTTAGTTTAAGCACGTAAAGTTATTGTTATTGGGTATGCAGAGATCCTACCAAGACCTAAGGAGCCCAAGCCAACCTCACCTGCAAGTGGTGCACCTGCCGATCATCGGATGAGGCTCTGAAGAACAGAACAGTGCCTGGTAAGCGGCAATAGGCTCGCCACTTATTGCGTAGGACCAACAATATAATTGGCGAAGTATGGGCGCATAATATGCCTCTGCCAACCCCTTCGGGGAAACAGGCGTGAATGTATGTATATATGTATTTTATTTCTTTAGTTATCACATATATAATCTTACACCCACTTCCCAATTTGGGTGGGCAGAAACCACGCCACAGCAGTTTAAAAGAGATTAAAATAGTTTCTGCAAATTATACTTTTAGCACAAAGATTTTGGTTGAAACGTATCCAATGGTGAGAGGTAACTAACCCTCAGCCCAGAATTTCTTGGCGGGAAAGTGAAGCGTCATGTCTGCAGTTTTGTTTTGTTTATATATTTTGTGATATTTCGAACATTAATATATAATAACGGTGGATTATTATTAACCTTTAAGTTATTGTGAATTATTGTTACGTACATGAGTGTTGGTAAATGAAACAAAACAGTGCATATCACTATTCAAACTGAAGTCCATGTGAGATCTCAGTATAGTCCCACATCTTCACTGAGTACTCAAGCGGTTAAGGCGGAGGGCATCATATTTACCATTAATTTATCATCTTTATCATCACTCATTCTCATGCACAATAATATTAATATTATTAATATATATATAATTAATATATATTTTATTTGACACTGGCTAACCGCACGATCAAAAATTTAAAAAAAAAACTTCAGCCCACATTATACATAATATATGTATATAACATTATCATCATCTCAGCTATATTACATCCAATGCTGAACATAGGCATCATAAATGAATTTCAACATTCAGCGATCCTGAGTCACCTGCATCCATCGGCTTTATGCCGCATTGACTCTAAGACTTGGTAGAATTCTTTAGAGGTGCTTTGATATGCAATAAGGATAGGTTATTTTGGCATTTTTGTTGTTTTTATAGCTAATTGTGAAAGCTAGTTAATAATATTCTTTTTTCAACTTATAACACAGTACAAAAAATTCCAAGAAACAAAGCCATCTTGAAAGTCAAACAAGAAACAGTGTGAAATAATAGGAATGCGCACACAATACGCCATGTTTTTTCTGACATCCCCACAATACACCTAACACATGCACCGTGAAAACCAACACACACGATCTGTGCAACGTGCGCTGCGCATACGCAAATGCGCGCAAAACATTTCCGTACACGACATCTTGCGTCGGTAATGTAATAAGACGTATTTTTCAGTGACAAAAACCTCTGGTACTTACTTACACTCACTTTAATGGCGTTAGAAAATCGTACGAGTGTCTGGTATGAATGGCAGAGAAAGGTGCTCTACAATTATTACTAAAAATGCTTTAATAGTTACTAAAATTTTTATTTTGGTTGACAGAAGTAGACTGAACACTTACAATTCCATACATTTTCAGTTGTTTCGGTAAACTAGATCAATTAACCTTGCCTTTAAGACTTTTCGCCTGGAATATCTTTATCCACTCTCATATTATTATATTGTATGAATATTTTGTTAAACTGTACTTTATTAACTGTGTAATGTGCCATTCTGTCCATAGCTTCTATAAAATAAAAGCAGTGCTAAATTATTAATTAATGTTAAGTTTCCTATCACGTGCCAGTTGTAAGATTTATTTATTTATTATTTATTTATTTAATTAGAACGGAATAAACCAATTACACTAATTATCAAAAACAGTAAAAGTTAATATAATATTAAAATCTCACACTTAAAAACTTCTTTTATCCCATTCTCTCACAATACCTCAGACACACTGACAAAATCTCAGGCCATCCATCCGCAAACAAATCACAGTCGGGTGCTGTTTCCAGGATGGCATTAAGTGCGTTGAGTGTCCGCGGAATGGGTGATTTTGAGCGGGCTACGGTTCGGCAGGTAGGCCCAGCAAACAGTTTATGTTTCCTGCTCCTATAATAATTATCGGGTGCATAAAGTCGACACAGCTCACCATGAAGATCAGGAGAGTCTATACTACCACGTAAAATTTTAATTATAGTGATGATTTGATCACAGGCTCTTCTCACCTCTAAAGAATTGTATTCTAATTGGCCAAGGAGAAACTTGGTAGGATACATATAAGGGTAGTAACCGTATCTACGTTTATACAAAAACCTAAGGAATGCCTTCTGAACTTTTTCCAAAAGCAGTGTATATTTGCTTTCATGTGGATGCCACACACTTGCACTGGCTTCAAGTTTTGTTCGGACCAGCGCACTAAAGATTAGTTTCACCACTCCGTCAGTCCTAAAGTCTCGTGAGTTTCGCAATACAAAACCCAAACGTTGGTACGACTCCTTTGCGACAGCGGTTATGTGGTCATGAAAAGTTAGTTTTCGATCGAATGTTACCCCTAGATCTTTTATGACTGTAGATTTTGTTATTAAATTTTGGCCTAATTTGTACTGAAATTCAAAAGGGTGAAACATGCGTCCGAAAGTCATTCCATAGCACTTGGCACAGTTAAATTCCATTTTATTAGTGACACTCCAATCGTTAACGGCGTCGATTTCCCTTTGGAGCAACAAGCAGTCCTCAATGGATTTAATTTCCATGAAAATTTTGAGATCATCAGCGTATAAAAGCGATCTAGCGTAACGGACGACTGACGGCAAATCATTGATCATTAAAATGAAAAGGAGGGGACCAAGTATTGACCCTTGACTCACTCCAGAACGCGTATGATAGGGCTTAGACTCATAAAGACCGTGCTTGACAAACTGCTGGCGATTGCGAAGATAGTCTGCAATGAGATGAAGAAGACTAGGAGCGAAACCAATCGCACATAGTTTTTCCAGCAGAATATCATTGTTAACCCTATCAAAGGCCTTCCGGAAGTCGAAGTATAAGACATCTACTTGGCCTCCACGGTCGAGGCAACTGGCAATATAGTTCACCAAGGTAAGGAGGTTACTGTTCACCGACCGTTTGTTTCTAAACCCATGCTGTTCCATACAAAGGTACCTTTCGACCTGCTCGTATATTCGTTTATGAAGAATACCTTCAAATATTTTACCCGGGCACGATAGAATTGCAATGGGACGATATTCTTCAACATTACATTTATCAGTACTCTTCTGAATTGGAGTTACCCTAGAAAGCTTCCATTGGGGAGGGTAAATACCACTTGCTAATGACAGATTAAAAATATGACAAAGGGGTGTGCAGAGCTCCTCCTTAACCTCCTTTATTATAATAGATGGAATATTATCCGGACCTATAGAACTGCTTGACTTTAATTTATTTATCCCAGAGATTACATCGGACCGTGTAAATGCAAATATGTTAATGTAATTACTGTTGGAACAATAATCAAGATGGTTTGTTTTTTCTGCATCAAGTGCCGGTACTTCGGAAAGAAAAACACTTGCAAAAAAATTTGCAAATGCCTCTGCAGCTTCTGGGCCAGAATAAGAAACACCCCTATATTTAATACTCGGTTCAAACCCCCCCTTTGACCGTAAACTCGACACATGCCGCCAGAAAAGTCGAGGATTGGATTTTATATTATTCTCAATGTGAGCAATATAGGACTCATATGCAAGAGCAACGCGAGATTTTAAACTTTAAGATATTTCTTTTTGGAATAAGCTGTGCCCTATACCCAATATTTTATTTCTGTGTGCGTACTAAATAAATGAAAAATGACCTCATTAATTCCCCTTTTTTCAATGAGAACTATCTCTACTTCAAACATCATAAAATAATGTTTTTGCCGGAAACATCATTGTCATTTTGATTAATTACTTTATGACGTTTCAATTATGAAATCAAACATAAATTGTTTATTTGTAGTTTATTCCGATTAATTTAGCATGTATTCATTCATTTAATACATTTATAGTAAAAATGAGTTCAAAATTTAATGCTAGTTACATTAAATTTTAAAAATAATAAAATTATATAATTTATTTGCTTCTATTAAAAGTAAGAGTAAAAGTAAAAGTTCTGAATTTCATAAGCATAGCACTTGAAAACGTCAAAACAAAATATAAATAACAAAAAAACTAAATATTACTACAGTGAAATCACGAAGCTTAGATTCACTTCCATGCAAATAAATAAAAATTAAGTGTATTTAAATCTAAGTGCCAGATCCGAGCCACCGCTCTGTGAGAAGAACTGACAAGATATTCCAGATGTATCCATTATATTAAATGAAATATCATCGATTTCCATGGAAGTAAGTATAATAATAAGTCACTTATGACTTCTAGTAAGTACATCCATATTTTTCTATCTGTTATAATATTACCCTAACAACAACATTTGTTGTATTTTTTACTAACAGTGTTAATATCACATTGTTAGTCCTATTAACACTACGCGATGCATACTTTATTGACCAACGCTTGACTCTCAGCTTTGGCTTTCAGGGTTGGTCGTGAATACATCGTTGTTCTGAGGCTCCTATATTACCTGAAAATGCCCTGTGTAAGGCGAAACACGTGTCGTGTTGAATTGTTCCTCGATTTTATGGGAAATTATAGTAGCGCGGGAATTGTTACAAAGATTTTTTAATCCATCACTCGCTTACTACGAGGCAAGGTTAAAGCATTTTGTGTTACGTTTGTATATCGTATATCGATAAGATGATAGCCAATAAAATCTTTGACCGGTAAGCTCAACCGATAAACCTCAGCCGCCTTACATATTGATAGAGCATCTTTCGCTACAAATCTTCATACATAAACTGAGCGTGCTTTTTCCCCCGAACGCATTCTTCATACAACCGTATTCATCCCGCATTCCGTTCGAGTCAATATTGGTCGACACCGACAACGTGTTTTCAGCTCGCCACTTGACTGCTTGAGAGTTGTCTTTAGGCTTTTCACGTCTTTAAGCTGTTATTTACAAAATTAATGTAATTACATATGTTTAGCCGTTATTCAATATCCATGACACTAAATGACAAAGCCTTAGTCTAGGGCTCCATCGGAATAATGCTAAGATGTTATTGGTATACTTGACACAAGTTCTTATGGATACTTTTATCTTGGAACTGAATCGTAGTTGTGTTTAAGAGAAATATTTATTTATTTATTTAACCCTTCAACGAGTAGAGCATGAATATTTTCATGGTTTTTCTACTTTAAATCAACTCCATAAGGTTCAATTTATGTTGGGAATATGTTCACCACTGCCTTGCAAAGGATTAAAGTATTCGATTTGGGTTTGTAGCGTATCGTTGAGCTGCGAGCCAACTGATTCATAGACTGAAATTTTAACAACCACGGCCTTAAATATTGATAGAGCATCTTTCATTGTTTTTTTTTCTTGCTGCTCACCCGATTGAAAGTGTTCTCCGCAGCCTATGGACGGTTGCAACACCAGAGGCATCTCTAGCGCGTTGCAACCGTTTCACGCCCTTTTATATATAAACTGAGTGTGCTTTTTCCCCGCGAAAGCATTCTTTACTCAACAGTATTCATCTCGAATTCCGTGCAAGTCAATATTGGTCGACAGCGTGTCCTAAAGCTTGCCACTTGACTATTTGAGAGGTGTGTGAGGTGTACATTAAATTTTTAGTTATTTTGTTATTGTCACTCATAGTTGACTGATTATGTAAATAATTTTAACTATTATTCAACTTGATATTTGTATGCTTAAAACGGTACATTACCGAAGCTATCTATTTATTGTATTGTAAGACCATTATTACCTGTAATAACAAGTAAATTATTTGATTTTGATTTTTTTGATTTTAAGTCTTTTTACGTCCATATGTTGTCACATTGTGAAGTGATTTAGGTGTTTTGTCTATATCATCATCATCATATCGCACCTTTCATACTATAGGGGCCCAATTCGAAAAAATCATGATTTTTGGGAAAACTAGTTTAATGATTATTTAGCTCCTATATTTTCACAAAATCGATCAAAAAAAACATATTGTTTTGAGATGTGAATATAGTAGGAAAGCTGCGATATGTATAATCAAAGTTTGATGATGACCGATATGGCGTGGAGGTCAGCGTACCTACACTTCACTCCAGAGGTCGTGGGTTCGATTCCCACACCGGATAAATCTTTGTGTGCATGAACATGAATATTTGTTCTGGTCTGGGTGTTTTCCTATGTCTATTAAGTATGTAAAAAAAAAGTATGTAAGTATTTTTTTATTCGTTGTTTAGTATCCATAACACAAGTTCTTAATGATACTTATCTTGGAACTAAATAATCGATGTAATTGTCAGAAAATATTGTCAGAAAAAAATATTGTTTATAGTAATTGATCCTTCAGTCAAACTGTTTGAACAGTTTTGTTGGACATCTTTTTTTAACTTATATGCAATACAATATACTTTGTAAATAATAAATAATAATAGAGACACATCGTTATCCTAGCATTATCCCGTGCCCTAGATTCAAACATTAGGGCCCAAGTCCTGTTTACTGGTCTGATCAGATTTGGCTGAATTTCATTTATTACACGGGGCATTTGACCTTCGCAACATTATGTGGTCAAAACTGCTGTCAAGAGATTTTGCGGGACTCTTAGAAGGGGTTACCACGGAACATCACGAGCTCAAGAAGGAACATGGATGGTGATGGCCGCCGCCTCGCCTCGGCAGAAACCTATAGAATCTCAATAGTGAATGAATACCCGCGTGAAAGAGAAGAAACTATATATATTGGTTCCCTTGCGACTTTATCTGCACATTATTTTGCTGGAATACATAATTTTACAGGACTCGTCTTAAAATCATAAATAGATATTGAAGTACTATATCATGAACGTGTTCCTGTAAAATAGAGATTAAACCAAACAAAACAGCATAAAAAATATCAAATTATAATTATAAAAGAATAGATAGAAAAATAGTACACCAAATTAAAAATAAAACAAGAAAACAATTGCAAAAGAAAAGCGATTCAATTGGCGGCCTTATCGCTTACAGCAATACATACAGAATAATTCATTTATTTTATTTAAATTTCAATAGCCAATTTTTTTAATCAGTATCTAATTTCTAGTGCTAGTTACATTGTGAAGGACTCTACTTATAAATATGGAAACTACTTAGTATGAGATAAGAGAGGGGTCTATTAAGGTGCAAATGTATGTACTTTTGGCATAAATTATAGGATTATCATATTCTTAGGCTCGAGGCTTCTTCTTCTTCTTCTTCGAGGCTCTAGTCCAGAAAATTACAGTTTGTTTTAACTATAAAACATATTGAAGACGTTTCATTTTTTTTGAAGTCTCTAAGAAGAAAAATAAATGCCATCAAGAATCTTTCATTCTCAATGGTTATAATTTATCTGCACATTATCTTGCTGGAATACATAATTTTACAGGACTAATCTTAAAATCATAAATAGACATTGAAGTCTATATCATGAACGCGTTCCTATTAAATAGAGACTAAACCAAACAAAACAGCATAAAAAATATCAAATTATAATTATAAAAGAATAGATAGAAAAATATTTCTATGGCAATCAAACTGCACTTGTATTAACAGTAGCAGGTTGAATGTCTCGGCAGAATACCAAACCTTGCCGAGTTTCTTGCCAACATCTCCTCGAAGTAAGGTCTTAGTAAAATGGTGCTCCTAGATTTAAAGTGCTTCGTATACCTTGAATAAATTATTATAAAATTGGAACGCCGATCAGAGATATATTAGTAAATATGTTAGATTCAAAGACACAGTAGTATCAGACAAAAGTATCAGACAGACCAAGTAAATCTACACATTTACTTTAGTAGATAAAACTCAACTGCAAAATGCGTCTCGTCATTTTGAAAACTGTAATCGAATTCATCAATGTCGTTTTCCAGTAGCATCTACACATCATCATCATTATACGCAAAAAGCATTTCGATATAAAATTCGTCGCGTCCAAATTCATTATTAAATACCCCATCAATATTCAGTTCGGCTTTGCGCGGCCATCGACGGTAGGCGTAACCAGAATTTAATACAAAATCCTTCTGTATCGATGCATACATTTTTTCACCCATCCCCTTATCTCCCTCCCCATATAATTGAGCGTTGTGAAAACTATCACACAGTTAAGTGACCCCCCTTCCACCCACCAGTTTTCCAACATGGCCGAAATCAATAGTTTGGCTGGGCAATGACTGCGATGACTTGGGCATGCGCTCTGCACACGACCGAGTCATCAGGAAAACCTGAACTTGACTTGGCGAAAACGAAAGTAAAGGTATGTTTCTATGTCATTCTTACGACGCTCCTCTAAACGCCGGGGGCGGTCTTAGTTATTTAAAAAAAATGACGATAATGTTTTGCAATATTTTATGGATTATTATCGTAGGAATGATTAAAACTAAACAAAAAATATACTATTTGAAGATATTAAACCTATAAAAACGATTAAAGATCAGAAACTAAATCTAGTTAACGATTTCATGATATGAACGGAAAGTATCAAATATTTTCGGGCACGCGTGAGTGCGAGTGAGACAAATTCGGCTTCCATTTTGTTTTAACGCGCATTTCGCGTCAGGGTTATAATTTTAAACATGGCGCTCGTTATATAAGTAAGGCTAATTAACAATTTAATTATAAAATTCAAATTATATATCTAAAACTTACCGGAATTGAAAGCTGAAGTTTTCTCTGATGAATCCTTTTGAAGATCTGATGAAAGATCTTCAATATCTTCTTTTTTAAATGTTAGTTGTTTGAATACTATTTCTTTGACTTCTGTAGGTATTATTTATTGTTTTCTAATTTCTTTGTCCGTGGTGTGTTAACGTTATGTATTGTCTATATAGTTTGCCCTTGTTAATTAAGCCCGTATATTTATTTATTTATAATAATATAAAACGTTAGTTATAGAAATAACACAAACGTTTAACTAAGTCTTAACTTCAATTTAATTTTAATTTTGTACTATTAAAGAAATCTAGAAATTTTTCAACAGGTAGGTAAACTTGGATAAATTTAGTATATTTTTTTTGTATTTTTTTGGCGTAATTTTTATCTTACCTTTTTTTACTTATTAATTTAAGGCCAATTTAAGGCACAGTTTTTGTTATTCCTTAGTTTGCTTCTATCTGCCATACAATCGGGAACGGTAGATGAAATTGGTCGAAAACTTCCAAAATTCTATTTCGCCAAAAGTCTCAAATATCACTTAGCCTTAAGATAAGTCCAGAGTACTTCACTAAATTACTTTCACTAGATACATATATAGAGAGTCTGCATATAAAAATTAAATGGAAATTAATGTAAAAGTTCCAAAATTAACCAGTGTTGTTTAAATGTACTCAAAAAACTTAAATGTTTAAATTCTCTTTTCTTCTATTGATTCCTTATAAAAACGGTTGATATAAACTTAAAACTTGTTCTATTGCGAAAAAACGTGTTTCTTTATCGTCAAATGGCGATGGCGGTTATTTGCTGTCTCCTAGATCCCCCTTGCTATGAAATCTTGGGAGGCTTGGGTTTCTTGCGCATTTAACTTATTGGTGACAGCATTTAGAGTTCCATGGTCTCTTTGGTCTTTTTTCCATGAATCCTCTTCTCCTTCTTCGTCTTATGTTTGCAGCAGTTCTTCCCGGATGGTCGCGGATGTTTCTGTAGCCCTGGCACAACAGATCCGAGCCGAACTGCCCTCAGTTGCCTTACACTAGAGTTTAGTTTGCAGAAACGAAAACCGGTTTCAATGTCTATTGTATGTACAAGTGTTGCAGAATACTATTGTTTAGAAATTCACTTAACGACTATTTGATTATGTGGAAACTTAATTCAGTATTATTGGATAAAACTATTTTTTGAATGTGACGGCGGGCGGTAGCGGTGTATCCTTACGCATGCGCGCAATTTTGAATTTCGAACCAAAATTTTGGTCTATGCGAAATTGTGTTTTTCGTTCACAGGAAATTTAGGCCGTTTTAATTTTGAATTTTTGCGTCAAAATGTTTTTATAGATTGTTTTGTTGAGTTATTTTTGAAAGTTTGCTGTTTTTTTGCTCAGTGGCTATTTTCGCGCGTTGCGTAGGTGGTATGCACGCGTCTTCCTGAGCCTCGCCGGCCACACTGAAGGTTGGCTGGTTGCACCGCTGCTGCATTCCTCTCCCACGTTCAGGGGAATGAGGGACCCCTGCCACCCTGTGCCCCCACTGCCCACTCCAATGATTCCCGTGCACTCCGAATCATCAAATAATGATTTTATGTGTTTATTATAAAACTCGCGATGTGTGCGTATACATGGTAGGCTTCTAAATTGAAATTCTAAACGCATTTACGTAAGTGTGCGTGAGAACAGTTTTATTGGTCAATCTGTATTATAGAATAAACTATTTGGAAGTTATTAATTTCGTAGGTTTATTGATAATATAGATCTGTTCTGGGTAGCGCCATTTATATTCAGGTAGGTGGGTAGGTACGTACTTGTAGGTATATGTATTGTCCGGGTAATGAATATACATACATATTGAGTTCGTTTCTCATTGCGTTAAGTACGTTTTTGTTGAGTATCGATTCGATGACGGTCTAGTGGGGTGGTTGGGACCCCTAACTAAAGCACTGGATATCCTGAATTTGGATATCGGTTAAGAGAATTTTAACATTGAATAGGATCTGGATTCGCAATGTTGATTAGGGTTCAACATTGATCAAGTAATTATGAATAATCTCTATTGAATAGGGAGATAGGTCTTGAGGTATTATGCGTATCGTAATGGTACGTATAGGTATACAAACTTTTTTTTTGCTTACTGTAAAAGTTTTAGTTATACTAGATATATTTCTTACTATGAAAATAATAGTTTTTTTCAGACACGCACTTTAGCGTTCTACATAAATTCACGCCTGTTTCCCCGAAGGGGTAGGCAGACGCATTATTCGCCCACACTTCGCCAATTACATAGTTGGTCCCACGTAATAGGTGGAGAGCCTTATTCCGCTTATCAGGCACTGTTATGTTCGCCAGAGCCGCCAGACTTTAGCGTTAGATATCAGGTAAAAATTGTGCTGTTACCTGTGTAATATCATTAGACAATTGAAATTAGAAAATAGAACACAGTATAGCGTCGATAGAAATAAATACAACTGTAGTATTTAAGTTTGAAATTATCTTTTCATATACTTGCAGTATTTTCGTTAACAAAAGCATGAACGCAGTGTAACGATATTTTTGTTTAAAATAGTACTTAGTATCAACTATAAGGCTCATCAATTTCGTTAGCTACAGCATGAAACACAGTGCAACGCTGCGACAATCAAACAGCAAGCCGAATTAAATGCAGTAATCCAAATCACACGGCATAATATGGACAATATCATCGCTCAGCTTACTTAGTTCGGGAGCTTGAGTTGATATTTAGATAATTGGACCGGGGTCCGATTCTACTTTGACTAGGAATATGGCGAGAATGTCCAAAAGGTGCACTTTACTCCAAATGTGATGGGGTCGCGTATTAACTAGCGATATGGCTAAAAATGGCCCCTCCCTCCTTTAGAATTACGACAGGCTGACTGACAGATCCCCCCGATAAGAGTCACAGACAGACTGACAAATCTTGAGAAAAACCACAACAGACGAATAAACTGACAAACCTTGACAAATTCTGACAAAGAACCCATTTGCTTTTATTTCTTTATTATTGTATAGTTCATATCTCTTTTATTGTTGTTAAAAAAATATATCGAATTTAAATTTTGTGTCTGAATATTTGACGAATCTAAATGATCATATTGATCTTAAAGACAATAAAGTATATTTTATTTTATTTTGCCCAATAGTGCACTTCACTCCACAAGTGATGGGTTTGCGTTTAAACATGTTTTTTTTTGATACCACAAGGTGGCAATAAGGCGTGCGGCCTACGTGATAGAAACTTGTCATGAATGCTTGCAGTTCAGGGACATAAGGTGAGAACAAAATAAGTAAAGGGTGGCTCATTCTACTTTAAGTATAAGCGAATTTGGCCTTGAGCTTGCGAACTTGCTGCTCTTTATAGGTCTCTTCCGATCATATCAAATATCACGAACCTACCTGGTGAGATGTTCTGGAAGCCGCATCAATTCGTTACCTCCTTCATCACCCTTCTCAAGTCGTTGCTGTGTTATCTTCTTGTACCTGTTAAATCTTTTACATTATCTGAATTGTGCCGTGTGGCACCGGCCTAGAATAGTTCTACCACCTCTCATCTCACGGGGAGTCGTAAGAGTCGACGAAGATTAATCCTACCGTATGGGCAGCAGCGTCATATCCTTCCCAGCGTGACAACTATGGGCAAATATTACCAATAGAATAAAATATTGGAGAGGCCAACGTTCAGCAGTAGACTTTAATCGCTGAAATTATGAATTGTGTCAAAATTGTGGTA
Organism: Musotima nitidalis; assembly: GCA_949126915.1. Classification (NCBI taxonomy): domain Eukaryota; kingdom Metazoa; phylum Arthropoda; class Insecta; order Lepidoptera; family Crambidae; genus Musotima; species Musotima nitidalis. The sequence goes on along the minus strand of OX421439.1, from coordinate 9,299,536 downwards.
AAAAGAGCAGGTAAAATAATATTTTAAATATATTGCAGGCAGCAAACAGTGCTTTAGCCCTAAACTAAGCAAAGATTCTCTCTCTAAGAAGAGACTCTGGGTGCTAAACAACAGATGAACACACACTAACCACACATGTTTTGTTTTTTAATACATTTGGATAATAAGTACGAAACAACCACAACAAATGTTCGTCTTTTATGTTGTATTGGAATCGACCCCACCTTTCTGACTTAAACGCCATATTAACTTGACTTTAAAATTTGCTCTAAATTTTAATTTCGATATTTTAGGTTTATAAACTAGACTATTCAAATACTAGAAATAGTAGAATTAGGTCTCTCTCTCCTTGATCAACAGGTAGACATTATACTGACTAGCTTCGAATGGGCTCAATAAGCTGTTAATACATGGTTATCAGGCACAAGCATTTTTCATATTATAATAAATATTTCTGACAATCACACCAATTATTTAGTTCCAAGATAAGTATCATTAAGAACTTGTGTTATGGATACTAAATAACGGATAAACATACATAAATATTTAATATACATAGGAAAACACCCAGTCCAGAACAAATATTCATGTTTATACACACAAGGATTTGTCCGGTGTGGGAATCGAACCCACGACCTTAGGAGTGGAGTGTGGGTATACTCGCCACCGGGACATCGTTCGTCAAATTTGACAAGCTCGTTAATATTGATAAGCATGAAATAGCATTATTTTCGTATGTCATTGAGTGACTGTCATAAGAGATTTTCACCTTTATCACCATCATCATCTCAGCCACCTGACGTCTACTGCTGAACATAGGCTTCTCCAATAGATTTCCACATTGAGCTATCTTAACTATCCTAAGTCGCCTGCATCCATCGGCTTTTCGCCGCTTTCACATGATTATATTATCGATCTTTTGGGTGGTTTTTACCTTAATGTCAATAAATATAATTATAGTGATAATAGTCCAGTATTGTAAATGCGAGAATATACTGACGATTACCAAAATTAATTGTTTAGCAGAGATCACTTGGATGTCGATTCATGGAGCAGGAGTTATTTATTTATTTAATCTTTATTGCACACTTAAAAGTATAACAAAAGGCGAACTTAATGCCATAAAACATTCTCTGCCAGTAAACCTTAGGGTTAGCAGAAAACTTTAAAGGCGGTGCGGTAGTTCATAAACATACATAAACTAACATAGAAATAAAATAAACTACACTTATCATAAACTACATAAAAATATAAATATATAATACCAAAATATGACCGCAAGGAGAATCAAACCCACGATGGCTCTTCAAAATAAAGCTTAAAAATCAATTGCTTGAACACTGGCAAGTCTTATTCCAGCTGGGAGATTGTTCCAAAGTTGAGCAGCCCTTATGTGAAAAGAATTGGACAGGTACCCAGAGTGATGCTGAGGGATGGCGAGTTAGGACCAGTCCAAAATGTGGACCTAGTGATTACTAGTGGAGGAAGGTGTGTTGTGTTCTGCTGTTAAGAAGTTTTTCGCCCCTAATTTGAATTTACGACTGTCAATTCTTTTTATTTAAAAATTATTTAGGCACTTTTGTCACCAACATCTTAGGATTATCCCGGTTGCTTAGACTTACGCTTAGGGTCCGACTTTTTGACGACTGATATGGTGTGGAGGTCAGTATACCTACACTTCACTTCAGAGGTCGTGGGTTCGATTCCCACACAGGACAAATCTTTGTGTGCATGAACATGAATATTTGTTCTGGTCTGGTTGTTTTCCTATGTATATTAAGTATGTATTTAAAAAAAAAAAAATGTTTTTCCGTTGTTTAGTATCCATAACACAAGTTCTTAATGATACTTATCTTGGAACTAAATAATTGGTGTAATGGTCAGATAATATTTATTTATTACTTAATCAGACTTGGCTGAAATTTAGTTCTTAAACCGTGCCGTCTGACCTTCGCAACCCAAAGGGAAATATAATTCTATAGTTCAACCAGCTTTTAAGATATTAGAAGGCACTGACTTCCTAATAACGACTGCCATAGGTGTTCATGACAGTCGGGACCAACGTATTGACGTGCTTTCCGAGGCATGGAGCAAGCGCTAATGAAACGCTCAATTTCAAATCATGATATGTTTTTATTTTTTTCATATATTTACATACATACATACACTCACGCCTATTTCCCCAAAGGGGTAGGCAGATGCATATTATACGCCCACACTTCGCCAATTACAGTGCCCGTTAAGCGGCAATAGGCTCTCCACCTATTACGCACTATGTTCGCCAGAGCCTCATCTGTTGATCGGCGATGCACCAATTGCAGGTAAGGTTGGCTTGGGCTCCTTAGGTCTTGGTAGGATCCCTATACACATATATATATACGAGTATATATTTATTTTTACCACCATATTCTTATTTAACATTTAATGATATATAAGAACATAAATACGCCCTGAATAAAAATTTCGTAGGGCTAACTAAAAGCAACCCTTATTCTATTCTTAAGTTTGCAACATAAGCATTTGAATAAAAAAAAATTTACGTAATTTTAAAGTGAAAAACTGAGCCTCTTGAAAAAACTGACCACTATTTAATAAGCTTACCTTCAGTGATCACCTAGTAACACACTCGCTCAACCCTGACAGCATTCCGATATTCCACAATTTCACACATCAAGCCATCTCATATCACCAAATTAACTATTATAAACGCAGTACATTACACTTAAACACTAAACCATATCAATTAACTGTCGATACTATAATTAACTATGCAGAGATAGTTAATAGCGATTGATACTCTAAGTATTAACGATAATAGACTACCATCTGACCTCCACAATAGGAAACATCATTCTATGATTAAACCAGTTGTCAGAATATTGGCACTGACTTCCTAATAACGACTGCCTTAGATGTTCATGGCAGCCGGGACCAACGGCTTAAAGCGCTTTCCAAGGCACAGAGCAAGTGATAATTAAGCACTTAACTTCGAAAAATCCTGGGGTTTGAACCCTAGACCCTCTGAATCAGAACACTATGGATCTTTCCACTAGGCTATCATCGCTCTAACTCCGGCAGTAATGCGAAATACAGAATAAAATACATAGATAAAAAAATGTTATTACATATAAAACAATTATTTAGTTCCAAGATAAGTCTTATTAAGAACTTGTGTTATGGATACTAAATAACGGATAAACATACATAAATACTATTTTTTTTGTAAATACATACTTAATATACATAGAAAACCAGAACAAATATTCATGTTTGTGCACACAAAGATTTGTCCTGTGTGGGAAACGAACCCACGCCACGACCTTAAGGATCGGAGTGCTCATACTCACCGCCACGCAATATCGGTCGTCAAAATAGTATATAATATATCTCTTAGTTCATTTGCATTTGTAACGTACATAATTATAAGTCACTGAGAGTTATAATAGGTTGGGGAAAAAGTCTTTTCGTATTTTTGTATGAAAAGTCAAGACATTTTTTTCAAAGTTTATTTACATTTATTTACAATATATATGTACCGTTTTGTTGAATAACTTTCTGCCATTTTGTGGGCAGAGACATTATCCCGTTACTGTAGAAACTTTGGGACTTCTGATCAAAAAAACGGGACAAATAGTTTTGGCAGTCCTCTCTTGAGGTCAACCTTACAGAACCTAAAGAATTCTGCAGAGACCGAAACAGGTGAAAATCTGAAGGCGCAAGGTCAGGGCTATATGGTGGATGCACTAGGACCTCCCAGTCGAACTCTCTTAATTTTAGCTGAGTGGCTAAAGATGTGTGTGGTCTAGCGTTATCGTGATGAAAGACCACACCCTTCCTGTTGATCAATTCCGGCCGTTTTCTCTCGACTGCTTCCTTTAATCTCATCAGTTGCTGGCAGTAAAGATCAGAATCGATGGTTTTGCCGGGCGGTAAAAGCTCATAATAAACAATGCCCTTCCAATCCCACCATACACACAGCATCACCTTATTTCGTGTTAGGCCAGGTTTGGCCACAGTCTGTGAAGCCTGGCCAACTTTCGACCACGACCTTTTTCGCACGTTCTTGTCGTACGTGATCCACTTTTCATCGCCAGTTATCAATCTCTTCAAAAACGGCTCGGTTTCATTACGTCTCAATAATGAATCGCAAATAAGTACACGGTTCATTAAGTTTCTTTGAGTGAGCTTGTGTGGCACCCAAATATCGAGCTTTTTTGTATAACCAGCTTTCTTCAAATGGGTCAAAACTGGTTTTGTGGTCAATTCCCAGTTCTTCAGCTACATCGTAACTACTAATATGCCGATCTTGCTCCACTCTTTCAAAAATGGCGTCCATTTTATTCGTAACAGGGCGACCAGAGCGAGGTGCATCTTTAACATCAAAATTTCCGGACTGAAAACGTTTGAACCAAATTTGTGCTACTCTTACTGACACTGCATCAGGTCCATAAACATCACAAATTTTTTTCACTGCTTGAGTTGCATTTTTGCCTTTTTTAAAAAAAAATTTTAAAATGTATCGAATTTCTTCATTAGATTCACACATTTTAACGGAGAGAAAAACAAATTTAAAATAGCGGGAAACAACTTTTTTTTATTTTTTTTTTTCTTTATTTTGGAACCTTTTTAATGTTACCAAAACCAGCCAGACACAAATAGTACAGTCAAAAAAAATTTATAATAAGTTTATACCTACGTTATGCGAATAGACTTTTTCCCCGACCTAATATACGCCATAGCCAGACCAGAATCTATGTATAGTTGATTGATTTTTATGGTTGTTTAATTTCTATTTTATTTAATTTATATATAAGGAACAAATGTGTTACTATTTTAAATTGTGATGCACTTGCAGGGTTCATTTGAGGACAAAATATTATTTTTAAGACCTAATTGTAAACCAAATGAAACAATAAAGAATTATAATACAACTAATTAGGCACATTTTATATAAATTACATACAATTGTATAATAACTTTCGCGTCGTAGTGCCGTCGCATCAAGTAATCCATGGTTTAAGTACATCCTATATGTCACTCATTATTACTGAAACACCGAAAAGCTTCGATATAGGGTCAGCAAATAAATATGCAATGCAGTTTCAGAAAAGATGAATAAAATTATTGGTTATTTTCCTACCCAAAAAAATAGACATAAATTATCAAAAAATAATACAAAAAAGGTTTAATTCAATTAGGGACCCCTGTTGGAATGTGCCGTGAAGTACCATGCTAGGTGCCACTCCTTTTCATCTCACGGGGAGTCGTAATAGTCGACGACGAGAAATCCTACCGGATGTTGGGCAGCAGTGTCATCCTGCGTACTGGCTTGAACTGCGATCTCCAACCAGCCTGCCCAGCGTGGTGATTATGAGCAAATACCTCCAATAGAATGTAATTTATTAGGGAGGTCAGTGTTCTGCAGTGGACTTTTTAAGTCTGATATGATTATTGACGGAGTGTATTGTTTATAAATACGTTTATCCGTTTTTTCGTATCCATTTCGTAATTTAAAAAAAAAATGTTTTGGTTTGTAAAACAATGTAGACAATGAAATTATCGTGTTTCAATATGCCCAAAACCACTTATGTTTAATCACCGTTAAACATAAGTTCTTATATTATTTATAGAAAATAAAATCCTTTATTCAGAGATAAGTAAAATTTTCGTCATTTAAAATTTAAATTTTGGCAGTTTTTGTTTCTTTTCATCTTTTTGTTTTAAAAGAAAATATAAAAGAATAGATTAAAATAATATTTCAAAAAGAAACATGTTTTCATCTTATTGTTATAAAAGAATCTATAAAATATAAAAGAATAGATTAAAATAATATTTCAAAAAGAAACATGTAATAAAATAATTATATAACAAAAATTTTTATTCTGACTGTTTCCACCGGCCCGCATATAAGCCATGGAAATTGAGAGGCGCTGTAAAAATTAACAGAAATTAATAAATTTGTAGCTCGCGGTCCGCGCGAATGGGCTTCACGCCGCGAAAGCCAGGGCCATATTTTGCCATTTGTAGTCTGCTTTGTATGACAGTCTACCTCAATCAATACCTTTCGATCCCATGGCACCCCTGGCTCACAATACCAAATAAATAAATAAATATTTCTGTCACTTACAGCAATTATTCCAAGTTCCAAGATAAGTACGAGTATCATTAAGAACTTGTGTTATGGAAACTGAATAACGGATAAACATACATAAATACTTTTTATTTGCATGTACATACTTAGTATACAAAGGAAAACAACCAGACCAGAACAAATATTCATACCTATATGCACACAAAATTTGTCCTGTGTGGGAATCAAACCCACGACCTCTGGAGTGAAGTGCAGCTATACTGACCTCCACGCCATATCGGTCGTCAAATCGTCGTCAATACTGGTAATGTGATGGGATTTTTTTGAATACCCATTCATCACCAGCATCATCATCTCAGCCCATTAACGTCCCACTACTCAGCAGGAGCCTCCTCTCACATACGAAGGTACGAGGAGATTGGCGGAAGCAGGTGTATGGCGTCCTTCTGTTAGATTTTTTCATGCCGCCCAATTAGGCTTCTTACATGGCTTAACGACTATCATAGTTAGTGATAACCGGGATCAACGGCTTAACGTGCCTTCCGAAGCACGGAAGCGCTCGATATCAAATGCCACACAAACGGTTACCCATCCAAGGACTGACCTCTGTAAGCTCTGTTTCTGATCGTTTCCGACCACCGAGCACCGCGGAGCTAAGAGCGCTTTCATTGTACTACCCATTAATACCCATTGCACTACTAAAAATATGAACCAGATAGCCGGATAAAATCGTTTTACGAACATCTATCCTTCCCCTACTGGTTTCTGTTCTGGATCTGCCATAAATGCATAGTTGTATGTGTTCACGCCTGTTTCCTCAAAGACGTAGGCAGAGGCATACCTATTATACGGCAGAGGTATATTATATTTGCCAATTATATAGTGGCTCCCACTTAATAGGTGGCAAACCTATTGTCGCTTATCACATTTTTTTTTAATTCCATAAACTATTACATAGTCCTTGAAAACGTCAGAAATATATATAATAGGTTGGGGAAAAAGTCTTTTCGTATTTTTGTATGAAAAGTCAAGACATTTTTTTCAAAGTTTATTTACATTTATTTACAATATATATGTACCGTTTTGTTGAATAACTTTCTGCCATTTTGTGGGCAGAGACATTATCCCGTTACTGTAGAAACTTTGGGACTTCTGATCAAAAAAACGGGACAAATAGTTTTGGCAGTCCTCTCTTGAGGTCAACCTTACAGAACCTAAAGAATTCTGCAGAGACCGAAACAGGTGAAAATCTGAAGGCGCAAGGTCAGGGCTATATGGTGGATGCACTAGGACCTCCCAGTCGAACTCTCTTAATTTTTGCTGAGTGGCTAAAGATGTGTGTGGTCTAGCGTTATCGTGATGAAAGACCACACCCTTCCTGTTGATCAATTCCGGCCGTTTTCTCTCGACTGCTTCCTTTAATCACATCAGTTGCTGGCAGTAAAGATCAGAATCGATGGTTTTGCCGGGCGGTAAAAGCTCATAATAAACAATGCCCTTCCAATCCCACCATACACACAGCATCACCTTATTTTGTGTTAGGCCAGGTTTGGCCACAGTCTGTGAAGCCTGGCCAACTTTCGACCACGACCTTTTTCGCACGTTCTTGTCGTACGTGATCCACTTTTCATCGCCAGTTATCAATCTCTTCAAAAACGGCTCGGTTTCATTACGTCTCAATAATGAATCGCAAATAAGTACACGGTTCATTAAGTTTCTTTGAGTGAGCTCGTGTGGCACCCAAATATCGAGCTTTTTTGTATAACCAGCTTTCTTCAAATGGGTCAAAACTGTTTTGTGGTCAATTCCCAGTTCTTCAGCTACATCGTAACTACTAATATGCCGATCTTGCTCCACTCTTTCAAAAGTGGCGTCCATTTTATTCGTAACAGGGCGACCAGAGCGAGGTGCATCTTTAACATCAAAATTTCCGGACTGAAAACGTTTGAACCAAATTTGTGCTACTCTTACTGACACTGCATCAGGTCCATAAACATCACAAATTTTTTTCACTGCTTGAGTTGCATTTTTGCCTTTTTTATAATAAAATTTTAAAATGTATCGAATTTCTTCATTAGATTCACTCATTTTTACGGAGAGAAAAACAAATGAAAAATAGCGGGAAACAACTTTTTTTTATTTTTTTTTTTCTTTATAATGGAACCTTTTTAATGTTACCAAAACCAGCCAGACACAAATAGTACAGTCAAAAAAATTTTATAATAAGTTTATACCTACGTTATGCGAAAAGACTTTTTCCCCGACCTAATATGACACAATTTTTTATTCTGACTGTATCGCAGTTTCCACCGGCCCGCATATAAGCCATGGAAATTGAGAGGCGCTGTAAAAATTAACAGAAATTAATAAATTTGTAGTTCGCGGTCCGCTCGAATGGGCTTCACGCCGCGGAAGCCGGGGCCATATATCGCCATTTGTAGTCTGCTTTGTATGACAGTCTACCTCAATCAATACCTTTCGATCCCATGGCACCACCGGCTTACAATACTAAATAAATAATATACACATATTTAATATACATAGAAAAACACCCAGACCAGAACAAATATTCATGTTTGTGCACACAAAGATTTGTGGGAATAGAACCCACGACCTCTGGAGTGAAGTGCTTCACGCCATATCGATCGTCAAATCGTCGTCAATACTGGTAATGTAATGGGAATTGTTTGAATACCCATTCATCACCATCACCATCATCATCATCTCAGCCCATTAACGTCCCACTACTGAGCATGAGCCTCCTGTCACATACCAAGGTGCGAAGGGATTGGCGGAGGCAGGTGTATGGCGTCCTTCTATTAGATTTTTTCAAGCCGCCCAATTAGGCCTCTCACATAGCTTAACGACTATCATAGTTGATATATAGTTGGTATATAGTGATAACCGGGATCAACGGCTTAACGTGCCTTCCGAAGCACGGAAGCGCTCGATATCAAATGCCACACAAACGGTTACCCATCCAAGGACTGACCTCTGTAAGCTTTGTTTCTGATCGTTTCCGACCACCGAGCACCGCGGAGCTAAGAGCGCTTTCATTGTACTACCCATCAATACCCATTGCACTACTAAAAATCTGAACAAAGCCGGATGAAATTCATTTTACGAACATCTATCCTTCCCGTTACTGGTTTCTGTTCTGGATCTGCCATAAATGCATAATTGTATGTGTTCACGCCTGTTTTCTCAAAGACGTAGGCAGAGGCATATTATTCGGCAGAGGTATATTATATTTGCCAATTATATAGTGGCTCCCACTTAATAGGTGGCAAACCTATTGTCGCTTATCACATTTTTTTTTAATTCCATAAACTATTACATAGTCCTTGAAAACGTCAAAATGAAATATACATATAAAAAACGGGTGCTTTTATGTTTGCCAGAGGCGCGTCCGTTGATCGGCAGGTGCACTACTTGCAGGTAAGGTTGGTTTGGGCTCCTAACGTCGGTTAGTCCAAGGGGGTCCTTGGACTAGTAACCACTCTGGATGCCTTTAGTACTGATTACCAGGTGGAGAAACTAAAAGGGACCAATGAAGGGCAAAGCGGGCGGGCCAGGAGGGTCTGCCAAGCAGCGCCAGGAAGGTCTTAGGCGGCGAGAGCAGGGGCTTCTTCTGTCACTGTTAAGTATTATGTGGTACCAGCCTAGAATAAAGTCACTTCCTCTGACCAGATGACGAGCAGCCGCATGATACAGCCTCCCAGTCACGTGGTGATTAAGGGCAATTTCCCCTTATCCAGTACTAACTACTGGGGAGGCAAATGATCAGCAATGGACTTCGTAGGAACCTTAAGTCATCTATTCATTGGAAAGCTAACCTATTTTTGGCAATATTTCGTAAAGCAACAGGTCTCGCTGGAACCCGTCTCGACGCAAAGCTAGTTTAAACTGGATCCATCTGGTTTTAGCTAGAAATCAGTCTTTACGGCCAGCAACACAATTTGGAAACTATTCATGCGGCGTAAGATCCGTTTTCGATCAAATGGAGTTGTTTTGAAGTTCCAATTGTGTGTAACATTCACTTTTTCGTTTTATGTCGATGTATTTACATTATAATTTCTTTTTTATGTAAAAGTCAGAAGACAGACGTTTTAAGGGCTGCAATTGAACATAGAAAATATAGTGAAGTCATAAGAAATTGAAAGGAAACGATCGCCAAAGTTATGCATAGTTTACAAATGTATTTGGGTGGGTGACCAGGTGGGTGAAAGTATACCAGCCCTCCGCTTCTGAGGTCGTGGGTTCGATTCCCACACAGGACAAATCTTTGTGTGCATAAACATGAATATTTGTTGTTTTCTTTGTATATCAAGTATGTATTTATAAAAAAAAAGTATGTAAGTATGTTTATACGATATTTGGTATCCATAATTTTTAATGATACTTATCTTGGGACTAAATAATTGGTGAAATTGTTAGAATTTTGTATTATTATTTATTTATTTATTATAATTAAGCTGGTATTTGATGGTCATGTTGGTGAGGTATTTTAAAAGGGTTCATCATCATCTATGCCATTAGAACCCCACTGCTGAAAATAGGCGTCGCCAATTGTTTTCCACCTCGAATGATCTTGAGCCATTTGCATCCATCGGCTTCCCGCGTTATCATCCAGATCATCGGGCCATCAGTAAACTCCGATCTTTAGTAAGTTTTTCCAGAGGATTCATTTATTATAATAATATTCCATTGAAAAAACATTCATAAACAAAATCCATCAGAGCGCGACAGGCTGTCTGGTATTTTTCCAACAAGCTCGTAGTTTTCGCAATTCCCGTCCATTCGCGGATATGAATTTAACATTGGTTAGTCCTATAGTACACCTAGATGTCGTATAATGGGGTGGTTGGCACTATAGCTGGTTGTAGTTTTATCGCCGTCTCTCTCTAACACTGCGCAGACGGAATCATCGTCATCACCCTCGTGGGGGGTTGACCCCTGCATCAATACCCGGTTGTTGATAAAATAATACACACACTTACATTAAAACACACACTCGCAAACAATCCGGTAATTATATTAACAGAAAACGGCTATATGCAGTCTCCGGTCTATATAAATGTGAAAAATTGTAATGGGGGAAAAGGGGATGGGGCAAAATGGAATCGTGTGGGAGGGGGTGGGAAAAAGGAAATACACGGATATTTTTCAGTGCCGCGTTCATGGCAGGCTTAATACCATTTTGATTGGCATAGTGCATGTTTCAGAGATATTGGTGTTCAGTAGATTCGTCATGGTGACAACAAGCATTTATTTTATCTTTTATTTTTAATGGCTGGTGCTTTTATCGCACTTTTTTGATTTGGTCGAATATATTTATTGTATACCACTAAGGTGCAAGAATTTCACCTTTATTTGTGAAAAAAAGCAGGACTGTCAGTCTTAATGACACACTTATATGTTATAGTTCAAATATGCTTGATTGGACATCTTACTTAGCGCGTCTAGCCCCAGATTAAGCAATGAGTATGAGTATTAAATGAGGAGAAAAAATTAAATTTGAGCTGAGAAGCTGTAAGACTGCATCGCACATTGACCCCTTAATTTTCTGCCAATTCTGGTTAGATCAGTGAGCAACTATGGCCCCTAAGCGTAAGTCTAGGATACAAGAGGGATAATGCTACGATGAGGGTACATTGACCCTTTCGTCTATAGTATTTGACTTTACCCTATCGTCTAGACATTTCCTGAGCAACCGGGTCGAGGGTAGGGCAATAGACTCCCCACCTATTACGTGGGACCAACAATATAACAGGCGAAATGTGGGCGTTAAAAATATTTCTGCCTACCCCTTCGGGAAAACAGGCATCATATTATTGTCATATTGATGACCGATATGGCGTGGTGGCGAGTATACCCGCACTCCTCTCTTGAGGTCGTGGGTTCGATTCCCACACAGGACAAATATTTGTATTCATATTTGAATCTTTGTTCTGGTCTGGGTGTTTTCCTATGTATATTAAGTATGTATTTACAAAAAAAAGTGTTTATATATTTTTATCCGTTATTTAGTATGTTAAATATTTTAGTTATAATAATTTGGTTAGTTAAATATTTATTTATTATGTATGAAGGGGACGAGGGTTAAGTCATCTGTAAAAAACACATCAATAACACATAAAAATAATGAGTAACTTTAAGTCAAATTTATTGTTAACCAACCGACCGGCCACACTGTTGTTTTATCTTATTTTGTATTTTCTTTTATTATGGACTCACTTGCCTGTAATTTGTTAATTCAAGTAATTTGCAACAATACGCAGCGTTTTTGTTATTTAGTCATAGTTATAGTAAAAACCGTCAAAGTCACACCCCAGTAAAGTAGTTAAGACTTTACTAGAATTTAGATTTTATGAGATAAAGAATCAAAGACAATCAGAATCCCCTGGAATATACCGCTTTCCTACACTTGTATACGTTTTCGTAGAAGTTATGCCTAAAAGTCTACTTTACACATGAAAATCCACCTTACAGAGTAAAACTCGATTCACACTAGTTTGGGAAATAAAACTGCTGCGATGCTATTCAATTGATCACAAATATTTAATATTTTGAGAAAAAAAAGTAAATAAATAAATATTTTCTGACAATTACACCACTTATTTAGTTCCAAAATAAGTATCATTAAGAACTTGGGTCATGGATACTAAACAACACATAAACATACTTAAATCCTTTTTTTTTGTAAATACATACTTAATATACATAGGAAAACAGTAAATGTGCGCAACAAAATTGGAACGTAAAAAAAGCATTTTACAGAAATCGGAGCTTACGTTGCGTTAACCTTTAACTAGTGATGTGTAGTCATCGTAAAGACTGATGTCTAGCAACGTTTACTACTTGTAAAAGCTTTGAGCTCTTATACTTATTCAATCTGTATTTTTATCACCATCATCGCAGCCATCTGACGTCCACTGCTAAACATAGGCCTTTCCAATAGATTTCCACATTGAGCGATCCTGAGTCGCCTGCATCCATCGGCTTCCCGCCGCCTTGACAAGATTTTATTTTCATAAATTAGAATAAAGAGTCAATCAGATTATTGTTATGACCATCCCCTATTCAAAAAATTTAGCTCAGTTTCACATTACATACTTACGAATGTGATTGAAGGTTCCCTTAGTGCTTTTTAATGATAATAACATTGGTTACGGCTTCTGGGAGAACTTTTCAATATCTTCAAATATTCATTCTGCGTATTCTTTATTATTTTAATTGATTAATAATTTAGAGTATAGTCTGTAAGTTTTTTGTCAGTTCTTTGCCGAAGCGATGGCTCGGTACTGGCATTTAAATTCACTTACACTATTTTTTGGAATATAAGTGAATCTCAGCTTCGTGGTTTCAATTTCTCAGTTAATATATGCGGATCCTGACTTGAAAACTCTAACAGCAGGACGCCAAACAACTACCTCCGCCAATCCGCACTGGGTCCGCGTGGTGGAGTATGACCCAATACCCTCTAACCTTGGTTTGGGAGACCTTTGCTCAGTAGCAAAACGTTAATTGGCTGTGATGATGATGATGACAGTACATCTGTACTCAAAGATCTTCGGCCAATTAGTATCTTGCCTTTCCTATCCAAGATATTGGAAAAAGCAGTGCATTACCAACTTTTAGACCATGTTGAAAAGAATAATATTCTCCCTTCCCTTCAATCAGGTTTTCGTAAGGGTCGTGGCACAATTACGGCTTTGTTGGATGTAACTGACAATATACTGGCTGAACAAGATGCTGGTCGTGGTACTATTCTCACTCTGTTAGATTTCTCTCAGGCATTTGATAGCATAGACGTTTCTCTTTTGTTGTCGAAGTTGGCCTATTACGGACTGGATCTAAAAGCTGTTGAATGGTTCAGCAGTTATTTAAGTGATAGACATCAATCTGTTAAACTTAAGCGAAGTGATGGTACAACCACGACTTCACTTCCCTTGGCAGTGCTTCGTGGGGTACCCCAAGGATCCATACTGGGCCCCCTTCTCTTTATTATTTATAGTGCTGACTTAGTAAAGCAGATTAAACATAGTAAGTTCCATATATATGCCGATGATGTACAGTTGTATATTAGGTCGGGGAAAAAGTCTTTTCGCATAACGTAGGTATAAACTTATTATAATTTTTTTTTGACTGTACTATTTGTGTCTGGCTGGTTTTGGTAACATTAAAAAGGTTCCATTATAAAGAAAAGAAAAAAATAAAAAAAAGTTGTTTTCCGCTATTTTTCATTTGTTTTTCTCTCCGTTAAAAAGAGTGAATCTAATGAAGAAATTCGATACATTTTAAAATTTTATTATAAAAAAGGCAAAAATGCAACTCAAGCAGTGAAAAAAATTTGTGATGTTTATGGACCTGATGCAGTGTCAGTAAGAGTAGCACAAATTTGGTTCAAACGTTTTCAGTCCGGAAATTTTGATGTTAAAGATGCACCTCGCTCTGGTCGCCCTGTTACGAATAAAATGGACGCCATTTTTGAAAGAGTGGAGCAAGATCGGCATATTAGTAGGTACGATGTAGCTGAAGAACTGGGAATTGACCACAAAACAGTTTTGACCCATTTGAAGAAAGCTGGTTATACAAAAAAGCTCGATATTTGGGTGCCACATGAGCTCACTCAAAGAAACTTAATGAACCGTGTACTCATTTGCGATTCATTATTGAGACGTAATGAAACCGAGCCGTTTTTGAATTGATTGATAACTGGCGATGAAAAGTGGATCACGTACGACAAGAACGTGCGAAAAAGGTCGTGGTCGAAAGTTGGCCAGGCTTCACAGACTGTGGCCAAACCTGGCCTAACACGAAATAAGGTGATGCTGTGTGTATGGTGGGATTGGAAGGGCATTGTTTATTATGAGCTTTTACCGCCCGGCAAAACCATCGATTCTGATCTTTACTGCCAGCAACTGATGAGATTAAAGGAAGCAGTCGAGAGAAAACGGCCGGAATTGATCAACAGGAAGGGTGTGGTCTTTCATCACGATAACGCTAGACCACACACATCTTTAGCCACTCAGCAAAAATTAAGATAGTTCGACTGGGAGGTCCTAGTGCATCCACCATATAGCCCTGACCTTGCGCCTTCAGATTTTCACCTGTTTCGGTCTCTGCAGAATTCTTTAGGTTCTGTAAGGTTGACCTCAAGAGAGGACTGCCAAAACTATTTGTCCCGTTTTTTTGATCAGAAGTCCCAAAGTTTCTACAGTAACGGGATAATGTCTCTGCCCACAAAATGGCAGAAAGTTATTCAACAAAACGGTACATATATATTGTAAATAAATGTAAATAAACTTTGAAAAAAATGTCTTGACTTTTCATACAAAAATACGAAAAGACTTTTTCCCCAACCTATTATTTCTGAGGTCCCTGACAAAATATCCAGTGCCATAAAACTTCTGAATGAAGACCTAAACAGAATAGCTAACTGGTGTACTGGAAACGCTTTGACACTTAACCCCAATAAATCTAAGTTTATGGTGCTTGGATCAAAGACGCACATTCAAAAAATCATTCACAGGGGTCCAGTAGTAAGTATTATTGGTCAGCATATTAGTCAAGTTGATGAGGCTAAGAATTTGGGTGTTCTGTTTGATAGCAAATTACGTTTCGAGAGTCATGTAGAGAGTCTTGTCAAAAGCTGTTTCTATAGGTTGAAAGTTCTGTACAGAATACGCAATTTATTGTCCAGACAAGCTAGAATAAATGTTGTAGAATCGCTTGTGTTATCTCGCCTTAACTATGCAGATCTTGTTTATGGCCCACGTTTGTTATACAAATCGAACCGTCTGATTCAACGAGTCCAGAACGCATGTTGTAGATTTATTTTTGATATTCCTCCTAGAAGCCACATAACACCTTTTTTGAACAATGCATCTATTCTCAACATGGAATCGCGTAGGCAGTTGCACCTTGCTTCCTTAATGTTTGATGTCATCAATTTTAAAAATCCTAATTATCTATTTTCAAAATTAAAATTTATTAATTATAATAAGGTATTTAATCGCGAGGCTAGATCTGTACGTCCTCCTTTAAGTACGCAACATCACCGAACAGCAGCATTTACTGGCAGTTTTCGTTACCACGCAACGAAGTGCTGGAACAATATCCCTCCGCCTGTTAGAGCTCTAAAATCAAAATCAGCATTAAAAACAAAGGTAAAAGCAGTAATCTTATGCAAACAACAGATAGGAATACCGAAGCGCTTTACGTAGGTGGCGAAATCATGCCTTTTATGTTGCAAATGGCGTTCAAATAAAGAATGTACCCTGTATATCTGTGTAATGTTGTAATTTAAGTTGTTAATGAAGTTGTATTTTATGTTGTAAATGAAATTGTATTTTATGTTGTAAATGAAGTTGTATTTTATGTTGTAAATTAAATTGTATTTTTAGTTTAAGTCAGTTAATTGGTAACCGTGATCGCGGCTCTCTAGGTTGTAGCTGAAAATCAACGTTTTGCTCGCTGAGCAATACTACGTTGAGCTATGACCTTTTCGCATGAATAGAGCACACGTACAAATAATTAATTAATTTTTGTAAGTTTGATATATTTTTTTTTTCTTATATTGTTTTATGTTAATATTTTGTATGTGTGTTTATTTAGTGCAATAAACGTTTTATCTATCTATCTATCTATCTATCTTTATTCTTATTGATTCGATGACCGGTATGGTGTGGTGGCGAGTAAAAAAATGTATTTATGTATGTTTATCCGTTATTTAGTATCCACAACACAAGTTCTTAATGATACTTATCTTGGAACTAAATAAATGGTGTGACTGTCAGAAAATATTTATTTATATATTTATAATTACACCTGTACATAATAATTGTATAAAAGTCGATTGTAATTTTGTATATAAATTCTCAGTTATACTCTTGCATGTTTAAATATCCAGGTCCTGATATTGTCTTCGGTCAGGTCTATGTAGACCCCTGGGATGTTCCGACCACAGCCGAATCCAAAGGATGAAATTCCCAGCAGTCTACCAGCAGAAACTGCTCCTCCACCGCTGTCCCCCTGGAGAGAGGAGCATTTTGTTAAAAGATACTGCCATAGCTTTGTGTTGTTCGTACTGCCTCATACTTGCCTTCTAACTCAAAGGTTAACTGGTAGAGAACTCCTAGTTGCCTTAAGTTCGCCTAAATAAAAGCTTCTTATACCGACTTGGCGAGCGATATGGCGTGGTGGCGAGAATACCTACCCGCTCTCCGCTCTAAAGGTCGTAGTTTCGATTCCCACGCAAGACAAATCCTTGTGTGCATAAACATGATTATATGTTCTGGCCTGGGTGTTTTTCTATGTATATCAAGTATGTATTTACAAAAAAAGAAGTATTTATGTATGTTTATCCGTTATTTAGTAACCATAACATAAGTTCTTGGAAGTAAATTAGAACTAAATAATTGGTGTGATTGTCAGAAAATATTTATTTATTATTTTATATTACGATTATATCGTCCTACTAAGGGTCCTACTAAGACCTAAGGAGACCAGGTGCACCTGCCGATCAATGGACGAGGCTCTGGCGAACGTAACAGTTCGCGGTAAGCAGCAATAGGCTCGCCACCTATGACGTGGGACCAACTATATGATTGGCGAAGTGTGGGCGTATAATATGCCTATGCCTACCCCTTCGGAGAAACAGGCGTGAATGTATGTATGTATGTATTATTATATGAGAACATGAGTGAGGGTTCGGAAGGGGGTAGCGGGAACCGCAGCACTCTCTTTGTTGTAGTAATTTTTTAAGTAAAATCTATCTGGACTGGAAGTCGTTACGTTATAATTTCAACTTCTTGTCCCCAACGGGTACAGTGAACGACATTATACCTATACCTAGGTGGTAACATCCAAAGTGCCATAAAGATAACAATCGTCTCTGTTGTCAAGAGCGTTGGGACGTGTTCCGATTAATGATGTTTTGGATGCTAAACTATTTCACGCTGACTGTACATAAGAACTGGAAATGGAGATATGAATAAGAAAAGGGATACTTATAAGATAATAGTTAATTAGGTGACTTCTTGGCGGGACAGTGAAGCGTCATGTCTGCAGTTTTGTTTTATTTTCTAAAATTTGTGATATTTCTAACATTAATGTGTAATAACGGTGGATTATTAACCGTCAAGTGTTTGTGAATATAATATGAGTGTTGGTAAATCAAACAAAACAGTGCAATATCCCTTTTAAAATTTTTCTCCCAAGGAGTCCATGTGAGATCTCAGTATAGTCCCACATCTTTACTGAGGACTCAAGGGGCTTTGGGGAGGGTATTTCATCTTCGATTTATCATCTTGATCACCACTCATTCTTATTTACTATAAATTATATATAATTTATATATCACTTACTTGACACTGGCTAAATGTGCTAGACGCACGAAGCCATTATTTAAAATAAAGAAAGAAAGTTAATTAGGTAGGTATGTTTTTCAACAAATATTGTTGTAACGTAATTTTTTTAAGAATTCGTTAAAATACTATTACGATTTATATTTTATTTAATAATAAGTTACTTGTAGTATATATAATAATATGTACTTGCTGTGCCCTTGCAGGGTCATGTTTGTTACCTTCTATCCTTGTTAACACCCGTATATGTACAACATGAATGCAATAAAGAACTTTGAACTTCTTCTGTCGAAAGTTGCATTGACAGAAACCATGCTACCACTGTTGAAAACTATATAGACAGTTCTTGTTATATATATTTGAATTTGTTTTTGTAATTATTGTACGTACTAGTGGTTGTTAGGAAGTCAGTGGCTTCTAATATCCTGGATAGCTTTAATATTTCTCTATGAGTTGTTGAGGTCAGGCGGCAGTCGCTCCGGATAATGACTGAAATTCTGGTAAATCTGGTTCTGGTGAGCAGACCCTGGGTCTTAAATGGGTAATCCTCAAAGGTAAGCATTAAATGGGTAATATCACATTAAACTTAGCTTACCTGACAGGCATCCTTTCTCCAATCCCCTGCGCAGAACATTCTTCTGGTGAGAGTGTGATTGTACCAGGGCTTGTCCACCTCCTGGCACTGATACTCAGGAACGAACCTCAGCTTGACTTGGTGCAGCTTGTCTAAGTAGTCTCCCTATGAAAATATACGCATGGTAATTTTCAAAATCATTTATTCAAGTTTGGCTCAATAGAGCTCTTTTGAAAGTCAACTGAAAACGAACGCGCCCAGTCACTACTCACGGGCGGGAGCTTGACCGTAAAAGAACGGGCAAGAAAATCTTCAACCGGGGTTTTTTTTTCTTCAGCCTGTTACAAGAAAAGTAGTTACTAGAAGTAATCTATTAAATTGCAATGTCGCTCTGATATCTTTACACACACCTTTATTAACATAATCAATCGCCCA
The DNA here is from genome assembly GCA_949126915.1 of Musotima nitidalis. Taxonomy (NCBI): domain Eukaryota; kingdom Metazoa; phylum Arthropoda; class Insecta; order Lepidoptera; family Crambidae; genus Musotima; species Musotima nitidalis. The sequence continues at coordinate 9,280,065 of OX421439.1, read as the reverse complement.
CATAATTAACATTAATAATACCAAGAAAGAATTAACCATAGCAGTATTTAGCTCAATGTCATTATAATTATAGGCGAAGACAGCATGCAATTAAAACATTTTATACAAAAGATATAGTTTAAAAACACAATAACAAAATATTTTATATTTTTCGGTTTTCGAATATCGAAATGGGAATAAAAATATAGAAATCAAATGAAAAGAGCCGCCCAATCAATTGATCTCAATCATTGTTAAAAATGGTGGATTTTTAGACATAACGTAAGTTTCTCTATTCAGAGAATGAATTCTCCTTTAAAGTGAATTGATCACGTGTGTCAGTAGAGTCCGCTCTCCTATAACAATAAATAGTTACTTAATGCATTGCGACCTCAACAAAAAAAATTACATACCTACATAAACTTACAAAAAAAAACACTTAAAAATTCAGAAAAAATAAATAAAGATAAATATAAATATTATAAAATTTTTACTAACATTTATATATTTTCCTGTGATAATCACTCCTGTGTGTGTGAGAGAGGGAGAGAGAGTGCATATGTGCGTGTGATTAATGTTCAAGAAAATATCTTGCCTTGTTAAATTACTTAACTATGTTATGAAGTATTAAACATTACATTAATTTAGTTTTATCCACATACATACAAACAATATGCATAAATAAATATTTTCTGACAATTACACCAATTATTTAGTTCCAAGATAAGTATCATTAAGAACTTGTGTTATGGATACTAAACAACGGATAAACATAATTAAATACTTTTTTTTTGTAAATAAATACTTAATATACATAGGAAAACACCCAGACAAGAACAAATATTCATGCACACAAAGATTTGTCCTGTGTGAGAATCGAACCCACGACTTCTGGAGTGAAGTGCAGGTATACTGACCTCCACGCCATATCGGTCGTCAAAATCGAACCCTGACCAATCGTCGAAGTTGGCTACCGCTTCTTACAGTCCGCATCTATACACTATTTCACGAATGTAATAATAATAATAATTTAATAATAATAATAATAACATTTAATCCTCTGGCTAGTCACCGCCTGCCATTTACAATCATTTGAGACTGATGATGACGGCAGGTGTCCGGTAGTCTCATCTATCCATAGTCCAATTTACCCAGTCCTTCAGCTTTCAACCCAATATCCCGGCCATAGTAGATTCCATCTTATCCTAATAGTACTGCACCAACCGGGGATTGTCCTTAGGTGTATTTCTATAATGCACATAGGGATAATCGCCGGTTGGTGTCACATAACCATTAGATTAAAATTGTCTAAGGGGCCTCTACGTGTTGGCTTCGGCCCCACGCATGCCTTCCAAATGTCCGGGTCACCATTGGCCCGAGATCGGAAAAAGACAAACATAATAATAATAATGTATTTAATAAACTTAAACAACTACTACAGTATATCGCAGACTGGAGTCTCCTTTTAAGTATAAAATACCTGTGCTAGGAGACCTCGCTCTTCTTAACTATTAATTATACTAATTGTGGAAGTGTTTATATATAACTACTATTACAATATAGTTCAGGCAAGAGACTAACAATGTCAAGAGAAAAAATTAAATCTAACAAACAAAGGATTTTATTATTAACTAAAGGAAAATTGTATATATCTGTGTGTGTGTTCGTGTGTGTGTGCGTGTTCGTGTGTGTGTGTGTGTGTGTATGTGTGTATATTTGTTTTGTCATGCTTTATGTCACTTTTAATTCATAAAAGATTTTCAACGTCATCGTAACCCTTAGTTTTTAGCCAGTTCACAACAGATATCCTACATTTACGATATGTTAAGTGGTGTATATTTAACTGTTTATTTAAGAAATTATATAGAGAAGCTGATTGTCTTGAGTACTGTCTTCGTGCATAGATTGATTTAACAGAAATTACTGGTGCTACAGAATGATTTCTACGTTTTTTATGAAATACTCATCATCAGCGGCATCTGTGTCGACATTGAGTTTGGATTCATTATTTCAGCCCATTAACGTCCCACTACTGAGCACAAGCCTCCTCTCACATATCAAGGTGTGAGGGTATTGGGTCGTACTCCACCAAGCTGACCCAGTGCGGATTGGCGGAGGCAGGTGTATGGCGTCCTGCTGTTAGAATTTATCAAGCCGCCCATTAGGCCTCTAACATGGCTTAACGACTACCACATCGGCTTAACGTGCCTTCCGAAGCACGGAAGCGCTCGATATTAAATGCCTACGGTCACCTATCCAAGGACTGACCTCTGTAAACTCTGCTGTACTTCGGTGATCGTTTCCGACTACCGAGCACCGCAGAGCTACGAGCGCTTCGAGTTTGGATTACCCGTTCTAAATATCAGCAGTGACATCACAGTAGAAATTACAAAGTCGGAACGCTTGATTTCAATACAAATCGTGATACTTGCGTTATCTATTATATTTCTGTGTTTTTCTTACTTTTTCCTTAGCGTATCCCCAGCCAGCAACCAGCACATTATCATCAATGGCTCCAGTGCTGATCTTAATGGCAGAAACCCGTCTGTGAAAATGTAGCTTCTTGTATATCCTCAGGAGCTGTATGTCGTAATCGAACATGTGCTTATAGCCGTACTTTGGGTGTACTATATGCCCAATAATCTTCACCCGACGACCCCTTAGGCGGTACTCACTGCCTACTCTTATAAAGTCTTCGTTTGTACTGAAATTAAGTCAAATTCATTTATTCATAATAATACACTGGACAGCAAATAAACCGGGCCACCCGCTACCTTAAAACTCTGATTCGATTTTCTCAAAAAGTATTAACCTCAGAACTATCAAACTTACACCTACAAAAAGTGCGTATATAATACTCTCTGACGTCGATCACTTCCTTGTAGACTCACCCTGGTCTCATCAGTAAAGAGTACATTGCGCCACTGCTCTAACATCCAATCCCTATGCTCTCGAGCAAATTTAAGTCGTGCTCTACGGTAGGCTACGGTTAATTTTGGGCCTGTAGCAGCTCTCTTTGGAGCCAGATTTCGTTCAGCAAGTCTCCTTCTAGCGGTATCTGAACTTATGACCACTTGGCGTTCGTCACGCAGAATTCGTTGGACTTCAACTGCGTTGAGGCGGCGATTTCGCAAATCAGTAAGTTGGATATAACGATCATCTGCTGCTGATGTAGCCCTAGGTCTGCCCGTACATGGTCGGCGATCGAATGCTCTAGTCTCTAAGTATCTTCTGTAAGCCCGTTGTACCAAAGATCTGCTGATTCGAAGTCTCCGAGCAACTTCACGTTGCGAAACGCCTGCTTGAAGTAGTGCTACAGCTTGAGCTGCTTCTTGAGGCGTCGTATCCATAATTGACCATTGAAAATAGCAAAAATACACGCGTCTGAAGCAATTAATGGATGGCAACTAAAGAAATCATAAGAAAAATCCGAATATCCTCATTTAGAAAAAAAGAACGCTAATCGCAAACTCTAGTCAAAACAGAGCAAATCGTTGGTATTGTGTTTGTTGCTTGATTACAATGTGAATTGAGGGTACTTTGGATAAATTTGTGGTCATTTCTCAAACAACATGAAACGCACTTTTTGTAAGTGTAAGTTTGATAGTTGTGAGGTTTATACTTTTTGAGAAAATCGAATCAGAGTTCCAAGGTAGCGGGTGGCCCAGTTTATTTGCTGTCCAGTGTATATTGTGTAAGAGGTTTTTTTTTACTTACGTCGGAAACAAAATGCATTTACGCACTGCCTTCCGGCCAAAGGGGGACTGAAAGGGGGTTGTGAGACTCACCACCGGCAGACGCGACTGCCAGCAGTAATACCCACTAAAAATCATCCGACGACGCCCGCCGCTTGTTGAGAAAGAGGCGGGGGCCAGCTTCTGACACCCCGCCTGCAGCCTACGTCCCCTAGACTAAAGAAGGCGTAGATGACACGCCGCTCTTACCTTCCCGTGTGACCATAGCGTGTGTGGCCGACTTCCCGGAGGGTCCATGGTTAGACAGCAGGAGCCCCCTGCCCCCGCTGTCGAAAAAACCGGACACCACACACGCCAATCCGCAATCAGTACGCGTTGTGGAGTACAAACTGAAACCCTCTCACCTTGGTTTGTGAGGGAATTCCCGTGCTCACCAGTAGAACATTATTTAAATTGGCAAAGAGCTGAGATATAAAGTCATACTTCAATTCTAACTTTTTCAATTATTGACCCTACATATACATTATGTCATTAGTAATCCTGTGCCTCGTATGAAGTTAAAAAGTTTGTACATACATATTATCACGCCTGTTTCCCTGAAAAAGTAGCTACATTTCGCTACTTTTGGTTCCACCTAACAAGTTGCGAGCCTATTGCCGCTATATATGGAAGATATGAAGAAGGAACTACAAACTTACATATATACAATCACGCCTGTTTCCCCGACGTGGTAGGCAGAGGCATATTATACGCCCACACTTCGCCAACCACGTCATAGGTAGCGAGCCTATTGCCACTTGCTGGGCACTGTTATGTTTGCCAGAGCCTCATCTGATCGGCAGGTGCACCACTTGCTGGTGAGGGTTGGCTTGGGCTCCTCAGGTCTTGGTAGAATCCCTATACACCAAGACAGTACCTATACACCAAGTAGGAACTAATCCTGGACAGAAGGTAGAACGAGTTTTAACATACCCACAATGAGCAGACGTCAACGCCCATAGCTTGTGTATGAGCACTCCTCCACAAATGTCTCCATAGTTGACCTGGTAAGGGGCTGATTCTATACCAATTGCATGACCTCCCAGTATACTGTTAAAACATCATTATTCTTTATGACAGGAAATTAAAAAATCCCATTTGCAGTTCCTGGATCATTATCGTCGTGTCAGCCATATGAAGTCCACAGCTAAATAATTAAAGGCCTTTAAATAAATTTCCGCATGAAGCGATGCTAAAACACCTGCATCTGCCGGCTTCTCGCTGCCTTGGCCAGATCATTGGTCAAGGTTATCTAACATTCATATCTTCATAACATATCTGTCCATAAGGTACGGAGACCACTTTTCACCAGATGACCGTATGCGTGAGTACCTGGTGGAATTAAAATAACGGCATACTGCATTCATGGATTTGGCAGCCTTAATTGATATCACATTTTTCCATTTTCGAATAATTACAATATATTATATTATGGTCAGAAAAAAATCTTACGTTTCTTTCTTTCCAGCATTTTCCATTCCATTCCCTAAGTAAGACGAAAGTTATGGTTTTTGAGAGAGAAGACGAAGTTATAGATTGTGAAATTTTAATCGAAAGTGAAAAAAAGAACAAATCCGTAAAATGCACATTGGGGATCGAAATTTATGAGAGTGGAAAGTGTGAAAACGACATCGATAAAAGAGTGAATGCTGAAAGCATATTGAATGGGGCACTAAACGACTTTGTAAGCAGTCAAAAAGTGTCCGAAAAGGCACTTCCCCTACGGGAAAGAAGCGAAGCCTTCATGAGCATTAAATTAAAACCTCTTATTTCGATATTTCATATAGACAATTTCAATTTTATTTATGTGTAGTATAAAATATAAAATAAATATATAATATATATAAAATATAAGTCGAAATAAAATATTCAGTAGATTTATAAGAATAATGTCAATACCTACTTAACACACAATTCTGCAAACGCAACTTACCCGTGCACAAAAGCGTTAAGTTGAAAAATCAATTTATACACAAAACACATAAAAACGTAGCATAGCGTCATGATAAAATATTATAGTTTTTTTCCAATCATCTTTGTTTTATTTTAATATTAAAAATTGATTTCATTTATTCGATAAAATTTTATTACGCATGCCAGTTAACTATAACTTATAAATTTATGTTATATTATCATGAAATAAATAAAACCTCTCCTTTATATAATATGTGTTATAAAATATGTGCTAATTGTCAATATTATGTTTTAAAAGATGCTGATGCTAAAAAAAAATACTGGGATAATGCAATTAGCGAAATTACTAAGCATATGAGACTAGAATAGCACTTAGTCTGGTGTTCAATAGTATCGCTTTACTTTACTTTACTATGACTTAAGTGGTGCTGAACGAAGTGAAATTACTGACACTTGGGATATAATGCTGATATTATTCAAATGATTCTGAAGCTTAACAATTACTAAACACAGTTCGATACTAAAGTAATAGAATAGCGCCACGCACAATAATACAGTTGAAAAACAATTACTGTACTGAAGCTGGCGAATTTACTGAACTTACGACACTTTAGATATAACGTGGAAAGCCATCGGCTCAAGATACGAGAGCAAATTATTGGTTTTGAGGTCAGCGGCGTTCAAAAGCTTAAATAATTGAAGGAACCGACCACAGTTTATAAAATGACTGAATATGGGCAGTCTGAGTGTGGGAACCGAACCCACGACCAAAAGCGGTCTACAAGTTTGGACTTCAAAGATATTATTTATGTTGCTCATAATGTACTTCATTAGGAATTTGTTATAACACATTTTATACGTAAGGCAGTCGAAATATATAAAACAGTCAAATGAAGTAATTACTAGTTGGAATAAAAATTTAAATTTGCTATTAAAACAGCAAAAGTTGTTACCAGGGGACACCCGGGTTTGAACCGGGGACCTCTCGATCTGCAGTCGAATGCTCTACCACTGAGCTATATCCCCACTTGCGCTATGAGTTGAAATTACGATTCAATTTGTGTAGGTACAATATTTCTATCAACATGATGTAAGTTTTGCGAATATAACAAAATTTTCACAAAAATACATTACTTAATAGAATGTTAAGGGGCTGTTTCACAATGTGAATGTAATTTATTTAAAATTCCATTAAAATTTGTCTATCTCGTAACCAGACTTTGTGACGCAGGCCATTTCTTATTTCTTTATTTTGATGGAAAATTATCAAATGACCGTCTTGCGCTGAAGGTGTGTCAGACTTTTACTGACTAATAACCATCCATGTTCCTTCTTGAGCCTGCGATGCTCCAGGTCCGCTGTAACTAATTTAATTAGATATATTAATTTATTTATTTTATTTAATCTTATTAAAAGTCTCAAAAACATGGGGGGGCATGTAGGGGGCCCCGGAAGACCCTAGTGTGTTGAAAAAAAAGGTGTATGAAGTGTGTGAAGTTTGAATGGAGTTTCGGCGCGAAAGCGAAATAAGCCACATCGCAACAGTATCTTCTTCTAAAACTAGTGAAAATTCGAGTTTTTATGTGTAAAGATAGTTAATTTTTAGACATAATTTCTTGAGCAACGAACTACAAGTGTAGAAAAGTAGAATACAATTCATTTATTTATGCAATTTAGGTTACATAGTTGGATGTTGTTAACAGATAAAATTAGATTATTACTATAATTCCACCTTTTACAAAGTACACAAATGTCATTTTGTAGTATTAGGTATATATTATATAAAATTATTCATTATGGATTAAGTCAATATATTATTAGTCACAACTGAGTCAGAAAAAATGCAATAAAATTTTTAATTCTTAGATATTTGATTCTTAGGATTTATGATAACTATAATTTGTCATATTATTATAAGTATAATTCTACTTAAGTTACGAGAAAAAAAATAATTATAATAACATATGAATAATTAAAAAAAAATTGATTAGTGAATTGTGCAATAGCAAGTCAACCCGAAACATTCTGTAATTTTTTTATTAAAGAAAAATGTCATTTAAATATTTAGAAACAGTGTAGTATTCTTTGTCAATAAGGAATGTCAATAGTTCTTTTTTTTAAATGTCTTATGGCAAGAGTTTTATAGTTATCGGGGATCTTATTATAGATTCTGGGGACCATACTTTATCAGATACACAGTCAATTATATCATTCTAAGCCTTTAATATTACAGTGGGCGTGCTAGTATTTTGTCTAAAATGCATTATTTTTATCTTACTGCTATTAAGAATTAATTTATTTCTATGTAACCAGCTGTTTAAATTCTCCATTACACTGTTAATTTCATATTTACTTATGTCGGTACATTTAACAACTGCAGTATAATCATCGGCAAACATTATTATGGGATGTGCTATAGTACTAGGAAAGTTGTTTATATATAATATAATTTAGTAAATTCGCCAGAACTGCGTTAAATATAATAAGTTATCAGTTACGTTAGATTTAGAACTTATTTTGTAAATATAGGATGTAATACTAGAGTTATATATCAGGTAGGCTAGTTTATGTTATATTTAAATAATATTGTAGATTGATAATTAAAAAGATAGAATATTGTATTTATTATAAAAATTGCTATGCTATCGCATTAGGTTAAGACACCTGTAATGGTAGCATAAGATTATAAATAAATAAATAATAAAAAGCAGGGGACCCATAATGCTGCCCTATGGTACACCAGCCTTTGTGTGCTTGCAGGAGGATAGGTAGTTCTTGTTTATTCCATCTCTGTTGCATAATTTTGTAACTGAGGTGTACTGTTTCCTATTACAGGTATATCCTAATTAAATCATTTGCAGTGCCGCTAATAGTCCTGAAGATTGTCAAGAAGTATATTATGTATCACATGATCAAAGGATAGTCATAGTTATATCCATTTATACTGTACTTATATGTTGTCTCGTATCAATTGATGTCAAAATATTATTTGAAAATTCAAAAATTGCCATATTTGTGTTTATATTCCTACTGAATAGTGATATACCCACCTTTGTACTTGTTTGATTTGTATATGTGTTTCTTTGTTTTGTTGAATGTGCGATAAAGGATATATTATAATATTGCTTTGCTAATATTATTTGCTAATATAATATTGCTAATATTTTGTTATTTTTTTTACTTATTTCTGTTTCTCTCTGGTTTTACCGGAAACTTTGTAAATATATACATTAATTTATAGTAATTTTAATTTTTTAGTATAAGAGTAGTCCGAGGTGAGGGCCTGGTGATCTGTCACACAGGATTTTCCTAGTATGGACTCCAGTCTCTCACAAAGGATAATGTGTCTTCACTGTCTGTAACTACTGTTTATTTTTTGTAATCCTTTGTGAAGAGAGAAATAAAATATTCATTCATATTCATTCATTCATTGCAGTGAATTGTGATTTTCTGTGTTGACTCCAAAACTTAACAGAACCTTCAGTAAAGTCGTCACTACTTTTCTGTATGCCTTTGACTTAACTCGACTATAACGGACTTGATGTGTCTTTAACTGTGACTAAGTGACGGAAACGCTGCAAATAACTTGATTTCTTAAATTACTTGACACTGGCTCGGCGAGGGAGCCATCTACAGATCACTTCTCGTTGCAATAAAAGAATGAGCCAACTTTAATGAATATTGTATACTAAAACTACTTGCGGCATAACTACTACATAACACAAAGAAAAATCGATTTTGAAAATCCCAATTTTAGCGATCTCACATATCTCCTAACCTTAATCTTACTTTTATGTTTCTTCTGCGATGTCCATATGCAGGCACAGAAGGTATTTATTTCAGAACCATTTGAGTTCTTTTTATTAATACCAGTATAAAAAGCGCCTGACAAATATATGCAGCAAATACTCATAAAGCCTATTTACTTCGTCCTTATGGAAACATGAATCCCTTTTAGTGTTTTATTTTTAAATGTACTGAGGTATTTTAGAAATAACGCCTATGCAGAATATAGACCTCACCACAATAGAGCAAACCATTTCATAAGTAACCGGTAAGCGGCAATGGCCTCGCCACCTATTATGTGGGGCAAAATCTAGTTAGACTAGTGAGGACACCCTGGGCCCTGGGCTTAAGTTTGGGTCATCCGGGATAATATACTCTCTCTCTCGCGTACATGAGAGGAAAGATACCAAATATTATGCTACGCATACTTATGCTTAGCATACGTTTTTTTTTGTTGTTTTACCGGACCGAAAGGGGGTTGTGGGAATCACCACCGGCAGACCCGACTGCCAGCAGTTATACCCACTAAAAATCTTCCGACTACGCCCGCCGCTTGTTGAGAAAAAGGCGGGGGCCAGTACCTGGGTTGCAGCTTCTGACACCCCGCCTGCGGCCAATATCCCCCGGGCCAAAACCGGGAGGACCTCCTCAGAGAGGCGCAGTGGACGCGCCCCTCCTAAGTCCTACCTCCCCGTGCGACCATAGTGTGCGTGGCCGACTTCCCTTAGGGTCCATGGTTAGACAGCAGGTGCCCCCTGCTCCCGCCGCCTAAGACCCTCCTGGCGCTGCTGGCCGGCCCCTCCTGGCACGCCCGCTGCGCCCTCCACAGGACCTTCTTAGTTTCCCCCCCGGTAGTTAGTACTAAGAGCACCCAGAGTCGCCAATCTCTGGGTGTTACCTTTTCCCTAGCGGCTTCGCCGCCCTACCGGGAGGTACTCAGCCCCCCCACCACGACAAGGTGAACACCAGTCGAGGGGGATGCTATAGCATACTTCCGCTATCTCGATAGGTGGCAAAGTTATTGTTTCTAATTGTCTGAAGCTGTCAGAAAAAAATCATGATTGTTCCGGATTAGTTTTTTGTAATTCTCAAGAGAAAAATACATATAAAGTAACATAGGTTTCTTTTTCTTTAAATATTTTAGTAGAATCTTGTTTAGGAATAAAATTGGGATTAATAATTAATTCCTTTTGAAGATTTTTTTTCAATTTATTAAATAATCGCCATCAGTCAAACTTAATTGCCGTTGTCTGCTCGATCCAAGTCCTGACTTTGGCCACCTTGCTGTAGACCCCATAGGAGCCTGGAGTGGCGCATCCGTAGCCGAAAGACACCATGCCCAGGAGGCGATCGTACGAGACAGCTGGTCCTCCAGAATCACCCTGAATGTTAATAAAAACAAATAGATTCTGCTTTCTTTCTGGTAGTTAAGTGCTTGAAAAATTATATTTGCACTGAGACCATTTGGTCTCTCACGGCGTCTCCCATACTTTGGAGCGTGAAAAAGACATTAATGGTTGGATATGACGATGCCAGTGAATGAATGATAATAAATGCTATCGTTTTATTTTTTTTGATCCTAAAATTGCTACACAGGGATTATGTAAAACGAGGTGAAAAATATTCAAAAAATCGATGACACCTTAAGGCCTGGCGTTGTGAAAGCCTTTACTATCTATCTGCTTCTTCATACAGTACATTCTGACCTGATTGGTCTGTCTAGGCATAAACATTAACTATAGTCTTTGTAACAATATTATAAGCTTCCTAATAAGCTTAAACTATTTTAGTTTCAGCGACTGGAGGAATGATCTACTGAATTGCATCTAAGTTACGTTCAGGGCAATCATAGGGTGGCCGCCATCAGTTGGCGTGAATATAAACACTTAGATAGCTGTTCATACCACTACCACGCACCAGACTTGACGCTCCTATTTTGTACAAACTTCATCCAACGACAATGACAGAATGTTTAAGGAAATTACCTGACAAGCATCCTTTTTGCCCTCTGCAAAGCCAGCGCAAAACATTCTAGCCGTCAATGCTCCTCTAAAGTAAGGAAACGGTACATTTTGACAGTTCTCCTTCGATATTATTGGCACTCGCACTGCCCTCAACACATTGGAGTAAGGACCCTGAAACAGCACCAAAATATTTAATAATTCGTACATACATACATACATTTACGCCTGTTTCCCCGAAGGGCTAGGCAGAGGCATATTATACGCCCACACTTTGCCAATTATATAGGTGGTCCCACGTAATAGTTGGCGAGCCTATTGCCGCTTACCGGGCACTGTTATGTTTGCCAGAACCTCGTCCGTTGATCGGCAGGTACACCACTTGCAGGTGAGGTTGGCTTGGGCTCCTTAGGTCTTGGTAGGATCCCTATACACCCATGAATGATTTTGTAGTGTATACTGATCTAATGGTTTGAGCTCTCGCAGTCTGAAACTCGGTACAATTAGTAAAAGTATTTTCCTTAGTCCTCATAACAGCCTTATTTATAAAGTCCACTGCTGAACATTGGCCTTCCCAATAGATTATATTCCAATAGAGGAATTGCTCGTAGCTCTGCGGTGTTCGGTGGTTGGAAACGATCACCAAAGTACAGCAGAGTTTACAGAGGTCAGTCCTTGGATGGGTGACCGTTTGTGTGGCATTTGATATTGAGCGCTTCCGTGCTTCGGAAGGCACGTTAAGCCGTTGGTCCCGGTTATCACTAAATGTGGTAGTCGTTAAGCCATGTTAGAGGCCTCATGGGCGGCTTGATAAATTCTAACAGCAGGACGCCATACACCTGCCTCCGCCAATCCGCACTGGGTCAGCGTGGTGGAGTATGACCCAATACCCTCACACCTTGATTTGTGTGAGGAGGCTCGTGCTCAGTAGTGGGACGTTAATGGGCTGTGATGATGATGATGATGATGATGATGAGAGGAATTTGTCCATAATCAGCACGCTGGGCAGGCGGGTTGGTGATCGCAGTTCCAGCTAGTATGCAGTATGACGCTTTTCCATCATCGGGTAGGATTTCTCTTTGTCGACTCTTACGACTCCCGTGAGATGTGAGGGGGTGATGGGAGATGGGACGTGCTATTCTACCACTCGGCGCCATTTTTCTCAGTAAATGTAGTAAATTTTATTTTTATTTAACTTTTGCAAGTCAGAAATGGTAAATTCTTAATGTTAACCCGGTGCTCTAGACTTAAGTTTAGGCTTGATTGGTTTGACTTAATTTCGGTTACTTTTATTAAACCAACATTTGTGCAAATAAATGATGCAATTCTTTTCTCCCGACTCGGTCGCAACCATATTTATTCGATAACATTTCAGAATAATATTTTATAACTTTTCAGTATTTCAGATAGATAATGTAAATGTCCATTTAATTGTTAGGTCGACGCCAGAATCCATCAAACACTCGTGTATGTGTACATAAAGTCTGAAGACCTATCTCATTATTCTATTCAATATTTATATATGAAAACTCGTATGTATGATAAAATAGTACTCATTTAATATTTAAAAATGAAATTTCAATTCAGTTTATGTGCACCAACTTCAAGTCACCAATTGACGCTATCTTTAAACCTGACGGACATTTAGCGTGACCAAATGCAACAAGCTTTTCCCAATCTAATCAAATTAGACACGAGAGTAAGGCCCTGACATATTTAAGACAACGCGTGTAAGGAAATTGTAATTACTTAATAATTTGGTTTACGTAAATTCTTTGGTTTACTTAATTTCTTTGGTTTACTTCTTAATTAATTAAAAAAACCGCAGGACCTTTACGTGGTTTGATTTACTATTATTGTATCTCTCTGGATAAACCAAATAAAGAACAGATAGATGCATTAGCTTAAAGGCCGTGCCGTGGCGTTGGTGCAGTGTGTTGCCGGCCTCCCCCTCGACTGGTCTCCACCTTGCCGTGGTGGGGGGGCTGAGTACCTCCCTGTAGGGCGCAGGAGGCGCCAGGGAAAAGGTAACACCCAGAGACCGACGACTCTGGGTGCCCTTAGTACTGACTACCGGGGGAGAAACTAAGAGGGACCTGTGGAGGGCGCAGCGGGCGGGCCAGGAGGGCCCGTCAAGCAACGCCAGGAGGGTCTTAGGCAGTGGGGGCAGGGGGCCCTTGCTGTCTAACCACAAACCCTCCGAGAAGTTGGCCACACACGCTATGGTCGCACAAGGAGGTAGGAGGGGCGCGTCCACTGCGTCTCTCTGAGGTGGTCCTCCCGGGTTTGGTCCGGGGGACGTTGGCCGCGGGCGGGGTATCAGAGCTGCAACCCAGGTACTGGAAGTGCCCCAGCAGGTCCAGGCAGCGGGGGCAGGGGGCCCCTGCTGTCTAACAATGGACCCTCCGGGAAGTCGGCCACACACGCTATGGGCACACGGAGAGGTAAGAGCGGCGTGTCATCTACGCCTTCTTTAGTCTAGGGGACGTAGGCTGCAGGCGGGGTGTCAGAAGCTGGCCCCCGCCTCTTTCTCAACAAGCGGCGGGCGTCGTCGGAAGATTTTTAGTGGGTATTACTGCTGGCAGTCGTGTCTGCCGGTGGTGAGTCCCACACACCTCTCTCGGTCCCCCTTTGGCCGGGAGACAGTGCGTAAATGCATTTTGATACCGACGTAAATCAAAAAAAAAAAAAAAGTGTGTTGCCGGCCTAATAAAGCAATCCCCTTTCATCTTACGACTCGTAAGAGTCTACGAAGAGAAAATATATTCATGTCATTCTGTGTACTGGCTTAAACTGCGATCACCAACCCGCCTGCCCACCGTGGTGATTATGACCAAACACTTCCAATAGAATCAAACCTGTCGGGAGGCAAATGTTCAGCAGTGGACATTATAGGGCTGACATGATGATGATTCGCTTAATGCGTTTATGCAAATAAAAAGTTATTATCAAGAATTAGTTTTCTCGGATACCTAAACCATTGCGAAATCTACAAATTTACAACTCAATTATTATTTATATCTCTCCAAATATAATTGACAATAAAGTAAAACAAATTTTAATATACAATAGGCAATGCGGAAAAAGACACTTTGCGGCAGTATTTTTATGGTATAATTCAACTTTATGTAGGTTTTTAGACGTAATTTCATGTACACAAGTGTAGGAAAGTGGCATTACTATGAATTGTGATTTTCCGTATTGATTTTAAAACTCCATAAGACCTCTAGTAAAGTCTTCACTACTATACTAGGGCTTAACTTTGACTTTATAAATAGGTATGACATTCATAAGAGCTCTATGAAGCCAAACTTGAATTAATGTTTTTTAATTTTGACTTGACTCGATATTGACGCACCTTTCTTAAATTTAACTGTGGCTAAATCACTAAAGCGTCGCAGAAGCAATTAAATTGAAATAAATACTTGGCACTAGTAAATAATCTAACGAGTGAGCCTCTACCAAAGAAATAACAAAAAACTTACATTTTCTTCAGTGTTTCCCCAACCAGTAACAGTTACCACTTTACCAATGACCATATCCTCGATATGCGCTATTTTGACCGGTTGGATATTCTGGTCAAACTTCAAGGGTTCCTTCAGCTCGAGGAGTTGGAAGTCGAAGTCAAAAGGATGCTCCTTGGAACTGGCAGACCAGGATGGGTGGACGTAGTAGTTCTTCACATCAATCTTCTTGCCTTGATTCAGGTATTTTGAACCTACTCTTATGTAGGGTTTCTTGCTTTTGGGATTAGTAATTGTTTAAATGTGTTATTAAATAGTTATCACAAAAGATAGGTAGTAATTAAATGCTATAGCAAATTAGATATCAAAACTAAAAAACTAAAATGCCGAAACTTTGAAAAAAAAACTATTATTTATGTAAAAATCTTCTAAGATTTACAGTTTCCCTTTGATATTTTACCTAGTTGTCAATACATTGACTGCTTTCTAAATTTAAATCTTTTCGTATTTAAATAATGTTATATTTCCAAAAAACAGTTCACTGGTTATCTTCATGAAAATAATGAAAAAGTGAAGAATCATTGAATCTATACTTACTATCACTTAACTTACTATTAAACTTTGCTGTATCTTGTTTTTGTTCGCAGTGTAAGTCTTTTTTGTTATCAAAACTAACTTTAAATTTATTTACCTTAACAAGGATAACGTAAATTAATCTTACCCACAATGTCCAGCCGTGATAACCCACTTCCTATCAATGATTGCACCACCACAGTTCGTCCCATATGCAACATGGTACGGATAGAGATTGATATCAACTTCAAACCCACCAACGATTTTATCTTCACCATACATACTCAACTTGTGTTCATAATCACCTTCTCTGTCACCATTGTAATCAAATGTATCAATGTCGGGCATCTCTGTTGGTTCATCGTACTGCTCTATGTCAAGTTTCAAAAGATCTTTTCTATGTTTATTCTGATGTCGTGGTTTTTTCGGAAGATTTATTTCTAGAATTTTCTGCGTGCGTGAAGCAGATTTAGGCACTGGGATTATCAGCAAATCATATGCTGTGGAAAGATTATTAAAGGATTTAATGAATCATATGCTTTAATAATTAGGATAAAACATTTTTTTAATATTACAATTATACCATGTCGTCTAAATGCCTTGTTGTTCGATACAAAAATACATTAAATGTCAAATGTAAGTAATTAATTACATGACAAGGACTAATTATGTTGAATTTTCTGATTATTATTTACCCTACATTAAAAACACAAAAACACATTATCGTGCAGGCGTAAGCATATATTTTTTTATCTTGATTGACAACCATGCTTGAATTTAAAAATTACGCCTTTTTACACCGTATTTTTTGAAAAATAATTTCCAAATAACACTGAAACAAATTTGCAAAACAGCGTAAAATTTTAATAATCAATCAATACTAACTTTTACCAATAGTCGGGTTTATATCGAAACAGCACATCAAAACCACCACAAGAGTATGGATCCTAATCATTTTGGCTGACTATGAAATATGCTTATGAAATATTATCCTTTATCCATCACACATAGTTGATCAACGTAAGAACCGATGCTCACGGAGATTTTCTTCAATAAAACTATATTTTCATCCGAAGTCATAATTAATCGTGAAATTTCTAATGACACGGTATTATGTCTGACTGATTACAATTTTGTGTACAGTGTTTGGTTCTTTGTTGCAAAAGTCGATGCGATAAGATTTACGACTTCTGTGAGGCGTTTGATACCCAAAAGCAACTGCCTTTTCATCTGTAACTCATTATGTTACAATAGCCTTCTTTTAAGAGACATAAGTGAAAGGTTATTATTAATGTATGTAATTAATTTTGTGTTATTAACAAGCTAGTTTCTTTTCTTTTACTTGGATCTGTAACTTAATTTAATTCCGTACCGAACCTAATTTACAACTGCTTGGCTGATAGAGAGAGATCTCTCCTAGAGATAAGTCCACCTTTGTACTTTTGTTTTTAAATATTTTTTTGTAATGTCATTATGTTTTTATGTGCAATAAAGGATTAAGCTATGGTTGCTTAAGTGAAACCAATGGCGACTAATTAATTTATTCGGATTCTTTACAGGCATTTCTCTATTTTCCATTTTTTTCTATGAAATATGTTCGAGCTATGCTAGTGGGTCAATAAATTCTTTTTTATTAAAAGTTATAGTAGGATAGAAAATAGTTATAAGAAAAAAATTAGACGAAGTTATGAAAATCGACTACCAATAAAACATTTTTTTTATTAAACTAAAATGTCCTTAAATGTTTGTAACACCTAATAATTTGTACCTACATTCTTTGCAAATAAATAAATCTATTCTATTTTATTCTATTCTGTTCTAATGTTGCGTGAACTTTAGTTTAATAATATAAAACTTTTTATACCCCGAGGGTCTGCTTAAGAGTTGACTCAGAATGTCCTCATTTATGATAACTTACGTACTGGTATGATTAGATTGTCTGAAGGTCCGTTCTTACTATACATAACGCACCTTTCATACTATATGGGCCCAATTCGAAAAATCATGATTTTTGGGAAAACGCTTTTAAAGATTATTGAGCCCCTCTATTTTCACAAAATCGATAGATAGATAGATATACTATTGGCCAAGAAACATAAAAACTACAGATTACAATATTAAGAGAAAATTAAATTTAAAGCCAATCTAGGCGGTCTTATCGCTAAAAGCGACCTCTTCCAGACAACCCGACGCAAAGGAGAGAACAGGATAGCAGCAGGCAGAGCACATTAACTTTAAAAATAATAAACACATAAACTATTTGTTAAATATGAATAAAATACACAAATACATAAAATATATATATATCTATATAATATTTAAAAAACTGATAGCCGTGTGGCGCCGGCCTAGAATAGCGTCACCCCCTCTCATCTCATGGGGAGTCGTAAGAGTCGACGAAGAGAAATAGGACCGGATGATGGGCAGCAGCGCCATCCTGCGTACTGGCTGGAACTGCGATCACCAACCCGCCTGCCCAGCGTGGTGATTACGGGCAAATACCCCTAATAGAATGGCACATACACACAAACGGCCCCCAGTCCCCGGCGGCCCCGCTATTCCAGATTACGGTAGCGGTCTTGGTAACGGCGGGGCAGGGGGTGCAAAGAATCACCGGCAGAGATCCGGCTACCATCCTAAACGACTTCTGCACCTGGCAACCTACAACACACGCACACTGAGGACTGATAAGAAGATTGACGAGCTGGAAGAGGAAATAGAGCAGTTGCACTGGGACATTATCGGGTTATCTGAAGTCCGAAGACAGGGGGAGGATACGGTAATCCTCAAGTCCGGCAATCTGCTCTACCACCGGGAGGGCGACCACCTGTCCCAAGGTGGTGTCGGTTTTATAGTCCGGAAGTCCATCCGTAACAACATCGTGTCTATAAAGAGTGTGTCGACTAGGGTAGCGTACCTACTACTCAGAATCACCAAACGGTATTCGCTGAAGGTAATTCAGGTCTACGCACCGACCTCGACACACCCTGATGAGGACGTAGAGTTATTGTATGACGACATTTCTGCCGCCATACATACTTCACCAACTCACTACATGGTTGTTATGGGGGATTTCAACGCAAGGCTAGGCCAGCGAAGTGGGGACGAGCAGAAAGTGGGGCAATTTGGAGTAGGGCGAAGGAACCAAAGGGGCCAGCGGCTAGCGGATTTCATGGAGAAGGAGGGACTTTTTATGATGAACTCCTTCTTCAAGAAACCTCCGCAGAGAAAATGGACCTGGATGAGCCCTGATGGTTTCACGAGGAATGAGATAGACTTTATCATGACCACTAAGCGGCAAATATTCAATGATGTCTCTGTAATCGCTAGGGTGAAAACCGGCAGCGATCACCGAATTGTAAGAGGCACATTGAATATAAATGTCAAGCTTGAAAGGTCCCGCCTGATGAAGTCTACGCTCCGACCCTCAGTTGCCCATATTCAAAACCCCGAGTACTTTCAGATCGAGCTTCAAAATCGCTTCACAGATCTAGAGGACTGCGTGTCCGTCGACGACTTAAGTAGCGGGCTAGTTGAGACTGTCCACGCGGTGGGGTCCAAATTTTACAAGACCAGACCCCGAAATAAAACCCAAAAATTATCGACTGAGACTCTTGATCTCATGGAAGCACGACGACATATGCGATTGCAGTCTTCAGCAGATGCATTCTCTTACCGGCGTATCAATAGACAGATCACGAAATCCTTGCGACTTGATATTCGCAGATTCAGTACTACGTGTATTGAAAATGCAATAGAGAGGAACAAGGGTTCGAAAGTGTTCGCACGAGATCTGTCTATTGGCCAGAGTCAGTTAACGCAGCTGAAGACCAACAAGGGCAATCTAGTCACGTCGAAACCTGAGATCATGAGGGAAATCGAAGGGTTTTATGGGCAGTTATATACTAGTACGCAGGATCCCGCTACTTGTTTGGCTAAAGATCCTAGAGCCAAACTAACCAGGCACTACACCGAAGACATCCCGGACGTCAGCCTATACGAGATTAGGATGGCCCTGAAACAGCTGAAGAACAACAAGGCACCGGGTGAAGACGGGATGACAGCAGAGCTTCTGAGAGCGGGTGGTACACCGGTACTAAAGGTACTTCAGAGGCTCTTTAACACCGTCATCCTCGAGGGACGTACGCCACAGGCGTGGGCCAGTGGCGTGGTTGTACTTTTCTTCAAAAAAGGTGACAAATCTCTTTTGAAGAATTATAGGCCAATCACGCTACTGAGCCACGTCTATAAGTTGTTTTCACGGGTCATCACGAACCGTCTCGGTCATAGGTTTGACGACTTCCAGCCTCCCGAACAAGCCGGTTTCCGAAAAGGCTTTTCAACCATGGACCACATACATACGCTGCGGCAGGTTATACAGAAGACCGAGGAGTATAACCAGCCACTTTGCTTAGCGTTTGTGGACTATGAAAAGGCCTTCGATTCGATCGAGACTTGGGCAGTGTTTCAGTCCCTGCAGCGATGCCGCATTGACCATCGGTATATTGAAGTGTTGAGAAGTTTATACAAAAACGCCACCATGTCCGTACGCGTACTAGACCAGCACACGAATCCTATCCTCCTGCGGAAGGGCGTGAGACAGGGAGATGTCATATCCCCGAAACTGTTCACTGCTGCCCTGGAGGATGTTTTCAAAATGCTGGACTGGGGAAACTACGGCATCAACATAAATGGCGAGTATATGTCTCACCTTCGATTTGCCGACGATATAGTGGTCATAGCGGAGTCGCTTGTGGATCTGGGCACAATGCTCGAAGACCTCGACAGAGCTTCCCAAAGGGTAGGTCTCAAAATGAACATGGACAAGACGAAAATTATGTCGAATGTCCATGTTAAGCCTACCCCAATAATTATTGGAGGCTCGGCTCTCGAAGTTGTCGACGAATATGTATACCTGGGACAAAAAGTCCAAATGGGTAGGTCCAACTTCGAGAAAGAGGTCAATCGTCGAATCCAGCTCGGTTGGGCTGCGTTCGGGAAACTGCGCTATATCTTCTCGTCAAAAATACCTCAGTGTCTTAAGACAAAAGTCTTTAACCAGTGTGTGTTGCCAGTGATGACGTACGGTACTGAGACTTGGTGCCTGACTATGGGCCTCATTAGAAAGCTCAAAGTCGCTCAGCGTGCAATGGAGAGAGCTATGCTCGGAGTGTCCCTACGTGATCGAATCAGAAATGAGGAAATCCGTAGGAGGACTGGAGTGACCGACATAGCGAGGCGAGTTTGCAGGCTGAAGTGGCAATGGGCGGGGCACATAGCTCGAAGAACCGACGACCGATGGGGCGCCAAGGTTCTGCAATGGCGACCGCGAACCGGTAAACGTAGTAGAGGACGGCCTCCCACGCGATGGACCGATGATCTGGTCAAGGCGGCGGGAGGCCGATGGATGCAGGCGACTCAGGATCGCTCAATGTGGAAATCTATTGGGGAGGCCTATGTTCAGCAGTGGACGTCAGATGGCTGAGATGATGATGATGATGATGATGATACAAACAACTAATCAGATATATTCAAAAAGTAAGACTTCACCCGCTCCTTAAAAGAATTTAATATCATAACTAAATTAAAATTTGTTTTGAGATGTGCCCCTATAGTAGATAAGCTGCTTAATACTTTTGCCGTGTGGCCGCCTAGAATAGCATCATCCCCTCTCATCTCATGGGGAGTCGTAAAAGTCCATGAAGAGAAATTCTACCGTATGATGGGCAGCGGCGTCATCCTGCGTACTGGCTGGAACTGCGATCACCAACCAGCCCAGCGTAGTAATTATGGGCAGATACCCCTAATAGAATGAAAACATTTGGGGAGGCCTATGTTCAGCAGTGGACTTTCAATGGTTGAAAATGATAAGGGCCGTTCTGGTTTAGAGGACACTAGGTTCAAACCTCGCCTTTATTGCCTACTATAGACGTGAACATACTCGTGAGTCGTGACACCAGCGCTTTTATTTTACCACGAAAGTTTAAGGAAGTTATTAATTATGTTGATACCACATTATACGAAGTTGACACCAAGATAGTTTTAATCAAGAATCTATAATTTAAGCTATTTTGATTAAATCTCATTATTATCGAAATACGTCGTTATTTTAGTCAAACAAAATACTCGCCAGGTAAAAGTTAACAAGAGTACTGTGAAATGGATTGTATAGTATTCAAAAGTACAGAATAAAACTATTGTTTTATGAAATGTAGGATTGAATAAACAAGTATAATTGTTTCTAGTTTTATATTTTACTAAGGTGTTTGATAGATGTCGCTAGCTCTGCGCAAGTATCAATTGTAAATATTAAATGATATTATGATAACAATAAACATTAACTAAGAAAATAACTTATAAATAAATAATACGAAGATAATAGTAATAGTGAATTTGCTTTTAAAGGTTCATTAATTATTATTACGCATTTTCAAATTTTTAAGTATTAAGCTATAAGACATAACAATAAAAATTACGATACAAAATTTTGTGATAAAACTAATATTAATCAACACAGTTAACTTACTCGCTACAATGCTGCCATCTAGGTCGTGACTTATGAAGTAATCTATAACTCATTATTATGAAATAAGTATATACTTTTGATATTATAATGTATGTCAGATACTTCAAAGATATCCTATTATATTAACTTGCTTTCCCTGTACTCGTGCAAACTAAGTTGAATTCTTGTGACATTTCACCTAGCGCCATCTAGTGGGGAATAGCGGTACTAATTGAAAAGCTTAATAGTAACAATTTAATTTTGTTGTTCAACAATCTAAGTTTGTTTCTTGTTATAATAGTAACAAGCATAGAAATAATTAAAACAAACTATTATCTAACCTGATAGATAGATAGATATGTGCTGAGATGTGTGTGCAGGCTGATTTCAGCACATCTAGGGAAGTAACAGCGCGTGTTCTTTCTCCTGGTTGCCGGCGAAGGATTAGGTCAGCCTGAGTATTTGTCTCATTAACTCTTTTCATGGTCTCCTTTTGCGTTATCACTAACTCGAAAAAAGAAGCGAAGGCTTGCCTGTACACTTCCAAACACTGAGGCTAATAAGCTCTGAAGCGACATATTATTTCCTATCACCTTTATCATTTCCAGGCGCTGCTCAGTCCAAGCTCACACCAGGGTTTTTTTTTTCGGATGGAAAATTTAATCACCTTCTGTGGATGGAGCGGGAGGGTGTGTCAGAGTTTAACTGACTAAACGCCATCCATGTTCCTTCTTAAGTCTGTTACGTCACACTGTTACTGAAGACTAAAGGGATTTAGGGGAGGGCATCTCATTTACTAATTTTAAATTATAACAATCTATGTCGGTAATTGGTTTATAGTTTTGCTCTTGAGTTTGTCATCTAAATGCGTTGTTTTCATCACTTAAGCTTATTAATGACGTACTACTGAGCACGGGCAAGCTTATAGGTATTATCGCTTGCTCCGTGCCTCGGAAAGCAAGTGAAGCCGTTGGTGCCAGCTGTCATGAACATCTATGGCAGTCGTTGTTAGGAAGTCAGTGCCTTCTAACATCCTGACAGTTGGTTTAATCATAGAATGATATTTCCCTCTGGGTTGCGGAGGAAAGACAGCAGTCGCTCCATGCAATAGCTGATATTCAGCTTAAGTCTAGGTCAACTGGGATATTGCTAGGATATGATGACTGCGCACGGGCAAGCTAGCTGAAGTGACAGTCGGCAGTGCACACTGCTCCCCCCCCCGGAAAGGTCCACCTTGGCATGGTGGGGGGCTGAGTAGCTCCCGGAGGCCGGGAAAAGGTTGGTGACTCTGGGTGCCCTTAGTACTGACTACGAGGGGGGCTGCGGGGGCAGGGGGGCTGCGGGGGCAGGGGGCCCCTGCTGTCTAAGACCATCCTGCCACACCCGTCTCGGTCCCCCTTTGGCCGGAAGCCAGTGCGTAAATGCATTTTGCTACCGACGTACAAAAAAAAGGGCACATTGCTGGAAAATCTGACGGCCATTGGTTCAGAAAAGTTCTGCAATGGAGACCCTTTGATAGGTAACGTAGCATGGGACCTCCATCTGCCAGATGGACGGGCGACCTGACAAAGGCCGCCTGCAATCGGTCTCATTGGAAGCAAATGGGGGAGGCCTATGTCCAACAGTGGACGTCTTTGGGCTGTTGATGATGATGACTGAGCACGGCGTGGTCGTAGCAGCGCGGTGCTAGGTTGCAATAATGAGTTCACAGTGATCAGTCCTTGGACTGGTGACCGTTTATGTGGACTTTATATATAATAATGGTGCATCTGCCGATCAACGGACGAGGCGCCAGCGAACATACAAGTTGCCGGTAAGCGACTATAGGTTCGCCACCTATTATGTGGAACCAACAATATAACTTGCGAAATGTGGGCGTATCATATGCCTCTGCCTACCCCTTCTTTTTCTTGCCAGTTCTTCTTAAAGAGCAGTGGCTCGGAACTGGCACTTAGAGTCACTTACGCATTAATATTTTTTTTGATTTTAATTGTATTGTTGCATGTAAGTGAATCTAAGTTTCGGGATTTCAGTGTAAAATCATATTGCGATTGTTTGTTATATTTAATTTTGACGTTTTCAAGTATGTACTATGAAATAGTTTCGGAAATAAAAGTATTTAAAGTATGTTATAAGCAATATTAAATGTCTATTTTATCCTGTCTGAATGCCTTACCAGATATCATTAAGCTGTAACATAGGTATGAGTTGCGAGAAAATCAAAATAGTCCCAAAACTAAGCTTCCATTTATATATATATATATATATAGCACAATCACATTAAGCTTACAAATTAAAAACCTGCCTGGTTCCTCGTGTAGGTCAAATCTCCTTTTACTCCTGAAATTCCCCTCTTATAACTCCGATTTCTTTTCCTATTCGTTTTCTGTGCATGCGGTTAGGCTGCGGAATGCGTTGCCAGTCATTATTCGCACTTCCAAAAGTATTTTCATTTTTAAGAAGGCAATAAAGGAACACTTCCTTGCTTCCTGCTAGCTGTAAATGTTTGTCTAATTGCTTAATTTTAGTAGGTTATTGTTTGATTTTAGTTTTTTATTGTTGTTTTATTTGAGTTTGTTTTGTGACGTATTTCGTGCACGTGTCTACTTTGTATATGTTTTTTCCTTTTTTCGGTCTGCTGGAAGAAATTCCTTTTAGGGATAAGCAGTGCCGTTGTACCTACATGTATTTCATAACTTTTATCTTTGTGTGTTCCTATTGTGCATAAATTGTTAAATAAATAAATAAAAGCTAATTTTTTCAACGGTTTTACATTTGATACGGATAACAATTACGGTGTACATAAAATTTACTAAAATGAAAGTACGTAGTATTTTTAAAATACCTATTGCACTTAACTATTTTCTATAAATATGGAATGTTAAACTATGTAAACTATGAAGTAAATAAACTATAGCTATGTGTAATAGTTATTTAAATACTGGGAAGTTAAGAGGAAGCAAAGGTTCTACATTACTAAATATGTCAACGTTTTTATCGCGACTTTGGAGAGTTTTGATGACCGATATCGCACCTTCAGTAGGCATAATTGTCAAAAATTGTGAAATTTTGTTAGGTATGCAAGGGTGTTTTCAAAGTGCCTTTTAACTGGTTGGACAAAGACACCATAATGTAAAGGAGAATTACTTTAGAGTAGGTAATATTAACTATAAACAAGATCGCATTGAGCGCAAAAAAAATCTTAAAATGGCTCTCCTGTAAAATTGCAAACACTGCAATTATGCCCTTGTCTTACCGAAGATGCGATATGGCGAGGTGGCAAGCATACCCGCACTCCGCTCCCGAGTGGGTTCGATTCCCACACAGGACAAATCTTTGTGTGCAAACATAAATATATGTTCTGGTCTGGGTGTTTTCCAATGTATATTAAATATATATTTACAAAATAAAAAGGATTTATGTATGTTTATCCGTTATTTAGTGTCCATTACACAAGTTCTCAATGATACTTATATTGGAACTAAGTATTTGGTGTAAATGACCGAAATATTTATATTTATATATTGTACTGGTCAAGGATTCTGTTAATAGGTGATTTACGACCGAAATTGGTCCTAGAAAAATTCGTATGTCATTTCTTATCAATTTTATGTCTAGAATAAGATAGGTATACTCTTTCTACCTATCTTCTATAAACAGTACCTTTAGCTATGCAGAAGATAGTTGCAATGTATTATATCTATATAAACTAAAATAAATTAAAATATATCAATCTTTTTATTTGCAATAAAACCAACATAATACTCCAATATTCAATATATTTGATTAAGTTGGGTTAGAACTGTAAACAGCAAAAAGAGTTGCCCCCTAACCCGTCTGGGCCCTAAGCTTATGCTAAGGGCCCAGATGTACGCAGATTTGGCTTAATATCATTTGCCACACATAGGTATAATAATAGGTTGGGGAAAAAGTCTTTTCGTATTTTTGTATGAAAAGTCAAGACATTTTTTTCAAAGTTTATTTACATTTATTTACAATATATATGTACCGTTTTGTTGAATAACTTTCTGCCATTTTGTGGGCAGAGACATTATCCCGTTACTGTAGAAACTTTGGGACTTCTGATCAAAAAAACGGGACAAATAGTTTTGGCAGTCCTCTCTTGACCTTACAGAACCTAAAGAATTCTGCAGAGACCGAAACAGGTGAAAATCTGAAGGCGCAAGGTCAGGGCTATATGGTGGATGCACTAGGACCTCCCAGTCGAACTCTCTTAATTTTTGCTGAGTGGCTAAAGATGTGTGTGGTCTAGCGTTATCGTGATGAAAGACCACACCCTTCCTGTTGATCAATTCCGGCCGTTTTCTCTCGACTGCTTCCTTTAATCTTATCAGTTGCTGGCAGTAAAGATCAGAATCGATGGTTTTGCCGGGCGGTAAAAGCTCATAATAAACAATGCCCTTCCAATCCCACCATACACACAGCATCACCTTATTTCGTGTTAGGCCAGGTTTGGCCACAGTTTGCCAGTTTGCCAGTTGGACAGGTTTCTGTGAAGCCTGGCCAACTTTCGACCACGACCTTTTTCGCACGTTCTTGTCGTACGTGATCCACTTTTCATCGCCAGTTATCAATCTCTTCAAAAACGGCTCGGTTTCATTACGTCTCAATAATGAATCGCAAATGAGTACACGGTTCATTAAGTTTCTTTGAGTGAGCTCGTGTGGCACCTAAAATATCGAGCTTTTTTGTATAACCAGCTTTCTTCAAATGGGTCAAAACTGTTTTGTGGTCAATTCCCAGTTCTTCAGCTACATCGTAACTACTAATATGCCGATCTTGCTCCACTCTTTCAAAAATGGCGTCTATTTTATTCGTAACAGGGCGACCAGAGCGAGGTGCATCTTTAACATCAAAATTTCCGGACTGAAAACGTTTAAACCAAATTTGTGCTACTCTTACTGACACTGCATCAGGTCCATAAACATCACAAATTTTTTTCACTGCTTGAGTTGCATTTTTGCCTTTTTCATAATAAATTTTAAAATGTATCGAATTTCTTCATTAGATTCACTCATTTTTACGGAGAGAAAAACAAATGAAAAATAGCGGGAAACAACTTTTTTTTATTTTTTTCTTTTCTTTATAATGGAACCTTTTTAATGTTACCAAAACCAGCCAGACACAAATAGTACAGTCAAAAAAATTTCATAATAAGTTTATACCTACGTTATGCGAAAAGACTTTTTCCCCGATCTAATATAAATTAAAAAATAAATGAAAGCCAGTACCTCAAGCCGCAAACTTTAAGAAACAAAAAAAGTAGAATCAGCCAAAAGTCTCCCGAGTAAATAGGGCCCAGAGGGGACGGGGGGGCTAGGGTGGATGAATACATAATGAAATTTCGCCCCTACCGTCCGTTAATCAAAAACTGCTGCAGCGCTGGAAAGACGCAAGAAAATGGAAATTTTCCTACCCTCCTTTTTCCTGTTAAAGCTTTGCCTCCCCGAGTCTGAGAGGTTGGACACCCCCCTTCTTGAGCGGATGGTATGGAGAAGGCTTTATTATAATTGGTTTATTTTAACTGTATGTGAGTTGTAACTACACCTGTATGTATTTCTATTAAAGCTGTATACACATATTAAATATTATTTAAGGTTCCACTTTTTACATGTAATATTAAAGAGATTGCAAATGCAAAACTTCAAATCATAAAAAAATTACATTTTTATCAAATTATTACGCATTCCACGGCTAAAATATAGCACTGTAAAGGCACAATTGAAATGAAGTCTGCGTCTGTTTATGCGTTAAATAAAGCCTTAGACTGTAGAGACAAGCATTGTTTGTTAACATGTAAAATTTTGAAATTACTTGTTGAACTGATGCGATATAGATGCTAGAAAATAGCATCCGGAAAATGCCAACTGGTAATTATTTCACACCCACAGTTCCTAATTGAACTGATAGAGGGAACCACGAAGTAACAAGAAAGTATCACCTCCCCAGAAGAATACATCATCATATATCATCCTAATATTAACCTGGTTGTGCCCTAGACTAATGCTTAGGGCCCATGGACTTTGCAGATGTGTTCGAAATTACCGCAGCCCCGGGACATAGCATGACGGGACGGGCATAGCGAGGCAGAGCACGTTTTCCAACATTGTTCCCAGTTGTTGACAATACTGCCGTAATCGTCTGACCATATATTAGGAAGCTGTAGTGGATGACACTAACGCTGGTCCACCATATACTGACCAGATCATTTTTTGGGGTGAAATTTCGCTAGGACAAGATTTGGCCGGTTCACCAGGGTTCAACCACAGTGATGAGCGCTTCAAATTATCGTTTAGGATCATCATTAATCCTTCGAGCCAACTGCTCTTATTTATTATCACATTCAGAACACGAATAGACAAACTTTAAATTAAATTGGATTTAATAGCCAAACGCCAAATTTTTTTGATCAAAGTGGCCAGTTCGATAGTTCGTTATTTCTTAAGTAAGGATCTAATACTAATAGTATCTGGTTCTAGATTCGTATACATTATACTTTGTACAAATTTTAGTAGTTATTGATTTGTATTTACGTCAACATTGCACAGAACAGTCCTGTCAGAATCCCTATCCTTACTTAATATTATAAATGCGAAAGTAACTCTGTCTGTCTGTCTGTCTGTCTGTTACTCTTTCACGCCAAAACTACTGAACGGATTTGAATGAAATTTGGCATACAGATGGTCTAGACTCTAGACCCTGAGAAAGAACATAGGCTACTTTTTATTTCGAAAAGGGGGTTGTAAAGGGTTAAAAAGGAGAGGGAGTGAAAAGTTGTATGGGATTTCTTAATTTTAAAAGATAAAACCATGAAACTTAATATTTAAGCACTTGATAGGAAATAAATAAACATTTGTTCTAGCGTTTTTGAAATTTCGTCCTGTGAGAGATGAAATAGGGGTTGAAAGTTTGTATGAAATTCGAAATTTTTGAAAATAAAAATATAACATTTTGTATTTAGGTACTAAATAATAAACAAAAAATCGTTTGTTCTAGCATTTTGAATTTTTTACCAATATGGGGGTGAAATAGGGGTTGAATGTTTTTATGGGTGTTCTTCATTTTTGAAGATAAAACCATGAAACTTGGTACGTAGGTCTCTTAGGATGTGCAGAGATTTTCTATAAACGGAATTCTCGAAATTCGAGCGGAACGGAACGGATTCGGCACGGAAACTACGACGCCAAACTATTCTAGGAACATGATATTTAAAAATTTTGGGTGTATCAAGTTTAAAAAATATTTTGGCTTTTGAAGTTAAAGTTCCTTTTAACGAATTCTCTGCATCGCCGCCGCTGATATCTACTATACCTACTAATGATTCTTATTAAATAATAAAAATGCTACCCAAAGATACTATTCCACGCGGACGAAGTCGCGGGTAACAGCTAGTATAGTATAAAACAAAGTCTTTTCCGCTGTCTGTCCTCAGCCTAAGTATGCCTCTATAGGCAAGAGCTAGTAAACCCTCCGCGTAACAGTCTTCCTGTATGACTAGAAATTTAAAGACTGATGAGCTAAGAGCAATAGTCATGACCTGGCAGGCATCAGCCCAGCATGATATTAGTTCTTATAAACAAGCATGATTCCATGTGGTTACAATACCTCTAGGTGTCGTAAAATGGCAGGTATCAGCACAACACGATATTAGTCCTTTTATTTTTTAAATATATTAAATATACTACATAGTATATAGTATCTTATAGTATTTATTCTTTTAAGAAAGCAAGATTCCATGTGGTTCCAATACCTCTAGGTGTCCTAGAAGGCGACCAGGAAAATAGGATTTGGCTCAGTGTCAATGAGGGTGCTGGGGTGAAATGAGTCTGTAAATGAGGGTTTTATCAATGGATCTTAGTAGTAAAAGTGAACTTTAATACAATTATCTAGATCCCTCTTAATTAGTTGTTTTTATATATAAATATGTACAAGTCAAAAATTACATAAACATGTAGGCCAGATATACTTGTTTGAGAACAGAGGTAGACATTCATCAGGGAGACATTCACGCCTGTTTCCCCGAAGGGATAGGCAGCGGCATGTTATACGCCCACCCTTCGCTAATTATGAAGTAGGTCCGTACGTAATAGGTGGCGAGCCTATTGCCGCTTACCGGGCACTGTAATGTTCGCCAGAGCGTCGTCCGTTGATTGGCAGGTCCACCACTTGCAGGTGAGGTTGGTTTAAGCTCCTTAGGTCTTGGTAGGATCCCTATACAACATTATAATATAATAATTATTATACTAGTAGAAGCTTCCTCCTTATTCGCCTGCCGCCCCGCCTGCAGCGCCCGTCCCAGCTCGAATGCAAATTTTATAACGCCACCCGCTTTCTTATAGGCATTGTCGTAAACCCCTCGCCTCTTCTCCGCTGACGGTCATTTGTTTCATTCTTACTCACCAACGGCTTCGGAATTTAATTGTTATTCTCTTTACTAGGCTGTATATTATTAGGCTGTATACTTGAAGAAATAAGTATTTATTCACTACTATTATAGTAATTCCTTTTATTTTAATTGTTTTTTTGCACCAACGGGGAAAAGAAACATGTTTCATTTTCTAAAAGTGGTTCAAACCACCACTGTTGATGTTATATAGAACCTGAGACCATTATTTTTAGACATTCTAACTTAACAACGGCTTCGGAATTTGATTGTTGTTATCTTCACTATTCTTTATATTATAAGGCTGTACATTACTAGCCTGTATATTATGCAGTTGTACTTTGCATCAAGTCAATTGTTTAATTTAACAGAATGAACTTGAAATTAACCCCTATATGCCCAGAACTATTTAGGTCTCAGATTTTTATGAAATTTGGCATATTTACTCTATATAGGTCTATAATCACGAACCAAAATAAGTTTTTTGATTTCAGTGTTTGTAACAATGTTTTTTTTAGTCGGTCGAAAACGACCGCCTGGGCATATATGAGACTAGAATATAGGTTTTTATAGTAAGCAGTGTTTTCAAATAAAAGTCGTGTTTATTATAGAATCAGTTTATAAAATTGAACAAATTAGAGCAAACAGTATGTAATAATCATATTTGTTTTATTAATGAACTTAAATAATAACATAGTACAATTTAGGCATGAAATCCTGCAAAGCACTTGTCATGGAGATCCACACCGCACTTGCTGCATTTCTTCACAGTTTTGTTTTTACATACTGCACAATTTCTTCGAATCTGTCCTGTGAAGATCAAATGATCAGCACCATGTCGCCTTACACTGAGTGGTACATAAGAGGGCAATGGGCATGTTCAAGGTAGGTTCGAGGAGATCCATATTTTAAAAGTGAATTTCTAGCAATTGACCTTCGAAACTCCAAAGTATCTATAGATGCTCCGAGTGATCTCAGAGCAAGGTTGATGGCGACATCAATCAACCATGTCAAAATACATGAGTAAGAGCAAGGGAGCAAGTAATTGGTGCCTGTTCAGCCGGTCAATATTTCCACTGTCTTTATCCCCAGAGTCACCGTCAGATATTTTGCCATCCTGAGGTGGATCCAGGAAGACATTGATATTTTGGAAGTCACAATTATCGTCCAACTCTTCTAAGTAGTCGGCTATTTCGTTTGTTGTAAGCTTGTGGCGAGACCTAGTCAACAAACAATCATAGGTTTACTACACAGTACAGTCATCATTATGCCCAGCCGGTCGTTATCGACCAACAAACATTTTCTAACAAATAACAGAGCACATATTTTTTTTAGTTATTTACCTTGGAAATATATTCAATTCAATATTTCATGCGCAATAATCGTTCAAAACAAAATACATAAATAAATACTTACATTTTTGTAAGACTCGGTGCACTAATTTCAACAAAACTAACTGTGATATTGAATGTCAAATTTGAAAAAAAGCATCGGCTAACGAACGCAGTAACTGTTAAATTTTACTAGGAAGTTCTGTTAACATTATTAAGATGGCGCTAAAACAGAAATTAAACGTATAGTTTTTGCTTTATAGGCTTCGCAAGAGAACATGTACCATTGGGTCGTTTTCGTGCCTCTGGGCATATATGGGTTAAGGTGTTTTTTATTTCCCTTTGTCGGATTTAAGGACGAGGAAAACATAAACATGCACTGAACTTGTGTATGAATAATTATAGTTAGGCTGCTTGTAATAAGTACATTCTTTCATAAATTTAATCCCGTGCACAAATTTCAGAGACAATTGCTAGGGTTAGGAAAGATTCCTTAAGGTATTAAGCATTTTATTTTTCACCGCACAAAACTGCAAAAGTATTGTTAATTATTGAGCTCGATCTCACGAACTCACATGAATAAGATGACGGTTACATAAAAAGTAATCATCATTTCAGCCCATTAACGTCCCACTACTGAGCACGAGCCTCCTATCACATATCAAGGTGTGAGGGTATTGGGTCATTCTCCACCACGCTGACCCAGTGCGGATTGGCGGAGACAGGTGTATGGCGTCCTGCTGTTAGAATTTATCAAGCCGCCCATGAGGCCTCTAACATGGCTTAACGACTACCACATTTAGTGATAACCGGGACCAACGGCTTAACGTGCCTTCCGAAGCACGGAAGCGCTCGATATCAAATGCCACACAAACGGTCACCCATCCAAGGACTTACCTCTGTAAACTCTGCTGTACTTTGGTGATTGTTTCCGACCCCCGAGCACCGCAGAGCTACGAGCGCTTCAATATAAAAAGTAATACATGCGTCTTATTAGGCACCTCGAAATCCATTACGGTTATTATTGACAGTAGTACAGTAACCATTACTTGCTTTATTCAGCGTCGAATCACCTACAGTCATACAGACCCGTAGATGGAAACGGTAAGATATGACATAAAGTGAAAGCGACTGTGATTGATTTAAAATAACACGCAATAAGTTACCTTCTGTTGCGTGACAGCTTTCTGACAACAAGACTGTAAAAACTCCTTGGAAAAAATACTCTTTGTTACCTATGGCGGTGTTTCTTTTTTACTCACGATTTCAATAAATTTATTTTTGATTTGAGAGGAGGTGGCGAGGCAGGTGTGTGGCGTACTCATAGAAATCTAAATTGAGTGAAAGTGTTACACTAGAATAGGACATGATAAAGGACATACCCGTGTAAAACTATCGGAACACATGTCGCAATTTGAAAATTTATGTTCGAGATTGACGATGCTATCGTTCACTACGGACCACAAGTTATTCTTGAACACAGTACATTGATCGTTTGTATTAAGATACGATTCAGAAAAACAAACGCAATTGGCAATGTATTTAATAATACTGGATGCACTGGTGTCAAACGATACACCTTCTGGGTCAGAACTCCAGCGACTGCACTTCTATCGTTATATTTTTACGATTTCTATGGGCTTAGTGCTTAAAAATGGGTTCATGACTACCACATGTTGTGATAACCGGGCCCAACTGTTTAACGTGGCTACGATGTTAAATGCCAAACAAACGGTCACCCATCCAGGGACTAGCCTCAGTGAACTTTGCTTTACTTCGGTGATCGTTTCCAATCAACTAACACCTATTACCTAGCTACCAGTACTATTTCTTAAGATAATGTTAAGTGTGTAAGGAAATAGATTCAGCCTTCCTTATTTTTAATTAAATTTTTTTGCAGTTTTATTTTTATCATCATCACAGCCAAATGACGTCCACTGCTGAACCTGCTTCCCAATAGATTTTCACATTGAGCGATCCTGAGGCGCCTGCATCCATCGGCTTCCCGTCACCTTGACCAGATTTTCGGTTCATCAGGTGGGAAGCCGTCACGTTATCTCTACTACGTTTGTTCGTGGTCGCAATTAAAGATCTTAATGCTCATCAGCCGTAGGTTCTTCGAACTATATGCCCCGCCCATTGCCACTTTAGCTTGAAAACTTGCCTCGCTATGTCGGTCACTCCAGTTTTTTATTTTTATAATTGAGACGTCTAGTTTCAAAACCCACTAAAACGTATTTCGAAAAAAAAATATTAGCGGACTTTAAAGGAACTGGCATTGTTATGGCGGTGTTTGCAACGAATTTGGATTTTTGTCAGCTAATATGAAGGGGTTATAGTGGTTTTTGTTGAATTAAATTCAGCAAATTAAATTAGCATTGAATAAGGTTTATATTCAAAAGAAAACATATTTTTTTCGAATTACGTTTTAGCGGGTTTTGAATCTAGAACTAATGATTTTGGATTTGACCACAGATAACGCCAATGCATGTGTCCGAATCCCGACCAATCGTCGGGGTTTTCCGCCATTAGATACTTACAGTCAGCGCGCTTTATTGTTAAAGTCAAAATTTGAAAAATCTATTCAAATTTTGCTCATCACAGCTCTTATGAAAGAAAAATAAATCTTAAGCGCGCCCATTTACTGCGGGCAAAATCATCAGATTAGGTTTAGTTAATAAGTTTGATGCTCCAATTATTAGGCACTTTGTGTATGTATTAGTGCATCAAAAGCCACGGCTATAAATTTGTTAAAATTTTGTTTTTTTTTTTAAATTTGTGTTGTCTTTACTAACAATAGTCTTTAAGTTGTGTAAATTACTAACAATTGGACCATTGTTGTCAAATAAATGATTTTAATTATTATGTTTGTCTTTTTCCGATCTCGGGCCAATGGTGAACCGGACATTTGAAAGGCATGCGTG
The DNA here is from genome assembly GCA_949126915.1 of Musotima nitidalis. Taxonomy (NCBI): domain Eukaryota; kingdom Metazoa; phylum Arthropoda; class Insecta; order Lepidoptera; family Crambidae; genus Musotima; species Musotima nitidalis. The sequence goes on along the minus strand of OX421439.1, from coordinate 9,245,490 downwards.
GGACCAAAGCCAACACGTAGAGGCCCCTTAGACAATTTTAATCTAATGGTTATGTGACACCAACAATTATTATTATTATTATTTATTCCGCCAGTTACAAAGAATATGTTGTTTTTAAATACTGTAACATAAACGATTTCATATTATAATAGGTTGGGGAAAAAGTCTTTTCGTATTTTTGTATGAAAAGTCAAGACATTTTTTTCAAAGTTTATTTACATTTATTTACAATATATATGTACCGTTTTGTTGAATAACTTTCTGCCATTTTGTGGGCAGAGACATTATCCCGTTACTGTAGAAACTTTGGGACTTCTGATCAAAAAAACGGGACAAATAGTTTTGGCAGTCCTCTCTTGAGGTCAACCTTACAGAACCTAAAGAATTCTGCAGAGACCGAAACAGGTGAAAATCTGAAGGCGCAAGGTCAGGGCTATATGGTGGATGCAATAGGACCTCCCAGTCGAACTCTCTTAATTTTTGCTGAGTGGCTAAAGATGTGTGTGGTCTAGCGTTATCGTGATGAAAGACCACACCCTTCCTGTTGATCAATTCCGGCCGTTTTCTCTCGACTGCTTCCTTTAATCTCATCAGTTGCTGGCAGTAAAGATCAGAATCGATGGTTTTGCCGGGCGGTAAAAGCTCATAATAAACAATGCCCTTCCAATCCCACCATACACACAGCATCACCTTATTTCGTGTTAGGCCAGGTTTGGCCACAGTCTGTGAAGCCTGGCCAACTTTCGACCACGACCTTTTTCGCACGTTCTTGTCGTACGTGATCCACTTTTCATCGCCAGTTATCAATCTCTTCAAAAACGGCTCGGTTTCATTACGTCTCAATAATGAATGAAAATGAAATGAAAATGAAAATGAAAATGTTCTTTATTGCTCAATAAACTTTTACATATGTGGTGAGACAAATCCAGAAAGTAATGAAAATACTTGTGTTGGAGTGCCTCGCTTTGGCCTTAGTGCTATTTACAAAACTTATTGAGTAGTATCTTAACTAATTTTAAATGATAAGCGTTATATATTAAATAACGTTAAAAACTAATTAAGTAATAACAATATTTATTTTTAAAGTTAAAGAAATGAAAGATTTAAACATAATTATAATATTACATTTAGTTTTGAAATGTTTGTGTGTATTGTTTGTTTTATGTGAATGGGTGTGTGGGTGTGATGTGTTGTGTAAGATGTGGTGTATTTTGTGTGTACGTTTATCTAAACAAGTTATCTAAACAAGTTAAGACGACCGATATGGCGTGGAGGTCAGTATACCTGCACTTCACTCGAGAGGTCGTGGGTTCGATTCCCACACAGGACAAATCTTTGTGTGCATGAACATGAATATTTGTTCTGGTCTGGGTGTTCTCCTATGTATCTTAAGTATATATTTACAAAAAAAAAAAAGTATTTATGTATGTTTATCCGTTGTTTAGTATCCATAACACAAGTTCTTAATGATACTTATCTTGGAACTAAATAATTGGTGTGATTGTAAGAGAATATTTATTTATTTATTTATTTATTATTTATCTACATCACTATCTATTTCAACCTTTTTAGAATTAGTTCAGTCTCGACATATGTTAGTGTTTCCAGCCATCTAATTATATTGATTTTACACTCGTGAGTTTTCATTTGATATATATTTATTTTATGGTTTATTAAATTGTAGATAAAAGAGCTCTGTGAAGAAAATTGTTGTCTGGCGAAATTCGTGCGTATAAATACAGTAGGTGCAACTGTACCTTTTCTTCTTTTGACACATATCTCGGCATTAAAGGGTAATGATTTATGCATTCGAAGAACTATATTTAATATGTAAAGTTTTCTTATAGATAGCAAGCCACTTAGCTTATAGAGATCGTCAGTTGGGTATCTGTATGGCTTAAAAAACATTATTTTTAAGAGAGACCTTTGAGCCCTTTCTATGTCTAGAAATTTAGTTTTTGTTGCACCGCCCCATATCGAAATGCAGTATGTTATTACGGATTGTGCCAGTGCCACGTAGATTTTATTTAGAAGGTTCCTTACCATAACATATCTCAATGATTTAAAAATCCATTTGAGCTTCCCAATCCTGCCAATAACTAACTCAATATGCGAATGCCACGACAGCCTCTGATCCACCATGATTCCCAAATACTTTGTTTGAGTTACTTTTTTAATTATCGGACAATCACAGTTTGAATTACTTTTACTACATCCATGGACTCTTATTTTAAACTTTTCATCAGGTTGCGTTCGTTGGTTAGGCGTAAAGCAAATAAAATTAGTTTTCATTGCATTAAGACTTAAGAGATTTTTGTTAAGCCAGTTTTGAATATTAGAAAGACCAAGTTCAGCAGCAGTTCGCACGGAATTCCAAGAGGAACCAGAAAAAACTACAGCAGTGTCGTCGGCATAACAATAGATACGCCCGCCCCCATTTTTTAATCTACACAGGTCGTTAATATATATCAGAAAGAGTGTCGGGCCAAGGACACTACCCTGTGGCACTCCAGAAGTAACACTTTCCTCGCTGCTTTTAAACTCATCTATTTTAACAATTTGTGTTCTCTCTTTAAGATAGCTATCAAACAAAGAGACGGCCGTGCTTCTAATCCCAATTGCCTCTAGTTTCTGCAACAATATTTTTACAGAAACGGTGTCGAACGCCTTTTTAAGGTCTAAAAATACTGCAAGACATTTATACCCCTTATCAACATTATCAATGATATCCGCTGTTAGGTCTCTTATTGCGTCTTGGGTTGATAGGCTCTTTCTAAAACCGTATTGTGAACTTGACAATATCTCATACTTTGATAAATATTCTAACAGTCTTTTATTTAAGAGTTTTTCTATAATTTTGGAAATGCCTGTGAGTACAGATATTGGTCGATAGTTGTTAACTTCTTTTGTGTCACCGCCTTTGTGAACAGGGGTTACAAGAGAGCGCTTCAGGGCTTTTGGAAATATACCTGTACGAAAACATAGGTTCGCTAGATTACTAATTATTGGTACAACAAAATCTCTACATTGTTTCAACAATTTAATAGGAATACCGTCCCAACCACAAGCACTATTGGAGTCTAAACCAACAAGTATGCAGTCGACTTCACGCGGATCAGTCTCCAATAGCACAAATGAAGACAATTGTAAATCAACAGAAGTTGTGGTGAACTGCTGTGGACCATGTGCAATTAATATTTGTTCTGCCAAGGCATTGCCAACATTTACGAAAAACCGATTCACATTATTTACCGCATCAAGAGGGTTTTGAAATAAAGTAAGAAGGCTTGTATTTGAAGTTTTCTTGGTTTTATAAGGAGTTATTTCATTTATAGCACTCCAGAGAGCTTTTGGATTTCCAGCAGAATTTACGATTTTATCTCTATGGTGTTGTCTTTTAAGCTTATTAATTAAATTACTACAATAATTTCGAAATCTCTTGAATGTTATTTTTAAAATATCATTACTTGGTTCATTCCTTAGTTTTAACTGCATGCTATTTCTGAGTCTAATACATTTCAGGAGTCCAGCTGTCATCCACGGTTTTAAAATTCGTCTGCTACTAGCAATACATTTTACTTTTGTGTGTGATTGAATTTCAACTTTAATTATATCAGTAAGATCATTTATCAAGCTGTTAGGGTCATCAAAAGTATCAAAACGCAAGGCATCGACAGTGGCAAGGGAGTGACTTACGCTTTTATAGTCAGTTACGGTTTTACATTTTATTGATTTTATAGTTTGAGTACGTTGTGTAATTATATGTGAAAGGCTGAGCATTACCATAGCATGATCTGATATTGATGTGTTTAAAACGGCTACAAAAGCGGATTTACTATTTTTATCAAGTTTTAACATTGTATGGTCAAGGCAGTTGTTACCCCTAGTTGGTAGGTAATGACCTGGGAGAAATCCTTGTGACGATAAGATATCTAGGTATTTTAACTTATTATTTCGATCATTAGCAGTTTCTATTTGCTTTGCAATTAGATTAATATTTATGTCTCCTATTATAATAATATTTTTATGTCTATCTAAGCTTTGTAAGTGGGTGTCCAGAGAGGCTGTGAATCCGTCAATATTTTTGTTGGATGGGGATCGGTATATACCTAAGATTGTTAGATCAGAAGTAGTTATTTGAAGACCAGAGGCTTGTGTTAAGTTAAGTTCAGTAACATCAGTTTGGATGTCCATTTTAATAAATGCTACAACACCATCATTTTGGTTCATAGTTTTTGACGTATAATGCGCAGAATAATTATCAATTAACGGTGTTTCCTTATTTAAATTGAGCCAACATTCAGTTAAAATAATTATGTCCACGTTACAAGATAATTGTGATAATGTTAATTGTAAGTCTTCAAGGTTGCTATAAATGCTTCTAATGTTTTGAGTTACAATGTTATGGTGATAGTTAATTTTTGGTATAAATTTATGTAGGTCGTGAATGTCACATGCAACCGATTGTGCAATTTGTGCATTATCCAAGTCCAGCACAGCGGTGAGATTTTTATCCATTTATTGTTTTAAAATATACTCGTTTATCACAACCAATGTCACAGATAATATTTATTTCTAAGTATATGCCCAAGAGGAGGCCTGCACTGTCAAAATCATTCATAATACTTGAGAAACTTATGGCTAAAAATGGGGTGCATATATATTTACATGGATTTGGGGGTTGACTGTATAATGAATGATGTAATGTATAGTGAGAAAGTATTTTTGCGTGTGAGTGTGTGTATGTGTACAGCGTAAGATTAAGACTAAAACAAAAAATATTAGGTTTCTTTATAATACTATGAACCATGAATTGAAAAACAACATAAATGAACGCAATATAAATTTTTGTAATCAAAAAAGATTTTATATAAAATGAGTAGTGAATTAGTCATGTACCGTGGGATAAGAGATGTATCTGAGGTTCATTAGTGATAGGAATTACAGGTGAGTTATCATCCTTTCGTACGAGGACCCTACCGAAAGAAGTCCAGCAATATTTAAATTTGCCAGCTTTCACTAAATCTCGCGCCAAAAAGAAGAGTCGTGCCGCTTTAGGGGTAAGCTGCTCCGAGATGAATACAGGAGTCTCCTCGCGAGTTGTGAACCCGAGGTGCTTTGCCTGAAGTTTTGTTTTATTTTTTCTATTAAAGGATTTTGTTTTTTCCAACAAGCCACGTTTCAGAATTGTTGATCCTAGTTCTACAATTATTGGACTATTGCTATCTTTTTTATTCTGCATTCTAAAGATGTCCTTAATATCTCGCTTGTCCAATTCAAGGCTAATGCTCTTGGCCAGACAAAGAACCATTGAACTTAGCTCATCCGTTGTTTCTTTATTTTTTCTTGGTACATTTTTTATCTCTAAACAAGTCTGCCGTGTAGTTCGCTGTAGATCCTCAATTCTGTTTTCAAGACCCGCTATGTACTCACGATCCCTCCTAGCTTGTGACTCAAGACTTTCTATCTTTCTCCTATATTCTTCATTCTGAGCGGTCAGAAGGGAGATAGAACTCTCAATGTTAGAGTTTGACTGCTGGATTTCTTTTAAATCTGTTATGACATTTAGTATTTGGGTGTGCTGTTGGCCAGTAAAATTTGTAATTAATTCCCTTATCTCATCTCTAAACTTATTAAACTCATCAGGCAAGTCACACTCTCTCAGTCGTTTTGACCTCATCGAAGTAAAGTTTAAAGGAGTACTAGTAGTAATCGCAAATGAGTACACGGTTCATTAAGTTTCTTTGAGTGAGCTCGTGAGGCACCCAATTATCGAGCTTTTTTGTATAACCAGCTTTCTTCAAATGGGTCAAAACTGTTTTGTGGTCAATTCCCAGTTCTTCAGCTACATCGTAACTACTAATATGCCGATCTTGCTCCACTCTTTCAAAAATGGCGTCCATTTTATTCGTAACAGGGCGACCAGAGCGAGGTGCATCTTTAACATCAAAATTTCCGGACTGAAAACGTTTGAACCAAATTTGTGCTACTTTTACTGACACTGCATCAGGTCCATAAACATCACAAATTTTTTTCACTGCTTGAGTTGCATTTTTGCCTTTTTTATAATAAAATTTTAAAATGTATCGAATTTCTTCATTAGATTCACTCATTTTTACGGAGAGAAAAACAAATGAAAAATAGCGGGAAACAACTTTTTTTTATTTTTTTCTTTTCTTTATAATGGAACCTTTTTAATGTTACTAAAACCAGCCAGACACAAATAGTACAGTCAAAAAAAATTTATAATAACTTTATACCTACGTTATGCGAAAGGACTTTTTCCCCGACCTAATAAAATATTTATCATTAGCGGCATCAGTGTCGATGAATTAATTTATATTTCTCGTCACTAAATTGTAATTCAACGTCAGTGACGTGACATTAGGTGTTCAAAAGTCTGCTTGATTTCAATACAAATCGTGATTGCTTATCAATATTTATTATCTGTGGATTTGACAGATTGCACGCTCGTGTCGTCGTCATGTCTAACGTCAAGGAAAGTATTTTTTTTTGCTATCAGTAAGTACATTTCTGCTAATCGTAAATATAGAAAAGTATGTACTTAACATATATATAACTATATTTTATAACATTGAAGTTTATAAGTCATTATTTTCCAAAGACGCGTTACTTATTATTTTTCTTTAGTGCGTAATTGTTACTTGTAAATGAAAATTACTGTGACTTATTCAATGTTTTCGCTATATAAGTATTTAACTTTAAGAATATTCGTGTATTTCTATAATTGGATATTTGTAACATACTGTATTTAATTTTGTTGTGTGCCTGTTTTATGTACCTACTCAATAAGCAGTTACAATTTTATGTTTTTACATGTATTTTTTAATTGTTTTTAGTTAATCATACTTACTTTATATATTATTGCTTAATTTGAAACTAAGCTCTTATATTTGTAAGGGCATAATTATAACAATCACAATTCCCGAAATATGCCTATTAGCTCCATACTAGACATGCGCAAAACCGTTCACTGAAGTGAAATTTGTGATATAAGTGATATAGTTCAGTGGGAGTTAAAGATATGTATCACTCATCCAGTTCAATTAGTTAATTTAGTTCAGTAGATCTCAAGACTATCAACTCGCACACTTGTTCATTCAATTCAATTACATTGTATAATGTATGGATCTTGGGTAGACAGATCTATTCTAATGAATACCCACTAATAGTACTATTGAATATTTATTTATAAGATATTGGACGATATATTATAAAATCAAAGGACAACGGTTCGAACTCACCTTTGGAATGTTAGAACGTGTACTGAATCCAAAAGTAAGGTCAAAAGAAACAAACCGTTATGAACTATCATGAAACGGGCTAACATTTAATAAAAAACATCATTATCTTGCAACTATTTTAAAATGTGACACAATTTGTTGAGTTCTTTTTAACAAAATGTTTTCCTATTAAAAGAACCTAATTCAAATAAAAATAATGAAATGAAATCAAAACAAAGGAGGTTGAAAAATAATTAAAACTTTTTGCTAAAACCCACCGAGTCATTGTCGTGGAATGAACTACATTTTTGCAGGTATCTCCCGGAGCACTGTAGCATCTCCCGCAGATAAGTGTAATAAAAGTTGCGCTAATGCGAAAACTTCCTAATGTTATCGGTATACGTGATCTCGCGGCTTTTCGGTTCCCTTCCCTCGCATTTGCCAACTAACGTTTTTCGAATGTGAGAATAAAAACTGCTTTTGTTTTGTGGCGGTTTTAGTGGTCCTTATTTGAAATGGATTACCAACTACTGGCATTCCATTTGATTTGAATGTCTTGTAGTTCTATTTAGTATTCGAATTTTATTGAATCTATGAGAACAAAAACTGATTGGTTGATTCTCTGTTGCATTTCAATTGTTTTGTTTACTACTGGCATTCCAATTGATTTATCTGGATATGAATGTTCTGTCCTTTTATTTAGTAATTGAATTTAACAGGCACAAACAGACTTATAAGTAAAAGTGATCAGGCTTACACAATACTTAATCTGATAGGAATTTTAGTTTACATTCTTATATGATTCAAACAAGACAAATAAAAAATCCTATAAGATTACAAAGCGGACTTCTTGGCGTGAAAGAAAAAAGTCATGTTTCCAGTTTTGTTTTATATTCTAAAATTTGTGATATTTCAAACATAAATGAATAATAATGGTGGATTATTAACCGTTAGGTGTTTGTGCACGTATATATATGTGTTGGTTAATGAACCAAAACAGTGCAACATCACTTTACAAATTCTTTCAAGGAATCTATGTTTGATCACAGTATAGTCCCAAATCTTTACTGAGGAGTCAAGGGGTTTAGGGAGCCTCTCATTTACCATTTATCATCTTTATCGCCACATATTCGAATTACCTTTATATTATTAATATATTTTTTAATTGACACTGGCTAAATACAAAAAGCAATTACCTGAAAAAAATATAAAGTAGTAGAGCATTCTACGGTTAAATATTGCTATGGGTTTATGTTATTATTAAAGACAACGATGATAGCAATTAACAATGTCGCAAGTGAAAAGTCGTTGCTTTAAACAATATCATAAGTTATAAGTCGTTACTTTCCACTTACGACATTGTTTAAAGAAACTGCTTTTCACATCCGACATTGTTAATTGCTACGGTCGATATATTATATGTTATAATATATTATTGTTTGTTAATTGTAACAAAAAACACGACATACTGAATTTATTAATATAAAAATTTTCAATCGTAAATTTATAGTACGAGTGCAGAGATAAGATGGATTCTTTCCTCCATTATTCCGGAGTTATAATAGACTTTGGTTCCCTCCCGCGATATTGCACGTAAATCCTCCGGGAACTTCCCACTTTTAACGGTTTTTACATATGTATTAGGTACTTACTTATTTTTACGCTTTTAAGTAGTTACATACAATTTATAATGTAAGGTACTGTAAGTTACTGTTTGATTTCCATGGTGTTTCGACAGGGTCGAACTGACCTTAGCTAGTCAGCCTATGACCATACATATATAATTGTGAGTACCAGGGTCATAAGAATCCGGATCGAACTGACTTCAGTTGGACAGCTCGATTGAAGGAGAAAATAAAAATGACCTTATGATTTGCGTTTCCACCGTGTCGCGCTGAATGACATTATCGACCATAGTCAAGGCAACTTGGTCATTTCGACAGGTTAGGTCAGATACTTTAAAAAACTTACTAACTCGTCTTAATGTTGCAGTAATAAAATAAAACAGTTTTTAAATATTAGGAAAATGTATAATTTGTTTAATATGCATTAGAAGTAAGTAAAATGTGTAAATATTAATGATAAGCGCTCAGAAAATAGGTAATTAAAGAGTGCAGATAGATAACAATCTTTGCTTACTTAAGTAATCAGCATCATCATCATCATATCAGCCTAATAAAGCCCACTGCTGAACTGAACAATAGATTACATTTTATTGGGGGTATTTGCCAATAATCACCTCGCTGAGCAAGCCGGTTCGTGATCGCAGTTTTAGCCAGTTCGCAGGATGACGATTCGGTAGGATTTCTCTTCGTCGACTCTTACGACTCCTCGTGAAATGAGAAAGGGTGGTACTATTCTAGGCAGTTGACACACGGCATTTAAGTATGTACATACATACATTAACGCCTGTTTCCCCGAAGGGGTAGGCAGAGGCATATTATACGCCCACACTTCGCCAATTATATTGTTGGTCCCACGTAATAGGGCCTATTGCCGCTTACCGGGCACTGTTCTGTTCGCCAGAGCCTCGTCCGTTGATCGGCAGGTGCACTACTTGCAGGTGAGGTTGACTTGGACTCCTTAGGTCTTGGTAGAATCCCGTATATTGTAAGTAATACTTACAATAATGTATACCTAAATGTATTACTGAAAACAGCTATAACAATTAACTATGGACTACATAAGACTGAGAGGATTATGATGACGTATAAAATCAGACGACTTTTTATTTAAAACTACATTCCAGCTAAAAAAAGATCTTTATTAGTTCTAATCTCAATGGAGTAGAATACTTTTGTCTATCAGTTGTATTTCTATACTTTAGCTTCATTTTAATCAACAGGCCAAATAGCCTGTTATACGACCTGCTGGTTAAAAATGTGACTCTCCAATTCCATTTACTTCCAATCTAGTCCAAATATATTCCAGTTTCATGGCGTATGTACATTATGTGTCCTTCAGTTTTAGACCTGTAACAAAATAATACAACTTAAAAAAGTCATAACACCTAGATTTTTTTAAAAACATACAAACACAGGCAAATGTATTAAACACCCAAAAGCTATCTTCTTCAGAATTTATTAGGTATCGCCTAAACATTGTAAATTAAACTTTACATCGATATCTTCACAATCTGCTTAAGTATCCGAAATCCAAAACCTACTTGAGAAATGTTCCTAAAAACATCGTTAATGAGAAACAAAGTAAAACAAAATGGCGAACGGATACTATCCCAAGCTATCACGTTCAAAGGTGACCCGATAGAAAGCAGAAAGGTGAAACTCGAAGAATGGCTGCTCTATTTTCATTAAGTTTTCCTGGAGCGATTTGATACCTTTACTTTGCTAAAGCTCGTAGATTAAGCCCGATGGAAGCTTACATTTGCATAGAAATTAAAATTTACCTGTGGACGGCTAGCATTCCGATGCCCAGCTACGCCGCTCGCTAAATGAAATGCTTAAATGATGGCGTTTTTGAGAAAATTCGTTGTTCGCGTATAGTTTGGTTAGCTTGCGCCATTTTGAATTTTTGTTTTTGACTAACTTCGCGTGTTCGAATTTTGGAATGCAATGAAATAGATTTTAGTGTAGTGGAATTTAATTTTTTCAAGAGCGTCGTAATTTTTTTTAGTTAACAATAGCGAACAACAAGCGATTTTTTTTAAAAATCGAAACTTATGTTTGTGAAATTCAGAGCACGAAGTAGGTAACTTAATATTAGAGTTAAGGTATTAATTAAAAAAATTAGCGTCGATCTTTCCTTATCTTTCCTTAAGCCGTACATTATAAGTACATGATAAATGGCTAAATATTACGTCTTATTGGGTAGTTGATTTTTAATTTCTTTTCGAGTTTTTATTTTTGGGGGGAGTTTTTCCTAATTCATTTTGTTGTTTATAAGCTATTCATTTCTTACGTTAGATGAAGTAATTTCAAGCAATTAAATTCTTAAAATAGAGTTTCGAGTTATTTATTCACATCATAAAAGTAACTCAATTATTCCAGTCAATTACATCGCGACGTAAGCTAATCCCACGCTTATAGAGTTTACACCTCAAACGTATAAATACTACGAAGGAAAATTATATCAAAACTTCTCCTGAGGTATTCACGAAAAGATATTTGGTAGAATTAAAACAACACTTTGCTGAGAGAAAAGTGGTCTCCCGCCCCCTTTTTCCCCCTGGTGGGGTGCACGGGCGCCCCAATCCCAAGATGGCTTCTTTTAAATGGGGTGGACGGGCTCGCGAAGAATAAAAGTGTGCCGCTGGCTGCTTGCCGTGCTTTCCGTAGCGTACTTATATAGATATCCAAGGTGGGGGCAAGATGGGCGCGTCGTTCGATTTGCGTTTCGAAATTTAAATTGCGTTTTGAAAATTTGAATTTAGTTTGTACTTTTGTTCTTTTTTAATGTAATTTTAGGTATCTTGATAAAATAGATCGTAACTTACGCATATGAGATAAAAATAGACCGTAAAAATTTGGTAACCGTTATTTGAAATTTTGAATTTAGTTTATAAATTATTACTTGTTTGTTTTTGAATTACAATAGAATATTACGAGTTGGCATGTAAATTATTCTACTTATGGCAGTTTTTTTCGAATTGTCATTTTTCATTCTTAAATTGACCTTTAAATGCAATTGCATATAAAATGTTATTCCAGAACATTATTCGGTAATTGGATAATATACCTATATTTTCAAATAGGTCATAGCGTTATTTTCATTTTATTTGATTCATATTTCAAAGGTTCAACATTTGAAAAACCAGACGTATAAAACACTTTTAGTTTATTGACTGTTTTTTAAAGTATGGTTTAGTTTATAAAATTAAGATTAATTAATAAATAATATATGCAAAATGAAAACCATGAGAACTTCGACTTTGATCTAGAAGAATATAGTTTTTTTGTGGAATATAGATTTAGAAGAATATTGTTTTTTTTTTGTGGAATATAGATTTAGAAGAATATAGTTTTTTTTCGTGATATTCATCTTCAAAGCCTTTTTAACAGAATTCAGTAACCTTAATTTAAACGTTCCATTCAAGGTTAATATTAACGTATTCACGAAAAGCTTACACACTACAAACAACTCTATTCCCATGACTATTAGACCTACGTTTGTTTACAACTCCAAAGCGAGGTCTTTAACCCGTACGTGAAGTATGACGTATGTTTTGATTTGGGGCGATATGTGGGTCACTATGTTACACACATGACATACAGGGGTCTCTGAAAGACTTGAATAGTTATGAGTATCTATTTACTTAGGGCTGGACAAGAACATTCCTTTTCGTAAGAAATTTTGTATTTTGAACTCAGAATTAACGTTAAAACGTAACGTAAAAAAATTTAAAGAAGTTTTTTTCAAACAAATAATTTTTTTTCTTAGTTTTATATAATTTTAATGACAAATAATAGATTATATTATGATATCTATTTGTCTTAATAATATGTAATAGAATAGCTGATTTCATATTCTGATCAAGGCCTTTTAGGTCAGCTTGTATTATTATTAATTAGGTATTACGTAATTATTCAATAGCTCCGACTTTTAGCATAAATTATGTGTTTTTACCCAGAAATTTATTACTTTGAAATACCTAAAAAAAATTTATAAAAACAAGCAATATAAGAAACCCCTAAATCTCAAAAGCTAATCAATTTTCAAATAAAAAACATCAAAGCGCATTTTTTTCCAGCAACTCATTTTAAAAGCATAATTAGTCGTTGCACCCCTTTGAACCTCCTTATAAAACACCCCCTAGCTGGTCCCCTAGGAAAAACAACCCTTTCTTATTTTTCCACTCCTTCCCCCTTGCAAGACGATAAATCCTTGCTAGAGACAGCGGGGAGATAACTTGCCAATTTAACTTAACATTCAAGAAAAAACATATAACCCTTGTGCTTCAAGACTCAAGACTCTAATTACCCTAAAAATTTAAATGAAGACAGAAAACATCAAGTTGGTGACGTCAACAAGAAAAACCCTCCACGATTCGTCATTGGAATTCCGCGGACGAGCTTAAGTTCCTTCCATTTTCAAACCTCACGGGTATTTTGAATTTGGAATCGATATTGTTCGGCCGTAGCTCGGCTTTGTTTAATTTTCGAATAAATTGCGGATTATATAATTCACAGATTGTAGTGAACTAGAAACTTTTAAAAGAAGAATAATAATTTGGTAGTCGTTGCTTAAATTTGGAATTAATATATCAGTTCTGTTTATTATTTTATACTTTATATGAACCAAATCATAAACTCTTCAGGACGCGCAATTGTTCATTAAATAATAATAAGTTTGTTATGCGGTATAAAATATTTTTAATCGATCATAAATTATAATTATAGTTAGTTAAGTGGGTGTATATGGACCCTACCAAGATATGAGGAGCCCAAGCCAATCTCATCTGCAAGTGGTACACCTGCCGATCAACGGACGAGGCTCTGCCGACCATAAAAGTTCCCGGTTAGCGGCAATAGTATCGCCACTTACGTGAGACCAATGATATAACTGGCGAAATGTGGGCGTAAAATATGTCTCTGCCTACCCCTTCGGGGAAACAGGCGTGATATTATGTGCCATGCAACTCATCAATCGACTTTCAGATTGTTTTAGTTGTTCTCTGAGTGAGCTCACAAGGGCTGCTTTATATGTTATAAGTTATTGTTAATGTGTATATTTTGTAAATTTATGTAATTAATGTTTATGCTGAATGTTTATCGTATTAGGAATGCAACACCTGTAAAGATAGATATAAGTTTGGATAAAATAAATTAAAAAAAAAAAAATTATGTATGTATGTAGTTTATGTATCGTAAACACAGGTTTAGAATAATTACAATTTGTTTAGATACAACCACTATTACACTTAGGGGTTCTCTCGAAAACTAAAGTGACTAACAGGACATACCAGCCCTGGTTCTACATGGAGAGAATAAAAATACATACATACGTTCACGCCTGTTTCCCCGAAGCGGTAGGCAAGGCATATTACACGCCCACACTTTGCTAATTATATAGTTGGTCCCACGTAATAGGTGGCGAGCCTATTGCCGCTTACCAGGCACTGTTATGTTCGCCAGAGCCTCGTCCGTTGATAGGCAGGTGCACCACTTGCAGGTGAGGTTGGCTTGGGCTCCTAAGATCTTGGTAGGATCCCTACACAAAAGCATGCAGATTAAAAAAAAATGGTTGCCTGTAAAGTCGTTTTTACGGGCGAAGATTTTACGTGACAACGTCTTTTTCTCGGTAGAATATTTATTGATATGAATATAATTAAATTGCACAATAGGAACAAGGAATTGAATGAAAATAAGAATTGCACAAATTTTAACTATAGAAATATATTTTGTTTACTAAAACATTGTACACTAGTGCTGCGCGCGCGGCAGACCGATCATAGTTGAGTGGGAGAGAGACGCAAGGCATTCGCCGGGCCTCTCTCTCGTTCGGTGACTCATCGTAACGTTACCGAGCGTTACACTTTTTCATAAGTGACTCCCAGCCGCAACCTAATTTAAGACGTTGTCACGTCAATAAGTAACTTTATAACAAATTCAAACAATTAACTTGTTAACGTTACTTGTTAACTTATACACACATTTTAAGTTTAGTAAGAAAAATCAAATTATTGTTCAAATTTAAAAAAATATTTTTTTTGTACGTTTATTAATTGTTGACATGATTTTGATGTATTATGTACACACTCACTAACTGCAACATTATTGTCATATTTGTACACCAGTTATGGTAAAACATGTTGAAACTTTGAACTTTATATCTTAACATCCTAAAATAAGCATTAATATGTATGCTTCATTATTACCAACTCATGTTTTACACACATAACTAAATCTTTATGAATACATTTTTAAATTTCGGAAAAAGTGGAATACGTAAGACTAAAATGTGCAATGGAGCTGCTTACTAAAAAATTAAGCATTTGATATCCGCCCTCCTTGCGTTTTTTATTGAGATAATTAAAAAAAATATATACAACATGTAACAGAATAAGGGTTACACCAAGAAAGTAGTTTGTTATAAATCGGCTACTCAATCGATTAAAAATATTAAAAAAATAGGTAATTTTTTTCACATAATTATTAAAACTTATCGAAATTACAGTCATTCCTTCGTTAAACTGTCAAAACAAACGAAAATAGCACGTAAGTCAATGCAATAAGGCTTTTTAAAATCCATTCCTTAACTAAATCAGTAGATAAACAAAAAAATAATAAAAATGAGTTCTATTGCAATGGGAATAAGGTTTTTTGCAAGACGTTTATGTACTTACTCTTGTCGGCTACTTTGGCGGCACTTTTCGGTGCTAAGCGATGTGTGCGTGCGTGTCTCTCTGTGTGTGTAGGTCGGTAGGCTAAAGCGCTAATATGCCCATACGATTTGCCCTCGATGAGTATAACTAGTAACTTAAATAAACCATATTTAATTAAATAAAAGTAAAATTATTTTGCATGTTTTTTAATTATAATTAAATATTCTAATTGGGGTGTCTGAGGGTGTGCGTTAATTCTGTGCCATGTTGTATATAATAGGTTGGGGAAAAAGTCTTTTCGTATTTTTGTATGAAAAGTCAAGACCTTTTTTTCAAAGTTTATTTACATTTATTTACAATATATATGTACCGTTTTGTTGAATAACTTTCTGCCATTTTGTGGGCAGAGACATTATCCCGTTACTGTAGAAACTTTGGGACTTCTGATCAAAAAAACGGGACAAATAGTTTTGGCAGTCCTCTCTTGAGGTCAACCTTACAGAACCTAAAGAATTCTGCAGAGACCGAAACAGGTGAAAATCTGAAGGCGCAAGGTCAGGGCTATATGGTGGATGCACTAGGACCTCCCAGTCGAACTCTCTTAATTTTTGCTGAGTGGCTAAAGATGTGTGTGGTCTAGCGTTATCGTGATGAAAGACCACACCCTTCCTGTTGATCAATTCCGGCCGTTTTCTCTCGACTGCTTCCTTTAATCTCATCAGTTGCTGGCAGTAAAGATCAGAATCGATGGTTTTGCCGGGCGGTAAAAGCTCATAATAAACAATGCCCTTCCAATCCCACCATACACACAGCATCACCTTATTTCGTGTTAGGCCAGGTTTGGCCACAGTCTGTGAAGCCTGGCCAACTTTCGACCACGACCTTTTTCGCACGTTCTTGTCGTACGTGATCCACTTTTCATCGCCAGTTATCAATCTCTTCAAAAACGGCTCGGTTTCATTACGTCTCAATAATGAATCGCAAATGAGTACACGGTTCATTAAGTTTCTTTGAGTGAGCTCGTGTGGCACCCAAATATCGAGCTTTTTTGTATAACCAGCTTTCTTCAAATGGGTCAAAACTGTTTTGTGGACAATTCCCAGTTCTTCAGCTACATCGTAACTACTAATATGCCGATCTTGCTCCACTCTGTCAAAAATGGCGTCCATTTTATTCGTAACAGGGCGACCAGAGCGAGGTGCATCTTTAACATCAAAATTTCCGGACAAAAACGTTTGAACCAAATTTGTGCTACTCTTACTGACACTGCATCAGGTCCATAAACATCACAAATTTTTTTCACTGCTTGAGTTGCATTTTTGCCTTTTTTATAATAAAATTTTAAAATGTATCGAATTTCTTCATTAGATTCACTCATTTTTACGGAGAGAAAAACAAATGAAAAATAGCGGGAAACAACTTTTTTTTATTTTTTTCTTTTCTTTATAATGGAACCTTTTTAATGTTACCAAAACCAGCCAGACACAAATAGTACAGTAAAAAAAATTTTATAATAAGTTTATACCTACGTTATGCGAAAAGACTTTTTCCCCGACCTAATATACCAATTTTGACATCATCATCATCATTTCAGCCATTTGACGTACACTACAGAAAATCAATCCCCAATTGCTTTCCACGCTGATCGATTCTGTGCCGCCTGCATTCACCGGCTCTCCGCAATTTTGACATAACCTTATAAAATAATATTAGGTATAACGAAATTAATATAACCTAACTGTACTAACGAATATTTCATAATATTAATCAATAATAAAAACTTTTTGTATGAGCATTGTAAAAAAACGCGAGTCACAGAATACATTACAGTTGTAAATAAAAACAATACCTACAACAGACAAGGGATTACATAAACGCCATCTAAAAAGCAATAACAATGCGAACGAAATCGTTGGATATAAGAAGGGCGCATTTTTAGGGTAGCACACCCTTAGAGAGCGAAAACCAACGAAGGAAGACCTTTGGCCGAGGGAAAGTTTCTAACAATTACTTCAGCAGCCACAAAGCGTTAGGGATCTTGTTATAATGGTTACGGGAAAGATGAAAAGGGGGAAGGGGGTATGAAAGAAGAAGAAACGAAAAACCCCCGTTTTAAATTGATGAGGAGAGTGGTGTTTCTCTTTAATTTCATCTCGTTCAGACATTTTTGATCCAAACACGACACGAGGTAGCGGGGTATAATGCGACAATGACGATTATGAATATTTTAATAACGGTTGGCAACATGCTGCTTAATATTAAATAAATACTTTTTTAAACTTGTTTTATTTTACTTTTTTTTTTGACATTTTATTTATTTATTTAGCAAACACACGGAAATGGATGAAAAATGCTTATAACAAAGAAAACTGGGGTACAGAGCACAGCTTTTCCATAGAGACATATCTTACAGCAAGCTTGTGAAAGGAAATACTGTAGATAAAGCAGGCAAGTAAATTATTTGTCGTAGTTTTCAATTATTACTAAATTAATTAGAGATTAAACCTACTTCTTAAACCACTAAGGTTTATATGGTGGATATTGCGGTAGAATCGTAATAAGATAATTTAGATATTAGATAGATAGATACACTCTTTATTGACAAAAATAACTTAAAAACTACAGATTACAATGAATATTGAAAAACAATGAAAAGGCCAATCTAGGCGGTCTCATCGCTAAAAGCGTCTCTTCAAGACAACCCGACGCAAAGGAGAGAACATTATTGATAAATTCAACGGATAAATAGATAAATTTAATTGATAAATTAAACTCAACGGAATCCGTGAAGTTTTATATGACAACCCTTGTACTAGTCACGTCTTAATGTTACTTTCATTTATAATAACTATGTGAACTTCACCAACAATTAAATAAATAAACAAATACTCATTTATTTACATACAATACTATCGTTACAGTTACAAAACCACATTACGTGCTCTAAGTTATTTTTTTATATATACATAGATATATACATACATTCACGCCTGTTTCCCCGTAGGGGTAGGCAGAGGCATATTATACGCCCACACTTCGCCAATTATAAAGTCCCACGTAATAGATGGCGATCCTATTGCCGCTTACCGGGCACTTTTATGTTCGCCAGAGCCTCTCCCGATGATCGAATGGTGCACCACTTGCAGCTGAGCTTGGCTTGGGCTTCTTAGGTCTTAGTAGGATTCCTATTTTTATATATTCTATGTAATAATAACCAAACATTAAATAAATAAACAAACAAATACCTGTTTTTTACAAACAATACTAGTGTAACCGCCACAAAACCATTTCCCAACAAAATAACAAGAAAAACACAAGAACACACAACTTCTTTACAAAGCCTTATAGCTAAATAAAGTTGGTCAAAATAAAATCAGTCAATCCAAATATTTAATAGATTACCAAACGAGTTAAAAATTTTGCTTTATAAGAGTAACTTCAACTCAAGAATAAAGAGTTTTCTTTTAGAAAAAGGTTTTTATGACATGAATGAATTTATTGATAATGGCAATGTAGGTTAAATGTTAAATATAATTTATTTTATTTTTATGGTATGTGCCTTTTGATTGTGAATTATTGTTAGTTAATTAGAATAATAATGATATTTTTTTATTACACAATTTTAATATTTGTATTCGCATGTGATTTGTATTTATAGAAATGTTCCACACAATGTATATTGTTGAGAATAAATGATTGAATTGAATTGAATTGGTAATTATTGAAGAACGAGACGAACGAACCAATATGAGAGTGATTTAAGTCATACTTCAACACAAAGACCCAGTGCGGATTGGCGGAGGTAGGTAGATGTGTTGGGTCTTAGGCGGCGGGGGCAGGGGGCCCCTTCCGTCTCGCCATAGACCCCCCCCGAAGTCGGCCAGTTACGCCATGGCCGCACATAGAGGTAGGGGGGGCGCTGCAAATTGCGCCTTCCTGAGGAGGTCTCCCCGGTTCTGATCCGGGGGACGTTGGCCGCGGGCGGGGTACCAGAAGCTACAAACCCGGGCACTGGTGCCTCGCCCCTTTTCAACAGCGGTGGGCGTCGTCTGAAGTTTTTTAGTGGGTAGGACTGCGGTGGTCGCGTCGGCCGCAGTGAGCCCCACACCCCCTCCCGGTCTCCCCCTTTTGGCCGGGAGACAGTGCGTAAGCAGCATTTTTTTACAGACGATAATAAAAAAAAAAAAAAAAAAAAAGGTAGGTAGATGTGTTGCGTTACAATTTTTCAAGCCACCAAATAAGGTCTCTCATATGTTCAACGACTACTAGATGCAAGCTGATGATTGAAAAATTTCTCCCTTCTATAATATTTATGTTCCGAAGTGAGTACATTATTAGTTCTTCTCATATAAATCAAAATAATAATACACTAGAAATGATATGTACCGCGTAAAGTTATCGGCACAAATGTCGCCAATTTGAAAAGGAACGCATGTCGCCAATTTGAAAATTTAAGTTCCAGATTGACTGTGAAGGGGAAAGTGAAGCGTCATGTCTGCAGTTTTGTTTAATTTTCTAAGATTTGTGATATTTCTTACATTAATGTGTAATAACGGTGGATTATTAACCGTCAAGTGTTTGTGAATATACATGAGTGTTGGTAAATCAAACAAAACGGTGCAACATCACTTTTCAAATTTTCTCTCAAGGAGTCCATGTGAGATCTCAGTATAGTCCCACATCTTTACTGAGGACTCAAGGGGCTTAGGAGAGGTTATCTTATTTACCATTTATCATTTTTATCACCACTCATTCTCATTCACTATGAATTATATAATATTAATATATCTTACTTGACACTGGCTAAATGTGCTAGCCGCACGAAGCCATTATTTAAATGGAAGAAGAAGTTCCAGATTGACGTTGCTGTCATTGACTACGGACCACATGTTATTCTTGAACACAATACATTGATTGTTATTAGTGAGGTACCATTCTGATAGAACTAACGCAATCGACAATGTATTTAATAGTTCTGGAAGCACTGGTGCCATACGATACACTAGTACGCCAGCGATTTCGGGCGAGTACAGAACTTCTATATACTCGTATATGGTTCTAACTATAACTTAAAGAACTTTTGTTTTATATAGCTATGGAATTCAATAAGATGATTGAATTGAATTGATGATGAGCGGACATCTACAAATAACCTTTAGATATAATTATGATTGGAATTTAAATTGGCACACAGATATACCATAGATACTTATTACACATACATAATTATCACGCCTGTTTCAACAATTAGGATTTTGGTCTCACGTAATAGATGGCGAGCCTATTGCCGCTTACCGGGGACTTGTATGCTTGCCAGAGATATAGCCTGGACATATATATATACATATATATATTATAATTATGAAAAAATTTTACACAATATCAATCTTTTTTTTAAACATTATTAAGTACAGCCGACCCTAACTACCTAGTAAATTATCCTTGTGTGAGGTTGTCCTCACAGTCAGACCTATCAACGGGTTTTCGAGATTATTTATATTAATTTGTAATGTATAAAGCTAACCAATAATAAAAAAATTAAAAAAAACATAATACTCATTTATACACCTCAGAAATGCAATGAAAACCACAAACATGAAATACAATATGTAATAAAATAAACGATTTAAGTCAGAAATAAATTAATACAACGTCCATTTTTAGTAGTAAATAATAATATATAGGTACCAAATTAAAACAAAAAACAGACGAGAATCTAGAACAATGTTATTGAGAATCGCAATTCATTCTATTCGAAATACGAAAATCGAAAACAAAATCGAACGCAGAACTTTTCCATTTAAACTTGATACAACGGCGTGGGGTATTTCCACAATAATATCTCCAACGATCAACTTCTAAGGCAGACATTTTGAAAAACTTCCCAACTCGCTATTGATAATTAATTCTTACCCTCGCCCTATGTACGGAGGGGTAAAAATGCACTCGTTCATTACATTATAAGATATAATTAAGAGGGTGGGCCGCTCTGAGGGAAAATCGCTTTCTTTTGACATTTAAAAGGGCTTTCTTAAGCCCCTTGCTAACGTAGACTCATGTTTTTGTCTGGAACTGATCAATTATTTAAATAATTTTAGCAGCTGTTGGTGTGTCATTATTTTGTTTTCCGTGTAGGTATTTTCAAATAATAAAGGAAAATGAGGTATTAAAATTTAATTTAAACCAAATGAAAAAAAATACAATCCAACTTAAGCTTTGATATTTTTTTTCGCATTTTTTTTTCCAGTAATAAAGTGTTTTGGTTTATATTTATAATTTTAAATAATTAGCCATGTCGATCGTCCTATTTTTAAGTGATATCATTTATCAACAAACAAATTTTCTTGTTTATTTTAACCGGTTCTCGATCCTACAAACCACTAAACGTTATCTTTTAGTGCAGAAGTTTTAAATTGACTGACCACCAGCCATTTGCGTTTATTTTCGGAACCCCATAATAATATTTTTATTAAAAGCCTTATATTACTGATAATTTAATACACTTAGAAAATTGTGCTGATTTGTAACCAATCGGATTTTGATAAAGGTGGGCTACAACATACATACATGGGTAAAAATATACTTACCTAATTAACTATTTTCTAAATTATAGGAAATATTCCAATGAGGTATCATCATAGTGATATAGATATTAATAATTAAGATAATTCATGTTAGTTAGCGCGTAATTCACTCACGTAATTCACTATTTCATTGGTTACACTAATATATAAAAGGGCGACATTGATGTTACATCGTTGATATCTTTTTATCATGCATCGTGAATCACACACATCACGTATAAAGTATACAGATACTTTACAAAATTACAGTTGTGTATTAAAAGGTTCTAAGCAGTCTGTAGGTGCAATATAAAAAATAATAATTAGAATATGTCCCTACGACCGCATCTTCATTAAAAACACGAGTATAATTATTATCATAAACGTTCCACGAAAGAACAAAATGTCACAAAATGAAAGATTGTCAGGTACAAGCCTACATAATGAAAAACGTCACTTAAAAAAAGGAACACGGAAACGTTTGTCTCTCGTAATTGGCGAGAAAATTTTGCGCGTCGCCGAAGTGGGACGTGTCAGCAAAAAAGGAGGTTTTAAAAAAGAAAAGAACCGGACGAAAAAGGAGGATGAGTATTATCCTTGTTAATTCCCGGGCTAATTTAATTCGCGCCTAATTCTATTTGCCGAGTAAAACCGGGGAGGTGATAATTACGGACTTTTTCGTGACACCGACCGAAGCAAGGAAGAAAAAAGGGGCCATTTTTAAATATCCGTCGGGGCTTTAAATGTTATCCATTTTTTTAGGAGCGTGGGAAAATCTGCTGTTATCTTGCTTTTGTTTTTTATATTCTCGACTATCTGTGGTGTCTACGTTTTTCATCTTACAGAACTTTTTAAAAAAGAAATAAAAATAATTTTACTCATGTTCCAGAACTAGTAAACTGAAACTCATGATGTTAAACGGTGCATCATGTACCAAGTTTCCCGAGGTAATTACAAATTTGAATTAATAGGTATGTAATAAACATTTATGTAATCTTGCGCAGATTTACAAAGGTACCATAAAGCCTGTAGAGCAATGGCGAATAAAGTATTATTATTATATGTATAATTAATATTTTTTTGTATATTTTAAGACCAAAATTACCGATATAAACGATATGTCAAAAATTTGCAAATTTGTCAAAATTTACGAGTAAAAAGCGATTTGTCAGAAATTAGTAATATTTTTTACACTACACACTTACAATATGTATTTTTTTTAGAAAATTCTTGAAAAGCTTTAGACACCACACACTTCAAACACTAACAAAATCTAATCACAAACTGACCGGTCTTGCACCTTTTCAAAAAGCAAGATTGTGCAAATAATAATATTTAATGCAACCCTTCCATGACAAATACCGGTTTCCAAAAAGTGACCGGTGTCCCCCAAGGGTCAGTTCTAGGTCCGTTATTGTTGTCTATTTTTTGAATAGGACTGGTCAATCTGGTTTTAGCTGACCCTTCCTTATCCGTTTTCGCGTTTTGTCGGATTTGAATAGCAGCTGCTTTATAAGCTTTTGTCTGCATTTTTATGATATTGTCACGTATGTCCGTTGTTTCCTGCACGGCTGCGGGATTTAAATTTAAATCGCGTTCGGTGATTGTATTGAATTTAACATATGATAATAATTTTTAAAAGTGTCTTTAACTGAAAGTTGACCCGCGTTGAATGTTTGAATATTTTATTTGATTTTATTTTTATAGGATATTTACAGTTAAACATTTTATGCCACCAAGTAAACTACTTGTCTGCTAAGAGAAATAAAATTTAAATATTTAAAAATGTAATCTCACTTTAGCGGGCCAGCTGGAAGTCATTACTTTAAGAAATAAGCTATGCTCTGTATCAAATTTATCTTTGTTATGTTAAATTTTTGCTTTTGTTTATATTTAGTATTTAAACTATTGTATTAAAATTCTATTATAAGCAAAATAAATGGTCATGTATCCCTGGACTATATCGACAGCTTTCTATTAGGCAGAATGTAGTCTTTTGGGCGTGTCACTTTAAATAAAAATATAAATTAAGAACATGGAAAATTTAATCAAAGATAAGATTGATTTAAAACCAAGATATAGATGTGACAAGTTATATCAAGCTGTAATCGCGACGGTACCAGTCGGTGGACATCTGAATTTATAAAATAATCGATAAAAAGGGACATCTTTCGCTTGATTGAAATTTTATCGAGTGTTCGCGTGATGGCTGTAGATCGGGCCTTTTCAGTTCAGGGCTGTACTGAGGGATTACAATTAGTATTTAATATCAACATTTATGCAATTACGTGTCTGTACGTCAGTATAGTTCCGAATAAATTTCTACTACGTCCGTCATTACATTACTGAGCACATTTTTGCAATGATTATTAAATTTCTGTGACGTCCGAAGAGACTAAAGATAGATAATTATAATTTATGATTAGCGCCTTTATTGTGCCGTAACGCCAATATTTTTTTCAGTAACCTTTCACGGTTTCCACAATTTAATATTTTAATAATTTTACTTTTAACAAATATTGCGTGAGACATCTAACCGCAAAATGGATGGAAGACCTAATACAGGTTGCAGGATCACGTTGGATAGTCTCCTGCAATCGGTCACATTGGATGTCTATAAGGGCGTCAGCAGTGGATATCCTACGACTAATACATACAAAAATAAATACATTTCTCCTATTTCCCCGAAGGTGTAGGCAGATGCAAATTACACGCCCACTCTTCGCCAATTATATAGTTGGTCACTCGTAATAGCTGGCGAGCCTATTACCGCTTACCGAGCACAGTTGTATTCGCCAGAGCCTCGTCCGTTGATCGGCAGGTGCACCACTTGCAGGTGAGGTTGGCTTGGGCTCCTTGGGTCTTGGGAGGATCCCTTCTATCCTTCGACTGATGTTTAGTAAAATTAATATCAATAAATCATGTAAATTATTGAAAGTCATTGTTAGATCACAATGGAGGAGCATAAAGATTCTACTCAAGCGTATAGTTCGCTATTAATTTAAAATAAAATAATTTCCAATATCCCTCGATGCAAACCTGAACAGCTGAAGCCACTTTGAAATACGCAAGGCCGCGTGGCTAATGACAGGTCACCGGTAGGCGGCGCAGACTTATTCATATTTCCTAAGTCTAACCACTACACAAGCAATTACGTGCTGTTAGCAGTAATATAGCTGAAATTGCAAACGTTTAAATGGTAAACGTTTGAGTTGCATTTAATATCGCTTTTTTGACCGCGTGTTAAGACTTTGGGCCCGGGTAATATTTGTGATAATCAAAAAAAGAGATCTAAATCTCAGTTCCTGGCACAAAGGCAAGACCTGGTTGCCAATGTGAACCGGACACTCGATCGATGGGGATCTGAAAACATAATTTTTCTATAGTCATAATGACGTGTTAGATTATATTTAAAAAAAACCTAACTGCATTCATCTGCATTCTTTCATTGTGGCTTATACAGCTCTCAGTTTATGGACCATACCATCTGGATACAGTTAGGCAGTCATTTTTAAAAGGCAGTAATTTTTTTTTACAACTTATTATTTAGTTCCTGATAAGTGTCATTAAGAACTTGTGTCATGGTCACTAAATAACGGATAAACATACATAAATACTTTTTTTAGTAAATATATACTTAATATACATAGGAAACGCTCAGACCAAAACAAATTTTCACGTTTATGCACACAAAGATTTCCCCTGTGTGGGAATCGAAACCACTACCTCAGAAACGCAGTGCGGGTATGTCTTTACGCCATATCGGTCGTCAAATTCAAAAAACAGATTGAAAAAAGTTTTTAATTACAAATTTTGTAACAACCTTTTGTAATGAAATAAAATAACACAGATGTGTTACAACTTATTGTCTGGCACAAAGTAAAGAACATCCACATCCCTACGACAATTTAATAATTTGGGAAGAAAAAAAAGAATAGTGACCACAACTCTAAATAACCATTACTTACCCTTTCGATAACAGGCTCAAATAGTGTTTTTATATGTCAAACTTGCCAACAATCGACAGTTCCTTTCAACGCCAGTTTTCCTGACCACAAAATAACCCTTTTATTTGAAATCAATAATAGACAAGGCGTGACCAAAGAGGATTTTGTTACTCAAACATATGGTCATAGTATAGTAAAATTGTAGCAGTAAAACTATTTGCATAAAAAAGTAGATATAGGACGCCAATTCTAGTAACTATAACTTTTTTCGTGTCTCGATATTCGCTAATCTTAATAACGAGTTTTTATTGCTTTAAAAAAAAGGGGCGCCACATATAGTTAACAAACCCCACCCACAAATGACGGCCTTACTATATATATAAATATAAATATATATATCGTCGTTCTAGATGTGATTGCTCGTAACATTTTTTTATGGTAAGATTAGATTTTAATGCCGAAAGCTTGAAAGAGTAATTCCGGTAATAACTCACAAATGTCTTAAGAATTAAAAACAATTTGACGGCAAAAACAACTTTGTGTGAGACCTCGTAATAAGCACTGGTACTAGTTTAAAAAAACTATTATCTCTCTTTTGTAAAGTTTATCAGCTTACATTTACGAGTTGTCACATCTAGACCGACGATATAGATGTCTGCGGATAAATTTGAGGTACTTAAAGTGAATAACTAGTTTAGTGATAAAACTTTAAAGAACGAGTTACCATACTTGTTATTAGTTTGCCCGAGAATGAATGCCGGGAACAAGATAAAAATGTTTTTAAAAATAACACTTAAAAAGTATTTTTAGCACACTTAACATTTAAGTTTTTATTTTGTAAATTCGAGACTCGTGAATCCAGACAAACGATGCAAATAGTTTTGTAAGACTACTGTATTTTCAATGCCCAACTCGCTGTTTAATAAATAATAATAAATTATCGACCAACGATTGTCGACCGATGATGGTCAACCGATATGGCGTGGTGGCGAGTATACCCGCACTCCACCCCCGAGATCGTGCGTTCGATACCCACACAGGACAAATATTTGTGTGAATAAATATGAATATTTGTTCTGGTCTGTAAATAATGTAAATTAAAAATGTTTTTACAAAAAAAGTATTTATGTAGGTATGTTTATCCGTTATTTAGTATACATAACACAAGTTCTTAATGATACTTATCTTCGAACTAAATAATTGGTGTAAGTGTCAGAAATATTAATTTATTTATAATAAATGCGCAATGGAACATATGCGCCGCTGTACTCTAATTGTCCCGTCCCAAACAGCATAGTGTGTGAACAAACACGATTTAACCAACTACCCACAATGGTGTCAGCACTCTATCGTAAGTACGCCTTAAATCCCTGTAATTTAAAAATATCTACATCCTTATCCTCATTATAACTAACTTCTTCAGAGACTTCTTTATGATTTCATTTACTATAATTTCAAATTCTTTTCACCTATCCCCAGAAAAGTATGCACAAGTTATATGTTCTACCACTCGAACTGAACTATGACCAAAGTCACGTTAAATACGTGACGTGGCTGGCGACGACACATTTAAAAAAAAATACTTAAGAGCCCGCATGGACGATTCTCGTCGTTTTATCGATTTTTTATTAATAATCTATTGAAGATCATCGTTTCGTTTAGTCATGAAGGGTTAGCTATTCCGGTTCATGTTTCGTTGTTTACGGCACAGATAAGCGTACACGCAAACGTATAAAAAAGCGGACGTTGTTATTTTGGATATTGATTTTTTGGTCTAATGTATTTATAATGCTAGAATAAACTAATTCAAATTAAAAGATATGATACTATTACTAGTTTTAAGTAGACTATGTATAAATAACCATGTATTATATACATCGTATGGGGTGTATAGGGATCCTACCAAGACCTAAGGAGCCCATGCATAAAATAGCGCTATTCCATTTTTAACCTTATGGAATGCAAATATACAATGCACAATGTTTATTATTTACTTTTTCGAAATAATTCTTTTAGTTTCAGAGGTTACTCTTCACGAACAAACGTTTACGTATTGAGAATATGTGTATAAGTTTAATTAGTAAATATATAATTATAATATACATTATATATATTTTTTCCTGGTTACAAATAAACGTTACTTTTCTTTCTTTAGTACAAGTTCTGCTTAGTTTGGGTCTAGATAGTGATGTTTAAAAATTACAGAGGTATTTATAACTATTCACAACTATAATAGTTAACTAAAACGTACTAATTTACATTACATTTATTTTAGCCCATTTAAAGAAACAAATAAATAGATATTTGTTTTGATACAATTACAATACAATAATAATTTACGTTCATCTACTGAGCACGAGCCATACTCAACTACGCATTGTTTCAAGAATTTTTCAAGCTGCCAAAAAAACTTTAATATGGCTTAACGACTAAATATATTAATAACTGAGACCAAGTAAATGACGTGCCTTCCGAAGTACGGAAGCGCTTGAAGCTGAATAATACACCAATGGTCACCCATCCAAGGACTGACCCCTTACTGAACTTTGCTTTAATCCGGTAATCCTGGCTAAAAACTAACTTTGACGATTTTCTTGCCCGTTCTTTTACGATCAAGCTCCCGCCCGCAGTGGGCGCGCTATCTTTTAAGTTTTGACCTTCATAAGAGCTGTTTTGAACCAAACTTGAATAAATGATTTTGAATCGTTTCCGAGCAACTAGCACCGCAGAGCTACGAGTCACTATTATAAGGTTATTTAAAAAATAAAAATAAAAATTCTATAGACAAATGCAAAGCAACAATAGCAAAAAAATTGCAGGCCCCTAAGCGGTCAGATCCGGTTTTGACCAGCGAGTGACCCTTCCTTGACTATTGTCACCTGAGTCAAAGGTCGGACAGATGTTTCCTGGCCACGTCTGTTGAAGGGTTAACTGGATTTGCAACTTTGTAAATGTTTTAGAATATAAAAAAAATATAATTAAAATGCTTGGGTAGTTTCGTATTTGGCATCAATTTTGTGAACAACAAACCACATCATATCAGCATTATAATAATATTAATAATATTCTTTATTCAAGTGACCAGGAATTAAAATGTTAGTACAGCTTATGGACTATGTTAATGAACTTATAAACTAATTTGACGACCGATATGGCGTGGAGGTCAGTATACTCTTGTAAATCTTTGTGTGCATGAACATGAATATATGTTCTGGTCTGGGTGTTCTCCTATGTATCTTAAGTATATATTTAAAAAAAAAAGTATTTATGTATGTTTATCCGTTATTTAGTATCCATAACACAAGTTCTTAATGATACTTATCTTGGAACTAAATAATTGGTGTGATTGTAAGAGAATATTAAGAGAATATTAAATTATCAACGTACTTCTAATCATAATTACGCCTCAATGTTTTCACATATGTGCAATCTAGGCGGCTTGCAATCATATTTAGAAAGGGATTGGAGCTACCCCGCACCCGAGAAACTAGAGTTGCTCACCTCTTACGCGTGGTAGCGTAAAACAGTTTACCTGTGCGTCAGCAAACATCCCCGATGCGCTACAGAAACGGGGCAGCCCAACCAACACCCTAAATGCGTTGTTATATTGAACGCGGCGGGCGCCGTAGACCTTCTGCGTATAATTGACCCACAGGCTGCACGTGTAAAGTCCACTGCTGAACATTAGCCTCCCCAATAGATACCATTGTATTGGAGATATTTGCCCATAATCACCACGCTGGGCAGGCGGGTTGGTGATCGCAGTTCAAGCCAGTACGCAGGATGACGCTGCTGCCCATCGTCCGGTAGGATTTTTCTTGGTCGACTCTTACGACTCCTTGTGAGATGAGCCCCTCTCATGACACTATTCTAGGCCGGTATCATAAGACACATGTGGCAGCAAACACCGCTTGGTATAAAAACTTTTCATGAAAATAATGCATATAAATTTAAAATAAATTACATTTTAAATTTAAAATTTTCGATGTTTTGCTTGTGGCATCAATTTTGTAATCAACTAACTATACTTGAGATATAACATTTATGTTATAAATATGAGACATTTTAAAAATAGAATACTGAAATTCGTTTCACCAAATTATTGTTATTATTTAATTTTACAAGTAATTTTTTAGAAAAAATCTAAAATTTGGTAAATAACAAACTACGAGAGGCTATATTTAAAACTTCATAATTTATTAAAAGTTTGCTGGATTTTATACATAAATTCGTTTGACGAAAAAGTTTAAAATTACACTGTTTTGCATAAATTTTTACGCTTGTATTGTCTAAGACTTCTTTTATTAAAAGCAGATTTGAATGTCACATCATAATTCATGATTTTTATTAAATAAATCTTAAATCTGGTACAAACCTAACGCGAATATAACCCAATTTCGAGAGCAACGAGTAGCACCTCCGACTCACGTGCGACCGAGGAACGCGGCGGAGAACGGAAGTGTTCGGGCTGCCTTAGGATTGAGCATGGACTAAGCTATAACTTAGTTATGCTGTAACTTACTTACTTAGAATTGAAACTCGACGAGATACTACTTAAATGATGTCTCTCGTAGGACCATCGTCTTAAGCTTACCAAGATGAGGGTATAACGACGTTGTTAATAATGTCATTTAAGTTATTCAACATAACAATTTAGGTTGACATACTAAGTCCAACACACCTACAAGTCACAACCATTTCATTAAAATACAAATGGATATTACAATGTTAACAAATCAAAATAACAAAAATAAAGTCCAAACACGTCATATGTTATAATCTTTAAAAAACTAAAAATAATATCAATAATAATTTATCGATTCAGGCGTTACTGAGCGGAAATCCATTGTAAGCAAGTGATGGATTTAAAATATCTACGTCTCTTCAGCGTTGGTCGTAATGACATCGTTGTTCTGAGGCTCCTATCTTGAAGATGCCTTGTGTAAGGGCGAAACATGTGTCGTGTTGAATAGATTCTCGATTTTTCGGGAATTTATAGTAGTGCGGGAATTGTTACAAAGATATTTTTAATAAATCACTTGAATATCAATAATGTTTTAACCAAGGATGCCGAAAAGGATGCCGAAAAGGATGCCGAAGACGTGTAAAATGTAGAAGATGTAGGAAAGCGGATCCAGGACCATCGTGTCAGGCCCTCATGAGTGGGTGTTCTTGTTATCTTGATTGTTTCACTATATTATATAGCATCCTTAGACAGGATATAGTTACTATGAACACGCGCTACTTAATTGGGTACGATTTATTAAATAAATTTCACCATTTTGTTCCATTATCTTGGCGGAGAATAGAATTTCCCCGATATTTTTGGCAATTTTAGCAAGCTCCCGCTCTAGCAAAGGGGCGTTCCTAGACTGTACATAACGTTCAGAAGAAGCTCAAGCTCAAACTGAAATTGGTCACATTAATATAAAATATAGCCCAGTGTAGCTTAGCTAGCAGTGGAATGCGCCCTTACCAAAGCAGTGGCACGCGACGCGACCAACAAATGGCGGGAAGAATTCGCGAAAACACCAGCGAATTATTGCCGGCTTCCCGAGACGCGCGTACTGTCGCCCACTGAACACTTTCACTGCAAACTAGAAATATTGATTTTTGTACTACTATTAGAATCTATCTTTACATATACTATATTTATGTATATGGCAGCGCGTTGGTAGCGCCTCCTTTTAAATTACTTTGGAACGAGATTTGACATCGGTCAGTTTAGCGGAGCGTCGTGTCGATGGTCGGCGCAGTCGTGTTGAACGTTTCTGTCTTTACCAACGTCACGTCAACAAACCGCCTCAGTTTCACCTCCAGGGTTTAATCAACACATAAAGTGCTATGGTCCAACCTGACCAAGCAGACAGTCGCGTTCATATTTATAATTATTTTTTTTTAGACCAAGTACAAAACTAGGCTTACTTATTTCGAACAAAAATCTATTCCAACCAACCTTAACTGTAGTGAGAGATAGTTCAGATCCTGATCAGATCAGGTAGTAATATCACATTTGTACGTTGAAAGTAGGTATATATCTTCTTTCGGTACCGTAGGCAAAGGCAAAGGCATATTATTACGCCCACATTGGTGGTAAGCCAATTGCCGCTTACCGGGAATTTTTTTAAATGCCAAAGCCTCTGTTGGTTAGCAGGTGCACCACTTGCAGGTGAGGTTGGCTTGGGCTCCTAAGGTTTTGGAAAGATCCCTGTTCACTCATAATGTATACGTCAATACTGCTATTAGAATTTATCTACCACAAAATTTGGCCTATAGTCTACTTAATTTTGGGGCAGAAGAATTAAATTTGAGTTGGCCTGTCGTTATTTTGTCACCATAACAATATTTAAACTATATTACAATACTTTTCATTATCATCATCGTCAGCCCAAGAATGTCCACTGCTGAACACAGGCCTCC
Source organism: Musotima nitidalis (assembly GCA_949126915.1). Lineage (NCBI taxonomy): Eukaryota > Metazoa > Arthropoda > Insecta > Lepidoptera > Crambidae > Musotima > Musotima nitidalis. The sequence goes on along the minus strand of OX421439.1, from coordinate 9,213,035 downwards.
CCCATAAACTTTGATCGTGACCTTTTGAAGGCGGCCTGTATATATTATTATTTTGTTTTTCATTTTGCTTTACTCTATATTGATGGGTTGATTGCTTTTACGTACAATATGCTTCCAATTAATGGAATTTAAAAAATGCCATAACAAGTCCATTTAGCTTGCAAATCAGTTCTCCTACAGATGTCATCATGCCTAATTCAATCACGAATGAAATATCGCCGTCAAATGTTTGAAGATAAATACTTTCTTTGACATACACCTATTTGAACTTAGTCCTAGTCCTACCTTCGTTACGGCAGCGGTGGACGCCCGATACGTAGGGAGCGAATGACGAATTTCCATCCGAAAAAATAAAAAAAGTCGTACCTTAGTCAGCGACTGACATTATCATCCTAGTAGTTATCCAGGTTGTGCTCTAGACTTACTTCACTGGTCTAACCAGATTTGGTTGAAATTCGGTTATTTTGCATTCTCTTTGAAGACTCTTTGTGAGCGACTGTACCCCGACCTAATGTAAGATTTACACCGGTTATCCGGCGCGGCGCCGCTCCGGACGTCCGGGTACAGTCACATTAAAAATTCGTACCGCGAATAGTTCGCAACTCGGATATTTGGGTGGGGGGTGACAAATAGTGCAAAATGTCGCCTAAATTTAAACTACCCGCATTTTGTTTTTGTTGACAAGTCATTTATGAATTTGTCTTGAAGTTTCCGTTACTGAATATGATTTATTTGCATTGTTTATTCTTCTTGGTCTGTGTATTTCCCACTAGTGGGGTCGCATTATATTATATGTACACGTGGGTATACTCGTATATGTAATATCACCTCTCTCATGAAGTCAAAGTACAAATAGCTAAAATACTAGTTTCAATGAATATGAACGTCAATGAAAACTAACTTTTTGTTAGGAATTTGAGTATTCTATATTTGGGCATAAAAATGTAAAAAAACAAAGTACAAGTGCATAAATGAATCACTGTGAACCCATTTAATCATTCAAAGATTTTACTTGTCATACTTATTTAACATTTAACAAAGTAATCAATTTAGGAATTGATATGCAATAAGTTGTGTCTTACTAATAACTACTAGTAGTAAAAAAAACATATTTAAATTATATTGTACAAAATATAATTTTTGTTATTTAATACTTACCTAGGTATTTAATATTATTGCTACTGCAAGGTGTTTATGTCAGGTACTTTTAGTATATAGCTTAGCATAAAAATTGAGTTCCTAAAAAATCCAGTTATATTTTATAAAATAATCACCACCTAAATTAACAACTTTAACTGAAGCAACAGTTAATCACAACAACACACTATAAAAAGTAATTTTATAAAAAAGGGCCAAAATAAAAAAGATAAATCAACAAAGTGCCTGCAAAACCGCCATGTTGTCATCGGGACATGACGCTACAAGCGCGGGGCGTGTAGCGATGACCATTGAAGGGTTAAGACATATGTCGCGACAGACGACAAAGATTATTAGGGAACGTAGACGAGACACTTCGCTTGAACTAAAAGGAGCTCTCAGGTGTATTATAACATTTCAGATTCGGTTTTGAGCATAAAATTATCAAGCTGTATGAGTGACGAGCATTCTTCTGTAATGTATCAGTTCAAATTCGATTCCGCATATTGATTTTTCACGTTGTATGAATATTACAGATTTTTTAAAGATATTTTTTGTAATTTGACAACTTCCCGATGCCAAACACCAAATTGAGTATGACAAAAAAATCTTCAAACCGTTTCACTGTCAAATTGAAAAAAGGACTTAAACGTCTTATGGGAATTAGACGTGCTTATTCCTAAAAGACATAAATTCTCATCATATTTAGTTCTTATCCTAAAAATTATGGATAAATATGGTGGATAATATAATAATTAGTATAGTATAATATAATAAAATTTGAAAATTATTAATTAATATGCAATATTAATAATGTGATAACAAATCCTCTCAGCAGTTGCGATGCTCTAATCTTGCTTTGATCTTAATATCTACTTTTTATGACATACATTGTATCACTACAGGTTGCGCACTGTAATGCTCAGTTCTCCTCTCTCGTTGAGGTTATGCTTAAGCCTGTAACGTTACATTACAGGCAAATGCTCCCGGCAAGGAAGAACTTTAAAACTGGGTCTCATGGGATTAAATTGTAAATTATGGTTGATAAACATACTACAAACTACATTTTCGTACATACAATTATATTGTTATTTTTTATTTTATATCACATATTGCCGTCGGGACATGACGCAACAAGCTTCACGTGTAGGGATGACAATTGAAGGGTTAAGATATATATCGCGACACCCGACCAAGATTATTTGGGAATGTAGACGAGGCACGAGGATCTTCCTTTTTGAAAATTAAGGCTTAGGATGGTTTTTAAAATGTGTTATAAACCGGTCGATGTCAGTTGCAATTTCTTTTTATGGGATAATCGTCGTACTTTACAAAAGCATTGCAATAGTTAGACTTGTCGATGTTAAGCTAACTTAATTGTTGTCATATATAAGCACTATATATTATTGTTATTAATTATTATTATTAAAGACTACGGTACGTCATTGTTAAAGTATAGGCGTGACAACGTAACAATGAACTGAATAAATATTTTAAAATATTTTATAAAAATACGTCAATCAGTACTTATTTACACAATATTCTTAAATAATCTTTGACAAAACTAAGGATGTGTCGAATTTTATTTATCGATACTCGTTTAAATTCACTTTTACTTCCTTACCCTTTTTTTTGCTTGCACCAAAATTCCAACCTTTGACACCTGTCTGTAAATATGGTTAACACAAATGTCACGCCATCTTTATGAAAGGTGAAAGTATCGAAATCAATGTCATAAACAAACAATCCGATCGAAACAGATGGTTGATGTTTTCTTTTTTGATACGGACTTACTCGTTTAAAGTTTTTGCTTGCGTCAAGTTATTTGGATATGATTTCAATATTGTGCCGTGTGGTACCGGGCTAGAACACTCCCTCTCATCTCACAGGGAGTCGTATGAGTCGAAGAAGATAAATCTTACCGGATGATGGACAGCAGTGTCATCCAGCGTACTGGCTTGAACTGCGATCACCTACTCGCCTGCTCAGCGTGGTTTATGGGCAAATACCCCCCAATATAATGTTTAGCTGTAGACTTATGGGGCTGATATCATGACGATTCAGTCATTTAGTCACAGAAATAATTTTGACTCTAACTGTAACTTCATTATGGTATTCTAACTACCCTAGTAAAATAGTGGAGACTGTACTAGAGGCTTTTATGGAGTTTTAAATTCAACATGAAAAATCACAATGCTCGATCGTAAAATTCACCTAATAACTTGCAACACCAATGCTTCCAAAAATTGACTTTCATCTAAGCTGCTTAACTTCATTAATCGCACTCCGCTGACCAAATTCTCGATAATGTAGTCACTATATAATCCAAACAAAAAAGAACAGACGCCTAATAACTGGCTAAAACAACGATCACCCATCCTATGATCGTCTTCCATCTAAGCTGCCTCACTATATTAATCATTTACGGTCTAACTAAATAACTACGTTTAATAACAGAATTTCCTGATACCAAACCTCTAAAAATATTTACAAAGAAAAACGTATGATCATCAATTCAATTTTAAGATCTTCATTGTGTAAAAACCACCCCTATCTCGCGATGCAGGCTCTACATAATACAGGGTGCTACAAAACAGGCCAAGTCGCCCCTTGGCTATGTAAGTGCAATTTAAAATGTAAATTAACACAGCAAAGAAGTGGAACGTCTCACCACTACACTCGTAGGACGCACCTACACTGTCTTAGAACATTCTGTACATATAGCTTTTTACCCTCAATCAGCGTATTTCTATCAAAAATTCGATAGAAATAGAACTTTATCGCGTTCGGTTAAAGTTGAAAATCCTATAAGAGAACATTAGGAACATAAGTCAATTGGGTGCGAAAGTTCAAACTTTATCGTAAGCAACGTCACCAAACGACTTTTGTTCTTAATGCACTACGCATAAGATTGATTTTATTATGAAATGGAAGGTTATTTAGGATGTTTTGATATGAGATTTTTATATTTCTTACCGACGCAAGGGATTTTGTCTGCCGAGGAATATTTAAGACAAAACGGACTTTTGGTTGCTGTGTTTTGTCGGGGGGGATATTAATAATTTTGAGGGGGTTTTCGGGGGGGATGTAGTAATTACTTTTTAATACTGTTACGCTTCGGTAATGCAGATGTGGGGGGTTGGAGCCACGTGTTTTTGTAAAATCTTTCTGTTTATGCCTTCTTAGATAGGCCGTCCGACAGTAAAGTTGAATTTAGACTTAACACCTACTTATTTCTTTTGTCGTAAAGGGGACCCCCCGCGCTCAGTAGTGGAACGTTAGTGGACTGAGATTATCATGGTGACTAGGTCTCTATATGAGACAAGAAGTCTAGGTATATATCCACATGGACGCTCTATGTGAAATACACTGGCCTGCAAAACTAAGTTAATAAAAAAACATTTTGCAATATTTTTTTATTGTTGCTCCGCTTCAATGGGACGCAGCGTGGTGTTATGTAGCCTAAAGCCTTTGTCGATTAATATTCATCATCATCATCATAGTTATACACTCACGCCTGTTTCCCCAAAGGGGTAGGCAGAGGCATATTATACGCCCACACTTAGCCAGTTATATTGTTGATCCCACGTAATAGGTGACGAGCCTATTGCCGCTTATCGGGCACTGTTATATTCGCCAGAGCCTCGTCCGTTGATCGGCAGGTGCACCACTTGCAGGTGAGGTTAGTTTGGTCTCCTTGGGTCTTGGTAGGATCGCTATTAATAGATTATCCAAATTATAAGGTGTTTTTATTCCAACCAGCAAATATGCGCGTTCTATAAATCAAAGTAAGCTTTATAATGTTAAAAAATACAGACTCTTTTTCTTATTAAAACTAAAATGCACTGTAAAGGAATAAATAAATTTCTAAATTAACAAATAATATTCCAGTAATTTTGTTGGAAATTAATTACATAAATATAGTAGTAGAAATAGTAAAAAGTAATTTTTAGTGTGCATTGAATCATCGTTCGGAAAATGGAAAGACCTGGCTGCACAGGATCGGCCAATGTACAGAAAATAAAAATTTGCGTATTTCAAAAGAAATTATATTGCTGGTGATACAGTATTTTTTTTGAGTCATTATTTCTTATTTTTCCCTAATTATTCCTAATCACGTAAGGATGTTTTAGGGATCCAACCAAGACCTTAAGAACTTAAGCCAACCTCACTGCAAGTGTACACCTGCCAATTACGGACTATATAAATTCACAGTAAGCAGCAATTAGCTCGCCACCTATTTCGTGGTACTAACAATAAGTTGGCTTGCGGGCGTGTAATATGCCTCTGCATACCCCTTTGGGGAAACAGACGTTAATGTGTGTGTATTCCTTATCACGAATAATACAAAAAATATATAATCGTTAAAAAATATAAATGTCCAAAGAAAATTCAAGTCTTCACAGGATTCCGTTGCCAAGCAACGGCGGGACCATTTCTTTTTTCTCCTTGCGCCCCCCGGCAGGGTGAAGGGGGCCGGGAGGGGGGATGGCGAGAAATGGAAAACTCGGGAAAATTGTAGCATTCTTGAGGCGACGCGCCCCGCTCACACCTTCTTGCGGCAGGGGTGACAACATTTTGCTTAAAAATATTACGGTGGATAAAAATTAAGAAGTGAATAAATTAAATAAAATATACTTTATTGTCTTTATGATCAACAACTTTATTGTCTTTGTTCCGGGTGTTGGGGGGATTTTGGGTATCCGTATTTTGACATCAATAATGTTTAGTTACTAATTCGCAATTTTCACTTTTGAAAATTTAATTATGTCTAGTTGTTAATTCCCAATTTTGAAATTTTAACCATTTATAAGTATGGTATTCTTTTAAAAATTGATATGTAATTTAATTATAATTTGCATGCCACCGTTGTTGGCTGAATGAGAGGACCTTTATTTTATTGTACAAGAACTGTAATGTACCTCAATCAAGTGCAAATAAAGTATTCTATTCTATTCGTCAAATTTTAGCTTACAAAATGGACATACTAAAAAAAATTAAAAACTATGCAAGAGATATGGGCGGTACCATAATCAAGAAAGAGAAGCAAAATGTATTGTTTGTCAGAATTAGTCAAAATTTGTCAGCTAATCTTGCTGTTGTGGTTTTTTCTCAAATTTTGTCATACTAGTCTATCCTATAATAGAAAAAAATAGAATAGACCAGTATGCAAACACTGGGTCTTTAGCATCAAGGGCACAATCGGGATAAATATTAGTTTAAAGATAAACAAAAATTGGTTAGACTCGAGCTTAGCCGAAATAAATTCTATGATCATAATGCAAAGCAAAAAATGTAGTAGTAAAAACCGTGCAATGAAATGAGATCTGGCCTTGTGTCATTGTGGGCAAAGAATTATTAATTTCTAAGAGTTAGTTTGTTAGTACTAATTACTATTCTTTATTGCACAAAAAAACAATAACAAAAAAAAAGCCTTACGTGAAAAGGCGAAGTACAAAGGTGGACTTATTTCTAAAAGAAATCTCTTCCAGTCAACCTTAGCTGAAGTGGGAGAGATAGTTAGCGGGCATTAATATCACACTACAATATGATAACATTACACATATACATATACAAAAATATAAGATACATATCAGATATATAAACCTACTTATATACATAAATAAATACAAGGAAAAAAAAATAAACAAAAATCATAATGACTAGCTCGATTGCAAGTGCTTCTTTAGTTTTGTTTTAAAAGACGCATTTGAAGGACTGTCCCGGACATCACTTGGCAACTTATTCCACAACTGTGCGCCACTGTCGAAATTGACGGAGTTGAAAACGCTGCTAAAGTCCAATAATACTAAAACGGTAAGCATCTTTCTGTCCATAGCCTGGCGAATATCATCAGTGACATTTAGAAGTGATGTTACAGTGCTATGGCCATGACGGAATCCGGACTGGTAGGGACTAATAAATTGGTTTCGTGACAAAAATGAAAAAAATTGGTTATGAACAGCACTTTAGCTGTAGATAAAATGCCATAAATCATTCATCGCTGAACTTCGCAACTTATTAAAAAACCTTTTAAGCCGAACGACATAGTTAATACTAAAAACAGACAGAAGCCATAAAAAAATACACGCAAGAAAATTGGTCTAAGAAACTGTTCTCAACCCCTGCTCCGACTTGGAACGTAAAAAGGAGCGCTGTGTCGGACGCCCCCTCCCCCTCCCGCCTCTCGGCCGCGGCCAGCGGAGGGGGGACTCTGCAGCCGCGCTGTTTATATTTCATTCTAACTGCTTCCAAAAAGGGAATTTCGAAATTTGTAATTGGAACTTTTCTTTTTATGTTTTTAACGAGTTTAGTATCTATTAATTTTCGTTATGCCAGTGAGAATGATTTTAAAAGTCATCTCTACGTTTCTGCCCACGTCCGACTAAAAAACAAAATGTTTTTTAAATTATTTCGTAAACTATTTGCAAAGACCATTTTAATGTCTTCCGTTATGGCCAAATTTTATATTTAAATATCTCTACATGCTCTCGTCGACTCATTATTATGACTGAAGGTAAGCAGTCGATGCAGTCCTGTTAGAACACTCCATACCTTGAAACAAGCACGGTAACATCAGCTTATGACGGCCATATGCAAGGCGGGAAGACCGTATACTGTGATGGTAATTTTAACTTCACAGTGACGTAATAAGAATCACTAAGTCCTGGAAATAATCTTTAGCAGCAAGAAGCTCAGTTTTACGGCCTGCATAATCGCAGTTCCATGCGCCGATTGACATTCCAGAACTATATGAATACACATACTTCGATTCGGATGAAAAAACCAATTCGTAAATGGCCTTACAGAGGAACGACTTAGGTACCATTTGAATTCGAGTGCTGATTGTCAGTGCTGACTCACTCCAAAGACCAGCACGTGTAGTTCCAGAAAGGAAAAAAGAGGACTGATGTAGTAGTCACTTAAAAGAGAGCAGTGTAGAGACACTAGATTACATCAAGAAGTTTCTAATTAAAGCCATAACGCAAGATAAGGCACGGGCAAGGCCTTGTATAATAATTATGTTTACTAATAGAAAGTAAATAAATAGATAGTAAAACTTTATTGTGGTTTAATTAAACATAGGAATAAAAGTAAAAAGATCGTAAATATATTTACGGCCTTAACTACAAAATACATAAAATTGTTGACTATTTCTGAAATCAATGAAATTGCTTAACATTTGCAATAGTTTATTTTGTTTTTATCTTAGGTACTGTTAAGACGTCTTCTAAGATATAGTCTTATAGGACTAAAGGAATGGTATCTCAAATCAGCCTGAATATTATGTTACAACTTATTATTATTATTGACAAACCCAGGATTATATGAATTGGGAAACACATGGTTCGATTCGAAAGAAATTTTCGATATCGTAAATGGCCTTACAGAGGAACGACATAGGTATCATTTTTGAATTCGAGTGCTGATAGTCTACATTCTATAATTGTCATTCCAAAGATCAGCACGTGTAGTTCAAGAAAGGAAAAAATAAAATACATTATAGGCACCATTTTAATACAAGTTGAGTTATTCTTTCACTTAAGTTCTTATTATTCTTAATAATAATAATCCTTTATTGCACATAAAACATAAATAGTTTACAAAAGGTATTTAAAAACTTAAAGTACAAAGGTGGACTTATCTCTAGAAGAGATCTCTACCAGCCAACCCTAGAAGTTGTGTATAAATTTGTAGGTACGGGATTAAATTTGGTTAAAGATCTTTGTTAAAAAAGGAAATTAAAAAAAAAAACCTATATATACCATGCATACTTACATACATATATATCAATATTATACATACATAATTTGATTTATGTTAACTATATTTTCTACTTATTTAATGTTTTTTTTTCTTGCAACTTGTATAGATTTCATATTTTTCTTTCTTTCTATTACGTGTGACTTGCAATAAATGCGTGGCGGGATCAAATCAAGTCATTTGATTTGATTTCATCTTGTGTCCATGAAAGCGAAAAGCTAGCTTCTTACTATTTGACACGTTTCATCTAGAAATCTCAATTTGGTGTGGGTAGTTGTAGCAAAGTTCACACCAAATAGGTTGTCATAATAAGAGTGCACTTTTTCATTTAAAAAATAAAAAGGTCTTGGGGTCATTTGACGGATGTTGGTAATTAACAAACAAGGGTAGGAAGTTTCATATTGAGGTACCATATATATGTAGTTTACAATCAACTACTGCCGAACATTGGCCTCCCCAATAGATTACATTCTATTGGGGGTATCTGCCCATAATCGACGACCGATATGGTGTGGAGGTCAGTATACCTGCACTTCACTCCAGAGGTCGTGGGTTCGATTCCCACACAGGACAAATCTTTGTGTGCATGAACATGAATATGTGTTCTGGTCTGGGTGTTTTCCTATGTATATTAAGTATGTATTTACAAAAAAAAAGAAAAGGTATTTAAGTATGTTTATCCGTTATTTAGTATCCATAACACAAGTTCTTAATGATACTTATCTTGGAACTAAATAATTGGTGTGATTGTGAGAGAACATTTATTTATTTATTTATTTTATTTATAATCAACACTCTGGGCAGGCGGGTTGGTGTTCCAACCAGTACGCAGGATGACGGTGCTGCCTATCAGACGGATTTCTCTACGTCGACTCTTAGGACTCCTGTTAGATCAGAGGGGGGGCATTCTAGGCCGGTATCACACGGCAAAGTATTAGTTGACGATGTCACTATGCTATTTATCATATCCCGGTTGCCCCAGACTTAAGCTAAGGGCCCAGGGTCTGCTCACAGTCACTGGTCTAGCCAGATTTGACTGAATTCCAGTTATTACAGGGGCCGACAGCCCTCTGACCACCTCAAACACCACCCAAAGGGAAACATAGCTCTATGGTTAAACCATTGTCAGAACATTGTAAGGCACTGACTTCATATGAACTACTGCCATAGATGTTCATAACAGCCGGGACCAACGGCTTAACGTGCTTTCCGAGGCACAGAGTAAGCGATTTGACCTTCATAAGAGCTCTTTTGAGCCAAACTTGAATAAATGATTTTGACTTTGATAATTACGCGCCACCAGAGCTCTTGCCAGTTCTTCTTAAAGAGTGGTGGCTCGGAACAGGCACTTAGATTCACTAACACTTAATTATTTTTTGTTTTTAAATTGTTTTTGTTGCATGTAAGTGAATCTAAGCTTCGTGATTTAGTGTAATAATATTTCGATTGTTTTTTTTATATTTTAATTATGACGTTTTCAAGTACTATGTATAATAGTTTATGAAATAAATATTTTTTTACTTTACTTTAGAGTTTGAACCCTAGACCGTTAGTTATCGTTGCGTAACGTTCCTATGCTGTTACGTCTTAGTATAAATCATCCAAAATCTTCAATCATTAATGAAATCCTTGCAATCATGATGATGTGTCAACATCCCAACCAACCTAACATGATCTCCCACTCCAAACCATTTTTAAAAAACCCAAGCGAAAATAAAAGGGGTCCATAGCTCAACGCAACCTGGACTCATTGTTCCGCGGTACGACTTAAATGAATCAAAAAGCCTTAAGAAATTATGGCGAAAACAGAGAATAAAGGGAGGCGAACCATTGTTCTGGAGAAGAATGGAATTATTTAACAAAACTGTACACTGAAAGACCTGTATCAGTCATGAAAAGGGGTGCCTGCTGTTAGTGAAACAATATTTTACTATTTAAAATACTTAAGTGGTCTGACAAGGTTGTAATATAGAAAAAAAATCGTAAATTTTTCCTGTTTTTTCATAAAATTCCCCTTTTATTTAAGCTTACCTTATATTAGTTAAGCGGCAATAGGCTCACCACCTACTACCTGGTACTAGCAATATTATAGTTGGCGAAATGTAGGCATATTATGCCTGCGCTGCCAGCATCTTCGTTTTTGGGAAAAAGTCGTTCAAATCAAAATCAAATCAAAATATCTTTATTGTGAAACATGGGTTACACTGGTGTTATTGGTTTACATGTCATGGTTAGTTCAAGCCCCGTTCTGCCTCATGGGCGTACAATATTATACAACACAAAAGAACAACAAGTGATATACAATATTATAGATTTTAAAAATAAAATTGTTTCGTTTCAGTATATGTTTTTTTGTTAATCGTTTAATGTCATAAAAAGATTGGTTTTTAAAATGTTGGCTCCATTTGAGAACTAAGTAATGTGCCTTTATAAATCTCTACAGACAGAAGGTTTTGTGGAGAAGAATTGGGGAAAAAACTCGTCAGGTGAGCCATGAGTACGGTGCAGCACTGATTCTTATTATAATTTTTTTTTTTTTGAAAATTGCGTCCTTGATTGTATTAAATTGTCGAAATAGCTACTCAAAAAAGTATCTTATTAAAAAAATGGTTGAATCAATTCTTAAACTTTAAAAAGAGATTGAGGCTCTTTTTATTTAAAATTATTATTAACTAATTCTATAATGACATAAGGACATAAGGACATAAGGACATAAGGACATAAGGACATAAGGACATATCTATCTATAAATCTTAAAAGACCCGAGCTACGTATTCCGATTTCAAATTTACAACCAAAAAGCCTAAAGACGCTCAGATTTAACGCGCGAAAAAATTCCTTGAGCGACCACAAACGCAGCGGACGCACACAACCACACAATTTCCCGCGTCCCTACACCGTTTGTTCTGCCGCTGTGTGCGTGCTAGCCGTTGCCTCCATTGGGCACGGAGCAATTTCTTTATTGATCCATATTTCTTCTTCTTTAGACTGCCCGGGGGGGGTGAGTCGACCCACCCCGGCACTGTTTTTCTACAGTTTTAATGAACGAAGGACTCGAAAATGGCGCGCAAGGAGATTTCGTGGGACGGGGAAGAGGTTATTAATGCTTTTTAAGCGGTGTAATTTTCGCGAGGCTCTTAGGTGTCGGCGGTTTTTGTTTTTGAGCGCCGTCTTATTGTTCCCGCGTATTTTAAGGTTATTATTTGTGTTCTAGATCTTTTCGTGGTCTTGTCTTGTAATTACAAGGATGAAAATTATATTTTGTTTTGTAATTTATATACTTTTATCTTGTTTTCTCACACTTGAATCTGTTCGGGGAACTAGGGATTTTGAAAATGGAATGTGTCGTGTTTCCTAATTTCGTGGTTATTCGACTTCTTAATTTTGAAATGAAATGAAAGGAGTTTTTACTTTTTACTGTCACAATGTTTATTTTGAATATTCAGGAGCTAGTTATTCGGAGATTCTAGTTCTTAATGAGATTTATAAAGTATGTGAAGGTTTTAAATTTAATACATGACACCTAAACTTGCAAAAGAAGGTTACGGTTTACATTACGTACATCACAGACTCACAGATACCATAAAGTATCGAAAAAAAATTGAGCTGATATGAAACCTTATTGTTAACGATCTTTATAAATGTAACGTACTTATCAGGTACAGGTCAGAACATTGTATGAACTGAGTATCTCCGATTACATGAAAACTACATTGTCTGCATACATGAAGGAGTACTAAAAAGTTTGGCTATAACTCTTGATAAACTTTATGATAGGCATTTATAATTTACATTTTATGTCTGCCATGCTTATATGCCTATTATTATGTTAATTAATTAATTAAAAACATTTAAAAAAACAGTATATTGGTGTATGTGCATAATTGTAATTTATCTTTTTTGTCTTCTCTATTCTTATGAATTTTTGTAATTAGTATAAAAAAATTAGTAAATAGTATAAAAGAGACTGTGACCCACAGACAAACCCGTCACACGGTTTTAAGGGATATGTCTTTATGTGACTTGCATTATTTAAAGGAAATAAACGTTTTATCTATCTATCTTTCTAAACCAGCCACCATTTGATAAGTTTAATCTAAAGATCTTTTTAAGCAAGTGATGGATTAAAAATATCTTTGTACGAGAGTGACACTTTCGTTTCAGCGTTGGTCGTGAAGACATCGTTGTTATGAGGCTCCTATCTTACCTGAAGATGCCCTGTGTAAGGGCGAAACACGTGTCGTGTTGAATAGTTTCTCGATTTTTCGGGAAATTATAGTAGCGCGGGAATTGTTACAAAGATATTTTTAATCCATCACTTGCTTACAATGGCTTTCCGCAAAGTAACGCCTGAATCAATAAATTATTAAAGATCTTTTTGCTGGTGGGGTGACGATACCTACCACCACCCATATTCCCAAAAAAAAATAATAATAAAGAAATTAATAAGATCCCTAGATGACTCCTCCCTCTCCCTTACGAGCACGACAGGAAGAAGAAGGAAAAGGAGTCCAAAAGACCCTGCTGGCATTGTCAGCAGCGATGAATACCCGGAAAAGGAGCCTCCGCTCGAAGCCCGACTCCACGAAGAGACAAAACTTCGCTGAAGACCCCAGTAGTAGTTTTGCTAAAAGTTAAGCTCTGTTACAACTATTATAAATTATTGTCTCCTGCCTGATGGCAGGGTGTTTCGAGCCTTTGGGCTCAAACGGTTCCGTCTACCCTAAATATAAAAAATAAATGGGCGTGAGGAACTTTCCTCACTCAGAATGTTCTACATAAGTTCACTAGAACTTATGTTTAAAAATCTGGGTATTTTAGCGTGATTGACTTATAAACATCAAAAAAGGTACCATACTTACAATAAAAATAATAAAATAAATTGTATGTGTATATAATGAAACAGAAAGCCCTTTTAGTTTTTCATAAAACAAAATCTTCATGATCATCTTGACGACCGATGTGGCGTGTATATCCGCACTCCACTCCTGAGGCCGTGGGTTCCATTTCCACACAGGACAAATATTTGTGTGTTTAAATATGAATATTTGTTCTGGTCTGGGTGTTTTCCTATGTGTATTACGTATATATTTGCAAAAAAAAAGTAATTATGTATGTTTATCCGTTCTTTAGTATCCATAACACAAGTTCTTCATGATATTTATCTTGGAACTAATATTTGGTGTAAGTGTCAGAAGTATTTATTTATTTATTTATTTTAGCCCGTTTAAGCCCCACTTCTGATCTCAGGCCTTCTCTTACGATTCAAGGTGAGAGGGTATTGGGGACTCCACCACGCGGACCCAGTGCTGAATGTCGAAGGTACGTGTGTGTCGTCCTGCTATTAGACTTCTTCAAGACGCCCAACAAGGCTTCTGACTTTGCTTAAGGTCTACCATGTATATTGATAGCCCAACAGATTACGTGCCTTTCGAAGTACGGAAGCACTCGATATTATATGCCACACAAACAAAATATCATCACCGTCATGGCAGCTTTATAAAGTCGTCTGCTAAACATGGACTTCCCCAATAAATTACAATTTATTGAGGCCCTTATTTACCACGCTGGGCAGGCTGGTTGGTGATCGCAGGTCAAGCCAGTACGCAGGATGACGCTGCTGCCCATCATACGGTAGGATTTCTCTTCGACGACTCTTACGACTCCACGTGAGATAAAAGGGGGTGTGAGGCGTGTGGTGCCGGCATAGAATAGTGTCACCTCCTCCTAAATAAAATATACATCTTCGAAATTTAAAAACTTAACATCTAAAAAGGTCGCAAGGCTATTTAAAAAAATACAAAACCTCATTTCTAAATTTGAATCGTTCAAATTCTCTAAAGGATTATAAAAAAAAGAATCCGTTGGCAATCTCGAAAAACATCCCTAATAATTCGGCTCATTACGGTATGAAGGAAAAACATATTCGCCCCTTAACTGAGCCCATAAATAAAGGCGAAAAGGGGAGGAGGGAAAAATTTTATTATCCTTACCATCCCCTAAAGGAGAAATATGAAATAAAATGAAAATGTAATGGGGAAAAAATACGGAGCGCAAATGCAAGACAAAGGGACGGGAGGCGGCCGGATTGAGTGGAGGCGGCTTCTGTCGTATGTAGTTTTTAATCTAAATTTTTATGATGCACCAATCAATTATTATTATTTTTAAGTCTCTACTATTTTACTGGGGTACGAATACATACTTACGGTACAGACTTGACTACGTCGGATTTTACTTTAAATGTGCTTAAATACCAAAACCGTTGCATAATGTGGAACTAATAAACTTTATAAGAGGATTTATAATAAAAATTGTTGTTTATATAATCACTTATTTCAGCTGGTAGTCTTGGACAAAAAGAATAAAAAATGTAATACATAACTAGAATTATTGAATTACTTAATTTTGGCAATTACTCTATACGAATTTATAACTCAGAAGTCCAATACAAAGAATAAAGCAACGGAACACAATATTGATTATTGAGATTTGGTGTCAACGCGGGAAAAAACATAGGGCTATATTTTATTTCCCAAAACTAGTGTCAATTCGAGTTATTATACACATATAGGCAACGTATACAGGTATAGGAAAGTGGTATATTACAGTAATTTTGATTTTCCGCATTGGCTCTAAAACTCCATGGAGCCTCCTATAAACTCTGCCCTATTTTATTGGGGGTATGACTTTAACTTTTTTATTTGATTTGACTTTACATACATATATACATACATTCACGCCTGTTTTCCCGAAGGGTTAGATATTATACGCCAACACTTCGCCAATTATATAGTTCATCATCATCTTCCACGTAATAAGTGGCGAGCCTATTGCCTCAATCAAGAACTGTTTTGATGGCCAGAGCCTTGTCCGTTGATCGGCAGGAGCACCACTTGCAGGTAAGGTTATTATGGGCTCCTTAGGTCTTGGTAGGATCCCTATGCACCCAAACTTTAACTGTGACTAAATGACGAATACGCTGCATATCGTTGCAAATAATTTGAATCATAAAGTTTATCAAAAATGGCAATTTCCTGAAAAGAAAAAAAAAGAAATTTAATTATGAATTACTCAAGAAAACAATTTGTGCAGTTTTGATTTCTTTTCAAAAATTTGTGATATTTCGAACGTTAATGTATATTAACCGTTAGGTGTTTGTAAACGTACATGAGTGTTGGTAAATCAAACAAAACAGTGCAACATCACTTTTCAAATTCTCTCAAGAAGTCTACGTGAGATCTCAGTAGTCCCACATCTTTACTGAGGACTCAAGGGGTTTAGGGGGGGGCATCACATTTACCATTAATCATCTTTATCACCACTAATTCTCATTTATCCCACTAATGCTAAACGCACAAAACCATTAGTAAAAGAAAAATAAATTAGGAACGCTTTGGAAATTGGTCCTATTCCTGTTTTCCTGCCACGCGGGAGGGGGTTCTCAGCGGCCTCCGGCGGCGAAGACTCGTTTCTATAAATCTGCCTTATCGCAAAAATATACCGCCCGCTCCACACACGCGCCTTCTGTCTGCGTCCGATTTAGAACTCTACAAATTTGAATTTAAAAAATCTTTCTATTCTTTTAAATCTTTATGAGGTTTACGATTTAAAGCTTGTTCCCCAAATCTTTTTTAAAATTAAATTAAAACTTGTGTAGTGTGTTAGGCCAGGTTTGTTTGAGAATATGTGAAAATAGAATAAATAGTGTTTTTCTTATAAAATTCCTTTACAGAACTGAACTTAAAATATTCAAATTAATATGTTATCTTTTCATACTTTGTTTTATCTATAAAGTTTAAGTTCTTTAAGTTTGTATCAAATTGATTTTTGGGCGCCAACGCAGACTAAGACAAATCTAGACAGTGATTTCTTGAAAATGTAAATTAGAGTTTGTAAGGTCAAATAATGTGGACATTTAGCCATAACTTTATCGAGAACTACTTACCACAGAGCTTGATTCGAGTGCTGACAGTGTGCACAGTATAAGAGTGGTTCCTAAAACCAGCACGTGCTGTTCTCGAGAGCAAAGAAGACTTAACCGAAGAGTTCTTCAGGACAGTCTCCATAAGATAAATACTGCGAAAGGCATAGACCTAGCTGGGTTCTTAAGAGAGGCTGTAGACTCAGCCGCAATAATGCGTATCGCTTGTCTTTGAAGGCTATTAAGTACATCCAAGAGGTATTTATCGGAAGCATCCCAAAGTTGGGAGCAGTACTCCAAACTGGATCGTAATTAAGTCTTGTACCACGAACAGCGCTGCTCGGCAGTGAAAAACCGCCGCACCTTATAGAGGATACCCAACCTACGGGAGGCAGTTGAAATAACACCCGCGATGTAGCATTTTGAGTTCAGGGCTAAGTCCATGCCAAGAATATTGAGGTACATCCAAATGAGCAACGGATAATTCTGAAGTGAGGGAGGAGTAAACTTGGACGAGTATGCACAAACCTGGGTTTTGGAGAGACCATTATTCTAAATTATTACTGGACTGGATTAGGACTGGACGATGGAAGTGAGTCACCACAGAAGACAGGAGTTTTTTTTTAACGTCGGTAGCAAAATGCCTTAACCCACTGCCCCCCGGCCAAAGGGGGACCGAGAGGGGTGTATGGGACTTACCACCGGCAGACACGACCGCCCGCAGTAGTAATCCACAGTATCCAGAACGGCACTAAACATTTTCCGAATCGGGAGGACCTCCTCAGAGAAGCGCAGTGGACGCGCTCCTTTTCTGTAGCGTGTATGGCCAAATTCTGGGAGGGTCTATGGTTAGACAGCAGGGGCCCCCATGCTCACTGGTACTAAGTAAGTACTAAGGGCACCCAGAGACGCTGGGTGCTCGCTTTTCACTAGCGGCTTCTCCGTCCTACTGGGAAGTACTCAGTCCTCCCACCAAGACAAGGTGTAGTCGGGGAGGCAGAATGCTCAGACTTGAGCTTGGCTTATTTTTATATTTGTTGGCATTGAACGCAATATCAGTTAACACATAGGGTGAATATAATCCTCACCAATAATTTTTCACGTAGATCGATCTTGTGCCGCCTGCATCAACCGGCTTCCCGCCAGAATTTTAGGCTATCGGTTCAAAAGCCACTAAGGCAATAAATACGTCATATTCTATATTTCTTAGTTATTTTTATTTATTTTATGCACTTTACATACCAAAAATACAGGTAGAATGCTTTGAAATATCAACTCCTATACAAAGAACCGCTCGAAACCGTATTAAAAACTCTTTTATAATGAGCCGGCCCCGCCCGCTTAGCTTGGTACATTATCTACAAAATTCACTTTGCGAGTCCTTTACAAAAAGTTGAAACAATACCCCAAAATAAGGGAGAAAAATGCTCTTAGCGCCCCTTACCCCACTCTGAGACTCCCTGCTTACAGTGCAGTTGATTTCAGTACGTACATAAATTTTTTAACACACAGTTTATGACGATTATTGACGACCGATATGGCGTGGTGGCGAGTATACCCGCACTTCACTCCTGAGATCGTGGGTTCGATTCCCACATAGGACAAATCTTTGTGTGCATAAAAATGAATATTTTTTGTGGTCTGGTCGATTACTTATGTATATTATATGAAGTATGTATTCAAATATGTTTATCCGTCATTAAGTATCCATAGCAAAAGTTTCTAATGATACTCTCTTGGAATTAAACAATTGGTGTAAGTGACAGAAATAATTATTTATTATTTATGAATTTAAATCAGAATACATAGTAATTTCTTACTTAATTTTTAAAATTACAAGGTCTTATTAGAAAACGAGACCTAAAGTTACACCAGGCTTAAAACTACTGCTGTCACTTTAATTTCATAAGATGATGAAAGTGACAGCACTAGTTTTAAAACTTTTTTTTTTTTTATGTCGGTAACAAAATGCATTTACGCACTGCCTTCCGGCCAAAGGGGGACCGAAAGGGGGTGTGGGACTCACCACCGGCAGACACGACCGCCAAGTAATACCCACTAAAAATCTTCCGACGACGCCCGCTGCTTGTTGAGAAAGAGGCGAGGGCCAGTACCTGGGTTGCAGCTTCTGACACCCCGCCTGCGGCCAACGTCCCCCGGACCAAAACCGGGAGGACCTCCTCAGAGAGGCGCAGTGGACGCGCCCCTCCTACCTCCCCTTGCGACCATAGCGTGTGTGGCAGACTCCGACTTCCCGGAGGCTCCATGGTTAGACAGCAGGGGCCCCTGCCCCCACTGCCTAGACCCTCCTGGCGCTGCTGAGCGGGCCCTCCTGGCCCGCCCACTGCGCCCTCCACAGGTCCCTCTTAGTTTCCCCCCGGTAGTCAGTACTAAGGGCACCCAGAATCGTCGGTCTCTGGGTGTTGCCTTTTCCCTAGCGCCTCCTGCGCCCTACCGGGAGGTACTCAGCCCCCCCACCACGACAAGGTGGAGACCAGTCGGGGGGGACTAGTTTTAAACCTGGCCTAACTTCAGATCTTGTTTTATATAAATCCCCACAGTGTTAATTTCGGCAGTTGATTTTATGCATAAGCAAAAATTTTTAAATGTGCCAGTAGACATAGGTACGTTAGTTATGCCAATTGTGTTTTGCACAAATGGTCCAATGTAGGGATAAGAATGCGCTGCGGTATCCGTGAAATTTTGACAGATATTCACATAAGAATTGTGATAAATATATGAAAAGATTGTGTTTCTTGCTAGTTCTTACTGAGCTGTGGCTCGGAGCTGGCAGTTAGATTCACTAACACTTAAGTAATGTTTGTTTTTTAATTGATTTGTTGATGATGAGACCCTGTGCCACCGGGATAATACTAGACATATTTGTTGATTTGTTTCATGTAAGTGAATCCAAACTTAGTGATTTCAGTGTAATCATATGTAGATTGTTTTTTATATTTAATTTTGACGTTTTCAAGTAAATACTATGTAATAGTTAATGAAATGAAAGTTTTTGAAGTGTAGAAATGATTCTGCCACAATAATTTCACGACTCATAAAATATGGTGATTTTCACTCCGCTCCGTATATAAGTTTTTTATTATCCATTACACAAGTTGTTAATAATACTTATCTTGAAACTGTTAATTGTTATTGAATTTTTCATTCAAATATTTCTTAAGTCTCTAACGGCCGCCCGCGACATTGTGCACGCGTTACTTGGAACTTTCTCGAAAAGTTCGAGATCCTATATCCGTCTCCTGGTCCTAACCTGCCTCCCCACCAAGTTGAATACAAATTGGTACAGCCGTTCTTAATATTATCATAAGATTAAGATCTATTGCAGATTAAGATCAGGATTCAGATTAAGAATTAAGATCTATTGCAGATACGCGGGCTTCACGTATGGTAGTTTCGCCGATATATCAAAAGATCTTTTCTGTAAAATTTTCACACTGTACTTGCGTCTACACTGTGGTCAGCCATCTCCCGGCTAATTTTTGCTACAGACCCGAGTTTCTTTCACGCGCGTAAGGTACAAGGATTTTGCCGGTTCACTTATTTTTATGATGAAGTAACGTTTTATATAAAGGCCTCTCTTAATCTGTTGTCAGGCGTTTTATGTTAAAAATAACCATCTTGACATGAAAGGCATCTTTATTTTTGTGTTTACTCGTCATAATTTCTAAAAAAATTTTTTTAAATATTTTCTGAAATTTGTTCCATGATAAGTATCTTAATAACGGCTAAACATATGTAAACACTTTAACTAAATACATACTTAATATTCATAGGAAAACACCCAGACCAGTACAAATTTTCATGTTTGTGTTCACAAAGATTTGTCCTGTGTGGGAATCGAACTCACGACCTCAGTAGCAGAGTGCGAGTATACTCGCCTCCACGCCATATCGGTAGTGACTTATTGTTTCTTGATAAGCGCTTTACTTGATCTGAAGTCCCAATACGGCGTGGAGGTCACGATTATCTCCTCCTGTCAAGGTCGTGGGTTCGATCACCATATAGGGCAAATATTTCTAGCATTATCCCAGATGCCCTGGACTTAAGCTTAGGGCCCAGGGTGTCATCATCATCATTTATCATTAATTTCATAAACTATTACATAGTACTTGAAAACATCAAATCAAAAAAAAAATTTAAAAAATCGAAATATTTTTACACTGAAATCACGAAGCTTAGATTTGCTTACATGCAACAAAACAATTTGAAAACAAAAAATATTTAAGTGTAACTAAATCTAAGTGCCAGTTCCGAGCCGCCACTCGGTAAGAAGAACAGGCCAGAAACTTACAGGCTATGCTCTTTTAAATTTATCCATTGGTTTGGTACTTGAATTACAGTCTTCATTTGTCTGTGAACTAAACAATGCAATTTAATATAACATTAACAATATTCATGTTCTAAGTCATTCATATTAGAATAGCCTGTATGAAACTGTCTGCTTACTGGTTTAACCAAGTTTGGCTGAATTTCAGTTATTACATGGAGAGATTGCCGTCTGACCTTCGCAATGCCATAGATGTTCATGACAGCCGGGACAAACGGCTTAACGTGCTATCCGAGGCACGGAGCAAGCGAAAAATCCTACTTAATATTATAAACGTGAAAGTTTGTATGTGTGGATGGATGTTTGTTACTCTTTCACGCAAAAACTACTGGAGCGATTGTGATGAAACTTTGTACGTGTATAGCTGCAGTCCTGGACTAACATATAGGACACTCCTTATCCCGATATTTTCACGGGAACAGGGACCACGCAGGTAAAACCGCAGGGCGCTGCTAGTGCGCACATAACTTCGAAAAGTCATAGGTGCGTCACAAGGGTTTGAACCCGAGAACCTCTGAGTTTGAAGGCTATGAGTCTCGCCACTTGGCTATCGCCGCTCGTCAAATATTTATACAAATAGTGTCTTCTTGGCGGGAAAGTGCAGCGTCATGTCTGCAGTTTTGTTTTATTTTCTAAAACTTGTGATATTTCGAACGATAATGTATAATAACGGTGGATTATTAACCGTTACGTGTTTGTGAACATACATGAGTGTTGGTAAATGAAACAAAAACAGTGCAACATCATTTGTCAAAATCTCACAAGAAGTCCATGTGAGATCTCAGTATAGTCCCACATCTTTATTGAGGACTCAACGGGATTAAGGAGATCTCATATAACATTTATCAACTTTATCACCACTCATTCTCATTTACTATGACTTATTTGTTATTAATATATCTCTTACTTGACACTGGCTAAATGTGCTAAACGCACGAAGCCATTATTTAAAAGAAAAAAAACTATGTATAGCAGACATTTAAGTATTCAGAGTTCATATAATGTTTATTGGTAGGATATTTGTGTAATACGTGTAAAAATTTACTCAAGGTTTATACACTGGGTAACTATCAATCGTCAAATAACTGTTAAAGCATTTTTTATTTGTAAGGCTGTATGTATATTGCTTAAGTTTTTTTTTTCAAAACGTAATTAAATATTTTATATTACCTTAGAGACAGAAAATATTGAGCATAAGGATGCTTCTAAAAAAAAACACAAAGCTACTTGGTATCGCAAACCCTTCAAGTTTCCGAAGGGTCCCCTTCCTCAGACCCTCCCCCCTGGCCCTTCATAAATGGGGAGAAGACCCAAGTAACGCCCCGCGGATTAAAATATTTATTTTTGCGATGGAAAGAAAAAGTACGTTTAGGTATAAGCGGCTAGGGTGGTGTGGAGACTTCATTGAAATTTTTTTTTGTTTTTTATTTGGATTAAATACTTTAATATTGCCTCATTAATGTTTCTGGTGACAAGAAGGTTGTTCTGCCAGCGTATATACCGGGCAATCCCAACAGTGCAATTTTTACGACCGATATGGTGCTTAGGTCAGTCTTTGTGTGCATAAATGTGAATATTTCTTCTGGACTGGGTGTTTTCTATTTGTATTAAGTATGTATTTACAAAAAAAAAGTATGTAAGTAGATATGTTTATCCGTTATTTAGTATCCTTATGAAAAGTTTGTATCGATACTTATACTACTACTAATTATGTTTTTGCACTCAAATGTTTGTCCTGCGTGGGAATTGGACTCATGGAGGAGCGCAGTGCATGTGTGCATGGGGTATACTCGCCACCACGCCATATCGGTAATGCATACGACTAATTATATAGTTTAAGATGTAATCTCACAATTATACGATAGATTAAGAGGATATTACTTGTGGGTATGCTGACTGGGCATATGGTTGGGCTGCCGTCTGACCTCCGCAATCCAGATGGAAACATTGTTCTTTGACTAAATCAGCAGTCAGGATGTCATAGAATGTTCATAACAGCCGGGACCAACGGCTTGACGTGCTCTCCGAGCCACGAGGCTTAGGGATCCTACCAAGACCTGAGAAGCCCAAGCCAACCTCACCTGCAAGTGGTGCGCCTGCCGATCAACGGACGAGGCTCTGGCATACATAACA
Source organism: Musotima nitidalis (assembly GCA_949126915.1). NCBI lineage: Eukaryota > Metazoa > Arthropoda > Insecta > Lepidoptera > Crambidae > Musotima > Musotima nitidalis. The sequence goes on along the minus strand of OX421439.1, from coordinate 9,189,732 downwards.
GTGCCCGGTAAGCAGCAAAAGGCTCGTTATCTATTACGTGGGACCAATTATATAATTGGCGAAGTGTGGGCGTATATAATATTATAATGCCTTCGGGGAAACAGGCATGAATGTATGTATGTATGTATAATTGTTCTTGTGGATGATAATTCCAATTCATAATACTTATGAGGTTTAAAAAGTTGGCAGAGCTCCAATTAGACAGAGTTCCAACAAGACTCATTTTTTACTCACGTGCACGAATATTATTAAGCATAAGATGTTAAAGCGTTCACTAGTATTTTTCAAGCACTAAAAAATATTTAAGGCAGAAATATTGTACGATTCTAATTGTTGCAAAGGGCTTCTCAAGATAGTTGGATTTGTAAGCTTGCCCTTAAAGTCTAAGTAGTTTTTAAAAATGCAATCATTGTACTAGCGTTTGTACCTGGGCATTGAACATCGATATAATTATGTGAATTTTAGCCCGTAATTAATACCGTTTATCAATTCTTCTTCTTCTGCAAGCTGTATTCCCACCCATGGTTTCCTCCATGTTGCGACAATTCCATCGGTATGGTATCCTTTCCTAGGTTTCTTTTCTTTGGCTTTGCTTGTTCTCGTAACGCTGGATCGGCTTTCCTAATCAACTCCTATCCAGGCTATATAGTCTTTAAAGCGGGGCGTGAAACGATATTTTTTCAGGTCTTCATGAGTGGATGCTCTTGTTACTGCGCTTTTCCCACGCGCTTCTACTTTTCCGGACTGCATCGACTGCTTACCAACAGGCAGGATGAGGTCATTATGAAGTGTCACTTTAAAATGCAACGCCACTTCAAGCGAATTGTTACTTTGGTTACGAATAAAATATATGTTTGTAAATAATTGTGATAGGGATCCTACCCAGACCATAAAAATTCAAGCCAACCTCACCTGCAAGTAGTGCAACTGCCGATTAACAGACGAGGCTCTGGCAAAAATAAAAGTTCCCGGTAAGTGGCAATAGGCCCCCATTATGTTGGACCAAAAATATGATTACCGAAATGTGGGCGTATAATATGTCTTTGCCTACCCCTTCAGAGAAACAGGCGAGAATGTATTTATGTGTTGTTATTTTTTTATAATTACTATGTCTACTCCACGCAACCCCTGTTCCAAAAACTCCATCTAATGGAAAAAAGGATGGAAATTTCACGGGGTCCTTTTAATATTTTTTTCATTTAAGTTTTTAATATTAATGGGACGGTATCGGTGCGGTTTCAGCCCTAATTATTTTAGGCCCGTGCCCGACGCAAGTATTATTTTTTACATTTAAATCTCTCTCCCGTCCAAAACTGCAAGGTGTATTCAATTAAACGTTTTTGAGGACTGTCTGGACCGAGCATTAGTTACGATTCGCTGAACTTATCATTTTTAGGAGTAATGAGAGTGTCTCGGTTCTTGTTTTGTTAATAACTGGCTAGTGATGTTAAGTAAATTATTATAAATAATTATTATAATATTCCATATAATAATAACATATATATAATGTATAGACCCGCTTATCACAAAATGTGATAGTCGTTAAGCCACGTTAGAGGCCTAAAGACCGGCTTGAAAAATTTAAACAGCAGGACGCCATACACCTGCCTCCGCTGATCCGCACTGGGTACCTTGGTATATGAGAGAAGGCTCGTGCTCAGTAGTGGGACATTAATGGGCTGAGATGATGATGATAATGAATTATAGGGATCCTGCTAAGATCTTAGAAACCCAAGCCAACCTCACCTGCAAGTGGTGCCACCTGCCGATCAGCGGACAAGGCTCTAGCGAACATAACAGTTCCCGGTAAGCGGCAATATGCTCGCCACCAATTATGTGGGACCAACTTTATAATTGGCGAAGTGTGGGCTTTTATCACGGGCGACCCTGGACCCTATGCTTAAGTCTAGGGCAATCTGGATAATGCTAGGATAGAATAGGAGGAGAATTGAGAAAGTTCCTGGATCGATTTCTATGAAATGTTACTTCTAATCATAGTGTAAACTATCAGAAGTTCTGGTCAAAGTTGTAAATATCTTATAATTTTAGCTTGTGCCGTTTCCTACGTTACTAGATTATTATAAAGTAAAGTAAGTAAGTAAAAAAGTAAGTCATAAACTATTTCATAGCACTTGAAAACGTTAAAACGAAATATAAATTTAAAAAAAAACTAAATATTACTACACTGAAAGGCATCACCATAATATCAGCCCTATGAGTCCACTGCTTCAGCAGTATATATTAGCCTCTCCAATAGATTAAATTCTATTAGGGGTATCTGCCCATAATCACCACACTGAGCAGGCGGATTGGCGGTCCCAGTTCAAGCCAGTACGCAGGATGACGCTGCTGCCCATCATCCGGTAGGATTTCTCTTCGTCGACTCTTACGACTCCCCGTGAGATGAGAGGGGTTGGGTCTATCTTAGGCCGGCACCACGCGGCATTCTTATATAAAAGAGATATTTTTCGTACGCATTCATAATGCAATTATCTCAGCCCATTGATCTCTCTTGAGTCCCACTGCTGAATTCAGTCGTTCTTTCACAAAACAGGGTGGAAAAGATTTTGGTCAAACTCTACCATATGGACCATTGTGGCGTCTTGCTTGCTACCTTGGATTAACGACCACATATTATGATTACCAAAACCAATAGCTTAAACCGCAAAGAAACTTTAAGCGCTGAACCTCACAAACATGTAATTACGCCATTTTTCCCAAAGTGGTAGGCAGAGGCATATTATGCGCCCACATTACAATATTGTTGTAAGTATATTGTTGGTCCCACGTGATAGATCGCAAGTCTATTGCCGCTTATTGTTTACAAATGTTCGCCAGAGTCTCGTCCGTTGATCGGCAGGTGCACCGATTTTTTAATTCACATGAAGATATTGAATTCGAAATGAAATAAATACAATAACGTTATTAAAAAATACTTGATAAAATATTCAAGCCCTTCTTTCTTATGAGAATCCAGAATTCCAATAAGAAGTTATAATTAAGATAATTCTAATAAGTTAAAATAATCTCGCATCTGGAAGTCCTAATGACATCTACCGGGGAGAAGTGTAACCTTTTGATTATTTTCAGTGGCCGTATAGCACTGTTATGATTGAAGTACACATTTATGTGTAGCTTATTTAATATTTTTTTACATGAAATAAATAGATTTCAATGCTATTTACAAGGTGCATGATTTAAAAATGAAATTAGTTAAGAAAGCGTTGCCATCTAGCGTGGGTTAGCGAAACTAAAACTTTTTTTTATCTAGTATTTACTAAAATTATGCCATAAATAAATATCGAAATGACAATTTTTTAAAAAAAATTGTATATCCACTTTTATGAATAATTTTAGTAAAATACAAACACCAACAATTTTACAGCGCCTCTTGCGGATTGCACTGAATACTTATTATACACAACTCTTGCGATAACTAGAAACATAGCTTTCTCTAAAAAATGTGAATTTTATTCTTTCATAAATAAAACGTTTAAATTAACTTTACACACCTGTAAATCCTGGATTTAAAAGTACGATACATTAAACGCACCAAATATGTGATGCTTTAAATGTTTATTACTTCTTTTTAAATAGTACGTAGCACAATCAAACAATGAGTAAATTCTAGAAAACTCTTTAAAACGCATTTTACTCAGCGCCATCTAACTATCTAATATAGCAAAGCTTTTATTAAAAAGTTGCGTAATTTTGATCATTTCATGTCAGTAATATACAAGTCCCTTCTGATCGAAATAGTCATCATCATGATATCCTAGCACTATCCCAGTTGCCCTAGACATAAGCTTAGGGCCCAGGGTCTGCTCACTGGTTCAACCAGTTTTGACTGAATTCAGTAACAACGTGGAGCAACTGTCGTCTGACCTTTGCTACCCAGAGGGATGATGTCTCCCTATGGTTGGACTATGGTAAAACCAGCTGTGAGGATGTTAGAAGGCACTGACTTCCTAACAACGACTGCCATAGATGTTCATGACAACCGGGACCAACGGCTTAACGTGCTTTCCGAGGCACGGACTAAGCAATAGTTACGCATATAACTTTGAGAAGTCATAGGTCGGTTTGAACTCGACACCCTCTGAAGCTCTCTGAGCTTTCGCCGCCCTAGCAATTCAAAACCAAAGAACCTAACCAAAGAATATATTTATTGTTTCTTGTTTACATGTGACTCTTTATAATATCCACATCATGTTTGATGGGCACCAGTCGATGCAGTTATGAGAGCGTGAGCTTATGCGCAAGCGCACTCACTCATGAAAACTGCATTATTGTCATATATTATTATTATTACTAATTAACAGGCAGGCAGTTAGAAAACTGCTTGCACCTGTATCCAATTCATCTGCATCTAGTTCCTCTTAACCGGTTGCATGTGTTTGTCTAGCTTGTCCTTGAATGAATTGACAGTGGGAGCTGACACTACATCTGCCGGCAGCTCGTTCCACTGTCTCACTACACGGTTGCCTAAGAAGTGCTTATATGGCTTGTTGGTAGATAAGCTAGTGCAAAGTTTGAGGTGATGGCCTCTTATGTGGGTTTTGTCGCTATATTTTAATAGCTATTATATGTGGGACTATAGACGCAGGGAAACTTTTTACCATTTTAACCTAAAAGAACTGCAAAGCCAGATCATCTTACAACAATTTTTACGTTTAGGTAGGTACATTGCATTAACACCGAAAAGAAATGTATTGTGAAATTAATATACAAGCACAGTAGATATCCAGTCAACAAAAAGGATTATATTTTTCATCAAAAATAAAGCGCAAATAGCGTGGAATTGAATCTAATCCAGCCATCGTCTGATGGACGTCGCAATACTTTTTCAAACGTTTCAATATCAATGAAAACCATTTTAATTTCGCTCGACGACACTTTTTTTGTGTTAGGGTTCTCTTGGTGTGCAGAATGGTGTGGTTTTTTGTTTTTATTTGCTGAAAAAGAATGCTTTGATGAGTCGGCCAATGGTATGTTTTATAAAGGCACATTTTTTTGACTAAGGTAATAAAATGTTAATTAAATTTATCTATTCAAATTTATATTCTAATATGAATGACTTGAAAACATAAATATTGTTAAGGTTATGTTATATTGCATTGTATAGCTTCACAGACAAATGAAGATTGTAATTCTAGTACCAAACTAATGGACATATTTAAAAGAGCAAAGCCTGTGAGTTTCTTGCCAGTTCTTCTTACAGAGCGGTGGCTCGGAACTGGCACTTAGATTCACTTACACTTAATTATTTTTTGTTTTTAAATTGTTTTGTTGCATGTAAGTGAATCTAAGCTTCGTGATTTAGTGTAATATTGTTTAGATTGTATTTTTTTTTCATTTGTAATCATGACGTTTTCAAGTACTATGTATAATAGTTTATGACATAAATATTTTTTTTACTTTACTTTACTATATCAAAATACGTTTCAAATTTATATTATTGAAATAACACACACTAAATAGTGCATACAAACTTATTTTGAATTTGAATTATGGGCCTGATATTGTTGTTTATAATGATTATCATCATATCCTAGCATTATCCTGGTTGGACAATAGTCTGGGCCCAGGGTCTGCTAGTGAGCAGCGCCAAGTGCCAGATTTGGGTAAACATCAGTTATTACATAGAGCGACTGCAATCTGACTTCCTCAACCCAAAGGAAAACATCATTCTATAGTTTGTGGTTAATAATACATTTAGTATTAATAATCATCTTAATTAAGTAAATTTAATTGTTTGTTCCTTTCCAACAATATATAATTGCAATATAAACGAAATGCAAGCAGTCGAAGTACACATAATTATGTCACCGGTAACCTTAATAACAGACTTATTTACACAAAAGATCAACATGCACGTAAAAAGAAAAACATGTAATTTGCGCGTCCCTATCGCCTCACCATCCCCACGTCAATATGCAACAAGTAAGAAATAAAATCAAAAAAACTGTACGGAACCCTCCAGCCACTTATTCCAGCCGCATTTTCCCGGCCACTCGCAATTACGGCCCGCACTGCCGATTTTTATACTTCTGTACGTGAGCGTACCTTTTTTTTCAATTTATCTTTTTTGAGGATTTTTCGCTTATTTGCTCGCTTCATTGGCTTGTAAGTGAGATGGGTTGGAGGGGTGGTTATTTTTTCCCTCTTTTGTTTTGCTTTAAATGACGGCTCTCGTGTTATTGGATTTGGGTCAGTGTACGGTACGCTTTTGCGAGAATCTTATTGGAATGCTCCTAACTAGCGCCGCTTTGGGCGGTTTGCGGCGAAATAGTGAACTATGTGGATTTGGTTTAGTGACATCTAGCGGGGAGTAGTGTTACTATAAAAAATTGTGATTGTTAATGTTTTTATTTGACATTATAACTAAAAATATCATGATATCGTACAACAAAACAAAAACTAATAATGTCGCTAATAATGTGGTTGTTTTCTCATTGTTTTTAATTACGGGCTGAGGATTGGTTCAACCCAAAAACTATGTTTTCATTTTAGGTTGGTGAGTTCAGAGGGGAGTCGCTGCCCGTATAATTCATCCTAATTGCATGGTTAGACCAAAAGCAGCAAAAGGGCTCTAAAGTCTAGGACAATCGGGATATGATGATAATGAAGTACAGGCTGAGGAAACAGGACGATTTTCTGCCTTTTTCAGACTTCATTTATAATGGATGGTAAAGTTTAAAATATTACTTTTTTTAATAGGGAAATAAATTAGTATGTAGCATTTAAAATGCCATGCGAGCCAAATATTAAGAAGAAGAAGAATATGCAAATCGTAGTGGTTCTTCTTGGCTTTTATGTTATTTTCTAAACTTTGTGATATTTCGAACATTAATGTTAAAAAAGGTTGAATTGTTAGCTGTTAGGTGTTTTTGAAAGTATATGAGTGTTGGTAAATAAAACAGTGCAACATTACTTTTCAAATTCTTGAGAAGCTGATGTGAGATCCTCAGTATAGTCCCACATCTTTACTGAGGACTCAAGGGGTTAAGATGAGATGTTCCATATAATTATCATCTTTATCACCACTCATTCTCATTTGCAATAAATTGCATACTATTTTTAATATAGTTTTATAAACCTATAATAAAGTTTAAAAATCGAAAGTGCATATTAAATATTTTTTTGTTTTATTTTTAATTTGCTGTATTACAGCGATTCGCTTCCATATTTATATATTTTTGGAAAGGTTTGGTAACCATATACAACTGGTAGTTAGTTACTGTACTAACAAATTTTTTAAATATATGGTTTTAGCTATAAACTATTTATTAACTACAGGAATATTATAGGTCATCCCAGGGTACTTATTTCAATTTGGGCGCGGAGCCAACAAAATAATGTTCCCAATGTTCACGTATCTACGAATCTGGTAATGATCTTAATTGCTTTAGTAGAAATCTATAATACTTTCATATTCAAGCACTATCCCGGCTCCCATAGACTCAAGCTTAGGGCCCAGGGTCTGCTTACTGCTTAAACCAGATTTGACTGAATTTCACGACCAATACGACGGCCAATATGGCGTCGAGGTCAGTACACCCGCAATTCACTTCAGAGGTCGTGCGTTGATTCCCACACAGGACAAATATTTGTGTGCATGAACATAAATATTTGTTCTGGTCTGGCTGTATTCCTGTGTATATTAAGTATGTATTTACAAAAAAAAAAGTATTTAAGTATGTTTATCTGTTCTTTAGTATCCATAGCACAAGTTCTGAGTGATATTTATCTTGGAACTAAATAGTTGGAGTGATTGTAAGAGAATATTTATTTATTTATTACGCGGAGCGACTGCCGTCTGACCTCCGTAACCCAGGGAGAAACATCATTCTATAGTTAATCCAGCTGTCAGTCTTTTAAAAGGCACTGAGTTCCTAATAACGACTGCCATTGATGTTCATGACAGCCGGGACCAACGGCTTGCACGTTAAGCCGTTGGTCCCGGCTATCCGAGGCACGAAGCAAGCGATATAATCTATAATACTTTGATGAGTTTATTTATACATACATATATATACAGTCACGCTTGTTACCCCAAAGGCATATTATATGCCCACAATTCGCTAATTTTATTGTTAGTTCCATGCCTATTGCCGCTTACCGGGAACTAATGAACGCCAGAACCTCGTCCGTTGATCGGCAGGTGCACCACTTGCAGGCGAGGTTGGCTCGGGGTCTTAAGGACCTCTACACATTATCATTAGGTAATTTACTATGTATTTATATCAGCGAGAGATAGAACTTTGCCAAATAACATAGTATTTCATTTATCTAGTGTAGAAGCGTTTCTAGATGTAAGTGCTTTTCACGAATACTTCGTAATGATGCTATTCTAGCTTTGTTTGTGAAATTGTTTTATTTTGCTAATAATCACCAGTATAGGGAAGTCTTCTGCTGAACATAGGACTCCCCCATAAATTTCCAGCGGAACCTATTGTATTTACAAAACAGTTTATTTATTTATTTATTATGGACAACCAGTAGCTGTGACATTATTTTCTTATGTCTAAGTAAATATTCATTATAACAAGCTAAATGTACAACATTTGAAGGTGTCACAACATGCATATAAATACTCTAACAGGCTTATTATCAAAGTAAACTATAAGAAATAAAAAATAAGATATGGGATGAGAACGAATTAAAATTAAGATTGGTTTACACAATACAACACAAATGCCCAAGAAGCGGCAATAGGCTCGCCACCTATTACGTGGGAATAACTATATAATTGGCGAAGTGTGGGCGTATAAAATGCTTTTGCCTATCCCTTCAGGGAAATAGGCGTGAATGTATATATGTATGTATGTAAGAACTTTACAACTTAAATTTGTCAAGTCGACACGAATTTTGTTACCAAAAGCATTATCAAAGTATGAAAACCCACGATTAACAGTTTTTAGCAGTTAATTTGTCCACTAATAAGAAGGGAGTATAGTTATCCCTCGGGACAAAAAAATTTAAAACAACCCTCAACAGGAGGAGGGACGGAAAATGATGCGATGTTTCTTCCACAAAAAATACGTGCTCTTGGGGGATGTCCCAGTTAGTAGTCCCACATGAAAATAGTTAGAAATGTTAATGTTAGTGTTTGAATTACATAGCATATAAATTTATCTTTAAAGCGAATAATAAACAATAGACCATCTTGAAAACTAATAAAAAATTAATTCATAATATGTATATGATCGGCAGGTGGAAGTTGCAGGTCCCCCCGAATTGTCTTCACCCTGTCGTGGTGGGGGGGCTGAGTACCTCTCGGTAGGGCGCAGAGCGCTAGGGAAAAGGCAACACCCAGAGATTGGCGACGCTGAGTGCCCTTAGTACTCACTACCGGGGGGGAAACTAAGAGGTACCTGTGGAGGGTCTTAGGCAGCGGGGGCAGGGGGTCCCTGCTGTCTAACCATGGACCCTCTGAGAAGTCGGCCACACACGCTATGGTCGAACAAGGAGGTAGAAGGGGCGCGTCCACTGCGTCTCTCTGAGGAGGTCCTTCCGGTTTTGGTCCGGGGGAAGTTGACCGCGGGCGGGGTGTCAGAGCTGCAACCCAGGTACTGGCGCCCACGTCTTTCTCAACAAGCGGCGGTCGTCGTCGGAAGATTTTTAGTGGGTATTAATGCTGGCGTTCGTGTGTGCCGGTCGTGAGTCTCACAACTCCTTTCGGTCCCCTTTATCCGGAAGGCAGTGCGTAAATGCAACTTAAAAAGAAGAAGTCTTTGTTGCCATTCGTAACTAATTGAAAAAGACATTAGTAAATACGACACTGCGTCGATTCGCAGTAGTTACCTGTCACCCACTCAACCATTAATTAGCCGCTACACATTACCACAATGCCTCATCCTGGTACTTAAATCTTCCCAAACCCGCGTATTTTTTCCCTCTAATCTCTCCTAACTTTTTGCTGATAATCGCAAGCGGTGGATCAGTTAATCAGTCGGTTTAAGCGGGGGTTAAGTCAATTTGCCGCTCGTTTGCGGCCGGCACGAGTGATATATTGCCTTTGGGGTTAAAAAAAGCGTGTTCACGGGAAAAAATTACAAGAATTAACCTCTTTTTTCGTGTGTTAACTTGTTTGGGTAGCTTATTAAGACTTCTTGTTAACTGATTTCGAAATAAAAGTATGTAAAGAGCAGAAAATAAGTATTTTTGAAGAGGGTCTTTTTAAATTTTACTAATTGTTATGTTATAGTGCCGAATGATACCGGCCTAGAATTGTGCCTGCCTCTCATCTCATGAGGAGTTGTAAGAGTCGACGGAGAGAAAAACTACCGGATGATGGGCAGCAGCGTCATCCTGAGTACTGGCTTGAACTGCGATCACCAACCTGCCTGCCTAGCGTGGTGATTATCGGCAAATACCCCCAATAGATTGTAATCTGTTGGGAAGGCCAATGTTCAGCAGTGGACTTTATAAGGCTGATGATGATGACGATTGTTGAAGTTACTATAGCTTCGTAAGTAATCTAACCTTAAAAGGTGCAACAATTGATATGACTACCGATATGGCGTGGTGGCGAGTATACCCGCACTCCACTCCTGAGGTCGTGGGTTCGATTCCCACACAGGACAAATATTTGTGTATATACATATGAATATATGTTCTGGTCTGGGTGTTTTCCTATGTATATTAAGTATGTATTTGCAAATAAAAAAAATTATGTATGTTTTTCCGTTATTTATTAACCATAACACAAATTCTTAATGATACTTATCTTGGAACTAAATAATTGGTGTAAGTGTCAGAAATATTTATTTATTATTATAAAGCTCTGCGACTAGTTACTGTGGAGTTGATTAAAAAGTAGAATATTTTTATATTTAAATTTAAAGCTTGAAATTCTATAGTTGAACCAGCTGTTAGTCTGTTAGAAGGCACTGACTTGCTAATAACGACTGCCATAGATGTCGATGACAACCAGGACCAACGGCTTAACGTGCTCTCCGAGGCACCGAGCAAGCGATAAATAATAATCACTACTTATTAAATAAGTTTCTGGAAAGAATTATGACAGATACTATATGTGACGACATGAATAGTATCTTTAAAAGAATTAAAGAAGCCAGGTGGATATCCAGCAGTAAAATCGACACTTCATTGAAGTCGAGAATACATTTGTTTACATAAAAATATGTAGGCATGTATGTAATCTATAATTTGAATGAAATATATAAAATACAATGTATAGGGTTCCAACCAAATCTGAGGAGCCCAAGCCAACCTCACCTGCAAGTGGTGCACCTGCCGATCAACGGACAAGGCTCTGGCGAACATAACAGTGCTCGATAAGCGGCAATAGGCTCGCCACCTATTACGTGGGACCAACTACAAAATTGGTGAAGTGTGGGCGTGTAATATGCCTCTAGCAACCCCTTCGGGGACACAGGCGTGAATTTATGTATGTATGTATGTATATAAAATACACTGATACCTCGATTTATTTGCGGTATAAGTAATAGGCCAGAAACCACAATTTCTTTTTTATAAAATGATACCTTAATAAAATAAAAGTTAAAAAACGGTTTTAAAATGACAAAAAATATGAACCCCTCAGTTACGTGCTTCAACTTATCAAATCGCGCGCGAACGAAACGTCTTGTATTTAAATAATATGTTAATACAATGTTTACTTGGCCCCCAAAAACTTCAGTTCAGGCCCCCTCGTCGATATATCTTCACCCCCTAAAAGGGGTGGCCCCCAATTTTAATTAAATCTCTTCAAACACGATGTGCTTCTTGGAATTTTCTTTGTCGCACAGGTGGATTTTAACCCCTTTCGAACGTGGGTATTTAAAAGTTATATACTCTGAGCTGGGGATGCACGTTTATATACGAAATACTTATTATATAGGGCGGTATATATATTTATTTAGTGGTACATATATATTTTACATTTTTAAAATGTAATAATAAAGTACTATAACATACAAGATTATAGTGTTGAAAACTTATTCAAAAGTAAAATAGCAAATATTTTTTTTGCCTTTTTTAATTTCTTAAAAAAATAAGCAAAAAAAATAAGCAAAAAAGACATTAATTGCCACACTAAACAAACAAAATCCCCCGTTATTACACAGTAATGTTCGAAACATCACAAATTTTAGATTAAAAACCTCCGACACAAAAAACATAAACTACCTTTAAAAAGTAAAAAATAATAAAAGAAAATTAATCCTAATGTACCTATATGTATAAGTATGTATTAATATTTTAAAAAAAACTTCGCGTTGGGATCCGTATTGTTCAAAATAATTAAACACTGTCTCAAGAATTACAAAGCGAAACTAAAACAGTTCTCCTCGCTGTCTATATTCTTATTATATTTATAATCTCCCATAAATGCAATTCGGGTGTGCATAACCTCTCTAGAACTATTGAAAATTGATCTATATTCACTATCTATATTCAATTTTAGCACAGAGGTCTTTAGATCAAACATGTCAAATAGTAAAAGTAATAGGCTAGCACTTCTACTAATACTAGACAAGATTCCATTCCCTTAGCCTCCTTTTTTATTAATTCTCTTAGAATAACTTTTTTTTATATGTGACACGTCATAATGAGTACATCCTGCCTGATGGTAAGCAGACGATGCAGTCCAAAAAAAAAATCAAAGCGCTTCATACCGTGAAATAAGCATGGTACAAAGCGCATCCACTCATCACGGCCTGCTAAAATGCCGTTTCACGCCCCGCTTAGATAAAAATACAAAAGAGATGAAATACCCTCCTTAAATTACCTTATACCCGTGGGTAATTGAATTCCAAAACATAGAAGAGGGTCTTAATAAATTTATAAATTTCCAAGAGGGCGCAGTTTCTTACAAAGCGTTTCTCTTGCTCATACATACATACACGTACATACATACATACACGTACATACATACATACACGCACATACATACATACACGTGCAATTTAAGATGAATAATTATGTGGCAGCGTGCCTTGTACGCTGGAAAGTCCGCGTGGCATAACATGGATACGGATCATTAAGGACATTCTTATACTGAGATTGAAGTTAGGTTCTATGTAGCGTATTTGGTTAATAACTGCAAGAGTCGTGGGTTCTAGTCCTGTATATGACAATTTTTTGTGTACTCAAGTACGCTCAACTCAAGTCAAACTCAAGTTTTCTAGGAACTTTTTTATAAAAAGTAATTTTTAAGCCTTAATCTTAGTTTAGTTAACCTAATCTTAGTTTTACCCGAATTTAAAAGTAAGTTGTTGCGCTGGCTCTAACTGAAGTGCGTTTATTCAGTCCTGGTATATATTGACATTAATATAAAAAAGAATGTATGTAACACTTCAAATGATTTCGTTTCGATTTGAAATTTTAATGTGACCATAATTTTCAAGATTTTTTGACATTCATACGCCCTGCGTTGGCAAGATAATAATATAGCTTTACGAAATTATTTTAAGATCCCTGCAACATTATATAAATAAATATTCTCTTACAATCACACCAATTATTTAGTTCCAAAATAAGTATCACTAAGAACTTATGTTATGGATACTAAAGAACGGATACTTAAATACTTTTTTTTGTACATACATACTTAATATCTCTCTCATTTTTCACCATGCTTCTTGGAAATTGGTCAGTGTGACTGATGGTGGAACGCTCAAAATGGTATATTTTGCAATATGCCAATCTATTATTACTTATTGCATTCTCGTCTGGGGCAGTACTTCACTAAGTATTTTAATTGCTCTAGAGAGAGCTCAAAGAGGAGTACTCAAAACAGCCCTCTCTAAACCGCTTCGTTTTTCTACTACTACTCTTTACGAAGAAGCCGGGTTTCTTAGCGTAAGGAAGTTATATATTGTGAAAGCTGTTATTTGTGTACGTAAATCTGTTCTCGCATCACGCGATTACCAGTCTATGCTTACAAGAAGAGTTTTTAAGGTTTTGTTCCGTCCAAAACCACATTTTCACATCGCTTTAGATCACATCTCTTTCCACACATTTACAATCAACTTGTCAACTTTTTTAAACTTAGACACAGAACCATACACGAAACAAAAACCTTATTACCTAGAATGCTTCTAGAGTTTAGTTATTAGGAGGTAGAAAATTTGTTAAAGGTGAAAAGATAAGGCAATACCCATAATCACAGATCTACACAGACTCGCATATACCCACACTCTCACACACACAACCACACACATATTCTTGCCTCAGAACAACAGCATACACAACCACACACCTTTTAGCTGTCTATTATTTATTTTTATTTATTTTCTCTAGTTTTATATAAATGTATTCATAGTGTAGCAAATAGATTTAAGAAAAAATATAAACTTTCAATTTCTATATGGCCTAAATCTTAATTATCTTTTATGAATTTAACATTTTCATTTCATTTTCATAAAAATGTTTATCGATTCATTATAATATCATATCCTAGCATTATCCCGGTTGCACTAAACTTACGCTTAAGGCGCAGGTTCTGCTTACTGGTCTAATTTTGGCTGAATTTCAGTTATATTATAAAGAGCCTGCCGTCAGACCTTCGCATTCCAGTGGGAAACATCGTTCATAAACCAGCTGTCAGGATGTTAGAAGGCACTGACTTCCTCATAACGACTGTCATAGATCTTCATTGCTTCCGGTACCAACGGCTTAACGTGCTTTCCGAGGCGCGGAGCAATCGATAATTACGCACATACACTTATTTACATTTATTTATATATACACATAAACACTTATTTATTTATGGCTCATTATTTATGAATTGATTAAACACAAAGTCATAACCAGGTTTTGAACCCGAGGTCCTCTGAATTGTTATATATTGGTCTCTCCACTGGGCTTCTGTTCTTTTAGTCTTATTTTAAAAGAGAAATCCCAAAACTATTTACTCAAATATACCTACTAATTCAATCAATTTTGTTTTAAGTCTTTATAAAAACTAAACAGGCTTATCCATATAAATCTAGCGCTTCTTCAAGGAGGGTACCCCAAGAAAACACATACTACACTTATTTATCTACGGGCCCACTCTTTATGAAAGGAATGATTAATGTCTGCCGGCATTAGGGCTCGCTAACGAACCGCCTCGCCCCTACCCCCACCCTAACACCCCCATTTTCCTACCCTCGTAATTATTATTCGCACTTATAAGACTTTCTTGAGTTAAGAAGTGATCTATTTTCATTTTCATGCCTTATTTGTAGGTATTTTCGCATGAATTAATTTCATAACTTTTAAGAGACATTTCATTTCGCAAAGTTTTAATTATTTGTTATGGGTTTACTGACTAATCCTTAGTAATTAATAAGGCCCCTATATATGAAATTGATGTTTGACATGATATTTTTTTAATTAAAATTTTATAGTTTATTCAATCAAAGTTTGTACCGTTATTATCTATGCACTTTTGCCATTTTATAAGAAGTTCATTGATTCCTTTGCTAAAAAAAACAATGGGAGCGAGAATTAAAAAATCTTTAAAGCCGTTTTGAACTGTCTCATCTGAATTAATTTTGTTCCAAATAAGAAATTTTACAAATTAAAAAAACGATTTGAGCTAGGTTCTGGGGAGTAGGGTCGGTGACGGAGACATTCCAACCCCAGTATCTCTAGTTTGGCCACCGTCTGTTGTGCAGTATGTGGTTTCCAGTTGTTGGCAATACAGATCTGCCGTAATCGTCTGAACAGATCTTAGGAAGCTGTAATGGATGACACCAACGCTGGTCAACCATTTTTTTTGATTTACGTCGGTAACAAAATGCGTTTACGCACTGTCTCCCGGCCAAAGGGGGACCGAGCGAGGTGCGTGGGACTCACAACCGGCAGACACGACCGCCAGCAGTAATACCCACTAAAAATCTTCCGACAACGCCCGCCGCTTGTTGACAAAGAGACGGAGGGCCAGTACCTGGGTTGCAGCTCTGGCACTTCGCCCGCGGCCAACGTCCCCCGGACCAAAACCGGGAGGACCTCGCTCAAAACGCTGGTCAACCATACACTAACCAGTACCTTTTCTTTGGTCAATTTTCGGGGCAAGATTTGGCCGGTTAACCTGGATTCAACCACTGTGATGATCATTCCCGTTATTGTGTAGGATCCATTTTCCATCAGAAGTAATAATAAGATTCAAAATCACCTCGTTATTGCTAAGTGAAAGAGTGGAATTCTTTTTAGGCATACTATATGTAAACTTATGTGTAAAAATTGTTTACTGTTTTGAATTCTGTTCTTTGTTTATATGTATTTATGGGTCTCTGACCGATGACCTGGTCAGGGCGGCGGGGAGCCGGTGGATGCAGGCGGCAAAGGATCGATCTACGTGGAAAGCAATTGGGGAGGCCTATGTTCAGAAGTGGACTTCAGATGGCTGATATGATGATGATGATGAAAGCGTTGGAACCAAAAAAGTACCGTGCTTTCTTTTACAGTGGCTTCTGAGTATATATCATTCATCCTTCGAGCTGTTTCTGCATCGCTCGTGTCACGATGTAACTTTTATTCAAAAATAATGCGGTATTTCATTTTTACCCCTATTACGTGGGACCAACTTAAAAATAGGCGAACTGTGGGCGTATACTATACGTCTGCCTACCCCTTCGGGGAAACAGGCGTGGTTGTTATATACTTGTGTGCAAGTATGTATGTGTGTATTAAATTTTCCATATTTAACACCGAACGATGTGAAAACACAATTAAATGCCACGAAAACAAATGAATTATCACATTCAGAACACGAATCTATAGACAAGCTTTTAGTTGAAATAAATTTGAATTTGGAATTCCTAACCAAACGCCAAGTTTTTTAAATCCAAGTGGCCAGTTGAATAAGTCGCCAATTTCATATGTAAGGACTATAATAATGTGTTACATTGTAATAAAAAGGTTTATGCTTATAAACCTTAGAGCTTTCTGATATATTATTATAACACCTTAGGCGCCATGTGTATATTTTTGTCACACAGTGTCTAGAACATTCAAAAGTACACACATTTCTGTATTTAGTAATCGCGCCGTGTATCCTTTGGGAACACTTTTTCTATACATTTATTATACCAAAATGAAAGCCCTGGCCTGGCGCATTTTTCCGATGTAAATGGTCTGGGAATCAGCGATTTTATAAAAGTTTTATATACCATTTAATTTTAAGTTAATTTTTTTTTTAAATATATTGTTTTTTTTTAAACGCTCACTTAGGGTCTGGCGCTGAGGGTGTAAATTCTTACAATTAATAACTATTATATTCTCTAGCTTTGTAATTATTATTTGCACTTATAAGACTTCTCAAGTTAAGAAGTCTATCTTCATTTTCGTCCCTTATTTTCTAGGTACAGTTGCATTAATGCATGAATTACTTTCAAAACTTTTGTGATTGTTATTTGATTTTGTTGAATTAAAATTATTTAACGCAGGTTCACAAGAGAGTCTCGTAATATTTTATGTTTATTAAGTTTAAAAGCTGTTATTCATTTTATATATTAATCAAAAGTCTCACAACTCAATGTCCCTTCGCTCGTATTTTTTTTTCTTTTAAATAATGGCTTCGTGCGTCTAGCACATCTAGCCAAAGTCAAGTAAGTTATATATTAATGATATATAATTTGTAGTAAATGAGAATGTGTCGTGATAAAGATGATAAATGGTAAATGAGATACCCTCCCCTAAGCCCCTTGAGTTTTCAGTAAAGATGTAGGACTATACTGAAATCTCACATGGACTCCTTGAGAGAATTTGAAAAGTGATGTTGCACTGCTTTGTTTCATTTACCAACACAAATGTATATTCACAAACACTTAACGGTTAATAATCCACCGTATTACATATTAATGTTAGAAATATCACAAATTTTAGAAAATAAAACAAAACTGCAGACATGACTCTTCACTTTCCCGCCAAGAAGTCCCGCTCATATTTATTGTTCGCTCTTATAAGACATTTTTGTACACATTATCATGCTGTTGTTAAGTTGACGTTTACAAGAGCAATATGGAGCCAAACTTGAGTAATTGATTTTGACTTTGACTTTAATAAGTTTTATAAGGCTTTAAATTGTATGACTACTCAATCTATATTATATTTTCAATAACATAATAAAACTATGCATACATAGGTACATTCACACCTGTTCCCTCGAAGGGGTAGGCAAAGGCATATTATACGCCCACTCTTCGCCATTATATAGTTGGTCCCACGTAATAGGTAATAAGCCAATTGCCAAGGCAATAAGCCTATTGCCGCTAACCGGGCACTGTTATGTTCGCCAGAGCCTCGTCCGTTGATCGGCAGGTGCACCACTTGCAGGTAAGGTTGCCTTGGGCTTCTCAGATCTTGGTAGGATCCCTATACACCCTTATTGAGCACAAGCGAAGCTTAGCTTGGGGCTAGATAACTATTTGTAATACATATTTTATATTGTAAAGTATTTATGTTAAATAATTAATTAAAACCCAACACGGAAACATGTCTTATTGAAATCTTGAACCAATCTATCGGACCCTTTCTTAATCCTTTTGTCCAATAGTATAATGGAAGTTGCTAGTATGAGTATATACTGTTTTTGTACTACATAATAGTATGAATGTGTAGACACAGGGTGAGGCCTGGTTGCGACGGGTTGGTTTTTTGCTAAGAAAAGGCCTCCTTCATCGTTAATTACTCTGCGAAGGAAACTGTTTACAGGGTGTTCTATTTTTATTTTTTGTTTTTGAGAAATTATTTTTATCAGTAACTCTTGGTTATAAGACTATGGATGTCTTATTCTGTATATAGATTACCTAATTGAGTTTCAATGAGGTCTGCATTCCGCCATCTTTATAATGTTGCGTGTGTTAATGTTTAGTTCTACGAGGGCTAGTCTAAAAGTATCGGGAATTGAGTATTTCCACTGTTCCTGTCATATTAAAATCTGTTTAGTTGAAAACTAATTGTGTACAAGTCTACATCCTGTACATTGGACTTGGCGTCAGCGTGGTCAGCGGCGAGTCGACCCAGTTGCAACATCCACGTGCAGCGTCGACACTTTACACAGACGCTGCACATCTTTATATGTGTACACAACATGTAATTAATATATAAACCATACAATTATAAGCAATAAATTAGATTTCAACCGTCCGTGTTGGGTCTCATTCCTCTCTCTACACCTCCTACTGTCGGCCGGGGCAACACCCCGGTACAGTTCCTTCCCTTCCTGCTGGTGGCCAGGGCACCCCCTGGTACAGCATTCCCTTTCCTTCCTGCTGGTGGTCAGGGCTACCCCCTGGTACAGCAGTCCTTTCCCCTCCGCTGGTGGTCAGGGCTACCCCCTGGTACAGCACTCCTTCCTCTCCGCTGGTGGCCAGGGTACCCCCTGGTACAGCACTCCTTCCTCTCCGCTGGTGGCCAGGGTACCCCCTGGTACAGCATCTAATCCCTCCTTCCTCTTACTGTACGAGTGGCGAGCGGCGGCTTACAACCGCAAGCGGACCACCGTACAAATTGGTTTTAAATATCGAATACCATTTATTTATTTAAAAACGAATCTCGGTCTTGTCACAAGGCCTTGTCAAACTTGTTTAGTCGTTGAGAAAATGCAATTGACTCGAGAAAATTCAAGAGCGATGATTTATTATGACTTTCGAAGTGGTTTAACACAAAAACAGTGTATTGACCGGATGATTTCTGCATTTGGTGATGAAGCCCCATCCAAAACCACAATTTATCGCTGGTTTGCTGAATTTCAACGTGGACGTGTCAAGCTCAGTGATGATCCCTGTCAAGGTCGTCCAAAAACTGCAGTCACTCAAGAAAACGTTCAAAAAGCTTTAAGATCCTTTGTTACACTGCGGAATGAAATAAAATGATTGAAATAAATTGAAATATCTATCTTGCTGTTTCCACCCGATAGACCGATGATCTGGCCAAGGCGGCGGGGAGCCGGTGAATGCAGGCGGCACAGGATTGGTCAACGAGAAAAGCAATTGGGGAGGCCTATGTTCAGCTGTGGACTATAAATGGCTGAGAAGTGATGATGATGATCTTGAGGTTATTTATCATTATAAATTAATATTTTTGTTAAGTCCAATAAATGTCCAAAGTAATATATTATTAGATATAGATAAAATTGATTACATAATTTGTTAATATTTTTATGATAATTAATCCTTTATTGCACAAAATAATTTTAAGTATAACTTGAGGTATATAAAATAACATGTACAAAGGTGGGCTTATCTTTAGAAGCAATCTCTATCAGCCAACCCTAGGAGTTGTAAACTAAATGTTTTATGAATTTCTTTGTATAATAATTTGTTAATATAAATCTTTTGCAATACCCTTACAGGTTGATGTACTTAAAGTAAAGTTAAGTACAAGTAAAATGTTATTAACTTTATGAACCATTACATTGCACTTGATAACGTTAAAATAAAATATCATCATCATTTCAGCCCATTAACGTCCCACTACTGAGCACGAGCCTCCTCTCCCATACCAAGGTGCGAGGGTATTAGATCATACTCTACCACGCGGACCCAGTGCGTATTTGTGGAGGCAGGTGTATGTTGTCCTGCTGTTAGATTTTATCAAGCCGCCCTAATGGGCCTAATGGCCTCTAATATGGCTTAACGACTACCACATTTAGTGATAATTGGGACCAACGGCTTAACGTGCCTTCCGAAGCACGGAAGCGTTCGATATCAAATGCCACACAAACGGTCACCTATACAAGGACTGACCTCTGTAAACTCTGCTGTACTTCGGTGATCGTTTCCGACCACCGAGCACCGCAGAGCTACGAGCGTTTCAACAAAAAAATATATGTAAAAAAACTAAATATTACTACACTGAAATCACGAAGCTTATTTTCACTTACTGTAGTGTAAGTGCCTTAGTGATGTAGCAATACGTTTGTTAGATGTCTTGAATATTATGGCAAATAAAAACACTTAACTTTGAGCCAGCGGAAGAACTTACTTTTAAATTCGGGTAAACTAAGGTCACTTATAGCAACTATATTTCCTATAAAAATATGTGTGCATTTTGGGTAACTTTACTTTACTGGCCGCATTGTCTTCTAAATCTGTTCGTGATGACAACATTATGCTTGCAGACAGATGTTAATGGCTTATAACCAGTGGTCGGAGTAGGTATATTGATTTTAGATACTTGCGTCATGAATAGTCATGATATCATAACATGGACATGCATTTCTTCCGGAATGTACCGGAGTTTCCAAAAATTCAGTGCGAGATTCTATGTATAAATTAATGTTTTAAATATAATTCTTTGTATAAATAAATGTTTTATATTGTTACTATTATTTCATCCTTCTTCCTACTATACGAATGAATATTCACATTAAAATTATTTTACCACTCAAAGTCGTTGTCACGTAAAACATTCGCCCGTATACCGACATTACAGGCAACCAATTTTTTTACTATTAAATTCTGGTCATCTACGCCACTAGCAGCATAGCGTTGAGAGTATTGATACATTTTTAACTAGTTTTATGTAATAATTTCGATGTTTCGGTATTTTTATCATAATAATCCGGAAACTCGGAGGCGTATCCATATTAACATATACGTTTGATGTCAGTGACCTTAATTCAATATACCTACTCCGACCACTGCTTATAACAAAAACGCAACACACATATTATGTACATCGAAGCGAAACTCAGTAGGTTCAATCTAGGGAGCAGAATATACGTTTACAGACCTACTCTCCATATCGGACACCATATTAAGTTGCAGTTTGACTTCTTTATGAAAAAATAAGTAAAAGTCTTAGAATATATGGATATTATAAGATCAAGATCGTTTCACTCTGTCAAGTAAATTATTTTTTTTATTCTAAAATTAAGGTATCCGTCCCGAAGACACTGCGTCATATAGTTGAAGATTTCTTTGGGTGATCGGGTCCAAAAGGAAATGTAAATGTGTTGCAGTGCAAACACAGCAGTTTATATATTACGCATACTTTGCTTTACGCAATTTATTCCATATTTCAGTTAATAGCTAGCTATGGGCATATAAAACTTTACAATTTATGTTTGTATGTAACAAGAACCACGCAGCATTTTTTTCTAAAATTCATGACTTATATAATTCGTCATAATTTTATTTAAAAAAAGATTACGTGCAAAGGTGTCAATTTGCTGCCATTATGTGAAAGGTACCAGGAGAAGATGCCGTGCGTTAACGAACCTCGAAAAGAATTGTGATTTTTTTTTATGCAAACCAAAAACAGGACACGCTGTATAAAGAAAATTCGTCTAAGAAAACGTGGGCCCGGGTTCGCTGGCAATTTATCACGAGTCAAGTTATATTAATGTGGATAAATGGGGCGTTCGTGAGGAGGGGGGGAAGGGCTCGGGGAGGAGAGGGAGAAAGTTCGAATCCTTGAGCCACGTCAGCGGCTGACACGTTTTTTAAGCTGTCTATTTTCTACACACTGAAATTTTATAAAGGATTTAAATAATAGATAGATAGATAAAACGTTTATTGCACTAAATAAACACACATACAAAATATTAACATAAAACAATACAAGATAAAAAAAAATATCAAACTTACAAAAATTAATTAATTATTTGTACGTGTGCTCTATTCATGCGAAAAGGTCATAGCTCAACGTAGTATTGCTCAGCGAGCAAAACGTTGATTTTCAGCTACAACCTAGAGAGCCGCGATCACGGTTACCAATTAACTGACTTAAACTAAAAATACAATTTAATTTACAACATAAAATACAACTTCATTTACAACATAAAATACAACTTAAATTACAGCTTCATTTACAACTTAAAATACAGACATTAAAATTAAATATTACACAGATATACAGGGTACATTCTTTATTTGAACGCCATTTGCAACATAAAAGGCATGATTTCGCCACCTACGTAAAGCGCTTCGGTATTCCTATCTGTTGTTTGCATAAGATTACTGCTTTTACCTTTGCTTTTAATGCTGATTTTGATTTTGATTTTGATTAATATATTTTGATTTTGATAAATGGTTTTGTTACCGAATAAAAAAACAGTGTTCAGAATTGATCACGGAAGTAAAGCAGAGGATCTCTGGATGGGGCACCGTTCGTTCGGCATTCAATATCGAGAGTTGCCGTAACTCGGAACGCACGTTGAGATATTGGTACTGGTAAGCGCTATATATGTGGTGAAACCATGTCAAAAGCCACAGCTATTTACAGAAAACCAGCGTAGACCAGACTAGAACTAATATTAATGTTGAAACTGTCAGATCTCAAAGCAAACCAACCATACCACTCACGGCATGAATAACAAAATAAGATTGGCATGTTAACATTGGCATGAGTCAAATACAAATAATATCTATTGCATGAAAAATAGGTGTAAAAAAGTTGTTTGCCTGATGGATACCGAATTTGCTCTGTAAAGAGCAAAAAGCGGCCCGCGTTACTTGGTGCGTCAGAACTCTCAAAAGATTCCACGCAGGATCCTCAAATGCTGTACACAACATTGTATCAGGTGACGAATCCTGGATATACGCGTACGAACCCGGAACCAAAAATCAGTCACGAGTTTGGGTGTTCGAAAATGAGTTGAAGCAAAAAAAAAATTGTTCGTTCACAGAGTGTGGCAAAAAAATGGTGGCCACGTTTGTCTTCAAAACCGGCCATGTTGCGACTATTCCTCTTGAGGGACAAAGAACGGTTAATGCAGAATGGTATGCTAGCATTTGTTTGCCTAGGTCCTTCTGAACTCCGTAAAGAGAACTGCAATCGCCGCATCTACCCCCATCACGACAATGCGAGTTCTCACACCGCGCACAGAACCAAAGAGTTTTTAGAGGAAGAAAACATAGAATTATTAGATCATCCGCCGTACAGCCCTGACCTAAGCCCTAATGATTTCAATACATTTCCTAAAATAAAGAATAAAATGCGTGGTCAGAGCCCCCTACTTCCGTATATAATGGTTGCTTCAACGATTGGTTTCATCGTACGGAAAAATGTGTATTCACTTGAGGAAAAATACCTACACGAAAACAGTTATATCTATCTATTAACAAATCTAATAGACCAGTTGGCACCACAAACTCCTTAAACATTCATTAGGGAACAGATAACAAAGCGGAGTTATAAATATTAGCGCTGTCAATACACGCATATGAGTGAACTTATCTACTAGATATATAAACGCCTCGGGCCTTGAGAGCGGCCCTGGTAAGGGGGACTGTACATTGTTACACTTAACAATTAATATGTATTTAGAAATTCTTGTCATATGAAATATGGTGTAAAGGGTTCCTACAAGGATCTAGGGAACCCAAGCCAACCTCACCTGCAACTGCACCTGTCGATCAACGGCCGTGGCTCTGGCTAATATAACTGTGCTCGGTAAGGGGCAATAGGCTCGCCACCTATTACGTGGGACCATTTATATAATTGGCGAAGTGTGGGCGTATAATATGCCTCTGCCTACAGGAAACAAGCGTGAATGTATGTATGTATGTCATATTAAAAAAAACAACGGCAATTTAGACAGACGATCTGATAATGGTCGTGTAATGAGATTGTATATTGTTACTCTTATTCTCATTATTATTTAAATGGAATTCTTTGTTTTATCTAAAAAAATATATCACCACTCGCGAGTTGGACAACGAATTGATATAGGTCTCCGGATCACGCTGTATGCTGGCCGCTTACAATTGAATAAATTGGAAGTTTATGAAAAATTAAAAATTATTTTATTACGTAAAAACCAAATCACATAACTTAAATAATGATAAGTGTCTCCTTTTAAGCTTATAAAAGCCTGTGACAGAAGACACTACTCTTCCTTAACATGGAAATTATTATTAAAACTTCCCTATACAAATCGCAGACAATATTAGTCATTTAGAGTGAGAGTAATAGTGATGTGTGTGAAAGTGTGTGTGTGTGTGAAAGTGTGTGTGTGTGAAAGTGTGTGTGTGAAAGTGTGTGTGTGTGTGCGTGTGTGTGTGTGTATGTGCGTGAATACATCGCTTCTTTGCTTCAATAATGTGTTATCTCAAAAAACTAAATTTTACAGGAGACCGTTTTTAAAGTTTAGAAAATTATTGATGTCGAAACGGTTATGTTTTTTCTGATAACTTGAGATTAATTACAAGTATTGATTTCTAAGCTTTCTGAAAATATAATAAAGGTCTGATCATTATTATAATTTAGTGAAAATTTTACAGTTTAAAAATAAGGGTGCTATAATGTCACATTTTTCGTGAAAATGTGTCATACCACGTGTGTTATAATTTGCCATATCACGATTTTAATGATATTATTTTTAATATTAAATGTTGTCGAAAAAAATACATTTTAGTTTTTTCGTGGTTTTATTATTGAAAACGTTACATACTGAACAATAACACATAAAAAGTAAAAATAAGGATATAATATTATCATTTAGCACAAACCTTATCTATGCTTTATTTCTTATCAAATTATGTAAATAAAACAATCAACTTAAAAATTAAAATATTTCTTCCAAAATTAATCAGTATGCAAACAATTACAATTAAATTACTTTTATCCGCAGAAACAATATTTAAAAATAATGTTCATAACAAGTAAGTATTATAGGCAAAATAGGAACAATAAAGATATTTATTATGGCACTTGGTGAGGTTCTTATTTAAGAAAACTCACAGTTTAAATCATATTATTACGTTAACGTCACTTTATATAACATAGTTTGTTTTGACTTAGGAACATCAGTTCATTAATAACAATGTTAATCAGTCTTAAAAATCAGCTATTACAAAAAATAAACTCGTCCCTTAAGTTACAAAGAGTCATAAAACAGCCTATGGTATCTTGGGATGAGATTTGTATTCACCAAATCCATTAGATCAGTCTTTTTTTATTAGATATACCAGGTTTTTTCGCGTATGCATTTTTCAATTCTAAAATATTATTCTTATTCTTTTTGATTATCTTTTTTTAACTCTCATCACCTGTAATCCTGCTACCTTGACTGATTTATTATTTTCATCTTTTAACAAAGAAAAGTTGATCTGATTGCTAAATTTTTTTAAATCATAGAAATCGGCTAAATTTGTTGACATGGAAGGGCTCACTTTTCTTCCTCAAAGCCTTAATAGCGCCAATAAAGGCATCAGGGGTATACATAGGGCCAGATTTTAACTGCCGTTTTATTTGTCCCTTATTTTAAGTGTGACCTTTAGTAAAATATTTATATGTCACTTATATGTCACATTTATTTATATGTCACTCATTTTGACAACCTTACTTAAATATTTATTTTATTTTAAACCTTTAGTTAAATATTTATTTTTTTCTCAATTTCCTTCTTGTCTTCTTCATTTTTCCGGTATTATTTAAACTAAAACCTGCGTTTGTCAACTATTCATGATTTCCGCTAATAATAGGCAGTTCAATTTGTGTTGGGAGCGTATCATCATTGCATTCTTGTCCATTTTGTATCATATTACCTCTTTCATTCACTTCTTTATTGTCAGAACCTGAATTGCTGAGATTACTGTGTCTTGCCACCTTAACTTCTAAGTTTGGATCTTTGACTGAATCGTCACTATCTGTAGTTTAAAAAGATTATGTATATTGATAGATAGATATTTTTATTGAATAATACGATTAAATCAAGTAAAATTAACTTTATAAAAAAGATGTGCTAGATGATTTGCTTGACAAGCTACTTGATGTGCTACTTGAAGAACAGTTGCAACTAGTGGTAGAATCACAACGTTGTCGATTGAAAACTATCGGTTCAGTGTTTTCTCTTGTTGCGTCATTATTTTATATACTTGAAGTTCTGTTATCCAAATTTGAAATATGGTCCTCTTTGTTCAAAGTTATTTCCTCTAAGTTTAACATTGAGTCCAATTCTAAAAAGAAAGTTACTTAGGTACATCTTGTATAATAGAAAACTCTCATTCACTCATTCTCCCACATGAACCGCACACTTATAAATTCTCACAGACATTATTACAGATGCTTACTTAATCATAGAATTAACATTCTTTCAAAGTCAAAAGATTATGATATTATGGTAAAAACTAAAACATTACGTACCTGTGTCAATAGCTGCAATCGGAATTCTAGAATTCAGAGATAAAGTTATTGCTAGTTCAACTAGCCTTTTAGACCGCGAACCCATCTGAAAAAACTAGTGTACATAGTAATTTATATTAGCACAAACAACGTAATAATTAGTCATATTTTTCGTCAATATAAATATTTATTTCTGGAAAAACGAAACATTAGAAAATATCTGGAACTAGTTTTTTAAATTATAAAAAGTTAAATCATATACAACGTTGCATCCCGATATAACACAATATTAAATTGTTATTTTTTCGGCAACAATGTGACATGAGAATTTGTAACAATTCACACTTCAAATAATATTTCTACAACATTGTGTCAAATACAAATATCACAGTATAGAATAAAATAATTTTATTGCATAAATACATACCTTTGCAATCAAACAGTGATATTATCGTGATGTCACGATCTCGCCGAAAACCAAGAGCACTGTCCTCTTCCCGTGCGTAGTGACAACTGATTTGCCGCGTTGTTGAAACAAAACACTTGGAGAGAAAGGGACAACGTGATATCACGATGTAACACGGGTGCTCGGTCTTTTTCGCGCGTAGATTCTCGGTTATTGACGTAAAAAATATCGCGTTTTTAGAGAAAATAAAACAGAACACGGCGGTTTCAGTTATCAAATAAAAAAAAAAACATTTTTTTGGACTTATCACGTTATTGAAGCAAAGAAGCGACATGCGCGACATAATAATATAATTGATATCCAAATTTAAATGCTTATTTTATCTAGTTTATAGGGGCGGCCTATGTTAAGCAGAGGTCTTCTATGAGCTGAGATGATGATAATATCAAAATGAGAGGCAAGACAGATGAGACTCTTTCTGATTGGCATTAGGACCGAAGATTTTTCTAAAAATCCTCATAGTTCGACCTTTGGAAAACGTCAAAAAATCTATACAAAATCAATTGATATGGGTTGAGTAAATAAGCAGGAGTGCACTAGAAGGTTTATTAGAGTAATTGAAGTTAAGAGTGTGTGCCAGATCACAAGTGGAAGAATGTGATCTATTCCTACCCCAACAGAACATCAGTGCATTATAATATTATAATAATATGTACAAAAACCAACAAGAATGTAAAAAGAAAGGTATTTCCAAAAAGATCAGGAAGGGGTCACGAGTACTACTTGGAAACCGGCAGTCCTTGAATAGATGACCGTCTTTGTGACATTTGATATCGATCACTTTTTATGTCGCACCTTGCGTTGATATTGAAGTTGATACCTTTACATCCATGCATATATGCATTTACGCCTATATTCCCGAAGGGGTAGGCAGAGGCATATTATAAGCCTACACTTCGCCACTTTTATTAGTCCTGAGTGTCAATGTGATAGCCTCCAAGCAAAGTTAGATGCCCTATTGACGGTATTGTAAACCTTCATTAGCCTGACTACACTTACCTGCCTCCACAAGTCGCCAATACCCCAAATCTTTCTTATCTTGGTTCATTCTGCTTGTTCTTCTCAGCATTTTCGCGTCCACTGCTGAACATACGATTTCTGGAACTCCAAATGTTCTTAAAGCTGCGAACCTGATCACCTGGTAAATTTGCGTCTTGATTTGCAGGGCCCGTATTGTACTTTAGTCAGGCCGTTTTGAGCTGAGATAGTTTTTTTTTTTTTTATTATGATCCCACACACTAATCTCTGACACTTCTGCTAGGGTTGGCTGGAAGAGATTTCTTATAGAAATAAGCTCACCTTTGTACATGTTTTTTGTTACTGTGTTTTTTTAAGAATGTTTATGTGCAATAAAGGATATATATATATTTGCCTAATCATTTTGTATTATTGGTTTTTATTACGTTTGACTTAACCAATTTAGTGAGAAGGCAATATTTCCAACCAAATCGTATATCCTAATATATAATTCACTTGAAAATGTTATCACAATGAAAGTAGCCTATAACCTCCTTAGGTTATTTTTGCTCTTTTAAATAATGGCTTCGTGCGTTTTGCACATTTAGCCAGTGGTAAGAGATATGTTAATAATATATAAATCATAGTAAATGAGAATGAGTGGTCAATGATGTGGAAAATGTGTGTGTGGAAAATGATAAATGGTAAATAAGATGCCCTCCTCTAAGCCCCTTGAGTCCTCAGTAAAGATGTGGGACTATACTGAGATCTCACATGGACTTCTTGAGAGAATTTGAAGAGTGATGTTGCACTGTTTTGTTTCATTTACCAACACTCATGTACGTATGTAATAATCCACCGTTATACAAATTTTAGAAAATAAAACAAAACAGCAGACATGACGCTTCACTTTCCCGCCAAGAAGTCCCTCTCTTAGGTTCTAAATATACTTTGTACCATTTTTTTAAAATCGGACCAGAGTTGGTTAGAATTACAAAAAAAAATGCATTTTATTATTAGAATATTATTAGGTATGACTTTAATTATGAAGGTACTCGGTGAGTGAGAAGGGCCCCTTGCCTCAGTAATGAGCCCCGGCACAACTTTCTGCAGAGCCGCGAAAGTAGCACGGAAAACTTTAACAGCGTCTTCGGCAGATACGGGACCACGCCGACTTGATACTTGATTAACATTATCAAAATAAAATATACTTTATGATCTTCAAGATCAACATGATTATTTAGATTCGTCAAATTTTAACAAACAAAATTAAAATACAAAAATATTGGCAGTATCGTAATCAAGAATGAGAAAGAAATAAAAACAATATGTATTCTTTGTCCGATTTTGTCAAGGTTTGTTAGTTAATCTGCATGTTTTTCTCTAATGGGGGAATTTGTCAGTCAGCTTGTGGTGATTCTAAAGGGGGGATGGGATTGTCCGCCAGTCAGTCAACGAGGCAACGAGATTGAGAATAATGCCTCAAGAAACTTATCTCGGCTTTTTTCAAATTATGTTTCAAAATCAAAAACAACGCAAAAAATGTTTTTCATTAAACATCACAACAAGGAACGTTGGCTTTTAATAAAGATTCTGCAATGGTTGGTATACGAGCCTTCAAATTCAACTTCAAATGAATGTATTCAACTTTGTCTACACTACTATGTATTTTATTACTTACTTATTTAGATGTAGCTTTTACACATTCAGCTTTAAAAGTTTAATAGTATATACAATCACTGAAAGTAGGACTATCGCTTATGGAGTTGAACTCATTGTTAAAACTATCAAAAATAATTCACACATCTCATTTGGATGTAAATCAGCGTTTAAAAATTGAAATTTTGTTGCAATGTCGAACCCTCATACGTTCCAGTTATCGATCTACAAAATATTTTACGGTTTTTAGGTTTCTCCTATACTATTTTAAACGATGTTAATTGATAGCAATGGTCTGAATCTAGCTTATTTATAATGCTCATACTTTCTGACAGAATGTCGCTATATAATAGGTTGGGGAAAAAGTCTTTTCGTATTTTTGTATGAAAAGTCAAGACATTTTTTTCAAAGTTTATTTACATTTATTTACAATATATATGTACCGTTTTGTTGAATAACTTTCTGCCATTTTGTGGGCAGAGACATTATCCCGTTACTGTAGAAACTTTGGGACTTCTGATCAAAAAAACGAGACAAATAGTTTTGGCAGTCCTCTCTTGAGGTCAACCTTACAGAACCTAAAGAATTCTGCAGAGACCGAAACAGGTGAAAATCTGAAGGCGCAAGGTCAGGGCTATATGGTGGATGCACTAGGACCTCCCAGTCGAACTCTCTTAATTTTTGCTGAGTGGCTAAAGATGTGTGTGGTCTAGCGTTATCGTGATGAAAGACCACACCCTTCCTGTTGATCAATTCCGGCGGTTTTCTCTCGACTGCTTCCTTTAATCTCATCAGTTGCTGGCAGTAAAGATCAGAATCGATGGTTTTGCCGGGCGGTAAAAGCTCATAATAAACAATGCCCTTCCAATCCCACCATACACACAGCATCACCTTATTTCGTGTTAGGCCAGGTTTGGCCACAGTCTGTGAAGCCTGGCCAACTTTCGACCACGACCTTTTTCGCACGTTCTTGTCGTACGTGATCCACTTTTCATCGCCAGTTATCAATCTCTTCAAAAACGGCTCGGTTTCATTACGTCTCAATAATGAATCGCAAATGAGTACACGGTTCATTAAGTTTCTTTGAGTGAGCTCGTGTGGCACCCAAATATCGAGCTTTTTTGTATAACCAGCTTTCTTCAAATGGGTCAAAACTGTTTTGTGGTCAATTCCAAGTTCTTCAGCTACATCGTAACTACTAATATGCCGATCTTGCTCCACTCTTTAAAAAATGGCGTCCATTTTATTCGTAACAGGGCGACCAGAGCGAGGTGCATCTTTAACATCAAAATTTCCGGACTGAAAACGTTTGAACCAAATTTGTGCTACTCTTACTGACACTGCATCAGGTTCATAAACATCACAAATTTTTTTCACTGCTTGAGTTGCATTTTTGCCTTTTTTATAATAAAATTTTAAAATGTATCGAATTTCTTCATTAGATTCACTCATTTTAACGGAGAGAAAAACAAATGAAAAATAGCGGGAAACAACTTTTTTTTATTTTTTTCTTTTCTTTATAATGGAACCTTTTTAATGTTACCAAAACCAGCCAGACACAAATAGTACAGTCAAAAAAATTTTATAATAAGTTTATACCTACGTTATGCGAAAAGACTTTTTCCCCGACCTAATATATTATCTAAGCAAGTGGCTGTCGTATCACAGTGTAAAGTAGGCTCCAAAAATAAGTTCATAAGATTGTGTGATTTAAAATAAATTTAAAACATAATACACCCGGTACACTATTGGAGATTTATTATATTATCCAAGTTTGTGTAACACTTTCCCCATTACTTCCTCAAATTCACTACAGGGTGAAGATCCAAGATTATACACACAAACTACGATGAATTGCTCTATTTCATTTATTAAATTGTTATTTTATACCAACTATATTATTTATTTAATCTTTATTGCACACTTAAAAGTATTACAAAAGGTGAACTTAATGCCAGCTAACCTTAGGGTTAGCAGAAAACCTTAAAGGCGGTGCGGTAGTTAATAAACATACATAAACTAACATAAAAAAGATAAACTACACTTATCATAAAATATTAACATAATAGGTTGGGGAAAAAGTCTTTTCGTATTTTTGTATGAAAAGTCAAGACATTTTTTTCAAAGTTTATTTACATTTATTTACAATATATATGTACCGTTTTGTTGAATAACTTTCTGCCATTTTGTGGGCAGAGACATTATCCCGTTACTGTAGAATTTTGGGACTTCTGATCAAAAAAACGGGACAAATAGTTTTGGCAGTCCTCTCTTGAGGTCAACCTTACAGAACCTAAAGAATTCTGCAGAGACCGAAACAGGTGAAAATCTGAAGGCGCAAGGTCAGGGCTATATGGTGGATGCACTAGGACCTCCCAGTCGAACTCTCTTAATTTTTGCTGAGTGGCTAAAGATGTGTGTGGTCTAGCGTTATCGTGATGAAAGACCACACCCTTCCTGTTGATCAATTCCGGCCGTTTTTTCTCGACTGCTTCCTTTAATCTCATCAGTTGCTGGCAGTAAAGATCAGAATCGATGGTTTTGCCGGGCGGTAAAAGCTCATAATAAACAATGCCCTTCCAATCCCACCATACACACAGCATCACCTTATTTCGTGTTAGGCCAGGTTTGGCCACAGTCTGTGAAGCCTGGCCAACTTTCGACCACGACCTTTTTCGCACGTTCTTGTCGTACGTGATCCACTTTTCATCGCCAGTTATCAATCTCTTCAAAAACGGCTCGGTTTCATTACGTCTCAATAATGAATCGCAAATGAGTACACGGTTCATTAAGTTTCTTTGAGTGAGCTCGTGTGGCACCCAAATATCGAGCTTTTTTGTATAACCAGCTTTCTTCAAATGGGTCAAAACTGTTTTGTGGTCAATTCCCAGTTCTTCAGCTACATCGTAACTACTAATATGCCGATCTTGCTCCACTCTTTCAAAAATGGCGTCCATTTTATTCGTAACAGGGCGACCAGAGCGAGGTGCATCTTTAACATCAAAATTTCCGGACTGAAAACGTTTGAACCAAATTTGTGCTACTCTTACTGACACTGCATCAGGTCCATAAACATCACAAATTTTTTTCACTTGTTGAGTTGCATTTTTGCCTTTTTTGTAATAAAATTTTAAAATGTATCGAATTTCTTCATTAGATTCACTCATTTTTACGGAGAGAAAAACAAATCAAAAATAGCGGGAAACAACTTTTTTTTATTTTTTTCTTTTCTTTATAATGGAACCTTTTTAATGTTACCAAAACCAGCCAGACACAAATAGTACAGTCAAAAAAATTTTATAATAAGTTTATACCTACGTTATGCGAAAAGACTTTTTCCCCGACCTAATATAATACAAAAATATGACAGCAAAGAGAATCAAACCAACCATGACTCTTCGAAATAAAGCTTAAAAATCAATTATTTGAACACTGGCTTGCTTTGCGCAAGTCTTATTCTAGCTGGGAGATTGTTCCAAGTTGAGCGCCCTTATGTGAAAAGAATTGGACAAACGTGTGGAACAATTTTTATAACTAGATTATCTGATTTTTGACCATGCAAATGTGTTTCAACATTAAAATCATATAAATATATCCCACGGGTGTAAAAAGAAGTTACAACTGAGACATAGTAAAGTAAAAAAAAAAAATATTGTAAACCAAATAAGTAAATAACTTTTTTAATAAAATAGTATCAAACAGTAAGGACTACATCAACAACAATGTGTTGTTAAAAAACTTGTTACATTCGATAATCAGTTGGATATTAAATTGTATTGTTATTATTCTTCTGTTATTACACTTTTTTTATTAAAAGAAGCTTTAAAATTTGTCTTGTACGACAACAATGTGTTGTAAGGTAACCAGTTTCAACCCCTTGCCGGTCAGTTTCCCACGCGCTGACCGCTGTCCGGTGACGTCTTGGGTCTGTTCGACCCCTCGATCATTATAATGATAAAACCAGTTATTTATAATGAAAGTGACCAATATTACTGGAAATACTGGTCTTCTTTCCCACACGTGGTGTATTTCATGTCTTGAGATTACAGATGGTCTTTTCATGTTTTTTTGTAACGTATTTTTAACCCTTTTTTTTTTTTTTTTTTTTTTTTCGGATGGAAAATCATCAAATGACCGTCTTCCGCTGTGGGTGAAGCGGAAGGGTGTGTCAGACTTTTACTGACTAAAAACCATCCATGTTCCTTCTTGAGCCTGTAACACCAAGGCCGCGGTAACTCTTTCGAACAGTCCCGCAACTTTTAACCCTAGAAATCAATAGAAGTTTTTTTCTTTTTTTGTTCCTTTTTATAAAAATACTTTTATAGCGTTATATTTTTTTTCTCACATTGTGTATTACACATACATAAACCTTTAATATATTTTAATTTTTTTTTTAACTTTTTTTTAAATTTCTACAGATAATAATTTTGTTTACTGAATAGACTTATATGTTAAACAATTTAATAAAATTCTATCATCATTATCCCAGACTCAAAAAGTCCGCTGCTGATCATAATGGTTTCCACATCTATGGAACCACCTGCATCCAACGACATCCCTGTCGATCATAGGTATGAATTTTCTGCAATTCAAGTAATAGCCAAATGTGTTTGTCATCTTCATTTCATTTTTTTAGTCATTTATTTTTTCAATGCTTAAACTACGTGTAACTTCGCACCTTAAAACCGTAATAGGTTTGTCTAGGTGCTGCACTACTAAAATTAAAACTAAATAAATCTAGGCTACTAAAATTAAAAATAAATAATCCTAATTACAATTCAAAACATTATTTAACTGTTACTGAAGGCTAAAACTAAACCAGTCATCTGACGGACAATAAAGCGTGGAGGCGTGTATACTAGCATTCTGCTTCTGAGTTTGTGGGTTCGATTCCCACGCAGGACAAATCATTGTGTACATAATCATGAATATTTGTTCTGGTCTGAGTGTTTTCATATGTTTATTAAGTATGTTTATCCATAATTTAGTAGCCTTATCACAAGTTCCTTATGTCTTGGGACTAAATAATTGGTGAAATTGTCAGAAAATATTTTTGTGTATTTCTTGCAAAACGTTAAGAAACCTTGTGCGGAAATCAAAACAATTGCACATATTATACATTTGTTTCTCATGTTAATTACGTAACATCAAGTATCAAGCCGTTTCGGTCGCAGTACAACACGCCGGAGATAAATTTCGGAGCGTCAGTGAAATTTTAATAACTAATTTTCTTGTAGAAGCGGAACCGAGTCGCTCGAACCGAGCATACAGATGTATACACACCTTTATATTATACAAGCTTAGCTCGTGTCTTAGTTTACAAAATATATAGGATTATTACATAATTTTTATTTATCAATTCAATTATATAGTTCCGAGAAAAGTTTTTTAAGAACTTTTGCTATGAATACTGAATAATGGATATACCTATACATATAAATGCTTTTTCTTTTGTAAATACATACTTTACATATATAATAAACACCTAGCCCAGAACAAATATTCATGTTTATACACACCTTATCCCGTGTGGGAATCGAATCCACAACCACAGAAGCGAAGTGCGGGTTTACTGACCTCTATGCCATATCTATCATATTTTACACTACATATATTTGTTATTAAAGATTTTGTTAGGATTCCTCACAGTAGGTTTTTCTAGACTTATTAAGGACATATTTTTATTGGTGTACTTAAGAACTTTTTATAAGGTTTCTAAATAGTCAGCACAATTAAGCATTTCGTTGAATGGTTTATGGTAATTGAAATAACGATAAAATTGCATATAAATATAGTTATAATATTTGTATCAAACGGCAATAGGTGGCGAGCCCTATTACGTTTGACCAACAATATAATTGGCGAATAGTGGGCGTAAAAAATTCTTCTGCGATATATGTGATGTTATAATTATCATAAAAAATATTGCAAAAGGTTCCTCATGCATGCGTAAAGCACAAACATAAAAAAATCTACTACTTACTTCAATAACAATTCAAACGTAAAAATCGCACCTACCTATTTACATTTAACTAAAATGTTGACTAATTATATTTAAATCAATTAAAAACTTTCACTCTCGTGGTTCCAAATTAAAAGCTTGTGCCTACAAAGAAACCGGGGTAACTTGACCTGCCCCTCCCACTTTATCTGGCACATGTAGTTAGCGTTGCTCGGGTGGGGAGGGGTCTAGTTACGCTGGAGCTTGATTGCCAGAGGGTACGGGGTGGATGGTACAGGAAAAGCGTGAAAATTACACGAGAAAATTTCTCTATTCAGCATCTTTGTGTTTTACTTCAAGATGGCGCTCGGTCGGGGCGGGCTAGAGGTGAAAGGGCGTAACTGCAAATTTGTACTTTTGTTAAAGTGTAGTTTGATAGCTGTTGCAGTTTTTTGAAGATCTTGGATCAAGTCGATGCTGTTAAAATTTATTGAAAAGGGTGCTGCTATTGATATTGTCTTAACTTTATTTCTAGTAGGTGTAAAGGATCCGAGGTGCCCAAGCCAACCTCACCTGCAAGTGGTGCACCTGCCGATCAACGGACGAGGCTCTGGCGAACATATACGTTCTCGGTAAGCGGCAATAGGCTCGCCACCTATTACTTGGGACCAATAATATAATTAACAAAATGTGGGCGTATAATATGACTCTGCCTACCCCTTCGGGGAAACAAGCGTGAATGTATGTATATAAAATTATTTTAAATAATTTCACGTAGTAAGTGTAGATTACGCATGAGATATTGATTAGTCTTCATCATCATGTCAGCCATATGAGGTCCATTAAACGGAACATAGACCTGCCCAAATGTTTCCTGCTGCATCTACCGCCACCTTGACCAGACCACCGATGCTTAGAAGGGAATGTCATCTTCTACCTGTATTGTACCTATGGATGTAAAAATAAGTATTTACCGTTCTCTCCTACATTTAATGGTGTCTCGAAACAGTGCGGCTACAGTACTTCTTGTACAGTATTGAGAAGGGGAATCCATAAATTACGTCACACATTAATGGGGTGAGAGGGGGTTGACGAAGTGTGACATGGTGTGACAAGGGGACGGGAGAATCCTAAATACCGTGACGCCACATTTTAAAATCCAGGTCCTATAAACATTTTGGAACTGCTGTTTTAATGTAATCATTCCTTGCTGTACAATTGCAAAATATGTGACATCACACTAAGAAGGAGGGAGTCTCACAAGTGTGACCAGCTGTGACAAGGACAGAGGGGGGGTTAAAAGTTCACGAAATTCGTGTGACGTAATTTATAGATAATTCCTAAATATTGCTACATACAAAAAAAAAATACAAAAAAATAGAAGAAAGTTTTTTTCCTCAACAAGTACATTTGTTCTTAAAATCGTGATTGGAGCCTCCATTTCGACTAGAAAGTACAATGTTGCTAAATAGGAGTACAATGTTAAAAATAATTGTGAAAAAATTCAGTTACGGTGTGATACGTGTGGCTCGCCAGGGGAAGTCGGCACAATAGCGCGAGGGCCTTCTTTGATCATCGCTTTAATTAACGCCCCCCGGAGGTAAGCAATAGTAAGCATGCCTGCTCTCTGACGGTGTCAAATTAAATTATAGTAAATAATTTAATATAAAAGTATTACTCTCAAATACTGTATTGGAGCTTATGCAATAGAGCAAACAGGTATAAACTCTTTTTCAACAAAAAAAATTGTAAAATATTTTTTTGCGATTTTTAGAAATTCATAAAAAACGAAAAATCTTTCAAGGATTAACTGAAATACAGAAGACTTTAGTATCGTTTGAATAATGTTAGAATGACCAAACAAGCCTTTTATAATAAAATTCAAAAAGTTGTCTGGTTGTATTTTTATTTGTTGCAGAAGTCGCTTTGGTATACACAATTACACATACATCTTCGTAAAATCAAAATTAACTAGTTACAACATAGTTTAAGCCAGTTAAACGTTGCTTTATATCACCATATATTCTAGCATTAAAACATTTTTAAGCCAGTAAAACGTTCATCATACGCTAGCATTATCCCGGTTGCCCCAGACTTAAGCTTGGGGCCCAGGGTCTGCTCACTGGTTTAACCAGATTTTGACTGAAATTCAGTTATCACATGGAGCGACTGCCGTCTGACCTCCGCAACCCAGAGGGAAACATCATTTTATGGCTAAACTAACTGTCTGTCTGTTAGTAGGCACTGACATCCTAATAACGACTGCCATAGATGTTCATGACAGCTGGGGCCAACGGCTTAACGTGCTTTCCAAGGCACGGAGCAAGCGATAATTACGCACATAACTTCAAAAAGTCATAGGTGCGCTAGGGTTTGAACCCGAGACCCTCAGCGTTTAAAGCCAAGGGGTCTTGCCACTGGGTTATCGCCGCTCTAGACCAATAAAACGTTGCTATAACTATCGTCATATCCTAGCACTATCTTGGTTGCTCTAGGCGGGCCCAAGATCTGCTCTTTGGTTTAACCAGGATTGACTGAATTACAGTTACTGGCGTTACTATTTAGCAACAATATCTACACCGCGGTGATACGGTCGGTAAGTAGTTGAACACTTTGGCACTATGTTACGTCAATTATTGCCATATAATGAAATGGTTGCGCCGTACTGTGCCAGAGTGACAGTTAGAATGACAAAGTACTATCATAAACAGCTATTTCTTTGGCCGAATTTGAAGCTACGAAGTGTAAGTCTAAGCTAGTGAGAAAATAGCAGTGCTACACTTTATTCGCGATATGGTGACCTTGGAAGGAGAAATAATGACAGACATCATAAAAAGGTGTACAACCGGTTTTATTTCCATAAGTAGGTACATATTTTTTTTTATTATACAAATATAATTAATTACTATTATGAAACTAAACTCTATAGATATTATAGATATATCTTTTCATACTGTAAGAATGAATTATGGTGACAGATTAAGAAATAAAAAAGATTATAAATATATAAAAAAAATATTTATTGATAAAAAAATTGATTGAACTCAAACATATACCAATCGTATATATTTCATAGCAAACTAATTTCAAAGAAAAAGAAAAGTATGTAAAAAATATAAAAGTTTAATGCAAATTCGTTTTTTAAAAATTCCACCTGAAATACCTCAAAACAAATGGTATAACTTTATGTGCACGAATATTTTCTGTGGTGTGAAAGTATTTTAACTTTATACTACTAATAAAAAGCTGGAGTATCTTGAACAGCTCAGTTCAAGCAGCTACCACTCATAATCTGTGAACAAATAAAAAATAAAATTATTAAAATTGAAAATAATACTACTGAAGTTTAAAGAAATCATACGCATACCAATGGGCTATTGGTATGCGTATGCACAGATACAATTATCCCAGGAAACAGGCAGGTACTGATCACCCCTATCAGTTTGTAGTATTAAGTCTTATTCCAGTATTAGTCTCACGCATGCCCAGTAGTTTTACTAGCTACAAGGCTATTGCTACCTTACAAGAATAATTCACACGTAAAAATAACACCTACCCTCCTAATAATTACGTACCTATTTAACTGTAATCCAGCGCTTTTATTTAACGGATGAGTATCTGATACTGCGATGGAGCCTAACACAGTGAAGTCGTAGAGATAACCAATACTATACGCCCACACTTCGCCAATTATATAGTCCCACATAATAGATAGCGAGCCTATTGCCGCTTACCGGGCACTGTTATGCTCGCCAGAGCCTCGTCCATTGATTGGCAGGTGCACCACTTGCAGGCAGGTTGACTTGGGCTCCTTAGGTCTTGGTAGGATCCCTATACAGTAGTAAAGTAAAGTCAATGTTATGATAAAAAGTGCAATAATATGTTTTAAGTTCATGACAGGCATTTTATTTAGTATATAGCAGCTTTTTAAATGACAGCCTCCCGCTGTGGGTGGAGCGAGAGGGTGTGTCAGACTTTTACTGTCTAAAAGCCATCCATGTTTCTTCTATAGCCTGCTATGTCCCGGGGCCGCGTTAACAACAACTGTAAGTAGTTGCTGTTACCCCAACATAAAATTTTATTTTAATTCAAAAAAAAGTTACTCAAAACTCGAGATTTTCTGGTTTGACCACTTTTCAGCGCACGTGGCACCGAACCATTTAAACGATTCCATTATTCGAATGTTCGAAATTGAAACAAGTTTTAAATTGAAAATGTCTATCTAGTTTTCAAATAAAATCGAATGAATGACTATTTTTTAAACCGGCTACAACCCTTCAATATACAGCCAGCGCGACAAAGTTATCTAGTTTCGCGTTTCGTTATTTCAAAAGAGGAACCAGTTTCAATTCATCTATAGGACTTTATAACGGTGAGCGGGAAAACATTTGTTCTATTACTTTAAAGCTAGAGTTTAAAAAAAGGATTGAATCTGTCATGTATATATTTTTGAACTGTTCAATATAAAATTGTCGCTACATTAAATGTTGTTGTGCTATTTTTTGTACTCAAGTATAGATAATGAAGCTTTCTAAAATGTCAAGTTGTTGTCAGAAGCTATTAAATAGTTAATTTATGTAATATAGAAAACAAAATACTGACCAACAATATCGACAGTTCAATCTAAACTGAAGGTTAAATAAAGTTCCCTTGTAAGTATTTTGTGCATGGATACAAATATTTTATATTGTTGTATGTATGTGTTTAGAAAAAAGGAGAACGGCAGCAGATTCAATATTTCGATTTTTATGTGAATAAATTGGTATTGGAACTCTATTGTAAAGAGTTTGTATAACCAGTTAACTACAAAACAACCTCAACATTCGAAATTCGAATTTGAAAATTCAAATCTGAAGCCGCCATCTTAGCCTCTTTTATCGCGTCACCAGAAAACGTCGAGCCATTTTAATTATAGTACGAAACGGTATAAAAGCAGTTTATCGCGAAGGCGGCGGGTGGCAGAATGGGGCAAAATGGGGCGAGTGGGGGCAAGAAGCACAGATTTTATAGCTCAGTACCGTCGCAACGGTTTTAATGGCTTATTTGCCCGGCCGTGGGGTGCTTTGTTGTCGATTTTATTCAGCCGAAGAATGATAAAGGACAGGACAGGCCCCGCGTCTTTAGATAAATGTTTGTAATTTTATATGTAACTATCTATACTTTAAATTGGTTATTTATGAAACTTTATATTAGGTATGTGTTATTTGATGTTTGGCACTACGAATAAATACTTTATTAGGTAGATGACGCATAAGTATTTTCTCAATGAATAAATAAATAACGGATCTACAAACATTTCACATAGCACCTTTCTTATATTGTCCCCAAATAAGCATCTGATGATTGCTCCGACCAAAGAAATTATTTATTATCATTATCTCAGTCATATTATGAAGTCCCCAATAATTTTCACGTTCATGCGTCGTAAACCGCCTGCATCCGCAGGCATTCCTTCGCCTTGATTAGATCATCGGTCATCGGTCGGAGGCCGTTCTTTACAACGTTTGACATTGAAGAACCTTAGAGCGACGATAGCCCAGTAGTGAGACCCCTTCAAATTCTGAGGGTCTCGATTTCAAACCCTGGTGGCGCACCTATGACTTTTCGAATTTTTGTGCGTAATTATCGCTTGCTTCGTGCCTCGGAAAGCACGTTAAGCCGTTGGTCCCGGCTGTCATGAACATGTATGGCAGTCGTTTTTAGGAAGCCAGTGACTACTATCAGACTGACAGCTGGTTTAACCATAGAATGATGTTCCCCTCTGAGTTGCGGAGGTCAGACGGCAGTCGCTCCACATAATAACTGAAATTCAGCCAAATCTGGTTGAACCAGTGAGCAGACCCTGGGCCCTAAGCTTAAGTCTAGGGCAACCGGGATAATGCAAGGATATGAAGATGACATCGAAGAACCTTAACGCCTTATCAAGTAGTCTATTCTTTGTGCATTGTCCATTGTCCCAGGTATTCCTACCACCACACGATTTTAGGGTAGGCACAACATGGACATTAATTGTTTGTGTTTAAAACACAATTCTGTCTTTTTTTTTCTTTTAAATAATGGCTTCGTGCGTTTAGCACATTTAGCCAGTGTCAAGTTATAGATCATCATCATCATCTCAGCCCATAAACGTCCCACTACTGAGCACGAGCCTCCTCTCACATATCAAGGTGTGAGGGTATTGGGTCATACTCCACCACGCTGACCCAGTGCGGATTGGCGGAGGCAGGTGTATGGCGTCCTGCTGTTAGAATTTATCAAGCCGCCTATTAGGCCTCTAACATGGCTTAACGACTACCACATTTTAGTGATAACCGGGACCAACGGCTTAACGTGCCTTCCGAAGCACGGAAGCGCTCGATATCAAATGCCACACAAACGGTCACCCATCCAAGGACTGACCTCTGTAAACTCTGCTGTACGTCGGTGATCGTTTCCGACCACCGAGCACCGCAGAGCTACGAGCGCTTCAGTTATAGATATTATAATTATATTTAATGTATAGTAAATGAAAATGAGTGGTGATAAAGATAATAAATGAGATGCTTTCCCCTAAACCCCTTGAGTCCTCAGAAAGTGGGGCTATACTGAGATCTCATATGGACTTTTTGAGAGAATTTGAAAAGTGATGTTGCACTGTTTTGTTTCATTTACCAAGACACATATACGTTCACATAGGTACACTTAACGGTTAATAATCCACCGTTATTACGCATTAATGTTCGAAATATCACATATTGTAGAAAATAAAACAAAACTACAAACATGACGCTTCACTTTCCCGCCAAGAAGTCCAATGTTGTCTTGTCCGTAATTGTCAAGGTACTTTTTTTATGTTGACTTTCGCAAGAGGTTTATAGAGCCAATAACTTGAATAAATGATTCTGGCACTGATTATTCTGTGACATGCCCTTTGGGAAGTTCTGTCGAGAACTTTTTTTATCAGCTTTAGTAGGTAAGTATTATTAAATACAAAAATATAAATTGTTCTACTTGATATTAAGTTAGTAGAGTTGTCTTTCCCGCTATCAGGAAATAGCTACAAGCGATGGAGATAGGTGCACAAGATCGGACTGAAGTCAGACGCGAAGGGCCCCCAGAGACACCGTCTTGCGTTCTGTCTCGTCTTGTCTCGCTTTGTCTCGCCATAATTAAACGTTTAAAGACATTTCTATTAGACCTATTTTGTTTCTGACTTATGCAAGATTGATATGTACTTTTTTTAGGTAGCTGGTACCAAATGAAGGCGTTTTGCAAAGGATCGGGATGACATTCTTCGGGGAGGCCTATTCAGCAGTAGATGGCAATTGGCTGATTGATTGATTCGATGTATAATTTAAAACATGTCTCCTCATGAAGCTCACTGTCTGTAATT
Source organism: Musotima nitidalis (assembly GCA_949126915.1). Classification (NCBI taxonomy): domain Eukaryota; kingdom Metazoa; phylum Arthropoda; class Insecta; order Lepidoptera; family Crambidae; genus Musotima; species Musotima nitidalis. Next base: position 9,146,304 of record OX421439.1, on the reverse strand, counting down.
TATTAAAAATGTTTAAAAAACTGTACGTCTTTCATAGCGAAGCTTGTTATATGGGCAATGGTTATCAATATAAAATTACTATTTCTTTGTATATGCGTAAAATGGAGTTATATAAGAAACTGAAATAAATAGGTAATTCGGTTCTGCAATTATGAAAATTAAATAGTATAAATTATGTTTTTAGTTTAATTTACAACTATAGGTATTTAAAATTTGTAATGTGGTGTGGTTTTATCTGAATATAGAAACTCAAAGAAAGGTTTACTTTGAAGCCATCTTTGCAAGGAACAAAGTCTGAAGCCCGAATCGACCAACCTATAAAGCCGAATAAGAAAACAATAGCCGTCAAGCGATGACAAGTCGACCGCAACCCTTGAAGATGGCGCCAACAGCAAAACAACCCGCGAATTATAACAAAACAACAAAGGCGACTCCTAATCTCCCGCCAAAATCAATACCTTTTTACCTCTAACTCACCCGCTACCCCCTTCAGAAAATTTTCCAAACTACCTCCCTAGAACACCCCCCAAATTTCAATTTAAACGACAAAGTATTATTTAATTTCCATCGTCTTTTCTCTATTGTAAGGCGAGGAGCGAGAGAAAAGAATCGCCGCACTAGCGCCCTCTCTTTCTTTTCTTTTGCCTAAGATGTGGCTTTGCTCGCTCCGTCGCGCGTTCGCTTTGAAAAAAGCGCGGGTGTGAGCGGGACAGATGTACGCAAGACGTTCGCTCTCCGTTTTCTTAATGACGTCATATAGATTTGTAGATGTAGGTACCTACGTGAGGGGCCGCCCCGCCCCGAGTGGGGGCAAAAAGTTTTTACGACCCTCTATGAATGTTTTAGTGGGATTTTTGGTTAGTTAGTTCTCTCTTCTTTTTTTTGCGCTCCGTTTTTAACACAGAAAGTTTTACAGAGTTGCGTTATTAGTTTTGTACGTTTCTATTTTGCTGTGTTTTATTATTTCAAAAACATGTTGTAGGAAAATGTTTTATTTTACATTTTTTACATACAAATATAATCTCTTGCCCTATATATATATATATTGCCAATTTGGGGTTAAGAAGATCTATATAGTTGAAACAAAATTCTCTTTTAGCACAGGGATCTTTTGATGAAATGTGTCAATATATCTCACTGAGAGGTGAGACCTTCGCATCACTCAAAAATAAATTCCCACAAAAAATATAATTTTACTACTGACTCTAACAAACAGTCGATTCTTAATAGTATTAAACGTCTTTTATATCAAAAGAACCAAAGATAGACATCAAATGCATAAGATAAGAACAAAAACATAAAATTAATCCTCCTTTCTAAATTCAAGCACGACGCGAATTAAACGCGCCTAATCCATTTAAATTCAGAGACGCGCTTTGAAACCTCCAAGGCATAAAACGCGGAGACGGCTTCGAAATACGAAAAAGCCGTTGTAAATCGCCTAATCTTGAGACCTCCTCATGACGCATGTGAAGCACGTCGGGACCCCGCCGCCGTTCAAATTTCAAATTTGGAACGCGCCCCATCTTTGGCAGACCGCTGACTAATTGTTTTTGGCTCGAATGTTAAATTATCTTATGGCCTCATTTCAAATCCGCAAAACTATCTTGCTGAGTTACTTTTTTCTAGCATGAGTTCACTCATCATTATTAATCATCATGTGCCACTTTCCGACAATTGTAAACGTTATCGAAGAAGTTAATGTCTAACTTTCCACCATATTTATGTAGGTACATAAAAAATCTCGAATTTATTTATTTTAAAAAGTGTACAAAAAAACTCCATTACTTACCTACTTGGATTTAAATTTGTTATCAATCCTTATTTGTAAATACTTTTTATAACTTTTCTCTTGATTTGAATTAAAAAGCTAATGATTTGAGTTTTGCTTCTACAATAGCTCACCTGTTTAAATAATCTCTGTCAAGCTACAGACGATTAGAATTAGAGAATGCTGCTTACGGCGTCGCAGTCTGAACATACCCTGAGAGCAAATAGAGGAATCTTGGGCGGTCTAATCCAGCAATTACGCATTTTAATGGCCTTCGTTCGTCGTGCGCCCGGTTTTAATATTCCACTCCTTGTTTTACGGCGCACGGCTTAGTTTCCTACAGCCCTTAATGTTATAGTATCTGTATTTACCAAATTTTAATTGCAACCTGGTCACGATGGCACTTACGTAAATCTGGTGGTTTTTTAAATTCAAATAAATCCTTTTTGCTTTTCTAATCTGAAAGTTTTGACAGTATTGGAACCAGTATTTTAGAGATTTGTTGCTGCATTTGAATTGTTAATAAGAATTTAAGGAATCTGTAATAGGATGTCATTAAGTTTATGTACAATTATTCTGAATCATCAGAATACATAAGTATAGAAACTAATCGTTGACTACCGATTGACAATCAGTTGGTACAAAGATTAAACCTCGCAGATATATTAGCGACGAGAATACCCTCGTTTATCAAGCGCTTCAAGCCACAAGGTAAACGAAATTATATACTATGTGTTTTAATGACTTTTATAAAATTAAAACAAGCGTTAATTAAAAAAAAACATAATTGAAACATGGCTTGAAAGTTAAAAAAGCATTCACAAACCGTGTACTAACTCTACTTATGTGTTTTAATGACATTTATAAAACTGAAACAAGCCTTAATTAATAAAACCTAATTAAAACATGGTTTGAAAGTTAAAAAAGCATTCACAAGCCGTGTACTAACAACATACTCGTTATAAAAAGGCACGACTAAAAAATTCCAAAACATCATAACACTGGAATGACTACTCGAAAACTAATTACATACAATAAAACTTGCGCGGCCCGGTGTCTCGTGTGCGACATTAAACGAAATTCCCATTTGCAAACGGCAAAAGGTTGCTAGCCGAGCATAAAATTCTGAACACGAAAGACGGCCAGCATTTATTAAAATGCCAGTTTTGCGAAGTTAAAATTAAACATGAAAAACGGGCGCTACCCTACCCCCGTGGTCGTACCTCCCCACACCGCCGCCGGGGGGTTAACCCGCGCAAACTATGCTCTACTTTATTTTGCAGCGAAATTCGCAAATTTATGTAAATATCCCGTCTTCCCGAAAGTTGCGCGAGGCGAAATATGAAAGGTGGGTGAAACTTGCTAAATATCTTTTGAGTTAATGGCGTGTTTATAGAGAAAGTTGGATTACATGCCGCCTTCTCGTCTTGTTATAACTTATATTAATATATTTTGTTACGGATGTTAATATTTTAGAGAGCGGTTCTTGGGAGCAAGGAGGGTGGGCTATTGTTTTTGCATTCGCCTCCTTTATATGAGAGGGAATTGTGGTTGCAGCTTTTAAATATACTCTTTTAGATTCTTACTTGTAACCAAGCAGGATGTTACCGTTTGAGTTTTGCAATTGAAGTGAAGGAGGTTGGGTATTGTTCTATATTTGTAATTCAAATCTGCTTAATAGGAACACATTCTGAGTTTGAAAAGTATCGATTAGAAACTTATCCTTTTTTATGTGCCTACTTATATCTATATTACGAGAATATATGTGTATCGTTATTAACATGTATAGGTTAGATAAGGACGCTGATTTAAAAAAACGGTTTATGATTACGCCATAGTTCACTCTTACGCCAGATAACTTTGCAGGCATGGCAGGCGGCTCACCTAGATTTAAATGACGTTTACAAGTGCATCGAAATGAAGCAATGATTTGAATAAATCAATTTGAATTTCGTACAAATTGCATTTTATCTCTCTGAAATAAAGCTAAGGTCAATAATGCACGACGATTTAAGGCCGTCAATCGGTTGAGCGCTCAGCGAGTTTGTATAATTGGCTTTACAGAAGAACAGACTCACTTACTCATTATTTCGACATGACAACAGTTTCTCTTTGATTTGTAAGTCTTATCTTTTATATCAGCATTTATATATTTACATAAAATTTAGAACTGTCTAATATGTTTTTTTTAATAGAACGCAAATTTATAATATTTTATTCAAAGAAAATGTTATTAATTTGCGAGTTTGTGTAGAAAACATAGCACTATTTTTGATAGTATTTTTTTACATACAAGTTTTTGAAGATAATTGTCCTTCTTTTCAATTAAAACTCTTTAAATTCATTTTCAAAGATAAACTAGTACAATAGCATGTTTAATCTGGTGTTGGCGTTCAAAGGCGTCTGAGAAACAGTTTAAACTTCGTGATAATTCAATTTAAACTGAAATTACGTCTTGGAAAAGCTCTTGAAAGGCTAAGTTTAAGAAATATTCGTCTTGAAAGTGTCTACTTATTCATTTTATAGGACTTAAGAGAGAGTTTTGAGCGATTTAGGTTTTGATAGTAATTATATTAATTGCAGACACACACCTAGTGTTAGTATAATTTATTGCTAATAATATAAATCGTCCTTATTAAGTAAGTAAGAAGTGATAAGGGTTGAAGCTGGTGTAAAATAAGATATAGTGACAAGAATTGAGAAAGGTATGCTTAGATGGCTTGGTCATGTTGAGAGGATGAATGAAAGTAGATTAACGAAAGTGATTTATGATGGACAAGTGGTTGGAAGTGTTGGGAGGGAAAGACCACGTAAGACCGTCCATGACCAAATACAAATTTTTTTTGAGAAAGGGCAGGTCAAAGGTACCCTAAGCCGACGGGCGTGTATGAGGAGTTTAATGAGTGTGAATGAAGCTAAAAGTGTGTGCCAAGATCGTAGCAAGTGGAAGGATGTGATCTCTGCCTACGCCTACGGGAAAGAGGCGTGACATTATGTATGTATGTATCTTATTAAGAAATCTAATTAATAAACAAACAAACACGCCTATTTACCCGAAGGGGTAGGCAAAGACATATTATACGCCTACTTTTCGCCAACTTGCCGCTGACCAGAAACTTTTATGTTCGCCAGAGCCTCGTCCGTTGATCAGCAGGTGCACCACTTGCAGGTGAGGTTGGCTTGGGCTTCTTAGGTCTTAGTAGAATCCCTATACACCCTTTCAATATAAGTGTGTGTGTTTTTAAACAATTATCAAATGAATCTTACTACTATTATACTATAATTAGTGATATTTTTTTAAATTCTATGCACTGCTGAACAATTGAGGTATTTGCCCATAATTACCACACTGGGAAGTTGGTGATCGCAGTTCAATCCGAATGGCTAGAGCAAGATAATGCTTTGATGTGATGATTCGCTTCACATATACAGTTGTATCATCTATAGCAGTGATTCCCAAAGTGGTCCAGGTGGACCCCCAGGGGTCCACGGGAGATATAAAATGTACCATTTTTCGTTTTTATTTTACCTGTCGGAATATAGGGACAGAACTCAGAAGCGACACTTTTTCATTTTTTGGCGACTTTAAGAATGTGGTAGAAATGTAGCAGCAGGGGGTCCATCGAAACTAGTAACATTTTGAAAGTGGTCCACGAGAAAAATAAGTTTGGGAACTACTGATCTATAGTATAAAGGTTGTATGTATATAATAAGTTAAATATAATAAGTTATCAGTTACGTTAGATTTAGAACCTATTTTGTAAATATAGGATGTAATACTAAAGTTATATATCAGGTAGGCTAGTTTATGTTATATTTAAATAATATTGTAGATTGATAATTAAAAAGATAGAATATTGTATTTATTATAAAAATTGCTATGCTATCGCATTAGGTTAAGACACCTGTAATGGTAGCATAAGATTATAAATAAATAAATAAATATGTGAGTACACAATAATATGTCAAGTATCAACGCAATACGAAACAGCCGCCATTGCTAGCTAATTTAAATTTCTATTAAAACTTAGCACTCGCGGCGCTATGTCAAAGCAATCACCATGTTTTATGTATACAATTAAAACCTTATTGTAACATTATTATTAATTCCTTGGGTTGTGTGACGACATGTCTGTTTTTAAAATATTTTATTATCTGACGCTTTAAATATACATACATACATACACGCCTGTTTCCTCGAAGGGGGAGGCAGAGGCATAGTATACGACCACACTTCGACAATTACATTGTTGGTCCCACGTAGGTGGCGAGCCTATTGCCGCTTACCGGGAACATCTATGTTTGCAAGAGCCAGGTGCACCACTTGCAGGTGAGGGTGGATTGGGTTTCATAGATGTTGGTAAGGTCTCCATACACCCCATTAATTTAACGTATTATTATTACTTAAACTAAACACCAAAAAAAACATTAGAAAATTAAAAAACATTATGCTCTTAGGTCCTTACGTAAATTTGCCGAAACGAAATACATCAATAGACATAAAACGAAATAGCTAACTTAATAACAAAAACCAATACAAGACGCGTCCTCCAGCCAAGTATTAGCATATCAAACAAGAAACTTGGCGTCTTCTTCGGAAATAAAGGAGTCTTGCGATTGTCAAACAAGTGCTTGGAAACGGCTGACGTAGCCCAGGGGACAGGGTTCAAGTATGTGACAAGATACCGAGTATGCCTGTTTATGTCATTTATTTATTGCATGTCACAAGTATAGGTTAAACAACGTTAAAACTATGTAATAACATACATGTGACAGCCTGTAAAAGACTTTTTTAACAGTATTGTAAAAAAGTGCCTTTTAAATGTTTATTTTAGTTTGTTTACAAAAGCCATTCATATGGCGCGTAGTTCGCTATACCAAGTTTAAAATGTATATTTATCTTGGTTTGAACGTAAGCTATATATTTTCTAATAAAAGTATTTATTTTTTGTGTTTATTCGTTCTGGAGTATCCATAGCACCAGCCATATATTTTTAAACTAGATGGTGTGCTGTAAGATATCTTACGTGTTGCTTTTACGCTACACGACCCGAATACAAATTCGTGTAGTAAGATTTACAAACCTCGGTTTTTTGACGAATACAAAAGAATTGACATCGCGTTCAATGACAGTTCGATGGGAGTGCCCGGAAGTAAAGTATTTAATTCTACCTTTACTAATTATAAAAACGTTATAATTATATATAAACTTGAATGTAAGCCAAGGTGTAAAATATATAATATATAGCTACCGAAGCAAAGCTAGGGCGTGCCACTAGTTTATGATAAAATATTGTTTGTTTTTTTTTTTTGCTATATCTCTCTTTTTGTTATATACACGTCATCTCTAGCTATAATTGATACTATATTTTTTTTTATAAATATGTTGTCTATATACACTAAATTAAATGTTGTGTTAACTTGGCTTAAAGGCCACTTGCGGTCCCCTGGAGTAACCGGAGCCGTGAGCGCGGAGCTCGTTTGGCGTAAGTTTTGATAGAATTTTCAATTACCCTCCTTTGTTTCGAGAGTTTTCCCGCGTCTTGCCGCCTCGCCTCACGCCCAGCTTTTCTAATGGCAATACATGATACTTCATCAAACTTGTGTAACTATCCATACTAATATTATGAATGCGAAAGTAACTCTGTCTGTCTATCTGTCTCGTTTTCACGCCAAAACTAATGCACCAACTTAAATGAAATTTGGTGCACGGATAGTGTAAAGCCTGGGAAAAGATATAGGCTACTTTTTGAATATACCTATAGGTCACGCGTACGAAATCGCGGGCGGCCGTTAGTATTCCATATACTTAATAGGTACTAATTAGGTACATATTCGAGTATAAACGGGGTCCATTTAAAATTGTTGAGAATTACTACATATGGTAAAAAAGTTTATTGTAAGCATAATTGCTATATAGGGTTCCTACCAAGACCTGAGGAGCCCAAACCAACCTCACCTGCAAGTGGTGCACCTGCCGATCAACGGACGAGGCTCTGGCGGACATAGAAGATTCCGAAAGCCGCAATAGGCTCGCCACCTATTACGTGGAACCAACTTTATAATTGGCAAAATCTGAGCGTATAATGACTACTTCGTGGAAAATCGCGTGATTGTATGTATGTATGTATAATTGTTATATATCATGCCAATATTATAAAGCGGAAATAATAATTGTTTGTTTGTATTTAATTAGATCCAAAACTACAAAACAAATTTGAAAAATTATTTCAACATTAGAATGCTACATTATTCTTGAGTGACATAATTAATATGCGATAATAATTTGTAAATAGCAATAAAGATCCCTACGAAAAATCCAATAATAACGTTATCTAAAGTATATAATATTTGAAAATTTATAGAGTTTTTATTTACTCTCTTTTGTTTCGAGAGCTGTACCGCGTCTTATCCGCCTCGCTTTACGCAAGGGTAATATAGGATATTTTATAATGGCAACACTTGATACTTTATCTTATCTGGGTCTGTACTTTATCTTATCGGGACTTGGTCTGGGTGTTTTCCTATGTACCTATATTAAGTATGTATTTACAAAATAGTATTTAAGTATGTTTATCCGTTCTTTAGTATCCATAACACAAGTTCTTGGTGATACTTACATATCTTGGAACTAAATAATTGGTGTGATTGTAAGAGAATATTTATTTATTTATTTGTCTTACTTGAGTAATCGTATTTTATATGATTATGTAGGTACTAAGTTGGTACATTATGATGTCTTTTTAAGAAGCGTATTTATCGCATTTTTCTAGTAGTAATTTAGTAGGAGTAGTCCTCTAATACGTTTGCTTCGTATCGTGGTCATATATATATTTTTTTTTTTGTTATTTATTGTACAAAATATGTTATATTATATTTATATTATTACATTATATTTTTTGTTATAAGCCACTCTCTTAAACCACCACGGATGTGGGCAGATAGATAAAGACGTAGACCACTTGGGCCTTGGGCCTTTGGCTCTAGTTTCAATCATCTTCCTAGCATTATCCCAGTGGTGCCGTCGACTTACGATTGGAACCCAGTGTCTGCTCACTGGTTTGCCCAGACTTGACTGATTTTTAGTTATTACACGGAAGGAGTGCCGTCTGACCTCCGTAGCGGAGAACATATATTTTTTAATTTGCCGCATGCAACTCAGTGCGAAACATCATTCCATGGTTAAATCAGCTGTCTGAATATTAGTAGGCATAGATATTTGACAGGACCAACGTCTTAACGTGCTTTCCGAGTCACGGAGCAAGCGATAACTGCGCACATAACTTCGAAAAGTCTTAGATGCACAACCAGTTTTCGCTGTATGTAGGTACTTGAATGCCGGGATAATAGACAAATGCTGGCCCCAGTTCAATTACTATATAAGGACAAGTGGTATCTATAATGTAGAATTGAAGAAAAGTAAGAGACAGAAACAAAGTTAATTAATTAATCCGCCGTATGTAAGTGAGTGCCGGGAATGACAAATGGCGCCCCCAAATGCAACCGGCTGGTATGCAGATATCACAATCTTCATTTGAATTTGGAATAAGTACAAGATGGCGCCCGCATCGCATCCGGTCGGGAGTGGATTGCGCGGGAAATTAAATGATGCCGAACTTTTAGTTGCTCGCTAGCGGTGGCGTGCTTTATCTTTAAAATGTAATCCGTCTGATGGTCTTCGCGTAAACCAAAATTATTTGAAGAAAGAGGAAGGGAAGGAATGGGTGCGCGTATGTTTTTTTGGTTTTAAAGCCTAAAAGCGGTTTTTAAGCGGGTTAATAATTCAATATCTCCATACTATAATTGCATAGAAAGAAAAATAATAAATAAAAATAAATACGAAGTATAATTTACAGTATTGGACAATAAAAATATTTATTCAATACATATTTGTATGTACAACGAAAAAGATATTAAGTATTATTTACGCACGATATTTCCGAATCAGATAGTACCTACTGACTCAACAAACTATATTGAAGAGTTGCCCACTCAACATGAACTACCTTGGTTTAATGAGAGGCCGTTAATATGCTATAATAATGATAAGTAATAAGATGTTGAACCGACGACCGATGGGGCGTTAAGGTTCTTGAATGGCGACCACGAATCAGCAAACGTAGTATAGGGCGGCCCCCAACGCGATGGACCGATGATCTGGTCAGGGCGGCGGGGAGCCGGTGGATGCAGGCGGCAAAGAATCGATCTACGTGGAAAGCAATTGGGGAGGCCTATGTTCAGCAGTGGACTTCGAATGGCTGAAATGATGATGATGATGATGATAAGATGTTCCATATAAAACACCATTTATGGGCCTACATCAGTTCTAATTAATTTCATCAGTTATATGTTTGACACGGATAAACATTAACACACAATACAATATTTCCTATACCATACATTCATTCCTTCATTGAATTCCACCAAAAAACCTTCAATCTAAACTTGCAATCAAAAGTTAGTAAGAGCTTAAAAATCTAATTAGTCCGCCAGTCGGCACGAACGAAACGCTATCTACCATAGACATTCGGTAAGCGAACGCGACGGAAACGTCAAAGTTTTGGGGGGAAACGGGAGCGGGCCCGGGCAAAAATGAGCGCGAAGACGGATTGGAGGAGTTTGCATTTGGAACTCGACGGTGTTCAAATTGGATTCTTTGTGATTGTAAATGGAAATGACGTATTATTTTGTCACATAATACTTACTCAGTGTTGGTATACTGCTGTTCGTGACGTATTTGCTACCTACTCTGTGGTTATGGCTATACTACTGTTTGAATTATTTTTAATGTTCTTGTGTTGGTGGAACAAAATGTAAATACTAAGATGAACACAATGTGTGATATGATTAATACAAATAACCTATAAGAGTTTGAAGAAAATCAGTCAGAACTGGAAAGGTAGACCTTTTTGAAAGGTAAAATATTGATACCGATCAATACTCTTTTTACCTACAGAGTCAAATAGGTATTATAATTATATACTTTGTTGATAAAAAAGTTAAATTCCACGTTAAAAATTTCGAAACCTGCAAATTCTAATTTCAAAATCAAACTAAAACAGAACAACACTGCATTATTCCAAATTCATTTCCTGACCGAAAAACAGGTTGAAAGAGTTTTCGGAAGGCAATTCCCCCAATTCCCGCCAAACTAAAACTATTTGGTCCGCCCGACCGTCTAAAAAAGGTTCGCCTAACCAAACAGCGACCCTTATAAAGTGCCCTCCCGAAACTGAGCTAAAAACACCCAAAAAGGCAGTAAAACTAAAGGAATTAGGGCCGTGCCAACTACTTTTCAAAACACTTTTGAACCCATGCCGAAATATATGAATCCCAATTTATATTTTCTGTACCCCGGATCCGACAGAGATGTATTCGAGAGTAGTCGACAGATTTAATTAAAAAACAATTTTATTTTCGTTTTTTAATTTATGTAAGAAACACAAGTAGTGTATCGGACGATCTGCTTTACTTGTATTACAATACTCTAGAAGTCTAGAACATAAACAATGCTTTTGGTCACTTGATATGCAATTCTTGTTTGTAAGATTGTATGATCTCTGTATGAAAACAATTCAACATAAATAAAACCATTAATTATCTGTTTGGACGTAATATTCACACGGTATTTTATTTTTCGTTACAAAAATATGAATGTTTTTAAGTGTATCGTCTTTGTTCTTTTGGTTCTTTTGGTAGAGTGATTCAAGTTTGGTACAGTCAAAAAGCACGCGCTTGACAATACACGTCAATTAAAAAAAAAGACGTGTGGCACTCAAAGACTGCCGCGGTAAAGCTATTGCATAGCAATTACAGTTATTTATTTATGCAGTATTTTTTTTCTTTAATATTAATCAAAGTTACACTTTAAGCTTGGTGACCGTTAAGAAAAAAAATTTTAGCTACCTGATACAACCAATGCCGGGTATTTCAAAAAGTTATTAAAAGTTCTGCTAGGGGGGTGTTAGGTTTTTTTCGTATCGGAATTTTTGGATTCGGTCTACACGCTTAAGGCCCGCGATAGAAGCTATGCAATAGCTTAAAACAAACGCACACGTTTTTTTAGGCTGGCTTGAATAGACAAGTAATGGACAGAAACTCGTTTTATTCTCCTGTCAAGTGTCCTTTCATGCTTAATAATTTAAAAAATTACTATTAATTTTTTTACTATTATTTTATTTTTTAGATCAAAGTATGTCTCCCTATTTTACTTAAGCATTTTTGCCATTCTAAAGGGAGTTGAAACCTAATCTAATGCAGAAATTTATTATGCTACTTTTGACCTGATTTAACAATAATATTAGATATAAATTTTACTAAGTATTATAAAGTATTTTGACTTAGACTTAAAGCTGTCTTGCTGTCAGATTTAGAAGCGCCTGTCATTCGCCCCTGAATACATGCCTGCATTGTTATGTGATGGACCGCCCTTCAGCTGTAGGGAGTTCGTGTCACTCGCTTTGCCTCAATTGAATATAATTATAAAGTATTATTTTAATCAGACATACTATTGTTTTCTCATACAACATTTACCTAAAAGTATTTTTACCGCTTATTTTTATAAACATACATTCACACCTGTTCTCCCGATGGGGTAGGCAGAGGCATATTATACGCCCACACTTAGCCAACTATATAGTTGGTCCCACGTAATAGGTGACGAGCCTATTGCCGATTATAGGGCACTGTTATGTTCGCCAGAGCCTCGCCCGTTGATCGGCAGGTGCACCACTTGCAGGTGAGGTTGGCTTGGGCTCCTCAGATCTCGGTTGGATTCTTATACACCCTTTTAAATGTTATAAAATTTATCCTTTAATAGTATTGGTAGTTTTTGGATTTCAATTCTAAATCTAGAAATTATAAGTAAGACAGAAGTAACTTTGTTTGTCTGTTACTATTTTACACTGTTTACTTGTCTGAACTTTATGATATTGGGTTATCTATCAAACAATTTGTGTTCAAGCAAGAAAATATTTATTTAAAGAGTTTTGTAATAACGCTTTGTCGTGTATAATTTTTTTTTCTATGTGACAATGTACTTAGTGTTAAGTTTGGTTTAAAAATTATCCTGCAAATATTAACAGACGTTTAATTTAAAACAAGGAAATCATTTAACTAATTTTTCTTTTCCAATATGATCGAAAACGACCAATATTCAATTCTGTATCGTAAACTTTCCTAACATTCTCTTAAGAGTCTTGCAATGAAAATTTACATAATCATTAATAAGTTAATGTTCACTGCACAAATAGTTAAATGCCAAGCCGAACTAATTTAAATATCCACTGGCTGTACAACCTCACCTCCTTCGCCTTGCAGAGCCAACGCGCGCATTGTCTATTCCTTTTTCGCAACAATGGCGTCGGAATTTGAAAATACCCCCCAATTACCCGCGTTCCGTATCGCGATTTATAGCCACCCCAAGAAAACGTTCTCTTATCGCGGGAACTATAGAAATTAGCTGTCGAATTAATATCCGACAATTTAATTTCCTTTTGAAATGTTTCGCGAGGGGCTAGGAGTGTTGGTTGAATCGACATTTTCAGTGTGCGTGTGTGTTTATGTAGCCTATACGCGAGCGTACCACAAGATGAGTTTTATATCCGGTAGTAGTTTCCGGTTCAAATTTCAAATTTAAAAAAGGAATAAAATTATTATTTCACTCAATTGAAATTCAAAGGTCACTTATAATAATAGTAGTTCATGTTTTATTATACTGTCTTACTGGTTCAGTACTGACTTGACTATTTCGCTTTTTTTAAATCGATATTTTATAAATTGTATATTACTGACAGTAACAACAAAATAAACACAATAAAATTTATAATTAGACAGTGGCCATGCTTATAGCAATATTGGTATTAAAATATTTTTTTCAAAACCAAAAAAATTGGACAAGAATTTAAGTAATAGACACAATATTCATATCTCTCAATCGTCCTCATCTTGTAAATAGATTTCCTTTTGGAGAAAGCTTTTGGACATTACTTAAAAGGTTTTCAATAGATGTTTGTTTAAAATAGCGTTAATAAAAGTTATAATAGCGTCCATTTTCATTGCGTGTGAAATATGTGGTGTAAGTTAATAAAGAAACATTCCCTTTTCAAAGAAATAACGTCTAGACCTTTTTTTTTAATAATTGCTTCGTGCGCTTAGCACAATTAGCCAGTGTCAAGTAAAAGGTATATCAATAATATATTATTCATAGTACATGAGAGTGAGTGTAAAGGGATACTATCAAGACCCAAGAAGCCCAAGCCAACCTCACCTGCAAGTGGTGCACCTGCCGATCAACGGACGAGGCTCTGACGGACATAACAGTGCCCGAAAAGCGGCAATAGGCTCGCCACCTATTACGTGAGACCAAATCTATAGTTGACGAAGTGTGGGCATATAATCTCTCTGCCTACCCTACTTCAGGGAAACATGCGTGAATGTATGTATGTGTATGAGAATAAGTGGTGATAAAAATTATAAGTGGTAAATGAGATGCCCTCCACCCTAAACCCCTTGAGTCCTCAGTAAAGATGTGGGACTATACTGAGATCTTACATTGACTTCTTGAGAAAATTTGAAAAGTGATGTTGCACTGTTTTGTCTCATGGACGTTCACAAACACGTAACGGTTATAATCCACAGTTATGACACATTATTGTTCGAAATATCACTAGTTGAAGAAAATAAAACAAAGCTGCCGACGTGACGCTTTAGGGTTCATACAGACGAACTGCAAGTCGGAACGGCAGAGGCGACGGCAGCCGTCGCCACCTGTCGACGGCTGCCGTCGACGCGTCGGCGGCAGCCGTCGACGCGTCGACGGCAGCCAGTCAATGCGTCGACGGCAGCAGTCAATGCGTCGACGACTGCCGCCGACAGGTGGCGACGTTTGCAGTTGTGGCGTTTTTCGTACCGACCACGACTGCTAGTACGCGGCACTCCAACTGCAAACGTTTTCGCCTGCCAACGGCAGCCGTCGACGCATTGACTGCTGCCGTCGACGCGTTGACGGCTGCCGCCGACGCGTTGACGGCTGCCGCCGACGCGTCGACGGCAGCCGTCGACAGGTGGCGACGGCTGCCGTCGCCTCTGCCGTTCCGACTTGCAGTTCGTCTGTATGAACCCTTAGGTTCTCGCCAAGAAGTCCGTGTAGCACTTAATATATTCTCAAATGATGCCAGTTTCAAAATGGCGTCCATTTTAGCGGCGGGAAAAGTGTTCATCATTCGCATCACGAACACCTGACAAAAGTGCTGCATCGGAACCGGGGACTTCAACAAATTCAATAAAGTTCACCCGAACTGCGCTAAGGGGAATACATAATTTCTTAGTGTCTCTTTGTGAGAAATAGTGATGTTAGTTCACTTAGAACTTTATCGATAGTTCTTAGATCATCTTAATGGTATTAGACCCTGCCTTACTAACAATAATTTTTCATGAATTTTTATATAAATATAAATCATCAATTTTAGCTAAACCTAATGATGAGATGACAAATTCATACCTTAATTTTTGTTACTCTAACGATAAAATCATTTTTAGGTGTCTGTTTCATTTTTCTTCATTGTGTTATGCTATAATATAGTGACTTAGTAATTATGTGTGTGCTTAAAATCATGTGAAATTGTAAATGTTATCATTAAGTCATTGCCTAAAATAAAAGCACTTAAAGACAGTGACAAAGGTAAATTTAATTATGCATTATCAACTCTTAAACGGACGCATTGTAGAAAATAGGAAACCTAAGTAAGTAAAAGTTTCTTATTTGTACAAAAATATTGAAATTTTATGGCATTATGCTTTTGCAATAATATAACAAAGTCAAATTGTTTGTGTAAGCATATTAAGCTTCGGTACATAAACGCTTATCAATCCCAGCACTGACCTTTGTTTGTGAGAACAATTCTGTGCCTATGAGTGGGTAGGGACGTTCATGGGATGAGGTGATTGATGTTAGCTTACACTACTAGCAAAACAACTATTTAAAAGAAGAAGAACATGAAACAATTGTCTTTTCTAAAATTGAATTGAAATAAGAACTTTATCGATAAGCCATTTACTTAAGCTTTATCGACAACGATATAATCCACAATGACGTCCCCTCCCTACACCCTCCGCCCCAATGGCGTTACTATTTAAATCTAGTTACAAGTTCCGAATGTATTTTGTTAATTTCAAGTAAGTTTGGGGACATGAAAATTCCGACAGAACGGTAACTATGGCAGCGAGCAGGTGTGGCTAAGTTCGTCCTTACGAGTCTAGATTTAAAGTTTTTGACATACGTAACGAATACATCTTAATGGAACGGCGGGAAGCCAGTGGATGCATACTATACGGCTCAGGGTAGCTTAATGTAGAAATGTATTAAGGAAGCCTTTGCTCCATAGTGGACATCATACAGTTGTGATGATGATGATGAGATCTTAATGGCTTTATAAGTTCTGGGAGAAATCGTACTTCCCAGAACTTATATAAATGTGATTCGTCATAATGACCATAACCTGTTACTATTTAAATCTAATTACAACATGGAAATTGTGACAAAACGGTTACTGCTTTGACAGAACTATAGCGGAGAGCAGTTGTGGCATAGTTCGGCCTTATAAGTCTTTCGTTGCGTCATAGATTCCGGCTTAGATTTAAGTAACCGGATATATCTTAACGGCTATTTAAGTTCTGAGTAAATCTTACTTTGTCAAAACTTATATAGGAATCTGTGGATCGTCTTGTGTTTCATTGTTGATGTAGCATTTAGATTCACTTACACTTAATTTTTTATTTGCTTGCATGTAAATGAATCTAAGCTTCGCGATTCCAGTGTTGTAATATTTAGTTTTCTTAATACATATTTTATTTTGACGTTTTCAAGTGCTATGTAATAGTTTATGAGATAAAGAACTTTTGACTTTTTTTCTTTACTTTTATATTGATCATATCCTAATTGTACATACTGCAGTCCAAAAAGTCGGATTAAAATAACAAAAATTCTTGCCTTTTTATAATTCATCAAAAAGTTATCAGTCCAAGGAGATAAGCATGACGACATTTAAGTATTGACGACATTTGAGCTTTGTTCCAGTTTTAAAAATATTAATGACAATTAATCTGAAGAGGTATAGCGAAATTACAAGCTCCTTTCTTTTAGGCGACCGACATGGCGTTAAGGCGAGTATACCGACACTCCGCTTACGGGGTCGTTGGTTTTCCCACAAAGTATATATTTTTGTGTGCATAAACATAAATATTTATTCTAGTCTAGATGTTTTTCTATCTATGTGTTTTCCTATGTATTTACAAAAAAAAAGTATTTATGTATGTTTTTCCGTTATTTAGTATCCATAACACAAGTTTTTAATGACAATTAATCTTGGAACTAAATAATTGGTATAATTGTCAGAAAATATTTATTTATTATGAAGCGATTAAAATATATTTTAGACGAAACTTGATGGCGTGTGATCTCTATTAATTGTCTGATTTAAGATTTTGTGTCTTACTTTGTATCTACTTAACTGGAATGTTTTAACATAATTACAAA
Organism: Musotima nitidalis; assembly: GCA_949126915.1. NCBI lineage: Eukaryota > Metazoa > Arthropoda > Insecta > Lepidoptera > Crambidae > Musotima > Musotima nitidalis. Next base: position 9,128,998 of record OX421439.1, on the reverse strand, counting down.
ACATTGATATCCGTCAATATGTATTTGCGTGACAAATTTCAAATACATACCTGAATAAACATTTAAATTACTATGCATTTATGCGTAGACTGCCACCAAAAATCTTAGTTGAACTGAACGCGCCCGACGCCATATTGTATTTAATTCGCGGCAAGTCGCCTCAATTTTCGAATTTCGAAACTTCGGTGTTCTACGTTTAAATTTGAAGTTGGGATTGAGAGCGTTCGTTCGTATTCAGGCCACGAATTTTCATATCAAGCTTTATATAACGCGCTACTGTATTATAAATAAATCCTAATCAGTTTCTGAATAATAAATACATCAACCTAATAATATACTTTTTACTTACTTTTATTACTCTTACTTATAATTATAAAAAACCTCATATTTTAATACAGATTGTAGGTACTGCAGTCCAAAAAGTCGGATGAAAATAATAAAATGCCATAAAAAGTTACAATATATTAAATTCTTTTAAGAACCTACATACATACATAATGTCTCACCTCTTTCCCGTAGGGGTAGGCTGAGATCGCATCCTTTCACTTGATACGATTCTGGCACACACTCTAAGCTTCTTTCACACTCTTTAACCTTCTCATTCACGCCCGTCGGTGTAGCGTACTTTTGACCTGTCCTTTGTTCATAACGCTTTTAAATATGCTTAATTAGATTTCGAGACGTTTTTTCAGCACAACTAAATCCATCAATCTCCGCCAATCTGCACTGGGTCAGCGTGGTGGAGTATGACCCAATACCCTCACACCTTGATTTGTGTGAGGAGGCTCGTGCTCAGTAGTGGGACGTTAATGGGCTGTGATGATGATGATGATGAAATCCATCAATATATTTTTTAAAATCTAAAATATAGACCCAGTCGTTTAGAGACTCGTTGCCAGTGTCAAGTAATATAAATTAATTATATTATTTACATTAATGCAGCATTTTCGTCATTCTGTACAGTCAAAGCCAAGTAAAGTCCATCATAGTCGAGTCAAGTCCAGTAAAATAGTGAAGACTTTACTAGAGACTTCTGAGGACTTTTGGAATCAACACGGGAAATCCCACTGCAATATATAAATTTCCTACAATTATGTACATTGCCAAAGAAGATATTCCTAAAATTCCACTATATTTACACATAAAAACTGAAATTTAAATTTCTTTTAGATAATAAAAGATCGCGGTGTGTCTTTTTCCGCGCTAGCGCCAAAACCCCAATCAATCAAGATATTTTGCATGATTGCAACTGATATTTAAAATTTAATAAACACAGGCATTTTCGTAAATTGTAAGTCTTAGTCAAAATATATTTATTTCATTTCAAAATACAATATAATTCGCCACTACAGCCATTTGCTCCAGAGGTACCCACATCCACAATTTATCGACCGAGAAAGCGTACCACGTACTAAGTTACGTTCAAAAACTCTCTACCCTTTTCAATTCGTTTAATAATACCAACTAAACACACACATACAGGGAAAAAAACGCTCACATAGAAACAACCCACCCCCCTGTGTAACACCCCATGCCTTGGGGCAATTCTTCAAAGGGTGAAAAAACCCCTTTTCACCCCAGCGGGCGGAGTTAAAGCAATTCTTGGTTTTTAAAAGGGGAGGTTACTTAAGCGTGCAGGAGATGAGTTTTATTAGCATTGTAGATTTAAAGAGGTATTACTTGATCTTAGTTCAAATTTTAGACATTTTTATAATTTTTACAGTTTTGCTTCTATTTTTTTATTAATTTTTAATGATATCTTTATACTATATGTACTTAAGGTACTGTATCGATAATACAGTTTTCATTTCCTAATCATATTCGAAGTCATAAAATAATATCCCTGCTCAAAATAAGCGTAAATAATACGTGATTGAAAAATTATAAACTTTTTCTAAAAATTTGATGTTGAGATTACTTACTAGAATGTTAATAATCTGTCACTTTCATTAATTGCAATAATGCAAAGGAATTGACTCATATAAATCAAATTTTTGAAACGTAAAACGTATTTTCAAATAACAACAAAAGATAAAGGTGACTACAGATAAACAATACAAAGGCTACAGGTACAAAAACAACGAACTATCGGAACCGTAATGGCGGCCTATTTAAAACCTTCTTTTCGAATTTCAAATCGACCCTCCGTCAGCTCCACACTACTGCAACTATACTACACACCCACACGAATAAAAATAGCCCGGCAAAGGCGAACACATACAAAAATCTCAACTAGTAGACAGGGTTGACAACTATTTAACTGTAAATTTATTACCTTTTTTTTGTATCAAGATTAAAATATATACCGTAATTATTAGGTGGCAATTGTTTTATTAAGTATCTATTTCATTCTCTTTAACTCTAGGAGCGAAAACATTTGCTGTTTTTGAACCTTTACTCGAGTATTATCTTATAGTTTAGTTTTTACATCTTAAGTTTACCAGTGAGTGTCATTGATAAAATTTTCCGGCTAACGTCTAATTATTGTTACTTCTTTGCACAGGCATCACGCCTTACACTAAGCTATCGGCAGCAGACCTGTCTCAAGCTGCAAAACTACTTTTTCAGCTTGCCAGAGCAAGCTGTTTTCAAGAGATGACAAGCTACTCGCTGCGCAGACAGTACCAAGCTGGCGCAATACTGAAAAGATTGAAAGTCTGCCTACTTAAAGATACTTTTAAGGCGTGATCACATTACATGAATTAACGCCAAGAACAATGTATTGATTAATATAATCAATCAATACTTTGAGTTTCCATATAAAGAAATAACAAACATCAAACATAAAGCTATAAAATATCAGCTAATATTTAGCCAATGCTAGTGAAATTGTAGGTACAACACCTTTCTCATTTCAGCAATAAGTGTGAGTAATATATTAAGAAATACGACTGAAGAATTATAAGTGGCAGCCCTAAAAAACCAACCCACCGCCCTCTGGGGAGGAGGGGGCCCTCATATCCTTGCAGAAAATTTGTTTACTTCTCTGTCGGCAAGGAGCGGCGGGATGCGACTCGTACCTACTCGTTTGAAATGCGAACGGAAGCTACGTTCTAAGTTTGAAACTGGCAGCTTTGTTCCGAAGCGGATATGGAAAAACTGTACCTACCTACTTGCATCGCTCGTCTGTGGTATAATAATTATGGCGGTAATTATGTTATGAAGTTTTTACTCTGTGGTGAGCAAATTTTTAGCTTTGTGCTTTTGAAAGCTTAGGTTAATGCGGGAATAGACACACAAGTAATTATTTTCTTTTTTTAAATTGTTTTCTTTTCTTGGATAATGGGATGTAAAACAAATTTTATTTAAGTGAGTAAGTAAGTTTACTTCTAGGCTGTAAAGTGAAGCATCATGTCTGCAGTTTTGGTTTATTATCTAAAATTTGTGGTATTATGAACAAGAATAACGATGGATTATTAACCGTTACGTATTATGAACGTACATGAGTGTTGGTAAATGAAACTTCGAGAGATCTTAGCATAGTCCCAAATCTTAAAAGATTTTCCCACATCTTTCCTGTCGCGGGCCAGCTAGAAAATATTTTCCATGGAATAAGCTATGTCCTGTACCTATTTTTTCTCGTTACAAGTTTTTATTTTCTATATCTTTGTGTGTGTACTGAATAATTATAATAAATAAATAAAAATATATAAGTAGCAAATATTGTAGGGATTTACTTTTGACATTTAGTTATAACATAACTTAAAGGACCGACCAAAGTCAGGACGCTAGGTTTAAATTAGCAAACGCGAAACAGCAAAAGTAATCATCATCATCACAGCCCGTTAACGTCCCTCTACTGAGCACGAGCCTCCTCTCACATATTAAGGTGTGAGGGTATTGGGTCATACTCCACCACGCTGACTCAGTGCGGATTGGCGAAAGCAGGTGTATGGCTGTTAGAATTTTTCAAGCCGCCCATTAGGCCTCTAACATAGCTTAACGACGACCACATTTAGTAATAACCGGGACCAACGACTTAACGTGCCTTTCGAAGCACGGGAGCGCTCGATATGAAATGCCACACAAACGGTCACCCATCCAAGGACTAACCTCTGTACACTTTTCTGTACTTTGGTAATTGTTTCCGACCACCGAGCACCGCAGAGCTACGAATGCTTCGTAATACGCAACACGCAAACGTAACAGAAGATGGCCTTCTAATGGACTGATGATGTGATCAAGGCTGCTCAAGGTTTATTTATTATTCATTTATTTATTTAATCAGAACGTGTATTCCGTTCTGATTAAATTACACTAATTATCAAAAACAGTAAAAGTTAAATATAATATTAAAATCTCACACATAAAAACTTCTTTTATCCCATTCTCTCACAATACCTCAGACACACTGACAAAATCTCAGGCCATCCATCCGCAAACAAATCACAGTCCGGTGCTGCATCCAGGATGGCATTAAGTGCGTTGAGTGTCCGCGGAATGGGTGATTTTGAGCGAGCTACGGTTTGGCAGGTAGGCCCAGCAAACAGTTTATGTTTCCTGCACCTATAATAATTATCGGGTGCGTAAAGTCGACACAGCTCACCATGAAGATCAGGAGAGTCTATTCTACCACATAAAATTTTAATTAATTTAATTAATTTTAAAAATTTTAAGGTTGACTGACGTGGACAATTCAGTAGGCCTATGTCCAGCAATGGACTTCTTGTGGCTGGGATGATGATGATGATAAAGCCACTTACGTATTTTAACAAGAAAATCGGTGGGAAATTATTTCAAGCCTAGTCTTATTGCATCTAACTTGTGCTATTTAATTCTAGATTCGTGTATAATAATTATTTTATTGTATTATTATTTTACCGTGTGGATTCTTAAGAGCCAACGAAGAGAAACTCTCCCTCATGATGAGCAGCAGCGTCATCCTGCGTACTGGCTTGAACTGCGATCACCAACCCGTCTGCCCAGCGTGGTGATTATGGGCCAATTCCCCCAACATAATATCTAATAGTACTTTTTTAAGGCTGATGAGATGGTTATTATTATTTCAATAACCTGTTCTAAAAGACTATTTATCTACGGTACGTTTAAAAAAAATGGTTAATTCCAAATTTAAATTTCGAGAAGCGAACTAAAAAATCAGCATGTATTAGGAATTGCTCCAATTGCCGATGTGCAATGTTTACTGCTGGATAAGTTTCTTTTCCTTTGACGACCTTTATGGCGTGGTGGCGAGTGTACCCACTCCGCTCCTAAGGCTGTGGGTTCGATTCCCACACTGAACAAATCTTTGTGTGCATGAAGATGAATACTTGTTCTGGTCTGGGTGTTTTGCTATGTATATTAAGTATGTATGTATTTACAAAAAAAAGTATTAATATGTTTATCCGTTATTTAGTATCTCTAACACATGTTCTCAATGATACTTATCTTGGAACTAAATAATTGGTGTAATTGTCATAAAAATATTTATTTTGCATTTACATCATTAGCATAGATTTACTTCAGACCCTTAACTAAAAGAACAAGGGCGGAGAACAATGTTTATCGTTACCTGAGGGTGTAAATACATTGGTACGATGTATATTAAAACGTGTACGGATAACATTAAAGTACATTTTAATGTGAAAATTGAGCCAAGGAGATAATCGCGACACATAAAGATAAGCGGACGAGTGCCAAACGCGAGCGCGAAAGAAACGTTATACAGAGTGTTCATTAAAATGTTGTTTTGTTTAACTTATAAATTTTTGGGTCTGAAAAATGTGAAAATGTTTGAAACCAGTATTAAGTAAGAAAATTATTTAATTATTTTAAGTCATATCATCATATCCTAGCATTATTCCGTTTGCCTTAGACTTAGGATCCAAGGTCTGCTCACTGTATTTCAGTAATTACACTAAATTATAATAATTCACTTAAAATATTGCTAGTTTTATTATATATTGTTATAATGTATGTTTTGTTGGTTGCCCATAAATAAATAAAAAATACACAAAGCGACTCCGTGGCGTGAGTGTTTTTTAAACCGCCCAAATGGGCCCTTACCTTCTCTGAACAACAGCATATTTAATAATAAACGGTACACACGACTAAAATATCTTTGAAAACCAATTTTAAAAAGCAAAATGTCACACTAACGGTCACCCATACAATGACTGAATTCGATAAACTCTGCTTCACTTCGGTGATCGAATCAGACCATTTAACACGAGACAAATTTTTATTGAGTTACGAGCTTTTCCGAATATTTTTTTATTTAATTGGGGAGGCTTACAGCTAGTACTACTATATAATTATTTAAAAAAAAATGCTTCTAAGAGCTAATAACAAGCCTAGACAGATAACAATTGACTAACATTAACTAGAAATATACATTTATTTTTAAATAACCAAACAATTTACTTAATAAACATACAAATTTACTTATTTATACTAAGTGAAGCAGTGTGCAGTCAGTTCTTTTTTGATAATATGAAATAATGAGGAGATGCAATTTCAGTATATTGTAGTATGCAAAATTGTGAAGGCCTACATAAAGTAACTAGAGTATTTTTTGTACCTGTAGCATCCCGCAGTGGTACAAAACCACTCACTCAATAGTAAATAAATAAATTGATCCCCCGATTAACCCCACAATCCTAGACACCAAGAAACATCGACGAACATAAATTAACACTCTATATAAACATTTGCACCCTTGCGAAAATCTTCGCGACTCATTACTTCCTCCTAAGAGGGTTAAGGGGGGCGAGCAGCAAAGGAGGCGAACGGCAAAGGGGGCGAAATGAAACGGAGGCGAATCTTCGTTCAAATCTCTAACATTTTATCTAAATGGGCCTCGGAATGGGCGTCGTTTGTGCTAATGACCCCGAAGAAATAGTAAGACGTGTGACGTGGAGTTAGTTTTAAGCTGCGGCTGAGATAAATAAATAGGTGGGTGGAATAGCATCGCGTAATAATAAAAACTGAGGATAAAAACGAAGTAGACAGATATTAAAAAAACAATATTGAGCTCGTAGGTCTTATAAAGAGCGCCTGAACTCATGCTAAGAAAAAATATAATAATAATTAATTATATGCATACATAGGGATTCTACCAAGATCTAAAGAACCCAAGCCAACCTCACCGGCAAGTGGTGCACCTGCTGATTAACGGACGAGGCTCTGGTGAAAACAACAGTTTTACGGTAAGCGGCGACAGACTGGCCACCTATTACCTGGGACCAATTATATAAATGGCGAAAAGTGGGCGTATACTAAACCTCTGCCTACTTTTGGGAAACAGGCGTGATTGTATGTATATGTAAACAATTATTGGTGCGTCTGTGGAAGAAAAGGTAAAATACGGATAAATGGCTTGTAAGGTATCGCTCACTGACAACTTCGAAAATCCATTGAAAATACATTACTGCATAGAATATAACCAAATTATATATATTAAAATTCATTCACAAATATTAGCCAGATAATGAGTTATTATTTAGAAAAAACAAACCTACGATATAACAACAAAATAGCTTGTATCAATATTTGATTTCATTATTGTTCCCCTAAATCCTTACGAAATTAATAAATCAATCAAAATACAATTAAACACATCACAATCCCAACAGTGTCGTTAGAAATGAAGTAGACATTCTATATGTCTGTAACGAATAAATAATTATATTTACACATAATAAAAAGAACCCACTTAGGTCTAAACACATAGTTATTTATATATTAGCTACACAGGCTTGAGCCAATTACAATGAATAACTCAGAGCGTAATATCACATTCAGATACATTAAAACTAAAATAGAATTGCAAAGGACATTGATATTAGATTGACATACATATTTATTTTGCCTAAAAATCCTAACTACGCTCGAAAGAGTGAAAAGTGGATATCTTTCTGCCCAAAACCTGCCATCAATATATAATTCCAATATCCCCATTCCCCTAAACCATATCAAATCATATCAATCAAGCAACAATTAAACGCATCCAAATCCATTCGAAACGGAACGCAACAAATATCGTTCGAAATTTAAATGCAAAGGAAACGTTGCCACAGAGTGCAATCTGCCTGTAGAGCAATTTCGCTCTAACTGAGTCATTTGGTGAGGGGGAAGGGGGCGTCTTCGCGGGCGGGGGCAGATGATTTGTAATTTGTTTTCTGGAGCTCTTGGCTTTAGACCTATCTGAAGAGAGGAGTAAGTATGAATTTGCAAAAAAAAATATAAACCATTTTTTTATCGTCCGATAATTATAGCGTCGAGGTCTAAGTTCAGTGTACCTGCACTGTATATCGCTCCTGACGTCATTAATTAAGATAATATAATCTATATCTACACTTTTTTTTCTAATGTGACACGATGCAGTCAGTACTATTCCTGACAGTAAGCAGTCGATGCAGTAAAAATAATTAAGGCTGTTTTTACCGTGAAATAATGCACTGTATATCGCTCCTGACGTCATTGATTAAGATAATTAAATCTATATATACATATTTTTTCTAATGAGACACGTTTTTATGACTGCATTATTCCTGACGATAAGAAAAAACCTTGGTCTTATTTTTGACAGCACTTTATCATGGAGAGCGCATATTAATGATATTAGTCGTCGTGTGCACTTTTCGTATCACTCTCTCAAGCGGCTTCAATTTTTCCTTCCTCACAAAACTAAAATTATGTTAGCCCATACTTTGCTGCTTCCTATTATTGACTATGCTGATGTCTGTTACCTGGATGCGACTGAGGACCTGCTGAACAAGTTAGAGCGTTTGCAAAACCTTGCAATACGATTTATTTTCGGCCTTAGGAAATACGACCACGTTTCTGAGTATCGTGCTAAGCTCAATTGGCTTCCTATTAGGCTACGTAGAGATATGCACATCCTTTGTCTCCTTTACAAGATTCTCCATTATCCCCAGCTTCCTCACTATTTGCGTTCCCGCTTCAACCAGCTTCCTTCATCATCCCGTCCTAAACGATCCTGTATAACTAAATCATTAGTATACCCTTTCTCGAAGACCAAATTCTTTCACAGGTCTTATTCCGCCCGTGCGGCGCAGTTGTGGAATAAGCTACCGGCTGATATCCGTGGGAGTCTGTCAGTGATGTCTTTTAAGAAGAAGATAAAGGAGAACTTCCTTAAGAGTTTATCACAGAGTTGAGAGTTGTATATATGTACTTTATTTATTTATATATATATGTATGTGTATAATATTATAGTTTATTTGTATATTAATTATTTTTTTTTAAATTTGTTTGTATTTAGTGTCACTGTTATGTTTTGTCCTATTGTAATATTTTTTTTTATCCCACATACAAAATTCTCACTCCTGTTAAGGTTGGCTGGAAGAGATCTCTCTTAGAGATAAGCCCACCTTTGTACTTGCTTAATTTGTATATGTGTTTCTTTGTTTTGTTGAATGTGCAATAAAGGATATAATAAGAAGTCGATGCAGTCAAAAATAATCAAGGCTGTTTATACCTTTATAAACACGATACACAGCGCACTTATGACGGCCTGTTAAAATGCAGTGTCACGCCCTGCTTAAAATACCCGTTATAATAGAATCTAGGAAAAACATAAGCCGGCAGCGAATTGATCCAGATAAATCCAGAGCTTAATGGTTTTAAACAGGACCGACTGACCAAATTTCTTGGTTCGAGTGCTGATAGTCCGCACAGTATATGGATGGTTCCTTAGATTAGCACGTATTTTCTGAAGAAGGCACAATATAATCCAAAAGTAAAAAAAACGACCTAGGAGCGGAGTGTGGTAATTTGGTCACCACGCCATATCGGTCGGAAATCAAGTATTAAATTTAAAAGTTCTCACTGGTTATTATAATGTTGCAACTAACAATTAAATATATGTCAGCCCCTTTTTTCACAAAAAAAAACAAAATACATTATAATTTCCTTATATTAATATATCTTAAATATAGAAACAATATTAAGCTTAAAAGTTCTCACTTCGTTTCTATAACGTAATCAACTATGAACCAAATAATTTATTTTTTTAACAAAAATAAAATCACCACACTTTCCCAAAATCGTGAGTTATACCCCTCTTCAGTGGGCGCCGGCTGACTGATGCCGCCGCCTCGAGAAAATGCACGGCGTTTCATTACGTTTTCCCGTTTAGAAACCCACGATTTATGGGATACACCTCGGCCGCCCGAATACCTCACCTGCCGGCTCAGTCGACATTATTTCACGTACCTACTACCTATTACTTCCTGCCTAGATGATGTTTATCTAGCTATACAGGATAAATTTAAAACTAGATAATTCGATATAGGCGATAGAAATTATGAATAATAAATACATACATACTATCACGCCTGTTTCCCCTTAAGCTTAAAGGCATATTAACTTCAAACTTCAAATATTTATTGCGATCATGAGTAGACATAGGACGTTATAAAAAGTAAAGGTACATACATGATACCCTGTTAGGGCGCAGCAACACAATTTTAATATAAAATTACTTACATACTATTTAATTAATCTTATATTATATTATTTCTCTATTTATATATTATTATACTCATATACTTATACCTCTATTATTATTTTTCCGATATATTTGTTTACTTTAACATTTAATAATTGAATTATTATTTATTTATTTATATTTTACACTGTGTTACAGTTTAGTTCTGTCCTCGAAAAACTCTTTTATATTGTAATAACATTTTTTGGTCAAGTATTTTTTCAGTTTATTCTTGAATATATTTTTTTTATAGTATATACGCCCACATTTCGACAATAATAATGATCGTCCCACGAAATAGGTGGCGAGCCTATTGCCGCATACTGGAAACATTTACGTTTGCCATAACCTTGTCGGATGATCGGCAGGTGCACCACTTGCAGGTGAGATTGGCTTGGGTTTCTAAGCGCTTGATAAGATCCACATACAGCCCTTTATTAAGATCCGTGAAATGCTAAGTGGAGACCATTTAGGCATACTATATGTGAACTTATGTGTAAAAATTGTTTACTGTTTTGAATTCTGTTCTTTGTTTATATGTATTTATGTCTAAATAAATTTTATATATATATTTAAAAGAGCATAGCCTGTGAGTTTCTTGCCAGTTCTTCTTACAGAGCGGTGGCTCGGAACTGGCACTTAGATTCACTTACACTTAAATATTTTTTGTTTTTTTAAATTGTTTGGTTGCAAGTGAATCTAAGCTTCGTGATTTTAGTATATAATTATATTTTATTTGTTTTTGTTATTTTTTTATAATTTTGACGTTTTCAAGTACTATGTAATAGTTTATGAAATAAAAAGTAATTTGACTTTGACTTTGACTTTATTTCATTTCATTCATTCATTTGATTTAAGGCATGGTAGGTACATTATTTATTTGTATCGACTGCCAATGAATTCCTGCCAAGAAAAATATGATCTAGCGATACAGAAGAAAGTTACAACAAAACGTATAAAATGTAAGTGGGTACTGGCAATGGTAGTTAGGAGTATTGCTTACACTCTTCAGTATTATAACAGACCATTAATAATAAATAATAATAAATATTTCTGACACTAACACCAATTATTTAGTTCCAAGATAAGTATCATTAAGAACTTGTGTTATGGATACTAAATAACGGACTTTTTTTTGTTTTTTTTTGTATACATACTTATATACATACTTAAAACACCCAGACCAGAACAAATATTCATATTTATACACACAAATATTTGTCCTATGTGGGAATCGAACCCACGACCTCAGGAGTGGAATGCGGGTATACTACCCACCACGCCATATCGGTCGTCAACCCACAACTGAGCTCGGGCCTTATTTCAGGAACAAAAGTGAGAGGGTATTGTCATACTCCACCACGCGGACCCAGTGCGGATTGGTGGAGGCAGGTGTATGGCGTCCTGCTGTTAGAATTGTTCAAGCCGCTCACTAACGCCTCTAAATGGTTTAACAACTACCACATTTAGTGATAATTAGTGAAATTGATTTCAAAAGCACTTCGAAAACGAATCATTGGTTAATAATGAGTGCTTTAAATTTTTATAAGGCTAAGTCATGAAATGGAAACAACAAACGACATTAAAATAACTACTTATACATAAAAACAAACACAAAATAAAAAAAAGGAATTATGATATACTCGTATATATGTGGTCGCCCGCGCGCTTAAGCGATTTCAGATATAAATTCGAAACAAAAGAAATATTACAGAAAAAAATCGCGCTTTCGACCAACTACAAGTGACATAATATCTGGACTTCTTGGCGGGAAAGTGAAGCGTCATGTCGGCAGTTTTGTTTTATTTTCTAAAAATTTGTGATATTTCTAACATTAATAATAATAACGGTGTGTAATAACGGTGGATTATTAACCGTTAAGTGTTTGTGAACATACATGAGTATTGGTAAATCAAACAAAACAGTGCAACATCATTTTTCATATTTTCTCTCATGGAGTCCATGTGAGATCTCAGTATAGTCCCACATCTTTACTGAGGACTCAAGGGATTTAGGGGAGGGTATTTCATCTTCGATTTATCATCTTTATCACCACTCATTCTCATTTACTATAAATTATATATAATATATATATCACTTACTTGACACTGGCTAAATGTGCTAGACGCACGAAGCCATTATATAAAAGAAAGAAAGAAGAAAGAAGTGACATATCGAATTCATTGCAGTGATTCGTAAGACAAGTCCGCTTTGACGAAGACGATTTTGTTTCTTAATATATAACAAAAGTAGGGTTACTTTTACTACTTCCCTAAAAAATTTGTTCTTATAAAACTCACTTTGAATACTCAAGCTCAGTTGTGGGATATTATGGGTCTTAGTAGACAATGATAATTATATTCTTAATAATATAAATAATTGAAAAGACATCACTTACTTTTTCCTTGCGTTATTCTTTTACATAAATAATGATTTACTATATTACCGATAAATCTTTTGGGATTATATATGATTATATATATATGATGTTTTTCATTAACACATTTATTTCTCAGAAATTAAAAACACTAAAACTTCACAAAACCATAACACTTTCACAAGAAACTAAAAATCACTTTACCAATACACTGTCTCCACTTCTAACACACTTACAAAAATGAAAGACAAAATGTGATGTCCACTACGAAGTGTGGGAAAAGAAACAGGTTTTTCCCAATCTTAACCCTTTCTTGGCGCGGGCAGGTTTTTATCATTCCTAATGAGGGGTCAAACTGACCCCAAGACGGACAGCGGTCAGTGCGTGGGAAAACGGGGTCGCCGGGTGTTTTGTTGGGGACTACGGAATGCGGCCGGTGTTTAGGGGGTTAGAATTGATTTCTAATGAAGCGTAGGTGTTTTTAGTGGCGGTTTTAGTTGCAGGAACCGTATGGGATCTCTCTGAAATATTTGATAAAAACGAATAAAAGCGGGAATGAAATTAAAAATATAAGATTATGTTATAAAATAGTCCTACTCTTTTTTAAGTATTAAGATACTTATAAGATTATAATTATGATAAGTATAACTAGAGAAGTATAATTAGCTAATGAATGCTGCTTATGATATTGTTTTTTAAGGAGCTTGAGTATACTATGGTGAGCAAGATGAATTAAAAATATCTTTGTAACAATTCCCGCGCTACTGTAATTTCCCGAAAAATCGAGAAACTATTCAACACGACACGTGTTTCGCCCTTACACAGGGCATCTTCAGGTAAGATAGGAGCCTCAGAACAACGATGTCTTCACGACCAACGCTTCGTTTCAGCGTTGGTCGTTGGTCGACTGATAAGGGGTGTCTCGAATTTATTCTTCTCGCTCATTGTGCTATAGATTTATAAAAAGATTTATCAATGAAATCATTATATTTATAAAAGAATAACAGAAGGAAAAAGTTTGTGTCAAAGTAATTATTAAGTTTCTATTCTTTTATTTATAGATATTAACCTGTTAACGTTCCACTACTAGACATAAAACTTAAATAAATACTTCGTACTTTTCTTATACCATAATTCGAATTCCCCATGAAACTATCCTTTTTATTTTATACTTGTATTTATATTTGAATTTGTTAAATTCTATAACAGTTCTATCTATTTCACTGTCAGAAGGAATCACAGTAATCTTATAATATGAATTAATCTGTTCTAGTCCAAACCGGTTCTAATAAAAAGTAAAAAAAAAAACTTTAAAAGAAAGTTGTTCCAAGCAGGTTTACCTTTTGGTTGGGAACTTGTTGGTCAAGTTTACCCTTACCGGACAGCGAGCGTCTTGGTCACCCGCCGGACAACAGTTAAAGTGGTAGCAAGAGGGTTAAGTCTAGAATGTGGGAACTTCAAAGTTATATCTAGCGTGAGAAATTTTGATATCGGTGAACATTACATTAGATTATAAATACTTTCTTATTAAGGTGTGACAAAAAAGTTATAAACTACTATTCTGCCACTATAAACAAAGTGAAAGCTCCTCAAAATGAAGAATCCTTTATAATAAAATGGCATAATTACTGAAATGTTTAAAGATAAACATTAATTGATACCAATATATTTTTTTTCAAATTATTAAAACGAGTCCTGATATGTACGTGTTTTAAGCCACGATAAAGACCCTATTGGGCAACTCGAAAAATTGTAACGTCGCACTTCTGCCTCTGTCAGTCCAAGTTAGGTCTGCGCGATGATAGAAAAAAAAAGGAAAGAACTAAAGAAAAATATAATTTATTCAATCAATTATAAAATATCGGCAGTCAAGAATAATTTTAATCATCATCATTTATGCCATTTTAAGTCCACTGCTGAACATAGGCCTCCCCAATTGCTTTCCACGTAGATCGATCCTTTGCCGTCTGCATCCACCGGCTCCCCGCCGCCCTGACCAGGTCATCGGTTCATTGCATGGGGGGCCGCCCTCTACTACGCTTGCTGATTCGAATTTATTCAATACAAGTGCAAAAAAAATTACAATAAAATTATTAGATACAAAATATAGTTAACACAAATCAAGAATAGAATAATAAGAACTTAGGTGAAAGAAGAACTCAACTTGTATTGAAATGGAGTATGACTTGAAACCCTCTCACCATATTTGTGAAAGTAGTCCCTTGCTCAGTAGTGGGACTTTATTATACGGAGATGATATAAATACTAACTTAAACACGCAGCTTTTCCCGCGGCAACAATAATCAGTCGTGATCATAAACATGCTTTTATACGACCTACTTATTACGTAACAAGCAAATATAGGTCGCTCGTATCGTCGTAGTAGAAGTAAAAGAAAGTGCTATTATATTTTTTTCAAATCTTTAATAAGTTTCAAGGTCATAGAAATCTTAATAATATGAAAATTAGAAGTGCTGTGCGCGCGTAAAATACATTGCCAAATGCGTTCGTTATATCTTTATCGTACCTCACTACAAACAGTCAATGGACTGTGTTTAAAAATATCTTGTAGTCCATAGAGAAACAAAACAGCAATGAAATTTTTAAATAGGTGACATGCGTTCCTTTTTAAATTGGCTTCATGTTTTTTAGAGCTTTAGAGCTCAGCTTTACAGAGCCATCTAGCTTCAACGTAAGCAAAGTTTTCACTATGGAGCAAACTTAAGAAGGGGGTTTGTGATTATTATGAACAGATCATTATGGAAAAAATTACAACAGACTTATTTGCAAACTGGATACAATAGTTGGTATTATGGTTGGTATATGTGTTCGACATTGAATTTTGGAGAATTGGAGGGTCAAAAGTACCCGACGAGCGTGTAGGTATGAGAAGGTTAATGGGTGTAAATGAAGCTAAGAGTGTGAGCCAAGATCGTAGCAAGTGGAAGGATGTGATTTCTCCTACTCCTACGGGAAAGAGGAGTGACTTTATATATCATATATATAAATAATTATACTATATATATATTGTTTTTTTTTTATAATTCGAATTGCTTTATCTTTATGAGTTATATTTTATTTAGACACATATTAATTATTGACTATTTGACATTATAAACCTTCTAAATTCTAGCAAACAATCCATTCTGCTATATATTTTTTTCTTTGAAATAATGGCTTCGTGCGTTGTGCACATTTAGCCAGTGTCAAGTAAAAGATATATTAATAACATATATATATAAATCATAGTTAATGAGAATGATTGGTGATAAAGATGATAAATGGGAAATAAGATAATATTAAAAAATATTTATTTAATATTACTAAAGCTACTTTACTGCCATCTAGAGGATAGGGGTGGAACTAATTGTGACATCTATTGTCGAAGTTTTGCAACTTTAAGAGCGCCACCTTGCGTGCGGTAGCGATACTAACAGTTTTTCAATTCTTATTGGAATACTTGAAACTCTTTCGTATTATTCGATATTTTATTTACATTATTTTCTAAAATAATTAAATCATATAAAGTAAGGAAGTTAACATGCAAGAATATAATCAGGATAGAATGGGATAATACCATGTGTTTGTACAATATTTTTTTTAATTATTAAACTATATAAATAGTAGAATCTTTAACAATATTTTTTTTTTTAGAGATTTTAATCAGAAACGAAACTTACAACATTTAGCATTAACTCTTTTAAGAAAGTGCGCGACCTACAGGCGGATACAAGATGATGGAACAAAGATAAATGGATGAATAGATACAATTATTATAGAGTGACAAAAATGGATAAGATAAGAATATTTGACCGGTAGTATGAATGGACAAACAGACATGTCTCATGATATGGGCATGTGGTTAGAAGAGAGGTAGTAGGAAGTACATACATACATATTTTTTTGAAGACCGATGTGGCGTGGCGGTCGCTATACCGATCTGGGTATTGAACCTACACAAGACAAATCTTTGTGTGCATGAACATGAATAATTGTTCGCGTCTGGGTGTTGGCTATTTAAAGTAGTATTTAAGAATGTTTATCCGTTATTTAGTATCCATAACACTAGTTTTTAATGATACTTACTTATTTATCTTGGAACTAAATAATTGGTAATTGATGAAAATAATTATACGCCCGCACTTCAGCAATTATATTGTTGGTCCCGCGTAATAGGTGGCGAGCCTACCCTCTGATTTTGAATGCCACTGGGCTATCGCCGCTCAAAGAAAAGACATATATCCCAGTTAATAATAAGAGTATAAGTAGTAATCATTATCTCTATATGTAAAAAGAGACAAAAAACTTGTCTATGCCTATTTAAATAGCCATCACTAAACGTTAAACTAACACTAACCTTTACAACTGAACAGAAATAGCCTGCGCCTGGTGGCAGGGACCATCACTGGACACTGCTGACTGAACAAACATTTAACACTATAGGAGTCACAGACAGCCCCTTGTGCAGAGCGTGTATGGTGGCTGAGGAAACGGTCGCATTCGTGCTCCTGGAATGCACAGGCGTGGCTGACATACGGAAGGTAACCCTAGGTTCGCCGAGTTCCATTGGAGAAGTTTTGCACGGATTTGGAAACCTGATCTGCTTCTGAAGAGAGGTGGGCTGGCTGGAGTGAGCAAATGTGGCCTCAAAGGCTCACGCACAATGGTCCCTAGCAAGGACTAAGTGCGGAAACCACCACCACACACATAACATAACATAACCTATTCAAATATAAAAAATTAAGTGTCTGTTTGTAATAAATTGGCCTAAGATAGTTCCATCCCCTCTCATCTTACGGGTAGCTGTAAGAGTCGACGAAGAGAAATCCTAACGGATGATGGGCAGCAGCCTCATCTTGCGTACTGGCTTGAACTGCGATCACCAATCCGCCTGCCCAGCGTGGTGACTCTGGGCAAATACTCCTAATAGAATGTAATCTATTGGGGAGGCCAATGTTAATAAGTGTACCTTATATGGCTGATAAGATGTTTGTAATTAGTCAAAATCATTTATTCAAGTTTGGCTCAAAAGAGCTGTTATGAAGATCATAACTTAAAAACTAGCGCGAAAAACTAAAATTGTAACTAGCAGATAGCTGATGTCATAGAAATGAATTTAGGCTACATTTTACCTCAAAAATTATGCTGCAAGCTGAAGACGCAGTGGGCAGGACACACAGCACAAGCAACCGTTGACCGATGGGGCGTCAATGTTCTTCAATGGCGACAGCGAACCGGCAAACATAATAGAGGACGTCCATCCGATGGACCTATGATCTAGCCAAAGCGGCGAATGCAGGCGACTTAGAATTGGTCAATGAGAAAATCTTTTAGAGAGGCCTACGTTCAGCAGTGGAAGCCTTATAGCTGAGATGATGTTTTGGTTAGGGTACGTGGATACCCCCCCCGACTGGTCTCCACCTTGTCGTGGTGGGGGGGCTGAGTACCTCCCGGTAGGGCGCAGGAGGCGCCAGGGAAAAGGTAACACCCAGAGACCGACGACTCTGGGTGCCCTTAGTACTGACTACCGGGGGAGAAACTAAGAGGGACCTGTGGAGGGCGCAGCGGGCGGGCCAGGAAGGCCCGTCAAGCAGCGCCAGGAGGGTCTTAGGCAGTGGGGCCGGGGGCCCTTGCTGTCTAACGACAGACCCTCCGAGAAGTCGGCCACACACGCTATGGTCGCTCAAGGAGGTAGGAGGGGCGCGTCCTCTGCGCCTCTCTGAGGAGGTCCTCCCGGTTTTGGTCCGGGGGACGTTGGCCGGAAGGTAGTGCGTAAACGCATTTTGTTACCGACGTAAAACAAAAAAAAAAAAGGTACGTGGATAAAATTACGGACGGACGGTAGTTAGTTATAAGTTCTATGGTTTTTACATTTTGTTGCCATTTGCTATAGACAGTCGCATCATTTCGCCCAAATAGAATCAAGATACGACGCATAAGAACCTTTAGGAAAACTAACAGCACGAAGCCTGACTGACTAACAGACTGGATTTTTGTATCTCCTTAAAAAATCCTAAAAATTACTTACGTGGTAAAACTTAAACGACGATATACCAAATTGGAGAAGAGTTGCTTGAGACAGTACAGTGGAAATTGTTAGAAGAAGCCTTTGCCAAGAGGAAAATTGAACTAAGAGACATTTTATAACTTAAGAGACAATTACAATACAAGGAAAGTAGAAAACAGTTCAGGATAAAAGGCATAATATTTTATACCAAATTCTACCATTCCAAATATTAGTGTACCAAAATGTGTTCAAGTATAACCATCATGTCGAATACCTATGTCGAATCCCAATTGTGTCACAATGTGTGGAATAAATTGCTACTCTTAATGTATAAACAAGACCTTTAAGAAGCATATCATCATCATCATCATTATTTCAGCCATCTGAAGTCCACTTTCCACGTAGATCGATTCTTTGCCGCCTGCATCCACCGGCTCCACGCCGCCCTGACTAGATCATCGGTCCATCGCGTTGGGGGCCGCCCTCTACTACGTTTGCTGATTCGTGGTCGCCATTCAAGAACCTTAACGCCCCATCGGTCGTCGGTTCTTCGAGCTATGTGCCCCGCCCACTGCCACTTCAGCTTGCAAACGCACATCGCTATGTCGGTCACTCCAGTCCTCCTACGGATTTCCTCATTTCTGACTCTATCACGTAGGGACATTCTGAGCATAGCTCTCTCCATTGCACGCTGAGCGACTTTAAGCTTCCTTATGAGGCCCATAGTCAGGCACCACGTCTCAGTCCCATACGTCATCGCTGGCAACACACACTGGTCGAAGACTTTCGTCTTGAGACACTGAGTGTCATATGAATGCCCGCTAACTATCTCTCCCACTTCAGTTAAGGTTGACTGGAAGAGATTTCTTTTAGAAATGAGTCCACCTTTGTACTTTGTCTTTTTCACGTAAGGCTTTTTGTACAATAAAGAATATACTCGTATATACCACGTGGTTTTAAAGCCATTTAGAAGCCATATCCAAGTCCAGTTAGTGAGGCCGTAATTAGTGCCATACATACGGTCACACAGATTGTTTGTAGACCACTTGGACCTGACCGAACAGGGAAGGCGTAGAGTGGGTCTACTTTATTGGTAATATATATTTTTCATTAAATTTATATGTATCATCATTATATTTGTATGTATAAATGTATTATATATTACTTTATTAATTGTTAATACAAATAGCAATATGAACACTGGAACAGTGAAATATGACCCTAACATTAACTAAAATCTATGTGTCACCTCAATGAAAGATAGCAACGGCATGCAATGTGCGTCATTATGTCACATAAAAAATTAAATTAGATATTGTAAACAGACATTTTATTTTGTGTTATTTTATAGGACATATTGTAATTGTACCACGTGGTTGTAAAGCCATGTGAAAGCTATGTCAAAGTCCATTTAGTGAGGCCGTAATTAGTGACATACATACGGTCACGCAGAATGTAAGTGGACCACTTGGACCTAACCGGACAAAGGTGTGGAGTAGGGCGCTTTTATTGTTCACAATTTTTATCGTAATTTTTTTATAAACTTTGCTTTTTGTAATTTATCTTTTACTTCTTGGAGAAGAAACCAACATTGACAGTTTTCTTGTGCGATCTATTACGATAAAGCTCCCGCCCGCAGTGAATGAGCTTTAAGTTTGACTTCATAAGAGCCCTATCACTAAGGCTTTGGCTCTAGCCAATCTTGAATAAATGATTCTGACTGTAACTTTGGACGCATACACACACGCAAATTGTTTGTCCACCACTTGGACCTAACCGGATAGGGTAGGCGTGGAGTGGAGCCTTTAGTGTTCATATTTGTGTAATGTTTACTTTACATTCACTTGACTTTTGTATCACTTTGTTTTCTTAAATGCAGTGATTGATTCACTTATGTATATGGTATTACTTACTTGAATTAGTTAAATTTTATTTTTGTTTAATTTTAACTCTAACTGCTCCTACTCGTAAACCTCATTATTAGTGAAAAAAAAGTGACTGTGTTTACCTGAATTACATTGAGCTGTTATTACCACCGAATTTGAGACTGCTATTTCCCAAATGCTACGACTTCCTATTATACTCAGTTTGACGATGTTTTATTTTATTTTATTTTATTCCTTTGTCGTTTTTTTTGTAAGGTACATACTATACATTTTCCCTGTTTGAAATAAAAATGTGATGAAAATAATTTTGATCAAAATAAAATAGTGCTTAGTAGCTACTCCATGCCCCTGTCCGGGTCGTTCAAGCTGTGATATCCCGGTGATTGACCGACGTCCCACAACAAAACAAACTTCAAACCATTATCACTTAGTAGGTATTCACTTTACCTACCGATTTCAAGATCCCACCAAACTTTACTTAAGCACTTAAATCTGTTGGCTTTTTAATTTTGTTTAGCTACATTCTGAAAACAAAAAGTTATGAGAAGCGTTTTAAATTAAATTCTGATAAAATACAACTTTAATTAGGAACGATTTTTCCATTTTCAGTTAAATTTTTATTTTAAAAATTAATTACATACATTCACGCCTGTTTTCCCGAAGGGTATGAAATGAAATGAAATGAAATGAAATGAAATGAAATGAAATAATTTATTCACATAAAATAGAGTAACATGAGGTGGTTTTCGTATATAAAAGAACATCTATTTTGCCAAACGCAGGGCGTGTGAATGTCAATATAAAATAAGTAGAATTAAAAAGTCATTGTAATAATCATAATAAAATAAAATTGATGTCAAAATAACAAATATTATCAAATTATATAATTTCAATTTTAGTGTTAAAATATTCTGCGAGTGAATAAAAACATTTTGTTTTAAGCCATAACTGTAGTTTTATTTTACTGTAGGTAACGCAGAGGCATATTATACGCCCACACTTCGCCAATAATATAGTCCCACGTAATAGGTGACGAGCCTATTGCCGCTTACCGGGCACTGTTATGTTTGCCAGAGCCTCGTCTGTTGGTCGGCAGGTGCACCACTTGCAGGTGAGGTTGGTTTGGGCTCCTTAGGTCTTGGTAGGATCCCTATACACCTGAATATACATACCCAATGATAATGCGTTATATTTTTGGTAGGTCAAAAATTTTATTAGCCTTTCATGACTCTGCTAAGACTGGTAGAGAATGCTTAATGGTATTAAGTTCGCCTTTTGTACATTTGATTTTATAAGTAAGTAATAAATATTAAATAAATAATAGAGTTATTTTTACTATTATAAAAATCGGCTTGAAAGCTATTTATTCTGTTGACTTCTCAATTTTGTTCGGCTAAAACAAACCACGATTATCGTATAAAAAGCCCTACTTAAACATTAATTAAATTTACATCAAATTATTTATTTTTAAAATGAATTAATACAAATTTAAACTAAATATTCTTCAAGCGTCTCAGACGAGCGAGGTCAGACAGCAGTCGTTCTATGTAATGACTGAAGTTGAGTCAAAACTGTTAAGGCCAGTGAGCAGACCCTTGACACTGTGCTTAAGGGCTGGTTTGGGACAAAGGGAATAATGCTAAGATATTGCAGTATGTGTTTACGCAAAAACGCTAAACGTTAATTAGGTCATGTCGCAATCCGTAGTAGTAAGCAATTTAATTAATAAATAATAAATAAATATTTTCTGACAATTACACCAATTATTTAGTTCCAAGATAAGTATCATTAAGAACTTGTGTTATGTATACTAAACAACGGATAAACATACTTAAATACTTTTTTTTTGTAAATACATACTTAATATACATAGGAAAACACCCAGACCAGAACAAATATTCATGTTCATGCACACAAATATTTGTCACGAGTGGGAATCGAACCCACGACCTCTGGAGTGAAGTGTAGGTATACTGACCTCCACGCCATATCGGTCGTCAATGAAATATATTTGAAAATGAAATATATTTGATTTATATTTTATTCATGCAATAAACTGGCATCAAGGTCTAAGCATGTATTAATTAACCTCCACTCAAACACACGAATATCACAATATGATGATATATAAGTTGTTAACATTTTTAGATGTCTGTTTCTATAAATTTATTTATTTAAACTTTATAGCACAAATTAAAATTAAAATGTACAAAAGGCAAATTTAATGCTGCAAGGCATTCTCGACCAGTTAATCTTTGGGTTAGCAGAAAAGTATGAGGCAGTACAAATAAGAAAACATATAAACTTACATAGAATTAAATATGTGTTATTAATAAACTACATATACCTATACACAAAATTAAGATGTAGTACTCAACTCGTCAAACACAATTTGTTTACCTCCCTTAGTTAAATATTTTTGTAATCTTTTATTTTTTTGTATCTTGTTTAATTTATATTATTTTGACATATTTTTCATTTAATTAGGTACAATTATTATACGGATTTGATTTTTTGGTTTATACCTACGATTTTTAATTTTTGATTACATTTTATATTAGTTATACCTATATAAATAAACAGTTTTCCAGATATGATGGCTTTTATTTATTAACAATATTAGATACTTACGCTATATCAGCATTTGACGAATCAGAACTTTTTATTGCCTTGACCAGTTGAAACAAAAATAGGGTTTGGCAAATCGAAACAAAATTTAGATTTGGATAATCAATACTTTTATATTACTTGACGAATTAGAACCAAAATGCGCGGTTAAACACGCTTGACCAATTGGAACTTTTTGGGCTGAGTACTACATCAAAATTAATAGTAATTATGATATGTAGACTCAATCAGATGATAACTCCTCAAGAAAGTATTTCTTGAGCAACCCTTTAAAAGTAGGCTTGCTTGCTGCCAACCTAATACCAATAGGGAGGGAGTTCCAAAGTTGAATAGCTTTTATTCAGATAGAGTTCGACATAAAACCTGAACTGTGTTGTGTGAGTTTACACTGTGATTCGTCAATTCTCACAGTCCTTTTCTTCTCCACAATTTCTATTCTTCTCGTCCCATATTCTTCGCCTCTTCTCTGACGTGCCCATATCAAATTTATTTTCACATGTTGTAAAATGTATCTATGTACTGTTAATTTCATTTGAAGGTACGTCTGAGTCGTATTAGAGTTAAGTAGATAATTAAATCTTATCAGAATATGGGAAAACATAAGTCAAAGACAGAATGATTTATTCAAGTTTGACTCAATAAAGCTTTTATGAAGGTCAACTTAAATACTGTATAGGGATATATAGGGATCCTACCAAGACTCTAGATAATTCGCGAAGTGTGGGCGTAAAGTATGCCTCTGCCTACCCCTTCTGGGAAACAGGCGTAAATATATGTATATGTATGTGTCAATGCATGTCGTGGTGACTTGTAAGTAAAACAGCACTTAGCTTTTAAGTATTAACTGTATTTGTTATGTTCATTCTTGGTGTATGTTTTGTTAGTTGCCCTAAATGTAATAAATAAATAAATAAATGTAACTTAAATACTAGCGCGCCCATTCACTGTGGGCGGGAGCTCGATCGTAAAAGAACGGGCAAGAAAATCGTCAAGGTTATTTTAAGCTTATGGTAACACCTTATAGGTACCTAACCAATTGATAATTTAAAAGCGCATAGCCGGTTAGTTTCTTGCCGGTTTTTCTCACAGAGCGGTGGCTCGGAACTGGCACTTAGATTCACTTACACTTATTTCACGGGGAGTCGTAAGAGTCGACGAAGGGAAATCGTGAATGTATATAGGTATGTATTTTTAGATAAGGTAGGAAAGTGGCATACTGGCGCCTACAAATTATCATAAAACTTCTAATAAACTCTCCACTAATTTACTTGGGCATGACTGACTCGACTATGACGGACTTTGGTTTTGATTGAGTGACAAAAAAGCTGCATTATTGCCAATAACTTTCTTTCTTTCTTTTAAATAATGGCTTCGTGTGTCTAGCACATTTAGCCAGTGTCAAGTAAGTGATATATTAATAATATTTAATTCATAGTAAATGAGAATGAGTGGTGATTAAGATGATAAATGGTAAATGAGATACCCTCCCCTAAGCTAAAGATGTGGGACTATATTGAGTTTTCACATGGACTCCTTGAGAGAAAATTTGAAAAGTGATGTTGCACTGTTTTGTTTGATTTACCAACACTCATGTATGTTCACAAACACTTAACGGTTAATAATCCACCGTTATTACACATTAATGTTAGAAATATCACAAATATTAAAAAATAAAACAAAAGCTTCACTTTCCCGCCAAGAACAATAACTTTATAGGTATATCAAACTAGTTGGCACTGACAAATAATCTAAGTCGATATCTAACACATCAAAAAAAAAGTTATTGCAGATAAGTCGCGGGGTTTTGCAGACGTGCCTATGCTCAAAAAAATGATACACCAATACGCTCAAAGGTTACTAAAGCAAGGTTGTAACAAAACGCAGAGAGGCCTGTTCGAAGGGCCGTTTGTTAAATATTAAACCGATGGATGCTCGGTTTATGCGAGATCTGGCACATTACAGTAAAAGTTAAACATTGTTATTATTGCAGTAACTAATGTTGTTTAAGCAACTTTATAGCTAACAAAGTAAATAAATATTTAAATTAAATACATATATACTTTCTGACAACTTTATATGTTGATTGTATATCTTTTTTCAATAAATAAACAACTATTTAGTTCCCAAATAAGTACCATTAGAAACTTGTGTTATGAATACTAATAACGGATAAATATGCATACATACAATTTTTAAACCAATTTTATGGAAATGGAACCTTCGACCTCTGGAGTGTAGTGCAGGTATACTGACCTCCAAGCTACCTACATACATACAAACATTTACATTCATGCCAGTTTCCCCGAAGGGGTAGGCAGAGGCAAATTATACGCCTACACTTTGTCAATGAAATAGTTGTTTCCATGTAATAGGTATCGAGCCTATTGCCGCTCACCGGGCACTGTCATGTTAGCCAGAGCCTCGTCCGTTAATCGGCAGGTGCACTACTTGCAGGTGAGGTTGACTTGGGCTTCTCAGGTCTTAGTAGGATCCTTCCTAAGTATAATTCAGCCGAATTTTGTTAGACCTGTGAGCAGACCCTAGGTCTTAAGCAGAAGTCTAGGGCATTACCGATATAATGCTATTATGGTGTTGACGCTCCTCATACATTGAGGAGCATAAGAATTTGGCTTTTCTATAAATACAAAGATACCTAGACATCTTAAATTTTGTATGTACCAAAATCACAGACAGTCGGAGTTGTAACGAACGAACGAAACGCAATGAAACCGAACTAAAATCCAATAAAACCTCACCACTTCCAAACTTCTTCCAAACTTGATCCACTACTCGCGGAACGCCCCACTTAGACGAAACCACAGCGATATGTGCGTCTCGCTCTATCACTTGAAATAGTTCGAATGCAAAACGAGATAGCGGTTATAAATTCACGTGCATTGTTATGATAGTTTTGAAATTCGAACGCGAGACGGCTAAAATGGAACTCGCTTGTAGAGAATTTTCAACTTAGCGTTTCGCACTTTAAGGTATGAAATAGAACTTTATTGTCGGGATTAAAGCTGTTTAGAAATGGATAGCAGAAGGAATTGAGCAACATTTTTACGCGAGCGATTTGCCATCCTAAGGTGCTGGCGTAAGAGCTATAGTGGCGTAAAAATAACTAACTTAAGACGTTCTCAAAAAAAATACGCGCGCGCTAGTTTATTCTCTATCGACGTCTTGCACAAGATGGCGGTGGCTAGAGGCGTTCGAATTTTGAATTTCTCGGAGGAATAAGGTGGGGTAGAGCGCTTAGTTATGGTAACACTACGGGTAACGTTTTGACAGCTCGGCGCTAGAGCGCTGCAGTAGTATTTTGTATAGGGATCGTCTAGCGGAAACACTTGATGAAATGTGTATTGTGCTTCTTATCATTTTATTTTTTTTGTAAGTTAATGGCTATATTAACATTATTTAAACTTATGTAACTGAATTATTAGTTGAAATATAAAATTATACAACAATTTATAAGTATAGTAGTTAAAATGAGTGGCCTTATCGCTTGGTGTGATATCGGCCCCATTGCATATTTTGATAAAACAAAGGTACTTATTTTTTCAAAACTAGTTAAGGTGTTTTTATTAAACCTTTATACGAAACTTTTTTATGAATAGTCTAGTCTGATCATATGATATTTGAAAAAATCAATATTCAAAGCTGGTATTTCGTTTTGAAACTCTACCAACTCTACTTAATTTTTTTTTCTAATTACTTCCTTGAGGTCTACAGATACGAACGGAAATATATTACTAATGAATAGGCAAAGGAAACACATCGCAAACTACTTTTCCCAAATCAAACATTCGTCAAAAAACATTTGTCATTAAAACATTTGTCAAAAAACACTTGTCAAATAAAAATTTTTTCACTATCTTACAATTCGCAAAAGTTTTTTTTAGTTGTATAACAATTAAGTAGGTCATGTCTCAATTTACAACTGTAGAGTTGTAAATTATGCTATATTATAAGTAAGTAAAGCGTCATACTGGCTTGAACTGCGATCACCAACCCACCTGCCCAGCGTGTTGATTATGGGCAATAGAGAGACTTGACAAATTAAATGAAAAGATATTTCGACAAGATCTGCAAAAGAATTATTTCGAAAAAATGAAGCAAAGCTAAATTTGGCGATAAATATTTTGCTTAACGGCAGTACACCATTAGAAACTTAGAATTGTAGAGATTTGCTTTTATTAATATTAATTTATGTTCGCCAGAGCCTCGTCCGTTGATGCAGCACTTGCAGGTGAGGTTGGCCTGGGCTCCATAGGTCTTGATAAGATCCCTATATACCTAATTACCATTAATTTTACAAAAATAAGTTATATTCTGTGCTTATAAAGTAATAATATAATTTTAATGTGCTGATTTTTGTAAAGTACTTATTACCTTTACCCACCTTTGACTTATTTGATATTGGATAAAACTAGTCTTAAAACTAGATACAACTACAATCGTAAAAGCATTGACTCTCGAAAGTTCTCAAGACATATTGACAAAAATAACCCTTCTTAAATTTCTTTTTACTTCACCATTTCACATTACAAAAAAACTTAAAAAACTAGTTAAAACCAGTGATAACCGGATTGGACCGTCTTTAAAAATACGCCGTGAGAGTTTTTTTTAAAAACTTTTTTGTGTGTCATTTTACGTTTATGTAGGGTAGATTAGGGCTTACTTTTGCATTGAAAGTTGTAACTTGACCACCCTTCTTTTTCTTGAGAACCTGTCGTGTAGTAAAACAGGTAGGTACATCATAGTTGTAATAGAAAATTTGGAAACAAGACGTCTTGAGTAGAAATTGTGTTTAACAAGTATTTCTTAGTGATACATTTTGATAATCCCTAATTTGAAACCAAGATGTACAAACTAGTATCAATAGAACTTTTGAAAGCATTGTGATATTGGAAAATTTTATTTCTGGCAAAAAATCTTCGATAGCTTGATTAGGTTTAATTTTGCGTCCATTTGCAGTCGACATTGTGCAGTGCAGTGTAATATTGTTTGAAAACC
This sequence comes from Musotima nitidalis, assembly GCA_949126915.1. NCBI lineage: Eukaryota > Metazoa > Arthropoda > Insecta > Lepidoptera > Crambidae > Musotima > Musotima nitidalis. Next base: position 9,100,634 of record OX421439.1, on the reverse strand, counting down.
GCAGTGGTATAAAGTTACTGTCCAGTAAATTGTCTAAAGGTCCTAGAAAATCCGAAAAGTAGGTTTTGGAGACATTACAATCACAGGTTCAAGAATAATATAATATAATTTACATCTCTATTGTTGTAAACTGAGACATGATCTACTTATTTGTTATATAACTAACAAGAACTGTTGCAAATTGTAAGATAGCGAAAAATTGTTTTGACAAAGAGCACTGTTATGTTAGCCAGAGCCTCGTCCGTTGATCGACAGGTGCACCATTTGCAGTTGAGGTTGGCTTTGGCTCCTTAGGTCTCGGTAGGATCCTTATACACCTCACGCATTATAAATGATACCTTTGTTTTTCTAACGTATTTTTATGAAAGATTATTAGAAGCTAGGATGGAATAAAAAGCTTTAAAAATGCGTTCATGTCTCCTGGCAGTCGTCCGCCATCTCTGTAATCAAGTGCATAAATTGATTTTACATGTTATCATAAATTATGATTATCAGTAAATGTATACAAGTAAATAAAATGTAAATTTTATTAGAAGATACTGAAATAGTGATATATTCTCAAATTCTGATCCCGGCAGTCACAAATAGCAAGACAGCAAATAAACAATAAGAACTTTTTATGTAAAATTAAGATACGATTTAATTACAATAATTGTTATTAAATTTAAATTCAAAACTATTTATTCAAGTTTTGCTCTTATGAAGGTCAAAACTTAAAAACTAGTGTGCCCATTAGCTGCGGGCGGGAGCTTGATCGTAAAAGAACGGGCAAGAAAATCGTCAAGGTTAGTTTTTTCTCCCGCCAGTTACAAGAAAATGTACTTAGTAGTGAAACAATTTGACAAGTCTACAAAATTACATTTAGCTACGTGTTATTTTGTAAATAAGTACGTACATACTTAGTACAAATATTTTTAATCAAAATACACAGACGTTTATAAAGAGCCTAGTACATCCTTATATCTAATAACTTTAACCTACATACCTTAGTAACTTGTTAACTTAGAACAAACTAACATAAACACAGCATTTACCCTTAAATGGCCGGTTTCCAAAATACTCGGTGACCAAAACAATCTGTTTTATTGAGGGCCCAGCCACTGACCGCCCTTGACCGGGGTCACTGACTGGCTGACTGTAATAATCGTATATTGTTGTCCTTGTTGAAATCACAGTTTAAAAATATGCGAATCTGTTGTTCAGCAATGAAGCCTAAATAAATTTAAATTAACAATAAAACGAAAGCTGTCTGCATACTATTTTATCAAAGACTATATGGAAGATAAAAATGCTTGGCATTAAACTGCCGTTTCATACAGGCTATTCTGCTATGAATGACTTAAAACATGAATATTGTTAATGTTATATTATATTGCATTGTATAGCTTCACAGACAAATGAAGATTGGAATTCAAGTACCAAACATGAATATTGTTAATGTTATGTTGCATTGTATAGCTTCACAGACAAATGAAGGTTTTATTTAATTCAAGTATGTGTACGTAAGCATAGCGTGTGGTTTATTGCCAGTTCTTCTTATACTGGCACTTAGATTCACTTACATTTAACTATATTTTAAATTGTTTTATTTTATAAAAATGTATCTAAGCTTCGTGATTTCAGTGTAATAATATTTCGATTGTTTTATATTTACATTTAATTTTGAAGATTTCAAGTCTATGTAATTAATAGTTTATAAAATAAATAATTTTTGACTTTGACTTTAAGATGGTGGCCTTCACCACATGGGCGTATCTACTAATGGGTACTTTTTTCTCAATTGAAAGGTCTAAGTTTTCCGGTACTTGAATATTTCGAAAACTTATTCTCCAATAATTTATTAATTCATTGTTAAATGTTAATTCACTTAAGGAAAGGCTTTTAAATAATTGCGCAAGGGACCCCACAAACACAGGAATTATTTTCGCTCGTTTTGAGTGATATCAAAATCAAAAGTCATTTATTCAAGTTTGGCTCAATAGAGCTCTTATGAATTTCATAGTTATAAACTAACGCGCCCATTCACTGTATCCCTTAATCGTAAAAAAACAGGTAAGATAATCGTCAAGGTTGGATTTTTCTCCCGCCAGGTATAATAAAAATATTTAATATCAGAACAACAAAAACTTGTGTTCTGCAGTCACAAGATTTAAAACACAATATATCAAAAATTGAAGATTCACTGTGTAAAGGCAAAACAAATGTCTTGATGAAATCTCGTCGACTTTTTAGAATTACAGTTGAGCGGGAATTGACACGTAGATTCTTTTTACCATCACTTGTCTATAATGTTTTTCCGCAAAGTAACGTAACTTAAGTGATATTAGTATATTGTTGCAAAACACAGTTTACAAATACGAAAATATATTGGCTGCTTGAGTACCTACGAGTTAAGAGGAGTGGCGAAAGAATAAACGATAATTACACTTTATTTAACAAAAAATGTAGTAGTTTGAAAATTCTTTATTGTACACCAAAATAAAGATATACACATATGGTATACGAATATGTGGTGTATGAGGAACCTACCAAGACCTGAGGAGCCCCAATCAACCTCACCTGCAAATGTGCACCTGCCGATCAACGGACGAGGCTCTGGCAAACATAAAAGTTCCCGGTAAGCGGCTATAGGCTCGCCACCTATTACGTGGGACCGACAATATGATTGGCAAAATGTGGGCGTATAATATACCTCTGCTTACCCCTTCGCGAAAAACTCAAAAGTCCCGACTCAAAAAAGAGTTAGAACTTTAGTAATATAAAATATATTTTTCTCCCGCTCTTTTAACTTCACTTTACCTAATCTTTATTTTTCGATTTAATTCCTGATATTTTTCAGACAAGCACGTTGCCTCGGCGTTTTTGGACTACTAAGTAAATAAAGTGGAATTCGATTTCAAATTGAATTTTTATTAATTTAAATGTTTTTTGCTTGTCACGTGAAAATAAAGTATACCTAATTAACTTTTTCTATCTGTACTTAGTACTATTTGTTATAGATTTCACTATTCATTCATTCATAAATTGTCATTAAAAAAGTAATTTATTAAGTGTATTGAAAAGCGATTTAAATGAAATATCATTTATTGACGGTAATAATAAATGAAAAAATATATTTAAATACATATAAAAAATGTAAAAATATATTTATTTCAGGTAAATATTAGGTCGGGGAAAAAGTCTTTTCGCATAACGTAGGTATAAACTTATTATAAAATTTTTTTGACTGTACTATTTGTATCTGGCTGGTTTTGGTAACATTAAAAAGGTTCCATTATAAAGAAAAGAAAAAAATTAAAAAAAGTTGTTTCCCGCTATTTTTCATTTGTTTTTCTCTCCGTAAAAATGAGTGAATCTAATGAAGAAATTCGATACATTTTAAAATTGTATTATAAAAAAGGCAAAAATGCAACTCAAGCAATGAAAAAAATTTGTGATGTTTATGGACCCGATGCAGTGACAGTAAGAGTAGCACAAATTTGGTTCAAACGTTTTCAGTCCGGAAATTTCGATGTTAAAGATGCACCTCGCTCTGGTCGCCCTGTTACGAATAAAATGGACGCCATTTTTGAAAGAGTGGAGCAAGATCGGCATATTAGTAGTTACGATGTAGCTGAAGAACTGGGAATTGACCACAAAACAGTTTTGACCCATTTGAAGAAAGCTGGTTATACAAAAAAGCTCGATATTTGGGTGCCACACTAGCTGACTCAAAGAAACTTAATGAACCGTGTACTCATTTGCGATTCATTATTGAGACGTAATGAAACCGAGCCGTTTTTGAAGAGATTGATAACTGGCGATGAAAAGTGGTTCACGTACGACAAGAACGTGCGAAAAAGGTCGTGGTCGAAAGTTGGCCAGGCTTCACAGACTGTGGCCAAACCTGGCCTAACACGAAATAAGGGGATGCTGTGTGTATGGTAGGATTGGAAGGGCATTGTTTATTATGAGCTTTTACCGCCCAGCAAAACCATCGATTCTGATCTTTACTGCCAGCAACTGATGAGATTAAAGGAAGCAGTCGAGAGAAAACGGCCGGAATTGATCAACAGGAAGGGTGTGGTCTTTCATTACGATAACGCTAGACCACACACATCTTTAGCCACTCAGCAAAAATTAAGAGAGTTCGACTGGGAGGTCCTAGTGCATCCACCATATAGCCCTGACCTTGCGCCTTCAGATTTTCACCTGTTTCGGTCTCTGCAGAATTCTTTAGGTTCTGTAAGGTTGACCTCAAGAGAGGACTGCCAAAACTATTTGTCCCGTTTTTTTGATCAGAAGTCCCAAAGTTTCTACAGTAACGGGATAATGTCTCTGCCCACAAAATGGCAGAAAGTTATTCAACAAAACGGTACATATATATTGTAAATAAATGTAAATAAACTTTGAAAAAAATGTCTTGACTTTTCATACAAAAATACGAAAAGACTTTTTCCCCAACCTATTATATACAGTTAAGTTGCCGGAGCTTCTTAAAAAGTAGTCAAAAGACACTTATGTAGGGAACGCCTCGCTCTTTCTAAGTAAACATGACAATTTTAATTTACATAATATATCATATGAATAAATCCAGATTCAAATATTTCAGCTTCCTAAAAATGTTTAAATAAAGAAAAGTAATTTATTTCAATTATTATGTGTATATTTAAACTTTTATTATAAATGTTGATAAGATATATATAATTCTTAATGTAAAAACCAGTGTTTGAGTAAGAATATTTTATTATTATTACTATATTATTTCATTTAAACTCAGTATATGCCGTGGCATCATTTAGATGCTTCAGTATGTACAAGTATGCCATTTAGAGTTATTTAAACATGTAGATTCATAAAATTATTTTATACTTATGATTTGCATTGTACATAATTCTGCATAAAAATAAATTATTAATAAAAACATTTTGTGTTTCTAATAACAAGCCAGCTAGAAGATATTTCTTTTTGGAACAAGCTGTGCCATGTACCCAATGTTTTTTAGTTTTAAGCTTTTCTGTGTATACTAATAACTGTCTTAATAATAATTATAATTAACAAAGTTCAATGAAATCTCTGTCACCTAAACAGAGCTATTCTGCCCGTATATCAGGAGTCAGCGGCTTGTCACAATTTGTTGCGACAAGCGAGCTTAATTTTTTTAAATACAGCTCGCTCGTAGAACAAAAGAATTCATAATTTGGAATTATGAAGAAAAAATATAGGTATTATGCTACGACTTTTTATTTAATTCAAATTGATTTTAGACAACTTTGGCTTCTGACCCTTTCTAAACAGCGAATTACTGTTAAAGTTCTTGATATGCCTTAAATAAACAAACATATATACATTCACGCCTGTGTCCCCAAAGAGGTATGTATAGGCATATAATACGCCCACAATTCGCCACTTATAGAGTTTGTCCCACGTAATAGGTGGCGAGCCTATTAAAAGAAATAAATAAATATGATACACTGTTTCAGTACAAATAAACATAGTAAGCACACAGAAAAAAAAACGATTAAATTTACACATGCAAAAAACAACCTTTAAACATGTGCTGAAACGGTGTCCACTCAGCACACTGTCGGACACCACAGGATGTCACGACGCTGATGTTCCGTGGACACCTAGACATGAAGATATTGCAGCTTTACGTAGGTGCAGCACTTGCAGGTGAAGTTGGCTTGGGATCCTTAGATCTTGGTAGAATCCCTATACACCCTATATAAAATAAACGAACATTACTAAAAAGGCTTCCCCTATACCTGTCCGGAAACTCCAAAGCCCCTTTTACCCGAACAAAACACATACCCCTATTCAATATTAGGTAAGTAAGTAATGAATTAATAATAAACCGGCACCATCACTCCCTTAGCTATCGCTTTTCGTAGGAAATGAACCAGAGATAAGAACTCAAGACGTCTACAAGAGTAATGTTTCCCCTCCCGAGAGGGAAGTGGGGAGGTGGGGTCCTAAAAGGGCTTATCACAAAAGGTATCGGAGAACCCCCTCGCGACCCTCTTTATAGAATTTTCGGGCGGGTGGGGGACCCCCTTTTTGCGACGTACATTTTCATTTCCTTCATCTTTCTCTGCTTTCGAGGCGTGCAGGGTTGTAGTAAGGGTATTGTTTTGGTGTTGGATTTATTTTTAATTGCAATAATACATGATCAAAGCCAAAGCCATGTATTCTGCTATATATCTATATCTGCTATATGCTACAACAAGAGACATTACCTAAATATTATTTTGGTGTTATACATGCTGGAAAAAGTATCATACAATGAAATTCGCGCAACAGACCGCGATTCTTAGTGGCCTAAGCGTGCTGTCGTCATTTTCAGACATAACGCTTAAAACCTCTAAGATAATCATTATGCTGTAAGCCTTTAAAACATTTGAGTTCCTAACGATATGTTGTTGCTAGTTAAATGTGTTAAAAGTTGTTTTTTTTTTCAAAGTATGTTGATTGGTAACTACCTAAGTTATAAGTGAATCCTCGTTTTCGTTTAGAACGTTATTTATATTCTTTAGCTAAAACTAAAAACTTGAACAAACATTTCTATTGTACTGTAGCTATATTTGAGATTTATAATTAAGATAAAGTGAGGAAATATGGACAAGCGAAATGTAGCTTATCTCATATCAAGATGAAAGGCATTCAGGTCTTAATTTACTGCACAAACCCATTAGTGCGGATAGGTGAAAGCAGATGTCGTCCTGCTATAAAGACGTTTTCAAGCCGCCTTACAGGCCATTTAACTTAGCTGGACACCTCATACAATGGCATTCGGGACCAACGGCTCATTGAGTCATCCGAAACAGGAAAATGCCCCACAAATGGTCATTCATCCATGCCCTGACCTCTTGTCAACTCTGCTACGTAGCTACGAGCGCTTCTATCGAGTGCAAGGTTAAGATATAAAGTTATTGATTCCGAATACTTTGCGGAAAACCATTGTAATAAGCAAGTGAAGCTATAAAATAACTTTGTGACAATTCCTGCGCAACTGTAATCTCCTAAAATCGAGAAAAAACTCAAAACGACACGTATTTTTTATCTCTATCTTGCCTGTTTATACATATAAGTGTATTCTTTGATTATTTAGTGCGTTAATACTAAAGAAAATAGGTAGGTACAAATAAGAAAGTCCCAACTCCCAAGTGCGCCCCTGCATCCAATTCCCGTCTTACAGCCAGCCTTCCCCCCCGCAAACCGCACCCCGCGCCCCGCACTTCGTTAACTTCCATACTTTGTAATATGCAAATGCGACGTCTGGGGATGCGGCGCTAGGCATCTTAAAATGAATTAATGGCACAGGTGACTTGAGGGGACCTACACTGGGAGGGGCGGTTTTGGTAACTATATGCTTAGCTATAGTATAAGTTTCTAAATAGGTGTAATGTTTGAATTTTAAAGTAAGGAAGAGCTTCAAAATAGTGAGAAAAGAAAACAATTCTGGTGAAATTTACTAGATTTTTGTGAGTAGGTAAGAGAATATGAGGTAAAATTAACTAGATTATTTCAGGTGTTATATATAGTATGTGTATTATCAAGGGGATCCCTTTCGTTGACACAATGTGCTTATTCCTAAAATTGTTTGGCATATTTCTTTTTTACTATCAAAAAGTAATGGTTGTGAATCGCTCCTGAGGTCGAGTGTTCGATTTCCACATAAAGCAAATCTTTGTATAAATAAACATGAATATTTGTTCTCGTTTGGGTGTATTCGTATGTATATTAAGTATATATTTACAAAATAGAAAATCCGTATGTAATATATAATTTTTATTAAAAAATACGTTAACTAGAAGACTAATTCAGTATAAACTATAATTATATTCTCAAAATTCCCACACATTCAATACAAAAAAAACAAGTTTTTTAAACTAGTTTACATGTCGGATTGAAGTAACAATGTAGAGAAGAGCTATTTCAATATAGATATCATTGTAACACCCTATTTTAAAGAAATCTGACAATGATAGTATCAACTATGGTTGTAAAACGAGAAATATTTCAACTATTTTATTTCGAAAGTTGTTTTTTCGCTGCCGTGTGAAATTCAGGATAGTAATCGTTTTTCGATACGTAGAAATATATTTATTAACTGGTGTCCGCGACTTTGCATAATATTATCTGAAGTAGGTTTGTACCTACTTCAGGTAATATTTTTTAACATTATAGCCTAGTTTTTACATACACACATAATATAATTTGGCTCTGGCGAACATAAAAGTTCCCGGTAAGCGACAATAGGCTAATGAGTGGGTATAATTTGCCTCTGCCTACCTCTTCGGGGAAACATTTTATGTATGTTATCTTTAATGCTACAAAGTCCAAGCCGTCTATTTATCATTACATAAATATTGGACAAAACTATCAGACAATAATTAATGGAAGGAGAGAGGGGAGGGAGGGGAAGTGAGGGTTTGGCGGGAAATGAAAAGGGTCCGGCGGGAAAATATTGTTTTATTCTTATAAATGAGAAATGTTTCCGATTTTATCTTTTTGTGTGAGTGTGAACAGCTACTGTGGGTAGTTTGAATATTACTTTTGTTCAACGATATTCATTTTACACTGGTAACACTACGTTCTGTGAAAAGTTTTTTTTTCATTGGCTTCATGCGTTTAGCTCATTTAGCCACTGTCAAGTAAATGATATATTAATAATAGTAATGATAGAGTAATGATAGAATGAGTGGTGATAAAGATGACAAATGAGATGCTCTAGCCTAACACCCTTAAATCCTCAGTAAAGATGTGGAACTATACTGAGATCTCACCTGGACTTCTTGAGAGAATTTGAAAAGTTATGTTGCACTGTTTTGTTTCATTTACCAACACTCATGTATGTTCACAAACAGTTAACGGTTAATAATCCACCGTTATTACACATTAATGTTCGAAATACGAGTATCACAAGTTTTAGGAAATTAAACAAATCTGCAAACATGACGCTTCACTTTCCCGCCAAGCAACAATGCATTTATGGTTATACCATGTTTTGACACTGGTAAATACTCTAAACAAATGAGTCCATATTCAAGGGGCAAAAAAATTTCTTACATATTTTGGAATAAGGTTATACTTATATGTCGACCAAAAATAAGGTTTCTCTATCGAATAAATGTTTGACAGTTATTTTGTATGAGAAAAAAGAAGAAAAGTATTGTTTGTACTATTTTACGCACCATTTTTATGATCCCTTCTAGAAAATTCTTCTGTGTTATGGAACAGGCAGACATTTTTTTTTTGTTTAAGTGCTGATTGCGTGTTGCTCAAGAAAGGAGAGGAGATAGAAGATACAAGCAATTTTCAGATGTGACAGACAAGTCTAGTTATTTTAATATTACAAAACTGGTAATGTATTGTTATCCGTATTTGTTTACATACAAATACGGATAAATAAATATTTTGTGACTATTACACTAATTATTTAGCTCCCAGATAAGTATTATTAAGCACTTGTGTTATGGATTTTAAATAACGGATAAAATTTTTTTTTATTTCATGGGAAAACGCCCAAAACCTGAAAAAATATTCATGTTTATACACCCAAAGATTTGTCCTGTGCGGGAATCGAACCCACGACCTCAAGAGCGGAGTTCGGATATACCCGCCACCACGCCATATTAGTATGAGAGTCGTCTGGTATGTCTTCCTCGAAAGTGCCCCTGTGAAATTCCTACGCAACACCCTCATACTGCGAACATTAAAATATTTACTACCCTGTATTAGGCGTGTATTAGTATAGTTTGCTGTGATGTTAGTTTAGTTGTCTCTTGTACTTGGGTACAAACGGCATAAGATCTGTTTTAACACTTTGATGTTTCCTTGCACTTTTTTATGTTTATCCAGAAACCCCCTTTAATTCAAGTACCAAACCAATGGATATATTTAAAAGATAGCCTGTGAGTTTCTTACTAGTTCTTCTTACAGAGCGGTGGCACGAAACAGGCACTTAGATTCACTTACACTTAATTATTTTTTATTTTCAATTGTTTTGTTGCATGTAAGTGAATCTAAGCTTCATGATTTAGTGTAATAATATTTCGATTTTTTTTAAATATTTTAATTATGACGTTTTCAAGTACTATGTATAATAGTTTATGAAATAAATATTTTTTTTACTTTTACTTTACTTTAAGCACCAATTTAATTTTGTTTCACATGACAGACAGATGACTTAATTTTTCAGGTAAAAATAAAAAGCTTTAATTGTGGTTTTTCATGTATTCACAATGTGATATGCTTCATTTAAATTTGGGCTCCAATGAAGTTTTTCTGAATGTCTATTTTACTATGAACTAACGGGCCCATTTACCACGGGTAAGTGAATCAAAGAATTGAACAAGTTATGTCTAATAATATACTGTCACTACCCGTTCATCATCTCAGCCCATAAACGTCCCACTACTGAGCACGAGCCTCCTCTCACATACCAAGGTGCGAGGGTATTGGGTCTTACTCCACCACGCAGACCCAGTGCGGATTGGCGGAGGCAGGTGTATGGCGTCCTGCTGTTAGAATTTATCAAGCCGCCCATTAGGCCTCTAACATGGCTTAACGACTACCACATTTAGTGATAACCGGGACCAACGGCTTAACGTGCCTTCCGAAGCACGGAAGCGCTCGATATCAAATGCCACACAAACGGTCACCCATCCAAGGACTGACCTCTGTAAACTCTGCTGTACTTCGGTGATCGTTTCCGACCACCGAGCACCGCAGAGCTACGAGCGCTTTCACTACCCGTTAGTTTATAGTAAAATAGACATTCAGAAAAACTTCATTGGAGCCCAATTTTACATAAATCATATCACATTTATGTATCGCGGAGTTTTTACGTCTTTTATTACTTTTTACCCAAAAATAAAGATTGTTAATTTCTATTTCATTTTACGAGTTAATAATTAAAACTGAGATGAGAGGGGCTGGCCACTATTATAGGCAGGTACTATACGGCAACATATTGAACACGTTAAATGTATAAAGTATAAATAATCTGTAAGTTTCTTCATGATACTAAAGTCTTATTCTGAAGGCACCTACAAAATTAATTATATTAAAATAACTTTCAGCCCCAAGATAGTGTACCGCTCTACCATAACAATTTTAATGAAATCTTGTTAAGCCCCGAGAAACTGGCATAGTAGGGGAGGCTGGGGCGCGGGAAGCCCGTATAAAATTACATCAGCTATTCCTATAAGACGTTTCAGTATAATGTAAATTTAATTTATGTACAATTTGAGACGTGTGTTGATGTTATCTATTGTTTAATAGTTTTTCATATGTATTGAAATACATATATACATAAATAGTATCACGCCTATTTCCCCGAAGAGATAGGCAGAGACATAATACACGCCCACATTTCGCCACTATAATTTTGGTCCCACGTAATAGGTGGCAAGCCTATTGCTGCTTACAGACACGCTTAACGCCAGAGCCTCGTCCGTTAATCGGCAGGTGCAACACTTGCAGGTGAGGTTGGCTTGGGCTCCTTAGATCTTGATAGGACACTCACATTTATATAATACATATACAAATACATAGGTATTGTAAATAAAACAAATCTTGGAGCGCCATTGGACATCAAATTGGCATAAAACTCGTCACGATTCGGTCTAATATTATGAAATTGGCTCTATAAGTTATCTGTTTTTTTTACTTAAAAACAAGTAAACCATATTAACGAAATTTCCTGAAACTAAAAGAAAGAACAAAATATAATTTATATTCCAAAAGAAGTGTTTTACGTAACCAAATAAGAAAACTAGCGCTAGTTAATCATAATAATATGTCTCTTCTTCAAGACAGTGTTCCGCTTTAACATAACAATTATAATGAAATCTAGTTAATTCCCAAGTAACTGGAGTATGGAAGGGGAGACTGGGGCGCGGTACAGAAAACAGCTATTCGTATTATTATTAGCTACACCAAAGACGTTTCTGTGTAATCTGAATTTAATTAATGGGGAATTCGCGTCTTCATGGAATAAACCTACGTATGTCTCATACTAGCGTATTTTTATTGAAATTTATTATAATTGTCGTTTAATAAAAACATTTGTTGTTATATACACAGGCGAATAGGGTTCCTACCAACATCCAAGGAGCCCAAGCCAACCTCACCTGCAATTGATGCACCTGCCGATCAATGGACGTGGCTCTGGCGAACATAACAGTGGGCCCGGTAAGCGGCAATAGGCTCGCCCCCTATTACGTGGGCCCAACTATAGAATTGGCGAATTGTGGGCGTATAATATGCCTCTGCCTACCCATTCGGGGAAATAGGCGTGAATTTATGTATATATGTAAATAATCCTATTAAGGGCAACTTGTTTATTTTTTAAATAATTATTTTTTATCCCGACCTTCTGAATATTTATATTTTATAACTTTAAAGTCAATGTTTTGTTAATATTGGCTCAGATCACCTCTGATCAGAATGATGATTAGAATCACCTGCGCGTTGCTGACCTTTAAAGGGTGCTTAAAACAGGATTCCCCATAGATTATTTTTTTTAATTATCCGTACAATACACTATAAAGCAACTTCTTGATGGCATACAAAAATAATATTTCACCATGGACATGTTATTATTTAGATTTCTATGTATTTAACTTAGTTTGTGATAGTTACAAGTTTCTTCGGCTATTTTGTCTATCTTTGCAAAAATATCTTCAGAACCAGAAAGCGTAGAAGAAGACGACCTTCCACCCAATAAACCGATAATCTTTTCCAAGCAGCGAGAAGTCATTAAAAACAGGTGAACGCTGATTGATAGACGCTGAAAACAAATGAGGAGACAGAACCGGCCTGTTTAGCAGAGGATTTTTAGTAGCTGACAGAGTAATGATGTTGCCTAGGTGTTGAGAGGTTGATGATGTTGCCTAGGTGCTGAGATGTTGCCTACGTGCTGAGAGGGTGATGATGTTGCCTAGGTGCTAAGATGTTGCCTACGTGCTGAGAGAATGATGGTTTTGCATAGGTGCTGAGAAAAAGATGATATTGCGTGGGTGCTAAGAGGGAGATGGTGTTGTCTAGATGCTGAGAGGTTGAAGATTTTGCCCGGGTGCTGAGAGGGAAATTATATTTCGTAGATGCTGAGAGGGTGATGATTCTGCCTAGGTGCTGAGAGGACGATGATGTTGCCTAGGTGTAGAAAGGTGATTAGTTTCAATTATTATATAAATTAATAAAATAAATAAATATTCTCTTACAATCACACCAATTATTTAGTTCCAATATAAGTATCATTAAGAACTTGTGTTATGGATACTAAACAACGGATAAACATACATAAATACTTTTTTTTTTTTTGTAAGTACATACTTAAGATACATAGGAGAACACCCAGACCAGAACAAATATTCATGTTCATGCACACAAAGATTTGTCCTGTGTGGGAATCGAACCCACGACCTCTCGAGTAAAGTGCAGGTATACTGACCTACACGCCATATCGGTCGTCAAGTCGAAGTTATATATCCTAAAGATCTCTGTCATATCGACGCTACAGTTTGATACGGAAACTAAACTGTTTCGCTGCGTACCGTACAAGCTAGTACAACACTCATATGAGTCATAACTATGTGACGACCGATATGGCGTTGAAGTCAGTATACCTGCATTTTGCTCCGAAGATCGTTTGTTCTAACATGCATTAATATAAATAGAATTTGAAGTTGTGTTTACAAAAAAAGTAAATTTGTGAACGTTTTTAGTATCTAAAGAACTCCGGGACAGTCGGCACCTATTACGTGGGGCCAACTATTAATTGGCGAAATATGCTTCTGCATGTATGTATGCATGCCAAGTTCTTACTGATACCAATCAAGAAACTTGATGATTGGTGTGTTATTATTTGAAGTAGGTACCTATATATTTCGAGATCAGAACTGAATAAAGTACTTTCAATTAAGTAGCATAATAATTATCACTCAACTCCGCCAAGGCTCCTCCCTTTCTCAGTGCCAAGAAAATCAATACACTTTCTTACATACATGTATCTTAATTCATATACCGATGTACATACAGTTATTTATTCACCCCAGAGTCGCGAAAATAGAGACCTCGCGGGGGTTTCCCCCACAAACGGGTTAGGGAGGGGCGTGAAACGGGCGCAAAAAGGGTGGTGAGAGCGACCCTGCCACCTGAGATATCGTCAAGACGGCACTCAAAATTTCGCTTACGTAATGTTGAGATGTAGTTTTGAATTAATTAGTTTTAGTTTTACAACTGTTAGTTAGTAAGTGCTATAAATTTGAGATGTGTTGGATTTTAGTTATTGGAGGATAGGTACTGAGTAACAGTCCTGGTTAGGAAGATTGCTCCAGTTTAATTAATTACTGGACCTATATTAATTGGACGATATTTACTTTGTCACTGTCTTATAATTATAATATATCTCTTTTATTTTATTATTGTTTTATTGATAGGACTACACTTCAACTATATTATATCGCATTGTATAGCTTTACAGACAAATAAAGATTGTGATTGAAGTAACAAACCAACGGATAAAATAAAAAAGATAAATTAAAGCCCTTGAACAGATCTTCTTACTGAGCGGTGGCTCTGAACTGGCACTTTCATTCACTTACCTACACTTAACAATTTATTGTTTTTTAATTGGTTTGTTGCATACAAGTGAATCTAAGCTTTCGATTTGATTTGATTTCGATTGTTTCTATATTTTATTATCTTTTTGAATAGCTTATGAAATTAAAGTTTTTAAAGTTTGAAATATTTTTATGACCTCGATAATATACGTACATATTTTATAATGTACCGGTGTACATTATAAATATATTCCTGCCGATTAATAGACGAGGCTCTGGTGAACATAACAGTGCCTGGTAAGCGGCAATAGGCTCGCCACCTATAACGTGGCACCAATGTGCCCCTGCCTAGCACTTCGGGAAAACAGGCGTGAATGTATGTGTGTATTTTATAAAAATACAATTATTTTCAGGAAGAATTTAATTTCATATTGTATTATAGTAATAATCCCAAGGCAGTCCACTGCTGAACATGCTGAGCATTTTTTGTAAAGTAAGAAAAATACCGGACAAATCTTTGTGTGCATGAACATGAATATTTGTACTGGTCTGGGTGTTTTTTTATTTATTTATCCTTTGTTTAGTATAATATAGTTTTTTTAGTTATAGTATAATATATTAGTATAGTATATATATTAGTATAAGTATAGTATAAGTTAGTATATAATATATATATATATATATATATATATATATATATATTAGTATATAATAATTATTAGTTTAGTATAATTGTAGTTTTTTTTATTTATCCTTTGTTTAGTATCTATAACTCAAGTTTTTAATGATACTTATCTTGGAACTAAATATTTGGTGTAATTGTCAGAAAATATTAATATTTAAATATTCATTCATTATTCATCTTGTAACTGGATATTGAACGTAACGTTTTCTATACATATAATTAAAATTCAATATCATTTATTGCATGTCACATGAAAGGAGGTTGTTACAAATATGAACAGATACAATGTAACGCCCTGTAAGGACAAAGCAACATAACAAAGGGCCTACTAAGTGCCTGCGTCCTAGGTGAATTATAAAAATTTAAGACATTAACAATGAATATAATTTTATTCAATGTACTAATATTATCGACATTTGCACTTATTTTGTATCCATAACACAAGTTCTTATCTTGGTTCTTGATACTTATCTTGGAACTAAATAATTGGTGTAATTGTTAGGAAAATATTTATTTATATAGTACCTATATAGTAATTGCAATGTATAATAAAAAATAGAAAATAAAACAAAACTGCAGACATGACTCTTTAATTTACCGCCAAGAAGTCCTTTAACAATGCTAATCGGTGAATCTAAATGTGCATTTTTTCAAAAATTTACAAGGTTTAAGATGTTTGAGCAAAATAGAGATAAGATGGAGATATTATGTTTAATCAAATGCATGAAATGCAAGTTTCGGTCTGATTTATATTACATAAGCCCCTTTGGCATTTTTTCTGCACGACAAAAATTTCCAAGGGGTGTATAGGATTAACAAAGGAGCCTAAGCCAACCTCACCTACAAGTGATGCACCTGCTGATCAATGGACGAGGCTCTGGCGACAGTGGGCACGGTAAGCGGGAATAGGCTCGCCCTCTATTACGTGGGACCAACTATATAATTCGCGAAGTGTGGGCGTATAATATGCCTCTGTCTACCCGTTCGGGGAAATAGGCGTGAATTTATATATATATATTATTATGTAAAAAAATCTTATTAAGGGCAGCTTGTAAATTTTTTAAATAATTGTTTTTTATCCCGACCTTCTGAATATTTATATTTCATAACTTTAAAGTCGAATTAAAAGTCAATATTTTGTTAATCACTTCTGATGACTTCTGATCAGAATGATGATCAGAATCACCAGCGCGTTGCTGACCCTAAAGGCTCATTCTACCTAAATTTGGTGTGAACTAAAATGTGTGTCAAGGGTTTCTACCAAAATCTAGATACCAAGCTAACCTCACCTGCAAAAAGTGCGCCTGTCGATTATCTGACGAAACTCTGGCAAACATTATAATCCCCAGTAAGCGGCAATAGGCTCGTTACCTATTACGTGGGACCACAATTACAATTGACGATATGGCTAATATCCTGTCTGGTTTAACCATAGAATGATATTTCCTTCTGGGTTGCGGAGGTCAGATGGTAGTCGCTTCATGTTATAACTGTGATTTATTCAACAAAATCTCAAGCTTTTTGAAAAGATAATTTTAAGCACTGAGAACTCAAGTTGAAATGTTTGATCTCATGTGAGGTGGCTAGTTCGACGCTTCCACAGCTCATTAGTTACATGAATAAAAATATGTTAGTTAGTAACACACAAATCCCATATAAACGACCTTATTTTTTTTTTCTCTCCAATTGGCAATTTGATAAACGACCTTTGTATCTAGGTACTACAACGCAGTACAAAAAGTTGACATCTAACTTTTTCACAGACCAAGCATCCTCCTCTCATAAATCCTAATATAGTTTTATTTTTCTCGTGTGTAGTTATTGTTTATATTATATTGTCTGTTATATTTTCCCGTTAGTATTTAATTGTTAGATATTAGTATTTTTTTTTAATTACTGTTAATTTATAAGTCATGCTGTGTACACTAATTGTGGATTATTGTCTAGCCTTATTTTTTCTTTTCTTTTAATTAGTCGTACTTAATTTTTAATGATAATAATCTGTCCGTGTACCTAAATTAAAATAAAAAATTGGTTGCCTGTAAAGTCAGTATACAGGCGAAAGTTTTACGTGACAACGACTTTGAGTGGTAAAATAATTTTAATGTGAATATTCATTCGTATAGTAGAAAGAAGGATGAAATAATAGTAACAATTTAAAACATTAATTTATACAAAGAATTATATTTATGTCTATCTCTCTCGCTCTTAGGCGGGCTAACCATGCCCGAGTGGAAGGGACGCGTGCCTCTCACTCGCTCTCATTGTGACCGCATAACGTGAGCGGAGCGTAACGCAGTTTCTTGAAGTGTCACCCGGCAAACCAATTTATAAGACGTTGTCACGTCAATAAATAAATACTGATATACTACCACCGACATGATATGCCGAATAAGACTCATACTAAACACTAAAAGTACCCGCATATATAATTTCCTACATATTCCTTAATCTCGTGAACATTATACGAGCCGTGAGCTATATACAGGGTGCTATAATATATTATATCAGAAACAAATGAGTTCTGCGAGGCTCCGTAATACGACCGCGACTTAGCGCACGTACCGCCCTCCCCTCTCGCCTCCTTATAATTTAGCTCTAGGGCTGGTAAACGGCACTTTACAAGATACTAGCTTTTCATATAATAAATTAAATAAATAAATATTTTCTGACAATTACACCGATTATGTAGTTCCAAGATAAGTATCATTAATAACTTGTGTTATGGCTACTAAACAACGGATAAATTTACATAAAAAAATTTTTTGTAAATACATAGGAAAACACCCAGACCAGAACAAATATTCATGTTCATGTTAACATCGATTTGTCCTATCTGGGAATCGAACCCACGACCTCTGGAATGAAGTGTGGGTATACCGACCTCCATGCCATATCGGTCGTCACTATTATATAGAACTATTTAGTTTCTAAAAAAAAACTTAATGTTGGGCAGAATACGTGGCCATCGGCTCTAAGCAAAGTATTTTTACATGTATATGAAAAAAGAAAATGTTCTATTGGTAAGGCTGACTTCGATTAAAGCGCACATTAAGGAGAACAGGTATCGTCACCATATCAACTCGAGCCATTCATTATTTGATTGTCGGCACTGATCGAGAAAAATATGGAATTAATACAAAAACACTAGCTATATGACGCTGACTGTTTAGTACAGATGTATCGAAGACATAGCGTCGTGGTAGCGCCGACGTCCCACAGGTATAGTGCCGACGTAAGGTCGACGTAGTAGTAGCACAAACGTAGTAACGACGAAGCGCCGACGTAACGACGCCGCAGCGACAATATAGCGCTGAGGTACAAGCAGTGAGCTATATACAGGATGCTATAATTTATTATATTAGAAACAAATTAGTTCTGCGAGGCCTCTCTTGCCTCCTTTTAGTTTACCGTAAGTAGCACTCTACAAGATTCCAGCTATTGATCTAAAGATATAAAAGGTATTTAACTATTGGTACACAGGGTAGCTCCAATGGTGACCGTATCATGAACATCTATACTCAATACTCAATGTCTTTCAATATCTATTGCAGTCGTTATTAAAAAGTCAATGCCTTCTCATCCCGACATCTTGGTTTCCTTCTGACTTGCGGAAGTCAGATGGCAGTGTAAAAAATAACTATAAATATAGTTATAGTAATAAATATTTACTACACACAGCGACAATGTCCCTACCCTATGAATGATATTAATGCTATGCCCTGGCATGGCGTTACATGGGCGAGCATAGCCTGTGAGTTTCTTGCTAGTTCTTCTTACAGAAACTGGCACTTAGATTCACTTACACTTAAATATTTTTTGTTTTTCTCATGTAAGTGAATCTAAGCTTCGTGATTTCAGTGTAATCATATTTCGATTGTTTTTTGTATAAAATTTTGACTTTTTCACGTACTATGTGATAGTTAATACAAAAAAAATTAAAGTTAAAGTAGACCTATTATTTTTACCATCTATGTAGCATGTAATGTGACAAATCTGGTAAATCCCATTGAGCAGAGTCTTTGCCTTAAGCTTAAGTCTAAGAAACAACCGGGATTACTTGAATGATGAAAATAGATAAACATAGCGACGTATTGGCGATAGTCACGCCACCGTGGAACCATCTTAGCGATGCGTGACGTAACGAAGACGTAGAACAATCGTAGCGCGAGCGTAGCACTGATGTAGACCCGAGGTTTCCTTTCATTTTATACTTTATGACAAGTCAGCATCAACTAAGTAATCAGCTCAATAGTATAACCAGCATAAATACTTCGAATATGTAAGTGCCGATTCACGACGAGGGTGTATAGGGTTCCTACCAAGATCTAAGGAACCCAAGCCAACCTCACTTGCGTGGTGCACCTGGCGATCAACAGATGAGGCTATGGCGAACATATAGGTTCTCGGTAAGCGGCAATAGGCTCGCCAACAATAACGTGGGACAACAATATAACTGATAAAATGTGGGCGTATGATATGCCCCTTCGGGAAATCAAGCGTTGTATTATGTATGTATGCACGACTGGCTTAAAATACTTGAGACTAATATGAAGAATTTGCGAATAAATAATATTGAGTTAGCGATTGTAGAATCGACAGCCCTACGAGCCAAGAAAGCGCAGCAGAACAAAGTTAGATTGAGAACGAACGAACTAGGTAAGTTCGCGCCTCCCCCCCCTCCCACACCCCCCGCCACCTCACCACGCCTCACCCCCTCTCTCGCCTCCGATATGAGTTCGCTAGGCGGCCCTCACTTTGAATATTAAACGTGCTACTTGGCAAAAACATACTTTAACCTGCAAGAACTTCGTATTCACTCTAAAATGTTCCTTAAAGTTGTTGCCAAATCTATGAAAGACGTTAGTTATTCACTTTGAAATTTTCGTAACCTTGTCTTATCATAATCTCAGCCTATTTCAGGCAAACGCAAAAAGATATTTAAGTATACAAATATATGGCCATAAATGTCTTGTCCATAAATATGGTTGAAATGTTGATGAGATACTAAAACATACATACATTCACGCCTGTTTCCCCGAAAGGGTAGGCAGAGGCACATTTCACGCCCACACTTCGCCAATTATATAGTTGGTCCCACGTAATAGGGGCGAGCCAATTGATGCTTATCGGGCACTGTTATGTTCGCCAGAGCCTCATCCGTTGATCGGCAGGTGAGGTTGGCTTGGGCTCCTTAGGTCTTGGTAGGAACCCTATACACCCTATATAATTTAATATAATCTATGTATATTAAATATTTGCGAGGCTAATTAATGAAAACCTTCAGTTCTAGTCCTCGAGAGACAGGATTACCTAGTTTGGGTATAGGAGTACCAGTGAATCAATGTTATGCTACATTTTGCCTGCATTCCACTCCTGAGGTCGTGGGTTCGATTTCCACACTGGACAAATATTTGTGTAAACCACACGTTCTTATACACAAGTTCTTAATGATACTTATCTTGGAACTAAATAATTGGTGTAAGTGTCAGAATTATTTAATTATTTTTATTTATTTTGGTAATAAATGATTTTAATTTTTTAATTACATTCCAATTCTGAGCACGGGCCTCCTCTCATGAACCAACGGATTCAAGTCATTCCTTACCACGTGGACCCAAAGCGTAATGGCGGAGGCAGGTGTGTGACATACTGTTGTTAGTATTTTTAAGCCTCTGTTATGGCTTAACGATTACCACAAATAACCAGGACCAATGCAGTTTTGGCACGAACGCGAAAAAGACACATCGCGGCTGTGTTTTAATTTCCTAAACTAAATTAAATTATAAATTAAATTAAATTAAATTAAAAATTAAAAAAATTAAAAATTCATTTATTCAAGTTTGGCTCAATAGAGCTCTTATGAATGTCATACTTATAAACTAACGCGCTAAAGAAGTGTAAATTCGAGTTTATTTATAGACATCACTTCTTCAGCCTTGAAGTCAAGTGTACAAAAGTGGCATATTGCTGCGAATTGTGATTTTCCGTGTTGATTCCAAAACTCCTTAGAAGCCTCTAGAAGTCTCTACTACTTTACTGGAATAGGACTCTAACTTGACTCGGCTATGACGGACTTTACTTGACTTTGACTGTACTGAATAACTAAAATGATACATTTATGCAAATAACTTGACAAATTATAAGACTTGACACTGGCAACAACTCTAAAAGAGTGAGATCATATTAAAAAAAAGACTAGGATCAATATCTTAACGAGCCTCTTGAAGCAAGGAAGCATTCGATATTAAATGCCACACAAACGGTCACCCATCCAAGAACTTGCCTCTGTGAACCCTGCTTAAGTGCGGCGTATGTTTTCGACATCAAGAACCGCTGGACTATGAGCGCTTCATAAGACCAAATACTGGAACCGTGTGAACCGGTGCTATCGACCTAGAATAGCCACACCCTCCCATCTCACGGGGAGTTGTAAGAGTCGACGAAGAGAAATCCTACCGGATAATGGGCAACAGCGTCGTCCTGCGTGCCAATTTAATAATAAAATACGTTTAGCAGTGGACTTAATATGGTTGAAATGTTGATGAGATGCTAAAACATACATACATTCACGCCTGTATTTATTTTTCATATTTTCTTTATATTAGGTCGGGGAAAAAGTCTTTTCGCATAACGTAGGTATAAACTTATAAAATTTTTTTGACTGTACTATTTGTGTCTGGCTGGTTTTGGTAACATTAAAAAGATTCCATTATAAAGAAAAGAAAAAAATAAAAAAAAGTCGTTTCCCGCTATTTTTCATTTGTTTTTCTCTCCGTAAAAATGAGTGAATCTAATGAAGAAATTCGATACATTTTAAAATTTTATTATAAAAAAGGCAAAAATGCAACTCAAGCAGTGAAAACAAATTGTGATGTTTATGGACCTGATGCAGTGTCAGTAAGAGTAGCACAAATTTGGTTCAAACGTTTTCAGTCCGGAAATTTTGATGTTAAAGATGCACCTCGCTCTGGTCGCCCTGTTACGAATAAAATGGACGCCATTTTTGAAAGAGTGGAGCAAGATCGGCATATTAGTAGTTACGATGTAGCTGAAGAACTGGGAATTGACCACAAAACAGTTTTGACCCATTTGAAGAAAGCTGGTTATACAAAAAAGCTCGATATTTGGGTGCCACACGAGCTCACTCAAAGAAACTTAATGAACCGTGTACTCATTTGTGATTCATTATTGAGACGTAATGAAACCGAGCCGTTTTTGAAGAGATTGATAACTGGCGATGAAAAGTGGATCACGTACGACAAGAACGTGCGAAAAAGGTCGTGGTCGAAAGTTGGCCAGGCTTCACAGACTGTGGCCAAACCTGGCCTAACACGAAATAAGGTGATGCTGTGTGTATGGTGGGATTGGAAGGGCATTGTTTATTATGAGCTTTACCGCCCGGCAAAACCATCGATTCTGATCTTTACTGCCAGCAACTGATGAGATTAAAGGAAGCAGTCGAGAGAAAACGGCCGGAATTGATCAACAGGAAGGGTGTGGTCTTTCATCACGATAACGCTAGACCACACACATCTTTAGCCACTCAGCAAAAATTAAGAGAGTTCGACTGGGAGGTCCTAGTGCATCCACCATATAGCCCTGACCTTGCGCCTTCAGATTTTCACCAGTTTCGGTCTCTGCAGAATTCTTTAGGCTCTGTAAGGTTGACCTCAAGAGAGGACTGCCAAAACTATTTGTCCCGTTTTATTGATCAGAAGTCCCAAAGTTTCTACAGTAACGGGATAATGTCTCTGCCCACAAAATGGCAGAAAGTTATTCAACAAAACGGTACATATATATTGTAAATAAATGTAAATAAACTTAAAAAAAAAGGCGCCGTGTGGCGCCGGCCTAGAATAGCGTCACCCCTTCTCATCTCATGGGGAGTCGTAAAAATCGACGAAGAGAAATGCTACCGGATGATGGGCAGCAGCGTCATCCTGCGTACTGGCTGGAACTGCGATCACCAACCCGTCTGCCCAGCGTGGTGATTATGGGCAAATACCCCCAAATGGAAAATGGCACACACGCGTAAACGGCCCCCAGTCCCCGGCGGCCCCGCTATTCCAGATTACGGTAGCGGTCTTGGTAACGGCGGGGCAGGGGGTGCTAAGAATCACCGGCAGAGATCCGGCTACCACCCAAAACGACGACTTCTGCACCTGGCAACTTATAACACGCGCACACTGAGGACCGACGAGAAGATTGACGAGCTGGAGGAGGAAATAGAGCGGTTGCACTGGGACATTATCGGGTTATCCGAAGTCCGTAGACAGGGAGAGGATACGGTAATCCTTAAGTCCGGCAACTTGCTCTACCACCGGGAGGGCGATCGCCTGTCCCAAGGTGGTGTCGGTTTTATCGTCCGGAAGTCTATCCGTAACAACGTCGTGTCTATTCGGAGTGTGTCGACCAGGGTAGCGTACCTAATACTCAGAATCACCAAACGGTATTCGTTGAAGGTAATTCAGGTTTACGCACCGACCTCGGCACACCCTGACGAGGACGTGGAGATATTGTATGATGACATTTCTGCCGCCATTCATACTTCACCGACTCACTACACGGTTGTTATGGGAGACTTTAACGCAAGGCTAGGCCAACGAAGCGGTGACGAGCAGAAAGTGGGGCAATTTGGAATAGGGCGAAGGAACCATAGGGGACAGCGGTTGGCTGACTTCATGGAGAAGGAGGGCCTCTTTATGATGAACTCCCTCTTCAAGAAGCCACCACACAGGAAATGGACCTGGCTGAGCCCCGATGGTTTCACGAGGAATGAGATAGACTTCATCATGACCACTAAGCGACAAATATTCAATGATGTCTCTGTGATCACCAGGGTGAAAACCGGTAGCGATCACCGAATGGTAAGGGGCACATTGAATATTAATATAAAGCTTGAAAGGTCCCGTTTGATGAGGTCTACGCTCCGACCCTCAGCTGCCCATATTCAAAACCCCGAGAACTTTCAGCTCGAGCTTCAAAATCGCTTCGCAGGTCTGGAGAACTGCGTAACCGTTGACGATATAAGCGGCGGGCTGGTTGAGACTGTCCACGTTGTCGGGTCCAAACATTATAAGACCCGACAAACTAAAACCAATAAACTGTCGACTCAAACTCTTAATCTCATGGAAGCGCGACGAGACATGCGATTGCAGTCTTCAGCGGAAGCGTCTTCTTACCGGCTCATCAATAGACAGATCTCGAAATCCTTGCGACTCGATATTCGCAAATTCAATACAAATTGTATTGAAGATGCAATAGAGAGGAACAGGGGTTCAAAAGTGTTCGCACGGGATCTGTCTATTGGTCAGAGTCAGTTGACACAGCTGAAGACCAACGAAGGCAGTCTAGTCACGTCGAGACCTGAGATTATGAGGGAGATCGAAAGGTTTTATGGACAGTTGTATACCAGTACGCAAGATCCCGCTACTTGTTTGGCTAAAGACCCTAGAGCCAAACTAACCCGACATACCACCGAAGACATCCCGGACGTCAGCCTGTACGAGATTAGGATGGCCCTGAAACAACTAAAAAACAACAAGGCACCGGGGGAAGACGGGATGACAGCAGAGCTTCTGAGAGCGGGTGGTACACCAGTACTTAAGGTACTCCAGAAGCTCTTTAATACCGTCATTCTCGAGGGACGTACGCCACAGGCGTGGTCCAGTGGTGTGGTTGTCCTTTTCTTCAAGAAAGGTGACAAATCCCTTTTGAAGAATTATAGGCCAATCACGCTACTGAGCCACGTCTATAAGTTGTTTTCACGGGTCATCACGAACCGTCTCGGGCAAAGGTTTGACGACTTCCAGCCTCCCGAACAAGCCGGTTTCCGAAAAGGCTTTTCAACCATAGA
This sequence comes from Musotima nitidalis, assembly GCA_949126915.1. Lineage (NCBI taxonomy): Eukaryota > Metazoa > Arthropoda > Insecta > Lepidoptera > Crambidae > Musotima > Musotima nitidalis. Next base: position 9,075,538 of record OX421439.1, on the reverse strand, counting down.
CCACATTCACACGCTGCGGCAGGTTATACAGAAGACCGAGGAGTATAACCAGCCACTTTGCTTAGCGTTTGTGGACTATGAAAAAGCCTTTGATTCGATCGAAAGCTGGGCAGTGTTTCAGTCCCTGCAGCGATGCCGCATTGATCATCGGTATATCGAAGTTTTGAGGAGTTTATACAGAAACGCCACCATGTCCGTACGAGTACTGGACCAGTGCACGAATCCTATCCTCTTGCAGAAAGGCGTGAGACAGGGTGATGTCATTTCACCGAAACTGTTCACTGCTGCTCTGGAGGATGTTTTCAAGCTACTGGACTGGGAAAACTACGGCATCAACATTAATGGCGAGTATATGACTCACCTTCGATTTGCCGACGACATAGTGGTCATAGCGGAGTCGCTTGTGGATCTGGGCACAATGCTCGGAGACCTCGACAGAGCTTCCCGAAGGGTAGGTCTTAAAATGAACATGGATAAGACCAAAATCATGTCAAATATCCATGTTGTGCCTACCCCAGTAATAGTGGGAAGCTCGGCCCTCGAAGTTGTCGACGAGTACGTATACCTGGGACAAAAAGTCCAATTAGGTAAGTCCAACTTCGAGAAAGAGGTCAATCGTCGAATCCAGCTCGGTTGGGCTGCGTTCGGGAAACTACGCAAAATCTTCTCGTCCAAAGTACCTCAGTGTCTCAAGACGAAAGTCTTCGACCAGTGTGTGTTGCCAGCGATGACGTATGGGACTGAGACGTGGTGCCTGACTATGGGCCTCATAAGGAAGCTCAAAGTCGCTCAGCGTGCAATGGAGAGAGCTATGCTCGGTGTGTCCCTACGTGATAGAATCAGAAATGAGGAAATCCGTAGGAGAACCAGAGTGACCGACATAGCGAAGCGCGTTTGCAGGCTGAAGTGGCAATGGGCGGGGCACATAGCTCGAAGAACCGACGACCGATGGGGCGTTAAGGTTCTTGAATGGCGACCACGAATCAGCAAACGTAGTAGAGGGCGGCCCCCAACGCGATGGACCGATGATCTGGTCAGGGCGGCGGGGAGCCGGTGGATGCAGGCGGCAAAAAATCGATCTACGTGGAAAGCAATTGGGGAGGCCTATGTTCAGCAGTGGACTTCGAATGGCTGAAATGATGAATGATGATGATGACTGCTTTAATTAATAATGTTATTTCTAAGAACATACTTCATAACGTCTCATGACTCTACCGTCGTTGTTCAGAACTTTAAGTTCAGCTTACTTTATAACAGAGAATTATCGATTTGTTAAGGGTCACAGTTGTAACCAAACCTTCTTGTCCAATAGCAATTAGATTTTCAGAGGAGACGCATTTTCAATTTAACTTTCTTTCTTACCAAATATTAGTTTCTGGCGCATCGCCGGACGCTGTCGCGGCACGCTCGCTTCGCTCGCTCGGCTCGCGCGTTTTTGGGGTCTCAGTTCTAACCTAACCTTCTTGTTAGCTTCTAGTTCCTTATAATCATTATGATTTTCAATAATATAATTAAAACACTTATGGGTCAGAAATTCATAAAAACAAATATAAGAATAAAACACATTTATGAATATTAAAATTATGTGAACGAAAGATCAATAGTATAAAAAAATATCTAAAAACAAATATTAGTAAAACTAAGTGTATGATTACTGATATTATGATTTCAATGTTTTTGTAGTTTTTAATTTTTTTTACACAGACTGATCATTATGGTTTTAAATGATATGAGAAATATTTTCGGACCTCGAATAATAGGAGTTGATAAGTTCTGTAACAAAATGCGCACCCCAACTAGGCATATCAAATAAAATTATTATCCTTCCGTTCATTATTTAATCATACTATACTTAGATAGATAGAAAAACCAGCATCCCATACATGAATAAGGAGAATTCCGATATACATTACGATCCTCGTGCCAATGAGCGTTTTCTGGAGGTCGCTCGTTTAAATTATGTAGACGATCGCGCCGCGGTGGCTACATTGGGGTACTTGTGTTTAGGTTTCCAGGTCACAGTCAAATGGCACTGGCAGTATGAACAATCTGTTATCGTCTCAGAATCAATTTATTAAATGGACGCCCCCAAGCACTGTGAAGCGGTGATATACGCAAAACTGCTGGCAGCGATTACAAATACAATACAATACAAATATTTATTAAAAAAATGTAGATATACAAATTTTTAAATAAAGTGACAAATAAGCAATATGTGGCATGAGGCAGGGATTACTATTAACCCCACACTAGGCACTGCCTGTCCTGTGGCGGTCAAGTGTACGTTAACAAATGTTTAGCGGGTGCAAGCAGTAATAAAAGTTACAAAAAAAATTAAAAAAATAAAATACAAGAACTGCGGGAATAAATACATACATAAAATTTTGAACTAATTTATTTGAAAAATAAAATTAAAAGACAGAAATATTTCAAAAAATAATCTATGTATCTTAATACAAAAAAATGCAAGTGATTAGATGCGAAGTGCTGAAGATTGAGCTTAGTGGTGGTGGTGTCTTTGAACTTCTACCAGAAGCAACAGTATCCAAGGGCTAATGCGGCGTCGTCAGTTTTTTAGTGGGTAGGCTGAAAAGTTCCTGCAGGACCCACATAACCGTTGTCCGGACCCCCGACCGGCTGGGTATGCGTAAATGCATTTTTATGACGTTTAAAAAAAAAAGGAGCAGCAGTATGGATAGGCTTGAAGAACGTAGAAGTAACGTAGTGTCAATCTATCCCGTAACTAAAACCCGCATGCGCGTCACACGGGTCACATCGTTTTATACAATATTTTGCCTTTTAGGTGAAGTTATGTGAGATCGCTAAAATTAAGCCTTTTTAATTTGATTGTCCTTTTTCATCTTTTGAGGAAAAAATATGTAAAACTTAAATTTTTACTTAATTGACATAAATGTACATCATACAACACATGAGAACGTGTGGTTAAAAATTAAAGAAATCGTTTACTTTCTCAATATTACATTTTTAAAGTTTCGTCTCGTCTTTTTTTTTTGGCCATTTTACTTTTAAGCTGTAATTGCAAGTATTTCTTAATGACTCCAGGTTATTACTCAAATACACATTTATTGGTAATACAACAACAAGTCACAGAAAAGAAAACGTACATAATTATTAAAATTATTATAATTCAATGCAATCACAATATTATTAGGAATTGATAATGTCAAAATAAAAAATGTCAATAACATTTGTATAATAACAAGAATAATATAATAACAAGAATTAAGAAATATAAATAAAATTAATAAACATAAACGGTCAATATTTATGTAAATTAAGAATGCAAAATGTGATTTCACATTCTTACTTAATTAAATTACATCTAACACAATACAATTAAAATTATAAATCTTAAAAATTCATTACTTCAGAAAGTCATTAATGTCATAGAACGTTTGCTTCAAAAAGATATTTTTTTAACGTCCCTTTGAAGGCGGGCGGGCTAGGAGCCGCCAACACGGCCCGAGGCAATTTATTATACACAGACGGTCCCATGATGTGCGTGAGTCTGTCAGACCTCGTCAAGCGTCTGGGAAATTCTCCCAGCAAGTTACCGTGTCGAGTGTTATACCCATGCACATCACCGCGCCTTATGAATGTATGCTCGTTAAGTCTGACATAAAACATTTAATTAGTAGATTAAATATTGAAGAGACCGTTTGTTTATTAATGACAATTTAATTATTTATAATTTTTATATTATTTATTTATTATTTATAACGTTTCTTGAGGAATTCTTCTCAATCTCGTTGCCTTTTGGAAGCCTCGTTAGAGTCACCGACAGACTGACTGACTGACGGACAATCTCCTTCCTCCTTTAGAATCACGACAGGCTGACTGACAGATCCCCCCGATAAGAGTCCCAGACAAACAGACAATCTTGAGAAAAACCACAACAGACAATTCTGACAAAGAAACCATTTGCTTTTATTTCTTTATTATTGTACAGCTCATATCTCTTTCATTGTTGTTAAAAAAATATATTGAATTTCAATTTTGTGTCTGAATGTTTGACGAATCTAAATGATCATGTTGATCTTAAAGACAATAAAGTATATTTTTTTATTTTATTTTAAATGCAATCGATGCACGAAATCCACCTGGAATCCTCTCTGCCGCCTTGTTCGACAGTAGGCGCGGGGACGCCTTGTAGGGCATACCTTCCGAAAGTCAGCGACACCCACCGTCCCCTTAACGCATGGCATCCGCGGGCGTGTGCCGAAGAAGTATTTGTAGCAAACCCGCTCAGGGGAATAGGCTTTAAGAGGGCTAACATATCTAATTATTACAATAAGAACCGATTATGTAATGTAATATGTAATACTGCTTTAGTAAAAAAAAGTTTCTTTGGCACTGCTTCACAAATTTACAACAAAATACGTAATGTAATAAAAAGCATGACCTTGCATGAATTTAAAAAATCTTTAATTAAAATACTACTTGAAAAATGTTATTACCAAGTAGATGAGTTCCTAGATGATAAGACTTTACTGTAATTTTAGTTATAATACTTTATTAGTCTAATATTATTTGTTAATGTTTGTATGTCTCAACGACAAAACATAGCGCACATATTTAGTATGCAACACCTTAATGTAAAATACCTATGTTTAACAAATTAATAAATTCTATTCTATTCTATTCTATTCTATTCTATTCTATTCTATTCTATTCTATTCTATTCTACAAATATTACAATTTTTTTTTATATTTGTGTATTTTTATCATATTTAAGAAATACTTTTAGTGTTTATTCTTTTTATAGTTTATGTGCTCTGCTTACTGCTTTCCTGTTCTCTCCTTTGCGTCGGGTTGTCTGGAAAAAATAGCTTTAAGCAATAAGGCCGCCTAGATTGGCTTTTTCATTTTTTTTTTCAATATTGTATCTATAATAGTTTGTAAGTTTTTGGTAAATAAAGAGTATATATATCTATCTTTACCCTACTGCCGGCCGTGCACTAGGCACCTCAGAGCGTATCTCCACAGCGTGCATGTGTATGTAGTATTTTAATACATTATCTCGCGGTACGTAAGTAACGTGCGAGGGCGAGATGAGATTCAAGATGGCGCTCCACACTTCTTAGCGCTGGGCGAGGAAGTGTGGAGATGGATTGTTTTATCTTATTTCTTTATTGTTATAAGCATTGGTTAATGGTATCTCTACTCATATACAAGGTTTATCTAGATACTAGGTTTATTTATTTATTGAGAAAACCAACAGCGTATACAGTAAAACAATTAATATAAGTACTTAAAGCTAGTATGGCCAATAACAGGTTTCCCTAATATAACAAACAATGTGAGTGGTAAGCAAAGAAACTATTACAAGCTTCGATCAAAAATACAACTAGATAACGGGTCAGAGTCTTAAAAACGGCCGAGAAAATAACGCCTCACTTCAAAGTGGGGTCTTATTTTCGAGTTAGTTCACTTGTGATTGCGCCAACGTGCGGAAGTGCCGCAATGCCTCAGTGTGTGTTCAAAAACTGTGGAAATAACTATCGAAAAAAAATGTATCGTACGGAATATCGTACTTTCGGTAAGTAAATATAATTTTATAATATAATAGATTAAATATTCGCCTTTTTAATAACATTACACTATTAACTTTGTAAAGCCAACCTACGCGCCAACATTGGCAAATGTTGGCGCGTGAGTTTGCCATAAGTTGGTTGTGTCAGAACAGTGCAGCTATGGATTTACTTTTTAAGTTATTATTAAACTTATTTGTTAACAAATAAAGTCTAATTTAGACACAATAGTCAATGTGTATAAAAAATGTTTAGATAAGAACTTCTATTTCTTATCGCTTTCTGTCATTCATGTCGTAAAAGCGTAAGTGAATGTTGACACAAACAAAAGCTTGCTTTATATATTCCAGATAAGGTGTAAGTTTGATAAAAAATATTAAAGCTAAAAGTCGTTTTGCTCCATTTCATAGGGTATACCTATATCTATTTATTCTATAGTCACTCGGTGCCATATTTGAGTTCTGTTTTTGTATGTGATGCGTTATCTAGTTGTATTGTTGATCGAAGATTACAAGTAATAAAATATAAAAGAGGAAGTTGCTGTGTAGTGCTAATAACTCCTGGTAATTCTGGCAGTTATGTGGTAATTAAAGAACATAAAACTGCTATAAATGACACTAATTGCTCAATGACAATAATGACACAGTTCTCAATAATTAAATAAAACACTTCAAAATCAACAATAACATTATACAAACAATCGACATGCACCGCTCAAGGTGGCTCAAGCTCCCATTAGTGCCCATAGAAAAAAAAAACAGAATGAATTAGTGTCATTCAATTATAAGCGTTATGTCTAAATACATAGACATTCGCTGGATTTGCTCGGTGAAGCGGGATTCACAATAGGCTATTTGACAAATTTTGGAAAACAGTTTTATATCATTGTTTATATGATAATAATTACCCTACATTGATATTTCCGAAACATTTAATGATGTTTTAATGATGAAAAATCAATGTTGAAGTTTAAATTTAATAAATCCCGCGTAAAACAATGACGCTGGTCACGTGACACGCACGATACACTATAGTAATAAACTGTTTGTTTTGATTAGAGCAGTTAGAGTATTTTTAATTGTTGATTGATATTTATGCCCTAAAATGGGATACAAATGGTGTGTAGTTTCACGTTGTACGAGTACAAGTATAAGGAATCCTCAAAAATTGTTTGTTTCTGTGCCAAACAATCCCATGAGACGAAAAATATGGTTATAGCTCGAAGAGACCCGAATAACATTTTATCTCATACAAATGTTTTTATGTGTGAAGATTTATTAATTAACTACAATTAAATATGTGTGTAGATTGTACTTAATAATTTGTGATAATCTAACGATATATGTATGTGTTTTGGTTCAGTTTGTATCACTATATAACCTCTTAATATACGGCAATATTATTAAGAATTGATTTAGAAACCTATTAATTATATTCGTGTAGTTATATTTTACTACTTTTCGTTTCGTTGAGACCTGTGAAAGAATAGCAAAAACTATGACAAAGAGTAAAAACTGAGCAGTATTATTACCTACTCCATAACATAACCTCAAAATTATTTTTACCTTATTTTGAAATAGATCAAATGTAAAAGTAGGTAGATAAATAATTTCTTCATGTTACTTACATAGCTGTTTTTACATTCTTAAGCTCTGCAGCATAGTAATCTGCGTTATTCTTGAAGAAATGTGCAACCATAAAGGCATTAATCTTAGGTATGTTGCTGTTATCGGCTCTCACAAAATTCGGATCCATTTTGAGATGTGTAATAGATAAGTATTACGCAACAAAAAATGGAAGAAAATCAGAAAACTGTAGGAAAACTGCTAATAAACGTATAAAAACACGAAAAACACTCACGAAGCGAACTATCGAGACAACTGTTTACCTGTGAGTGACGTCACCGGAATGTCAACCAATCAAAGGCCGTTCATGTTCCAGATAAAAAATTAAAAATTTTTACATTTAATTTGCTTTATTTTGTTAAAAATACACATGATTTACATCAAAATAAAGTGGAATATATTTCTTTATAATATAATCTTTTAGGATGACCACAATTTGTTGTATATTTTGAATGTTGTCAAATAGCCTATTGCAGTTTTCAACCGGTTATTGCTTTTGTGCTCATGTCGACAAATCACGGATTGCGCTCGTGCATTCTACCGATTTATTCTTTTTTATAACTACCTATATAATTATAATTTTTTTACGAAATATTTCTTTAAGTAATCTTTCGAGTTCGATTCGGTTATGTAAATTTTTAAATCTAATGGCAAATGATTAATTAAATCGGGAATAAGATATTGCGTTGTTCTTTTCTCTTAACCATTCTTAAATCTTGGTGTGATAAACTTTTTGTTTGTAAAGCTTTTAGTGGATATTTTATGGCTTATTATTGTGCCCCAGTACCTTTGATTTGATCACTAGTCAATACTCATATATACATACATTCACGCCTGTTTCCCCGAAGAGGTAGGCAGAGGCACAATTGAGTGCATGAACATGAATATTAGTTCTGCGGCCCTACCGCCTTACTTGCTGGTAGTCGATTATTAGGTAACATGGATTTAGAATTGATTCTGTCGTACCACCGAACACGTGGAACTCACAACAAGATGGCGTTTTCCATTTAGATACAAATTTTGAAGGATTGACGTGATATTTAACAGTCTCTATCTATGTTTTACTGTTATTATATAATAAATTGTTTATATTTACGTAAAAATATGTCATTAAAACGCAAAACAAAATCATTTATTCAATTAGTCGCTTCACTAGTCTGCCTATTGGTGTGTCACAGATTGAAGGTGATAAATAATCAGTGCCGTAACTAGCCTTTTATGCACCCGGTGCGAGCTTTCAAAACTGCGCCCTTGAAAAATGCTCTGACTAAGCTCTGGCAATACAGGCCAGGTACAGTAGGGCGCATCTACACCATGTTCGCAATAAAACAAAATGTACGTACTAGCTACCATGCATGAGATAAACTAGATACTAGTCTGGTCATTTCTGCGCCCCTCCAGGGCCTGCGCCCTGTGCCTGGGCACTGCTGGCACCGCCCTAGTAATGGCACTGTAAATAATCTATGGCTTTCGGCAGATTCCCCGGTATGGATTGATGAATCTCAGAAGCCAAGACCCTTTTAATTTGACGTCTATGGGTCTTACCACTGGGCTATCGCAAGCTTAAACTGTCTCTCTCGGGACCCCTCAGTAGTAAATTCTAAGTTAAAAGCTAAGATTAAGTGAATTGTTTAAATACTCCATTTCCATACAATTTCTCCTCAAGAAGACGTAGCTTGAAGTTATAATATCGCCTTCCAGTTTTCACGGGGCCGGGGGGTGAAACGGGAGGTGAGGGGAGGGTGAGGGGGTGATAACTCTCTACTTCATCGTTCGCTTATTTACATAATTACATATAATTCATAGTTACGTTGCGTGCCTTTAATATGAGAAATGTAGGTTCTGTTTCGTGGTTTATTTGTTTACTTTGCCTTGGTAGATCATGTATCTATATAAGGTTCCTTCATATGAAATTGGTGTTATACATGGAGTAATAAATAAATATTCTCTTACAATCACACCAATTATTTAGTTCCAAGATAAGTATCACTAAGAACTTGTGTTATGAATACTAAATAACGGATAAACTTACTTAAATGCTTTTTTTTTGTAAATACATATCTACTTAATATACATAGGAAAACATCCAGACATATTCATGTTTATGCACACCAAGATTTGTTCTGTGTGGGAATCGAACCCACGATCTCTGGAGTGAAGTGCAGGTATATTTACCTCTACGCCATATCGGTCGTCGGAGTAAGGAAAACTAAATTTTATTACATAATAAATATGAACCGTTATCCTGATTGATAACTAGGGTCTTCGGCTGTCCATGAGGTTTGTTCTGGAGGTCAAAATTTCCAGAACGAAAGCGTTGGAACCAAAAACATACCGAGATTTCTTTTACAGTGGCTTCTGAGTACACATCATTAGTCCTTCGAGCTATTTCTGCAGCGCTTGTATCAAGATGGAACTCGTTTGCAAAACCAGTGCGATATTTTAAATTTTCCATATTGAGCACAGAACGATGTTAAAAAGAAAATTGAATGGCCTGCAAGAAGTGCATCTGAGGGACGAGGCTCTGGCAAACATTCCCGGTAAGCGGTAATAGGTTCGCGATCTATTACGTGGGACCTTGTTGGTTACCATAGGCGAACTGTGGGCATATAATATGACTACCTGTCTGTCTATTCGGGGAAACAAGTGTGATTAAATGTATATATGTACTAAATAACAGATAAACATATTTCTTGTTTATAATGTTACAGGTATCTATTAAGAATAATATAATAATTTAGAAACAATATACTGAAAAAGACATAAGTCAGAAGGGCTCGATATATTATTTTATTAAGGATACAAACAGTCACTTTAATGTAAAATGTTCAATTTAAATATTTGCTTGACACTATACCTATAGATCTCTAATTTACTTAATCAATAATTATATTATATACTACATTATATTATTGTTATATTGTGACCCAGTAGAAAAGCGACCCGACAACTCAGGCGCACATTTTGCTGAATCGCTGAAATTGTTTAGAATGAGAACCACGTAACGTGGGACGTGACATTATCATAAATATTAAGAAAGAATAATTAAACTTTTTACTTAGCCTACCACACACCAACCATAGATAACAAAAACATCATTTAAGAAGTTGTCAAGACTCAGTGAAGAAAATTTATTGATTATTTCGCAATGACATTTTCGATACCTATGATATTTTAGTATAATTTTACTGGTGTTTTGCTATTAATTTAATAGTTGGTATGGCTGCAGCTGCAAGTTCTGCAGCTTTCTCTGAAAGGTATAAAAGTCAGCCTAGTCCCTTGGATTTCGACGTGTTCCTCCCATGGGCTTGCAAGCAGTTGCAAATGAAGGAAGTACTAATACTAAACAAGGTTACGCAGAGTAAGTTCCACATACAGGCGAAAGGCTAAGGGGTGAGCAGAGATCTCATTCTTCCACTTCTTAGCTGCAGTCACGCTCATTATCCATTTCTTACACTCCCGTCGGTTTAGGGTGTTTTTAACTTGCTTTTTGTTCAAAACTATCTGGATTTGGTGATGGAATGGTGGGGAGTAAGAACTCCTCCTAAGAAGAAAGTAAATAAAGAAAAAAAGTAAGAAGAAAGAAAAAGAGGGGGAAGACTCCTTCCAATATTTATATTTACTCATCTGTCAGAAATCGCCATTCATCCTCTTAACTTAACCAACCCTTTTAAACATACCTTTCTCTATCCTTGTCACTACATCTTCTTCACAGAACAATCTGCCCTTGTCCCTTTATTTCTAATTCTATCACTCTAATTTAACTTCTAGCATACTTTTAGAAGAAGTTTAGTTTTGAGTTGTCTATATTTATTCTTTCAGCTGAATATGTAAGCGTCCAAGCAGTATCGGACAGATTGAAAAAAAAAGGCAAAAGCAGAGTATTCAAAACTGACTCCATGGATAAAGATAGAGATGATCAAAGCGAATCTCAGATGGGAACTGATTCAGTATTCTATCCTTCTGCAGTAAAGTTAACAGCTGTTTACGATGAATGGGACCGTCTAATACATCTCAAGTTTACTAACAATAAAGACATACCACGACTTCTTATGAGAATTCTTAATCTTATAATACAGTTCCATGAGAACTTGAACATGATAACTATTAACAAAGGTCTTACTGCTTATACTATACATGATATCAATAAGCTACTGCCAATGTCTTACTTAACTGATATTTGCTTGGACGATTGCAAAGTTCCCGATGGTAATTATCATATACTTTTAGAGCAAAATTCAATTTTAAGACATCTCTCACTTTGTAGATGTGGTATAGAAGATTCTGTGGTAATATCAATCGCAGCCACTTTACCTTGCCCTGAGAAAGCATCGAAGACTTTGTCAATATTAAATCTGTCATCAAATAAAATAACAGACATAGGTGCTAAGCATTTGGCAGAAGCTCTAAGATCAAATAGAAAATTAAGCTATTTGAATTTGGCTGATAACAAAATAACAGATGTAGGAAGCGAATACTTGTTTAATATTCTAATTGTGTTTCGTTTAACATTTTCCGAGTTAATAAGCTCAAGATCGAGACATATAACGTTTTTGAAAAAGAAGAACGAACTTATAGATCGTATGATGAAAGATTTACGTTTTGCTGACACAGACAAACGTGCAATGAGAAAGAAGACTAAACCTTTACCAACACCTAAGAAAAAAGGCGTGGAAACAGACACATCTCGCCTTTCTGATTCGACTGTTCTGAATTTTGATGGCGCAATTGTTGAAAAAGCTACAACGTTTGTCGAAAATACTTTAGGACCATACAGTGATCCTTTTGATAAAAACAACACTTTCGTTAAACATGGTCTTGTCTGCTGCAGAGGTAATACGACACTTAATTACTTGAGTCTAGCATACAATCACTTGACTTATTTGTCCTTGAAGAGACTCCTCAACGTTTTGGAGTATCAGAAAGAAATGTCGACGATAAAGTTGCAAAGAGGTTTGATTAATGTATCAATTGAAGGCAATTATATGCCGGTGGCATGCAAGGAGCTTTCGAAAATTGATTATTACATTGAAGCGGGATTTATGATGGCCAGAAGAAATTCAGCTGTGAAAAAACGCGTACCGCCGAAATCTGGGCGCTAGGCCTTTTTTACCTCTGTTTTAACTTTTTGAATTATTTGTATTTTTAGAATTGTAATTTTAGGGTTTCTTAGATTATGTTATGTATTTTAGTATGTCTTTCTTTTAACTTTAATAAAGTTAAACGATTATTCGATTTTTATTTTTATTAGTTTATATCCTCATGACACGCGATTGGTTTTAAAGGACAGATTTAGGGATCGTCTCTAATAATGCCTTATTTCGAAAATACCTTCCGTCCTTAGTAGCATTCGAGCAATTGACTCGGTATCCTGGATGAGACCACAGACGAGTTGTTTATTTCTAGTATTTTTTTTTGCTTACAACTATAAATTTCACTGTAAATGCAAAAACTTTAAAGTAGGTATAACAAGTTGCAAAATATTTGAAAAATTAAACCTATTGAGCAGTGAACATTTTACTATCAAAACTTCTGAAATTGATACCCAGTTGGGTATCATTTTCAGAAGTTTAGATAATGAGTTAATTAATACCGGGATATCTGGTAAGACGCGACTAGCACCACAATATGTAAGATATAGGTTTTTTTTTTATGAGTTGGAGAAAAAATACACAATTATTTACTTAATATAGATATTTGAGGAAATCGTACTATACATCAATTAGTATTTCAAGTTTAAAGTAATTTCTTTTAACCCATAAAATAAACCTAATTGATGTGTCTCCTAGTGTAAACATGGACTAAATCTGTGGAATATTGTGGAATATCTGTGGAATATTCATCTATAAAAACCACATTTTATAAAACGTCCAGGCCATATTTTAATCTGCTTGTGACGAACAGGCAGCGGTTCACATTTAATAATATAAAATCGCTTTGAGTCTGTGTGTGTTACCTGTGAGGTTTATGCTTGTTAGATTTGATTCGACATATTAGGTCGGGGAAAAAGTCTTTTCGCATAACGTAGGTATAAACTTATTATAAAATTTTTTTGACTGTACTATTTGTGTCTGGCTGGTTTTGGTAACATTAAAAAGGTTCCATTATAAAGAAAAGAAAAAAATAAAAAAAAGTTGTTTCCCGCTATTTTTCATTTGTTTTTCTCTCCGTAAAAATGAGTGAATCTAATGAAGAAATTCGATACATTTTAAAATTTTATTATAAAAAAGGCAAAAATGCAACTCAAGCAGTGAAAAAAATTTGTGATGTTTATGGACCTGATGCAGTGTCAGTAAGAGTAGCACAAATTTGGTTCAAACGTTTTCAGTCCGGAAATTTTGATGTTAAAGATGCACCTCGCTCTGGTCGCCCTGTTACGAATAAAATGGACGTCATTTTTGAAAGAGTGGAGCAAGATGGGCATATTAGTAGTTACGATGTAGCTGAAGAACTGGGAATTGACCACAAAACAGTTTTGACCCATTTGAAGAAAGCTGGTTATACAAAAAAGCTCGATATTTGGGTGCCACACGAGCTCACTCAAAGAAACTTAATGAACCGTGTACTCATTTGCGATTCATTATTGAGACGTAATGAAACCGAGCCGTTTTTGAAGAGATTGATAACTGGCGATGAAAAGTGGATCACGTACGACAAGAACGTGCGAAAAAGGTCGTGGTCGAAAGTTGGCCAGGCTTCACAGACTGTGGCCAAACCTGGCCTAACACGAAATAAGGTGATGCTGTGTGTATGGTGGGATTGGAAGGGCATTGTTTATTATGAGCTTTTACCGCCCGGCAAAACCATCGATTCTGATCTTTACTGCCAGCAACTGATGAGATTAAAGGAAGCAGTCGAGAGAAAACGGCCGGAATTGATCAACAGGAAGGGTGTGGTCTTTCATCACGATAACGCTAGACCACACACATCTTTAGCCACTCAGCAAAAATTAAGAGAGTTCGACTGGGAGGTCCTAGTGCATCCACCATATAGCCCTGACCTTGCGCCTTCAGATTTTCACCTGTTTCGGTCTCTGCAGAATTTTTTAGGTTCTGTAAGGTTGACCTCAAGAGAGGACTGCCAAAACTATTTGTCCCGTTTTTTTGATCAGAAGTCCCAAAGTTTCTACAGTAACGGGATAATGTCTCTGCCCACAAAATGGCAGAAAGTTATTCAACAAAACGGTACATATATATTGTAAATAAATGTAAATAAACTTTGAAAAAAATGTCTTGACTTTTCATACAAAAATACGAAAAGACTTTTTCCCCAACCTATTATTATTTATGCAAATTAAAATGTAGGTATGTATATATAGCTCTCTAATTTTTAATGTTTTTAATTTCTATAGATAATATATGACGACCGATATGGCGTGGAGGTCAGTATACCTGCACTTCACTCGAGAGGTCGTGGGTTCGATTCCCACACAGGACAAATCTTTGTGTGCAATAACATGATTATTTGTTCTGGTCTGGGTGTTCTCCTATGTATCTTAAGTATGTATTTACAAAAAAAAAAAAAAGTATGTATGTTTATCTGTTATTTAGTATCCATAACACAAGTTCTTAATGATACTTGTATTGGAACTAAATAATTGGTGTGATTGTAAGAGAATATTTATTTTTTTATTTATAAGGAAGAAATGTGTTCCTGTTTTATATTGTGATATCCTTGCAGGGTTCATTTGAAGACAAAATATTATTTGTAAGACCTAATTGTACACCAATGAAACAATAAAGAATTATGATTATGATTACTATTTAATTAGTAAGAGTGTATAGGCGTTCCTGTTGTTGTATTAAATTTTAAAAAAAACATTTTCTGTTGCGAAAATGTCTTAAGTTGAGTTTACTCTATTGGTTACCCAATTGTGTGTAAATGTCCCTTATATAATATTTTGTATTTTTTTAATTAATTTATTTGGCACAAAAATTTAAGTAAACAAATGTTCCTAAAGTGCAACATAAACTTGAATAGTTTAATGCTCGATAATTTGCTAGATTGATGCCCAACGAGATTTCCATACGAGGAGGAAAGATAAAATATATGATAATTTAACGTGGACAACAATTTAATAAATTATAAGCTTTGTAACGTTCATTAGAATTAACAGCCAGTTAATTTTTAAGTAGACTTTCAAAAGATCTTATTTGGGCCAAACTTAAAAAATATATTTTGACTTTCACTTTGGCTTTGACCAAAGGCTTGGTTTTGACTTGGCTTGCGTTAGTTTATAAGTATGACATTCATAAGAGCTCTATTGAGCCAAACTTGAATAAATGAATTTTTTTTTTTAAAAGTTTGGCTTTGAGTGGTAGGCACAGCACTTCGGGAAAACATGTCTGTCTCTCTAACGACCGATATGACGTGGTGGCGAGTATACCCGCTCTCCGCTCCTGAGGTCGTGGGTTTGATTCCCACACAGGACAAATCTTTGCGTGCATGAACATGAATATTTGTTCTGGACTGCGTAATTTCCTATATGTATTAAGTATGTGTTTACAAAAAAATGATTTACTCGTGCTTAAGTATCCAAAACACGAGTTCTTTATGATACTTATCTTGGAACTAAGTAATTGGTGTAATTGACAGAAATATTATGTCTGATTATATGTAATGTAATAATCTTTAAGAAGCTTGTGAGTAGTTATATGAACAATGTTAGAAGCAAGTTGTTCATAGTTTTGTTAACCCTTCTCGGAGAGCTAAAAATGCTTGTAATACACGAAACACGTAATGGGAAAGGGCAGGTCAAAAGTACCCTAAGCCGACGGGCGTGTATGAGGAGGTTAATGAGTGTGAAAAAAGCTAAAAGTGTGTGCGAAGATCGTAGCAAGTGGAAGGATGTGATCTCTGCCTACACTTACGGGAAAGAGGCGTGACATAATGACAGAGAATATTACCGATATTTGAACTCGGTCCCAAAAGGTTTACCAAACCCACTGATAATTTTTTTTTTTTTTTTAAATTATTAGTTACCTTTAGATATCAATTGGACCTACAGCCTTTAATGTTAAATACGATAGCTACTTACAATATTAATTAATTTGTAAATGGGTCATCTCCATTCAATATCTTAACCTCTGAATGTCCCACTTAAATTTCCCACAGCTGGGAAGGGTCTCTTTTCATGATCCGTGTTTTCAGGTCAATGAATTAATCCTCACTGGTTTCGTGAGGAGTCTGAGATTATATTATAATCCTATAAATGAAGGTTCATCATCTCAGCCCATAAACGTCCTACTGAGCACGAACCTCCTCTCACATACCAAGGTGCGAGGGTATTGGGTCATACTCCACCACGCGGACCCAGTGCGGATTGGATTGAAGGTTATTTTTTTTAAAACTTAAGTTCATGCTAATTGAAAACTTTTTGCATAACTATGCGCAAAGAAAGTTTAATTTTTTAAAAAGTTCATGCTAATTAAAAACTTTTTGCATAACTGCGCGCAAAGGTAGTTTAATTAAAAAAAATATATGTCAAAAACAATGATATTAGGAATTCTGGCGCCAACGCGGGAAAGAGCCCCCCCGCGGCAGTGTTTTATTTTCCAGAACTGTCGTTAATTCCAGTTTTTATCTGTACTATGGTGGATTTTAGACATCATTTCTTTGACAGCGTACACAAGTGTAGGAATGTGGCATGTTGCCGTAAATTGTGATTTCCCGCATGGAATCCAAGACTCCTTAGAACCTCTTGTGAGGCTTAACTAAGGTGTACTTTACTGGGGTAGGATTTTATCTTGACTTGGCTGTGATGCGACGGACTTACTGTGTCCGTACTTACTGTGTATACTGTGACTAAATGACGAAATCGCAGATAAAGAGTTTCGCGAAATTACTAGACACTGTTGAAATTAAAACCTTTTTTAACGAGTAAGTTCATATCTAATAAAAAGTGCAAAAAAACTTTTACGCTTTTAATTATAACTATCCTATAAAACCTCCTTAATAAACTACCTTAAATTGTCAATCTACAATAAAAAACATTTTGAAACATTTGTAAGAAAGACAACAAAATAATATTCTCGAGTTTTAATTATAAGTAGTCCTTTTTAGTCTAGCAGAACGCACCAAAAGTTTCATTTGGCCCAAAATTTTATCCTTGATTATTGTTGCTCAAATATGCACAACAGGCATTTTATAAAAAAAAAACTTATTAAACCTTTTTTTTAAATAACCCTATTTACTAAAAGGATTCACCATTTTTTTAAGCCCTCCATTATAATCTAGCAAAAGTGACAAAAAGAAAACTTTTTCTCGAAATGTATATAAAGATCCTTTAACAAAAACATTATGTACGTACGTTTACCATATCGTCAGTCTAATTTTCAAACTGCATAACTCCAAAAAATACAAAATTTTACTGATTTGATTGAAATATCTCTTAAATCCCATAAATAAATATTTAATTAGTTATAAACGAATTGTAATAACACTTATATTCAATTAGTGCCGTAACTATAAAAAATAAACAGTATGTACTTCCTCCTATAAAGTATGCACAAAAGGACATAAGCAGTATTAAGAATTAAGCTGACGATATGTAACTACTCGTATTAACAATTCTTAATATAAAATACGGAAACTTTTTTAAGAATGAGAGCAAAAAGTTAGGTTTAATACTTTTTATTTATAGCCCTCCTTTATAATCTCAAACCCAAGACGTTCGAAACTCAAACGGAACAAAATTTGCCCGCGTAAATGGGAGTGCGGGGTGCGGGCGGCGCGGCGCGTCGATACTCGCGCGCGGAAGCCATCTTAAAATATAAGAGCCACCCCCGCACCCCGCGCCTCCTTAGATGCTCGCTTTTTCAAACTCCGACGGAATGGCATTCAGGGGTGAGAAACATTGCCGTAAATTATTGATCTTAGTGCAATTATTTTTTAATAACAATGTCGTAGTTTGTTTCGGTATAGTTTTTATCATGGTCACGAGATGTATTAATGTGAATAGCGACGGAACGGCGGGCGCGGGTGAGAAACCTTTTGATAATTTCATATCTTAAATAGTATGTAGTAATAAACAATTTGCTATGTTCTTACAGGGCGCTACATTGTAATTAACATCTCTATGTATACACATACATACATACATTACATTATTTAACTACCCAATGTAGCATGCAATGAAGAATTGAATTGAATAGTCGTTTCGAAGTTACATTTTGTTTAGTTTATGTGATCGTAATGAAATCATAGTTTTTTATTACATCTAGTTTGTTTATATTATAAGTATGTGTTAACGTTGCTATGAAATATTTACATTATCCTCGGTCATGCCTGAATAGCGGAACGAAACTAGATAAAATTTGGGTCACCTTTATTTTTATTAAAAGTTTTATTTCATTTTTCATTTTTGTCTTAGTAATTGTAGGATAGTATCTCACAATATCACAAACTTTGGTGATGAGATTCCTCCTACACTCCGAGATGAGAGAGATTCAGGTCATGCACTATTACGTGGACCTGAGGCAGCAATTTTTCTGTTGTTGAAATTTTCATGGTTAAAGTTTTCCTATTTGATCTGTAACTTGGCTTATCGACAATTAATGCTTCTTGAACGTCCATGCCTCCAACGATCCAAAGATAGACGTCCAATCATTCAGTGATGGGCTATGAAGCCAAGAAAAGAGAAGAAGTATCACGGAGCAACGAGCTCTTCATAACTTCATAACACTTTGAGATATAAGTGCGATGTTGAAGTTTAAAAAGGGACAAAATATTATTTTACTATCAATTTTTATAGCAATTTTATCAAAAAACATGTTTTCAATCATATATTGCGTTACGCCCCAGTATTATTATTACAATACTATATTACATAATTAAGCCACGCAACATTTGTTGACAACAACAAACGCAACAACATTGACCAATTTAAAAGGAGAAATGAAACAAAATTAGAGACTTATTGCAACGTTAACAGTCAAAAGCAAAAACAAAACATTACATCTGAAGTGCTATCTTTAGAATACATGCTAACTCTAGTGTGGTTGGTTAAATCACGTGTACCTATGTACTAGATCCTCTAAATTTAGTTTTTATTTACAAATTCCTTTTATGTACACGAATTGTCTGTACCTTTATTTAGAGTTTCATTTTCCATTGATCTATATTGCTTTTACATTGCACGCTTTCACTCTAATAAGTGGGTGCTAACGCAAACTTATAACACAGAAAACACCCAAACACAGAAAAATACTCAACATAATGCACATAAATATTTTTCTAGAATTGGATTCGAATCCACGTACTTGTAAGCGAAGTGACGTACACAAAACTCACGTATCTCCTTACCTTACCATATTTTACCTTATACATTCGCCACCATCTTATGGAGATAAAGTATTGTCTTGCAAACTAACTCGGTGGAAGCTAAATCAATACGACATTAACGCACACACGTGTACCCACACTGATGCAACACAAAAACTATTGAAATGAAAATATAAGAACGCACACTAGTGTAACAGGGAATCCACTCACACAGACGCAGCACAGGTGTATGTGTACACAACGCCACCCTCATCCACCCGCCCGCAGCTCGGTACGCCTTAGACGTTGGCTTTTTACATGAGTATAAGCAGACGCGCAGGGGTGCGAAACATTTTGATTCAATATACGAATTTCTAATGTGAGACCACAAAAAGATAAATATTTATTTACTATGTAAATTTACATTATATTTTAATAAGCACTTTTACAATAAGAAAAGTCAATATATTTTTGTACATTAATCATCAGAATGACCACATCCTGTATGATGAAAAGCGGTTGATCACGATGCATGTCGATGAATCGCAAAGCACTCAATCATAAAGAAACAAGCACTGCGAAAATCACATCCACTCAAGACATCCTGAATAAATATCGTCTCACGACCCGCGACTCTATGAGCTTGAAAACCCATGAGCCCGAATATTTTTTTTAAGCCGTTTGCTTTTAGAAATGCACGTCTTACCAAATTAAAAAAATACAAGACAGACCAGTATTACCAAACTTAAACTTGTTTTACTTATTCGAGAATCAAATTTTCTAAGTAAAAATACAAACCATTTTACATTCCCAAGAACTTATAAAAGCAAGTCCATGACAAAAATACTCTTATAAGTCGCCCTTCTTGCGCTGGCGCATCAAAACCGGATCACATATTGTTCGTAATTGAGTCCGCCCTGACCATCCTTTTAGATGCGACAGGTTTCAAGAAAGCGACTTGACACAATATATTTTTTTTTTGTGTGGGAAAGAGATTTTCAACTTTTTTAATACCCCTTGGTCAACCTGTTCGTACTGAAATGGGTTTTAGGGTGAGATATCTAGTTTATTGAAATACAAGTTTCTAACAATTGTGTGGTAATTTTTATGTTATCAAGATTTGAGTTATATTAAGACGGATCTGGTTTTGATTTATCCAGGTCATGAGAATTCTTAAAGGTTATGTGAAAGCTTTAGTTCTTTAGTGTCATTCTTATATTTTGTAGCCATATTTTTTCAAACGACTTTCTCTTTGTTAAATATCGCCTTTACTGGTAGTTTGGGTTGGCTACTAAAGCCAATGCTTTTGATGGTTATCAGTTGATTTGCTAGTTTGTATTACCAGTAAGAAAGTTGTATAATTATAGTTAAGAATTACTGACAACGGAATTTAAAAATGATTTAGTACATAGGCAGTATGAGCGAAGTATATATATAAAATATCAAGCTCATTCCTAAATACGTACTCAGAAATGGTTTTTATGAGATATTACTTAGTTTTTGGTATTATTTTAAACTATGCTTTAAAAAAATATTTTTATGTTTAACTCAATCAATCATAACTGCCAACATATCCTTTTTTTTATTTTTTTTATTCAATATTGTACTTTTTTAGTATTTTGCACCTCAATCTTACTCGGTAAAAAGACCCTACCTAATAAAAATGCATAAAGTTCCCACGAAAAAACCAGTTTTTTTTTGTTAATAGACATCCTTGGACACCCATTCTTATTCTCGAAGAACCTGTAGTCTACATGAACACAGGTGAATTTCTTTAACTGGTCAAGTGAACAATCAAACTGTGAGTACACTTTAGGGTGCTTCGGAGACAGCACAAAAAATAACAGTGTGAAATCGTGTGCGAATGTTGGTGTTTGTAAAAATGTGTCGGGAAAAATGTGAATTTTGTGAAGACATGAAAAACTAATTGTGAATAATATTTATTTAAGTACTATTTAGTTTCTAAAAAATGGTTTTGTGAAACTCATAGCATTATTTTCAAGAAAAAAATTGTGTTACTATTGTCGTGTGGTCCAACTGAAGTAAAAAACGAATATAAAAACTAAAATTTTATGAAAACCGATTTTGGTGTTGTTATATTTTTACCTTAAGTTGCGACATGAATATATACTATTTCTGTAAACTCCAATTTTATTAAAGTCTAAAATTTAAATCGACTTCAAATGACGAGGTGGTTTCTCAACATGTTGTGGCTACGGTAGAACCTGTATACATATAATTCTTTCATATAACCGCATATGCCTATATAATAACTGCGAAATAACTTCCTTACTTATAAACCAATTTTGATGATTTTTTTACTATATCAAAATAAATAGACGAACTATGTCATATTGTGAATGTAGCAACATAAGTAAATAAGGAACTTTTTTAATACTGTTAGTTTATTATATATGCTAGCTTCTGTTATCGGTAGCAAACGCATTTGATTTTGCGTGTGCCTAGTTAGTTTTCCCGTCGAAATTAGAACAATAGGTAAAAATCACCATATAATATTGCTAGTAGTGTCTAAAATAATGAATTCGCCTATAAACAAAAAAACAAAACAACCCGCAAAAGACATGCGGTCTACATCCACAAAAATTAATAAACAAACGGCGCGCGTCCGAAAACAACACAATATCCTGTAATTAGGCATTTAATTATAAATCCGCCATGAATTCTTAATACACTAGACATATTAAAATTTCATCTTCCCCGCCCTGACTACGCCTATAGCGTATCGCGTAGCCCCATCTCCGCTGTCTTTCTAAGGGGACCGCATAAAATAGTTATAGAGGGTAGGGGGTGCTACTTAACCGTTTTTAGGAGACACCCCGCCCGACGCAGAAACACCCTACTACTTCAACCCCACTTCCTGCACCCGCCGCCTCCTTCAAGCAAGGGGGCCGCGCTTACCCCACCCTTCTATAACTATTTGTATATTTTTGCAAAAATTCTTACAGAGGGTTGGCAATACCTGCCTTTATAGTTGCTACCAAATTCAAATGGGCGCGCGGTCATTGGTGTTTTTCGCAGTAGTGTGCGCAGGGGGGGGATTCCAAATTTAAATTCGGGTCGCGCGATTTAGTTTTAATTTCGTGGGATTTCATTTAAAATGGTGGAGGATATTTTCGTTTTTGCCAGTATGCGGTATGCATGGTAAAAAGGTTTTAGTACTGCAGTGATTGGAAATATTGTGTGTGGATTTATGTGAGAAAATGTTTGAATTATTTTAAGTTCTTTTACTTTTAAATTCTCATTGAGTTCTTTTAGGGAATAAAATCTCTTTATTAGTTACCTTTATACTCATATTAGTAGTGTTGTTTTGTCTAACCTTTCTAGGAATAAAAAATATAAGAGTGTATGTTTGCGACTATTTTACCCTGACTAAGGATGTTTTTAAATGAAACTCAGCACATACATGTACTGGATTAATAATATTATGTTGGTTAATTTGTATCGTAGTGGTTTGGTTCAGTGAGTTTCAATACTTCAACTATTAATCGAAATTACGTGAATTTTATGCTGACTGGTAAAGACTTCTCCACTTAATAAAATTATAAAACTAATTAGAAAAGTTTTAACGGCTGAAGCAATTTTAACAATATAGTTTTATTGCTGTCACGTATTTTTTATAGATGACCAGCTACTTTCCATGGAACCCAAATTAACTACAGTTTTTATGATATTTACAGAGATTATAATTTGGACAATAATATTTTTCCAATGTTTCAATAAATTGCCTCTCTCAGTGTCTTCTACCGGAACTACTATGGCGAGTGTTCTGATGAGCTTTTTGATCTCATCTCCTTTTCTCTCCCGAACCACACCTGGTCTTAGGAACCATCCACAGATTGTACAGACTATCAGCACTCAAACCAAGAAATTTGGTAAGTCGTTTCTAATTAAGACCATGAAGCCCTGAAATTCGCTGCCGTCTCATGTGTTTCCGAGTTCCTTTAATACCGGGTCTTTTAAGCGGGGCGTGAAACGACATTTTATCAGGTAGTCATGAGTCGGTTCGCTTTGTACCGTGCTTATTTCACGGTATGGAGCGCCAAATTTTTTTTTTTTGGACTTTATCGACTGCTTGCCATCAGGCAGGATGTAGTCATTACGACGTGTCACATTGCAAAAAAAAAGGAATCATTTTAAGACATAGGTATAGAAAAAGACGCGGGCGGCGACTAGTCTGAAATAAAAGGTTGACAAGTTGGAGATTGAAACAATGAATGAAAAAAATAATGTCAATTCTTATAATTATGTAATCTAAATACCTAACCAATTCATAATTTAAAAGAGCATAACCTGTGAGTTTCTTGCCAGTTCTTCATACAAAGCGGTGGCTCGGAACTGGCACTTATATTCACTTATTTACACTTAATTTTTTGGTGCATAATGTAAGTAAATCTAAACTTTGTCATTTTATTGTAATATTATTTCGATTGTTTTTTTATATTTAATTTTGACGGTTTCAAGTACTATGAAATATTTTATGAAATTAAACAATTTTTATATTGATAATTAATTTCTGTCGAATCATTATACCTATTATCTTAACGTACATAAACTTAGTTGGTAATTGTATCGTTTTTATAGTTTTTCAAATCCTGGTGTCCTGGTAGCTCAGCAGTTAGAGCAGTGCACCGGATATCTAATGTTCGTGGGTTCGAATGTCATTAGGCTGGTACCACACGGCACATATAGTAATGATCGGGACCAATATGTTACCATGCCTTCTGAAGCACGGAAGCACTTGCTATAAAATCTCACACAAATGGTCACCCATCCAAAAAAATTACCTCTGTGAACTCTGCTTCACTTTTATTATCGTTTAAGACAACCTATTACCGCGGAGCCACGAGAGGTTCGTAATTACCAATATCTTACCATGCCATGCCCTTAATGCACGGAAGCGCGCTGAAAATCTCACAAAAACGGTCACCCATCCAAAAAAAATAACTTTGTGAACTCTGCTTCACTTTTATTATCGTTGAAAACAACCTATTACCGCGGAGCCACGAGAGGTTCGTAATTACTAATATCTTACCATGCCCTCTAATGCACGGAAGCGCGCTGAAAATCTCACACAAACGGTCACCCATCCAAAAAATGACCTCTGTGAACTCTGCTTCACTTTTATTATCGATTAAGACAGCCTATTACCGCGGAGCTACGGGAGGTTCGTAATTATCAGGAGTAGATATTCGGCAAAATTACCGGGAATTAAATGACACACCGCGCGAGCTAGGAGGAGGTAAAATTTGGAGAATGCAGGCAGCAGAGGCATATTGTCGTAAGTGAAAATCGGGTGCCGACGTAAATATATAACTGTATATTCACGGGCCTAAAAGTTAGTTTTTACAAAAAAATACCTCGAGTTTGAAGTTTTCAATAACTACCTAACGTATATTTCCTACTTAATGTATTTGATTTGATTTAATTTAATGTATTTGATTTGATTTTATTTAATTTATCTGTTTTAACCGTGTTTATGTTTTTGTTGTGCTATGGAAATTATTATTCTGAAATAAATGATTATTATTATTAAAACTTAACTTTCCTATTGATCTTAAAGACAATAAATAAAGTATATTTTATTTTTAATTAACACATAGTTGTAGGCCTAGGAATGAGCATCTATTCGTCTTCAACTATAATCTCGACAACGTAATCTTTAAAAAAATAAGTACTGAATTTTATGTATTCCCAAATTTAAGGAAAAAAAATGTCATATTTATTGTGAGGTAATTTTAGTTCTGTTCATTAAATGTCTACATTAAGTGCGTACATTTATGCTAGATTAGAATAAGTTATTTAATTGTTGGCACATGAACATAGTGTATGACTATGTGTTTAAAACTTTTATGTAGATAGTAACTACACCAAAACTCAAGAAAGTTTTACATACATACATACATTTACGCCTGTTTCCCCAAAGGGGTAGGCAGAGGCATATTATACACCCACACTTCGCTTATTATATAGTTGGTCCCACGTAATAGGTGGCGAGTCTATTGCCGCTTATCGGGCACTGTTTTGTTCGCCAGAGCCTCGTCCGTTGATTGGCAGGTGCACCACTTGCAGATGAGGTTGGCTTGGGCTCCTTAGGTTTTGCACCAAAGAAAGTTGTAGTAGTCATTTTTGTAATAAATATTTTGTTTATTTATTTTTCTATGAATAAATAATATTAATAACTATTAAAAATCAAAATTCTTAACATGTAAGCGAACCCGCGTGCACAGCTAGTACTGTGCAAAGTAAAACACCCTTACAACCTTTTCCCCGCGGCTCTCGGCTGTCTTGATACAGCATATAAGTCGATCGTGGGGTGGTTTTTACATTTACCCCCCCAAGTTTACCCACTCTACCCCCAAACCACCCCTTTCACCCCTAACCCTTAACTCCAGCCACTAGACATTAAATTAGCTTGGCAAAATTCACCTCGCTTGGGTAATCTTAATATTAATATCATCTTGGGAAGCGTCTTATACGGCAAGTTTTATGGTGATATGGTATGGTGGATTATACTGGTTTGGGCCGGTTTAAAGCAGTTTTATGTAAGATTCAGGCAGTATTGGCTCTTCGCTGGGTTTTATGTGTCGTAAAGTACTTATGAGTGATGAAGTCATATAATGTGAGCTGTTGTCATCAATATTTCATGTAGCTATTTAAGTTTGAATGCGTTTTGTCCAATCCCCGATAGAGCCAATAGTAAATTTAAAAAATTTACAGAATTACCTTCTTCTTCTTCTTCGGAATGACCTTACGAAGACTTTTCTAGGCTTTTTGGCGCCAACGAATTCGCTGCCGGCTCATGTGTTTTCTATTTCCTATGATCCCGCTATATAGTATCAAATAAAGTCTCTTTCCATGTATGCTTAGATCTTTAAAACGGAACAGATTTTGATGCGGTTTTTTCAATAGATAGACTTATTCAAGAGGAAGGTTTATATGCAGGTCACACGGGCAAAGTCACGGGTGGCTGCTAGTGTGAAATAAACTACTACAGAAATTGGCGTCTATAAAAATCTGGTATATACTACCCAAGTTTTAAGCGAGCCATTTGGGTGTTCGCCCGAGTAAGCGCGATGAGCGAATCGCCTTAAGATTGCCAAGGCAAGTGCAATGTAAGTAGCCTCTATGTACAGTCAGCTGCAAAAGTTATATATACTTACATAAATATAAATAAATAATTATGATAATTCAATTGCAATCACTCCAATTATTTTGTTCTAAGATAAGTACCATTAAAAACTTGTGTTAAGAATACAAAATAACGGATAATTAATATGCTTACATATTTTTTCTTTTGTAAATACATACTTAATATACATAGGACACAGCCAGACCAAAACAAATATTCATGTTCATGCACATAAAAATTTGCCCTGTGTGGGAATCCAACCGACGACCTCAGGAGCAGAGTGCAAGTATATTGACCCCCACGCCATGTCGTTCGCCAATTAGATAGATAAAAAGACAACGAAAGACACACATGCATATAAAACAACAAAAATAAAATGACAATTATAAAAAATAATAATAATAAAAACTGAAATAAAACATTCACATACTATGCATGTGTGTCGCAGCGCTGCGGAATGGCTACGGCTCAGGGTGTTTTTTTGCTCTGAGAGAGCAAAACACTGATTTTCAGCTTTTGCCAAAACGGTACCTCGAGCCGCCCAAAATACTGTGTCATGTAAACTAATTACATACAATTTTATAAATAAAGTTTTAAGTATAGAGTGATAGACGTACAATAAAATATTTAAAAGTAAAAACTATTATGACAAGTAATTAAACCATTGATCCTACGTCTATAATAAACAAGGGCAATATTACAATAGGTGTACACTCCTACCAAGATCTGAGGAGTCCAAGCCAACCTCACCTGCAAGTGGTGCACATTCCGTTCAACGGACGAGGCTCTGGTAAACATAAAAGTGCCCGGTAAGCGGTAATAGGCTCGCCATCTATTACGTGGGACCAACTACATAATTGGCGAAGTGTGGGCGTATAATATGCCTCTGCCTACCGCTTCGGGGAAACAGGCGTGAATGTATGTATGCATTATTACAAGTATGAAATATGACATCCCGGCGGTCCAAGCACTAAGACACCGTGACCATGCAGAAGTTCCGACATTTACCCTCAAATAGTTAGTCCAACTCGCAATTCCTGTTTCTATTATTTAAAAAATAAACATTTCGTAAGTAGAGATTTTTCTATTATTTAGTAAGCATAAGATAGCGCTCGTAACTCTGCGGTGCTCTGTGGTCGGAAACGATCACCGAAGTACAGCAGAGTATACAGAGGTCAGTCCTTGAATGGGTGACCGTTTGTGTGGCATTTAATATCAAGCGCTTCCGTGCTTCGGAAGGCACGTTAAGGTTATTATTATTATCCCGGTTATCACTAAACGTGGTAGTCGTTAAGCCATTTTAGAGGCCTAATGGGCGGCTTGATAAATTCTAACAGCAGGATGCCATACACCGGCTTTTTTTTTTCTTTTTTTTTACGTCGGTAACAAAATGCATTTACGCACTGCCTTCCGGCCAAAGGGGTACCGAAAGGGGGTGTGGGACTCACCACCGGCAGACACGACCGCCAAGTAATACCCACTAAAAATCTTCCGACGACGCCCGCCGCTTGTTGAGAAAGAGGCGAGGTCCAGTACCTGGGTTGCAGCTTCTGATACCCCGCCTGCGGCCAACGTCCCCCGGACCAAAACCAGGAGGACCTCCTCAGAGAGGCGCAGTGGACGCGCCCCTCCTACCTCCCCTTGCGACCATAGCGTGTGTGGCCGACTTCCCGGAGGGTCCATGGTTAGACAGCAGGGGCCCCCTGCCCCCACTGCCTAGACCCTCCTGGCGCTGCTGAGCGGGCTCTCCTGGCCCGCCCACTGCGCCCTCCACAGGTCCCTCTTAGTTTCCCCCCCGGTAGTCAGTACTAAGGGCACCCAGAGTCGTCGGTCTCTGGGTATTGTCTTTTCCCTAGCGCCTCCTGCGCCCTACCGGGAGGTACTCAGCCCCCCAACCACGACTAGGTAGAGACCAGTCGGGGGGGATGCCATAGACCTGCCTCCGCCAATCCGCACTGGGTCGGCGTCGTGGAGTATGACCCAATACCCTCGCACCTTGGTATGTAAGAGGAGGCTCGTGCTCAGTAGTGGGACTTTTATGGGCTGAGATGATGAGTAGGTAAGCATAAGATAAGATAAGTAAATAAGTAGTAAATTAAAGCAGTGGACCGGTTATCCAACGATCACAAGTTCGATTGCTATCCAGGTTACAGCGGACGAGTTGTTATTTCTGATAAAAAAATCGTCTTATGAATAACCATTTGTTCATATTTTTATTGCATTAAATTGTTTTGTTGACTGTACCAGCTCCTGCACAAGTGCGCAATAAATCAGTAAAGCGCTGCAGAGCGCTCGCAACCGCTAAATTATTCAAAACATTTGTTACATTAACCTATATATTTACAAACCTAATTCTTATTAGGTATATGTGCGTAAAACAGTTTATGTTATAAAAAAGGCAGTGAAAACAAGCAATTTAAGAAAAATATTTCAATGCTAAAGAGAACTATCACTACGGATAGCAAAAAAATTCTCTAAAATTTCATACAAAGCTATCTACGCCTAAACTTGGGCTCCTAAGATCTCAGTAGGTTTCCGATCGATCTTATTAAAAATGCAAAAAATTGTGAATATGTGTGTTTCATATTCCTTTACTTAAAAATTACAGAACGGATTTGAATGAGATGTTGGCGTGCAGTTATTTTATAAACAAGAGTAACCTTTAAATTATTATTATTAAGTGTACAACCAGGGGGTCTTACCATCATCTTTGGGGCCCAAGCCAACCTCACCTGGAAGTGATGCACCTGCCGATCAACGGACGAGGCTCTGGCGAACATAAAAGTTCCCGGCAAGCGGCATAGGCTCGCCACCTAATATATTATACGCCCCAATTTCGCCAATTATAACCAACATTATAATTGGCGAAATGTGGGCGTATAATAAACTATGCCTTTGCGTTCCTCTTCGGGGAAACAGCTGTAATTGTTTGTATGTAACTTACAAATACTTTTAATTCAAATACTAGGGCACGGGGACCACACTGAACACATTACATGGCGCTGCCATGTCCTTAAATAAACCTAAGTACTAAAGCATAAAAGCATTGAATCTGTATTGTAATGTAAATGATCAATTATCTCGGTTATTTCATAAAGGCGCGGCGAGTAATCTTCGGTACATAGTTCCGGGCCGAGCGGGCAGAGGTCGCCTCGATCGTAATCTATTTAATTGGAAATTTCCTTTGATTAAACGCAAAGACGTTGTTAGAAGTTGACCTAATAAAATATGTAGCGTCAGCATGTTTGTTGTACTAATTATGTACAAATTATTATTTTTTTGTCATATTCAGATGTATTTATGCTATTAATAAGCTTTATTTAGTATTAGATGTAGAATAGATAAAATGTTTATTATAATTATATATGCAGAAAAAATAAAATAAAAATTGGATAAAATAAAAAATATTAAATTGTCAGATACTCAGAACAGAACACTGGACGAGTGTCCGAACCATTCTTAAATTAGAATTACCTATTATATTTCTTTCTTGACATATAATTAACTCATCATAGCTCTTGGGAGTCTTGGGGTTTCATTCACAAACCATGAGTCCATGTCCGAGACCCAAGCGGGGCCAGCAGATTGGAGGCAAGTGTGTACGAAAAAACTATTTAGGTATTTGTTGCATACTAAGAACATTTATTAACTTGTATTTGTGTACCAAATAAACATAAAAAATTAATATAAAAAAGTAAATATTAACATAATATGAATTCATTATATAATGTTAATAAATTTACACTAATTTCATAAACTTTGTTTGTTCATTTGCATTGAATAGGCTCCGTTATTTGGACGATCTGAAAATCGTTCAATTTTTGTGCTTATAAAATTTATTTCATTCTGTAATTGCAATAAAATGATTGAAAGCATTTTTTTTCGAGAGTTAGTGAAGCTTAATATTAATCCATTATAATTAAGAATCTCTAAAAAAACTTCGATGTGAAAACTTTTTTAAACACACAAAATATATTTTCAATGTATAAGGGATTCAAAAAATATAATTTACTACTTTCAAAGAAAGTTATCATCGAGTTGCTTTTAGTCATTATTTATTCAAAATCTCTATCTTCTAAAGTATAAAAAATATTGTTTGTAGTTCAATATATATTATTAGGTCGGGGAAAAAGTCTTTTCGCATAACGTAGGTATAAACTTATTATAAAATTTTTTTGACTGTACTATTTGTGTCTGGCTGGTTTTGGTAACATCAAAAAGGTTCTATTATAAAGAAAAGAAAAAAATAAAAAAAAGTTGTTTCCCGCTATTTTTCATTTGTTTTTCTCTTCGTAAAAATGAGTGAATCTAATGAAGAAATTCGATACATTTTAAAATTTTATTATAAAAAAGGCAAAAATGCAACTCAAGCAGTGAAAAAAATTTGTGATGTTTATGGACCTGATGCAGTGTCAGTAAGAGTAGCACAAATTTGGTTCAAACGTTTTCAGTCCGGAAATTTTGATGTTAAAGATGCACCTCGCTCTGGTCGCCCTGTTACGAATAAAATGGACGCCATTTTTGAAAGAGTGGAGCAAGATCGGCATATTAGTAGTTACGATGTATCTGAAGCACTGGGAATTGACCACATAACAGTTTTGACCCATTTGAAGAAAGCTGGTTATACAAAAAAGCTCGATATTTGGGTGCCACACGAGCTCACTCAAAGAAACTTAATGAACCGTGTACTCATTTGCGATTCATTATTGAGACGTAATGAAACCGAGCCGTTTTTGAAGAGATTGATAACTGGCGATGAAAAGTGGATCACGTACGACAAGAACGTGCGAAAAAGGTCGTGGTCGAAAGTTGGCCAGGCTTCACATACTGTGGCCAAAAACCTGGCCTAACACGAAATAAGGTGATGCTGTGTGTATGGTGGGAATGGAAGGGCATTGTTTATTATGAGCTTTTACCGCCCGGCAAAACCATCGATTCTGATCTTTACTGCCAGCAACTGATGAGATTAAAGGAAGCAGTCGAGAGAAAACGGCCGGAATTGATCAACAGGAAGGGTGTGGTCTTTCATCACGATAACGCTAGACCACACACATCTTTAGCCACTCAGCAAAAATTAAGAGAGTTCGACTGGGAGGTCCTAGTGCATCCACCATATAGCCCTGACCTTGCGCCTTCAGATTTTCACCTGTTTCGGTCTCTGCAGAATTCTTTAGGTTCTGTAAGGTTGACCTCAAGAGAGGACTGCCAAAACTATTTGTCCCGTTTTTTGATCAGAAGTCCCAAAGTTTCTACAGTAACGGGATAATGTCTCTGCCCACAAAAAGGCAGAAAGTTATTCAACAAAACGGTACATATATATTGTAAATAAATGTAAATAAACTTTGAAAAAAATGTCTTGACTTTTCATACAAAAATACGAAAAGACTTTTTCCCCAACCTATTATTATATGAATAAAATTTATTTAAAAATAAATAGGTCAAACATAAGAACAGAAAACGTTACGCATGTGCTGCTGGAAGACCACAACAGCGCTCTAAAAATGTTTGTGTACAACAGTCACACAAAGGTTTTATAACAAAAAAAATATATACTGAATTATAGGGAGTATAGGGACTCTACCAAGACCTATGGAGCCCGAGCCAACCGCACCTGCAAGTGGTGCACCTGCCGATCAACGGACGAGGCTCTGGCAAACATAACAGAGCCCGGTAAGCGGAAATAGGCTCTTTTTTAATAAAATAAATTGGCGAAGTGTGGGCGTATAATATGCCTTCGGGAAAACAGGCGTGAATGTATGTGTGTAATTTACAAGAAACATACATGGAAGCCTATCTCAAAAATAGGTAGTAAATTTATTGGTAATTAGTTTTTGAATATGTTTTCGCTGTACGTAGAATTAAGAAACGCGAAGTATAAAAGCTATTCAACTTTGGAATTCTCTCCCTACTGATATTAGGTTGGCAGAAAGCAAGCCTACTTTTAAAGGGTTGCTCAAGAAATACCTTCTTGAGGAGTTATTGAGTCTACATATCATAATTACTATTAATTTTGTGTATTTATTATTAGGTATATGTAGTTTATTAATAACACATATTTAATTCTATGTAAGTTTATATGTTTTCTTATTCGTACTGCCTCATACTTTTCTGCTAACCCGAAGGTTAACTGGTAGAGAATGCCTTGCAGCATTAAGTTCGCCTTTTGTACATTTTAATTTTAATTTGTGCGATAAAGTTAAAATAAATAAATAAATAATAAAAAGTTAGAACTCCATAACTTCGTAATACTAATGTAAGGTTGATGAGCAATAAATAAATAAATATTGCATATATAGCAAGCGGTACAAGATCAATTAACTCGGAAAACAATTAGTTCAGGCGTTTGACTTCTAATGGCTAAAATGATCATAATAAAACAAACAGCCAGAAATTTATTTGCCAACGCTACACAGTACGTATATCTTAAAATTTCCACCCAGTGAATCTTGCGGCGGCCGAGATTATGGCAATAAAATTTATGTTCAGTGTTCCCCGCATCGAAGATACGCAACTATTCCGAGGGAGGTCTGAGGCCCACATAGTTTGTACAGATTACATTTTGGACAAATATATAGGTATTAGCGAAAACCCGCGTCTTCGCTTACTTAATGAAGGTACTTCATATGATTCTTCATATGAGGAAGTTCCGTGTAGCTGAGGGTGCAATGAAGAGCTATGCTCGATGTGGAAAACAATTGGGAAGGCTTTTTAGGAAGGTTTATTGGAAAGGCTTATTGGGAAAGCTTAGTAACATGTACAAAAGGGGGGCTTATCTCTAGATGTATCGCTTATATGTAATAATCAGAATTTACGCACACTTTCTACTACTATAATAACAGAATAATCATTATACATAATTACGTCTGATTCTAATTTCAAACACAACCGTAGACAAAACTCGTTGGAGCATTTTAATAGGAACTAAGTACGTACTCCTTGGAGAACGCGACAAAACTCCCCTATCAAAAGACTTTTTATTCTTTTTTTTCAAAACAATTCCCTCCAATTTTCCAGCACTCGAACAAGGGTGACCACCTGTTGGCAGCCATCTTGTCCCGCCATAGATAATAAATCGTTTTTTAAGTGTTCACATTTTTCCCGGGATTTTTTCCCGCGTTCCTACCGGACATGCGTGGCCATTTAAAGTGATTAATTCACTTGCCCCGAGCTGTGTTAACACGCTTTTTTATTCGGAACTGGGAATTTGTTCCGTATAAACTTTGTGTGTTGGCTAATTGGTGTTCTGTGGGTTTTTTATCTGTAAATTTTTTGATCTCTAGGGATTTGAGGTTATGTTTTTTAAAAAGGCGGTGGGTTTATTGGCTTTCCGTTTGAGATTATAATATTTTATTTCGGATTTTTTATACGTAGGACATACATACAATCACGCCTGTTTCCTCCAAGGGGTAGGCAGAGGCATATTATAGCCCACACTTCGCCAATTATATTGTAAGTCCCACGTAATAGGTGGCGAACCTATTGCCGCACGTACGTTTATACGTACACTCCATGAGTATTGTCACAATTTTAACTCTATCGTGGCAGTCGCTTTTAAATCTACTTACTCGTACTTCACAATTAAATTTTAGGGGATTTTAGGGGATCACTATCATCTCAGCTTTTTAAATCAATAAGGCTCTGTCCAAGGTCAATTCATATATAAATAATGTGGCTAAGTTACATAGAATATCTTTTACTGTCATAGATTTTTTTCGACGACAAATAAGTAAGAAAGTAACAAAAAAAAATGTATTTTTTTATTTTATTAAGAACTTGTGTTATGAATACTAACGGATAAACATACATAAATAGTATTTTTTTGTAAATACATTCTTAATATACATAGGAAAACACCAGGAACAGAACAGATATTCATGCTCATGCACAGATTTGTTTATATATGCCGTCCAACTTAGATAATCGTACATCACATAGAAAAAACTAGACTTATTATACTAGCTTTTATTATATAAAAATGACTTTTGTAGACACTTAGTGGTCTGAAACGATCACAGAATATAATCAAAATTCACAGATATCAGTCCTTGGATGGGCGACCGTTCGTGTGGGGTTTGTCGTCAAGGGCGTCTGTCAACATAAGTGATAGTCTTTAGGCGCTGTTAGAAGCTGTAAGTGAAAGGCTTGAAAGAAGTGGAGGGCTTCAAAGCTCTAACAGCAAGACACAGTCACTTAATGGTTAATATGGTTGAGCGTAACGCGTCTGCTCATGTCTACTATGTTTATCCGTAATTATGTAATTATTGCTAAAAAGAGTTTTCTTTTGTTCTTTTTTCTCAAGTCTTGTGACTGCAGAACACAATTGTCTTAATATTAATATTTTTATTTAATTTTACTACTTTTTACGAATCCATATAAAAAAAGTTTTATCCAATTTAGTGCAGTCGTTCGGAAGTTATTTGCGCATCTATATATGTTTCGGCTCTTCATTTTCATCCAGCAGTCATAACAGGGCCGTCAATAACACTCTTTTATTTCTTGCGAAATAATAGTAAAATCAAAAAAGTCAGAAGAAATAAATAGGAGATATTTTAAATTTGTGAAAAACAGTTTGATACATTTCGTGCATGCAAGGCCACAAAACGAATTGCGAGAACTTAAATATTAAAATGCCATGCCAGTAAAAAAATACAAAATAAATATTAACGATAAAATTAATTTAAGATCGGAAATGAAAGTTTCAAAATGAAAACTCCAATCTAGAGGGAAATTAAAATAATCCTTTATTTCAATCAGACCGAAAATTCTGTTAAATAATAATTATTGAATGAATTGAAAAGAAGCAGCGCTCCAATTCGAATCTCGGAAAAATACAATATGTTTGCCGTTTTTCAGGCTTTGCGGAGAGGGAGTTAAGCCGGGGACACACTGAGAGTAAGAAAAAAAACAGTAAAATTTTGAACTTCCTCTTTTTTCTTTAGTCGGTCAAAAATACCTACATATATAATCTTACTTATATGTCCCATTTGTGGTGGACAGAAATCTTGCAACAACTATGAATAAATATGTATCGGTATAGTTCTAGCAAAGTTCACTTTTAGCACCAAGATCTCTTGGTTAAACACAGTCATGACAAATGTGTGACACATGACAAATGTTAAGCACATGACAAAAGAGGTGGCTAATGCATCGTCCGCATTGATGCTAGACAAGATTCGTTTCCCTTTGTCGCTTTCTACAGGTGGTAGAGTTCTCCGCTACAACACGGCATGGCAAGTAATATTTATTTCAAAAGTAACGAAATGTACTAGACTTGGTAATGGGCCATTAAGTATTTTGCAAGTGGTGTACACAGAGCCATGAGACAATAGATTTTAAGTTGACTTAACTACAATGACAAATATATTTTAAGATAACATGGAGTTAAGGCACGGTTGCACAAAATTTTCGACGTAGGGATCAAAGTGCGCTGCGGGTTTACCTGAGGCCCCCATTATAAGATTGAGAGAGGGGTGCTCATACTAAACTGAATGTTACAGACCTGAAGTGACCATTGATTACCATTGTATATGTGAATAATTCTTTAAATAATCTGATAGCATCGCATCGTAATGAAGTGAGCATCAGAAAGAAATCTTATTAGAAATCACTAAGAATATTCTTATTCAAAAGGATTTTGAATTCTAATGGTGTTTCATTCCTAATAGACTGCTGGGAAGTAAAGTTCTAATAAGAGTTTAAAATCAACATGTCAGGTCTATTTGATGTTTATTAGTATGTAAGCGTAGAAGAAATAAGTATTCCTGAAGTAAAGTAGAGTTAATAGAAGTCAGTTCTTGGATGTTTGTCTGGCATTTAATTAAAATGTTATATATGCTTTTGATGGAACTTTATCCGATGATCCCACTTACCACTAATGTGAAAGTCGATAATCCACATTAGAAGCCCTACTTGGGTTGTTTGATAAATTCTAACACTAGGGTGCTATATTTAGGACTCGCCACGATAGTGGCGGTAAGTCCCCACTTTGAGAAGCGGCTAGAGAGGCGCCACGACGCGATCACCAAGCGCCTGATGCAGGTCCTAACTGGGCATAACTGCTTCGGTAGGTTCCTGCATAGAATCAGGCGGGAGGAAACGTCCGGATGTCTCCACTGTAAAGATCAGCCAAAGGTGGGGACCCATGGTGGGGGCCAAGCCTGCCGTGGTTGCGAAACTGTTCGCAAGGGTTACCGGTATGTACCCCCCCGACTGGTCTCCACCTTGTCGTGGTGTGGGGGCTGAGTACCTCCCGGTAGGGCGCAGAGGGCGCTAGGGAAAAGGTAACACCCAGAGATTGGCGATTCTGTGTGCTCTTAGTACTGACAACCGGGGGGGAAACTAAGAGGGGTCTGTGGAGGGCGCAGCGGGCAGGCCAGGAGGGCCCGTCAAGCAGCGCCAGGAAGGTCTTAGGCAGTGGGGGTAGGGGGCCCCTGCTGTCTAATCATTAACCCTCCGAGAAGTCGGCCACACGCGCAGTGGTCGCCCAAGAAGGTAGGAGGGGCGCGTTCACTGCGCCTCTCTGAGGAGGTCCTCCCGGTTTTGGTCCGAGGGACGTTGGCCGCAGGAGGGGTGTCAGACGCTGCAACCGTGTACTGGCCCCCACCTTTTTCTCAACAAGTGGCGGGCGTCGGAATATTTTTAGTGGTTATTACTGCTTGGAGTCGCGTCTGCCGGTGGTGAGTCCCACACCCCCTTTCGGTCCACCTTTGGCCGGAAGGCAGTACGTAAACGCATTTTGTTACCGACGTTATACAAAAGAAAAAGGCCTCGGTACGTAGCAGGCTCAAAAGAAGGAACATGAATGGTTTTTATTCAGTAGAAGTCTGACACACCCTCCCGCTCCACCCACAGCGGAGGAAGGTCATTTGATGATTTTCCATCCAAAAAAAATTAAAAAGTTTGCCATATTTGTTTTTACTGATAATGTTACTTATGTACATGCCGTCCCATTTGAATTATCTAAATGTTTGACTACCGATATTGTGAAGTAGCGAGAATACCTGCTCTCCGCTCCTAAGGTCGTGGGTTCGATTCCCACACAAGACAAATCTTTTTGTGCATGAACATTTATGTTTGTTCTGGTCTATGTGTTTTCTATGTATGATAAGTATGTATTTAGTATTATTATTCTTTATTTAGTATCCATAACACAAGTTAATTATTCTTATCTTGGAACTAAATAATTGGTGTAATTGTCAGAAAATATTTATTTAATAAGTAAGTAAATATTTTCTACCTAGGAGAAAAAAGTTTTAAATAAAAATGGTTGCCTGTAAAGTCGTTTTTACGGGCGAAGAT
Organism: Musotima nitidalis; assembly: GCA_949126915.1. Taxonomy (NCBI): domain Eukaryota; kingdom Metazoa; phylum Arthropoda; class Insecta; order Lepidoptera; family Crambidae; genus Musotima; species Musotima nitidalis. The sequence goes on along the minus strand of OX421439.1, from coordinate 9,037,652 downwards.
TTTACGTGACAACGTCTTTTTCTCGGTAGAATATTTATTGATATGAATATAATTAAATTGCACAATAGGAACAAGGAATTGAATGAAAATAAGAATTGCACAAATTTTAACTATAGAAATATATTTTGTTTACGATCATAGTTGAGTGGGAGAGAGACGCAAGGCATTCGCCGGGCCTCTCTCTCGTTCGGTGACTCATCGTAACGTTACCGAGCGTTACACTTTTTCATAAGTGACTCCCAGCCGCAACCTAATTTAAGACGTTGTCACGTCAAAATTAATAATTTTATAAGAAATTAAAATAATTATGGCACTTACGTTTGCCTATAAAATATCTCAAAATTTAAGTAATCATGCCCTCTGTATACCCTTACCTTACCACCTCGTTAACATTCATAATGTTTTTATTTTTTCCCGCCCGCCGGGACGCGCGTTCCACATTCGAATGATTTTTATCGGCGTGTTAACTCTTTACCGCTCTTTATACACTTTTTTTCTCTGTGCAGATTGTTATACCGTATTTTCGCGTGTTAATTTCCCGCCACACTGGGACTTCCCGTGTTATGATTTTTAAATTGCAACACGGAATGAGGATTTCATGTGCGTTTGTTTTGGATGTTGGTATAATTGTTTTGTTTGAGAAAACGGAGGAAAAAAGGGGATATTTTTTAACTAGAAATAATACATTGATTTGACGATATACTTTGCTAAATTTATTTATTATTGGACTTCCAAAGAGTTACAATATCACAAGCATCTAGATTCTAGATACATATTAATATTTAAAAAAAAACTAATAAAATAACTGATAGTATTTATAGATATATGATTATGGTAAGGTATATTTAGGTACTTAACACTGAGTGTCAAAATCAAAAACCATTTATTGACTCTTTGTTTCTATGAGAAGCACTTAAAATCGTCACTTAAATCTAGAGCGCCTCTTTGCCAGGGAAAAAGCTGGCTACGAAAAAAAGTTGAATGAAACTCGGTTCTTTCTAAATGTATGCGGTATTAGTAACTTTGATTGACATTTTTAAAGCACGTAAATATTTCCACAAATTAGCCAATTATCCGTATTTCAGATTAGAACAGGATAAAAAAATAGGGAGCTTTTTTCCGCTTAAAAAGTAATAATAGTAAGTATTTTATGAGACTATTAGAAAAAAGCTGATATTGTCTAAAAAATTCAAAACTTCTTCCTAATTCTTTTTTATGGAAAAACTCCTCTCCGAATCGCAAGAAACATGGTTCACACAATGTCTCTGATTCATTTAATATGATCGGAAGAATCCCGATCGGAAGAAACCCGGATATAATATCATGAGCGATATCAAAGCTCTCCCTATTTTAAAATAGCTAATGCCATCTAGCGTTGAGAAGTTGTACCTGAAGAATGCTTGTCTTTCTTTTAGGTATTTGTGTGTGTGTAATGTATACAAATCCAATTTATGGTGGTTACTATTCTAAAATTTATTTCTAACACAGTTGCAGAAAACGCATAAAGAACTGATTTATCAGACTAATTATAAAGTAAAAATTACACAGTTCTACCACTACCCGCTAGGTGCCGTTTTTAGTTTATATAATAATTCGCCAGGGTGCAGCAGCAGCGTAAGTTCACTATATTTTCACCAGATGGCGTAACTTAGTTATTACTTTTGTCAATAGAGTTCGCTTTATTTATAGTGTCACTACTCGCCGCAAGATGGCTTTACATAAATAGTTCTCTAAAACTTTTCCGTTTTTAACAAGGACTTTTGTATAAAGACTTAGGCGAAGTTTGTGTTGTTTTATTAGTTTAAATTATTGAAACATTAATAGTTTCAATCGTTTTTATCATAATAAAACCCTTTTAAGTTTAAATAGAATACAATTTTATTTTATTCGCGATATATACTTAACATAATATAAACATAGTCCTTTTTATGAAGGTACTTGTTTTATTAATTTGCATTATAAAATTTAAATCGATCGGAAACGATCACCATTGCAAAACAGGTTTAATATAGGTCAATCCTTGTATGGGATACTTTTTATATGTCTTTTTATATCGGTGGTTTAGCCGCACGGCCTTTTCTGATTGCTTCTATAATTATTTAGTAGTCGTTATCATTAATCTAACTAAGAAGCCTCCTTGGATTATATCTAATATCCGGATGCAACACACCTGGGATTGCCAATACGTATTATTCCAAATGTTAGTTTTTATTTAGTAGCGGAACGTTATATGACTAAGGTGTTTATTTAAAAAAATACAGCATAAAAATGAGTTCTGTGCGACCCTCTTTGTTTTAAACTCTATGCTAACTGTGGTAAATAAGTAGTAATAATGACAAGGCTGCCTGGAATTGACATGAATTGCTCCTTTCTTTCTTAAGTATCGGCGGTTGATAGTTTCAAGAACAACAGGGGCCGGTAATCTTAATCGTAATTGTTTATTGACGTGACAACGTCTTAAATTAGGTTGCGGCTGGGAGTCACTTATGAAAAAGTGTAACGCTCGGTAACGTTACGATGAGTCACCGAACGAGAGAGAGGCCCGGCGAATGCCTTGCGTCTCTCTCCCACTCAACTATGATCGGTCTGCCGCGCGCGCAGCACTAGTGTACAATGTTTTAGTAAACAAAATATATTTCTATAGTTAAAATTTGTGCAATTCTTATTTTCATTCAATTCCTTGTTCCTATTGTGCAATTTAATTATATTCATATCAATAAATATTCTACCGAGAAAAAGACGTTGTCACGTAAAATCTTCGCCCGTAAAAACGACTTTACAGGCAACCATTTTTTTTTTTTTGTGTATATTAGATTTTAAGTCATATTTTTTTTATTTTTAAAAAAGCCGAGATGACTTTTTTAGGCATTCTTCTCAATTTCTTTGCCTTTTGGAAGCCTCGTCAGAGTCACCGGCAGAGTAACTGACTGACGTACAATCCCCTCCCTATTTTTAAATTTGACGAATCTAAATGATCATGTTGATCTCAAAGCAATTAAGTATATTTCACTTTATTAAAATATCAAAATTAATGATTTTGTAATTATGTAGTTAGTAATCAAATTTTCTGTCAAATTTATGATTGGTATATAACTCATGTTACGGTGTGTAAGTTGAAATAAAAAATTATTAATAAATAACAATATTGTCTATATACTTTTATAATAATTTTCTTAATATTATTAAAGTATATATTTTACCTCTACCCCAGTGAAGTAGTGTGAGTTTACTAGAAGCTTCTATGGAGTTTCTGAATTAACACGGAAAGTCACAATTGACTGTAATATGCCGCTGACCTACACTTTGACGGCTCTATGTCTAAAAATCCACCAGAAAAAAATAAAATTTAAACTAGTTTAAGAAAAAGAAACGATGCCCGATGTTTCTTAGTTCGTGTTGGCGCCATTTCTCCTCATGCCTTTAGATATTCATAATCCCACAAGACAAAAGGATTTTTTTTATCTCCAACAAAATGACCATTAACCGCCAGGATCTTTAGAAATTGAAGACAAACATTATTCTAACGGTAACCCCTTCAATGCACCAGCTCTTAATAACCGCTATTAATTTGAATAACAATGAGACCTTGGGGTCTGATTGACCCTCATTCTTTTTAAGATCATTTTAGGGTTGTCTTGTCTAGTCTGCGCGGTCGCTAATGGGCAACATCTTATGAGAAGTTTTGCACAAATGTATTTTGATTACAATACTAGCTTTGCCCGTGGTTGCACTCGAGTTAATACTCAAGTATCAACTCGAGTGCAATCATATCCTAGCATTATCACCGTTGCCCCAGACTTTAGCTTAGAACCCAAGATCTGCTAATTTTTTTTTTCTTTTTTGATTTACGTTGGTAACAAAATGCATTTACGCACTGTCTGACAGGCCAAAGGGGGACCGAGAGAGGTGTGTGGTACTCACCACTGGCAGACACGACCGCCAGCAGTAATACCCACTAAAAATCTCCCCACGACGCCCGCCGCTTGTTGAGAAAGAGGCGGGGAGCCAGTACCTGGGTTGCAGCTCTGACACCCCGCCCGCGGCCAACGTCCCCCGGACCAAAACCGGGAGGACCTCCTCAGAGAGACGCAGTGGACGCGCCCCTCCTACCTCCTTGTGCGACCATTGCGTGTGTGCACGACTTCTCGGAGGGTCCATGGTTAGACAGCAGGAGCCCCCTGCCCTCGCTGCCTAAGACCCTCCTGGCGCTGCTTGACGGGCCCACCTGGCCCGCTCGCTGCGCCCTCCACAGGTCCCTCTTAGTTTCCCTCCCGGTAGTCAGTACTAAGGGCACCCAGAGTCGCCAATCTCTGGGTGTTAACTTTTCCCTAGCGCCTCCTGCGTCCTACCTGGAGGTACTCAGCCACCACGACAAGGTGGAGACTAATCGGGGGGGAAGATCTGCTCACTGGTCTAACTAAATGTGACTGAATTTCAGTTATAAAAAAACATTCTGAAAACCATAGAATGCTGTGGTTTCCAGAATGTTATAAGGCACTGATTTCCTATAGCCATAGTTGTTCATGACAGCCTGCACCAACGGCTTAACGTGCTTTCCGAAGCACAGATCAAGCGATAATGTGAGTGGGCATAAAACCTATGAAAGTATATTTAATTGATTAAACGATTCGGAAAATAATATTTTCCGTGTTTGCAACATTTTTCATTGAGTATATTGCAGTACATGAGTTTCACGCGCAACCAGATAAACTTTTAAACTTTATGATTATACTATATACTAGTAAGGAGGTTCTAGTTTTGTGTTGTATTTTCTCATCAATTTGCCAGTGAAAAAAAGGCTATATTGACATTTTATTATATTATGTTTTATAAACATTATTAAATGAAACCATAAGTAAGAACGTTCTTACAAACCTTAACACGCCAGAATAATCCTGCTTGATGGGAAGCAGTCGATGCAGTCCAAAAAATGAGGTCGCTCCATATTGTGGAGAACGCAAGGCAACAAGAACACTCATGGCAGCCTGCACAAACTGGGATTATTAAAAATTTAAACTAGTTCCTTCAGCTAACTAATCAACTCTTTATTATTCAGAAACTAACATTACTAACTAGCAGCCGCCCGCGTCTTCGTCCGCCTTACTTACGTATAAGCCTTCCACTTGAATCACTCTATCTATGTAAAAACTTAAAAAACCGCATTAAAATCCGTTGTGTTTTTTTAAGGATCTAAGCATTCATTGGGACAGACAGACAGATAGAGGAAAGCGACTTTGTTTTATACTATATAGTAATAGTGATGAAGTTAGTTAGGACTACGATGCTTATAAAGTAAAGTGGAGTTGTTGGAATATTTCCTGATAAAAATATATTTTGACACTAAATAAGTGCCATGCCATGTTAGAGGCCTATTTGGGCGGCTTGAAATTTCTATCAGCAGGACGCCATACACCTGCCTTCGCCAATCCGCACTGGGTCAGCGTGGTGGAGTAAGATCCAATACCCTTGCACCTTGGTATGTGAGAAGAGGCTCGTGCTCAGTAGTCGGACGTAAATGATGATAGTATTTAAACCTATTATAAATGTTGAATTTGATCTACTAGAAACCTTTACTTAGTACATATATACATTTATTCACGCCTGTTTCTCCGAAGGTTGATCGGCAGGTGCACCACTTGCAGATGAGGTTCACTTGGGATCCCAAGATCTTGGTAAGATCCCCATACACCCATGTATAAATTATTTATCTAGGTGCAAGAATATAGAACACAAATATTGGCGCTTTCTCAACACTTTTTTCATCAACGGGTCTAAAATAACCATTTTTGAAATACCTTCACTAGTTTACTTATAGTCAAAGAGTTATTACATATGTACTTTATTTTAATAAATAAGTAATAGGTATTCCATTAAATTTGCTATTTTGACGATAGGTTAACGCTTCATCTGTCAACCGGTTAAAATGGCGACGCCTGAAAAACATTTTTTATTTGTACGATCGTTGGACATAAAGAAATATCATATCCTAAAATGTTATTTATTTAAAGAAAAAATATATGTTATAGGTTTAAGATATGGAAAATCGTAACTAAATACTACTATGACATTTGACAACAATTTTGGCGCTAACTTAACATTTCATCTGTCTAATATTTGAAAATCTTCCATGTTATTTGACAAAATAAAAGAAAATGTATTTATTTCTGATAATTTATTATCAGATTAAAACTTTAGGCGCTAATTCAACACTTCATCCGTCAACGGGTCTAAAATAGCCATGCGTGGACAACTTCATCGCAGGCCCGGTGTGCGACCCGGCGCGGCGTGAGAACCGGTCCGGCCAGTATGCAAATTGGGTCCATTCATACATGCGGACAATTCTCCGCTTTTTTAATTGTCGACGCCTCGGCTAGATGTCTGTTTGTGAAAGGGTAGAAAATGTATCGATAAAAAAAATATTATTGTGAATATTTTTACTTTATATTAGGAATTTAGACAGAAGTCGGTAGGGTTAGGTTATTCCACAACTAAAATCTTTTTTAAAACCTTAAATAATATACAAGATGAAAAGTTTGAAAAAATATATGTTGGTTCTTTTGCGTATCAGCGAAATTATAAAGGAAATTTAACACTTAAATTAAATAAAAAGAATGGCCAATAAAAGCCATGGAATAATAGTCAATTTTTGAAAATATCTCAGTTAATTTGGTAATTAAAATTATAGAAATTATTTATTTTGATTGTCTCGCTGCAAGATCCGAAATCTGTATTGCTACTGCTATAATATCGATGGCAGCAAAGTAGAAACGGACATCTACAAAACACTTACTTTACAGGAGAGCACATTTAGTAAAAAAATGTTGCCATTTTGAGAGTTATGTATGAATTAGCATGAAACTTTCCATAATGGATTAAAATAATCAGATTTATTTATTTTTTAAAATGTTTTGTCGCTATATCTTTTTTTCTTTAAAATAATGTAGATGAACGCTTTTACTTCGTTAAATCTTCGACGTATAAAAAGACTACTACCGGAAGTCCGCTTCTACGTCGGAATCAAAAAATCGCTTATTTTAATTAAAATATTTAATATATAATGACAGAATCTCTAGGAGTAAATTTTAAGGATATTTTAAATAAACTTAACTGTCTTAAAACAGATTTCAACTATTATAAACTGAAATATTCTAGATGTCTTCATTTACAACGCTTACTTTTTTTCACATAGCTTTGACTACGTCTCTTAATGCAAAACCTTTTGGTTTCCGAATTGATTTTTTTAAATAAAAATTCGTCGTACTGTTTTTTTTTAATTATTCATAATAATTATTTGTCATAATAATCAACATTTCTTCAAATAAACTATTTTAATTAATATAAAGAATTAATTAAGAGATCAAAACATTATAGAAATCATAGTACCTTGGTAACTATTAATACTCTTTACTGATTTCCCGTTCAAATCGTACTCATAAAATATTTTATCAGGATTTTTTGAGTCTACCATCAATCTATTTGTGCTGATTAAGAGTAGCCCTAAAATCTAAAACATTATTCTGAATTATTTCTACGACTTAATAGGGTTCTCCATTTGATTTCAATTAAAATCATTTTGTTTTTCGATGATCGATCTATCACAGTGCGTGAACACTGTCGCCCTCTTGCTGGATATGCTTTTTGTCTAAAAATCTACATACATAGCAAAAACAATGCGGTTCCGATTCTGCCCGCGACATGTAGCAAATAGCTGAGCTGACTTCACCATGAGGACAATTAAGATTTTTTTTAAAATCATATGATACGGCTACAACTTTTGAGCTGGTCTGTGATTTTTGTTTGTTTTGTGTTTTTTATATGTTATTTTTATATGATATACACTGATTACATAGATAATTTCTGGCATAAAAAAATATTATTCAAATGGGAATTAACAATTTATCGAATTTGAAATCTCAGATATATCTGTACGCTCTTTTTTGGCCATACCTATTAGTAGTTTGTTTTGTTTGACACTCATGGTTAAAATAACAAGTAACGTAAGGATACTAAAAGGTTAAATCGTATAACCAATAGAAATTTGATGAATTTTGTAACTAATCCGTGTGCATGATAACGGAGACAAATGACAGATGTAATTTTTTACGTGCCTGTGATCTGCGGATGTTCCGGCGTAAAAGCGGTTAAGTTTAAATGTCCGTATCTACAGCGGTGGTTTTGAAAATTCAAGCGCAGATATCTTTTTATACGTATCAAATTTCTTAAAATACGTTGAAAAATGAAATTATTTTTATTCAGAATTGTAAAGAGGGTTGGTATAAGCTTATTTTTACAAAAAAAGAAAAATGTGAAAAATGTAGATGTCCGTTTCTACTTTGCTGCCATCGATATCATTGTAGTGTTTTCTAAATGTAGATCTGACGTAAGGTATTTAATTTTTTAGGTGTAACGAATATTTATTTTCTTGTTAAAAACCATAAAGTCACTTAAATAAGAATAGATGTGGGTAAAAATAAATCTGTTGAGTAGGTCTAAAAAAAAATAGTAGGGACAAGTCTACTAGGGCAATGTAATTACTTAGCATATTTTTAAAACCAAAACACACGTGGTATATTGTGGTATTCTTTTTACTATTTTAAAAGAAATAGTCTCAATTAAATAGTTTAAAAGACTGTCTATTCAACATCTTGGAACTAAATAATTGGTGTAATTGTCAGAAAATATTTATTTATTTATTATTGTAAGCTAACACAACACAAAAACATTAATGTCAAAGTACGCAGTACAATAAAAGCAGTCTATAATACAGTGTAAATATTACGTATTCCAAATAAAAAATAACCTCATTATTTTAAAATAAAATCTAACACACCAAACTGCAACCAGCATTATCGACAACGACATATTTATCCCCTCACTAAACTATGCGCCAAAAACCAGTTAGGTCAGTTCCGCAAAAATCACAATAGCCGACCCATAGGATACTTAAATAGGTCCAAACATTACAACGCACCATTATTACACTTCCCTTTTTTAAAGGTGATTCCTTTATGTCCAGCTTTCACCCTTCGGGTCTTTTGTGCCCGGCCCCGGAGCAAGATAACCGGTAAGACAGCTTTTGACCCACCACCGGTGAAGGGTTAAGTCAGTTGGTGATTGACCGCCAAAGTGTTTGTGCCATATTTATTTTGCTAATATTATATTTAAAATTATCTATCGAAGTGCTAAAAAGCTGATACCGGTTCTAGAAAAAAAATAAAAATAACGTTCAATAAAACTTTAAACAACAAGGGAAATCATAATATAAAACGTAATGTTTATCGTATATATAGTTTCATAGTGGTAAATCACATAACGGTCATTTCAAAAATAGAATTAAAACAAAAGTTGTCGCAGTAATAAAGCTTAATAAATAAAAAAAAATTAAAATATATACATAATTACGGTCTCACTTTATCACGGTTCAGCATAAAACGGTTCTACAATAATTTTACAGTCTAAGATAATGTTATATCAGAGCTAATAACGGTCCGAACTTATCCTAATAACCATCCCTGCGTAGTACAAATGACATACCTACCTCCCATGAGTAGTACAAAAATACCGGTCATAAACGCTTAGAGAATGTGTTTATCATAGAATCACATACTATGCAGTATAGATTCATTAAAGCAGAGTTTAATACGTCAGTCCTTGGATAGGTGACCGCACATACTTATATTACGCAAAATAAGCTATTGTTCCATTTTATCGCTTTATTTAGTTAATGGGTAGTTTGAAAAGTTCTAACAGTAGGTCACCATGCCTCCCTCAATCTGCACTGGGTTCTCGTGGTGAGGTATCCCACATCTTGGTCTGTGAAAGGAGAGCCAAGACTAACAATGACCTGAACGTGCTGTTCAGTAATCTAAATTACAGGTGAGTAAAAAAAGCTACTATATTACTTTAAGTATGTTTATTTTCTTTTTAAACTCAAATTCATCGTCTACTTATTTTTAAAATTAATTAACTTTTTCGCCATTTCAAACATGTTGTAATGCACGTTAAATATAAAATATAAACTATCTAATACTTTGTTGTACGGGCCGTCTTTCAATTGGTAGTAAAAAGATATCAGTGGGAAACATTATTAACCTACATATCGTCAGTTTAATTTATAAACGGCATAACTTCAAAAATACAAAAGTGTAAAATTTGAAGATATAATTTGATAATTAATATGTAATTAGTTATGAACGAATTGAAATATAACCTACTTTCAATTAGTGTCTTAACTATTAAAAGTAACCAGTTTTTACTTCCTCCTATAAAGTTTGCTCAAAAGAACATGATCAGTTTGTAAATTAGGCTGACGTTATAAATAACGTCTTAAGCAAAATTGTTAATGACAGAATCAGATGATATCGCATTTTCAATTAATATGGTCATTTAATTTTAGATGAGTTAAGTTTTACTGGAGATTGAAAACTAAGTCCTAAATAATGTACAAATCTTATAGTAACAAAAATAAGCTTTAAAATCTATTGAGTAACGACACTTTTCAAAATAAAGGCTACAAAAATTTATAACACCCATACGCAAATGCCATAGACTATGAAACTCTATTGTCTGGTATTTAATAATAAAACTTTTTTCGACAACCTCCCGCGCTCATCGATTACTTTTTATCCGCGAGAGTGAGCTGCGATTGGTCGTTGGCGGACATTTTTGTTCCAAATTCAAAAGCTTTTTCTGTAGGCGTCTTGGGGTGGGGGAGGGCTCCAATATGGACGCTTCTTATAAAACGAAACTCCGGTCACGCTTTAGATGGGTTAGGGATATTATTACTTTTTTCTTATTATAAACTTTTTGTACGAAATTAAAAAATATTTCCTTGTGTTAGATTATTTAATATTTTTTGTTGGCTTGAAGCAAAATAAATTTACAAGCTTAAAAGTCAACACCAACAATCAAAAGTAAATAAAATTTACCGAATTAAAATTAGTCTCTTCTAATCCCCTTATTTTTAAATAGATTAACAATATAAATATCAAGAATTTCCAAATAAAAAGTCCTAATGTCATTTATTGAACCTCGAACTAGGAATATAGCAAAAAAACTGTTGAAGGTATTTATCATTTCTTTATATGTACGCCAAACATGATATTGTTGTTATGTTATAACAGTAACACACTGTATTTACAGGACGACATAACCATAACAATATAAAAACAGCATCAATGCATAAAATTTGGTTTTAATTAAGCGTCATTACATGACTCTATCTAGGGAATGACATTAGAGCTGAATTTTATATCGATGATATGGTTTCTGTAGAATCACTTTAACACGTGAGGACAGCAGATGACTAGTGCTAGGATATTTAGTAACTTATCAGTCATAAGGCACTGCAAATAATTATATTCTTCATTTAATTGGTTAAGTACACCTAAACATTTTAACTCCATCGAATGTTGTCTAGAGTCAAAGTGAGTGATCTCCCCTTTTGAAACGTTTCACCTAAAGATCTCTGTGCCAAAAGTGGAAAGTCAAAAAAAATATTTATTTCATAAACTATTATACATAGTACCTACTTGAAAACGTCATTATTAGATATAAAAAAGCGAAATATTATTACACTGAAATCACGTAGCTTAGATTCACTTACATAATTAAGTGTAAGTGAATCTAAGTGCCAGTTCCAAGCCACCACTCTGTAAGAAGAACTGGCAAGAAACTCACAGGCTATGCTCTTTTAAATATATCCATTGGTTTGGTACTTGAATTACAATCTTCATTTGTCTGTGAAGCTATACAATGTCTGTGAACTTTCCAACAAATATATAGATTGATTTTAAACAGTTGTAGTAAGGTTTTTACCCTATCCAAATAGTATATGTTCGAAAATTGTAAGGATCACCACGTAAGACGAATGACCGAAACTTTTGTAAAAGAAAAAAAAAGAAAAACACACACGCTATACAAATAAGTCGGTCAGAATTAAAACAGTACACCCCGACCGGATTATCAGCTCAACAAAAAAGTCTTACATAAGCCAGCAGCCTAAGCAAATATGAATAAGTTAAAATCTAGCTTATCCCTATAAGTATACGTACTCCAGCAAGATGGAATAACGACCAGACAAAGGCCGCAACATCGCGTTGGATGCAGAACGCCTGTAGTCACATTTTTTACTTAATGGGGAGGCGTATCTTCAGTAGTGGATGTTTTCGGGCTGATGATAATGAGGATATCAGCATAATCTCAGCCACCAAAAGTCCATTGCTGAAGATAGGACTCCCCAATTGCTATTTACGTCGCGAGTCTATCGATCTTGACGCGCCTGCATCCTAGAAAAAACCCAGTTTATTTCAAAGAAAAATGAATGAAATAGATCGTCATTCACATAAACAAAAGGGGTAAGGAAAGTCTATCAAAAGTTTGCAATCATTACACAAATATAATTACGGCGACCTGTGCCGAAGGGGTCCGAGAAAAACTCCCCGGAAAACTCCTTTAAGGGTAGAAAATGGGGGAATTGATTTTATTTGCAAGACGACACGATTTTTTAATTAGCGCTCGGAAGTTTTGGCGCAATTTTAATGACCCTCCCTCCGCCATCTTAGAGAACTAAATAAATTTTGACGAGCGATTGAAAATTTATTTGAAATTGGAACGAAGATTCATAGAGCTGAGGATTACGTTTTTAATTTTGATGGCTTTGAGTGCTTCAATGCCAGATGTCAATAAATGGGAATCTATAAAAGTATTTTTTCTAAAGACACCTTGTCTTGATGTATTTGCTGAGATTACGATTAATATCTATATGTTTGAAAATATGACAATGTGTATACTTATGCCTGAAATAGTACGATCAAACAATAATTTGTACTTAATATCTTTGTTTTTCTTTTCCCCATGAAAAAAATACTAAGTTTACCAATTAAGTTGTACATGGGTAAAAAGCGTTCTATGATACAGTAGCATTTATTGCACTATATTTATTAAATTTTCTTAGAACGTCAATGCAAAATGAATTCCAAATTTGTCCATTTTAACTTATTATTATTATTCTTTAATTTATTATTACATTAACAAATTGATAAAAGATTGTAAAATTGAGATCGGATTTGAAAGGGAATTCGTTTATTCGTTTTATTAGCCGAACATTCCAGAAACAATTTTCTCGAAAATTCTCCTATTCATCAAACTCTATGCATAAACATGAAGGGAATTAGTCTTCTTTCTTTTTATTTCAAAAGAGATTTAAAAAATGTATAAAAAACCATAACTAATAGACTTTTTAAAACGTAAATTTGTTTCATATCTCACTAAATTATAAATTCTGTTTCTAAGCTGTAGCATCTAGTCTTCTTAGTTTAAATTAAGAAGGGACATAAAGGAAAATTATATAATATTTCAAACCTTATTATTGCAATGTTTTAACGCGAACAAATTAAAAGAAACACAACTAAATAGATCAACGAATAAAATAATGATACGAGTATATTTACTTTTTTCTTGACACTTCATAAACAATTAGCTACTGCAGGCATATCATAACATTATAAAACATACAACCTACTTACATATGACATGCAATAAATGATTTGTGTGCATAGAAACTTTATACACGATTCAACTTCTAAAAAACAAAACACAACACATAAAAAACAAGAATACAAACTTCAATTTAAAATTTAAAACGGTTCTACAAAACGGCGGGAAATAAGAGACCTTCCAAAATTGCTGATAACAAGACAAGACAAGAAAGCGGGAAAAATATTAATTCAAAGAAGGGCGAAGGGCCGGCCTCCTTGGTGGGTGGCTAGGTACCTACATTTTTAGCGCCCACTTTTTTCGAAGGGGGTAACTTAGCAATTTAAATTTTATCTCGTCGCGATGAAAGAGTTGGCGGGATTAAGAGATCTTTGGAAAACAAATAGCTTCGAAATAAATGGGTTTGGAAAGTTCTCGGCGTTTTTTCTTTGGAGGAAATTTATTGCGTCTTGTGTTCTTTGTTATGGAAAAAAATGTATGAAGAAACGAATGCAAATTATTAAACTCGGAACATTATCACATAGCCTAAAATGGTAAATGTTATCAGAAATTTGTAACTTCCAAAAAATTCTAATAACTTGTAGCATCATTTGTCATTTATTACTAAACCACATAGTTAATGTTACTAGGTTTTTAAGTATAAAAGAGTATCTTATATCTATCATTAAGATATATTTAAAAAGCTTTTAACACTAAAGGTGAGCAGTTAAAGTCTAGGCTTTATACTGTATTTGTAATTATTTATTTATTCAGTAAGTGCAGGTTATAACAACTTATTTATAATATAGTCCCACAAAACCGTGAGTACGGTTTAACTGCGGGGTCTGATTCTCCGTACATTTTTCGTTTATATATTAATTAATTTTTAGTTGTGAGACAGCCAATACATTAATAAAATTACGTAGCTAATGTAAAAAAAATTATATGAAATCTAATTAGTATTGTTTTATTTTTCTCTTAAATTGAGGCTTACTATCTATAAATGTCCTCTGGCAGTTTTAATAAATATGGTACACGTTTTTTCTGTCACCATAGTAATTGTGTATCATGGGAATTATATATCTGCCAGTGGCTATAGACCGAGTATTATATTTAATTGAGACGTCATGCTAAACTTCTGACCGCCGTGGTTATTTACAGCCAATAAGTATTTATGTTTAAGCTTACGGGTAGAATTTTGCATATTTTAAATAATTTTATGTAGTCTCCCTTACATTTTTTTGTTAACTAAAAGTTTAATTAGGTAATTAGTTAATATAGTTTGTGTGTATATATATAACTAAAGAATCGGTTTAATCGAATATATGGATAATTTAAGAAACTCATGGAAGCAGAAAAGTTTTTACTCAACTATAAATATTATGTTATAAATGAGTATTAACCTTGAACCTAATCCATGATGCAGGCGACTCAGGATCGCTCAAGTGGAAATCTATTGGGGAGGCCTATGTTCAGCTGTGGACGTCAGATGGCTGAGATGATGATGATTATAAAGGTATTTATACAAAGTTAAAATAGTGTAACAGCCTTAACTGCACAATGAAAAACCTCCCAAATCCCAAGTAATTTCTAAGTCACATAAGCAAAGTTCACCAAACAAATAGCTGCGTGGAAGTTCACAGAGTTATGTAGATGTTTTTAACGGACAAATAGGGGCCATTAGAGGGAAAATTGACTTCGGAAAGTTGAGCCGAAGTCGGCGGGGCCTGTTGAAAAATTTCCAACAACTCCCAAGTGATCTATGGTTCGATCGATAGGCTCCAGTGGTTATCGCCGAAGTTTTATAGTTGAAATTGGTTTCGATTTTGACTATGTACCTGCTTTCGATATTTTTTATTCAAGTATTTATTTTAGTTTGATTGGTAGGCTCCAGTGGTTATCGCCGAAGTTTTATAGTTGAAATTGGTTTCGATTTTGACTATGTACCTGCTTTCGATATTTTTTATTCAAGTATTTATTTTAGTTTGATTGGTAGGCTCCAGTGGTTATCGCCGAAGTTTTATAGTTGAAATTGGCTTAAGTGATAAAACGCATTTTGATTTTGACTATATACATGCTTACGATATTTTTATTCAAGTATTTATTTTAGTTCGATTGGCAGGCTCAATTACTAAATTAGGATTTGAGTAGTTTAGCCAACCTTGTATTTTTTTTTATAATTGTGAAAATTTGTGGGTCTGCCTATGTTCCCTTTGCAAAACATCGGGGTATCAACATTCAAAATTTGGTTTTACATTCATTGTTATCAATATGAAAAAATATTATAGTTTCGAATAGCATTGCATACCTAATGCACATACCTTTTTTCCCTCATTGGCATTATAATAACCTGTATTTAAATACCTAACTTAAAATATTAGTGATATTATTAAGTATTATTAATAATAATTATAGTCCATACCTAATTGCCTGCAAAAATTAATTACCTTACGGCGATAATATAATAGTTTTACTCGCTTCTCTATTCAAAAGTTTGTAATTCCGTAAGACCATAAACTAATAGACTGATTTTGAACCTCGCTCGAACATCAAAGTTTGGCGCTATTAAACCTCTTCGCACCTCACCCGCTGCCAGTAACTTTTTAGCGATGAAAAATTCGACTTTCGAACGTGGTGGCCCGCGCGCAAATTAAAAAGTTACAAACACTTTCCCGCCAACTTCCAACTATTCCGCTGCCATTTAGGTTGGCGTTTTAACTTTTTAATTTTCACGCTGTGACTCTGTGGTTTTTGGCGAAACGTTCCTATATTTTTGAAGTTAACTGATTTTACGAGTTTTGCTAGGTAATATACTAGATTTTTCTCACAGGCTACATAACTACTATAATATACCATGCTTGTGGTAGGAGTTTGAAAGTTACTGTACAACTAAACGATAGCTGAACATGTTTAGGGCGGTACTTAATAGTAACAAGTTAAAAATATACTGTAAAATCTCAGGCGTAACTCTTGAAACCGACTTTAAATTTGAAGTCCTGTCAAATGCCATGTTCCCCTTGAGAATGCAGAAATATGCAAGCTGGACTGTGGGCTCATATACACAAGCCAAACCAAAATAATTTAATGAAACAGCGTACGAGAACACATAGCTTACATGAAACAACCACTTTCTTAGCACTTCGCACCAAATTTCAGCATCTAAAATAAACTAACTGACATCTGACATAGTATTTTAATGACACACAAGATCTACATTGCGTGACTTTAGATAAACGCAACCACTATAAGAGATTAAAATGAGGTCTAGCACATTTAGCCAGTGTCAAGTAAGTGATATATTAATTATATATAATTTATAGTAAATGAGAATGAGTGGTGATCAAGATGATAAATCGAAGATGAAATACCCTCCCCTAAGCGCCTTGAGTCCTCAGTAAAGATGTGGGACTATACTGAGATCTCACATGGACTCCTTGAGAGAAAATTTGAAAAGTGATGTTGCACTGTTTTGTTTGATTTACCAACACTCATATATATTCACAAACACTTGACGGTTAATAATCCACCGTTATTATTACACATTAATGTTAGAAATATCACAAATTTTAGAAAATGAAACAAAACTGCAGACATGTCGCTTCACTTTCCCGCCAAGCAGTCAATTAGGTACTCATCAGTCTTATTTCCATTTTTTTTTCTAAGCAGAGTTTTTGTCTAGAGTATGTATAGGTTATATTTTAGCTCAAACAGCTTAAATACCTATTACTACCACATTATTATTCTAAATGTCTTTATAGGTCATATTATTATAAGAGAAGAGTGCTTTCATGTATCATATGGGTACATCTCTAGACGCCATTTTGTGAAAAATTACCCTAATTTAGAAGTTTCCCGACTAGCGGTGGCGCGGAAGTGACGTAATGGCCGACTTCCGGCCACGCCGGATGTATACCACGTAGTTTTTAATACACATTTTATTATGATATCGGCAGTCGGTTAGAGTAAGATATTCAAACCGATACAATAAAATTATTATGTGGTAAATTAAATACTACCTTATACTATATTACCTCATGCTTTTGTTAAATAATTTTAATTTATAAAAATAAACTAATACATAGATATTCTTTGATTAATCAGATTTAAGTTATTTAATTATTTCTGATACCTCTGTGAATTAATCTTTAGTCCATAAACCTAAAGTCATTTTGGTGTTTCGTTTTTATGATATTTTCTTGTGATTTATAATACTTGGAAACATTATGCAACGCAGAAAAGACACATAGAGGCAAATTATATTTTCCAAAAGTAGTTTAAAGAAAAGTAAAATTAAGGTTTTATGTGTGAATTTTGTGGATTTTTAGACATAATTTTTTGGACAACTCACACAAATGTAGATCATGTGGCATTTACAGAGAATTGAGATTGCTTCCATTACTCTATAGACCCTCTTGTAAAGTTTCTACTAACTTAGGTATGACTTTGACTTGTCTCGTCTATGACTATACTTGAGCTTGACTGTGATTAAATGATGAAAACGTTGCATTTATGTCAATAACATGATTTATCTATTTACTTCATATTGGAAAATATTCTAAACGAGTGAGTCCAAAAAAAAAGAAACTTTATATACAGTATTTTAGATCCTTAATCATACACAAACGGCATCAAATTTTTATAGAAATTTGCTTTTAAATAGTTCATTTAAAGCACTTTTAATTAATACCGATACTTTTTATCGCGAGAAAATGTGCTTAGTGTTACCATCATTTGTAACTTGAGAATATAATTACTAAGCGATGTATTAGTATCAACCATGGCTACTAATATACAGTAAATAAGCTAAAGCTTAAATCAAACTTTTATAGCTTATTATATATATATATGCTTATATATATATTATATAAGCAAAGTAAGCAGAAAAAAGGTCTGGGTTAATCTATCCCAAGCCCAAGCGTAACATTTTCCCAAGAGGAACTTAACTACTTCGGTAGGAAGTAAAATAAATATAAACATACAATCACGCCTGTTTTCCCAAAGGGGTAGGCAGAGGCATATTAAACGGCCATATTACGCCAACTGTTTTGTTAGTCCTACGTGATAGATGGCGAGCCTATTACCGTTTACTGGGAACTTTTATGATTGCCAGGACCTCGTCTGTTGATCGGCAGATGCAGGTGAGGTTGACTTGGGCTCCTAAGATCTTTGTAGGAACCCTATACACCACAATAAAATAAATAAACATATATTTTTCCCTGTAGGACAAAAATAAACTTGTGCTGAAAATAATTAAAATGGCCGCTCCCTAGACTGGTTCTTAACGTAAACAAGATTTGACAGTCGGTTATACGATACCTGCCCCGGGATGACACTCTTAGATTACGGCACATAATTAACTGGATGTTAAAAGAAACATTATTTTTAACTACGTTTTATTAATGTCATAATCTTATTAAATATTACTTTCGTTTGTAGGTTCGGTTCCCACAGAGGACAAATCTTTGTGTGCATTAACTCGAATATTTGTTCTGTTCTAGGTGTTTATCAAAATAAATAAATATTTTTCAACAACTTGTGGTAAACATACTAAATAACGGATAAACATACAGAAATACTTTTTTTTGTTGTAAATATATACTTACTCTACACTGATCGACATCGGCCGCCATATAAATTTATACTTAATACACATATAAAAATACCTAGATCAAAACAAATAGTCATGTTCATGCACACAAAGATTTGTCCTGTGTGGGAATCGAACCCACGACCTCAGGAGCGGAGTGCGGATATACTCGCCACCGCGCCATATCGGTCGCCATATCGGCCGCTATATTAAGTATCTATTTTCAAAAAAAAGTGTTTAAGGATGTTTATCCGTTATTTAGTATCCATAACACAAGTTCTCAATTATACTTATCTTAGAACTAAATAATCGATGTATGTGTATAATTATTTTCTAATTCATTAAAAACCTATTTATTAAGAATGTGTTAAAAGTCGACAAGTGATGGATTAAAAATATCTTTGTAACAATTCCCGCGCTACTATAATTTCCCGAAAAATCGAGAAACTATTCAACACGACACGTGTTTCGCCCTTACACAGGGCATCTTCAGGTAAGATAGGAGCCTCAGAACAACGATGTCTTCACGACCAACGCTGAAACGAGAGTGAGCAGTGAAAGTCGACATAATTTATTTAAGTTAGGCTCAATAAAGCTCTTATGAAGGTCAAGTGTTAACAAAAACTATCGTGCCTAATGACAGCGGGCGAGAGCTTGGTCTTAGAAAAATTGGGCAAGAAACTTCCGAAGGTTGGGCTTAATTGTTGGTTGGTTGGCGGGTTTTCAAGTCATCATATATGATGATAGACGAACTCTTTTGCATCGATTAACAATTAGCTGAAATATTTTGGTGTATAGGGATTCTACCAAGACCTAAGGACCCAAGCCAACCTCATCTGCAAGTAGTGCACCTGCCGATTAACGGACGTGGCTCTGGCGAACATAACACTGTCCGGTAAGCGGCAATAGGCTCGCCACCTATTACGTGGGACCAATTATATAACTGGCGAGGTGTCGGTGTGTAATATGCCTCTGCCTACCCCTTCGGCGTAACAGGCGTGAATGTATGTATGTGTCACATCAGGTGATAGAATTGTCTTAGCTGATTAACGTCACACTAATGAGCACAAGCCTCCGAATTATCATCAGTCAGGTCATACTCCAGCACGCAGATCTAGTGAAAATAGGCGGAGGCAAATATGTGGCGCTGTTAGAATGTTTTAAACGGGAGAGCGGCGATAGCCTAGTAGAGAGACCCCTTGCCTTATAATTCTAAGGGTCTCGGGTTCAAACCCTGGTAGCGCAACTATGACTTTACTTTGTGCGTAATTATCGCTTGCTCGGTGCCTCGGAAAGTAAACAGTTGGTCCCGGCTGTCATGAACATCTATGTCAGTCGTTATTAGAAAGTCAATGCCTTCTTACATCCTGACAGACTTAAATAGAATGATATTTCCCTCTGGGTTGCAAAGGTCAGACGGCAGTCGCTCCATGTAATAACTGAAATTCAGCCCAAATCTGGTTAAATCAATGAGCAGACTCTGGGTCCTAGTTCAAGTCTAGGGCAACCGGGATAATGTTAGAATGGTTCAAGCCTCTCGAAACGGTTTCTAATATGGCTTAAAAACTTGATTACCGGGATCCACATCTTAACGTGTCTTTCAAGGCACTGAAGCGCTTTATATTATTTTCCTATATATTTTATTCCTTCGCAATAACTTCCAGCAGTTAATGGGTACGTTAGCTTTTTAGTTCGCATTCGTATGAGCTGTATTCAGTACACAATTCAGACTTTATATTTTATTGCTATTGACGTTTAATTATTGTAAGCAGTAATTCTGTCATAGAGCTTTTATATACAGTCTTTTTCCGTTTACCAAATACTAAATAGGTCTATTAAATAAAGTGTTATTCTGTATACGTGCCCACAAATATATTTACTAAATAATAAATTAAACTGTAACGATCAAAAACATACAATTTACCAAATTTTTCTCCAAACAATTTTTGCAAATAGTCATTTTTCAACCAAACACCACACCGACTAAGTATCATTTTCGTGCCAGTCCAATCTTTGCCAATAATAAGTTTCTTAAGTTACTCGCCGGCAATTATTCTTCAAAATGGGCTCCAGAAAAAGTAAGGGGATTTGAAAAGGATTGGGCCAATTTAGATTTATTTTTCACCCTTTTTGGGGGCTTTGAAAGTTTTGTTACCACCTAGATGGGGTGGGGGCGCCGGATCGCACGAAAGTACTAGTCGACTCGAGTATACTTATTTAAATAACAAAATGGAATACTTAAATTATGTTTTGTATTAATCTTCTGAGTGTTTGGGAGTTTCAACCGCTTTCAGGAATAACATTTAATGGATTGAATTGACCATTAGTAATTATATAGACAGACGGGGAGTCGTAAGAGTCGACGAAGAGAAAGTCCGGATGATGGGCAGCAGCGTCATCCTGCGTACCGGCTTGAACAGCGATCACCAAACCGTCTGCCCAGCGTGGTGATTATGGGCAAATACCCTATCTATTGGGGCCAATGTTCAGCAATGGACTTTAAAAAGCTTACATGATAATGATTAGTATTAGTAAATAAATAGAGGGGAGGTGCAGCACACCTTGTCATAAGTAAAAATATTGATATAAATATTGATTGGGTAATTTGTAACTATATAAATAAATATTTTTCGACAATTACACCAATTATTTAGTTTCAAGATAAGTATTATTAAGAACTTGTGTTATGGATACTAAATAACGGATAAACATACATTAGTACTTTTTTTGTAAATACATACTTAATATACTTAGGAAAATCAGACCAGAGCAAATACTCATGTTCATGCACACAAAGATTTGTCCTGCGTGTGAATCGAACCCACGAACTGACGAAACGAAATGAAATTACGACGGGCTAGCATGAAGTACAATATAAGTTCAACTGTATTTTGAAAAAAACAAATTACAAACGACATCAATGAACAAATCACTTATGTTATAAAATAACAAAATCCTGCTTACGCTTTACCGCATAAATGTTACTTTTCCAAATTTCATTTATTTTTATTATAAAATATCAAAATATTTTCTGACAATTACACCCATTATTTAGTTCCAAGATAAGTATCTTTAAGAACTTGTGTTATGGATACTAAACAACGGATAAACATACTTAAATACTATTTATTTGTATATACATACTTAACATACATAGGAAAACACCCAGATCAGAACAAATATTCATGTTCATGCACACAAAGATTTGTCCTGTGTGGGAATCGAAACCACGACCTCTGGAGTGAAGTGTAGGTTTACTGACCTTCACGCCATATCGGTCGTCGAATATTCACTCTTTTCTGAGTAATACAGACACATATAAAACACGTACGTGTGTGTAGATCACATCCTTGTACCTGCTACGGACTTGGAAAACACTCTTAGTACTACACTTATTAACCGTCTCATACATGTATTATATATTTAATAACAGTAGGTACATGGATTAAAAAACTTTTTTATTTTATTACTTAAAATAGTTTCTATATTTACCAATCACATGTTTGTTATATAAGGCAAACCTGTTATTTATTTAACAATTTATGTACACAGAAAACATGTATAAATAAAAAGAAAATTTCACAACAATGTACAATGGAGCCATTATTATTGGCCATACTAGCTTTAAGTTCTTATTTTAATTGTTTTGTTGTATACGCTGTTGTTTTTCTCAATAAATAAATAAAACAATAACTGCAAAACAAAATAATACAGTTACAAATTTAAACTTAATAGCGTAGTAATTTCTCGAAGCTGGTTGCAGTGATAATAATTATACGTGAATAAAAAACACAAAACGGGGGTCTCACCGCTCCCCCTTGTAAAAACTTCTTACAATGCCAAATGCCACCCCTTTCTACCTAACCGGCGAACTTATGTGCAACTGTCAACCTATAGGGTGACAGGAAATGAGAAAAAATTGTAGGGAACAGAGAAAATAATATTGTAAAAGATTAAAAAATGTTTGAGGATATTGTAAAACTATCCAAGAAAATCAATAACAAATTAATTCGTATAGAAACATTGAAAGAGGTTCTAATCAGAACTCTTAGAGAGTATATAAGGAGAAAAACTTAAAACTTGAGACAATATTAGAACATTTACGTAAATCCGTTATTAGGTGTAAGGATAAATTTGTGATGTTAAGGAAAAAGGAGATGAGTAAAAATAAGAATTGCTACTATTGGTACATAACATGAATATATGTAATATAAAATGTTTTAACTAACCTTCTTTTTGCCGTGACACATATTAATGTTTTGTACTAATAGGTGCAAAGGGGACTACTTGGCGGGAAAGTGCAGCGTAATGTCTGCAGTTCTGTTTTATTTTCTAAAATTTGTGATATTTCTAACACTAATGTGTAATAACGGTGGATTATTAACCGTTAAGTGTTTGTGAATATATACACGAGTGTTGGTAAATCAAACAAAGCTGTGCAACATCACTTTTCATATTCTCTCAAGGAGTTCATGTGAGATCTCAGTATAGTCCCACATCTTTACTGAGGGCTCAAGGGGCTTAGGGGAGGGTATCTCATTTATCATCACTCATTCTCATTTACTATGAATAATATTACATATGGTTAGATGTGCTAGACGCACGAAGCCATTATTTAAAAGAAAAAAAAATAGGTGCAAAAACCTTATGTTTTTTTTACTTATCTCCTTTTTCCTTGACATCACATAAATATTATTTATTTTTTAAACATTGTCTTATAAGACCCGTGGGTTTTGTTAAAATAAACTACGCAACGGATTTTGATACGGTTTTTTTAATAGATAGAGTTGTTTCAAGAGGAAGTTTTATATGTAGGTCACGTAAACGAAGTCGCGGGCAGGTGATAGAGTGCGCCGATTTACAAAATGACTAGGCAAATGTTTAAGATTGATATCACAGATTGAATGTGCCTACCAAAATAATTTGTATGTTTGTTAGATTATGAACTTTCAAGAAAAACATTATTGTATATTGTCAATTTTCCCGCGATGTTTAATTTTTTTTTTTAATACATGCTTAATTTTCTATATTTAAAGTTTCCTCAACTGACCACTGACATAATCCATACAAATTATGAATACGAATGTAATTCTGTCTGTCTGTCTTCCTAAAACTACTAAACCAATTTAAGTGAAATTTAGTACACAGATAGTCTAGAACCTGAGAAAGGCTTCATTTAGTCTTTTAATTGTGAAAAAAAATTGTAAGGAGTAGAAATGGAGGATCAAAGTTAGTATGGAAAGTCTTCATTTTTGAAGCTATTTTGTTAGGTTCATTATAAGCTGATATAAATATGATATTTAAAGTTACTTAAACAAGATGCGCAATATAATCGAATTCCACGCGGACGAAGTCGCGGCGAACCACTAGTCAATAATATATAATAGTAATTCCGTACAACTTTACAAAATGGAATAGAACTAATACTATATTCCAAGCTTTAAAAGTAATTGTTGACAATTAAGTTTAATTACATAAATTAGTTTAAAAAGTGCGCTTTTTGTGTAAGTTATTTGAAGTTTATTTTGAGTCATCATGTCTGTCATCATGTCATCATGTTTGAGTAGCATTATCCCAGTTGCCCAAGACTTAAGCCCAGGGCCCAGGGTCTGTTTACTGGTCTAACCAAATTTGTCTGATCTTCAGTTATTACATAGACCTCTACTGACTCTATGATTTCCTAATAACAACTGCCATAAATGTTCATGACAGCCGGGACCAACGGCTGGACGTGCAACGGGCACAGAGCAAGCAATAAATACTTCGAAAAGTCATAGCACACTGGTTAAATGTGCAAAACGCACAAAGCCATTATTTAAAAAAAAATTACTGATCGGTACCAATTATTACGAAATTAGCACATCATTATATGAATTTCTTAAGCATTGTTATTAACTGTATACTTATAAAATAGAATGCTATTTTCTTCTTTCTACAACATCATCATCCTATCATAGCATTATCCTGGTCGCCCTAGACTTAAGCTTAGGGCTCAGGCTCTGCTGGTTGGTCTGACCAGGTTTTTGTTAAGTTTAGTAGCTAGTTATTACATGGAGGGACTTCCGTCTGATCTCCACAACCCAGAGAACAAAATTATTCTATTGTTAAACCAGCTAGTCAGCCAGCCAGGATGTTAGATGGACAGACTTTCTAATAACGACTGCCATAGATGTTCATGACAAAGTCTATTCACAACGTTACTTTTTCAATAGAAAACTGTAATTAAAACCTTTTTAGAAAATAAATAAAAAGACGCTCAACTGACGGGAAGTAGATACCGGCCTGATAGCAACGACAGCGTTCAAATTGTCTTAATTTTTCATCTCGGCGACCAGCCCCCTCCACCCCCCCTACTGCCCACCCCTTGGGGCCCTCTCATAATTGTTTTTAATTTAAAGGAGAGGGTAAGGAAACTGTACAAGACTTGTAACAAGAAAAATAATCGGAACACCGTGTTTAAAGTTGTAATCGTATTATTTTTGTCTTTTGTTTTGATGTTTTGTAATGACGTTGTTTCGTAATTGGAAACAAACATTTCTTATATTAGACAAAAACTAATGCATATATTCAATTTTTTTTAAACTGTAATAATCTTCTTGTATGGGTGCGTGTTGATTCTATTATGTATTCGAAAATAAACAATTTAAACTGGCGGCATAGACAGGTGTTAAGTTTCATACTTTTTAAAACCTTTTGTGAGTGCTGAATTGAAAAAGGTTTTATTGATGAAAGGACGCCTGGTATCAATGACAGTGATTCTATAGTTTTACGAACTAACTTTTTTTTTAATGGAAAAAAATATAAAATCCATGTGCACCACTTCTTTAGAGTATTTGCCAGTTTCAAGTAATATAATAATCAATCAAATTATATGCATTAATGGGACGGAAATGGGCGGAAAATTAAAGCGTCATGACTGCAGTTTTATTTCATTTTCTAACATTTGTGATATTTCGGACATTAATCGGTTCAACGACCGATATGGCGTGATGGCGAGTATACCCGCTCTCCGCTCCAAGGTCGTGGGTTTGATTTCCACACAGGACAAATATGTTTATTTACAAAAAAAAAAAAGTATTATTATCCGTTAAGTGTTCGTAAATAAAACCTAACAGTGCAACATCACTTTTCAAATTCTCTCAAGAATTCCATGTGAGATCTCAGTATAGACCCACATCTTTACTGAGGACTCACGGGGTTAAGGGGGAGGGCATCTCATTTACCACCTTATCGAAACACATTCTAATTTATTATAATTTATATATTATTAATATATACCTTACTTGACACTGGCTAAATGTGCTAATTGCACGAAGCCAATATGAAAAATAAAATTAATAATATTATGTTATGTTATTAAATTAAATATCATTAATTAATTGTTTCATGATTCTCTTTCAATTATTTAGTTCAACAACCACAACTAATTGCGAATTAAGAACTTTTTTGTTTAGCAATTTTCTCCTTATTCTATCGGATAACATTTTCATAAAGTTTGCTTAAAGGTGTATATTGTAATCAATAATACGACACATAAATATAGTTGTAGTTTTTGTAAATACATTCTTAATATACATAGGAAACCTCCAACAAAAATTCGGGTTCATGCATATAAAGATTTATCCTGTGTGGGAATCGAACATCAGGAGCAGACTGCATATTTTGACCGCCACGCCATATATACTGCAACATCAAAATCAAAAAAAAATGCATTTATATTATAAACTATTACATATGACTTGAAAACAATCGAAATATTATTACACTGAAATCACGAAGCTTAATTCACTTACATGCTACAAAACAATTAAAAACAAAAAGTATTGAAGTGTACCTAAGTGAATCTAAGTGCCAGTTCCGAGCCACCGCTCTGTAAGAACTCACAGGCTTTTAAATATATCTATTGTTTTGATACTTCAATAACAATCTTAATTTTTCTGTGAAGATATACAATGCAACATAATATAACATTAACAATATTCATGCTCTAAGTAATTCATATTAGAATAGCCTGTATCAAACGGCAGTTTAATAACAAGCATTTTATCTGCCATATTGTCTTTCATAAATTGAATGCTTATAAATACTGAAAGAAAAAACATTAAAAGTTGGCACCTACAGTGAAAATGTGAATAGAATAAAAGCAGAATTAAATTACAAAAGAAAAGTAATAATAGAACACAATTAAATTCCACAGTTTTCTTGTCTGAAGAATTGCTCAAGAAAACCTTCACTCGGAATCCGGTGAATAATTATAAATAACTACAGGCTCCTTAGCGAGCGAACCTCGCCCACCCCTCGCCGGAAAAAAAACAAAACGAAAGAACGAAACAAAACATCCCAACGTCAAACGTCAGAGTGGAACAGACTATCACCCCGCGAAAAATTAAGATTCCAATCGTAAGAATATTAAAATTCGACAAGCGGTCATTGCTTCATCTCTTTCTATCTTGTGTGAGGAGGGAGTTGCTGTCTCTTTTTGTTGTGTAAAAAAAGGGTACGATTGACGTTCCATTACCGCGAAGGGTAGCGGTCTTAGAATAATCTTATTGGAACCGTGAAGGTTGAATATCTTACGTCTAACACGAAAATTTTAAAACTTATACGAAAATGCTTTCTTGTATACTGTTATAATTTTTATCTGGAGGTCAGCTTTAGGTATTTTGATGTTAATTAATTCAACAATATAATTACAGGCCATTTCAACTCCGATCTGATTTAGATACTCCACCACGCGGACCCAGTGAGATCGACAGTTCCATGCTTCTGAAGACATGTTAAATCGATAGTCCGGGTTATCACTTCCTGCGTGGGGAATAGTTAAGTTTTAGGTAGTTAAGAGGGTATATTTTAGTCCGTCTTAAAAAACTGTAACTGCACAATGCAACACACTTTTTTTTCTTAGGATTGAAAATCATCGAAAATGACCCTTTCCCGCTGTGGGTGGAGCGGGAGGGTGTGTCAGACTATTATAAAAATAATATACTTTATTCGTCATCACAGGATGATTACGTAATGTTATGTTATGTTAGGTTTATACAATATGTAAGAAGAGGGCAGCGCCGGCGGACTTATGCCGGGGCGTTAACATCATAGCCGGGCGTGCTGGTGAAAGGTCAGAGAACCTTCTTCTCGCACTTTTTCTATAGCCCGAAGAAGCAGGATACGGCACACAAGTTTCCTGGTGTGCCGCCACCATGGGGTGATCAACTATGGGTTGAGATAAAGGATGATGGGTCTGTGACACGCACTGGCTGAGAGCTGGTGACTCTTGGCAGTTTACGTGGAGCAGGAAGCAGTGGGGTATAGTCGGTAGTCCCAGCAATCTCGGCCGGGGAGACCGACATAACTTTATGCTGTCGCTGCGGCGCAACGTATGAGTAAAGGCATTTGCAACCACTATAAAAAAAAAAGTTTTTATTAATTTGTCTTTATGATGTATCTCATAAGACAGACGAAAGATGGTTATTAGAAAAACAGGATTATTTCAAGACTACTAACATTATCAATAGACTTCAGTAATGTTGGTAATTAAACAATCAATTTTGAAATATCAATATTTCAAAAAACAATAATAAAAAAATAAAATCCTACGACACAATGGCAAAATTAATTAAATTAATGTCAATTATCTCTGGGCATGTTGGCAATAATATAATAAATTAAGCAATATCAATAATAATTAAATCTAAATAAACAAAGTAAATTTATATTAAATTAAATTTGACTTGGTGTATAGGGATCCCAAGCCAACCTCACCTGCAAGTGGTGCACCTGCCGATCAACGGAAGAGGCTCTGGCGAACATAACAGTGCCCGGTAAGCGGAAATAGGCTCGCTATTGATAACGTTGGACCAACTATATAATTGGGGCGTATAATATGCCTCTGCTTATCCCTTCGGGAAACAGACGTGAATGTATGTAAATTTGACTAAAAACCATACATGTTCCTTCTTGAGCATGCTATGTCCCAAAGCCGCGGTAGCCCTTTCGAACATTATCGCAGTGCCTCCTCCATACGCACTGAATCCGTGTAGTAAGATATGACCTAAATCTCGCTTACCTTGGTTCCTGACAGGAAGCCCTTGCCCAGTATTGAGACGTTATTAGGCTTATAACTGGCGAAGTTTGGGCGTATAATATGCCTTTGCCTACCCCTTCGGGGAAACCGGCGTAAATGAATGTACGTATGTACTACTAAAGGGGCACATCTCAAAAACAAACTGATTTGGTTTTATAAGAAAATAAAAGCAAATGGATTCTTTGTCAGAATTTGTCAAGGTTTGTCAGTTTATCTGTCTGTTGTGGTTTTTTCTCAAGATTTGTCAGTCTGTCGGTTACTCTTATCGGGGGGATCTGTCAGCCAGCCGGTCGTGATTCTAACGAGGCTTCTAAAAGGCAACGACATTGAGAAGAATGCCTCGAGAAACTCATCTCGGCTTTTTTTAAATTATGTTTTAAAATCTAATACAATAAAAGTAACAATGAAAGATATAGTCTTCTCCCACCTATCAGGAACTGCCCACCTGATGGCCAGTGTTCCCTGCAGCCTATAGACGCCTGCAACACTAAGGCACAACTAACAATTACACAAGGCATACTAACCAATTGATAATTTAAAAGAGCATAGCCTATGAGTTTCTTGCTAGTTCTTCTTATAGAGCGGTGGCTCGGAAACAGTGCCGTAACTAGACTTTTATGCACCCGGTGCGAGCTTTCAAAACTACGCCCTTGAAAAATGCTCTGACCATGTTTTGAAAATACAGGCCAGGTACAGTAGGGCCCGTCTACACCATGTTCGCAATAAAACAAAATGTACCTACTAGCCACCATGCATGAGATAAAACTAGATACTAGTCTGGTCATTTCTGCGCCCCTCCAGGGTCTGCGCCCTGTGCCTGGGCACTGCTGGCACCGCCCTAATTACGGCACTGCTCAGAACTAGCACGTAGATTCACTTACATTTAAATATTTTTTAATTGTTTTGTTGCATGTAAGTGAATCTAAGCTTCGTGATTTCAGTGTAATCATATTTCTATTTCGTTTTTTATTTGTATTAAATTTAACACACATACGTATTCACGCCAGTTTCCCCGAAGATATAGGTAGAGGCATATTATACGCCCACTCTTCGTCATTATATAGTTGGTCCCTCGTGATAGGTGGCGAGCCTATTGCCGCTTTATTTAATTTTGGTTTTTTCAAGTACTGTATTTATTTATTGAACACCAACATAATAAACACCAACACAGTACAAGTATATTACACACAATTAAATTCTATTGTTAAATGTCATTACAATTATAGGTGAAGACCACAAGTGTTAAATAAAAAGCAACACCCTAGAAATAAGTTAAAAATGAAATGTATTATAGTTTATGGAAAGATTTGAACTTTGAACACGTTGACGACCTTCTGAGAAACGCTTCACGCCTTTCTTGAAAAGCCCTGCTGTTATCATTAGAAAAACCTCACCAGAGACAAACAACCATAGAGTAATCGGCAGAACGTTTCTTGTAAACCATACATACTTTTAAAATCCATTTCATAAACTATTTATTAGTTCTGTTTTATTAATTTAGTAAGTAATAACATGTAGTAAAAAGTGTTTAAGTGAAAAACTTAATATCCGCTTCCGTTTATCAAAGTGTGATAAAACAACAACATTTTTATTAATCGAGTAAATATTAAAAAAACATAAAAAGTTTTCAATAAAAAGCAAAAACAAAATGGCCACCTTAACGCAGTTTTTTCATCGGCGTAATTAAACGCCGTCAAAATGTCTGATCAAAGGAGGTTGAAGACTAAAAATGTCCCCCCGAGGGGAGAGTGGGCGGAAGGAGGTTCGTTTCTTTGTCCCGCGTTATCTATACAATTATTTGAAGAAAGTAAAGTCGCGCAAAAAGATAGGATGGCTGGACTCGTGGTGAGCGTCGCCTGTTCTGTAAATTTAATATTTTGAATAAATGTCTCAAAAAATAATATCATATTATTTAGAATGAGATAATTACTTTAGGATTGGTAAATGATCTAACTTGCAAGGGGAAGTGAACATTGATAATATAAATTTAATGTATGCGAAATTAAATGATTAATCTGTTATGCAAATTCTTATATAAGAGATATATTATGATTATGTGCTTACTACATCACATTTTTTCTGTATTGATAAATCTAGATAGTGTAAGGACATACAATCAAATTTTGTTTTCGTTAAATTATTGAAGTATTTTATGTGATGGTAAATTATTACATTATTGAAATAATTTTGGTAGCCGTTAGAAAATTTTAATGAAATGCTCATAAGCTTTACTGATAAACATAAAATTTCTTTATTTTCAGGCCACTAGAGAGCACCAAACACTTCACTGGACGCCCTACAAAAACGCTTCTAAAGGGGAACCGTGGCAAAAATGACGCTCCAAATAAAATGTATACTTGACCAAAATACGTTGAACTGCCATCGCCTTTGCCTCCAAAGAAATATAAGACCAAACTAGACAATTCTTAAACAAAACGAGAGCTCTTCACTGTTTCAAATAAAATATAAGAAAGCCAGTATATCTTGATCCTCGCCTCCGCTTTTAACTATTCGTTAGAGTAAAATAAAAGGAACAAATGAGTTTGTTTGGAGGTCTGGATAATTGGTCATTGTATTTACTGGCATTGTTATATAGATGGCGTTGTTAGTAAGATTTACGCGCCAAATATTAATCGTTGAGCGGCATCTGTGTTGTTCCTGATGTTTTATGGCAATTTATAAAAAAAAATTATGATTTTAATTAAATTGTCATAATATTTCAACAAGAATATTAAAACTTAATTTTTTAAAAATTATTGGATATCTTGCATATTATTAATATTAGTGTAGGGTGTATAGGGATCCTACCAAGTACTGAAGAGCCCAAGCCAACCTCACCTGCAAGTGGTGCACCTGCCGATCAACGGGCGAGGCTCTGGCGAACATTACAGTGCCCGGTAAGCGGCAATAGGCTCGCCACCTATTACGTGGTACCAACTATATAATAGGCGAAGTGTGAGCGTATAATATGCGGAATCAGTAGTGAATGTATGTATTCTTAAATGTATCTTAATAGTATATGGAAGTTGCAGCTTAAATCTCATCAGGAGCAGTTTCTACCTACAAGAAGTCGCATGGCACCTACCTCCTCTTCCGCCTTCTCTTTCATTTATCAGCTCATAACAGCAATTGCTTCTTGTACAATTTATTTCGTAATATTTTATGAACTTGTTTAAATCAATGTAAAAAAATGTCAGCGTGTCGGCTAAGACATTATACATTATATTATATCTACATTTTTGTTTATAATCTTAGCATTCATAGAAAACACACATGGCCGGATTGAGATCAAAGTAATGCACATAAGTTAATGATCGTCTTGTGTTAGAATCGATTCCTTGACCTCCTCATTAGACATGAATGCTTTATTTAAATGGTATATTCCTTTTCAACCTATTTAGAGAAAGTGACCCTTGGTAAGTATATAACCTATGTATTTTTATTGAATAAAAAGCTGAAAACATTACTTATTGTTTTATTTATTTGAATATCTAGGTTTATTAAAAAAATATAAAATAATTAGGAACATATAGGTACCTTCATAATCTTACGACCATAATCTTTTTGGGGTTGGCAGAAACCTTAGTACAACCACAGATAATATAATACTAGAATCATCATCATCTCAGTTCATTTACGTCCCACTACTAAGCACGGGCCTCCTCTCACATACCAAGGTGTGAGGGTATTAGGTCATACTCCACCACGCTGAACCAGTGCGGATTAGCGGAGGCAGGTGTATGGCGTCCTGCTGTTAGATTTTTTCAAGCTGCCCATTAGGCCTCTAACATGGCTTAACGACTACCACATTTAGTGATAACCGGGACCAACGGCTTAACGTGCCATCCGAAACACGGAAGCGCTCAATATCAAATGCCACACAAACGGTCACCCATCCAAGGACTGACCTCTATAAACTCTGCTGTACTGCGGTGATCGTTTCCGACCACCTAGCACCGCAAGGCTACGAGCGCTTTTATATAAAAAAAAAACAATATGCATAATACTATACTAGTAAACTATTCAAAGAGGATCGCTAAAGTTATAGCAAGTTTGACTTTTAGTAGAAAGATCTATAGATGATCTCTTCGCCTACATTTGCAACAGTCTGAAAATAAAACTTGATACTAACGCTACGCGCAATCACTACAAGCAGGAGTTTCACTGCAGAAGACTCAGGTAAGGAACTGGCAAGTTAGCTCTACTCTTTCCAGTCACCATAGAAATCTAAATAATATGACACTAGAAATGACTTCTTGGCGGGAAAGTGAAGCGTCATGTCCTGCAGTTTTGATTTATTTTCTAAAATTTGCGATAGTTCGAACGTTAATGTGTAATAACAGTGGATTATTAACCGTTAAGTGTTTGTGAACGTACATGAGTGTTGGTAAATGAAACAAAACAGTGCAACATCACTTTTCAAATTCTCTCAAGAAGTCCATGTAAGATCTCAGTATAGTCTTACATCTTTACTAAGGACTCAAGTGTGACTCACGTTGTTAGTTTTTTTCTACTTTTTTATGTTTTTTTCCTTATTTCGGAATGCTGGAAACTAGTTAAACAAACAATTAATATTATAAATACATACATTCCGTGCTTCGGAAGGCACGTTAAGCCGTTGGTCCCGGTTATCACTAAATGTGGTCATGTCATCATGTTAGAGGCCTAATTGGGCGGCTTGAAAAATTCTAACAGCAGGACGCCATACACCTGCCTCCGCCAATCCGCACTGGGTCCGCGTGGTGGAGTATGACCCAATACCCTCACACCTTGGTATATGAGAGGAGGCTCGTGTTCAGTAGTGGGACATTTATGGGCTGAGATGATGATGACATATATACATACAATCACGCCTTTTTCCCTGAAGGAGTAGACAGAGGCATATTAATGCCCACACTTCGACGTTTATAATGTTCGTCCCACGTAATAGGTAGCGAGCCTATTGCCGCTCATCGGGAACATTTGTGATTGCCAGAGCCTCGTCCGTTGATCGGCAGGTGCACCACTTGCAGGAGAGGTTGGCTTGGGATCCCAAAATGTTAGTAAGATCCCTATGCACCATATTTTAAATGTACATAATGATTCAGCCATAATAAATAACAACAAAAATAATACCTCTTTGATATAAAACAACAAAGAAGCTATTCCATTATGAACGAACTGGACAAACAGAATGCCGAGAGAAATAAAATAACGTCTTATAAAATGGTGAGGGAGCGAGAGGGGGTGGAGAGGGGTGGGGGATGGTTTTCTTTCTCTCGCCAAAGCCATTTTGTGAGGAATGCTAGTGTTGTATGGATGAGACGGCCGAAAGGTAGTAAATAATGAATGAAGTAAAGCTTGTTTTAATTTTGATATTTTTAACATATAAACAAATAAAATTATTTAATGCAGGTCACACGTAAGATAAATAAATAAGTATATAACGACATGTTTCACAATGTCTAATTAGAAGATATTCGGCACATAAAATAAAAGTTTTGTAAAGGCCATCTGTTAAGTAAACATATTGAGAACTTTCTTGGACATCGTGGCTCAAGAATCAGTCTTTCCCAAAGTGGGCGATAACGCCCCCTTGTGGGCGCTGCAGGTCTCAAGGGGGGCGGTAAGAGACCCAGAAAGAAAAAGGGGGCGTTGTGTAGAGGCCTGGGGAGTGATTTGTAATTTTATTTAGCTAGGAGGCCTCTTAAAAAAATATTTATTCTCAAAGTGGGCAGTAGACAAAATAAGTTTGGGAACCACTGCTCAAGAATGTATGTCGTAGGTTCTAATGTACGTATCAAAGTACATGCGCATTTTTCTTTCATTCGCCAAAGAGTTTTTGTGCGGAATGCTAGTGTTGTATGAAAATAATGGCGACTGTAGGTTATAATTTTTAAATTGTGTATTTTTTATATATTTTATTAGCTTTTCATACATTTAATCATGGATGCGACTAACAAAATGTAGTAAATTATAAAGACATCGTGTATTTTTTTCTAAGTATAAAGAAAATAAAGAATTATCTTATATACACACCAATTATATAGTTTTAAGATAACTAAATAAACAAATAAAAATGTTTTCTGTCATTGAAACCGATTTCCAAGTTCCAAGGTAACATACATTAGGAATTTGTGTTATGGATACTAAATAACGGATAAACATGCATAAATTATATTTTTTGTAAATACATACTTACTTAATATTCGTAGGAAACACCCAGACCAGAACAAATATTCATGTAAATGCAAACAAAGATTAGCCCTGTATGGGAATCGAACCCATGACCTCAGGAGTGGAGTGCGGGTAAACTGACACCCACGCCATATCGGTCGTCAGTATTATTAGAAACTTGTGTTATGCCTGTGACAGGTAACTCTACTCTTCCATAGCTACTACAGATACATTTTGTTTATAATACTTATAATCATAGGAATCAACAGAAATAGCAAACATGATGTTATGTATATGTGTGTTTGTGTGTGTGTGTGTGTGTGTGCGTGTGTGTTGATAATACAAGTTATTTTATGCGCTTGAGTAACATCTCCGTTTCCTCATAGTCTAAAGGCATTAAGAAATTGGTAATAGTATTTTTGAGTTCATATGATGACTTGTTGTATATTTTTAAAATACAGTATTTTAATTTACAGTTCGTTGTGGACTTTCATTTATTAGTTGTCAAGATAAGTATTTAAGATAGATTACGGATACATGAACGGTTGTCTTTCTCCGCCAAAGCCATTTTGTAAGGAATGCTAGTGTATTATGGATGCGACTGTAAATAGTAAATTGCAGGGTAGCTCGTGTTTTTTGGCATGTTTATGTAGTTTCTAGTTATTCTTCTATTTATTGAATCATTTACCTTATTATGTTTGAGACGGCCGAAAGGTAATGCATTTTAAAGAGAGTAAGTTTTAGTTTGGTGATTGTGGTACCGGCCTATTTACATCATATTGTAACTGTTTGTGGAGATTAATACTGATATTGAGGATTTCAGCCACTAGAAGTCCACTTCTGAACATTAACCAATAGTTTTCCTCGTCGATCGATCTTGTACGGCTTTTACCGCCTACATCCACCGGCCTCCCGCTGCCACAAATGATTACACTTATATTTTTCCAAACTACAAACGCATTTTGTTAATATAAGTGATAAGAGAATAAACCTATACATACATACATTACGCCTGTTTCCCTAAAGAGGTAGGCAGAGGGATATTATACGCCCAAATATCGCTACAATTTTTTTTTGGATCAACGCCGCTTACCAGCTACTTTTATTTTTGGCAGAGCCTCGTCTGTTGAACGGAGGTGTACTACTTGCAGGTGCGGTTAGCTTGGTTTCCAAGGTCTTGGTGCTATATTGTAGTATTGGGATCCTCCATAGACCTTGTGTCAATAAATAAATAAATGAGAAATATCGTAAAGCGAATATTTCGCCAACTGAAAGGCGCGGCGTATCCACACAAATCCCACGGCAGCTGGAAGGCGGTGTTTTTTCTCGTTTTATATTAAAATCGGGCCGCTCCGAGGAAATTGTCAGTCGGATAGGAAATTGCCAGCGCCCCCTGGCGGCGCGTGACCGGCGCTAGCTCAATATACCAACTCCACGCCATAACTATTGCCTTAGAACATTTTCTATACTTTTCAGTGACTTCTTCTACTTAGGGACTCGTTATCACTTTATAATTATCCTGGTTGCCATAGAACTAAGCTTAGAGCCCAGGCTCAGCTTACTGGTCTAACCAAATTGGCTAGATTTCAGTTATTACACAAAGCTGTCGTCTGACCTCTGCAACCTAGAGGAAAACATTTATATGATTAAACTAGCTGTCAGGATGTTAGAAGGCACTGACTTCCTAATAACCACTGACAAAGATGTTCATGACAGCCGAGACCAACGGCTTAACGTGCTTTCTAAGGCACGGAGCTAGCGATAATTACACAACTTCGAAAAGTCATAGTTGCGCGACCAGGGTTTGAACCGTAACCGTTCATCATCACATACCAGCTCCACGCAATGACTATTGTCTGTGAACATTTTTTATACTCATAATCATCATAATCACAGCTATTTATCGTACCAGTAGTGAGCACGGTCTTAATTATAGTTATCTTGGAATAAATAACTAGTATGATAGAACAAGATCTTTATATTTTTCTCTGATAAGTTTTCTAACTTTTATAGATGCGTACAGAAAAGTCTGGCCTATTATACATTCAGTTAGAGCTACACAGGTTTACACCATTCTGTCCTAAAACTGGGGAGTTTTACATTAGTTGGCCAGAGAACAGTGTGCCTTTCGTCTAACTGAGTTTTAGGACTGAGTTGAGGACTTAGGACTTAGGAGCCCAAGCCCAAGTCAATGAACGAGGCTCTAGTCAACATTACAGTTCCCAGTAAGCGGCAATAGGCTCGCCACCTACGTGCGACCAACATTATACTTGGCGAAATGTGGGCGTTTAATATGCCTTTGAGAAACAGGCGTGCATGTATGTATGTGTGCACGCACCTACTCGGATGCATTTTTTGTGTGTTGGACTGTGCGGGTATTCATAGACACGAAGATAATTACAAGCAACGTCAAAAGAAATTGTCGATTGGGGGAAAAAAAAAGTCAGAACAGTCATTCACGCGCTACGCTATCATGTGTTGTTGATTTACAGGCTACCTTAACATGCTTATATAAAAGCTCAAAGTCGCTAAACCCCTAATGGAGTACAATGCAGCACATTAATTTTCATTCTTGTAATATTAATATATAGTGTAATAAGTACATATTCTTGTAACTGGCGGGAGAAAAAACTAACCTTGACGATTTTCTTGCCCGTTCTTTTACGATCAAGCTCCCGCCCGCAGTGAATGGGCGCGCTAGTTTTTAAGTTT
This sequence comes from Musotima nitidalis, assembly GCA_949126915.1. NCBI lineage: Eukaryota > Metazoa > Arthropoda > Insecta > Lepidoptera > Crambidae > Musotima > Musotima nitidalis. The sequence continues at coordinate 8,999,640 of OX421439.1, read as the reverse complement.
TGACGTTCATAAGAGCTCTTTTGAGCCAAACTTGAATAAATGAATATGAATTTGAATTTGAATTTATTAATGTTGTTTTTACTAAAAATCCTTTTATCCTGTAGCTTAAGTACGCTCACTTATGTTTTTGCGGTGGTGGCGTCATGCGTCGGGTCCTCACGTTCCATAAAATATGGTTGAGTGAAACGCGACTGCTCATGTCTACTATGTTTATCCATAGTTATGTTTATATTGCAACAAAAAGTTTTGTCTTCTTTTCTTTTAAATCTTGTCAAGACAATTGGAGAAAACACCAATCTTGACGATTTTCGTGCCCGTTCTTTTACGATCAAGCTCCCGCCCGCAGTGAATGGGCGCGTTAGTTTATAAGTATGACATTCATAAGAGCTCTATTGAGCCAAATATAAATAAATGACTTCTAATTTTTATGATATAGGGAGTTTACAATACTAAAGACATCACTAACACGATGCCAAAAAGTTTTCTAACAATCATGTAAGATAGACAAATAATCTTGAATTTGCATCTAGACTTAGTTAATAAAAAGAAACTAAATACACAAAAAAAGGTTTTAATTTATTTGTTATATATACTCATTCGTTTAGACTTACATAGGCAAGGCCAGTGTCAATTCAACACTATGCAGTGATTTCATTATTTTTAGTAATGATGATGAATGATGAGAAGATGATTTATGCCTGAATTTTTTTTTTTAGTCACAGTCATATTCACCATAATATGCGCATGTTTAGGTATGAACGTAGTCTTGGAAGTTATATCAAAAAATCCTTTATGAATGAATGAACACCTTATTGTACACCCAAATTAAGAGAATTACAGCAATAAAAAATAACAACAAAATGAATTGTAGAATGGGCGGCCTTATTGCTTACAGCAATTTCTTCCAGGCAACTTTGGGATGGACAAGACATCTACACTCATGGGGTAGCGCGACGGAGTGCTCTAATTAACAATAATTATTATCATGTATGTACATATATAAATATTTAAAAAAGACAACCATGAATTCACATCAATATATTTACATATATCATTTCAAGTTTACATCAGTGTCAGAAAATGGATCCCTTGATCCCTCGCAATGATTTCACTACGTTGCCGTTAAAAATTCAGTTAACTCTATGTATTTACAAAAAAACAATCCTAACTAAATAAGAAAACAAATAAACAAAAGACGAAACTCTATGCCATAAACAAAAACAAAAAAATAATACAACACAAAGAGGCCAAAACAGTTTTGCGTTACAGCCGGCACAATATCTTGTACAAATTTTAATATCCCAGGGTGGGATAGCTATTTATATTTTTGCTCCCAGTTTCTTTTGGCGATTATTATTCTGTATTCCGATGGGTCGGGGGTGGGGCAGCCCCCACAGACTCTTTCCTTTTTGCTTCTTAAGTCCATCTCGAGACGGAATAGAAAATACTAAGGAGTCGCCCTGTTGTTTTATATTTTGGTTTTATTTTATTTTGCGTATTAATTTTAAAAAGGTTTTGAACTTTAACTTTGTTTTATTTTCTTTAACATAATTGTATAGTATTTTTACCATAACTTAATATATTTTTTAGAATCTTAATATATTGTTGAAATGAATTTAATTAAGGTAAAAGATTAACGTAAGGGTCACATTAGTGAAATTAGGTGATATATAAATGTCATATAACGAACATAGTCATGTTTTCTCCATCATTGTATGAAGCATCGGAGTATCCTTTCTACTATAATGGGACATCTAATTTGAACGTACAAAAAGATGTCGAAATTTTTATATGTCATCTAGGATATCAATTATGTACATTTAGGAAAGAATAGCATGTTAGTAATTCATGAAAACATTACATTTAAACTTTATACTGATACATAAAAAATATCAAGAAGACTCAAAATGAAAACAAGCTATGACTTCTGTTATTTTTTTCTTTCCCAGCAGCTGTTGGTTCTATATGCTATGTGCCGCATCACTATGCTAAAGATTTGAGCTATATCCAATGAATTTAGTTCTTTGATACTCCGTCAGTGTGTTTCTACTACATTTGCTGGCAATCTTTGATGAAATTGGTTGTTTGCATCATTATAATATATGGGTGAATAGGGATCCTACCAAGATCTAAGGAGCCCAAGCCAACCTCACCTGCAAGTGGTGCACCTGCCGATCAACGGACGAGGCTCTGGCGAACACAAAAGTTCCCGATTAATAGCAATAGGATCGCCATATCATGTGGGACCAACAATGTAATTGGCGAAATGTGGGCATACAACATGCCTCTGCCTACCCCTTCAGGGAAACAGGCGTGATTTTGTGTGTGTAAATGTGAAAACAAATACCTATATAAATAATAAATTAAAAAAATATCTACGCCGTCTCAACCCCCTCTCAGTCCGCTGGTTCTGTCACTTACCCCTTTTACTGGAAAAACCGTGGCACCTACCCGGAAGGGGTCCGATATTTAAATATAAGAAGAACACCCCCTTTTTTAAGGGTGTCCGCCCCCCTCCGGATTTATGGATCTGCCCCTGAGTGGGCCCGTAATTACTTATCTTAGCGAATACAAATCAATCGGAGCCTTCAGCTAAAAACGTCTATTTGCGTTCCTATTGAGACTAACGTTGTAAGAAATGGTACGTGGGTAGGTAGAGAGGCACTAAGCTTGATTGAGAAGTTTTTCCTCAAATATACGAGCTAAATAATTTACGTAATTTCCTTTCACTTAAAATATTAAATTAAATTAAGCATGCCGTCATGAGTGGTAGCGCTTTGTACCTTGCTTATTTCACGGTATTAAGCCTTTATATTTTGGGACTGCATCGACTGCTTACCATCAGGCAGCATATATGACGTGCCAATTTCAAACAAAAAATATTTTAAATTTACGTAATGACGGAACACGTCTTCTTGGCGGGAAAGTAGAGAGTCATGCTTGCAGTTTTGTTTCATATGACATTTTAAGTATTAATTTGTAATAACGGTGGTTTATTAACCGATAAGTGTTTGTGAACGTACATGAGTGTTGGTAAATTAAACAAAACAGTGCGACATCACTTTTCAAATTTTCTCAAGAAGTCCACGTGAGATCTCAGTATAGTCCCACATCTTTACTGAGGACTCAAGGGGTTTAGGGGAGGGCATCTCATTTATCATCTTTATCACCACTCATTCTTATTTACTATATGTATTAAATATTATTAATATGTATATCTATAACTGGCTAAATGTGCTAAACGCACGAAAATAAAAATTTAAAAGAAAATAAAAATGACGGATCTCTATCTCCTATTTATTTCAAAATATCAGTGTTTGGTAAGGTTTGTACATACTTTTACTCAGTCATTATCCTTACGCGGGCTTGTAGCAGAAATTTATATACGTACCTTTTGTCTCGCTTTTTTCCCGTACTAATGGGCAGAGATCACATCCTGCCACTTGCTACGATCCTGTCACACTTTTAGCTTTATTAACGCTTGCTACTGAGATAAATTTCTTGTGATTTAAGCTGGCTCTTGTATTTGTATTTTAATGTATGTTGTTCATTGTATATTGTGACTAATGGATGCGTAATTACTTGTAGTAGCGAAAAAATGTATATTTGCGTTGCTATTGAGATGACCGTGGTAACAAATTGTAGTTTGGTAGGTTTAGAGGTGTTAAGCTTGATTGCGAAGTTTTTCCTCGTGTATACAAGCGTCATAATCTTATTACGTAATTTCTTGATTTCAGTATTAAATTCTCGATTAGTAAGACTTTACGTAGGTAATAGACATAACAGTAACAATTTTTATTATGTATTTTGGAATTTAAGTGTTCCTTGCTTTTATTTCTTATGTCAATTTTTTACTATATACGTAGGTTTACTACATAAATAAACGAAACACTACTGAGCATGGGGAACCAAGATAAGAAGGATTCATTCTCCACCACGCGTACCTTAAATTTTGTTTCCGGAGTGTGACTAAAAAAGGAGTCAAGCAAAAAAACTATATTGTGTCATTGCTCATAAAATTTCAAAGGAGCGAAAGCAGCAGTTGAACAGATATTTAACGTTATTCCCACAGCTGAGCATACCTATTGACACTAGAGACGCCAAAGTAAGCGCTACGTAAGTGAAAATCGCCCAAGTTAGCACTTTAAGCAAGTTAAGTCGTGCTAACTTTGGTGAAGCGAAGCTGTAGCGACAGCAAGCGAAATGTTATAATAATGAGAGGAACTAATAATTATAATATGTTTTTAGCAATATAGCTGACCAAGATTAAATACCTCTGCACTGGTTTTGCAGGTTTGTATAATGCTAAAGAGTTCACTCTCTCTAAAATAACATTAAACTAAATATGAAATAAACATTCGGTTTATAAAAGTTTCATTTTGAAAGCCTTACCTACAAATCACTCAATTTCATGTCATTCAAATTACATTTTTTAAAGTTCTAGAACATTTCACTGAAACATAATACCTACATTAAAATATATATATTTTGCTAGGTATACAATATTTAATTCCGGCCGATACTTAAATTGAGATAACCCTGTTGCGCTATAAGCACCGGCTTCCTTGCGGAGGTAAGGGAAGGTACGAGGACCAATTTAGCGTCTTGCCTTCCGATCCTGAGGTTGTAGGTTCAATTCCCACACAGAATAAATATTTGTTCATAAAAATTAACTAACTTGTGTAACCTATTTATTTACAAAATAAAAACAAGTAAATAAGTATCATTATCCGTTATTTCGTATCCGTAACAAAAGTTTTTAATGATATTTATATGATCTTGGAACTACATAATTGATATGATTGTAAAAGAATAACAATTAATACGACGCAGTACCAAAAAAATTAAAATTGTTGTTTCAATTCACTAATACAGGGTTACAGGTTAAGTCGTCCTATTCCCGTTAAGGGCGTGTAGTTTACACCGCTTCTGCTTAACTGCTTTTTATAAAAAATACCCGATTTCCAGCTATCAGCTAAGATATTTTCAAATGTGTAAGTCTTATTGTTACAATTGTTTGTTTTTTACATGTAAAATAAGATGCTTCGAGACCTCAATAACCAATATTTTACATAAAATGAATAAATTAGTCGTTGTGGACAATAAACACTTGAAGAAAAATATAAAATATAAGAAAGTGTATTTTTCATAAAAGGATATCTTTAAAATGTAATAATATTATAAAAATAGTATAACAATATTTTAAAACTGTACAAAATAAAAAAATTACAAATTTTTATTTAAGACGATTTAGTTGTCACTTGCTGACCTTACACGATACATAGTTGACCACCTGTTGAGGGTCTCATGTTGGTCTGATTTTGGTCACCCAAGAACGTTATCCAGTGATTTCTTTAATAATTACTATCTTAGATATAGTGCATAACGTTGGTGCACGTTTATTGATTGAAACTTAGCTATTTATCATTTAATAGCGCCTGTACATTACTTCGCGTGACTAAAGTATGACCATAGGACCTGCATAGTTCGCGAAATACGTAAGAAAAAACACTGTTTTTTTTAAAATTATGATGAGTTTAAGGTTCTAAGCCAAAATTGACAAATAATTGATACAACACATCATTACTTTCGCCCAGTTACGTAATTAGCTGGAGTCACCTCTTATTTCGTGAACGCAGGTGAAGTCAGGGGCGACAGCTAATAAACTACACTTCATGTTATTTAAACTTATTAACGTAAGACTGCAAAGCTCACTGTGTTTTTAATTTAAATACTCTTTGGTTGTCCGTCCTAAGATATTTTGTAGGCAGAGGCACATTATACGCCCACACTTCGTTAATTACATTGTTGGTCCCACTTAATAGGTGGCGAGCCTATTGCCGCTTACCGGGCACTGTTATGTTCGCCAGAGCCTCGTCCGTTAATCGGCAGGTGCACCACTTGCAGGTGGGGTTGGCTTGTGCTCCTTGGGTCTTGGTAATATATACCCGATTGTTATTAAGTCAATATAGTAGGTAATATGAAATATTTGAATACATAAACTACATTATTGCACATCCCTATAGGACTATTTTTAGTAATTTCTACTACACAAATAAATAAAAACGATATAATTCCGAATACTTAAAACGTCTATCCAAGACAGGGCAGGCCCACCCGACCCCGAGGGGGCGGTTTTGAGAAAATTTTAACTTTTCTTTATTCGACCTCCTCGCCTCTTCCCCTTCCTCTAACCACCCCCTTCCCAAGAGGGGGTCCCATTTTTCTTCTAGTATTCTCTTTGGGCACTCTCAAAGGAAATAACAGTGTGCTTCGCCACTTAAGCATTTATTAAATCCAACATTTAAAATGAATTGCTGGAAAAGTGTTTCGGTTAAATACAAGAATTTATTGTTTGGATACGCTAAAATGATTTTAATATATTTTTAAGTTATATATGATGGCAAATAAACCATTTTGTCCAAATTGAGTTCTACATATCGCACCTTCGGTAAGACAAGGTCATAATTGTCAAAAGTTGTGAAAATTATTTAGGTATTTATAATGCCTTAATAATTTTGCCTGCATAAATGCCTTTTCAACTGGTGGAACAAAGACACCATAATGTATAGTCACTTGATGTACAGGAGAATTACTTTTTAGAGTAATATTCTAATATTAAATAAACAAGATCGCATTGAGCGCAAAAAAAATCTTAAAATGGCTCTTTTGTAAAATTGCAATTATTGCAATTATGTACTAGAAGGTGCGATATGTACACACCATTGGGGGCTTTTTGTCTATAATCAGCACGCTGGGCAGGCGGATTGGTGATCGCATTTCAAGCCAATACGCAGGATGACGCTGCTTCCATTATCCAGTAGGATTTCTCTTCGTCGACTCTTACGACTCTCCTTAAGATAAGAGGTAGGGTCACTATTGTAGGCCAGTAGGTACCACACGGAACCCCCACGACTGGTCTCCACCTTGTGGTGGGGGGGCTGAGTACCTCCTGGTAGGACGCAGTTGGCGCTAGGAAAAAGGTAACACCCAGAGATTGGCGACTCTGGGTGCCCTTAGTACTGACTACCGGGGGGAAACTAAGAGGGACCTGTGGAGGGCGCAGCGGGCGGACCAGGAGGGACCGTTCAGCAGCGCCAGGAGGGTTTTAGGCAGCGGGGGCAGGGGGCTCCTGCTGTTAAATTTTCATTTTTGGGTAAGTACCTCTTTGAGGCTGAAACTTGTGCTATGCCTGTTAATATACGGGATATTACTCTAACACAAAACTACAGACCTGGCTGGGGTACTCCCCAGGGGTTAGGTTAAATAAACCCTTATTTTTTAAAGACGCAGATGCAATAGCAAATATATTACTGACGACCGATACGGCGTGGAGGTTAGTATGCCTGCACTCCACTCAGGTCCTGGGTTCGATTTCCACACAAGATAAATGGTTGTGTGCATGAACATAAATATTTGTTTCGGTCTGGGTGTTTCCTATGCATATTATATATATTCTATATAAAAAAAGGATGTATATCCAGTATTTCGTATCCGCAACACAAATTCTTAATGATACTCATCTTATTTTTTTTCCGGATGGAAAATCATCAAATGACCTTTCCCCGCTGTGGGTGGAGCGGGAGGGTGTGTCAGACTACTGTTGTTGCTGTTACTGTTGTGCTGTTCTACTGACTAAAACCATCCATGTTCCTTCTTTTGAGCCTGCTACGTATAGACCGCGGTAACCCTTTCGGACAGTCCCGCAGCATGATACTCATCCTGGAACAAAAAAGTTGGTGTAACCTTAAAAGAATTACTCTTGAGGCAATTCGAAACTTTTACACCTTTAAATTACATATAAAATTAAAAAAAATTAGTACGCGGTTCTTTAACTTTTTCAGGTAAGCACTTCAAGACGCACCTCAAGATTTGCCTGAATTTTAGTTATTACTTGGAGGGACTGCCGTCTGGCCTCCACAACCCAGAGGGAAAAATAATTCTATGGTTAAACTACCTGTCAGTCTGTTAGAAGGCACTGACTTCCTAAAAACGACTGCCATAGATGTTCATGACAGCCGGGACCAACGGCTTAACGTGCTTTCCGAGGCACGGAGCAAGCGATAATTAGGTACTCACATAACTAAGAAAAGTCATAGGTGCGCCACCAGGGTTTGAACCCGAGACCCTCTGAATTTGAAGGCATGGGGTCTCGCCACTGGGCTATCGCCGCTACTTCACATAATAATATACCTAAAGCACTATCATCATCTCAGCTCATTGACATCCCACTACTAAACCTCCTGTCATAAACGAAAGTGAGAGGGTTCTGAATCATACTGAATAAGCATAAGAATATTTTTAGTGACAAAAAAAGAACAACATTATACATACACAAAATCAAAACAAAATATAGAAAAACAAATAACTTTTGGTACAACATAATTATGGAACGTCATCTGTCAAAAGAGCGATACATCAGTGTAAAGCTGCCTGTTCATTGAAGCGGAGCGAGCATGCAGAGCGGAGAAACGGACAAAATTCACCAATGGGATGGCGTAAAATCTGTGATAAACTCCTGTCCGCAAATCCTACTGGCTTCGATCAACAATACAACTAGATAACGGGTCAGAGTCTTAAAAACGGCCGAGAAAATAACGCCTCACTTCAAAGTGGGGTCTTATTTTTGAGTTAGTTCACTTGTGATTGCGCCAACGTGCGGAAGTGCCACAATGCCTCAGTGTGTGTTCAAAAACTGTGGAAATAACTATCGAAAAAAAATGTATCGGACGGAATATCGTACTTTCGGTAAGTAAATATAATTTTATAATATAATAGATTAAATATTCGCCTTTTTAATAACATTACACTATTAACTTTGTAAAGCCAACCTACGCGCCAACATTGGCAAATGTTGGCGCGTGAGTTTGCCATAAGTTGGTTGTGTCAGAACAGTGCAGCTATGGATTTACTTTTTAAGTTATTATTAAACTTATTTGTTAACAAATAAAGTCTAATTTAGACACAATAGTCAATGTGTATAGGTAAAAAATGTTTAGATAAAAACTTCTATTTCTTATCGCTTTCTGTCATTCATGTCGTAAAAGCGTAAGTGAATGTTGACACAAACAAAAGCTTGCTTTATATATTCCAGATAAGGTGTAAGTTTGATAAAAAATATTAAAGCTAAAAGTCGTTTTGCTCCATTTCATAGGGTATACCTATATCTATTTATTCTATAGTCACTCGGTGCCATATTTGAGTTCTGTTTTTGTATGTGATGCGTTATCTAGTTGTATTGTTGATCAAAGCCTACTGGTTAATTTTTCTCCGTTTCTCCACTCTGTTTTCGCGCTCCGCTTCAGTGGACAGGCAGCCTAATGCTGCTGCATCTAAACAGCAGCGCTGGAGTTTCTACATCGGTCTGCTGCGGACCTAGCGCTGTTTGGGGGAGGATCATTCATAAGGGAGGAGGTAAGAGATGTGCAACGTCGGTTTGGAGCAGTATGTTCTCACCTTTCCTGTTCCTGACCTATATCACTACTGATTTATTCCCTCTCCATAAGTTGTTGTCTGAATGCTGCTGAATTAGCTATATTATGCTTATCCGTTAAGCCCAAGAATTTCAGCATTTCAGATTATTTGCAATTCTTAGTTCCTTAATAATATTATGATAAATTTAAAAGTTCCTGACAGATACGATAAACTGTCGGTCAATTGGGCTGAACCAATTAATACATAATTTTATAACGGTTTTGTAGTAAATAGGTACAAAAACCAAACATGCTATCGAAAAGAAACTGTGTGTATATAATATACCACTGCCATCTGTAGCTTATCTCTGCAACTTGGCAGAAAACACAAATTTAATTTTCATCCCCTTTGAAGAAAAACATTAGTTAGCCAGATAATGTCTAATAAAAATGTAGATGGCACTAAATATAAAACCTAGATAAGGTCCGTCGTAAATAAAATCTTTTATAAATTCTGACGGTGGCTACGAGACGAGTATCTATAAGGCTATAATTTTCTTTTAATTGAGTATTTTTAATATTGTTACAGGTTTAGAGCAACAAAGTGAGTATGCTGAGTGAAGAGACACTGCGTCGCTCAGATTTATTAGGAACTAGTTTTATGGGTACTAAATAATGGAAAAATATAACTTTTCTTTGTAAATACCGACAAACTTCAATTACAGTTAGGTTCCCACACCAAGACAAAGGAATATTCAAATCAATGTGCCCTGAGCGGGGATCGAACCCGCAATTTCTGAAGCAGAAGCAGCATGATAATCATGATGCTACAATATTAGGATGATGAAAGGCGAGGATGTCTGCAATATCATGAGTTAAATAAGCTGAATGACCTGGAAATTTATTTTCTTCCAGGCAAAAACTATCTAAATGGAATTTGGTACGATGATGTCATAACCTGGACTATCAAAGACCTCGAACAAATTTTTAGACACTTATAAAAACGTCCAAGTATATTATTATAACGACAAAAAGGAATACCAAAAACTCCAAAAAGAAAAATAAAAGCCACTCAAATCATTTGCATATTTTTTAATGAAAACCGATTTATAATACATTTTCATTTAAAATTAACATTATATTCAGACAGCGTTAAGAAACACGTTCTTTCTCGCACTTACACTATGGTTGGTTGGCACCTATTCACAACGGGGGTGCCTTCTTAATACTTACTTACATTATTTTTATTTACAAGACAATGTCGTACATATGGTAATGTCACTTTAAATTAAGGTAATTGAGTATTTACTATTATGACTTGCTTTCTAAGGACGAGTTTCCACCAAACGGACAGCATAGCATGAGATCGGCACTGACTTTACAATTCCATACTTTTTTGAGTCTCAATCGAAGTGCGGTATGGGGGGGGGGGGCGTAACTATAGCAACACTGCGATGATACGATCACATCATCAATCACTCTCTCAGCGTCTCAAGATAATATGGTGCGACGCAAGATTTGTTCGCATGAGACAGTAGCCGTATGCATAGACTGTCAGCCTGTCGCCGCACCCATTCGTATGCTTACCGATTCGTTGCGATACGGACCGATTGGTGGAAATCTTCCTTTACATAATTTTTGTATATTTTAGCTCAGGGATTCCCAACCATTTAACCTCATAAATTTCACTCAAGTCGACTTATCACATATTGTATAGACATTAATAACAATATAAACATTAGATGAAAACTAAAATGCCTTTTAAGCTTTAAAAAAAAAAAGACTATTAGTGAGAGCAGTAAGCAGCTGTTCCTTAAATGATGCTCGTTGCATCTCCCAAGCGGTTGGGAAACCCTGCCTTATGTCATGTGTTTTTTTTAAATTCTCAGTGCTTGATTTTATTGAAAGAATTTTCTTATTGTTACATGAAATAAAGATTATGTTTTTATCTAAATGGCCTTTTTCCTATTTTCATTTTACATATATTTTAGGTATATCTAATACAAGTCAATTTGGAAAATAATATTGTTTTTTTAATTTAAGTCAATCACAAACCTTCACTTTATGAAGAATAATTTTTAACAAATGACTTAGCGATTCATTGATGAATAAAATGATTTAAAACTTGTAAAGTAAATTCAAAATTCCGACTAAAATAGCCTTTTTAAGGCTTAACAAATAAAATGAATATTTTGTACAATTTAATGTGTAACGTTTAATTTTTAAACAGTACACATGGATTCATTATTCGTCACCTCCACTTTCTATGTTATTAACTTATGGAAGTTTGAATATTTTCACACTTAGGTAGAATACCGTGAAGTAAGCACGGTAAAAGCAGAACCAGTCATGAAGCCTTGACGGCCAACAAAAATGACGTTTTACGCCTTTAGTGACTATTAATTATTACTTTTATTAATTTCGACAACCGATATAGCCATATAGGCACTCCGATCCTGAGGTCGTGGGTTCGATCCCCACACAGGACAAATTTTTGTTCTCGTCTGGGTGTTTTTCTATGTATATTAAGTATGTATTTACAAAAAAAAAGTATTTATGTATGTTTATCCGTTATTTAGTATCCATAATAATAATTAATAATTGATCATTTAGTAATTGTCAGAAAAACGTTAATTATATTACCTACATGCAGTATTCCATTTAATTATACAAAATATTCATTTTATTAGCAAATACTATCTCAGTCGGGATCTCGCAGTGTACATAATTCATGAAATTTACTCAGAATTGGAAATTAAGATTGTCATAGCTACTATATTTATTATTTAACATACTTTGTATATGTTGGTGTGAGTATATGTATAGGGAACCTCCTGTCAAGTCCTTGCCAACCTCACCTGCCGATTAACGGACGTGGCTTTGGCAAATATAACAGTTCCCGGTAAGCGGCAATAGGCTCGCCACCTATTACGTGGCAACAAGAATCTAATTGGTGAAATATGGGCGTATAACATGCCTACCTCTTCGGAAAAACAGACGTGTTTGTATGTATATCAGTATGCAAATAAACTTAACTATCATTGGCACAAGTGTTAAAAAGGTTCAAAATCGACATGGGATAACCGCACGTCGAATTTTTGTTTCATCTTTGAACATTAGGACTCGTAACTTTCTTTTTTTTTGTTGATCATTGTAATGTATTTTGTGCACAATTACATTTTCTTTTCTATTTTCGGTACGCATAGCGTAGCTATGCTTATATCTTACATAGTATGTAAGGACTTTACTAAATGGGTGTCAAAACTTAAAAAAAGTGTTGTAACTTACATTCACAGTACTTTGTATGGCACCTCAAAGACAAAGTAATAAATAAATTAATACATTAAAAAAATTGTCGATACCCCATTGGTCAAAAACTATACAATCTATACTAATTAATTAAATTACATTTCGCACATTTTAAACAGTCGTGACTTAAGGCATAATTAAGACTAATTAGCGATTATATACAGATAATAATTAATTACACGATTTATCACAGAGCAAAAAAATACTGAAGTCAGTAAAATATGGAAGATATATTTCTTTTGGCATTTTGGATAATAAAAAAATAAAGAAATTATTATAAATTAATATAAAATAACAAAGTAATGTCATAACGTGAGTAAAAAAAAATATATAAACTCTTAAAAAATAAATAAAAAATCCTATTCTCTTTTAATAATCACTACCAAAGTATTATTTGGCATTTAACTTATACGTAAACACTAAAATGACTAGATATTTTTACTATATTCTTTATATGGGGTAAGTGTTATAAAGTTTAGATGAAAACATAAAATCATCTCAATACTGGAATTATCCTGGTTGCTCTGACTTAAACATTAAGGCCCAGGGTCTGCTCACTGATTCAACCAGATTTGAACGAATTCTAGTTATTACGTAGAGCGACTGTCGTCTGACCTCCACAACCCAGAGAAAACATCTAATCCATATTTAATATGATAAAGTAGTACTATACTATACATACTTCGTCCTGTCTCTTTTGAGAATGTTACGAAATAAAAAATATATATAAATTTCAGTTATCAGCATTTTTCTTCTAATGGCTTTTCCTTTAACTTAAATAATTATTTGGCAATTAGAAATCATTCAAAAACTAATTATGAACGCAACTTTCGCTTTAAGTTAAATTATGTGTTGTATATCACTAAGTTCATATAATCATATGTAATAAGGTAGTTGACTATTTCTTTTGCATGTTATCAAAGAGCATGAAGCCTATGACTGTCAGAGGAACATCCGTGTTAGAAACATTTCTTTAGTTTGATTACTTCTCTAGGTCATCACTACTTTTAAAATAGAATTTTTAGACTTTCCCAAAAGCTGTATTTAAACGGCTCCTACGTTGTGAGGTCACATTTTGCTATTTTGAATTAGTCGCGTGGGAACTGTGTTCTAAATTGCGTATTCAATATTGCGTTTAGTATAACGGTTTTATAACAAAATTCGCAATCAATTATACGACACTTCTGATTGTTTTTTAAATTTTTTCGATAGGTTTGAAATGGACTTGCCCATACAACTTTAAAGGCTTATTGAGGTTACTGATTTATAAAAATGTTAATTGTAATTTGAAAATTTGAGTAATTTTGTGAAACTAGTGAAAATTTGTATCTAAAAACATAAATCAGTGTGATTTTAATGATTCTTTCTGATGAATATAAAATATCATGCAAAATTAAACACACTAAACAACCGACAAAACATAAACACAATATGTACAACGATTTTATAAATCCAGTTGAACTATTATTCTGTCTAAAGATTGTACTAATTAGTTAAAACTAAAATAATTATGTAAATGCTCTATAATAATCAGTTCTATTCTATAAGCATTTTGTATATTTTAATCTATTAGCTTCAAATGAGATCTGTATTATTAACTAAATACTTAAACTTACTACTAATATTCTCAATAACATAATTTCATTCAGTTTAACTGCTCGATTGTAACAATTTTGTAGGTTGAACTAAACATACAATATTTTATCCAAGAAAACTTTTCAAGTTAAAACAATTTTTATTAAATATAATTTCGAAAGTATTAAGCATAAATAAACTTTTCATGGTTTAACCCCAACATAAAGATTTAACTTCATTTTTAAAACTTTACCTTCATTTCTTAATCTTAAACAAAAAGCAATATTTTTAATTTATCAGTTCTATTTTACGAGCATTTTATAAATTTAACCATTTAATTTTGGCTTCAAGTGAGATTCGTATACTTAACTAATACTTGACTAAAAATACTGCTATTTTCACATTGTTTTTAAAACCAGTTTATTACGTAAAAGTAACATTTTAATTTTAATTTTTTTTTATCGAATCTGATTTTAAATCGTAACATGTACATAGTAAATTTTTTTTAATGGTTTAACCTCAACATTAAGTTTTAACTCCATTTTTAATTGGTTGAACCTCGTTTTTTAACCTTGAATATACAGTTATTCTTTTTATTTTACATAACAAAACCTAGTGGATTTATTGTACATAACTCAGAACTTACAAATAAGAGTATTCTTAATATTCAGTTTGACTGTTTGGCTTGTAACATTGATTTTGGTTAAACAAGCATAAAAGTTTAATATGCCAAGAAAACTTGGTAAGTTCAAACAATTTTTATAATGCTTAGAAATTCGGATCAATAATTCAATAAAATTATTATGGTTTTACCTCAACATAAAGTTTAACTTCATTTTTAATGGTTTAACCTTGGATGTATAATTATAATACTGTGTTGATACCGTATATATATATTATACACTACATACTTGTTTTATCTATAAAAAGAAAATTTGGCAGATTTAGCCTAATGGTTGAGCGTTTGGTTTACATCCGTCATCACGTGTGGACCGAGTTCAAACCTTGATGTCTACATACATACCTCCTTAAATTACCATATTACGGTAACGGGCCTTTTAATAATGATTAGCACAATGCTTTTTTGTGAGTAATTAATGTAAATTCGATCAAAATTAAAATACAGACTATAATTAGGAAGCGTTTTTTATCGTTTCTTATCAATATCATGCTAATTTTAAAAAATTCCTATCTAAAATGTGCAACCGCAACAGATTTTCATACTGTACTACAATCAACGCACAAGCTTTAAAAAGAATACAGCTTATTTAGTAAATCATATATTAACCACAAGGAAACACGAAAAATCAATTAGTTGTAAGTTTGACGAATAATATGGCGCGTAGGTCGGAGCGCCAAAGGTGAATTCATTACAACACAACACATCTGGTAAAAAAAAGTATTTAATAGTACAACTTCTGCTTATATTGTGGCTAGTGGGCGCTTTTGAGCGCTTGTATATATATGATGTTGCGAGGGTGTTGAAAACGATCACCAATGTCAAGCAACGTTCTTAAGGTCAGAAATAACCACTTGTTATTAACCTGATGCCGTGGGGTACCGGCCTAGAATACTGTCACCCCCTCTCATCTCAATGGGAGTTGTTAAGAGTCTACGAAGAGAAATTCTACCGGATAATGGGCAGCAGCATCATCCTGCGTACTGGTTTGAACTGCGATCACCAACCCGCCTGCCTAGCGTGATGGTACATACATCCAAAAGAATGTTGTCAATTTGGGAGGCCAATGTTCAGCGTTGGATTTTATAAGGCTGATGTGAATTTTCATTATGAATTATGTGATGTATTGTAATTTTGGTTTGTGAGAGGAAGCCTAAGCAGAGCAGAGGCATGTAGGTTATAAATTTTGTGACAAAATAGTAATGAGATGACTTCCACACACAAATTTAACCATTTAATTTTGGCTTCCACTACCACCCACTGAGTCAGCATGCTCTTAATCCTTTACATTATGTTTCGTAAAAGGTTAAACATGACACAGAGTAATGGGACATTAATAGACTAAGAATTTGATGAAATTTCATTTAAAACTTTCATCATGAGCATAAAAAAATAATTATTTTAGTATTGCATCGATTGTGTAATAAAATACTTCATGCAACAACAGAAAATCTATAAAAACATGAAGTTTTATAGATGGAAGCTTAAACAACGGTTTCCTTTAATGATTTACCAAATATTCTGTATAATATTGGACCTTTGATGTGATGTACACTCAATAATTTAATTTTACAATGATTATGACGCTTGTTAAAGAGTTTTTACTATGTAAAATAGAGCAACATATGAATAGATACGCCAGACTTAAAAAATATTGAGAATGACGTTGAACAATTGCTGTAATGTTCCTTGCTTCAAGCTTAAAATCAGAAATAGTACTTTTTGATGGGTTGAATTTTCTAAAAATCTTTATTTTGTTGGTATTTTCTGTGTTGAAGTGCACTGCTAAGAATATAATAGATAATTAATGATTTGATATAGCAGCAAATCAGTCCGATCATATGATATTACATGGCAACTTCAGTAAATTCATTACCTACACAAGATTTAGTTTGAGTCTAGATGACGATGGATGGAGATAAAAACGATCTATATTATAGTGGAAACTAATATGTCAATAACGGTGAAAGGGTTCAATAATAACCCTCATAAATTAAATAGAATCAACTGTTGGTGTGTATGCGTATACATGTATAGTATGGTACGCAA
The DNA here is from genome assembly GCA_949126915.1 of Musotima nitidalis. Classification (NCBI taxonomy): domain Eukaryota; kingdom Metazoa; phylum Arthropoda; class Insecta; order Lepidoptera; family Crambidae; genus Musotima; species Musotima nitidalis. Next base: position 8,982,615 of record OX421439.1, on the reverse strand, counting down.
TTCTGCGTATACGTGCACGCCTCTGCGTAGAACGTATCGCACTTACAATCCGGCTAAACACAAGTTAGCCGTATTTCAAAAATTAAGTACAACTACTCAGCATACTCTTAAAATTAAATTGAAGAGCATACATTAAATATCTGGGGTCCCTATTAATCTACAAACAAGCCAAGCTCTATTATCGTAAGGTATGATAGTAATAATTAAAAAAACGACTCCATTCCTAAGTGTAAAAGCTAACATGTCAATGGATACCGAAATCTACTAATAAATACGTACACGACGCAAAAATTGTAAAATTCTATCGGTTTCACTTCAATTAATTGGCCCATTCGCTTAACACTAACGTTTAGCACATGTCACTTTGGCACTTTGAACACTGATTTTGGCACTAAATGCTTGCACGGTGCGGTGGCATGTTAAAGGTTAGAGTGTCGTTTATGAAATACTGCTCCTGTTCTTCATCGTCAGGTATATAATAACCGTAACTGCCATCATTTGATATAGCATCTGCTGAACTCTTTGGAAGCTCACAATTGTAATCCTCCCATCTATTTTCTATAGATTTTCTTCGCTTAGCAAATATTATTGATCCGTCGAATATGTATTCGTCGTCGAAATGTAACTCGGAGTCATCGTAAAAGTAATTCTCAGTTCTTTTTGTGTTTCTAGCTATATTCTTCATTAGTTTTTTCTTAGCGTAACTACATTTTTCTGAGTCATAATCGTCGACTAGAGGATCGTTGCTTCGGTTATCTGATCTGATGTTCATTGAGTATAGAGATGAAGGTGGGCTCAAGCCCCTATTGCTAATGCTGTTTCTGTAGGCGTTTAAATATCTTTCGTTGTTGTTATAACTCATGTCGTAGATCATCATGCCACGTCGCAGTTGCTCTCTTCTCTTCGCTACTATTTCCCTAAAGTCTTCGGGATCTAGTTGGAAATCGTTCCTAGCGTTCATGTATAGGTATCCCGATGCGGAGTTGAGTCTCAGCGATTGAGAACGACTTTTGGAGTTGGATTTCTCTATGTAACGTGGGATACCTCCCAGCTCTTGGTAGTTTTTGTACTTTATTTGCCTCATGTTGGTAGGCTGCACTGGTGAAAGGGGATCTCGGTATGGTGCAGATCTGGAAAAAGATAAAAAAATATTTATATAAAAAAGTTAGTGTAAAGCATGTCATATTTCATATTTTTCTTATTTCATAATCTATTACATAGTACTTGAAAACGTCAAAATTTTATATAAATAACAATCGAAATATAATTACACTGAAATCACGAAGCTTAGATTCACTTACATGCAACAAAACATTAAAAAAATATTAAGTGTAAGTGAATCTAAGTGCCAGATCCGAGCCACCACTCTGTAAGAAGCAATAGCAAAAAACTCACAGGCTATGCTCTGTTCAATTATTATCAATTGGTTAGGTACTTATATTATAATCTTCATTTGTCTGAGACGCATACAATACAATATAACATAACATTAACAATTTTCATTTTTTAAGTCATTCATATCATAGAATCGGACACATTGCATTTAATGATAATAAAATTTTTAAAAAAATTCGTTTAAAAATGTGTAGTTTCGCTGTACTATTACCACACAACGACTAAAATGACAGAGCTGCTAAATTTTATTTCAAAAAAAATAACTATAAACTTTAATGCGTTGTAACACTTTATCGGATCTAAATCGAAGTGCGGGGTGGGGAGCTGCGCGTTTCTATAGCAACGCATATAGCGCTCTTTCGTATAGTCTATTTATTTTCATTATCTACGATTGTATGTAGTTTAACTTGCTGCTGACTATGCCAAATAACTATATACTTAAATAAATATACAGAAAATACCTGTTATGTCCAAAACAGTTACAGGAACAACTGCAGACGCTGGGCGGGGACTCATCATCCACGTACAGGGGCAACATGGAGGTGTCTCCTGAAATAAAAAAAATGTTTATAAGTAGAGAAACTAAGAAAATATACTTAAACTTACCCATATTTTTTTTTTTAATTTATTCCATATTTTTAGTAAGGCCTCCTTCCTATATTCTTTTACAACTCAACACGAATGCATTGCAATGCCTTGTAAGGGCAGAGAACTATACATTTTTTATCACATAATAATGTACTGTATAATATTTAGAAAAAAAAACTTGCGCGTACGTGATCTAGTAATATTTAGTTACATAGAACAGTCACCTATGAAGAATAATTAACAGGGTATTTGTTATAGTCCAGGAATTTTCTAAATATGTTGTATCGTCGTTGTCAAACCCAAATCTGCTATGTGCAAAAAGTATAGGATATTAAAAAAAAAATCCTAAAAAAAGTATAGTGGTCAAATATATGCTATGTAGCAATATGTCACATAGCAGTTTTTATTTGAAAAAGTTCTAGATATTGCACATAGCATATTTTATTAGGAGGTTATATTTCGACAAATATTGGGTATAAGCACATAGCAGTTCTTTTAAATGATAATTACGTAACACGAATTATGTGAATTTTTGACCCCATCACTTCATTTTTGACAGTTTTTCAAAGCTAGCCACACTAGTGAGACTTCCTCCTCCTTAGTGTGATGTCACTTATTTTGCAATTGTACAGCAAGAACTGATTGCATTAAAACAGCAGTTCCAAAAATTTTATATATTACAGAAATAAACTAAAATAAGAAAAAAAGAAAGAGAAAGAAAGAAAATAATTTATTCTGTGACACATGATACATTGGTTTACTAAAATAAAAATTAATATACACATGTGGTACCGAAAAGGCTTATACTCAGCATATGCCGAGGGGTCACTATGGCCCCGCGGCGCTGGTCTTCCGTACAAGCGTATTAAATAACATAACTCTATTTATTGCAATTAGATGTCTATGAGTCTCGCTAGTGGGCTACCGCCGCTTCAGTTCACTGGTGAGACTGGTAGGCAGTAGGCACCCGTGTAGAAAGACGCCTATTTAAAGCGGCCACGATATTCTGATACTACTTTTTGCTGATGACAATATTCTCTACAAGAACTTTTAATTAAGGTTGTTGCCACAAAGAAGTATTATTTAATAAGCCGATATTATTATTTAAAATCGTCATACCTGTAGCCAATGAACGAGGGTCAGCTGCCAGTCTGGTACCTCTGGATACCCCCCTCAAAACAGCACCGTCTGCCGTTATAACGTCTCCTTCCAATCTGACGGCTACTTGCTGAGCCTTTTGGGACAAAAAAGTACAAAATAAGTATTCATATTTATGAATAAATCAAAAACAATATAAGAATTAATATTTATTTATTTTGGAACAATTTCCATTGTGTGGGCAATTCAGATTTAAATCTGTCTTTCACATCTCAGCCCATTAACGGTCCACTCATCACAAAGGGTGTATAGGGATCCTACCAAGACCTAAGGAGCCCAAGCCAACCTCACCTGCAAGTGCCGGTTAGCGGCACCGGTAAGCGGCAATAGGCACCTATTACGTGGGACCAACTATATAATTGGCGAAGTGTGGGCATATAATATGCCTCTGCCTACCCCTTCGGGAAATAGGCGTGAATGTATGTATGTACTGACGCCTCCTACCACGTACCATGCTGAGAGGAACTTAGGTCTTACTCCATCACGCGGAATATTGCAAATTGGCTGAGGCAGGTGTGTGTCCTTCATTTCTGATCTAATTCTGGTTGTAATTGGCAAAACGCCCAATAACCAGGACCAACGGCTCAACGTGCCTTCCGAAATATGAAAGCGAAAATAATTACTGCTACATTAACGGTGACAATCTGAAGAAGTTTCTGAACTCTTCTTGACTTTAGTGATCTTTTTCTAGCAATGTGTACGATTCTACAATAAAATCCCAAGCAATATTTAGAAATTAAGCTTAAATAACTTTAAATTAACAATTAAATGCAAGCTATCTTCAAAGGGATACTATTTTATCAGACTATAATGGCAGATAAAATTGCTTAGGATTAAACTGCCGTTTCATACAGGCTATTCGAATATGAATGACTTAGAACATGAATATTGGTATATAAAATTGCATTGTATAGCTTTACAGACAAATGAAGATTGTAACTAATTGATAATTTAATTTAGAATAGTCTGTGAGTTTCTTGCTAGTTCTTTTTACGGTGATTTATGATGATGATGATGATGTAATGTGGATTTAGGACATATTCCACTACGCAGATCTAGTATAAATTGGCAATGGCAGAAGTGTGGCGTTCAGCTTACTGACTTAACAGATACTAGATAGGATAGTGCTTTCTGAAGCACGGAACTGCTATATATTACGTACCATACAAACGAAACATCCAAGGATTAACTCTGTGAAATCTTCTAAATAATTTAAATTAAAAATTAAACGGAAGCTATCTTCAAACGGTTAACTGCCGTTTCATACAGGCTATGAATGACTTAGAACATGAATATTGTTAATGGTATATTAAAATTCATTGTATAGCTTCAAGATTGTAACCAACCAATTGATAATTTAAAAGAGCATACCCTGTGAGTTTCTTGATAGTTCTTTTTATAGAGCGGTGGCTCGGACCTGGTACTTACACTTTCAATTTTTTTGTTTTTTTAGTTGTTTTGTTGCATGTAAGTGAATCTTAGCTTCGAGATTTCAGTGTAATCATATTTTGATTGTTTTTTGTATTTATATTTAATTTTGACGTTTTCAAGTACTATGTAATACTTTATGGAATAAAAAGATTTAAACTTAGAGCGTTTGAGCAGCACAGGAATATTCAGCCAGGCCATTGTTCAAGTCGCTCGGTATCCTAACGTTGCAAAGCATCGTGATAATGCAGGTCGCGGTTCATGTCGACTTAACGAGCATACATTCACAAGGCGCGGTTATGTGCATGGGTAAACTAACTATAAAAAAACGGCTTCCGTACCTATTAAATAGTATACCTGAAGCCATTAGAATGGAAACAAACAAAAATAAGTACAAAACAAATTTAAAAAAGCATTATATTGGTTTAAGTGAAAAATTGTAAGTTATTTATATATAAAATTAGTTGTAATGTATAAAGTAGTATAAAAGAGACTGTGACCCACAGACAAACCAGTCAAACGGTTTTGTGGGATATGTTTTTATATAACTTGTATTATTTAAACGAAATAAACGTATTATCTATCTATCTATAACACTCGACATGCTAACTTGCTGAAAGAATTTTTCAGACGCATGGCGAGGTCTGATAGACTCACGCACATCATGGGCCCGTCTGTGTATATTAAATTTTCTCGGGCCGTGTTGGCAGCTCCTAGCCTACCTTTTTTTAAGGTCCTAAAAATGCTTTTTACGCATTCCACCCCACTAGGGAGTTGACGGGGATATGTGGGACTTGCCGCCCCGAAAGATGGAAAAAAGCTCCTAGCCTACCTGCCTATAAAGGTAGGTTGAAAAAATATCTTATTGACCAAACATTCTATGACTTCAATGATTTTATGAAGTAAATGTCTTTGTTTAAACGTATTCATTTATAATTTTTATTGTATTGTGTTGTATTTAATTTCATTGTAAGAATCTGATATGACATTTGCTTTATTTAAATTTACACAATTATTGACTTTTTATTTTTATTAATTTCATTTATTAAATTTTTATAGAAAATTTTCATTTTGAAATTAACAATTACTATGGTTATAATTACAAATTATATTAATAATAATATTGTGTTTTAACTGAATTTTAATAATTATTATAATAATGTTATTCTTTTACGGGACGTGTAATGTTGTATTACCAATAAATCAGTATTTGAGCATCGTCCGCAAATTCGTTAAATGTGGTTTTTTAAATACATCCTTACCTGCTCAGCTTGCTGTTGATCTCTCTTCTCATCTTCTGTATTCATGGTGACAAAGCGAAGTACTAACAAGTTGAGACAGGCGGCGACAATGGCCAGCCCGAACAGGATGAAGATCAGTGCAAACATCACGTAAGAAGGCTTGCGGTTTAGCGCGTTGTCGCGCTGGAGGGCTACCATGTCTCCGAAACCTGGATGAGAGGAAAATTACTGTATAATTGTCTGTGTGTGAAGTGTTCTGAAGACCTGTTCTATGTAATTGCTCCTCCTCTTCTTTCCAGAACTACGCGTGCTGTTTATGACCGAGGACTTAAAGCATTAAAAATCTCTTTATCTCAGTCCATTAATGTCCCACTTACGAGCACAGGCTTCCTGGAAGGTGAGAAGGACTCAATGCTGTTTGACGGAGTATTAAGAAATAAATAAATTTAAATAAGTATTGAAGTTTAAATATTTGTTATATTATATCCCTTGATTTGCTATTTTGATAGAAGCCCCTAATAAAAAAAAGAAACAGTAACCTTTACCAATAGGTGGTAAGCATAATTAAGCAGTAATAAACGTTGTCGAAGTAACTCCACCCCTCGAAGCTGGAGAAGGCGGCGGCCCCACCAGATATGGTGAGGGAAGACAGCGTGGTCATCAAGCGGATAAGGTTCAGTTCTAGTGCCTCCAAAAATATGTATTCACCAATGGAAGTGTGTGTCATTAAAGCATTACTAATGCTGCCGAAATAACTTCACCCCTCGAAGCTGGAGGCCCCACTAGCTGTAGTAGCCAACGTCATATAGCCTGGTCAGCACGCAAATAAGATCTAGTTCTGATGCCCTCACAAATACTTACGAACAGTAGTAAGCGTGATGAAGCAGTAATAAACGCTGTCGAAGTAACTCAAGCCCTCGAAGCTGGAGTAGGCGGCGGCCCCAACAGCTATAGTGAGCGCGATAGCCTGGTCACCACGCAAATAAGATCTGGTTCTAATGCCCTCACAAATACTTACCAATAGTAGTAAGCGTGATGAAGCAGTAATAAACGCTGTCGAAGTAACTCCAGCCCTCGAAGCTGGAGTAGGCGGCGGCCCCACCAGCTATGTGAGCGACGATAGCCTGGTCACCACGCAAATAAGATCTGGTTCTGATACCCTCACAAATACTTACCAATAGTAGTAAGCGTGATGAAGCAGTAATAAACGCTGTCGAAGTAACTCTACACCTCAAAGCTGGAGAAGGCGGAGGGCCCCACCAGCTATAGTGAGCGACGACAGCCTGGTCACCATGTTCATATTCATATTCATATTCATATTCATTTATTTGCCATAAATAGGGTTACATATTGTGGATCTTATTATAACTATTTGAGCTCTGCCTATTTAGCTACATTATTACATAGCATGCAAACTTAAATCCTAAAAAAAGGTTACATTGATTGTTCCTACTTCATAAAATTATTTATTTAATTAATTTTAATATCATAATTTTTACATTTCTTATAACTATTATTAGGACTAGATCAGGTATATTTATTTCATATTTAAAAAATCATTTATAGAGTAAAAGCTCTTTTCCATTAACCATTGCCTTAAAACCGTTTTATATCTGTTATATGGCAGGAGTTTTATTTCATTTGGAATGTTATTGAATACTCTGATAGCCATCGCATAACCATTATTATTAAATTTACAACTTCTCGGTGCAGTATTTAAAATAAGCTTGTTTGGATTTCGCAAGCTTCTGTTAGTGTTATCCTTTGCCTGCTGATAGAGGTACTGATTTTGCTTTACAAATTTTCCCATTTCCAATATATAAATACAAGGTAGAGGCAAAATATTCAGCGACTTAAAATAAGGCTTGCAGGAAACATCTGGTGCAATGTTTGATAAAGCTCGAATGCATCTTTTTTGAGCAATAAAGATTTTACTGATATATGTGCCATTTCCCCAAGATATCAGTCCGTATCTGATTATTGACTCTACGTATGCATAATAAGCCATAATAGCTGTCTTTTTATTAGTTATTTTGTTAAGTTTATATAACGCAAAAGCGAACCTATTTATTTTATTAAATACTGTCTCTATTTGTCCTTTCCACGAAAATTTGCTATCGATTATCACACCTAAAAACTTAACATCTCTAACGCATTGTATATTTTTTCCATTCATATTTATTTCAATAATTGACTGAGTTTTTAAATTATTAAAATTAATTATACTAGTTTTATTCATATTTATTTGAAGATTATTTTTGTTCAACCAATTTATTACAGATGTCAATGTATTGATAATATCTATTTTATGTTTTTCTATTGTAGAACCTTTCTTACTAGAAACAAGAATGGAAACATCATCAGCAAATAAAGTGAACTTATTATTTGTGACTTCAATTATGTCATTTATATACAAAATAAACAATAATGGACCTAATATGCTGCCCTGGGGAACCCCCCATCCATTGTGTGAAAAGCTAGATCTGTGTCTTTGAACAGTATGTCTTAAGTCCAGTTGCTCAATTTCTACACATTGTTGCCTATCCTCCAAATACGATCTTAACCAACTATGAGCCGGTCCTCTTATGCCATTATTTTCTAGTTTAGTCAGCAGTTGTGTATGTGAAACTCGGTCGAATGCTTTCGACATATCGAGGAAGATTACTGATGTAAATTTCTTATCGTTCACATTTTGAAGAATATCATTTACCAAACAAAAAATAGCTTGAGCCGTAGATTTCTTTTTTTGAAAACCATATTGACTCGTACTAATTATGTTATATTTACTGAAAAAAGAAGTTAAATGGTCATGCATAACCTTTTCATAAATTTTCGAAAATATAGATACTAATGTCACAGGTCTGTAGTTATCTACTTTTGTATTGTCGCCTTTTTTATATAGAGGTTTAACTATAGAAACTTTTAGTCTTTCTGGGAAGATGCCGAATTCTATCGACATATTAATTAGATATGTTAGTATTGGACTTAATTCTTCTTTGCAATATTTGATTACTTTTGTGGATATGGAGTCATAACCCTCTGATAGAGTGTTATTAAGTGACATAATAATTTTACAAACGTATTCTCGATTGACGGGAGTCAGGTATATTGAATTATGAAAACTGATTTTTTTACATGTGTTTTGAGTAGTTGTCTTTGATTCATTTGTGTCAATAAAGTGTCTATTAAATGCCGAAGCCATTTCAGTTGGTGATAGTATTTTTTTATCATCAGAAACTATTGTATTGATATATTTCCGTGTTTCCATATCACCTGTTTCATTTTTTATAATTGTCCATGTGGCTTTGCCTATGTTCTTGCTATTTGTTATATATTTTTTATTCGTTAGCCTCTTTGAATTATTTATACATTTTTTAAGTAAATTGTTATATCGTAAGTATTTTTTTCGGTCGATGTCAGTTTTAGTAGTATAGTAAGAGTATCGTAATAGTCTCTTAGTAGCGCAACTCTTTTGCAGTCCTTTTGTAATCCAACGGGGTTTAATCTGTAAATATTTTTTAACTCTCACAACAGGAAAACATAACTCATACAAGAGACAAAAATCTTCATGAAATTTATCAAATGCAGTACTAGCATTCGTATGGTCATATGTGTCTTTGAAGGAAAAGGATCTCAAGTGACATTTAAAAATTTCAATATTTCCTTCTGAATAGTCTCTCCTATTTATAAGGACAAATTTAGGAATTCGATTTATGTGTCCTACTTCAAATTTTAATATTTGAGCTGTGTCATGATCAGATAGTCCTAGCGGTAGGACCAATCCTGTAGCGTTATCAATGTTGCTGATTATAAGATCTAGACACGAGTTTTGTCGTGTAGGCTCATTTATGTGTACATTTAGGTCATATTTACTAAAAATTTCATTTAATTTAATTACATAATTACAATTTTTATTAATTATATTTATATTCATGTCACCTGTTACAATAATTTTCTTATTAGGATACTTTCTAAAACACATGTACAACAATAAGTCAATTTTTTCAATAAAACATATTACATGTCTCTGCAACTTAGAAGGAATTCTATAAATACAAATAATAATAATATTATTAGTAACCAGGTTTACTGCACAACATTCGAAGTGAAAAGTTATAGCAAGTTTATCAAAACAAGTAATTTTTTTGAAATCTATTCCCTTTTTTACTAAAATACATGTACCTCCTCTTCTGTTCTGCCTTGAGTAATTTACGGCTAGTTGAAAGTCATTAACATTAAAATTTTTTTCCTCTCCAATTTTAATAAATGTTTCTGAAAAACATAATACATCAGGCTTAGTATCCTTACTAATTTCTGATAGTGTTATCTCAATGAGCTCTTTTTTTGAACTTAAACCATGTATATTTTGGTGCATAACTGTGAAGACACTTTTTACTTTATTCACGAAAAAACGGCTGTGTTGAGTGATTCGATTTGGGCTTCTGAATAATATGATGGTTACACGATGTCATATCATTTCTTTCACTATTTGGTCTAGCTATTAGAGATGAATTATTTTTTGCAACAGGTTTAAAGTAATACGTTATAATACCTTTCTTATTGATAAAGTTGAAATTTTTTATTTTATTTTCGGATTGAGGCGAATGATTCTTTATATGCTTTTTAATGCTCTCTGCTGACAAAAATTGTTTTTTATATTCAGGATAATCAACGAATACGTTGATTTTAACACATAAAACATTAATATAACTATAGTCATCGGTACCAGCAAAAAAATCATTTTTATCGATTACATTACAATTTACAAAATGTTTCGTCCACAACTTTACACAATGGTTTAATTTTTTTTCGTTGAAATAAGGATTAAAGTTTATAGGTGCCATCACTAAATGTGCTTTAGCGCTCAATTTATTAATAATAATACAGATGTTTGAGTGAAATTTATGTATGTCACTGTCATGGTTGCCACAACCCAAAATAACCACATCGTCACTAGTAAGATCCGGCAAAAGGCTGTTACATTTGTCTAAAATTTCAGTACTTGTGGCTTCGGTCATAATATAGGCAAAGGTTTGGTAGGTGTCGTTCCATTTTCCTGACCTTGTGGATGATATCAAGGCTGATAGTCCTCTTAGATGTTCATCACCAATTATGAATATACGTTTGTCTTTTTTTTTAGTTGTGTCTTCATTATAGACTACACTAGTTTCCTTTGTCGGCAAAATTTGATTAACGTCATTATGACTTAGTGAGTTCACTTCTAGGGTTTCCAGTTTTGTTAGCGATGATGGTGACTCCAGTTGTGATTCCAAATCTCCCTGATCGTTTCTTTCCGAGTTATCAAGCTGTATAATAGATGAGTTACATGTTTTTCTTAAATTTACTCTTCTTTTCTTTATACTTGTATTATTCTTTGGCGTTTGGTTACAAATAAGTGAAAGTTGTTTTATCTTTAATTCATATTTAGAGTTTAGCTTGGTTAAATCATTATTTAAAGTAAGCAAATTGTCTATTTCATTCTCCGCTATTTCCAGTCTTTCATTCAAAGTTCTTATTTTATCATTTAATTCGTCAGTTAAATAAGTACCAATTGAATGCATTTCTGAGAAACTTCTACTTATCTGTGTGAGTGGTGATGATGCAATCGACGTAAAATCAGTCTCCTCAGACACAAATTGTTCAAAGGAGTTTTCTATAGAGATATTCCCTTTATTTTTAGTTCTCTGCGTAATATTGTCTGTGTCAGAGGCTGAAGCACTTCCAGCGGATGTGTAAGACTTATTATTTATGTTAGGAGTAGAAGTATCCGACAATATAGTACAAGAGTTGCATGCATATGACTTTTTATTTGCAACTGTCATAATACGAAATCTTTGAAATGAAACATTAGTGCAATCCAAGTGGTGAACACCTTTACATAATTTACATGTCAAAAATTGTTTATTCACTATGGTCTTTTTGCATTTATTACATATGATAGTCATTTTTATTAATGTTTTACGAAACAAAAAATCGCAAAATATGAATTTCGACTACTTGTCTGCGTAGGATCGATCTGGCACCCTTCTGAGATAGTGGAGCCTTTAGCACACCGCTGTACTGACTGCGCTAATGACAGTTGATTTAGAGTGTCGAAATATTGGTTTGACTGCTGCTAAGTATGTTGCGACGACAATCGGGCTGCTTCGGAAGTATTCGTAATAGCTTGCGGTCTACGACTAAGCTTACTCACCGCTCTGTCCAAGGCCAACGCGTTCAATTTTAAAACAGTGATTCTTTGTACACTCACAACGACTTTTTCTGAAATTGGCTTTCTTCTATCGCTTATTTGGATTTCTTCTATTTCACTTGATGATTACACGTTTATCTTTAAATTAAAATAAATGGTAACTCGTTTTCTTATAATTTTACTACTTTTTGATATCAATTATCAATATATATCAATTATGCAAATAAGATCTAGTACTGATGCCATCACAAAAACTTACCAATAGTAGTAAGCGTGATGAAGGAGTAATAAACGCTGTCGAAGTAACTCCACCCCTCGAAGCTGGAGAAGGCTGCGGCCCCAACAGCTATAGTGAGCGCGATAGCCTGGTCACCACGCAAATAAGATCTGGTTCTGATGCCCTCACAAATACTTACCAATAGTAGTAAGCGTGATGAAGCAGTAATAAACGCTGTCAAAGTAACTCCAGCCCTCGAATCTGGAGTAGGCGGCGGCCCCACCAGCTATGTGAGCGACGATAGCCTGGTCACCACGCAAATAAGATCTAGTTCTGATGCCCTCACAAATACTTACCAATAGTAGTAAGCGTGATGAAGCAGTAATAAACGCTGTCAAAGTAACTCCACCCCTCGAAGCTGGAGAAGGCGGCGGCCCCACCAGCTATAGTGAGCGACGACAGCCTGGTCACCATGCAAATAAGATCTAGTTCTGATGCCCTCACAAATACTTACCAATAGTAGTAAGCGTGATGAAGCAGTAATAAACGCTGTCGAAGTAACTCCACACCTCGAAGCTGGAGAAGGCGGCGGCCCCACCAGCTATAGTGAGCGCGATAGCCTGGTCACTACGCAAATAAGATCTGGTTCTGATGCCCTCACAAATACTTACCAATAGTAGTAAGCGTGATGAAGCAGTAATAAACGCTGTCAAAGTAACTCCAGCCCTCGAAGCTGGAGAAGACGGCGGCCCCAACAGCTATAGTGAGCGCGATAGCCTGGTCACCACGCAAATAAGATCTGGTTCTGATGCCCTCACAAATACTTACCAATAGTAGTAAGCGTGATGAAGCAGTACTAAACGCTATCGAAGTAACTCCAGCCCTCGAAGCTGGAGAAGGCGGAGGCCCCATCAGCTATAGTGAGCGCAATAGCCTGGTCACCACGCAAATAAGATCCAGTTCTGATGCCCACACAAATGCTTACCAATAGTAGTAAGCGTGATGAAGCAGTAATAAACGCTGTCGAAGTAACTCCAGCCCTCGAAGCTGGAGAAGGCGGCGGCCCCACCAGCTATGTGAGCGACGATAGCCTGGTCACCACGCAAATAAGATCTAGTTCTGATGCCCTCACAAATACTTACCAATAGTAGTAAGCGTGATGAAGCAGTAATAAACGCTATCGAAGTAACTCCACCCCTCGAAGCTGGAGAAGGCGGCGGCCCCACCAGCTATGGTGAGGGAAGACAGCGTGGTCATCACGCAAATAAGATCCAGTTCTGATGCCCTCACAAATGCTTACCAATAGTAGTAAGCGTGATGAAGCAGTAATAAACGCTGTCGAAGTAACTCCACCCCTCGAAGCTGGAGAAGGCGGCGGCCCCACCAGCTATAGTGAGCGCGATAGCCTGGTCACCACGCAAATAAGATCTGGTTCTGATGCCCTCACAAATACTTACCAATAGTAGTAAGCGTGATGAAGCAGTAATAAACGCTGTCGAAGTAACTCCACACCTCAAAGCTGTAGAAGGCGGCGGCCCCACCAGCTATGGTGAGCGAAGACAGCGTAGTCACCACGCAGATGAGGTCCAGTTCTGATGCCCTCACAAATGCTTAAGTAGTAAGCGTGATGAAGCAGTACTAAACGCTATCGAAGTAACTCCACCCCTCGAAGCTGGAGAAGGCGGAGGCCCCACCAGCTATGTGAGCGACGATAGCCTGGTCACCACGCAAATAAGATCTAGTTCTGATGCCCTCACATATATTTACCAATAGTAGTAAGCGTGATGAAGCAGTAATAAACGCTATCGAAGTAACTCCAGCCCTCGAAGCTGGAGAAGGCGGCGGCCCCACCAGCTATGGTCAGCGAAGACAGCGTAGTCACCACGCAGATGAGGTCCAGTTCTGATGCGTTGATTTGTTCGCATTCCAATGCTACTTTTATCGCTCGTATTATGACACTGTGTGAATGAGAAACATCATATTATGTCTTGTCTGTCTGCGTTTCCACCAGAAATGTGCAAGGATGCGTTGCGAGGGATGTGTTTTTTATGAGCCAATAGAATCGCTGCGCTGAGCGAAGCTAGGTAAATTAAACGATTCTATTGGTTCTTAATAAACAAATTCCTCGAAACGCAGCCGTTAGGGCCCAGGGCCTGCTCTAGGGTCTACTAATTGGTCATTCAAACAGTGGTATTATATTGCTAAAAATGGAAGATTTCATTCAAGAGTTTGAAACTTTTCGATAGTATTGCCAGATAAATAATGATACCTGATATCTAATACATTGCTATTTTAATGGATCTTATGATGAAACTGTATGGAAGATAAACTGCATCTTATATGTATAGAATAGAAAAGACTCAGACAGTGGGATTGTCACGCAGATGAGGTCCTGTTCTGGTTTGTTCACATTTCATTGCAATTTTTATCGCTTTTATAATAACGCTGTATGGAAAATGAACAATAAATGATGATTGAATGAATCATGACTGTTATATATTTTTTCTTTTAATTTGTAATTCTTCTTTTTTTTTAATTTGTAATTCTTTTTTTTCTTTTAATTTGTAATTCTTCTTTTTCTTTTAATTTGTAATTCTTCATTTCTTTTAATTTGTAATTCTTCTTTTTTTTTAATTTGTAATTATTCTCTTTTCTTTTTTAATATTGTATGCTCACTTTTTGAGACTGGACACAGTGAAACTATATAATAATTTGATTTTTAAATGAAATTCGTATCTATAAACTATTATTCAACATAAAGTTTTAAGATTATAAACCCTAAAAACAGTAATTTTAAGGTAAATTAACATACCTGCTCAACCTATTGACCCTCTCACCAATGCTCTGGAACATGATAAGGCCAAGTGGAATGCCCACAATAGCATAGAACATGGTGAACAGTTTGCCGCCTACTGTGGCTGGTGTTGAGTGGCCATAGCCTGTGGATCATAACACATTGCCATATTAATAATCTTTCACTAACTTAGAATCGTCTTACAAAATGGCAAGCAAGTCAATATACCACCACTCCGCTTGTATCTGTGTCGAATCCCACCTTATATCTGTGTCGGATCGTACCCACTACCTCGAACAAGGGAGTTTCAGAAAAAGATGTTTTGAGTGCATGAATATGTGTATATTTTGGTCTGGTCTGGGTATTTCCTATGTATATTAAGTATGTTTTTATAAAAGTTGAATATAGAGTGTTAATTATGTGAGTCAGTTACATAACTCTTTTCAGTAAAACCTACATTCCAAAATAAGGATCACAAAAAAAATTGTGTCATTGATACCAAATAACGGATACACATAGCTTGCTTGCTACCACTGGTTCATGAATTAAATCACCGATGGTAGTAAGGACAGTGGTGGCATTGTAGAATGCTTCAGTGAACTTCCATTGCTGCTCTGCCTTGTGTGGCTTCAGCTTAGGACCACTGTCTAGATCTTAGAGTTTGTTTTTATCCTTTGTTTGTGATTTGGGATTAAAATTCATAATTAAAAACCCACTATTACTCACTTGTACTCCCTTTCTACATAAAATCACTATTAATTGTTGAAATTCTTATTATCAGAACTTTACTAAGCCTTATTGCAGTGTCTTAGAGATTACAAGCAATATTAATAAATAGATGAATATATTTAATGCATGACTGGGCAGCTATGCTGTCTTATTACATTACTCTCTATCTACACTCTCGCACCGCTAGCCATCGTGCAGAGAGTTCATTTTCATACCTAAGATATGACCGGTGCATGTATGGTGTGTATTAAAAGAAACTATCTTCAGTTGTGTTGTTGAATGAGCTCTCTGGCAGGGGGTTCCCAAGAGATCACAGCATGGGGTCTATTCTCAAAGCTCTAAACATAAATTAGCTCACCTATGGTAGTAAGAACCGTAGTGGCATAGTAGAATGCTCCAGTGAACTTCCATTGCTGCCCTGCCTTGTGTGGCTCTGACTTTAGGACCACTGTCTCCATCACACGGAAGTCCTCTTCCGTGATGTTGTACTTTCTTATGATTATGCCTTCAATCGCTGGAATTTTCAATAATTTTAATTTATACTTTTTGTTTCCTTTAATTTAATAGCCTATGGGTAAATTTAACCCGTAATATGACAAAGTGGCCATAAAATAATACTGATGCAATATAATAAGGTTAAAACCAATTAAAAATTAAATCTTGTTGTAATCCATTTAAGAGTTAAATTTGAAAATAAACTTTGAGATTATTAGTCAAAAGAAATCTGCCAGATCATCTTATACTCATTAGGTTTTTATATTGTATAGCTATATGGAATGAAGAGTCATTATGAGTCACTAACATTTTTGGAAGTTATGCTCCTAAAATGCAATTATCTGGGTGCTTTCAGGTCACTCTTCACACAATCATTAGTTGGGTTGCACATAAACAATAATAATTAAATGCCCAGATCATAAAGGTAAGGGTTGTAAAAATACAATACAAATTCTTAAAAGTGGCTTATTGAATGTGAGATATAAAAATATATACTTAATTACCTTGTAAAACTTCAAATCTGTGACGCTCAGTTGTGGACTCAAGCGCATCAAACACAGCTGCACCAACCAGTAAGTATGTAAATGTGCACACAATTAAAGATAGAGTGCGTACATTTTGCTTCTTCATCACTGCCAAGTCCCACCCTGGCCTCAGGGCAAAGGCCCACTAAATAATTCTCCGGGACTATTAATCTACAGCATTATCTCCACTCAAACAGTACTAAACAAGCTAGGTAACCATTTCAACAAACTGTAGATTACGTTTTACAAATTCTAAGCCATTTTTTCGTTCTCCCAGCAAAAAGGTGACATAAAAACCTTTTTGGTGACTCGCTACTGAAGATGATATGCCTGTTCTAATTTTAAATTTAGAATTTTTTTAATCTGTTGAACAAGAATCCATTGTTGTATCTGGCAGTGGTACTTTTTTTCTAATTATTGTTAATTGGTTATTAGTACAGGAACAATTGTAGAAATTCTTTAAGTGTAAGAAATTCTCTACCAAAATTGATCCCATACAAGGAAATTCTACTCATGGCAAAGAATTTGTGACTTATTGCTGTTTTCCTGACTCCATATTGCATTCTATCTCATTTATGATGCTTTATAGCACACCAGTACGGTGTAAATCCTTCCATAACAGTATTCAGTTGTATGACTTTTTGTAGCCAGTATTATTATCTGTAAAATTGAAGATATCTCCTCAGAACATAGTAAAGAGAATAATGTTTATAAATACGTTCAAATAACATCGCAAGTATATTTTTTAAATCTCTCCAGTCACTTACAAAGTAAGTATGCATTCTAAGTTCTTGAATTCAAAGATTTTAAACAAAGAACTCACCTTAGCATTCATGAAGGAGAAGAAACATATCCACAGAAGTTCATTTCAAAAACCAGTGCCAAATACGGCATTTATAAATATTTAATTATCTGCAAAGCTGTATCCTAAAAATAACATCATACTGTAGTCCGCATTCATGTCCAATCCATAGGTCAACGCACACGGCAACGGAATGTAACTGGGTCAAATGATTTCACTATTATTTTCGTATCAATAGCTAACTAAAATCTTGATAATACATTCCCAGGTACATTTTGAACCTTATTGAGCAAGTTATCGACCTACTTATTTCATTTTCCATAAATTTCCAGCGAATAATGCGGCACTCATATTAGAACTCCGCCTAGTTTTACTCTGCATCAAAACACTAGCACTTAGATCTAATAAACGTATATGATTTATCTCACTAACATTTGGAAGAAGCTTTGAAAACTAACAACTTTACATAATTGCATTTGATAAAAATAACAAAAAAATATTTTTAGCAAGCAGATCTTCTGCTGCACTTCCTTAACCTGGTTGGTATGGCAAGCATTGAAAATTATTTTTCGATTTTGTTTTTTTTAATGAAATGAAATTGACGACTTTTGAAAATGTAAATGTACATATACTTGTAGTTTAATATTTTTAATCAGTTAATCAACTATTGATAACGCCATATATATTTTCTGTTATTAAATATTTTTTCTGCAGACACAATGGCAATACACTAAAAAGTAGGCCGATCACCTGCAAGTACTAAGTGCTTCCTGTTTCAGCTAGGTGGCGCTGTTTTTAATATAATAAATGTACCTATAATGTCTTCTCAGACAAAGTATCTTTGTCATTTTGCTTTGATCCCAGATCTTATACAAAATAAATAATAGAACAAGAATACTCGCATAATTTAACATAATGTTAAGTAAAATACACACAACACATTTAATTACTTAGAAATTGTGTAAATATTACATTTTAAATTATAAAGTTTAAGTCTCTATCAGGATCAGCCTGTATAACTTTGTTTAAAAGTAATGTACTTTACTTTGGTTTGGTTTACATAAAATGAAACAAAAATAACTAAGAGATCAACTTGAGAACTAATTAATAATAACAACAAACACCCCCTCGCCCCATTATACGCCCATGCAGTCATCTGTGAGAATGACTAAGAATATTTCTTTAACTATATAGATATTCATTATAGCTATTGAATTATGTAAGTATCACTGTTCAAATGACAAAATCTTCATTTGATACTAGGACAAAATTTGTAAAAAAAAGAAACAACTTTTTTTCGCGTAACTACCCTTAAATAACTTTGCTGACCAGGGAGCTCATTGAATAACCCAAGCTTCAAAAACGGCATGAGCTCTTTTATAACTTTTTTGTTTTAAAGGATTACGGTGACCACTATCTATCAGGTGAACCGTGCTTAAGTAAGTACCACTTTGTAGTCAACAAAATTACTACTTACTTAACCAAGATGAAGCACTCCCTACTAAAAACGAGCCTTAATGTAGGTACCCTTGATATTTCATTTCATTAATACATTAATAAATAATTAGGTACCTACATTTTGTAACCAAATAAGTACTTAACGTTCCTAAACCTAAATAAG
This sequence comes from Musotima nitidalis, assembly GCA_949126915.1. NCBI lineage: Eukaryota > Metazoa > Arthropoda > Insecta > Lepidoptera > Crambidae > Musotima > Musotima nitidalis. The sequence goes on along the minus strand of OX421439.1, from coordinate 8,963,433 downwards.
TTTCGACGACCGATTTGGCGTGGAGGTCAGTAAACCTGCACTTCACTCCAGAGGTCGTGGGTTCGATTCTCACACAGGACAAATCTTTGTGTGCATGAACATGAATATTTGTTCTGGTCTGGGTGTTTTCCTATGTATATTAAGTATGTATTTACAAAAAAAAAGTATTTAAGTATGTTTATCCGTTCTTTAGTATCCATAACACAAGTTCTTAGTGATACTTATCTTGGAACTAAAGAATTGGTGTGATTGTAAGAGAATATTTATTATTATTATTTATTTATTTATTTATTTTAAACTGAGACAGAAAAGTTCTGGAATAGAAATCTTTTGGCAAAAACATAGTGTGGAACGTCCACTCGCAAGTTCATTGGAAGCTTATGGGGAAGGCATATGTTTAGCAGTTGACATCCTTGAGCTAATGATGATAATGCCTAGTTCATATATGACAGTCGGAAGTACCTACTCTAGTCACAAGAGTACTTTCAAGACTATGAGTAGTACTCAATTAACAAGTAAGTATTCAGTACATGACTGTCAGAAGTACCTACTCAAGTACAAGTAAATAAACTGTATATTTTTACCGCCTTATGTGAGAAGCCCAACACAACCAAAGCAGCAATGTAAACATTGGCGAAGCCTACAATACCGGCTTGCAATAACTATCTTACGTAAATCGTGACCCAGAACTTGGGAGAAAGGTCTAGTGCAATCCCTCCCCGCCCCTCTCCCCTCTGCACGGCCTGAGTTTGCATCTCAATTTTATGACACTGCGCAGCATTCAGGATTTATATAGAGCTGTTCGGCGTTGTATAAAGTTTTACTATGCGCAACTTATTTTAGTTCTACTTTAGTTTTATTAAGTATGAAAATGCAGTAAAAAGCTATAGCACAGCTGTATTCCATAGTAAAAAGTCGACATAATAATATTGACATAAAAAACAGATATAATAAACAATTTTGATTATAAGCTTTTTTAATAAATCGTTTACCAAATTGTATTACTAACTAGCTACGGACTCTAGATGCAGTCGGTTCCATTGCGCTGAACCTGGCGGCGGCTGCAAATGGTTGAATGTGGAATTTCCATATTCAAAAGTGTTTATAAAAATAAGCAGTTCCATTGTACCGGGCAGTAACGATAACACTACAAAAGTTAACTACATAAAAATATCCAATTCAAGCCCGCGTATGTCACAAATTAAATTCTATTGTTTTCTGCCTATGATCTGGCATTCAACCGCTAACTGGCAGACGAAATGGGATACACTAATGTGTTTCTAAACTACATTTGTGTCTATAAAGTAGATATACTTCATAACGTTGAACAAAACTACCATAAGTATTAAAATCTTTATTGCTATTCTATCTTTCATAACTCTTTTGTTTTAAAGCCCTACAGTCACACCAAAACCATCACTGTCACACCACCAACGTCTCCAGCAGCATGAGAAAGCGGGCCCTTGCCCATTTGCCCAGCTTTCGCTCACGACCTACTTGTCCAGGGCCCGTGCAGCTGATTACACCTAGACAAACCCTATTCTAGGTCTTAGAGAAATCTGTTTGATGTTATGATTGTTTTACTAACGGCCGACTATGCTACGAAGTATACAAATAAATGACATTCAAGTGAATGATTGTAATGATAAAATAAACGTAGTATAAATTGCTAATTTTTGTTTTATATAGGTTTTTTTATACTTTCAAATGCATTTAAATATTAAAAAAACATTACTAAATTGGAGCTGCCTTCCTATTTAGTAATGTTTTTTAAATATTTTTGTCATATAATTACAAATCAAGATTTAATTCGTACGTCGTAGTATATTTTGGTGTACAGGGATCCTACCAAGACCTAAGGAGCCCAGATCAACCTCAATTGCAAGTGGTGCACCTGCCGATCTACGGACGAGGCTCTGGCGAACATAACAGTGCCCGGGAAGCGGCAATAGGCTCGCCACCTATTACGTGGGACTAACTATGTATTGTATATAATTGGCGAAGTGTGGGAGTAAAATATGCTTCTGCCTACCCCTTCAAGTAAACAGGCGTGAATGTATATATGTATGTAAGATTTAAGTCCGTAGAAGGAGCTGCCTTCCTATTTAGTAATGTTTTTTAAATATTTTTGTCATATATACATATAATATAATATTACATATGACGTTATACGATGTCTTTAGTATATAAACCGCACCTTCAGAATGATGCCGACCTCATGCAAAATTTTGAGGTTTCGACTAAGAGTCAAAAAAAAACTATTCAATTCAATTCAATGTTTATTGAACTCCATAATGTTTTACATAAGGTCTACACAAGTTACAATGATAGACCCTGTTGGGCACGGCAAACTTAGGAGAGAGGAAGCATACTAGGTCTTTTCTTTACAATTTTACATACAATTTTACATAAAGTTTCCATTACATAGTTCACAGCAACAATATGCATAGTCTTTAATTAAAACAAAGACCTATGGTAGAGTAGAAAGAGAGACTCTTCAGTCTCTTCCACGCCGCTCAAAATTAAAGACTTTATCATCATCATTTCAGCCATTTGAAGTCCACTGCTGAACACAGGCCTCCCCATTTGCTTTCCACGTTGATCGATCCTGTGCCACCTGCATCCACCGGCTCCCCATCGCTTTGACCAGGTCATCGGTCCATCGCGTTGGGGCCGCCCTCTACCACATTTGCTGATTCGTGGTCGCCATTCAAGAACCTTAACTCCCTTAATTAAAGACTTATAAATCTTGATCCTCACATAAAACATAATCAGATAACAAAGAGAATTTAAATATAAAAGTATTAAGGTTTTTGACAACCGATATGGCGTCGAAGTAAGTATGTATGTATATCGCACTCCGCTCGTGGGGTCGTAGGTTCGACTCCCACACAAGACAAACCTTTGTGTGCATAAAGATTAATATTTGTTCTGGTCTGGGTGTTTTCCTATGTATATTAAGTATGTATTTACAAAATAAAAGTTATTTATGTAGCATACATCGGGTTCAACAAGGTTCGATTCCCACACAGGACAAATCTTTCACAAGTTTTTATTGATACTTATCTTGGAACTGAATAATTGGTGTAATTGTCAGAAAATATGTATTTATTATTTAAAGGTGGACTTATCTAAAGCAATGAAAGTTCTAGAAAGATTATATAACAAAAACGAGTAAGTAAGTAGGTAGAAATGTTTTGTAAAGGATCTCTCTGACCTAGGAATGTTCTAGACTGGCCCTTTCACAAAGAGAAATTGTCAGCTTCTAGCCGCATGTACCAGTGTAATGTAAGCTTTAACTTTTATTATGTACCAAGCGGTAAATATAGCAAACCGAGTTTTATAGCTTTAAAATTGTTCATAACAAAACAACAGTAAAGTATTTACTTATTTTGTTAGTTCTATAAAGTAATCGAATAATTATTATGTCGTTTCGGAAATGCGATGAATGCAGATGTGCAATATTTACTGCCGAATATACTACCAAATATAATTATATATTATATATAAATATATTAATATAGAACCGTCTTAACGAGATGATGTCTTTTGGCACCATTTCAATACAAGTTGAGTTCTTCTTTCACTTAAGTTCTTATTATTCTATTCTTGATTTGTGTTGACTATTTTTTGTACTTATTTTATGTTATTTTTTTGGCACCTTGTATTGAATAAACATTTTCTTTTTATCTTTCTTTTTACTTATATTCCTAACTATCCCCAACCTCATCATCTACCTACGCTTACACCAACTCGAACTAAGAATTTTGGTAAGTTTTTACTCCATAAGATCATTTGGCTTTGGAATTCTTTGCCGGCGCATTTGTTTTCCCTTTTATAGTCCCAGGTCGGGTTTCGTGCATCGATCGCATATAAAAATTCATCAAAAAAAAAAAGAAGAAAATTGGCAAAAATAACTAAACGATCTCTTCGATATTCAATTTACTAATGACCTGGAGATATTTATAAAATACTTGCGGTTAATAGTTTAGAAGTTTAAAGGCCGTTAAAAAAGACGAGACGCCACTTTAACTATGCAATATTTTTTTCATTTTTTGGGATGGAAAATCATCAAATGACCTTCTCCCGCTGTGGGTGGAGCGGGAGAGTGTGTCAGACTTCTACTGACTAAAAACCATCCATGTTCCTTCTTTTAAGCCTGCTACGTACCGAGGCCGCGGTAACCCTTGCGAACAGTCCCGAAAGAACTATACAATATTGGGAAACTAAACAGGTTATTTCATTTTTCACCACACGTTCTCATGTGTTATATGATGTAAATTTAGGCCAATGTTTTTCATATTTTTTCCATACAAGATGACAAAGAATAACACAATTAAAAAAGCCCAATTTTAGTGATCTCACATTGTTCCGCACCTTAAGCGGGGCGTGAAACGGTATTTATGCAGGCTGTCTTGAGTGGATGCGCTTGTTACAGTGCTTACTGTTCGGTACTGAGCCCCTTCATTTAGTTGAACTGCATCGATTGCTTTCCATTAGACGGGACATAGTCAATATGACGTATCACATAAAAAACTCATTCTACGGACTTAAATCTTACATAAATATATACATTCGCCAATTAATACACTCAATTCTAGCCTTCTAGGGAGAGCACCAAATGACAAAATGATTAGCTACAGATTTTGGCCGATTGCAAATACGACGTGTACTAGAGAACGCATAACTACATACATACATTCACGCCTGTTTACTTGAAGGGGTAGGCAGATGCATATTATAAGCTCACACTTCGTCAATTATATACATAGTTAGTCTCACGTAATAGGTGGCGAGCCTATTGCCACTTCCCGGGCACTGTTATATTCACCAGAGCGTCGTCCGTTATTCGGCAGGTGCACCACTTGCAGGTGAGGTTGATCTGGGCTCCTTAGGTCTTGGTAGGATCTCTGTACACCAAAATATACTACGACGTACGAATTAATTCTTGGTTTGTACTTGAGAAGGGCGGAGGCCATGTCCAGAAGACCGGGTTAAATATAAATTGTCTATGCTTTAACAACAAAGCATTGACATAATATTATCTTTTATGTTGATTTGGAGAAAGGACAGGTCAAAAGTACCCTTAACTGACGGGCGTGTATGAGGGGGCTAATGAGTGTGATTGAAGCTAAAAGTGTGTGCCAAGATCGTAGCAAGTGGAAGGATGTGATCTCTGCCTACCCCGACGGGCAAGAGGCGTGACATTATTAGTATGTATTGATTTAAACTTAATTTCATATTTATTGTATCTTATATATTGTCTAATTTAAATTGCCTACCAGTCAGTTTGGAAGTTGAGAGAGATAGAACGATTTTTTAAATAGATATGATCAGAGTAAGTGACCGTCGTACAAGACACCCTCATCATTCATCATTTCAGCCGTTCGAAGTCCACTGCTGAACATAGGCCTCCCCAATTGCTTTCCACGTAGATCGATTCTTTGCCGCCTGCATCCACCGGCTCCCCGCCGCCCTGACCAGATCATCGGTCCATCGCGTTGAGGGCCGCCTCTACTACGTTTGCTGATTCGTGGTCGCCATTCAAGAACCTTAACGCCCCATCGGTCGTCGGTTTTTCGAGCTATGTGCCCCGCCCATTGCCACTTCAGCCTGCAAACGCGCTTCGCTATGTCGACACCCTTAGTCTAGGTGTTTCCTATATAGTACAAGAATTAATTAACGTTTATCCATAGTAAAAGCTTTAATTAGTTTGTTTAAAGCTAGAATCGATATAAATTTGCGAAAAAAGCCCTTGACTCAAGAGCTTCACAAACACCATACACTCTGTAACTATGACGCGTGTTTGTTCTCATTGCCATCAGCTAGTCGATTGTGCCCATTTCACCTAGTTAGACACCTTTCTTTACTCACACACTCTCACCTGTGTATCTACGTGGAAATTCTGTGTAAACACGAAGTTTGCCTTTGTGTGACGAGTGTATATACGCGCACACACATATGGGTGTAGTGATGGAAGTTTAATTACTGTTGAATGACAACTGACACTTACTGTTTGTCTAGGTGATTCCTCTTTGATTTATTACTGTAACTAGAAATATAAACAACAAGACTAAGTGTATAAAGTTTTAAATTATGGCTGTCAGACAAACTTGTTAACTTGTTTCCCTACAGTCTCCTGTCACGTCATATAATTATTAAATTCTCAAATTTGTTAATGGGTGTATAGGGATCCAAGATTTTAGGAGCCAAAGCCAGCCTCACCTGCAAGTGGTGCACCTGCTGATCAACAAACGAGGTTCTGGCAAATATAAAAGTACCATTAAGCGGGAAAATGCTCGCAACTATGTGATTGGCGAAGTGTATAATACGCCTCTGCCTACCCCTTCGGGAAAACAGGCTTGAATGTATGTATGTTGTTATGTGTTCTCTAGTACACGTCGTATTTGCAATCGGCCAAAATCTATAGCTAATAATTTTGTCATTTGGTGCTCTAACTAGAAGGCTAGAATTGCGTGTATTTATTGACGCGTTATAGTACAAAGGTATTTAGGTATATAGATATACTCTTTATTGGCCAAGAAACTAGAAAACTACAGATTACAATATTGAAAAAAAAAATTAAAGCCAATCTAGGCGGTCTTATCGCTAAAAGCGTCTTCCAGATAACCCGACGCAAAGGAGAGGACAGGAAAGCAGTAGGCAGAGCACACAAACTTTAAAAATAATAAACACAAAAACTATTTGTTAAATATGAATAAAATATATGTAATATGATATGTAATATAATATGATAAATATGAATAAAATATATGTAATAAATATATGTATACATATAATATTTAACATCTATTGCAAAATGCTTACTACAGTCATACATACATTTAATATAATTAGTAAAAACATAATGTATATATAGTTTATTGATTTTTATGGTTGTTTAATCTATAATGTTATTTAATTTGTATAAATAATATAGGGAAGAAATGTGTTTCTATTTTAAATTGTGATACCTTTGCAGGGTTCATTTGAGGACAAAATATTATTTTTAAGAACTAAGTGTACACCAAATGAAACAATAAAGAATTATGATTATGATTAAAAAACGGATACAAACAACTAATCAGATATATTCAAAAAGTAAGACTTCAACCTCTCCTTAAAAGAGTTTAATGTCTGAGCCTGTCTAATGGAAACAGGTAAGGAATACTACTAGATACTTTTTACAGTACCTAAGTAAATGTCTCGGGAAGCCTGGGAGGGGCAAGTATACTCGTTAGAATTTAATGCCTCCCTTTTTTCGGTTGTTCTATAGACTGGCCAGCAATAAACCACGTTTCTTTTTAAATGGCAAAAATGGAACCCTAGATGGGAACCCAAGAGGCCGTAAGAGATGGGTGGTATACTTTTTCAAAATCGGACTTGCTAACGATCTCTCTCGTACGTATATTGGTCACGTGATGGCTGCTTTATTAAGTACTAGCGGTGTTACCCGCGTGGCTCCTGTTCCCGTGGGAATAGCGGGATAAAAAGTATCTTATGTGTTAATCTAGGGTATAAACTACCTGCGTGCCAAATTTTGTTCAAATCCGTTCAGTAGTTTTCGCGTGAAAGAGTAACAAACATCCATACAAACTTTCACGTTTATAATATTATATTAGGTCGGGGAAAAAGTCTTTTCGCATAACGTAGGTATAAACTTATTATAAAATTTTTTTGACTGTACTATTTGTGTCTGGCTGGTTTTGGTAACATTAAAAAGGTTCCATTATAAAGAAAAGAAAAAAAATGGTTGCCTGTAAAGTCGTTTTTACGGGCGAAGATTTTACGTGACAACGTCTTTTTCTCGGTAGAATATTTATTGATATGAATATAATTAAATTGCACAATAGGAACAAGGAATTGAATGAAAATAAGAATTGCACAAATTTTAACTATAGAAATATATTTTGTTTACTAAAACTGCGCGCGCGGCAGACCGATCATAGTTGAGTGGGAGAGAGACGCAAGGCATTCGCCGGGCCTCTCTCTCGTTCGGTGACTCATCGTAACGTTACCGAGCGTTACACTTTTTCATAAGTGACTCCCAGCCGCAACCTAATTTAAGACGTTGTCACGTCAAAAAATAAAAAAAAGTTGTTTCCCGCTATTTTTCATTTGTTTTTCTCTCCGTAAAAATGAGTGAATCTAATGAAGAAATTCGATACATTTTAAAGTTTTATTATAAAAAAGGCAAAAATGCAACTCAAGCAGTGAAAAAATTTGTGATGTTTATGGACTTGATGCAGTGTCAGTAAGAGTAGCACAAATTTGGTTCAAACGTTTTCAGTTCGGAAATTTTGATGTTAAAGATGCACCTCGCTCTGGTCGCCCTGTTACGAATAAAATGGACGCCATTTTTGAAAGAGTGGAGCAAGATCGGCATATTAGTAGTTACGATGTAGCTGAAGAGCTGGGAATTGACCACAAAACAGTTTTGACCCATTTGAAGAAAGCTGGTTATACAAAAAAGCTCGATATTTGGGTGCCACACGAGCTCACTCAAAGAAACTTAATGAACCGTGTACTCATTTGCGATTCATTATTGAGACGTAATGAAACCGAGCCGTTTTTGAAGAGATTGATAACTGGCGATGAAAAGTGGATCACGTACGACAAGAACGTGCGAAAAAGGTCGTGGTCGAAAGTTGGCCAGGCTTCACAGACTGTGGCCAAACCTGGCCTAACACGAAATAAGGTGATGCTGTGTGTATGGTGGGATTGGAAGGGCATTGTTTATTATGAGCTTTTACCGCCCGGCAAAACCATCGATTCTGATCTTTACTGCCAGCAACTGATGAGATTAAAGGAAGCAGTCGAGAGAAAACGGCCGGAATTGATCAACAGGAAGGGTGTGGTCTTTCATCACGATAACGCTAGACCACACACATCTTTAGCCACTCAGCAAAAATTAAGAGAGTTCGACTGGGAGGTCCTAGTGCATCCACCATATAGCCCTGACCTTGCGCCTTCAGATTTTCACCTGTTTCGGTCTCTGCAGAATTCTTTAGGTTCTGTAAGGTTGACCTCAAGAGAGGACTGCCAAAACTATTTGTCCCGTTTTTTTGATCAGAAGTCCCAAAGTTTCTACAGTAACGGGATAATGTCTCTGCCCACAAAATGGCAGAAAGTTATTCAACAAAACGGTACATACATATTGTAAATAAATGTAAATAAACTTTGAAAAAAATGTCTTGACTTTTCATACAAAAATACGAAAAGACTTTTTCCCCAACCTATTATATATATATATTAGGATTTAGTATAATAAAACAGCAATCAGCAGTAAATTACTTAGTTTAAGTAGATAACTGCTAACTCAATTTATGTTCGTAAAATAATGTAATACCTAATTAATACCTAGTTATTATAAAGAAATAAATTATTATATTTATTCAAACAATAAAGATAATAGAATACAGCGAGCAGGGAACTTAGGCTAAAAATATATTATCGTTTTTCTCCAGTGCAAAAAAAAAATTGAAAAGAAAGAAACAAAAATTTGCGGGTTTTGTAAAGATCATCATCTCAGCCCATTAACGTCCCACTACTGAGCACGAGCCTCCTCTCACATATCAAGGTGTGAGGGTATTGAGTCATACTCCACCACGGTGACCCAGTGCGGATTGGCGGAGGCAGGTGTATGGCGTCCTGCTGTTAGAATTTTTCAAGCCGGCCATTTAGGCCTCTAACATGGCTTAACGACTACCACATTTAGTGATAACCGGGGCCAACGGCTTAACGTGCCTTCCGAAGCACGGAAGCGCTTGATATCAAATGCCACACAAACAGTCACCCATCCAAGGGCTGACCTCTGTAAACTCTGCTGTACTTCGGTGATCGTTTCCGACCACCGAGCACCGCGGAGCTACGAGCGCTTCGGTAAAGGTAAAGATAGTCGGCCTGAATATTTTGTTACAACTTTAACATTTCTGACAATGAATAACTTGATTTGAATTGATCGTCCAAGGATAGAAATAGCCATAGAAAAACTGTTAAGACACTGTTATTAAATATTTTGTTACTTCTTTGTAAAGTTCTTTTAATATCAAAAACAAGTTGAAGAAAAAACAAAAAAAGGGCTCCACACTTTCCCGCGCAAACATTTGCGTTATTAATATGTTGTCTGTGACACAGAGTTACAAGTTACAACATAAAGCGAGCAAGTATAACAAGTTGTCATATGTGCAAGTTTCACAGGCTTGTACAAAAATTCACCTAGAAAAACTGTCTAGACCTATTATTTTATCATTTCTTTGTAAAGTTCGTTTAATATTACAACAAAAGTTCTGACAAATAAAAATAGGGAGGTACACTTTCCCGCGCAAACCTTTTTACAATGTCTATAACACAGAGTAACAATATAAAGCGCGTAAGTATAACAAGTTTGTAATCTGTGCAAGTTGTTGTGTATCTGTGGTAGTGTTGCGTATGCGCACGCAACGTGAACGCCGCGGCCAACACTTCTCGTAATATTACAAGACCGGAAAATTTCCTGTTTTAGAGGAAATGTCCGATGTTTTTTCCTCACTTAATAAAATTGATGAATAAAAATGTAATCATTATAATTACTCACAATGTGTTGTGTGCGTTATTGTAATTACTTGTAGGTGTATTTTTAAAAATTGTTAAAAATAGTTACTAAGGATATAAACGAAAACTGATTAATTATTTTCTTCATACTTATTGCAATCTCAGAAATACGGAATGAATGTTTTCCTTCTTTTAAATTAATGAAAACATATAAATTACTTTTATTCTATCTGAAGTACATAATAATTACTTTCAATTTGGTGACTTTTATAAGCTTGTAATATTAATTATCGCTTTCATAGAAATTAACTATATATATAGGGACCCTACCCTATCAATTAGTTAGGTACTCTAATTACATTCTTCATTTGTCTGTGAAGCTATACAATGCAATTTAATATAACATTAACAATATTAATGTTTTAAGTCATTTATATTACAGTAGCCTGTATGAAACGGCAGTTTAATCCCAGGCATTTTATCTGCCACATAGAATAGTATCACTTTGAAGATAGCTTCCGTTTAATTTTTAATTTAAATTTATTTAGGAGATTTCACAGAGTTAATCCTTGGATGTTTCGTTTGTATGGTAAGTAATATATAGCAGTTCCGTGCTTCAGAAAGCACTATTCTATCTAGTATCTGTTAAGTAGGTAAGCTGAACGCCACACTTCTGCCATTGCCGAGTAAACAAGTAGGTACCTAAATAATACAATGAATACTGATACCCCGTAGGGGCACTGCAAATTGATAGGGAACTTAAACATATTACAAAACTACGTACTTAATTATTCTATAAACTAACAAACTCACTAAAACACAAATATAAAATCAACAAGAAACAATATTTATACATAAAAGCACATTAGTGCTTAGTTGCATTGTATTAGTGCCATTTCTAAGCTCGTGCTTAGAAATGGGACGTCAATGGCTGAGATGATGATATAAGCACAGTTATCTTAAACTCGTGTAGGTTAAAAAGCATCCCACTGGTAACCCTCGTTTATAAACAGACACAGTTTCGAATGTGAAATAGGCTAACTACTGTGTAGCTAGGCTTAACCGCTGCGCAGTGAAAGCTGCGCAAAAGTCGGTGCATTGATGCAGCAACTGCGACTGAAGCGTCTTGATACTTTAAAAATTATGTGAAGAGAAGTATGTAACTAAGAACTTGCAGTGATTTACACCTCTTTTCTTTTATCCTTTTCTTAAATATTTTAAGTGTTATGTTAAAAACATATTTGTCGACAAGAATGTCATTAATTTAATGTTTGCTAATTCTATGTTTACTTTCAAGTATTTTGTTTACCAACATAACCTAGAAATAACAGAGTAATACTGTATTGATACTTCTCTGCGATTCTTTTTACTAAAGTTGGGAAACGCATTGATTTCTAGTTCAACATTACTTTAGATAAAGTTACATACATAGTATAAGAAATTTCATAGGTACTTTTAAAGAAAACGTACGTGTTAACAAAATTTATAGCTCTTATTTACACAGGGTTGTATAGTTTTATTTTACTCTAGTGTGTATGCAAACTCTTTCATACTTGCGCTGTAAGCAATATTTTCTGTCAGAGCACCAGTTTTCTGTCAGATGCTTAACCCTCTCGGTTAAAGAACCAGTATGGCGCTGAGCTCAACCTATATAGGTATACTTTGGAGTGAACTAACTAATACAAGCGCCCTTAGCTTGACACGTATGTAACGGTACTATAAACACATTTTTAAATGCTTACTTATTAATCCGTGCTTCGGAAGGCACTTTAAGCCGTTGGTCCCGTATATCACTAAATGTGGTAGTCGTTAAGCCATGTTAGAGGCCTAATTAGGCGGCTTGAAAAATTCTAACAGCAGGACGCCATACACCTGCCTCCGCCAATCCGCACTGGGTCAGCGTGGTGGAGTATAACCTAATACCCTCGCACCTTGATATGTGAGACGAGGCTCGTGCTCAGTAGTGGGACGTTAATGGGCTGAGATGATGATGATGACTTATTAATAAAGGGATAAAGTATCAAGACAAACGGTCAATACAGAAACTCGAGCCGTCAGATGTATGCAAGCGGGGAAAGTTGCAGCGCTTTACCGTTAGCAGTGCGCTAAACGAAGCGCTGTCATGATGTATTACCCACGGGTAATGCCTACCCGTCATTATGACTCCTTGATAGTTGATTTAACACAGTCTAAGTTTTACAGTATTTACACATAATGTCTCGAATGTGGTGGCGTGTGGTGCCGTCGTAGAATAGTGCGACCCCCTCTCATCTCACGGGGAGTCGTAAGAGTCGAAATCCTACGGGATGATGGGCAGCAGCGTCATTCTGAGTACTGGCTGGAACTGCGATCACCCCCAATAGAATGTCCCTCTTGGGGGAGTCCAATGTTCAACAGTGGGCTTTGAAAGACTGACATGATGATGACGATCTAAAACTCACAACAGTTTTAGAAGATAAAACACTGCATCGATTGTGTCTTTTTCCTCGTTAGCGCCAATACTTCATTATCTCGTTCGTTATGGATAATTGGTGTCATGACTGAAATTCAGAAATTCAGCCAATGCCAAAAAATCGTGGCAATGATATTAGGTTTCCGACTGAATTTAATGTTAAATAGAATAATTTTGGAAAATAAACGCAAATTAACTTAGCTTAAATTTCACACAAACACCATATACCAAATTTTTAATTTCTAAGTCTATTATAATTTCGTGCTCTTTACACATGTTTTAGTGTCCCTAAGGGTAATAGTGACCTTAAGATCTTGAAACAATAAACCATTGTATAACTATACGCTAATATTTACATTCAAAATTTTAGGAATGACATCAAAGCCACCATATGAAGAAAGCGGTTAAGAAACTAACCTCAACATCTAACTGTTATGTCGGTAATAAATAACGTTATCTCAATAACTGATAACTTACAAGCAAGGTTACAACATTGCTAAAAAAGAATAAAATAGTAGTTCCATTTTACTTTGTATGTAACGGTAATGAGCTAAACGGTAATGACAAAACATTACAATAGAAATGTGAAAATAAACGTCATGTAAAGGTAAAGTCAGCGTCAAATATTTTAAAGCACTCGAAGCGCCATATATATCGAAAAACGCCTTAACGCTCTTTACAATAGAGACGAGTGTCGATCTTATAGGCGCTTTCGATGTTACCAACTATATGGCTCTGACGGTATTAACGGTATCCATTTATTTAGCATCACAACAATGTAATCTCGAAACAAGGTATGACAATAGAGAATAAATGCAAAATAACAATGGCCGCAGTTGATGCTTTAAAAAAAATACAGTGTTCCAAATTCAAATAGTTTCCCACACGTAACGTTACGCGGGCGGACATCGGGCACAGGCCGTTATACTCGCGGCAGTGACCCACTTCACCTTGACAACATTTCGCCGGCATTACGTGCTTTTACATTGCTAACCTTATTGTGTGCATTGAAGACTTTTGTATACACTGCTGCTTTTCAATTCATCTCTAACTTCTTTCCTTTGACAAAGCCATCAATGTTTTAAATACATTTACATTGCTAACCTTATTGTGTACATTGAAGACAGTTAAATACACTGCTGCTTTTTGATAAATCTCAAACTTCTTTCCGTTAACAAAGCTATCAATGTATTGAATACCTTTTACATTGATAATCTTATTGTGTGCATATAACACTTTTAAACACACTGCTGCTTTTCAATCGATCTCAAACCTCTGTTCTTTTACACAGTCAACAGTGTTTCGAATAAATTTTACATTGATACCCTTTTTGCGAACCTTTTTCCTTTACCAAAGCTATCGGCCTTTTAAATACATTTTACATTGATAATCATTGTGTTCTTTGCAGACTTTTCAATTATCTTAAGTACACTGCTGCACTCAAACATTCTTTCTTTAACGTAGTCAGCAGTGCATTGAATACATTTTTCGTTGCTCACCTTATTGTGGACACTGAAGGCATTGGAATACACTGCGGATTTTCTATCAATCTCCAAACACTCTCCTTTAACTAAGCCATCAATGTTTTGAATACGTTTTATTTAACTGTACAGAGTAGTATCTCAAGAGTACTGTTGTAGTGGGCAGTGCAAGTCTACCGCACTTTCTGATTTAAGTCAAGAAAATTATGTTCGTTGCAAAGTCACGTTTGTACTTCGCAGATGTTACGTGGTCTTAAGTAATGACTTATTATGTAGTTTTTTGAGGAATAACATTTTATTATTCTTTATTATATTGTCGAGGAATTCATTTGGAAACTGGTAAAGACAAATAAAGGTTTTTAAGAACATAAAAGCTTGCAATAGGATATTAATTTATTTACGAATGGCGCTTTCTGATTTGAGTCAAGAAAAGTTAATTATGTTTGTTGCAAAGTCACGTACTTGGCAGGTTACGTGGTACTTGTTTTGTAGGGATAGTATTTTTACTGGTAAAGATATAAATTTTAAGGGTGTATGGGCATCCTATCAAAATCTGAGGAGTCCAAGCCTCTCCTTTGAAATTTTGGTATTATTGTTATTTATTTAGTTATTTCTTATAATTACGTACTTGGATTATAGGGTGAATAGGGTTCCTACCAATATCTTAGGAGCCCAAGCCAACCTCACTAGCAAGTGGTGCACCTGCCGAACAACGGACGAGGCCCTGGCGAACGTTAAAGTTCCCGGTAAACGGCAATAGGCTAGTCACCTATTACGTGGGACCACAATATAATTGGCGAAATGTGGGCGTATAATACGCCTCTGCCTACCCCTTTGGGAAAAACCGGGGGGATGTTTTGTATATAATTTTTTTTTTAAAACTATAAAAGCTTAAGTATTTAACTAATTATTTATTAACGAATGGTTACTTAGTCACTGATTAAACAATTTTATCTGAGAAGAATATCATTTATGCTTCTAACTTTGCAATGCTAAGAGCGATTATAGCCCATAGACTTCCATTCAGACTTCAGGTTCAAACCCAGGTGCACCTATGACTTTTCGAAGTTATGTGTATCACATGCTCTGTGCCTCGGAAAGCACATTAAGCCGTTGGTCCCAGCTGTCATAAACAACATATAGCAGTCGTTATTAGGAAGTCAGTGCCTTTAACATCCTCACAGCTGGTTTAACCATAGAAAGATGGTTCCTTTTTGGGTGTGAATGTCAGATGGCAGTCGCTGTATGTATAACTGAAGTTCAGCCAAATCTGGTTAGATCAGTAAGCAGACCCTGGGCCCTGGGCTTTTGTCTAGGGCAACCGGGATAATGCTTGGATATGATGATGCTTCTAACTTTACAAACCACGTGCTCGTAAAGTAGGAACCGGAATAATGCAAAGATGCTAATGATTATGCTCCTAACTATGTGAATTGTGGTGGTTATGGAAAGACGATTACTCATTAATTTGATTTAGAAAAATGAAATGAAATAAAATTTATTTAGACATAAATACACATAAACAATAAACAGTATTCAAATCAGTAAACAATTTTTACACATAAGTTTACATATAGTATGCCTAAAAAGGACTCCACTCAGCATGTGCTGCAGTGGAGGGCCACAACAGCGCTGGTCTTCCGTGGAGACCTTATAACTTTCGTGTGCAACAGCCACACAAAAGGCAGAAACTTAACAATAAAACAAAATATTTAAAACCACAAAATACAAATAAATGAAAAGTTAAAGTAGTAAAAGTAATAAAAGTAGTGAGTTACAGCAGAATTACATTTACTTATGTATATCATATGAAATTTTCTAACTTATGATTAAATAACATAGAACAAACACAGTTTGATTTGAGTTGAAAAGATTTTTAATTTTTATTAAATATAATAGAGAGATCGACAGCATTAAGTAATACGTAAATATTTTTTTAATTTATATTTAAAAGCACCAATAGAAACTGAGTTACGGACGGGTGGAGGTAAATTTTTCCAACATTTCGTGGCGGCGTAACGAAAGCTGCCACGAAAAGCGGCCGTTCTATGTGAAGGACATGATGTGCTAGTTTGTTATTAGAAAAAGGTATGTACACATACCGGTCGGGTGACAAGACGTGGGTTTAGTGATACTTCTGCCGGGGACTGTGCAGCCTGCCCACTAGACACCGAACGTTACTCTTAACTTGTTGACCAATGACGTGACCATGGTCATTGAACAGAGGCAACGTCCGCACCAGAGGTTTTTTTACTGAGATTTGTCATAATGAACACATCATGCGTAAGCAGCCGCTAAAGTCCATAAAAATGAGAGCACTCTGTATCGTGGGGCAAACCCGGAAACAAATTCATGCTCTCATTACAGTCTGCATAAATTCCGTTTCACGCCCCGTTTAAAAGAGCTGGAGCTGGAACTATAAGAACTGGGATAAATGCATGGGAAGAAAATTAAAAAAAATGGTTTTATGATTATACCGTGGAGCATCGATTTCTTTCAGGTGTCCCTGAACAACGAAGGTGGATTGCAAGGCGTTTTATTCGAACTCTGGTTTTTAATGCAATAAAAAGACCAATAATATCAATGAACTTAATGTAATAATCACCTGAAAACTCGAAAACAAAACTTTTTTCTTTTTTTCGAGTATATGCAATAAGGTTTTGTTTGTCAATGGTTTAGGTATGAAATGAGTTTGGTATAGTTGTTTAAAGAAGTAAGGAGAAGGCATGAAAAACAGTAAAAAGATTGAAGTGATGATGTCTCCAATAATACAGGTTGTACGACAGCCGTGTATTGCATCGAGGATAGATGTCAGCATTTACCAGCCTATGGGTCTGATTTTTATACCTACCGCCGTTTACAATTGGAATAAGCTATCTCGAGCGATAATTTTGTCTACACATAAAAATGACATTTTAAATAGAATCATAATGTCAGCTGTATAAAGTTCAATGCTGAACATTAGCCTCCCCAACAGACTACATTCTATTGAAAGACTTCCCATAATCACCACGCTGGGCAGGTGATAGCAGTTTAAGCCAATACGCAGGATGGCGCTGCTGCTCATCATCCGGTAGAATATCTCTTTGTCGACTCTTAAGACTCCGCGTGAGATGAGAGGGGGTGGCGCTATTCTAGGTCGGTACTACACGGCACATAGAATGGTATGATGATATTTACCAAAAAACGACACCTACCGCGCCGAGGGCTGCCTATGACAACTGTCATGGTTTTATGAAGACTTTTTTCAGGCTTTTGGGCTAGAATGAGCAGTTACAGACACACGTGTAGAATCTTAAGGCTACTTTTCCATCGATCAGAGATGTGCGAGGATACTTTGCGAGTGATGTGTTTGTTAAGAACCATTCGCTTAATTTACCTAGATTCGCCCAGCGCAGCGAAGAGATCTCTGGTGAAAATACAGCTAAAGGGCTTTTGCGATACAGTTGCTCGTTACAAACACAAGTGTAAGAAACCCTAGGTAGGCCCAGTGTTCTTTCGCGTAGGAGGACCTTATTCACTTGTGGTGCCTCCATGAATTAGTGAGCACCCAAACGATACCCCTTTTTGTAAAATCGTTCGCAACAATCACTCTCACATTACTTCCCTCGCAATTTCTCGAACGTTTTCAATATAAGACATCTAACCTGCACAGTTGCACAACCTGCACACCCTATTTGGACTGTCTCTTTATTGTACCTGTGTAAATCTAAAATTAAAACGACTTGCTGAGGTGGCTTCTTAGACGTACATAAAATTCCTTTATCTGATTTTGACCTTTTCAGCAGTTCTCGCCGCTAATACTTTTATTTGAAGCTGTTTGCGTGACATTAATTTCAAGGAATACAATTTTGCGTTAATGATCATGATTTCTTACACATCCTGGCCCCAAAATAGGAAAAGATTGTATTATGTTTTTGTAAATATACTTAAAATAATAATAGCAAGCATTATAGCGTATAGAAAAAGAAAGCTGGCTTGACGTCGTTGGGGGTGACATGCTTGCCAATGGATAAGACACAAAGGATTTATTTACATACATACATTCACGCCTGTTTCCCCGAAAGAGCCTACCCTTTCGGGGAAACAGGCTTGAATTTATATATTTATGTATGTATATAGTAGAAGCATATTATACGCCCACACTTCGCCAATTATATACTTGGTTCCACGTCATAGGTGGCGAGCCTATTGCCGCTTCCCGGGCGCTGTTCGCCAGAGCCTCGTCCGTTGATCGGCAGGTGCACCACTTGCAGGTGAGGTTGGCTTGAGGATTTAATTAATATTATATAAAGGGTGATTTACAGCCGCCGTGCGATTTTTTTCTTTGGGGTTTCGTGAAATCACATCTTTATGCCATCGGTGAAATACAGTCACATTTTTGTGCAAAAGTCATGGAAATTTTCATAAAAATAGTAATGGCCTGTCATCGGAGCCGTGCGGGTCATTTGACGGATATTTTATGGAATATAATAAACTGTACCTCTAAAAAATACTTTTTTGATCATCAAAAAAACTGATCTAGCATCTAATAGGGGATTAGGTGCTCCATCAGAATTTTTTGATGTACAAAAAGGTTAGGTTAGGTTGGTAATTTATTAATTTTGATGACACATTAAATATGAGCCATATTTTATTCCATACTTAATCGGAAAATGTCTTCTTTACAATACATAACATACTTATTTTCATTTTATAATTAAAAAGTGCACTCTTTTTCAGACACCCTTTACAACGTCTGTCGGGTCAGCTAGCCCTATATATTGTTGTTCTTTTTTCATTTTTTTCTAAAAATAAACTGATTCAAAATAAGACAAATGCCAATCTATTTTTGCATAGCTGGTTACTTATAAATTATGCCGAGTGTTATTCAAAGTGATTGTTCTCGATTGATCAATAGCAACGGCAGCGTGGGCTTGTAATAGCTGTGCTCTTTTGATATTACCATGTTGATTCACGGTTATGTGCCCGTTTGTGTGATAACTGTATAAGCGTCGGAGCTTTGTAGGGTTGGCTACTTATATATGTTTCATTTATTCAATTCAAATATCTTTATTTGCTTAAAGGGTAGGTATACAAATTATAGCGAGTATACACGCACTCTGCCCTTAAGGTCGCTGTTCGTGGGATTTATGGATATGTGGGCACACAGGATAATTCTTAGTTTGTAAAAACATGACTATTTGTTCTGGGTTGAGTGTTCACTACGTATATTAAGTATATATACATTTACAAAAAAAATAATACAAAAAAAAAAGTGTGTTTATTTATATAATTATCCGTTATTTAGTATCCATAACACAAGTTCTTAATGATGACTTATCTTTGAACTAAGTAATTGGTCGAAATATCAGATTATTTATATTTATTTATTTGTCTTGAAATAACAATAACAGGATCTTAACCAATTTAGCCAAATAAAAGGCGTACAGGCCTTAAATATGGGAAGCGTAACAAGACCAGAGGAACCCAAGCCAACCTCACCTTCAAGTGGGTGCACGCGAACAACAGACGAGGCTCTGGAACATAATAGTTTCCGGTAAATGGCAATAGGCTCGCCACCTATTAGGTGGAACCAACTTTGTAATTGGCGAAGTGTGGGCGTATAATATGCCTCTGCCTACCCATTCGGGGACACAGGCGTGAATGTGAATGTATCCATACAGACGATTTTAGAAATATTATAGTTTAAGTTAAAATTCAGTTATTATTACATTATTATCAAGTTTAAAGTCAATTATTAGCTTGTATGTATTCTGGCTTCTGGCTGCCTTCAATCGGTCAGGCTGTAAATTTATGGGGGAGCCCTATGTTCAGCAGTGGACTTCTTTGGGCTGATGATGATGATTTATAAGCTTTGTCTTTAACTTTTCTTCTAATTAGTGTAGTCGTAGCTAGTTAGGTCGCAGAATGTCCTTTTCGCAAAATTTCCACCGTTCTAAACATCTGAAAAGAGCCTAGTAGGTTAAGGTATTTTTTTTATAGAAAGTTTATACAATTTACTGTTATTTCCCGTAAGGTTTGAGAAACATACGGGCTTTCATTCAGGGGATATTTTGCGAATAAGACATTTTAGGAATTAGATACATACATATTGTTACGTCTCATTCCCATACGCGTAGGGATAGTTTGAAAGCGTTTGTAGCTAACGCAAACGATCACCGATATAAAGCTGATTTCAACGAGTTCAGTACTTGGATGGGTGTCCTTTAATATCGAGCGCTTCCATGCTTCGAATGGCACATTCAACCGTTGGTCCCGGTTATCACTAAATGTGGTAGTCGTGATCAGACTCTTCCACTTGCCGTGATACTAGCTCACATGTTTAGCTTCGGCTAAAGACCCTGCTGGTCACGAAGATCAAATGCGCCCACACAAACACGTGTCGCGTAATAGGCCCGGAACAATAGTAACTGGAGCCTGTATAAACCATTTTCAAAAAAAAACTCTTATTTTGAAAATAAGCAATATAAACTTCTTGGCGGCAAATTGAAGCGTCAGCAGTTTGTTTTATTTTCAAAAAATTGTGATATTTCGAACATTTATGTGTAGGTAATAACAGTGAATTTAAGTGTCTGTGAACGGAACGTACAAGAGTGTTGGTAAATTAAACAAAACAGAGCAATATCACTTTTCAAATTCTCTTAAGCAGTCCACGTGAGAGCTCAGTAGCTCCCACATCTTTACTGAGGACTCAAGGGGTTTAGGGGGAGGGCATTTCATTTACCAATTTTCATCTTAATTACCACTCTTCTCATTTACTACGATTTATATGTTTTTAATATATCTCTTACTTGACACTGGCTAAATGTGCTAAACGCACGAAGCCATTATTGACAAGAAAAACAAAATTGCATTATTTTTGATGGAACAACAGCACAGCATGTGGCTGATTCCTTAGACCAATACGTGGCATTTTGGGAAAGATGAGGTTGGGAAGTGAGAGGAAGGAGCACACTCCGTCATCATTACAATCAGCTGGAGGTACTCAAGAGAAGCTGGAAGTTTGTTTGTTACCTGAGTATCTCAATTGTGTATCGATAAGGCATCTAGCAGAACTGTCCTAGAGATGGGACCAATACTTTATATACTCGATCGCACTTGAAGTTTTACTACCCAACGGCAGTTTTGTTTTTTAAACTGACTTGATTAGTACTTGAGATAGGATGAATCCAGAGACAAACCTATTTGCCTTCCAGAATCTCAGAACATAAAGAATTAAGTAGTTTATGTCCTCATATTTGTTAGTTTAGTATTATATCATCATCATCATCTCAGCCCATTAACGTCCCACTAATGAGCACGAGCCTCCTCTCCAATACTAAGGTGCGAGGGTATTGGGCCATACTCCACCACGCTGACCCAGTGCGGATTGGCGGAGGCAGTTGTATGGCGTCCTGCTGTTAGAATTTTTCAAGCCGCCCAATTAGGCCTCTAAAATGGCTTATCGACTACCACATTTAGTGATAACCGGGACCAACGGCTTAACGTGCCTGCCGAAGCACGGTATTGTAATATAGTATTATATAGGAACCAACATTTATTTAGGCTTCAAAAGTATATTAGAATGTTCTTCTCTAGAGTTCAAACTTTTATCCTACCATTTTATATTATTGGTACAGTCAGCGTTATATAATTGTAAACATCTAAAGTGCCATTAAGATGGAAACACGTCGCTATTGTCCAGAGCGTTGTTTCGTGCTTCTATGAGTCACTTTGAGTGCTATCAACTATTTAACGCAGACTGTACTTGATGAGTTTATCAAAAGCGTAACAGACAAACTAACTCTCATTTAAAATATAAGTAAGTATTTTTTTTGTTGACCGATATGGCGTGGTGGCGAGTATACCCTCTCTCCGCTCCAAGGTCGTGGGTTCGATTCCCACACAGGAAAAATATTTGTGTGCATGAACATGAATATTTGTTCTGGTCTGGGTGTTTCCCTATGTATATTAAATATTTATTTACAAAAAAAATAATTTTATTTACATTATGTATGTTTATCCGTTATTTAGTACTTATCCATAACTTAAGTTCTTAATGATACTTATCTTGGGACTAAATGATTGGTGTAAATGTAAGAAAACATTTACTTATTTAAAATATTTATTAGATAGCGCAGCGTAGTCGACAACCCTAGACCGCATTCATTCTGTTTGTATTTGGGTTCAGCAAATCAGCACTTGAAATCGGAACGCTTCGTTATTACCGGATTTTTATTGATGTCATATTACTGTTGTTAGATGACTGTTAGCGCTCTCCAGCGCGGCGGCGATGACGGAGTATGATGTCAGTAGGGTTGTACTTGTTGCGGGACTGCCATCGCGGCCACGGTACATAGCAGGCTCAGCCAGGCTCTAGAAGGAACATGGATGTATTTAAGTCAGTAAAAGTCGTCACCCTTTCGCTTCACCCACAGCGCGAGACGGTCATTTGATGATTTTCCATCCAAAATGAAATATTTTGGTTGCATCTTGGTGGGTTTAGGTCCTAATAATAATAATAAACAAGCAACATATCAGGAACGGGATTTTTATTTTTTTACTAATGTCATTACTGTTGTTAGATGACTGTTATCCAGCGCGGCGACGATGGCAGAGTGTGATGTCAGTAGGGTAGCACTTGGGTAGTTTTAATACCTTCTTCACAAAGAACCTAACAGAAAAGTCATATATTTTTTTGATATCCTATTACTATTGTTAGATGAATATTAGCGCTCTTAAGCGCGGTGGTGATGACGAAGTGTGATGTCAGTTGGGTTGTCCTTGGGAATGTCTACTTTACTTTCCTACTAAATAAGAGTTGCATTGCTTCTATCGCGGGCCTTGAGCGTAGAGACCGAATCCAAAAATTCCGTAACGAAAAAAAGCCTAACAACCCCCAATCCGACCGGCACAGCGCTGATACTTTTTAGTTTTTCCATCTATCGATAAATAGCAGAACATTTAATGACTTTTTGAAATATCACGCTCGTCTCTTTAGTTCAGCAACCCGCCTTTTGGTGGCATTGGTTGTATTGGGTGGCTAAAATTTGTTTTCTTATCGGTCACCACGCTCAAAGTGTAACTTGAATTAATATCAACAAAAAAAAAAGCAAAAAAATACTGCATTAATAAAATAAATAAATAATTATAATTGCATAAGTTGATAAAAAATGCTATGCAAGAGCTTTACCGCGGCAGTCTCCGAGTGCCACACGTCTTTTTTCTTTATTGATTCTGTTGTTTGTTTATATAGTGATTTTTCTTTTATTTACATACATAATATCACGCCTGTTTCTCCGAAGGGATAGGCAGAGGCATATTATACGCCCACATTTCGCCAGTTATATTGTTGGTCCCACGGTGGCGAGCCTATTACCGATTACCGGAATCTTTTATGTTCGCCAGAGCCTCTTCCGTTGATCGGCAGGTGCACCACTTGCAGGTGAGGTTGGCTTGGGCTCCTTAGATGTTGGTAGGTAGGATCCTATACACCTTTTACATATTTATTCATGGCTGTTTTTAAACGTCTTTCTATTGGGATCAGACCTCGTCTCACAGGGTAAAAGGAATTTAGGTCATGCTTGAAGTGGATACAGCGCAGATTGGCGGAGCCACGTGTGTAAGAATTTCGAGCCAGCCAATAGGAATAGGGTATCTAACCACCAAGAGAAGTAACCGGCATTACGGGCTTCCTGAAGCGCCATCCCATCCAAGGACTGACAAAGGAGTTCGTTTCCGAGAAAGGCGCAGCTATTATCTTTTCATAATAAGTAAGCTCTGGAATTCGCTGCCGGCTCATGTGTTTCCTATGATCCCGGGTCTTTTAAGCGGGGCGTGAAACGGCATTTTAGCAGGACTGCTTACCATTAGGCAGGATGTAGACATTATGACGTGTCACATTAAAAAAAAAATATTATCATGTTATCAAGTAAGACTTTAACCATTTGTTATTAAAAATAACATCACATAGTTACATACTGTTAATACATACAACGGGAAACAGTCGTGATTATAATAATATGTATGTAATACATATAACATTAATGTTAGTAGTCAGAGGTGAAAGGTAACTTTTCTTAACAGCACAGTTATGACAGACATAAAGTTTTTTTGTGTTTTCCTTGTTTGTTTCTTTTATTTCCTGGTTTTTTGATAAATCAAATCATTTGCACATGAATCCAATATTATGAATAAATATCTTGATAGCCAAAATCATGTTAAGTTCTTCTTTGTCAAAGTCCTACACCAGCCTTTACTAGAGGCTTCCAAGGAGTTTCGAAATCCACATGGTTAATTAAAATTCATAATACATACATATAATCACGCCTGTTTTCCGTAAGGGGCAGGCAAAGGCAAATTATACACCCACATTTCGCCAGTTATATTAATGGTCCCACGTAATAGGTGGCGAGCCTATTGCCGCTTACCGGGAACTGTACTGTTCGTCAGGGCCTCGTCTGGTGATGGGCAGGTACACCACGTGCAGGTGAGGTTGGCATACACCAAAAATTCATAATTAAGTGCCATTTTCTCATCCAACATATTTACAAATAAATAACTGTATGTAAACCAGTTTTAGAAAATAAAACACTGCCTATGTTATGGTTTTCCGCGGCGCTTAAACTTTAAAACTATTTTTTAATAATGTTAACACAAACCAACTAAAATTTACACCAGTGTTAGAACAGTAAAAACTGCATAGATTTTTTTTTTCTCCCCAATTGGCTATTTAAAAAACTGCATAGATGTGTCGTTCTTCCCCAAAAACTCTGTGTCATTTTTGTGTGCTTCTTAGCTATAGATATATTTTTTTAAAAGAACTTTAAATCAAAAAAGTTTGGATATGAAACAATGTTAAACAATAGAGCCGTGCACATAAGTCTGTCGGAGACTGTTACCTCGTATCCGGAGCAGTGATTTCGGGTCATGTGATACTTTGGAAGAAGAAAGTTCCTACACGTGTCACCCGCCCGGCCAAGTTCAAAAAGATCGTTATTTGGAGGTCGTTGTGTATTTATTTATCATTCTCTCTTTGCTGTTTTCATAAGAGTATTGCTTACAAAATAACTACTTTACATACGTATTAGAATTTCTATTATAATGATTTATACAGAAGTAATTTTGGTTGCATTTAGCCAAATACTAACTCAGCCTCTTGGAGTAATTTCTTAGCAGTTCAAAAGGGTGACTGCACTCCCGGGAAATATGAGGCCCAAGAAGGAATGTGGATGGTTTTTAGTCTGTAAAACTCTGACTCGTGAGATTTTCCAACATAAAATGTAGTAATACGCAGCTATTTTGCAGCAGTTACTATTAATAACGGGTTGTATTTAACTCATAAGTCATAAAAAATACCTGACTATTATGCACTTCAAAATTACTAACTCAGCCACTCGTAGTTCTCAAATTGTCTATGGGTAATCAATATTCAAAAAATATTAATCTCATTAGATATATAATAAGATTTTTGATGCATAATTGAAAAATATATAAAGACAGTTCATAAAATTCCATAACTCTTTTATTATAGCTGTATATTATTTACTTATCATAATGAAATGGTCTGTTAGAAACATATTGAGAGGTGAAACTTAAATGTACATAATACATAATCATATCAGCCTTATAAATTTCACTGCGGAACATTGGCTTCCCTAATAGATATCATTTTATTTGGGGTATCTGCTATCATTATATTTGTGATCGCAGTTCAAGCCAATACGCAGGATGACGCTGCTGCCCATCATCCGGTAGAATTTATTTTCGTTCAATTTTCCGACTTAACGAGAGAAATATCTCACTGTATAATATACATAATAATATAAATATACTATATATTATATTATATATATAGCAACAAATTTGGAGCTGTGTTAATGTGTAAAATATAGAATAGGTATAATTATTTTCTGGTATTCATTTTACGTTAAAAAAAAGTATGTGGAAACTATTAAAAAAAAAACCAGCGTATTATTAAAGGAATTTTTGGTACTTTACTTACTTAATATCTATTTCCATGTTACCTATATTTTAAAATTCCAATTTCAATAAATTGCTACTTGAGGAGAGATATTATTTAATTTGCTTGATATTTTTTTTTGATTATATATAAACGTTTAGTGTGTCTACTCATAACTACGAATTGGTATAAAGCATTCAAACATCTGTAATATGTCTTATATTTAGGGCCTCTTTCACAATGTGCAAGTAAGTTCTAATTAATAATAATTCTTTATACTACATACAATCGTAATTACAGTTTACTTGACAGATAGTCCATACAAAACTGTAATTTTAACTGTCAAGTATCTCCTAATCAGTTTTATTAGTTTCATAAATACTGATATAATCACAAAATTTATGAATCATGAGAAAATAAATCATATTATATTTTATAATTTGGTTCACAGTCAAAGTTGAATACTTCATGACAAAATAATGGCCAAAATGTAACAGGCCTGTATCATTTCATCTCCTAGTTGTTAAAAAAAACAAAAGTCATAAACAACCGTCTGGCATTAGAGGTGGGCATCGCGCGGCGGATGTCCCAGTTTTATGTCCCGTTACCTGCCGGGCCGGCCCGGTGAAAGTGTTGGGACACGCACTGCACTGGCTAATCTGTCCATGCATATTATGCAATTCTTAATTGTTGTTCTAGCTCCTAGTGGTCGAAAAAGGTTATCGTTGTTAAGCAGTTTAGTTATTGCATTGGTGACCATTTGTATGGTTTCAAAAAAATATTAATAATTATTTTTAACATAAATTTTGCTACTTACCTAAAATTGTTGTCGCTTTAATTGGACAGAATATTCTATTCGATTTACATGTTAAATTAAATCATATGCATCTAATTAATGTCATGTTATGATAAACTTTAAAAACATACAAACAATTTTTGCATTTAGCATCTTTTTTAAAAACCTTGAAATCACTCAAATATAATAACCGCAAAAAGATCGAGCAAAAAGGAGAACGGCTATTACAATTACATCATTTCTCTTCACAGTGTACAGTTATGCGACTCCGATACCGAGAAGCAGAACGCAGCTTTCCAACACTGTCTAACAAGAATGATCTAACGTGACAAAGCGAAAAATTGATGCCACCCGCCATATTGGTGTAATGGCAGCTACAAAAAAACTAACGGAATAAAATGCCTAGCCGCCGAGTGGAGAAATGCTTTCGATTGTCCCACATTTCACCGGTGGCGGCGGCAGACGCACGCGAATCGACGCCGGCAGCGCGCACCTCTATTGTGCCATTTTCAAATCTCGCAGCCGGTAAGAAGCTGTCAAAGTCGTTTGGCGCGAGTTTTGACGCATGCATCAACAGCATTTTGTTTCGGCAAATTCGCGCGCAAGCAATAGAGACATCTCGTTCTTACCCTAGCATTGTCTTGCTCGCATCGCGACAACGACATTGAAAAAGAAAGCACTGAATTTTTTATCGGACAACCATTTTACCCGTTAGTATGTCGAAGAAAGCTGAAATGCATGTGTGTATTATTAGAAACGTCGCATTATTTACCGGTTGCATCGCGTTAGAGTGCGTTGCGTAAGGAAAATTGCATTTCCCCTTGCACACGTTCGATATTATTATGAATTACTTATGTCATTATAAATTTTCACATTGCTACTATTTGCATATTTTTTCCTTGAAATAAATTGTAGAACCGATACTGAAGGTGGTATTCTCCATCTTGAATAAATTTTTTGGCACATTTGAAGACATACAAAATGGGGAGTATTTGTGAATTTTCTGAGGCATTCATTTGCGAGGTTAACCTTAAATTACAGTCAAATTCCAGGGGTATGACTATGTTCACTGGGTTTATGATGTTGATAATCAATATTTTGTATTATAAATGTTTCAAGCAATTGTAGTTTTGCAGGGTATGATATTAGGTCCACTGCACCTATCACAAAATAAAATTAACTTATAATATTGATAAAGCACTAAATACTACTAATTAACAAGCGGGATACTTGATTTGATTAGATATCCCATTCAGTTTTATTCAATCTCAGTGACACACATCAATGCTCTAAAATTATCTAATTAAACATGTATTACTGACGCTGACTTTGAATCCAAAGCAAACTATTGGTATACAACCGCATAGCATCGAGAAAGGTGACATCATTTTATATCATTAAAGAAAAGTTATCTTGGGTCCCTGATTAACATAAAAATGATATAAAAGCTATGTTTAAAATTTCAAAATTATAGCTGACTAAAAAAAATATTAGACAGTTTGTAATTACTTCCACATTAAATAATATAATAATAACCATCACTCAATGCCCAGAATTAATACCAAATAACTGTTACACAATTTCGAAACTGATTATAACAAAAATGGACGATGTAAATAAATGGGCAATTAAATATCGTACCGTTACAAAATGGCGCCCAAATGTCTTTATTAAAAAAGTGTCACACAAACCGCAGCGGCCAACGTAACTCCAGTAACATCGACCTGGTTCTCCTCCTCCAACCTTTCGCCGACTTTCACCAACGTCTGACCGACTTTGGCATAAGCCACGGTGTTATGTCGACGATAATATAATGGTATTATAGTGGCCGTGACTTTGGTCTGCGGCGTTGTTCTGCTGCCATAAAAAACAAATCAAGGAAAAAAAATTTTGGCATCTGTCAAATTTGGAAACAATCATTTTAACTTTTCGAATACGGTCTTGCGTTTGTTTAGGCGTATCATCAAAGTTTGATATAACAATTTTTTCCATCCCAATTAGTACTGTTTTATTTCGAACTTCAAAAACTTTTTATTTCATAAACTATTACAATATAATTGAAAACGTCAAAATTTATGCTTTTTTAAATTATCTGTTGGTTAGTTACAATCTTTATTTGTCTGTGATATTCATGTTTTAAGTCATTCATATATAATGTTTGGGATTAAGCTGCCGTTTCATACAGGCTATCTATATGAAACGGCAGCTTAATCCCAAACATTTTTATCAGCCATATATTAAAAGATATCCTAGCTAGACCCCTATACATAATTCTTCTAAGCCGCTTTGAGTGGCACGACCTAATGGGAGCAGAGAAAATAATGGTTGAGGTATCTTTTTATGGCGATGGAGAATACCTGAAAAATCCTTAATTTTACATAACGGATTTAAAGAGCGTCTGCGCGGGTTTTCCGTTTTTTAAATTTTACTAGTCATAATGACATCAAACGTTTATTTACTCTTTTACATATATTTAGCAATGTTTCTTTTGGTTTTCCCAACATTTTGTCGGCACTACGATTAATAAAAACATGATGACGTATAATTTTTTAAAATAGGAAGTTGAATTCTTTATTTTTTATTTTCTGATATAGTTACGGACTCATTCGTGAGTACTTGTCAGTGTCAAGTAATTAAATAAATCAGGTGATTTGCAAGAGGTTCTATGGAGTTTTGTAGTCAACACGGAAAATCACAATTCATTGCGGTTTTTCCTATTCTTGGGTATGTTGTTAGAAGTTATGACTAAAAATATTTTTTACACATAAAACTCGAATTTACACTAGACTTACTTAGTTTAAAACATAAATTAAAAATCTTTAAAAAAAAGATACAAAAGAAATGATGCTTTAATTGATTATATTTCCTAACTTACCAAATCAACACTCTCTCATCTCATGTTAAAGTCAACGAAGAGAAACCCTACCGGATGATGGGCAGCAGCGTCATTCTGCGTACTGGCTAGAACCGCGATCACGAGCCCGCCTGTCTAGCGTGGTGCTTAAGGGCAAATCCCCCCAAGTAATAAAATATTGAAGAGGCCAACGGTCAGTAGCGGACTTTATATGGCTTTAATGATGACTTATCAAGAAATTACTTACAAGCAGTGACCCACAGACAGACTAACATAAAATATCAATTACGAATACTAATAAAAAATACGATAAGAGCTAAAAATAGAACGGAAATCTTACCTGAAGTCAATTAATCATCTCTATATGATTACAAATTATCAATGATCGCATTAATTTTCTAAGACGCGCTTGATTTTATAACTTACTACTTCCTAATAAGAGCTGTCGGTTTGTAAGTCAACCGTAGCTTCTGAGACAAAATTCTGATTCTATAGCGAGGCTTCATGTCGCTCTGTTAAAGCTAAGCTATGCTATTGTTGAATCGCATTAGAAAGGAGATCGCCTTTTATTGCGGATGTTAGACTGTAATAGTTATGTTAACATATAAGTAAATTTAATCATCTTGTTGAAAAATATTGAAACTTCGTGGTCTATAATTATTTAGACGTTCTCGCTCCTTTAATCAGGAAGAGCCGTTAGACAAATGAAATGGAGCCCTGCAAGACAGTGTTGCAGCGGTTTTATCAATAAATATTCAATGTTTATAATGCTAAATTGTATATAAATCTACATAAGTTACAAAACAGCTTATTAGATAATAGACACTAAAGAGTAGTGTATGATTTGATACAAATAGAAGTAGGTACTATTCGCTTAATAGTCACAAACTCTTTATTTATTTGTTACGCTTTACGCATATTAACAACCTAAATGAGCTTTAGTATACAGGTCGATCGAAACTTCGAGAAAGACAAGTTTTATAAGGCCAAGTATCTACTTTTTAAAAAGGCATAGGGTAAAGAAAGGGTAGGTCAAAAGTACCCTAAGCCGACGGGCGTAAATGAGAAGGTTAATGAGTGTACATTAAGCTAAGAGTGTGTCTAGATCTGTGTACAAGTGGAAGGGAAAGAGAGTGACATTATGTATGTATAGGGTAAATTTCATATAAATTTTCAACTTGATCTATATAGGGTCTCGCTGGTTACTTCGGTTGATGGTAACATAATATCTATCGCATAGCACCTCGTGTACAAGCGCCCTCAAACGCCTGCATCGTGAGAATGCATGCACTGGAAGTATTCTACTATTTTCACCACTTTTACTTTGCCACTTTCATATTGACTGTGTTACGGCTGATTGGAAAATGATATAGATTATGTTCTATAAACTACATTAATTAACATAATACATATAACAGTGAAGATAGCCTGCTGATTTTAATTGTAATTTTAGTAAAATTTATTGAATTTTTTACCCAATGATTGTTTCTACCTTTCCAGTTCTACCTACTTTCGTAGCAATAACCGAAAAGGAACAAAGTACATAAAGGTCTGATCCTGGAGATCGTTTGTGTGGCGTTCGATATTTGAAATTGCACGTGGCATAGAGAATCCGGTTATTACTGTACAAATTTCGACGACCGATATGGCGTGGTGGCGAGTATACTCGCACTCCACTCCTAAGGTCGTGGTTTCGATTCCCATACAGAACAAATATTTGTGTGTATAAATATGACTAATTAATATGATTAGGTATGTATTTACAAAAAAAAGTATTTATGTATGTGTATCCGTTATTTAGTATCCATAACACAAGTTCTTAATGATACTTAATCATGGAGCTAAATATTTGGTGTAAGTGTCAGAAATATTTATTTATTTATTTAATTTATTTAATATAGTCGTTCAGCCAAATTAGAAACCTATTTATCGGCTTGAAAAATTCTAATAGAAGGATATACACACCTGCGTCTGCCAATCCTAGTATAAGAGTAACCAGATACCCTGCTAGAGCGAAGTCATCATTATCACCATTATTTCATCCCATTTACTTTCCACTATCACTAGCAAAGGATCTTTCATGAAAAGATTTGACCATTTGACGCAAGCCAAGTGCGATAGACGTATGATCATATGAAATAATAATAATAAAATCAATTTATTTTTCTTCAATTATTCAACATAATAATGGTTACAGTGTATGTACATTTCTTAAACAAAATATTTAATCTCGGACAAAGCGGCTTGTGACTCAAAAGTCGCAGAAAAACCACGACCCCTGCTATTCTGTCACAACCTTTTCCACACATAGCATTCCTATAAATAATGACGATTTGTTTATTATATTTATTTATTTAGTACACACACAGATATATAAAAACAGAAAAACTAAGAACCATTTGGTACAGAGCACAGCTTATTCCAAAAAGAAATATCTTCCAGCTGGCCCGTGAAAGTATTTAATATTTAAACGACAAAGATATTCAATACTATGAACGTTTCTTAAATGAAGAACTTTAAAACTGATCATTGTATGCAATACTAACGGTGCAAATTTGCAATATACGACACAAATATAAACCGTTACACACTTTGAAACAAATTTGTCTGATTCTCTCAGTTAATTTTATTAAGTACGCCAAGGTTGATTACAAAATGGTTTTTCTTGTTCACATAAATATTACTTTCGCAGTACAACGACCAGAATCTGTCTTAGACGAATAAAAAGATTATTTTATACAAAAATAATGGTCGAATAGTCATGCCTTGCGGTAGCGCAACTTCTAAAGAATTCTACCAATCAATCATTTACCTGAGGATTCAAAGTAGTTTATTAACAACACATTTATTTGATTTATTGTTCGTACTGCCTCATAGTATTCTGCTAATCCAAAGGTTAACTGGTAGAGAATGCCTTGCAGCATTAAGTTCGCCTTTTGTACATTTTTTTTAATTTGTGCGATAAATTTTAGATAAATAAGGGAAGGAAAATCTCGTCCAATTTCAATGGGGGCAAAGGGTTGGCTTTTTGTCAACTATTTACACGTTTATCTGGAGACTATATAGATCCCTTTCATTCGTAAATGTATGATAGCCAAGTTTCTGCGCAACACAAATGGATCAGCGTGAGATGATTTATGTATATATAAGCAATAAATATATATTTTTTGATAATTTCACTAATTATTTAGTTCCAAGACAAGTATCATTAAGAACTTGTGTTATGAATACTAAATAACGGATAATAAATAAATAAATAAATATTCTCTTACAATCACACCAATTCTTTAGTTCCAAGATAAGTATCACTAAGAACTTGTGTTATGGATACTAAAGAACGGATAAACATACTTAAATACTTTTTTTTTTGTAAATACATACTTAATATACATAGGAAAACACCCAGACCAGAACAAATATTCATGTTGATGCACACAAAGATTTGTCCTGTGTGGGAATCGAACCCACGACCTCTGGAGTGAAGTGCAGGTATACTGACCTCCACGCCAAATCGGTCGTCAAACATACATAAATACATAGGAAAACACCCCATATATGACGTGGAGGTCAGTATACCTACACTTCACTCCAGAATTAAGTATGTTCACATTTCAGTATGTTCATCCGTTATTTAATACCCATAACACAAGTTCTTAATGATACTTATCTTGGAACTAAATAATTGGTGTAATTGTCATAAAATATTTATTTATTTATTATATATGGTCGTAAAATATTGGGTGTATGGGGTTCCTGTCTTGATCTCAAAATGCCAAGTCAACCTCACCTGCAAATGGTGACCTGCCGATCAACGGACGAGGCTCTGGCGAACACAAAAGTTCTCGGTAAGCGGCAATGGGCTCGCCACCTACGTGGGACTGACAATTGGCGAAATGTTTGCATATAACATGCCTTGCCTCACATTATTATTGTATTTAAGTATGGTCGCAGTATGCATGATCATGTAGTATCATGCATGACAACTTTGAACTGCACACGAGGTAGGTAGGTATGTACCGTTATGCTCTTTGGCCGCGCATGCTCGTGGCCTACACTCTAGCTTGTCTATGCGCTTCGAGGTCGCTTTCTCATTTCACTGCGCTGGCGCAGGCGGTCACCTAGTTTCGAGGTTTACTATCAGCGATCAGGCTTATGCTACTGTAGCAGCGATATATGATGCGACGATTAATTAAAATGTTGTTTGTAGCCTGTCGGTTAAACGGTGGGTACTGATTTAAAAACTTGCCGATATACTACGGCTTTAATCTCACCAATAGGGGTGAAGTAAGACTGTTAATCATCATCACTTTAGTCATATGAAGTCCAGTGCGGAACATTGCCCTTCCCGAAAGCTCTAATTTTTTTGGGGATAGATAATGTGATCAATGGTAAACCTAAAAAAAGTGAACCTAATATTTCGTCCAGAAGTGTCAATTATGACCAAATGTTAACTCTTCTCTTACTATAAATGATACTTCATGGATGATCAGGTAGTATAAAGCGACCCTGATGGAAACCAGGAAAGTAATTGCATGACGAGCTTTGTTCTCAAATGGCGATCTGTGCAGCTATAATCATTGATCGTTCACAATGGAAAAGAAACTGAAGGTCTTTGCTCTGCTGTAAGAAATTTAGGCACCTAATAATAAGACAGCTGGGTAATTCGCGAAACGTTGGTGTGTGGCGTGTCATCATCATCTCAGCCCGTTAACGTCCTACTAATGAGCACGAGCCTTCTCCGACATATCAGGGTATTGGGTCATATTCCACCACGCGGACAAACGCGGATTGACGGAGGTAGGTATACGACGTCCTGCTGTTAGCATTTTAAAGCCGCCCTACTAGATCTCTAACATGGCTTTACGACTACCACATAAAACACAGAAAAGTGCGTTAAAAGAAGCTTCAATGCTCCAGAAGGTCTTACTGCGGCCTTGTCCTTCGTTCTTCGAAGTGGACCTTAAGAGTCTAGCATGACCCTGGGCCCTAGGCTTGCTTCATTGTCTTATTTCGTCTTTTTCATAGCCATTTGTTTTTCATTCAATCACGGTTCATGTGCTACAATGATGGGCATTGGAAAAAAAACACATCTTATTGGTGGTAATAGAACGATTGTCACTCGACTTAAATAACTGTTAATCCCATCTAAGAAGCAGAAACAGCTTGCTTACCAGCGTTTTGCATCGCGATTCGCAGTCAACATAGCCTCAGCCTTACACTCTATTCACAGACTATTTTCCTGTGATTTTGTTATTAACGAGTGTGAGTAAATGGTGAAGGAAATTACGTTAATTAATTCTAATGGAGTCTGCCTGGTTTGATGTCTGGGATTTATTTAATTAATCGTAAAGAAAGATACCTTTGCCTTTTAGAACATAAATCAAGCAGTTACAAAGTAACTTATAACTAACCTGGGTTAGTGCTTTAATACTAGTACCGTCAGTTCATCAATCATCATCTACTATAGGATCCCAATTCAAGTAATGGGGACAATCTCTTACAAAACAAGGTAAGAGGAATTCAGGTCATGCTCTACGTAGAAGCAAGCCGGATTGGCAAAGGCGGTGTGCCGTTCTGTAATGCTGTAAAGCGATTCCCAAAAAGCAAAGTAATTTGCCAACTTTGCTTAATGACTACTTACTACATCTAGTACTAACTGGGACCAATAAATCAAATATCACAAAAACGGTCATCCATCCGAGGAACTTCCACCTAACTAGTTCAACAACACCTTCAATAATTTTGTTAATGCACTTCTTTCTCCATATCAGTCCGGATTCCGACCTCCCCAAGCACGTGTACAGCGCTGTTTAAAATTAGTGACGATATCCGAATGAGCATGGAGCGGGGTAATGTCACAGTGTTGCTTCTTATTGACTTCTCCAACGCCTTTAACACTGTTGATCACGACATACTGCTTGCCATTCTATCAAAGTTAAATGTTTCACAAATAGCTTTGGGTTGGTTTAGGGCCTACTTGTGTAATCGAGAACAAGCTATTAGAGATCGTTTGGCATCTTTAACTTCTAGTTGGTGTAACCTGAGTTCGGGAGTCCTTCAAGGTGGCATGAAACACGTGTAGTGTTTAATTGTTTCTCGATTTTTCGGGAAATTATGGTTGCGCGGTAAATGTTACAATGATAAGAGAAAAAACTTACCTTGACGATTTTCTTGCCCGTTCTTTTACGAACAAGTTCCCGCCCGCAGTGAATGGGCGCGCTGGTTTTTAAGTTTTGACCTTCATAAGAGCTTTTTTGAGCCAAACTTGAATAAATGATTTTGTTTCTTTTTAAATGTAGGTTGTACATACATAAAATTATGCTTGTTTCTTCGAAGGGGTAGGCAGAGGCATAGTATTTGCCCACATTTTGCCAATTCTATTGTTGGTCCCACGTTATAGGTGGCGAGCCTATTGTCGCTTATCAGAAACTTTTATGTTCGCCAGAGCCTCGTCCGTTGTTCGGCAGGTGCACCACTTGCAGATGAGGTTGGCTTACACACCTAAGTTACAAAGGTTTTTCCCTTTCATATGGACTTTCGCGTTTAAAGTATTTGTCAGTGGCAAGTCATTTGCTGTATTCAACTGCAGTGTGCAGCGTTATAGTCATTTAGTCCAGCTCCAATCAAGCAGTAGATTTTACTGGAGGCTACCTAGGGAACATGACAATTAAATAAATAAATATTCTCTTACAATCACACCAATTATTAAGTTCCAAGATCACTAAGAAATTGTGTTATGGATACTAAAAAACGGATAAACATACTTAATTACCTTTTTTTTTGTAAATACATACTTAATATACATAAGAAATCACCCAGACCAGAACAAATATTCATGTTCATGCACAAAAAGATTTGTCCTGTGTGGTAATCGAACCCACAAACTCTGGAGTGCAGTGCAGATATACTGACCTCCACGTCATAGCGGTCGTCAAATCAACACGAAAAATTACAATTTACGATAATATTAAATGTTCTTACACTTTTGGACATTGTCGAAGAACTTCTTTTACTTCTTTTGACGACTGATATGGCGTGGAGGTCTGTAACCAACAAATCTTTGTGTGCATGAACATGAATATTTGTTCTGGTCTGGGTGTTTTCCTATATTAAGTATGTATTAACAAAAAAAAAAGTATATAAGTGTTTATCCGTTGTTTAGTATCCATAACACAAATTCTTAATGATACTTATCTTGGAACTAAATAATTGGTGTAATTGTCAGAAAATATTTATTTATTTATGTCTAAAAATCCACTATATTTACACACTAGAATTGACATTAGATTTAGAAAATAAAACATTGCCTTGTTGGTTTTTTTTCAGCGTTTACATTAAAGAATCCCTTCTTAAAGTTGCAATTACCGTTAAAATGTAATTTTAAGGTAATTTTAGGGTATTATATTTTCTGAATTTGTCGACTCCCAACCCGGCCGTCAATGTAGAAATTATGTCTTCACACTTCCATTTCTTTAAAATATTCTATTCAGTGGTATATTTCAGCGTCTTCAAATTTATAGGGACTTATTTAGTACACTTATCACACACGACAGAAAAAAAAGCTGTGACAATCATTCAAATTCTCAATTGAATAAAACGTTACAAGCAAGACGTTTCTAAAAATAGCCTGGATTTAACTTTAAATCTACAATGATTAACGTTAACCAATCTAACCTCTTATCAATAATAACTGTTATAACCTTGCCTACGAACGCATTGGTTACATAACCCGTTTTCCTCTATGTATTCGCATCGTCTTGACATTAGCAATGGAGGCCAATAACCCCACTTTCACTAACCCCTCCCCTTCCTGTGACGTAACGGAAATGGCGGATGTCTGTGACGTAGTATATGCGCACGCGCCGGTATAATTAAAACGGACTTGCGCTGTTTTTGCCGTGTGTACTGTATGTAGACTGGATTTGTTTTTATAGGATTTGTGTACGTGGTGGTATAGACGATGATAGGTTAACATGACCTTAGTTTTACTAATTTAATCAATTATAAAGTAAAGACTCTTTATTATCTGCAAATAACGTCGGTATACAAAAAAAGGTCTTAAAAGTACATATCAAAATCTTCACCTATCAATACTACTAACGGTTTCCTTGATTTTTTTAGGGTTCCATACCCAAATGGTAAAAAACGGGACCCTATTACTAAGACTCCTCTGTCCGTCCGTCCGTCTGTCAATAGGCTGTATCTCATGAACCGTGATAGTCAAATAGTTGAAATTTGTATAGACGATGTATTTTTGTTGCCGCTATAACAACAAGTACTAACAAAGGGAATAATTTATTTAATCACAGGTGCTACTTCCATACCACTCATATGTAAATCTTTAACATTTTAATTCCTTATCTTATTACTTTTAGTCGCTCCAAACACCAATATTAACATGATCTTTCCTATTGCATGCAATCTACTTTAATTTGTCGTTTGAACGGCCCAGCATTCTGATCCATACAACATAAATAAAAAATTAATTTCTAACAATTACACCAATTATTTAGTCCCAAGATAAGTATCATTAAGAACTTGTGTTATGGATACTAAATTATAGATACTTAATGATATACATAGAAAACACCCAAGCCAGAAGAAATATTAATGTTTTAGCAAACAAAAATTTGTCCTGTGTGGAATCGAACGCACAACCTCAGGAGTAGAGTGCGGGTATACTCGCCACCACGCCATATCGGTGTCAAGAAGTTGTACAAACCCATGGGGTATTAGAGCGTCATATTATTGCCTTTTGTCAACGCTCACCGCCCTGACAGAACCGCACCTGTCATATTGACAAACAATTCAGAAGGTAAAAGCCTTCTAAAAAGTCTACTGCTTTCCTCGTACATTTATATCATCATAAGGGTCAAGGACCCTTTTATATAACCCCAATATCGACGCACGCGCACCATTGATATTCACCAATGGTAGTGCCTGCTTTCTCGGCTGGTCCCTTGACAAATAGCGCTTACTTTCTTTTATCTATTCCGTATAGTTTTATTATACGGTCCTGGTTGGAAAATCATACTTTCTCCGAGTGCTCATTATATTATAAGGTTGTTGAAACTATTTCAGGCATGCAGTCGTACAACTACTATATAAACATAATTGCCTGGGGTACCAGTTTCACCTGCCGGGGTTGCGGGAATGTTTAAAAGAGTTTCTGAGGCCCTGGAACATAACGGGTTCCAAAAGGAACATGAATAGTTATTGGTCAGTAAAAGTCTGACATACCCTTCCGCTTCACCCACAGCGGAAAACACCCATTTGACGATAGTACATGGTTAAAGATCTTCAGTTTCAGCTTATGCTCGGCCTGATGGAATGTCTATCTAAAATAGTATATATCTATCTATGTAGTTAAATTACCAAATAGATCATACAACTCATACATAATAAGGCAGAATCCCCTCAGGGTGAAAGTAAGGTCGCTGACCGTGCGCGGCGAATGTCAATGCGATGTGAGCGTGTGCGCAGGAAATTGGGTTACGCAACGCATGCGCGTGCGC
Organism: Musotima nitidalis; assembly: GCA_949126915.1. Classification (NCBI taxonomy): domain Eukaryota; kingdom Metazoa; phylum Arthropoda; class Insecta; order Lepidoptera; family Crambidae; genus Musotima; species Musotima nitidalis. The sequence continues at coordinate 8,923,858 of OX421439.1, read as the reverse complement.
CGGTGGAAGTGAACTTTACGCGCTATTCGTTTTCCGTCCGATTTTTTATTCTGAGGGGGTATATTTGCCTATATCTTTTCTATTCTGGTCTAGGTATTTTAAGGGGTTAATGAGTTATTTACTATCTAAAATGCTGAATTACTTGAGCTCAATTAATGAAACAATGCAGCATTTCAGACAACAACCAGCTGATTATCCCCCATCCCAAATACCAGTTTTACTTAACTTAAACTTGGGGGGTGGAAATCAGTAGTGACATGTGTCATCAGGGAACTATAAAGCTTGGGTACAGGATGCTGTTTGGTATTTGTCTAAAATAATTTCACCCCGTCTCATCTCACGGGGAATCGTTGAAGTCGAAGAAGAGAAATCCTACCGGATGATGGGCAGCAGCGTCATTCCGCATACTGGCTGAATCTGCGATCACCAACCCACCTGCCAAACGTAGTGATTATGGGAAAATTCAGCAGTGGACTTTATAAGGCTGATGTGTGCATACCTACTGCTTTAGAAGAACACCAGCAGCCTGGGATGGCCCTCTCTGCTCTGCGCATCCATCGAGGATTACTGTTCGAGGTTTTATTTTAACAAAAAGGCGAATCTGTTGACTTAACAGCTAGCTGCAAGATTCAAGGATTGTGTTTTAATCATTTATTTCATATTTTGTACACAGTACAATACAATTAAATCCTTGATTACCCTTATCAACTTGTAAAGGGAGGTACTCATTAACATTTTGCAGCCAGGCGGTGGATATTTCCAAGAGATTGAAAAAAAAGGTGTATATAAATATTTTTTCTAACACTAAATTTCTAACACACAATAAACAGAATCGGATTGTCCCTTAAAATTTTTGCGCCGTTTTTTAACGACGTATGTTGTGGTGACTTTTCCCTGTTCTTTTAGGTAGATTCATCAGTACCATTAACTTCTCCAATCGGGTTCCTCGCCAATCGACATTTAACCTTCTGCATCAGGTTCATCTCAGATGCATCAGGTGAAACGTCGTCATCTACTATATTTATTGGAAAATTTTACCGCCCTATCGGTTGTCGGTTCTTCGAGCTTCGAGCTGATAGTCAAATGATATCTCTCTATTCTGATTACATACATACATACATACATACAATCACGTCTGCCGCAGTGAGCCCCACACTCCCTTATCGGTCCCACTTTGGCTGTGAGGCAGTGCTTAAAGGCATTTGTTACCAACATAAATTTCAAAAAAAATACTTACTTCGAAGATCTTGTTTCCTAGCCCCTATATATCTTGATTTTGATCAATTTACTTGAGTAAGCTTGAGCTTGGCTGAATTCCGAAGCGCTTGTGAACTTCTCTTAAATCTAGGTTTGCCTTTTTTCGAGCGGAATCCCGTTCTTCAACATCATTAAAACACTGACTGTTTTCTTTTTTATGTAAACTTCAATTACGCTAAAAGTGATTATGACACAAATACTTATGATTACCCAGCAGTATTGTACCACGTTAGTATTGACACAGAATATAAGCAAGTATTGGTGGAAGCAACATTCGGCATGAGTTAAACGGAGTGTGAAGTGTTTCCCACCTTCCTATTGCGTAAATGGGAAGTGGCGAGTGGTGTGCTTAGCGCGACACGCGGTCGCATGCCAGCTCTTTACCTGCTCATGTTATTATATGCGTGACAACAATTATATGTGAGTAACGTGTAATTTTTTAATTATTCTATGTTTTATGTTAAATCCTATTGCTACGGATGTTTGTTTTAATTTTTTTGTTACTAACTGTTGATTAACGTCTCACTGCTGGGCTCAAGCGCTCCATCTTTTACCAAGTCTTTAATTAACCTCACATGGAGTATTGCTATTTAATTACCAATAATTTAACAATTGAATGTATGTTTTATAATAAATCATTTTGTTGGGGATGTTTGTTTTAATGTTTATGTCATAGAAGCCTTTTTTTTTCGGATGGAAAATCATCAAATGACTGTCTTCGCTTTCAGACTTGTACTGACTAAAAACCATCCATGTTCCTTCTTTAGCCTGTAACACCAAAGCCGCGGTAACCCTTTCGAACAGTCCCGCAACCCTGGCAGGATGTCATAACGCCTCGAAGGTTTCAAGCGCGAAGTCTAACATCATATATATGTAAGCCGTAGCTGGAAACACTAGCGCGATTCAACTGAAGATAGTGCCATCTATTGACAGTATGCGGAATAATCTTTCCGACTTAAAAAACGTTCACAACTTAGACCAAGGGATTTAGGTTACACTCCAAGCGGACCGAGTTAGGATAAGCAGTGGCAGGTGTGTGGCGTCTCCCCCGACTTGTCTCCACCTTGTGGTGGTGGGGGGGCTGAGTACCTCCCAGTAGGGCGCAGGAGGCGCCAGGGAAAAGGTAACACCCAGAGATTGGCGACTCTGGGTGCCCTTAGTACTGACTACCGGGCCAGGAGGGCCCGTCAAGCAGCGCCAGGAGGGTCTTAGGCAGCGGGGGCAGGGGGCCCCTGCTGTCTAACCATGGACCCTTCGAGAAGTTGGCCACACACGCTATGGTCGCACAAGGAGGTAGAAGGGGCGCGTCCACTGCGTCTCTCTAAGGAGGTCCTCCCTGTTTTGGTCCGGGGGACGTTGGCTGCGGGCGGGGTGTCAGAGCTGCAACCCAGGTACTGGCACACCGTCTCTTTCTTAACAAGCGGCGGGCGTCGTCGGAAGATTTTTAGTGGGTATTACTTCTGGCGGTCGTGTCTGCCGGTGGTTGAGCCCCACACACCTCTCTCGGTCCCCTTTGGCCGGGAGACAGTGCGTAAATGCATTTTTTTACCGACGTAAGTCAAAAAAAAAAAAAGATGTGTGGCGTCCTGGTGATACATTTTTTTAAACGGCCGATAGATGATATTTTTTCATATATTCTGTGATGTATTCGTAGATAGCTGGGAATTAATCGAGGCAAAGTTGTCTTTTCGTGAATAAAATGTACTCTTTAGTTATATTTTAAATTTTATATGCTCTTCAAATTACTCACTGAGTTAGTTCTTGTAATTGGGATATTCCTGTGTAACTAATAAATGAATTGTATTGTATTGCGAAATATTATTTTGTAATTAACTACAAGCAGTATTAGCTGACATTATAAATAAATAAATATTCTCCTACAATCACACCAATTATTTAGTTCTAAGATAAGTATCATTGAGAACTTGTGTTATGGATACTAAATAACGGATAAACATACATAAATACTTTTTTATTGTACATACATACTTAAGATACATAGGAGAACACCCACACCAGAACAAATATTCATGTTTATGCACACAAAGATTTGTCTTGTGTGGGAATCGAACCCACGACCTCTCGAGTGAAGTGCAGGTATACTGACCTCCACGTCATATCGGTCGTCAAAGTAGGTTACGAAAGGAAAGTAGGATTATGTGAAATTCCACTAAACCGATAAATTCAGCTATACCGTGTGCAGCATCAAGACTTATTATGCCGTCACAGATACTTCATTTATACTTATTTAATTAAAATCCATACCTCACTGATAAATAATACCAAATCGTAAATGAAAGCCGGGTTTTGTCGTGGTGTTCTTATATCTAGACTGATTACCTTATAAGCTTAATTTATTTCATAAAAATTGAATATGTTGCGGTTTTAGTGAGAAATTTTGGTGAATCACATTTATTAGCAATTCGTGGGGATTATTATCGAAGGGTAAGTCGAGGATTGGAAAATCAACCACAAATTGTATCAGCTAATGTAATCTGTTTGTGATCCTAGCAAGACCAGGAATCTAAGACAACCTCACCTTTTTTTTTATCGTCGGTTAAAAAATGCTGTTTACGCACTGTCTCCCGGCGAATAGGCGGACCGGGAGGGGAGAGTGGGGCTCACTGCGGCAGACGCGACCACCGCAGTTCTACCCACTAAAAAACTTCCGATGACGCCCACCGCTGTTGAAAAAGGGGCGAGGCACCAATGCCTGGGTTTGTAGCTTCTGGCACACCTCACCTGCATGTGGTGCACCTACCGATCAATGGACGAGGCTCTGGCAAAAAGAAGAGGGCTTGAGTTCCTGAGGTGCTCATAGGAACCCATACGCCTCTTACTTACCTAAGTAATACTTATTATTAACTTATTAAACTTAGGTTTAAAGACATTTATTCTCGTAAAAACAATAAGTTCACTTATAATGAGATATATAATTATAATATTTCCTATGTATATTAAGTATGTATTTACAAAAAGAAAAGTATGTCAGTATGTTTATCCGTTGTTTATTATCCACAACACAAGTTCTTAATGATACTTATCTTGGAACTAAATCATTGGTGTAATTGTTAGAAAATATTTATTTCTTTTTAATTGTTGTATAATAAGGTAATAATAATAATTATACCTCTGGGCGTATTCAAACCCCCTTACTAATTTATAGTTTGGCATTAATAATATGCTGATTTAGTTTAGTTTTAAAAATACTTGTAAGTTGCAATCCCTCAAATAACAGTGATTTTTCCCGTATTTAGTTCTAGGCATAATGTAATCTATTTCAAATCAAATCAAAATTCATTTATTTAAGCTCAATAGAGCTCTTATAAATGTCATATTCGTATCGTATCTTATACATGCTTGATCGTAAAAGAACGGGCAAGAAAATCGTCAAGGTTGGTTTTCTCTCCCGTCAGTTACAATTAAAATACATAATATTAAAACAATTGTGTTCTGCAGTCACAAGATTTAAAAGAAAAGAAGACAAAACTAAATTTATTTAGACAAAATTTATTTATTAAATTGTGTTTAGTTGTTCTTAATTTTAGTTAGTATCGCATTTGTTGATATTGCTTACTTATATAAAATATTTTATTATAATTAACCGGAAACATTAAAGTTCGTATGTAGGCTGGGTTTTTCCGTGTTCGTTCTGAATCATCACGCTTTTGTTATGACTTGGCATATCTAGGATATGATGCGGTTTCAGTCCGCAAATCAGGTATGTCTTATTAATTGTTCTTAACGATCATTGTCAAGGGCAAGGAGAGTGTCAACTCTCAAGAACCATAATCGTCAGATTATGGTTCTGAAAAACCACTGACGCCACTGGTGTTGCGGGCGTTCATAGGCTGCGGTGGCTTTGCATCAGGTTGGCTGTTATCCAATGTATAGGGATCCTACTTACACCTTAGAATCCCAAACCAATCTTACCTGAAAGTGGGGCACCTGCGGACTAAAGTAAAGTAACGTTAAAGTTCCCGGTAAGCGACAATAGCCTCGCCATCTGTAACTAGCACAAACTAAAATAAGCGAAATGCAGATGTACCAGGAACAGTCGTGATAGTTTGAATGATAAAATTGGGCTGCCTCAGTGCCTCTTTAACCACACAAATAAAGGGTTCAGTGCAGCATGTCTTTTAGTTCTGATCCCCTTAATTATCCGTCATCTTCATCACATGCATATAAAACATAATTACCGTCATAAAAAAATAAAAAGAATTATAACAACAATAAAAACTAAAAGTAAAACCTTCGCAAAGTGTGCAAAAATATATTTGTATTTCTTCCTTATAAAGTACTAGCGACCCGCCCCAGCTTCGCACGGGTGGCATGCTAGTATGAATAGTTACCTTTACTACATAATGTCTATAAAGGCCGCCGCAACCATAACTTTTCGATTTATCGTAAGTTTATACGTTTGATATCTCGTAAAGTCCTGATCGAAATTACATGATATAAAAGACAAATTTAATCTATGTTTAATGTCCAAGCTTACTAACATGTTTATTTGGATAAGATTAAATGTTATACATACTTAAAAAGGCTTCGTAAATAAGCCATTATTGTTAGTAAAAAGTAAAAGATAAAAGTGGTTATTGTGAGTTATTCTTGAGAGATAGACATACACCATTGCGGACTTTTTTGTAGACTTCTGTTAGTTGTACAATATTGTAGCACATTATTTTAACCAAACTCGTAGGGTTTGTCCAGCGTTTGCAATATAAGCGCAAAAAGTGAGTTGATTTACGACATCACATTAGAAATCTCAAAAATTGACAATGTTTCACTACTATATTGTGCATGTAGAATACACATAAACCTTTCTTAAGAATTACTCTATCTATTAAAAAAACAGCATCAAAATCCGTTGCGTAGTTTCAAATATTTGAGCATACAAAGGGACAGAGAAAGCGACTTTGTTTTATACTATGTAGTGATAAGTAGACTGCACTACAGTAAGTCATTTAAAACATATGTAATTATATAAGCACAGGTCTGGGTTATGTAAGGTGAAAATGGCGAGGAAATGGCTTACGTAAGCGGGCCTTGAACCTGCGCATGCGCCGCGCTGACATGCCAATTATCGCACAGGAAACGTGGACTTCCTAGGTTACGCCATGAGTGCTTTGGGTATTAAAAAATGTCACTGGTGGAGTGATTCCGCGTTCGCTTACAAGGAAGAAAAGAGTTTCTGTACCTAAATTTCCTTTTTCAACATACATTTGACGACCAATATGGCGTGGAGGTCAGAATACCCGCACTTCACTCCAGAGGTCGTGGGTTCGATTCCCACTCAGGAAAAATCTTTGTGTGCATGAACATGAATATTTGTTCTGGTTTGAGTGTTTTCCTGTGTATTTTAAGTATGTATTTACAAAATAAAAGGAAGGTATAATTATGTTTAATCTTTAGTATTTTAGAAGTATAATTATGTTATAGTATGATACTTACCATGGAACAAAATAAATGGTGTGATTTTAAGAGAATATTTATTTTATTTATATAATCACGCTTGTTTTTTTTGAATGTGCAGGCAGAGGGATCTGAAACGCCCCAATTTTGCCTATTGTAGCCAAATTAAAGTTGGTCTCACGTAAAAGGTGGCGAGCCTATTGCCGCTTAACGCATACCTTCTTATGTTCGCCAAAGCCTTTTCTGATGATTTTCTGATGAACGGTGACATAACAAAGGGAATTTTGAACCTAAACTAAAATAGAGTGTCAAAATAAGGACAAGACCAAGACCTTAGAAGCCCAAGCCAACCTCATCTGCAAGTGGCTACCCATCAACGGACGAAAATCTGGCGAACATAAAAGTTTCCGGTAAGCGGCAATAGGCCCGTCACCTATTACCTGGGATCAACAATATAATTGGCGAAATGTGGGCGTATTATATGCCTCTGCCTACCCCGTTGGGAAAATAGGTGTGATTGTATGTAAATATATTGCTTGATTGCTTGCTACGTCCACTTATACTCGCAGTGCCATAATTAAACTATATAATGGCACTATAGTGAAAAATCAGTATAAACAGTAGTAGCGATATTAAATGCCTACGTTCAGTTCAAGGCCCGAGAAGTTACGTAAAGGCTTTCACCTTACGTCAGCCGTGCGCCTGCGCAGGCCAGGTGAACGAACCCCAGGTAACCTTGCTCGCGGCTACGCGTCCTTTTGCCAACTTTGACATGTGGCTTAGATAAGGGCATGTCGAAATTAGTTTGGAGATTGATGATCTTCAGGTTGCCATTTACGGTCACCAAGTCGAGGAATTTGACTTCAATTGGACTGGATGTGATCATCCTTAATTGACCAAGAGTGTGTAGTTTCAAGATGCATGTTTACTTACAATTTGTTTAGAATATTTACTATTTTGATTCGACAGAAAAAGTACATTTAAGGCTTTGCATTCATGGTCAATAGCAGCCATTCATTCCGCTTCAGCATACATACCTACACATAAAGCGAGCAGTACTTTATTTTTTTTCTCTTAGTCTTTCTATTGTTATGAGTGTTTTTTATTAATTGTAACTTTGATTTTGTTGATTTTAAATGCATATGTGTCCTTTGTTGCAAAAAATATTTTATCTATCATTTAAAGATAAATTCATCGAGGGACGGTCGGTCGGAAGTTACTACACATTAGCACCAAGTCACCACCAGTAAATGTAGGAAAGCAGTTCCCAGTCGCTCTCTCGCTGCTGACCATCATGCGAATATGGTCGACAGCGGGACGGCGTGGGAGGCGATGACTTCCTGCGATGAGCGGGACAGGGAGCCCAATTCGCTCTCTCTCCGGCTACGCCGTTGGCGCAGCGGGCGGGCCAGGAGGGCCCGTCCAGCAGCGCCAGGGGGTCTTAGGCGGTGGGGGCAGGGGGCCCCTACTAAAAATAATCGGCCTCATACGCCGGTGGTCCCATAAGGAGGTAGGGGGGCGCGACACACTGCGCCTATCTGACGAGGTTTTCCCAGTTCTGATGCGGGGGACGTCGCGTCTGCCGCAGTGAGCCCTACACGGGGAGTGTGGGTCCCCCTTTGGCCGGGAGGCAGTGCGTCAAGTTTGTTTCCGATGTAAAAAAAAAGATAAAAGAAAGTGGACCTCGGGCCCGTAAGGGATAACGCTAATATGAAGAATGAGTAGCATTTTATCCCAATCATCATTTCAGCCCATATACGTCCCACTACTGACCACGAGCCTCCTCTCACATATCAAGGTGTGAGGGTATTGGGTCATATTCCACCACGCTGACCCAGTGCGGATTGGTGGAGGCAGGTGTATGGCGTCCTGCTGTTAGAATTTATCAAGGCGCCCATTAGGCCTCTAACATGGCTTAACGACTACCACATTTGTACACACCACAGTCCCTCGTAATAGGTGGCGAGCCTATTGCCGCTTACCGGGAACTTTTACCGGGTTCGTTGATCGGCAGGTGACACTGGCGGGTGAGGTTGGGCTTCTAAGATGTAAGTAGGATCCCTGTACACGAACGTGTGTGAAAAATGGTATGATCGAGAAGGGGGTGAATGAGTCAATGACGATTGACCCAGTGCATATTGTCGACAGCAGGTGTGTGGCGATTCGCAGTTAGATTATATGAAACCACCCTACCAAGCCTTTAACATAGCTTCACAACTACTAAAAATAGTGATAACTGGGACCAACGGCTTAACATGCCTTCCAAAGCACGGAAACGCTAAATGGCCTCTGTGAACTCTGCTTTACATTGTTAATGTTTTCCAATCACCTAGCAATGCGAAGCTACGAGCATTTCGGATTATGGTGAAAGTACTAAAATAATATGATACTTCTAACGCCCACTGTACCAGAAAAATAAGACATTAGGTCAAGAGACAGTCATTTGAGGAAATAAGAACATTTTATACAATTTATCAATAACTCCTGTTTTCTACAAATCCATCACGGAAAACCGCAGATATATTACGATTTTGGGTATGTTTTTGTAATACACGTAATGCATAATTGTGTGATTCATAAACTGCAGTTATTAGTTCGTCTTACAAATACTTAGGTACTTTAATTGACTCGTCTTGGGTTCAAACCCAAAGCGCACCTATGACTTTTCGAAGTTATGTGCGTAATTATCGCTTGTTCCGTACCTCGGAAAGCACTTTAAGCCGTTGGTCCCGCATGTCATGAACTTCTATTGCAGTCGTTATTAGGAAGTCAGTGCCTTCTAACATCCTGACAGCTGGTTTAACCATAGAATGATGTTTCCTTCTGGGTTGCGGAGGTCAGACGGCAGTCGCTCCATGTAATAACTGAAATTCAGCCAAATCTGGTTAAACCAGTGAGCAGACCCAGGGCCTTAAGCTTAAGTCTAGGGCAACCGGGATAATGCTAGGATATGATGAGGGTGAGATTACTAAGTTTTTATGGTGTGGCTTTTATTATACATATGAAACATTGGAAATTATGTTCCCATAAATTCTATGTATATTAAGTATGTACATATTAACAAAATAAAAAGTATTTCTATATGTTTATCCGTTGTTTAATATCCTAGCAACACAAGTTCTTAATGATGCTTAGATTCTATTGGGGGTATTTGCCCATAATCACTACACTGGGCAGGCGGGTTGGTGTTCGCTTCTTCGTAGACGACTCTCCGTGAGACCCCCTCATCACTTGTCACATCTATTTCAGGACGATACCACACGGCAGATAATAAAAGCTAATATGCTACCAAAAAATTGGCCATTCGGTACAATATTAGGAAATGTGACGTTCGTGAATGATCTTTCTTCATCTTTATCACAGATACTAAGAAGTAATTACAGATGGATTGTAATGAAATGATAAATATAAACATTACGTCAGCTCAGTTGGCGACCTTCCTATAGTTATGCGTCGCAGAGAGCGCATACGCAAACACTGTCTAGGATCTCACTCTAAATACAGTTGCGGACGATGACTCAACACGTATTGATTTCTAGACAACATTATAGTTATAAAACTCTGTTTTCATTTTATAAACGTCTCATTACTGAGCGGCGATATCACAATGGCAAAACCTATAGACTTCAAATTCAGATGGTCCCGGGTTCAAACCCTGGTCATAAGTGCTCGACTCTGGGTGCCCTTAGTACCAGGGGGGGAGGGGGGAACTAAGAGGGCGCAGAGGGCGGCCAAGAGGGCCCGCCAAACAGTGTCATGAGGGTCTTAGGCAGGCATTGTCAGTGGGCCCCTGAGAAAAAAAAACTAGAAAAAATCCAACACGTACACAATATAAGAACCGATTATGTAATGTAATATGTAATACTGCTTTAGTAAAAAAAAGTTTCTTTGGCACTGCTTCACAAATTTTTAACAAAATACCTAATGTAATGCATGACCTTGCATGAATTTAAAAAATCTTTAATTAAAATACTACTTGAAAAATGTTATTACCAAGTAGATGAGTTCCTAGATGATATGACTTTACTGTAATTTTAATTATAATACATTATTAGTCTAATATTCTTTGTTAATGTTTGTATGTCTCAACGACAAAACATAGCGCACATATTTAGTATGCAACACCTTAATGTAAAATACCTATGTTTAACAAATTAATAAATTCTATTCTATTCTATTCTATTCTATTGTTTTAATTGAATACTGAACTCATTGACAATTATACTACTAAATGATGTTTATTATTATTATTACTGAACGCTGCAGAAAATGCAGTGCGGGTGGCTGAGCACTGGCCTTCACCGAAGACATTATTCTACCTATGTATTACTTTTCATCATCATCACTAGTTCAAAAAAGTTAACTGCTGAACATTGGCCTCTCCCATTTAAGTCGAATGTGACCGATTGCAGGACTGCATCCAACGTCATCCAGCAATCTTCATCAGGTCGGCCGTACATCTTGGTGGATCTCACACGCTACGTTTCCGATAACAGGGTCTCCATTCTAGAACTTTTCGGCCCCACTTTATATGAAATACTTAGTTAATTAAATTTGTGATAACATTATCTTTGGCGACTTAAATCTAAACTAATAAAAAAAATTAGTATAACCCGCTAAATTTCTAACTAATTTCAATGCCATTATCAAAACGCTACCACAAGTTGCCTATAAAAATTCCTCAACCAAAAACTGGGTCGATGAACTCGGCACATCGACCTTTCATGTTATCTAACATTATTTTACCGAACCGTATCCGGTCGGAAAGCGCAAACATTTGCAGTTTCACCGCAGAGATGGCGCGCGCGACGCATTCGCGGGCGTGCGCGAAAGTGACTGCCGGGCATGCGCGTGCGACGCATCGTTAAAATCGGAAGTTTGAGCTTGACGGATGCAAAGGTTTTGTTTGCGTATTATAGAAATTTGTTAATGAGGTATTTTTTTATTTAATAGTACTTTAACCACATAAATTACAGCCATTCACTATAAGAAATAAAAACACACTCAAGAAAATACAAAAAAAAAACAAACGAAGTAAGTAAAAAAATTAACAAAATGAAATAACACAGAATTACCTATCTTGAATCATTTAATCGAGTTCTGAAAAATGGCATACGAATTAGACAACCATCATCAGCTCAGTCTATCAATGCCCCACCTGCCACCATCTAAGGAGACCGAGCCAACCTCACGTGGTGCACCCGCTGATCAACAGACGAGGCTCTCGAGACGAGAATGCGAACGTAACAGATCCCGGTAAGCGGCAATAGGCCCGCCGTCTATTACGTAGTGTACTAACAAAATTGGCGAAGTGTGAGTGTATAATATGCCTCTGCCTACCATTTTGTGGAAACAAGCGTGAATGTTTGTATGTTGTACTCCTTAGAATCTTGCTGGTTTTTGTGTGACTTGAATGTAAAGCGCTCTTAAATCTCTCAGACGGATTACCGTTTCTGTGGCATTTAATATCGAGGATTATCGTGTTCAAAACTCATGTTCCTGGTAATCACTCTTTGTTGGTCGTTAAGCCAAGTTAATTATATAAATTCGCTAGTATGGGTGCTTGGGCTACTTCCTATATCTTAGGAGTCAAGCCAATCTCACCTGCAAGTGGTGCACCAACCGATCAACGGACGAGGCTATGGCGAAAATAAACGTTCCCAACAAGCGGCCATAAGCTATCAACATAATTGGCGAAGTATGGGCATATATAATGCCTACCCATTCGGGGACAAAGACGTGAATAGTTATGTATGATATTTGGGAAAATAAATGGAAAATAATTTATACACTAGCAGTAAGTATGGTTTCTTTGTAAACCTATTGAACAATACTTGAAACCTTTGCGTCACTGTAGGTCATTACTCATTACCCGTTGACGACTCGTTGACGGGTCAACGACTGCGTTTGGGTACATACGCTATTAACATACCTCTCTGAAATACAGCATCATCAGCCGTCTGTGGTGACGTAAACTCAAGATCACGAACCAAGTGAATGACATTCGAGATCTTAAGTGCTATATCTTCTTAGACTTTTAACGTGGCGTCTTCTAGCTCTGAACCTGCATTTATGCTATCTACCCTATTCCATAGGGTTTATTAATTAATTAATTTACTTTTATTTTGTTTGTTTAGAAAATATTTATTTGTTTTCATAACATATAAAAGTTTAAATTTTACATTTAATTCCTTACTTTTCTCACACCGCGTTATTAGTCCCTAACTGAGCGTGATGCTGTTATCGGTACATAATGAGAAAGAAAAATTGTTAAATTATTATTTTTACAATCTTACAATCATCATTTTAGCATTTTCTCGGTCACTCACTGACCTCACCAGATTTGGCTGAATTTCAAAAATTACATGAGTCTGCCGTCTGATCTTCGCTACCCAGAAAAAAAAACCACTCTATGGTTAAACCATCTGCCAGGATATCAGAAGACACTCACTTCCTAATAATGACTGCCATTGATGTTCATGACAGCCGGGACCGACGGCATAATGTGCTTTCCAAAACACAACATTTACGCACATAACCTGATGTAGAAGTCTATTTGGCTCGCCACCAGGCTATATTTATTTATTTTATTTATTTATTAGTCACACAAAACAGAGATACAGTAAGGACACAATTATGTTACATGCTAAATTCTATAAGTAGGCTGTATCTCCACTAACATGTGTGAACAGCATGACTGGTCTATGTGGAACGTCACAAATCGCGAGAAGTAGAAAAATAATTTTAAAAACTAAAAATATTTTTGACACTTGACACTGGCAAATTTTAAATTGCCAATTGGGGAGGAAAAAAAAAAAAAAAAAAAAAACTAAAAATAAGTACAACAAATACAAAATGAATTAATTACAAATACAAAAATAAAAAACACATACAATTCCCAAACAAATGCACGTAGTGTAAAGTGAAATTATAAATTTATATATCTATAGCGCTTGTAGCTCTGCGGTGCTCGGTGGTCGGAAACGATCGCCGAAGTACAGCAGAGTTTATAGAGGTCAGTCCTTGGATGGGTGACCGTTTGTGTGGCATTTGATATCAAGCGCTTCCGTGCTTCGGAAGGCCCGTTAAGCCGTTGGTCCCGGTTATCACTAAATGTGGTAGTCGTTAAGCCATCTTAGAGGCCTAATGGGCAGCTTGAAAAATTCTAACAGCAGGACGCCACACACCTGCCTCCGCCAATCCGCACTGGGTCAGCGTGGTGGAGTATGACCCAATACCCTCACACCTTGATATGTGAGAAGAGGCTCGTGCTCAGTAGTGGGACGTTAATGGGTTGTGATGATGATATCTATAGCAGCTCATGTAGCAAGATGCCTACCCCAAATGAGATATAATTACGAGTGTCAGAATATGTATCTAGAAGCTTATCAGTCACGAGTCGCTGTCTGTTAAATAAAATAAAACAATATTATTTCAATAAAGATTTTTTTGCAACAGTTCAAGCTAAGTGACGTTTAAAACTCACAAGACATATAAGATAAGAGTTACGTCAACACACACAAGCAGATATTATTTTATTAATAGTTAATCTTTTCTTGTTTACTTAACGATGACGAGACCTAGGTATAAGATATGCTAATATAATAATAAATAAGGAGTTCTTGTTATTGTCTCCAACTTAAAACCTGTATGTGGTCCGGGGGGTTGTCAGAGGGGACATGATCCAAAGGCTCAAAGACTTCCTAGTAGAAAAATGTTTTTATCACTTATGTGAATACTTATCTAATTGATATAGTAACTTTTAATTACTATAATTATTATATTTAATGTGGTTTGATTTTAATTCTTACTATATTTTGGTTGTAATTTTTGTTTTTCATATTGTGTGTAATTTTAATTTGTAATGTAGTATTTAATGATAATAATTTCAACTATTTTATAATGTTTTTTGCAATACCCTTGCAGGGTTCATGTTTTAGAACCATTATTTATATGTAACATTAAGATCTTATGTACGACATGATGCAAATAAAGAACTATAAACACTATCAAAACCGTACATTTCTCTTTGAAAAATCTGCCAATAATTTACAAAAACTAAATTCTTTTTAATAATGGCTTCGTGCGTTTAGCACATCTGGCAAAATAGTCAAGTAACAGACATATCAAAAATACACAAATAATAGTAAATGAGAATGAGTGGTTATAAAGCTGATAAATGGTTAATAAGATGCCCGCCCCTAAACCCCTTGAGTCCCCAGTAAAGATATGGGACTGTACTGAGATCTCACATGGACTTCTTGAGAGAATTTGAAAAGTTTATTGCACTGTTTTGTTTCATTTACCAACACTTATGTACGTTAACAAACACTTAACGGCTAAAAATCCACCGTTAGTATACATTAATGTTCGAAATATCACAAATATTAGAAAATAACACAAAACTGCAGACAAGACGCTTCACTTTCCCGCCAAGAAGTCCAAGAAATCTTTGTGTTAAAAGTAAACTATGCTGAATTATGTTGATGCATAGTAAATACATAGTTGTAGTCTGCAAACCTCAACTAGGATTTATGATTGTTTATGCGTCACACAAGTTTAAGTACAAAATATGACTAGTATCTTTCTATAACCTTGGACATACAATTTAATTTTCTCAGTTTCAATCATGTGATTGAAAACGCTCGGTGATGTTACTGATCCCAACACGTCACAAATACAATAGCTGTAGAGATGTAAAGTAATTTTCTTGATCTTAGTCACCTTCTCTTACCAACCAATGACACGATTTCGAAACCTATTTATACCGAACTAGTAAATCATTTACATTTACAAAAATGCATAGATATTGTTTAATTATTAACAATAATTTTTTTAAGGCATTCATGAAATAAATGTAATTACACCTGATTTCTATGATATAAAAGAAAACATAGCGCTTCAAGGACCAGCGCGTACGGTACCTAATTTTCAAAAAAACATTATTATTATTATTCATTTATTTCAAGTTCTACACTCATATTGTGTTAGTAAATAAATATATCTTAATCCTAGGTGTTAGTAATTAGATGTAGCGTACAACATTTATTTAAGTATACACAATCTACGCGGTCCGCGATCATCTTCAGGAGACAGTTGGAGCTCGCCCTGACTCTGCGCACGAGGGACGCCGGGCGCGTCAATCATGTGATTGCAAAACGTATTATGCGTACCCTTGGGTTGTGGAATGAGCTCTCTGGCGTGGGTTCCCCAAGAGCAGCATGGGGCTCTTCAAAAAGCGCGTGCAACGGGTTTTGAAGGTTCGAGGACGCGCGCTGGTTCATGAGCTGGAATGACCATCATCCATTAGGTGAGTCGCATGCTTGAGTGTCCAATCATCATCTTAGCCTATCGACTTTCCACAACTGAGCACGGTATTCATCTCACGAAACAAGATAAGGAGGATTCAATATCTTAATATACCTTTAGAAGGACGGAAGTGCTCAAGTCAAAAGTCAAGTCAAGTCAAAAATTATTTATTTCATAAACTATTAGTTAGTACTTGAAACGTCAAAATTAAATAAAAATATAAAAAAAAACAATTGAAATATTATTACATTGAAATCACGAAGCTTGGATTCACTTATATGCAACAAAACATTTGAAAAACAAAAAATAATTAAGTGTAAGTGAATCTAAGTTCTAACTCCCAGTTCCGAGCCACCGCTCTGTAAGTAAAACTGGCAAGAAACTGACAGGCTATGCTCTTTTAAATTTATCCATTGGTTTGGTACTTGAATTACACTCTGATTGAACTCTAAGTAACGACCTCTGCGTACTCTGCTTTTCTTTTAGGATAATTTCCGACCATGTTGTGGTACACATTTAAAAAGGAACTGTTTAACGCCCAGCTTATCTCCAAGTTTAGCGTATACATACAGTGAATATTATATTTCATCATATCCTAGCATTATCCCGGTTGCCCTATACTTAAGTTTAGGGCCCAGGGTCTGCTTACTGGTTTAATTAAATTATGGCTGAATTTCAGTCATTACATGGAGCGACCGCCGTCTGACCTCCGCAACTTTTATTCTCTGGTTAAACCAGCGGTCAGGATGTCCCTCCCGGATAGGTCTCCACCTTGGCGTAGTGGGGGGGCTGAGTAGCTTCCGGAGGCCGGGAAAAGGTAAGTCCCTTACTGACTACTGGGGGGGAAACTAGGACGGACCAGTGGAGGGCGCAGCGGGCGGGCCAAGAGGCTGTCATATTATTCTTTGTATGGTCTTGGAGATAACATACAAGGTTAAGGTAACATTAAGTCAATAATGAATTGTACTTAGCAAGGACATAGAAATGTCATTTATCATTAAGTGAGATGTTTGTTTATTGCTAAGTTTTGATATGGTATAGTTAAGTATTTAATTTATATACAGAGTGAATTATTAATTAAGTTTTTGAGTTATGTAAATATATACACGCTATGGTCGCACGGGGAGGTAGGAGGGGCGCGTCCACTGCCTCCCCTTTGCGCCTCTTTGAGGAGGTCCCCCCGGTTTTTTTCCGGGGGACGTTAGCCGCAGGCGGGGTGTCAGACGCTGCAACCCAGGTACTGGCCCCCGCCTTTTTTCTCAACAAGCGGCGGGCGTCGTCGGAATATTTTTAGTGGGTATTACTGCTGGCAGTCGCGTCTGCTGGTGGTTTGTCTCACACCCTCTTTTGGTCCCCCTTTGGCTGGAAGGCAGTGCGTAAATGCATTTTGTTACCGACGTAAAACAAATAAAAAGCTGTCAGGATATTAGAAGCCACTAACTGCCTTAGATGTTCATGACAGCCGGGACCAACGACTTAACGTGCTTTCCGGGGCATGGAGCAAGCGATCATTACGCACACAATAGCAAAAATTATATTTAAATACATAAAGTACCTATGTATTATATAAGTTACGTAAACGCACAGAGGCAGGTTCACTTCCCCCAGTCCAAGGTTCAAGGCCCGTTAATAACCGCGTGGTTACGTGATCTCACTTCCTCGCTTTGGTTTACTAGGAATTAGTAATTACAATCACTAATACGTTACTATCACTAGGAAAGTGTTATATAACTTTGTTCCTTACACTTAAATAATGTATGTGCTATTAGTATAAACTAATGGGAATTATTTACTTTCGCAGTGATTATATTATTAGTTGTAGATCTAAAAGTTAAATAAAGACAGTTCTCGAGTTGAATTATATGTGGGATAGTTTTATATTGTGTGGTTCCGGCCTGGAATAGTGTCCCCCCCCTCTCATGTCACAGGGAGTCTTAAGACGAAGAGAAATCATAACGATAACAGGTAGCATCTGAGATAAGTTTCTTGAGGCATTCTTCTCGTTGCCAGACTGATTGACTAACGGACAATCCTCTCCCCCTTTAGAATCACGACAGGCTGCCTGACAGATCCCCCCTATAAGAGCAACCGACAGACTGACAAATCTTGAGAAAGAATCCACAACAGACAGATAAACTGACAAACCTTGACAAAGAATCTATTAGCTTTTATTTTTTGATTTTGGTACCGCTCAAATCTCTTTCATTGTTGTTAGGAAAAAAAGTTACGGAATTTTCATTTTGTGTATAAAAATTTGACGAATCTAAATGATCCTATTGATCTTAAAGACAGTGAAGTATTTTTTTAAAATTTTTATTTTGCACCGTCTTCTTGCGTACTGGCTTGAACTGTGGTCACCAACCAGCCTGCCCAGTGTGGTGTAAAGGGGCCACAATTCTTCCCTAATCCTTCCTTCCTTACTATATATAATATTATAAATGCGAAAGTAACTCTGTCTGTCTGTCTGTCTGTCTGTCTGTTACTCTTTCACGCCAAAACTACTGAACAGATTTTAATGAAATTTGGTATACAGATGGTCTAGACCCTGAGAAAAAACATAGGCTACTTTTTATTGCGAAAAGGGGGTTGTAAGGGGTTAAAAAGGGGGATGAAAAGTTGTATGGGATTTCTTAATTTAAAAATATAAAACCATGAAAGTTCATATTTTAAGAAATAATTAAACATATGTTCTAGCGTTTTTGAAATTTCAGCCTGTGAGGGGATGAAATAGGGGTTGAAAGTTTGTGTGAAGTTCGTCATTTTTTAAAGAAATAATTAAACATATGTTCTAGCGTTTTTGAAATTTCAGCCTGTGAGGGGATGAAATAGGGGTTGAAAGTTTGTGTGAAGTTCGTCATTTTTTAAAGATAAAAAAATTACATTTTGTGTTTAGGCACTAAATTATAAACAAAAATCGTTTGTTTTAGCATTTTAAATTTTTTACCAGTGTAGGGGTGAAATAGGGGTTGAAAGTTTTTATGGGTGTTAGTCATTCGTGCGCACGAATCTAACTATACCTAGACGTCGTTGTCGGACGCATACGATTAGAGAAATTTGCGCTACAGAGAATTACATTTTTCGATCCAGTAAAATTATTTTATTGTTTCGTATATTTTTTTTAGCAAGTATTTTTTATTAGTTAGGTCCTGTAAATTAATTTTGTGCATATACTTAATATTTCGGAATCGTTTAGTTCATAGTAAGGTAAGATAGTTTCCGTTATTTTAAAAAAATCTGATTCTAGGTACTTTCTGCCTCTCAATGGAATACATAGGTACTTTATACCTACTGTTAACAATTTTTTTAAAAATATATTTGTAGTAGGTATACTAATGATTCTTATTAATTAATTAAAAATGCTACCCAAAAATACTATACCACGCGGACGAAGTCGCGGGTAACAGCTAGTAGAATATAATCCGTTGGGGAGGACAATGTTTAGCAGTGCATTTTATAAGGTGGATATACTAGATAGACAGATAAAAAATTCTTTATTGTACACCAAATTAAATTAAAACAAGAAAACAATTACAAAAGAAAAGAGATATAATCGGCGGCTTTACCGCTTACAGCGATTTCTTCCATCCAAACTTAGGATGGTAAGTGATTAAAATGAAAAGAAAACCGGGGGTGTAAAAAAGAATAACAAACGCCTGTTTCCCCGAAGGGGTAGACAAAGGCATATTATACGCCCATACTTCGCCAAATATATAGTTGGTCCCACGTGATAGGTGGCGAGCCTATTGCCGCTTACCTTACATAATTATATTTTCATAGACAACCAGAAAATGACTGAAATCTGTGAAATTTGCTCTACTTCGGTTACCTTTTCCGACCATGAAGTACGGCGAAGCTACGAGCGCATAAGTTACCAACTTATTGCATAAATATTATGACAAATATTTATTTTTGACAGCGTCCATCTTGCAACAAAACTAATTCCGAAATATCTACTTTTAGATAGAAGCCTTTGAAAGAATTACATAATTCAGAAGGGGAACAAAAGCATTGGTAGATATTACCCAATGACATTAAGTAGTATTCGCAGTATTAAGTTCCTATAAAGCTGTATACGTCACTAATATTTTTTCCAAGAACGTGATGTAAATGAGTCATTCGCGTAGATTTTGCGCGCGTAATGAAATCTTTACGATGTAAAGGAAAATTGGTGACGTCATTATATGATTCTTTCTTTCTTTCTTTATTTTAAATAATAGCTTCGTGCGTCTAGCACGTTTAGCCAGTGTCAAGTAAGTGATATATTAATAATATATAATTCATGGTAAATGAGATACCCTCCCATGAGTCCTCAGTAAAGATGTGGGACTATACTGAGATCTCACATGGACTCCTTGAGAGAAAATTTGAAAAGTGATGATGCACTGTTTTGTTTGATTTACCAACACTCATGTATGTTCACAACCACTTAACTGTTAATAATCCACCGTTATTACACAATAATCTTAGAAATATCACAAATTTTAGAAAATAAAACAAAACTGCAGACATGACGCTTCACTTTCCCGCCAAGAAGTCCCATTTTATGATTACCAGTGACCTTACCGTAATTTTTTTTGAATTTGCTACTAGTGTTACCTCCTATCTTTGCTTCGGTTTGTTCTTTTTTTTTATTTCTTTACAAGTTTTTGATCAAATAAAATACTAATTAATAGTCATGTTTTTCCTTAACTTATTAATATTATCTTGTTGATTTATTGGGTACACCTACATCTTCTATGTTTTGTAGTTACTTAATAAATACGTAATATAAATGTTATGTAAATACATTATATCACGCCTGTACTATAAGAATAAATATAATCAACTTATTGATTTTATGAGAATAAATGTCTGTAAACCTAGATTTTAATGCCATCCATAAATAGGACCTAACAATCGTATGTTCTAATACTACCGATGAACAATCAGACAGTAACCAACTGAAATAAAATTTGATATTGATACGACAACTCAATCTATGCGTCATACAAATACACATCAAAGAAATGCGGAGAAAGCATGACTCACTGCCAAATACTGCTAAGTGTTGAGTCGGGCCTTTTCTGAATGACTCACTCTTCCCCTAAAGCCTGTCGTGTATGAGTCAGTATATTATACTTATTTATTAAGACAACCAATAAGATAAATACTTTTACAAACAAATAATTACGCAACAATAACGTTACAGGTTGAGTGTCGTCTTAATTTAAGATATGTAAACAATTTTGAAGCGCTCGTAGCTTCGCGGTGCCCGATGACGGAAACGATCACTGAAATGAAGCTAGAGTTTACAGAGGTCAGTCGTTGGATGGGTGACCATTTGTGTCGCACTTGATATCGAGCGCTTCTGTGCTTCGGAAGGCACGTTAAGATGTTGTGCCGGTTATCACTAAATGTGGTAGTCGTTAACCAATGTTAGAGGCCTAATTAGGAGGCCTAAAAAAACTAACAGTAGGTAGTACGCCATACATTTGCCTTCGCCAACCCGCACTGGGTCTGCGTGGTGGAGTATGACCCAATACCCTCGCACCCTGATATGTGAGAGGAGGCTCGTGCTCAGTAGTGGGACGGTAATGGGTTGAGATGATGAAACAATTTTGTTATGTAAAAATAAATTTGTCTAAATTGTAAATATAATAATTTTCTGCAACATTTCACACAGTATTATCTATATATATAAAAGAAAGTCGTGTTAGTTACTGCACTTATAACTCAAGAACGGCAGAACAGATTTGGATGAAAATTGGTAGGGAGGTAGCTTAGAGCCAGGAGGCGGACATAGGATACTTTTTATCCCGTTCGACAGCGTTCCCGTGTGACTTGACATGAAACGTCAGTCACTATAAAACGTGATATAACAAAAAAGAATCAGATTTGGAATAACAAAACGCAAATGACAGCTAAGTAATGACGTATGGATGACAATTTGATATTTGTAAGAAAAAATCAATATACAAACTATTTCTAACTTCTTGGCGGGAATGTAAATATGGGTTTTGAAATATTTTTTTAGGTGAATTGAAGTGAATTGAAGTGAAGTGAAGTTTAATTAATAATGCCGCGAACAAGACTATCGAATCTTTACCGATAAAGCCGTAATGCAAGAAGAATACGAAGTACTGGAAATGAAAGAACTGAAGACGAACAAGAAATTGCACGTGAACATCGCCGCAATAGTATGGCTCGACTTCGTGCTACTTAATAAATAATAATAAAACAAAAAAAATGGTTGCCTGTAAAGTCGTTTTTACGGGCGAAGATTTTACGTGACAACGTCTTTTTCTCGGTAGAATATTTATTGATATGAATATAATTAAATTGCACAATAGGAACAAGGAATTGAATGAAAATAAGAATTGCACAAATTTTAACTATAGAAATATATTTTGTTTACTAAAACATTGTACACTAGTGCTGCGCGCGCGGCAGACCGATCATAGTTGAGTGGGAGAGAGACGCAAGGCATTCGCCGGGCCTCTCTCTCGTTCGGTGACTCATCGTAACGTTACCGAGCGTTACACTTTTTCATAAGTGACTCCCAGCCGCAACCTAATTTAAGACGTTGTCACGTCAAAATGTCGTGTATCACAAAGTACTTAAGTGAAGAGCAAATTTGTACTAAAATACAGAAATAATAATGAATGATTAATGTAGGTATTTAATTTTTTTGTAATTTTTACAATAAAACAAAAACACAATCTGCTTATTTATTGCCATTAAGGCGGAACAAAGTTCGCCGGGTCAGCTCGTTAATATATAATTTAGATAATGGATAAGCAAAATATGTATTTACAAAAACTCTCTGAAACCTCTGATAATTAACAGATTTTTAGAAGTTTATTTCTGAATGTAAATTAGTATGTATGTTAAAAGAAGATAATAACTTAAGAAGCTGCTTTACTTAGCCCTCAACAATTTATATGCTCTTGTAGGGCGTCACATTCAGAACTATACTAACATAAATATAATAGTTTCATCCATCTATGTGACCATCTTATTTATCATGTAATGAGTCATACAATAAGTAAAATTTAAATAAATATTAACTTGCTTTAACAATACAAAAGTAAATAATAAATAAATAAATATTTTCTGACAAGTACACCAATTATTTAGTTCCAAAATAAGTATCATCAAAACTTGTGTTATGGATACTAAATAACGCATAAACATACTTAAATACTATTTTTTTGTAAATACATACTTAATATACATAGGAAAACGCTCGTAGCTCTGCGGTGCTCGGTGGTCGGAAACGATAACCGAAGTAAAGCAGAGTTTACAGAGGTCAGTCATTGGATGGGTGACCGTTTGTGTGGCATTTGATATCGAGCGCTTCCGTGCTTCGGAAGGCACGTTAAGCCGTTGGCCCCGGTTATCACTAAATGTGGTAGTCGTTAAGCCATGTTAGAGGCCTAATGGGCGGCTTGATAAATTCTAACAGCAGGACGCCATACACCTGCCTCCGCCAATCCGCACTGGGTCAGCGTGGTGGAGTATGACCCAATACCCTCGCACCTAGGTATGTGAGAGGAGGCTCGTGCTCAGTAGTGGAACGTTTATGGGCTGAGATGATGATGATACATAGGAAAACACCCAGACCAGAACAAATACTTATGTTCATGCACACAAAGATTTGTCCTCTGTGGGAATCGAACCCACGACTTATGGAGTGAAGTGTAGATAAACTGACCTCCACGCCATATCGGTCGTCAATGTACACAAAGATACAATTTCATTCACTAAGACTTGCATCAAAATCAAGTTTAAATTTAAGTGCTGTACTTGTAACCGTTATGTAAACAGCAATCAATGATTGAGAAGGTTTACTTAAGTTAAATGTAAAGATCTTTGAGCCATTTTATACTACGACCTTTTAACAAATAGCCTATCAGTACTATACTAAGTTACTTCGAACTATCTTTTTCATGCAAATTATAATTTATATTAAGTAAGAAATAAAACACTTATTGCAAATAAATTGGTACAAAGGTGAACTTGTCTCTAAAAAAGATCACTTCTGACAATCTCAAGGTAAGTCATGTGATTTTATACAAGTACAGATGGTATGAGCCAGTATGAGGTCTGCGAACGGTCGTGTTCTTCAGCGCTTTCTGGAGAAGGCCTATTGTTGAGCAGTGGACGGCATTTGGCTGATTAATTTATTGTACTACATTCAAGTAATCAATACGAGTAAAAAATATACTTTAAATATAATATTTGTAGTGATAATAAAGAGAGATATTATGGAACAATGTAACGTATTCGTTGTATAAAAAAATCGCCCAATCAACTTTAGTTTTCACTTAAGTAGTCCGAATAAGAACCGCAAATTTATCGGTTACAGTTAACCAATAATCGATTTCGTATTAAGGTTTTTGGGCTAAGTGTTTGGCTTTGTTTCCATATCATACAATAATGGATTGGATGGACATATAAACTAACATCTGCCCACTGCTTCGCTCGCGTGAGCAACAGCTTATCGTAACTAATAAAAATATTTAATTTAGTACAGCACATGAACCCTGCAAAGGCATAGCAATATAATAATAATAAGAAATAATAGGTTGGGGAAAAAGTCTTTTCGTATTTTTGTATGAAAAGTCAAGACATTTTTTTCAAAGTTTATTTACATTTTTTTACAAGATATATGTACCGTTTTGTTGAATAACTTTCTGCCATTTTGTGGGCAGAGACATTATCCCGTTACTGTAGAAACTTTGGGACTTCTGATCAAAAAAACGGGACAAATAGTTTTGGCAGTCCTCTCTTGAGGTCAACCTTACAGAACCTAAAGAATTCTGCAGAGAACGAAACAGGTGAAAATCTGAAGGCGCAAGGTCAGGGCTATATGGTGGATGCACTAGGACCTCCCAGTCGAACTCTCTTAATTTTTGCTGAGTGGCTAAAGATGTGTGTGGTCTAGCGTTATCGTGATGAAAGACCACACCCTTCCTGTTGATCAATTCCGGCCGTTTTCTCTCGACTGCTTCCTTTAATCTCATCAGTTGCTGGCAGTAAAGATCAGAATCGATGGTTTTGCCGGGCGGTAAAAGCTCATAATAAACAATGCCCTTCCAATCCCACCATACACACAGCATCACCTTATTTCGTGTTAGGCCAGGTTTGGCCACAGTCTGTGAAGCCTGGCCAACTTTCGACCACGACCTTTTTCGCACGATCTTGTCGTACGTGATCCACTTTTCATCGCCAGTTATCAATCTCTTCAAAAACGGCTCGGTTTCATTACGTCTCAATAATGAATCGCAAATGAGTACACGGTTCATTAAGTTTCTTTGAGTGAGCTCGTGTGGCACCCAAATATCGAGCTTTTTTGTATAACCAGCTTTCTTCAAATGGGTCAAAACTGTTTTGTGGTCAATTCCCAGTTCTTCAGCTACATCGTAACTACTAATATGCCGATCTTGCTCCACTCTTTCAAAAATGGCGTCCATTTTATTCGTAACAGGGCGACCAGAGCGAGGTGCATCTTTAACATCAAAATTTCCGGACTGAAAACGTTTGAACCAAATTTGTGCTACTCTTACTGACACTGCATCAGGTCCATAAAAATCACAAATTTTTTTCACTGCTTGAGTTGCATTTTTGCCTTTTTTATAATAAAATTTTAAAATGTATCGAATTTCTTCATTAGATTCACTCATTTTTACGGAGAGAAAAACAAATGAAAAATAGCGGAAAACAACTTTTTTTTATTTTTTTCTTTTCTTTATAATGGAACCTTTTTAATGCTACCAAAACAAGCCAGACAGAAATAGTACAGTCAAAAAAATTTTATAATAAGTTTATACCTACGTTATGCGAAAAGACTTTTTCCCCGACCTAATATTTCTGGCACTTACGCCAATTATTTAGTTCCAAGATAAGTATCATTAAGAACTTGTGTTATGGATACTAAATAACGGATAAACATACATAAATACTTTTTTTTTGTAAATACATACTTAATATACATAGGAAAACACCCACACCAGAACAAATATGTGTATGTTTATGCCCACAAAAATTTGTCCTGTGTGGGAATCGAAACCACAACCTCATGAGTGGAGGCGGGTATAATCGCCACCATGCCATATCGGTGGTCATATAAGCTTATATAGTAATATATATATAGAAATTAACAAAATAACGGATTATGCTAAAAATTATTAGTATGTAATGTAATGAAATCAAAATAGAAAATTTAATTTAATGAAAATAAAACCGTAAACAGAGTTAATGTTACTCCCGAGGGTCAGAAACTTTTGATATTAACATAATTATATGAACAAAATAACGTATTATGCTAAAAATTTTCACTATATAATGTAATGAAATAAAAATAAGAAATTGAATGTAATAAAAAATAATAATAACTGTAGACAGAGTTAATGTTACTTCCGAGGGTCATACACTCTTGATATTATATGTAATAAAATGATTTATTGATTCAGGCGTTACTTTGCAGAAATCCATTGTAACCATGTGATGGAGTCAAAATATCTTTGTAACCATTCCCGCACAACTATAATTTCCCGAAATATTGAGAAACAATTTAACACGTCACGTGTTTTGCCCTTTTACAGGGCATGGAGGAGCCTCAGACCAACGCTGAACGAGTGTGAAGTCTGACTGCCTCTCGTGTTAAATTGTTTCTCGACATTTCGGAAAATTCTAATTCCACGGTAATTGTTAAAAAGATATTTTTAATCCATCACTTGGTTGTAATAAAATGGTTCCTCACTGTTAATAAAAAAATTAATGTAGAGTATTTGAGTTTTAAAAATAAATAGCATTTTATTTATTAAATTTTTTGGAGCCCAAGTCAACCTCATCTGCAAGTAGTGGACCGGCTATACAACGAACGAATCTCTGTTGAACATAAAGGTTCCAGATAAGCGGCATTAGGCTCGCCACCTATTACGTGGGACCAGCTATCTGATTGGCGAATTGTGGGCGTATAATATGCCTCTGTCTTTAGGTGTTTCCCTAAAGGGCCTGATATTCTGTTTGTGTTTTCAATCATGTAGTATGACGCAAGGTGTCCACGGAAGATCAGCGTCGTGACATCCTGTGGGGTCCGACAGTGTGCTGAGTGGACACCGTTTCAGTACATGTTTTAATGTTTTATTTTTCTTGTGTAAATGTAATCGTTTCGTTTTCTGTGTATAAATAAATAAAGTTATTTTCTTTCTTTTTGCATAGCGTAACGCATAAAAAGGTGTACATGTTTCTAAGAAACCAATTTCAATTAGTAATCCATATTGGGTATTCCCAATTGATTTCGTTTCTCAAAAGTTCCATGTCATTGTTTAGTACGACTCATTTAAGTCTGCTTATTTGTCACGTAACTTAATTTTAAGCGGAAACTACGCTAACTACAGGGATAAGTTTAGAGTTAAGGGTTCGATTCCCACACAGGAGAAATATACATCTTTTTAGTTATAAATGTTGCTAGTTTTAAGTTACAACTTTGATGCGTAATTTGACGTACCATAATTCATTGTTTTGTTAGAAATACCAGAGCCCTTCTTTTATTTTTTTACGTCGGTAACAAAATGCATTTTCGCACTGCCTTCCGGCCAAAGGGGTAACGGAAGGGGATGTGGGACTCATTACCGGCAGACGCAACTGCCAGCAGTAATAGCCACTAAAAATCTTCTGACGAGGCCGGCGCTTGTTGAAAAAAGGCGCAGATTGGATTGCAGCGTCTGACACCCCGCCTAAGGCCAAGATCCCCCGGACCAAAACCGACCTCCTCAGATAGGCGCAATGGACGCGCCCCTTCTACCTCCCCGTGCGACCATAGCGTGTGTGGCTGACTGCCCGGAGGGTTCATGGTTGGACAGCAGGGGCCCCCTGCCCCCACTGCCTAAGACCCTGCTGGCGCTGCTTGACGGGTCCTCCTGGCACGCCCGCTGCGGCCTCCACAAATCTCTCTTAGTTTCCGCTCCGGTAGTCAGTACTAAGGGCACCCAGAGTCGCTCTCTCAATCTCTAGGTGTTACCTTTTCCTTGGCGGCTTCTCCGCCCTACCGGGAGGTACTCAGCCCCCCCACCGCGACAAGGTGGAGACCAGTCGGGGGAGTAGACCTAGTGAGCCCAAGCCAACCTCACCTGCACGTGGTGCATCATCACCTGCACCTGCCGATCAACGGACGAGGCTCTGGCGAACATAACAGTGCCCGATAAGCGGCAATAGGCTCGCCACCTATAACGTGGGACCAACTATATATTTGGCGAAGCATGGCTACTCTTTCGGGAAAGCAGGCGTGAATGTATGTATGTATGTCGCTGTACGTTTTTAAACCGCAATACCCAGAAGATCATAGTAAGATGTTCAAATTCAGCGCTAAATGACTTCACAGTGCAACAAAAGAAGAACGTACAGAAAGTAATAGAATATAACTTATTTATTTCAACTAAAAGTCATATGAATAGCAATTGTAAATTGAAATTGAAATTCAAAATCAATTATCCAAGTTTGGCTCAAAAGAGCTCTTATGAGAGTCAAAACTCGGGCGGAACTCGATCGTGAAGGAACGGGCAAGAAAATCGTGCAGGTTAGTTTTTTCTCCCGCCAGTTACAAGAAAATGTACTTAGTAGTGAAACCATTTGACAAGAGTACAAAAACCTGTGTTCTGCAGTCACAAGATTTAAAATAATAGAAGAAAATAACTCTTTTTTAAGTTATACGAGCATGATTACGAATAAACATAGTAGACATGAGCAGAACAGTCCCCACTGGCGGCACCCGTTCACGAGTATGAGGCATGAACCAGCCATCGTTTCGCTCAACCATTTTTTACGGAACGTAACGACCCGACGCATGACGCCACCACCGCAAAGATATTTAAGTGAGCACTCAAGCTACACTGTACGCTGTACTTCATAATCATCAAAAATTTAATTACAATACACATTAGAATTGAAATTAAGAGCGGCGATAGTCCAGTGGCGAGACCCCTCGCCTTTAAATTCAGAGGTTCATCGTTCAAACCTATAACTTTTCGAAGTTATGTGCGTAATTATCGCTTGCTCCGTGCCTCGGAAAGCACGTTGAGCCGTTCGTGCCGGCTGTCATGATTACTATGGCAGTCGTTATTAGGAAGTCAGTGCCTTCTAACAGACGGACAGTTTAACCATAGAATGATTATTATTTATTTATTTATTCGGTAAGTAGAGGTTATAACAACTTATTTATAACATAGTCCCACAAAACCGTGAGTTAATTGCGGGGTCAGACGGCAGTCGCTCCACGTAATAACTGAAATTCAGTAAAATCTGGTTGAATCAATGAGCAGACCCTGGGCGCTAAGCTTAAGTCTAGGGCAACCGGGATAATGCTAAGATATGATGATTAGAATTGAAAATAAATTACTTTATACGAAGTGCCAAATACAATCAATTTGATATAAAATTATGTCACATGTCATTTATCGTTTTATAAATTTAACAATTTGTTCACTAGTCAATATATGAACCATAGAATCATGATTGATATACTGACAGTCAAACAAATGTGCAAATTTTTGGTAATAAGTGTAGAGATCATTATAGATTATTCTACATTAATTAAAATTTATAACTTAAAGCTTTAGTTATAAGCTTTATAAGCTCACTGGCGTGCCATTGGAGAGGCCAGCAGTCAAATATAGGCTGATGAAGATGATGAAATAAATAATAGGTTGGGGAAAAAGTCTTTTCGTATTTTTGTATGAAAAGTCAAGACATTTTTTTCAAAGTTTATTTACATTTATTTACAATATAACTATATGTACCGTTTTGTTGAATAACTTTCTGCCATTTTGTGGGCAGAGACATTATCCCGTTACTGTAGAAACTTTGGGACTTCTGATCAAAAAAACGGGACAAATAGTTTTGGCAGTCCTCTCTTGAGGTCAACCTTACAGAACCTAAAGAATTCTGCAGAGACCGAAACAGGTGAAAATCTGAAGGCGCAAGGTCAGGGCTATATGGTGGATGCACTAGGACCTCCCAGTCGAACTCTCTTAATTTTTGCTGAGTGGCTAAAGATGTGTGTGGTCTAGCGTTATCGTGATGAAAGACCACACCCTTCCTGTTGATCAATTCCGGCCGTTTTCTCTCGACTGCTTCCTTTAATCTCATCAGTTGCTGGCAGTAAAGATCAGAATCGATGGTTTTGCCGGGCGGTAAAAGCTCATAATAAACAATGCCCTTCCAATCCCACCATACACACAGCATCACCTTATTTCGTGTTAGGCCAGGTTTGGCCACAGTCTGTGAAGCCTGGCCAACTTTCGACCACGACCTTTTTCGCACGATCTTGTCGTACGTGATCCACTTTTCATCGCCAGTTATCAATCTCTTCAAAAACGGCTCGGTTTCATTACGTCTCAATAATGAATCGCAAATGAGTACACGGTTCATTAAGTTTCTTTGAGTGAGCTCGTGTGGCACCCAAATATCGAGCTTTTTTGTATAACCAGCTTTCTTCAAATGGGTCAAAACTGTTTTGTGGTCAATTCCCAGTTCTTCAGCTACATCGTAACTACTAATATGCCGATCTTGCTCCACTCTTTCAAAAATGGCGTCCATTTTATTCGTAACAGGGCGACCAGAGCGAGGTGCATCTTTAACATCAAAATTTCCGGACTGAAAACGTTTGAACCAAATTTGTGCTACTCTTACTGACACTGCATCAGGTCCATAAACATCACAAATTTTTTTCACTGCTTGAGTTGCATTTTTGCCTTTTTTATAATAAAATTTTAAAATGTATCGAATTTCTTCATTAGATTCACTCATTTTTACGGAGAGAAAAACAAATGAAAAATAGCGGGAAACAACTTTTTTTTATTTTTTTCTTTTCTTTATAATGGAACCTTTTTAATGTTACCAAAACCAGCCAGACACAAATAGTACAGTCAAAAAAAAATTATTACAAGTTTATACCTACGTTATGCGAAAAGACTTTTTCCCCGACCTAATACAAATAACCTTAAACAAGTGAGTCCATAGCAAAAGAAACAATCTTGGGAGGAACATAACATTAATTGTAATAGTTCATAAGGACCAGGCAGTTAGAACCGACTAAGAGTATGACTCAGCTCAATATTACGTAATAAATTGAAATACTCGACAATCGAATAAAACGGGCGAGAGCTCTAGTTTTCATAAAAGCTTTTGTAACGACATAATACCCTCACACCTTGATATGTGAAAGGAGGCTCGTGCTCAGTAGTGGGACGTTAATGGGCTGTGATGATGATAAAGATGATGAACGACATAAAAGCAACTTCAATGTCAAAGAAGCTTTTCATAAGCTTATACATTAACGATTCTAGTCATTTATTTATTATTATATATTATACTATATATTATACTAAGTATTTTGTATATTATTAAATATTTTGTAATATAAAAAAAATATTACTTTTATAGTTAAACCTTTACTGCTGATATATAACTTGTAAGTATCATTTCAATCAATATACATAAAAAAATACAGCAATAAATAAATAACGACGCTTAAATAAAATCAGCTTTTACGTTAAACTAAAGTTTATATCTGCCCTCAAAGCTCACTTTTATCCGAAATCTTGCACACAAAACGCAATACCAAAAGCTCAGAGGTACCAGGCTAGCATAACCACCAAAGAGTATCACTCAACATTACGCAATAAGTCAAAGACCGGATGACCTTCGCGGCCACGTGCGCAGCGGTCAACCACTGACTGCTTGCATAATATTTTTGGCGGTGACGATGACGTATCATGATATAGTGTTTTGTCTGTTCATGATCAACGTTTAAAAAAAGAACAGCTAGTAATTTTCTCCTTTGTTTTTTTGTTTAAAGTATTTGCCAGTGTCAAGTAATTTGATAACTCAAGATATTTGTTTATGGATTCAGCATTCTGTAGCGGTTTTGTCATTTAGTCATAGTCATTAGTCAAGTCAAAACGGCAAATTGCATTTCACGCTAATACGGCATTTACCTACGCGTGTAACGTACGCATAAGCGTAGGAAAATTTAAGTTATGTTCAAAAGCCGCATTGGCGCCAAAAAATAGATAACCGGGCTACTGTAATAACCTCTCAGCTGCCAGGACATAGGATTTATTTTATATTCCACATAAAGAATTGGAAATGCAAAATTATTTTGAGTCTCAAACATTTAAACACGTTTGAAAATTTTACCAAGAAGTTTACTTTACTTTTAACAACATTGTCAAAAATATCAACGATGAAACGCAAGGTAAACTACGAATTAGTCTATTAATATCTATGATTCGTAGTCTATTAATTACTAGTCTAATAGTATTGATCCCTCGTAAATTTAAAGATTTATTTTTTTGAAAGAAATATAAAAATTACAGTGTAATTTCTAACTTATATTGCTATTCTTTAACTTTAAAATATTTCGCTTGTGAAAAACACCTAAGCTGATTAATTTTTCTTCCCTGTTGTAGAACAGATAAAATTATAGGCATAATAAATATCATGTTCCTGACAACCGAAACACATTTTCAGAATTTAAATTGCTGTTGAATATACTTTTTTACTCCTCAAGTTCCTTCAAATAATTTACAAACAAACCAAGAACAGCTAACACGAAGAAACTATTTGCATCATTGATTAGTTGTCATAGCTTCTAAATACCAGGCGGTAAGAACTAACGAAGAGTAAAACTCAATATGACGAAATCTAATGAAATATGCGACACAAAGAAATAATATCCCCTAGGTAAGTCCTCGACGCAAAACGATGCAACGAGAGGCTGGTATACCAAACTCAGCGACATAACCGTTATAATCTGTATAGGTTATTTTGGTATTTTTAATACTTAATGAATGATACAGGTGTTAATACACTCTTAATCTTCTGACTTCTTTATTTTATTATAGTACCTGTACTATATTGTACCTGTTTAATTTTCCTGTTTTGTTTAATTTAACTTTGACATATTCGTACATTGTGCAATGTTTTGTTGCAATATGTAACATTAAACTTTGTGCTAAACGCACGAAGCCATTATTAAAAAAAAACATTAAACTTACCGAGTGTTCTATAAGTGCTATAAGGAAAATACCGAATGTGCTATAAGGAAAATAAATTGAATAACCCATTTTCATTTTGTATTTTGTGATTCATTTTACTTTATTATGATATCTGATCAAATCATTAATTTGTTATGATTTGCAGGCCACTGTACTGTGGCCTAAAATACTTGTATTCCTGTATTTATATGTAACACCATTTGTCACAGTATTCTGAAACAAATATTGTGATTCTGATTCTTCTCTCGTACAGGTATCAGCAGTCAGACCAAGAAATTTAGTTCTAGCTTGGAAATACTCTGCCGGCGCATTTAATTCCCAGCTCCAATAGACCCAGGTCTATAAAGCGAGGAGTGAAATGTCGTTTATGCAGGCCGTCATGATTTGGTGAGCTTGCTTCCATCGCATCGATTTCTTACCATCAGGCAGGATAAGGTAAGGACATCAATATGACGATTCACAAGGTATACTGACATCTGTGCCACTCGTAAGGTCGTGGCTTCTAAGCAGACTTAAGACAAATATTTAAAACTAAAAATTTATTGTATGTCACAACAATTATGCAGGCTGAGATCAGTCTCCACTTTTTTACTTTACTGACTTCACTTAATCTGTGAAAATTACGAAATCACTGCATAATGTTAAAGTTAGTAAATACCTTAATTTATAAAATTACTTAACACTGACTAATACTCTAAACAAACGAGTCCACATACAAGAAAAAAATGGCTATTTCGTGTCATTTTAAAATTCAAACACATAAAATATAATTCCATCGGCTGCCATCTCTTTTTTTTTCTTATAAATAATGGCTTTGTGCGGTTTGCACATTTAGCCAGTGTCAAGTAAGAGAGATATTAATAACATATACATTATAGTACATGAGACTGAGTGGTGTTAAAGATGATAAATGGTAAATGAGATGCCCTCCCCCTAAACCCCTTGAGTCCTCAGTAAAGATGTGGGACTATACTGAGATCTCACATGGACTTCTTGAGAGAATTTGAAAAGTGATTTTGCACAATTTTGTTTCATTTACCAACACTTAACGGCTAATAATCCACCGTTATTACACATTAACGTTCGAAATATTACAAATTGTAGAAAATAAAACAAAACTACAGACATGACGCTTCACTTTTCCGCCAAGAAGTCCTACCATCGCCAATGTGGTCTACATCACGTTTTTTTATTAACAAGAGGTCAATGTGAATAAGTAAGTATTAAAGTACCAACTTACATCTTGAACTTTTTATTATAACTGTTGATTCGTGGTACCGTTGACAGTTATAAAAACTCACACGTGTCATGATGTCAAAGGACTCGATAGGTATGTCATAGACAAATCGACTATTCGTTAAATTGACTAGGTCCTTTGATTTGCCCTGTGATTTTAAAGTCAAATTCAAAATCATTTAATAAAGCTCTTGTGAACGTCAAACTTAGGTGAAAACTAACACGCCCATTCACTGCGGGCGGGAGCTCGATAGGAAAAAAAGAGCAAGAAAACTCGTCAAGGTTATTATTTATTATTTATTTAGTACACACACAGAAATATACAAACAGAAAAACTAAAAACAAAGAAACATTGGGTACAGAGCACAGCTTATTCCAAAAAAAGTATCTTGGGTATAAAGAAATAACTTAGGTATATCTATAGGTTAGTTTTTTTTCCCAATAGTTACATGGAAAAGCG
Organism: Musotima nitidalis; assembly: GCA_949126915.1. Lineage (NCBI taxonomy): Eukaryota > Metazoa > Arthropoda > Insecta > Lepidoptera > Crambidae > Musotima > Musotima nitidalis. Next base: position 8,889,139 of record OX421439.1, on the reverse strand, counting down.
CTTAATATGACAACAATTAGTCTACAGAATCTTGTGTTCTGCAGCCACTAGATTTAAAAGAAAGGTAGAATTTAACTCTCTTTTAACTACGTGAACGTAATTCTACCACCCCATGTCTACCCCAGGCTTACGAGCGGTATTGAACCCTTAAGTCTGAGGAGAGATTTTGCCATCTGTGTGTGTTCTACCGCTTCTTAAACAAGCGGTAGAACAGCGTGTGGGTTCTGAGCAATTGTTTCAAATGCCAATGGTCTTATTCTATCATCGTTCCACTCACCATCGACATGGAGTACATCCTCACACCTAAGAAATGACAGGCACGCGTACAGTGCGTTTTAAAAGAAACATTCAGCGGCGTACCCATGCGTTGTGTCATGAGATTTGAGTGAAGTTGATGTAAGATGAGAAGAGATTACAGCACGGATCAAAAAGGGCGAGAAATGGTTATTACAGGGTCGGTAACGGCTAGGGATGCGGTGACCACTCACCATCAGGTCCACTGCTGAACATTGGCCTGCCCAATACATTATATTCCATTGGGAGTATATGCCCTTAATCACCACGCTGTGCAGGTGGATTGGTGATCGCAGTTCCAGCCAGTACGCAGGATGACGCTGCTGCCTTTCCGGTAGAATTTCTTTTCGTTAACTCTTACGATTCCCCGTAAAATGAAAGGGCGTGGCCCATGACGACACGTCTTTTCTCAATTAAAACTTAATTATTTGCTCAAGAACCTTTTTCATACACCGTAATCATCACAACAGCGCCATATTTAAATATCATAATTCTTTCTTCTTTCCATTATGATAATTACCTCGTTATAGCGTATAATTAGGAGTCTTATGACTGCCCAGTTCACTGACACCTTTGGCAGTAAGTTGGTAATTTGTGACGTAGTTATACTAACATCGGCTGAGAATTGTAGGTCAACTGACGTTGAATCTCAGAAGTCACTTACCTCATTTGAATCATCGTTATGTACCGCCAATTACTCAGTATTGAAGAAAATTTTGGATAATTTTACTGACTTTTTCCTTAATTTGTGACAATTTTTTTATTAATTATTTTATAAGATTTTATTAGCTTTTACTCTAAGAGAAGTGATAGCATTTAAATAAAGGTCTTGGAGATTTTCAATAATTGGACTGGCTTCATATTTTTTTTATTTATCATTGTAACTCATCTTAGTGTAATTCTTCCATTGCTGTAATTATCTTTTTTTATGGTGTACAATAAATTCATTCATCACAAGATGACACAACTTACACTTGTTTAAGAGAAAGGATTTAACAGGAGTCACAGGTATAAATAAATAAATAAATAAATATTTCTGACACTCACACCAATTATTTAGTTCCAAGATTAGTAAGTATAATTAAGAATTTGTGTTATGGATACTAAATAACGGATAAACATACATAAATACTTTTTTTTTTTTTGTAAATACATACTTAATATACATAGAAAAACAACCAGACCAGAACAAATATACATATTTATACACACAAATATTTGTCCTGTGTGGGAATCGAACCCACGACCTCAGGAGTGGAATGCGGGTATACTCGCCACCACGCCATATCGGTCGTCGGCATCCGAGAGAAGTATTGTGAGATTAAGTAGTCGAAAAGAGATCGGTCTTTTAATGGGTTTACTATAGTTCATTTGAGTTTTTAAATTATTATTTTTGACTATTTCTATCTTGATATCGGTTTGTACAAATTCACGTCCCTATTAGGTGGATTTATTTATTTTTTTAAACTTTATCGCACAAATTTAAAAAAAATGTACAAAGGGCGAACTTAATGCTACAAGGCATTCTCTACCAGTTAACCTTTGGGTTAGCAGAAAAGTATGAGGCAGTACGACCATGAAAAAATATAAACTTACATAGAATTAAATATGTGTTATTCATAAACTATTAATTAAGCCCTAACATGATTGTAAGGTAAATTTTAACAACTGGATGAAACACAACTGCCTCTACCCTCTGCCCATTCGTATTAGGACCTACTAGGTACAAGTGGTGGGAGTATATACCAAAATATATCATCCTGGTTTGTAATAGAGGTTGGCTGGGATCACAATCTTCCAATTGCTGGCACAGCTAAAGGTGGCTTTATCAACATCAGCCCGAAGGAGTGCACTGCAGAACATAGGCCTCCAACATAAATTTCTATATAGCATGCTATATTTAAATTTCAGCAAACGTAGTAGAGGGGCACGCGATGAACTGATAATTTAGTCAGGGCGGCGGGAAGCCGATGGATGCAGGCGGCACAAGATCGATCGACGTGGAAAGCAATTGGGGAGGCCTATGTTCAGTGGACTTCAAATAGCTGAAATGATGATGATGATTAAAATGTATGCATATAGCTATATAGCATAGCATGCCCAATTAAGAGCGCCCTATTAAATTGCTGTGTCTGAAAATGGCGACTAAGTATTAAGCGCTATTTTTATGTTAGTATCTTTGTATCTACACTTGGTCTGCCATAAAAGATTTGATTTGATTTTGTTGGCGGCATTCTTCCATAGTGATCCGGTGACCATTATCAGATAGCTTTTTGTCGAAAAGATTCAGCTTGAGCTTCACTCACTCATGAACCTTCTCGTACTCTTCCGTCTTTGAGGGTACTTTGACCAGCCCTCGTTTTAAAACGTTTCAATGAACAAAGTCTAGTTAAATCGGTTTACCCAAAAGTTCAATTGGGTTATAAGCAATGTGTTACTCACTACGTTAGTATTTAGTACATTATAAAAATGAAAATAAAGATTATTTTTGTAACTTATTTTATTGACTGCAGTCAGTTGCAGTAACATGTATATAAACGTCTGTTTTAAGTCAACGTAGAAGACCAATTAAAATGTTGATATCTTTCGTGCAGTTATTTTGTACAAATAATACATACATACTATATAATATTACGCCACGCCCCGGGGAAACCCCCGAAGGGGTAGGCAGAGGCATACTATACACCCACACTTCGCTATTTATATTGTTGGTCCCACGTAATAGGTGGCGAGCCCATTGCCGCTTTCCGGGCACATTTGTGTTCGCCAGAGCCTCGTCCGTTGATCGGCAGGTGCACCACTTGCAGGTGAGGTTGGCTTGGATTCCTAAGATCTTGGTAGGAGTCCTATACACCCTTAATAAACATTTTAGTTTCAAACATATACCATATTAGGGCACAGAACATATATGTTGTAGTAGACCTGTAAATAGTACTTTAATACCTATATTTAGTTTTCAGCAATAAAAACACATTTTCTTAAAAAAAATTACATACTATTGACTCAACGGTTTTCTTTATAATTCTAAGGTTTTCTATATAGATCAGAGTGTGAATGCACATATATACATATTATTGTACTTGACTGTACCTGTAACCATTCATATAAATATAAAGGTTATCGACACCGAAGACAATAGCACGTTACGTAAACTAATTGTTATATTTTTAAACGGGTTCGAAGACCCGACGGAGATCTAGCCACAGGTGGACGGCCATTGTGATTAGTCTGTCTATTCAGGACTAATCGTAGACAAATTGAAAGAAAGAAAGAAATGAATATATACTTTCAGCACTCATCAATCCCGGTTGCCCTAGACTTAAGCTTAGGGCGCACTGCGCTCCTGTGGTCGTGGGTACGATTTTGTGTGTGTATAAACATGAGTGCCTATTTGTTCTGATATGGGTGTTTTCCTAGGTATATTAAAAATATAATTATAAAAATAACAAGTATTTATGTATGTTATTCAGTATCCATAACACATAATGTTCATAATGATACTTATCTTGGAACTAAATAATTGTAAGCAAGTGATGGATTAAATATCTTTGTAACAATTCCCGCGCAACTATAATGTCCCGAAAAATCGAGAAAAAATTCAACACGATACGTCTTTCGCCCTTACACAGGGCATCTTCATGTAAGGAGCCTCAGAACAACAATCTCTTGCAAGATTGTACGGGAAATTATGATTGGAGACGATTTTTTGGGAAATTATAGTTGCGTGGGAATTGTTACAAAGATATTTAATCAATCACTTGCTTACAATGGATTTCCGCAAAGTAACGCCTGAATCAATAAATTATTACTAAATAACGGTTTGTTATTTATCATCCTAGCATCCTAATGAACCTAGACTGATCCTGTTTAAAGATAATTCTTATTAAGTAAAATTACATTACATCGTTACGTAAATCATAACCGTTTACAATTTCACTGTTGCCGTACTTATCAGAACTGTTATAGATAATGAGAAAAAACACGATTGCGAATTAAAACGTCCAATTCGTCCTCATTTGGGTACGAAGGCGAACGCACACAACGACACTACCACGCCGAATAGGCTTTGAGAGATTGCTGTGTGCTCGCGTGTAAAGACGACGTTACGTGCGTGTGTAGACTGTTGCGTCGCGACGCTTGCAAATGTGTGCGTTAGAATACTGTAGGGCGTTCACCTACCAAAATTTAGCAGTGAAGTCAGTATTGCACAATTAGCTGGTTCATTCAACCATTGGACCCCTATTTGATGGTCTACGGTCCTTAAACTCCTTGCCTGCGGAGCGATGTCCTCGGTTCAAGGGCGGTTTAGGTTCTATGTCCTTATGTTTTGATTTACGAATTCATTTGAGTTCAGATGAAATTTCTTTCTATTGCTATACAAAGACTTGGGTAAGGTTATTGGAGAATAATTTTTACTATCTATTCTTGAGAATCTTATCACTATGATTTGATTTACGAATGGATTTGGATTTGGATATAAACTGTTTATATTAATTTACATACACTTTTTTACAAGTTTGATTATAGAATAACAGATTAATTTTATGTAATTTTATTGTAACTATTTATAGTTCGTATGGAAAATGGAGAATGTACTCACTCGATTAAACTATTTGACGACCGATATGGCGTGAAGGTCAGTATACCTGCACTCCACTCCTGAGGTCCTGGGTTCGATTCCCATACTGGACAAATCTTTGTGTGCTTGAACAAGTATATTTGTTCTGGTCTTGGTGTTTTCTATGTTATATTTAGTATGTATATACAAAAAAAAGTATATAAGTATGCTTATCCGTTCTTTAGTATCCATAGCACAAGTTCTTTTATTTGCCAGTGTCAAGTAATTAGATAATTCAAGCCACAATGTGCAGCGTTTTCATCATTTAGTCACAGTTAAAGTAATGTCAAGTAAAGTATTTTACAGTCCAGTCGAAGTCCCAGTAAAGTAGTGGAGACTAAAATAGAGGTTTATATAGATTTTTGAAATCAAAACGGAAAACCAAAGTTTGTATTCTTCTAAATATTCTTCTTTCCTATACTTGTGTACGTTGTTGATGAAGTCATGTCTAAAAATCCTGTATTTTTACACATTGAAACTAAAATTTACACTAGTTTTGTAAAATAAAACATTTTCGCGCTGCGTTGCGAACTCTTTATCCGTTGGCGCCAAAACTCCAGATGCCCAATCATGAAGTTAATCCGCTAGGTTATACTTTTAATTAGTCATATATCATTAATAAAAATATAAAAAAGGTTGTAACATAATCTGTATTATACGTTGTCCACAGTATAAGTTCGCTTAAATTAAATGTTCAAACATATTTAGCCGGCATAAACATATTCGCGGTGGGAAGGATGCATCCATTGATTTTTCTCAGCCCTGATCTTCATTAGGAAGCCGACCCGACATACTACGTTTGCTGGTTCCCTGTCGATATTGATTTCACTTATTTCTAAAGTCTATTGCTGAACATAAGCTCACCGATAGTTTTTCTTTTTATTAGAGGTATCTTTGCCAATAATTACGACGCTGGGCAGGCGCGTTGGTGATCGCAGTTCAAGTCCGTACGCAGGATGACGCTGCTGCTCATCATTCGGTAGGATTTTTTTTGTCGACTTTCACGGGATGAGAGAGGTTGAGACTATTCAAGGCATGGAATGATTATTTCATTTGAAAAAAAAAAGCAGTTCCCGTCAATAGGCTATACAACTTTTTTATTTTAATTTTAAATAATAACTTCGTGCGTTTAGCATATTTAGCCAGTGTCAAGTAAGATATATATAAATCATAATAAATGAGAATGAGTGGTGATAATGATGATAAATGGTAAATGAGATGCCCTCCCTTAAGCCCCTTGAGTCCTCAGTAAAGATGTGGGGCTTTACTGCAGTCTCACATGGACTTCTTGAGAGAATTTGAAAAGTTATGTTGCACTGTTTTGTTTCATTTACCAACACTTATGTACGTTCACAAACAATTATAATCCACCGTTATTATACATTAATGTTCGAAATATGTATTACAAATTTTTGAAAATAAAACAAAACTGCAAACATGACGCTTTACTTTCCCATTAAGAAGTCCATACACAACTTAACTAGATAATCTCGGAGACTATTGTAGTTAGGTAAACTGTTATTTATTAGGTGTATGATTAAAATGCCTCTAATAATGCGATACAGGCTATCAAACAAATATTTGTCATTATCATACATTATATAATTCAGCGTTGTGTGTGATAACGGTTCTTGTGGCAACTGGGTTAGGTAAGATAATTGGAAGGTTGATGAACCTTGATGTATTTTGGTGCTGAACATTTGCATGTTTGTTCCATACGTTTTAAGCCAGAGTGGAGGCCTTATTGGGTGGCTTGTGATCTAGTAGTAGGTGGCCGCATGCATCCATGAAGTACGCTTACGCGAGGCTCTAATACTATTTATTGCGTTATTGGCAACTGACTAAAATAGAAGCGTGGTTAACTTAAAAGAAGTTTCACTATTAACCATACCTGTGGCATGTGTGTGTATGGTTCCTACCTAAGGTGATATCTGAGGAGCCCAAATCAACCTCACCTGGAAGTGGTGCACCTGCCGATCAACGGACGAGACTCTGGCGAACATAATAGTTCCCGTTAAGCGGCAGTAATAAAATGTTGGTCCCACGTAATAGGTGGCGAGCCTATTGGCTTGGCTTAGGCTCTTAGGTCTTGGTAGGATCCTATACTCCGTATTATAACATATAATACGTAAATATAACATAACACTCTTTGATATAATTATAACATACGTAGACATAACATAAGATATGCGGATATATAACATAACACAAACGGTCATAAATGACCCGCGTGAACACCAATTTAAGCAATGTTTTGCTACAGAGTGCTTTGACCTGAGAGGCCGATAACCTTGCGCGACGACCTTGCCCATAGGCCATTGGCATTAGAAATATTTTCGACAAATTTTCTCCAAGGAAAACTCGATAGCCAGCCAACAAGACCTCCCGCCCCGTTCTCTTTGGAACTGGGACTGAAGCTTCAGATGGGATTGTAAGAAAGCTCGCGGTCCCTTTAGACTGGTCTTTGGTGGAGGGCATTGGTTTTTTAGCATCGCGCCCACGCGAGGCGTTTGCCTTGGAATGTATTTATTTCTAGAAAATTCGTGTTCTATTTATTTTGTTATTCGTTTTTACTTATTTCATTTATGATATTATCAACAAAGTCTTTTGTTAATTAAGTTTATTATAAGCTATGTTAAGGCAGACACAATTAATTCACATAATTTTGGTTAACAGATTTTTTTAACCGCTTTTTTATATTGTTACATTTTGTTTCATAAAAAACGTTTTTTTTTGGATTTAAATCGCGATCATTTAAACTATTTACTTCTCGAATGTCTCTAATTCATATCGTGGTTGAGTCTTTTAAAAGTATTTTTAAACGTTATTTTGAAACTTAGGGGTAGTAAGTTAGGAAAAAAAAAATGGTGTCTAAATAGGTGTATAGGGATCCTTCCAAGACCCAAGGTGCCCAACCCAACCTCACTTGCAAGTTCTCTACTGCTCTGGCGGGCATAACAGTTGCCGGTAAGCGGCAATAGGTTCGACACTTATTACGTGGGACTGTGGGATTAACTATGTTATTGGTGAAATGTAGGCGTATAATATGCCTCTGCCTATCCCTTAGGGAAAACAGGCGTGAATGTAGTATTTTTCCTAATAATGACATTAACAACTCATTACTTTGTGCATCACAAAATTTGTAATAAAAAACTACATACAAATCATAAAAAAATAATGATTTGAATACTTGTAATAGCTTGCATATATGTCCTTTGGTTCTAAGTCATCATCATCATCACAGCCTATAAAAGTCCCACTAAGTACTGAGCACGACCCTCCTCTCACATATCAAGGTGTGAGGGTATTGGGTTATACTCCACCACGCTGACCCAGTGCGTATTGGCGAAGGCAGGTGTATGGCGTCCAGCTGTTAGAATTTTTCAAGCCGCCCAATAGGCCTCTAACATAGCTTAACGACTACCACATTTAGTGATAACGAGGACCAACGGCTTAACGTGCCTTCCAAAGCATGGAAGCGCTCGATATCAAATGCCACACAAACGGTCACCCATCCAAGACGACCGATATGGCGTGGAGGTCAGTATACCTGCACTTCACTCGAGAGGTCGTGGGTTCGATTCCCACACAGGACAAATCTTTGTGTGCATGAACATGAATATTTGTTCTGGTCTGGGTGTTCTCCTATGTATCTTAAGTATGTATTTATAAAAAAAAAGAAGTAATTATGTATGTTTATCCGTTATTTAGTATCCATAACACAAGTTCTTAATGATACCTATCTTGGATCTAAATAATTGGTGTGATTGTAAGAGAATATTTATATTTATTTATTTATTAAGGACTGACCTCTGTAAACTCTGCTGTACTTCGGTGATCGTTTCCGACCACCGAGCACCGTAGAGCTACGAGCGCTTCCTATTTTTAAGTGTTGTATGTAAAATATATATATGTAGCTAAAAGTGTTCCTAATAAATAAATAGTAGAGGATGACCTCTAGATCAGACGACCAGATCATCAGTTAAGGAAGGCGGTTTGGAAGTCGGTAAATGCGAAATTAAATCGATCGACGGGAAATCTATTTAGCTGTACACTTCATATGACTGAAATGATGATAATGGTGCTGATAAGATAGCGCTTTATAGAATGTTCAGGGTTTTTTTTGTTAATTCCATCATAATCCCATTAACGTCCTAGTATTGAGCCACGAGCCTCCTCTCACAAACCGAGGTGCGTGCGAGAGTATGACGCCATACTTCACCACGCGGAACTTGTGCGGATTGGCGGAGGCAGTTATGTGGCGTAAATAATTTTTTAAGCCACCCAATTAGGCCTCTAACATGGCTTAACGGCTATCACATTTAGTGATAACGAGGACCAAAAGTTTATTTATTTATTTACACTTTATTATTTCCCCACGAATACATAGCAACCTAATGTTCTAAGTCGTGGTGAGTACACGCCGTTGCGATGACGCAACATGTCGCGCGGCATTTGCGAAACCGTTGCGCGTTGCTGTCATGTCGCAAAGCGACCTTGGGAACCAACTGTCACTTTGGATGCTTGCAAATCTTGCAATTACCGCTTTGGACGACGATGCAATCGACTTTTAGTGCTGCAAGTACCTCAGTGCGATGTTAATTTGTGATACTTGAATACCTAACGTTTAAATTAATGTTAGAAAAAAAATTGTACTACGAACATAGTGTCTGTTTTAGTACTAAATATCATGAATATTATTTGATATATGTGTCTGTTGTGAAATTAATTAAATTTAGTCGTAATAAATATTTTGTTGTTTTGTAATAACTATTAAATGGCTATCAACAGTCATGACATGCAGAGGGGAAATCATTTTGTTTTTTTTTGTATATATTGTGCTGTATGTTTATTTCTTGATTTCTTGTCTTTAACATTATTACATTTATCAAAGTTGTAGAATATCATTGTGGTATTTTACACAACAAAATATATAAAAAATCAAAAGTAAAAGAAGGCCCTTGCTCAGTTATCATCATCATCGCAGCCGATATCCTCATTAGGTAAATAAAAAGTAAATATTTTCTGATAATTACTCCTATATCATTATTTATAATCATTTCAACATTTTATAAGCCATTGCTGAACAAAGGCCCCCCGAATAGTTTTCCACCTAGATTTAACGGCCTCTCGCCACCTTGACCAGACCAGCGGTCTTCTACGCGCTCTACTACGACTGTTGGTTCGTGGTCGCTATTGAAGATCCTTAGCGCCGCATCAGTTGTCGTTCTTTATGCTATGTGCGCCGCCCATTGCCACTTCAGCTTGCATAGCCGCCTTGCTGTCTTGATCATCCTAGAACCTACTTCACCTGAGCGATTCTTCTTTATCTTTCCCATGGTATTCCAAACAGCCAGGCGCTTGTTATGAAGACTTATTTCGCAGGTTTACTCGCAAAGAAGTCTTCTAAGGAGGAGCATAGCTGTCTCCATTGCACGCTGGGCGAACCTCAGATTATTTCATCATCCTTGAACTTACTTCACCTGTTTGTCTCTTCTCTCTTTTTCCCATGTTATTCCGAAAAGTGAGGTCCGCGTATAAGGGCTTAGGGCCCAGGGTCTGCTCTGATTTGGCTGAATTTCAGTTTTTACATACAACGACTGCTGTCTGACCGCAACTCAAAGGGAAACATCATTCTATGGTTAAACCAGCTGTCAATATGTTAGAAGGCACTGATAACGACTGCCATAGATGTTCATGACAGCCGGGACCAACGGCTTAACATGCTTTCCGAGGCACAAATCAAGCGATAATTACGCACATAACGTTCTAGATTTTAAACAGGTGTCCAAGGTTTGAACTCGAGACCCTTTGAATTTGAAGTCTATGGGTCATGTTACTGGGCTATCGTGGCACACACTCAACGCGGCTCTGGGTAAAATAAATATTTTATCGTCGAGGATAGTGCAAATCCGCGTAACTAGCATTGGACAATTCCGCGTAATGAAACATTTTGATAATTTAAAAGTTAATGCATGTAATTGTCGCAGAGCCGTAAATTATGTACTTTCAGCATTCAGCAGATTTGCACTATCCCCGACGATATGACTACAAATAATTTAAAAACACATTAACAGTTAATACATATGTGTTTACAGCAGTGGTTTTTTTCTGAACGTGCGTGTACGCGGTGCTAATTTTAGTTATCGCTGTAAATTGGTCTAGTTTCTGTTCGGTTCCGGGTTCAAGCCCCGTTAGTGGCACATTTTCTTGGGTCAAAGTCCTAATGAAAAACTCTTTTATATTACTAGCTACAGCAGTAACCCTGTTTCTAGCGAAAGTACTATGTAAATTTTATAAAAAGCATTGATCGGGCACAGGCCAAATCATCATATCAGTCTTATAAAGTCCACTGGTGAACATTAGCCTCCCCAGAACATTGCATTCTATTGAGTGTATTTGCCCATAATCACCACGCTGGGCAGGTGGGTTGGTGATCGCAGTTAAAGCCAGTACGCAGGATGACGCTTCTGCCCATCATCCGGTAGGATTACTCTTCGTCGACTCTTACGACTCCCCGTGAGATGAGAGGGGCTGGCACTATTCTAGGCCGATATCACACGGCATAACACAAGCCAAATAGAAAATACATTACATATAAATAAAATATTCTCTCACAATTATTTAGTTTCGATATAAGCATCATTAAGAACTTGTGTTATGTATACTAAAGAACGAATAAACATTCTTAAATACCTTCTTTTTTTTTTGTAAATACAGACTTAATATACATAGGAAACACCCAGATCAGAATAAACATTTGTGTTCATGCACAAAGATTTATGCTGTGTAGGAATCGAACCCACGATCTCCGGAGTGAAGGTATACTGACCTCCACGCCTATTATTTGTTATATATATATATTTCAGACATCATATTCAACTCAATATATTAAAGTACAAAAACTAAGGACGGACATACTTCACCGCGTAAACTCAGTTTGTATAGGCAGATGTTATCCTGCTGTTAGAAATATCCAAGCCGCTTATTAAGGCATCTAAAGTAACCGAGGAACGCCTTAACGTGCCTTTGAAGCAAAAAAAGTTTATGCCAAACAGACAATATCTTTGGTGATCACTTCCTTGCACATAATATAATCCTAAAACGAGCGCTTTATTTCTATCTCTACGTCATAATCATAGGTGTATAGGATATCCTATCAAAACCTAAGAATCACAAGCCAGCTTCACCTGCAAGTGATGCACCTGCCCATCAACGGACAAGGCTCTGGCGAATATAACAGTGCCCGACAAGCGGCAATAGGCTCGCCAACAATAACGTGGGACTAACTATATAATTGGCGAAGCTTGGGCGTATAATATGCCTCAAATCCCTTCGAGAAAACAGGCGTGAATGTATGTTTGTCATAATCATCATCCATCTCAGCTCTTAACGTCCCTGTTGAGCACAGGCATCCTCTCACCAACAAGGTGAGGGGGATTCAAGTAAACTACTCCACCACGCGGAGTTAGTACGAATTGGGGGAGAGAAGTAACCTTTATATAACCTCATTGAATTAAAGTTTTTTGATCTTAAACCTTTGGAAACATTTCAATGACCTACACAAAACAGATCAACAAGAAAACCTATAAAATTTACATCGGCGAATTGATACAACCATAATGTCTAAATCGGGAATCAAACGATCTCCTCCGACAGAGCTGAGAACGCAATCTGTGTGCTGGTAAATAAAATACATTTTACGTTATTACAATTATACGGTCACTAATACTGTTTTTGTTAAATCTATATTAAATTAAATTAAATCTATCTTACAGCAATTAAGCCTAAATAAATTTAAATTAACAATAAAACGCAAGCTGTCTTTAAAGGGATACTATTCTATTAAAGACTATATGGCTGATAAAAATGCTTGAGATTAAACTGCCGTTTCATATAGGCTATTCTAATATGAATGACTTAAAGCATGAATATTGTTATATTATGTTGCACTGTATAGCGTCACAGACAAATGAAGATTGTAACTAACCAATCGATAATTTAAAAGAGCCTGTAAGTTTCTTGCCAGTTCTTCTTACAGAGCGGTGGCTCGGAACTGGCACTTAGATTCACTTACACTTAAATATTTTTTGTTTTTTTAAATTGTTTGGTTGCAAGTGAATCTAAGCTTCGTGATTTTAGTATAATTATATTTTATTTTTTTGTTATTTTTTTATAATTTTGACGTTTTCAAGTACTATGTAATAGTTTATGAAATAAAAAGTATTTTGACTTGACTATGTAAAACTTATTCTGTTCCTCTCAATTTCAAACGAATGACTGGCCTTTTTTTAAAATATTGCTTAAAACATTGTTAATTGTACCTTAAAAATAATCTGGCTAAAATGTAGTAGTAATGACAAAGATTTCCGCAGGCTTACTCGGAAAGAAGTCTTCTATGGAGGAGTATAGCTGTCTCCATTGCACGGGTGGCGAACCTGAGATCCCTTATCAGGCCCAGGTACAGTTATCATATTAGCTAGAAATTACTTCACCTAAGCGATTCTTCTCCTTCTTTCCCATGATATTCCAAACAGCCAGGTCAGTGCGCTTGCTAAAAAGACTTTTTTCCGCAGGTTTACTCGGAAAGAAGTCTTCCAAGGAGGAGTATAGCTGTCTCTATTGCACGAGGGGCGAACCTGAGGTCCCTTGTCAGGCACAGGTACAGTTATTATATCATGCTAGAACTTACTTCACCTAAGCGATTCTTCTTCTTCTTTCCCATGGTATTCCAAACAGCCAGGTCAGTGCGCTTGTTATGAAGCCTTTATGCGCAGTCTTACTCGGAAAGAAGTCTTCTATGGAGAAGCATAGCTTTCTCCATTGCACGCTGGGTGAACCTGAGATTCCCTATCAGGCCCATTTAGAGTTACTTTATTAAGCTATTCATATCAAATAATCTTGTATTGTTACAGACATTTTCTGGTCTGCATGGCTAAAACAATAAACAAAAACTATACACTAAAGATATATCCTAATCTCAATAATACAAGTGTTACTTCCCTTATTTGTCTTCAAGTTTTAACCTGAAAAGTATGTAAACAGTACTGAATATTACGTCAAATACAGAACCTACCTAGATATACATAAATAAATACAGTATTTAATCAGTTGCTCTGTTATTAAATTAATTAAACTGTGTCAGTGTATACCACCTTTATTAGTAAGTGCCACATCACCTCTATTTGATTTTAAGTTATAAGTTACGTTACATATTGTTACAAAAACAACTGTTGTAATAACTTACTTGCTGAGGGCTACGTTATTTAAAATGACCCACACTAAAACTTGATTAGTTTAAATAATTATAGTCAATGCTTTAAAAAGGAATATCAAAAACTTATAGGGACCCTTCGATCAACAATACAATGATCGAAGTAGGGACCCTACCAAGATCTTAGGAGCCTAAGCCACCTGGAAGTGTACTTACCGATCAATGGACCAGGCCTAGGCAATAATGGGCTGATGAGAGACCATGGTCCTGCCTTTTTGTCAACTAGTGACGGGAATCGTCAGATTTTTAGTGGGTAGGCTGAAAAGTTCCTGCAGGAACCCCACATAACCGCTGTCCGGACCCCCGACCGGCTGGGTATGCGTAAATGCATTTTTCAGACGTTTAAAAAAAAAGGCCTAGGCAGTTATGAAAGTTCCCGGGAAGCGGAAACAGACTAGCCCACTTTTACGTGGGACCTACATATAGTTGGCGACATGTAGGCTTTTAATATGCCTCTGCCTACCCTTTATGAAAAACAGGCGTGATTGTATGTATGTACTCGTATGTACAAAATAGTTGGCAAGATGTGTGCGGATTATGTGTTAATTATGTTAATATTGGTAAAAAAAGAGTTCTGTCTCCCTTTTTTTTTTTCAAATCTTGTGACTGCAGAACACAATTGTTTTAATATTATGTATTTTAATTGTAACTGGCGGGAGAAAAAACCCGCCTTGACGATTTTCGTGCCCGTTCTTTTACGATCAAGCTCCCGCCCGCAGTGAATGGGCGCGTTAGTTTATAAGTATAACATTCATAAGAGCTCTATTGAGCCAAACTTGAATAAATGAATTTTTAATTTTAATTTTTTAATTTTATATGCCTCCGGCTTGTGGCAAACAGGCGCGATAGTATATATGTATTTTTATGAAAGGTAGGTAGCTGGCACCAATGCTTTCAGTAATACATCAATTGATAGAGAGGTTTGTTTGAGCAGCTAGTTTGAACTGGCCGAGGTCGACGCGACCATTCGAGTTCGCCGGTGACGTCAAGCCGCGCACTCTCCGACCTACTTGGAGTTTAACAAGCAACAGTGCGAGCGATCTAATGACAGCCGAAACATCACGCTCTCATACAAATCAATGTACGTTAAAATTATTAAATCTTGACATTATAAAAAAAATAGTATTACATAATATTGAATTTGACGACTGATATAGCGTGATGGCGAGTATATCCGCGCTCTACTCCTGAGGTCGTGGTTTCGATTCCTACACGAGACAATTAATTTTGTGTATAAATATGATGATTTGTTCTGGGTGTTTTCCTATGTATATTAAGTATATATTTTCAAAAAAAAAACAAAGTATGTATGTATGTTTATCCGTTATTTAGTATCCATAACACAAGTTCTTTATGATACTTATCTTGGAATTATTACCTTAGAACTGTTACTTGGAAATATAACCAATTATTTAGATTGGTGTACATGTCAGAAATATTTATTATTATTATTATAACATTAATGCAATAATTTGTTAATTCTGTTTTATTAAAACTTTTTGCACGCCAGAGTTGACAAGACTAATCCAAGTCAAGGGTTCAACAAAATATATGGGGATCAAGTGCGGATTTCCGGAGACACGTGGATTGCGTCCAGACGTTAGATTTTCCAAGACGTTATAGAGCACCTGAAGATTACGACGGGGATGTTGGAGGCCAGTAAAGATACATACATATAATCACTCCGGCATATTATACGCCCCCATTTCGCCAGTTTTATTATTGATACTACAGAATAAGTGGCGAGCCTATTGCCCCTTACCGGGAACTTTTATGACCGCCAGAGCCTTGCCCGTTGATCGGCGGGTGCACCACTTGCAGGTGAGTTTGGCTTGGGCTCCTAAGATATTAGTGGGCTCCCTATATAAAACCAACTAAACAAATGCAGTGAGATTGAAAAGCAAGGCGTGATACTTACCCACAAAATTGGTGTAGCGTTAGAAAAGTCTTAAACTAAACAACATACACCTAAAGAGTGAATGTGAGCAGTTCCTCAACCGGCTGTTAATTGTCCCTTGTTATTTTACATGACTATTCGGATATGTAGAAGTCAATGGTTAGTCCAGAATAGAAATTGGGGTCAAAAACCCATAATTAGGACTTGAGGTAGTCGGCCTGACCATGTAGTCACTTCAGTTTCTTTTATTGATTAATAACAGGGGAGCGCTCGTGAACGCTGTAGATCAGAAATGATTATCGAAGTTAAGCAAAGTTCACAGAGGTCAGTTCCTGTAGGGTGATCTTTTATGTGGCATTTTATGTCGAGCGCTTTCATGTTTCGAATGGTAAGGGTCAATTTACCTTGCCGAAAGATTTTTTTAACCGACGAAATAGCTTAGAAGCATTACCGTAATATATACTTATAATAGTTTACAAATTATTTACACAGGCTAAATGACGATTCGAGAAGTATAAATATAATTTACTTTCGTTTGTTAGTTGGGTAAAATTTTATCTTATCATCACAGCCCATTAACGTCCCACTACTGAGCACGAGCCTCCTCTCACATATCAAGGTGTGAGGGTATTGGGTCATACTCCACCACGCTGACCCAGTGCGGATTGGTGAAATGGAAAGGAACCAACTTTTTGCGTACATATCAAAATGAACATAAGTCAATTGTCTAAAGTACCTACTAACGAAAGAAGAGGCAAAAAAGTTCGCGCGCGTCTTCCCAGGAATCCTCTCGTGTTGTCTAGAATTCTTTAGATATTGATATAAAGTACGCACTACAAAACCCTGATTTAGTTCGTACTTTATATAAATTACTGTAAGTTAATTATGCTATGTACAATTTCATTGCAAACAGTCGCTTCCATTCCATTGTGCGGCGGTGTAAATTAAACCTTCAAGTTAAAGAACGACGGCTTCAAAATTATTCTACTACATTAGTAATAGCATTATAAGCTAACTTCGACCTGGTCCAGATAACTTGAGTTTCCTCCCACAGTAATGTCACAGCTTTTTAAAACCATGATTTTAAAAAACTTTTTGTTTTTCTTTTAAATAGTGGCTACGTGCGTTTTGCAAATTTAGCCAGTGTCAAGTAAGAGATATATTAATAACATATAAATCACAGTAAATGAGAATGAGTGGTGATGAAGATGATAAATGGTAAATGAGATGCTCTCCTAAACCCCTTGATTCCTCAGTAAAGATGTGGGATAAAATATATATTAATAATATATCTCTTACATGACACTGTGACACTGGCTAAATGTGCTAAACGCCCGAAGCCATTATTTAAAAGAGAAAAAAGAACAAAGTAAATATTCCGTCTTCGCCAAAAGAACTCATGTTTCACTGTAAACAGAACCAAATCAATATAGTCAATGAAAATATCGTGATTAGCTTACATTAAATTAAACGTACTCATTCAGCCTAAAACTTGCTTTTCACTGCGGGATGTACATACACACAGGATATAAATTTTCATCGCTCACTACACTTGTAAATAAAACCGTCTATGATCAGATATAACATACGATTGGCCAGCAAAACTTTTAATAATTTTAGTTTTTTCAAAAATATTGTGGTTAGAGATTTGACTTGATTTACTACTAAGTACATATTTTTTGTAACTGGCTGGAGAAAAAACTAACCTTGACGATTTTCTTGCCCGTTCTTTTACGATCAAGCTCCCGCCCGCAGTGAATGGGCGCGCTAGTTTTTAAGTTTTGACGTTCATAAGAGTTCTTTTGAGCCAAACTTGAATAAATGAATATGAATTTGAATTTGAAGTAAATCACGCGTTTAGCAAATATTGTCAGCTTATGAAACTAGTAAACTAATACATTAGTTATTTATTTATCGTCAAACAGGGATAAAACACTCCAGCTTAAAAATATAGCTTTATTTATTTATTTAATCAGAACGGAATACACCAATTACACTAATTATCATAAAGAGTAAAAGTTAAATATAATATTAAAATCTCACACATACAAACTTCTTTTATCCCATTCTCTCACAATACCTCAGACACACTGACAAAATCTCAGGCCATCCATCCGCAAACAAATCACAGTCGGGTGCTGCATCCAAAATGGCATTAAGTGCGATATTTATGATATATTTTTAATATTTATAATACGCCGTAGTGAAAAGCCAGCTTAAAGCTGTAATATAATACAAAGATCTCAGGAGCCCAAGCCAACCTCACCTGTAAGTGGTGTACCGATCAACAGACGAGGCTCTGGGGAACATAAAAGTTTCCGATATGCGGCAATAGGCTCGCCACTTATGTCTGTGTGTGTGTATATATAATATCTAAGGGCAAACGGTCCCATTCAAAGGTGTGGTAAAATTTTGCATTGTATTTAACTAAAAAGGTCTCTGGTAATTAAATAAAATTTTGTTGTAATTCAAATATTCGTAAAAATGCGAAATAACAATATATGAGGGGAAGCAATAAATGTTGTTTTTATTCAATTATTTATCTGTACATCCTGAGATATAAAATATATTACATTATATCCCATAGTGAAAAACCAGCTTTACAATAAGAAAAAACAAAACGTATTATAAATTTAGAAGTAGGGCGAGTTGAACACGCTAGCCTGTTGCCATAGCAACGACGAGGCACCCCGGAAAGATGCCGAGGTGAGGTGCCTAACCCCGGGTCGACGGCATTTGATAACACACTTTTCCTACGAGCGTAGATTTTCAGCCATCAGTCAACGACCTCGGCCGAAAAAAAATGGCGGACGCTGAGTCATAAGTGGGATTTCATGGCAATGGAAAGTTGTGCGGTATTAGGGAGAGTTACGGTGAATATGGGATAACTTTTATACAACCTTTGTTTTTATAAATATTTTTTTATTGACAATGTCTTTAAGGAAATATATGTATGATAAATAAAATTTTACCCAACTAACAAACAAAAGTAAATTTTATTTATTCTTCTCAATCGTTATTTAGCCTGTGTAAATAATTTGTAAATTATTATAAGTATATTTGAGAGTTCTATTCTATTTGAGAAAACTATTTCGTTGGTTAAAAAAGATGTACCTAATTTAAGTATTTTTTGTTCTTTGTCAAATTTGTTAGTGCTTTGTGACTGAAAGAAATTATGTAGGGTTACAGGTTAAGTCAACCTAGTCCAGTTACATCGGTTCTGACTGATTTGCCTATGAAATATTTAAATTTAACTGTTTTTTTTTAAAAAAAGTACACAATTTCCGGCTATCAGCTAAGATATTTTGAAATGTGTAAGTCTTATAATTAAGGGACAAACTTGAGGGACAAAGAACGGTTAATGCAGAATAGTATGATAGCATTTGTTTGCCACAAGTATTTTCTGAACTCCGTCAAGAAAACTACAATCGCCGCATCCTTCATCATACTCATGCGCACAGAACAAAAGAGTTTTTAGAGCAACAAAAAGGTAGAATTATTAGATGAAAAAATGTGTCAAATTTGGCGGAGAATACTTCGAAAAGCAATAAATACATTGTTAAAAATAATGTTGTGTCACTTCTTTGATTCCTGAAAATTTCAGTGCCGCCCTCGTATTGTTATAGGTTTAAGAGAATTATATAAATATGAACCTACTTCAGCATGATAGCCAGCAGCGTTATTCTAATGCGATCACCAACCCACCTGCCCAGCATGGTGATTATGGCCAATTAACCCCTATGTTCAGGAGTGGACCTCCTAAAGCTGATAATTATGATTAAAATGATAATGAGCCTACTTCAAGCATCAGTTTTCGTAACACGACAATAAACATAAAACTTCCGTACAAAAAAAAACGTGTGGCACTTATGCCATTATAATTATTTATTTATTTTATTTATACAGTATTTTTTCTAAGCAAAACTTGAAACTCGAAGCAGGCATGAGTCACCAGATTGCGGGGCGAAGAAGGGGATTACGCATGCGCACGCCGATACAACCAATGCCACCTAAAGGCGGGTTGCTGAACTAAAGAGACAAGCGTGATATTTCAAAAAGTCAATAAAAGTTCTGCTATTTATCGATAGATGGAAAAACTAAAAAGTATCACCGTTGTGCCGGTTAGAGAGGGGTGTTAAGATTTTTTTGCGTTACGGAATTTCTGGGTTCTGTCTCCACGCTCAAAGCCCGCGATAGAAGCTATGCAATAGCTTAAAAGTAATCCCGCTGTACCGATCGGAGTAGGGGGTGTTAGGTTTTTTTTTCGTCACGGAATTTCTGGATTCGGTCTTTACGCTCATGGCCTGCGATAAAAGCTATGCAATAGCTTTAAAATTAAATGATGGTCATTTCATTTAGTAATAACTGATTTACAGATCCTCATTTTGTAATAATCACAAAATGACATTTCAATAAACAGAGTAAAATACCTTAAATACGCATGCCTCGAAAAACAACAATTAACCGACGGATCAACATCATCTCGTCATTCTCGGCGTGCTGATTGGTTAAGTCGTTGTGTGGAACAGGAAATCGCAAATACTCGCGACTTATCGGGGGATCAGTGGTACAGGCGTCGCGTCTCGTCGTAGGAATCAACGAGTCGGCAGCCTCTTGGTAACAGATATACCGCATTTTTTTAAAATATTTTTTTTGAATACTGAAATCAACTTTCATATTTGATAGATGTCTTTATGATACAGAAAGCCTAGATTTTATTTATCATCCTAGTGAAGTTTTAATTTCATTTATTCAAAATATACAGCTATTAAAGATTAATTATAGAATTTGTTTTTCCACTCCTCCTTCTCTCCTTCTCCTTCATTCCACTCGTGGGTCGTGGGTTCGATTCCCACACAGGACAAATATTTGTGTGTATAAAAATGAATATATGTTCTGGTCTGGGTGTTTTCCTATGTATATTAAGTATGTATTTACAAAAAAAAGTATTTATGTATGATTATCCGTTATTTAGTATCCATAACACAAGTTCTTAATGATACTTATCTTGGAACTAAATAATTGGTGTAAGTTTCAGAAATATTTATTTATTATTATTATTATATTAATCCTCTGATTGTTATTAGTATAATATCTGCCGTCCATCAGCTATAATGCGACTAACGTTCAGTGAATAATATTTTGAATTTAAACTCTGCTGTTAATTTCTCTGCCCTTAGGAGGTTGTTTTATATGGAAAATATCCATTTTACTTTTTTTCTCTTTGTCAGTGCTGAAACTTAAGAGACTTATTTATATGGTTCATGCGTCATACTCGTGAACGGGTGCCGCCAGTGGGGACTGTTCTGCTCATGTCTACTATGTTTATTCGTACTCATACTCGTATAACTTTAAAAAAAAAGTTATTTTCTTCTTTTATTTTAAATCTTGTGACTGCAGAACACAGATTTTTGTAGATTTGTCAAATTGTTTTACTACTAAGTACATTTTCTTGTAACTGGCGGGAAAAAAAACTAACCTTGACGATTTTCTTGCCCGTTCTTTTACGATCAAGCTCCCGCCCGCAGTGAATGGGCGCGCTAGTTTTTAAGTTTTGACGTTCATAAGAGCTCTTTTGAGCCAAACTTGTATAAATGAATATGAATTTGAATATAAATTATTTATGCTGTGTCGTTCTTAGCACTTGACCTTTAATACAATAGAGTTTATATTTCAGAAAGTACTCTATGACAGTTAGCGTCTTTCTAGATAAAGGACGGCAGAATAACAATCAGAGGAGGTTCATATGCACATTAATTCTGTCGCAAGATAGAGAGATAATTTTATCGTAGAATAATTATAGTGAAAAGAGATTTTACAACAGATATCTAAGACTGACAAATACGCTGAACACTACGCAGTTTACTTAGGATTTTGTTTAGTTGGTAAATTTCAGAACCACTTTTACTCGCATTTAGCACTTTAAAAATACCCTGAACCGGATCTCCCTCTCCCTTGACTGCCTACATAGGTTTAGTTTCACTCCTCGCCTTTAAGATGTTAGGAAGACTTGAATAAAAGTGTTAAGCTATTGCATAGCTTCTATCGCGGGCCTTAAGCGTGGAGAATGAATCCAGAAAGTCCGCAACGAAAATAAAAACCTAACACCCCCCACTCCAACCGTGGCATTGGTTGTCTTGGGTGGCTAAAATTTGTTTTCTTATCGGTTATCACGCTCAAAGTGTAACTTGAATTAATATTAAAAAAAGACAAAGGAAAAAAAACAGCATAAATAAAATAAATAAATAATTGTAATTGCAAAAAATTATAAAAAATACCATACAATAGCTTTACCGCGGCAGACTTTTTTTTCTAATTACGAAGCAATTATATTACAGCAATGAGATTGTTAAATAACAAATTGTTAATCAAACTGAATAGTTTTTATGATTGGAATGGTTGATCAATTGGTTTCAAGCTAGACGGTCATCCAATGCGATACGTACAATACGACTGCTTTACGTACTGTCTGTTTCTCATAGGTTGTGACCGAAGGGCGATGGACGCATGGCCTTGGCGGACGATTCGTGAGCACACCGATTGGTATTCACAACTCATGTGCACAAGAAAATGAGTGGAGTATGCTGCTGCACTTTGCACTAAAAAAAATAAGTTAAACAGTGTTGTTCGTTAATAAATCTGTTGACAATAAAATTATTTAGGTTCTACGATGAATGATAGTTTTCTATTAGATTACTAGGGTAGATTAAAAATGCCAGTAAATAATAAAAAAAACATTTGTTACAAAATGCAATAAGACCAAAAATTATCATGTTTATGAGTATGAACACTAGTTTTTGTAATTCAATTTCTTTTTTAGGAAATAGGTTTACACAAAAAAAATCTTGGATTTCTCACATAGCTCTGCTAGTTTGGTCTCTGATAATATATAAATTTTAACCCTCTCTGCCAACTCTAAGGTTGACTGATAGAGAATGCCTTTGGCATTAAGTTCTCGTTTGTAGTACATTTAAGATATGAAGTAAAGATTAAATAATCTAATAAACAGGAAATTGAATTCACAAAACGAATCTCACCTATCAAAATATTTTAGTTGCATTAAACTGAATTCGATTCCACGCCACTGCTAGCGGCGCCCTTGAAGAATTGCGTTGTGTTGTGGCAGGTCGCGCTCGCTACAGTTATAGCATCGGGGATGCGCCGGCGCACGCTCCTCTTATGGCTATATTTTGATAAGTTTTGAAGCAGGGTTTGCTGAGTTAATCATTAAATATTGTACTTTATTGGTTGAATGACGATGCTTATTGAGGAATTTAATAATTTTGTAGATACTTCACATACATTAAAAGAAGAAATTAGTATAAAAATCAAATACCAGTATACTAGGTTAGTGAAAGAGAATGTACATACATACATACACGCCTGTTTCCCCGAAGGGTTAGGCAGAGGCATATTATACGGCCACATTTCGCCAATTATATTGTTGGTTCCACGTAATAGGTAGCGAGCCTATTGCCACTTACCAGAAACTTAAATGTTCGCCAGAGCCTCGTCCGTTAATCGGCAGGTGCACTACCACCACCTGCAGGTGAGGTTGGCTTGGGCTCCTCAGATCTTGGTATCTCTAGCTCTATACCCTATATGTATGTAATTATTAAAAAAATACTTATTAGATATATTCACAATCAAAATTCTTAACGAAAAGTATTTATGCGGATGCTAATGTCTCAAATCATTTGAAACGATATATTTGTTAGAACTCATGTGTAAGAACTCATTTCGAAATTAAGGTTTAAAATGAACACAGCAATGTTCTCCTTCTATTCATCTTGTTTATTCGTGATCGACTCTTCCACTCTATCTATCACATCTATCATAATATCATCATTCAAATACGTCATTTTGATTGATTTGCCTTCTGTGAAAGAAACTTAACAAATTTAATTATATTATAAGTCGCTACAAAGGCCTGCCAGCATGTTTAAAGAATAATAATAATATAAGTGTGCCTCTTAATAAATAATCTTCTGCTCGTAGCTTTCTTTTACTAGGTAATCAATACATTAAGTCAAGACATACATACATACATACATACATACATAATATCACGCCTGATTCCCCCAAGGGCATGTTATATGCCCACATTTCGCCAATTGTGTTGTTGATCAGATCTTGGTAGGATTCCTATACACCGTCAAAACAGAGGGCAAGGAGACCCAAAAGTGAGGCGTTATGAAGATGAGACGAAAGTAGTAATTGCTTACAATACGGAACCCAATACAGACAATTTTACATTCAGACCACCTCAACAACAACAAATTATTATGGCCTCATCATTATTTACCGGCGTAAAAAATTGAGATGCCACATAAACCTTTTTAATACTCACCCGGTCACCCGTGACCCTGACTTGTTGACGCAACCAGGAAGATGTCTCAGCAGGGCTCATAAATACGCATTTCCTTGTAAAACATTGACTTCACTTTCCTTGAGTTATGACTACCTATACAACTTAATATTTTTATTTAATTACGCGTGAGTATACCCAAATGCGTAGTGTTATGTTTGAATGGTTCATTATGTATGTATTTACCAGTAGTACTTTGTGTGTAATTTATTATTTTTATTTTCATTGTTTTTAAAATCATTACTAGTTTAAGTTATAGTTATGCCACTGTGTCATAAGGTGTAGCTTAAAAACCAGCGCAGCTATGACAATGTTGCATTGTTATAGCTGCATTAAGCTGAAGCAATGCCTTTTGACTGCACAATTTTAGTGTCGTGAAACTTTTACAATTGTTATGTACCTACTTCTGCAGTTAATAAACATATCTTTCTTTCTTTACCTTTATTATTATTATGTCCGCACGCTTGAACTACTTTAGAGTTAAATTTAGATCTACACTAGTGGCACGTCCTTGTTTCGCATCGGTATTTATTTGTCTTAAAGCTTGGGTTATATTACTGATGTCTATGTTAGGATCTCTAATTTAAATAGCTTATTTAACGTTATAATACTTTGATTTCGTCTTAAAACTTTTTTTGTAAGATTTTTTTCTTCGTAAGCCTTGAGGTTGTTCCATACTATGCTAATGTGGTAATTTTTGCTCAGCTCGTGCTCGTATCGTCTAGCGTAGACGCACCTTTAGAATCTTTCCATAATCACAAGTAACAAATATCCACGAGCATTTGAAATATAAATCAAAATGGCGGAATGCGTCATTTTCATTTATCTTTTGTCTTCAGGTAATATTTATTTAAGAAAATTTTTTGTTGAAGGTCTCTTAGTTATTTATGTGTCGAGGGGCTTACATTATTGGAAAATGAACGAGTCAACAATTTGATTTAATAAAGATTTTATCTGTTTTACAGAAACGTTTATTAAACTCCTCTGGCTTCCGTTCTTAATAATTGGTGTCTCAGGATGAGTCAGACAAAAATTATGATATATTTTACAAGATGATGACATATAAAAAAGTTTTACTGAGATGTATTTGAATCATATAAATTTTTCATTAATAAATTAATCTTACCTCTGTAGGCGTCTGATCTTAAATATAATTATTTTACTGTGACTGTTTTCGTCTTAGAATGTTTGTTATCGATAAAATCATATCTTACTCCCGATAGGTAAAAGTATAGATAGGACGACCGATTTGGAGTGTTGGCGAGAATACCCGCTCTCCGCTCCTAAGGTCGTGGGTTCGATTTCCACACAGGACAAATCTTTGTGTGCATGAACATGAATATTCGTTCTGAATTGGGTGTTTTCCTATATATATTAAGTAAGTGTTTAAAAATGTATGTTTATCCGTTATTTACCCCAAATAATCTTTGAACTAAAATTGTCAGAAAATATTTATTTATCTACAAAGTAAAAACGCAGGCAAACCCGTAAGTCCTAGTTATTTAGTACACTGTTTTGTTTATATTTTTAACCCACTTAGTCAGTAGGACAAATAGATAAAATTTGGTAATGAGATAGATGATGTATCTTAAAAAATAACAGAAGATTAGCATTACACGTGTAATTCTGAACCGTTAAGTCCCAATCTACTGACTACGCAGACAGAGCGCCAGTAGGGACTGGTCTGCTCATGTCTACTATGTTTATTCGTAACTATGCTCGTATAACTAAAAAAAGGAGTTATTTTCATCCTTTCATCTTAAATCTTATGACTGCAGAACTTAGGTTTTTGTAGACTTGTCAAATTGTTTTACTATTAAGTACATATTCTTGTAAATGGCGGGAGAAAAAACTAATCTTGACGATTTTCTTGCCCGTTCTTTTACGATCAAACTCCCGCCCGCAGTGAATGGGCGCGCTAGTTTTTAGGTTTTGACCTTCATAAGAGCTCTTTTGGACCCAACTTGAATAAATGACTTTGGCTCTGGACTGCAGACGCAGGCTAGTATCACCTAAGTCTGAAAGCGCGACGTTATTAATAAGCTTACATGAAAACAAGTAAAACAACTCAGATGACAGTAACACAGACGGTCCGCTGCAAACAAACGGGCACGCGTCGCGTCCATGAACTTCGCGCTAAATATATACGTCATCCGGCATCCATAGAAAATGCACCGCAGAAGGGATAAAAGAGGCTCTTTCAACATATGGCGTATTCAAAATCTCATGCAAGATAAGATAAGATAAGATAAAAATTTATTTGAATCACAAACACACACATGCAGAAATATACAATATAGACATAACAATCAAATAAAAAAATAAAAATACACAAACAAGAACAAAAATATTGAAAAAAGAAATTAAAAAAAATAATCCACATAATTAAGAAGTTTGCCTTCCATAGCATGTGTGCAGCAGTGACGCAAAGGGACCAAAGCTCAGTGATATTTTGCCCTCGATGAGAGCAAACACTGATTTTCAGCTTTCACCCAAGGGAGTTGCAGCTTTACGCAGAGTTTGAGCGAACGCGACAATCCCTTGCAAAGAACATCAAACAGCGGTAACAGATTCATAATCCACTATCAACCACAAAAATCTCAGCTTAGGCAGGCAAGCTCAGCTTAAACCTAGGCAGACCCAAAAAAAAAAAAAAAAAGACAAACAAATAAACAGAACTACTCTTCGACGCACACAAAAGATGCACACAAATAATAAACAATAATTAATTTCTAACAATTACACCAATTATTTAGTTCCAAGATAAGTATCATGAAGGACTTGTGTTATAGATACCAAATAATGGATAAACATACATAAATACTTCCTGTTTTTTTGTACATAGGTACATACTTCTTATGCATAGAAAACACTCAGACCAGAACAAATATTCATGTTCATGTACACAAAGATTTTTCCTATGTGAGAATCGGACTGACCACTTCAAGAGCGGAGTGCTGGTATACTATGGTAAAAAAATCGTACGTGGCTATAACCAAGATAAGAAAATGATTTATTGATAGGGACGTTAAGCATCGAACCAATCCAGTGTTTTCTGCATGCTGATGTCGTTTGACTTGGCTGTCGGATAAATAACCTTAAGGATAACATAACCAGTCCACTGTCACTGACTACAAAGATGTCTTAATCTTAATATGTCGAAGATTCTGAAACTTTTCCGGAATACAACCTCGATACGAAATCTTTGCAATGAACAGCTTCAAGTTAAGCTCATTGGAATATTTGGACCCGCGCTTATTGGAGACATCTTATTTCAAACTAATTCATGCTTGGCCGCTCAAAAGGTTTATGGGGTTCTGCTTTTCATTTTTACAGTCCCCAATCATAATTCTAACATGGCCTAACCGTGTAATGATTACGAGGATGTAAAGCAAAATATTTATTGTTTCAAAAAAATACGTGTCTTCAAATAATTCTTAATCTTTGGCATTATGAGTAAGAAGCTGGAGCAAACTGAAGGCCACCAGCACGATTTGTAAATGTATTCTTGTACTTGAAAACGTCTGCTTTAAAAGGACCAAATGTAGCTTAGAGATGTTCGTTTATTCTGCAGCATCTCGTTCATAAAGTATGCTGGGTGGTATATTTTTGTAGATGGTCGATGATCAGCTTCATTGGATAGATGATAATTCTCAGCCTGTTAACGTCCAACTGTTGAACACGGACCTTCTCCACCCAGGTGGAAGGGATATGATCTGGTTAAGGCAGTAACAAGTTGGTGGATTTTGGCGGATCAAGATTGTTCGATCACATAGAGCATACTGTACGCCCACACTTCGCCATTTATATTGTTGGTTCCACGTTATAATAGGTGGCGAGCCTATTGCCGCTTTCCGGGCACTTTTATGATCGCCAGAGCCTCGTCCGTTGATCGGCAGGTGCACCACTTGCCTAAACATAAAAGTGCCCGGAAAGCCCCTTCGAGCAAACAGGCGTGATTTATGTATGTAAGAGTGCTGAGTCATCACAGTATGTTGATGGTTTCCAAGACCATCACGTGTTTATGCATATACTGTGTCACCACCAGTTCCCATAGACGTACAAGAGCTTTCTACGAGTAGATTACGGTAGGATACTAGACAAGGTTTCTGCAGTAGGTAAGTACATATCTATTTTTAAAATCGACTTAAAAAGTAACCAAATAAAGCGTTTAACCTTTTAGTATCGAACGAATGAAAAATATTCCTATATTTTCTGTTCGTTATTAATAGGTTGAAAAACAAAAACTATGTAAGCTGCACAGAAAAACTTGCAAGACTTCCTCTCCTTAACTTAATAATTACTTAGTTCTGCAAGTAAATTAGGTAGTATTTGCATACTCACCAGTAAGTTGCCAAAGATTAAGTTAGCAATGCATATTTCGAGATAAATGCCGGGTTGGATTGCACCATTCGAGACTGACGCAATGTTTAGCCTCGCGTCTCTAGGGTTAACTCTAACTCTAAATTTTAATAAGGTCAATAAATTAGGAAAATTGAAGGTTTTGTATTGATTTGGTTTCATACGTAACATCAGGCATTTAATGAGGTTTAAACCTCACTGATTTAAGATTCTCCCTATTCTCACCAACTCTAGGGTAACCGCGAGGAGAGAGAGTTTATTGTTTATAGTTAAGAGTTAAGAGGGTTTTTATAGCATTGGTCGCCATAGATCTTGGTAGGAACCCTTTGCACCCGTATTTCAGCCGTAAAGTACTTTTAATTTATAAATTCGTATCACATAAAGTTTATATCTTAATTGTTTTCGAGTCCACAGAGATCGTTCAATAAATTCATCGATTTCCAGTTAATTATTTTCGTCACATAAAATTTATTGTTCACTAACTATAGATAGGTACCAATCGTCAAAAATACTAGTTTTAATTGGACATCCTTATTTGGCGTGCTGTTTAATGTGCATCTTGCTTTAAAGGCCAACAGTTTATGCATAATAAAACAACCAGCGTGCATTTTTGAGCTGAAACCAGGATCGGAGTGGATAACATTGAAAAGTTCATTGATATTACATGCACTTCCTGGCCCTTCGAGGTCGTCGCGGCGCCGCCGGCCATCTTGTTTCGTTGTTTGACGTTTATTTTTGGCGCGCATTTTCTTCTTTTTTTCGTGATGCACAGAAATGGCAAACGAGGCGGTATATGTATGCGCACAATGCCAATGTAATTCCTTTATTATCAACAAAGGTTTTAATGTAAGAACTGAAAATGTATTTACGGGGATTTTAGGCAAATAACTGTTGCGTAATAACTGATAGTGTGGAAAGTTTGAAAATTGTATCGTAATTAACAATATATTATCTAATGTAGATATCGATAAGTACAATCATATTATCATTATTATTTTGTAAGTAGTATTCGACCTTCCTGCGGTATGACGTATTAATTTGGCGCGCTCTATCTTTTTTTATGATGCATGGAAATTGCAAGGAGGATGTATGTTAACCTTAATGCTTATTATTCCTTCATGATCAACAAAGATTTTAAGGTCTAAAGCAGGGTTTCCCAACCTTATTTTCGTCGAGCCTCCCCGGATTAAAAATAATATTTTCATGCCCCTCTATAAATTTTACAGACTAATAAAACTCGCATTATTTCAAAAACATTTATTTGTGTTGTAACTTCTACAAAATTAAATCCGATTTATAAGATCTTATAATAAGAGTACTATGAGAGAAAAATAGATAAATACTAATGAGATACTTGAGCTTGCATTCTCTGTACCAGTTGGTCGATCCTAGGTTCAGTTTTTGCCAGACGATTTCACTGCTAAGTTTTTATTAAAATCAGAGCAGAAAAACCAGAAAACACAAACGTCTCACGCCCCCCTTGACATCCCTCTACGCCCCACCTGGGGGGCACGCCCCCCTGGTTGGGAAGTCCTGGTCTAAAGGAACCTTAAAGTTTAATTAATATGCCATTTCCAAATTGTCAAAGTTACGGGAAGATCATAGGTACTACATAGAGTTTTGGCACCAATGCAGGATAAGACGCATTGCGGCTATTTGATTTCCCAAAACTAGTGTAAATTCGAGTTTTATGTGTAACTATAGTGGATTTTTAGACATAACTTCTTAGGCAATGTACACAAATGTAGGAAAGTAACATCATTTTCCATGTTGATTTCAAAACTTCCTAGAGGCTTCGAGTAAAGTCTTCACTATTTTATTGAGGTATTACTTGACTCGGACTAGACTATGACGGACTTTACTTGACTTTGACTGTACTGAATAACGAAAATGCTGCATTAAATAACTTGATCAACTATATAACATGACACGTGCAAATACACTAAACAAGTGAGTCAATAATTAAGAAAAAAAAGTACTACCGATCATTATTGTGTTACATCAAAATATCGTGATAATATATATATGATGTGACGTACAAAAAAAATATATTTTATTTTTGTTAAATGCTAAATTGTATTAGATTTAATGTTAATCCAATATGTAATTTTCTCCTTTATAATGTAATTTTAATTTGTTGGATCTATGCGCCAGACAGAGTTCACAAGAAAGCTCCTATAAATTCAGAAAAATAAAAATATTGTGTACGTTGCCGTATTTTCCAGTCATGATCCACATCGATTATATTACATTTTTACAGTCTTGAATAAATACAATAGTAATAATTACTGTAATTTTATAAGTCGCAAAACAAGCCAGCGCCATCTTGCTGTTGACGTTTATTTTGGACTTTTGGAACGTATTTCTTTTTTTTTCCTGATGCACAGAAGGGCAAACGTGTATGAATACACAATATCAGCGTAATGCCTATATGTTTAAAAATATCTTAGTGTAATTACGTCTACCACGATTTGACGATTCATATAGCGTGGAGATCAGTTCCTGAAGTCGTGGGTTCGATTCTCTCATAGGACAAATCTTATGGTGCATTTCTTGTGTATTTTCTGACAGTCACACTAATTATTTAGTTCCAAGATGAGTATCATTAAGAACTTATGTTATGGATACTAAGTAACGGGTAAACATATATAAACACTTTTTTAAAACACCTAGACTAGAACAAATATTTATATTTGTGCAAACAAAGATTCTTTTTATTACTTGAATGGCCTCACGGGACTTCTTGGCGGGAAAGTGAAGCATCATGTCTGCAGTTTTGTTTTATTTTCTAAAATTTGTGATATTTCTAACATTAATGTGTAATAACGGTGGATTATTAACCGTTAAGTGTTTGTGAACATACATGAGTGTTGGTAAATCAAACAAAACAGTGCAACATCACTTTTCAAATTTTCTCCCAAGGAGTCCATGTGAGATCTCAGTATAGTCCCACATCTTTACTGAGGACTCAAGGGGCTTATGGGAGGGTATCTCATTTACCATTCATCATCTTTGTCACCACTCATTCTCATTTACTATGAATTAAATATTATTAATATATCACTTACTTGACACTGGCTAAATGTGCTAGACGCACGAAGCCATTATTTAAAATAAAGAAGAAAGAAAGAATGGCCTCACGAGTCACGATATTATTATGACAAAGGGATTTCTCGTGTAATATGAAAAACAGTGAAAAGTTTGAACTCACATAGGTAGGTATTATGATTTCCAAGACGTTATTATGTACATATTATTGTAATTTTGTAAGTAAAATCCTTGGCGGTCCGGTGCCAACGCACTGGCAAATTTATTTTTAACTTCACAATTGTGATTCTCGACTGCCAAGCCTGTTTGTGTATGAAATTCAATGAATTTATTATTTTTTATACTTTTGCGTCGTTCCGACCGTATGTATTATTTTAAATAAAATATTATATATAGGTGTAGATTTAAATAGCCTTATTGCCTTATTCATCCTTCAGTCAAACTGTTAGGACAGTCTTATAGTACATTTTATAAATCATAAATAATAATACGAATATAAGGTACGAGTACTTTTTTACTACTAAGTACTAGTAGTGTTGTACTAATACGGCTGTTTTATTATGACCAATTTTGTCCTTTAGAAAGTCACTACTGTCAATCGTAAGCCGTTCTCGTGGGAATAGCGAGATCCTATATGTAAGCATCCTATATGTTAACCCAGGTAAACTAACTGCGCCCCCCCGACTGGTCCTCACTTTGTCGTGGTGGGGGGGCTGAGTACCTCCCAGTAGGGCGGAGAAGCCGCTAGAGAAAAGGTAACACCTAGAGATTGGCGAGTCCACTGCGCCTCTCTGAAGAGGTTCTTCCCGGGGGACATTGCCCGCAGGCAGAGTCTCTTAGCCAGGTGACTCCCACACCCCCTTTCGGTCGCCCTTTGGCCAGAAGGCAGTGCGTAAATGCATTTTGTTACCGACATAAAACAAAAAAAAAATAGGTAAACTAACTGCGTGCCAAATTTCACCTAAATTCTTTCAGTAGTATTTGCGTCAAAGAGTAACAAACATCTATACATACTCACAAACTTTCGCATTTGTAATATTACGACAGATATGGCGTGGAGTCCCGCACTCCGCTTCTGAGGTCGTGGGTTCGATTTCATGTGGGAATATATTTATACTTAATTATGCACGCAAAGATTTGACACAGGTTTTTGTGTGCACAAAAATGAATATTCGTTCTGGTCTGGGTGTTATCCTAAGTATGTATTACAAAAAAAAAGTATTGAAATTAAATGAAATAAAATTTTATTTAGACATAAAATACATATAATTAAAGAACAGAACTCAAAACAGTAAACAATTTTTACACATAAGTTTACAATTTTTATATATCATATAGTATGCCTAAAAACAACTCCACACAGCATGTGCTGCAGTGGAGGACCACAACAGCGCTGGTCTTCCGTGGAGACCTTATAACTTTCGTGTGCAGCCACACAAAAGGCAGAAACTTAACAATAAAACAAAATATTTAAAACCACAAAATACAATCAAATGAAAAGTTAAAGTAGTCAAAGTAGTGAGTTACAGCAGAATTACAATTAATTATGTTTATTATATGAAATTATGTATGTATATAGTATTAAACGAATATTTTGACGACAAACTCTATTAAAAGCCTATAGTGATTTATAAAATAAATTATGAGTTAATGTTATATATTATTAATAATACTGTATAAATATTGTTTTTTTGTTGATTTCATACTTGTGTTTTGGTGAGTTTGTTAGTTTATAGAATAATTAAGTAACGTAGTTTTGTAATATGTTTAAGTTCCCTCTCAATTTGCAGTGCCCCTACGGGGTATCAGTATTCATTGTATTACTTAGGTACCTACTTGTTTACTTGATGCAATAAAGATTTATGACTTAAAGTATGTTTATCCGTTGTGTAGTATCCATAACACAAGTTCTTAATGATACTTATTTTGGAACTAGATAATTGGCGTTATTGTCAGAAAGTATTTCTTTACTAATAGGAATCTAATATTATATTCAAATCTATCCAGCCCTTCAGCCTTTCACCCATATAACCCGGCAATAGTAAATTCCATTATACCCCAATAGGGTGTTTATCCTTAAATGTTTGTTCATTGTGTATAAGGAGAAAATTATATTGAAAATAGTTTGTGTCACATTACCATAAGATTGAAATTGGTTAAGCGTTCTCTCATGTGTTTACTTTGGTTCACCCATGCCTCCTAAATATCTGGGTCACCGGAGATTAAAAGTAAAAACATTCCTATGTTCTACAAACCACCCCTTGATAAATTATTTATAACCATATCTGCGTTCATTTTATCCAAATCATTTAATACAAATATAAAATAAGTTATTTGCTCTAACATGTGTAACCAAACATGGTCATAAGGTTTTGCGACCAAGTCACACACTTACCATTTTGTGGTATGCAAATGTCAGTTGTATGATTCCCGATGCAATGTCAGTATAATTATTAATAATCAAATGTTAATATATTTGTGTTTGAGAAAAAGATTTTTTCAAAGATTTCCGCTTATATTGTTTATTTAAAACAAGGTTTTACTTCATCGAGATCAATACAGACTTTCTGTCTCAGTTTTCACATCAATTGGAAGTTCGTTCAAAAACCAGGCTAAAGGCATTTGGCAGATAGTTCTGACCCCGCTGATAATTATTACAGACGTGAACCTCAAGTCCTCTAAGACTAGCCTGTAAGAAACGGCAGTTTAATCCCAAGCAATTTTCATGTGCTTAAAGTGATTATTGATACAATTATCCCTTTAAATAATCATACCAAGTTTTTTTCCAACCCGTAATGGAGTAATGAGCGCTGGTTATAAATATTAAATATTTTTGACACTTACACCAATTATTTAGTTCCAAGATAAGTATCATTAAGAACTTGTGTTATGGATACTAAATAACGGTTAAACATACATACATACATACTTTTTTTTTTAAATACATACTTAATATACATAGGAAAATACCCAGACCAGAACATATATTCATATTTAAACACACAAATATTTGTCCTGTGTGGGAATCGAACCCACGACCTCAGGAGTGGAGTGCGGGTATACTCGCTACCACGCCATATCGGTCGTCGGTGTTATGTATGCAAGTTGTCTTTTAAAGGATGTAACTTCAGTTTATCCCAGTTTCACACAATAAAGACATTAAAAAAACAGCTTCCTCTCATCACAGGATCCCATCGATCATTCAGCACTGCGCCGGCGGCGCGGACATCCTAAAATAATAGGCGACGCGTGCGCAGCGATTTCATTCAAATCACGATTTTAGACAAGATTGATTTACCGTTTATGGTGCGCTCTTTTTTTTCTGAAATTTGGACTCAATCGTGTAGAGTAGTTATTGGACTGTGTCAAGTAATTTGATAAATCAAGTTATTTGCAGAAATCAACATATTTCAGCGTTTTTGTCATTAAGTCATTGACAAAGTCAAGTAGAATCCATCACAGTCAAGTCAAAGTCCCAGTGAAACAGTGGAGACCTTTTTAGAGGCTTTAAGGAGTTTCGTAAATAACACGGATAATCACAATTCACGGAAAGATGCCTTTTTTTACCCCGTGTACTTGTCGTATGTTATGTTTAAAAATATCACTATTTCACATATAATCTTAAATTCACACCATTGTTAAAAAGATCCTAATTTCCCAAAACGAAGTTAACGAAGACATCGATCCTCTTTTCTCATAATAAGTATGTAACAAATTATTAAAAGGCAATTTTAAAAAAATCTATTTTTTTTTTAAATATGTGTTTTATCAAAATACAACAATTATATCTGTTTTTTACGTTTTATAAAAAAACTGATTAAGGGAGTTGCCATGTATGGGTTATGTTTTATAATTAGCCTGCCGAGGCGTTTGCATGCCCGCCGGAAACAGCTCCTGGATGAATCAGCGGATTTTGATTATCATACTCATCCCTTCATTGTAATAGTTGTATAATAATAGGTTGGGGAAAAAGTCTTTTCGTATTTTTGTATGAAAAGTCAAGACATTTTTTTCAAAGTTTATTTACATTTATTTACAATATATATGTACCGTTTTGTTGAATAACTTTCTGCCATTTTGTGGGCAGAGACATTATCCCGTTACTGTAGAAACTTTGGGACTTCTGATCAAAAAAACGGGACAAATAGTTTTGGCAGTCCTCTCTTGAGGTCAACCTTACAGAACCTAAAGAATTCTGCAGAGACCGAAACAGGTGAAAATCTGAAGGCGCAAGGTCAGGGCTATATGGTGGATGCACTAGGACCTCCCAGTCGAACTCTCTTAATTTTTGCTGAGTGGCTAAAGATGTGTGTGGTCTAGCGTTATCGTGATGAAAGACCACACCCTTCCTGTTGACTAATTCCGGCCGTTTTCTCTCGACTGCTTCCTTTAATCTCATCAGTTGCTGGCAGTAAAGATCAGAATCGATGGTTTTGCCGGGCGGTAAAAGCTCATAATAAACAATGCCCTTCCAATCCCACCATACACACAGCATCACCAATCAATATTGATATTATTATCACTACATAGCATATTAAGTCGCTTTCCTCAGTCTGTCCCTATATACGCTTAGATCCTTAAAACTATGCAACGGATTTTGTTGCGGTTTTTTTTAATAGATAGAATGCATGATCATACAGACGAAGTGGTGGGCGGCCGCCAGTTTTTATATAAGAAGCAATGGCAGCTCCGCAGGGTGGTCGAAAAAGATTACCAAAATGAAGCATCACAGAGCCAATAATTAGATTCACTCATTTTTACGGAGAGAAAAACAAATGAAAAATAGCGGGAAACAACTTTTTTTTATTTTTTTCTTTTCTTTATAATGGAACCTTTTTAATGTTACCAAAACCAGCCAGACACAAATAGTACAGTCAAAAAAAATTTATAATAAGTACTTATAATACCTACGTTATGCGAAAAGACTTTTTCCCCGACCTAATATATTGTAAGTATAATAATAATGAAGAAATTCGATACATTTTAAAATTTTATTATAAAAAAGGCAAAAATGCAACTCAAGCAGTGAAAAAAATTTGTGATGTTTATGGACCTGATGCAGTGTCAGTAAGAGTAGCACAAATTTGGTTCAAACGTTTTCAGTCCGGAAATTTTGATGTTAAAGATGCACCTCGCTCTGGTCGCCGTGTTACGAATAAAATGGACGCCATTTTTGAAAGAGTGGAGCAAGATCGGCATATTAGTAGTTACGATGTAGCTGAAGAACTGGGAATTGACCACAAAACAGTTTTGACCCATTTGAAGAAAGCTGGTTATACAAAAAAGCTCGATATTTGGGTGCTCACTCAAAGAAACTTAATGAACCGTGTACTCATTTGCGATTCA
Organism: Musotima nitidalis; assembly: GCA_949126915.1. Lineage (NCBI taxonomy): Eukaryota > Metazoa > Arthropoda > Insecta > Lepidoptera > Crambidae > Musotima > Musotima nitidalis. The sequence continues at coordinate 8,851,932 of OX421439.1, read as the reverse complement.
TTATTGAGACGTAATGAAACCGAGCCGTTTTTGAAGAGATTGATAACTGGCGATGAAAAGTGGATCACGTACGACAAGAACGTGCGACAAAGGTCGTGGTCGAAAGTTGGCCAGGCTTCACAGACTGTGGCCAAACCTGGCCTAACACGAAATAAGGTGATGCTGTGTGTATGGTGGGATTGGAAGGGCATTGTTTATTATGAGCTTTTACCGCCCGGCAAAACCATCGATTCTGATCTTTACTGCCAGCAACTGATGAGATTAAAGGAAGCAGTCGAGAGAAAACGGCCGGAATTGATCAACAGGAAGGGTGTGGTCTTTCATCACGATAACGCTAGACCACACACATCTTTAGCCACTCAGCAAAAATTAAGAGAGTTCGACTGGGAGGTCCTAGTGCATCCACCATATAGCCCTGACCTTGCGCCTTCAGATTTTCACCTGTTTCGGTCTCTGCAGAATTCTTTAGGTTCTGTAAGGTTGACCTCAAGAGAGGACTGCCAAAACTATTTGTCCCGTTTTTTGATCAGAAGTCCCAAAGTTTCTACAGTAACGGGATAATGTCTCTGCCCACAAAATGGCAGAAAGTTATTCAACAAAACGGTACATATATATTGTAAATAAATGTAAACAAACTTTGAAAAAAAATGTCTTGACTTTTCATACAAAAATACGAAAAGACTTTTTCCCCAACCTATTATTTCCATTTATGCATATTGTCCGGCTCATTATTCTCTAAGACTGTGGTTAAGGTAAGCTGGAAGAAATTTCCCCCCCGACTGGTCTCCACCTTGTCGTGGTGGGGGGGCTGAGTACCTCTCGGTAGGGCGCAGGAGGCAAGGCAACCCTAGAAAAGGCAACACCCAGAGACCGACGACTCTGGGTGCCCTTAGTACTGACTACCGGGGGGGAAACTAAGAGGGACCTGTGGAGGGCGCAGTGGGCGGGCCAGGAGGGCCCGTTCAGCAGCGCCAGGAGGGTCTAGGCAGTGGGGGCAGGAGGCCCCTGCTGTCTAACCATGGACCCTCCGGGAAGTCGGCCACACACGCTATGGTCGCAAGGGGAGGTAGGAGGGGCGCGTCCACTGCGCCTCTCTGAGGAGGTCCTCCCGGTATAGGTCCGGGGGACGTTGGCCGCAGGCGGGGTGTCAGAAGCTGCAACCCAGGTACTGGCCCTCGCCTCTTTCTCAACAAGCGGCGGGCGTCGTCGGAAGATTTTTAGTGGGTATTACTTGGCGGTCGTGTCTGCCGGTGGTGAGTGCCACACCCCCTTTTGGTCCCCCTTTGGCCGGAAGGCAGTGCGTAAATGCATTTTGTTACCGACGTAAAACAGAAAAAAAAAAAAAAAAGGCTGGAAGAAATTTCCTAAAGAAATGAGCTAATTTTTACTTTTATGTCTTCATGTGCAATTGACGATATAATTTTTATATTAAGTATAATAAGGCTCATATATAAGACTAAAATTGTGTAAAACATAATCTGAAACTGAAGGACTGAAAATGTCTACAATATTTGACAGAATGTTGTGAAATTTAGTACGTAAGTATATTTAAGACACAATGACAGTGATTGGTGAGCAGTTTTTTTATAAATATTTTAATCTTCATAACTTGTAGTAGGGTAGGCAAATAAGCCTATACAAGGCAAACGCTTCAAATGTGATCTAAAATTTTTAATAGAATCAACGCACCGTTGATTTACTAGTGACAATTCCTTTTACAATGACATATTTAGTGTTACTAAATTGTTCCTAGTTAAAACAAAGGAGGCGTAGGCACACGTATTAAAAATTATAACGTGCTTGCCATAACCAAATATTACATAACCATTCAAGGCTATAAGGAAAATCCCTTACAACAGTCTGTCATTGAGAATAATAATTGTTAAGGACAGACCAAATAGTATAGTGTGATGGGCATAGACCATCTCTCACGATTCAAGGTGAGAGGAACTCTTCTTCTTCCATTTGAATAATGGCTTCGTGCGTCTAGCACATTTAGCCAGTGTCAAGTAGGTGATATATTAATTATATATAATACATAGTAAATGAGAATGACTGGTGATCAAAATGATAAATCGAAGATGAAATACCCTCCCCTAAACCCCTTGAGCCCTCAGTAAAGATGTGGGACTATACTGAGATCTCACATGGACTTCTTGAGAGAATTTGAAAAGTAATGTTGCACTGTTTTATTTGATTTACCAACACTCATGTATGTTCACAAACACTTAACGGTTAATAATCCACCGTTATTACACATTAAAGTTAGAAATATCAGAAATGTTAGAAAATAAAACTAAACTGCAGACATGACGCTTCACTTTCCCGCCAAGAAGTCTGAGAGGAACTCTGATCATACTATTTTTTTTCTTTTTTAAAAACGTCAGAAAAATGCATTTACGCATACCCAGCCAGAACTCTGATCATATATACCCTACCACGCGGATCTAGTGTGGAATAGAAGAGGTATTAAAGTGTGCATGTGGACTTCTTGGCGGGAAAGTGATATTTTCTATTGATATTTTATTTTTAAATTTTGAACTTTATCAGCTGTTTTCACAATTTCAATAATTGTGGTGTTTATTAATATTTTACTTTCTTACTAAGTTTTAAAAACATTTTGTAAATATTTATAACACTTCATGTCCAACAACCAAAATGACCCAACTGAAAACCAGCGCTGGGAAATTGTCCTAGCAAATGCTGAGATGGGTAATATTGGGTGCATCGTACAAGGTTTATTATTGTAATGAGTTCATATTCACAAAACTTACGATGCACCAATAAATGATTATTATTATTTTCTAAAAACTGTGATATTTCGAACATTAATGTGAATGCCGTGTGGTAACGGCCTGGAATAGTGCCACCCCCTCTCATCTCACGAAGAGTCGTAAGAGTCGACGAAGAGAAAAACTACCGGATGATGGGCAGCAGCGTCATCCTACGTACTAGCTGTAACTGTGATCACAAACCGGTTTCGCAACGTGGTGATTATGGGCAAATGTCCTTAATATAATGTAAGCTATTAGAAGGTCATTGGATGTTCAGCAGTGGACTCATAAGGCTGATATGATAATGTTTAATAATGGTGGATTATTAACCGTTAGGTGTATGTGAACGTACATGAGTGTTGGTAAATAAAACAATTGCCATTTACTATGAACTAAATATTATTAATATATATTTTACTTGACTCTCGGCTAAATGTGATAAACGCACGAAGCATTATATCATCATCATCTTCATCATCATTTTAGACATTTAAAGTTCACTGCTGAACATAGGCCTCCCCATTTGCTTCCACGTAGATCGGTCCTGGGCCGCCTGCATCCACCAGCTCCCCGCCGCCCTGACCAGACCATCGGTCCATCACGTGAGGACCGCCCTTTACTATGTTTTCTGATTCGTGGTCGCCATTTAAGAACCAACCAACAAGAACCTTTAGTCGTCGAGCTATGTGCCCCGCCCACTGCCACTTCAGCTTGCAAACGCGCTTCGGCATTATTTAAAATAAAAAAAATATCATTTTTTTATTTGGCAGGTAACGTAACGTGTGAAGACATACCACAAGAGGGACGGCTGACCTGATTGCTTGCAAGTCGCCTGCAATCAGTCACATTGGAAGTCTATGAGAAGGGCAATAACGTCAGCAATTTGAGCTGATGATGACGATGAATTAGTAGTTTGGCACGTGGTTAGATAGTTGTTGTTCAAATATTGATTATCGATTACGTGATACCTGTTAACTTTGCCACTTTTGCCGGAAGGTGGCTGCAAGTAAATTTGAAACTAAACCTCAAAAATAACGCGCGCTTTGTCAAATTTTAAAAAAATCGTACGTTTTTTTTTCTACTACCATCTTGCTAAAAGGCAAACACGCCTTTTTACATTGTCGTAGATTTTAGATTTTGATTTTGTGCATATAACATTGTGTCATTATAATCATCTTGTCTAAATCTTCTAAAATACCTTCCATAGAAATCGTATTTATTTTCCGTAATATGATATCGTTTTAGTGAAGAAAAAAATCCTCCTTGATTCATACCGGAAGGTTGCTGAATTGAAACAATTGAACAAAACGTAAAAAATCTTTGTTAAACTTTCAAATATCGAACGCTGTTTTTTTATCTGTCACCAATATGCTAAAACGCAATGCATACAGCCATGCGCTGCCTAATAATGTTTACGTTGTCGCAGCTAGATTTTGTGCAGATAATATTGTGTTATACGCGTCGGGGTCGCCGTACGGCGGGTGCCTGACCTTGGCGGCTTAGGGCTGAGCTGCATAACTCAATGCGATACGATTGATAGTGAATCAGATTAGGTCTGAACAAACAAGGCGTGCAGACAATGCAATTTTGAAAAAACAATATGACGCAGAGTTTGTTGTTTGCAGAGGACTCCTTGGCATGGCTAAATGCACAAGCCGTGCAAGCCATATTTTAGGAAGAAGAAGAAGACTTTTAGGCAGAAAAGTGAAAGGACTTCTTAGCGGGAAAGTGAAGAGTAATGCAAGCAGTTTTGTTTTATTTCCTAAAATTTGTGATATTTCGAACATTAATGTGTAAGAACGGTGATCGGTGAAAATGTCGTCAATATAATGTAATCTATTGGGAGGTCATTGGATGTTCAGCAGTGGACTCATAAGGCTGTAATGATGATGTGTAATAATGGTGGATTCTTAAACGTTCAGTGTTTTTGACCGTACATGAGTGTTGATAAATCAGTCAAATCAGTGCAACATTACTTTTCAAATTCTCTCAAGAAGTCCGTGTGAGATCTCAGTGTAGTTCCACATCTTTACTAAGGACTCAAGGGGTGTAGGGGAAGGGCATCAAATTTATCATTATCATTTAATTTTTTAATTTAATTAAATTTAAATTTATCATTTAATCTTTATCACCAGACATTCTCATTTACTGTGATTTATAATAATATATCTCTTACTTAACACTGGCTACATTTGCTAAACGCACGAAGCCATTACATAAAAAAGTAAACAATACATAGTTTGATTTCTATAGTAGACCGTAGTTTCTGAATGTATGTTTATGTCTATGTATAATAATTATTTTTTTTTAAATAAGAACGGTATTACTACTTAATAAAATAAGGAAAGTTCTAGAAGCGTAGCTTATCTTCCAATGTTGCGAGTGCCGGATCGCCCTTATCCTTGAACGTGTCTTTGAACATTGACCTATGCAGTGCTGTAAAATAGGATCTTCGCACCCATAAATAATATTCGTTTACAAAATAATGAGACGGTTTTATTTGTATTCGGAATTATGATGTAAAATGTCGCGTTGGAAAATTCTTTGGAAAATTACTAAATTATTACTACAATATACTGTATAATTACTAAAAATTTGGGTTCTGTTTACAGTGAAACATGAGTTCTTTTGGCAAAGGCGCAATATTTTTTTCTTTTAAATAATGGCTTCGCGCGTTTAGCAAATTTAGCCAGTGTCAAGTAACAGATATATTAATAATACATAAATCATAGTAAATAAGAATGAGTGGTGATAATGATGATAAATGGTAAATCAAATGCCCTCCCCTAAACCCCTTGAGTCCTCAGTAAAGATGTGGGACTATACTGCGATCTCACTTGAACTTCTTGAGAGAATTTGAAAATCGATGTTGCACTGTTTCTTTTGCTTTGCCAACACTCATGTACGTTCACAAACACTTAAAGGTTAATAATCCACCATTATTACATATTAATGTTTAAAATGTCACAAAGTTTTGAAAATTTAACAAAACGGCAAACATGACGCTTCATTTTCCCGCCAAGAAGTCACCGCCAAAAGATAATCAAAATGGCGTATGTCATTTTTTTTTTGCGCCTTGTATACCGATAAACCTTCTTTATAGTAAAGTTTGGGACTTTAATTTAGGACTGAACAAGTTAGTAATTATAAAGGCTATCATCTGAATTGTATGATTTCATAATCATATTAGCCTTATAAAGTATATTAAGTCCCTTATAGGTCTCTTATTAAAAAAAAAAATTGTTTTTATTGCTCAATAAATCGTAAATACACATGTTAAGTTTCCTCAGTAAGTAACGCAGTACTTGTGTTGGGGATAACTTGCTCTTTCCCATGGCTTAACAAAGATTTTATTAAGTTAACAGACAAAAAGCAAACTATCTACTATTATGTGAAAAACAAAAAAAAGAATAATAACAAATTAAATTACTAATTAGAATGTATGTGTGTGTGTTGTTTTTGTGTGTGTTTTGTAAAATTTCTATCAATTCTTATTAACATTCTATTGGAGATTTTGCCCATAATCACCACGCTGGGCAGGCGTGTTGTGAACGCAGTTTAAGCCAGTACGTAGATTGACGCTGCTATCCATTATTGAACAGGATGTTTCTTCGTCGACTCTTTGGATCTGAGAGGGGGTGGCACTAATCTAGGCTGATATGGCTGTAACTGGCGGGAGAAAAAACTAACCTTGACGATTTTCTTGCCCGTTCTTTTACGATCAAGCTCCCGCCCGCAGTGAATGGGCGCGCTAGTTTTTAAGTTTTGACGATCATAAGAGCTCTTTTGAGCCAAACTTGAATAAATGAATATGAATTTGAATTTATAACACGACATATTTATTTCATAATAAACACTACTTAATAGCCACTTAATCAATTTTAATAAAATATCGTTGACTTTGAATATCTTATCTGATCTTATCATTGCGGCTGCTAGTAGACTCTTAGAGGACTTTAACCCCTTAGCCAATAATTTATAACCAGCCATAGATACTCTCGAATATTTAATAAAAACATATGAATACAACGCATGCTTTATGAAATATAGACATAACTCAAAAAGAATATTTTTGGGACATCACAAAAGAAGATCTTCTAAAGAATACTTGTCCTACTTTTAAGCGCATTAAATGGATACTGATTTATTAACTAGTGATTCTGCTTGATGTTTGATTAACATTGATTCGATCTCAGTAAGAAATAGAAAGACTGTATAAGTACGTAACTCAAACCTGACCTATCTATTAATGGGTGTTACTTTAAGCATGCGACAATTTTGTTGTATTCTATGTAAGTTTACTTCATAATTTGCAATTTCATTGTATTGCGGTTTGTCATTCTTGATAAATAAATAAAAAAAATATCAAAACGTTCAAATTGACGTAAGTGTTTATGACTGTTGAATTTTTTTCATACACTTACTTAATCTTTTGTTTGTCTGTCTCGTCTACTTACGTGACGGATTACCCGTTATCTGTTTGCCTTATCTGTCAATTTCAATAACTTATTGTCATCCTGCCTACTTTATGAGGTAGCCGATGATTTAAGGCTACGTAGAATGATGTGGAGAAATGTGGGGACGCCTGTTTTTACCAATGGGCGTCGTTTGGCTGATAATATTAAAAATTAAAAATTAATTTATTCAAGTTTGGTTCAATAGAGCTCTTATGAATGTCATACTTATATACTAACGCGCCCATTCACTGCGGGCGGGAGCTTGATCGTAAAAGAACGGGCAAGAAAATCGTCAAGGTTGGTTTTTTCTCCCGCCAGTAACAATTAAAATACATAATATTAACATAGTAATATAAACATAGTAGACATGAGCAGACGCGTTGCGCTCAACCATATTTTAGGGAGCGTAACGACCCGACGCATGACGCTACCACCGCGGAAACATATAAGTGAGCGTGATATACTTAAGCTAGATAAAAGGATTTTAGTAAAAATAACATTAATATTAGAAGACTGAATTAAATGTGCTGCAAACCACAATTTTGATATGATAATATGATGCTGATATGATGTTAATTAAGGTACATAACCAATGGTAAATTTTAATGGTTATTTAATGGTAAATGGTAATTGAAATATTATTACACTGAAATCACGAAGCTTAGATTCACTTATATGCACTAAAACAATTTAAAAACAAATAATAATTAAGTGTTAGTGAATGTAAGTGCCAGTTCCGAGCCACCGCTCTGTAAGAAGAACTCACAGGCTATGCACTTTTAACTATATCCATTGGTATGGTACTTGAATTACAATCTTCATTTGTCTGTGAAGCTACTGCGCATGACCTACTACATATGGGGCGCCACTGGGCTCTGGACTCCAATCGCAAAACGAAGTATTTGGAATTGAGGTCCCACGCCATAGTGGGACCTTCATGAAACGAGTTTATTATAGATTTTCTTTTAAGGCAATAAACTAAACATGAAACAATTATAATATTTTTTACTAATATTTTACAGCTTTCAGTATGATGTTGTTTGTCTTTTTGTTTATTATTATTATTACCGCATATTTAGTTATTATTTTTTGATCCTTATAATTTAAGTTTTAGAAATATTTTGTAAATAATTTATAAGATGTACGTTCCGCACTGCACCCAAAATGGCCCAGCTGAAAACCAGCGCTAGAACACTGGACTAACATATGCTGAGTTGGGTCATTTTGGTGCATCATATAAACATTTATTAATTGTTTTTAGTTTTAATTTTTAATTGTATGGTGCACTAATAAATATTTTTATTATTATTCACATATATTTATTTAATTTACACATAATTTATATTTTTTACAATTATTATATAACAAAAAAGAAAAAAATACAATACTGTAAAAAATATAAAAAACGGAGACCGCCGGTCGCGAGGTAACACCCAAACGACTGGTGGCTAGGGCTGCAGAGAGAGAAACCTCCTGACAATGCGCGCCGTATCGAGAAGCACTGCCTTTTGTATCTGACCCTTAACCCAGCTACCTAGCTTGAGCTTCTTAAGATATTGGTCGAAGCTCTTCGCTATCAACCCGTTGACCGTAACCACTATCGGAACAATCGTCACTGAGTCCACATCCCACATGGCAGAAATCTCGTGGGCCAAGTCCAGATATTTACTTAATTTTTCCTTTTCTGCCTTCACGAGATTTTCGTCATGTGGAACTGTGATGTCAACAACAATTGCCTGGCGCTCTGATCGATCCACCAAAACAATATCAGGCTTATTGGCGAGAATAGTTCTGTCAGTGATGATGGATCGATCCCAGTAGAGCAATGCATGACCATTTTCAAGAACTGGCACCGGTTCATATCTATAGTATGGCACTTCAGGTCCGACAAGGCCATATCGAAGAGCAAGTTGCTGATGGATGATCCTGGCTACAAGGTTATGCCTGTGCAAATACTCGCCGTTAGCAAGATGCGAACAACCCGAAACCACATGCCTGAGAGATTCTCCGGGTCGATGACATGCCCGACATATGTCAATAGTTCCATCTCTCAGTATATACTTTCGGTAATTGTTCGTCTTGATAACTTCGTCCATAATTGCACAGACAAACCCTTCAGTTTCCCCAAAGAGGTCCCCAAAACGTAGCCAGTTCACCGAAGCGGAAATATCTACATCTGGGCCTGTAAGGGCCTTGTAGAATCGCCCATGGAGCTCCTTGCTTTTCCATATCTCCTTGCGATCCTGAATGCTTAACGTAAGCGGTTTACGCCAGTTCTCATTAGCTAAATTGAGTGGGGTAAGGTGTTTGTCAACTGCCACAACATCTCGATGCATCACGCAATTCGTGGTAAGGAAAAAAATTCTGAGATTGTACACCTCGCGATTGTGGAGTGTTTTAGCATTTAAAAATCCCCGACCACCAAATTTTCGCGGGATGTACATTCTCATTACCGACGAACGCGGGTGTCGCATGCGATGTGCCGTTAACAGTTGGCGAACTCTGCAATCAATGGCGTCTAGTTCAGTCTGAGTCCACCTTAGTATGCCAAAGGTATAAATGAGCAAGGGCATAACATTATTATTATTATTATTATAATCAAGGTTACTTAGATAGTAACTTAGAGAATCACTTGTTTATTTACAATAAAAGTTAAGTAGTAATTGATTACGGTGTGGAATTATTGCAGTTTTATGACATTTTTATTAATTTGTTTTTGTATTTGAAATTACAAATCGCTCTTTTGCTCTTGGTGCTTAAGATTTGTGTTAAGTTCATTATAATTCAATTTTCAACTGATAAAAACAGCGACATTATTTCAAGTGACCGCTATTGACAGAAAATGGGTTTATTCAGTTGACTTCAAATATTATTTCAATTACTGAAGATCACAAATTATATACTGTGTGTATATGTTACCGGCCAAACCCGATTTTAGAACAAACAAGTAGTTGCAGCCCACCTAAATTAGTTTGGCCTAGTCAAAACTAATTTAGGTGGGCTGCAACTATTATATTAAAATTGTACGGCAGACCAGCGTCGCGGGGCCATAGTGACTCCTCGGCATATGCTGAGTATGAGCCTTTTCGGTGCCACATGTGTGTATTAATTTTTATTTTTGTATTTTTGTAAACCAATGTATTATGTGTCACTGAATAAATAATTTTCTTTCTTTCTTTCTTTCAAAATGTTTTTGATGGAAAGAAAGAAAATAAATAAGAATATAAGTATCCCTTCTTCTTCTTCTTTTAAATAATGGCTTCGTGCGGTTTGCACATTTAGCCAGTGCCAAGTTAGAGATATATTAATATCATAATAATATAAATTATAGTAAATGAGGATGAGTGGTGATAAAGATGATAAATGGTAAATGAGATCCCCTCCCCCTAAGCCCCTTGAGTCCTCAGTAAAGATGTGGGACTATACTGAGATCTCACATGGACTTCTTGAGAGAATTTGAAAAGTTATGTTGCACTGTTTTATTTCATTTACCAACACTCATGTACGTTCACAAACACTTAACGGTTAATCACCCGTTATTAAACATTAAAGTTAGAATTACCACAAATTTTAGAAAATAAAACAAAACTGCAGACATGACTCTTCACTTTCCCGCTAAGAAGTCCGAAGTATCTCTTTTTGGGTTAGGTTAAGGTAATTTTTTTTTCTTACCATTAAAAAACATTTTATGCAGCCCACCTAAATTAGTTTGGACTAGGCTATACTAGTTTGCCCTAAAATTGGGTTTGGCCGGTAACATATACACCATAATAATCTTTTATTGTCCAATGCAAAAAAAACATGTTACAAGGATTGAAACAAATGGAGTACAAGCTATAGGCTCATTTCACAACCCAAAAGTACGCAGCACGGAGTAATTGTTCATGCTGTCACACAAACGTTGCTGCTAATCGTTAATGTCAGTTTTCGTCAACATAGTCATTTGTTACCAAAAAATGTAGTCATTAGTATGAACTTAGTAATTTTCAAACACATAGATTAATATAAACAAATTCTTAGCTTAAGTATAAACTTTATTTGTAGACTCCTTATAAAGTCTTGTACACACACTACTCAACTTTATTTATCATGGTTCATTTACATAAAAATTGCCCAAGTGTGTGCCTAGCCATGTAAAAAGTAGTGTTCCGTACACGGAAAAAAAAGTTTGGTATACTTTACAAAACAAGATATACTTTGCAAAAACAAACAAGAAATTTCTTACACCATTTACAGTTTTATTAAATCACCATCATAACAGCCTTCTAAAGTCCACTGCTGAACATTGTGTTCAATTGTTTACATTATATTGAGGGTATCTCGGCTGTCCAAAACCAAAACCTGGCAAGAGACATATTTTTAAAGACACGTTTTCTAAAATCAATATTCCCAAGATGATTACAAGTAGTAATTTACAAAACGTGTTTAAACAAAATGTCCCTGGTTTTGGAGAGCCGATCTGCCCATAATCACCACGCTGGGCAGGGGTTTTGATCGCAGCTCAAGCCAGTACGCAGGATGACGCTGCTGCCCATCATCCGATAGGATATCTTATCGTTGTCGTGGTATTATTCTAGGCCTGTACAACACGGCATACATTTCAGATTCTGATGTCTGGCGTACATTGCCACCACCTGGTTCGTGTCTACACCACCACTCACAATTTCACACACAATCTCTGTGCTATAAGTGAACTAAATAAATTTCTACAAAATTTTAGGACACCCCAAAGATATGAATAATAATCTATTGGTCTGAGATTATTAACGTGTTAAAACATACAAAGCAAAGCTTTTTTCATAATAAAAATAAAAATGAATGTTCTCTTAATTTAGTTTAGATTAAGATAAATATCATTAAGAACTTGTTTTATGGATACTAAATAACGACTAAACATACATGAATATTTATTTTAGTAAAAACATACTTAATACACATAGGAAACACCCAACCCATTCATGTTCATGCACACCAAGATTTGTTCTGTGTGGGAATCGAACCCACGACATCAGTAGTGTAGTGCGCGTATGGCGAGTATAATTTTTCGACCTAAATTTAGCAACACAATAACATACATTCTACTTTTGTCCTCAAATCCCATTCTTTTTAAATTTTACATTTACGTTAAATATTCCGACTTCACGAATGGTATATGGCTAGACAGCAGGGGCCTCCTGCCCCCGCTGCCCTCCCTCCTGGCGATGCTTGACGGGCCCTCCTGGCCCACCCGCTGCGCCTTCCACAGGTCCCTCTTAGTTTCCCCCCCGGTATTCAGTACTAAGGGCACCCTGAGTTGCCAATCTCTGGGTATTACCTTCCCTAGCGCGCTCTGCGCCCTACCGGGAGGTACTCAGCCCCCCTTCCACGGCAAGTTGTAGACCAGCCGAGGGGGGGGTGCTAAATGTAAACTTTCATACAACTATATAAATCCCTTTTAGATTGTTGTAGCAAGGTTCTGCTCACCCCAAAGGGGATATATGAGCGTAAGATTGCGTATGTTAAAATTTAAACGAAAAGTTTTTTCCACTTGATCGAGGAACCCTAAAAAATGCTGTTATCTCATTTCTTTGTCTCCTTGGTCTACTTTTTTGTTTCGTAAGTAGTTATGTACACGTCGCTTTGATAGTACAGTTCACAAATACTCTTCCTTATCAGGACAGTCAGCGTCGCGCAATTGTTAACATTTAAAGCGCAAAAAAGTTCGACAAACGTCTTTATTGTCAAGAGCGTTGGGGTGTGTTAAGATATATATGGCGGTTTGGGTGCTATAAACTATTTAATGCTGACTGTACAATAAGGAGCGTAATTGCGTGTAGCTTACTTACGCATATGTTGCGTTATCGTGGATAAGACCTGGCATATTTTACATTACTTTTAACCTTGTGGTGGCTTTCGCACATTTGAAATTATATTATATTCTTTTTTTTTTTTACTGTCGGTAAAAAAATGTTGTTTACGCACTGCCTCGCGGCCAATGGGGGGACCGACAGGGGAGTGTGGGGCTCACTGCGGCAGACGCGACCACCGCAGTCCTACCCACTAAAAAACTTCCGACGATGCCCACCGCTGCTGAAAAGGGGCGAGAAGCCAGTGCCTGGGTTTGTAGCTTCTGGCACCCCGCCCGCGATGACACCTCTGCCTGCCTTAACAGAGTTAGGAGGTGACAATATATATGTCATCATATCGGGCCTTAAACGCCCCACTACTCAGCATGGGCCTTATATCATGCCAAGGTAAGAGACATTCAGGACCCACTCTACTAACCCAGGAAACAGGAACCAGAGCAGATTGACGGAGGCTGATGTGTGACGGTTTGCAGTTAAAAATCTTCAAGCGGCCATAGGGAGGGCCAGGGGACCTCCTCAGAGAGGCGCAGTGGACGCGCCCCGTCCTCCTTGTGCGCCCATAGCGTGTGTGGCTGAATTCCCGGAGGGTCCACAGACAGCAGGGGCTCCCTGCCCTCGCCGCCTAACCTATTACCTTTTCCCTAGCGCCCTCTGCGCCCTTCCGAGAGGTACTCAGCCCCACCACCACGACAAGGTGGAGACTAGTCGGGAGGGAGGTGTATCCCTCGTCCGAAGACATAAGGAGCCCAAGCCAACCTCATCCGCAAGTGGTGCACCTGCCGAACGGACGAGGCCCTGGCGAACATGACAGTGCCCGGTAAGCGGCAATAGGCTCGCCTCTATTACGTGGGACCCACTATGTAAGTGGCGAAGTGTGGGCGTATAATATGCCTCTGCCTACCCCTGCGGGGAAAAATGCGTGAATGTATGTATGTATAATTATAAACGTAAAACATGCTTCAAAAGCAATTCTTTATTAAACTTTATTATATGAAAGATACAATAAACCAGAATTGCATCACTATTTATCGCCGTCACAGTTAACACAAGGTCAAAACTACAATTGAAATATATCGGGAATATCTGTTAATACATAAATCAATTGTTATATCAATTTAATTATGTTCGAAAACAATTAAATCGTATGTGGAATCACACAACAGTGACATTGTATCATAATTATATTGAAAGGGCGTTATAACATAATGCTATTGGTTTTTTAATTATTTTGTTTGTGGATCGTTTGAAATTACTTTTAATCAATCGAGGTGGCTGTACTTTTTTATAAATACATACTTTTTTATTAAGTGGTTTTACCTATTTAATTGATAGAAATTCTAACAGGAGGACACCTAAAAGCAGGATGATTCCAAATCCGCACGCATGCTTAAGATATTGTTAATTTTGCACAACTTATGTAAAACCTGCTTTGTTTTTATAATGTGAATTTTCTGCCATCAAATCTGATCTGCTTTTTAATTATGAAACGTTTTTAAATAATAATACTGTGTAACTGCTGATGAGGGCCTGGTGTTCTGAAATACAGGCAGTTTTTTGCCTACATTCATACATAGATTCCAGTCTCTCACAATTTATATAGTCTTACATTCTGTATTGTATTTTGCGAAAAACTATTTTTTATTATTAAAATAAATTGTAAGATTGTAGGTATGGACAATTAAAGTAAATTGCAAAGATTGTTGTGGATTGCTGAGAAGCCTTTTTTTTTTTACGTCGGTAACAAAATGCATTTACGCACTGCCTTCCGGCCAAAGGGGGACCGAAAGGGGGTGTGGGACTCACCACCGGCAGACTCGACCGCCAAGTAATACCCACTAAAAATCTTCCGACGACGCCCGCCGCTTGTTGAGAAAGAGGCGGGGGCCAGTACCTGGGTTGCAGCTTCTGACACCCCGCCTGCGGCCAACGTCCCCCGGACCAAAACCGGGAGGACCTCCTCAGAGAGGCGCACTGGACGCGCCCCTCCTACCTCCCCGTGCGACCATAGCGTGTGTGGCCGACTTCCCGGAGGGTCCATGGTTAGACAGCAGGGGCCCCCTGCCCCCACTGCCTAGACCCTCCTGGCGCTGCTGAGCGGGCCCTCCTGGCCCGCCCACTGCGCCCTCCACAGGTCCCTCGTAGTTTCCCCCCCGGTAGTCAGTACTAAGGGCACCCAGAGTCGTCGGTCTCTGGGTGTTGCCTTTTCCCTAGCGCCTCCTGCGCCCTACCGGGAGGTACTCAGCCCCCCCACCACGACAAGGTGGAGACCAGTCGGGGGGGCCCTAAGCCCCCTGAGTCCTCAGTAAAGATGAGGGACTATACTGAGATCTCACATGGACTTCTTGAGAGAGTATGAAAAGTGATGTTGCACTGTTTTGTTTTATTTACCAACACTTATGTACGTTCACAAACACTTAACGGTTAATAATCCACTGTTATTACACATGAATGTTAGAAATATCACAAAATTTAGAAAATAAAATTAAACTGCAGTCATGATGATTTACTTTCCCGCCAAGAAGGCCTTCGTGATTTCAGTGTAGTAATATGTAGTTTTTTTAAATTTTGTATTTTGTTTTGACGTTTTCAAGTGCTATGTAATAGTTAATAAAATAAAGAACTTTTAACTTTTACTTTTAATCTCTCACTATTTGACACGCTTCACCTGGAGATGTCTGTGCATGAAAATGACTTAGCTACAATAAAAGTTGTTTTTTATGTGTATGAATTATGTATATACAAAAAAGAAGTATTTATTTATGTTTACCTGTTATTTCGTATCTATAACTCTAACAATCGGTGTAATTAACAGTATTATTTTAAATAGTAAATTGTACTGCCCATTGAGCGTACGATTATTTTTAAATTTTGCTGTATGCGAAAAATTGTGATCCCTAACACTCTGCTCTCAATTTTACGCATTTTTTTCGACTGATTATTTTATCTTTTGAAGACAAAACAGTTCAGTATTAAAAGGACATGAATGAGTTGAAAAGAGAAAAATTCCTTGAACCTAATCGATTACATGTTGATTTATATTCATATCTCATTGATATATATTTCTATTTATTTGTTTACATAGCACACCCACATTATACATATTAAACATTAATAACTTTTTTTTTCAATGGGCTTTCCTTTGATATACCTACTTAACAATAAGTGTGTATTTTAAAGTGCCTATTGCTCTTAATATTTTTATTATTGTCATAAGATTTTTGATTTCAAAAATATTCGATTCAATCACTATAGTCAAAGAGTATATACGCACAAAACTCCCGGACGATCGCACTAAATTAGATAAATCATTGTATTCGTTTTTGTATAAAAGGAAAATATAAGCATGTACGAAAAAATACGTAAGACATGCCGGGTTAGCCATTCTTTATAATACAAGTAGTTTTGATAAAAATATAGACTTGTTACTTGTTAGAAATGTTAAAATATTTAGAGCTATGTGCCTAATATGAAATGTTACTTTTGACGTTGATTATTATGCAAAACCGACATTGTTATTGAAATCAACACTAAGTACACGGTCACCTCGGAGACAGCTTAATGGTGTTGTAGCTAAGGACCATTTTGTAAGTAATTATAACTACTAAAAAAATATTACAATTCGATGAATGAAGAAAGTAATTAGGATAACTATTTCGACTATTTAAAATTATTATTTTTTTCTTTCTATTTATATATTCACATAAACTCAAAAACTTAATTAAGAATTCACTCTGTATATTAATTAAATACTTAACTGTATCATAACAATACTTAGCAACAAACAAACATCTCACTTAATGATAATATGACATTTCTATGTCCTTGCTAAGTACAATTCCTTATTGACTTAATGTCTGTAAGCAAACGATTACCTTGTATGTTATCGCCAAGACCACACTAAGAATAATATTACAATTTCAAAGAAAAACAAATAAACTTAAGAGTGTTCAAATAGATTTAAGTCTTTCAACAATGGAAGTTATAAAATGCAATAAGCCTGTTTGACTAACCTCATTTTTTGTATAAATATTTAACGTTGATTCATGCATAATTTAATAATTCCGTTTTTCTCAATTAATAATTTTATTTTTTTCTTTATGTTGATCTTATTGTGTAAATCTTAAATAAACTAGATTATTTTATATTTTGTTAGATTTGTCATGTTTTTTTTATAGACGGTGACTTTTTACATGTGTAACAAGCGGCAATCTTCGACTTGATTTGTGTGACCCACTGTAACTTTTTTTTTTGGAATTAATAATAAATTAGCTTTTATAACATAAACTATACGCATTAATTCCTGTCAAATTTGAAGATTCTTTAAATATTTTAATATTCAATAATCATTTTAAGCTTTTTTCTCTGGATGATTGTTCACAAATAAAACCAAAGTATATTTTATTGCAAAAGCTTTTAGCTTCACGAGTGTAGATGATCAGTAACAGTCACTGCAGTGAAGCAGGGCTTACAAAGGTCAGTCTTTGGATAGGTGACGAAATGCGAATCACATACCCACCTGCCTGACTGACAGGTAATTTATAGTACTTTAGGATCAATAGTAACTAAACAGTTACTAACTATAAACTTATAATTTTTGCCAAAAAACGCAATACTATGAGTCCTACTTTTTACATAAACGCTCTATGGGCGTGCAAGCTAATTGATTCACCTTTCAAATATCCTGCACACATCCTCAAGATTTTTTATTTATATTTTTGATGGTTTCCATTTATTGAAAATGAGCGAAATGTTAGCCGGCTAATGCGTTATACTTGTGAACGGGTGCTACAATTGTCATGGACTACTCGTGTATATTATGTTTGATTGGAATTGCTAATCTCTTCGAAGTAAGATGTGTTTTTTTGAGCCAAGTGGTTGCAAAGGTAATTTTTAACGAACTCCCTTTTTATAATACAAGTAATATTTGTACTGGCCAAAGAACAAAACTCGACAATTTTCTTGCCCGATTCTTCTTGCGTTGCGTTCGCATTTAAAAACATAATAAAGCCAATTTTAATAAGCTATTTGGCGTAGACTTAAAAGTTAAAATTTTGTTCTCTCGACTCACAATCCATTTTTGCTACCTAACGCAAAAACTTAAAAATAGGTGTTACGGTCTTATTTTAGGCAGTCCTATTCTTAAAATTATGTCAGTGTATATTATAAAATCAAAGGCATTCCTTATCAGTTGTTGAAAGTTACGTAAACCACTCGAAAATATTCGAGGTCGAGCGGTTATCACCTGGCGATAGCAGAATTGGGTCATCGTGTTAAGGATATACAATGTTTTCTTGAACGAGGTCTGACCGACATTTTAATGTCGTTTTTAATATACTTTTATAGTACTTGAGTGATATTTGAGATGTGATAATGATGATAACCATGCTGTTATTACTTACTATACAAGTTTGCGCACGCAGTTTATTCTGCGTGTTTTTCGTTAATGCTTTCGTTAATACTTTGTTTTAATTTTATATCTTTAGATGTTATTTTTTTTTGATTGGCAATAAATGTATTTTTCTGTTTTATAAAATTACTTTTATTGCGTCAAATAAAACACGCATTTTTATACATACTAATAATAACCGCACGCTCATTGTTCCTATTTGGAGTGGTCAAAATCCTTGCTACACCTATTTAAGTACTAAGGTTTACGGATCTTTATAGTTATAGCTAAGTACACTTTCAGCACAGAGATCTCTTGGTGGAAAGTGTCAAAAATGAGGCGGCCAGTAACTCAGTCAAATTGGCACTAAACGATTCCCTTAGTCGTCTCATACGACACCCCTGGGAAAGACATGGGGGGTTGAGTTAGAGAGACTCTGGCGAACATAAAAGTGCCCGGAAAGTGGCAATAGGCTCGCCAACGATTACGTGGGACCAACAATATAAATGGCGAAGTGTGGGTGTATAGTATGCCTCTGACTACCCCATCGGGGAAACAGGCGTGATATTATGTATGTATGTATGTAGAGTTAGAGAGAGAGGAAAACAATATTGAACATACAACACACACACGTACGCACACATATACTATTGTTTATATATTAGTAAAAAAATACATATTTTGCATAATATCACGCGTATTTATTTATTAAACGCCCACACCTCGCATATTATATTGTTGGTCCCACGTAATAGGTGGCGAGCGTATTGCCGCTTACCGGGAACTTATAAGTTTTCACGAGCCTTGTCCGTTGATCGGCAGGTGCACCACTTGCAGGTGAGGTTGGCTTGGGCTCCTAAGATCTTAGTGGGATCCTTAATACACCTTAAAAATATATATTTATGTCTTTATTTATTTATTAAAATGAAACATAACAAACATTAAAAAAAGACTTAACCATAGCAGTATTTAGCTCAATGTCAATATAATTATAGGCAAAGACAGCATGCAATTAAAAATAAATATATACGTAAATTAACCTAATTAAAGATATCTACAGTTTAAAATCACAATAAAACAATATACCATACTATAAAAAACTGAATTACATTATTAAAAAAACTAAATTTAAGATGTCATGAATAAAATAAGATAAAAATATCAATCGTACAAATTGCAGTCAAGTGAGGAAAAACCTTTCAAACCCGCGAATGTCACCCATGAACGAATCTTGTTAAAAATAAATAAAATAATTCTATAATTATTGCTTTGAACTTGTTTATGACGTAAGTACTTGTTTATGAGCTAAGTGAGAGCGGCTTCTTATAATCCAGAAGTTTTCTCGCTTAAAAAAGGATACCGGCTCAAACTAGGGAACCTGTATTGTTTCTTAAATAAAAAAAAACATTTTTTAGTTTCACCTCGGGAGCGGCCTTCCGGGCCCGAAATCTAACCGAAATTTTAAAAAAATATTTCATTTTGCATGTGTTCTCTCAGTATGTCTGTTGACTAGGCTTCCACTAATAATAATGTCTTAATTTGCACAAAACATATAAGTATAACATGATGACATTCGACAATAAAGATTGCTCATGTTTTACTAGTAAAATAGCATTTAATAATACTGTCATACTCCGTGGCAAATTAAAAAAAACATATTTTTTTTGGAATTTGGACTTCTGTTCGAAACGAATTCAAAGAAATTTTTTTTAAATATAAGAAAAAAATAACAATCTTATTTTCAAACTGTACTTTAGCATATATTGCCTAAGTCACGTTTCTCTGTCACATCTCCACATAATTATTTAAATCTCTAGTATTTAGGTATCGGTTAAACCGACTTTAACCTACAAACGACACTGCATCCCCGAAAATGCACGAAAAGTCACGTGTCGCCGCCTGAACTGCTCATAATTATTTAAATAAGTTGGTTTCGTCTGTATTCTAAAAATACCACGACCACCTAGAATCTTCGAAAAGAAGCGATTAATATAGTGAAGCAAAATGCAAAGAACTTTGTGCTCGGATGGGTCACCGTTTGGGTAAGTTTTAATATCAACCAATTGAACAGCACTTTTTTTTTTTAAATATGTGTTTAAGCAGGAGTCGCTCGTATATAAGAGATACTACGACAACCTTTGTATCTCGGAAGCGAAACGATCACCGAAATAAAGCGGAATGCATAGATTTGGGTGATCGTTTGCAGTGCCGTAACTAGGGCGGTGCCAGCAGTGCCCAGGCACAGGGCGCAGACCCTGGAGGGGCGCAGAAATGACCAGACTAGTATCTAGTTCTATCTCATGCATGGTGGCTAGTAGGTACATTTTGTTTTATTGCGAATATGGTGTAGATGCGCCCTACTGTACCTGGCCTGTATTTTCAGAGCCTGGTCAGAGCATTATCCAAGGGCGCAGTTTTGAAAGCTCGCACCAGGTGCATGAAAGGCTAGTTACGGCACTGATCGTTTGTATGGCAATTCATATCGAGCGTTTCTGGGCTTCGGAAGGCATGTTGGGCTGATTATCACGATTTTTTGCTTGTCCTTATGTCAAGTAAGATCGGCTTGAAATGTTACGTAAAACGGAAGGAGGCTACATCGGCTCGGGCAATTCGCACTGGGTCCTGACTGATGAAGGAGTTCTTAATATCAAAATTAAAAAAACTAGTTTAAAAAAATTAAAACTTTATTTTAATGCATTATAGTTATAAAAATAAATGTCTTTATTTCAGATAAAGTCCTACTTAGAATTCCTAAAATCCCAAAAACGATGTTATCGCTACAGTAAACACTATGAATAAGTAAAATCTAATATAAGGAAACTAATTAAGCATATGTCAATGTTTACCTGCCACTGATTTCCGTCTAGACCAAATTTTTTTGGCAATGCTAGGAATAATTATAAAAAAACTACCATTTGTACCTGCGTGGAGTAAGAACCGCTGTGTTACCCGGCTTAGAATAGGACCAACCGTAAACCAGGGAGTCGTAAGGACTGGTGGCTATTCCATCTCTCAAGACCTAACGTAATTTCTTAAAGATACGCGTAGTCACCTACTCAGGAGCCGACTGTTTCAGATGTCGCCTTAAAAGTAGCAATTTAAGTCGGTACCCTATTTTTAGGTCGTTCATCGTCTAAATAATGTCCCACTTTTTAACCTCCTATCATGATTAGTTCAGTTAGAGGAATTCAGCTCTCACTCTACCACGCAGACCAGCGAATAGGCGTATGCAGTTGTGTGTTTTGAGTCAGATTTTTTTTTAATCCGGCCTAATAGGATCTCTTTTTTGGTAAGTCAAGACTCTCGACGTCTACCTCATAATTACCGTCGTAGCTGTGACCAATGGCTTAACGTGCCTTCGAAGAACATAAACGCCTGATATTAAATGCCTACTAAACTGCTGATAAAAATGTCACCTATATATAGATTTAGATTCTTTATTGTAAAAAAACAAAAAAAAGCCTTACGTAAAAAAGACGAAGTACAAAGATGGACTTATTTCTAAAAGAAATCTCATCCAGACAACCTCAACTGAAGTGGGAGAGATAGTTAACGGGCATTAATATGACACTACAATATGATAGCAACACATACACATACACAAAAATATGATATAAGATACATAGCACATATAAACCTACTTATATACATAAATAAATGGAAAAAAATGAAACAACAATCATAATGACTAGCTCGATAACAAGTGCTTCTTTAAGTTTGTCTTAAAAACCGCAATTGAAGAACTGTCCCGGACATCACTTGGCAACTTATTCCACAACTGTGCACCACGGGCAGTGAATGAATTACGGAAGAATTTAGTATTAAAGGAAGGATACTCAAGTGTTTTAGTAAATCAGGAGCGCTTGGGACGGGATGTGGGAGACAGGTATGTAAACCGAGAACGTAAATAAAGGGGGAGTTGAGGAAAGTTCAGAATTTTATAAACGAGACAAAAGAACTATCGATGACCTGATAAACCTCAGAGTGATGGGGGTGGGAGTGGTGGGGGTAACCTAGTACTATTTCGACGACCGATATGGCGTGGAGTACAGTATACCAGCCCTCCGCTCCTGAGGTCGTGGGTTCGATTCCCACACAGAACAAATCTTTGTGTGCATGAACATAAATATTTGTTCTGGTCTGGGTGTTTTCTATGTATATTAAGTACGTATTTACAAAAAAAAGTATTTAAGTATGTTTATCCGTCATTTAGTATCCATAACACAAGTTCGTAATGATACTTATCTTGGGACTAAATAATTGGTGTAATTGTTATAAATTATTTTTTTATTATTATTTCTTCTTCAAAAAGGTCAATATATATTTGCTTCATCACTACATGGCGTGGTGGCGAGTATATCTGCACTCTGCTGTTAAAGTCGTGGGTTCGATTCCTACACAAGACAAAACTTTGTGCGCCTAAACATGAATATTTGGTCTAGTCCGAGTGTTTTCCTTTGTATATTAAGTATATAATATGTATGTTTATAAGTTATTTAGTATCCATACCACAAGTTCTTAATAATACCTATCTTGGAACAAATTGCTTAGATGCTTATAATTTTAAAATTACACCGCGGATTCTGATACGGATTTTTTTAATATATAGAGTGATTCATAAGAAAGGTTTATATGTAGAACACGCGGACAAAGCCGCAGGCTGCCACTAGTTGAGAATTAAATTAAACTTTTGACCTACAAACGACACAGCATACCCGTAAACACGACCTTTTCTGCATAAAGTTTTTACTATCCCAATCTAGTTGATTTTTAAATTAGACATTATACATTGTTTTACAAACCTAATTCTACCTGCCGGTGTCCCAGGAGAAGTTATGAATTTTAATGCAAACTTTTAAAAATATATTATGAATATATAAAAAACAGGATTCCATCTAATTTAAGAACAGACTATATTTAATAGCCAGTAACTGGAATAATCTGATTTGTGTAGTTTTTTTTAGTTTCTTATTTAAGGCGGAAAGTTATGTGAGATCGCTAAAATTGGGCTTTTTCAATTTTATTTATCTATTATCTAATTCACCCCGGGAAAAAGGCATGATTATATGCATGTGTAATAAAATAAATAACGTTTTAAATGTAAAAAATAGTGTCAATGGATCTCTAACCTACGATAATGAATCAAAGTTCATGGTTCTCTTTACGTCCACTGTTGCGCATTTCGCCACGCAGACAGACAGTAATGTCCACTGTCATTTAAAATGTATTTAATGTGAGAGTGAGAATCAAGATTTTTTTTTAAATAATGGCTTCGTGCGTTTAACACATTCAGCCAGTGTCAAGTAAGAGACATATTAATAACATATAAATCATAGTAAATGAGAATGATAAATGGCAAATGAGATGCCCACATGATGAGAGATCTCACATGGACTTCTTGAGAGAAAATTTGAAAAGTGATGTTGCACTGGTTTGTTTGATTTACCAACACTCATGTATGTTCACAAACACTTAACGGTTAATAATCCACCGTTATTACACATTAATGTTAGAAATATCACAAATTTTAGAACATAAAACAAAACTGCAGACATGACGCTTCACTTTCCCGCCAAGAAGTCAGAATGTATTTAATGTGAGAGCGAGAATCACGATTCTTTTTTCTTTCAAATAATGGCTTCGTGCGTTTAGCACATTCAGGCAGTGTCAAATAAGAGACATATTAATAACATATAAATCATAGTAAATGAGAATGAGAAACGGTTAATGAGATGCACCATCGTTAAAAATATAGTCAATAATTCTTAAAACAGACAACTAAGTTCATGGATCGCAAATTTTTCTCGAACCGCAGACAGACAGTCATGTCCTATGTCAATTAAAATGAATTTAATGTGCCTCGCGTCTTTTCGTGGAACTCGTAAAGTCAGTCAGCTTTAGAAAAGGGGTAGGATATCTGTATATATACGACGATCAGTTAAAAATTAGAATAAAAATATATGTGAAATAAATTAATAATAAAAAAAACTTAGTTTATTCTAATTATCAACTGTCATTTCAAATTAAACTGCCTATACGGCTGTGTGTCTGTCTGTCTGTCTACGTGTGTATGTCCACTGTCATTTAGAATGTATTTTATGCGCGTTGCGTCTGTTCGTGGAATTTGCGAAGGATAACGAATGAGAATCACGATTTATTATTGTAAGTTTTAGAAGTAGGTAGGTCTCTATGCTTACTAATTACATATTTCTTATATGAGGGAAACCTGTTATATAAAAATAAAATAAATTGAGATGTCGTCTTTGAGTCAATTTTACAAGTAATAATCCGTTATTAGTACAAAGGTGGACTTATCTCTAGAAGAGATCTCTACCAGCCAACCCTAGAAGTTGTGTATAAATTTGTAGGTGTTTAACTTGAAATTAAATTCGCGTGTTTATTGCATTCAATAGGAAAACAATTATTGTACAAATAAATTCAGTATTATTGATACTGATTGAGCATTTCATCGAAAATTAAGGGCTGAGGTAGTATTTAAGATTTGAAAAATATTACACATAGCTATCAATTTATGAATTTAGACATGCAACCAATTATTAAGTAACTTATTTTTCATTACTCCGTTTTAATTTAAAAGAAACGCTTTAAACCAACTTTCCCTTACAAAAATATTGACAAGGATAATAAACAAGTACAGTTGTGTATAAAAACTGGAGATTCCCATACTTCACAGGCATCACGGGCGCGCGAGGCGGTGCGCAGTGGCCGACCTACCTCAATGCGCGCGCGCATGTGTGCGTGCATATTTCCAGACGGGTACCGTCCGCACGCAAGATGACCGGCCTTGGAAAATTATATTTTAATAGGAAGCTTCATTAAAAATGTACATTTTGAACAAGCTTTTTTGCAGCTAATAACTCCTTTTGTCGTGTCGCTAAAACTGTGAAAAGGGCTAATATGGATCTGATAGGTACTACTATGGATATAATAATTAGATCATATGTAAATGGATACTTTACAAAGGGTTTTCATGCTGTAGGCAGCTGGGTTAATGGTATACAGCCGAAGAAATCAGTTTTTACGTCACAGTATGTGTTCTACGTTTCTGTATGGTATTTTTTTAATATATTTAATATCATGAGAAATGATATTAGAAAATGTTTTTCTTTTAACTAAATATATATGTTGAATGGCTGTGCCGTTTGGTACTGGTCAACAATAGTGCCCCCTTTTCATCTCATGGGGAATCGTAAGAGTGGACGAAGAGAAATCTGACCGGATGATAGGCATCAGCGTCCTTCTGCGTACTGGCTTTAACTGCGATCACCAACCCGCGCGTGATGATTATGGGCAAATACCCCCAATAAAATGTAATCTATTGGGCAGGCCAATGTTCAGCAGTGAAGTTTATAAGACTGGTATGATGACAGGAAATGATAGCTTTGACCTATTTAAAAATATGTATAAAAAAGGAAAAATAGAATTAGGAAATGATTATTGAAGTTAGCAGAGATTAATTAAACATTTCATTCCTTGTATAGGTGACACGTTAAGCTGTTGTCCCGTTATCACTATCCCGTCATTATCGTTATGTATGTAGCCAAGTTAGGAGACAATAAGCGGCTTGAAATATTCACCTGTCTGCGCCAATTTGCGTTAATTCTACATGGTGTCTTTTAGCCTGGTTATGACGATGGAAGGAAGAACTGAAATACGCCAGACCATGCTCCACATCTTGATACGCTTGCTGTGCTCATAAAAACTGCAGAGAATGCAATAAGTACTGGAATAAACTAATTGTATTTGCTATTGAAACGTAAAACGAAGAATAATTTAACTTTTCATGCCTCTACAACTAAAAAGACTTTAATCACTTAACTATTTTGGAAAGTAGCATATCTTTAAAACCATTCTAGTTTTTAATATATTATTGTGAGGATGTAATATCTCCTAAGCGCTCGTAGCTCTGCGGTGCTCGGTGGTCGGAAACGATCACCGAAGTACAGCAGAGTTTACAGAGGTCAGTCCTTGGATGGGTGACCGTTTGTGTGGCATTTGATATCGAGCGCTTCCGTGCTTCGGAAGGCACGTTAAGCCGTTGGTCCCGGTTATCACTAAATGTGGTAGTCGTTAAGCCATGTTAGAGGCCTAATGGGCGGCTTGATAAATTCTAACAGCAGGACGCCATACACCTGCCTCCGCCAATCCGCACTGGGTCCGCGTGGTGGAGTATGACCCAATACCCTCGCACCTTGGTACGTGAGAGGAGGCTCGTGCTCAGTAGTGGGACGTTTATGGGCTGAGATGATGAATATCTCCTAAGTATTTTTCTCGAGCACCAAATCTGTCGATAGTTAACTGTCTAAAAACTTTATGGGGCTTATTACAAAACAAGATCTAAAGTTAAACCAGGTTTAAAACTATCAAACAAAAGTGGCAGCACTAGTTTTAAACCTGGTTTAACTTTAGATTTTTGATCTTGTTTTGTAATAAACCTCTATGTGTAGTATCTTAGTAACATAAATTAAGTACCCATTATCTAAGTTCAATGTCATGTCTATGATAGTTTAATAATTGTTCACTCATTTAAATTAATTCTTAATTTCACAAATTTAAAATGTTTGGTTAAAAACATACTAGGTAAATACTTTTTCTTCTTCTTTTGTTTTTAATAATCGTAAGATAATTAAACGTACTACAAATAACTAATTTTCGCCATTCAATACAGTTTATCTCGTGATTTGTTTTTTACAATTTTGACTGTAAAGTAACCAAAAAGTTAATAGTGAAAATTGTAGTAAAAAAATATATTTCGACTTTTTCTTGAGGGTTTAAAACGCGTGAAACAAAGAAAGAGCAACTAATTAAAAACTACGCCTCTAATTGTGTGGAATCATATTCAGCCTCGCTATTTGCGTTGCTGACGCTACTCGCCATCGCGCCATTGACTTTCTTGATGCCATTAACCGAATAACCCATTGCACAAAGAACTGGCACTTTTCAAGGTGAATGCACACATGCGCCACTCATCTGTACACGATTCAAAAATAAGACACAAACAAAATTTCAAAAGCGCTAAGCAAAAGAATTACCACCTTATTCCTTAACTGCTAAAGATTAAATTGGGTGCAAAATAAAAGTTGCAGACGACTCGAAGGGTGCACTCACACATCAAAACGCAGACACTGCATACATAGAATGCACTTTACGCACACTTGTTTAACCGTATAGAAACGCGATCAACTTTTTTATTTCTACTCAAATATATTAAAGTAGGCAACAATTATGATAAGTTTTATTTTATTGTATAGTTATGACACAAAACTCACTCCAAAGGTTATATTAAAAATATCGCCTGACACACACAAGTGGAAACGTTTCAGGGAAATGTCTGTACGCACACTAATGTGCACTGTGTGCATACACGGTCCCGTAAGGATATGCATTGTAGATGTAAGTGTGATGTAACGAGGTATAATGAGCTTTATGTGAAGTCTTGATATTTGTGTTACAAAATGAACTTTATGTGTGAGGAACAAAGACGGTTGTTGACATCAAATTGTTATTGTCAACACGGTTACAGATATACGTTGTTTTATAATTTTTGCAGGTATTTTTATAGTGTTTGCTTGTTGCATGATTATCCTATTTATTGTCTGACTTTATTCCTTTGTGACAAGGATTTTGAACTTTAGTGAAGTTCATTGTTATTACATGAATAATGCCTGAGCATAAACATAATATTTTTTCCTGATTTTATTGTAAATCTTGTTTATTATATTATAAACGTTACGACTTCGTTAACATTTTAAGTAGGTATGTAAAGTTTACATACGTAGTGTTTACTAGGTCGTAAGTGCTCATGGCGCTAGATAAAGTGATCGGAATCATCGCCAAAGTTAAGCAGCGTTCATAGCGGTCAATTTTTGGATGGGTGACCGTTTGTGTGGCATGTGATATCGAGCACGAAAAATACGTCAGGCCATTGGTCCCAGTTATTATTTTAGGCTCGAATATTTTTAACAGCTGCCATTACGGACTTGCTGAATCTGCTAGGTGGAGTATGAACTAAAACCATCTAAGGCCAGCTCAGTGGTGGAACCGTAAAACGCTGTGCTCGTAGCTCCACTAAGTAGTTAAAAGTGAGAGGATCTAAAGTTTGGTTTAAATAAATCCTGTAGCAATACGCTACACACCTGGCTCCGCCAATTCGCTCTGGATTCTTGTGGAGGTGTATGACCTGGATCCGCGAATCCCGAAGAGCGGCGACAGCCCAGTGGCGTGAAAGGTGTCGCGCCACTGGGCTTTCGCCGCTGGCCTTTAAATTCTGAGGGTCTTGGGTTCAAACCCTATGACTTTTCGAAGTTATGTGCGCATATCGCTTGCTCGGTGCCTCGGAAAGCACGTTAAGCCGTTGGTCCCGGCTGTCATGAACATCTATGGTAGTCGTCATTAGGAAGTCAGTGCCTTCTAACCGACTGACAGCTGGTTTAACCATAGAATGATATTTCCCTCCGGGTTGCGGAGGTCAGACGGCAGTCGCTCCACGCAATAACTGAAATTCAGTCAAATCTGGTTGAACCAGTGAGCAGACCCTGGGCCCTAAGCTCAAGTCTAGGGCAACCGGGATAATGCTAGGATATGATGATGACCTAAATCCCTCTCCCCTTGGTTCGTCAGAGAAGGCACGTACTGAGAAGTGAAACGTAATTAGCTGAAATGATGAAGAAAAATTGCTATTCATAATAACTTTATCTTTTCAACTAAAATCAATAACATATACATTGATGACAGAATGTCTATTCGAAAGGTGTTTGCCCTAATATTTGAGGGCTATAACCCTAGGTCAAAGAACCATTAAGCCATCCAACACTGGAAGGTGCATTTGGATTCCAAGGATAACTTTCACGTCACACATTGAGCGGTAATTGGACGATAGCGCGTCGCGTGTATAGTCAGCGCCTGAAGTACCCTAAGCAACTTAAGTTTAATATGACACAGCTAACAGGATGCTATAATTGTTTTTTTAGTGCACACATAACAATCATATTACAATAAAGAAAAAAATGGATACAGTCACAGCTTATTCCATCAAAAATGTCCTCAACAAGGCTTAGATAAAATTAGCACGTATGATTACATAATTATGTGCATTACATTGTAAACTTAAAAACTCTATATATCTTTTTATTTCATTCTAATTTATTGTTTGTTCGTTTTACTGATACTTTTTTATATTGTATGTATGTTTCTTTTTGTGCAATAAACATATATCTATTTATATTTTAGTGCATTGTAACTTAGTAGTTATAATAGTACATACCGACGTTACCGTCCCGCTGACGTTCACTGTGACACCGACCTTTATGTCAGTGACTTTGGCAAGTGTAACGCACTCTACACAGGCCATATTACCTATACTACACAGGCCATATTACCCATTAAATATCTAACTTTGTGCATTATAAAGAAAGGAAGTAAGAATGAAAGGCAGAAACAAAATTACTTGACTACATAAAACAATAACAAACATAGGTACGAAGCAAAGAGTTAAAACATAATAACAGCTAATAATCGCCGTTACCGTCTCGCTAACGTCCACTGTGACACAGACCTTTATGTAAGTGACTTTGGCAAGTGTAACGCACTCTACATAGCAATCACTATTACCTAGACTACCTATATAGGCAATATTACTCATGAATGAGTCTGAGCGGTAATGATAACAGGGCATTGTAAAAATGAATATGACTGATTAAAGTGTTTTTTTGTGACGTATATTTACAGAAATATAGAATGAGGTGAAGGTATTACTATCTATATATTACTCTGGTATTGACAAATCAATAAAATTTTACCACAATATTATTATTAAAATTTTAGTGGATAGGGTTCAGCTCAGAACTCACGGCCGTTGGGGAAGTAAAGGCCCTTTGAACACGTAGGGTCAAACGTCCACCTGCAAGATGGATGTGTTTTTAATTTCAATACGATAATTTATAAGGGCATGATCGCAGAGTAAGACTTTTTATAGCACATGAAATAGGGTGAATAAGGAAAATTTGGAGATATTATTCCTGTATGTAACTTTGTATGATAATTCTATAATGTTCTAATTTGTTCACTCACACTGTCCACACTGCGTCACACTGTTATTATTTTTCCACAAGGATTTTTCCCATTTTAACTTCCTGCTTTTGTTTTCTGGTTCCTTGCTCTGAATTCTGATTTTGAAAATCCACTTGGTATTAATTATTAACATAGGTACATACACATAATACCCTTACATTTGGACAATTATATTTTTGATCCCACGCAATAGGTGGCGAGCCTATTGCCGCTTACCGGAAACTTATATTCGCCAAAGCCTCGTACGTTGATCGGCAGGTGACCACTTGCAGGTGAGGTTCGCTTGGGCTCCTAGAATAGGATCCCTATGAACCCAAGTTACATACATATATACATACATTCACTCCTGTTTTCCCGAAGGGGTAGGCAAAGGCATATTATATGCCCATACTTCGCCATTTATATAGTCCCACGTAATAGGAGGCAAGCCTATTGCCGCTTACCGGGCTCTGTTGGACCACTCAGGTGCAACACTTGCAGATGAGGTTGGCTTGGGATCCTCAGGCCTTGGTAGAACTCTATACACCTCACACCCAATGTCAATACGTAAAGTAACCCTATTCAGCATTTCGACCGATATGGCGTGGTGGTGAGTATGCCCGCATTCTAATCCTGAGGTCGTGGACTCGATTCCCACACAGGACAAATATTTGTGTATATAAATATGAATATTTGTTCTGGTCTGGGTGTTTTTCTATGTAAATATTAAGTATGTATTTACAAAAAAAAAAAAGAAAAGAAGTATTTATGTATGTTTATCAGTTATTTAGAATCCATAACTCAAGTTCTTAATGATACTTATCTTGGAACTAAATAATTGGTGCAAGTGCCTGAAATATTTATTATTATTATTATGAGGTCTGAAATAATAATTTCTATCATGATCTGGTACTGGCCTAGATAAGTGCCACCCCCTTTCATATCACGGGGAGTAGTAAGAGTCGACGAAGAGAAATCCTACTGGATGATGTCTCACTACTAAGCGCGGGCCTCCTCCCACGTAACAATAAGAGGTGATTCAAACTTTAACCTACAGTAAACAGGGACTATTATACCCTGAATAAAATATCAATAAGTAGTCGGTAATAAAAAATAACAGGGAACCTACATATATGCAACACCTGGCAGGTTGCGTAAAACTGGGTCCGCGTTGAGTTTGACCTGAATCCGTGACACCATTGCACTACGGAACCCATATGGCAGTTATTGCAGAATAAACTAACTAGATATTTCAATTATAGAGGCATCTTTTGAATATTAAATTGGATATATTAAGATCTTTATTCAGAAAGACCCAGGTCTAATTATTTTAGAATATTTTAAACATATTATTCTGAAATGAAAATAGGCGATTGTTGTTTGCCAGAGCATATATATATTATATGTATAGGATACATTTGTATTTGTTATCAAAAATTGTATATAATTAAATGCTGTCAGCATTTGAATAAGGATACGAAACCACAATATAAACTATATAGTAATTTAGTAATTTAGAAAGCAATGAAACTTGGTCTAATCTTTTGTCAGTTAGTATAACAAAAATGAAATTCAAACTCATGTGTTTCAGTTTGGCTTAACTTTGAAGCTGTCGAGCCGAAGCTTTGAACGTCACTTGAATCAAAGAGCGTAGAAAAGAAGTTAGCAAAAACAATGGCAAGTTTTTGTCTCCAACCTACATGTCAAGACTTCTTGGCGGGAAAGTGAACCGTGATGTCTGCAGTTTTGTTTTATTTTCTAAAATTTGTGATATTTCAAACATTAATGTGTAATAACGGTGGATTATTAGCCGTTTAGTGTTTTTGAACGTACATTAGTGTTGTTAAATCAAACAAACCAGTGCCACATCACTTTTCAAATTCTTTTAAGGAGTCCATGTGAGATCTCAGTATAGTCCCACATCTTTACTGAGGACTCAAGAGGCTTAGGGGAGAGCACCTCATTTACTATTTATCATCTTTATCACCACTCGTTCTCATTTACTATGATAAAATATTATTAATATATCACTTACTTGACACTGGCTAAATGTGCTAAACGCACGAAGCCATTATTTAAAAAAAAACGTACATGTCCAATTGTCAAAGTCAAAATCATTTATTAAGCTGCTGTTATGAAGGTAAATTCAATTGTTTTATTGCATTTTAAAGTGTAATAAAAGATCTTAAAGTTATAGTTTAGAACTAACCATCAAAAAGGAACAAATTATTCGTCCAATAAAATCCTATATTGGACGGATAATTTAAAGACATGAAGTCCTATAAAATATAATCAACTCAATCCGGTGGTTCAATTTGGAGTGGCCCAAGCTTACCAATGCAACGTGTGGGGTAAAATATTCCCAGAAAACTCAAATTTTTCTCATGCGTTAAACATTATCGATATTATTTATTTGTCAGTTTTATTTTATAATTTCTTCGTACTGTCAGTATAATTTGCACATAAATAAGGTGTAATTTGTTAATTATTGAAGTTCCGATGTTACTATACAGGAAGCGAGTGTCAACATCTCATTTGTTGCCAAAGCATTAGCGAAACTGAAAAGATATTTGCATTTTGAGTTCCTGTGACATATGCTGAAAATAAGACGGTTTCTAGGAATATATAAATATAATTTTCGTTGCTTTTTGAATTTATATTCGGAATAATTGTTAGAGGGCTTTTAGATAACGTTCATTGACTCTCTAAGATATTTGTTGTATCATGTAGGTAAGGTGCATATTCTCCCAAAATTTACCTAATTGAGTTAACATCGCCAGAATATCCCTAAAAGGCTTTTAAGCGGACGTAATACAGTCTACAGGCAGACCATCAAGAAAGGGTGCGTTTGTTGCCTTGCTTATTCCACGGTGCAGCATGCGCTCTCAATTTTTGGACAGTATAGATTGCCTACCATCAGGCAGGGTGTTATCATTATGACTTGTCACATTAAAAGAATAGTGTCTTAAAAATAAAAAAACCCGTTTTAGAGAGCGCTACCGTCTCTGCTTTACTACTAAAAAAAGTGTGATCTTCTGATGATTTACATCTGACGACCGATATGGTGGGGAGGCGAGTATTATCCGCACTCCGCTCTTGACGTCGGGGGTTCGATTCCCACACAGTACAAATAATAAATCAATATTAATATGTGCCCTGTGGTATCAGTCTAGAACAGTGCCACCTCCTCTCATCTCATGGGAAGTCGTAAGAGTAGACGAAGAGAAATTCTATCGGATGATGGGCTGCAGCGTCATCCTTCGTACTGGCTGGAACTGCAATCACCAACCAGTCTTTCCAGTGTAGTGATTATCGGCAAATATCCCCAATGTAATGTAATTTATTGGGGAGGCCAATTATTCAGTGGACTTTATAAGGCTGATAAAATAAGCATATGTTTTAATTGTTTAGTATTAAATCTTAAGCTATATATTGTTCAATTGTGGTTAATATTGTTTGATTGAATGTGAGCGCGATGTTTGGGCGTCATCGCCGGCATTAGCTAATAACTGCGTGGTTCAATGGACGAGCGCCCTTGCGCCGACCCTGTACGCCTGCACTCGCTGCAAAGGACGCAGCTCCATTGGTAAATCTTTTTTTTTTGTTTTTTTTTTTATATTGCGTTGAACGCCATTGGCCTAAAACACAATAGTAAACAAATTGTTTGTCAGTCAGTTAGTGTACAAGTACTATGTATCTGCCTAGAAGCCTCTTGTCATGGTAATATATTCACTGTAGTAAAAGTATATAGCTCGGCTGTATTAGGTGGTAGGAAACGATCACGAAAGAGTGTTAAGACGTTGGTCCTAGTTCCTAATATATGTAGAAGTCTCTAAATGTAGTTGGAGACCCTATTTGGGGGCTTGACGAATTCTAATAGAAAGACGCCACATACCTACCGACGCCAATCTGGAATTGGCTTCATCATCTCAGCCCATTAACGTCCCACTACTGAGCACGAGCCTCCTCTCACATATCAAGGTGAGAGGGTATTGCGTCATACTTCACCACGCTGACCCAGTGCGAATTGGCGAAGGCAGGTGTATGGCGTTCTGCTGTTAGAATTTATCAAGCCGCCCATTAGGCCTCTAACATGGCTTAACGACTACGATATTTTATATTGATACGAATATTATATTTAGTGATAGCCGGGACCAAGGGCTTAACGTGCCTTCCAAAGCACGGAAGCGCTCGACATCAAAAAAGGGATTGGCTTAATATCACCTAAATGCCTCGCACCTTGGCTTATGAGAGGAGGCCCGTGGTCAATACCCCAGCCATGGTAGAGACCAGAGTTTCTACCATGGCTTATCAATCAAACGATACGATAAAGACGATAGCCCAGCATGCCTACCAAAGCATAAAAGCGCTCGATATTAAATGCCACAAGAAAGGTCACTGATCCAAAGGTTGATCATAGTGTTTTCTTTGGTGATCGCGCGCTTCCCACACTTGAAAGGTTAAATAAGTTATACTATGACTCTTAAGGCGCAGACGTAGGTGTATGTTCTTGAATATGATTTCTCCATCTAAATTTACATCATCACCTCAGTCATTAGAAGTCCCCTGATAAATATAGGCCTCCCCTTGTTTTATCTATCTATCGATCGATATCAAGCCGCCTGCATCCACCGGCTCATTCGGTACTACAAGTATTTATTTCGACAAAAGTATTTAAATATGTACTAATCAGCAAGCGTAGTAGAGGGCGGCCCCCCACGCGATGGACCGATGATCTGGTCAGGGCGGCGGGAAGCCGGTAAGTGCAAGCGGCAAAAGGATCGATCTACGTGGAAAGCAATTGGGGAGGCCTGTGTTCAGCAGTGGATTTCAGATGGCTAAAATGATGATGATGATTTAAATATGTATATAATTATAGATATCGCTGTGTGAAACGTCCTAAAAAAATATTATTTAATACTCTTTGTATTTTTCACATCTTGTAATACAATGGACACGCGCCCCTACGCTCTGGAGTTCGTCAGATCACCGCCGATTTTATCTCGTTGCGTATGCAAATAAAAAGTAATATCAGCTAGAATTACATCGGCGTCTGTGGGCATCCACACAATCTAAGGCATGCGGCTCTTTATTGAATGCCTACCTTATTTGGTCGGATTTTGAGCCAAATAGGCGTAAATGAGCTTAGTCCAAGGTGTAATATACCTTTAATTATATTTTTTTTAATTTCAAGACTTAAAATGTGTTTGGGACAAACAAGTCAAAAAAAATATTAAAGCATAATTCTTTGTATGATTTATTTTTATTAAAGATATCTATTGCTGAGCAAAATAATTTGGGGTTTATTACAAAACGAGATCTAAAGTTAGATCAGGCTTAAAACTAGTGCGGTCACTGTCTTCTTCTTATAAAATGAAAGTGACAGCACTAGTTTTAAACCTGGTCTAAATTTATAACATTTTAACTCCACGCTTCACAATCATACAAAATTGTCGCATACAATTTGAGTGTTTAAAAACGAATATGAACTAGTCAAATACCCATGATTTGGTGTTGAGGTAGCCGGCCTGATAATCAAATTAAAATTAGTACTTAGTTGTTTTTAATGTTATAATAAATACTTTATCCAAATCTAATACAAATACAAATTATTTATTGCTAAACCATAATGTGTACAAAGGTGTTATACAATTTTGGAACCAATTTTATGGACCCTGTCGGGTACGCAACTTTAAGACTGAAGAGAGGGGACTTGCAATCAATAATCATCAAAATACTAAAAACAAATAAAAAATTAACATTAATAAAACTTGTTAAAACAAAAACTTACATCATTTAACTTTTTCAATTCCACTATCTATCTCAAAAAATCGGGAGTGCTCTATTAAATTGCTGTGTCCGAAAAGAGCGACTAAGTATAAAGTGATATTTGTCCGTATTTATGCAAAAAGGAACCACCCCGCAAGGTAAATGACTCGGGGTGGTTCCTTTTTGCATAAATACGGACATTTCTATGTTAGTATCTTTGTATTTACACTTGGGCTGCCATAAAAGATTTGATTTGATTTAGTATTCTGGCAATTATTTTTACATGCGATATTCTTTTGTAAACATTATTCAAACATAACCTCAAAGTTATGAGTCAATTGAATAAGCATTTGCCGCGTTGCATGATTGTGCGAAAAGCAATAGCTATGTCGTCATCAGCGGTCAAGGACCGAGCTGCTTACACGCAAATGAGTAGATACATACAAAAGTACGTAGATATATACACAAATGAGTAGATGCACAGGTACAAAAGTAAGTAGATAAATACACAAATGAGTAGATGCTTACAAAAGTAAGTAGATATTTACGCAAATGAGTACATACATGCAAAAGTAAGTAGATATACACAAATGAGTAGATACTTACAAAAGTAAGTAGATATACACAAATGAGTAGATACATACAAAAGTAAGTAGACATATACACAAATGAATTTTTTTTCTACTCTTTCTCGGTTTATGTAGTCAGATTGCGGAATGATTTTCCTCCGCACATTCATGAAAGCCGCAGCATTACTTCCTTTAAAAAGCAAGTAAGAGTGTGAGCAGTGGCGAAGGGCTAGCGAACTACTTACCATTTGACCAGATTCGCTTAAAAATCTCTGTGCTGAAAGGGAACTTCCATTATCATCGTCAGCCTTCATTCGTCTACTGCTAGACTTAGGCCTCTCCAATGGCTCGCCACAGAACGCGTTCTTCAGCTCTTCGTCTCCAACTACTGCCAGCAGTTTTGCGTATGTCGTCTCTCCACTTATTTGGAGAGCGTCCTAATAATATAATAATAATAATAATAACTTTCTATTTGCACAAACATGGTATACACAGATGATACATTTGATTTACAAGAAGCGCATGTTTCGCCATCACAGTGGCATGCAAAAGTTTAAAATAATGATGATGATAAAATGTTATGAATTATTCAATTTTAAATAACTATTTGCTTCAAGCCGTTTTAAGTCACAATATTAAAAACAATAAAATACAATGTGTCAATAAGTAAAACAATTAAAGAATGTTTACATTACATAAAAGATAAATATATCAAATTAATAATCAAGTCATCATGTCAAGATAGAATATAAATAAATTAAAGAAATATAAAATTGTATGTCAATTATGAAAATATTCTGATAAATTGTAAAAACAGTTCTCAATCAGCCACTGCCGCAAAGCATTGATAAACGAATTGGTAGGTAACTGCCTAATATCTAAAGGGATCCTGTTATATACTTTGATAGACATAGCGTTACAGTTTTTCTTGAAAAACGCACTGCTACCTGTTGGTGCTACAAGCCGAGTTTTGTCTCTCAGCCGTAGCTTTGGATTTACTACATCGTTACGTTTGAAGAGTTCCGAGTGGCGTATAACAAAAATGTCCATTTCCAAAACATATAAACCAGTTAAAGTGAGTAACCTCAGCCTTTTAAACAGAGGTCGACAGGTTTCAAATGGTCCCACTCTACATATTGCTCTCTTTTTTTGTAAAACAAATGCTTTATGTATATCAGGAGAGTTTCCCCACAAGATAAGTCCGTACCGAAGCAACGACGCAACATACCCATGATATGCAGATCAGTGCTGATCCTTTCCCAGCAGTTTACCTCAAGCGTTTAATAGCGAATATAAACCTACTCAGTTTTGTACATAATATTGAAATGTGCGATTTCCAGTTACAGTTATGATCGAGAGTAATAACAAGAAATTTAGTTTCTTTAATCTCGTGGGTTTCCTGGCCCTGACAAACAATGTTGAGTTTTGAACGATTTGTCTTATAATTTGAAAATTGAATATATGATGTTTTTGATATATTAATGCACAGCCCATTTCTTTGTAGCCATTTGTTTATATTTTCTACAGCCAAATTAATTTCTAGGCTATCATTAAATTGTTTATTTCGATTTGGTATACTAATCGAAATATCATCCGCAAATAGAACAGTCTGATAATCCATCGACTTTGGCAAATCGTTTATATAAATTAGAAAAAGAAGTGGCCCTAATACACTACCTTGTGCAAGTGTGAACTAAGATTACCGAGACATAGTCTTTACTGTAGGACACGTTAACCCTAGCAGTTATCGGTCCTACGGCAGATATGACCAGCTCACAGCCACTTAATCTTGCTAATATTTTGGGCTATGTCGGTGACATTTGTAAACTTGGCTAAAGGTAAATAGATTAGTTTTTAATAGCTGTAGCAAGATTTTTTACACTTCAAGGGATATATAAGCTTCATATTATGTATGTAAATATGCCAAATACATGTATAAATCATGTCAGCCTTATAAAGTCCACTGCTGAACATTAGCCTCCTCAATAGATTACATTATATTGAGGGTATTTGCCCATAATCGCCACGCTGGGCAGGCGGGTTGGTGATCGCAGTTCAAGCCAGTACGAAGGATGATGCTGCTGCCAATTATAGCGTAGGATTTCTCTTCGTCGACTCTTACGACTCCCCGTGAGATGAAAGGGTGATGAATAAGACCTAATAGACCTAAATCCGGCACATAACACGGCATAAATATAATCAATGTATTATGTATGTATGATTATGTATTCAGATAATCGCGTAGGTATGGCGTGTTATTGGTTAGAACGCTCGGGGTGAGTGGCCGATCGATTGGGATGCTGTTTGGGCCTTGGAGCTTGTGCCAGGGTCGGATTAAGAGATCTTAATAAATCAAAACTTTTTTATTTTATTATTCGACTTTTCGAGACGCACCTTGT
The DNA here is from genome assembly GCA_949126915.1 of Musotima nitidalis. Classification (NCBI taxonomy): domain Eukaryota; kingdom Metazoa; phylum Arthropoda; class Insecta; order Lepidoptera; family Crambidae; genus Musotima; species Musotima nitidalis. Next base: position 8,812,663 of record OX421439.1, on the reverse strand, counting down.
GGTATGTGAGAAGAGGCGTGCTCAGTGGTGGGACGTTAATGGGCTGAGATTATATTGTCTCATAGCTTGATGTTGGTTATGTAAGATGGTCTTATAACAAACCTACAATATTAATATATTGAGCATTAGTTTCAAAATCAACTAGCACTGTGGTTTATATATTACAGAGTTACAGATGTAAACTCAGTCATATACGGAAATATAGCGAAAGCTATTAGGCCTTAGGAAGAAGGTATATTATGTAAATTCCTAAGTAAGATACTAATATATAGTTTACCAGAATAGGAAAAACTCACGAGGCTTACAAATTTATTAATTTATTTATTCCCAAGCGGTAATTATGGACTTTGAAAATTTTGTTTCAATTTAAAAATTGTGTATTCATTTTTAGTATATTTTTTTAAACACTGTAAAAATAAATAGTATAAAATATAATGATATCTATATTTTTACATAATTGTGACGCATTTTTTTTTTTAAATGCTGTGATTTGTCTTGGACTCTGAATAATTTCTCAACCCAAGTCCTCTCCTGGCGCAGGGAAAAGGAAAGTTCGTTTACTTCACGGCCGTCTGAAATGAACCCAGCATCCCGCGGGTGCAACCACCTGCCCCCAAGTCTCAGCTCCTGGGGGTAACGGACTCCTGGAAGGTTTGGGGGTAAACGACCCCCCCAGGCTAGACTTTTGGGTTAACTGGGGAATTTATTGCAGACTACATCTTGAGTTAAATCTTAAACTAGAAAAATGCATTGTATATTAATGATGGCACGTGGCTTTATCTATGTTCTTGAAGATAGAAAATTTATTTGCTAGATTAATTACTTGATAAGAGATAAAGATTTTGTATAATATATTTTTATTATCTTGATCCCAATACACAAATCGTAGAGCTTTACAGTTGTCGTGGCAAAATATATTGTAACAATTTTTTTTTTTTTATAAGTTTAAGTTTAATTGTAATTTTGTATATTGCTTAATATTTTGCATGTCGTGGCAGCCTGTAATTAAGACATTACTATAGAATGTATTCCGTTGAAGTGTGACTAATTAGAATTAAGTAATGTTTTGTTTGTTGTCCTTAATAAATAAATAATACATTGTTTCAAAATAATGAGCAGGTATTTTTCTCAATATATAATAAAAAATAAAGTAGACAGATTTGTTGTATTTAAAGAAAATTGGGAACTAAAAGTAAATATTGTTTTAGTTATATGTAAAATGTCACAGAAATTCACATAACATGAATGGCATACAGATCAAAAAATATTTAAAAAAAAAAAATTCTCTTACAATACATCAATTATTTACTTAGTTTCAAGATATTTGACAACCGATATAGCGTGGTGGCGAGTATATCCGCGCTCCGCTCCTGAGATCGTGGGTTCGATTCCTACTCGGGACAAATCTTTGTGTGCATTAACATGAATATTTTTTGGAATATTAATTTTTATTAAGAAGTCGTGCGTGGGCGTATAATATGCCTCTGCCTACCCCTTCAGGAACACAGGCGTGAATGTATTTATGTATTACTTTTTATTTGTAAATACATACTTAATATACATAGGAAAACACCCAGACTATTATCCAGATTATGCACACAACTATTTGTCCTATGTGGGAATCGAACCCACGACCAAAGAAGTGGAGCGCGGGTATACTTGCCACCACACACACACATCACATATGTTGTTATAATTTTTTACACGTCTATGCAAAGTGAGATTATGCATGTATGATTAATATGAAGATATTCAGACATTACACATATTGTTTTTTTCTATTGTTATAAATAAATACTAATTATAAATGAAATTTTGTAACCGTTCATTCACATCAATGACTGATTCAGTCAATACTGTGATTCGTGGTACTAAATACTCGGGTGCTACGAGCCGTCTACGAGGGGTCATCGCACCGCTACGGCCTTTATCGCTACGTGCTACGAGATTAATGAACTGCTACGAACTCTTAGTTGCGTAATTGTTTGGGTTCGACGTTCGGCTTGGTCCTTCGCAAATATTAAATATAATTTACATTAAGGATAAATATTAAGTTGGCAATAGGAAGTATTTATTAAGTACCAAAACGTCTCGACCATCTTGTGGAGTTTTCACTGGAGATAGCTGATGTTATAATAAGTTATACAAGCATCATCATACCCTAGCATTATCCCGGTGGCCCTAGACTGCTTAGAGCCCAGGGTCTAACCAGTACGCATTGGTTTAACCAGATTTAGCTGAATTACAGTTATAATATGCCGTCTGACCTCCGCAAACGAGAGTGAAACTTCATTTTATCGTAAAACCAGCTGATAGTATGTTAAGGCTCTGATTTCCTAATAACGACTGCCAGGTGTTCATGACAGCCGGGACCAACGGCTTCACGTGCTCTACTCGTAGAGGGCAAGCGATAACTTCGAAAAGTCATAATTGCGTCACCAGGGTTTGAACCCGAGACCCTGTGAATTTAAAGCTGAAACAAAAAGTAATATAAGCAATATAGCAATAAGTAATATGAGATGGAGCCTCCTGTCACAACGAAGGTATGAGGGATTGAGTTCATAGACCACCACGCGGACCCAGTGCGTGTTGGCGGAGACCGGTGTGTGGCATCCTGTCTGGCAAATGGTGTACATGAAATCCAAGCTCTGTTAAAGATTAAAAAAAAACATATAATACATTTACATACATTCACGCCTGTTTTCCAGAAGGGGTAGGTAGAGGTTATAGTATATAGAGGTATAGTTCGTCTCACGTTATAGGAGGCGATCCTAATGCCGCTTACCGGGCACTATAATGTTCGCCAGAGCCTTGTCCGTTGATCAGCAGGTGCACCACTTGCAGGTGAGGTTGGCTTTGGCTCCTTCGGTCCCCTCGAACAGGTCTCCACCTTAACGTGATCGGGAGGGAGGTTGATTTGGCGACACTGGGTACCCTTAGTACTGACTACCGAGAGGGTCTTAGGCAGCAGGGGTAGGGGGCCCCTGCTGTCTAACCATAGACCCTCCGAGAAGTCGGCCACACACGCTATGGTCGCACAAGGAGGTAGGACGCCTCCACTGCGCTTCTCTGAGGAGGTCCTCCCAGTTTTGATCTGAGGGACGTTGGCCGCAGGCGGGGTGTCAGACGCTGCAGCCCAAGTACTAGCCCCCGCCATTTCTTAACAAGCGGCGGGCGTCGTCGGAAGATTTTCAGTAGGTATTACTGCTGGCAGTCGCGTCTGCCAGTGGTGAGCCCCACACCCCCTTTCGGTCCCCCTTTGGCCGGAAGGCAGTGCGTAAATGCATTTTGTTACCAACGTAAAACAAAAAAGGGCGGGTCTTGGTAGGATCCCTATACACCTTAAATCATATAAAACAGTGTTTTTTTTTATTTAGTTATTAGGTACATAAATATTTATTATTACATTGTGTTTATACAATTGTTACAAGTGTATACTACTTTATTACTGCTAACAAATAATTCTAGTGCTACAGACACAAATAACTCCACCAAATTACAAAACATCGACCATCAACGACTATATGGCAAAAAATATCTACACCACCCACTGTCTTATCGGTCAACGACTCCAGACAAACAGAGCTGGCTAATCAAATATTTCTAAATTTGTGCAAGCGATAACAGACATTATTTTTCAATTTCATTATTTGTCTTATAATTACAGTACAAAAAGTTAGTTTACAACTGCTAGGGTTGTCTGGTAAAGATCTCTTCTAGAGATTAATACAGGTTTTGTATATTTAAAATTTTATATACTTCAAGTAACTATGAGCGTGTGAGAATGCGAATGAAGCTAAAACTGTAAGTCAAGATACTTTAATAATAGTAACAACTGATGACGACCGATATGTCGTAGTGGCTAATATACCCGCACTCCACTTTGAGGTCGTGGGTTCGATTCCCACGCAGGACAAATCTTTGTGTATATAAATATGAATCTTTGTTTTGGTCTGAGTGTTTACCTATATATTTATGTATGTTTATACGTTATGTAATATCCATAAATCTAGTTCTAAATGATATTTATAATGGAACTTAATAATTGGTATAATTGTCAGAAATATTTATTTAAGTATTTCATGCATCTATTACTGTTACACCAATTATTTAGTTTCAAATTAAGTACATACATAAATACACGCCTGTTTCCCCGAAGCGGTAGGCAGAGCATGTTACACGCCCACATTTTGCCAATTATATTGTTGGTCACACGTAATAGGTGGCGAGCCTAATGCCGCTTACCGGGAACTTTTATGTTTGCGAGAGCCTCGTCCGTTGGTCGGCAGGTGCACAACTTGTAGGTGAGGTTGGCTTGGGCTCCTCAGATCTTGGCAGGATTCGTATACACTAATACGAATTTGCGTAATGGATACTAAACATCAGATACACATACATACATTCTTTTATCTTTGTATATATATACCGAAGGAAGGACTCAGATAAAACAATTCATTTCCAGGAACACAAATATTAGCACTGTGTATAAAAAAAACCTAAGAAGCGAAGTGCAGGTATCGTCATCGCCGTTAGAAAACATTTTGGTATATCCATCATTTAAACAGCCCATTGGCGTTCACTCCTGAACATAAGCCTCCCACAAAGAGCGCCAATCATCCCGGTCCTTTGCAGAACACATCCATCCCTAACCAGTCACCTGTCTGTCTGTTTTGGTGCATAGTTAAATAAAACTTAAATATTATATAAATAGCTAATAACTTTAAGGGTATTTACTGCCAATTTGTCACATTACCATGTTATAACCGTCGTAAAATAAAATAGTTTGACATAAAATAAAACTGAACAAATATAAAACATATTTAAAACGTTAAATGCACGAATCATCATCATCTCAGCCCATTAACGTCCCACTACTGAGCACGAGCCTCCTATCACATATCAAGGTGTGAGGGTATTGGGTCATACTCCACCACGCTGACCCAGTGCGGATTGGCGGAGGCAGGTGTATGGCGTCCTGCTGTTAGAATTTATCAAGCCGCCCAGTAGGCCTCAAACATGGCTTAACGACTACCACATTTAGTGATAACCGGGACCAACGGCTTAACGTGCTTTCCGAAGCACGGAAGCGCTCGATATCAAATGCCACACAAACGGTCACCCATCCAAGGACTGACCTCTGTAAACTCTGCTGTACTTCGGTGATCGTTTCCGACCACCGAGCACCGCAGAGCTACGAGCGCTGCACAAATAAATCTAACATAATTCTCCACGCCTTTATCGCCATATTGTCAGACATGATAATTACTTTATGGGATCAATACTTTTATACATATATAGTGGACTTCTGTCTGTCTGTCGCGCGGCGTGTGATTTAGCCTTCTTTGTTGTCTGGCACCCAGTTTGGTGAATTTTTACATGCGCAATAAAACGACTCCGTGTTAAATTAAATTGAAATGACGTCGCCTGCGTTAAGAGTGCTTGTATAAATGATTCTTCGAAAGCCATTGTGCATCGGTTTATTAAATTGTTGACTGTTTACAAAGAATCATCTTTATCTTTGCATTTGTCAAGGTTTTGTCCTAGACGGTAAGAATACAGGGTCTGCTCACTGTAGTAAACAGATTATACTGAACGTCAGAGATTATAATGCGTTGTAAGAACATAAGAATATCGAAAGGGGACGTCCATTAATTACGTGAGTCTTAAATAGAGGAGGGGGGGTCCGGCCAAATTTCACCAAAACTCACCAACTCACGGGGGGGCGGGGTCAATAAAAATCTCACGTCAACTTTTTAATTCAGAGAATATACATTTTATACCACAGTAAAATTTTGTATTACAATATCAATACTGGTCATCGTCCGTTATAGTGCACCTTAAACGTGGTATCATTATTCTTCTCTTATTTCACAGAAAAATGAAGTACATAGAAGACAAATCAAATAAATTAAATTATTAAAAAAATATTAGGGTGGGGGGGTCCGACCACATCTCACCAAATCAAAAAAAAACACCTCACTTAATTAATGGACGTCCCCAAATATGCAGTCAATAAATACAGTATTATGGTCACGTTTACATCAGTCTAGATTTTTACAAAGGAATTAGTGAAATCTTCGCAGAAATCTTAAGAGATGAAGCCATTTTATCTGCAAGTGGTGCACCTGCCGTCAAAGAACGGGGCTCTGCCAAACATAACAGCTTCCGAGTTTAAGGCTCGCTTCAACTATTACGTAGGCCCAAGAATATAATTAGCTAAATATGGGCGTAAATATGGCTCTGCCTATCCCTTCGAGAAATTTATGCAGTTGGTTCAAAATAAATAAATATTCTCTTACAATCACACCAATTATTTAGTTCCAAGATAAGTATCATTAAGAACTTGTGTTATGGATACTAAATAACGGATAAACCTACATAAAAACTTTTTTTTGTAAATACATACTTAAGATACATAGGAGAACACCCAGACCAGAACAAATATTCATGTTCATGCACACAAAGATTTGTCCTGAGTGGGAATCGAACCCACGACCCTCCCGAGTGAAGTGCAGGTATACTGACCTCCACGCCATATCGGTCGTCAAATCTCGTATATATGACCCGGCCCATACTCGAGAACACGCATTTAGTTATTTTCAGCGCGTTATAATGGTATTTTTTCTTTTATATAATGGCTTCGTACGGTAAGCATGCCAGTGTCGAGTAAATTATACTTTATTGTAAATTGGATAGAGTGGTGATGCCCTCCCCCATAAACTCCTTAAGTCCTCAGTAAAGATGTAAGAATAAACTGAAATCCCAAATAGACTTCTTGAGAGAATTTGAAATATGATGTTGCACTGTTTTGTTCTATTTACCAACACTCATCTACGTTCACAAACACTTAACGGTTAAAAATCCACCGTTATTACACATTATTATTCGAAATATCACAAATATTAGAAAATAAAACAAAACTGCAGACATGACGCTTCACTTTCCCGCCAAGAAGTCCGATATCATGGTTTCATGAGCAATATTTGAAATCTTCTCCCGGCCCCATCCCTTAACCACAGTTCAAGTGTAAAGTTCTATTCTTTAATTTAAGCAAGCATGATCAAAATTATTCTTAATAAGGTGATGATGTGTATTTTACAAACTACGAACTATATGGCGTGGAAGTCAGTATACGTATACTGACTTTTTGACACTTCACTCCAGAGGTCGTGCACAACGGACAAATCATTGAGTGCATGAAAATATATTTTTTTTATAGGCTGGTTGGTTTTTTGTATATAAAGAATTTATTTACAAAATAAACGATATTACTGTATATTTATCCTTTCTTTAGTATCCATAACACAAGATCTTAATTATTTGGTGTGATTGTGAGAGAATATTTTTTTAATTTAGTTAGTGTTCTTTTTAAATAAAATTACATAAGAATGTAATACTTACTTTTTTTTTTCATTAATGTCAAGTCATAATGACTACATTCTAATGGTAGGCGACTGCCTACCGTATCTACTGCAACGACTGATGCAGTCCAATAAATTGAAGGCGCTTCATACCGTGAGGTATGCACGAAAAAAAGTATGTAAAGTAAAGTAAAAAGTTCTTTATTTCATAAACTATTACATAGCGCTTGAAAACGTCAAAACAAAATAAAAAATTTAAAAAAACTAAACATTACTACACTGAAATCACGAAACTTAGATTATTAAAAATTTGCTGTAAGTGAATCTGAGTGCCAGTTCCGAGCTCTGCTCTGTAAGAAAAACTAACAAGAAACTCATAGGCTTTAATTATTTTTATCAAATATAACAATACAAAACACACACAGCAAAAATTTGAAGATACTGAAAGGGTCCCCCGAATCTGTAACCAATAAAGTAGCACTAAGGGAACCTTCCATCACAGTCAAGTAAGTATGTATTGTGAAACTGAGCTGACCCTGTACAATAGGGGATGGTCACGACAATTATCTGGTTGACTTTTTATGTATGTATGACGGTACCCACTCATGACCGCCTGCAAAAATGTCCAATATCCTAACAAGACCTCATCATATCAGTCTTATGAGTCCGATGCTGAACATTAGCCTCCCCAATAGCCCCCCAATAGCTATTGGGGAGGCCCATAATCGCCACCCTGAGCAGGTGGGTTGGTGATCGCAGTTCAAGTCAGTACGCAGGATGACGCTGCTGCCCATCATCCCGATAAATTTCACTTCGTCGACTCTTACCCCCGCCCGTGAGATGAGAGGGGGATGAATAATAGACTTTAATCCAATAAGGTATTCAATAGTGTCTGCATATGCTTACAGTTAGCTATGGTATTAAATTAAATTATTTTTTTTTTTTTTACAGAGGTTTACATTATAATATAGTGGTCGAAGCCGCCTAGTAAGCAAACAATGCATGTGACAAGCGATTTCGGTCTTCCATAACAGTATTTCAATATAAAATTTATTATACTTAAGAGTTTATACATATAAAAATTATAATGTTCAGACTGTCCCTAAAGTCGATTGGTTCCTTTGAGTACATTAACTTCTAGTTTCTTTTTCAATATCCTAGTAAACTTTACCAGATTTACTTACATATATAAAGATAAGCCCTTTTTCCCGCAGGGGTAGGCAGAGACGCATTATATGTTCACATTTCGCCAATTATACTTCTGGGCCTTAATACGTGGTGAGCCTGTTGCCGCTTGCCGGGAACTTTTATGTTCGCCAGAGCCTCGTACGATGATTGGCAGGTGCATTTGTAGGTGAGGTTCGCTTGGGCTCCTCAGATCTTGGTTGGAGCCCTATACACCCATAGACTTTATTCCAATAAGGTCTAAATTGTGTCCGGATATGCCTACAATAAGCTATGTTATTCCGACTATCTCTAAAATCGATTGGTAACTTTGAGTATCAGAAATTAGTTACTTTTGCAATATTCTAGTAAATTTTACAAGATTTACATCCCCGAGTAATTTAAAAGTAAATCTATCTAGCTTTATCATTTTTTCTGATCACTTTACCTACTGACATTCTGCTAACAAAGTTCAGTTCTGATGCAGACTAAAAAACAATTTTTATGCTGCAACTTTAATATATCTTTATAATAAATGGTTTTTTTTATCTTTATAATTTTTTTATTATCTTTTTTGAAATTTGTATCAGATTTTTTTTTTTATTATTTAAAAATCCCAAAAAAATATACTTATGTTTATGTCAATTAATATAATATAATGTATGTTTAGTGTAATATGGTACTAATAGGATTTGGACACTATTTTTAATATTTTCAATGCAATGTACCTAAATAACAAATAAATAATAACAATAACTGGTACTTTGTCATTCTTAAAACTCTGAATCGAATAAAGTCTTCTTTTTTTGTTTAAATAATGGCTTCGTGCGTTAAGCATATTTAGCCAGTGTAGAAAAACATACAATTAATAATATATAATTCATATTAAATGGAATAATAGATAATGGTAAATGGAATGCCCTCCCCCTAAACACCTTGAGTCCTCAGTAAAGATGTGGGAATATATTGATATCTCACATGGACTTCTTAAGAGAATTTGATAGTAATGTTGCATTATTTTGTTCATTCATTCTCAAACACTAAACGAATAATAATCCATCGTTATTACACATTAATGTTCGAAATATCACAAATTTAAGAAAATAAAACAAACATTACGCTTTACTTTTCCGCCAAGAAATCAAACAATACATATGAAATTCTTTATATTATAAAAAATATAACATAAATTTGAGCTTGCCTTTTCATAAAATATATATTATATTATTTTATTATATGGGTATCCTACCATCATCTTTAGAGCTCAAGCCAACCTCACCTGCAAGTGGTGCACCTGCCGATTAACGGACGAGGCTCTGGCGAACATAGAAGTACCTGGTGAGGCGGCAATCGGCTCGCCTCCTATTACTTGGGACCAATAACACAATTGGCAAAGTGTGGGCATATATTATGCCTCTGCCTACCTCTTCGGAGAAACAGGCGTGATTGTATGTATGTATGTGTGATACATAAAACTTATAAACGAATACATTAATAACTAACCTGATATTCGTATTGACAGATGTTTTCCACAATTACTAAAACTGCGATTACTATATAAAACATGCATAATTGCTCATAGTATATAATTACGAGATCACGTCCCATACTATTACCATAGTTCCTTGCATAATTGGACATAATAACCGTCTTCTGGCCATTTTATAACTTTACACATCCTTCCACTCTTAATGTTAAGAAATAAGGTTTAAATTGCTTTAAAAAGGGTCGGAGTTTACTAGATGGTTAAGAATCTAGGATAGTACAGGTTTTAGTAGGACACCTGGTATGAACAGTTAGCCGTAATCCTACTAACATAAAAATGCGTTTGTCTGGATGCCACCTGGTTGGACAGCCTGTCTCCTATATCACGCAGTTAAAATTCTAACAAGATCATCTTACTTTTTCCAGTTGTACATTGCCCATTGCTTGCTTTAGTCTAAGGTAGCAAAATTACTGTTGGTGTTAAAGGTTCGATGGATGTCGAAGAAAATGTAAAGGAGGTAATTATGATAGATTTCTAGGTTACATAAAGAGGATGGTCGCCTGGGCAAGTATTACTTTAATTGTTGTGTCTGGTATTGTTTTTAGATCACTAGCAGGTATTGTAAGGTAAGTTTTTATTTAAAAGTACAGTCCAGTAAATGTTTACTTACTAATTTAGACATAAAATAAAATGAATATTTTGTCATACATATATATAACATAGAACTAAACACAATTAATACTTTTGATAACATTAGTAATATAAATAATAAAATAATACACATTTCATCCACAATAATAGTAACATGGTATGTAAATGAAAGTGTCAATGCATGCCGTGGTGACTTTTGAGACATTTACATCTTAGGTACTGTAATAAAATTAATAATTAGATAGTAAAATATTAAATGTTCTAAAAATGTTCTAATGTTGTTCTAAAAAAAAGGATACAGTCCAGGCCATCATCAGCGAAAAAGTTCTTCTTATTTTTACTTTTCTTCATGCCAAGTTGTTTTTCCAGTTTTTTAATGACCTTCTCTTCATCGTCATTGGCTTGGACAAGCATCTTCCGTCTCTGATCCCTAAATAATAAAATAAATAAGCATGGTGTTATTAAAATAACTGTGCACTGGGGCCCACTCGATCGTGGTAAGTTAAAGAGCGGGCGATATAATTATGATTGATAATAAGAAATTAATAATAATGAATGATTGTTCTAACCCATATTTGGTTCACTTGACACATTAACGTTTCGGCAGAATGTGATGGTTAAGTGTATATCTACACCTCACTTCGTATACACAAAGTCTCTAAAACTCTAAAAGGTCTTACTATAACAAAGAAATTTCAGCAATCAAGCCATCTTAGATAAAAATAAAAACAAATATAACTAAGTATACCTAACATTCCATTGCTATGAAATTTAATGAGAATAACACCTAATAACTACTCGTAGTCAAAAAATGAGCGAATATTTACGAATATTTAATGAACAACTAGATTTAACTTAATAGTAATTAAACAGCGTCCTTCCTCCTCTATCCTATACTATGCTGTGCCCGACAGTGTCCACAATTGATACTTAGTACCTAAACTATCATCCTGTTGGAACGCAATAAAGTATTGAGTATTGAGAAAATTTTCTGACAAATACATCAATTATTTAGTTCCAAGATAAGTATCATTAAGAACTTGTGTTATAGATACTATCTAATGGATAAAAAACTGTTTTTTGCGCATACATACTTAATGTATATAGAAAAACCCTCAGGCCACAACAAATAGTCTCGTGCTCGTGATTTGTACTTTGTGGGAATCGAACCCGCGACCTCGGGACCGGAATGTAGATATACTCGCCATCACGCTTTGTTCGTCAATTTATCCCGGTTGTTCCCTAGACTTTCCACTAAGGTACCAGGGTCTGTTCACCGGTCTTATAAAATTTGGGCTAAATTCCAGTAAATACACGAAGCGACTGACCTTCGCGACCTAGGAAAAACACTATTCAATGAATAACCCAGTAATTTTTTATGTTATTACTTTATATATAAATGTAAATATAAACAGTAAACCACACAGACAAAACTGCCGGCAGAAACAAGTATTAAATAAACCATTTAATAATAATGAGATTAAGTGACTTTATAATGGTGTTGCATGTTCAAAAACTGAGCCAATAAAGAGAAGCAGATTGTGGAAAGGTCGATTGTGCTTCTCTATTTTTAATTATCTGCCACGCATAGCACCTGGTGCGGCGATACCGTTATAGGCCTTGTTAATAATCTGTGGCGTAAGGGTGCCTTTACATGTTACGATTTCAGCATTGTATAGTCCTGATGACCCTGGTAAAATCTCAAGCGGACATAGACTGCGGTGACCACAGTCCATCAAATGAACCTAATTGTGGTATAGAAAAATGGACTTTATTATTACAACGCTAGAGTTACGCTGTTACTAATACCATGCAAATAGAGTCCCAATCTTACTTAAAGTAATACATGAGCAATTTGATATATATAATATGATCGTCTTATGTAAATAGCGTTTTTTTGTCCCTTTGGAAATCTATGACGACTTTCGTGCATACGAGAAGCTAATGATGATGATTAATTATTTGAAAATTTGTTAAAAAATATGCATTATCTTTACGCCATACATTAACGATGACTACACAATGAAGCAGAAAACTAGCGTAGAAGCAAACATGTTATGTAAGCTGAAATATAATTTAGGATTTGTAGTTTAGACGTGTATGAGAAGATTAATGAGTGTGAATGAAGCTAAAAGTGTGTGCCAAGATCGTAGCAAGTGGAAGGATGTGATCTCTGCTTACCCCTACGGGAAAGAGGCGTAACATTATGTATGTATGTGGTTAAGACCTCCATGGCGATGACCCGATGGCTATAATCCTGGGGCTTTTCTAAAGGACGTGAAACAGTTTTGAAATAGAAAACAACGCGATGGTAATTACTTTAATGTTGCCAGCGTCTTTGGGCTGTGGTGACTTTGATTATGTGCTTTGAACGTCATAGGAACCATACGGAGTCTACCAAGATCTTAGGCGCCCAAGCCAACCTCACCTGCAAGAGGTGCACCTGCCGATCGACGGATGAGACTCTGGCGTACTTAAAAGTTTCCGGTAAGCGGCCATAAGCTCGCCACCTATACATGGAATCAACAATATAATTAATGACCTTATAATATGTATTGCCCAACACCTAATAGTATATATGCATGGATGAAAGATCGGAGTCGTCTCGAAATCGCATCGTAATCGTATCGTCACAAATAAATGACCACCATGTCTAGGTATGTCGGTAACTCGGACACCTGTCCGCATTGTGCAAGGGCTTTAGGGCTCCTTTTGCCAACAGCCACATATTACTGCAACGGCATATACTGCAAGATAATTTGTAACTGCATTTACTACCTTATTTATGGGGTAACTACGGTCTATTTTAGCTTTTACATTATCCGATTAGTAAGTTACCTACATTATTGATATTACACATTGTCTTAATATGTGTAGCACTTCGTGTAATACTGACGTTTTTGTAACACTTTTGTCGTTGTAGAAGATATTGTAATTTTTTTTTAGTAAATCTTGTAAAATGGTAATCATTTACAGATATTTCGACGGTATTTCATTTTACTCTCCTGTAAACCTTAGTTTTGGACATATCCTATATCCTATCCTATCCTATCCTATCCTATATATAAGACTTAGTTTTATACGTAGGGACCGTTGATTTATGAATTTTTAAAAAAATATTTTGCTTACTGACATATTGTTTTCTACAAAGAATACCAACTATGACAACCGATATGGCGTTGAGGTCAGTATACCTGCACTTCACTCCAGAGGTTGTGGGTTCGATTACCACACAGGACAAATCTTTGTGTGCATGAACATGAATATTTGTTCTGATCTGGGTGTTTTACCTATGTATATTAAGTATGCATTTACAAAAAAAAAGTATTTAAGTATGTTTTTACGTTGTTTAGTATCCATAACACAAGTTCTTAATGATACTTATCTTGGAACTAAATAATTGGTGTAGTTGTCTGAAAATACTTATTTATTTATACCATACTCTCATTCTCGTCGTCATCTTTCAGCCACAATAAGTCCACTGCTGGACTTCCCTATGATTTCCCTATTGTCTCTTTAGCGTGCAAATCCGTCTTACTATGTCCTACGGATGCCATTGCGTCCTAGCTACCTAAAATCATAATTAGAATAAGAAACTTTAGTAGGAACAGTCAAATAACTTATCTGTTAGGACAAGTTATAGAAATTAACAAAATTGGTGTTATTTTGTAGATCAACAGCCATTATTTCTGTCTCGTTCTGATGTTGTTAAAAGGCAAAATACAATATAGAAAGTAGTATATATGTCGCAGCCAACTGGTTAAATCAGCGCAGCTAGCCGCTTAATTAAACGCCGGCTCCTAGTAAAGGGCTACACTTCAGTCAGCCATTCACTTGACTGAACGTTATATCGCCGTCTTGTTATGAAAAAAATCCAAGTGACTTTAAATAATCACTTTTATTAAATTTCTTGTCGTAGTGGCTACAGTTGGCACCGTTAGGTTGCAGTCACTACGAATCCGTCCTACGCCGGATGACGCAGCTGCCTATGATCCAGTAGGATTTCTCTTCGTTGACTCTCACGACTCCCCGTGAGATGACAGGTGGAACTATTCTAGGCCGGTACTACACGGCACTTATTGTACTCACCACCTTAAACATAATCTTCATCATTATCATTCTTCTGTTCTACTCCCAGCTTATAGGCAGTTATTAGGAGGTAAAGTATGCCATCTCCTTTCACTCCTTATATTTAATTAATGTTTAGAATATGTATTCTCTTTTGTTATATTTTAAGACTATCTACTATCATCATCATATTTTTTTCAGTCATGCTGAACATAGGCCTCCCTAATTGTGTCCCACGTTGATCGATTTTGCACCACTTGCATCCAGCGGCTTCCCGCCGCATAACTAGCCGCCGCCCTTCTACATATTTCATGTAAAATAATGAATCTTTCTCTGTCTACTTATATTAATATCGATATAATATATAAAATACCGTTTCAAGTTTAGTTTACCGAAGTCGGTTGAATTTCAAACTAATATCTTCTACTAAGGCCTTATCATTTAGGACCCGTTTATTTTTATTAATTTCATTTACTTGACATTTTATATTTTGACATTTTCAATTCTTCATAATATTGTGATTTAATTGATTTTTTTATAATTCTAATAATTATGTATGTTTTCTTTTCTGTGACGTGTAATTTTGTATTATCAATAAATGAGTATTTGAGTAGTGTTTGAGTATTTTCATGCTAGGTAGGCAGCTAAGCATAGCTTTATATTTAAGTAGCGATTTAAAATACTGAGAGCCGGTTTACCAATGTATTATTTTTATTTTACTTTAAAGTTGTTAATATTTATATATACCTATTTTTTTAAAATATATTTGTGTATTTTATTCATATTAATCAAATAGTTTTAGTTTTTATTCATTTTAAAGTGTATTTGTTCAGCCTACTGTTTTCCTGTTCTCTCATTTGCGTCGACTTGCCTGGAAGAGATCGCTTTTTGCGACAAGACCACCTAGATTAGTATTTTCATTTATATCAATATTCGTTATAATCTGTAATTTTAAATTTTTGTTCTTTAATTTTGAGCAGATATCAAAATTAGTGTCAAATTGCAAATGCCACGTCAACATCCAGTGCAGAGTGCAATTCAAATGTATAACCGTACCGTTATGGACGCGTCGGACTGAACAGAGACAGACTGTGTTACATAAACACCCTAGCGACGCACAGCCCACGAACTACACATACCTCAATTAATCAATTTATCATTAAGTATTTGTGGGAATTTGGGGAAGGTTTTAAACGTAGAAAAAAGAGGAATACTACTAAAGAATATTTTTATTTTCAAGCACAAATATTTTATACCTGTTAAATAATAATAATGTGACTTAGATTCACTTACACTTTATTTTTATTTTTTTGCATATAAGTGAATCTATGCTTCGTGATTTGATTGTAGTAATATTAATTTATAATTGATTTGATTTTAGTGTGTGTATCCGTTTCAACCGTATTTATGTTTTTGTTATGCTATGGAAATTATTATTCTGCAATAAATGATTATTATTATTATTATATAACATTTAAATATTTTTTTTATATATAATAATATAATAGGTTGGGGAAAAAGTCTTTTCGTATTTTTGTATGAAAAGTCAAGACATTTTTTTCAAAGTTTATTTACATTTATTTACAATATATATGTCACCGTAAAATTGTAAATAACGTTAAATTATAATCTATCCCGCGATATTGTAATCTGTCGAAAAATTGTGATCCGTAACAAACTGCTCACAATTTAACGCATTATTTTTCGATAGATTATAATCTATCGAAGACAAACCGTCAGATTGTAAAATGGCATGCGACAGAACGCACCTCGCGCTCTGATTGGTTGAACTTCATGTTCCCCGCTCAGCCGACTCAACAAAACTCTGAATTCTGCGTATTCAGAGTTTTGTTGAAAGACAGACTCAATATCCGACATTGTAAATATATAATATCAAATAAGATATCAAATGAGTTCACACGCATACAAAATATTAAAACACTGAAAATACAAATTAGGTTATGTTCGGTGACTAACTCTTATTCATTATTTAACTGCACTTCTTTAGAATAATGCGTTAAATTGTGAGCAGTTTGTTACGGATCACAATTTTTCGACAGATTACAATATCGCGGGATAGATTATAATTTAACGTTATTTACAATTTTACGGTGACATATATGTACCGTTTTGTTGAATAACTTTCTGCCATTTTGTGGGCAGAGACATTATCCCGTTACTGTAGAAACTTTGGGACTTCTGATCAAAAAAACGGGACAAATAGTTTTGGCAGTCCTCTCTTGAGGTCAACCTTACAGAACCTAAAGAATTCTGCAGAGACCGAAACAGGTGAAAATCTGAAGGCGCAAGGTCAGGGCTATATGGTGGATGCACTAGGACCTCCCAGTCGAACTCTCTTAATTTTTGCTGAGTGGCTAAAGATGTGTGTGGTCTAGCGTTATCGTGATGAAAGACCACACCCTTCCTGTTGATCAATTCCGGCCGTTTTCTCTCGACTGCTTCCTTTAATCTCATCAGTTGCTGGCAGTAAAGATCAGAATCGATGGTTTTGCCGGGCGGTAAAAGCTCATAATAAACAATGCCCTTCCAATCCCACCATACACACAGCATCACCTTATTTCGTGTTAGGCCAGGTTTGGCCACAGTCTGTGAAGCCTGGCCAACTTTCGACCACGACCTTTTTCGCACGTTCTTGTCGTACGTGATCGACTTTTCATCGCCATCTCTTCAAAAACGGCTCGGTTTCATTACGTCTCAATAATGAATCGCAAATGAGTACACGGTTCATTAAGTTTCTTTGAGTGAGCTCGTGTGGCACCCAAATATCGAGCTTTTTTGTATAACCAGCTTTCTTCAAATGGGTCAAAACTGTTTTGTGGTCAATTCCCAGTTCTTCAGCTACATCGTAACTACTAATATGCCGATCTTGCTCCACTCTTTCAAAAATGGCGTCCATTTTATTCGTAACAGGGCGACCAGAGCGAGGTGCATCTTTAACATCAAAATTTCCGGACTGAAAACGTTTGAACCAAATTTGTGCTACTCTTACTGACACTGCATCAGGTCCATAAACATCACAAATTTTTTTCACTGCTTGAGTTGCATTTTTGCCTTTTTTATAATAAAATTTTAAAATGTATCGAATTTCTTCATTAGATTCACTCATTTTTACGGAGAGAAAAACAAATGAAAAATAGCGGGAAACAACTTTTTTTTATTTTTTTCTTTTCTTTATAATGGAACCTTTTTAATGTTACCAAAACCAGCCAGACACAAATAGTACAGTCAAAAAAATTTTATAATAAGTTTATACCTACGTTATGCGAAAAGACTTTTTCCCCGACCTAAAATAATAAGTTTTAAAGTTTATGAAATAAAGAATTTTTTACTTTGCTTTCCTTGGTTTTCAAAATTTTATATAAGTGTTTAGAAATGTGTTACAGAGTTCTAGTCTAGCTCTAGTCAATAAATATATACAAGCAATATAATTTTATATGCAAGCAGCCATCTAATCTAGAGTTTATAATAAGAATTTTGTTTCACTTTCAAAAGCTGGACTAAATTTATAATTTTGCGTGTAAAATTTATGGATTTTCAGACAAAACGTCTTCGATAACGTACTCAAGTATAGAAAAGTGGCATATAATAAAGGGTGATTTGTCGAATTATTTTTAAATGTTCATAAGAGCCTTTTGTATAGTCCTAAGCTGTCCCTTGCTTCACTGGGGTTCTTTCACTTGGCTTTCACTAATTGTGAAATGACGAAAATTTTTCATATTTTTATATTCATATGCAGATAACTTGATCTGTCAGTTTTATCGATCCCTTTTTTTTAAATGTCTTTTCAGAAGAGTAACTTCATATGGGATATAATTCACTTTCGTTAAAAAAATACTTCTCAATTCATCTATCCTCGATATATTTTTTTTTAAATCATTTTTCATTCACTATAGTTTCATATAGACTTATTGTAGCAACTATTTCCAAAAGCTCTTCTTAAGATATTTAACATTCCAATTAAGATGTATTTACAAACAAGAATCAATAACATATCCTGAGAAAAAACCGGCTGTTGTACCTAGGTTGTGTAGCAGCCGATCGCCCTTGATGCCGCCTGGGCACCGAACCCAGGACCCCAAGGTCGCGACTGCATGCGTGGATGCAAGCGACGGTACAGGCGAGACGACCGATCACGGAATATTTGTATAAAAATTGTAGCTATTTAATAGTATGTATATATTTTGTTATGAGTTTTGTACATGTCTATATTATTTGCTTTTGTATACTCATACGAAATTTGATGTTTTAATTTATTTTATATTACTTTTTTGCATAATATTTATCTTACCTATCCTTGTTTTATCTATCTGACTCCTCATGAGGTTGGCTGGAAGATATCTCTTATAGAGATAAGTTCGCCTTTGTACATGTCCTTTTTATTTGTAATGTTTTGTTTTTTTTTGATTTATGTGCAATAAAGAGTTTAAATAAATAAAAATTACCAATCTACTTTTGCATGATTATGTAGTTAGTAGATGTTTGTAACTTCAAACCAAGAAATTTGGTAATTCGTTCCTCTGAAAGACCATTTGAGTGTAGATTTCTCTGCCGTCTCATCTGTTTCCAGACTCCTATAATACAATACATACATAATGTCACGCCTCTTTCCCGTAGGGGTAGGCAGAGATCACATCCTTCCACTTGCTACGACCTTGGCACACACTTTTAGCTTCATTCACTCTCATTAACCTCCTTATACACGTCCGACGGCAATTTTGGAGAAAGGGATTAATTTTCACTCTTTATTACCAGGTATTTTAAGCGGGGCGTGAAACGGCAAATATGCAGATTTTCATGAGTGCGCTTGTTACGTCGATTGTACTACGATATAGAGCACTCAATTTTTTTGGACTGCATCGTCTGCTTACCATCAGGGTATTTATGACGTATCACATCCACAAATAAATCGCTAAACGAATTCGTAATGTTTACCTGAGTGTAAGTTTGCTGTCAAACTTATGAGTGTGATTTTACAGTAACTCATTTCATCACGCGGGTAGTAAGACATTTTTATCTGTTTTATTATCCATACATCCAATCACAGGTAGAGAAGAGAGAGAGAATGAACAAAAAATATACATATATAATTGTTAATTACTTATATTTAATTTGTTCCAGCACTTTATGTTTGAATTCCTTCAGACTATCTTTAAAGATATCGATATCAGCTAACTTATTAATGGTGTTATATGCAATTTAATGCTACTTTATAAAAAACAACAGCTAATTAAATGTACTTTAACTTAAATGTTATTTATGTTTAGGGCCCTGGGTCTGTTCACTGGTCTAACCAGATTTGGTTACAATTTAAGCTTGTGAAAGATTTATCTACCAGGCAGACATAATATTATTACAAAATTTTCTAAGCACATCTTTAAAACAACATGGAATGTGTGGTGTTAACAGACATGCAGCAAAAAAGCACAAAAAAGTTAGCGAGGCACAGCGATTGCAATCGAGTGACGCAACTTATGCAAGAGGGTCAATGCCCCCAAGGTGACCGGGCCCTTAGGGGCGTAAAGGACAAAAAACAAAACCGACCTTTGTTTCAAGTTTGTTTTACGTTTCATTATCTTTTTGGTCGATTTAATTATGATAATGCACAGCTTTGGTTGCGCTTGGGACGTTTGATGGGAATTTGGTCGACTTAGAATGATTTAATACTTAATATATCCATACAAGCGCTCGTAGCTCTGCGGTGTTCGGTGGTTGGAAACGATCACCAAAGTACAGCAGCGTTTACAGAGGTCAGTCCTTGGATGGGTGACCGTTTGTGTGGCATTTGATATCGAGCGCTTCCGTGCTTCGGAAGGCACGTTAAGCCGTTGGTCCCGGTTATCACTAAAATGTGGTAGTCGTTAAGCCATGTTAGAGGCCTCATGGGCGGCTTGAAAAAGTCTAACAGCAGGACGCCATACACCTGCCTCCGCCAATCCGCACTGGGTCAGCGTGGTGGAGTATGACCCAATACCCTCACACCTTGATTTGTGTGAGGAGGCTCGTGCTCAGTAGTGGGACGTTAATGGGCTGTGATGATGATGATGATATCCATACATACATACATTCACGCCTGTTTCCCCAAAGGGGTAGGCAGAGACATATTAGACGCCCACACTTCGCCAAATATATAGTTGGCCCCACGTAAATGGTGGCGAGCCTATTGCCGCTTACCGGGTACTGTTATGTTCGACAGAGCCTCGTCCGTTGATCAGCAGGAGCACCACTTGCAGGTGAGGTTGGCTTGGGCTCCTTAGGTCTTGTTAGGATCCCTATGCACTCTTACTTAATAATATAATGTAATCATTAATTGCATGTCACACGTATTAAAGTTTTAAGAAAATATTTATTAATTTTGTACCGCCCTGTACGGGCCCTGCCATATTTATAGAAATATTAAATTACAATGTAAATTTAATATTTAGCTTAAAACATAAGTTTCATCTCTGTATCATTGTAATTATACATTTTCAAAATTAAATATATATGCTATTTATACACTCGTTGATCTGCGGTGCAACAGATTGTTCTGATCTTGTAGCATTGCTAAATTTCCATTCCCCTAAAAGGTTTTAAGAACCAGTAAGAGGCATGATATTTTAAACCTTATTTTACTAAAAGTAATGTCGGATAATATTCAGCAATTATAAGAATACACACGCAATACAATATTTTATAAAATGTTACAGAAGTTTCAATATTTTCTAGCAGTCACACGAAGGTGTGTATACAAGTGATATACTTATATAATAATAATAATAATAAAGCCTTTTATTTCCGATTTTTTGTAGTTACATGAAACACAATAACAGAGATTCCAATTTAATAATTAGGTACATAAATTTAGTTTAAGGTGCACATTGTTTTATAGAATGTCCCTTAATTCGGTATGCCTTACGGCAAAGGCCTCCTCCAACTCTCTCCATTGTTTCCTATCAGCCGCTACTCTCATCCAGAGGGGTCCCAGGGTTAATTTGAGGTCGTCTTCCCATCTTTTGGCTTTCCGACCTTGCTTTCTTGCACTGTCCCTGGGATACTGGGAAGTGATATTCTTACTTATCTTAAAATGTATATAAAATTCATAAATAAACATAAAGATGTTCCTAATCCTTACTAAAACTCTATACATATTACTACATTAATTATATATATTTCATCATTATCATCATTTCAGCCTTTCGAAGTCCACTGCTAAACATAGGCCTCCCCAATTGCTTTCCACGTAGATCGATCCTTTGCCGCCTGCATCAACCGGCTTCCCGCCGCCCTGACCAGATCATCGGTCCATATAGTTGATACCTATTAATTAGTGAATATAATTAGTATCTATATTTTCAAAATATTGTCATAACACTTTTGCATGCAGTGGCTTCCAATATGTAAGACAGCATTGATTTTTTAAAAAAAGAATGCAAGTATTATTGTATCTTGTTTTGTTGGTTGCCCATGAATAAATAAATAAACATACATACATACATTCACGCCTGTTTCCCCGAAGGGGTAGGCAGAGGCATATTACACGCCTACTCTTCGCAAAATATATAATTGGTCACATGTAATAGGTGGCGAGCCTATTGCAGCTTACCGGGTACTGTTATGTTCGACAGAGCCTCGTCCGTTTATCGGTAGGTGCACCACTTGCAGGTGTGGATGTCTTGGGCTCCTTAGGTCTTGATAGGATCCCTATACACCAATAATGCATTCCGAAGCACGCTCAAATTCTGTTTTATTTCGGTGATTGTTTTCGACCTGCTAGACCATGGAGCTACGAGACTTTGCTGTATAATAACTATGTTTTAACAAACAATACGTTTTCGTTCCCTTTCAAGCTCTTTTAATTTTTACCACAATATCTCCTCTTCTAATAGCCATCTAATGCGTACAGGGGTGCTGATGGGTCTGCCACGGTTCTGTAGCGCGTCGGGCATGTTTGCGGAAGCTAACGTAGATAGCTTTTCTGCAATAATGCGTAAACGTTGCGCCTCGATGCTTGGAAGGATGCGGGGCAGCACCAATAGCATCCTGTGCGTATTGGCGGACCGATGGGACTTGCCGCTGCTAGAGCGTTGGGTGCATCTACATGCGGTGAAGTAACCATCGGTACGTTATATTATATTAGTTAAGATAGAATATTTTTTACTAACACTAGATCTTAAGTCTTTCACTGTTACTAATAAACTTTCATGGATGTTAATCCGAAATAAAGATTTTTATTATTATTATTATTATTATAGCTCTACTTAATAGTTAGGGGTTAGTGGCGTTGTGTAGAATGTTGAACCAATTATTAACTGATAAACCACCTGCCTATTACAGCAAATTAACCCAATGTTATCAAAATAACAAATTTTCCTGCACAATTGCTTAGATTTTGTGCAATATGGTATTTCCGTATTTTAACAATGTTATTATGTACTGTGTCATTTCAGGTTACTAAAAATAGCACCAATGTTTTGTACAAAACCGTATTTTATAGGAAAACAAAATAAAATTTCCAGCTTAAAGATTGACAATAAATTTAATTTAATTTACGTTCCAATTAAACTTAATCGCGGTAATTTTAATAAGGAATTTTCCATTTTGATGTTCAATTTTATTATTCCCCTTTGGGAATGTACCTTAATAAATAACAATATTTATTAACCTCATTGATAATATACTAGCATTATCCTGGTAGGCCTAGACTTAAGCATAGGACCCAGGGTCTGCTCACAGGTTAAGCCAGGTTATGCTGAATTTCATTTATTACATGGAGCGACTGCCTAGAAGGAAACGTCATTATATTAAACCAGTGTAGTGGAATTTACCCATCACAAATAAATACGACATGTAGGGTAGGGTGTTTTAAGTAACTTTTACAATGTACCCTCGATGCACAAATTGTCAACACAAATTTAGTATATAAGAACCCACTTTCGGCAAATAAACTTACTTCTATTTCAACCTTCATCTGCGTATCATTTACATACCAACGACATCCAACAGTGGTGACCCCGACAAGAAAATGACCTCAAGAAATACCTTAGACCTGAACGAGGGAAGCGAAACATCATCGTCTTGCAGAATGTTAGAAAGCACTGACATCGACTGCCATAGATGTTCATGACAGCCGGGACCAACGGCTAAGGCCCGGCGCCCATTATCGGCATCGGCACGGATGAGGATTTTAGGTGGCAAATAGCAATATACTATAACATAATGGCAATAAAGTAGAAATTTCCGTGATATGTGGTCGTAATAACAAAAATACCGCTTCGGTATGCTTGAGGCTGCTGAATCGGCAGCCTTGAGAATGCTTCGGCATCCTTCAGTACACTTCGGCATTGTTCAGGACAACTAGCTTGTAACAACTGTGAGACTCTTATGATAAAAAATACGATATTGACATGCTTCGGCAAGCTACAGGACGGTGCGGCATCCTTAAAGACGCCTCGTTATCTCTAAGAACGTTGCAGCATGCCAAGGCCTTAACGTGTAAGCGATAACAGTATCACAGCAGCTTTTATAAAGGAAAATCGAGAAATCCTAACAACACCTCTCACTTACGTTTTTAATCTAAGCTTGAGCAGCGGCATTTTTCCTAAATGTTGGAAATTAGCTGCGGTTACCCCGATTCATAAATCTGGACCAAAGGATAAACCTGAAAATTATAGACCAATTGCTTTGCTAAGTGTTCTCGCCAAAATGTTAGAAAGAATAGTGCAAAAACGTCTGACTCGTTTTCTCGAGAAGAATAACCTTTTGACAAAGAGACAATTTGGATTTAGGAGCGGGAAGTCTGCGGAGGATGCAGTGGGTTTATTGTAATCCCTGGTTACCGGATATCTTGACTCGAAGCTCTGCTGCGTTGGGGTTTTCCTGGACCTTGCAAGGGCATTCGACACAGTCTCTTTACCAATTTTAATAACTAAACTTTATAAAACCGGCATTAGAGGTTTGTCCTTGTCTTGGTTTAAAAGCTACCTTTCAGAGCGAAGTCAGTGTGTTTGTCTGGATGGCTTTAGGAGCAACGTACAGCCTGTGCGCTTTAGGGTTCCTCAGGGTAGTGTCCTAGGACCCACCCTTTTCAACATCTATTTGAATGATTTACCAACGCCGCCAGATTCAGAAATAATATGTTACGCTGACGATACCGCTATTTTGTTCAAGGGTTCAACCTGGCCTGAAACTTTCCGGCGCACAGAGACAGGGCTGGCCATTGTGTCTGGCTGGCTGGAGAGGAATTTACTCTCTCTCAACATCCCCAAAACAAAGTTTTTAACATTCCATAAAACAGCCCTGTCGCAACCCTCAAATATTCCATCGATTAAAATTCACCAAAGCAACTGTTGCCAGAATCAGGCTTCTGTGTGTCGATGTGATGATATCTCGCAAGTCGATAAAATCAAGTATCTGGGAATTTTGATAGATCACAAATTGAATTTTCATCAACATATAGACATTCTATCCAAACGTGTCCGGAAGATAGTCAACTTAATGTACCTCCTTCGCGGTGTTGCGTGCTTTTCCATTATTCGAATGGTCTACCTAAGCCTTGGTCAGTCCATCATTGCCTACTGCATTTCTTCCTGGGGTGGTGCAGACAAGACCAGCATGCTGCGAGTCGAGAGGGCTCAGAGAGCTGTATTGAAAACCTTGTTAGGGGTGCCGCGTCGTTATCCTACCAGTTTGGTTTAATCGGATACTCAGGTACTGAGCGTACGAAGGTTGTATATACTCAACGCTGTCCTTCTGACGCATAAAATGGTTTTAGCAGCTGGTTCTTACGAAGAGTTATTAAAAAAAAGAACTTTTAAAATTCCTTTACCAGCTGTTAGGACCGCATTTGCGAGAAGACACAGCGATTATTTGTCCCCGCTAATATTAGGTCGGGGAAAAAGTCTTTTCGCATAACGTAGGTATAAACTTATTATAAAATTTTTTTGACTGTACTATTTGTGTCTGGCTGGTTTTGGTAACATTAAAAAGGTTCCATTATA
The DNA here is from genome assembly GCA_949126915.1 of Musotima nitidalis. Taxonomy (NCBI): domain Eukaryota; kingdom Metazoa; phylum Arthropoda; class Insecta; order Lepidoptera; family Crambidae; genus Musotima; species Musotima nitidalis. Next base: position 8,786,936 of record OX421439.1, on the reverse strand, counting down.
AAGAAAAGAAAAAAATAAAAAAAAGTTGTTTCCCGCTATTTTTCATTTGTTTTTCTCTCCGTAAAAATGAGTGAATCTAATGAAGAAATTCGATACATTTTAAAATTTTATTATAAAAAAGGCAAAAATGCCTGAGTTGAGTCGTGAAAAAAATTTGTGATGTTTATGGACCTGATGCAGTGTCAGTAAGAGTAGCACAAATTTGGTTCACACGTTTTCAGTCCGGAAATTTTGGTGTTAAAGATGCACCTCGCTCTGGTCGCCCTGTTACGAATAAAATGGACGCCATTTTTGAAAGAGTGGAGCAAGATCGGCATATTAGTAGTTACGATGTAGCTGAAGAACTGGGAATTGACCACAAAACAGTTTTGACCCATTTGAAGAAAGCTGGTTATACAAAAAAGCTCGATATTTGGGTGCCACACGAGCTTACTCAAAGAAACTTAATGAACCGTGTACTCATTTGCGATTCATTATTGAGACGTAATGAAACCGAGCCGTTTTTGAAGAGATTGATAACTGGCGATGAAAAGTGGATCACGTACGACAAGAACGTGCGAAAAAGGTCGTGGTCGAAAGTTGGCCAGGCTTCACAGACAAATTTACGAGTCCAGCGGTAGGATTTGAACCCGCGATTTCTTAGTTTCAAAACAACACACAGGCGTTTGAAAACAATAATTTCCCATGAAATAAGACATTACATATCAGCTCGAGTGCGTTGACCGCACAGTGACCCACGCCATGACAATGTCAAATTCGCGAACCAAATGCAATGACACAACAAGTTACGTCATGCGGCCTCGTCCACTAAAGATTTCATCAAAACCGGCTAACTACATGTTGCACACGCCAAGGACATGTGAAGTATTCAGATTTTTCTCATACTAAGTATAACATTTTTAAAAACATTTATTTTCAAAACTAAAGAATACTCTTAGTCTATGATTTTTATCGTATTTAAAAAAAAACTATAATAATTTCCGTTTCCTTGAAATATTCGTCAGTACTGTTGTTCTATCAACTAACCACAAGTTCAGGAAAATGGCATATTAACGTAAACAGTGTCTTTCCGTGTCAATTTCAATCGCAAAAGAATTATCTAGTAAAATGTTTTTTAAATTTATCATATCAGCCTTATAATTGTCTTCTCCAAAGGATTGTCCTCTCCAAAGCTCTTTAATATGTACGTCGATGATCTTATCGTGGAGCTGAGCAGCATGCATTTTGGTTGTCGAATAGATGGCATTAGCGTAAACAACATTAGCTATGCGGACGATATGGTGTTGCTCAGCCCTACGGTGGGGGGTCTCAATGAAATGCTGAAGGTTTGCGAGTCTTATGCTGCTAGTCATGGGCTAACGTATAATGTAAAAAAGACAGAATACATGGTCTTTGAGGCCGCTGGTATATGTCCCGACAACAAAACTAATATTACACTGAATGAAACTAAAATAAAACGTGTGAAGAAATTTAAATATTTGGGACATATCTTGACGAGCGACCTCAAAGATGATGAGGATATTGAAAGAGAGCGGAGGGCTTTAGCGGTTAGGGGTAACATGTTGGCTCGCAGATTCTCTCGATGTACAGAGGACGTAAAGGTGACGCTCTTTAAAGCATACTGTCAAAACCTGTACACGGGAAATCTGTGGGTCAAACACCAAAAAATCTTTGGAAACCCTGCGAATCCAGTACAATAATGTCTTTAGGATGATGTTGGAGCTGCCTCGTTTTTGCAGTGCGTCAGGGATGTTTGCCGAGTATCAAACTGACGGTTTTGATGCCGTCATACGCAAAAAAACGAGTTCCCTGATCACTAGAGTGAGAAACAGCCCAAATAGCATCCTGAAGACATTAGCGGATCGATTCACATCGCCGCTCTGGAAGTGCTTTGTGCGGAGAGTGGTGAACATGGGAACATACCCTCTCACGTGATCATCGCCCTTAGCACTTTGCATATAATTTTTATTTTTTATGTTTATTTTTAATTTAAATGCCTATCTTGTTACTAACTATAGATATTAAGCAACCTTACTAACACTATATGGATTTATGGTCTGAAATAAAGAATATTTAATTTAATTTAATTTAATTTCATTTTAATTTATAAAGTCCACTGTTGGCTTCTTGGCGGGAAAGTGAAGCGTTTTTTTTTTTAATTTTGTGATATTTCGAACATCAATGTGTAATAACGGTGGATTATTAACCGTTCAGTGTTTGTGAACGTACGTGAGTGTTGGTAAATGAAACAAAACAGTGCACCATCACTTTTCAAATTCTCTCAAGAAGTCCATGTGAGATCTCAGTATAGTCCCACATATTTACTGAGTACTCAACGGGTTTAGGGGGAGGGCATCTCATTTACCATCTTTATCACCACTCATTCTCATTTACTATAATTTATATGTCATTAATATATCTCTTACTTGACACTAACTAAATGGGCAAACCGCACGAAACCATTTTAAAAAAAAAAAATTGTTCACTGTTGAATGTTGGCCTCCCCAATACATTCGACATTCTTCTTGCACCCATAATTACGCTGTTGCTTATCATCCAGTAGGATTTCTTTTCGTCGACTCCAACGACTCCCCGTGAGATAAGAAGGGGTTGCACTATTCTGGGCCAGTACCACACAACACCTACTTGACATTGACTGTGCATAAATGACGCAATCTCTGTATACTGTAATATTCATACGAAAATAATAAATCAATATTCTTGTACAATCACACCAATTTATTTAGTTCTAAGATAAGTATCATTTAGAACTTGTGTTATTGATACTAAAGAACGGATAAATATACCTAAATACCTTTTTTTTGTAAATACATACTAAATATACATAGGAACACACCCAGACCAGAACAAATATTCATATCCATGCACACAAAGATTTGTCCTGTGTGGGAATCGAACCCTCCACCTCTGGAGTGAAGTGCAGGTATACTGACCTCCACGCCATATCGGTCGTCAAAAAGTCGGTTACCCCTTGTAGGTAAATATATATTGTGTATCGTTTTGATGTATTTCATTATGATATATTTAACTTTTGGATTTAACTTTTGATATATCTAATTCTGTCCTCTCCTTTCCTCTTCCGAACTACACGGAAAGCGCGCAATAATCTTTAATATTAAGTCTAGAAATTCTCTCAGAGAAATGTTTAAAATAATGTATGTTCGCAAAGACATTAAAACCTTCTGATAAAAAATCAAAAACACGTAACTAAATTCAAAAAGTAAAAATAAGCTCTCTCTGCAAAAATGTCGACTACACAAAACGAAGAATTAATTTTTGGGTAATGGTATCAGATTTTATAATAGAATACCACAGGAAATAATTGATCTGCCATTGCCAACTTTCAATTCTGTAGTAGTTTCTTGTTCTGGTAAACAGGCGTGAATGTATGTTTATAATAAAATATTTTTCGTTACATGGAACTTTTACTGCGAGAGTCCGACTCGCACTTGACCAGTTTTTTAACTACACAAATTCTAATTCCTTTCTACCTTTCCGCTCAGAAATTTTTTTCAACCTTTTCATCTTAATTCTAAACATTTCTAAGGCTGTCGGAACTCGTCCGTCAAATTGTGTTTTTTTTTACAAATAAACACAAAAGGGACTGAACCAGGATAGTCGGGTCATCGACCGAAAAGAACCAAGGTGACCTAGTCGTCATTACGACCTACCTCAAAGCAGTCCTTGGTTCGGTTCCTAGAAGTTCACAATAGGACCTGCATAGTGATTCGATACCAGTATGCGTTATTTTTTTCTTGTTAACAAAATAAATAAATATTTTTTAACGATTACACCAATTATTTAGTTCCAAGATAAGTATCATTAAGAACTTGTGTTATGGATACTAAGTAACGGATAAACATACATAAATACTTTTTTTTATAAATACGTACTTAATATATAATATATAGGAAAACACCCAGACCAGAATAAATATTCATGCATATGCTTACAAAGATTTGTTCTGTGTGGGAATCGAACCAACGATCTCTGGAGTGAAGTGCAGGTATACTGACCTCCACACCATATCGGTCGTCAAAATATGTAGACCATGATACATAGCATGTAATGTGACATGCAATAAATGATTTGATTTGAAATAGTTGATTTTTGTTTTATCCCACGACTTTGTCCAATTAAAACATGGGAGTTTTGTTATTTTAAGGAAAAAGTAGGAAAAATAAGCTAGCTTTCTTAAAATTTACCGTGGCAAACAGACTAATATATTATTCATTTGTGAATTACGTTTGTAAGTAACTGATCATGAAGTGCTGTTTCTACATTTAAGTAAGGTTAACAAATTAAGTCTAATTTGGATAAAATAATTTTGAATATAAACACACAATTTAATTAATTTGTATGGACTTAGCAAAAAGTAATGAGGCTTATTACGGAATTAAGATCTAAAGTTACACTAGGTTTAAATATAGTGCTGTCTCAAATAGTCAAAACTTGTTAGACAATATTAAACAAATTCAAACAGTTAAAGCATTTTAGATTTACTTTAAACTAATATACGTATTTTAAAATTATTTGTCATAAGATTCTTTAAAACAAGGTCATTGCGATTTTAGTCTACCGCTGTTATGTAGGTTTCACCAAGGTCCTTTGAACAAAATGCGACCGGCAAAAAATGGCCAGACATTCTGAGACAATCAAATGCTTTATGGACGTTACGTAAAGACCGTTTTATAGTTAAAAGTGTGTAGGTTAGGGATCAGGAAAGATTACCGAAGTGAAGCAGAGGTCACAGAGGTTATTTCTGGGATGGGTGACCGTTTGTGGCATCAGTAGTGAGTTATAAAGAGATTTTTTTTAATGCTATGAAGTAATATAGTGGCACCCTTCGCATGGCTTCTGACAATTAGGGTTAAATTATTGGTGTTTTAGAAGGAATTCAATTATTTTTTTCTTGTAAGAAATAAAGCCAGTCACTCAGGTTTAAATGTAGCAATCTGATTCTAGTGGTGTAAGAGTTATTGAAATCTGTCTAGTATTAATTTAATTTCTAGGCGAAGTGTGGGCTATAATATAAATTATGTATGTCTAGTAATTATTGAGATCAATTCTTGAAACAAAAGAACAACGATACAAATATTTACTCTTAGAATATTATAAAAATATATTTAAAATACTGATCACTTACCGCGACTTCGTCCTCGTGAAATTCGATTATATCGCAGATCTGGTTAAAGTTACTTTAAATATCATAATTATATCAGCTAATAATAAAACCTAACAAAATAGTTTCACACTTGTAGCTTTAAAAATGAAGACTTTTCATACCAACTTTGATCCCCAATTTCTATCCTTTAAAACCATTTTTGCATTAAAATTTAGCCTATGTCCTGTCTCAGACAGCAGTACTCTCTGTTTCTGCATGAAAACAAGACAGACAGTGTTACCTTCGCATTTATAATAATAATACGGATAAAGTAAACACGGTTACGCAATGATAAATATTAATTAATTTCCTGTTAAATAAATGGGTTCATTACTTAATCCAAATCTGAATTCATGGAACGTGTTTGTTAATGATTCACAATAATTGTTATGCAAATTAAATAAACAAAATAATAATCGTTTCATGTCTAATTATGACTCCAAATGTAAAAAAATAAATTAAAATTAAAATGGACGTAAATAAGTAAGCATGTATAGTGACAGATTAAAAATATCTTTGTAACAATTCCCGCGCAACTATAATGTACCGAAAAATCTATTATAATTTAACTGAGAAAATATAGATGCGCAGGAATTTTTACAAAGATATTTTTAATTCATTACTTGCTTACAATGGATTTCCGCAAAGTAACGCCTGAATCAATAAATTATTTAAGTTTAAGAGCGCTAGTTTTGAAAATTTGTAATTTTGACTTCCATAAGAGCTCTATTGAGCCAAACTTGAATAAATTATTTTGACTTTAATAGTTTCGATATATTTATATTAGGACACTAAAATCTAAGTAAGCGATAAATATATCTAGTGTTGTCGCTAAATGTCGCTATGGGTTTAATGCGCAAGCTTTTTCTTACTGTGATGTTTTTTGAATGTGCAAACCGCACGAAGCCATTATTTAAAAGAAAAAAAAGAATATACCTAGAGGTTTTGGCGCCAACGCGGAATGAGTGTTGATAAAGATGATAAATCTCATTTACGAGATGCCCTCCCCTAAACTCCTCAGTCAGAGTCCTCAGAAAGGAGAAGTGGGACTATATTGAGATCGCACATGGACTTCTTGAGAGAATTTGAGAAATGCTGTTAGTTACACTATTTTGTTTTATTTACCAACAATCATGTACGTTCACAAACACTTTACGGTTAATAATCCACCGTAATTACACATTAACGTTCGAAATATCACAAATTTTAGGAAATAAAAATAAACTACAAATAAACTACGAAGCGTCATGGCTTCGCTTTCCAGAAGTCTTAGATATATTCAATGATGACTATTGTGCGGTTTTTTTTATACAAGTCATCGCTAATTATCCAGAGACAACTTTTATGTAAACCTTGTGAAAAAGAAATTGATTTACAAAACATAAACATTGACAGGACTTCTTGGCGGGAAAGTGAAGTGTCATGTCTGTATGTTTTGTTTAATTTTCTAAGATTTGTGATATTTCTTACATTAATGTGTAATAACGGTGGATTATTAACCGTTAAGTGTTTGTGAAGATACATGAGTGTTGGTAAATCAAACAAAACTGTGCAACATCACTTTTTATATTTTCATGTCCATGTGAGATCTCAGTATAGTCCCACATCTTTACTGAGGACTCAAGGGGCTTAGGGGAGGGTATCTCATTTACCATTTATCATCTTTATCATCACTCATTCTCATTTACTATGAATTATTTATTATTAATATATCACTTACTTGACACTGGCTACATGTGCTAGACGCACAAAGCCATTATTTAAAAGAAAAAAAAAACATTGACAGAACAATAATGAAAGAAAGTCACTTTAGATCCTTTTTCAACTTTTATCCAAAAACCTTTGATTTACACAAACATTGACAGACAAAGAATTAAAACAATTTCAGAAAAGATATACTCTTACAACAATATTCTTAATTATAAGCAAAAATAATTACTTTAACCTTATTCTTAATTTCAAATTAAGTTAATTGTATCATAATTCGATAGAAATAGTTTTCCCAACATATCTTTTGACGACCGATATGGCGTGGTGGCTAGTATACACACAGGATAAATATTTGTGTGTATAAATATGAATATTTGTTCTGGTCTGGGTGTTTTCCTATGTATATTAAGTATGTATTAACAAAAAAAAAGAAAGTATTTATGTAAGTTAATCCGTTTTTTAGTATCCATAACACAAGTTCTTAATTATACTTATCTTGGAACTAAATAATTGGTGTAAGTGTCAGAAATATTTATTTCTATATCTTATTTCAACTTTTTTCAAATAACCTTAAATTCACACAAGCACTGACAAACAAAGATTGAAAGAAAGTCACTTTGGGAACTTTATATTCAGACTCAAAAAGACTAAGAGTTTTTAACACGCTTGCGACAGTAATCTTAAAAGTAAAGCAGAAAGTCATGAATCAGTCAGAAGCACAATAAGAAGGGTGTGTCGCTGCGCGAGCGCATCTTTCACGCGTCGTCGACACTCCGACATATTTAGGGCAGCTAAAAAGTTCTGTGACTCATGTACCTTATGTATTCATAAAGCTTCCTCAACTTTGTTCTTAAGGTGGGGAGTTATGTGAGATCGCTAAAATTGGGCTTTTTTGATTGTTCTTTGTCATCTTATACGGGAAAATATAAATCTTTTTTTTCTGTTATTTTACTTTTAAGCTATTAATCGCAAGTATTTTTTAATTACTCCAGGTTGTTAAGAGATTAAATACCAAAGAGACCGTTTTCTTGTATGCAATCCATGCACGAAATCCACCCCCTTTGCCGCCCTGTTCGATAGTAGGCTCGAGAACGCCTTGCTAGGCTTCTGAAAGTCAGCGACATCCATCGTCCCCTTAAGAAACAGTGTAAACACAGGCGCCGAGAAGGACTCAAGATTTTGTTAAGTAGATAAGCCCTTAAGATAATACATGCAGTGAACATCTCCCCTAATTAAAGTAATATTTTACAGCATTAATGTTCTCAAAAGAATTTACAAAATTCACTTACAGAGAAAATACAAAGCAGCCTAAAAGAGCACAAATTATGTATTTTGTTTTCGCGACATTTATAGTTAATAAATTTGCCTGTAGCCAGGTATGTAAGATATTCAAGTCGTGTTGACCTTGATCTATTACGGTATCGATTAAGTGGCCAGTGTAGTACAAACACGTGTCATCTGCGTATAAAAATATTTCAGCCTGAAGGCCCAATTCATTTACATTATTGATATAGATAAGAAACAATAAAGGGCCCAAGATTGATCCCTGTGGGACACCACAAAAGATCGATCGAGGCCCACTCTGCTCGTCATTAATCCTGACAATTTGACATCTATCTCTCAGATAAGAAAATATCGAAAGCTTGCCTGTAATACCTTTTCTATTGGTTGTTCAAATTAAATTCAATATTTTTATTCGTTAGTTTTAAGTTTTTTTTATAGAACTAGGGTTAGTTATAAATAAATTACGCAGTCTACAAGCGAGATACTACTAAAGCTCCTAGCTCGAAATATTTATAATCCAAATTAGCATTACAACGTTAAAATTTATTATAGTTGCCAAACTACTTGTAATTAAGTTTGGAGGGCTTACGCTCCTAATTTAAATTATATGTATGTAAGACATTGAATGTTTCGAATTATGAAAATGACATAAAAATAATTAAATCGCTTCATACCGTGAAATAAGCACGGTACAAAGCGCACCCACTCATGACGGCCTGCTAAAATGCCGTTTCACGCCCCGCTTAAAAGACCTGGGATCATAGTAAATAGGAAACACATGAGCCGGCAGCGAATTCCAGAGCTTAGTGGTCTTGCTCAGAAACGAAATTTCTTGATTCGAGTGCTGATAGTCTGCACAGTATGAGGATGGTTTCTTAGACCAGCACGTATTGTTCTGGAGAGGAAAGGAAAGGGCGGGATGAGATCGAAAAGCTCCTCAGAACACTCGCCATAGTAGTTCTGGTAGAAGACACTGAGAGATGCAATGCCTCTACGCGGCTGTATAAGAACTTTATGTAAGCTCGCAAAATCAATGCAAATAAATCTATTTCATATCAATAATACTTTATCCCTGGCCAAACAAGTTTAACTCAAAAATATTAATTGTTTGTTATTAGTATGTTATCTTTATTGCACACATGAATGTAATAGAATGGCGAACTTAACGCCATAGACATTCTCTACTGCCGAGGATTAAATCGTTGCTAACTAAAAAAAAATCATATCTTGGAACTAAATAACTGGTATGATCGTAAAAAATATTTATTTGAATACTACCTTTTATATACAATGTACAAATATTTAAAGTAAAAGTGAGACTTAAAATCGTCCGACACAGCAAAAGTAAGGGAACAAAAAGTCATAAAGATCTTTTGTGGAAATGTGAATCACACGTCGAGACATCACCCTGCGCCCCCTTACCCCCTTAAACCCCACAGTCTGGGCCGTTCCCCTTTCGAACAGTCTGAGTAACCACATAATACGTACTCTGAGAAGGTCGCCTTCTAAGCTATGACTAATATTATGTTAGTATCTGTTTATTGAAGTGGCGGCATAATGGTCTGATAAATTATATGTCAAAGCTTTTTATTTTCTTTTAAATAATGTCTTGTTGCGTCTAGCACATATAGCCAGTGTCAAAATAAGAATGAGTGGTGATGAAGATGATAAATTGTAAATGACATACTTTCCCCCCTTGAGTACTCAGTAAATATGTGTGACTATACTGCGATCTCACATGGACTTCTTGAGAGAATTTGAAAAGTGATGTTGTACTGTTTTTTTTTCATTTACCAACACTCATAACTTTCACAAACACTTAACGGTTAATAATCCACCGTGTATAATACATTAATGTACGAATTATTTTTAGAAGTTATCCTAAAAATTCCGACCAGAACAGGATACCGATAAAATATCTTTTAGCAAGTTTCTGTCTCAACAAGCGCAGTGATTCTCACCGCTTTCGATAAACGAAGATTTTTTTATTTCTATAAAAATAACAATCTATAGGTTTGAACATACTGAATGCTGACATTCAGTTATTCCTGAATCCATTTCGTTACTGTGACAGTGACGAACCTACACACATACTAACTATACAATAATACATACATAACAATAACAATAAATTAAACAATAAATTTCTTTAGCTATTTATTTAGCTGGTGCCTCCTTTTAAGCTTGAATAAGCCTGTGTCAGGAGACGCCGCTCTTCAATAACACATAATCTAAGTTTTGGTTTGAGCAACAATTTTAAAGTGACAACGTCTTATAAATTGGTTTCCCGGGTGGCACTTCAAGAAACTGCGTTACGCTTCGCTCACGTTATGCGCTCACAATGAGAGCGAGTGAGAGGCACGCGTCCCTTCCACTCGGGCATGGTTATAATTCTCAAATATAATTCTCAAATATAATTCTTTGTATAAATAAATGTTTTAAATTGTTACTATTATTTCATCCTTCTTCCTACTATACGAATAAATATTCACATTAAAATTATTTTACCACTCAAAGTCGTTGTCACGTAAAACTTTCGCCCGTATACCGACTTTACAGGCAACCAATTTTTTTGTTTAGATATTCGAAGTAAACAAGAAATAGTCAATTAAGACAAAATAAATTTAAATTCGGTTAAACAAAATATGTGCGTTTTTATAATAGGTTGGGGAAAAAGTCTTTTCGTATTTTTGTATGAAAAGTCAAGACATTTTTTTCAAAGTTTATTTACATTTATTTACAATATATATGTACCGTTTTGTTGAATTACTTTCTGCTATTTTGTGGGCAGAGACATTATCCCGTTACTGTAGAAACTTTGGGACTTCTGATCAAAAAAACGGGACAGATAGTTTTGGCAGTCCTCTCTTGAGGTCAACCTTACAGAACCTAAAGAATTCTGCAGAAACCGAAACAGGTGAAAATCTGAAGGCGCAAGGTCAGGGCTATATGGTGGATGCACTAGGACCTCCCAGTCGAACTCTCTTAATTTTTGCTGAGTGGCTAAAGATGTGTGTGGTCTAGCGTTATCGTGATGAAAGACCACACCCTTCCTGTTGATCAATTCCGGCCGTTTTCTCTCGACTGCTTCCTTTAATCTCATCAGTTGCTGGCAGTAAAGATCAGAATCGATGGTTTTGCCGGGCGGTAAAAGCTCATAATAAACAATGCCCTTCCAATCCCACCATACACACAGCATCACCTTATTTCGTGTTAGGCCAGGTTTAGCCACAGTCTGTGAAGCCTGGCCAACTTTCGACCACGACCTTTTTCGCACGTTCTTGTCGTACGTGATCCACTTTTCATCGCCAGTTATCAATCTCTTCAAAAACGGCTCGGTTTCATTACGTCTCAATAATGAATCGCAAATGAGTACACGGTTCATTAAGTTTCTTTGAGTAAGCTCGTGTGGCACCCAAATATCGAGCTTTTTTGTATAACCAGCTTTCTTCAAATGGGTCAAAACTGTTTTGTGGTCAATTCCCAGTTCTTCAGCTACATCGTAACTACTAATATGCCGATCTTGCTCCACTCTTTCAAAAATGGCGTCCAATTTATTCGTAACAGGGCGACCAGAGCGAGGTGCATCTTTAACATCAAAATTTCCGGACTGAAAACGTTTGAACCAAATTTGTGCTACTCTTACTGACACTGCATCAGGTCCATAAACATCACAAATTTTTTTCACTGCTTGAGTTGCATTTTTGCCTTTTTTATTATAAAATTTTAAAATGTATCGAATTTCTTCATTACATTCACTCATTTTTACGGAGAGAAAAACAAATGAAAAATAGCGGGAAACAACTTTTTTTATTTTTTTCTTTTCTTTATAATGGAACCTTTTTAATGGTACCAAAACCAGCCAGACACAAATAGTACAGTCAAAAAAATTTTATAATAAGTTTATACCTACGTTATGCGAAAAGACTTTTTCCCCGACCTAATATTAGTGTACATGGAATGAACGGGTAGCCAGTGGCATATTATACGCTCACATTTCGCCGATAATATTGTTGGTCTCACGTAATAGGTGGCGAGCCTACTGCCGCTTAATGTTGTTTCTTCTTTAAAATGATAATAATTTGTGGTAAGTGTAGAGTTTTAAGTTTTCAAGATCTTTGGGTAAACTTTTAGAAATTTTCATCGCTTGCTGGAGGATTCGAAGTATCTTGATGGGGAGATGCTGTTTAACTGAAACTGACCATTTGTTGGAAACTATGTTTCAATTCGACTATACGGATGAAACACTGGGAAGATATTCAACAATACAGAACAAACAGACCGATATGGCGTGTTGGCTAGTATGTCTCCACTATTGCGGTCGTGGGTTTGATTCCCACACAGGATCAATCTTTGTGTGCATAAAAATAAATATTTGGTCAGGTTCGGGTATATACCTATGTATCTTAAGTATGTATTTACAAAAAAAAAGTGTGTTTATTTAACCATCAATAACACAAGTAATGACACTTATCTTGAAACTAAATAAGCAATTGTCAGGAATATTTATTCATAATTATTTATTTGTCAGTTAATCTGTCTGTCTGTTGTGGTTTCTTGACAGTCAGGGCCGTCTTGAAACTATTTGAGGCCCTGGGCACGTTAGGATCATGGGGCCTCTATGACCTTGAGAAAGCTCACTCACTCCCATCTGTCAAAAAGTTCAAGCTATGTTGTACACGGTATAGCTATGCGCATGCAGCAAGCTTAAGCTAATAAGCAAGTAGGTATTGGAGTAAGTCATTATCATCAGATTTTTTAAAATTAATGTTTTTCGGTAATACCTAAATATCGGTTATCATTTGGTAATCTGGCAGGAACTAGGGGGCCCCATTCGATCGCGGGGCCCTGGGCACGTGCCCATAGTGCCCAGTGGGGAAGAGGGGCCTGTTGACAGTTATAAAGAGTTGGGCTACTGAAGTCCTTCGTCAAGTAACATTGAATTAACGTAATTAATAAATGTATGTCAGTTAGTTCCCATACTAATAAAAATAAATATATAGCTTGTAATATGATTGTGTGTGTGTTAATATAATTTCGAATTCAATTTTTTTTGCTGCAAATGACACACAGTAAAAGCTAAATCTTACTTTAAAATATTTGATTTACAGTAAAATAAATATATCAAGTTTGGACAAACCCTTCTGTGGACAGACATGACGTGGTGCGTCTGTACATTGTCAATGAGTCATAGCTTCATTATGTTGACACATGTCATGCGTTATGCAACAGACTTGCAGACATTACTTCTAATCTGGCAAACTTTACATTACATATTAATTATAAATATATACATACATGCATTCACGCCTGTTTCCCGAAAGGGTAGGCAAAGGCATATTATACGTCGACACTTCGCCTATTATGTAGTTGGTCCCACGTAATAGGTGGCGAGCCTATTGCCGCTTACCGGGCGCTGTTATGTTCTTCAGAGCCTCGTCCGTTGATCGGCAGGTGCACCACTTGCAGGTGAGGTTGGCTTTGGCGTTTAGGTCTTGGTAGGATCCCTATACACTCCCCATCATCCCTAATTATAAATCCAAAGATTTATTCTGGGCTTCCAGATATAATTATTAAAAACGTATTTGAAAAAAAGGTGTCGTTTTGTAATAGCATGAAAATACACTTGAAGGTATCAATTCTCTATTTAAATAGCACTAGCATCATTTAAGCCTTTTCAGAACGGTGGCTTGGTGGCTGTTGTTATATTGGGGGTATTCTTATAAACGCCACGCTGGGTAAGCGGTTTGGTGATCGTAGTTCAGGCCAAGCAGTATGCCGCTTCTGCCCATCATACGGTAGGATTTCTCTACGTCGACTCTTACGAGTACCCTTGAGATAAATAAAAAAATAAATAAATATTTCAGACACTTACACCAATTATTTAGTTCCAAGATAAGTATCATTAAGAACTTGTGTTATGGATACTAAATAACGGATAAACATACATAAGTACTTTTTTTTTTGTAAATACATACTTAATATACATAGAAAAACACCCAGACCAGAACAAATATTCATATTTATACACACAATATTTGTCCTGTGTGGGAATCGAACCCACGACCTCTGGAGTGGAATGCGGGTATACTCGCCACCACGCCATATCGGTCGTCAAATGATGAGAGTGGGTGGAACTATTCTAGGCCGGCCACACGGCACACAACCCACTCCCCTTTTAATACTACTCATTTAGGTAAGGTATGAGTAGACATACCTTCATAGCAAAGCGCGTCTATTAAATGTTCTCATAGGAGACAAAAATCGTCCAGGGCTAGGCGTTGTCTACGTGTAATAAATACTGGCATAATATTAATAATAATAATAATTCTGTATTTCACAAAAGTACAATAGAGAACTTAAAAATAAAACCCCCATACTAGGCTAGGCGCGTACCATGAGATTTTTTTAAGATGTGTGTTTACATAAATTTATTGATACACTAGCGGTCGCCCGCGGCTCCGCCCGCGTGGATGTCGGTTACCGCTACAAAATGCCTGCCCAGAAAAGACACGGTCAGCAAAATGATTCCCAGGTCAGTTCACAGACACCGACACTACGACGACGCTGTCATTATCCGCAGGCTGCATAGATTGTCTTTATGTGGATGTTAAAGTTGTTAATGATGAAAATATTTAAATGTAATTAATACTAATTTTTCACTCCTACCGGCCCGGAGTGCAACCCGTTGTTTTGGGATAGATAACTAAAGCGATTATTGTAAAGCTTCTCTATAAACAACATTTGACGTAAAATTATTTTCAGGTAGCAAAATAAACTGATGGCCGGGAGCCTCGACCCGTGATAGGGCGCCGTGCAGCAGAAATCGTAATAATTTAATTTCGCCATAACTTCAAAACCAAACGTCAAATTTTGATCATTCAAAGACTAAATATTATCTACATAAACTGCACTTAGTGATGAAATAGATTATTTTGATAAGGATTAATATCATAAGTAAATTAAATGCGTTTAAATGTAGTACAATAAAAAAATGGTTGTTATGCCTCACTCGACATAGATAGGTATAGTGTGTCGCGGACTTTTTAGTAGATATTTATTAGATCTACAATTAATTAGCACATTTTTTGGTTTTATCATTAGTAAAAGAATATTTATTTATTTATTTTATAGTTTAGGCTGCGTACGCAAAATGAGTAACTGTCCTGGTGGATTTTTTACACTTTGTGTCCGAAAAACCCATATATCTTACGAAACCCTATTTTTTTACAAATTAAAATTTTGCCTATGTTACTCACTAATAATGTAGCTTTCTAATGAAAATGAAAAAATATTTAAATCGGTCCAGTACTTTTTGAGTTTATTCGTTACATACAAAAATACAAATCTTTCCTCTTTATAATATTATTACATTGACTCCCCCCCTGTACCCCAGTGAGCCTACATCGCATGCTGGCTAGCTGAGCGCGGTGAGCGACAACCACGCGACTTTTTTCTAATACTTGCATTTTTAAACTCGTGATATCTTCCAAATGAAATGTCCGAATTGAATAATTCAAAAAGTTATAAAAAGGTATTGAAGCCGTCTTGAATATAAAGTAATTTTTTTTGATAAGGATTAATACCAAGGTACAAATATAGAGCCTTTTCAAGCGGCGGCATATAAATTAAATTTTTAGAATAAAAAACCGCTTACTGTGACGTAACTATAATATTTAGACATATGCTGTCGCGACACTTTTTGTAGATAATGATGAGTTCTGCAAAGTCGTAGTACATGATTTTGTTCTATCATCAATAGTTTTCGCTGCGCACGCTACGTAAGGAATTTTTCAGGTAATTTTTTTACACCTTGGGTTACATTATTGGATTTTTAGTAAGGATCCCTAATTTTTAAAAAAATATAATATAGCCTATGTTACTCGGGGATAATGTAGCTTTCCAAAGGTGAAAGAATTTTTGAAATCGATCCAGTAGTTTCGGAGCCTATTCATTACAAACAAACAAACAAACAAACAAATCTTTCCTCTTTATAATATTATATTATAGTATAGATATCTTTATACGTTTACTCTTTGTACCCATAGTACAAAGCTCTGCTTAGATTGGCACTAGATGGCGCTGTGAGAAATGACAAACCCCCATACTAGGCTAGGCCTGTATTATAAGACTTTTTAAAGAGGTGACTTTAAATACATTTATTGATACGTATCTTTATACGTTTACTCTTTGTACGTATAGTATAAAGCTCTGTTTAGATTGACACTAGATGGCGCATGACAAATGACTCAGTATTAATTTGTTTCCTTCTGATTTGGTCATAATCTGGAACACACAATGCTAATAAAATGTATTAACACATATTATGATTATTGATTTTCCTAAAACCTCGGAAAACCCTTCAATTATCATGGGAAAACACTGAATTCACAGCAAACGGATGGACGAATATAGCTGTAAATGAATATGTTTTCTTGTGTATTGTATTTGCAATTTTATATCAAAATCAATTCAGAATAACCTTTGTTTAATTTTGTCAACGGTAAACCACATACTAATCACTAAAATGTTTAAAACCTATACTGATAGGGGACGGGGAAATACAATATAAAACAATTGATCGGGAAATCGTAACTGACACAATAACAAAATATATTATGGGCTATAAACAACGTAGGTGTAATAAACAAATAAATATTTATGAAAATTACACCAATTATTTAGATACATGATAAGTATCAGTAAGATCTTGTGTTTTGGATACTGCATAACGGATAAACACAAATTTTTTTTTTTGTAAATACATACTTTATATACATAGGAAAACACCCAGACCAGAACAAATCATGTTCATGCACACAAAGATTTGGCTAGTGTGGGATTCAAACCCATGACCTTAGGAGCGGAGTGCGGCTATATTCTCTGCCACGCCATATATATTTTTTTTTTCTTACAATTACAGCAATTATTTAGTTCCAAGATAAGTATCATTAAGAACTTGTGTTATGGATGCTAAATAACGGATAAACATACATAAATACTTTTTTTTTGTATACCATATGGGTTGTCAATAGCTTTATTTTGAGTAATACATAAATACATACACTTGTCACACCAATTGTCTTGTATTGTTAGTAGGCAGCGATCACATCCTTTCACTTGCTACACTTTCCTTTTACACACTTTTAGCTTCATTCACTCTCATAAAACTTCTCGTACATTGCATCCCTGTCTATATGAGGTACTTTTGATGATGATAGTTTAAAAACAAAAACAGCATTATTTTGTATGTGTGCTTTTTTTCTTTTTAATAATGGCTTCGTGCGCTTGGCACATTAAGCCAGTGTCAAGTAAGAGATATATTAATAACATATACATTAAAGTAAATGAGAATAAGTGGGAATAAAGATGATAAATGGTAAATGAGATACCCTCCCCTAAACCCCTTTAGTCCTCAGTAAAGATGTGGGACTATATTGAGATCTCACATTGACTTCTTAACAATTTATCAATATGGCCTATTCAAAGACTTAACACACTGTAATAAGACCTATTATAAGTTATGATACATACATACATACTAAATGTCACGCCTCTTTCCCGTAGGGGTAGGCAGAGATCACATCCTTCCACTTGCTACGATCTTGGCACACACTTTTAGCTTCAAGCATACCTTTCTCAATTCTTGTCACTATATCTTCTTTTACACCAGCTTTAACCCTTATCACTTCATTCCTTATCCTATCACTCAATTTCACACCAAGAATATTTCTGAGTGCTCTCATCTCTACTGCATTAATCTTACTCTCATGTTTCTTCTGCCATAACCAACATTCGCTTCCATACATTAGTGTAGGTACCAACACACCTCTATGAACTGCCAGACGTGCCTTTTCAGACACTTTCTGACTGCGTACAAAGGCGTGAAGTGCCCCATTCAACATGTTTCCAGCATTCACTCTTCTATCGATATCGCTTTCACACTTTCCATCTCTCGTAAATTTCGATCCCAAATACACAAACTCATTCACTTGTTCTACTTTCTTACTTCCGATTAAAATTTCACAATTTGTCACTTTGTCTTCTCTTTCAAAAACCATAACTTTCGACTTACTAACGTTTACTTTCATTCCTTTCGCTATTAAAAACTCTTGGACTATCGTCACCATCTCCTGCAACTCCTCAGCCGACGACGCAAGCAAAACTTGGTCGTCAGCAAATAGAAGGCATTTGATGAGCGACTCGTTTATTCCCAACCCTTTAGCACACTCTTTCAAACCAGTAAGGCAATTGTCCAAAAATAGGTTGAACAGCCAGGGTGACGCTACACATCCCTGTCTAACACCTTTATAGATGTTAAACAAGTCCGTGCACGTCCCATTAATCCTGACACAGGCGCTGGAACCCATATAAAGAGACTTTAACGCCTGTATCAGGACACTGCTTACTCCATTTTGAGACAATGCCGACCACAACTCATTCCTCGCCACTCTATCATAAGCCTTTTCCAAATCTATGAATGTTTAATAACATAATATAATTTATAAACAATCTGCATGTTCAAAAGTATAACCTGGAACCTACTCACCTCGATTTGTGCAAGGAGTTCCGTAGGCATGTTATTAGGCTGCATACTGATATAATTAAAAAAAAAAACAACGTTACTTTTGAGTTTTGCCACCGACGCAGAAAAAGACGCCACAGTAGTATTTTCTCTCCTAATACTAATGTGAATTCGAGTTTTTATGTGTAAATATTGTGGTTTTTTTTGAAAATACGAGTTTTACGAAGGTTGTAGCATGTGAAAGGATGTGATCTCTGCCTACCACTACGGGAATGAGGCGTGACATTATGTATGTATGTTTGTATTTCTCACTTCTTTTAAATAATGGCTTCGTGCGGTTTGCACATTTAGCCAGTGTCAGGTAAGATATATATTAATAACGTATAAATTATAGTAAATGAGAATGAGTGGTAATAAAGATGATAAATGAGATGCCCTCTCCTAAACCCCTTGTGTCCTCAGTAAAGATCTGAGGCTATACTGAGATCTCACATGGACTTCTTGAGAGAATTTGAAAAGTGATGGTGCTTTGTTTGATTTACCAACACTCGTGTATATTTACAAACACTTAACGGTTAATAATCCACCGTTATTACACATTAATGTTCGAAATAGCACAAATTTTAGAAATTAAAACAATACTGCAGCCATGACGCTTCACTTTCCCGCCAAGAAGTTCATGTTTGTATATTGTGGATTATTAGACATAACCTTTTCGAAAACGTACGAAAGTGGCATATGACCGTTTTCTAGTTGACTTCAAAACTCCGTAGAACCTCTAGAAATGTTTCCAGTTCTTTACTGGAAGACTTCGACTTGAATCGACTTTGACGAACTTTACTTGATTTTTACTGTGACTAAATGACAAAAACGCTGCTCATTAGATCGATAGACAGTTATTTATTGTACACCAAAATAAAAATAAAACAATTGCAAAAGAAAAAACAATTGCAAATTACTTGACTCTGGCAAATATTCTATACAAATAAGCCCATACCTAAGAATAAAAATTGT
Source organism: Musotima nitidalis (assembly GCA_949126915.1). NCBI lineage: Eukaryota > Metazoa > Arthropoda > Insecta > Lepidoptera > Crambidae > Musotima > Musotima nitidalis. Next base: position 8,767,218 of record OX421439.1, on the reverse strand, counting down.
ACTATTAGCCAGTACATATCGCTTATCAAATACATGCACCTAATTCAGCAATGGAGGCGAATTTCGTAACCGCCGCCGTGTCGTAAACCGTGATAACGCTACGTTCGACCTATATTCCGAATTACGCATTATATTTACATTGTCAATGTGTATTTGGACATTTTGTTATTATGTTAACTTTTTGCTTGATTTCGCGGTTGTCTTTTGTCTTTGCCATTAAAAACTTATTGCTCGTTGGTTTGTAGTTTCTTTCTTTATTTTAAATAATGGCTTCGTGCGTCTAGCACATTTAGCCAGTGTCAAGTAAGTGATATATTAATAATATATAATTCATAGTAAATGAGAATGAGTGGTGATAAAGATGATAAATGGTAAATGAGATACCCTCCCCTAAGCCCCTTGAGTCCTCAGTAAAGATGTGGGACTATACTGAGATCTCACAAGAACTCCTTGAGAGAATTTGAAAAGTGATGGTGCTTTGTTTGATTTACCAACACTCGTGTATATTTACAAACACTTAACGGTTAATAATCCACCGTTATTACACATTAATGTTAGAAATATCACAAATTTTAAAAAATAAAACAAAACTGCAGACATGTCGCTTCACTTTCCGCCAAGAAGTCCTGGTTTGTAGTTGTGATAAGGAAGTTTTGGCTCCAACGCGCGGCAGTGTTTTTGTTTTTAAAAACTGGTGTAAATTCGAGTTTCTATGTGTCAATTGGGTGTTTTTTTAAACATAACTACTTCGGCAACTTATACTAGTATAGAAAAGTGACATAAACCAGTGAATTGTGGTATTTTTCGTGTTGACTCCAAAACTCCATAGACGCTTCTAGTAAAGTCCACTACTTTACTAGAGCAAAACTTTCGACTATGACGGATTTTACTCGACTTTGACAGTGACTAAAGGACGAAAACGCAGCACACTTTTCATTTCATATATAAATAACTTAATATATTACTTATATACTTGACCGTACCGAATTCACAAAAAAATTGATTGTGTGGAGGGTTAATATCCTAAGCTACAGGATTTTCTTAATTCAGGTATTAGCCCGCCATGGTTTTCTTTCCATATTGTGTTTTTTAACTACACTGTGCCAATATTAGATTCCATTTTAGTATGTAAACTTTTTCCAACTCCCTACATTGTTTGCGCTTGTCAAATGTATTTTTTTTTTTTATTAGATGGGTAGATTATATTATTTTAAGGATACATTGTAAAACTATGGTGAGAATAAACATTTATTATTATTATTATTATATATGAATTATTAATATAATACGCTTGTCCCTCCATATGGCCCTTTCACAATAACTTGCAAACATATAAAACATAAACCCATGTTACTATAGTTTCTAATTAGCAGTAAAAAGTGCGACCTACAACTGTCTTATTTTCACAACACTTTAACAAAGTGTTACTCGTTTAACTGTAATCTAAAATTCGTCTCAAGCAGACCGCACGTGGCCCAGTTTTGAAGTACCCGGCTAAGTTACGCCATGGCGACTTATGCAACCGGTGAACTATTTCGATATACTATTGTTGGATTTAGGTAATTGTTCTATGTAATATTCTGTGCTATTTGTACATTACTTGGAGAAAAACTGCAGTTTATGCGAACAATACTGCAGATAAAACGTATTTCGTTGTTTAAATGGTTCTGTTTGATATACTTAGTGTATAATTGCGAGCTCTGTAATACCGTAAAATTATAACTGTAAATCAAAAAAAAATATTAAAGTATGTTGCTTCGTTATTTAGTATTCATAAAACAAATTCTTAACGGTACTTATCTTGGGACTAAATAATTGGTGTATTTGTTAGAAGTTATTTTTGTATTCTTATTCATGTAAACTGAACGGAACTAATGTAATGTACTAAAGGAATAATAAAAATAAATAAACTAATAATAAACTAATACTGTAAATCTAGTTTTGATATAATTGTGCGATTTTTAGGTAATTGTGTTCTATATCAATATTTGTGTATTCATAACATAATTGTTTACTTTTTACTTTAATATTCGTATGAAATATGTTTTAAACCAATTTTGTAGGTTCTAAAAATTATTGTGTTCTGTGTTACGTAATTGTGTCCTGTTTATACTTATTTTAAAAGAAGTTTTTTTTAACTTGTTAACTTTCAAAAAAATTACTTAAGTACATTTTACGTTTTTTATGTCATTTATTAGTTTTATGCATGTTCTAATAAATAATAAAATAAATATAAAAAAAAAACTATATTAATATTTCTTTCATTATCTAGGACATGCTTAGCTTAGGTCAGGGCTAGAAGCGCTGACTGAGATGTCAAGGATAATTTATTTTATAAATATGTGAATGACGCAATTTATTTTAGACACAATGTTCTAATTAACAAAACACTTATTTTAATGTCAGTCCCTAGGCAAGCTACTGCAAGTGTATTTAAAAAAAACAACTCTACATCGCGCGTAAAGTATAGCCTCAGTTTACTTAGCAACTAAACAATACAGCAAACTCTATCAGGAGGTTGGTGACCTCTGTCTCTGATGCTGGTGTTCTCGAAGCAAGCTACTGCAAAAATAAATTCAAATTCAAAAATTATTTATGTCATAAACTGTTACATTCGTCACTCATTACGTGGTACCACCAATATCATAGGCAAAATGGGCTTATGATATGCCTCTTCCTGACTCTTTGGAGAAATGGTCGTGATTGTATGTATGTACCTACATAGTACTTGAAACACTGAAGTATACCTTTCCCAATTAAATTTAATTTATTTTATTTATTTTTTATACCTACTCGACAGATTTATTCTTACCCACATTTATTGTAAATTTCTCATGTAAGTGACTATGGTTTTTAATGAGAAAATAAATATTCTTTAAAACCCAAATCACAAATCTCAGATTTACTATTTAAAAAATAAGTGTAAAAACAAACAAAAAATAATAATTTGGCGTGGATAGACTTAGCTAATATAATAACCTTGCCTCTATCGAACAGACCGGCTTTTGTGCATTGATTACGTGGATAAAAATCATGAATAAAAGTTAATATAAAATATAACATAAAGGTATCCCCGGTATGTTTCCTGGGGTATTTAGGGAGTAAAATATTTGTAACTAAAAAGGACATAAGCATCTTTGGATATATATTTCTGACAAACTAATTGTCTCATATCTTACACATGTACATTTACGTGTATATTTTTGGAGTTTTTTCGAAATTTGTACATAACTGTAAAAAAAATTAATTTAATTCAATACCTACTTCGGAAAGTAGAGACCCAGTTTACTATAAAGTTATAAACTTACTTACTTACTCCATCCACTTAGTATTTAAGTTAAACTATGTAAACATTGTATTTTGTATTTGATTGTATTTTGCTTGTGTAAATTTAATCGTTGCTTTTTCTGTGTACTTACTATGTTTATTTGTACTAAATAAATTTATTTTCTTTCTTTCTTTAAACGAAATTTTTTTTTTTTTAAATAGGCAACAAACAAAAACAGTAATGTCTATCACTAGGCCAGCAATTTGTATTCATATCGACACAATAAGGTAAACCTTGCTACTTACATCACGCTTACACTCGAGGTATGCGCCTTGGGGAAAAAAGCCTTCCGGATTGCCGATGTTTCCGCTTGTCCTTTAAATACTGTGTCGTAAGGCTTTAGGTGCACTTGGAGGGTGATCATTGCTTAAAGTCAAACTGTTTCAAGGAATATTTATTTTATAAATATGAAAGTGACGCATTTTTTTTCAGACACAATGTTTTAATTAAGTCATTGCTCAAAGTAAAACTGTTTATTGCATCCATGAATGTGTTAATAAGGATATTACTATATGTTTGAAGCGAGTACGCCATAACACCCCTTTGGGAAAGCCACAACTAAAATTACATTTCTTTTATATTCTTACTACTTAATCTATCTACTCAATATTAAAGGCTTCCGTGCCTTAAAAGACACTTTAGGTTGGTTCCAGGCGTTAGTAAAAGTGGTAGTCGTTTAACCAAGGTAGAGACTTCATTGGTCGTTAAAAATCCCAACAACAAGAACCTGACCCCAACGGGTTAGCGTCATAAAGTGATGACCTAAATCCCTCTCACCTTGTATTTATGAGCAAAGGCTTGAACCCAGTAGCGCAATGTAAACGGGCTGAAAAAAAGAAAGAAATTATCTCTCGCTCTCTGTACAACTACAACTTATCCGTCTATTTATAAACTAGTCATTATAATGCATCGCAACAGACGATACTGATTCATGCAGCGTTGAGTTCTGAGGTTAGCGCCAGTTATGTAAACTGACCTTTTTACCTCCCCTAAGCGATATTACTTAACCTTGCTTGATGTATTACTTAAGTACTTAAGACCAGTGGCGAGACCCATAACCTTAAAATTCAGAGGGACTCGAGTTCAAACCCTGGTGGGGACATATGACTTTTCGAAGTTATATTCGCTTGCTTCGTGTCTCGGAAAGCGCGTTAAGCTGCTCCCTGCTGTCATGAACATCTATGGCACGACTGCCATACTCACTTTTAATAACGACTTATTAAAAGTGAGTATCTTCTAACATCCTGCGTCTGCTTTAACCATAGAATGATATTCCCCTCGGAGTTGCGGAGGTCAGACGGCAGTCGCTCTATGCAATAACTGGAATGCAGCCAAACCAGTGAGCAAAACCTGGGCCCTGAGCATAAGTATAGAGCACGTTGATTATGTTCATTGGTTTTCCACCTTAAGTTAACCGCATAAGGTTCATATTATGGTGGTCATATATTGACCACTGCCTGGTAAAGGGTTAAAGCTGAAGTGGGAGAGGGCGGAGCACATAGCTCGAACAACCGACGACTGATGGGTCGTTAAGGTTCTTCAATGGCGACCGCGAACCAGTTGACGTAGAACTAGAACTGATATCCATACCACAGCCTTACGTAGGATTTGATATCGTATTAATAGTATTAAGTATTATCAAAGTAGAGAACCTCACACCCGATGGATGGATAATCTGGTCAAAGCGAAAGGAAGTTGGTGAATGCAGACGGCACAAAATCGGTCAACAAGGAAAATTATAGAAGCCTATTCTTGTAAACTTTATTTGAATGATTTGCAGAATATAGCACTAGGAGTACATAAAAATTGACAGTACTCTATTATCAAAGATTAGAGGTTGACACAGTTAATTCTTTCATAACAGCGATAACCGACAGGACATCCTAAGTTTCATAATGCACCAATTGGATGTTGCATCACTAACACAATCACATCGAGGTGACGAAACGTAGTGTTGTAGGGAGATCTGACATTTACTGGTTAATATAATAGGAACAGTCACACTACGGGCGTGACGTAGCTGTAATTCAAAATGTATATCTTGTATAAACTCTTGTATAAATTTGCACGATGTTAAACAGTACAGTAAGTGTTATAAATCACGTGACTCCTCATGAGGTTAGCTGGATGTGATCTCTCGTAGAGATACTTGTTCTTTACATATGTAATATGTTACTAAAATCTTATATTTTGTTGTGTGCAATAAACAGTTAATTAAATATACTTATGTTTGTAGCAAATAATTTGATTCTTATTTTATTAAAATAAAATAAAAATAAATAAATAATAAAAGTGCACTGAAATATAATAAGCCTGCGCAATTATGCGCTGATTTAACGAAGAGAATGCAAGTAGTGTAGCTTAAAACAGCCATCGCTGAAATAGCTGATGCATTTTTTGTTAGTATATTATTTTTTTCATAATGATTATTTATTGTTACTTTGATAACTAAAGGTCAAAACTTTGGCATGAACTTAATAACCGACGTCTGTAATTGATCGCGCCCAAGATCACAGTAAGATATCAAAAAAGCTAGATTCCCTAAGACGTAAAACAATCAAATTGCTTAAATTACTCTACTGACATTTTAACAGAGCCGAGCTTTCAAACCTAGATGATTTCAATTGTATAACAAATTTTCTACATCACGCTATTTTTATCGCCGTTAAAATCACGCCCACTGTGTGACAAAACATAATTGTTTGCAGCCGAAGCCAAGTCAAGGATGACATGAATAAATTAGTATCTATTGCAATCGTTTAGGTACATCGGAGTAACGAATTTATATACTTTCCACGGTACTTTGTTCGGTAATCATAGTGTAGATGTCGTTGTCCAATCGATAAATTGGCGAGATTGTATAAACTTATGGTTCAAAGTTTTTTTCAATACATTTAAACTAGCTTGTGCCGTGAGGTACAGGCCTAGTATAGAGCCACATCTTACATATGATGGGGAGGCGTTAACTCAGCCCTCCCACCGTCTCCCACCCGAGAAAAGGCAGGTCAAATGTACCTTAAACCGACAGGCGTGTATAAGAAGGTGTGAGCGTGACTGAAGCTAAGAGTGTGCCAGGATCATAGTGAGTGGAAGGATGTGGTCTCTCGAGAGAAAAAGGTATCCCTAAGGTTAAAAGGCATAACAGTAAGTGTGTATGTCAAATAGAATCCTTATTGTCTTTACTAATAAGTTTATTTTACAAAACACGTGGATAACATATCTAATAATTAAAAAAAATTGTTATACAAATATATCGTTTCAGCACTTGAGTTTCTATACAATATAACTTTATATAACACGAGACGGTCACGTTTTCTCTGAAGCCTGTTAAACTACGTTACAGAACCCCGTTCTAAAAAAAAACCGCTTGATTACAGAGCGCGTAGTACAGTCACCTTCAGAATTTTCATTGGTACTTTGTCGCACTAATTTTAGTACCTATTTAAGAATAAGAATATGTTTTATTGACAAAATAACATTACATAAACAAATTAGATCAAACAGTTACAAAAAACCGTACACAGAAAAAACAAAAATATTTAAAAAAAAAATACAATAATGAAAACAACAACATAGGTAATGTTACCTGTCCAAAGGGCGATCAGCATCAGCATAATGCTGCTGCATCTAATAATACAGCAGCGCTGGTGTTTCTGCACCGCCCTTTTGAAGTAGAGGGGCGTAGAAGTAATATTAATAATATTTCTAAGTATTTTAAGTAATATATATATTTATATTTCTAGTAATATTTCTATCATCGTACCGTTCGCCACGGCATGCGCGGCAGGGAGTTCACACCTTAGAAAGGACAGGAGCGCTTACGGTGCCTTTTTGCGGAGTATTGTTTTAATTGTACTTTTGAAATTAGCGAATGAATAATAAGTTATTGACCCCTTACTATCATCGCACATGAAAATCTTCTTCATACTCTAGAAAGGACAGCAGTTCATACGGTATATTTAAAATAAAACATTATGCGGAGTACACTTGTGTTGTACTTTATCCTAGAATTTAGCGATTAGAACTCTGTTTATCATAGTACTGCTGGCCATTGGCAGGGAGATCATCCGCACACCTTAGAAATCTCAGGCGCACGTAATATGCGTTTTAAAATAAACTGACTTCAGATAAACTTCCTTGCGTCGTGAAATGAGGTCCTGGGCGAGGTATTCTCCAGAGTATGCAGCATGGAACTCTTCCAAAAGCGTGAAACGGCTTAAAGAGTCGGCAACTTGCTTAAAACATTTTTTTTCCATTCATCATTACAGCTCATTAACTTCCCACTAATGAGCACGAGCCACCTCTCATTCACAAAAGCTTGAGAGTATTGGGTCATACTCCACCACGCGGACCCAGTGCGGATTGGCGGAAACATTGTGTGGTGTCCTGCTGTCAGAATTATCAATCCGCCCAATTAGGCATCTAACATGGCTTAAAGAATACCACATTTAGTAATAACCGGGAGCAACGACTCAACGTGCCTCCCAAAGCACGGAAGTGCTCGATATCCAACGCCACACAAACGGTCACCTATCCAAGGACTGACCTCTGTAAACTACGAGCGCTTTTTTCTATTATGTTTCTGTTATAAGACCAGTCGGCTGTGGAAATCTCTACGGTCGCAGGGGTTTCTCAACTTTTGTAGTTTTTAAGCTGGGTGCTGTGTGTGGTCGCGACTCCCGTCTCGGTCCCCCCATTGGCCGAGAGGCAGTGCGTAAACAACGTTTTTTTACCCACGATAATAAAAATAATTTTAATAAACCGCTGTCATAAGCGGGCTTGTTCCAGGGTACAGAACGCTCTTGCTTTACCTAACTGCATCAGCTGATTACCAATAGGCAGGATGTGGATACTATGACGAATCACATTAATAGAAATGTAAATGAGTTTTCAGCATCAGAAGTTAGAGTATAAAATGTACTGTATTGAACCTTACACGCTATTATGTAACAAGCAAACGGTCAAGTTAACTCTGTTGTATAGACCTTGACGTAATGCAGCTTAAGTCGTTACGTGTAACGCTAGACAATGGTCTTGCAAGGTCAGCGAGAACTTCCTACCTTAACAAGAAATTGCAAGTTTGCATGTTATTGATACTATCAATATAAATTATTGGAAACTTTAACAGGGTGGTTTTTTTTAGCCTGGTCACAAGCGCTCTTACGGGTCATAATAAGCTTTAACAGACATATTTTTAACATAGCTATAACAAACAGTCCTCTGTGCAGAGCATGCATGGGGACTGAGGAGACAGCCGCACACGTCTTGCTGGAATTCAGGGTGGTGGCTGATTGCCTGGCGAGGTTCCTAAAGATACCAGGCAGCCTTCCGGAATCCTTCAGCGACGTTAGATAGGATTCCTGGAGGAAATGGGATGGCTGGAGTAATCCAGCTCTCACCCTCCTACGCAAAATGGACGCATGGGACGTCTGATTGCGGAAAAAGCCTGCACGAAGAAGAAGAGAACAGGGTGCAAATTATAATAAATGTTTGACAACTGTGCCGCAGTTATTAACGCCCACCTCTGAATCCGCGGTAATCAGCGTCCCAAATGGTTCACCTACACAAAATTATTTGCTAATTAGTTTATTGCAGCATGGATATCGTGTGTGTGTGGGTAGTGTGTGTTTATGTAGATATAAGGTAATAATGGTGTATAGAGGGATCCTACGAAGACCTGAGGAGTCCAAGCTAGCCTCACCTGCCGATCAACGGACGAGGCTCTGGCGAACACTCCAGTGCCCGGTAAGCGGCAAAAGGCTCGCCACCTATTTCCAAATATATATAATTGTTTGTACCTAAATTGTGTCTGTTGTGTATAAGTGTATGTGGAGGAAATTAAATGATTTATTATTATTATTAACTGGCGAAGTGTGGCCGTATAAATGCCTTTGCCTACCCCTTCGGGAAAACAGGCGTGTATGTATATGGTAACTGGCAGTAATTTACAAAATACGATAGTGGAAAAGATGTTTATAATTACAGTGACATAATAACGCGGGCTTAAAACGTAAATCACAAAGTACTAGAAAAATTCAACGCGTCAATCGGAGTTCCCGGTGGCTCAGTGGTTAGAGCAGTGGACCGGTTAGTTAACTTCGTATCACATTTCTGAACGCATCTGAAGTATTTGTCAACCAATTAAGACTATTTTGCATTGGGGGGTAGAAACAGTTAATATTAATACTTTTCTCGCAATTATTCCTTTTTTTTACCGCTTAAACATTTATCTTAACAATATTTCAAGACCAAAATTTGCCAAATCATACCAGTATTTCTCGAGATTTTGCTGGACAGACGAACAGCAGTAAATTTTTATATAAAGAAATGTTTTTTGAATATGTTTCCATGTTATTTGTAGTATTTCATGTGTAATGATTGCAAGTTATAAAACACATGCTATTGAAATAACAACTAAAACTTACGATTTTTATTTCACAGAACCATTAGTGTCTTGTTCACGGAACCCTAAGGGTACGTCGAAATCCACCTCAGGAATCGCTACCCTAACGAAACGTGACTTTTAAAACTTCCAGCCACGTGATCGTAAACGCTCAAGTCTATATTTATAGCACCCACCTTGGAAGGTGCGGTATTGAGTAGTCACTTCATGTTTCGTTAAAATTTAACTCCTACCACTGACTTATATAAAACATAAATAAAAGAGGAAAATTATATGTGAGTGTGACAGAGTTCCAAAAAAAAAAGAGCTTTGCCCTCGTGCCTCACACGTTTTTTTAAATTATTAATTGTTTTTCATTATATTTAGATATTTTATTGATTATTTGTTTTTTTTTTGTTCTTTGTCTGTTTTCTATTTTATTGCAATTAGGTGTACATGCTGACTCTTAATTTTTATTATTTCATATAAAAATTAAGAGACGACGTTCTTCGTTCGACGTTAAAAAGACGTTCGTCCGCGCGACGCGATTGGGCGGGTGGATTCGCGGCGCCATTCGCGGTAACAACCATTACGCAACCAACAACCAAGGATAAGACCACTGTGCACTGGTTGCAACACAGATCTCGGCTTAGGAAACGACGTGTCAAGGCGGAGTGGAAATGCCGCCTTTCCTCTCTTGGGCAACTGTGTACGTAGCTCGCTATAAAGGGCATGTTATTACTTAAGTTACATAGTACGATACGATTAGGTTAGCAACAAAAAACATATAAATAAAGTCCACTGTTGAAGATTGGCCTTCCCAATAGATTGCATTCTATTCGGGGCATTTGCCCATAATCATCACGCTTTCGAACATTCCCATGACAAAATATATATAAATATAAATAAAGTCCACTGTTGAAGATTGGCCTTCCCAATAGATTGCATTCTATTCGGGGCATTTGCCCATAATCATCACGCTTTCGAACATTCCCATGACAAAATATATATAAATATAAATAAAGTCCACTGTTGAAGATTGGCCTTCCCAATAGATTGCATTCTATTCGGGGCATTTGCCCATAATCATCACGCTTTCGAACATTCCCATAACAAAATATATATAAATATAGGTCCTGCGGGCGCAGACGTGGTGCGTGCCGTTTGCCTAGAATAGTTCCACCCCCTCTAATCTCATGGGGAGTCGTAAGAATCGAACAGAAATCCTACCGGCAGCAGCGTCATCCAGCGTACTGGCGTTAACTGCGATCACCAACCCACCTGCCCAGCGTGGTGATTATGGGCAAATAGTAGCCACAGTGGCTAAGGAAGGTATGATGTAAGCATAAACTAAAAAGAATCATCGCAAAGTATTTTTTTGTAAATAAAACATCGATCGAGTGTTTTTATTAGCAAACCATCATACCACCGAGACATGGTGCTAGTAATTGTAAGATTGCATCCCGCACGCCCTAAAAACTGTAGCTTACGACGCACCTTATGCATATTTAGGTTAGTATTAAAAATAACTTAAGGATAACATTAAACGTATGGATGTATAGGGCTCCTACCAAGATCGGAGGAGCCAAAGCCAACCTCACTTGCAAGTGGTTCACCTGCCGATGAACGGACGAGGCAATGGCGAACAAAAAAGTTCCCGGTAAGCGGCAATAGGCTCGCCACGTCTCACGTGGGACCAACTTTATAATTGGCGAAATGTGGGCTTTAAATATGCATCTGTACCAAAGGGGTAGGCTTTGGGGAAACAGGCGTGATTATATGTATGTACATATTCAAATCATTTATGTTTGTTTATCAGTCGTCTAATAATCATAGTCTAAGTTAGCCTCGTTTGGCTAATCTCTACTTTCTCTAGGTCCACATCATTAGGTTCTTTTTAAACAGCAATATATTATTGCACACAAAAAAGCGACAAAATGGCGCTAAATTGCCATACAGCGAGCATTGCACAAGGCCCATTGCAAACCACCTCGCTTTGTCTACGTTAAGGTATAGTCATTTCATCATCATCCTAGATTATCAGTTTTTGGGCCCAGGATATGCTCACTGGTTGGCTCACTTGGCTGTATATTAGTTATTAAACGGACCGACTGGTGTCTGACCTCCGTCATTAAGAGGGAAACTTCGTCCTATGATGAAACCAGTCAGTATATTTTGTTAGTTTCATCATTCTCAATCTCGTTGCATTTTCGGAAGCCTCGTTAAAGTCACCGACAGAGTGACTGACTGACTGACAGACAATTCCCTGCCTCCTTTAGAATCACGATAGGCTGGCTGACAGATCCCCCCGATAAGAGTCAAAGACAGACTGACAAATCTTAAGAAAAACCACAACAGACATCTGTCTGGGTCTTTCAAGGTTTGACAAATTCTAACAAAGAACCCATTTGCTTTTATTTCTTTATTATGGGACCGCTCATATCTCTTTCATTGTTGTTAAAAAAATATCGAATTTCCATTTGGTGTTTGAATTTTTGACGAATCTAAATGATCATGTTGATCTTAAAGACAATAAAGTTTTTTGTTGTTGATATTAGTATAGAAGGCACTGACTACCTAAGAACGACTGCCATAGGTCTTCATGGCATCCGGGACCAACGGCTTAATGTGCTTTCCGAGACTCCAAGCAAGCGATGACTATGCAGATAACTTCGAAAAGTCACAGGTGCGCCCTGGTTTGATCTAAGAATTGAATTGCAGTCCATTGGTCTCCCCTCTGGTTGTTATGAAGCTGCTGCTTAATTTTCGAAACAATATAATATGATTGCACAAAAAAGCATCAAAATGGCGCCAAATCGCCATCCAGCCAACGTTGCGCCAAGCTCTGTTGCAAAGCCTCGCTTTGTCTGCGTTTAGATATAGTAATTTCGCGTTGCAAAATTATATTGCACGAATTACGAATTGTTTTGTAAATATATTACTAAATTGTGAATATAAATTACCTAATGTTGTTGTGGTATTGTTTTCTTGGAATAAGGAAAACAGAGATCATTCGTTTGAAGAGGTTTTAGTTGTTTTGTTTTGGCTATGGCGGAAAGGTTAGTGACCCCAATAAAGGTCAACGCATTTTCAGTAATCGTTGGACATATCACACAGCTTTATCTTACCCTAAACTAAGACGAAATAATACATACATACAAACATAAAGTCACGCCTCTTTCCCGTAGGGGTAGGCAGAGATCACTTCCTTCCACTTGCTACGATCTTGGCACATACTTTTAGCTTCATTCACACTCATTAACCTCCTCATAAGACGGATAACTTAAAAATAATACAATACAAATACTATGAAGCAAGTTTATTTATGAGTTCCTCAGTACCCATAGCAGCTCTGCTTGGTTTGTTTTTGGTTGAAATCTCCAAGGATATCATGTTTAATTAGTAATTTTAGCCTATATTATCGTACCGTCACCTACTTCTGAACACGGGCCACATACCAAGGTCAGAGGGTATTGGTTCATAATCCAAAACGTGGGTCCAGTGCGGATTATCAAAGGATGCAAATTAGTGTAGCTTGCAATAAGTAGCATACTCGTATTTTAATATCACTGTACATTTTTCTTACATGTACACCAATTATTTAGTTTTAAGATAAGTATTATGAAGAACTTGTGTTAAAGACAATACATTAATTATAAAATAAAATAATTATACTATTATTTATTTTTGCATTCTATTAATATATTTAATTAAAAAAATTTAAATCACACCTATATGTGGAATTTAAGATGGTTTCTAAAATCAGACCTCCAAAGACGATTAAAGCTTAAGTAGAAGGAAGAAATAATTTTAAGAATACTTATACAATTATGGTGCTATTCAAATAAATACAAAAAATCGGTCAAGCTCCCAATTAATGATGAAAAGTACTGATGGTGGCAACTTATAATAAGCTTTTGGTAAAATGAATCTGTAAAACAGGAATTTATATACTGCCTAATGTTTCTTGAATCATCTGGACCTTTTGACATTGGCGTAAAAGAATTTTAATAAGAAGCACCAGTTGTCAATAATGAATAACCAGCAGAACATAAGAAGCTTGCTGTTACCGGGAGATGAATCGGCGATCCCGTGATCATAGAACTGGGCTTGTTCAAATTTGTACATTCAGTAATCGGAACACAACTGGGACAAAATATGCCGTTGTTCTGTTTCATGACACATGCACAATCTATATCTTTACTTTGCGCTTGGACAATCGGAACAAGATATTGCGCTTGTATTGTGGGAACATAACTGGCTGTAGAACATTTCGGAACACAACTCGGATTTGTTAGATAGAAACATTCTGCGTCATCGTGTCTATTTGTATGTTCGTAGTGATGCAACATGTCATATAAAATGTTGTTTCGCGGTTGAAGGTTAAGCATTCCATCGAAGTTTTGTATTTGAACTGCTAGGGAATCCGGGCAAGCAGAGAGAGATGCAATCTGAAAGGAAGAAATTTTTATAAAGTATTTATTTATTTATTTATTTAACAATTTATGTACACACAAAACATATAAAGGAAAAAAAAATAATTATATAACAATGTACAATGGAGCTGCTTATTCCAAAAGGAATCTCTTCCAGCAGTCCGCAATAAGGAAAAAACATTTAATAGTAGACGACATGTGTAAAAAACAATTGAAATAAAAGGAAACAAAATAAACAATATGTATAATAATTAAATTAACCTACCACGTATAACGTACTTAATGCTTTAAATAATTTACTAATTAAAAACTCAATGACTTGATATTATTCATCAGTCATGTAAGAAATGACATCTTACAGCTCTCTTAAACAGGCCCACATTTTTGCAAGTGCGAATATTAGGAGGCAATGCATTCCACAGTCTAACTGCATGAACAGAAAAGGAATAGGAGAAGAAGTCGGAACTGTGCGAGGGGAATTTAAGAAGAAAGAGGACATTTGACCGACACAGAGCGTCGGGAGGACGAATATAGGAGAATCGTTCCCGAAGGTAGGAAGGGTAAGATGGGTTAAATAAGGAATTAAACAACAAACACAGGATACGGGAATCCCTACGACGACGTATAGGAAGCCAATTAAGCGTCTTGCGAAAGGAAGACACGTGATCGTACTTTCTTAAGCCAAACACGAAACGAATACACGCATTTTGCAAACGCTCAAGTCTACTAAGAAGCTCCTCGGTAGCATCCAGAAAGCACGCATCAGCATAATCTATGATAGGAAAAACAAGTGTCTGTACAAGCAAAATCTTAGTAGCCTGGGGTAAGTATCCTTGCAAACATTTGAGAGAATGTAAAGTGAAATACACTTTACGGCTTATTTCATTAACTTGAGTATTTATTGAGTATTTAATCTTTGATAGACTTATGTTTTAAGTGGAGGAGCTTGAGTGGCGATGAATTGGGAACGAGACTCTCCATGTTTAGATATATAAGAAGATTTAAGCCCCCTATTAAAATTAAAAAATTAAAAATTTAAAAAAAAATAATTAAACATACATACAATGTAGCCTGTTTCCCTGAAGGGACGGGAAGGACATATTATACACCCAGATTTCGCCAGTTATATTATTGGTCCCACGTAATAGGTGGGGAGCCTATTGCCGCTTACCGGGAACTTTAATGTTCGCCCGAACCGCGTCCGTTGTTCAGTAGGTGCATCACTTGCAGGTGAGGTTGGATTGGGCTTTTTTTTAAGATGTTTCTAGAATCTCCTTCTGCAAAGTGGTGATGTCGCTGAAGGAGACCGCAGAGCGGCAGAGGAGCAGGATCCGCTCTTTGTCCGGCTAAGCTGTTGGCGCAGCGGGCGGAACAGGAGGGCCCGTTACGCAACGCCAAGGGGGTCTTAGGCGGCGGGAGAAGGGGGCCTACATACGCCGGAGGTCGCATAAGGAGGTAGGTGTAACGCCGTGTAACGCGCCCCGTTACACTGGCCCCGTCCCTATTTCAACTGCGGTGGGCGTCGTCGGAAGATTTTTAGTGGGTAGGACTGCTGGCGGTCGCGTCTGCTGCAGTGAGCCCTACCTTCCCTTCTCGGAAGGCAGTGCGTAAAAGCTTTTAGTTCCCAAAGTAACTCAAAAAAAAGGACTGGTAGTATTCCTATGCACCCATAAAACTCAAGACTCAAGATATTCAAACACCCTTTTGTTGTAAATACATACCTAGATATTAAAACTTATGCGCTATTATAATTGTGTCTGCCAAAATATATAAACCTCTTTATTCCGGGATGCACCAAGGGACCAATGTGCCACTCACAGAACAGAGATTGACTAATCTCTCTTCTGTGGTACCATTACATATGTCGGCATCATGTCAAGCATAGCCTGACAATTTCGCTACACATATGTGGCAACATCACTCGACTTATGTCCGTAACGACGTCAATGTTGCCAGACATGTCGAGTGAAGTCCGAACAACTTCGCACCACTCTACCGGACATCTCTGACTTCAACATATGACAATCATCATCATCATTGTAGGCTGCCCGTACCTATCCATCGTGATGCTAAAATAAAATTAACTTTATTGCCCTTAAGATCAACAAGATTGTAATCCTGAATCGCGCAAACGAAATTCCTCAAGCTCGTATCTATATATACAACACCCAAACATCATCGAATGGACCGCGGCCCCCGGGCACATCCATCCGCCTGGTGGAAGACCTTCCCTTTGGTGGGGAATACCATCTGCTCCCTACAAGATTATATAGATTCGTCCAACTTTCACAAATAAAATGAAAAAAACAATATTTTATTAACAACAATAAAAGGGATATGCCCATATATCATAATCATCAATCAATATGTATCATAATCAAGAAATAAAAGCAAAATAGAATAAATAAATATTTCTGACAATTACACCAATTACTTAATGCCAAGATAAGTATCATGAAGAACTTGTGTTCTGTATACTAATTAACGGATCAAAATACTATTTTCAAACATATACATAATATACATAGAACCCCCGTGGGTCCCACCCAAGATGTATGGTATATGACAATCCTTATGCGAAAATAATTAAAGTATAACTATATACTTACAAAGAGCACACAATAAGTAAACAGACACTTCATGTTGATTCTTTCTTGTAACCACCAGTGATGTGACTTTATATTTGAAACGCTATCTCAGTAATTTAGCAATTATTTTGACATTTCCGAAAAATAAACTTTATCAATGAACACTTTTTGACAATATTTAATAAAACGTTATTGCTCAATTCATACAAACACATTTTGTGGGACTTCTTGGCGGGAAAGTGAAGCGTCATGTCTGCAGTTTTGACTTATTTTCTAAAATTTGTGATATTTCTAACGGTGGATTATTAACCGTTAAGTGTTAGTGCATATACATTAGTGTTGGTAAATCAAACAAAACAGTGCAACATCACTTTTCAAATTCTCTCAAGGAGTCCATGTGAGATCTCAGTATAGTCCCACATCTTTACTGAGGACTCAAGGGGTTTAGGGGAGGGTATCTCATTTACCATTTATCATCTTTATCATCACTCATTCACATTTACTAAGAATTATATATTATTAATAAATCACTTACTTGACACTGGCTAGATGTGCTAGACGCACGAAGCCATTATTGAAAAGAAAAAAAGAACACATTTTGTGGTTTTCAATGTCATATTGATAGGTACTAGAATTTCATATCGTTTTTTTAAGAAAAATAATCATGTCAAAACCATCATATCCTAACATTATCCCGGTTGCCCTAAACTGTCTTCGAGCCCAGGGTCTGCTCTCTGGTCTAACCAGATTTGGCTAAATTCTCTTATTAAATGAAGCGACTGATCTCCAGAACCCAAAGGCAAACATCATTCTATGTTTAAACCAGCTGTCAGAATATTAGAAGACGCTGACTTCATAATAACTACTGCCATAGATGTTCAGGACAGCCATACCCAACGGCTTAACATGCTTTTCAAGACACGGAGTAAGCGATAACTACGGACATAACTTCGAAAAGTCAAACCAGGGTTTGAACTCGAAACCCTATGAATTTTAAGTCTACGGGTCTCGCCGCTCGAAAGCGGGGGCTCGGAACTGGCACTTAGATTCACTTACACCTACTTTTTATTTATTTATATTTAAGTGAACCTAAGCTTCGTGATTTCAGTGTAGTAATATTTAGTTTTTTTTTTAAATATATATTTTGTTTTGACGTTTTCAAGTGCAATGTAATAGTTTATGAAATAAAGAACTTTTTACTTTTACATTTTTACTTTTGAATATAAATGTTTAAAACGCAGCCCAAAATAGGAAAAAAGTTGTATATTGTGGCATTTGAACCCACTCGGAGCGAACTACAGGTACACCTCTATATTGGTTGTCAATGTACCCTTTCACTGTGTGTCTGAGAGATGGCCAGTACTGGGATAGTAAAAGGCTGAAACGATGAACTTTGATTAACGGCTTCAAATAAATATGAAAATGATGACTAACACACGTGATCAATACAATTGACGACCGGTATGGCGTGGGGGTCAGTATACCTACGCTTCACTCCAGAGGTCGTGGGTTCGATTCCCACATAGGACAAATCGTTGTGTGCATGAACATGAAAATTTGTTCTGGTCTGGGTGTTTTGCTATGTATATTAAGTGTGTATTTACAAAAAAAAAAAGTATGTAAGAATGTTTATCCGTTGTTTAGTATCCATAACACAAGTTCTTAATGATACTTATCTTGGAACTAAATAATTGGTGTAATTGTCAAAAAAAAAAAAAGTATGTTTAAGACTGATGGTGAGGGGTAACCGTTTCAGCCATTTTGGTTTGTACCCATATTTAATACTCATCACCGGTCTCCTCATTAACATTCCATTACTTCGCACAGGCCTTCTGTCACCTACCAAGGGTTCAGGTTATACTCTACCACGCGGCCCCAGTGCGGACAGGCGGACGTACATTTCATATTAAGTGCGAAATAATAAGTATAAAGACAGCCATATTAAACAAGTATATCTTTCTTTCTTTTCATCGAAGAATTAATATTCTGTTCTATTAAGTATAGTATTACAAAAAAGTTAAATTTAAATCTGTTGAGTAAAAAGATCTCTGCGTATAAATTGTACATAAACACATCACATAAAACATTACAAGTTACCGCTTTGTTATGCATAATTAACAATTTAATCACGCCAATATACAACATGGCACATAATTAACGCACACCCTCAGACACCCCAATTAGAATATTTAATTATAATTAAAAAACATGCAAAATAATTTTACTTTTATTTAATTAAATATGGTTTATTTAAGTTACTAGTTATACTCATCGAGGGCAAATCGTATGGACATATTAGCGCTTTAGCCTACCGACCTACACACACAGAGAGACACGCACGCACACATCGCTTAGCACCGAAAAGTGCCGCAAAAAAAAAAACAAAAAATAAAAAAAAAATTTTTTTTAAAAAATTACCTATTTTTTAAATATTTTTAATCGATTGAGTAGCCGATTTATAACAAACTACTTTCTTGGTGTAACCCTTATTCTGTTACATGTTGTATACTTAACTGCTATAGTCACATGACCATTAATTGCTTAGCAACAGCACCCGCACACTTTTATCGATATATGACTGTATGTGGATCAGTGTGCCAGCACGCGACACACTATGGACAAGTTACGATAGAATTGTATGGACATGACTTTACGATTAATATAAAGGTTTTATTGTAAGAACGATAATCAAATTCCAATAATATTATTGATATAAGTTTCAGTTCTAAATATGCAATTTATTACGATTTACATACAATCACGCCTGTATCAACGAAGCGGTAGGCAGAGGCATATTATACGCCGACATTTCACCAATTATATCTTTGGTCCCACGTAATAAGTGGCGAGCCTATTGACGCTTACCGGAGCTTTTATGTTTGCCAGAGCTTCGTCCGTTGATCGGCAGGTACACCATTTGCAGGTGAGGATGGCTTTGGTACTTAAGGTCTTGGTATACATTTATTTATATTTATCTTTTTAAAAATATTCTAATGTCAGATTGACAGAAAGTGCAAAATACTGTCACTAACTAACATTACCCCGATTTTAACAGAAAGCGGTTGCTTGGAATCGTCTTGTAATTTATTTGATGTTTACTTTGAAGGCCTAGGAATTTCTTAACACGTTTTGAATCTTATGGTATTGCTAACAAACCTCAATAGTTTATGAAAAATATTTTTTTAATAAATATTCAAGTCTAATAAAGATAAACTAGACAATTTTCAATAACTATTACTTCAATAACTTAAATACAACAATATAAATCTTCACTTATATCTACTTTAGCGCCTTAGCCAATAAAAATGGAAACATCGAAATCAGTTCTCTTTTCAAATATATCTGTACTTGTCATGCATATAAAAATATATATCGCTTTTGTATTTTAGGCGGTCAGAAATTAAAAATACTTAAAAAATAAAGAGTTTTTACACCTAAATCAAGTTACTTTTTTATTTACATCAGTACCAAATCCAACAAAGAAGAAACATTATGATCAAGAAAAACCTTGGTATTTAAGGCAGTTTTAAGATAAAAATACTTTATATAATATAAGTACCTAGCTAGAAGCGTATCCATTCGTCGCCTCACGTCGCGAGTCCCGTTACGTAGCAGTAGGTTAGTATCCGTCGAGCACATCCCTGTGATGCTGCACGTAGGGTTGTCAAAATCACTTACTGTTATTTCATTTATTTATTTACGAGTCACATGTCGTATTGGTGGTTAAGTTACTGCATTAGAGCAAATAAATAATTTGATTTTATGAGATTTTTTTTAAGTTGCAGTTAATACTATAAGTATGTAGTAAATATCTCTGCACCAATGTATGCAACTTCCCATTGGAGCGTTGGTCTCATCTGTAAAATCAAGGTGATAATTTAGGTTATAATTCGTGGATATAGACTGCCTGAATAAATGTTAATTTTCTCACTACAATATACAGTTAGGAACAAACAGTTTAATTAGCGTACAAAATTTGGACAAGTTTATATTGTAGGAGACTGGTGCCTAAGCTAGGCTCTAGACCTGTATTTCAGGAATATATATAGTCCTGCTGTTACATATTTACAAGCCGCCTAATAAGGCCTTCAAAATGGCTTAACGGACTTCTTGGTGGGAAAGTAAAGCGTCATGTCTGCAAATTGTTTTAATATCTAAAATTTATGATATTTTGAACATAAATGTGTAATAACGGTGGATTATTAAGTGTTTGTAAGCGTACATGACTGTTGGTAAATGAAACAAAACACTGCAATATCACTTTTCAAGTCCATGTAAGATCTCAGTATAGTCGCACATCTTTACTGAGGACTCAAGGGGTTTAGGGGAGGGCATCTTATGTACCCTTTATCATCTTGATCATCACTCGTTCTCATTTACTATGAATTAAATATTATTAATTTATCTATAACTTGACACTACTTCAATGCTCTAAACGCACTAAGCCATTCTTTATAAGAATAAAAACGGCTTATCGACTACTGCATTATCCCTTTACCAGGCAGTGTCAATATATGACCACCATGTATTGAACCTTATGCGGTTAACTTAAGGAGGAAAACCAAACCAACTCAACGTTCTCTGCCGGTTTTAGGGTTATAGTGGTAACCTGAACCAACGGGTTAACGTGCTTTCCGTAGCTCGAATTATTAAAGCTAAATGGCAAAAGCATAGATTAATAGTCACACAAACGATCAGCTATCCAAATGACCCCTTTTCTGACCATCGTACTAGCTGGCGTACCAGTACTTTAATCTGATCATAGTTACAGATTATAATGTATATTATTACTGCATATCATCAAGTCGGACGTGTCACATTATGCCAGGTTAGTAATGTTATACTTCCGAATGTACAGATCCTGTGGTAAAATTTTTCAGATAGCTTTTCTTTCATAATTAATTATTTTACTGAGCCAACGATAAGATTATGACAAAATTTAATTATCATAAAATTTAATGTATTTGAATTGTTGCCAACCCTGTCCCGTATCCGGCTGGTTAGTGGGTAAGCGGATTATGTCACTAACTAACTATGAGAACTGCAGCCACTGCTCAGTGTGTCTTGTGATCAACTCGCAAGGCGGCCATGTTTTATACATTTACTTTATGTGAACAATGGCTGCTGGAGTAAGTGGTCCGTAACTATCAGGTGAACATAAAAATAGCGGGTACTAGCGATTTTGTTCGTATGATAGAATAAACAATTCAAATCTGTATCAAAATTAGCTTATATAACAATGTACAATGAAGCTGCTTATTCCAAAAGGAATCTCTTCCAGCAGTCCGAAATAAGAAAAAAACATTCAACAGTAGACTTTTCTGCTAACCCAAAGGTTAACTGGTAGAGAATGCCTTGCAGCATTATGTTCGCCTTCTGTACATTTTAATTTTAATTTATGCGATAAAGTTTTTATAAATAAATAAATAAATAAGTATGTTAAAAAAAACCAATTGAAAACAAAAGGAACAAAAAAAATACATATGCTTACACTTAAAATTAACCTACCGCGTATCATACGTTAAAGCTATATATAATTTAATGTTTACCAACTCAATGACTTTAACAGTCTCGTAGGAAATTACATCTTACAGCTCTCTTAAACAGACCGACATTTTTGTAAGTGCGAATATTGGAAGGCAAAGCATTCCACAGTCTAACTGCATGAACAGAAAAGAAATAGGAGAACAAATCGAAACTGTGCGAGGGGAATTTAAGAAGAAAGAGGATATATGACCGACACAGAGCGTCGGGAGGAAGAATATAGGAGAAGCGTTTCTGAACGTAGGAAGGGTAAGAAGGGGTTAAACAACAAACACAGGATACGGGAATCTCTACGACGACCAAGTGTATTTTTTTATTTGTGTGTTACTAGCGATCGACCTCGACTTTTCCCGCGTGATCTACATCAATCCTTCCTCTTAAATCACTCTATGTATTAAAACTTGCAGTTTTAATAAGTTTAATAAACTCTAAGTTTTAATACATAGAGTGCGTAGTTTTTAAGATCTAATCATATACATATATGAAAAGACAGAAGAAAAGCTACTTTTTTTATAACATGTATTGATTGAAATAATTTTTATTCAATTGATTCCATTCAAATAAAGTAACAGGCAGGTTCTATCATAATACTATGTATCTCTAACCGCATTCATAACCTAAATAACAATATGTCAAGAGTGAACCAATCAAAATTGAACTTTAAAGCACACGACATACGCTCAACAATACCCATTGTGATATTTTGGTAAGATGTTACGTAAGATTTTAAGGTCAGCATAGAAGCTTAAGCTGAGCTCTCTGGTTGTATTAAAATTCAGTAAATTGTTCTATTTCGACAAAGGCTGAGAGGTCATTTTATAAAAGACGGTTGTATCATACCTCATTGTCTAGTACATAATATATCGGTTTAATTTATATAATGTGCTATCTAAGGGTAGGGCATAATTATCAATAAGTAAATGTAATTTTTTCTTTTGATCAAAAAGTTTTTACTAGATTTTGATATTTTTCTGCTACATCTATGGGGTTAGTCCAGAGTAGGCGAAACATAAAATTTTTTTTGGAGAAAAAAATACAGGTCTGTATATTTCATCTCTGTGGTGACAGACTACTGTTGGGTAACAGGAAACAGTAGATTTTGAATAAAATCTTGAAATGCTAATTATCGAGTTTTTAATTAAAATAAATAATATCATTTGTTATAAATTACATTTTGTATGTATTTTTTTACTCATTATTATTAACCTCATTTCATAATGCCCCACTTCTGATCTCAAGCCCTCTCCCTCAATCGAAGATGGGAGGGATCTAAGCGGACCCAGTGCGGTGAAGGCAGCATCAGACTTATTCGACTGGCTCTTGTGATCTATCACAAGACAGTTACATAAAACTGTCAACATTGCGCCGATTACCGAATATCTATTACATTATTACCACCGACAGACTGACAAATATTGAGAAAACCACAATAGACAGATAAACTGACAAATTCTGACAAAGAACCCATTTGCTATTACTCCTTTATTTATTTATTTAACAATTTATGTACACACAAAACATAATAAAGGAAAAAAAATATACAACAATGTACAATGGAGCTGCTTATTCCAAAAGGAATCTCTTCCAGCAGTCCGAAATAAGGAAAAAACATTCAACAGTACACGACATGTGTAAAAAAAACAATTGAAATAAAAGGAACAAAAATAAACAATATGTATGCTACCACTTAAATTAACCTACCACGTATGAAAACATATAACTTTCTTTCATTGTTGTTAAAAAATATATATGGAATTTCCATTTTGTGTAAATGTTTGACGAATCTGAATGATCATGTTGATCTTAAAGACAATAAAGTATATTTTATTTTATTTTTTATGATTCATATTTCACTAAAAAAATAAAACTTAAATAATTGATTGTGTGCCTTAGACAGCATACGAAAAGGCGCGGATTTTAAATAAAGTATTTGGTTCGATGGACCAATGATCTGGTCAAGGCGGTCGGTGAGAGGCCGTTGGATGCAGGCGGCACAAGATCGATCAACGTGTAAAACCATTGTAAAGGCCTATGTTCAGCAGTGGACTTTATAAAGCTGAAGTTATGATGATGTGTATTTTTTTTAATTTGTCGTTTACGGTGACGCTAGTTCAACGGTTTTCAGCCATCCCAAAAATAATCAACGCGTCTAAGGAAGGTCAAAAAATTACATACATCTGTAATACACATAGCAAATGTGGTAACGTGAATCAAGGGAGTGTATTTATTGGTCACGTGTATTCGATTTGGTATGGTTTTTTACTACAGATATTTTAATTCGACCAAATCGAAATTGACGTCCTATATGGCCCGTTCTCCGCTCATAAGGTCGTGGGTTCGATAACCACGCAAGACAAATCTTTGTGTGCATAAACAAAAAAAATTGTTCTGGTCTGGGTATTTTCCTATGTATATCAAGTATGTAATAGGTTGGGGAAAAAGTCTTTTCGTATTTTTGTATGAAAAGTCAAGACATTTTTTTCAAAGTTTATTTACATTTATTTACAATATATATGTACCGTTTTGTTGAATAACTTTCTGCCATTTTGTGGGCAGAGACATTATCCCGTTACTGTAGAAACTTTGGGACTTCTGATCAAAAAAACGGGACAAATAGTTTTGGCAGTCCTCTCTTGAGGTCAACCTTACAGAACCTAAAGAATTCTGCAGAGACCGAAACAGGTGAAAATCTGAAGGCGCAAGGTCAGGGCTATATGGTGGATGCACTAGGACCTCCCAGTCGAACTCTCTTAATTTTTGCTGAGTGGCTAAAGATGTGTGTGGTCTAGCGTTATCGTGATGAAAGACCACACCCTTCCTGTTGATCAATTCCGGCCGTTTTCTCTCGACTGCTTCCTTTAATCTCATCAGTTGCTGGCAGTAAAGATCAGAATCGATGGTTTGCCGGGCGGTAAAAGCTCATAACAAACAATGCCCTTCCAATCCCACCATACACACAGCATCACCTTATTTCGTGTTAGGCCAGGTTTGGCCACAGTCTGTGAAGCCTGGCCAACTTTCGACCACGACCTTTTTCGCACGTTCTTGTCGTACGTGATCCACTTTTCATCGCCAGTTATCAATCTCTTCAAAAACGGCTCGGTTTCATTACGTCTCAATAATGAATCGCAAATGAGTACACGGTTCATTAAGTTTCTTTGAGTGAGCTCGTGTGGCACCCAAATATCGAGCTTTTTTGTATAACCAGCTTTCTTCAAATGGGTCAAAACTGTTTTGTGGTCAATTCCCAGTTCTTCAGCTACATCGTAACTACTAATATGCCGATCTTGCTCCACTCTTTCAAAAATGGCGTCCATTTTATTCGTAACAGGGCGACCAGAGCGAGGTGCATCTTTAACATCAAAATTTCCGGACTGAAAACGTTTGAACCAAATTTGTGTTACTCTTACTGACACTGCATCAGGTCCATAAACATCAAAAATTTTTTTCACTGCTTGAGTTGCATTTTTGCCTTTTTTATAATAAAATTTTAAAATGTATCGAATTTCTTCATTAGATTCACTCATTTTTACGGAGAGAAAAACAAATGAAAAATAGCGGGAAACAACTTTTTTTTATTTTTTTCTTTTCTTTATAATGGAACCTTTTTAATGTTACCAAAACCAGCCAGTCACAAATAGTACAGTCAAAAAAAATTTATAATAAGTTTATACCTACGTTATGCGAAAAGACTTTTTCCCCGACCTAATATTTACAAAAAAAAACAGTATTTATGTATTATTCCGTTATTTAGTATCTATAACAAAAGTTCTTATGATAGTTGTCTTGGAACTAATTAATTGGTAGAACTGTCAGAAAATAATTATTAATATTTATCTTTGTACAAAACACATTGTTTGCAATTACAATAATTATACTATCTGGGTCGTCGCACTTGCGAGTGTTGATCCACTGTGACGCAACCGCGTTACGGCATACGGCGCCAAGCCAAGGTTTCTGGACCAGGTCACAGCAGTGCAGCTGGTATTTATACTTCGTGGTCAAAGTCACTGTTACATATATCTAGTGACAAATATTGATTTGGACTTACATCACCAAGATGTATTGTTTTCTGGCTTTTTTAAATATGCTGCAGCTATAGCCCAGTGGCAAGACTATACAACTGCTACTCAGAGGGTCTCGAGTTCAAACTCATGACCATTAAAAGTTTATGTTGGAGGCCAATGTTAGGAGTGAGCTTCCTTGGGATTATGATGGTGATGATAAAGCTCAGCTAGTTAGAAGCTAGAGGGGACTGGAGGTTGCTAGGTTAGCGTTTATGACGCTCCCCCTCGACTGGTCTCCACCTTGTCGTGTCTGAGTACCTTCTGGTAGGGCGGAGGCCAGGAAATGGTAACTCATAGTGGTTGGCGACTCTCGATGCTCTTATTACGTTTTAACTACGGGATGAAAACCAAGCTCTCTTGGTTTCGATCCCTGTGGAGGGCGCAGCGGGCTAGCCATCAAAGCCCGTCCAGCACTATAAGGATCTTAGGCAGCGTGGGCCCCTGCTGTCTATCCATAGACCCTCCGAGAAGTCGGCTACTCACGCCATGGTCGCACAAGGAGGTAGAAAGAGCGCGTCCACTGCGCCTCCCTGAGGAGGTCCAATCCGGTTCTGGTCCGGGGGACGTTGACTGCGGGCAGGATGTCAGACGCTGCAACCCAAGTCCAGGCCCCTCGCCTCTGTCTTAACTAGCGTTGGGCATCATCGGAAGATTTTTAGTGGGTATCACTGCTGGCGGTCTTTTCGGCCGGTGATGAGTTCCACGACCCTTCTCGGTCCCCCTTTGGCCGGGAGTTAAAGGCGCTGAATAAAATATACGAAAATATATCAATAAAATATCACACATAATAATAATTACCTAACACATGGCAAGCATCAAAAGATTGTTCGAAATTATTGCGTATTTAAATAAAACTTACACCCAAGTAAGTCTGGGCCTTGACACGCATAACTCGTAATATTTGTGTTATCTTGCAGCCATTACCTCATGCTACCATTAACTATACATGTACTGCTTCATATAGTGTGCTATAAGCTGTTCAGTTACATTTCAACACCGTCACAGTTGATAAATCATATAAGCTATCAGATTTTAACCGCGTCTTAAATGATCGAAAAAATTACGTAGTATTATTTAAACTTTATAAGCTTTTGACGACCGATTTGGCGTGGAGGTCAGTACACCTGCACTTCACTTCAGAGGTCGTGGGTTCGATTCCCACACAGGACAAATCTTTGTGTGCATGAACATGAATATTTGTTCATGTTCATGCACACAAAGATATTTGTATATATTGTTGTATATATATTTGTTCTGGTCTGGGTGTTTTCCTATGTATATTAAGTATGTATTTACAAAAAAAGTATGTAAGTATGTTTATCCGTTCTTTAGTATCCATAACACAAGTTCTTAGTGATACTTATCTTGGAACTAAAGAATTGGTGTGATTGTAAGAGAATATTTATTTATTTATTTTAGGTCACTAGAGGCTTTTTTTTTTTGTTTTCAATTGTTTTATTTTGGAATAATCTAATAAATTTATAAATATTTCACGGCAGACTAATTACTTTATACTAATTTATAAATTTTCTTTAAACACCAATTAATTGTATGGTCAATTTTCTACTTACTTCAATAATGCTAAACTTGTATGTAAGCTACACAGTTATATTTCAGCACCAATCAATCAGATAAAACATCAGATTTTAACCGCATTTTAAAGTTATTTTTGAGAACAAGAATATAAAACTATGAATATATTTTTTACAATTAAACAAGTCATAAAGACCACATCCTGCCTGATGGTAAGCTGTCGAAGCAGTTCACAGAAACAACAACGTGTAACTATTAAGGTAAAGAGCGCATCTACTCATTACTGTCAGCATAGATGACGTTTAACAGCTAGTATGTAGCTGATAAGAGCTCATAAGAGGCTGAACCCTCAGAAGCCCCTATGACAAATATACTTAATTGTATAGTTGAATAGTTGTATAATATATTTTTATGTATAGGAATCTTCCCAAAACCTTAGGAGCCCAAGCCAACCTCACCTGCAAGTTGTGCACCTGCCGATCAACGGACGAGGCTCCGGCGCCCGTGCCAAGATAAGATAGGCTTGCCACCTATTACGTGCGACCAACTATGCAATTTGCGAAGTGTGGGCGTATAATATGCCTCTGCCTACCCCTTCGGGGAAACCGGCGTGAATGTATGTATAACATTTTCAACTTGTATTTGTGTAAATTAGA
Source organism: Musotima nitidalis (assembly GCA_949126915.1). NCBI lineage: Eukaryota > Metazoa > Arthropoda > Insecta > Lepidoptera > Crambidae > Musotima > Musotima nitidalis. The sequence goes on along the minus strand of OX421439.1, from coordinate 8,738,684 downwards.
ATAAAATATCGACCAGATCATTGTCGTGACCATCCCCTATTGTACAGACTCAGCTCAGTTTCACAATACATACTTACTTGACTGTGATGGAAGGTTCCCTTAGTGCTACTTTATTGGTTAGGGCTTCGGGGAACCCTATCAGTATCTTCAAATATTCACTGTGTGTGTTTTGTAATGTTATATTTGATAGAAATAATTTAAAAGAGCGTAGCCTGTAAGTTTCTTGACAGTTTTTCTCACAGAGCGGGGGCTCGGAACTGGCTCTTAGATTCACTTACACCTAATTTTTATTTATTTGCATGTAAGTGAATCTAAGCTTCGTGATTTCAGTGTAAAATTTAGTTTTTTTTTATATATTTTGTTTTGACGTTTTCAAGTGCTATGTAATAGTTTATGAAATAAAAAACTATTTCATTTTATTTTTATTTTTATGTATGATAAAATAGATTATGAACTATATGTTGATAATATAGATAATTTCTGTATAACAAGGTGATAAAAAGATAAAAAGAATATATCCGTACCAGGGTTAACTGGATTAAAACTGGGTCAGCGATGAATCCATATCACAGTACTGTCAGCATCAAATGGTTGATAGCATCCAGCCATATATATCGGAACACGCCCTAAGGTTCTTGATAATAGAGACATTTATAGATCTTTATGGCGCTTTGGATGTTACAATGGATACGAAGCTTACTGTACAGTACATACTCATTTGTACTACAAATTGCCAGTTGTCTGGGTCAAATAGTCAGTAACATCAAAACGCCATATACATTATCAGAACAGACGACTGATATGGCGTGGAGGTCAGTATACCAGCCCTCCACTTCTGAGGTCGTGGGTTCGATTCCCACACAAATCTTTGTGTGCCTAAACATGAATATTTGTTCTAGTGTGGGTGTTTACTATGTATATTAAGTATGTATTTACATAAAAAAAGAATTTTAATATATTATGGCGATCAGTATGGCGCTTTGAATGTTACGCAAGTGCACCATCTATTAATATGTCTATTAATATTAATATATCTAACATATTTTTAAGTGCAATCATAAGTTTTATAGTTTAATCTATGTTTAAACAAATAGAAATACTCTTTCAACAGTAATATTAAAACACGAGAAAGTATGTATTTTAAAGTTTTATTCATTATATCAGCCTTATAAATTCCACTGTTGAACATTAGCCGTCCCTTGGTTACACTCTATTAGGGGTTTTTGTCCATAATCACCACGCTGGGCAGGCGGGTTAGTGATCGCAGTTGAAGCCAGTACGCAGGATGACGCTGCCGCCCATTATCCGGTATGACTTCTCTTTATCGACTCTTACGACTCCCCATGGAATGAGAGGGGTTGGCTCTATTTTAGGCCAATGTCAACGGTAAAGATTGAGAATTTGTATGTCAAATTTGGGTAAGAAAAATCTAATACTAGTATTAATAAAGAATCACATTTGAATTTTACATTTAACAAACAATTTCTCATCCATTCTACTCGTATACAAAGAAATAAAATTTGAATGTCAGTTTTGACAGTTATACAACAAAAAGACGGCTTGGCGCCAACCCGGCAGTATTATTAAATTTTCCAAAAGGCAGTTTTGTTTTATTTTCTAAAATTTGTGATATTTCTAACATTAATGTGTAATAACGGTGGATTATTACCCGTTAAGTGTTTGTGAACATACATGAGTGTTGGTAAATCAAACAAAACAGTGCAACATCAGTTATCAAATTCTCTCTCAAGGAGTCCATGTGAGATCAAAGTATAGTCCCACATTTTTACTGAGGACTCAAGGGGCTTAGGGGAGGGTATCTCATTTACCATTTATCATCTTTATCACCACTCATTCTCATTTACTATGAATTATATATTATTAATATATCACTTACTTGACACTGGCTAAATGTGCACTATTTAAAAGTAGGAATTTTCCAAAAAAGTGTAAATTATAGTGGATTTTTAGACATTACTTGTTCGGCAAAATAATAAAACTCCATAGAACCTCTAGTTAAGTCTATACTATGAACAACTTTACTTGACTTTAAATGTGACTAAATGACGAAAAAACTGCTTCTAAGTAAATAACTTGCTTTATCACTCAAATACTATGCGAGCAAGTCCATATCTGAGAAAGAAACAAAAAAAAGAATTTAAAAAACAGACATATTCGACTTTACGATCTGAAAACGACATCTAAACAATCAAAAGTTTCTCGTAACAAGTAAATCTATATTTAAAAAAAAACAGAATAAATACTCTTTCAACAGTCATATTAAAACACGAGAAACTATTTATTTTAAAGTCCTATTCATTGTATCATCAGCCTTATAAATTTCACTGCTGAAGGGAAGGCCCTTAATTACACCCTTTAGGGGGCTTTTGCCTGTAATCACCACGCTGGGTAGGACCAGACTCAAAACAAGATAAGCGTTAACCAGGTTTAAAACTAGTGCTGTCAATGGGTTGGACTATGTTACGATATGGGCTGAGTTTAGAACCATAATTTAGTAGGTACAAGGAATTGTAACAAATATTTAAAAAAGTTATCGAATATCTAAAAGAAACTGGCTGGATTCATTGAAATGTAATTGATTGAAGATTAGGTACTTGAAATTGTAAAACTTCAACATCATTTATTTCATTAACTAAGTATTACATAGTACTTGAAAACGTCAAAATTAAATATATATATATATGCCTTTGCTTACCCCTTCCGGAAACAAGCGTGATATTTTATATGTGTATGTAAATATAATTATAAAAACAATGGAATATCGATTATACTACAATCACGAAGCTTAGATTCACTTCATCATCACAGCCCATTAACGTCCCACTACTGAGCACGAGCCTCCTCACACATATCAAGGTGCGAGGGTATTGGGACATACTCCACCACGCTGACCCAGTGCGGATTGGCAAAGGCAGGTGTATGGCGTCCTGCTGTTAGAATTTTTCAAGCCGCCCATGAGGCCTCTAGCATGGCTTAACGACTACCACATTTAGTGATAACCGGGACCAACGGCTTAACGTGCCTTCCGAAGCACGGAAGCGCTCGATATCAAATGCCACACAAACGGTCATCCATCCAAGGACTGACCTCTGTAAACTCTGCTGTACTTCGGTGATCGTTTCCGACCACCGAACACCGCAGAGCTACGAGCGCATCAAACTTCGATTAGATTCACTTAAATGCAACAAAACATTTTTTTTTTTATAAAATGAAGACAGTGACAGCACCAGTTTTGAATCTTGTTTTGTAACAAACCCGAATGAATCGAACTACATAACTTACTAAATGCTATATGCTTTAATTCGGCATGTAATCAACGCAATGTGGGTACAATCGCTTCAAACGGTTGCAATACTCGACCTTGGCACATATAGAGGCGTTACATCACTGTACTATCTAAAGTTAGGCTCTCGAGACGATTGTCGTAATCTCAGTTATTGTTGCACTGAGATTGAAACTCGCTTTAAACTGTTGTAGTGTTAGAGAAATAAAAAGGAAAGAAAATAAGGTTAAACAAACTTAATACTTTTGTTATACTTCGATATAGATTGTTATTAAAATTTTCTTTATGAATACACAATTGTTTATAAAAATTATACGTACAAAAGACTCTATTGAGCCAAACTTGAATGAATGTTTTTATTTTTATTTGATTGATATACACACAAATTAATATCACTTTATTAGGCTAGACTCGCCCTTCAAAGTTTGTTATTAAAAAATATATGAATTCAAAGAATTACACCATAATAATATATTAAATTAAATGTAGCACTATAGATTAATGTAATGATATATTTGTATGATAGACATTTTATTACTTTGATAAAAAGGGGTAAAAGGTAGGCACAAACTTATTCTATGTTACAAAACAAGATCTGAAGTTAAACCAGGAATATAACTAGTGCTGTCACTGTCTTAATGTTATCATATAAAAGAGACAGCAATAGTTTTAAATCTGGTTTAACTTTAGATAAAGTTTTGTTGTAAGCCCCTAATGATGGTGAAGTAATGTTGAACGACAAAAGTTCCCTGCCTCCCTATAAAGATTAATAAACCACAGAAGTCTGTCGTAATGTCAGAGAGTTATAAATCCTTTTTTTATTATAATACTACTGAAGACGTTTTATTAAATATTTATTAGAATTCCTAGGTACTCACCAATCAATTTACAATTCTATTCAATCTAACCCCTTTCCTTCATGTCTAATAGCCACTGTGTGTGTGATCTGGCATTTATTACAATATTCGGTAACCTTATTCCAATACGTTACAATTTCAAGTATTCTTCAATCAATTACATTTCAATAAATACGGCCCCTTCCCCCCAATGTCCAGTAGCTACTAGAGCTTGTATTTATTACAATACGCGGTTTTCTACAATTTCTAGTACTCTTCAATCATTTCAATTCATTTCAATGAATCCAGCCAGTTTCTATTTAATACTCGATAACATTTTTATATGTTTTTTAAAATTCCTTATATTCAATTATAGTTCAACAAATTATGAGAAGTTACATAAGCTTGAGTTTATTTTTCATAATTATGCATTTACATTTTCAAATATTTGTTATAATTTCTTGTTTTTATTCAATTTACATTCAATGGATTCCGCCTATTTCCCCTCCAGTAACCATTGTAAGATTTGTGAGTGAAACTCGTCATCAAATCACCTCACTAATTGATATTGCATAATGGTTTCGGTTACACAACAACCGAACCAGCCAGCGATCTTCACCTTGATCTGATCTGGTCTGACGTAACCTGTCAAGGTTGACACATTGCGCTTTATATAATCTGAGAGCATTGTAAGAGCAACTTCATTTGATATGTACTTGGTTTTTATGCAAGACTGTTCGTTTTATATTCATCATATAAGCCTGGACACTAGCCTCCTCAATAAATTGTCTATTGGGGGTATTTGCCCATAAGCATCACGCTACCTAGGCAGGTTGACGACCGCTGTTCCAGTTCCAGCAGGATTATGCTGCTGTCCATCATTTGGTAGGATTTCCCTTCGATAGGAGTCTTCCCAGTGCAAAAAGTCTCCCTGCAGTTCAAGAACGGTAACTCCACAGCAGCCCACTGCCACATTAGCTTGCAATTCCTCCTAGCTACCGATCACTCCTGTTTTCCTCATTTTTGGGTCTCTCACAAAAGGTTATCCAGGATGGATGGAGGACCTTTAACTTTCTTATAAGACTCATAATCAGGCACCACGTCTCAGTACGGGATCTCATAGCCTGTCAACACACTGGGTCAAAGACTTTAGACTTAAGTCATCTATTTTTATACCACCGCTTACATACCTTATGTTATGGTATAGAAGTAGCGTCTGGAACTGAAAGAATAAAGGTAGTCATGAGGAGAGGTGAAAATAACGATTATAAATGTTAGCCGACGGAGAGGAAAAGGACGACTAAAAAAGAGAAAGATTGACTTTTCAAAGGATGATAAATGATCAAAATGGGTGATATGACCAAGAAGATAAGTCGATGAATGAAAAAAGAAACAATTCTGCCCTAGATAAACTTGGAGCAGAGCCAGAGGCTGATGACATGAAGGTATAATGAGAACTAGTAGGTAATTTGGAAACTCCCGACCTTTTTAAGTTCACCTTACTAAGACTTACAGAAAAAAACTAAAAGCACGAAATCAATGCAAGTGCAATAATAAAAAACCAAATAAGTGCTAGTCGTACTCACGCACGAAGGGTATAACAATGATTCTGAATTTTATTTGATGTGAAATCTAATGCTCAATTCGAATAACGATGTACGAGTAAAACAATCACGTTGGTTGTATGGGAGCCCCCTTAAACATTTATTTTATTCTGCTTTTTAGTCTTTGTTATGATAGCGGCAACATAAATACACCATGTGTAAGAAAATTCAACTGGTGACAGACAGACGGATGACCAGCGGAGTCTTAGTAATAGGGCCCCTTTTGTTACGGAAACCTAAAAACGATCCATATTTCACGTGTCACATTGACATGAATGTAATAAACGAGCAATTGAAGAATGAAGTAACATTACTGTTTAATTACGTACAAAGGAACATACCGGTCTCCGATTATCGACACTTGCATGTGTTGCCGAATGTGAGGTAACCTGCGGCAGGCGGGCGGTGTTGACATAGGTACGGAACCACGTTGCGACATGCCCCGACGGCCCTGGGAGCGCTAGAGTTATGCTTATTAACAAATATACGGCCTATTTATGTACTTTAGTGGAACATAATTAGTGAGAGGTTGACGACCGATATGGCGCGGAGGTGGGTAATACGTTCTCCTAGCTCCAAAAGTCGTGGGTTCGTTATTTGGGGAGGGAACATATTTGTGTGCATGAACATAGTTATTTCTCTTGGTCTGGGTGTTTTTATACTGAAGGTGGCGCTAAAGCAACCGCTCCACCTGATGGAAAGTGGTAAAGCCACTTTATTGCTACTTTATTGGTTACGGCTTCTGGGGATCCCTTCAATATTTTCAAATATTTACTTCAAATGTTCTGTATTGTTATGTTTGATTAATCATTTAAAATAGCATAGCCTGTAAGTTTCTTGTCAGTTCGTCTTAAAGAGCTGTAGCGCGAAACTGACACATAAATTCACTTACACAAAATTTTTGTTTTGCATGTAAATGAATAATTCAATTTAATATAATTTTTTTTACAAGTTTTCAAATGCTATGTTGCTGTAATGCAATAGTTTATAAAATAAAGAACTTTTTACCTTAGTTTTACTTACTACCGCGTTGCTGACCCTTAACACCATTTGTATTTTTTCGTAAAAACGATATTTAAGTGGGCTTAGCAGTTGTATGGTACCAATGACAAAGGTCTGCTCAGTTGGAGGCCAGGCGTTGATGGAGATTGTTATTATGTAATGACAGGGTTAATTATTGGGTGCAAAAGGTTCCTACTAAGGTCTGACGAGCCCAAGCCAACCTCACCTGCGAGCGATGCACCTGCCGAACAACGAACGAGGCTCTGGCGAATACAAAAGTTTCCGATAAGCAGGAATAAGCTTGTCACCTAATACGTGAAACCGAGAATATAATTGGTGAAATGTGGACATATAATATACCTCTGCCTACCCCTTCGGGGAAACAGGCGTGGTGTTGTGTATGTATGTATCAACATCATCATTTGCCAACCACAAGATGTCAACTGCTGAACAAAGGACTTCCCAATGCCATAAGTTCAATCCCTAATAGTTTTCACTGCGATAAATCTTGAGCCAACTGCATTCACTCCCGCCACTTAGGTCAGATCGTCGATTCATGGGAAAGAAAGCCGTGCTCTGCTACGTTAGCTAATTCGTGGTTGCCATTGGAGAACCACGACGCCCTTTTAGTCGTCAGTTCTTCGAGCTATGTGCCCCGCGCACTGCCATCTAGGCTTACTGGACCGTCTAGCTATAACAGTCACTCCAGTTTTCATGTGGATTCCATGAACCAAGATGAGGCCATGATCTAGGTAATATCCACCACGCGGATGTCCGGATTGACGAAGTCAGTTATGCGGTGTCTCGCCATTGGATTGAATACAGCCTCTGACTTAGCTTAACAACTCCTACATTCAGTGATCGCCGATACCAACAGCCTAACGTGCCTTCCGAAACGCGGAAGCGCTCGGTGTTAAATGGCACACAAACGGTCACCCATCCAAGGACTGACCCTGATAATCACTGCTTTACTTCCGTAATCGTTTCTGACAATCTATCATCGTAGCGCTACTGTAACTAGCTCCTGACCTTTAGGTCTTCTACTAAATTATTAGGTACGACAGCATCTAGTTTTACCAATTTCAATCTCAGCGCAAAACGTCAATTAATTTTGGAACTCAAATAACCACTTCGGCAAAACCTAAAATGGTTATCCTCAATTTAGGTACCCATTAATATTTAAATGTCGTGCTTAATCATAAATTAGATTTAAAGGTTAATACGTGTTTACATTTTTTCAGACGTGATACGTTTTAAACTACCTTGTGTGACCTATTCATACGTCGGGGAACCAATCATATATTATATTTTAATCTTCATTTCTTCAACTTAAAAAAGGTTTTACTTACAATGCGCTTGTATCTCCGTGATTATATAAGTTTGGATAAATGTATAAATCAATATCATTTATGTCCCAAATACGGTACACTATTAAGATGTAATAACTAGTGCATATAAGTTTATCGCATTTTATCAGATAGTGGCGTAAAAATATTAGTAACTTAAGCATTGAAATATCATTAATATAATTATTATAATACAGAAATAAAAGCCATTAAAATTTATTACTTTCAAAAATATTCATAATAAAAATTTCAGTAGCAATTATTTTAAATATTAATTACTGATAGGAGTGTCAAAATTTAAAAAATAGCTATAAGTTAAAAACAATAAAAAAAATTACAAATTTTTTTTAGAATGGATCATTCATGCTACACATTTATTTATAGTTAAACATTCGATATAAATGCAAAACTGCGTTTTAGCTTAAAAATCATATTACACATTTTTCTGTTTTAGCTTGTAAAGTAAATTACACATTTTTATATTAATTATAACTTTGCATAACATAAATCCATTAGCGTGAAATCAAAATCTTTTGAAAATAACTTTCATAGTATTTTGCTAAGCTATATCAGATAGTCGCAGTGAGTTTTTAGAGCAAAATAGTTTCTAAAAGTAATAAAATGAGTCATCTTTGTATGTAAAAACGTCTTCAATTAAACCCCTCCAAAAGCAACATCTGTAAAATTGACATATATTACAAAACGCTACTCAATGAATGCAACAACCACGCTACGACAAACATTAACATTACAAACATTTAATAATCACCTACCAATACCCAACTTTATACTAGGACAAATAAAGTTTACAATCTTTTGCTATTAAAAATGTTATATATACTGCGATGGATCGATTTCGATTGATTTCAATCGATATTCGAAATCGATTCTTACGATGCAAGCGCTGGTGAAATGTTCTGCGGAAAATATTCAAGGACTCACTTAATGGATTTAATTCAGTAATCTAATGCAACTGGTCGACTGATTGACTTTTTGCATAAGCTTAGTATTTATCTACAAAATGTAATTTGTTCATTACTAATTTGTTAATAATAAAAGTGACCATTGGTCATTATTATCATTCCAGCATTTATTACGGGTTTTAAGCAGATTTCGCTGAATTTATTTCATGAAGAGACTTCGCAAGAAATATCATTACATAATACCTGGTAACAGTGGCCTTGAATAACTGGGATGAACAAGCGCATTCACTCAAGACGGCTAGCATAAATGCCGCTTCAAGCTCGCTTAAAAGACCCGGGACTATAGAAACTGGGAAAAATGATACGGAAGATCATTCCATAGCCGAATGGTCTTCCAGAAGAATGACTTATATTTGTGGTGGTTAAAGCATAGTGCGGAATTAGTTCGAAAACTATGGGCAAGTAATAGTTAAAACTGTGCCGTGTTGCATGGGCCTAAAATAATACCACCGCCTCTCATAAGGAGTCGTAAAAGTCGATGAAGATAAATCTTACCGGATGATGGGCATCAGCATCATTCAGATGATCATTTTTTTCAGATGGATCATCAAATTCCGCTGTGTGTGAAGCGGAAGGGTGTGTCAGACTTTTAATGACTAAAAACCATCCATGTTCCTTCTTGAGCCTGTAACACCAAGGCCGCGGTAACCATCAGCGTCATCCTGCCACTACGGCTTGGAATGCCATGGAAACTATTGGAGAGGCTTATGTTCAGCTGTAGACTACATATGGCTGAAATGATAATGATGGTACATACAATCACGCCTGTTTCCCCGAAAGGGTATTTGATTCGAGCACTATTTTCAGGCTCTTTGTAAGTGTTGACGTATCGACTTGTTCTTATTTGGGAGTTAGGACTAGAGCAGATGAGAGAAATTTGAAAATTCTTGTTTTGATTGTTGTAATTTATATTTTGTTTTATTCGTATCCTGTTTTTTTTTATTTTATTTTATATTTTGTGTTTAAATTAACATATTTAAAAATTATGTTTAAAAGATGATGCATGATGTGTTCTCCTGTAACTGAAGGAGCACAGGTCTTCTGACGATTTTGTATGGTATTGCATGTGCTGTGTATCCTTTGTTGGAGTCCCTGAATAAATAAATAAATAAATAAAGGGTAGGCAAAGGCAAATTACGCCCAAAGGTCGCCAATAATGTTTCTGGTCCCATTGAATATATGGTGACCCTATTTTCGCTTATCGGAAACTGTTTTATTTGCCCGAGCCTCCGTTGATCGGCTGGTGCCCCAGTTGCATGTGAGGTTGGCTTGGACTCCTAAGATCTTGATACATATATATGATGATGAGCCTCAGGGTCGTTGCTCTTGCGGGCGGGGTGCCAGAAGCTACAAACCCAGGCACTGTCCCCCCGCCCCTTTTTCAACAGCGGTGGGCGTCGTTGGATGTTTCTTAGTGGGTACGACTGCGGTGGTCACGTCTGCCGCTGTGAGCCCCACACCCGGTCCCGGTCCTCCCATTGACCGAGAGACAGTGCGCAAACAGCAATTTTTCTTTACCCACGATAAAAAAATAAAAGGTCGACTCAAAAACAAAAAGTTCGGCGGCCATCTCTTTCAAACTTGAATGAGGATTTTTAGTCACTATTTCCTTCACTTTTACGACGTTAACTTCAGTTGCAGACGTTGATGGCCTACCAGAACGAGGCAAATCTTCCATCATATCTCGACCGCTTTTGATAAAGTCGCCGTGAGCCTTTTTCAGTGTCTTCGAACACAAAATTCTATTAGCGATGCAAAATTTAAGACAAACTCTTTGTTCGATATTTTTGTCCATTATAAAATTCGCAATACACTCTAGACTCCTCCTAATTATAGACTTATTTATAAAACTAAAATTAGCACTGTTTTTAATATAAATGACAGATGCAGCTCAAACTCGCGCCATAATGGAAAACAGTTGTGTCAATCTAACGACAACAAAAAAAAAAACAAAAAAAATAATTTAGGACCATAAACAAAACATTTATTCTCAATACTTTGTTGACTAAATGTATTATAACTTACATACATGTATTTGAATATTATGTTAATAGCAATTTGAACCGTATTGTAAAAACGTATAGACACTATTGCGATTTTACAGATTGCACTATAATATTTGATGCAATATAAAGTTGATTTTACATACGGCGAATGGTTTGAAATTCGGACTTAAAAACCAGGGTTACAGAAAATAAAGAGGAAAATAATCTTTTATTAAAAAAGGTATAATTATTATATAATTTAATTTAATTTATTATTTATTTTATTAAAAAAGTCTAAAAGAATTTTTTTTTGTTCAGGCGGTACTCGCGAAAATCCATTGTAAGCAAGTGATGGATTAAAAATATCCTATTAACAATTCCCGCGTAACTTTAATTTCCTGAAAAATCGAGAAACAACAACACGTGTCGTGTTGAACCATGACACGTGTTTCGCCCTTACACAGGGCATCTTCAGAAAGATAGAAGTCTCAGAACAACGATGTCTTCACGACCAACGCTGAAACGGGAGAGAATCGCTTGCGCGGGAATTGTTACAAAGATATTTTTAATCCATTGCTTATAGTTTTTACAGATAAAATTAAACTTCGTTTTCAGGGTGCATTCATGAAGTGTGTTCCGAAAGGCCACCATGTACCACACTCCGATAGGCCTTAATATGTACATCTATATATTTATGTTTCTTGTAAAAGTATATTTTCATTTAAAGGTCTCTATAAAACCCTGTCACCTTTCAAACTAAAGTCTATTGAAAATCTTTTAAAAAGTTATAATTATTTATGAAATAGCCAGTGTGAACGCTCCCCAGGGTGCATTCACAAAGTGTGTTTCGTCAGGCAACCTTGCACCGCCGCTTGCATCACAGCGTTGCGTTAGGCCAATAGATCCCGCCTGAGCTGGGGCCATGCCTATCAAGAACAGCTATCTTAAACCTATACAAGCTTTTTCTATATTTACGCAAAGTAACTATTAACCTTTAACTCGTAACCTTTTCGAACAGTCGCCACCACACACCTGCCTTAGCTAATGGGCAATGGATGGAGTATGACCTGACCTAATAACCTTAATTTGTAAAAGGAGAAAGAATAAAACATCAAATAAACTATGCAAATTCAAAAAAAAAAGACCAAAAGGTATAAGAATGAAAACACAATCCAATAAAATCAAATTAAACTAATAGGTACAATGTCAAACTAAAAGAAAACAAAGTTCAAAAATTATGAGAGTAGAAACAAAATCCAAAGAACATAAATTTATATAATTTATGTAATCTAATAGTCGGAAGTGCAGTGCCAAACGAGATTTTTCTCGAATCGGACTGTAATTAATGTGTGTAGGCAATACTCCTATAATGCTCGGTCGTCTCAGCACATCCTTAACAAGGCAAAGTTTAAATTTTGTGTATGTGTGCGTTGTTGTATGTATGTATTGGCCGCGTTTGGACAAAGAAGTAAAGGGTGGCCTGCGGTGAGAAAGATCGACGTTTTCATGAAGATTATACTGGTTTGATGAAGTCTGCAAAAGAACTGGTTGTCTTTCGTTTTTTGGGGGAGGCCTATGTACAGCAGTAGATTTATCGATAGTCAAATAAAAAATCGTTATTTACACCCATTTGTTATGAAGCTGTTTGTTATAGGCTGTGACAGTCTCAGGCAACTTTGAGCGAATTGAGCAACTAACCAGTATTACCTCATTTTTACACCCATAGCCAGTGAAGTCATTACTGTAACTTGGAAGTGCTGCAAAGATGATAACTTAAAGGGCTACATGAACTTTATTATGTTAATTAAATAATAGGTCATCAAACTTTACATATAATATTCGTACTCATCAGGTGAATTGTAGTGAAACATAAAATTATGTAGCATTAAGTAGCAAAGACTCGAATAAAAGAAAAAAAAGGTGAAAATAAGCGTATACATCCTTATGTAACATGTGAATATTTCTTTTAATTTATTTGAACATTTATCTAATAAGTTTTATTATTATTACTGAGTGATTCTGCTTTGTTTGTGTTATTTTCAATGATTGAAATTTTTACTCTATTTCATCATCATCATCACCCATCCAAGGACTGACCTCTATAAACTCTGCTGTACTTCGGCGATCGTTTCCGACCACCGAGCATCGCAGAGCTACGAGCGCTTCTTACTCTATTTCACGTAATCAAAATTCTTCTTTTTTTTTCTAATTATTTAGTTCCAAGATAAGTATCATTAAGAACTTGAGTTATGGATACTAAACAACAGATAAACATACTTAAATACTTTTATTTTTGTAAATACATACTTAATATACATAGGAAAACACCCAGACCAGAACAAATATTCATATTCATGCACACAAAGATTTGTCCTGTGTGGGATACGAACCCACGACCTCTGGAGTGAAATGTAGGTATACTGACCTCCACGCCATATCGGTCTTCAAAAATTGAAACTTGGCTTAAGACCGAAGCACTTGTTAACGTCTCTTAAAACGGACTTTTTTTGCCTTGACTTTAACTGTAACTAAATGATAAAACACTGTATTTTGTTGCAAACAACTTGACACATGTAAATACTCGAATCGAGCGAGTGCATACTAAAAGAAAAAAGGGTTAGGCTTTGGCTTAAGTCCGAAGCCCTTGTGAACGTCACTTATAACTAAACAAAATTCTAACTATCAATCTCACAGCGCCACTTAACTATAGTTGGAGCCCGAAGATATTGACAGAATGTAGGTAACGTCGCCGGCGCAGTCTAGCGAGCAAAATTAAACCGTAAGTATAACAATTCTGTGGCAGCGCATAAATTACTAACCGCAATAAGAAAATTGTTGAATAATCAAGTCGCTGCATTTATTGTAGCTTGACTGTACATATACAGAGTACCGGTCTTCATCGACTTACTGACCTACAGCCACCAGGAACCGTTAGGGTTCAACTGCTCATTATCACAGCCATTTGACAGTAAATCATAATCTTATTGAAGTCACTATATCACTGTCATCACATTAGCACTTATTGTCTCAAGACAAAAGTCTTCGAACTGTGTTGCCAGCGAAGACGTATGGTACTGAGACATGGTGCCTGACTATGGGTCTCATAAGAAATCTTAAAGTCGCTCAGCGTGCAATGGAGAGAGCTATGCTCGGAGTGTCCCTACGTAATAGAATCAGAATTGACTGCAGAACACAATTGTTTTAATATTATGTATTTTAATTGTAACTGGCGGGAGAAAAAACCAACCTTGACGATTTTCTTGCCCGTTCTTTTACGATCAAGCTCCCGCCCGCAGTGAATGGGCGCGTTAGTTTATAAGTATGACATTCATAAGAGCTCTATTGAGCCAAACTTGAATAAATGAATTTTAATTTTAATTTAATGAGGAAATCTGTAAGAGAACTGCAGTGACCGACATAACGAAGCGAGTTTGCAAGCCAAAGTAGCAGTAAGCGGGGCAAATAGCTCCAGGAACCGACGACCGATGGGGAGTTAAAGTTCTTCAATGGCGACAGCGAACGTAATAGAGGGCGGCCCCCACCCGATGGACCGATGATCTGGACAAGATGGGGGGAGCCGGTGGATGCAGGCGGCGCAGGATCGGTCAACGGGGAAAGCAGTTGGGGAGGCCTATGTTCAGCAGTGGACTTTAAACGGCTAAAATGATGACGATGATAATTAAGCACTTGTACTTGTAAAGCTCTCGTAGCTACGCAAGATTAGGCATTTGAAAACTATCTCCGGAGTTAAGCAGAGTAAGGCCCATAGTACACGGCGTATTTTAAACGCGCCGACGACGCGCGTTTCAGAAACGCGCGTCTTCGGCGCCGTGGACGCTGCTTGTTGCGTTTACATTGATTGATCTTTTTAAAAGAAGTACTAAAGCCAACGTAAGCAGTATTGTCTCAACCGAGGCCATTGTGCAACTGAAGAAGAGGAGTCTCTGATCAAAACACATAAGCGCAGTAGAGGCGCGTTTCACGATCGCCCCGTGTGCTTAGGTTACTAGGTTGCGTTCGAATTGCGTTTGAAGCGCGTATACGCGCGTTATCTGCCCGTCGTCGGCGCGTTTAAAATACGCCGTGTACTATGGGCCTTACATACAATCACTTCTGTTTCCCCGAAGGGGCAGGGCATATTATATGCCCACATTTCGCCATTTATATAGTCACCAATTTTACAGTTTAACATGCATAAATGCCACACAAACGGCAACCCATCCAAAATCAGCAAACAACTCCGTCTAATCTTTTCCAACGACCTACTTTCACGGAGTCACAATCCATAGAAAATATTTTTTCGAAATTCCCCTATTGCAAAAGCAATTAACCAAGTTTTTTACTGTTAAATACAACAATAGCTCAAGACACAATAAAAAAGTTAGGGGTAAGGTACAAAAGACCCCCTAACCAACCCTCCGACCCACTGGGTACATGCCACGTGATTCGTGTCAGAAAACGTGATTAAGCCCTTCCCTTAAAGAAATCTGGAAACTGTTATATTTTTAGCTTAAAGCGTTACGTAAATTGAAGGTTTATTTTAAGGAAACAGTATGATGCTGTGTTTCCTCTGCTAAGCTAGGCGAGGTCAGACGATAATTGAAATCGCACAGGCCCATTTTTACAAAAAGTTGTCATTAGCCTCCTGTCTCCGAGGTCGTGGGTTCGATTCCCACACAGAAAAAATCATTGTGTGCATTAACATGACTATTTGTCTTGGTCTGTGTGTTTTATTTACAAAAAAAAAAGTATATTTAACCGTTATGTCCATAACACAAGTTCTTAATGACACTTATCTTGGAACTAAATAATTGGTGTGATTGTTAATAATAATAATAATAATCTTTATTAGCAGAAAAATAAATGTGACAAGGATTTGTAAACTATGACTTCTTAGAAATTATTTTTTATGAAATCGCACATCGCACACAAGCCTTTGTATTAGGGTCTTTCAAAAGTATTTGTGTAGTGAATGTTTAAATCTATTATTTGAAATAGTATCGTCATTTTAGACGATACATAGTACATAGATGCCCGCATATAATAGGTTGGGGAAAAAGTCTTTTCGTATTTTTGTATGAAAAGTCAAGACATTTTTTTCAAAGTTTATTTACATTTATTTACAATATATATGTACCGTTTTGTTGAATAACTTCCTGCCATTTTGTGGGCAGAGACATTATCCCGTTACTGTAGAAACTTTGGGACTTCTGATCAAAAAAACGGGACAAATAGTTTTGGCAGTCCTCTCTTGAGGTCAACCTTACAGAACCTAAAGAATTCTGCAGAGACCGAAACAGGTGAAAATCTGAAGGCGCAAGGTCAGGGCTATATGGTGGATGCACTAGGACCTCCCAGTCGAACTCTCTTAATTTTTGCTGAGTGGCTAAAGATGTGTGTGGTCTAGCGTTATCGTGACGAAAGACCACACCCTTCCTGTTGATCAATTCCGGCCGTTTACTCTCGACTGCTTCCTTTAATCTCATCAGTTGCTGGCAGTAAAGATCAGAATCGATGGTTTTGCCGGGCGGTAAAAGCTCATAATAAACAATGCCCTTCCAATCCCACCATACACACAGCATCACCTTATTTCGTGTTAGGCCAGGTTTGGCCACAGTCTGTGAAGCCTGGCCAACTTTCGACCACGACCTTTTTCGCACGTTCTTGTCGTACGTGATCCACTTTTCATCGCCAGTTATCAATCTCTTCAAAAACAGCTCGGTTTCATTACGTCTCAATAATGAATCGCAAATGAGTACACGGTTCATTAAGTTTCTTTGAGTGAGCTCGTGTGGCACCCAAATATCGAGCTTTTTTGTATAACCAGCTTTCTTCAAATGGGTCAAAACTGTTTTGTGGTCAATTCCCAGTTCTTCAGCTACATCGTAACTACTAATATGCCGATCTTGCTCCACTCTTTCAAAAATGGCGTCCATTTTATTCGTAACAGGGCGACCAGAGCGAGGTGCATCTTTAACATCGAAATTTCCGGACTGAAAACGTTTGAACCAAATTTGTGCTACTCTTACTGACACTGCATCAGGTCCATAAACATCACAAATTTTTTTCACTGCTTGAGTTGCATTTTTGCCTTTTTTATAATAAAATTTTAAAATGTATCGAATTTCTTCATTAGATTCACTCATTTTTACGGAGAGAAAAACAAATGAAAAATAGCGGGAAACAACTTTTTTTTATTTTTTTCTTTTCTTTATAATGGAACCTTTTTAATGTTACCAAAACCAGCCAGACACAAATAGTACAGTCAAAAAATTTTATAATAAGTTTATACCTACGTTATGCGAAAAGACTTTTTCCCCGACCTAATATGTATCCTTAATAGTAATAATGTATTGAATCAGTAGTTCATCAAATATATAATTTATAATTCTAAATATATTGCGTGACACTGGAGATATCAAGTAACATATACGCAATAAAAAATCCAGTCTAAGTAAGTAACTCCTTCATTTGATTAAATAGGGGCACAAATTTCGTCTACTTACTTACGGACTTATGCCTCCGTTGTTGACATACTTTTGGCAACATTACACAAAGAAACATTTAAATTCTCGTCTGGCTCTTCTTCACTAATCCGATTCATCTTCACCGAAGATGTTCTAAGAGAGACTTGAAATGCTTCCATTCGAATTTAAAGTATTTTCTCGCCTCGCTGCCGGTGGAAAAACAGCTTTATACAATATTCTATCTTCATACAAACGGTTGAAACGTGACTCTTAGTTATAGTAGGGGAGCCTGAGAAGTATCGTTCTTTAAGGTATACTTAATTTTTATGAAGTCTTTTAAGATAGGCATTAAAATTGGTATGCACTGTCTATATAATAGAATCGATAAAAAAACCTCACCTGCAAGACAGACGAGGATCTGGTACAGATAAAAGTCCCTGGTAAGCGGCGGTAGGCTCGCCATCTATTACGTGGGATCGACGATATAATCGGCGCAATGTCAGCGTATAATATGCCTTTGCCATATCTGCCAGTACCTCGTCTGTTGAACGGCAGATAAATAAATAAATATTTCTGACACTTACACCAATTATTTAGTCCCAAGATAAGTATCATTAAGAACTTGTGTTATGGATACTAAATAACGGATAAACATATATATATACTTTTTTTTCGTATATACATACTTAATATATATAGACATACACCCAGACTATTAACCCACATATTTATAGACACAAATATTTGTCCAGTGTGGGAATCGAACCCACCACCTCAGGAGTGAAGTGCGGGTACACTCGCCTCCACGCCATATCGGTCGTCAAGATGCACCACTTGCAGATGAGATTGAATTGGATCTTTGTAGAATCCCTATGCACCCACTGTTGCATGATGATTTATATATTTATTTATAATGAAGACTATAAAATAAATCTCAGTACAAGTGTGCAAATAATAATTATAATAAAACAAAAAACTATCATACTTGAAGCACCATTTTGTTTCTCACACAATTCTGTCAAGCTTAGTTCACTATCATATTTTTTTAATTTATACCTATCCTGTGATCATAAAATATTTTATGTTCAAAAAACTCAAAATTCAAAGACCTTTTCATATACATTCTAATAAATTCATTGTGCGAAGTTTTACAAATTATTTTGCAATGATAACTCTAGGTTAGTAGTTTTATGAATATACAGGGTGTTTATAATATTTCTTGGAGAGAATTCGTAAAACCTAAAGTGCAATAATTATGTTGACTATAAATTACTTTATGCCATTTGGTCTCGCTTAAGCACACGGTCTACCTGATGGCAAGAGGTTGTCTATTGCCTGAGGATGCTGGCAAGACCTGAGACATTACTAGCGCTTTGCCGACCATTTTAAAACCGTTTCACACGTGTTGAAGAGCCTTATAATGTAATAAGGGAAAACAGGATGGTCATTCCGAAGTCAAAGTGAACACGGCAGAAAAGTATATTAAAAAACATACTTACATACCTTATCGCCTATTTTCCCGAAGGGGTAGGCAGATGTTTAATATACGCCCACACTTCGCCAATTACATAGTTGGTCTCACGTAATGGTGGCGAGCCTATTGCCGCTTACCGGATACAGCTACGTTTGCCAAATCCTCGTCTGTTCATTAGCAGGTGCACCACTTGCAGGTGAGGTTGGCTTGGGCTTCGTAGTTGTTAGTAGGATCCCTATACACATTAAAATCTATATACATATTTTAAAAATATTTCAATAATATAATTTAACGTTTTTCAATTTAAAAACAAGGAACTCGGTATTTTGAATATGATATACTCGTTAATAAGTATTTTTATTTTATTTAGTT
Source organism: Musotima nitidalis (assembly GCA_949126915.1). Taxonomy (NCBI): domain Eukaryota; kingdom Metazoa; phylum Arthropoda; class Insecta; order Lepidoptera; family Crambidae; genus Musotima; species Musotima nitidalis. Next base: position 8,719,311 of record OX421439.1, on the reverse strand, counting down.
CCTGTAATATTAATAAAAAGTAATTTTTTTTACTCAAAAGTCACTAAGTAATGATAAAAAAATGCATAAAAATTTTAAAAAAAAACAGAATTCAAATTCATTTATTCAAGTTTGGCTGAAAATTGCTCTTACAAACGTCAAAACTTAAAAACTAGCGCGCCCATTCACTGCGGGTGGGAGTTTGATCATAAAAGAACGGGCAAGAAAATCGTCAAGGTTAGTTTTTTCTTCCGCCAATTACAAGAAAATGTACTTAGTAGTAAAACAATTTGACAAATCTACAAAAACCTGTGATCTGCAGTCACAAGATTTAAAAAGAAGAATATAACTTTTTTTTTTAAGTTATACGAGCATGATTACGAATAAACATAGTAGACATGAGCAGACCAGTCCCCACTGGCGGCACCCTTTCACGAGTATGACGCATGAACCAGCCATCGTTTCGCTCAACCATATTTTAGGGAACGTAACGACCCGACGCATGACGCCACCACCGCAAAGACATTTAAGTGAGCATGACATACTCAAGCTACATAGTTTTAAGAGTTATCATACATGTAAACAAATAATAAATTTGATAGTACTGTCGTACACACAATAGTACTAGGCGATTACTCAAACCTAATCAAATTAAAATCATTCAGGTCTATTACCGAGAAAAGAAATGTTTGCGGAATATATAATAAATTGAATGAATAATTAATAATGTCGTGGAGGCGAGTATACCCGCACTCCGCTCCTAAGGTCGTGGGTTCGATTCCCATACTAGACAAATCTTTGTGTGCATGAACATGAATATTTGTTCTGGTCTGGGTGTTTTCCTATATATATTACATTGAGTAAGTATTTACAAAAAAAAAGCATTTATGTATGTTTATCTGTTATTTAGTAGCCATAACACAAAAGAACTAAATAATTGGTGTAAATGTATATCTTTTGCTACAAAAAAATTACGAATAATTTAATAACGAATAAAGATACCGCTATATAACTCAACCCCAATTATTTTTTAAAAAACATTTTCTGTTTTTAATATTAAGAGAACTAAAACTCACATATTTTTATGAAAAAAAAAACAAAAAACGTTTTAGTTTACATTAACCCAAGCAAATGTACATTTGAAAAATGCGATGAGCGTTGCGACTCGTTACATAATTGACTTGGATGATGATGAAAAGTCACTAGGGATCAATGTACAACACGTATATTCAAGTTATGCTTAATAAAGCTCTCTTGAAAATCTACTTAAAAATTACGCGCCCATTTACTGCGGCCGAGTAACTGCGACTGAGCTTAATTATAAAACAAAGGACAAGAAAATTATGAAGGCTAGTTTTGTCTCTTGCCAGTAATGCCGACTATTAATTAGAAAGTATTATGCTTTAATCAGTTGGGATAATCTCGTCGGGGATGAGTACAGAACAAAATAAGAAGAAACTCATAAATCATTGGAGGTATCGATTTTATATTTCACAAAATTTGCACACCCTGTATAATAACGGCCCAGCTAAATCATTCAAATATGTGCTGATTAATAGGAGCATATTTCACGATTGCAAAACACATCGCAGCTGTAATTGTAACTAATTAAGCAATTGTAATTAACTGATATTGCATGGCGTTTACGGGTTCACGTGCTATGCCATGTGCATGTGGGTAGTGGGCCGTATGCATCTGAGGAAAACAAGATCTGCAAAACTTACTAGCTAAAATAATAATGGTATCTTAATTTCATAAGTATTATTTTTTCATTAAGAAACAAACAGTTGTATAAAATTCGAAATCAAGATACTTATTAATTAAGATACTAAAAATCTTTTAGAAGAAATGTTGTAATTTTTTATAGAACTTTTTTTCAAAAAATTTCAAAAATAGAAAATAAACCTGGCATGGACTCGTAGTTAGAAGACATATTTTGTTTATTTTTATTCAGTGCAGGTTATTATTTATTTTAAGTAATTGAGTTGCGTTTTTTTTTGTTCTATTAACTGATAAAGGGTGTGAGGGTGCATGGGGATCCTACCAAGATCTCAGGAGCCCAAGACTACCTTACCTGCAAATGGTGCACCTGTCGAACATCGGACTAGGCTCTGGCGAACATACTTGTATCCGGTAAGCGGCAATAGGCTCGCGTCATATTACGTGGGACTAACAATGTAATTGGCGAAATTTTGGCATATAATATGCCTCTGCCTACCCCTTCGGGGAAACAGGCGTGATATTATGTATTTATTTATTACATTTTTAGGAGAACCAACAGCTTGCTAAACATAATACATTAAACATCAGGAAGCCAATTATAGATCCCCACTGATGTATTTTTATACTAAGCACAAGCCTTTTTTTTATTTACGTCGGTAACAAAATGCATTTAAGCACTGTCTCCCTTTTTTTTTGTTTTACGTCGGTAACAAAATGCGTTTACGCACTACCTTCCGGCCAAAGGGGGACCGAAAGTAGCAGTAATACCCACTAAAAATCTTCCGACGACGCCCGCCGCTTGTTGAGAAAGAGGGGGGGCCAGTACCTGGGTTGCAGCTCTGACACCCTGCCCGCGGCCAACGTCCCCCGGACCAAAACCGGGAGGACCTCTTTAGAGAGACGCAGTGGACACGCCCCTCCTACCTCCTTGTATTTTTAATAAAAATGTTAGTACCGTATAATAAGTAGTGCCACTCACTCTCCACTCATGAGGAGTCGTAAGAGTAAGAGAAAACCTACCGGATGATGGTCAATGGGTCAGCATCAGCAGGATGTCTCCTGCGTACTGACTGCATCTGCGATTATGACCAAAAACCCCCAATATAATAAACTATTAGAAAGACAAAGTTCAGAAGTGGACTTTACATACATACATAATGTCACGCCTCTCCCCCGTAGGGGTAGGCAGAGATCACATCCTTCCACTTGCTACGACCTTGGCACACACTTTTAGCTTCATTCACACTCATTAACCACCTCATACAGGCCCGGTTTAGGGTACTTTTGACCTGCCCTTTATCCAAAATTTTCTGATTTTGGTCGTGGTCTTCCCCTCCCAACACTTCCTTCAGTGGACTTTATAGAGCTGAAATTATGGTTATATTCTTAAATCAAACCTATCGCAGTAAATAATCTGTGGATGGTTGCGTAGGCAAAGGATTGACCCGCCAGTGGAATAGGTACTTGTTCCGGCAGTCACGAGGCATTCGTTCAGCTCACGTGACGGCCCGGGTGACGCAAGGTATTTCAACTAATCCCTTTAAGAGATTTAACTATGGAGCAACCGTATTCCAGACGCGATTTAATGTTTTGCTTCATTAATTTTTGTTGAGGTTTCTGGGCAAGGTTATGAAGTAGAGGACGGCCTTCTATCCATGGACCGATGATGAAAGCGGTGGGAATGGGTAGACACTGGCTCAAGTACTCAAGATTAGTCGACACGGCCGAATTGGGGAGGCCATGTTCAACAGTGGACTGCTAGATAGATAGATAAACGCTTTATTGCCCACAGTATAAAACATGTACATCAACCGAAGCAAAACAAAAACAACCAGTAGGCAAAGACGGCCTTATCGCTAAGAGCGATCTCTTTCAGACAACCTTTGTACATACACACATTCACGCCTGTTCTCTCGAAGGGGTAGGCAGAGGCATATTATATGTCCACACTTCGCCAGTTATATAGTTGGTCATACGTAATAGGTGGCGAGCCAGTGGCCGCTGACCGGGCACTTTTATGTTAGCCAGAGCCTCGCCCGTTAATCGGCAGGTGCACCACTTGCAGGTGAGGTTGGCTGGGGCTCCTTGGTTCTTAATAGGATCCCTATACACCCTTTGTAAGAAATAAAATACAACAAAATAGTGACTGAGATAATTATGATTTCTCTTACCTCTTATTATCTCACTCCTGAATGCTATTCTGCCCGTATAATAAATAGGTTTTGTGTACATTAAGTTCTCTTGGTAGAACGTGACGTAGGAGAGGACGGCATCCCATTCGCTGGACCAATTATCTGGTCAAGACGGTTGAAAGTCGGTAGATACAGGCGCTGAGATCGCTCGACGTGGAATAAAATTGCAGAGACCAATGTTCAGAAGTTGACTTTTAGTGACTAAGGTGGCTATGAGTTTTCTTATTAAGGTATTTGGGAGTGTATGAGAAGGTTAATGAGCGTGATTGAAGCTAAATGTATGTGCCAGAATAGTAGCAAGTGGAAGGATGTAATCTCTGCCTGCCCCTACGGGATTAAGACGTGATAATATGAGAATATATATATGTATGCATGTGTTATTATGCCTGTAAATATGCCTCTGCCTACCCCTTTAGGGAAACAGGCGTGATTTTATGTATGTTATTTTGCAGGGAAAGGGGAGATGAATGGTGTAGAAAGTAAGTTAGGGAACTTATGCCTCAGGTCGTTTCCTCTCAGAAACTAAAGTCGGGAGTTTCAGGTCATATTTCAACACGCGGACTTACGGCATTTTTGGCATAATTGATAGCCAAGGTAAGGAGGTTTATGTACCAGTCCTTAGTTTCCAAAAAATCATCATTTCAGCCTGAATAAGTCCACTGCTGAACCTTCGCAACACGCAGGTAAACATCATTCTACAATAAAAATAGATATGATACTATATAATGTATTCCCTTTATTATCCTTCTCCGGTTACCCAAAATATACATAAGATATTCAGCTTATAAAACCCATTGGGGGTGAAATTCGAACCATATAACCACAATATACTGGCACCAATAGACAATAAAATGACGCATAATTTTGTTACGCCCCTGCCGGCCGGGAGGCGGTTAAACGTGACTGTTACGTGAACGGAGTGGGCTCTGCTGCGGCCGCGAAGTACGCGGTGAGTCTTCTGAAGGCCGTGGAACACTGAAAAATAAATACAGACATTCGCAATGCCATGTGGTACCGGTATATAATAGTGCCACCTTCCCTCATCTCACGGGTATTCGACAAAGAGAAACCCTACCGGATGATGGGTAGCAGCGTGATCCTGCGTACTGGCTGGATCTGCGATCACCAGCCCGCCTGCCCAGCACGGTGACTATGGGCAGATACCCTCAATAGAATGTAATCTAGCTCTGGCTAGCTCTGGCTAACTATGGCTAGCTTTTCGTTAGAGATAACAATACTCCATATACGTAAGGCTACCTTCGAGTTTTATTGTCCTTAAAGACAACGAAAATGGATGACAAAAATGTATTGATGCGAAACGTTTCTATTCAAATTAAAATTACATAAGTATCTCCCTCGCATATCTCCTGGCCCCAACAATGACACGTGAGTCCACAGATGCAACATTCACGTGAACCATTTCATTCAAAGCCACTGACAACCAATTTCGCACCCAACAGTAACTAGTAACTAACTGTCGTTACATTGTTTTAATTACAGCTTTTATTTTAGCGCTTATAGCTCTGCGGTACTTAGTGATATCAAACGATCACTGAGTAAACCTGAGGTCAGAGGGGAACAGCACACACTACCCCCAATCAATCCTCACTGGCTCCACATCTTGAGTATAACCTAAATACTTCTTTGATTCTTGGCGGCGACAGCCTATTGGGGAGACCCCTTTGCCTCGGAAAGCACATCAGGTCGTTGGTCCCGGCTGTCATGAACCCCTATGGCAGTTGTTATTAGGAAGTCAGTGCCTTCTAACATCCTGACCGCTGCTTTAAACATAGAATGATGTTTCCCCACAACCACAGAGCATGCGATTATTACGCACATGACTTCGAAAAGTCATAATGGCGCCAGGGTTTGAACCCGAGACCCTCTAAATTAGAAGATTAAGAGTCTTGCCACTGGGCTATCTCCGCTCTCGGTACAGACACAGACAGACAAATATTGTAAAAGAATTATCTCGGTGTATGTAACGTGTTAATACAAACTATAAGCATTTAGTTTGAAGCTGTAATTTTAATATTACAAACAGAAAAACGAATTGTATGTTTTTTTATATATTATAAATGATGTCACGGCTACTCAATGCCAAAGCAGTAGTAATGAAACTCTTCCTATATGTACACTAAGGGCACTGCATTGTGAGGTAAGTTCTAAGTATGGAGGAAAACTTCGCTTGGTTTGACCCTAGAGAAGGTGGCTCGAAGGTCGGTCCACCACTTGCATAATTTAACGGAACGAGGTAAGTATTCATGTAAATAATTTACTTTGACACATTGTTATTTTTAATAAAAATGTGAACAATAATCCTTATTGTAAAGATTGTAATAAGTTGGAATAAGTTTCAGTAAGTATAATTTTATTAGGTTCTGTAATTATTTGTTACCTTTATTTTTTTTTAATTAGAAAGGAAGACATTGTAATACTGAAACACAAAGTAATACTGAACAACATAAAATTGGAAAGTAATAAAATAAAATTGTAGTTGAGTTATTTTATATACCACTGATTGTGTAGACTTCTGTACTGTCACACTTTACAGGAAAAGATTAAGGAGTATTCTAAATAGTTTATTGATTCAGGCGTTTCTTTCCAGAAATCCATCTAAGATTCTAAAGATTTGAAATTATTTTGCGAAAATTCCTGCCACAAATTTTAAAATTTTGACACGTGTTTCACTCTCCACAGGGGGTAACTTCAGATAAATTATTTGGCAACTTCAGAACAACGATGTCGACACAACCAATGCTGAAACGAGAGAGAATTGGGTCGTTTCTCGAATTTCCAGAATATTCTGTTTGCGCGGGAATTGCCAGTCTCCCTGTCTAGTAAAGTGGGGCTCCTTGACTTAAGTAACATTTACAAATGCTTCAGAATGTTGCCAAGCTTAAATATATGTTGGAACTTTCTTAACATAATTATATATTTTGCCAATACAATGCTATATAAATTTAGTTATTTGCTATAACAAATTTATTACGGCGCGTTAGTTTAATTTAACGGAACGAGGTATTTAGTAAACTATTTTAACGTTTACTTTGACACATTGTTACTTTTAAAAAAAAGTGTGTACAATAATCCTAACTGTAAAGATTGTAAGAATAAGTTTCAGTAAGCATAATTTCATTAGGTTCTGTAATTAATTTGCGGAAACTTAAAATAAAATTAACTATAGGCAATATAATAAGTATGAATTTCATAAGAGCTCTATGGAGCCAAATTTGAATAAATAAATAAATAAAATAAAATAAATAAATATTCTCTTACAATCACACCAATTATTTAGTTCCAAGATAAGTATCATTAAGAACTTGTGTTATGGATACTAAATAACGGATAAACATACTTAAATACTTTTTTTTTTTTTTGTAAATACATACTTAATATACATAGAAACCCAGACCAGAACAAATATTCATATTTATAGACACAAATATTTGTCCTGTGTGGGAATCGAACCCACGACCTCAGGAATGGAATGCGGGTATACTCGCCACCATGCCATATCGGTCGTCAAATAAATGATTTTGATTGATTGATATTACTAGAATAAAACAACTTGTCCGCGGAAACCCAAGGATTGTGTATTACAAATTTTTTTTTTGTCAAAAAGTAATTGAGAATAGGGATGGGAAATGGGAGTTTAGGGATCCTACCAAGACCTAAGGAGCCCTGCACCTGCCGATCAACGGACGAGGCTTTCGCGAACATAACAATGCCCGGTAAGCGGCAATAGGCTCGGCACCTATTACGTGTACGTTAATAAAAAATAATTACGTAAAAGTGTTCATTCATTCTATTACGTGGAACCAACTATATGATTGGGGAAGAGAGGGCGTATGGTATGCCTCTGCCTACTCCTTCGGGGAATCAAGCGTGAATGTATGTATGTAATTTTGAATCTTTCTTCTCAAAGCGCTTTTGTATAGCGAATCTTATTTTTGAAGCGCTCGTAGCTCCACGGTATAAGTCATCAAATAATCAAATTCACGTGAATCTACGTGTCTGAAAAATCTACCTTAAAATAGGTAATAAATTTATTAGTAATTTGTGTTTGAATATGTTTCCTCTGTAAGTAGGGGCGAAGTAAGACATATATAACTTTGTAATAGTAATAATATCGACGGTAGCAATTAATAATGTCGTAAGTGAAAAGCCGTTACTTTAAACAATGTCGTAAGTGACAAGTAACGACTTAGCCCTTATATATTGTTAAAAGAAACGACTTTTCACTTACGACACAGTTAATTGCTACCATCGATATGTTTGATGACCAATAAATTAATGATTATTATTATTAATCTGAATGTGTTTAAGCTCTAAGTAATGGCACCCTAATCAAAACTTGAAAAACGTATTGCTCAAAGGATAATAGTTAATAAATTTATTGGTAATTTGTGTTTGAATGTATTTCCGCTGTAAGTAGAATCAAGAAACGCGAAATATGAAATATAAAACTATGTAATAGTAAGTTTGATGAGCTATAAGTAAATAATTATTATCATAAATCTGAATGTGTAAAAACCCTAAGAAAAGGCACCTTAACAAAAGTTTGAAAAACATATCTTTTTGTAGGTAGTTGCTAAAAGGATAAGAGATGTACAGTACCGAGGCCTTATGACCCGCATTCTAGTCACAGAGCGGAAGTCAGCGAAGGTTTTCCATTTCACAGCCGTATCAGTTTACCTGATTTTATCCTAATGATGATAAAATCTACTATTTCTCTATGCGGCATTCGCGTACATAAACATTTTACCTGTTTCCGTAAATCTATTGTTTTATTTAGCTTTCATTGGCACTCAAACGGCATATTATTACTAGGTCTCATATGGTCTGGGATCTGGCTCATTGTTTTATAAGTATGAAACGTAGGGTTTTCATAATTAAAATGTTTTTCTGTTCGATTTTTTCTACTTTATTTTCTGTTTATTTTTTCAATCTGCACAATACGGCTTCTAATATGGCTTAACAAGTAGTGATAACCAGGACCAACGGCTTAAGGTAACTTCCTTATTCAATCAATAAAACCAAACAAACTGTTCCCTATCCAAAGACTGATCTTTCAGAACCTTGCTTATATATATCGTTGCCGACCATAGAAATCTAAATAATAATCAGTGATAGGAATAGGTAATGCAATTTAGGGCAATAACTACCAACATTATAAGAGTATGGATACGCTTGCATTTAACGCGTATTTTTTGTACAACAATTCTTGGATTTAATTTTATTTTTATTTCAAAACAACCGGGTTTGTTTTCAATATTTGCAACAAATTTTGTACAATTGTTTCAGTTATTGTATTAAAATATGCTTATTGCCATTCTGGCGTTCAAAATAAATTCAAGTTATACCAAGTATTTTTGCATTTATTAGAGTCTAATAAGAATTACAACTTCTGTTAAAATTCAATTTAAAAACAATCTATGATAAATTATTGAACTTTACCACCCCTAACAATACTAGTAAGGTATGTCCATATTAGGATTTCGTAGCGACATCTCGCAAAATTGCACTATCTATTCTTATCACTGATAATAGGACACTAGAAATGGCATGTGCCGCGTAAAACTATCGGAACACATGTGGCCACTTTGAAAAGTACGCATATCGCCCATTTGAAAATTTTAGTTCAAGATTGACGTTGCTGTCATTCACATACGACAAGTTATTTTTGGAGTCAATACATTGATTGTTTGTAGTGAGGTACAATTCAGATACAACGAACGCAGTTGGCAATGTATTTAATAGTTCTGGATGCACTGACACAATACGATACACCAGTACGCCCGCAATATTACGCGCGCACAGCATTTCTATTATGTTATTAAGATTTGGATGTTTTTGACCTCTACCTAGTTACTGAACTTTGAATAAATAAATGTTTTTGTAATACCGATTAAAAAAAATTGTTAAATACTTTTCACAACAACGTAATAGTTGTTTATTTCATAATAAATAACAAAAATCGTGCCAGCACTGTTGCACACGTGTTTGGTTCATTTTCAAATGCATCCACATGTGTGTTTGTGTGTGTGCCAGCGTTATGCAATGTTATCGTTATTGTTGTCAATATATTGCAATGTTTGAATGTGTGTGTATGTTAGAAACGTGCAGCGTAAACTGTGAACTCTGGTGTTTGATTTGCCATCAGGGCTGTGTAGTTTATTTTTAATTTGTTTTTATTCTATGTAGCATATAAATATACAGCTTTTATTTATTGTAAAAAACTTGTAAGCAGAAGCGTATTGGGAGAAGAAGTAAATTTATCTCTAAGAGTCTTCCAGACAACCTTAACTACATATCGCTCATTTGGTGCAACAACGTCGTAAGTACATATTTTTAACTAGGGAAGCAGGGTGGGGTAAGTAAGAATGCAAATAATTATTTCATAAGACAATTTTTTTTTTGCCTAAGTTGCTCTTTTTTGGCTCTAAGGACCTTCTGTCATATTTATGACAGTCATCATATCCTATCCATTATTTCGGTATTCCCAAACTTAAGCCCAGGGCCCAGGCTCTGCTCACTGGTTTACTCAGATTTGGCTGAATTTTAGTTTGATTCAGGTCCTTTCTGAGGCACAGTGCAAGAGATAATTACGCATATAACTTCAAAAGTCATATCAACATATAATATTAAATATATACATAAGAACATAAGCAGAAGCCTACGCCTTTAGTCTTACCCATCTATCTAATCTATCCAACCCCCAAATGAATTAAGAAAAATATCCTAAAAATTCACTTCCATATCAACATTATACACGTAGTCAACACTCTTTAGGCTATCACAATCAGTTTCCTTATTTAAGTTCAAGTGCCTCTAAGTGCGGAAGCCCCAAACTAAACTAAGCACCGTCCGCAACGTAAATATTGTTTGTTATGCACAGCCCTGCGCGCGCGCACGAGAGCGCACGGCGAGCGCGCACGTGGCGACGCACGGGCACCGTCCCGTGCGCTTTTATGCAACCATCTAATTAGGTAAGTAGACACTATTTGCGTTTAATCTTTTGTTTATTATTATTATTTGTAAGATATCATACATACAAACCCGCCTGTTTCCCTAAAAGTATTTCAGATTATTGTTGCCACGTAATAGCTGGCGAGCCCATAGGAGCTTTAATGATTGCCAGACTGACGTATGTGGATTGGCATGCTTGACTTGAGCTGATGATTGGCTGGCTTGGCTTGTGAAGAACCAGTCCAGAACATAGAGAAGATACATAAGTCAATACGTTTATTTCTATCAGTCTAGAACTAGTCAAAGCCCTGTGAGATGTTTTTATCAATATTTTTGCTTTAATTATTTTCATAACACCGTTTTTGTACGTCAATAAAAAAATGCACTTACGCGCTGCCTTCCGGCTAAAGGGGAACCGAAACGAGGTGTAAGACTCACCATTGTCAGACGCGACTGCCAGCAGTAATGCCCACTAAAAATCTGCCGACGACGCCCGCCGCTTGTTGAGAAAGAGACGTGGTGCCTGGTACGTCCCCCGGGCCGAAGCTAGAAGGAGCTCTTCAGAGCGGTGCAGTGGACGCGCTTCATACATACACAAGTTACGCAGGAATTTTTCATAGATATTTTTAATCCATCACTAGCTGAAGTTCATAACCTTAACTATTTATTGTAAACGAGCGTGGCCGACGGCCGCTCGTTGTATGTGTGTTGGTGTATTTACTTGCTCTTGCAATTTATTCTTGTTTCTTTTTAAGTGTTCTATTTTTTATCTCGAATATTGTGATATATTCGAGATTAAAAAATATAACACTCTTATTTACTTTCTTTCTATCTTATTTACACTATTTATAAACTCTATAATCCAAAGGAAATTGGTTTCCCAACATATAACCTTTGATAAGTTTGAGTACCACTGGAAAAACTATGTAGAATGCGATGTAAACAATTTGTAAACTGAGTTTAAATTTAGTGTATAATTGAGTAACAAGAAATAATTTTTTCAGATCCTAACATTATCCTGGTTGCCCTAGACTTAAACTTAGGGACCAGGATCTGCTCATTTTTTTTTTTTTATTTACGTCGGTAACAAAATGCATTTACGCACTGTAAAGGTAACATAAAGGAAAAGGTAACACCCAGAGACCGACGACTCTGGGTGCCCTTAGTACTGACTACCGGGGGAGAAACTAAGAGGGACCTGTGGAGGGCGCAGCGGGCGGGCCAAGAGGGCCCGCTCAGCAGCGCCAGGAGGGTCTAAGCAGTGGGGGCAGGGGGCCCCTGCTGTCTCACCATGGACCCTCCGGGAAGTCGGCCACACACGCTATGGTCGCACGGGGAGGTAGGAGGGGCGCGTCCACTGCGCCTCTCAGAGGAGGTCCTCCCGGTTTTGGTCCGGGGGACGTTGGCCGCAGTCGGGGTGTCAGAAGCTGCAACCCAGGTACTGGCCCCCGCCTCTTTCTCAACAAGCGGCGGGCGTCGTCGGAAGATTTTTAGTGGGTATTACTGTTGGCGGTCGTGTCTGCCGGTGGTGAGTCCCACACACCTCTTTCGGTCCCCCTTTGGCCGGGAAGCAGTGCGTAAATGGATTTTGTTACCGACGTAAAACGAAAAAAAAAAAACTGGCAGTCTATTAGAAGGCACTGATTTCCTAATAACGACTGCCATAGATGTTCATGACAGCCGGGACCAACGGCTTAATGTGCTTTCCGAGGAACGGAGCAAGCGATAATTCCGCACATAACTTTGAAAAGTCATAGGTGCGCCACCAGGGTTTGAACCCGAGACCCTGAATTTAGAGACAAGGGGTTTTGCTACTGGGCTATCGCCGCTCTCTGTCTCTGAATCACGGTGGTAAACAGTGTTAATATTTGACAAATCGAAATAATGCTGTTGGTCTCAAAGACAATACAGTTTTAATTTTTTTTTTTTAGTAAGAAGTAGAACCTAATTTATAAGAGAGCAATACATTATGTTTTGTGTTTTTAGAGGGCGCTTCTTAGAAGGGTGTCCGTTTTTGTGGGAATGAGCAATATGCTCACATGCTTAGTTCGGCACGTTAACAAACAGCGACAGACAGACACGTCAAACTTTACACCTTTATTTTTTGGTCGGGAGTACAATATTACTACATACACATACATACATAAATACACGCCTGTTTCCCCGAAGGGGTAGGCAGAGGCATATTATACGCCCACACTTCGCCAATTATATAGCCCCGCGTAATAGGTGGCAAGCCTATTGCCGCTTACCGGGCACTGTTATGTTCGCCAGAGCCTCGTCCGTTGGTCGGCAGGTGCACCACTTGCAGGTGAGGTTGGCTTGGGCTCCTCAGGTCTTGGTAGGATCCCTATACACCAGTTAATATTACTTTTCATAACAGTCGCCTAGCTGTTTTGTCAAAGGGCGCATTCTACAATTTGTTATCTAGTATCAACGACTTTAAGTGCCTGCTTTTCGCTTCAAAAATAACAGCAAAAAATTGTATTTGGCGTTTTGACTGACCATTGTGTATGGATAGGAGGGTTCAAAATGCTCTTCATACTTAACAGTATAAACCACAAAAAAATTGAGTGTCTATACTATGAAGAGTAAGAGACAAGTATTTTCATACATAAAGGATGTAAACTATACGATATATAAAAGTAAATAAAGAATTTGTAATTTTTTGAATTTGCACAGTTAAATGCTTTTCATTAAGTATAACTCAATAGCCTAGCTGTGTTATAAAAGGGTGCATGCTACAATCCGTCTTAACCTGTTATGTCTGCAACAACAAACGCAAAACAGACACGTTTCCGCATATATTATATTTAGTCATACGCTTTGTGTTTCGTCTTAATGTTTACACGAAACCTTGAATTTGATGCAAGCCGCAGAAAATACAAAAGAATTACATATTACCTTCTAAAATATTGTGATCTTTGCTACGCTATTAAAAATACATAAATCCGTAGAATAACAAGTACGAAAAACGACATAAAAACTAGATAATTTTAAATTACTTAAATAATAAATAAATAAATATCCTCTTTCAATCACACCAATTATTTAGCTCCAAGATAAGTATATTATGGATACTAGAGAACGGATAAACATACTTTTTTTTGTACATACATACTTAATGTACATAGAAAACACCCAGAACAGAACAAATATTCATGTTCTGTAGCTAGCACATAAAGATTTGTCCTGAGTGGGAATCCAACCCACGACCTCAGGAGCGGAGTGCAGGTATACTGACCTCCACGCCATATCGGTCATCACCAAATTATGTATTAAACAGCATTAGAAGAAGTAAGCTATTTTAAAGACCAGATGTGAGCAATACATACTTGCTCGGCATAATATCGTCCACGTTTCGCCAATTGTATTTTTGGTCCTACGTAATAGGTGGCGAGCCTATTGCCTTTTATCGGAAACTTTTATGTTCGCCAGAGCCTCATTCCTAGGTTCCTAAGGTCTCGGTAGGAGCCCCATTCACACCCATAGTATGCATGAAGAGAACTATTCGAGCAATTTATAATCTCCCGTGTGGACATGAACTAAAGGAAAATTTAAAGAAATTGGTATTTTGCATTGCATATATATTGTTTTTTGTTCCTTTTATTTCCATTGTTTTTTTTTAGACATGACGTCTACTGTTGAATGTTTTTTCCTTATTTCGGACTGCTGGAAGAGATTCCCTATAGAATAAGCAGCTTCATTGTAAATTGTTTTATAATTTTTGTATCAAATATATGTTTTGTGTACATAAATTGTTAAATAAATAAATAAATATTTTGACAGTGGCGGGAACCGGGCTCACTGCGGCAGACGCGACCGCCGGCAGTCCTACCCACTAAAAATCTTCCGACGACGCCCACCGCTGTTGAAATAGGGACGGGGGCCAGTGCCAAAGTGTAAAGCTTCTGACACCCCGCCGCGGCCTACGTCCCCCGGATCAGAACTGGGAGGACCTCCTCAGAGAGGCGCAGTGTGTCGGGCCCCCTACCTCCTTATGCGACCACCGGCATATGTGGCCATTTTCGCGGGGGTAAAACCGTGGTCGGAAACGATTACCGAAGTAAAGCAGAGTTTACAAAAGTCAGTCCTTGGATGGGTGACCGTTTGTGTGGCATTTGATATCGAGCGCTTCCGTGCTTCGGAAGGCACGTTAAGCCGTTGGTCCCGGTTATCACCAAATGTGGTAGTCGTTAAGCCATGTAGAGGCCTAAATTGGCGGCTTTAAAAATTCTAACAGCAGGACGCCATACACCTGCCTCCACCAATCCGCACTGGGTCAGCGTGGAGGAGTATGACCAAATACCCTCGCACCTTAGTTTGTGAGAGGAGGCTCGTGCTCAGTAGTGGGACGTTAATGGGCTGAGATGATGATGACCCCCATTATAAATTAATCTATCTGGGGGGGCTATTGTACAGCAGTGGGCTTTACAAGGCTGATATGACGATTCGCGCAGTGTCACAAACACTCCCAGTATATAAACACATAACCGTATTGATAACATTTAATAACATCGAGTTATGTAAGAACGTGCTACTATTTCTATAGTTAATTAATATTATGTCACGATTTACTGATAAACAAGGCACTTTGATGTTATTATCAATATAAGTTATAATCAGAGCTCAGTACGTGACTATCTCTTAAGACAGATATATATTCTCACTTCCTTTTTAAGATTAATTACGCGATTATGGAAAAAAAGTAATTTAAAACTACAAATTGAAAAGTTTCTTATTTTGCAAGACTATCCTCTCGGTTCTGATATCGGTGACCTGGTAGCTCAGCGGTTAGAGCAGTGGACCGGTTATCCCCCCCGACTGGTCTCCACCTTGTCGTGGTGGGGGGGCTGAGTACCTCCCGGTAGGGCGCAGAGGGCGCTAGGCAAAAGTTAACACCCAGAGATTGGCGACTCTAGGTGCCCTTAGTACTGACTACCGGGGGGGAAACCAAGAGGGACCTGTAGAGGGCGCAGTGGGCGGGCCAGGAGGGCCCGTCAAGCAGCGCCAGGAGGGTCTTAGGCAGCGGGGGCAGGGGGCCTCTGCTGTCTTACCATGGACCCTCCAAGAAGTCGCCCACACACGCTATGGTTGCTCAAGGAGGTAGGAGGGGCGCGTCCACTGCGTCTCTATGAGGAGGTCCTCCCGGTTTTAGTCCGGGGGACGTTAGCCGCGGGCGGGGTGTCAGAGCTGCAACCCAGGTACTGGCCCCCCGCCTCTTTCTCAACAAGCGGCTGGCGTCGTCGAAAAATTTTTAGTGGATATTACAGGTGGTGGTCGTGTCTGCCGGTGGTGAGTCCCACACACCTCTCTCGGACTTCCTTTGGACGGGAGACAGTGCGTAAAAGTATTTTGTTACCGACGTAAATAAAAAAAAAAGTGGACCAGTTATCTAAAGGTAGTGGGTTCGAATCCCTTAAGCTTCCCCTGAAGGGTTGATGTTTCCTGGTAAAAATTTGCAAAATCAATATAATCAACGATATATCAACAAATAGCATATTCAGGAATCCAACCCAGAACCTTAAAAAAGGCGAGCGGGAATTTTTCCGCGCTTTTCAGTATTCAAAAAACGTTTGTAAGAATAAATATTACTTTGTACGCGAATGTCACCAACAACCTTAGGGGTAGCAAGCGCAATCCACCGACACAACCATGCGCAACATATAAAAATACATTTACGTAAATTTATTTTTATAAACTGTCACAAGAATATTTACATAAGTAACGTTCCGTCATTAACTAAAGGTGCTCCCTCACCGGGAGGTTTAACCTGTAACGTAACATTTCAGGTTCGAGCATTACATAAGTGAGGAAGGAGAAACAAGCATTACTGTGCACAACCGGTAATGATTTGCAATATTGTTACAACTTCTAACATCAATACGCGTATTAACTAAACTAAATGTTTAAAATCAAATCCGAAAAAATACATTACAGGCGAATACTCGTCAGTCTGGGAAGCTATGCTGCAACTAATTATATTATAATGAAAGAGGTAGATGTCGCACTAGTTTCTGGTAACTGAGGCGGCCAAATTAAGAAAATTTTCGTACTGTGATTTAACGCCTATATATGATATGTCTCTGCCTACTCCTTCGGGGAAACCGGCGTGATGTTATGTATATATAATACAACGCTATTATAAAGGAGCTATCCCTTGTATATCATTCATAACGTATGATCTGTCACATTTATTGTTGTTGCAATGGATACATCACAGGTAAATAAATATCTACGTCTATCTACTAAATCTGAGTACGGCAAAATATGTCATCTTTCAGTATATTATCATTGGTTGTAATGTAATATTCAAAATCGAATCTGAAATGTTACATTACAGGCGAATGATCCTGGTGAGATAGGACCTAAAAGTTATTTACATAACGCGGCACGTGGCCGGCCCTTTATGTAAGGTACATCACGTTTTCTTACAAGAGGGCCAGATAAATAAATATTAAATATTAAATATTCACAATCTTTTCCCCTTTAACCCCCCTAATGACGTCCGGTTGGCTTAAGAGCAGTAAGTAGCAAATGTGGTAACGTGAATCAAGGGAGGGTGTTTTTTGGTCACGTGTATTCGATTTGGTAAGGTTTTTTACTACAGATATTATAATGTGACCACATCGAAATTGACGACCGATATGGCGTGGAGGTCAATACACCAGCCTTCGCTCCTGAGGTCGTGGGTTCGATTCCTACACAGAACAAATCTTTGTGTGCATGAACATGAATATTTGTTCTGGTCTGGGTGTTTTCTATTTACATTAAGTATGTATTTACAAAAAAAAAGTATTTAGGTATCTGTTATTTAGTATCCATAACAAAAGATTTTAATGATACTTATCTTGGGATTAAAACCATTCATCTATTTAGAAATTAAGAAAGTAATGTATATATTCAGCTTTTCAGAAAGTATAAATTTTTTTTCATACAATACAAGTAGGGAAATGGTACCCACTGAGAAAAACTCGGACATTCAATAAATGTCAGGACGATCTAGCCTCAGGTTTTGTTATAAAGATAATAATATTCTATTAATATGTGACAGTGTCATCTAGCCTTGCCTTATGAATCCACGATCATCATCAGCATCCCAGCAAAAGACCTACCATAAGAGTTCTACTGCTGAACATAGGCCTCTTAAATTTTCTTTACCTCTCCCAATCTTAACCCGTCTGCTTCTGATAGACAGATTATCTTGTCAAGGCGGCCTAGTTTTCTGTCAAGAGATCAGATTATCATTTTAGGGCGTTCTCTACTCTAGTAAAAAATCTATAAAACAAGCAAAATCTGAAAACAAGTTATACGAAGGCCGGCTTGCACAACCGTTTTTAATTTAATTAAGGCAAAATTTGATTTAACATGTCATTACATCTCTGTTATTTGTTTTTAATTGAAAGGGACAGCATGATGTTGTAAATATGTGTAGCACTAAACATGATTAGGGACTGCGCCGCTTCATGCGCGTTCTCCGGATCCCGAAGACCCAGGACTTGACATAAAGCCTACTGGACTGACTCCCTGCGCCCAGGGCTTGATCGCGGCATCCTACCGATATGACAACCCGGACCAGGAACTAATAACTCAGCAGTCCACCCAAAGCCGCGTCCGCAGCTATGGACGAAGTTTGAGACCGCGGCCAGCAGGCTCAGCCCCCACTTCGCGACGTGTCTCCCTAACAGGGGGCCACATTTGAAGGAGTGATAAGGAACTGTCGTGCAAGGGATAGCCTAAGGAAAGCATCTTCAGGTTAATTTATTAATTCAGGCGTTACTTTGCGGAAATCCATTGTAAGCAAGTGATGGATTCATAATACAAATACAAAATACAAAATATTTATTTCTTTAACTTAATCTAAATTTACATTTCATTGGTTCGAGGCCCCCTTTTAAGTATGAAGATACCTGTGTTAGAGGGTCTCGCTCTTCCGTACATTAAATTAAAAACACGCTGAAAACATGATGATTAAGACTAACGCTGAAACGAGAGATATATGGTATGGATGATATATATGGTCGTGAAGACATCGTTGTTCTGAGGCTCCTATCTTACCTGAAGATTCCCTGTGTAAGGGCGAAACACGTGTCGTGTTGAATAGTTTCTCGATTTTTCGGGAAATTATAGTAGCGCGGGAATTGTTACAAAGATATTTTTAATCCATCACTTGCTCATCTTCAGGTTGTTGAAAGAAGCAGTTTATTTTTTTAAATGTTTTGCTTTAATCATGATCATGTTGTGCAAGACACCCGTAGTCTGATAGTTGAAGAGCGTATGATAAATCGTATGTAGAAGTAGTTGCCACTAATCTCATTACGTGACTATGTAATCTTCTTAGGCGAGGTAAGCCCACGGTTACGGTTGAATGGCAAGGACGCAGGTAACTTGTAACTGTTCTACCTATTACTTCAAATCTGTCAAGTTCGGTATTTACTTCGATGACCAATCCTTACTATATATAATACTCTTTCACGCCAAAACTACTGAACGGATTTAAATGAAATTTGGTATACAGATAGTCTAGACCCTGAGAAAGGATATAGGCTACTTTTTATTGCGAAAAGGGGGTTGTAAATGCTACCCAAAGATACTATTCCACGCGGACGAAGTCGCGGGTAACAGCTATAACAAATAAGTCAAAAACAGCATACAGCGTAGTTTGAAGTTTGTAATGGCCGAAGGGTAGGCAGAGGCATAATATATTCGCCCACATTTTTCCAGTTATATTGTTGGACCCTAGACGTGGAATTAATAAACAAAGGCTGTTTAATTACATAAAGTTATATATATATGATATTACTAGCTGACCCGGCAAACGTGGTTTTGCCTTGTAAATTTACTAAAATGGCTTTTAAAAAAAAAATCGTAGAAGGATGAAAATTTAGGATTGTATGTATTTTTGTATTTTGTATCATTAAGTAATAAAAACAAAAAAGTTTATTTAAAAAATAAAATAAAAAATTAAGGGTGGATTACCCCTACATTTAGGGGGATGAAAAATAGATGTTGGCCAATTCTTAAACCTACTCAATACGCTCACAAAATTTCATGAGAATCGGTCAAGCCGTTTCGGAGGAGTATGGGAACGAAAACCTGTGACACGAGAATTTTATATATTTAGATTAGATGAAATATTTAACAGTGTCTACTATACTTCTACTTTTAAGATTTTTTTAATTTAAAAAGCTTTGGTTAGTTTGAAATATCTCAGGATCTGTTTTTCCATGTTGTAGTATTTTTTTACTTTACAGTGTAACTATATCAAATGTGTAATAAAAGAATAAATAATATTTTTTTCCTGACAATAACACCAATTATTTAGTTTCAAGATAAGTATCATTAAGAACTTGTGTTATGGATACTAAAGAACGGATAAACATACTTAAATACTTTTTTTTTTGAAATTACATACTTAATATACATAGAAAAACCCCCAGCCCAGAACAAATATTCATGTTCATGCACACAAAGATTAGTCCTGTGTGGGAATCGAACCCACGACCTCTGGAGTGAAGTGTAGAATAGTAGTAGTAGTAATAAATCAAGAGAACAGTGCTTGAAAAATATATGGAATCTCCATACACGTGACAATAAACTAGAAGACGAGATAAAATGCTGTATGGCAATAAAATGAGAATTGTAAGCGTATGTTCGTCACATTGACGCTTTTACTACTAGTATTAACATTTTGTTCATTTAATTCTTGTTTTATAAATCTGTCTCTATATACAATTTCTCTGACTATTAGAAACCTACATTCATCGGCTGTAATACAGGCTGTATTGTTCATTGATTTACCTTGGTCAATGGCGACGATAGCACATCGGTGAGACTTATAGCCTGAAAACTCAAAAGGGATCACGGGTTCAAACCCTAGTGACGTTTCGAAGATATTTCTGTAAGTCTGACAACCGATATGGCGTGGTGGCGAGTATACCCCCTCTTCACTCCTAAGGTCGTGGGTTCGATTCCCACGCAGGACAAATCTTTGTGTGCATGAACATGGTCTGGGTGTTTTTCTATGTATATTTAGTATTAATTTACAAAAAAAAAGTATATGTGTATGTTTATCCGTTATTTAGTATCCATAACACAAGTTCTTAATGATACTTATCTTGGAACTAAATAATTGGTGTAATTGTCAGAAAAATAATTTATTATTTATATTATAATTATCCCTCGGCCCGTGCCTCGGAAAGCACGTTAGGCTGTTTTCCCGGCTGCCATGAACATCTATGGCATCTATGGAATTCAGAGAATTATGTTTTCCTCTTGGTAGCGGAGATCAGACGGCAGTCGCTCCATGAAATAACTAACATTCAGCTAAATCTGATTAGGCCAGTGAACAGACCCTGGGCCCTAAGCGGAAGTTCAGGGCAACTAGGATATGATCATAACAGAAAGTCGTTTTAGACATTCTGGCATCCACGCTGATAAAAAAAACAACAAAAATAATTAAATAGCTCAATTAATTTGTCATTTAAAACAATAGTGACTGTAGGTGAGTCGGAGTCATAAAAAATACATAACATTAAAAATCTGACGAAATCCACAATAACATTAGCAATTCAGAATGAGTAAAAATGTACACTGTATTAATACGTCACTAAGGACCATTTTAAATCTATTGGAATTTTGTCTTATTGTCTCCCTACCCATTAATGTCCCACTACCAGTAGTCATGTACGGCTTCTTTTACAAATTAATATGGAAGTTAAACTCACTGCTCAGCCGCGAGAATCCAGTATTAATCGTTATCATCATCAACAATTGTTTTCTATGTTACTTGATCTTATGACGCCTACCTCCATCGGCTTCCCGCCGCCCTGACCAAATCATCGCTCCATCGGTCCCAGTATTGATGACGAATACAGGAGAGGATCGTCCTGATGTTAAATTTTTTAAGCCATTTAATGACGCAGGCAATAACCGGGACCAACGTCTGAACTCGCCTGAATAAATACTCAAGCACTCGATATAAGTTTTATTTTTTAATGAGGGTATATTATGATTAAAATTTCATGATTTTAACATCTTCAATTTCAGAAATATATTGTAGTGTGTATGTAAGAATGCTTAGTCCAATAATCTTTTTTTCTAAGGATTGAAACGATGAAATATTCAAAAACATTATTTTCTCAGATTACTTCAATGAGTCAAAGCCACTTCTTCGTACCTACATCATAATCACAACACAATGTAAATGACCTTGCGCAGAACTAAACGTAAACAAACATTATATTGCGCAATATAGGTATTAAATGTATTTCCCTTGTTCCGCAATCAGATCAGGCATGTGATAAGCCGTTGAAGTGAAATTCTTTATAACAAATGTGTACCTAATATGTTTAGTTATGGTCAATCATGAAGCAGCGATAGCCCAGTGGCGAGAACCATAGACTTCATACTCAGAGGGTCTCGGGTTCAAACCCTGGTGGGACATCTATGAATTTTCGAAGTTATGTGCTTTGGATGAACATTTATTGAAGTCGTGATTAGGAAGTCAGTGCCTTCTAACAGACTGACAGCTGGTTTTTACCATAGAATGATGTACTCTTTTGGGTTGTGAAAGCGCGTTTACTGCGCTTCTTTGAGGAGGTCCTCACGGTTTTGTCCCGGGGGACCTTGGCCGCAGGCGGGGTGTCAGACGCTGCAATCCAGATACTGGCCCCCGCCTCTTTCTCAATAAGCGGTGGACGTCGTCGGAAGATTTTTAGTGGGTATTACTGCTGGCAGTCGCGTCTGCCGGTGGTAAGTTTCACACCCCCTTTTGGTCCCCCTTTGGTAGGTAGTAGTAGGCGTAAATGCATTTTGTTACCGACGTAAACCAAACAAAAAGATGTTCGTTCTACATTACTTATTCCCAATTTAGTCTGCCCTGGTGAGTTCAGCTCCTGTCACCCCGGTCGCGGTCAGAACTGAGGCGGACTTCCTCAGAGGCACGCAGTTGACGCGCCCCTCTTACCTCCTGGTGCGACCATGGCAAGAGGTCGACTATGGTATATCTATACAGTTGTGTGTATCAACTTTAATACTGAACACGAAGTCTATCTATCCAAATATTCATTTATGTATGTGGGACATCAACAACATCCTTACTTCCTCTCAACTGTGGCTTAGTTAGAATTGTGACACGCTCTCAGTTCAGTGACCTAGTAGAGCGTGAGATTCGATTACCGAATTTATGCAGAGTTTTCAGCGGTTCCTTGGACGAGTTGAGGGTCTAAGGCGGTAGGGCCTTTGCTGTCTAGCTGCGGGGGTTGCAACTAGTTAAGTAAGAGAAAGTCTAGTTAAGTAAAAGAAATATTAATAATATATAAATCATAGTAAATGAGAATAAGTAGTAATAAAGATACTAAATGATAAATAAGTTGTTCTCCCCCTAAACCCCTTGAGTCCTCAGTAAAGATGTGTACTGAGATCTCACACGGACTTCTTGAGAGAATTTCAAAAGTGATGTTGCACTGTTTTGTTTCAAATGCCAACACTCATGTACATTCACAGACACTTAACGGTTAATTATTACTATTATATGAATTAAATAAATAATAACAAGTATTTTCTCACAATTATACCAATTAGTGAGTCCCAAGATAAGTATCAAAAAGAACTTGTATTATAGATACTAAGTATCGACAAACATAGAAAATTACTATTTTTTGTAAATACATACCTAAGGTACTTCGAAAAATCCTTGTAAATAGAAGAGAAGACGTATGAGTATTTGAATAAACAAATATAATATGTATACTACATAAATTAGCTAATAGAAAACAAAACGTGAACTGCAACAATAACAGAAATTAATCTACAATTCATACATTTCCCAAGCGTGTTGAAAAACATTAAGTAGTTTTGTTATAAAAACGTTTTGTACATGAACACGTGACTTTATATATACAAATGTTACTTTTAATTGTTTACATTCATTAATAATAATCATATTATGTGTAACAATAAATTTTCACTTACGTTAAATGAGAAGTAAAGTAGGTAGACATTTTCAATATGCATCAGTTTTTATGACAAAAAGTTTCTGATAGCTGATATAAAATAACAATCCATGGTTTTTATTAATGTAAATAGATAGTTAAATCTTATTCTGATAGTTATTCTGGCTGAAGACCTTCCATGACCAATACTAGAGGGTTTTAGATACAGAGCAGGTCAAAAGTACCCTAAATCGACGGGCAAGAAGTTTAATGAGTGTGAATGAAGCTAAGAGTGTGTGCCAAGATTGTAGCGAGTGGAAGGATGTGATCTGTGCCTACCCTTACGGGAAAGAGGCGTGGCGAGGTGCATGTACGTATGTATTCTGATAAACTGCAGAACATTATGTACCATATGACATTCTTCATCATAATCATTGTCATAAATAGAAATTTCAATTAGTAATTTTTGTCATAATTTAATTGAGTAATTTGTAATTAATATTCAAAGCAAGTGATGGATTAAAAATATCTTTGTAACAATTCCCGAAATAGCTGAGAGAGTTTTAGCGTTGGTCGTGAAGACATCGTGGTTCTGGGGTTCGTGTTGAATTGTTTCTTGATTTTTCGGGAAATTATAGTTGCGCAGGAATTGTTACCAAGGTATTTTCAATCTATCACTTGCTTACAATGGATTTCCGCAAAGGAACGCCTGAACCAATAAATTGTTTAGAAATATTATAACTTTCTCTGGAAGTAAAATGTATAGTGACAATTAAAATTGGTGTATCTGTTTGTAATATCAAAATAACTACTTTTTACTAAATGCATATGTAAAGTGTTACACGGTATATATATAAAAAATATAAAAATACCTGTTTCATTGTATTGTAATTTCTTAATTTTAAACTTTAGTATGTCCACTGTTGGTATCTCTTTTAAATAAGTA
The DNA here is from genome assembly GCA_949126915.1 of Musotima nitidalis. NCBI lineage: Eukaryota > Metazoa > Arthropoda > Insecta > Lepidoptera > Crambidae > Musotima > Musotima nitidalis. Next base: position 8,694,565 of record OX421439.1, on the reverse strand, counting down.
AAATTGTATTTGTCTATTTTTTCCGGCTAATTCTGAAACGGCTAGACTGATTTTGACGGGACTGTCACTGGCAGATAGTTGATGTTATAATAAGTGAATAAGGCTACTTTTTGATACTCAAAATAAAAAAAATAACTATAGGTCTAGCACACGAAGTCGCAGGCTGCCGCTAGTTATAAATCACATTTTAGCCGAAAGACCCAGTTATAAGATAAAAATCATCATCTCAGCCCAATAACGTCCCACTATTGAGCACGAGCCTCCTCTCACATACCAAGGTGCGAGGGTATTGGGTCATACTCCACCACGCTGACCCAGTGCGGATTGGCGGAGACAGGTGTATGGCGTCCTGCTGTTAGAATTTTTTAAGCCGCCCATTTAGGCCTCTAACATGGCTTAACGACTATCACATTTAGTGATAACCGGGACCAACGGCTTAACGTGCCTTCCGAAGCACGGAAGCGCTCGATATCAAATGCCACACAAACGGTCACCCATCCAATGACTGACCTCTGTAAACTCTGCTTTACTTCGGTGATTGTTTCCGACCACCGAGCACCGTGGAGCTACGAGCGCTGTCTGTCCCTATATTTGCTTAGATTTTTAAAACTACGCAACGAATTTTGATGCGATTGTTTTTATGGATAGAGAGATTCAAGAGGAAGGTTAATATAAAAAGGAATATAATAAACTGAACCTCTAAAAAATACTTTTTTGATCATCAAAAATACTGATCTAGCATCTAATAGGGGATTAGGTGCTCCATCAGAATTTTTTGATGTACAAAAAGGTTAGGTTAGGTTGGTAATTTTTTTTTTTTTTATTCCCCCCCGACTGGTCTCCACCTTGTCGTGGTGGGGGGGGCTGAGTACCTCCCGGTAGGGCGCAGGAGGCGCCAGGGAAAAGGTAACACCCAGAGATTGGCGACTCTGGGTGCCCTTAGTACTGACTACCGGGGGGGAAACTAAGAGGGACCTGTGGAGGGCGCAGCGGGCGGGCCAGGAGGGCCCGTCAAGCAGCGCCAGGAGGGTCTCAGGCAGCGGGGGCAGGGGGGCCCTGCTGTCTAACCATGGACCCTTCGAGAAGTCGGCCACACACGCTATGGTCGCACAAGGAGGTAGGAGGGGCGCGTCCACTGCGTCTCTCTGAGGTGGTCCTCCCGGTTTTGGTCCGGGGGACGTTGGCCGCGGGCGGGGTGTCAGAGCTGCAACCCAGGTACTGGCACCCCGCCTCTTTCTCAACAAGCGGCGGGCGTCGTCGGAAGATTTTTAGTGGGTATTACTGCTGGCGGTCGTGTCTGCCGGTGGGGAGCCCCACACACCTCTCTCGGTCCCCCTTTGGCCGGGAGACAGTGCGTAAATGCATTTTGTTACCGACGTAAATCAAAAAAAAAAAAAGGTTGGTAATTTATTAATTTTGATGACACATTAAATATGAGCCATATAAAAATCACGCGGCCGAAGTAACAGGCAGCCGCAAGTTACTAACTAAAATGTAAAAATTCTGCCCTAAATCACAAATTTTAAACAACAAATACAAAATGAACCCCATGAAAATACTTCAAATAAACCCAACCCCAAGTACGAAGGGTAAAATTTTCTAGAAAACGCGAAACTTTTCCAAAGTTACCAACTGCCGCAACAACTTTTCGGTTCTTTTGTTTGCTACTTTACAAATCAAATTCTGTAGCTTTGTACATAAATTGAGCAACAAAAGCTACAACGTGAGCCGGTCACGAGGCTCCCGAAACACGTGACCGATTGTACTTGCCTTACTGGAGTAAGCGACTGCCTTTTATGTTATTTTTAATAAAAAATATTGAGCATGCCCAACCTAGAAACGGGCGAGCTCCTGGTGCTACGTAACGTCTACAGGCGCGTCTATAGGGCTGCCATTCAAAAGTTTTTCCACTAGAACCTACTTTACTTCTTTGTACTTCATCATCATCTCAGCCATACGACGTTCACTGCTGAATCCTCCCCTCCCTCCTCCTCCTCAAGGCCTCCCCAATAGATTTCCACATTGAGCTATACTGAGTCGGATGCATCCATCGGCTTCCCGCCGCCTTGACTAGATCATCGGTACATCGCGTGGGAGGCCGTTCTCTATTACGTTTGCCGGTTCGCGGTCGCCATTGGAGAACCTTAACGCTCTATCGGTCGTCGGTTCTTCAAGCTATGTGCCCAGCTCATTGCCACTTCAGCCTGCAAACTAGCCTCGCTATGTCGGTCACTCCAGTCCTATGGATTTCCTCATTTCTGATTCGATCGCGTAAGGATACTCCAAGGATAGCCCTTCTTATTTACAAACATAGAAATGAATCCTTGCGATTGTTTTGTTATTCAAGTTAAATAAAACCGTGCCCATTCCAGAAATGGGCGAGTTTAGGTTGCTACGTAACGTCTATAGACGAGGTTCCCATAGAGCTGCCTTTTTAAGGAGTTCTCTTACGAGAAACTTCTTTATTCCAAATAAATTTAAAAATTGCGTGCCCATCCCAGAAAATGGAGAGCTCAGGGTAATACGTAACGTCTATAGGCGGGGTATAGAGAGGCCATTAAGACTAGTTTTCATACCAGAATCTTCCTTACTCAAGTTCTTACATACATACGTAAGCCTCCTTGCGATTGTCTTTTGTTTCAAATAAAAAACAGTGCGACCATCCCAGTAACGGTCGATAGGGCGGGAAAGTGAAGCGTCATGCATGTCTGCAGTTTTGTTTTATTTTTTTAAATGTGTGATATTTCTAACATTAATGTGTAATAACGGTGGATTACTAACCGTTAAGTATTTGTGAACGTACATGAGTGTTGGTAAATAAAACAAAACATTCCCACATCACTTTTCAATGTCTCTTATGAAGTTCAAGTGAGCTCTCAATATAGTCCTACATCTTTACTGAGGACTTTACCATTTATCATCACTTATTCTCATTTACCTTGATTTATATGTTATTATAGAAGCCATTATTTAAAAGAAATAAAAAACGGTCGAAATATCTCTTGGACGCTTTTCTAAACTAGGACAAATCTTGACTGCTTGTCACTGATCGAATATGTATAGATCGTATTTTTCTGTGCTAGATTTAGTATTGGTACAGTCAGATTCATTTATTTAGTAACAACAAAATCGCCATAAAGGCACACGTCTCTATTTACAACAGCGTTAGGTCGTGTTTCGAGATATATGGCGCTTCGGCTACCAACTATTTCCACCAACCACCAACCAATATTCATACTCACGATATAATTTGACAATTTGAGTGTATAGCGATCCTATAAAGACCTAAGGAGCCCAAGTCACCTTCACCTGCAAGTGGTGCACCTGCCGATCAACGTACGAGGCTCTGGCGAATATAACAGTGCCCGGAAAGCGGCAATAGGCTCGCCACCTATTACGTGGGATCAACTACATTATTGGCGAAGTGTGGAAGTATTATGCCTCTGCCTACCCCTTCGGGGATACAGGCGTGAATGTATGTATGTATAATTTGGCAACCAGGTCCTATGAGTCATTAAGGACTGCTTGTGTGCCTGAAACGGTATGACTCATGGGAACTGTGGTTGTTTCTAGATAACAGTAGTCTATATCTAAGTTCTTTTCATGGATTGAAGTATCAGTTATTTTTTTATTTAACTATACATATACACAACCACTCCTGTTTTCCCAAAGGGGTAGACAGAGGCATAATATATTAGGTCGGGGAAAAAGTCTTTTCGCATAACGTAGGTATAAACTTATTATAAAATTTTTTTGACTGTGCTATTTGTGTCTGGCTGGTTTTGGTAACATTAAAAAGGTTCCATTATAAAGAAAAGAAAAAAATAAAAAAAAGTTGTTTCCCGCTATTTTTCATTTGTTTTTCTCTCCGTAAAAATGAGTGAATCTAATGAAGAAATTCGATACATTTAAAAATTTTATTATAAAAAAGGCAAAAATGCAACTCAAGCAGTGAAAAAAATTTGTGATGTTTATGGACCTGATGCAGTGTCAGTAAGAGTAGCACAAATTTGGTTCAAACGTTTTCAGTCCGGAAATTTTGATGTTAAAGATGCACCTCGCTCTGGTCGCCCTGTTACGAATAAAATGGACGCCATTTTTGAAAGAGTGGAGCAAGATCGGCATATTAGTAGTTACGATGTAGCTGAAGAACTGGGAATTGACCACAAAACAGTTTTGACCCATTTGAAGAAAGCTGGTTATACAAAAAAGCTCGATATTTGGGTGCCACACGAGCTCACTCAAAGAAACTTAATGAACCGTGTACTCATTTGCGATTCATTATTGAGACGTAATGAAACCGAGCCGTTTTTGGAGAGATTGATAACTGGCGATGAAAAGTGGATCACGTACGACAAGAACGTGCGAAAAAGGTCGTGGTCGAAAGTTGGCCAGGCTTCACAGACTGTGGCCAAACCTGGCCTAACACGAAATAAGGTGATGCTGTGTGTATGGTGGGATTGGAAGGGCATTGTTTATTATGAGCTTTTACCGCCCGGCAAAACCATCGATTCTGATCTTTACTGCCAGCAACTGATGAGATTAAAGGAAGCAGTCGAGAGAAAACGGCCGGAATTGATCAACAGGAAGGGTGTGGTCTTTCATCACGATAACGCTAGACCACACACATCTTTAGCCACTCAGCAAAAATTAAGAGAGTTCGACTGGGAGGTCCTAGTGCATCCACCATATAGCCCTGACCTTGCGCCTTCAGATTTTCACCTGTTTCGGTCTCTGCAGAGTTCTTTAGGTTCTGTAGGGTTGACCTCAAGAGAGGACTGCCAAAACTATTTGTCCCGTTTTTTTGATCAGAAGTCCCAAAGTTTCTACAGTAACGGGATAATGTCTCTGCCCACAAAATGGCAGAAAGTTATTCAACAAAACGGTACATATATATTGTAAATAAATGTAAATAAACTTTGAAAAAAATGTCTTGACTTTTCATACAAAAATACGAAAAGACTTTTTCCCCAACCTGTTATGTATTAAGTGGTGCACCTGCCAAACAACAGGCTCTGGCGAACATAAGGGGTCCCTGTAAGCGGAAATAGGCTCGCCACCTATTACGTGGGACTAACAATAACTGGAGAAATGTGGGCATATAATATGCCTCTGCCTATCCCTTCGGGGAAACAGGCGTGATATTATTAATATTAATCCTTTATTGCACATAAAAACATAATTACATAACAAAAATAGTATTTAAAAACTAAAGTACAAAGGTGGACTTATCTCTAGGAGAGATCTCTACCAGCCAACCCTAGCAGTTGTAAATTAGGTCAAGTACGGGATTAAATTTAGTAACAGATCAAAGTAAAAGAAAGGAAACTACAAAAATATATTAAATTAAAATTAAAAATATATTTATTATTATGTATGTATTAAATATCGCAATTATGCAAAGCCACAAGTAACTGATAATTATAATCTAAGATATGAAAATTGCACAATAATTATAATTTGATGGCGGTGTATCCAAAATAACTAAACCTCGAAATTCAGCGACGCAACGGTGACAAATAAATTACATTATCAAAAATAATCTTTTATTAGTCATGGATTTTTTGCGTATCTGTCATTCATGTTCATTACACTATCGGATGATCTGCTAGGTGAAGCACCTTTTTATTTTTTATTTTTAAATGTATTTGAAATGAGCTTCCTGGCGAGGTTTTCCCTAAAGATTACAGCAAAGGCCTTTCAAAATGGGCGTGAAACGATTATTAATTGGTCGGCAACGCGCTAGCAATGTCCCTGGGGTTGCAAGTGACCACGATGCTACGATACGATACGCGGGCTGACCACCTCCCACCAGGGGGCCTACCGCCGAATTCGATGGATTACCGGTAATCCATCTAGATCAAACTTTGTTTTGCGTTCATTAATCCGTACCGGGGAATCTGCCGACAGCCACCTCTCATTCATGACCTTCAGTCCGTGACAGACCAATAGGTAAATGGAGAACGCCATTTTGTTTCGATTTCCATGAGTTCGGCGGTACGACAGAATCAATTCGAAATCCATTTTGCCTTATAATCGATTGCCATCGAACTCGGCGGTAGGCCCCCAGATGGGCCGTATGCTTGAATGCCCTCTTGTGGTATAAAAAAAAACACTTCAGCCCATAAACGTATCGTCGTTGTCAAACCAAAATCTGGCTATGTGCAAAAAGTATACTATCAAGATATTAGGTAAAAGAGTTTCCTGAAAATGTATCGTGGTCAAATATACATATTGCCACATAGCAAATTTTGGTTTGACAACAACAGTACAGCAGCTGGACTGTCAGTGATGAGACTAATGGACTGCAGTTCCTGTACTTTGAATTTTGAATTGAATCTTCGCACCTACAATGTGTGCGATTCTACAATAAAATCCCAAGCAATATACAGCAATTGAGCCTAAATAAACTTAAATTAACTATAAAACACAAGCTGTCTTCAAAGGGATACTATTCTATCAAAGACTATATGGTAGATAAAAATGCTTGGGATTAAACTGCCGTTTCATACAGGCTATTCTAATATGAATGACTTAAAACATGAATATTGTTAATGTTATATTATATTGCATTGTATAGCTTCACAGACAAATGAAGATTGTATTTCAAGTACCAAACCAATGGATATATTTAAAAGAGCACATAGCCTGTGAGTTTCTTGCCAGTTCTTCTTACAGAGCGGTGGCTCGGAACTGGCACTTAGATTCACTTACACTTAATTATTTTTTGTTTTCAAATTGTTTTGTTGCATGTAAGTGAATCTAAGCTTCGTGATTTAGTGTAATAATATTTCGATTGTTTTTTTCCATTTTTAATTGTGAGTTTTTCAAGTACTATGTATAATAGTTTATGAAATAAATATTTTTTTACTTTATTTTACTACTTTCCGAAGTTATGTGCGTAATTATCGCTAGCTCCGTGCCTAGCTTGCTAAGCCGTTGGTCATGAACATTTACGGCGATCGTTATTAGAAAGTCAATGACTTCTAATATCCTGATAGCTGGCAAATCTTGACAAATTCTGACAAAGAACCCATTTGCTTTTATTTCTTTATTATGGTACCGCTCATATCTCTTTCATTGATGTTACAAAAATATGTCCAACTTCCATTTTGTGTGTGAATATTTGACGAATCTAAATGATCATGTTGATCTTAAAGACAATAAAGTATTTTTTTTAACCATAGAATCATGTTTCCCTCTAGGTTGCGAAGGTCAGACGGCAGTCCCTCCGTGTAATAACTGAAATTCAGCCACAACTTAGTTAGACCAGTGATCGGACCCTGGGTCCTTAGCGTATGTCTAGACCACAATGCTAGAATCATAAACATTTTTAATATAGGTATTTATACAGGGTGTTTGGTGCATCGTTCGCCAAATTGGAATGGTGGATTGGGGAGGTCTTCATCTATCATTCCAGGCATCAGCATTCAGGAGTGAGATAATAAGAGGTAAGAGAACTCATAATTATCTCAGTCACTATTTTGTTGTATTTTTTCTTACAAAAGGTGTATATCCTTTTTTTTTTTTTTTTTTTTTTTTATTTACGTCGGTAACAAAATGCATTTACGCACTGTCTCCCGGCCAAAGGGGGACCGAGAGAGGTGTGTGGGGCTCACCACCGGCAGACACGACCGCCAGCAGTAATACCCACTAAAAATCTTCCGACGACGCCCGCCGCTTGTTGAGAAAGAGGCGGGGTGCCAGTACCTGGGTTGCAGCTCTGACACCCCGCCCGCGGCCAACGTCCCCCGGACCAAAACCGGGAGGACCTCCTCAGAGAGACGCTGTGGACGCGCCCCTCCTACCTCCTTGTGCGACCATAGCGTGTGTGGCCGACTTCTCGAAGGGTCCATGGTTAGACAGCAGGGCCCCCCTGCCCCCGCTGCCTAAGACCCTCCTGGCGCTGCTTGACGGGCCCTCCTGGCCCACCCGCTGCGCCCTCCACAGGTCCCTCTTAGTTTCCCCCCCGGTAGTCAGTACTAAGGGCACCCAGAGTCGCCAATCTCTGGGTGTTACCTTTTCCCTGGCGCCTCCTGCGCCCTACCGGGAGGTACTCAGCCCCCCCACCATGACAAGGTGGAGACCAGTCGGGGGGGAAAAGGTGTATATCCTATTAAGACCCAAGGAGCCCAAGCCAACCTCACCTGCAAGTTGTGCACCTGCCGATCAACGGACAAGGCTCTGGCGAACATTAAAGGTAAGCGGCAATAGGCTCGCTACCCATTACGTGGGACTAGTAGGACGAAATATTTTGAGATTTTGAGAAAATATATGTCTTTAACCGTAAATATATTATTAGCGAAATTAGCATATAATATGCATCTTCCAGTCTGCCTACCCTTAGAGGAAACAGGTGTGATTGTATGAAAGCCACTTCTATATTTCAAAATTATTTATTTTAATTTAAAAATAAATAAATAACAGAAGCAAAGTGTACTGCATAGATTGTGCATTAGACAGGCAGTTACGTAAGGGACCTTGGCAGTGGTTACGCAATGGTCACGTGTCGCCGAGCACGTGTCGGGCGCACGAGACTGTCTTCGTTTACTTGTTTATGTGTCTTCATTGTATTTCACTTAGGTTACACTGTTGGACACAGTTTATATGTTTTTATGTGTCCTGGATTCGGTCAGATGAATAGGTTTATTTTCAGCAGGAAAAATGTTTATTCGGATATCATTGACCTGACGATGAGTTCAAAGAATACTTATTGACATAAACCTTTTTTTTAAAGTTTTATATATTTTTTTTTTAACTGAAATTGATTATTAAGTACTTACCATCATATGCATGATATACTTATGTGTGTCCCTAAAATGGGTCACAAAATGAGACTCAAATCGGAATTTTATCATACGGAATATTTTGTGACTTTTTTATAGATAATATTTTATTTTGTCTATATCAACATATTGTTACGTCTCAGAGACCACATCCTTCCACTTGCAACAACCCTGGCACACACTCTTAGCTTCGTTCACGCTGATAGACCTCTTCATATGGCCCAACTGAAAACCAGCGCTGGGAAATTTTTCTAGCAAATGCTGAGAAGGGTCATTTTGGTTCAACATACAATTTTTTTTTTATTATAGTAATTAGTTTGTGTTCACAAATTTTATGATGCACCAATAAATGATTATTATTATTATACACATCATTAGGTAATATAGGTTGACCAGCTCTTTCTCTAAAACCTTCTAGATTTGGTCATGGAAGGTCTTCCGCAAACTTTTTTTTGAACGCACAAAATTGTGTTCCTTTGGTCTCTGGTGGTTTACTACCTTAATACCTCTCAACTTTGTAAGGTTTATATTAGGTCTTCTGCTGAAAACAACACCTTTAAGTAGACCTCCTAGATTTAGATGTCATTCACAAATACTTCAAAGTCAAAATAATTAATTCAAGTTTGGCTCAATAGAGCTCTCAAAGGCAAAACTTAAAAACTAGCGCAAGTGCTTTCAGAAATGCTATGGGAAAAATCAAACTTGAATTTAATATCTTACTCAATATCTTAAATTTTACACTGTATGGGAATCGAATCTCGACCTTGAAACCAAATTCCGCGACATATGATTCATAATTCCTCATCAACATTATTTATGTTATAGGTAGTTAAGCTAAGTTAATTTGGTATTTTATATTTATTATTTACATTATTGCCTTAGGATTAAGTTTCTGTAATAATAATGTAAGTAGGATTTAAATAAATAAATAAATATATACTCTGCTGGTAGAGATCTCTTCTAGAGATAAGCCCACCTTTGTACATGTTATTTTAAAAACCTCATGTAATACTTAAAATAATTTTTGTGCATTAAAGGATTATTATTACATTATTTGACAACCGATATGGCGTAGAGGTCAGTATAACTGAAATCCGCTCCTGAGGTCGTAGGTTCGATTCCCACACAGGACAACTCTTTGTTGAATGAACATGACAATTTGTTCTGGTCTGGTGTTTTCTATATATATAATACAATACAAATTGGTGTAATTGTTAGAAATTATTTATTCATTCAATGATGGTATGATTATACCTAACTTTCAAAAATTTCTTTTATATTAGTAAGACTACTATGATAAGATACCTTATCACAAACACAGGAAAACAATTCGTGAACCAATGTTGACTTTGGTAATCTCCCCTAATCAATATCTATCACATCCTGTACACAACAACAAAACGGAAAATGTTATGAAATTACTGTTATTTTTTTTCTCCTTATTTGGAATAGCAAACAATTACATAGTACAATGTTTTACAAAATGATATTGATTTATGAAATAATAAGGTAAATATGTAGACAAACACACTATCAACATATTAACAATTTTGAACTTAACTTAAACTTTCAGACGCGCTTATACGCTACGCAACAATAGCTGATCAACAAAAGTACAAGATTTGACACAGAATTCAGCAACAGCGTTATTATATTTACATTACAGTTTATAATTGAATGAACATTTAGACACCTGCCTGTGCCAGCGACTGTTTATCTAATAATATACATGTGCTGTACTACCTTCGATAAACAATACAACTGTTGATCGAAGTGTACTACGAAGCATATTGTAGGGCGTATAGGGTTTCTACCAAGACCTTAGGAACCCAAGTCAACCTCACCTGTGCAAGTGACGCACTTGTCTATCAACGGACGAGGCTCTAGCGAACATATAAGTTCCCGGTAAGCGGCAATAGGTTCGCCACCTATTACGTGAGACCAACAATACAATTGGCGAAATGTGGGCGTATAATATGCCTCTGTCTACCCCTTCGGGGAAACAGGCGTGATTGTATGTATATAACAACTTGTGTTATGGATACAACACAACGGCGAAACATATTTAAATCCTTCTTGTTTTTTCGTAAACACATAATTAATATGCATAGAAACACCCAGACCAGAACAAATATTTATGTTTTCAAATGCGAAATTCGATGTTTGCTAAACCAAACAAAACTCATATAAACCAATGACTATCATAATGTATTATGTATTTAAATTCTCGTTAACTATTTGATCAATTTCCGGATCTGACATAACACTAAAAATAATAATTAAATCACTACGAACACCATATCGTTGATTCATACATTTTACAAAGATATCTTCCGTTTTCCTGTAATTCCTATGACTCAATCACGTTGGCGCCAAAATCGTATATCGTTACGCGCCATTTCTACAAGTATTGAAATGAATAAATGTTAATATATTTCTGACTATTACACCAATCATTTAGTTCCAAGATAAGTGTCATTAGGAACTTGTGTTATGGATATCAAGTAACGGATACACATACATAAATACTTTATTTTTTTTAAATACATACTTAACATACATAAGGAAACACCTAGACCATAACAAATATTCATGTTTGTTCCCACAAAGATTTGTCCTGAGTGGGTATCGAACTTACCACCTCAGAAGCTGTATACTCGCCTCCACACCATATCGTCGGTCGGTCGTCAAATTCCACTTTTCATTTAATTATTTTTTGTTAATTTATAGTTTAATTTAAATACATACCTACATACATACAATCACGCCTTATTCCCCGAAGGGGTAGGCAGAGGCATATTATACGCCCACATTTCGCCAATTACATTGTTGGTCCTACGTAATAGGTGGCGAGCCTATTGCCGCTTGCCGGACACTGTTATGTTCGCCAGAGCCTCGTCCCTTGATCGGTAGGTGCGCCACTTGCAGATGAGGTTGGCTTGGGCTTCTTAGGTAAGATCCCTATACACCCAGTTTATTTAACTATTTTTTGTTAATTCAGTGTAATTTGATCATCACCATATTCTAGCATTATCCTGGTTGCCATAGACTTAAGCTTAGGTTCCAGGGTCTGTTCACTGATTTACCCAGATTTAGCTGAATTTCAGTTGTTACATGGAGTGACTGCCGTCTGACCTCCGCAACCCAGAGGGAAACATCATTCTATAGTTAAACCAGCTGTCAGAATGTTGAAAGGCACTGATTTCCTTATGACTGTTACCATACATGTTCATGACAGCCAGAACCTACGGCTTAGCGTGTTTTCCGACGCACGGAGCAAGTAAATAATTACGCACATGCCTTCAAAAAGTGTCTTTTAAGTAGTGAGACGTTTGTAGACTTTATAATATCAGCCTTATAAAGTCCACTGCTGAAAATATCGGATGCTGAACATTAGACGCCCCAATAGATTACATTCTATCATTCTATTCTATCTATATTAAGGGATATTTCCCCATAATCAGCAGGCTGGGCAGGCGGGTTTGTGATCACAGTTGCAGCTAGTACGTAGGATGACGCTGCTGCCCATCATCCGGTAGGATTTCTCTTCGTCGACTCTTACGACTCCTCGTGAGATGAAAGGGGGAGGCACTATTCTAGGCCGATACCTCATGGCTACTAGAATTGTGATGATAATAATACATCACATATCATTATTATTTTTACTCATGTGTTTTCTGTTCATCCTAAGGTGGCCTGGAAGAAATTGCTGTTAGCAATAAGACAACTCATCGTACCGTATATTTGTTTATGTGATTTGATAACTTTTTTTATATTTAGTATACAATAAAGTGTTCATAAAATGAATATTTATTCATTCTTTCGTTCATTCATTCATTCATTCATTTAGTGTACGATAAAGTGTTCATAAAATGAATATTCATTCATTCATTCACATTTCCCCGTGGCAGTTAAGAATCCAAAGTCTCATACTTAATTATAAACTTGAAATTAAACACATTTACTTCTCAGACGTAACACCTGTCCAAGCGTAACAAAACAGAGATGTATTGTTTGTTGTATATGATGATATACATGCAACCTTGAACGTTATGAAGAAGCTCATTCAGTCACGTGGAATAGTCAAGAGTTACGTAACACGACGAATTAAATTTTCAACAATAACATAACATTTTACCTACATGTACGTTATTGGATATAATAACAATGCTTGAGACTTAGGTTATTAGGGGCCGTTTTGACCAAACTAACTAATTCTAAATGAACTCATCTCTCTTAAACTTAATAACAGAAAGACTCGATTGATTTTACTGTTCTTTAAATTAATTCACATGAATTACTTTTTATTTTTTGTGTTCAGTTAGGAATAATAGATATTAACTTATGTAAATAAATTTTCTTTTTAACAAGAGAAACAAGAAACAGTAGTCTAGAAGAAGTTTATTACATGAATTTCAAATTCCGTTTAAAAATTCTTTGTTAATAAATAAATGTTACAATTGAAAACACCATATCTTTGTTTTGTTTCAGATGTTTTGTTGATATCTTATTTAAATATATAAGATCAAAAATACATTACTATGTACTGTGTTGTCTTAAATAAAATAAAAAATTAAAAACCTACCCCTATTTTCCTATGTATATTAGGTATGTATTTGCAAAAAAAAAGTATTTAAGTATGTTTATCCGTTGTTTAGTATCCATAACACAGGTTCTTAATGTTACTTATCTCGGAACTAAATAATTGGTGTAATTGTCAGAAAATATTTATTTATTTATTTTATTAGTTAGTAAACTTTGGTCGAATCGGCCCTAAAACGAACATAGTTAAGTACGTGCGAGTGAAAAACATCACGTGTGGTCTGGTCGTTGAAATGCGAGAGGTTCACGGCCAAGGCGATCGTGTGTCACATAGAGTACAAACTGGGAATTCATTACCAACAAAATACATGCCTTTTCGGCATAATATGCCTGCCAGCTTGCACTATAGCATATTTAAAAAACCACAGAGCTTTATCAAATTTCGAAGGTTCCGTGCTCAAACCCGATAAGTGACAAAATTTGCGTTTTTGGGCTTAAAGCAGTACTTAAAAGAATTTATCGGTTAATTAAAAAAATTAAACTTAAAAGGTTTACTTATTGGATTATGAAGTCCTCAGTTTTCAGTCTTCTCTTCTGAAATCGACTTATTTGATAATATCACAAGAAAAAGCGGCAGAAATTATGTATCTGATGTTGTCACTTATCGGGTTTGAGCACGGAACCCTCGATTTAAGTTCCACGGCCGTTACGAACCTTTACCGTATAGTATACAAACTGGGAACTAATTGGATAGAAAATATATGCCTCTTGGCATAATATACAGCTTGAACTGTACTGAATGATTTAAGCCTATAGAAACAAAACCATTTTTCAAGAAGTTAAGTTTAACGGCTAATACGAACGTTCGCCGTGTCACATAGTATACAAAATGGTGATTAAATGCAAACAATATATGCCTATAAATTTTGTTAAATTTCATAAAATCTATAATTAGAGAGTTTTTTAAAAAGGTAAGTCACATATTAGGTCGGGGAAAAAGTCTTTTCGCATAACGTAGGTATAAACTTATTATAAAAATTTTTTGACTGTACTATTTGTGTCTGGCTGGTTTTGGTAACATTAAAAAGGTTCCATTATAAAGAAAAGAAAAAAATAAAAAAAAGTTGTTTCCCGCTATTTTCATTTGTTTTTCTCTCCGTAAAAATGAGTGAATCTAATGAAGAAATTCGATACATTTTAAAATTTTATTATAAAAAAGGCAAAAATGCAACTCAAGCAGCGAAAAAAATTTGTGATGTTTATGGACCTGATGCAGTGTCAGTAAGAGTAGCACAAATTTGGTTCAAACGTTTTCAGTCCGGAAATTTTGATGTTAAAGATGCACCTCGCTCTGGTCGCCCTGTTACGAATAAAATGGACGCCATTTTTGAAAGAGTGGAGCAAGATCGGCATATTAGTAGTTACGATGTAGCTGAAGAACTGGGAATTGACCACAAAACAGTTTTGACCCATTTGAAGAAAGCTGGTTATACAAAAAAGCTCGATATTTGGGTGCCACACGAGCTCACTCAAAGAAACTTAATGAACCGTGTACTCATTTGCGATTCATTATTGAGACGTAATGAAACCGACCCGTTTTTGAAGAGATTGATAACTGGCGATGAAAAGTGGATCACGTACGACAAGAACGTGCGAAAAAGGTCGTGGTCGAAAGTTGGCCAGGCTTCACAGACTGTGGCCAAACCTGGCCTAACACGAAATAAGGTGATGCTGTGTGTATGGTGGGATTGGAAGGGCATTGTTTATTATGAGCTTTTACCGCCCGGCAAAACCATCGATTCTGATCTTTACTGCCAGCAACTGATGAGATTAAAGGAAGCAGTCGAGAGAAAACGGCCGGAATTGATCAACAGGAAGGGTGTGGTCTTTCATCACGATAACGCTAGACCACACACATCTTTAGCCACTCAGCAAAAATTAAGAGAGTTCGACTGGGAGGTCCTAGTGCATTCACCATATAGCCCTGACCTTGCGCCTTCAGATTTTCACCTGTTTCGGTCTCTGCAGAATTCTTTAGGTTCTGTAAGGTTGACCTCAAGAGAGGACTGCCAAAACTATTTGTCCCGTTTTTTTGATCAGAAGTCCCAAAGTTTGTACAGTAACGGGATAATGTCTCTGCCCACAAAATGGCAGAAAGTTATTCAACAAAACGGTACATATATATTGTAAATAAATGTAAATAAACTTTGAAAAAAATGTCTTGACTTTTCATACAAAAATACGAAAAGACTTTTTCCCCAACCTATTACTATACAAAACGGTTGAACGAAAAAATATATGCGTAACTTCAATATGCTTCGATCAACATTTTTTAACGTTTTCGGTTAGTGGCTCAAAGTATATATATATAAATAAATAAATATTCTCTTACAATCACACCAATTATTTAGTTCCAAGATAAGTATCATGAAGAACTTGTGTTTTGGATACTAACAAACGGATAAACATACTTAAATACTTTTTTTTTGTAAATACATACTTAATATACATAGAAAACACCCAGACCAGAACAAATATTCATAATATTCATGCTCACAAAGATTTGTCCTGTGTGGGAATCGAACCCACGACCTCTGGAGTGAAGTGCAGGTATGCTGACCTCCATGCCATATCCATAACACAAGTTCTTAGTGATACTTATCTTGGAACTAAATAATTGGTGTGATTGTATGAGAATATTTATTTATTTATTTTATTTATCAGCCCATAGTCCACTGCACACAGGCCTCCCATAGACCTCCAATGTTATCAAGTGTTATTTCAATTACTAGTTCTCGTTGCGGATTGTTTGAAAGAGTTACTGCGGCCTCGGGACTCAAGCATGGTTAGTTTTTTTTCAGTAAAAGTCTGAGACGTAATTCCGCTTAACCCATAGCGGAAGACGATTAATGAGTAGAATCTCTCTCAGCTTGGTTATGTGAGTGGAGGCCTGTGCTCGGTAGACCACGACCAATTCCTATAATAATATTATATATTATTATATATTTGACGACCGATATGGCGTGGAGGTCAGTATACCTACACTTCACTCCAGAGGTCGTGGGTTCGATTCCCACACAGGACAAATCTTTGTGTGCATGAACATGAATATTTGTTCTGGTCTGGGTGTTTTCCTATGTATATTAAGTATATATTTACAAAAAAAAAGTATTTAAGTATGTTTATCCGTTATTTAGTATCCATAACACAAGTTCTTAATGATACTTATCTTGGAACTAAATAGTTGGTGTAATTGTCAGAAAATATTTATTTATATTTATTTATTTATATATATTAATATTCATTAATTATTTTTCATACGAAAAAAAATCTCGACACTCATTAATTTATCATTCGTATCATAGTGACGCGTGTTTATATGAAAGAATAATTATATTATGTGACGCAATACCAGTTTCTAGCCTAGCTTCTAAGGATAGTCATATTCTTTAATTATTTTCTTATTACATGTAAGAGTATCTTGTGTCTTCAATTCCTAAGAATTTCTATGACGTCTACAAAATCGATAAGTGTACACAAATTAATACATCATTTAATATAGGCTTCGGAAAGGGAATCCCCTAAGAACTTAGTCATAATTTAATTGATTATTAAATTCCAATGACGAGTGGTCCAAGGATCATTTATGTGTTGTTTTGGTAAATTATTATTAAACTTAAATTAAAAATCTTTATAGCCACTGGTGTGTTATTTTAATGTTTGATGTCTCAGGACTGGGTCAAGTTTTTTTTTCTTTAAGAAAACTATGGTGTTGGACAGCCAATCATAGTTGGACAGCTTTATTTTTTTTTACTTAAAATAATGGCTTCGTGCGTTTAGCACATTTAGCCAGTGTCAAGTAAGAGATATATTAATAATATATAAATCATAGTAAATGAGAATGAGTGGTGATAATGATGATAAATGGTAAATGAGATGCCCTAAACCCATTGAGTCCTCAGTAAAGATGTGGGGCTATACTGAGATCTCACATGGACTTCTTGAGAGAATTTGAAAAGTGATGTTGCACTGTTTTGTTTCATTTACCATCACTCATGTACGTTCACAAACACTTAACGGTTAATAATCCAGCGTTATTACACATTAATGTTCAAAATATCACAAATTTTAGAAAATAAAACAAAACTGCAGACATGACGTTTTACTTTCCCGCCAAGAAGTCCGTTGGGCAGCTTATTAGAGTAGGCTGTCGCGGCTGTTCAAAACCAAAACCTAGCCAAAGAACTATTCTAAAAATCGTTTTTTACTGCTGTAGCTTGACCTCGTTGTACCGTGGACCGTTGTAATAGATTGATCTTTGCGTATATAAAATGGAATTGTACAGAGCCTCAATTGGCTGAGATTATCGTATCCTGCAAGGGAATTATGTGCCACTTCTTCATGACTGAAGCCTGTGACTAGGTCTTTCAAAGCCTTGCCTCATGACTCGTTTGACGGTACAGCGCTAGTGGTCACACTATAATTTTAGAAAACGTGTTTAAATAAGTGTCCACATCTACCCCTTGGGGTAACATAGTATGTATGTATGCATGAGAATCGAACCCGCGACCTCAGGAGCGTAGTGCAGGTATACTTGCATCTACGCCATATGTCAATATTACGTCTTGAATAAAGTGCTTAAAGGCGCATCCACTTTGTCATAATTGTTATTGCTACTCATTTTTAGTTTACACCACTCATCAATACAAGTCTACAATAAAATAGTACTAGAATGACCAACATAATATTACATAGTAGAACAAACGCATTCCTGAGAGAGGTATTTGCAAACAAATTAAACAATAACTGTTTGGTTATCTCTCCTTGTCTGTTCACCTATAGCTATTGACCTAACAAACAATATTGTAGCTCTGTTCTAGGTAGGGTTGGAAAAAAATCTAGTAACTTTATCAATGGACGCCTTTCGTGCTTTGCGGTACTAGATCTTTGGAAACACTTCAATTCCATTCAAATAATTTTATACATCAATAAAAATTGTGTTCATAATATATGAAAGATAATTTTAGATAATTATAAATTCAGATCACTTCCATTACAAGAAAATAAAACAAGTCACAATGTCAATCAGACCGTGTGTATCTTACATGACACTAAGGGTCAAATCTTATTTTCTTGTTTAATAAAAACATCCTCTCCAGTCCTCTTAGTATGATTCTCTATTAAAAAAAACATTATATTTTTTTTGATTTAAAAATTATATAGAAATTTTGTAAGGTATAGTATTGAACGCCACGATGCATAGTTACATAATTAGCCTTTAAAACATAATGGGCCTTTGTGGTGAAGTATGTGGAAGGCCTTGCTCAGTAGTTGGACATTATTGGGCTGTGATGATGATGATGACACGTTAGCAGGCTACGATGATGAGTATAGTCCAAGACAAATAATGAATTAATTCAACGTTGACAACCCTATGGATATAATACAATAGTTGCATTGTTACCAATACTACAGGGCTTGAGCTCTATTGTGTAAGCCCTAAAGGTTACCCAAAGACTGTAACACTAGGTTAACTTCTTGGCGGGAATGTGAAACGTCATGTCTGCAGTTTTTTTTATTTAAAAAAATTGTGATATTTCGAACATTAATGTGTAATAACGGTGAATTATTTACCGTTAACTGTTGGTGAGTATTGGTGAATGACACAAAACAGTGCAACATCACTTTTCAAATTCTCTCAAGAAGTCCATGTGAGATCTCAGTACAGTCCCACATCTTTACTGAGGACTCAATGGGTATAGGGCATCTCATTTACCATTTATCATCATTATCACCACTCATTCTCATTTACTATGATTTATATATTATTAATATATCTCTTACTTGACACTGGCTAAATGTGCTAAACGCACGAAGCCATTATTTAAAGAAAAAAAAGCTGTCCAACTATAATTGGGTGTCCAACACCACAATGTCCTTACTCAATAGGTTTAGGGGGAGGGCATCTGATTTACCATTTATCATATTTATCACCACTCATTTACTATGATTTATATATTATTAATATATAAATCATAGTATAGTAATATAACTTGACATTAGATGTGCTAAACAAACGAAGCCATTATTTACCAGAAAAAAAAAACTAGGTTAAATTTAAAAATTATATTTTTCATACTACCGCTTTAATCAGACTACCGTCCTCCGTATTCAGTTATAGAAAGAAGTTTTAAAAAGGATTTATAATTTATTATCATTATTTCAGTCATATAAAGACCACTGTTAAGTGTTGACCCCCCCAAGAGTCTATTATATTGGGGATATTTGCCCACAATCAACACTCTGAGCAGGCGGGTTGGCGATAGCAGTTCAAGCCAATACGCAGGATTACGCTGCTGCCTATTATCCACAAGGATTTCTTCTCGTCTACTCTGACGACTCCCCGTGAGATGAGAGGGGGTGGCACTATTGGCCTCTACCATATAAGTTAAATTAGCTCAGCATATACGCACTGTGCCATGACGTTCGTATTCTGCGGGTACCATTTACTTACACATTTAATATCACGCCTGTTTCCCATAAGGGGTAGGCAGAGGTATATGTTTAATATGCCACACATTTCGCTAGTTATATTGTTGGTCCCAATTTATAGGTGGCGAGCCTTTTGCCGCTTATCGGGAATGTTTTTATTCGCCAGAGCCTCATTCGTGGCAGGCGCACCACTTGCAGTGCAGTTGAGGTTGGCTTGGGCTCCTAAAATGTCTGTTCCTACCAACCTTCAAAGTAAGAGTAAGCAAATGGTGTATAATGGTCCTCCTCTATACACCATATACTTACTCCTTGCATATTCTACAAGAGTATCTAGAAAATTATATAGATCTGATGAATACTTATTTTGAATTAAAATGACACAAGTTTTTTTTTGTTATGGTAACACTCACTTACATCCTTGCTACGACTTTTCTGGACTACATGCTACGGCGTAGCAAATTCCCCTCTAAAAGAGAGAATCTATGTTTTTCAATACATACATTTATGCTTGTTTTCCCGAAGGGGTAGGCAGAGGCATATTATACGCCCACACTTCGCTTATCATATAGCTGGTCTAACAACTACCCTGAACTATGCAACATTACGTAAATATCTTTTTTATTTAACAAGATACTACGAAAAAAATAAAATAATTTAGCATGACGACCGATATGGCGTTGAGGTCAGTATACCTTTCACACTTCACTCCAGAGGCCGTGGGTTCAATTCCCACACAGGACAAATCTTTGTGTGCAGGGACATGAATATTTGTTCTGGTCTGGGTGTTTTTCTATGTATATTAAGTATGTATTTACAAAATAAAAATACATTTAAGTATATGTTTATCCGTTGTTTAGTATCCATAACACAAGTTCTTAATCTTGGAACTAAATAATTGGTGTAATTGTCTAAAAATATTTATTTATTATTTATTTATTTCTTTAAAAATAGCAAACTAACTAAACCACCTCTGACCAAAATATTTTGCAAAAACCACAAGTCGTACACGTATTATTGTAATACGACCTTCGCAATTTCGCATTATAATACGCTAACGTGTATTATGTAACGTCAGCAGAAAAACCAGTGTACCAAAATAAATTTAAACTATTCCGTATTACGTAAGCCAGTCTGTGTTAGTCACGTCACGTGTGGTCGATAGTCTGATAGTAATTAACAGATCACGTGTTTTAATTAACATGCCAAATAATCATATGGAACTGTACATTTAGTGAAGGAAATATTGAAGAAATTTCTTTAATAAGAAAAAATTGTACGTCTGTACTTTGAAAGAAAGAAATTAATTTATTTATTTATTCTGTGACACATTGGTTTACAAAAATACAAAAATAAAAATTAATATACACAATTACACATGTGGCACTGAAAAGGCTTATACTCAGCATATGCCGAGAGGTCACTATGGCCCCGCGGCGCTGGTCTTCCGTACAAGCCTATAAATACTACGTGAGTAGGACAAACTTAAAACTATGCACACCAAAGTTAAACATTTCAATATATAAAATTTTGCATACATAAAACGACAAAACACCACTTAAACGTACAATTTGTTAAAAACTTTGTGCACAATAATAATATTGCTTCCTTTTATATGTACCTACTGTGTTGAATACTAATGCCTAATAGAAATTTTAGGCATACTATATGTAAACTGTGTAAAAATTGTTTACTGATTTGAATACTGTTTTTTGTTTATGTTTATGTGTCTTATGTCTAAATAAAATTTTATTTCATTTCATTTCATTTCAAATTAACCCTTAAACAGACACAGTAAGTTGAAACTGTCATTGAGTTTCTACCTTAACTTAACTATATAAGGTTAAATTTGAAGTGATCCTATATGGACCACAGCCTTGTCAAGGGTTGAAGAAGAACTGGTGTTATAGTTCTATATTTCCTTCATACATGGGGGGAAACTTGGAGGGGGGAACATAAACTTCAGAGGTAGGAGTGTTCGACCCTAAGCTTAAGTCTCGATATAAAGTTGAATGACAATCAATTGTCTTCCAAGATATTCTTATTTTGGAATACAAGCAATTTTAAATGGCATATGGGATTTCTGGGCGGGAAAGTGAAGCGTCATAATTGTAGTCTTGTTTTATTTTCTAAAATTTGTGATATTTCGAACATAAATGTGTAACAACGGTGGATTATTAACCGTTAAGTGTTTGTGAACGTACATGAGTGTTGGTAAATTAAACAAAACAGTGCAACACAAATTTTTAAATTCTCTCAAGAAGTCCATGTGAGATCTCAATATAGTCCCACATCTTTACTGAGGACTCAAGGAGTTTAGAGGAGGGCATCTCATTTACCATTTATCGTCTTTATCACCTCTTCACTCATTCTCATTTACTATAATTTATATGTAATTATTATATTTATTTATTTAAACTTAATTGCTCAAATTAAAATAAAAATGTACAAAAGGCGAACTTAATGCTGCAAAGCATTCTCTACCAGTTAACCTTTGGGTAAGCAGAAAAGTATGAGGCAGTACGAATAAGAAAACATATAAACTTACAAAGAATTAAATATATGTTATTAATAATCTTCATAAACCTATACACAAAATTAATAGTAATTTTTATATGTATACTCAATCAGATGATAACTCCTTAAGGTAGTATTTTTTAAGCAACCCTTTAAAAGTAAATATAAACTATAAATCAACGAAAAATATAAGAAATAATATTAAACTAAAAGTTCAAAATGAAGTTACAGATGAGCCTAATATAATAGCAAACACATTTAATGACTTCTTTGTGAAGGTCGGAGGTACACCTGGTAACCAGCCAGGGCGCCCAGTCCTAACGCGCTTGGAGAACTCCTTATACTTGGCACCAGTTGACCCACTTGAAATCTTCTCCATAATAACAAACCTTAAGAATAAACAGAGTTTCGGTCACGATGAGCTCCCTCCTACACTAATAAAAAAATGTGCCGAACACCTCGTGCTGCCACTGGTGTATCTGATAAATCAATCATTCTCAGAAGGTGTCTTTCCGGACTTACTTAAAATATCAATCATAAAACCATTACACAAGAAAGGCGACACAACTGACTGCACAAATTACCGTCCAATTGCCCTTCTGCCAACTTTTTCAAAAATAATAGAAACCGCAATTTCAAAACGCCTTTATTCATTTTGCGAGAAATTTAACATCTTTGATGAAAACCAAAACGGTTTCAGAAAGAACAGATCTACCACCTATGCAGTATACCGATACATCCAACAAGCTCTCAATTACATAAATGACAGAAAATATGCTATAGGTATTCTGCTTGATATGAGCAAAGCTTATGACAGGGTTTCGTACAGCATTTTGCTTAATAAACTGGAAGGCATTGGAGTTCGAGGTGTTGCCTATGATTGGTTCTCCTCTTATCTCAGCTCTCGCACACAATATGTTGAAATTGAATACCAAAATACAAAAACCGGTGAAATATCACATATCCGTTCAAAAAAGAATGATATAAAGAGCTCCATCCCACAGGGCAGTGTGCTAGGTTGTATATTATTCTTGTTATACATTAACGACCTCCCAAAAATCATAGATTCAACAAGTATCCTATTTGCTGACGATATATCGATAATATTTCCCTGTGAAAACACAATAGATTTAAACTTTAATATTAATAAAACCCTTTCCGAAGTTGTAGCGTGGCTCGTAGACCATAACCTTAAAATTAACTTTAGCAAAACCAAGATTATGCAGTTTAAACCATATCAAAAACGTCCAATAGTAATAAACTACACCCATCATAACACAAAAATAGAATGCGTCGACTCTTTTAAACTATTAGGCCTACACATAGACACTAACCTAAATTGGAAATGCCACATCCATAACATAAGCGGGAGGCTGTCCAGGTTCACATATGCTTTACTCCAACTAAAAAAATCTACAGACCTAAAATCAGCAATTGTTGCCTACTATGCATATGCACACTCCTGGCTTGTGTATGGAATAATACTATGGGGTAATAGCACAAACGCAGATGTTCTGTTCAAATTGCAGAAGAAATGTATAAGAATCCTCGCAAACATCGACGGAATGGATAGCTGCAGGCCACATTTCATTGAACTTGGCATACTAACATTACCATCTATGTACATCTTTGAAATCTGTCTTTTTGTCATAAAGCATATTCATCTATTTCCTTTAAATAAAGACCATTACTCACAACCTCGTAACTTAAGAAATAAAAATGCACTCGCTCTACCGACATCTAAGCTATCTATATTTCATTCTGGGCCCTATGTAATGTGTATCAAGATATATAATAAAATACCACAACAACTAAAAGAAACCTCCAGCTTCAATATATTCAAGAATAAATTGAAAAAATACTTGACCCAAAAATGTTATTACAATATAAAAGAGTTTTTCGAGGACAGAACTAAACTGTAACACAGTGTAAAATATAAATAAATAAATAATAATTCAATTATTAAATGTTAAAGTAAATAGTATAAATATATCGAAAAATTATAATAGAGGTATATATGAGTATAATAATATATAAATAGATAAATAATATAATATAAGATTAATTAAATAGTATGTAAGTAATTTTATATTAAAATTGTGTTGCTGCGCCCTAACAGGGTATCATGTATGTACCTTTACTTTTTATAACATCCTATGTCTACTCATAATCGCAATAAATATTTGAAGTTTGAAGTTTGAAGTTAGTAGGTTTGCTTTCTGCCAACCTAATATCAATAGGGAGGGAGTTCCAAAGTTGAACAGCTTTTTTGCAGAATCTCTTACTTGACACTGGCTAAATGTGCAAACCGCACGAAGCCATTATTTAAAAGAAAAAAAACGCATATGAGAGATTTGGCGCCAACCCGGAAAAAGACACATCGTGGCAATATTTTATTATGCAAAGCTAGTGTACATTCGTGTTTTAAGTGTAAATTAGTAAACTTTGAACATAATTTCTGCGTCAACGTACACATATGTGACATATAACCGTAAATTGAATTTTTTCCATTTTGACACCAAAGCCTTATAGACGCCTCTAGTAAAGTCATCATCATATCATATCCTAACTTATTACTTGAGGCATTTTTCTCAATCTCGTTGCCTTTTGGAAGCCTCGTTAGAGTCACCGACAGACTGACTGACTGACGGACAATCCCCTCCCTACTTTAGAATCACCACAGGCTGACTGACAGATACCCCCGATAAGAGTCACCGACAGACTGACAAATCTTGAGAAAAACCACAACAGACAGATAAACTGACAAACCTTGACAAATTCTGACAAAGAACCCATTTGCTATTACTTCTTTATTATGGTACCGCTCATACTTCTTTCATTGTTGTTAAAAAAAATATCTAATTTCCATATTGTGTGTAAATGTTTGACGAATCTAAATGATCATATTGATCTTAAAGACAATAAAGTATGTTTAATTTTTTAGCATTATCCCGGTAGCCCTAGACTTAAGCTTAGGGCCCAGGGTCTGCTCACTGGTTCAACCAGATTTGACTGAATTTCAGTTATTACGTGGAGCGACTGCCATCTGACCTCCGCAACCCAGAGGGAAACATCATTCTATGGTTCAACCAGCTGTCAATCTGTTAGAAGGAGTTTCTAATAACGACTGCCATAGATGTTCATGACAGCCAGCTTAACGTGCTTTCTGAGGCACAGAGCTTTGAAAAGTCATAGGTCATCACCAGGCAAGGGGTGGCGCCACTGGGCTACCGCTGCTCTTCTAGTTTTACACTCTTAATAAAAAGCTGTAATATTTATAGAAAACTTCGCTATAATTATTTTACCAACATATGCCATTAAGGCAGTATAAAATACATACATAAAATCACGCCTGTTTCCCCGAAGGGGTAGGCAGAGGCATATTATACGCCCACACTTCGCGAATTGTGATGCTGGCCCCACGTAATCGGTGGCGAGCCTTTTGCCGCAGTAGGCAGTATAAGACGACCGAATATAAAATAGCATAAGTAAACACTTTTCGGTAAATTACTTATAATACGACCTATCGTATCATAATTTAATGCAATAATAAATCACGAGTGGAAAAATTAAAATAATTTTACACTAATTAACAATATACTGAACAAATATTTACTTTATAAGAATTTAATGCTGTTATAATACATTCAAGTTTAAAAAGATATGGAGTTGTGCAAAATTGCACTTCATACTACGGCGAATGTAACTCTATGTACACTTAGCGCCATCTGTTGAGAACCATACTAAAACTCGCTACGAAAATAATTTTAAGAATATTATAGTTAAAGTTTGATGATTTTCAAACTTAAATGTAGTTTTGAAATTAATAAAATAGTTGTTATATTAAAAGATAAAGTACTTTTATTTTAAATTGTAATATTTTTATTTAAACCAGATAAAAATTAAAAATGTTACGGCAAGTTTAAAAAAAATATTCTCACAGTTTTTTTGTAAATTACTTTAAAATTAATATTTAAGTATACAATATTGAAAGACCAATAATTTTCGTTTACACTAGGAATGAGAGTTCGATCTTCATAAAAAAAATCATAGAAAACTAATCTTATTAGTTTTCTACCAGAAATAAATTTAATTATTGATGCCATCAAAGGATAGTTTTACTTTTATCCAATTTCATCAAATGAGGTTGTATCATTTATTGAAAGTTCAAAAAAGATTTTCTGTCTGATAGTTTTTAACCTGTAATATATTTTTTAAGTGACAGTTTTTAAAGTTTTGTCCTAGTCATTATTTCTAAATTTTTTATCTATAAAAAACAACAATTAGATTACCACAGTATCTATTCCGCAGTACTGTGTTACAAAAGCGTACATTATACGCAACATTATGGCCAAATTTATTATCGCTGACAAAAACAAACCAAATAAAAAAAACTGCAATAATTCAATCTGCCTATACAATATATCCTGTTATCACATTTTAGTGTTAAGATAAAGAAAAAAAAACATAACCAATACAATATTTTCGTTTTTACATAGATGCGCCATTTATTAGCAAATATAACAACAACTAAAATAAAATCGTTACGACATCGAATAACATTGTTATCGTACAATTACTGATTTCTGAGAACACAAAAAGCGGCAAACATATGACTCAACTGCGAATTAGCTAAAAAAATCGGACACTACATTGGGTAAATAGCTTTAGATCGAGTGACTACATGAAGTCAAGTCGGGGTAAGTTACGTAAATATATTACTCACACTAGCATTAAGGCGCACACAGAGGTAGGCACGCACACTACGGCAGCATTGCGTCTGTGTGCGCGGATCGCCCGCCGACACTCTCGACCCCACTACAAAATTCAGTCTCACTTCAGCACTCGCAAGCTACAGACGTGTCCACAACAGCATCAACATATTGGATATTTCGTCATAACATTGTGATAGTGAAACAATTTCAGGACGTGAAAAGTGGGAGTGAAAACATTTCTTATTGAAAATAGTAACTTTGTGAACTGCACACCGTACGGATTGTGTTTTGACGTTTTTATTGTGTGATTATGACATTTAACCCACAATTTGGATAATTTCCCCACAAGGAGTGCATAAATTCAGCAAATATTTTTGTAAGTATCATTATATATTAATATTAATTTTATCAAAAAAAATAAATAAAGAAAATGAGATGTTTTCCATAAAACTTTACAATTATTTATTCTGTAAAGAAAATAATGTTTTAAAAATGTTACATCAATTTTTTTAAATAATCATTAAATTTAATTTTAAATAATGTTTGATATTCTGAGATTTTCTTTTGTGCTATTAGCAATTTGTTTCACAAAAAAAAATCTTTTTTTTTAAAAATATTTTTTATGAACAAAAGAATATCCTAGTATGATTAGTATGTTTGTCCAGTTCGAGGAACTGTTTTTTGTTCGGTCATGTCATTGACATCGTTCGTCAAATTTTGTTTACTCATGTTTTCGGCGCGGTGCCAAAGTTTCGGCGGTATGCAGTTAGATCAATAAAAACTTAGGTACATGTATAATTCGTTATTATATATTTATTTTTGTAATTTCTGTACTTTAAAACATTTTCTTTTGTGTTAATTTTTATTCTCAAATTCAATTTAAGAAAAAAAATCCTTAATCATTTTTTCTTCTTTCTTTATTAGAATTACTGCTATTATTTCAGATATATTTTTATTGATAGTTTTCATTAAAATAAATTCGGTTGTTCATTTTGAAAAAAGTTTATTAAATAGTATTTCCTTGATTTTTTTAAGTCAAATTATTGTTAGAGTTTAAAAAAAGATTTTATCAAAAAATAGACACAACAAAAACTGTTAGTGACTGGTGTCCTAATTTTTGTTATCTTTATTTCTGTTTTACGTGTTAATATGCAATCTTTGACCTGTAAAAGACATTTATATTTTGAATAAATACATTACTTTATTTTAAACTACCTACAACAGTTTGGATTTTGTATCTACCGTTTATTTTTGATGTAGAACATTCTAGATAAGATTGTAGATTAATTCTAATTACTTGGGTGCAATGAACCGTTTTTTACAGAGATAAATTCTATGATAAACCATTTTTATTATGGCCTGCAATTTATTTAACCGAATACTTCCTTGAAATTATAATTAAAAATTTTAATCCCAAGAAAGAAAATTCACATGAGAACTATTTTATAAAAAGTGACAAAATGATTTTGGAAAAATCCGTATTCTTTTACTGAAACGAAATTCGAATTCAAATTCAATGGACGTTAGGAAACGACATTGTAAAATCGATCAAAGACAATAATTTTGGCGGTCATTTTTGACACGTCCTGAGACATGATTAAACAGCCATCACTTTTTCATTCTCTTTGTCATAAAATTTCACATTAATAAAATTTTTTCTTTGTTACAACTTTTTACTTTGTTTGTCATTTTTATACATGTTTGCGTATACAGCCTGTCTTAATAATAGTGAACAAATAAATGTTGAAAAGGTTAAAATGTGCATAGATTTTTTATTATGCCACGATATTAAAGCCTGTGCCGTGTTGCAACCTGCCGCCGTTGCTGTCGCAAACCGAACCATTGTAAACGGTTAGATTACACAAGTAGTTCAAGGTTCCAATCCGGCGTGCATTCGCCCGCAGATGAGTTGATATTTCACTGTTACACTCATTTGTCAATATGTTAAATCTAGTTGCAATTTTTTTAATGCGTTAGGCTTTTAAATAATTGTTGAGATTTGTATAAGCTGTTGAATTTTTAACTAAAAAATGGCGGTATTAAATTTGTAATTGAACCGCACGTTGTTAATATTTTTATATGAACTAATAATTAAGGTAATACAAAAGTTTAGACGTATACTAGAAAACAGTGCAAGCACAGAGCAGTATATTTTTTGCTCTGATTATCATTAATATGATTCTGTCCGCTGATCTTCGTCTCATCAAACAAACACTTGCAATAAGGTCTTAAAAGTTGATAAGGCGACTATTAAATTTGAGTATTATGACAAAATATGTGTCACTGACATATTTTTCTCTTCCTATAATTTGTTGTGGAAGTACGATAACTGAAAGAGTCGAAAGATTATCGTAAAAACATTGAATGTTATACATAATAATATAGATAATATTTATGTGTATGACATAAGAATTTGCAAAAAGTCATAAAGTTTACGTATGTGTTATCAGATTGTTGTCAATAATTAAAATAAATTAATTCCGTAGAAACGACAATAACATTTGTAATAATAATCTACTATTTTCCTCAAAAAAAACATCCTCAATTTGTGGTTAGGTTTAATAATAGTTTTCCTCTAGTTTATGTTGACTAGGAAAAGTAAACATTTCTTTCACAATACAATAGTGAATAATAATACTTTATGTGGAATGCCAGAGATACAAAAAAACCACAAAAGCAAAATCCAAATTCAAACCTGATTAAAAATTTAAGTATTAGCTCCTAAATTCAAACCAGATCCCACTTTATAAACGCAGTTTCCAAATTCAAATTTGATCCCTATTAAAGATCACAGTTTCGAAAATCAAATCTGATCCCAATTAAAATTAGCAGTTTCCAAATTCAACATCAATCAATCGAACACACACATAACAATTTAAATTAAAACAAATGCCAGGCGACCGTGCACCGCACTCCACGATCGATCGTTGTAAAGGTCAGTTTACTCTATGTCAACGTATGACGCAACTAGTTAGGGCTGGATTGCGCAATCGGCGGCAACAACACGTACAACAATCGTTTTATTAATATAAGCTTATATGTAATAATTAAATTGTAACTTTGAACCAAAAACCTTTCGACTTATAATAATAATGTATAATAATTTCTAAATATAAAATACTATAAAAAAACTCTATTGTAATTACGTTATTTTTGGTTAAACGTTGGTAGAATCGATAAAAACTAGAATCATAAATGTATGGTACTAACAAGAGGGCGTGACTGATTCGGCTTACTTAGTATAAGACTAGGTGCATTAAAAACACAATGATGTAATGCAGGAACTAAAGCGGCAAGGTCGGCCGGAAGGTATTACAAAGTTCCGTAAGGCCACAGGCGCGTGCATTTAGTTAATCATGCATCATGACTCGCTTTACGTACGATTATGAATTAAAAATGCTCATTGCACGATGATCTTGAGCCTTGATTCAAATTTAACTAGCACGCAGTCTTTATCACGAAACATGAAATCATCTCCGCTCATTTGTTTATTAAGATCTAAAAGCTTCTCGAACATCTCGAGCCCTTCGTTGAATCACTCGTCGAAGTTCGAACTTCCATTGTTCTATTTATAAAATTATACGAACACAAATGCATCGTAACGTTCCAATGTACGTTTAAAAAATAAGATTCTTTACTACTTTTAAAAGAGGTTACATTACGTCAGACTATTTTACGCGCAATAACAATTTCATCGTGAGGACGAACGGAGATTACTTGACCCATTTTTTTTATCTTGCTCGCGTAAATAACCCACTTACACAGCGCACGTGAATGTGCAATACAATCGCGTGGAAGTAGAGCGTCGTGACGTATCCTAAGAGTTTTGAGGCCCTAACCGTCCACTAAATAGATAACCATCTAAATTGGAGCATGCATGACGCAATACCAACAAACAGTCACAAATTCTGTTGCACAACCGTATTCAACATTGATAGGGAATAATCTATGACAACGTGTCCAGCCCATAGATTACAATAATAATTCTATTACTCATAGTTGTAGCACTTTCGTAGCATAGTTCATAAATAAACAGCACAGCGCAGTTATAGGAAATGTATAGGTCTATGTCCTTGTTTACGACGCAATCAATATTGTACTTTACGTAACACAACGTTAAATTCATTGAAACTAGCGCAGTGAAATAGGTTAAACGTTTCTTAATAATGTTGCAATTAGTCAGTATGGAGCAAGGTCGCACTTAACAGAAGTAGAGTAATCTTTTGTTGTAAATAACTAGTAGTGAGTGTTTATCAGCGATTATAGAAAGAGTTGTGGGACAGAAAATAAAGAAGACCTTGACACATTTAGTGGTTCCCGGATTACGACACGAGACCTTGACACCATCTTGTTATCGCCACGACCGATAGAGGCCGCCTCGAAATAACCAAACATCTCCCGTTTAAATAAGTAGGTCTTACACTTAATACGACAAGGAAAAATCGGTCAAATATAAAAGACATTTTGATCAGGAACTCTTGATACTCGTCCAGAAACATAGTGGCCTTATAGAAGACCTTCCGAGACAAAATAATATAACAAGGAAGGATGATGCGACCTGAGACAAAACATTTGACGGTCGCGACTAAAGTTTTCAAAACATCGCCATCTTGACATAATCCATAGACAATGCAACGACCGCTTGGCGCCAACTTGCAAGTGACAGCTGCGGACGGATGACTACGCAATAGTGTTATGGCAATTTGCACATTGTTACCGTTTCTTAAATAAGGTGTCCAGCTTTTTAAATCTCAACCACCTTCTGTGGCAAATTGTCAAATCAAAGATGGCAGCCGGCCTACTTTTCCCGCGCAATAAACGGCAGCATGCGCGTGGAAAGTTACCGCTGTACTACTTTCTCTACTTTTTCCAAGATGGCGGCACATTCATTATTATTTAAATAAAGGTCAAGAGCGTTGCATTTTGAATAAAAATAAAACTTGGAACGCTAGGCAATAAATAAATCT
This sequence comes from Musotima nitidalis, assembly GCA_949126915.1. Lineage (NCBI taxonomy): Eukaryota > Metazoa > Arthropoda > Insecta > Lepidoptera > Crambidae > Musotima > Musotima nitidalis. The sequence goes on along the minus strand of OX421439.1, from coordinate 8,662,549 downwards.
AGTCTTTGTTTGCAAAGCATGTTTACTCGAGAACAATAAAGTAGATATATTTTGAGTATAATTGCAAAAAAGATACGCAACATGTTTTTTACTCGTATGAACGTCAGACTTATGAACGTCCGAAATATATATTTTTAGACTATGAAGCAAACCTATGACCTAATCTGACCGCTTTGTTGAACAACTCATTTAATACAAATCACGTTTGTTATTAAAAAGAAGTACAGTCAATGATTAAGAAGTGATGCGCGTCTTGTCTATGACAAGAATGGTGATTAGCGGTCAAGGACGAAGCGATTACTTCAGATTATGACAATTAAAATTTCACGTTTGCGGTCACGTTGTGTGGTTGTATAACAGTGCAGAGAGGAGCGAACGTGCTGTCGTTACGCAAGCGCAACGTGAGGTTCAAGTGTATGGGCCACGTGTCGGTGGAGGCCGCGTGACACCACGTGGAAAAGATAGGGAAGCATAAAGGGATGAGACCCCACCCCCTCCCACAAACGGCGCGGCGTGACTTTGACTTTCACGCTAACCTCATTGAACTCTGACTAAATCGTGAATCAACGTACACGTTTTAGTGTGAATTATACGAATACCGAACTTTTTAGTTGGATGTAGCGACCTCATTGCTGTCGATTCTAACGTGAGCGAGTGAATCACCACGCAGTTCGGACTAACAAGTTCTGCTTTGTTTTTAAAACGAATACCAGTTCGAATTTCAATAAAAGAATTACCATTTTTGATGTTCGAAAATAGAATATGTGAGTCTGTTTTTTTTTTGCCAGCCTGCCTATACAGAAATATGAAATTCCGTGTTTTAGTTACTTTAAAATGACACTGTACAACAACTGCTGAGTTGATAGTCCCGCTAGCCTTGTCTGCATTGCAACAACACGATACAGATGAGATAATGTCTCTACCGCATTCAGTACTTCTATTATATATTTCCTACTTACTATGTAAACTAACAAAGTACAATGCCAAAAACTATTTAACACGTGTACACTTATTATAGTCTTATCATTATTACTGTAAGATGAGATACCGAATTGGATATTGGGTTTTTTTCTATTATCGAAGAATATTTCATTTGCATAAGTTTTTTCCTTTGTAGGAGGAAATTTCATTCGTGAACATTTTGCAGTAGGTACGTGAAAAACGTACATGAAAAAGATAAAATACTTATATCAAAAGCATGAATCATTTGTTTGATAATATAAGTCAATACTTATATATTTCATTACGCAATCAGTACACAAATAAATTAATGTTTCATGGCATTGTGCTTCGTGATAAGAATATATTAATACAAGTATAAATATGTAGATACAAAAATAACAAAACACTAAGATTGGTTATAAATATCGGAGTTCATTAATTGATATAGTTAGTTGGTATACTTTAAACTTTTTGATCAAGACTACTTATGTAGAATCATAAACTTATCAAACCACAAAAGAATTCCAATTTCCACGAAACAATAAATCACAAAAAGTATGCGAGCGGTGTAAATATCTTATCTATGGTCATCGTAATAATTAATGTTCCAAAAAGGTCTAATCTACCTGAAAAACAAATACTAAAATCACGTGTTTCCGTTATATTGAAAATGGAACATGAACAGATAATATGGCTCATTTGCACGTTTCTCGGCTCACGTGCAAGTGTGACAGGGTGAAGCGGGTGCGAAATGAGCAATGATCACCGTTGCATGCACTCGTGGCGTAGTTAGACTATTCAGTTAACAATTAATTAGGGAACTATGTCATATTTCTAAAGATTGTTCTATCTATTTAATCGACCTTGATGTTTACGTTATCTTTACTATTAAAATTAATTAAGAATAAATGCCAAATTTTTAAAATGATAATATATTATATCGAGCTTATTTGACGGTAAATTTTCTATATAATTCAAAAAAGGAAGGGAATGCTTGCATACTTATTGAAGCTCTTATTTAACGATGTGTCCAGCATGTACTTAGTTAAGTTAAAATATAAATGTGTAATTGAATAAATGACACGACATAGTAAAATCCAAAGACACATACCAAGTTGCAAAATTTATAATGAATTTCTTAATACAAAATGAACAAAAAAAGTAATATTTCAACTCAAATAACACAATTGTGCAGCGAATAGTGCTCACGCAATAAATCGATAATTTAAGTCAAGCGGTGTGTACACAACTCTATACATTACAAATTACACATATAACAACTCCGTCGGTCTGTTACCCAAGTTACCTTGAATCAAATGCAAACAACCGCTAAAATAGTGACGAAATGGGCGGCTTATAACAGTATTACGGGTTTGAGCACTCGCTCGATGAGATTGAAACCGTTTTCTTGTACCGTACGGTCCCAGATTTTGGGTAACGGTGTACAAGAGAGAGTGCCTAACGAGTGATTAGTGGTAACTGTCGATTCGTGTAACGGTGGATTCGGGCTTTGAATGTGCTATCGACTAATGCTAGTCACAATTGTGACTTCTTATTGGGATTTTACATTCATACTTATCTAAAAGATTTTTCCAATAGATAATAGGAAGCATAGATAGTATAGGTAAGGTATAGTAGTATCATTTTTACATTATCAATATAAGTTTTTCAAAATGGCTGTTAATTGAACAGACTTGTAAACAATAAAAATTACATTACTTGAAATTTAAAACAACTATGAAAAAAAATCTTTAACAAAACTGAATGAAAAGTCTATGAAAAAATCATTTCATATAAACTATTTAACAATAATTATTTTACCCAATAATTCTTACCTTGAATGTAAAAGGCAAAATAAATTTCAAACTGCTTAACTTACGTAACTTATGCATCACTTATTAAGTAATCGATATCGTCTGCACCTTGGCCTTAAGCCGCTAAGAATAAAGTCCAAGGTTCTATGTTACGGCAATACTGTTGAATTTCCTAGCGACCTAAACTCATTTCTATTAAGACTCACTTTACACTAACTCAATTTACTTAAGACCGTTTGTCCGCGTTGCCGGTTAAGAAAAGTCCATATTTTATTAGCGTTAGTTAAAGCAATAGTTAACTGTTCAATTTGAACCGGTGTTTAACTGTCTGCTCCGCGAAGCATCAAGAGCGATAGGAGGATTTTTTTAATCTTAAGTAATAATTATGTAGATGAGAATACCAGGTGATAATGAAATATTTAACAGTAAATAGTTTTCTTGTAGCTTACTTATAATACCATAAGTACTCCTTGTGTTGGCATGTAGTTACGGTTACGTTTTTGACAACTCTATTCTTAATCTGTAACAATTCAAATTTTGAATTATTTTCTGGTTCTTAATCGAGAATTTTTTCCTTGTGTCTACCAAAATATATAGAAAAGAGGTTAAAAAACTGTACAAAGCAGTAAGTATTACAAAATGTAACGGCTCCTCGGTCACACTGCGAAATAAATTAGTTTGGTAACTGTTATGCACGGACGAATAGTTTTATATCGCGCCGTTGTTAATAATGTTATATTTACAGATGATTAATTTCGTACCAGAAATCAACAAAATTAATTGATGAAAAAGTTTTATTCGTCATTTCCACAGGCAATAGTTGCAATAAAACTTTTATATTTTTAATTTTTTTGTTTAAAGTGACATTGATTACTTTTTCTTTCAAAACTAATGTTGCCAATTTTTTTAAATTCGAATCGAAGTGAACAAGACTATATAGAATGTCACTCAGAATAAGAAAACAAACCTCCAATAAGGTCACATTACAAAAAGAGTTATAATTGCAGATGCCTAGAGTCAGATCTGTCTATGCTTCTTATTAGTTAGCATCTTAGATCTTCTTATGCCGCAAAAACGTGAAACCATTTCCATCTAACTATAGCAAGAGGGTCATAGTTAGGTTTAATTAGAGCATAGTGGTAGCCTACTGACATTTCCCCAGTCACAATTAAATGGCCCGATCGTTTGAACAGTTACTGTAACGGAGCGCGCGGCCCACTGACACCAATGCGATGTGATGCCGTCTCTCAGAGCACTACAACCTCAATACAACCTGACCTGCATGGCCTCTGTATTTTGGATTCAACAAACGTCAAATGTTTTTAAACGATGACGTTTTATAATAAAGAGTTTTGTAATTTAAATCCACTTACGTAGGTAGAAACGTAACCAATGATAAATAATCAAAATTGGCATTATACACGAAATTTTAATACCAAAACAGCAATGTATTGTCGATGTTTTTTTAAAAATAAAAATTCTTCGATAAGCTCATTAAGGAATCTGCACAAGTAACCAAATTACCTATTTCGAATTTCATATTGTCACATTTTGAATAATCTTGTATAATTCGGCGTGTCACGTGGCTTGAGACTCTGTCGTTCTGTATAAAAAGAGTATGTAAGCGGCAGGAAATGTATAATTTAAATTTAAGAAAGAACTCTCACGTTGCCAACATGCGCACCGCATGTAATGGAACGTGACAGTTTTAGCTTTTTTTCATGCACCAGCCAGTGCTGCCAACATTGTTTGAAAAAATCATAGACTGTTTTAAAAAAAAAGAATACTTTTATCGGATTCGGTTAATAGCTTCATTACAATGGAGTTTTTATTGGTGATTCTTTCATTGTTTTTGCTTGGATAACGAGCTGATAACAATGCGATTTCGGCGATTTTTTTTAATACTTCCTGTCGTTGTTCAACGCAACTAGTTATTGGCTATTGCTAACTCACTTGGCTATATAATTGTTTACGTAATTAGGACATTTTTAATGAGTTATTGGTATCTATGAAGTTATTTAAGTTGACTATCAAATCGTTTTATAAATGTTAATTGTGAAATGGGTAAATCCTCTTTTTCAAGTTATATTAAAATTTTAGGTTTTTTGTCAAGCCTTAACCAATTTTCATATGATATTTCACTTTGTGTACTTTTTATTTATTTATTTATACTGATCTGAATTGAAGCCTAGTCCGCCAATAAATTAAATGTACTTACTCAATATAACATTCAGTTTGCAATCGCATCCTCCGATTGATAATTAATTATTTAAGCCTGACTGAAACGATTACGAAGACAGGAAACGGTCTTTCTTTTGTAACGGACAAAATGTATTGTAACCTTCGAATTAGGTCATAACAACCTCTAAGGTTTAAGAAATATGGTTCAATAATGAGTTTTGCTAACATGAAGTTGCTAAAAAGCGTTAAATGTAGCAATATGGTTTCACAAAGGTCCCCCACATGCAGGTTGCACGCGGGATGTTGCGACAGAGCTATTGCAGCGTCTCGTGTTGTAACCAGCGTTACGGCAGCCCCAGCCCAATGCAACACCAGCCGAACATCGTTTCTGATGATTCGTTTCGCTTGTTACAGAACTACAGTGAAGATTCGTACGGACCTGGAGCCGTACGCCGGAACATGGTCGCAGAGTTTATCCTGAGTCAGCAACAGCTGCTGAGTGGAGGAGGCCCGCAGATGGGCCCCGCGCCCCCCGCCGCCCGCGCGCTGCCGCCGCCGCGCCCCTGCCACTCCGTCTCCCCGCAGTTCCCCATGGATCAGCCGCCCCCCAACGCAGACCCCAACGACTACCCGTCGTTCGACTTCTCCAAACGCAAGGACTTCTTCGGACATCGCAAGCAAAGAGAATTCATCCCGGACAACAAGAAAGACGACGGATACTGGGACCGTCGGCGGAGAAACAACGAGGCCGCCAAGCGCTCTCGGGAAAAACGCCGCTTCAACGACATGGTACTCGAACAGCGCGTGGTCGAGCTCTCTAAGGAGAACCACGTCCTCAAAGCCCAACTGGATGCTATAAAGGAGAAGTACGGTATATGCGGCGAGACTCTGATCAGCATAGATCAAGTGATGGCTACGCTCCCGACTTGTGATCAGGTCCTCTGCGTCACCAAGAGAAGTAAATTGTCCGGGAACGCCATGTTTTCGCCGGCACCGCCCCCACCACCCCCGCCGCCGGCGTCTCCGCCATCGCCTCCTCCTCAACGCGCGCCAGAGCCATACCAGGAAAGACTCCCGGCGCCCGAAGCATACTACCCGCACCCGGCACACTATGAGCCTCCTGGCTCAGTTCTCAACCTATCGAGATCTCGGCGAGCTCCATCCCCCTATGAGCTCTCCTCGCTATCGGGCTCCGGTGACGAGACCGCAGAGCAGTACGCCCCCGAAAACAACGGTCTGCCTCTGAAACTCCGCCACAAGTCTCACCTCGGCGACAAGGATGTGGCGAGCGCGCTGCTCTCCCTCCAGCACATCAAGCAGGAGCCAGGCCCGCGCTCGTCGCCCTCGTGGGATGGGGAAGGCTCGAGCGATGAGCGCGACTCTGGCATTTCCCTGGGCGCAGAGTACCGGCCGGCGCGGCCCGAGGACCGCATGGTAGAGGAGGACGACGCTCACCTCAAGGCGGAGCTGGCGCGGCTCGCTACAGAGGTGGCCACGCTCAAGAACATGATGCACCAGAACAAGGCGCGTGCGCACGAGCACTGAGCGGCGCGCGCCCCGTCTGGAGCCCGCCTCGCTCGTCGCAGCCCGCCCCGCTCGCCGCAGCCCGCCCCGCTCGTGCGGCCGCCCCGCCAGTCGCCCGCCGGCTCACAGCCCGGCGCGTCTTGTTCGTACAAACTGTCTCCCCTCCCTAGAAGTTACCACGTTGTAAAGAGATAAAGATGTACTTGTATGATAGTGTGCAGCTAAGCGGCCGAGCCGTATCGCCTATTCGTTAATCCTTCCTAGTAGTTGTATGTCGTGGTCGATGTTAGGGTAGGCCGGGATTGGGCCCTGTCGAGGACCCTTCTGTAAAACAATGAGACTAATTTCTTTCGGTTTGAAGACTTTTCGAGCAGATTAAACTTGTCTACTCAGTGATAGGTTTAAAAAAGATGCATTTTTAGTGATGAACTATGTATGTATAAGTGTAAGCACGATAGATCTGTTTCATCTATTCGAAGACTCCTTAGTGAAAATCGATGGCTAAAGACTACGTTTCTTTTAAGTTGTAAAATTAAGCATTGATGTAAGTAAACTTAAGTCCAACATAGATTATTTATAAAGAAAATATGTATAGTATTTCTCAATCAGATTGCCCAATAAGTTTCAAACCAAAAAAAAAACTTAATATAAGTCCTCAAATTATTGAATATCTCAAATTGTATAAACTTTACCTAAAACATTATAAAGCAGATTCTTTAATAGAATCCGATGAGTACCAGTGCCTTTGACAATACATACCTACATATAAATAGCTATCTAAAGGAATATTTTTGTACATTTATTATAAAAAAATGGCAATTTCATTCAATGGATACCATATAATTAAGTCAGTCCTGAGTCTTGTAGACTTACTGTGAAGTGCCGTTGCTGAGACGCTGAGCGTCCCGCTTACTGCGCAGTGAGTCTACTAAATCACAACATTGGACGTTAAGTATCGAATCCTAAGAAGGCTAGTTCGAAAGTATTTGAGTAAGTAACTCCTAGATACCCCCTAAAGGGCATGTGATAGGATTAGAGGAGTTAAAACCTAAGTATTTATTTATTAATCGGACCGAGAATGAGGATTTTACAATTTATTATCTTTGTATAAGAAACTCTATACGATATGAATAAATTGTGTACATTAAAATTAATTATTGAATTTTATTTTCTTTATCCCGCAATCCCTTTGGAAATATCAGTACTACCCACAAATCATAAATATACGATTTACTGAGCTCTAGTAATTGACGACACCAATATGGTGTGGAGTTCGACCCGGTCTTAGTTTGTGGGTTCGAATCCCGCACAGAAGGACATTCTCTCTTCTTTGACCAGTACAAATTTAACAAGCTCTGGCAAGAGAGCGCTGCATTGACATTATTATCATTGACAACTTTACTATATAAGTCAACTAGTTAAGGAACACTGTAGTGCCAAAATTTCTACCGCCAAACAGCGCTTATCACGATATGCTTGTTCCGCTATGAAAGGTGCTGTAGGTATCAAAGGACTCCTAACTCTAGGAAGAAAATTGTCCTCTTTTATAAGGACGCCTAGGTTAGGTTACACTGCATTGCTCGATCTTCTGCCGCCAAACAGTAGCGCTTATCGCGATACTGTGTTCCGGTATGGAGGGTGCTGCAGTGCAGCTAGGCTTTTTTTTCTAAAACAAGAGCATACATACATACATTTACGCCTGTTTCCCCGAAGGGGTAGGCAGAGGCATATTACACGCCTACATTGCGCCACTTATATTTTTGGTCCCACATATCAGGTGACGAGCCTATTGCCGCTTACCGGGCACTGTTATGTTCGCCAGAGCCTCGTCTGTTGATCGGCGGTTGGCTTGAGCTCCGTAGGTCTTGGTAGGGATCCCTATACACCCTTCTTATATGCAGATTGTATAGAAGACAAGAACTCCAGTATTTGCCAGTGTCAAGTAATTTTGAGCAATCAAATTCGCGTGTTCGTCATTATAGTTCAAGTCAAAGTTTAAGTAAAATCCGTCATCGAGTCAAGTGAAAGTTATACATACCTCAGCAATGTAGTAAAGACTAAAGGTTCTATGGAGTTTTGGAGACTACATGGAAAGTCACAATTCACTGCAATTTACCACTTTCCTCCATTTGTGTACGTTGTGAAAGAAGTAATATCTATTCGTCCAATATAAATATTACATCGTATATACTTCCGCGATTATTCTTTTTCAGCGTTGGAGCCAAAACCCCAGCTATAACTGGTCATGAGACTTAATTATGCCAAACGGAATCAACCCATAAGACTAAGTGTTGAATTAATGATATCAACAACAATCATTGCCTAAGAAAAAACTTAGATTAACCACCACAGAGTACCCGATTTTATAAACAAAGTTGTAAGGATATTTTTTGCGGGATTGTTTTTGCGGGATTGTTCGAAAGGGTTACCGCGGCCTTGGTGTTACAGGCTCAAGAAGGAACACGGATGGTTTTTAGTCAGTAGAAGTCTGACACACCCTCCCGCTCCACCCACAGCGGGAGAAGGTCATTTGATGATTTTCCATCCCAAAAAAAAAAAAAGGATATTTTAAAGCGTCTAGAAAGTTTTAAACCAAGTTCATGTAGGATCTATCTAGCATAATAGGCACCGGCAGACACGACCGCCATTAGTAGTAGTACCCACTAAAATTCTTCCGACCACGACGCCCGCTGCTTGTCGACAGACAAGGGCGGGGGACCAGTGGGAGCCTGGATTTAGCGTCTGACACGCCACACAGCCAACGTCCCTCGGGTCAGAACCGGGAGGACCTCTTCAGAGAGACGGAGTGGACGCGGAAGGGTGCGTCCACTCCGTCAGTGTGCGACCATAGAGTGTGTTGCCGACATCTCGGAGGATCTATGGTTAGCCAGCTGGGGCCTCCTGCCCTTGCTGCCGAAAACCTACTTAGTGGGCCCTCCTGCCCCGCCCGCTGCGCTCTCCTCCTAGGGGCCATCCATAAATTATGTCACACAAATTTCGTGATCTTTTGACCCCCCCCTCCGTCCTTGTCACAGCTGGTCACACTTGTGAGACTACCTCCTCCTAAGTGTGATGTCACATTTTTTGCAATTGTACAGTAAGAAACAATGACATTAAAACAGCAGTAACAAAATTTTTATAGGACCTAGATTTTGAAATGTGACGCCACGAAATTTAGGGCTTTATCCCTTCTATCCCCTTATCACACTTCGTCGACCCCCTCCCACCCCCTTAACGAGTGACGTAATTTATGGATAGCCCCTTAGTTATAATATAATAAACAACAATTACCTAGCTTCGCTCATAGCAGCTATTCCATTGGTTCTGAACAATCTCATCCCCCTCACATGTCTGCGGAGACGCAGCCTTACTCTAAACTTTAACGACTGACACGTATAATACAGGGACCAACGGCCTTACAGTGCTGGTGGTGCCAGTTTCGAAGCACAGGATCCCTCGATAATAAACGCAAAACAAAACAAAAAGGTCACCTTTATCCACATGGCGTGAAGAACATATAAGACGTATGTGCAAGCTGAGGTAACTGCCTCCGGGCTGGGCACATATGTTTTAAGCGGGGCGTGAAACGGCATTTTAGCAGGCCGTCATGAGTGGGTGCGCTTCGTACCGTGCTTATTTCACGATATGAAGCGCTTTCCTTTTTTTTGGACTGCATCGACTGCTTACCATCAGACAAGATGTAGTCATAATGACGTGTTCTTTAGTGACGACCGGCAAACGTAGCCAAGTAGCTTGGTTAGACCGAAGAAATCCAACAAGGCGGCAGGATCAATCATAGAGTCACTGGCAGTTCAAGATTAATCAAAATATTTAAAAAAAATGGTAGGCATATATGCAGCAGTACATTTTTAATTTTCTACGAATGAGGCTGTATTTAAAAAAAGACTAACAGCAGGACGCCACACAACTTACTCCGACCGATTCACACTAATTCGTGGCGGAATTATGAGGAACCCTTTTTTTATTTTTTTTATTTACGTCGGTAACAAAATGCAATTAAGTACTCCCTTCCGGCCAAAGGGGGACCGAAAGGGGGTGTGGGGCTCACCACCGGCAGACGCGACTGCCAGCAGTAATACCCACTAAAAATCTTCCGACGACGCCCACCGCCTGTTGAGAAAAAGACGGGGGCCAGTACCTGGGTTGCAGCGTCGGACACCCCGCCTGCGGCCAACGTCCCCCGGACCAAAACAGGGAGGACCTCCTCAGAGAGGCGCAGTGGACGCGCCCCTCCTACCTCCTTGCGCGACCATAGCGTGTGTGGCCGACTTCTCGGAGGGTCCATGGCTAGACAGCAGGGGCCCCCTGACCCCGCTGCCTAAGACCCTCCTGGCGCTGCATGACGGGCCCTCCTGGCCCGCCCGCTGCGCCCTCCACAGGTCCCTCTTAGTTTCCCCCCCCGGTAGTCAGTACTAAGGGCACCCAGAGTCGTCGGTCTCTGGGTGTTACCTTTTCCCGGCTTCCGTGAGGTACTCAGCCCCCCCACCACGCCAAGGTGGAGACCAGTCGGGGGGAGAGTTATGAGGAACCCAAGCCAACCTCACCTGTAAGGGGTGCACCTGCCGATCAACGGACGAGGCTCTGGCGAACATAACAGTGCCCGCTGTGCCCAGTAAGCGGCAATAAGCTCGCCACCTATTACGTGTGACCAACTATATAATGGACGAAGTGTGGGCGTATAATATGCCTCTGCCTGTCCCTTCGGGGAAACAGGCGTGAATGTATATATATATATATATATATATATATATATATATATATATATATATATATATGTATGTATGGAGTTATGAGCTCAGTTTCTCACAGGAGCTCACCAATGGTGCAGGCGTTCATGAGCTGGGAAGGCTTTATCGCGCGATTCACCCACGCCATACCCTTCGGTAATTAAACGATTATATACACTACCTTCATTACTTAAAAGTCTACATTCCAACCAATATCATGCGCATACGATGAAACATGATATTGAAGGCGTGATATAAAATAGTTACATAATGGTGTTACTGGTTATTATTATCTATCAGCTTTATTGGACTAAGTAGATTATTTTGATACTACAACAAAGAACTAGTGATAAACAAAATTGTTATTAGATGACTCCATCACTATTTTAAGCATAGTATATGTTATATAACTTATTTTCTTTCAATTTCAAATTATATGACATATAAAATGTGTTTCATGTAAAACGTTTCAAGCGCTCCTAGCTCTGAGAAACTAAGCGATCCGAAACGATCATTAGAGTCAAGCAGTTCACGATAGTCAGTTCTTGAATGGGTAACCTTTTGTGGTATTTAAGGTCGAAAGTTTCCTGTTTCAGAAATCATAGTAAGCACTTGTGACCGGTTATTACTATATGTGGTTGGCATTCAGTCAAGTCGTCTGAGGTGTTTTTCCCGGTTCTGATGTGGGGAGACGTTGGCCGCTGGCTGTCAGAATTTTTAAGCCTTGGCACTGGCCCCCCGCCCCTTTTTCAACAGCGGTGGGCATATTTTTAGTGGGTAGACTACTGGCGGTCGCGACTTCAGCCCCACACTCCCCTCTCACCCCCCAAGGCCAAACACTTGCATGTTGTGCTTGTTGTTAAAAAAAATTGTTCCGTCAATTTGTCAAAAGATTTTAATTTTGTATTTTGTCGAATCTAAATGATCTTATTGATCTCAAAGCCAATAATGTATTTTTTTATCTATGTAGAGAAGAGTCATATCAATATCAGCCTTACAATATCCACTGCTAAACATAAGCTTCCCCAATTGATCACATTCTATTGGGGATATTTGCCCATAATCATTACGCTGGGCCGGGCGGGCGGATTGCAGTTAAAGCCAGTACGCAGGATGATGCTGCCCATCGTCCGGCAGGATTTCTCTTCGTCGACTCTTACGACTCCTCGTTAGATGAGAGAGGGTGGCACACGGCATTGAGAAGAGATCATATATTTCTCCTTTCCAGTTTACCCATAACAAAAGTTCTTAATCATGGAACTAAGTAATAGATGTGATTATAACAGAATTAGTTACGACATTATTTTGTTACATAAAAGGGCCTGAGATTAACAAAAAATATTAATATATTATTTGTATATCTAAAGACGATAATATTAAAATCATGACCTAACACATTTCTTTATCAACTGGCAGTCAACTCACCTGACGATAAGTGGTCAGTGACCTTCATACAGCTTTACGAAGGCGATAGGCGATCGATAACGTTATCAAATTTCCGTTAGCAAGTTTTTTTTTTTTAATAATGGCTTTGTGCGGTTTTCACATTTAGCCAGTGTCAAGTAAAAGATATATAAATAACATATACATTTTAGTAAATGAGAATGAGTAGTGATAAAGATATATCCCCTAAACCCCTTGAGTCCTCAGTAAATATGTGGGACTATACTGAGATTTCACACGGACTTCTTGAGAGAATTTGAAAGTAATGTTACACTGTTTTGTTCCATTTGCCAACACTCATGTACGTTCACAAACACTTAACGTTTAATAATACACCGTTATTACACATTTATGTTCGAAATATCACAAATATTAGAAATTAAGACAAAACTACAGACATGCCGCTTAACTTTCCCGCCAATAAGTCCATTAAAAAGATTTTTTTTGTTTTAAATAATGGCTTCGTGAGTTTAGCACATTTATTCAGTGTCAAGTAAGAGACATATTAATAATATATAAATCATAGTAAATGAGAATGATTGGTGATAAAGATGATAAATGGTAAATGAGATGCCCCTCCCCTAAACCCCTTGAGTCCTCAGTAAATATGTGGGACTATACTGAGATTTCACACGGACTTCTTGAGAGAATTTGAAAGTAATGTTACACTGTTTTGTTCCATTTGCCAACACTCATGTACGTTCACAAACACTTAACGTTTAATAATACACCGTTATTACACATTTATGTTCGAAATATCACAAATATTAGAAAATAAGACAAAACTACAGACATGCCGCTTAACTTTCCCGCCAATAAGTCCATTAAAAAGATTTTTTTTGTTTTAAATAATGGCTTCGTGAGTTTAGCACATTTATTCAGTGTCAAGTAAGAGACATATTAATAATATATAAATCATAGTAAATGAGAATGATTGGTGATAAAGATGATAAATGGTAAATGAGATGCCCCTCCCCTAAACCCCTTGAGTCCTCAGTAAAGATGTGGGACTATACTGAGATTTCACACGGACTTCTTGGGAGAATTTGAAAGTAATGTTGCACTATTTTGTTCCATTTACCAACACTCATGTACGTTCACAAACACTTAACGTTTAATAATCCACCGTTATAACACATTTATGTTCGAAATATCACATATTTTCGAAAATAAGACAAAACTGCAGACATGTTGTTTCACTTTCCCGCCAAGAAGAGAGGAAGATTGGGCATAATACAAAGCACTTGTCTTTCTTCAGTTTCTTTCTACAGCCTGTATATTTGGAACACGGACGCGCACGGAACAACAACGATGTTACAAAAATAATACAGAAGCTGAAAATTTTGCCTAATGTTTATAATCAATATAAGGCCCCCACTGCCAAAGACCCTGGCGCTGCTTGACGGGGCCTCCTGGCCCGCCCGCTGCGCCCTCCACAGGTCCCTCTTAGTTTCCCCCCCGGTAGTCATTACTAAGAGCACCCAGAGTCGTCGGTCTCTGGGTGTTACCTTTTCCCGGCTTCCGGGAGGTACTCAGCCCCCCCACCACGCCAAGGTGGAGACCTATTCGGGGGGGATATATTTGCCTCCTGCTACAACATATTGTAACTTGGCTTATCATTTGCTATGTTATATAATTAATTATCGTTTAAACGTTTATGTAAGAAATCTTGCAGAATGGTAACAAGAACTCTCGTTTCAGCCCCATTGGACGGCTTCAAAACTCTATCCCCTTCGTCGGTCCAAGTGTTAGAGTATGACCTGAACTCTCTCCATTAATGAGCTGATATGTTAATGAAGTAGATGTTAGTCTCTTTTATAGTCTAAGAGATGACAGACGTTCGTAGAAATATTTTTAGAGATTTTTTTTCCCTACCTTCGTCTTAGTGTAGGTACTAAATAGCACGGTCAGGTAAACTCAGTGTATTTCGGTCAGTTGACCTGAATTCCGAAACGCTTTGTTACTTCGAATATTTGTTATGACTGCAAATATTAATTTGTGTTGACGACTTTTTTTACTGTCATTGTGACGCCATTCTTCAGTTGTTCCTAAAGTATTAATCCAAAGATTGGTTAAAGGCTTCAGCCAATTTTGGATGGATTCATAATACTAGTAATGGGCGTTAAAGTCTTTATTCGTAGGTAGAGATTGATCGGTTATTAAGACGATTATTATTATTAACGACAGATATGGCGTGGAGGTCAGTATACCTGCACTTCACTCCAGTGGTCGTGGGTTCGATTCCCACACAGGACAAGTCTTTGTGAGCATAAACATGAATATTTGTTCTGGTCTGAGTATTTTCCTATGTATGTATGTACAAAAAAAAAGTATGTAAGTATGTTTATTCGATTTTTAGTATCTATAAAACAAGTTCTTAGTGATACTTATCTTGGAACCAAATAATTGTGATTGTGTTGATGTACTATACGCCCACAGTTCGCTATGTACATTGTTAGTCCCACGTAATAGGTGGCGAGCCTATTATTGCCGCTTGTCGTCGAATACCATATCTGTATTAATCTTACTTTAGTTTATGAGAGGATCCCTCCCTGGATCCAGGAGTGGGACGATAAGGGACTAATGTGATGATGATCAATATTCTACAGCGCTGATAGAAATTGGAGCTGTATTTATAAGGTCTTTGACTGAGCACAAAATCAAAAAATCAAAAGTTGTTTATTCAAGTTTGACTCAATAGAGCTCATATAAATGTCATACTTATACACTAACGCACAATCATTTCACATGATAAAGAGCAGTTTTTACATAATATGAATTGAGCGTATAATATGCCATATTCTTGTATGTTGTCGAGACGTTATGTCTAAAAATCAACCATTTTTACATATAAAAAATCGAATTTACACCAGTTTCAGAAAATTTCAACTATACGTTTGGGGACTTGGGGTGTAGACAACATAACATTTCTTAAACGAAGTTGAAGTTTGACAAGTGTAAAATGGGAGTTTTTGGCGCCAACGCAGATAAGGGGTCATCCATAAATTACGACACACGAATTCCTTAATTTTTGACCCCCCCTCCGTCCTTGTCACAGCTGGTCACACTTGTGAGACTCCCTCCTCCTTAGTGTGATGTCACATATTTTGCAATTGTACAGCAAAACAGCAGTTTCAAAATTTTCATAGGACCTGGATTTTGAAATGTGACGTCACGAAATTTAGGATCCCTCCCATCCCCTTGTCACACCATGTCACACTTCGTCAACCCCCTCCCACCCCATTAACGTGTGACATCATTTATGGATAGCCTCTAAGGACACATTAGGGTAGTGTATCATTTTCTTTGATGTAAATTCGAGTTTTTACGTGTATATTCGAGATTTTACGTGTAAATTCGAGTTTTTACGTGTGAATTCGAGATTTCACGTGTAAATTCGAGATATTACGTGTGAATTCGAGTTTTTACGTGTAAATATGGTTGATTTTTAACCGACTTCCCAAAAAGGAGTAGGTTCTCAATTCGGCCGGTATTATTTTTGCTTTTTTTTATTTATGTACATCGATAACGCCGAGGCTTATAGACCGATTTACGTGATTTTTTTATAGACATATTATATTCTTTAGCATCCTGTACAAACGTTGGAGAGTGGCATATTACTGTGAATTGTGATTTTCACGGTTTATTCCAAACCTTATAGTAATTCTAGTAAAGTCTAGAATTACTCCCTACTTTACAAGGACTTTGACTTGACGTGACTATACCTAGTTGACTTTGACTATTTGAAAATAACGCTGCCTATGCAAATAACTTTATATAAGTACCTATTTAATTACTTGGCTTAATACACTAAAAATAACCTAAAAAATAGTCTTACACGATGAATGTGAAAGCCAGGAGAAGGTGTGACTGTAGGTGTGTCTTTTACATAGAATTATTATGAAATTGATAATCGACAAGTTAGCAACAATGATTGTAAACGTGTCCATGATAACGGATATCGCACATACACATCTAAAAACCACACAACCAAACGTATTTTGGGAAACGTAACAGGTACTTGTTAGATATTGTCGTGGCATATCAGTACAAAAATCTAATACGTGCCCCCTAATTATTGTTGTCAAGTATAAACTTCGCTAAAGCGCTAGTAGCTCCGCGGTGCTTGGTGGTCGGAAACGATCACCGAAGTAAAGCAGAGTTTACAGAGGTTAGTCGTTGGATGGGTGACCGTTTGTGTGGCATTTGATATCGAGCGCTTCCGTGCTTCGAAAGGCACGTTAAGCCGTTTGTCCCGGTTATCACTAAATGTGGTAGTCGTTAAGTCATGTTAGAGGCCTAATGGGCGGCTTAATAAATTCTAACAGCAGGACGCCATACACCTGCCTCCGCCAATCCGCACTGGGTCCGCGTGGTGGAGTATGACCCAATACCCTCGTACTTGGTGAGAGGAGGCTCGTGCTCAGTAGTGGGTTGTACTCAGCGCTAAGCGTACCCAGTGGTTATAGTCCAAGATATAGTACAATTTTATGGTTTTTTTTTGAGTCAATTTGAACTTTAAATACTTCTCTTCCCCTCCTAACACCAAACTGCAGGCCTGGCTAGGAAGTAGTGGGGCTCAGTAAAGTAAAAAAAAGTGTTTTGTATGCAAATGCATAATTTGGTTATTTACTTTTTACAGTTACAGATAAGTTTTCATCTACTACAAATCCTGAAAGTCTGCTATTTCTCTTACTATTCGTGTGTGGCGCTCATCTATTCTATTTTTAAGAAGCAAACTGGAACTGTCTCCCGAACATTTAAGGCACTTATCCAAAGTCTGTGATATCTGCTCCACTTCGATGATTTTTCCAATCTTCCTAACCCAGTGTTTACGAATTAAAATAAATAATTAGACTATCACACCAATAATTTAGTTCCAAGATAAAAGTATTTTTAAAAACTTATGTTTTGGGTACTAAATAAATACATACATAAATATATATTTTTTGTAAATACATACTTTATATACATAGGACTACGCACAAACCAGAAAAAATATTCATGTTCATGCACACAAAGATTTGTTCTGTGTGGGAATCGAACCCGCGACCTCAGTTACGGATAGCAGGTATACTGACCTCCACGCTATATCGGTCATCACGACGAAGTAAGCAAAGAAACATATTAAAACACTTTTAAATATTTTATTGTACATTAATAATAAATAAGTAAGTACAGTATTAGTATTCGATATATTTACACAAAATGCATTTACACTTTGGTTTTAAATACACATTGAAATTACCTTATATATAAATTTTATATTTAATTATTAAATTCCCTCCTCCATCATATCCTAGCATTATTCTGGTTGCCCTAGACTTAGGGTCCAGGGTCTGCTCACTGGTTTAACCAGATTAAGCTGAATTTCAGTTATTACATGGAGCGACTGCCAGAGTTTCCCTCCAGAGATTATATGGTTAAACTAGTTGTCAGGATGTTAGAAGGCACTGACTTCCTAATAACGACTGCCATAGATGTTCATGACCGCCGGGACTAACGGATTAACGTGCTTTCCGAAGCACGGGCCAAGCGATAATCATGCACATAACTTTGAAAAGTCATAAGTGCACCAACAGGGTTTGAACCCGATACCCTCTGCATTTGAAAGTTAAGGGTCTTGCCACTAGGCTATCGCCGCTCTTAAATCATTGGGTTTAAAGTACGTGATATTCCTTGACAGAAAGTCGTTATTGCATGTAAGTATAATACGCGGCGCAGGAGTTGATCAATGTCCTTGGACGCGCAGTAACACATCGGGACTCATTCGAAGTGCGGTATGGGGGGGTCGCGCGTAACTATTGCAACGCGGCAACGATTTGCTTTCGCGCATGCGTTAAGCCACTTGCTGTCCTTTTTTTCTTTTTTGCCTGCGCTGACGACCGCCATTTTTGTTCAACTTACGTGCTGACTACTATATTACATATTAGCTTTGACATTATGAAGACGCTTTTAACGCCATGTAATAAAGTTAAAATTAAATGTATTTTTCGCGTCTTTGATTAAACTATATATAACAGGAACAACATGCTTTGTTGAAATAAATTTGCTTGGCAATTCAATTATTTAAGGCTCACTCTCATATTATGCGTATCTCTCAGCCTGTTAATATCCCTAAGTACAGTGCAAATAACAAACATGATAAGGATTATCTAAGGCCAACTTTTTTCCTGGAAAAAAAAACTTGTGTGTAGGTCTTAATTAAGTTTGTTTTATCTGCTCGAGTTTTTAACAATGATTAATTTGCTGAAGCGACCATTTACAAAATCTAAGTATATTATTTTAGAAATCATGATTAAACAAAAGTATATAAGCAATAATACACAACAATAACGAATTATAACAAATAACTAATATAGAAAGTATTTTAAAAACTAACGAGAATAAAGACTTAAAAATAGGTACACATTTTCGTAAAGCCATATTTAAATATCCACTTAATAGGGTCTGACTGAAAATCACTGCCGAAAATTCTCTCTTCAAACTCCATCAGAATGGTGTGAGCGAGAGCGTAGATTCAGACAGTGAGGTCTGTTTCACTCTGGCACAGCGTTGGGAACCACCTCCCCACAGGCCATGGGGTGGTGGACGGTGACAGGGAACAGCGATGAGGAGGCACGCAGACGGGCCGAGTTCAACTCGTTACTTTGTACCCAGAGTTCCAGCTGAAAAAAGCATGATTTTCTGTTAATAATTTTCCAAGTAAACCTTAGCCTGTCAAGAATCGAGATTCCGTTGATTATTTTCCAGCTTGACCATGTCGACAATAATCTTAGCAGATATCCTCGTGATTTGACCGCTAGCGCTGTATAGCGTCTGATTATCAGTGTGCTATCAATCACACGAAAATATGCCACTTGGCCATAATCTACTGATGTAATTTGCTAGATCAAACTTATTACTTAAGTAGCTTGACTAACTAACTTTAACTCTGCTAGTTTTCGAAATATGTCATAGTCGGCATCTTAGAGAGCGGAGTATTGTAGGTGTTGGCACAATGCAGCTGTGGAAGTATGGCAGCGGTCAAGATCTCAAGAAAATCCTCCACTTATTAACAATGCGGTCTCTACCCATGGAGTCCTAACACGGCGCTGCTGATCAGATATCATGTCGCTACAAAATAATAAACTAAGTCCTTTAGTCAGATATCCTCAAGAATTTACCTCAGCAGGCATCTTGGAGGGCGGAGTCTTGCAGGTCCCGGCACAATGCAGCTGAAGCAGCAAGTCAGCAATAGCTGCAGCCGAGGTGTCAATCACCCTTTGCCGACACACCGCAACGGCGTGGACGAAGCCTCCAGGGCCCACGAACTCGTGCTCCATGAACACTGTTTTGTCGTCCCAGTAGATAGCCTGCAGAATATATTTGTTATCAGGTTAAACTGATGCATGATGTGCACTTTAATATTATTATACTGGTAGGATTTGAGTTCAATAGTTGTTATCATCTGCCCAAGGATACCCTGTTAAACATAGGAACCACCCCTTTCAAAGGAACCCATTGTATCCAGCATTCTGCGAGGTTCCCAGAGCGATATCAGACGTATAACACTAAATATACTCTAAGGACTACAGAACTTCCCAACCCCAAAAGCCGTCAGTAACTTGTCTGCCTCTTCGAACATTTCTCATAATTTGCTTTGCAAGACTCAAGAGTTCAAGACTAGCTTTAAGCTTAAATATAAGAGTGAATTTATCTAACCTTTGAGGTGATGGTGAACTTAGTAAAGGGCTTAAGGTATCTTCTGTATCTGATGGTAGCGGCTGCCTGCACGACTGCGCCGCCTGCCGATTTGATGCTGGAGTACAACCCTGTCCGCTCATAGAAGTCTGCTCGAGCAAAGTCCAGCTCTCGAAGGTATCTTGCGTTGTTCATGTGGTACAGTAACGTGTCTAGGTCGTTGAGAAGGCACCAGGCTGGAATCAACAAGAAACACCAGCGCAAGTCAGGTCTCAATACGAGTACTAGAACTGTTGAGTAGACGTTCCAAGTTTTGAAGATATGCTAGTTATGCTACACGACTTGTTGAAAATCCCATGCTAGCAAAGGTTGAGAACAACTGAATCTGGAGCTGCTTTCCGTCCGATAGAGAATTTGAAATACAATTCTCTCTCCCTAGTAGATTCACTGTCATCATCATCCGTAAGAACGTTAACTCCTGAAAATAGGCCTCCGCCATTTACTGTCAATGTGACAGATAAAATAGGTTATAAAACCCTTCTGTAAAATGCTTACATTCAACTTCGTGTCCATGATTGTGTCCTTCTTCTTGTACCTGGCTTTGGCGATGGTGTATATCATGCGGGCTGAGTTTACCACGTCAACCGTGACCACCTTACGACTTCCACATAAAGTGAACCGGCACCAACAGAAGCTGCCATTCAAAGCAGTCGATATCAAATTGCGGGTAACCTAGTCTGCGGGATCCTTTTTTTTATTTATGTCGGTAACAAAATGCGTTTACGCACTGCCTCCCGGCAAAGGGGGACCGAGAGGGGAATGTGGGACTCACTGCGGCAGACGAAACCGCCAGCAGTCCTACCCACAAAAAATCTTCCGACGAGGCCCACCGCTGTTGAAAAAGGGGCGGGGGGCCAGTGCCAAACTATAAAGCTTCAGACACCCCGCCCGCGGCCAACGTCCCCCGGTTTAGAACCAAGCTACCTGCCCCCTTATGCGACCACCGGCGTATGTGGCCGACTTCGCGGGGGGTCTATAGTTAGACGGTAGGGACCCGTGCCCCCACCGCCTAATACCCCCCTGGTCAACGGCGTAGCCGGAGAGAGAGCGGATCCCGCTCCATCTCCCGCTCCGCGAGTCTGCGGCATCCTACTGTTGTAGTTTTAACCCGTTTAGTAATAAAGTTCTTACAACATCAATAAAGATAAAATGCTTACATTCAACTTCAGTCGTGTCCATGATGCAAGCCTTCTTCTTGTAATACCTGGCCTTGGCGACAGTGTACATCATGCGGGCGAAGTATGCCACGTCCACGGTGCCGTACAGGAGCAGGGCGCCAGCGGCCGCCGCGGCTCCCCAGCCCGGCACGCATAGCGTCCACATACCTGCTGTATTCGAAGAAGAATCATTAGGTCATCATGATTATCTCAGCCCAGAAACGGGTCTCCTCTCACACAACCCACTGCAATGCACTGTTTAAATATGAATATTACCTTTCCTGGGTGTTTTTTTATGTATTTTAAGTATGTATTTACAAAAAAAAAAGTATTTAAGTATGTTTATCCGTTAATTAGTATTCATAACACAAGTTCTTAATGATACTTATCTTGGAACTAAATATCATGCACACAAATATTTGTCCTGTGTGGGAATCGAACCCACGACCTTGGAGCGGAGAGCGGGTATACTCGCCACCACGCCATATCGGTCGTCAAATGCCACACAAATGTCACCCAACCAAGGATTTACCTCTGTAAACTCTGCTTTACTTCGTTGATATGTTTTTAGAACAGAGCTAACACTTAATTAGAATGTATTTATTTGTTGTTATATTTTCATTATAATTGTATGTATATGTTTAGTTTAGTCGTTCTTATTTTATTTTTTCCCCCCAATATTTATTATTCATTTATTATTTCTTATTGTGATACCACACTAATCTCCGATACTTCGGCTAGGGTTGGCTGAAAGTTGGTTTCTTAAAGAAATAAGCTTTGTACATTTTTTTTGGTGACTGTGTTTTTTATGAATGTTTATGTGCAATAAAGGATATATATATTATATATACCGCGGAGCTATAAGTGTTTTAAGCAAAATCCCAATATCACCGTCCGGGCACGAGAGGGTAAGGTTATATGGTGGAATAGGTAAAAGAGGTATCCCACCACAGATTTTCTTGTCAATGTCAAAAAAATATTAGGTTCCATGTAGACTCAAGCTTTACTCGACCTTACTATAAATGCTTAATTGTTTAGATAACATAAGTAACTAGAAGTCCTTTTTTTAAACTATCTCAGAAAATAAAGGAGTTTAGTAATTAACTATTAGCCAAAATGTTTTATTGTATTAATGTTCTCCACTCCAGCAATTATAGATGGATTAATATCGTCAGTTGTTTAGTAACCATTGTGAAATTTCAAAGGATTTAAAAATTTACTTGTATGTTTAAGAAAGTTTGTGTGTTTTGTCATGCGAATAAATAATAATAATAAAATTATTTTTTTATTTAAACAAAATACATTAATAGCAACCAACATATACAGTTAGATATATTTACAATGACATTTTTATATATCTGCGCCTGAACTAGATCTGTGCTTCAGGCAGAAGCGCTCTTCCTTTTCATTTAATATCTAAGAAATTTAAAAAAATTAAGAAAATCTAATAAACTTGCGTGTGTTGCATGATAGTGTGAAAATAAATAAATATATAATAACAAATATTCTCTTACAATCACACCAATTATTTAGTTCCAAAATAAGTATCACTAAGATCTTGTGTTAGGGATATTAAAGAATGGATAAACATACTTAAATACCTTTTTTTTTGTTACTACATACTTAATATACATAGGAAAACAATGAAAAATAAAATTATTGATATTTGTATCTTTCTCTGTGCCAACTGTTTTATTTACTAAGTAAGCAAAAGTATCATCAATATGGACATAATAAATGTCTATAATTTTATATCTTTAAGAATTAATATTTGAAATTATAACAGAATATTAATGAATAGGCAACTATCTACTTACTAACAAACTTACAATTCCTGAGATAAGCGTCATTTTAACATTTCCGAGTAGTCATCGTGTTTATGCAGCAAGCACATTGTGAAATAGGCCATTTTACAAGAAGACTAGGCAAATTGTAAACCTAGAGAAGGTCTTGGTGGCACTGAAGCAAGGGGTCTATTTGATGGATAGTGGTCACCACAGACTATGGAGGGCATCAATAGCGCGTTATCGACCGTTACACAACCGTTTACAGCCTTTTTGTAGTATTTGTACATACATACATAAAATCACGCCTGTTTTGCACGAAGGGGTAGGCAGAAGAATATTGTATGCCCAAATTTCGCTAATTATGTTGCTGGTCCCACGTAGTAGGTGGCGAGCCTATTGCCGCTTATCTAGAATTTTTGTCTTCGCCAGAGCCTCGTCCGTTGATCAGCAGGTGCACCACTTGCAGGTGAGGTTGGCTTGGGCTCCTAAGATGTTAGGATCCTTTATCATGGTTTTCACATATCGCATGCTTAATGGAATAGAGAGTTAACTCAAAAAGACGATTTTTGGGACATCACAAAAGAAGATCTTCTAAAGAATACTTGTCCTACTTGTAAGCGCATTAAATTGATACTGATTTATTAATTAGTAATTCTGCTTGTGTTTTGAACGTTTGATAACCATTGATTCGATCTCAGTAAGAAATAGAAAGACTGTATAAGTACGTAACTCAAACCTGACCTATCTGTTAATGGGTATCGACCCATTAATAGATAGGTCAGGTTTGAGGAACATCGGTTCCTTTAAGCATGCGATATATATCAGAACACGCCCTAACGGTCTTGACAATAGAGACGAGGGTCGATCTTATCGGCAGGTTGGATGTTACCTAAGAGACGCATACGGAAAGTTTAGCTATACTGTTTGATCGCGAGCTGTCAGATATTAGCTCGATAGATGACATTATACCTGTCATTATACCATGCTATAATTACTATAATATAATAAGGTTTTGAACATAAATTATTTTTGTTACTCGTTTGGACAACAAAAAGTTTTATTTACACCTCGGAAATTCTTCGGGAACTTATTATCACCAAACATAAATTATTTATTTATTTATGACTCAAGTAGTAATGACGATACTAAACATAAACAAAGAAAAGCACTAGATAAATGGCCTGCTTATTTTAGTAGAATTTTTTAGCAACCCCGCGAAATGATATACAAACACTTAAATTAATAACTAAAATAATGTGTTCCTAAATTATACAAAATTCTGTCGGAAGGACCGAAAAGCCAATTTAGAGACCGAAACCGGGTAGAGTTAAATTGAGATCATACTTTACCACGTGGCACGGTGGCATGTGTGGTGTCCTACTGTTCGAATTTTTCAAATCGATTAGGGCTCCTAACTTAGATTGACCCTTAATAGAGCAAAGCAATTTAAAAAAAATGGTTTTCTACCGTAATTTTATAATGTGGAATATTTCTAAAGGCTCTTCCGACACTGGACTCTCGTGGGGGAGTATGAACCAAGTGAGAGGGCTCATCTTGATTTGGTTTGAGAGAGGAGGGGCTCCTGAGCTGGGCTGATGATGAAAGCTTAATATATAGGTGGTAACTTAGTTCCTATTGTTCAATCAAGGGTTAAGAATCAACTGCTGAACGTGCTTTCAAAAGCACGGAAAAGCTCTATATTAATTGCCACTGGAACAGTCACCAATCCAAAAACTGATATCTGTAAAGTTTTCTTAACTTCGGTGATCGTTGCCTAATACCAGCATCAGGGTGTTGCATGTCTACACGTCCCTGCTAATTAACCATCAGCTCTTTCCTATAATGTTATAAAAGGGCTACAATTTGAATTATATTTATATGCACCTTAATGCATTGCAATAAGGTTGATTTTGAACTGAGTGTTATGCCTGTAATTTTGACAGGTTTATTGAATGGACTGCGCCAATTCTACAATAATTATATGAATGTAAATCTGAGTACGAGGATAGTTCTTTGCAAGTGCAAACGGATCTTTGGATTGCATATCATAGGAATTGATGAGAAATTAATAATAATAACTCATTGTTTTTTACATTATGACGTCATGGTGATTATTAAACAATATTAGAATAAAATCCCTAACAACGACTGCACGAAAGCTCTGATGCAGTCTCATATAACATATTGCAGAACTATACAAACACTGTTCTTAAAGAAATTATTTATAATACGCAATGGAAATGAAATAATAGGTAAATACTGTTAGTTACCAAGTAAATAAACGTAGGAGAAGTTAATAAACTAAGATTTTAGGTAGTTGGAAAATTGTACCTGAAATTTCTAAGCCGGCAATTCAACTGTAGTAAAAGTTAGCTATATGGAAAATAAGCACTTGAAATCCACAATAAATCAACACAAACAATAAGTTGAATAAAAGTTAATATTTCTTTCCCGTAGAGTAATGAGAAACACAACTTGGTTAAAAAATTATAGAAAATAACCTCGCGTATTGGTGTCAAAGTGGAATATTTTTCACATTCTGACAGATTCGCCATGCGCGCGCAGTGTGATCGATACTACAATAGGCAAAATACTACCAGGGCTAACTACTCTATTTCCTAGACTTTAGGGTCTAAATGGTAGATGAATACAGTGGGTTGCTGCATTATCATTTAAAACCAGTTACGTCCCTCTGGGATTGGGTCTTTTCTGAAAGATACGAGCAAAGTGCGGGCCGGTTTTTAACTTGGTTACTAAGAACCGAAGGCCCTAGTTCTACCTTGCATTCCGAATCACTTAACTGCTCGATAATCCTACATTTCATCATTGCACCCCTCGCTACAATAGAAAATCTAACCTCACATATCAAAGAGAGAGCGAACCCATTGCGATATCTAACTTGATAAGCGGAATCTTCGACCTTGCTCGATGATCCTACAGCTAGATCCGATAGCTACCTTCCATTATGTACCGCTCTCCATTGGATTCCAAACAACCTGTAAAACCATTTATTTATTTACAGGGCTACCAACATAAGTACAGCAATTTTTAACAAAAAATAAAATGAACTTTCCTGCACTTACAGGTTAACCTGTAACTCAAAATGCATGATGTGGTTGACCACATTTTGAGTACACCTTTTATGTTATAAAACATACATACATACATTCATTCACGCCTGTTTCCCCGAAGGAGTAGGCAGAGGCATATTATACGCCCACACTTCGCCAAATATATAGTTTGTCCCACGTAATAGGTGGCGAGCCTTATTGCCGCTTACCGGGCACTGTTATGTTCGCCAGAGCTTCGTCCGTTAATCGGCAGGTGCACCACTTGCAGGTGAGGTTGGCTTGGGCTCCTTAGGTCTTGGTAGGATTCCTATTATATATATAAACTTAGGAAGGCTTAAACTTAGGAAACCATGGAAGCATATAGGTAGCGTAGGTGTATTAAAAGTTTCTTTAACATTTTTTTTAACCTTTACTCTCGAGTTGACTCGACTTAACACTTGATAAGTAATTGATAAAAAAAAACAATATTACCTCCAAAATCTTTATGACGATTTTAAGTTACCAAATATAGGGTGTATGTACTAAGTGATGCACTGCTGATCAACAGACGAGGCTCTGGCGTACGGAACAGTTCCCGGTAAGCGGCAATAGGCTCGCCACCTAGTACGACTGTTGTAACAATCTGTTGGTCCCACGTACTATATGTAAGTAATTTGAGAAAGTTTGAGCGTATGATATGCGTCTGCCTACCCCTTCGGGGAAACAGGCGTAAATGTATGTTATGATACCGCCGCTAACTACTAGGAGCTAGCCCGCAACTTCATTTGCATATAATATCATACATCAGAAAGGTACACTTTAAAATTATCCAATGTGTGAAGTTTTGCGCTTTTCTGAGGAGGTCCTCCCGGACTCACCACTAGCAGTCGCGTCTGCCAGTGATGAGTCCCACACCCCCTTTCAGTCCCCCTTCGGCCGGAAGGCAGTGCGTAAATGCATTTTGTTAACGACGTAAAATAAAAAAAATAAAAACAGGTCCGGTCTTCCTCTAATTTTGAGCCGAATTAACCTATGTACTATCTAGATATTCCTTCAAAGTAGAACGAATCAGCGGGGCGTAAAACGGTATTTTAACAGGCCGTCTAGTGTGGGTCCTCTTCTTACTTTGCATACTCCACAATATGAAGCGCCTTCATTTAATTTGTACTGCATCGACTGCTTACCATAAGGCAAGTTGTAGTCATTATGACGTGTCACAGAAAATTAACAAAATTTTTACTTTATTTTTTGAATGTGTACGTACGTACACTTTCAAGATGATGAATGAATGAAATGCTCTAAGCGAATGAATGACAAGATAAAACCAATATTGCAAATATTCAAAACGAAAATATTGCTCATAATTTTATAGAAGAGTTCATTTTACATTTATGGCATAATCTAATCGTTTTAGAACTATAGATTCGTCCGACAAATAAATAAATAAATTAATAATAAAACGTCTCAAACACCTACTTTACATAATATGGTTTTAAAATTATGGAAAATACTTAATATCGTTCCGATAAATTGGTTGGACAAGAACGCGTCCAGCGAGACGGATTTGATCGGACACCGACTGAGACTCCAAAATGGCGGTGAGTAACCTTGCTGACAGCTGTGCGACTACAAATCTGTCCTTTTCTTTGCAATATAGTTAGAAAGAGACAGTATAATTTCCGACCCGATATTGTGGGATTGTTAGCGGCAGCTCTGTGACGCGTTTTCATTGTTTGTAGCGATTCTTTGGATTGTTTGTGTCTTAGCAAAATAAAGATGAAAGACTTCAAATACGATGTTAAATTGCTGATTAAAAGTGTGAAAGATCGTCCATGCATCTGGCATAAAAAGTTAGAAGTGTACAAGGATCGTATCGAACGCAGAAAGGCTTGGGAAGAAATATTTAACATTTTGGACGATGATTACGAATCGTTGTCGGCGGAAGAAAAACGGATGACTGGTACGTTACGCGACGAGTTTATTCCGGATTACTTTAATTATTTATTTGTTTTTCTATACTTTGGCGCATAAACCTCAGGGCCGATTTGAATAAAATATATTACAAATAAAGTTTGACTTGTGAAAAGGACATATTATGTCACTTATTTGTCGGTTATTAAGCTTTTATCCAAAAATAATATGCGTTTGCGTGTATCTTGCGTGTAACTGTATGTCACGACGTTGGCTAAATCGCGGAAAGCAGCTAGTTAACAGATATTTGGTGAATGAGTAATGGTATCTAACTTGTCTTATTTATTTAAACTTAATCAAATTCGCTTATTAACATTCGAATAACTATCAAATATAAATAATTACCAAATTCAAATTCTCTTCATCATCATCTCAGCCCATTAAGGTCCCACTACTGAGCACGAGCCTCCTCCCACATATCAACGTGTGAGGGTATTGGGTCATACTCCACCACGCTGACCCACTGCGGATTGGCGGAGGCAGGTGTATGGCGTCCTGCTGTTAGAATTTATCAAGCCGCCCATTAGGCCTCTAACATGGCTTAACGACTGCCACATTTTGTGATAACCGGGACCAACGGCTTAACGTGCCTTCCGAAGCACGGAAGCACTCGTTATCAAATGCCACACAAACGGTCACCCATCCAAGGACTGACCTCTATAAACTCTGCTGTACTTTGGTGATCGTTTCCGACCACCGAGCACCGCAGATCTACGAGCGCTTCGCAAATTTTGCAAATTCTCATAACCTGCGATAATTACGCACATAGCTTTGAAAAGTCAACAAGGGTTCACCAGGGTTTAAACCCGAGACCCTCTAAATTTGAATGCTATGAGTCTTGCCCACTGGGCTATCGCCTCTTCAGTATGTTATTTTCCATAGAGTAAATTCGAATTTACTTAGTTGTTCTTGGATGAGTGGCGATCGAGCATTTCCTTGTTGTGTTTTAGATTTTTTGTTCTTTTTCTGTTGTTTTAGATCTTTATGTTCATTTATTTCCATCGATCCACTGGAACCTCCTGGACTAGGCCCTGGAACTATAGTAGGCGATCTTCTTTCCTTGCCGTTCTTTTAGATAAAAGTGAAAGTGATTAGATTTTTGAAACCCACTGTACCACTTGATTGTATTAAACTTAAACAAGTTATGAATTAAAAATATTTTTGTATCGATTCCCGCGCAAGTATGAATTTCCGAAAAATTTAGAAACAATTTAACACGACGTGTTTCGCCCTTACACAGGGCATCTTCAGGTAAGATAGGAGCCTCAGAACAACTATGTCTTCACGACCAACGCTAAAACGAGAGTGATGTATAGTTGCGCGGGAATTGTTACAATGATATTTTTAATCCATCACTTGCTTAAAATGGATTTCCGCAAAGTAACGCCTGAATCAATAATTTTATTTAACTTTATCGTTTTGTTTTAGGTGAACTAATACTCCACAAGTGGTCGAACGTAAGAGACACATTTGTGCGATCCATTAACAAAAGGAAGAACATCAGACAGCGCTACGTATTCCACGACCACCTCACATTTTTAATCGACATCCTAGAAGAGGGTACAGAGGACATCAGCATTAGGAAATCAGAATATATAGAAGAGGTGCCTGAAGAACTACCAAAGAAAAGATCAAAAAAACCTGAAAATGACGACACATTTTTTCCAAACACTTCTAGAAACGAAGATAATGTGACCACGAAGAAGCGTATTAAAAAGAAAAATTTAGAAACAAAAGACATTGAAACAAAGCTCGATTATGACGACAGTAGTAATGTTATTAATTTTGTTGAAGTTGACGCAACAAACGCAACACTAAACCACAGACTAATGAACGAAGATGAAGCATTCTTTGCGTCGTTATTGCCGTCTGTAGTAAAGTACAATGAAGACGAAAGACTGGAGTTTAGAATAGATGTTTTAGGTATTATGAAGAGGATAAACGAAAATAAGAAATGGTCTGTTGAAGAAGCCTGACAGTTTGAGAACGGAAATGAGAAAATATGCTACGTTCTTGCTTTACTAGCGAAAGAGACTTTAAGATCACATAATGGACTGAATTATGTGTTAATGTTACTCCCACAGTTGTACAACAATTTAAATAAATGTTCGAAGTGCAATTATTTATATTTTAAACAAAAAAATCTATGATTATCTAGCACCGCCTTTTATAGAAAATGTATTTTTGCCTCGTCTAATCCATACCTTCCTGAGTTTATCTGAAAAACGTAACGTTTCTTCAAATCCGGTGTTTAGGCTAATATTATAAATAATAAATAAAATAATATATAAATCAAGTTTTGTAAATATCAATAAAAAAAATTCAAAAAAAATCTTGTTTCTTAATTGAAGACGTCAGTCGCCACTGATATGTCGTACGATCGCAGGGACTGCTTTTTACATACATAGGTACATAAGTAGACCGGCCGGCCGGCGTTCACGTCGAATGAGCTAAAAATGGATATGTGTTTATAAAAGTGATACTTTATGTATCGTTATTCTGTTTATTTGATTTTTATTTTGTAATGTCCTTAAGTATTTTTATTCCATTATTGTACAATGGCGTTGTGTAATATATTTAATAATTAGGAAAGCAGTCAAGATATTTTGTAATACTGTTTTAAATTGACGCTTCACTTCACTTTAAAGTGCACGACGCGCAAACATGAATGTTCAACACGTAATACCCGTTAACTGTATCTCATACACTTTCATACATCGTATTGAACTGTTAGAATTGACATGGTTACATCTAAAATGTCAGTTCTGACTTGACTTCTACTTACTCATACTCCTTCGTATCCGTACTCTAGCGTACGTACGTATAAAAGTGCGTACACAATCGTCTGTTCTAACGTTTACTACATTAATATTGGCGCGTACACATCCTTTCTACCGTAAATAGGAGTTGAAATAACATAGATATATATACATCTTTGTATCCTTTATTATCCAGAACATCACATAAGTGACTCATACAATTTCGAAATTCAATATTTTAAACTGTAGTGTTTTATATTATTATAATAATATTTACAAGAAAATTATAATTCTAAAAAAAAATAACAATCACTAAAACTGTATATATGTACCATGGAGGTTGTGGCAAAAACAGTTCACACTATAGATGAGTTTGATTTCGCCTCTAGCTCAAACAGAACATTATCCAAAAAGTTTTTTTAAATTAAAGTAAAGTATTCAAATTTTATGAAACCTAAAAAATGCACAATGCAACCTTTAAAAAAAACTAGACAAAAATATTAGAAAGAAAAAAACAAAACATTTTGGAAACGTCTTTTTAAAACAAGAGGCTTTTTATTTCGCTTTGATATTTCTAGAGAAGTTTAAAAAATAATATTAAGATCACATAATTACATAAACGCAACTGTTGTAATTACTATTTTAATTATTGACAAATCCCTAATTGTTATTCTTTTTATTCTTAACAGCTAATAAATAAAACTTCTAAATGAATAATAACAAATAAACGCCACCTGCAATACTGAATGTCTGACAGCAATATATTAGGTACAATTACCTAAAAAGTTTAGAACAACAACAACATATAATGGATTATATAAAAATTGGAGCCTTAAAGTTCTTAATGGCAAATAATTGTGAAAAAAAATTTTTTAACTGTCATTAGTACCTACACACCGAGAAACTTATCGGATTTAAAATACATTTAGGTTCATTATATAAGTCAGTATATACTTTAGCGCCTCTCCAGATAAGGACAGATAAATATAATTATTTAATGGGCGATTGCGCACAAATCTGACTTTATTCACTAATATTTCTATCTTACACCTACATGAATTTATCTGAACAGAGTGCAGACGTAATCAGTTACATTTTTTTTTACTATAATTATAAATACGTAAACCGGATTGGCCGGGTACGATAAATTCACTAGTTCAAAGATTGTGACACCATTTTCTCTATTTACAATTTCGGAATGAGTCTCGCCGTCGATGATATCATAATTATTGAAATAAGAAATGATCTTCAATCGCGTTATAAATTGCGCTATTTTTGGGAATTTTGTATATATACACACACAAGCGATACAATATTGCATGACATTAACAATACACTTGGCTTATAGCCAAATATCGCGAGCGTATACAGCATAGCTCATTTGTGAAGTAAACTTTATTCAAGAGCCATACCATAGTGACTAGATAGTCCCAAATAGGGACAAAGCATTATTTACAATTCACTCTAAAAGTTATCATATATCAAATTCACACTAGCTTAACACGTCGCTATTATAAAATGGGTCGACAATATAAAAATGCAGCGCCATCTGTTGGGAGACGCGCTGAAAGGGCGCCGCTTCGAACAATTGCAGTTGGCACGGTCAAATTTAACATTTAAGTGGTAATCTCAATACACGCGGACGTTACACAAGCTTCACGCTCTCAATTTGTGCTTTTCACTTGGAAGTAGCTTAGCGTTTTTTAAACTAAGCGCGGATTTCGCATTGACATTAAAAAAAACATATAAAGTGACATTCTGACAATAAGAACCCCATTCCTATTAATAAAAATGATGGACATGACCCTTACAATCGTTTAGTCATTCGAAAAAATCATTTAAGTATATCTCTCTACCATACCCTTCTAATAAAGATGACATACTAACTTTATTCACAAGAACAGCTAATAATCATTTTGATTTAATATTGAATAGGTATAACAGAAACGGAATACCCTAAATCTCTAAAAGTCGACATTAAATTCACATTGAGTATGGCCTGTAATCACAAACGGAAACACTTAATACTAAAATATAGGTAACCTATAGTAATACAGTTCTATACACTTATATATCAATACAATATGTATATGGATATATAACAAGAAATATAGATTAACAATCACCTACTAGAAATTATATTAAGACAAGAAACAGGTTTGAACTTATCAGTGATAGGTCAGTATAACTTACAAAATAATCAATAACACTTAAAAGAAACCGTAAAGAAAGAAAAAAATCTTCGGAAAACATTAACAAAAACACATTCATAAACACAATCTGATGCGATCTTAGCTACCTGTTAATTTTTAAATAATATATACAAAAGGAAAATCAATTTTAACAATTATAACTAGTATTTTTACAGATAAAGGTTAGTCCTCGTTCGGTAATAAGAGATCGCATATCAGTCGAGCGCGCGGTCTCTGCCGCTGCAAAGTGCAATGTCATCCAAATAATAATTGTGTTTTCCAATCCTTCTCGTTTTTCACTAACTATTTAGTCGCGAACAGTCGATAGCACATTTGGTTTAAGTCGATTGTCATACGAAACGTTCATAAACCCGTAAAATATTGTTTAACACTAGGATCAACATTTTGTGATCATATAAAAGTTACACAGTTTTGACAGTCTTTCCTTGTTTTAAATTGTCATAAGTTTAAGTTTCTGTTAATTTGTGGCGAAGTCCATGGTGGGTTTTCGTTGACGGGGTTTCTTGGGCCTAGGAGGTGACCCGTTGCAACAGTGACAACCCCGTTTCACAACCCCGCGGCCCGTCCGGCGCCGGCCCGGGCTCTCCGGTGAGGCCCCAAAGGCCAGGCGTCGCTCGGGAGCGAGCCCGTCCGGGATATGGCCGGCTCGCGTCTTTCCAGTCAAACTCCTCTCAACGTCCAAATTAAATCTCTTAGCCGGGTAAGTCCTTAAAGGAGGATGAGTATCGTCAGCCGACGACCCATCCCCGCTGCCACTGCGGTCCAAGCCCCGCGCTTCTTTGATCACCGAATCGAGGCGCATGTGAGTCCCGACACCGCTTGAATCCGTGGAATTAGTTTCGTCGAACGACGGACTTTTACAACACTTTTCACTGTCACTACTGAAATCTAGAGGTCTTCTACTTTCCGATCTTTCCGACGCGGAATTCGACTCCCAGAATAACTCCGCGTGTCTCTCTGGCGAAGACCTATCATCATCGACATCTTCTACTATCGATTCCATAGTGGCGTCTCTCGAGCTGTCTTCTGCAATCATTTTAGCGTCATCTCCTGCGAACAACGTTTCTGGTTCGTCCATAAGGAATCTATTCCTTTTGTCGTCGTCATAGCAAACGCGTCGAATGACTTGCGTTGCATTTCCAGCAGAGTGGACAATAGCTGATGCTGTGTTTGAGAGATGCAGTTCTCTCGTGTCTGTGAGGATGTTGTCGAACCTCGTGAGCCCGTCGTCTTTAACAAGAACAGAAGCCAGGTTGATGTTAGCGTTCGTTGTAGGCAAGTCTATCATGTTGTCGATGTGGTATTTAGGCTGGGAGCCGCTAGCAGAGGAAGGAGCCGTCATGAGCACGGTGGCAGGCGCGCGACTGGATTGGAATATCGTTGATGTTATGTGGCGTCCTTTCAAACCAGTTATAGTGAATGGTTGCACCTGGAAATAAAGAGATTATATTTTAAGCAATTTTCTTTTTGCATGAATTTGGCACTTTATTGAAAGCTGGAGTAGAGAAATGTACTTCGAAACAGTTGCCAATAAAATAGATAATTAAAAACTGCACTAGTTTAGGATACGACAGCCTGTGTGATAAGATCAACACATGTGGGTGAAGCGAACTAAGTATGTTTAAATACATTCTAACCATGGTGAACCATGGCTGGTGGAATTTGTATGTATTTTTTTTAGTTTAATTTGTTGTTACAGCAGCAACAGAAACAAACATTCCATCTAAGTTTCCAACATTAGCCCTCAGAAAAAAGGTAACACTAAAATCCATTGGCTACAAAACCTTAAAAAATAATAAACGCAAAATAATACCTCTCCCTCTTCGGTAGGCTCACTATGGAAGGTGGTATTTGGATGGGACCTGGCGAACTCCTCATGATCAAGTGCGCTGGCCGGTTGGATCTCTGTATCCACAGTTACCATGCCCACGTCTTCTAGTCCCAGGGTCAGGTCCTGGCGATCGTCGGTATCGTCTGCGGTGAGTAGCTGGTCGGTGGCGATCTGATCGTCCAAGTCTGGCTGCGGAATGCCGCTTTGGGACAACAGCGTTGGTTGTGCTGGAAATTAATACATAATATAAACATCCACAATACCAAGTTAATATCGACTGTAGAAAAATGAAATTAAAAAAATTATGAGCATTTCAATTTTAAAGCTTCACAAAGTTTCTTTCATTCTTTCTACTCCGTCACTGAAAGATCATTGTATAGAGAGACCAAATTGATGTTTCTTATTAAGATCCTGAGAAATTTGGTTGATATTCCATTTCTTTTAGAAAATGTCTCTTTCTCAGTTCAAGTTCTCAGAGTTTTTTTTCGTTGACCATCACAAAATTTATTTGTATACTATAACAACATATTTTGGACAAATGCTTAATTTGCGAAACATATTATTTGTTAAAGAAAAAAAGAGGTTAATTTTCATTTTAATATTCAACAGATTTAACAAGTGCAGTGTTTGCTAATGGACAATTTAAGTATTGAACAATTAAAATACGGTACACAATTATGTTATGTAGGAACGGCGGGTAAAAAGCTAGTTTTGTTTTTGTTTATTTATACTTGAAGCTTTTTAAACTCACGTGTATGAGAATGATGTCCTTGGTGATCCTGCGAATGATCCGGAGCAGGAGACGAAGCGAACAGTAATTCCGCTTCAGGGAACAACTCTGATGCTGATGGTGAGTCCACGCCGAGGTCTTCGCACTCTTCGGAGAGGGATTTCTGGACAAACAAATACAATTTGGCAATTAGGCCTGCTAAATAATGAAGTTAAAATTGTCTTAGTTTATTATTGTACGATTTATATAAAACTAACTTATTACGTATATTGAATCATCATCATAATCTCAGCCCATTAACGTCCCACTACTGAGCACGAGCCTCCTCACAAACTAAGGTGCAAGGGTATTGGGTTATATTCCACCACGCTGACCCAGTCCGGATTGGCGGAGGCAGGTGTATGGCGTCCTGCTGTTAGATTTTTTCAAGCCGCCCAATTAGGCCTCTAACATGGCTTAGCGACTACCACATTTAGTGATAACCAGGACCAACGGCTTAACGTGCCTTTCGAAGCACGGAAGCGCTCGATATCGAATGCCACACAAATGGTTACCCATCCAAGGACTGACCTCTGTAAACTCTGCTTTACTTCGATGATCATTTCCGACCTAGCACCGCGGAGCTACAAGCGCTTACGATATTTAATAGATAAATTATATTTGGAGTTGGTGCAGTCAATACAAGTTGGTTATTATTGTTTATTTAACTTTGTTTTAGTTTTCGTTTATTTTTTACTTACAAACCGTACTGGGTCCGCATGATGGAATTTGGTGCAATATCCACTCACCTTGGTTCGTGACGGGAGACCTCTAAAGTGAAACATTCATGAGCTGAGATCTAACTGATTTTTGTTACTTCTTAATGTGTAGTAGTTAATTATGTGTTTTGTGATTGAGCAAACAATACACATAGTTTTCTTTTTTCAACCAGTCCAAAATCTAGCAGAGCCGAGACCAACAGTTTAAAATGTCATCAGAATTAACTTCTGCTAACATTATCGATAACCTAGTCGGATAGCTCTAAATCCGTGTAAATCACATAATAATATATGAAGAATTACCTGTAGTCTTAATTCATGTTCCAGAATAGCATATTTGTGTCTTAATGCAGCGGCGGACACATGTGTAAGTCGATGTTGACGATGCGAAGACCCATCCTTTTTCTGAACGACCTACACAACAATAGTTGGTTAAATTCACATCAAAAGTCATGAAAAACCATGATATTGAACTTGCCAGTTATTCTATCCTCTAATAAATTATTATGTATGCTGTATCCTACTAAATATACCTACTGTTTTATATTTTCTTTCGTACGTTGTTATGATAAACGTTTTTCTTTTTAAATGTATGTTGCCTGGTACTAACGCTTTGTCGAGCTCGCTTGATTTAAGTATTTTTTGAAAACTGGTATTATCTAAATATGGATAAAGAAATGGCTCAATGCAATGTCCTGAATGTAAATCCTGACGAATCCATATTTACATCGGCGTACGCGACGCTAGTTCAGCGTACTAGTTTTAACAATAAAATTATATACGACTGACCAAAACGAAGGCAGGGTAATCTCTAGTGAGATAGCACTTCTGTTCAGGGATCTTTGAAAAACTGGCAAATTACATCATATTTATATAACGGGTGGCAACAGTGACTTTAGGAAACTATTTGATACTTCGACACAATTATTAAAAAGCAAAAGCCACCTTTATAACAATCTAGGTATATAGAAAAGCCTATTAAATGAAGGGATGTTCTGCAAGTCCGTGACTTATTGCAAAGCTTTCTTTCAAATTTGGTTTGAACATCAACTAATGAGGATCAGATCGAACTATTGAGGTAACAATGAATTTCTGATGTTGGGGACATGCTCGACTAATAAGATGCGGGATTATACTCGACAATGAGATACGAAAATACTCATCGACATGCAAAAAAAATATCATAACTAATAGACATGACGACAAAGTTAATGCTTCTGAAGACTTAGAAGTGATGGGTAAATTAAAAAAATTAAAGAAGACTTAAACATGAAGAGTAGGCCATTATGAATATAAGACCTAGTAGAGTCCAAGTTCATTTATGCGTAGGAATGCCTGGTGTTCTAGATGCGACGATTTAATTCAACAACAAGCGTGAAAATACCGGTAAGCGTAAGCGATTTTATCTTCGATGCTACAATATTGAATGTTACTGGTTATAATTATGTCGCTTTTACAATAATGCAGTATCCCGAGAAATTTGTAATTGATAATGTATTATTCATGTTGATACTAATATATAAAAGGGATTAAGTTAATAAAGGTTGTTAACATATCTCTGGGTAATGATAAGTACAGGCACGCCAGAACATAAACAAAGGCGGACACAAAATAAATGGAGGCGTGCACGTTCTACTAAAGAGGCATACTATGTCTGAACGGCCAACGACGGCTCTACGGTATCATCACCTGATGGTAGGCCTTATCGTCGCAATCTGACGCGTCAATATCGTAAGCGCAACGCGGCGAATCGTCGTGCGAATCGCCCAAGTAAGACTTTTTCGACTCAACGTCGAACATCTTATCAAATATCCTTTGCGCCTCCAAATCGGGACTGTATCGATCTGGGATCGGATCCTGCAGTTTTAAAACGTGTCAAAGAAATTGTTACTTCATAACCATAATTGAAAAATGTTTAACTGTATGAGTATGAAATCCAATAGAATTTCACGAATCGATGTTTTTGTGTTTTAGTATAGATAGAAAAAAGTATATACTTACAAGTACAGTTCGGTCAAGATTATCTGCCCGTACAGTTTCTTCATATGAGTAGTCGTGAGGGTCTCCAGAGGAAGGGAGATGCCAAGGCTCCGAGCCTTCTGGACTCGACCCCCGTTCAGGCTTCACATCTTGCGATTCTCTGTCAGTCCACGGCGAGCTTGTCGCTCGTGTGTCGATTAGCTCTGGCGGAGTGGGAGCTGGTGCAGGTGAAGCAGTACTATCAGGTGGCTGAACACTTGTCGCAGCTGCCAAATTGAAGGCTTGAAGATTATGAAGGGCAGCTGTAGGTAAACGCACGTGACGAACACCCGGGCGAGCCAAAACAGGCTTCAATCCAGCTGGCCCTATCAGGCGTTGCAGCAATAGAGCGTTAGTTGTGCCTCCTTCACCGCCTCCTACGGTCAATATCTTCGGACCGCGATTAGTAACGATAGCAATTTGCTGTCCACCTTTCACCATTGAAACTGGTAAGATATAGTTGGCTGGCATCAAAACAGCAGTTGTAGGTTTGCCGGCCGTACCTCGAGCTACGGTTATAGTTTGACCATCAGCGACAATGACATTTCGCTGAGGCTGAGGGCGCGGTTGTGGGGTAGGTATTTCTTGCTCGAACGTTAGCTTACGAACTACTTTGCGTGGGCTGTTTGGAGGTGAATGACTCTCCATGCAACTTTCATTACAATCTCCTTGTGAAGTACCACAGCTACTATCTTCCGAGCCCATTGTACGGCAGGTATCTTCATGAAATGGGCTGAGTTCACGACAGCTTCGGCGGCAACCACTTGAACTCTTTTTGCGCTTGGATGAACCAGGATTCGATGGAGGGTTAGTCCTTCTACGCGGCGCTGGTTTATCTTTATCTGGCGAGTTTTCCACTTGTTCTTTGTATTCCGCCAGTATGTATAATATTCTTTGGGTAGTCTGTTCATCTTCTAAGGGTTTCTGTGCAGAAGTTTTCGGAGGTACAGTATTTAACTTGAGATTACTAGGAGGATTCGATGATGCTTTAGGTCTAGATTTCGATTTAGAACTGACTTTGGCTGGCTTCGGTTGTGTCACAGTTTCACTTTGAGTCGTCTCAGAAGTAACAGTGTGTGTCATCTGTACGTGACTAGACGAGTTAGACGAGTCCACTATTCCAGAAGAATCTGGTGATCTTACAAAAGAGGACGTCGATGATGTAGTGACAGTCGATTTTTTATTGACATACGCAATATTTAAAGGCTGGTTGTTTCCGATCGAATAGAGAACTTGCTGAGAGGTTTCATTTGAAGTAGTGCTAGCAGAAACAGCATTATCTGTTACATCAGGTGAAGGCGTGTGCAATTTGGGAAATGTTGTATTTGTTCCTGAGCCGGGTTGTACAGTGCTTCTTTCTTTTACTTGTTCCAAAACCATATCAAATTCTCTCAGTTGTTCTAACGTGGACGAACTCATTTGTGATTCAACAGAGGATTGGTTTTCCGTTGGTACTTTAATTTGTCTGGTAGTCTGTGTTTGAGGAAGACGTATTGTTTGTTGGCCAAGATTAGGTGCCGCAGTCAAAACTAACTGCTGATAAACAGGCTGATTAGCACCACCTATAACATTTCTTTGTATTTGAAAGAAGGACGGTCTCACAACTCTAGCACCGCCAACCATTTGAGGGTTTTTACTTAGCATAGGTAACTTTATTCTCATTTGCGTTAAAACTGGTTGTGGCTGTGGGTTGGGCGCAGTGTCACTTGAGGAACTATTAGGAATATTTGCATCTTCAGAATTACCTTCTGAACTAGTTGTGGATTGATTTTGTGGTATAATTTTAATGATCGATTGTTCAATTTCATTTTGATTTCCGCTTTGTTTTTGAGAGTCGTCCATTAACTCTGTACTCGGAACTGTAATTAAATTTATTGTTTGTCCACCACCGATGTTAACTGGTATCTGTCTCGTATAGATCACGCCACCATGCATTGTTTGTATGTTCATAGGAGCAATAGTTTGTTTTAACTGTTGAACTAAATTTGTTTGACCTTGTGATGTTTGAGTTAAGGGCTTTCTTACTAATAAAGGAGGACTGCCGATTTGCCCGATATGATCTAGGTTCAAATTATTATCTGTAGTTTGACATTCATTATTTTCAGAGTTGGCATTACTTGCTGAAATATGATTACCTGCCACATCTGTTGGTTTTTGACTGCCATCCTGAAACACAGGTTTGCCAAAGGCTTGATTAAATTTTGGTAACGTAGTCGATTTTTCAGTTGTTTTATTGGAGGCGTTTTGTATAAACTTCGCATAGTTTTCTTCATACACAGAGCGAGATTTGATTTCTTGTTGGGAAGCGTTATCTTTTGCATGCAAGTTAGTAGATGTATTTGAATTCGGGCTAGTGTCAGGGTTTTCAGCCGATTTAGGTGGCGTAGTCTGAACAGTGACATTCGGATTTTCGATAGGCTGTAATCGTAATACCATACTTCGTTGGTGTGGGCCATTTAGTTGAATAGATTTTCCGTCAGCTGATTTACAAACAAACTGTACCATTTTCTGTTCATTAGATCCTTGTACGTTTGTCAGATTAGTCAAGAGATTAACGCGTTTTAAAAGCTGACTTGTTGCAGAACCCGTCTTCTGGCCGCCTGTGTTTAAAATATGCAAAAGTTGATTACCACCTTGCTGCAGTCCTGTGTCGACAAGTGACAAGCCACTAAATGAATTCGTTTGTGGGGCAGCGGTGCCGTTAGAAGAAGCTACACTAGTTACTGGCTTATTCTGTACTATGTGTAAGACTGGTGTGGCATTGGATGTATTTATTACAGATTGCTGAGAATTGTCCACTAATGTTATCTGACCACCAGCTGCGTTTTTCCCCTGAACTATGTGCAAGACTTGAGCATTCGTTTGCTGGTTATTATCGGAGGAATTCGTTTGATTCAAAGGTGGAGGCAGTATTTGAGCCAAAGCCTGTTGAAGAGACATTGCATTGATAGATGTCGTTTTAGGAAAGCTAGTCGTGACACTAGTTGACTGTGCTGGTCCTACTGACCCTTGGCGTAGTTTTTGAGATATGATATTTACTAAAGCATGGGCTCTATTATTAGCAATAGTCTCAGATGTAGTAGTGATCCCGGCGGCATTCATAGCATGCGCAATCTGATCTGTCTTTTCACTGATACCATTTTGCTGTTTTTGGGGTTCCTCATAATTTATTTCATTAGGTTTTTCATTAATTTCATTGAGGTTATACATTGTTTGAAAGTTTGTTGTTTCTATTTCTGTGGTATTAGTATCTGTAGCATTAGTAGCTTCAAACTGGTAATCAGCATTACTTTCATGATTATTTGAAATATTTATAGAGTCACAGATTTCACTGATTTCCCGACTTTCCTGTTTTATTTCAAGAGTTTCTTCCATTACTTCGATTTTAACGACAGATTTTATTTCTGTTTCTATGGGTATATTTTCATTATTTCTAGACAAGTTTTCTGGGTCTTCAGACGCCACTGGTAAGTTTTGTTGAACATATTCTTGTAACGGCAAAGTTAAATCAGCTGTGGTTAATTCTGTGTATTCAGTTTTAATAGTTACTTCTGAATCACCTTGAGGACTATTTCCAGCGGAACATTGCGGTGGACTCGCATCAGAGACTTGTGTTACGCGTGGGTCACAAGTAACAGGATTTTGGGCGGCAGCGCTAACTGGTAACTGCCCGACTTGAACCACCTGAACCACAGCTTCAATTGGTAATGGATCTATAAAATCTAATAAGTAAGAATCATGATGTGTTATATCATTTTTGGATAATTTCGTATTATGAAAATTATCTTTTTC
This sequence comes from Musotima nitidalis, assembly GCA_949126915.1. Classification (NCBI taxonomy): domain Eukaryota; kingdom Metazoa; phylum Arthropoda; class Insecta; order Lepidoptera; family Crambidae; genus Musotima; species Musotima nitidalis. The sequence goes on along the minus strand of OX421439.1, from coordinate 8,620,087 downwards.
TTGTTCTTTTATCCAATTATCCTTGAGTTCTATAGTCGTCTTTTTAAAGAATGATCTTACTTTATCCCTTAATTGGATGGAGGTGATGTATCGCGTTAACTTATTGACCTGATCTTTACTACAATTTTTGCACTTGTGAAACTTTGTTTCATTTTCATCTTTATAATGTTCGGACAGTAAAAACGGCTGAGGTTGTTTTACGTCCGACAGAATCGCAGCCGAAAATTTTGAAACGTCACCTGCTACTTTCAAATTTTTTATGACTCTGTCGGACCTCTCACCAAAACCCATATTGAAATTTGTTTCATTGGTATCAGCACATTGTTCACTTTCATCATAGATTACACTGAGTTCTTCTACAAATGGCATATCTAGTGGATCTTTATAAAATTGAAAATTTATATCACGAAATAATGTGTTATTGTTATCGGTATAGCTCTGTACTTCAGTATGTTTTGAACAGATATTTGGCCAATTTGTTAACAATTTCTCGACATCAATATTTTCTTTATGGTATGGTTGTGAAAATGATACTTTTAATGAGCTACAGTAATCAAACACACGTTTGTATTCTTTACAGTATGCTGGATTTCCGTGAGTCATAAGTCTTGTATAATCTATCTGTTTACCTTTTCTATACTTTTTCCCGACAACTTTGATGTCATTCATGTCTCTTTTTCTTTTCAAACCGTACACATTTTTAGCAACTCTGGAATAAGTAAATTTTGGTATTTTTACTTTTAATGTAACTTTCTCGTCTAAATACCCTTCGTCGAGAGATTCCGGCAAATTCAAATCCTGAGTGAGTTCTTCGGTATAAGTATCATTTTCAATCGAAGAATTTGCAGCATGCTCTAAGGGGAAAACATAACGTGTGCCCACTATAGGATCATCATATTCGATTCCTTTTAAAAAAATATTGCCATCGCTCTTGCACAATAAAGTTACCTCTTTTCGTAATGGGTCGTTAAAGTTTTCTGTTAAATCTAAAATACTATTTCCAGTATTACTCTCAGTAGCAAGGGTATCGTCATTTAAATCATCTGCTCCATATGACTCAACTTTTATTGAAGAGGTATCGGTCCGTTTTTTTAAATTTTCATTTGAATTTACGATTATTGTACTTTTACTTGTAGCAATGTACTCATGATCAAGGTGGTTATTATATATTGATTGAACTATAAGTTCATCATTGTTTTCTGCATCCAGCAAATTTATTGAATCTTCCCCTTCTGGAAATGATTCTAACGGTAATAGTTGAGCGTTTTTTACCAAACCTTCATCGTCATCAATTTGATCCGATGTTGCGCTGATATTCATTCCAACTTGGATAGTTTCATCAATAAGCATATTCTTGACTAATGTTGATAGTTTCTTGACACAATTAAGGCTAAGATTCATTGATGCTTTACAAAGTGGTTGACTGACTCTATTTACTTTACTTACGATGTCTTGACCATTTTTATTTCGGTTTTCAACAAAATTTTCGAGACTAATATTTTTAACCACAGTCTTTCCATCTTTACACGTCGTAGAATTAGATAGAATTTCTGGATTTTCGTTAATATTTTGTGATGAAGTGAGGCAATTATCTTGTATATAGCTGATCGAGTTAGAAATGGCCCCTTTAATTTCATTTCGAGATACCACTTCTAAAGTGCGCAAGGAGATATTTTTAATCAATTCAAAAGATGGCGTGTCACGAGTTTCTTCTAAAGCTTTAGCGTTGTATTTAATGAGACATTTCTGATTTAAAATAGACTCAGTGCTAATATTACAAATATCATTATTTATAATATCAACTTTAACTTTATGGCTGCCGTTATCGCAAAGGTCCGACACTTGTGGTGTAAGATCTTCATGCTTGGAGACATCCTGTGAAATTGAGTAAGGGTCTAAACTGTTATATTGTTCTTTACTCGCACCCATAACTTTATCAGTTACTACACTCTTGGTCTCATTAGCAATCTCCAACTTATGAGATGAGTTAGTTATAATATTAATCATCTTCGAGTCATTGGTGACAGTGAGTTGCTTGGGCAACTCATTGTTAACAAATGATTTTTCATACTTAACTATTAACTCGGAAGACCTTTCTGAAATATGTAAATGAGTTTTAATATTGTCTTGTACATAATCAGCGCTTTTTATCAGTTCATTTTTATTTGGGACATTATTAACACCCTTTAATGTACTCCAATCATTTAGTACGGCTACATCATTATCAGATTTATTTATTAAAACTTCAAGATCCTCAGCCTGCTTTACGTATACTGTTTTATTAATATATTCTTCGCTATTTTGTACGTTGAAGTTGCTACAATCATTATTATTTTTAGTAGTATTGTTCTCTTGCTTTGTTAAACTTAGGTTGTTCACGCAGTCGTTCTCACATACTTTTTTATCACTAAAAGTATCCACTACCTCGTCAAACACTTCGATAGTAGTGACATTATCGCTGATATTACTTTTTTCACTTATGTTTTTTACTATTTGAGTAGTGTCGTTGTCTGCCGAGATTTCGCAACTGGTTTTATTTCCTAGATTAGCCAACATTCGAATGTCGTTATTTGTTGATAGAGTGTCAGTATTGGAATCATTTATTTCAGTTACTTTAAAGCTTTCAATATTATTGACAATTTGAACATTTATTTTCCCAGAGTTCACTTTTACATCTTTTTCATCATTTATTATGGGACAAAGATGGTCTATTGCGCTACCTTTTTCTATGAAGTCATTAATTTCCTTATTACTTGTCACACTAAATATATCTTTATTTACAGATATATCACCATCAGTTATAATGCAGTCGCCAGTTTGAGTCACAACCAAATCAATGTTGTGTGCTGATTCAATTGAGGCCTTATTGATTTCTGTAACTTCTTGATGAGTTACAAAGTTAACATTTCCTACATTATCATAATTAACTTTACCATCTAATGGTTTATGGATTTGATGACTGGGATTTTCCAACTTGCATTTTGATTGTGAGTTGTGATTTTTATTATTCGTTAAGTTCAGTTTCATCGAGTTCATGTTCGTATTAGAGACTTCCCCAGAAATGTCGTTCCTCACTATAGTGTTTACGTAATCAAATGTGTTATTTTTCAAATTGTTTTCGCTGCCGTCATAAACTTGATTTTTTTTATTTTCTGTATTATTTTCCATAACGCTATCTTTCAGTGTGTCTTGGTTAGTACTAAGATTGCAGGTATAATTAGTTACTATTACCTTATTACTTGCTATTAAATTGTTGTTTTCATATTTAGTTCCTACATTCAACGTTTCAAATTCTTCTACAAGTCCACCAGAATTAAAGGGACCATAGTTACTCCCTGCAGGTGATTCAATGTCGAAGTTGTTCTCATTTGTCTCATCACTATCTACAGTGATTCTACTTTCACGATATGCATTTCGTTTATTCGTTTCAGAAGAAGATATTTTTAAATCTCTGTCTCCATCACTTACTAGTTCAGATTTCATTTTATTAAAAGAGTTTACTACAGTGTGCATTATGTTCTTATCTACAGGCAATATTTTATTGCGAATTTCGTTATTATCACTTACATCAATACTATTGTTATCAACTTTGTTTATTTTAGGAATATTAAAAATAAGATTATCTTTATGTAATTTTGAATTACCTGTATATCGTTTTTCTTTTTTAGTAACTGTTTCACTGAATCCCTTTTTGTATTCAATGTTAATTTTCAAATGCACTGGCTCGTTATTTTTGGTGCCTGTACCCTTCAAGTTCACTTGTGATACTATTTTATTATCGTCACAACTTTTGAAGTCATTCGCCGTAACGCTTATTACGTTTGCATTACCTTTGTTTAGTAACGTTCTTACTTTTTTGTTTATTGAAGTAACAGTGTTATTATCATTGTCCAATGTTTTAACAGAATTATTTCCTTTACTAATACCATTTATATTCAATATAATTTCGGTAGAATTATTTTTTGTGGTGTCATCAACAACACTACTCCCAGTATCACAGCTATCGTAAATTGTGATTTTAGGCCTCTGCTCATCAATATTTATATAATTCTTGGGGATAGTCGTATGCGGTTCAACTGTTCTGGTCAACCATGGGTCAACATAAGCTTTTACAACATTATCCGTGCGTAAAGTTTCAGTACACATATCATACTTTTCTGAATTATTGTTTTCATGAGTAATGGTTTCGTTGAAAACAGGCTTGAAAATTTTTGTTGTGATTTTGACATCTTCAAGATTTTCTAATTTTCTTTTCATTCCTTGTGCATGTATTTGTAGATGTTTTTCGTTTGTAGTACTGGGACAACATTTCAATTTTTTTAGCATGACATAACGATCTATTAATGATTGTTTTTTGAACTTTTCCATAGTAATCGCTCGTAGTGATTTTACGGGTTTAAGCATATCGTATTTGCATTCTGTACTGAGTTCACTTTTAGTTTTAAGCCAATCAGAATAACATTTTAAATAGGCATGTTCAGTCTTATCAATGCAACGTTCTAAGTCACGTTTAGGAAATCTACCATTATTTAAAGCTGCTATAGTTTCAAAAACGTCCATAACAGGCGAGTTTCGACCATCTTCATAGCTTTTGCGTGGTGACACGACATGATCCGGAATAATTTCTGGACTGAAAGGAAAATCTGTTAAAAGGGAAAATGAGCCACTTCGCGACAACATCGGCGAAGACTGTAAAGATTTAACATCGTCATCATCGATACCGATTTCTAATAACTCGTTATTTTTTTCTGAACATTGGTTTTCATCCATGCTTGTTCTATTTACATCCAATAGATAGTTACTTTTTGTTTGGTCAGCTGTCACATTATTGTCAATTTCTTTCATATGTTTATACATTCCATCAATACTGTTACATCTTGTAAGCTTTACATAGCATTCTTTTGTTACGGGTCTTCTATTTGATTTTTTGTTTTTATTAGTATTTCTTAACTCTGCCGGAGCCTTCAAATTTTCTACAACATCTACACCGAGATCTTTAAGGAGCAGACATTTTAATTCATCAATTTTTTCTTCGGGCGGTTTCATATAACTTGAATAAAGATCGTCAGCTTGTTTGGTAAAGGCTTTTTGTAAAGAGGCATCAGTACCCACACCAATTTCTTCATTTGCAGCTTTTCGTGCAGATTCTATACTGTCATTAGAAGAGTCATCAATTTCTATGATCTCAGTTACATTTTTGTGAACTTCGAGAGAAGGAATGACATTTTCATTTGGCAACACATCTAACTCACATGTAGTTAAGTTTTTACTAACCGCATATGTGTCCGAAGCTTCAAAGCGTAAATTATTACGTTCTGGTTTATCCTGTGCTTTAATATTGCTCTTTCGTATATCTGTGGCGACAGGTTGTTGTAATTTTTTGATACGGTTTAATACGACAAGACATTTTTGATCAAACTTTTTTTGATGCTTTTCTAAGACCACTTTACATGACTCTGAAATAGTGTATTTACCAAATTCTGTTTTGAAAAATAGTTTACTACTATTGATAGTTTCTTCTTCATCACTTAATAAGTTAATCACAGTATCAATATCAGGTTTGTTTAAGAATTTGATTTCCTCTATACGAGTTTCCAGTATTTTGGAAGGGTCATTTTTATCTGAAGTAGAAACCTGTTTTATATTTAATGTATATTTCTTTGTTTCCGTCAAGCTACCTAATAGCGCAGATTTCATAGACGGATTCGAAAACAGAGTCTCTAAACTTACATGCACCTCTCCATACACCGATGCCTTAAATATTTTGCCATTTTTTAATTTGATTCTAACTTGCTTTTTACCGTCTGCTGACATAGGCAACTCTTCTAAAGTAATTTCTTTTTTCAAGATATTCATCTCATCATCACACTGTTTCGGTATAGATGATGATGCATCATCTATGTTATCTTGATGTGTTGAATTTGGTAAATTTGACTTTTTATCAAGAAAAACTTCAATATTTTGGCAATTTTTCAATTCGTGTGGTTCATGCGATTGCAAGAGATTATTGATTATATTTTTTTGCGAGTTATTCATAGAATTTTTAGTAGCATTACTTTTTTGCATTATGTTATTATCAAAATTCTTTGGACCTGATGGAAATTTTACATCACCTTTATTTATATGTTTTGTCTTATTATTAAGGGAACTTTTAGGCGAATCCTCAGTTAATAACGGAGTCGAAGAATATGTTCTTTGTATATTATTCTTTTTTTCTTGAAGACTGACCTCTTTATGTTGTGTTACTTCGTTATTTGAACTTTTTTCAACTTTTCTATGGACTTTTAGATTATCCGCACTAGACTTCTTTTTACTCTGGTTTCGGGTTAAGACGTTATTATTTTTTAGCCCACTTTGTTCACTGTTTAAATGAAGCGTTCCGTAATTTATTGAAGTTGTTGAATCATGTTGTGTAAATATTTGTGATTGACTTTCAATATCAATATTTGACGGTAATGCCAACAATGCTTCATTATTTGATTGGTCACCGTCACCGTTTAGTTGAACTAATATTTCTGATGGTATTTGAGCTACAGCTGATTCCACTGAGTTATTCTTATTGGAATCAGAGTAAAAAGTTTCTTGCTCACTGGATTCCAGAACCTTACTTGATTTCTTTGAAGTTTTGGATTTTATTTTTATTTTATGTTTATGCTTTGTTATTTGTTTCTGAGAAGGTTTAGACTGTTTAGCTTGATTAATTAACACAGACTTTTTGGTGATTTGCTTGATTTCTTTTCTTTTTTCTTTTATTTTCAAAGCACAAATTTTACTCTCTTGATCATCTTTCTCAGAAATAGTAGATGAAAAGTTAATACAACTAGATGACCGCAAGCGACTAGGAAGTCTTGACATGCCGTCATTTTCCTTACTATTTATTTTATCTTTAATTTCCCGATTGTCAATTATTGTTTCATTCAAAATGTGACTTTGTTTTATTTCAATATTTGGTTTATCAATTTCTTTTGGAAGGGATATTATAGGGGGACTCTTATCTATTAACGGTGAGTAAGTCAATGGAATGGGAGGATTGCTTGATCTATAATTCATTTGCCTGTTTAGTAACAGTAATCGTTTGTTATTCAATCTTTCCCTGTCACTATGTAGTTCATTAAGAATATTATTACATTTGTCATTAAAATTTTTATTCAAAACTTCAGTATGCTTTAGCGTTTCTTGTACTTCTGACAGAACTTTTCTTTCACATCTTTTATTGAAATTGACGTCTTTCATAATTTCCTTCTCAATATCTATATGTGGATCTTCAACGTATTGGTGCAATATATCTTCATTTATATTTTCTGGAATCTTTTCATTGTGATAATTGACCATTCCGCATTGTCTTTTTTCTTCTACTACTAAAGGAACGTGTTTTACTGTCGGTGCTGGAGATTTATTATTATCTAACAAAGCAGAATTATAATCTTCTGCTAATAACGTTTCACCATTGAAAATGTTTCCACATTGTTTAGACAAAAAATCACCTGGATTACAGTTTGGTATAATTTTATTGACGATAGAAGTGTCTTTATTTCTGACATCAAGCACTTTTTTGGATTGGTCTTCAATTGATTCTTTGATATTTGGGGATACTTGTTTGGCTGTAGGTGATTTACACAAACCTGAAGTGGGCATGGTCATTGCGCTCCCAATTATAACAGGGTTAACAGCCGGCGCAGCAAACTGCGTACTTTGGTAAACAGTAATATTTGGAACATTATTGTATGTCAGATATGAGGGCTGGTTAACATTACAAACCCCGGATGGCACCGTTGGTTGCAGAGGTCTATAAGGATCATAAACTAAATCAGATTCAATGAGGACTATATTATGTGGCTTGGGCACTGTTGCTAAAATTACATTTTCAAGCACGTTAATTTTCTTCCCACTTGTGATATGATGGGAATTACTGCTTATATTGGTCGAGGTATTTGGATTAATAGCTGCAGAAGGGGAGGTATTTACTGCGACTGCATTTAATTCACAGGCAGTGGGAAAAGTTTTCGCATTAGTCGTCTTAATTGAACTAGCGCAAGATATTTCCGTCTTGAAATATTTGTCAGTCTTTGATATATTTCGGTTAAGTACATATGTTTGATTAATATCATTGTGGTTCTGGTTTTTCAAACTATTAATTTGCTTAATTTTCTCATTTTGCGTTACATTGTTTTTGATCACACTATTACATTTGTCTATAGAAGTCACTTGTTTTGTTGTGTTCCCAGTAGGTGCTACATTATAATCTTCTTCGTCTGACAACTCTCCAATTTCTTTGCGTAATTCATCATCCATTAATTCTTCTAATAAATCATAGTCTGAATTAGGTATGCCTGACGTAACGGACGTAACATCTTTTAACAAATCAGCAGTGCTCTGCTTTTCTAAAGGTTCTGAATGTGCTGTTTTTGTTTGTACAACTTGAAGCGATTTTTTAAGTACTTCTTGAGTTATAGTCGGTTTCTTTTTTACAATATTTCTGAGCTCATTTGAAACCTGTTCCACATCTCGATTTAAATGCCTCTGTAAAACCTGATGGTTATCTTTCTTTTCAGATGGTAAGCACTGCAACACTGAATTTTCGAGCGACTTCGTAGTCTTTTTGATAAACTCTTTCTGAAAGCATGTTTGTAATGTTTTTTCTAGTTCACGCTGAACAGCTTCTATTTGTTGCCTTGTAAATGTGTTGGATTGTTCACAATATTCTTCGGGATTTTCGGTGTATGTGCGTGAGGGTTTAGATTTTTTATCTTGAGAGACAAGTGGTGCTATGGTAGGGGTTTGTGGAGGATTTCCCATAACAGTTTTAATTTTACCCTGACTTGCCACATTTATGACATTGGGTCGCACAATACGCTGATTACGTAGATTGTTGTCTTTTTTCAAGGCCATATCTAAGGCATTTGGACCTCTGCTCGGCGTTTTATGTGCTAATATTGCATCCATTACTTTTTCCCAGTCTTGCGGACTACTAGAAACACTCTCTTTTCGCGTAGTATCTTGACTTTTTGTACGAGATGAAAAATCCGTTTTTTCTTTTTTAGTTACATCTACATTACTTTGACTGGCCTTGAATGTTTTATTGTCAACAGTTTTTTGGTACACATTTTCGGAAGTATAAGATAAGTTCATTGCTTTACAGCTATCATACTTTTCTTGTCTATCGCCTGTTGGGATTTTCTTGATAACAGATTCACTGGGTAAAGCACTCGAACTGGTTTTCAAAAGACTCTTTCCTTTGTGATTGTTAAAATGTGGATTATTTACTATCTTGTTAATATTGATATCAGTCTTGACAACCTTTGATGTTAGAGGTGTGTTTAATTTATTTTGCTGCCGTAACAATAGCAATAAATCATTTTGATCGTTCTCTGATAAGCTTGAGTTCTTTTTTAAAGGTTTAGACTTAATAACTGTTGAGGTTTTCACCACACTTTCATCATTGCAACTTTTATTGGGGAAAGGGTTTAACTTTGACTGTAGCGAGTTAGACAATATAGGATGGTCAGAGACCATATTTTTGTTCTTTATTTTCCGAATAAAAATATTAGCTTTCTGATTGATACTTTCTTTAGGTAATGGTGATTTAGATATAACTACATGTCCTTTAGCTTGTAAGTACTTAAGTTTCGTAATGCTATGGTCTTCTATAGATCGATTCAGTAACTGTTCTTCGTTGGATTTTGCATCCAACATTTGTTTGTTTTTATGCATATAACTAAGACGAGAAAATGTATTTAGCTGATTTTCAATTTGTTTTCCTTGTTGAGACAATTTGGCACATGGAGAAATTAAAGGTTCGACGACCTGGCTGGGTACTAATGGTGGCACTCTACTGACAGGTTTAATATCTTTTCTTGCTGTTACATTCGGGACCGGAATTGAATTTTTCTTTACAGTACCAGAGCCTGTTCCAGCATTTGTCGAGTGTTGTAATTCTTTAAGGAAATTTTGAAAATTTCTTTGACTAGGTGTATCTGAAGATTTAGTGTGATATGGACTTTGTATCACAGTTGGCGACGAGTTACTGTGTGTGCTTCCGATGCTTGTTTGCTGGGAGTACTTATTACCTATGCTCGGGTTTCTTTGATAATTAGGTAAAAACTGTTCATTGCACAATGATAAACTAGCTTGACTCGTTTCAGGAGACGGGACGGAGGGTTTTTTAGAAAATTTCGTCCTCAAAAAAATATCAACTTCATTCTTGAGATCATTCAACTGATCGATTTGTTTCTTGTTTATGTACACTTTAGGTATATCCGGTATTTCCACTGCCTTGGGGCTAATTACAGTGTGTTCTGGGATAATCTGTTTATGTATAGCATTCTGGGATCTGTGCATTGTCGGAGTGAGTAATCTTTGTTGCTTTCTATATTCGAGAAGTTTGGTGATATTCCTTTTTACATCTTCATTAACGTCAGATTCTGTTTCTGAACTCTTCGTAACAGTGTGAGATGGATTTCTTTGTACTGATTGTGGCATATTTTGAACTCTCGTTTTATTTGGCAGATTGGCTGTATTGACAGCCACTTTACCTCTCGCCAGACTTAGTTCATTATTGGGGAAACTGGTCCCTCGTAATAAAGATTCAGATTTTTCTGGTGATCTATAGTCGTCCATAGAGAAGAATCCGTCAATCAAAACATCGGAATCTTGTCCTTCAGAGTTGACTGACGCTAGAGACGATTTACCTTGACTATCATAATCACTATCGGTAACAGAGAACTTTGTTTCCGGTTTGTTTTTGTATTTCGTTTCCGGTAATTGAACATTAGCTACTTTCATGCCAATAAGGTTAGTTAAGGAACCTGGTTTGGGCACGACAACTGGATTAACTTTAGGCTCTTTCGGTTTTCTTTTCCTAGGCTTTCGTTCTGTTTTCATCTCACTTTCATGACCAATTTCTTTCTTTTCAGCTGCTAGTTTTCGCTTTTCTTTCTGTTCTCCAGTCAATATTTCTTTTTTCTTCCGTTCTTTACTCTTTTCCTTATTAGGATCCTTTTTCTTTTTTTCTTTACTTTGTACCCTGTCTTTGCTTTTATCTTTAGTAGAACTATCCTTGCTATGTGGTCTTTCCTTCTTTTTCTCTGCCTTTTTGGCGTCGGAGACAGTACTAAGAGGGTCGCAGTCTTCATCGGAATCGTGTGCTTTTTTGCTCTTCCTCCGGCGTGCTCGTATCTCAGATTCTAAAATGCTGGAGCCAGGGCTTTCAGGAGTGACCATGTCGAACATAGCATCATTCCAAATGTCCTCCGGTTCATGTTCTACTAAGTGTTCGTAACCTGTTTCAATATCAAATTAATTAATTCATTTCAAAAAATTTTTTTTTAATCGCCGAGTTTTATGCTGTACTGATTCATTTATATTCTCAAATATATGCGAAATTAGATCAAGATTAGATTTTGCCAGTGTAATCGGTCAAGTGAATATTATAATCTAACGTAATACTTATTGAGCTGTTGAACGACGACTTACATAAATGGTGGAATATTAGTAAAAAAAAAAAAAAATTAGTTATTGTTAGTTTGGTACTACACTTTCAAAGTTTTGTTAAGACTTTTTTATATTTCTGTTATGAAGGTAGGACAAATTTTATTAATATACTACACATTTACTCTATAACCAAACATTGTAAATTACCGATTTCTGAATTAATCTATACTGATATTAAATAAGATAACTAACATTTATTTCTGCAGGGGAGTTATAGTTTTCCATGCTACTGGACTTATTTTCAAAATTCTCTCACATATAAAAAGGTTTCAATGAAGTGTGCTAAACCACAAGCAAAGCTAGTGGGAATTAATGTGCTACCTTTCTCGATGCCGTAGTACAGGTCATCTTCGTGGTCGTTCTCCTCCGGTAGATGCAGGTAACTCTGAGGGTCCAAGTTCAGGTACTTCAGTTCAGTGCAGATCGCCCGAGTACCGCTTTGTGTCCGTTCCATGTATAAAAGGCAGTTCTTTTTCAGAAGCTCTCTGGAATTTTTGAAATATTTCGTTCTAAGGGCATCTGTTCTGTCATTATTTTTTTGAGTGTCTGACTTAATAAACTAAGCCACCACACTTGTGACAGTACGGGCTGCGGATAAATTTTAAAATTACTCAATAAAGGTTTATAATGTATTTATTTGAAAATTTAATTAAATACTCAAAAAAAATATATTTGTTCCGTAAATGTTGCAGTGTCTTACGAAGCGTCACAACCGGCTTACATAATTTTTTTTACAATTTCAATCCAATAAATGATTTGTTTTTATATACTATAACCATGCTGACTACTTAATGGGAATTGTTCATTGCAGCCAGCAGAAGCTTCCAATGGCCTGGCCAGGACAAACCAGGTTGGTCTACGTTCGGCTGGTTGTTTAGCTGACATATTCAGACAATCCTGGCCAATGAAGATGGTGATGGGTTGAATAGGCACAATAATCACCTGTCCATATCCCATGAAAGCGTTTTGACCCTGGGCCCCGACAGCAGTACAGCCAAATCCTGCCCCACCTCAGGACTTAGCCCCAACGAATCGCCCTCAGTCAGTATTGCCGTGGAGAGGACGTTCCCCTGAGGTTGCGTCTGCTTCATGTTGAGGGTCTCCGAAGTTTTCACCAGGTTGGTCTGAGTTCGGCTGTCGGTCGCCCAGCTGCCGAACTCAGATGTCGGTTCTTCTTTTGCGTCGTGGTCGTCCTAGAAACAATATTTTACCGATTGTTAGTGAAGACAGAGGAAATTACCATATGTCGGTAATTTTTACCGTGTAAAAATTTAGGTTTAGCCCTAAGAGGGCTCAAGCACTTAAACGGCCTACTTTCACGAACCGATGTGAAATAAATTTAGGGCCTACTCTACCACGCGGTGGAGGAGATAAGTTTAACCGGCGTTGGCATTAAGGTAAGGAATTTGAATATTTGATCCTGAATCTGCAATCTGAGTGAACCATGACGCTAACGTTTTCTGTGGTACTCGGTGACCTTAGGAGCAGAGTGTAGGTATACTGAACTCGACGCCATATCAGTTCTTTTTAGGGTTCCGTAGTAAACAAGGAACCCTTATAGTTTCGCCATGTCCGTCCGTCCGTCCGTCCGTCCGTCCGTCCGTCCGTCCGTCCGTCCGTCCGTCCGCGGGTTAGCGCAGAGACTATTAACATTAGACAGCTGAAAATTGGTGTGGGTATACATATTAATCACGTCGACAAACCTGTAGAATAAAATTTTTAAAAATATTGTTTTTTAACGTACCTCCCCTACACGTAAAGTAGGAATGATTTTTTTTCTCGAGTCTATCTTATCATGTTGGGTATCGTTAGAAAGGTCTTTCAAAAGTAATACGAGTTTTTTAACACCATTTTTCGATTTAGGGATCCGTTTTCGAAATATTAAGCTTTAAAGTGGAAAAAATTGATAGAGTTAAGTATCCGCCCCCCCCCACCAGGTAAACGGTACTTTCAGAGTGGCTGAAAAAATTCACTATAGTAGTATATATAATAAAGTTAAAAGGAAAACTATCACGGCTAAGTAGGCTTTACTGGTTTTCGAGTAATGGACGACAATCAAATAAATTTTTGTATTAAATGTATTAAAATTTCATTCATACCGTAGTAGTGATATCTATCGGGGAATAGCTGAACCTGTTCATATAGCGACATTATGGCAAAGGGTGACTACGGAACCCTATATTGCGCGTGGCCCAACACGCACTTGGCCGGTTTTTTTGATTACTCACCACAGCTACAGGTGGTAAAATTGGAGCACCTCATATCTTTTCAAACATAACTGCGGATGGAAGCACGGGGGAGGCAGTGAGATTTCACTCGCTATGCATGCGAGGACTGTCCGATAATAGCAAACCAAGCTGCGTGAACCATGATGCTATTGTTTGCTATTATTATAATGACATCAGGGGCGGAGTAGAGCTAAACTAACCTCCACGACATATCCTTTTTCTTATCTAAGCTCTCTATAATACTCACCACAGCAACTGGCGGTAAAATAGGAGCTCCGCGTATCTTCTCGAACATAACAGCGGATGGATGCACGGAGAAGGCAGTGAGGTTGCACTCGCATTGTAGGCGGGGACTGTCCGATAGCAGCGAGCCGAGCTGCGTGAACCATGACGCTAACGTTTGCTCTGATGCTCGTGCTTCTGATTGCTGCAAAAAGTTGAACATTTATAGGTGAATTTGGATTCTTGTTCAAGTGAGTTCACTTTTTTACTCTGTACTTTGGTACGCAGGTACAAGAGAGTAAATATAGACGACCGATATGGCGTGGCTCCGCTCCAAGGTCGTAGGTTCGATTTCCACACAGGACAAATATTTGTGTGCATGAACATGAGTATTTGTTCTGGTCTGGGTGTTTCCTATGTATATTAAGTATTTATTTCCAAAAAAAAATTGTATTTATGTATGTTTATACGTTATTTAGTATCCATAACCCAAGTTCTTAATGATACTTATCTTGGAACTAAAATGATTGGTGTAATGGTTTAAAAATATTTATTATATATTTTTTGATAAACCCAAAAGTGGTATGAAAGTCCATACACTAAGTATGAATAAATATGAACGTGAGCATAGTTTTTATATTTTATTGACGATAGTTTTGTTTTAGTGACAAGTGACAATGATATTTTTATACTACACCAAGAGTAGTTCGAAAAAACGACATGAGAATGCCTGTGTAGTGTATTAGAACCCAACTATTTTGAGTACAAACCTTATCACTGTTCAACTTTAGCCTCTCCAGCTCGTTCATGCCTGCTGTGATAGCGCGGACGTACAGCTCGCAAACGAAAGGTTTCATATCCGGTGTGCACTGTAACAGAAATATATTCAACTAATATATATTATATATATACAACTAATATAGACTTATAAGAAATAGACAGTTATGTAAAAATGGACTTCAAGAACCGTGTTTTCCGAATTAATGAAGTGTCAACCTTGGCAAACCTGTGTGTTTTAGATTTGACTTGAGTGTTTTCAGTCTATCGGTCAGTTTGCGGTGTCAGTATGAGGCCACTGGCTCAGACCATTAAGTAGAACTACCCTTAGTTTGACACTCAGAAGCCAAGGGTGAAAATGTCTGGAAAAGGCAGCGGAGTCCACCACGGTCCACCCAGCAATCTAATATATTGAGAGTCACATAAACCTTGAAGCTCAGACTAATAAACACATACCTGAGCAGAACCCTAGAAGCCAATGTGTAAAGATGCCTGGATGTTGCAGAGGGTGTAGTCAGGGTCTCAGAAGTAGAGAGTGTTTGGTCTCTGGCCAAACAGTACAAGACACTTGCACCAATATTGGCAGTCAGTAACTACATACCTGAGCATGGACCCCAGAAGCCAAGGTGTGAAGATGCCTGGAAGTGGCAGCGGGCGCGGCCAGGGTCCCGGCAGCGGCCCCCAGCCTCGAAGCCCGCACCAGCCTCACCAGAGACCGCGAGCAGCAGTATAGAGCAGTGCGGCACACACTCGCGCATACTGGTATCAGCATGCAGCGTGCTATTATCACCTGTGTTACAATACAATATTTAGATTATCATACATTAGTGTATCATTAGAAATCATGCGCCAATAATCTTTGCCCATAAAAAACACCTGTTTACACCTTACCTTACACCTGTCGTAATTGCAAAAAATCTTGTAATTAAACTAGAAATTCTGGATTTCCTTTCCTTTATTTGTGATCATTAATCTTAGATTTTAAGTCTATACGAAATACCCTAAAAGCTTTAAATCTCCTAAAAAATATTGGGTTCAGGGCACAAATGGAATAGGTTATTTTTCACAGCTTGATATCTCAATGCATTCTTGATAAAAACTGTCTTGACAAAGAAACGGACGTACAACCAAATATCTATAAGTTAGATTTTCCTTTGGTACATACTCCTATGAAATCATGAGGCTTTTTGCCATTATTTTCAGTCGGTGTTACAAACACATCCACTGATGAGGATAGTGCACACATAATCGCGATAGTAGAAGCAAATGCAAAGATAATTCCTAAACGGTGTGACAAAGAGAATCAGTAAATACCTGCGCAATGAGCGTGGCCACTTCCTTGACGTTTTTCCATAGTTTTTTCTCGCGCGGCGATGTGGCCAGCCGGCTCTGAAGTCGCTCCACCAGCTGGTAGCCGTTCCGAAGCGGCGTCAGTTTAGCCTGAGACGAAGATATTGTCGTTAATTCCTTACATACTGCCGCTGATGCTGGGTCTAGTTGACTGCACATGTGTCGTCTATGTCTGTTCTATTTTCGATTGTATTGTGATTTGTTTATGTATGTGATTAATAAAACTACTTCTTTTTTTATAATTATAACAAAATGTGTGTAACCGATAGCCCTGAGGTAAGAACAATTCAAAGTCTCGGGATCAAACCTTGGTAGCGCGCACCTATGACTTTTCGAAGTTATGTGCGTGAGTATCGGTTGCTCCGTGCCTCGGATAGCTCATTAAGCCGTTGGTCCCGATAGTCATGGGGTGGCGGAGGTCAGGTGGCAGTCGTACAGTGCAAAAACTGATACTCCACCTGGTTAGACCAATAAGCAGACCCTGAGGCCTAAGCTTAAGTCTAGGGCACAACCAGCATAATGATTCAAAGCACTAACCAGTTCAATACATTTGGAAACCCGGTCGCCTTTGTGCAGTAAAACAAACTCGATGTCTGTTAACAGTTCCCACACGTCCACTGTGAAGCCAGCCTCGCTGCTCAGTATACAGGCAAACGCTGACTCTTTGCCGGGTGGACTAGGTTTTTCTGTAAAAGAGTTATTGTAAATTAATATTCATGAACATCTCACATAGCGATATCTAGACCACATCAAAGCCTGTTTTGCACAAAGAATACAAGACAACAGAAGCAAATACTTTTCTTGTAAATACACACTTCATTCAAAGTTCTACCTACCCCTAGCGACCACTGTAAATAATAACACGTTTCAATTAAACAACGGTTTCTAATGGTAAAATACCCGTTTATTTGCTGCGACTTATGTTATGCCTAATAATAACAACGATCTGGCCTATTCAACTCATTGGCCATTGGATATCAATACCTGTCTATTCAGACACTGTACTCATTCGAGTATCGATAAGTGTAATTCCGACTCACCTTTAGTCTCCAGCCCCTGTTCGTTATCCGGTACTATTTCCTGCGCGGCCCGGACGCGATCCATGACAGATGTCACTAGAGACATCGCCAGGTCGTCGCATTTGGACGCCGCGAGCTGACGCAGGCGCGTCACGAACATCACACCGCGCTCCCCGATCAGCCATTCTAGTACTGGAATCACAAATTCAGGGTTAATTCATACACTAGATTCACTATTAGTGTATAGGGATCCTACCAAGACCTAAGGAGCCCAAGCCAACCTCACCTGCAAGTGGTGTACCTGCCGATCAACGGACGAGGCTCTGGCGAACACAACAGTGCCCGGTAAGCGGCAATAGGCTCGCCACCTATTACGTGGGTACAACTATATAATTGGCGAAGTGTGGGAGTATAATATGCCTCTGCCTACGCCTTCGGGGAAACAGGCGTGAATGTATGTATGCATGTAGATTCACTAATAAAAATTTAAGCTAGCTTAATGTATTAATGTAGCAAACAAAATGTAGTCATTAAAATGTCACATAAAAGAGAATTGTGATTGGCCATGTTTTCCCAAGAAATAACAGCATATGGGAATCTTTAAAAATGAGCGTTAAACGGTTTTAAAAGGGTCTCTGGTATTATAAGCTTCCATATGCTGCGGTGACCATGCTCCATCAGGTGGGTCACATGCTTGAGTCCCACCTAGAGGTACAAAATACTTACTTTCTTCATCACTTGGCCGCGGTTCTTTCGGGTCCAGGAGTGCTCTAAGCACAGGATGCCCCCAAGGGTTCAGCAGCACCTTTTTGAACCACTCGCCTCTCTGAACCAGCTGGCTCTCCCAAGGTGGGCTGACGCCATTTCGCTCGGCTGTAGCGATTTGGCTGTCCTCAATGAATGCATCTATTGCTGCTTCCAAGCTTATTTGCTCATTTTTACTGGTTGGCGCCTGCCATTCCGTCTGTAAAAATTGAATATTAATAATTTGAAAGATTTTTCTACAATGACACTAATGAGTATGGCCATATGATCCTTAAAATCAGATAAATCTCTTGTTTATCTCCCTATTTTTAAATTCTTCTTCTGTTACCATTGAAGCTATTTAGTCAGAATTTTCCAAGCCACCTAATAGGACATCTAATTGATTTAATAACTATTATTTAGTGATAACCCTAACCAATGGCTTAATACATTCCCTCTGAAGCATGGAAGAAATAAGCATTTGTTGCCACACTCATTATCATTACCATCATCCATCCAACAACTGACTTCTGTACATTCAGTTTTACTTTGGTGAAGTAGCAAAGCTACACTATGTGTACTAATTTTTTCTCCTGCTGTGGGTGGTTTTTACATTTATGTTTTACTTGAACCCGTTATGTTCTGAGGTCGCGGTAACTCTTTCGAATACTCTTGCGGGCCACTATAAATACTTAGAATAGTCCCACTATGCTTACCTGTAGGATAGTCCGTGCAGTATGCCGCTGCAGCCAGCTAAGCAGATGCGGATGTGTGGCCGCAGCGCTGTGCTGGCACAAGCTGTGCACGCGGCACCAAGCCTCGCACAGGTGCCGCGTGCGCTCTCGCAGCTCGCACTCGCCGCTCAGCCGGCTGTCTAAAGACTGTCCAGAAAAACAATACGATCAATCAATCAAATCATTTAACGCATTTCACATTACGTGATACTTAAGATAGTAAATACAATAGGTCTATATTTGACGACCTGCAGGATGGTTATAATTTATTACTGCCAGGAATCAATTATTTTTCTTTCTTATTAAAATTTATTTACTATGGAGAAACTTGCAAATGTAGCATATAAGTATTTTAGACTATACTTAACATGTAATTTTGTTCTTGGTGGTTATCCAATGAAACAATAAAGAATTATGGTTATGATTATTATTATTATCAGACTTATTATAAATAAAAAAAATGTTTTGCCAAATGATAGTTTTATGTCTTATATTTTATTACATTTTTAATAACTATTCATATTTTTAATGTAATGTTTACGACTTGTTGGTATATTGGACTTCATCTGTAAAACTACATTGTAATGTTGAATCAACAATTATCAATTCACATTAAAAAAACAAAAATATCATTTATTTGCATTTGAATGTACACTGTTGATGTTAACATTAATAATTAGTAGTTTTGTCTGTATTCAATATGTTAGTCAATGATTGAGCTGAATAATCTTTACTAGTATCATAAAATTATATTTACTAGTATCATAGCATGTGCCCCTTTGCGTTACTGCTGCAAACATAATAATGACATAAGAAATGTTATTGTATTCTTTACAGTACAGGATAACGCATGCTGCTTTCACCACTCTCCTGCACCTTCAAATTGTATTTCAAACACTAATGAATACTGTCTTTATTATTTAATATTTTCTTAACAGGAGTATGTATATGCAGTTTATTATAAGAAAACGGTTTACACAACATATCCCTATTAAGGTATAATCCAATTACTTGAAAAATAATTTGATTCTAAAATTAGTATAAACAGATAATATTCTCAAGACATTTTCCTCATTCTTTGTTACAAAACGGTTTTAAAACATCTGCAATAGGTAAGGCATTTTTTGTTAGGTTCAAAGTTCAAACAATATTGTTATTACTACAGTATAGCTTATCAGCAGTATATATTTTATAGTACATATTTAGTCCAAAACACAATATGTTGCAGGAGCTTTATTTGTGCATACCATAACTTCTAGAAAAATTATGTTAATGTCGAGATTATCATAAAATTTCTCCCAGAAATATAAAACCTGGAAGGACGATAACTTCATTAGAACTCTTAGTCTCTTTATTATTTTGTTACAATTATGTTATGCTTTTTCAGCAATTAATGAAAAACTAAGTTTCTAATACATGTATGTATTTATTAAATTGTGATCAAAGTTGTTTTTATAAATAGTTTAGAATCTCCAGTATAACATATCACTAATAAAAACAAACATAGAGGCAATGTTTAGAAAAATCAAAAACAAGATCTGATTATTTTAACATAGTAGCAAGTGTATAGTATATTTAATCTATAAATCTAGAATACATTTTCATTGTATTTATATTTTGATTGAAATTTTATGTCAATATTGTTTGCCTTTTTTAGTGTAATACAGCATATAAAGACTCATATTATTATTGTTGTTGTTAAAATGTATATTGAAATGGTATACAGCCTTTTTTAGTCTTATTTAAAGTTCGATGTAAAAACAGTTGTTTAAAAGTAAATATTTAGACATAGACTAACTTTTTTGGTTAACTATTCTAATGATGTACCATTGCTGTATGTAAACATAATTACACTCAATTAGACACACCACTATTGGAGAAAACTATAATTATACTCATTTACAAAACCAATAAATTATTTATTAACAATACTTCACCCTTGTGCTGTTGACATAGCATTACTTTTGACAAACCTATCACATTTAAAATACATTTATAGTAATTTTTTATTGAAAAAACTTATAGTTTTATTAAAAGTTTTTTTTTATTCTTCTATCTGTCTTGCAGATTATGAGCAGATGTGTTGCATTTATGTAAGTCTAATATTTTGCAGATGCTTTGTACAGCTAATTGGTTTCGATGCTATAATAATAACAATGAGCATACAATTTTATAGATTTAGTCAGTACAACAACTACAGTATAGATTAATTGAACAGATGCCAATGGAGTCAGCTAGATGGGTCCTTTGACAATAGGCAATGAGTTGAGACATAACACACACACACACACTATTATTATACACACTATAATTCTAGATTCTTATTTTAAGTCAGTACAATATTTGTATATTTTAGGTTTAATTATAGTAAGGCAGCACCGCAGAGGACTAAAAGAATCCCCTTGAAAGATGCGTCAATTAATTAAGCTAAGGACAACTTTTCGCAGTCAGCGGAGTTTTGTCACTGATGATTAACATGGAGTAAGCTTATTCGTTCGGTTAAGTTTTCTTTGTCTGCAAAACTGTATTTACCCACAAACAAGGAACAAAATATACGCTAATTTCGATAGTATATTTCTGTATTACCATTTGAGATTATACAACATACAGTAAGCAGGAAGTATATAAAATATATGAGTTTTTTTATTTGTACACCTTTTAACACATCGATGGGCAGTACCACAAAGTAGAAAGTGATATGGCAGTACGTCTCTTGACAAATAAGCTGCTAGGTATATAATGGTCTTGATATCATTATCACCATATCCTAGCATTATCCTGGATGCTGATAGACTTAAGCTTGGAGCCCAGGGTGTGCTTACTGGTCTTACCAGATTAGGCTATTTCCAATTATTACATAAAGCAACTACTGTCTGACCTCTGCAACCCAAAGGGACATATCATTTTTGGTTAACCAGCTATCTAGGAGGAAATGATTATTACGCACATAACTTTGAAAAGTCATAGGTGCACCACAAGTGTAGTTATCATTATGTCTCATAATAAAGTGAAATTTGTTTACTAAACCTAAACACTATAAAAATCAGTGCAGTATATTCAAAGTGTGTATCTTATAAATCACATACCATTTAACCAACCATTAACTTTTCACATAACACAATTTTTTAGTTTACACACTTCTGAGGGAATGTAACTCTTCTCGAGTCAAAGAGGGGAATGGCTAGTTACCATAATACATAGTATCATTTGACAAGTTATATCTAGAGACCAGCAGGACGCTATACAAATGCCTCTGCCAATCAGCACTGGGTCAGCGTGGTGGAGTATGACCCAATAACCTCACACCTTGATATGAGAGAGGAGGCTCGTGCTCAACAGTGGGACGTTAATGGGCTGAGATGATGATGATCTAATGACCTTCAAGCTGTCTATATTTTGAAGACTTGTGGGAAGGTTTCTGCAATTGCCAAATGGGATATATGCAAGTGGGCTTATATATGTATGAATTACAACAAACACTATAACTTTATTTTAATTCATCACACTCAGTTTTTTAGAGTTTAGCTATAAGACAGCCTGTTTATTTTAGTCAACGCCTACACTGGTGAACATATATCCAATACATTGTGGTATTAAGAGACAAATAATTAATTTGTTTATGAAATTTGTACACTTTAGCTCTCAAAAACGGTAAGTAAGTATTGTAAATAAAAGAGACTACGTGACTTACGATGTACGAAGTATCATAAAGTATGGCTGTCATGTCATTCATAACACAACACTTTACAAAAAATAAAAAGACAAATCGACTTTAACTTACATTAATCATTTAAACCGTATTATTTAAAATTATTTTAATTACTTTATCAATGAGGAATAAAAGACTAAAACATCAGAATTATTTCCAAAAAACCAAAAAGTTCTCCCAGTATTAAACCCTCAATATCAATGTTTTAGACCAGGAACATTATCTGTAATGGTCATTCATTTAAGATAATGTACACAAACAAGGTTTAAAATAAAACTGTGATAAAATTATCGAGAAATAGAAGAAAAAACATGAAAATATGAGTTGTAGAGGACAAATATGGCGGCCATGAACATCTCGTACGACAACGGCGTCTCATGATAAACTATGAATTACAATAAAATTATTCACAATCTTACCTTGTAAAGTTCAATGTAATATGATTTGCCTCTTTGGCCACTGTTTAGATTACTTTTCACGTCTTTTCCTTCATTTGTAGAAGTCATTTCTCAGGAAAATATCGCGGGGAGACATTTATGCGCTTGTGTTTTCGTAATGGTGCTGTCAAAGTCAGTGTTGCAACAAAAGAAAAAACAATACAAGCAACTTCACTGTCTTGAACTCAAGACATAAAAAAAGTTAGTTATATCTATGCTTACCTTAAGAATGGCACACCACAAGTGTTTTGTATTGTTTTTCTATTTTGGAGTAGAGAGATAACACGTTTTTTAATGGCAATATAATATTTTACATACAATAATATTACTATATGTCGATGGCTTAGTTCACAATTGCACTAACTACATATTTATAAATTTTGCAAGATAGCGTTTCTAAGTTTGTCATATTTCATTATAGTTAAATTAAACATAAGTAGAAACATAGCAAAATAATCCTAAAACCCCTATATTAGTACATAAGTGCACTAAGTTTTATAAAATTTGAAAGAAACTAATTAACCAATTAACTAATTTTCCAGCCTGTCTTTATAGCAATATCACCAAAATACGATACTTAAATCGAATGAAATTTAATACCTGAATGTCCACATAGTTACACCATTAGTTGGAACCATCATAGTTTTATCATTTGATCACTTCTGTGTTTTGTTTGTAACAGTTCAAGAGTCAATAACAAGGGTGCCCAAAGAGTAAAATAATTTTGATACTAACATTATGTTAATTTATCATACATTCAAATGAATTTAAAAAAATTAAAATTTTAAACATAACAAATACAAATGTCGACATTATTCGTAATTTTATACTTTAACTTATCTAATTTACTAACAAAAATAACAAAATATATATCTTTATAAACATATAACACATTGCTACTCTATTAGTTAAAAGAATTGACTCAATACTTTTAACGCTTTTACTCCAATAGCTCTGCTAATCAAAAAATACAAACAAAAACGTAAACGTCAATCTTTTGGCTTCTTAAAACTATGATTTATTTATTTAATTAATATATATTTATTTCACATAAGAATTAAATTTTATTAAAAAATGGGATCGTCATCTTCATCAAATGATTGGGAATCACTAAAATTATCGTTTACATAGCTTTATAACATTCGTCGTATTTTGATGGTATTACGCCATCTTCCAAAAGAGATAAAACTTTCTGCCGCGTTTTCAACTTGCGTTGTGGAATGAGGATGACGAGGTTTTCCCTAGAGTTTACAGCATGAGGCTCTTAAAAAAACGCGAAATGGTTTTTAATGAGTCGGCAACGCACTATGGATGCCCCTGGTGTTGCAAGCGTCTAAAGGCTGCTGTGACCCCATCCCTTCAGGTAGGCCGCATGCTTGAGTCCCAACTATAACTTATAACAAATGTACCTGCAGTTTTCTTGATGATTGATGAACTGCACTCATACACCCCTATCGCACCGCTATAAAGAACGATGCAATCAGAGAGAATATTGGAGATGGGTTAGATTCATCGTTTGTGTTTAGTCAAAAAACTTAAAATCAGGTATGATGTATTTTATTTTGAATTACTAATACAAAGGTGGATAGTACTTAATGACACTCATCTCACATTTTTATTACAACTGTAACACTAAATTTAACATAGAAATAGTTGTATTTGCGGTATTTTAATACG
Source organism: Musotima nitidalis (assembly GCA_949126915.1). Classification (NCBI taxonomy): domain Eukaryota; kingdom Metazoa; phylum Arthropoda; class Insecta; order Lepidoptera; family Crambidae; genus Musotima; species Musotima nitidalis. Next base: position 8,595,700 of record OX421439.1, on the reverse strand, counting down.
TTCAAGCGAAAGAGCATGAAGTTTAGTGTACTTGGCACTTAAAACGAAAATTTATAATTTTATAGTTAGAACAATATGCATTGTGATAGAAGTTATCTACATAATCGAATATAAATAGAAGTTAGCCCGGAGTATAGTGTCAACAATTTATTTCGATTCATGTTCTCAAATAACTAATACATACTCAGTAGCAAAATAATATCGAATTGTAAGTGGAAAAGAATGCTGAGACAGCATGGTGGTATCGTTATTTGAAGTTCAAAATCTAAACTATCATTAATAATCTATAATTAAAGTAATATTATTCAGAGATAACAAATAAAGTCAAAAGCAACCGGACAGATTTCGATAGGTTCATTCACATTAAAATGATACAGTAACTTAACTACAGAAACAAAGTGAGGTTGAGCCACATCAGTTTACAAATAAGTTGATACTAGGCCTATATGCGAAAGGTGTCAATTCAGGGTGTGAGTGAAGACACTGTAACCGACGACGAGAATGAATGGCTATAGGCAATGCAACACTACATTTTTGACATGAAAAATATTAATCGTACTTTTTTTTTAAGAAGAAATATTTCACAATAAAAATATTATGTTATGATATAAAGAAAGGTGCAAGATAAATTTCTGCAGTTTTATAAGTAATCATATGGTTATATGGACTCAGCAGTGTAGTGTGCGAGTGAGTACTGTAGAGCAGGAGCAGCTGACCCCTTTTCGACGCACCCGTGTGGAATTTTACACTGGCGGTCTTACTGTGGACGATTTCGGTACCTGTCAGACGCCAAAATTATTTTTTTTAGTACAGTCCTATTTAAAAGCACATAGACAAATTGTTGCCCTACACTCTGTCATTTTACTACACAATATGAATGGTGTATGTATGACCACAGTAGTGAAGTAGGCAGAGTCATAGAGTAATTTGTATTATAGGAAAGGCAGAGTCAATTTGCCGTAGAGGAATCAAATATGGTGAAGTTCACTCTATCTAGTCTATGATCAGTACAAAGCAAAAAGCGAGATTGTGAGTGTCAAGAATTACTTTTCTCAATAAATTAATATTTTCATATCGTGTTAAAATGTGATTTGTGCAAGATAAATAGTAATTATTTAGCGGACTAAAGGCGGGTACAAACCTTTTGTTGATTCTGTTTTTTTCTTCATAATAAAATAAATGAAAATCTTAGAGCTGTGACATTAAATCTCTGAGACAATACATTTCTGCTGTAATTTCACTAAAAGTAATGTTTTCTAACGAGTATACATGTCGTATTCTTGAAGCAAATAAACATAATTACAATGATTCAACGTGCTCAAAGAGGTGTGGCATTTCTTATTTATTGGCACATCTGGTAAATGTGAGCAGTAGCAATTCTGGTCGAATGGTTGACTTGTAATCGGTATTCGAATACCATTACTATTTACATTTCATTATTCTAATGAAGCTTCTTTGGAGTTTGAAACACTAAAACAGCTTTTAATTCACAGTATTATTTCATAATAAATTACAGAATCACTAAAATGTAAAGCTAAATTCTTTGTGTTTTCCAGTGAACTTGTGTTTCGTATTGTAATGACTTTTCTTATTTTTGTGTTGTTTCTTCCTTACTGTATACCTTCAGAGTGATAAGTGTTGGAAATGGCAAAGAAATCTGACAACACTGGCGGAAAGCTGGTGACTGTCTCTATACTGGGTCTTTCTGGTAAGAATTGTATAAGATTTTAAGTTGTGTAAGATTTTGTTATGCTATAAAAAAAAAGAAAATGGTCATAGCTTCTTGGTTTTCTATTCTTGGTAGCCTATTAGCTCTAAGTGCAAATCTCATTGTTTTATGAAGAATTTGAAACTAATCATGTTTCCAGTTGTTTAACCATTGTACTTACAATATTACATTATGCAGTCACCTAAATTATGATTACTCATAAAAAAAAATAGTTATTCATTTCAAAGAAAAAAAAATTCTAGTTTAATTTGTTCATTCTGTGTTTTTGCTCTCCTTCCTTTTTTTCTGTACCTTGCTTCACAGTCTATTTTCAGTCTTATAAGACTTTTTTTAGTAAGTATAACTTTCTATTAAAAATACATTGGAAACCTTTCTTTTAAAATACTGCTTTCAAATCAAAACTTAATTAGTAGTAGAGTTCTAAAATGTCCTATACATGGGGTACTCTAGTACATCTAACTCTAGTCTTTACAAAATACCACCTTTCTAAGATTATACTGCTTAGTCCTAATTGTATTTTAATTGTAATGTAATTGTACTTGTTATCATTATGAAATTATTTACTGCTATTTGGCATTCCATAGGACCAATGCATAAAAAAATTAATAATTAGAGTATATGTCCCAGCAAAGCATTAGCAATAGACTTTAACTATTGTATGTTATTTTAAGCTGCATGCTGCATCTTTAAATTATTTTGCTTACATCTTTGAGAGGTGGTGTACTAATAGACCGAACCTTTTAATGCCACTATTTCTCTTTTTGCAATCATCCACCACTCCATAAATCAATTCTGTTGTGAATTCGGCACTAAAGAGACTTCAGTGAATAAAAAGTAGGTACTTTAAGAGTATGAACTCAAATATATTCAGTTATGGACTGAAGGAGCACTGCTTGACATTGGCTAAAATATAATAAGTTGAAAGTGGCATAAATCCTATGTTATAGACACATTAAAGTTCCTGTCATTTTGATGATAAAACACACTACTAGAATAATATCGAGGGTTCCGTGCTCAAACCCGATAAGTGACGACATTAGATACATAATTTCTGCCGCTTTTTCTTGTGATATTATCAGATAAGTCGATTTCAGAAAAGAAGACTGAAAACTGAGGACTTCATAATTCAATAAGTAAACTTTTAAGTTTCATTTTTTTTAACATATAGATTATGTGTTATTGAAGAGCGGTGTCTCCTGACACAGGCTTATTCAAGCTTAAAAGGAGGCACCAGCTACTAGATATTCTAATGTACCAGGTTAATTATGAAATAAAGAAATTTATTTATTATTTATTTATTTAGTTAATTAACTTATAAATTCTTTTAAGTACTGTTTTAAGCCCAAAAACACTTATCGGGTTTGAGCATGGAACCCTCAATATAGTAATAGTATATATAATAGTAATAACTAGTTATGTTTGTGTTTATGTGATTTCTTAGTAAGCCCCACACTCTTCTCTTACTTTTAATAGGCAGTAGTTACTTTTACATCCATATAATAATATTCATCCAAATCTGGTTAGACTATTGAGCAGGCCCTGGGTCCTTAGTATAAGTCTAGGGCACAACAAGGATAAATGCTAGGCTTGTAAGTTTCTATTACATTTTATAAAGCAACTTTTTAGCATTATAGTCTTATCAGTAATCATTATATTTCAGCCATTTTAAACTAAATTACTGGTTGCAGAGCGAAAAATAGAGTTTTAATTGTGTCTGATTACACAAAGATTTTACACATCTAAATCTACTTATTATCTTGAAAAGCTTTGTTTATTAGTGAAGGCTGTAATAAAACAGGTACAGTATGCACAAAAATAGGTACAGGACAAGAGATGAAAAACAAAAAAATGTGCAGATGCATAGCAAACTAGGCAGCACCTGTGTCTTGGGAAACCAATTTTCTATTTACTTGGCCTTGAAACCTGAATTACCTACCCACCAAGGTTGTGGCTAAAATTTTAATAAGAATTGAAATGTTTAATATGAAAAAAATGTAAAAAATTTGAAATAAAACATTTTTAAGCTCTTTTTAAACTTAGTTTGGCTTTTAGCTATTGTAAATATGTAGGTATGTAGTAAACATTATTATTGTTTAGAATTCCTTCTTTCTTCATCTCTATATGAAATATGCTCTAGAGATTATCATAGAAGGGCATGGTTATCTAACAAGTTTATTCATCTTGTCATGATAGTAAAATTTCCTGGGCTCAATAGGCAGACAAGTAGTCTATTAGAGAATTATTTGTCTCCATTCAAAGTGCATCTAGCCCACTATAGTAGATGTGAATCCATTGTTAAACTATTATCAGTTCTATTTCCAACTATCTTGGTCATTTGACCTTAAAGTAGTTGTTGGTGGAGTGTTTTCTTTGATGTAATACATTATCATTCATATAAATGTCTAGATTAGAATATCGACATTCATTCATAGATAATGTGTAATGTTTGTAAACAGTATTATGTCATTTTATATTATGTGTTTTATGTCATTTGAGGTATAGTTAAGTTGGCATATAATTTTAGCTTCAATCACACATTAACTGGACAAGAACCTTAACCTTAACTGGTAGACAATACCATTGGAATTAAGTTTGCCTTTGAATGACATTTATGGGAAATAAATAAATAAATTAACTTTTTTATGCACTTCTTGACCACTTTGACCTTTTTTTTTATTGGGAAAAATAAGGCAGAAAGTAAATTTTGGATTTTTTAACAGTTGCACTATTAAACAAAAAAGATTATTTACATTCTTTCAATATTCTGTATGAACTTATTCTAATAAGTGCATAAAGCTTTTAACTCATTTAATAACATTGTAATGAAAATATTACAATGTTATTAAATAAGTTTCATTTCATTTTGAGGGTTTAAAAATTAATGGTTGCTCTTGTACACAAAAAGTTAAATTATAATGAACTTAATTGGTAGCGTCCTTCAGAGCATGATTTTAATGCATATAATATAATTCGTTACTTGCTGTCTGCTACATCATTTACAGAAAAAAAATTGTATAAGAAAAATAGTACCCTGTAGTCTAGGGGTCAAGCTTATAAATTATTGCTTTCCTTTTCAATGTTAATGACCAGAGATCATTAAAATTTATTGTGTTATTGACATGTCTTTAATTCATATTTCCTTTGACCACTATATTTTTATATTATATGTAGTTTTTGATGCATGTATTAAAAATATTCAGCTCATGTATTGTTAATTAGGTCTGCTTATAAAAATTTAATACTATATCCTCATTCTTATATTTCAGGTACTGAAAAGGAGAAAGGGCAGCTAGGTGTGGGTAAATCATGCCTCTGTAACCGCTTTGTGAGGACCCATGCTGATGACTATAATGTGGATCACATCTCTGTTCTAAGTCAGGTAAGAATATAATTGAACATTACATATTATGTCCACAGGTTGTCCTCTGGTTGGCCAATGTAAGGAGAATCTTTTTAGGAGGGTTTAATGATTCCATTCTTACATGAGAGTGTGGAGTCTCTCCCCAGACTTTGCTCCACCTTAAATGCTGCCTGGCGTTCCCTAACACCTGCACGCTTGCCGAGCTCATTAACACTGCAGACAATACAGTACATGTGGCTGAGCACTGGGCAACACTTATTTAACATACCATCAAAATGCAAAGAAGAATAAGAAAGACATACTGATACCAATATAATAATTTTCTTCTTCAAAGAACTTACTATAATTGGTTTGCTAAGTGCTTTTGTTAAAAATATTTTTCAGCAATGTATTTTTAGATGGTAATAATAGAGAAATAATTAATTAAAATCTACATTTTGCAAACTTCTATTAAAATAAGACATGCATTATAATATCAGCCCTTAGTGTTCTTTTTTGGGCTCAGGCCTCCTCATGCCGATGGGAGAGTCCAAGCTAATTTCACACAGAAGTTTAGTGAAAATCTCAAGTGAAAATAATTAAATATTGTGTAATGGAGTCTATCCCCCTGAATACAGCACCCGGCGGTAAATATTACCTAAACATAGCCTTTGAAAAAAGAGTTTTTCAGCTCTTTTTACGTCACACGGGCATGGGAACAACAATAAAGTAATTCTGAATTCAAATACTAAAGAAACAATAAAATCTAATAATAATATGTGATAAATATGAAAATTTACGTTCCTTGTATCGGAAATGTGTTAATTCATCTCCATGACCTTAAACCATTAGCGTCTCACCATTGAGGATTCAGGTCATTTCCGAATTATGGAAGGGTTGGTATCAAAAGCCATGCGACGATTTTTCATATCACCCTTGTGAAGTCCACTGCTGAACATAAGCCTCCCCAATAGATTATATTATATTGGGGGTATTTGCCCATAATCACCACACTGGGCAGGCGCTATGGTGATCGTAGTTTAAGCCTGTACGCCGGATGACGCTGCTGCCCATCATCCGGTAGGATTTCTCTTCGTCGACTCTTACGACTCCCCATGAGATAAGAGTGGGTTGCACTATTCTAGGCCGGTACCACAGAGCATTTTATGCTGTATAGTCAGCGTCAAATAGTTGATAGCACCCAAAGCGCCTTATATATCGAATCACACCCTAACGCTCTTGACAATAAAGACGTGTCAGCCTTATAAAGTCCATTACTGAACATAAGCCTCCCCAATAGATTATATTATATTGGGGGTATTTGCCCATAATCACCACACTGGGCAGGCGCTATGGTGATCGCAGTTTAACCTGTACGCCGGACGACGCTGCTGCCCATCATCCGGTAGGATTTCTCTACGTTGACTTTTACGACTCCCCCTGAGATGAGAGGGGGTTGCATTATTCTAGGCCGGTACCACAGGGCATGTTATGCTGTATAGTCAGCGTCAAATAGTTGATAGCACCCAAAGCGCCTTATATATCGAATCACACCTTAACGCTCTTAAAAATAAAAACGTGTCAGCCTTATAAAGTCCATTGCTGAACATAAGCCTCCCCAATAGATTATATTCTATTGGGGGTATTTGCCCATAATCACCACACTGGGCAGGCGCTATGGTGTTTGCAGTTTAAGCCTGTACGCCGGACGACGCTGCTGCCCATCATCCGGTAGGATTTCTCTACGTTGACTCTTACGACTCCCCCTGAGATGCGAGAGGGTTGCACTATTCTAGGCCGGTACCACAAGGCATGTTATACTGTGTAGTCAGCGTCTAATAGTTAATACTTACTTAGCACTTAAAGCGCCATATATATCGTATCACACCCTAACGCTCTTTACAATCGAAACGTGTGTCGATCTTTATGACGCTTTAAATGTTACCAATTATATGACAGCGACCGTACCTGGTGCTCAGTATAGTATTTTGCATTAAGTAAGAAATAAAATAAACTTTATTGTCTTTAAGTTCAACATGATCATTTAGATTCGTCAAATATTCACACACAAAATGAATATGACAAAGCATCGCCATCATAAGGTGGAAACAATTTGTATATTAAACATTTACTATAGATTATCATGATGTCATTTGTATGCTCAAGTGGTACTATGTGATTTGTTAAATAATTCATTACGATAATGAGAATAGTTGTTATCAAGATCAACTGGTGTTTACGTGTGTGTGTAATGAGACTAGTGAGTGTCGTATGAATCGACACGGAGGGTGAGGTACCCGCTTATCCTTGGGTTGGTGTTGTTTGTTTGTTTCCCTCTCAAGACTAATTTTGTGTGTTTGAACAAAACTATGATATGAACATTAAGAACAAAAAATTATTATTGTATTGTCATTTGTCTAGTTCTTATTATAGTACAAGCTTTGAATAGTTAGACGAACGATATGGCGTGAAGGTCAGTATACCAGCACTCCGCTCCTGAGGTCGTGGGTTCGATTTCCACACAGGACAAATCTTTGTGTGCAAGAACATGGATATTTGTTCTGGTCTGGGTGTTTTCTATGTATATTCAGTATATTTTTACAAAAAATAAAGTATTAAAGTATGTTTATCCGTTATTTAGTACCCATAATTTTTTTTTAAATGATACTTATCTTGGGACAAAATGATTGGTGTAATTGTTAGAAATAATTAAAATTTTATAGTATCCGCGGATTATCAGCACCGACTTTTAAGTTGTGATCTGTTCAGTGAGGATTCAAAACAGCACAGCTGATACAGAAAAATCTAGTATTTAACAACCCTTGAGTCTATCTAAACACCAGAGGGCCTACTCTAATTCAACGGAAACGAAACTTCGTTATACCCATCCCATTCACTCGATAATGATATACCTAAAGAGTGAAAGAGATAGAAGATTTGATTTTTTTTTTAATTAGAGTAGGCCTACAGTACCAGGCGGATGGAAATCAGGGGATCGCAGTCCAACCAATGATGGTTGGATTTTGTATACAATGGCGTCGTGCTTTTGCGCGATTCAGAATTAATTCATCGCTTGCAATGTGTAGCCACAAAATAAATCAATTATATAACTGAAAATTTCATAAGTGTCCTACTTATGCTTGCTCGGATATTTGTCCCCCACACTGGCTATAATTAATTACAAACTAACGGTAATTAATCGCAGTGGCGTAAAGAATGAGCGCGTCACCGTTATTTATAAACCAATTGCTCTCATACTAATAGTTAATTGTCGGTATTGCGGATTCTTCATATGTCACATGTTATACAATGATGTGGTACCGGGGTTAAATTTAAACTGTTTTGTTTTAACCCGTAATTGGCCTCCATTGTTTTAACCTTAGGGGGTTACAGTAGAATACCAATTAAGTTTTTCGACTTACACTGCCCTATTAAGGTAATTATTAAGGCTATTATCAGGTTCTCTATTTTGTCTCATAAATATTTTTTCCATAATCTTACATCTCATAAAGTTTTGTGACATAAGTATCATTTCTCCGAATGATAATTAGCCCTAACTAAATGTCTCATAATATCACTTGCCCTAAAATCGATATCCCTAAATATTATTTATCCTAAATTTTTTTTATGTTGTTTGAAAAATGTTTTTTTAATCCATAATTCGGACTAACGATATTATGATAAACCTCCATTCGTAGTAACGTACATTATAAATATATATTCTCTCTTACAATCACACCAATTATTTAGTTCCAAGATAAGTATCATTAAGAACTTGTGTTATGGAAACTGAATAACGGATAAACGTACATAAATACTTTTTTTTTTGTAAATACATACTTAAGATGCATAGGAGAACACCCAGACCAGAACAAATATTCATTTTCATGCACACAAAGATTTGTCCTGTGTGGGAATCGAACCCACGACCTCTCGAGTGAAGTGCAGGTATACTGACCTCCACGCCATATCGGTCGTCATCACTACATAGTATAAAACAAAGTCGCCTTTTCTGTCCCTATATCCCTATGTGCGCTTAAATCTTTAAAACTACGCAACGGATTTTGATGCGGTTTTTTCCAATAGATAGAGTGATTCAAGAGAAAGGTTTATATGTATAATACATGCATAATATAGTAGTGAAACACTGTCAATTTGTGAGATTTGTGATGTGATGTCGTAATTCAACTCACTTTTTTGCGCTTATATTGCAAACGCTGGCCAAACCCTACGAGATTAATCAAAATAATGTACTACAATATTGTACTACTTATAAAATTCTTCAAAAAAGTCCGGGATGGTATATGTCTATCTCTCAAGAATACCCCACAATAACCAATTTTATCTTTTACTTTTCACTAAAAATAATGGCTTATTAACGAAGCCATTTTAAGTATGTATGACATTAATTCTTATCTAAATAAACATGTTAGAAAGCTTGGACATTAGACATAGATTAAATTTGTCTTTTACATCATGTAATTGCGATCAGTACTTTACAAGATATCAAACGAATAAACTTACGCTAAATTGAAAAATTATGGTTGCGGCGGGTGGTAGGTATTCGCGGCCTATATAGAGACATTCTGTAATTATGTATTATACGTCACTATTCATATTAGCATACCACCCGTGCGAAGCTGGGGCGGGTCGCTAGTTATTTAAAAACGCACTTTATTGGTTAAAGTGAAAAATTGTAAGTTATTTATATATAAAATTAGTTGTAATATATAAAATAGTATAAAAGAGACTGTGACCCACAGACAAACCAGTCAAACGGTTTTGTGGGATATGTTTTTATATAACTTGTATTATTAATAGTAAATAAACGTTTTATATATCTATCTATACTATATAACACTTAGAGCATATGACTTCATAGCACGAAAATGTAAGAGATTTAATTATTATAGCACCCGATATTATGACATAATATCATTAGAGTTAAAGTGAAGGTCTACGTGATATCCGTCATCAGAAAAAATGTCGCCAGTAATAATCATAATTCTTTATTGTTTCATGTGGTTTACAATTAGGTAACAAATTATAACTCGTTTATTTTCTATTCCAGTCGGATTTCAGTGGGCGCGTGGTGAACAATGATCACTTCCTGTACTGGGGCACCGTGTCGAAGGAATATGAGGAGCAGGAGTACAGGTTCGAGGTCGTCGAGCAGACAGAGTTCGTGGATGACGCGTGTTTTCAGCCGTTTAAAGGTAAACTATTTAATATACGTATCATGTAAGACGTGTAGAATGCGCTGTTTGACATAACATACATACATTCACCCCTGTTTCCCCGAAGGGGTAGGCAGAGGTTAATTATACGCCCACACTTCGCCAATTATATTATTATGGTTGGTCCCACGTAATAGGTAGCGAACCTATTGCCGCTTATCGGGCACTGTTATGTTCGCCAGAGCCTCGTCCGTTGATCGACAGGTGCACCACCTGCAGGTGAGGTTGGCTTGTGCTCCTCAGGTCTTGGTAGTATCCCTATACACCCTAGATATGACTAGGCAAATTGAGAAAGTATGGTGATGATTTTTGATTTCACTGTAAACAAGCAATTCTCAGGAGTGTTTTGTATTTTATCGAGTAGCGGTAGCGGTCGTTCGCTTCTTAGTCGGCGTGATTTAGAGCCGTTTATTTACTTTTCTTAGATTTCAGATATTTAATATTTTTTATGGAAATCTCATCAATTGATAAAAAAAGAGTTGTTTATGCTTAGTTTCTATCTCTAATATTCATGTGGATCACCTTAGACTAAAACTGTATTTGGCACTCCTCTTACAAACCAGAATGAGAAATATTTAGATGATATTCAACCTAGTAGTATCATAGATAAGAGAATATGGGTGAAGGCAGGTGTCTAATAAAATATATCTATATCTTTGTATAAATGATAATCAATATAATACCTGGCAACAAACACCGAAGTTAGTTAATTAAAAAAGCACTTGATATTTTCAAACACTCATCTGAGGACTGAGCTTTGTGAACGCTGCTTATCTTTTGTTATCGTTTCGCAGTGACAACTAGCGTTATTAGAGAAATATTTGATGGCTATATTTGTGATTACGTGACTCCTCAAAGGGTTGGCTGGAAGCAGTGTTGGCAAAAAATTAATCTGATTAACGATTAACAATTACGATTAAAAATTTAATCGATGTTATCACGATTAAAACTAATTAATCGTAATCGAATTTGCCCGATTACAATTATTAATCGTAATCATTAATCGTTAATCTCGATTAAAATATATGATTATCAGAGGGAACAAGTTTCAAATAAAAAAAAACAACTAGTTAATCAGATTTTGTATTTGAGGATTTATAAAAATCACAGAAGTCATTGAATTACTAATTGTTACATTTTGTAATTAAAAGTTTATATAAAAATTACTTAGATAAATGATTTAAATTACATTTCATAATCACTCTCTTCTCAAATAATTCGTCAGACATTTTGTGTGACCTAGGTATATTTAGCATGGTTGAAAAAGAAAACATTCTTTCAACAGAACCGGAGGATGGCATGGGTGTGTTATATTTAATAAATACTGTTTTTAAAATCGTATAGCGTTCTAAAAGGTCCACTTTTTTCTTAATAAAACAAACCTTAATCTGCTTAATCAAATTAATGATTAACGATTAGCGATTAACTTAACTAATCAGGATTACGATTACTATTTTAATCGCGATTAATTTAATCACGATTATGTTTAAATCGATTAATTTTAATCAAATTAACCAATCGATTGCAAAATTAGTCGATTAATGCCAACACTGGCTGGAAGTAATCTCTTATATAGATAAGTTCGCCTTCATTCTTCATTAAGTATATTTAACGTTTTCTAAAAACCTTTACTTTGTGCAATAAAGAGTTAAATAAATAAAGGCAATGTAAATAAGGAACTGTGTATAAAAATATCACAAATTTCTAGCCAAATAGCTCTGCCAACAAAATAATTGGAATCATTTGGATTCGTAAATAACTTTCACTTTTATTTGGCATCAAATCAATGACCTTCTATACACATGGACTAATCACGTCATACAATGCCAAAGCAATAATAAGGCACAGGTCTCTAATTTCACCATATTATGCTTAAACTGATCTTTTCATACATTGCGCTAAATGAGTAGCAATAAGCTACATAAGGTGAATTTAGAAGCGGATTCGAACAAAAATAGCAGTGGAGTGGCGTTGGCTGTTAATTTTTGTTTTTTATTTACGAGAGATAGATTTTTATCGTTTTCGAATATCGTAATTTCAGCCAATAATAGTCCACAGGAAGACTAGGAGTGGCCATACTGTGTTCCGGTACCACACGGTTTCCGAATGTGCCTATTATTTTATTTAAACTACCGAATTATAGAATTATATATTTTTTTTATACAACAAGGAAGGCAAACGAACACGTGGGTCACCTGATGGCAAGTGAATGATCAATTGTATAGTATTACTCACTACTAACCTCTATGTGCGGAACAGCCGTACTTTTTATACGCGTAAATTGTTTAGTTTAATCCTTAGAATAATAACACCTAGAACGATAGTTCCCTCCAAAGCGGTCTTTCAAAAGCGAGGCAAGAAAAAAATCTATGTGTGCGTAAGATACTTGTATTTACGCTCGACGAAACGCACACAGTGAAAAAAATCATGTTGTCATTTCATTCAATTTTCCCTAAAAGTAGGGAAGTTGAAACTTTTACACTTTAGCTTAGCTATTTATTGCATTTAGTTTATGCGAAAAACCACTTACTTTATAATTTCATTAACAATTTATATTTATTTATCCTGCCTGGGGTGAATAATTTTTCACTAATTATTTATTTAATATATTTAGAGCTATGAAACTCTTAAATTGTTATAGTTAGTCAACTGTTTTATGTAGATAGACCAGAATCGAATAAAACTATTACACCTTTTTAAGATGTGATTTATGCCATATCAATTGAAATCAATCAATCAATGAAAAAATAAAGATTTTTGTGTTATCGTATATTAAAGAAATTATTCCACGCAAACAAAGTCGCAGGCGGAAGGTAGTAGCAGATAATTGTCAAATAACATTTTGTGCCATTTAATTATTGTCTAGTTGAGACGTGTTTCACTTACAACAAAATGTAGGAGATTTTTTCCCCTTAATGGCAACATTTTCATCAACTGTCACGTAACAAATATTGAAATTATTTTTTTCATTTTAATGAATATTTTACTTAATAATTTAAGTTCAAACGCATAATTTACCCGTGTAATGTTATGTTTATATGTTTCTTGTGCTTTTCCGACGTATTGAGATATCCGTTCATAGCGCAAACCATCATTTTTAATAAAAATATCAGGAGTAGTTTTTAGTACGACACGACCTTGAGCACTGACGGGCCGCGTAACAAACTTAGCCAATATGGCTAGGTTTGAGTTGCCTCACTTTGACGACGCGTACTAGGCTTCTAGGTGTAATTATTCTAAGGTTTAATCGTAATATAAATCAGATTCAAGAAAATGATTTGAGCAAATGACGCTTGATTTATTTGGTTTGTGAAATTCTTCGGACCTTTCTCTTGCTACTATCTTGCGCCATTTCTCCCTCAAAATCTCGTGTACAGGAAAGCTAAAAAAATGTATTAGCAACCAACAGGAAGTATGTTGGTATGTATTAACAGATAAATACAGGATTTATATGTATTAACAGATGAAAGCAATGTGGCAAAAAATAAAGGTCTTTAGCGATTCTATTGTTTTCTTTTCTGACTCTGTTCTTGTGGCGTCCTTACAACTATCTCTTTCTGACGCGCGAGAGTGAAAAGAATGGAAATACCTGTCAATCATTTATGATAATTATTGAAAATTAAATGGTTTTACAACATTATTTACACATTTTCGTGTGTTATCTTTCAGAAATAAAATTAACTTACCGATGGTAGGTCACACCATCGTTTTTTTGAATCGTTAACGTATTATTTGGGCACTTTTTTATGACACACTTCGGCATCCTTCTGACTCAGCTGTCAAAACACGACTAAGGAAAAAGTGTGCTTATATCGCGTTTAAGCACACTTTTGCCGTGCCGTTAACAGCGCACTGATGCGATGTCCATGTGTATAGAAGGTCATTGCATCAAATATATTAACTTATTTTAGTCGAAGAGCACTTGTAGCTTCAAATTAATATCTCTCACATACATCTTCTGAATTAACTGGATTCTATCATTTCTTCTATCATTTCATTTCAGATCTACTCATTTTTAGAAGTTTTATAAATTAATCCCTTATTGCAAATAAATCATAACCAAATTACAAAGAGTGAGTAAGAGTAAGAGTGAGTAAACTCTACAAAGTGTTGTAGAGTAGGAGTGTTGTAGGTAGGAAAGTAGGATCTCTACAAAGTGTTGTAGAGATCCTACCAACACCTTAGGAGGTCAAGCCTTCTGCTTCAACCGCTCTGGCGAACATGAAAGTTCCCGGTAAGCGGCAATAGGCTCGCCACCCATTACGTGGGAGTACCGATATAATTGACGAAACATGCGTGATTGTAAGTATGTATTTTGATGCGGTTTTATAATAGAAAGAGTGATTCAAGAGGAAGGTTTATATGTAAGTCGCGCGGACGAAGTTGCGGGCGGCCGCTGGTTAAGTAATAAACCTGTCGTCCTCACTTCTAATTCTAAAGAGCAATAAAAATATTGAGCATTAACGGGGCTTTTTATGAACTAAATGTAAGAGAGATAGTACTAATTTAATAATTTTAATTTTCACAGTTGGCAAGACTGAGGCATACGTGAAGAGATGTGTGGCAACGAAACTCCAGTCTGCCGAGAAGCTGATGTATGTCTGCAAGAACCAACTGGGCATTGAGAAGGAGTACGAGCAGCGGCTGATGCCGGATGGCAAGTTTAGCGTGGACGGGTTCCTGTGTCTTTATGATGTCAGCCTCGTTCCTGGACGTAGCTGGGAGAAGCAGGTGGGTTCTATGAGTTGTATTGTTAGTAGTTACCACGTAAAGTAATATTTTTAAGTAGTTACATAAAGAGATGCATGGCAAGGAAACTCCGGTCATCCGTATATCTGCTAGAATCTACTGCGGATTGAGCGTATTCAGAGTTTTGTTGACAGACAGACTCAATATCCGATATTATAAATACATATTATCAAATAAGATATCAAATGAGTTCACACAGGTTCACACGCATAAAACATATTAAAACACTGAAAATACAAATTAGGCTATGTTCGGTGACTAACTCAAATATTAGGTCGGGGAAAAAGTCTTTTCGCATAACGTAGGTATAAACTTATTATAAATTTTTTTTGACTGTACTATTTGTGTCTGGCTGGTTTTGGTAACATTAAAAAGGTTCCATTATAAAGAAAAGAAAAAAATAAAAAAAAGTTGTTTCCCGCTATTTATCATTTGTTTTTCTCTCCGTAAAAATGAGTGAATCTAATGAAGAAATTCGATACATTTTAAAATTTTATTATAAAAAAGGCAAAAATGCAACTCAAGCAGTGAAAAAAATTAGCCCTGACCTTGCGCCTTCAGATTTTCACCTGTTTCGGTCTCTGCACAATTCTTAAGGTTCTGTAAGGTTGACCTCAAGAGGGGACTGCCAAAACTATTTGTCCCGTTTTTTTGATCAGAAGTCCCAAAGTTTCTACAGTGACGGGATAATGTCTCTGCCCACAAAATGGCAGAAAGTTTTTCAACAAAACGGTACATATATATTGTAAATAAATGTAAATAAACTTTGAAAAAAATGTCTTGACTTTTCATACAAAAATACGAAAAGACTTTTTCCCCAACCTATTAAGTGAGTAACTCTTATTTATTATTTAACTGCACTTCTTTAGGTTATCACAGGTCCGTTAACACTCCCTACAACTTATTATAATACAATGCGTTATTATTATTAACACGAAATCTGTTTTAAAACTCTATTTGTTTACATTTCACAACAAATGAATTTGACTAATAACAACCGAAGATGGCGACGACGGGCGGCTGAGCGGGGAACATGAAATTCAACCAATCAGAGCGCGAGGTGCGTTCTGTCGCATGCCATTTTACAATCTGACGGTTTGTCTTCGATAGATTATAATCTATCGAAAAATAATGCGTTAAATTGTGAGCAGTTTGTTACGGATCACAATTTTTCGACAGATTACAATATCGCGGGATAGATTATAATTTAACGTTATTTACAATTTTACGGTGACATATGTATTGTATTAAGGATCGAGAAGAAATTCGCGGATCAGATATCAGTGTCTTTCTGACGTCTGCCTTGTTCTAGAATGTAGTTAAAAGCAAAAGTGATAATTATGGATCACATACTTTGAGAATTTCCTGAAAACAGACACATTGTGAAACTCTAACCTTTGATATACTATTTTTATTTGTTACAGAATGAAGTAATCGGGGCGATTCTTTTAAACATAGTGAAGTTAAAAAAGCCAGTGGTGTTAGTGACATCTAAGAACGACGAAGCCTGCGAGCAAGGTGTAAGGGAGGCAGAACGTCTTGTGGCACGAAAGGAGCTAAAAGGTTGCGTGCCTTTGGTGGAGACTTCCAGTCATGACAATGTGAATGTCGAAAATGCCTTCATTCTGCTCGCACAGATGGTGGATAAAGCCAAAGCTAGAGTCAAGGTAAGTTTATATTGTTAGTCCACGACTTGTCTGCGTCACTAAACCTGACAACTCGGCGTTATGCAGTGGTGGTATACTGTCCAACTCCATTGCTGAGCATAGGGCTTTCCAATCGTTTTCCACGTCGATCGATCTCGAGTCGCTTGCAACCAACGAGTCGCTTGCAACCAACGACTCGCTGTCTTGACTATACCTTCGATCGATCGGATGGGAGGCCGTCTTCTACTACGTTTGCCGAATCGCGGTCGCAATTGAAGAACCTTAACGCTTCATCAGTGGTCGGTCTGTCTTATCTTGTCTAGAGGCCACCCGCAACTTGTCTGTTTCATTCCAGACCACCCGTGAGCTCATTAATGGTAAAAGCGTTTAGCTTGCTCATAGTTCGTTCGCTACTTGTCTCAAGATTTAGATAAAATGTCTCTTTACAGGTTGCTAACTACGCAGAAGCTTTAAGGATAAGACGGGAGACTTTGGACTTTGTCACCGAAGCGTTTACTCAGCTCATCAGGATACACGTGCAGGATCACAAGTAAGACGCTATCTATTAGATGTAGTTTTTTGTCATGTGACTTGTCATAATGACCACTTCCTGGATGATCGTAAGAAGTAATTGCAGTCCAAATAAAGAACTTCATACCGTGGGATAAGCATGGTATTAAGCGCAACTTCATGACGGCCAGCATATATGCCGTCTCACGCTCCGGTCTCGGTAATATAGAAGCGGAAAACAGAATCAATCAATCAAAATCGTTTATTGCGAACACAGGTTACAGGATAGGTGTTACAGTACAGTTTTAGATCTAGCTGTGGTCTGCCTCATGGGCGTACAATTAGTTGCGATTTCATATAACACGAAATCAGATTTTATGGATTTTAAAAGTAATACTAACAAGTCGGACTTTGTCAAAAGTTTATAGTGATAAGTCGTTTAAATAATCTTTCACATTATAATAGCACTTTTCTATCAATAGTTCACGTAATTTCAATTTAAAGAGAGAACAATATGAAAAAGAATTCCAAAGCTTAACTATTGTTTTTTTTTTTTAAACAATGGTTTTGAGCGTTTCTCACATTTAGCCAGTGTCAAAGTAAGATAAAGATGATAAATGGTATGAGACCTCAGTAAAGATGAGGGACTATACTGTGATCTCACATGGATTTCTTGAGATAATTTGAAAAGTAATGTTGCACTGTTTTGTTTGATTTACCAACACTCATGTATGTTCACAAACACTTAACGTTTCATAATTCACCGTTACTACACATTAATTTTGTGCACAAAACTGCAGACATTTCTCTTCACTTTCCCGCTAAGAAGTCCAGCTAATGGCCATATTAAAGAACGATTGTTTTTTTTAAATTCCGCTTTTAAGAAAACAAAGCAATAGATCTATTAGATAGGTATAATATTATTAGGTACCGCCGTATACATAGGCATAAGGGTGTATAGGGATCCTACCAACATCTAAGAAGCCCAAGCCAACCTCACCTGCCGAACAACGGACGAGGCCCTGGCGAACGTAACAGTTCCCGGTAAGCGGGTATAGGCTCCACCTATTACGTGGGACCAACAACTGGCGAACTGTTGGCGTATTATATGCCTCTGCCTAACCCTTCGGGGAAACAGGCGTTAATTTATATATGTATGTTCATAAGTTTAACGCTCCCCTAATTTTCTTTTGCCGGTCAGAATCCGAATGTAGTTGTAAGTGTCATTATGTTTAAACTCTTAATATAAAACAAATGGAATAATGACAATAAAAAAAATTGGTTGCCTGTAAAGTCGGTATACGGGCGAAAGTTTTACGTGACAACGACTTAACTAAGCGGGCTAACTGTGCTCGAGTGGAAGGGACGCGTGCATTTCACTTTTTATGTCTGTCTCTCTCGCTCTTAGGCGAACTAACCATGCCCGAGTGGAAGGGACGCGTGCCTCTCACTCGCTCTCATTGTGATCGCATAACGTGAGCGGAGCGTAACGCAGTTTCTTGAGGTGTCACCCGGCAAACCAATTTATATGACGTTGTCACGTCAATAAATTAAAGAAACTTTATTTACGATATACGATTTTTGAAAATTGCATGATATTGTTACAGAGAAATGTGGTCTGCAGCAAGTAAGAGATTGTGTCACTTTCCGGAGTGGATCAAGTTTGTCCAGCAGTTTGGGAATGATGGCACCCAGGTGAATTCATATTAATATCATATTTTGTGCTTACCGCTGAATAATTCCTTCTGGTATAATTTACGAGAAACCAATAGTTTCTCAAGTTAATGTCATTATTATCATACCAAAAGATGTCCTCTGTTAAGACTTCCAGTGTGCATTTGGTGCATGTTGCATTCAGCGTGGTACCGTGGTTTTTATCAGGTAGTTCTTTTATTTTTAGTTCGACGTGTTATGCTACATTTTTGTTCAAGGGTCTCAAATGCAATATTCGGCCCCAATGGCCGTTAGTTCCTCGTCCTATGACCTGTCGTCTGCACTTTAGCTTGCTAAATAAGAACAGTTAGCAACAGTGACGCGTCATAATTTATAAACCAATACCTCCGATTTTAGATTTTTTAATTGTTAATATAAAAAAAAGACGTGTGGCACTCGGAGACTGCCGCGGTAAAGCTATTGCATAGCATTTTTTATCAACTAATGCAATAGGCGTGTCGACAGTATGACATTATCAAAGATTTAATGACTTTAGAGGAAAATACACATTCAAAGGATTTAAAAAACTGATTCAGTTTTATTTAAAAAAATGAGATTAATAAGATTTTCAATAAAATAAAAGAGTAAAATATTGCAATCGGCCATTTTGACTGACACACCAATCACAGCGCATGACGTCATACTTATGTAAGCTTCACTGTGTTTTGATTACCTTACATACTGATTGCGCGTTACTATTGATATATATTTGTTTTTGTGATTTATCGACTTTACAACACGAATCTATCTATAACAACGGCACCAGGCTTTGTTAAGGCAAACGGTGCAAATTTGCCCAGGATCGATTTATTGATGTTGGGCGAGTTCCTTGCAACAAATAAAGAATTTTGCTCTTCCGAATTTAGAAACGTGAAAACCTCTTTGTAAGTATATTTTATTTGTATTTATCTTTAACACTAGATACAAATATGACTAAGTAGCAATCAGACTCGTTTTAAAGTCGTAGAAGTTTATTTCGTTTTACTTTTATAGGTTATTTTTACAATAAACTTGTCTTTGTCTTTGGTTAGCTCCCTTACAGTATAGGTATGTTTGCTAAACCAGTTATTAACTAACATAACGAGAAAATTTGCATAACTTCGAAACACCTAAATATGAGAAGTGATGGTAGTTTTAGACTTAGGTTGACACCAAGAATGATAACCAAGACTAACACAAACAACCTCAATAAATGACTAGTTATTCCATAGCCTCTACTTTCAACTATTTCACGTCAAACAAACATTATAATAAGTTAAAAATCTATCAATACATGATAACATACTCACATCAAAGTGATCTTCACAGAAATAAAGAGGCGAATTTGTCGTTACATCGTTCGGGTTTCGCCGTGCAAGTTTTAACCATTTATCTCTTATTATTTTCTTGTATGGGACATGTACAAACACCTTGTTGGGTGTCGTTATTGATGTATTTTTGCACTGAGGCACTGCACACCACTTAAAAACTTTAGAATTCATTTTTAACACAAAAAATACGCAGTGTTTGTTTACTTTGCTGTCTAGCTGCGCGTAAACAAATTTGACGTTTACGTAAGTATGACGTCACACACGACGCCATGACACGGCGAGCGAGAGATGATTATAAAAATGGCTTTAAACTTCCAAAATCTTAAGTTTATTACCGAAATAAAGGTTTTATTGTAAACAGTAGATGGTTATCTGCATTACGGAAGAGGATTTCAAAATCTTTCGCCTTGCCTATTATAATTATTTATTTTATTTATGCAGTTTTGTATTGTAGCCACCCGATACAACCAATGCCACCTAAAGGCGGGTTGCTGAACTAAAGAGACAAGCGTGATATTTCAAAAAGTCATTAAAAGTTCTGCTATTTATGGATAGATGGAATTTCTGGATGCGGTCTCCACGCTCAAGGCCCGCCATAGATGCTATGCAATAGCTTAAAAATAATTACACTTTATTTTAATTTATTTTCAATAATTTATTGATTCAGGCGTTACTTTGCGGAAATCTATTGTATTCTCTCGTTTCAGCGTTGGTCGTGAAGACATGGTTGTTCTGAGGCTCCTACCTATCTCACCTGAAGATGCCCCGTGTAAGGGCGAAACACGTGTCGTGTTGAATAGTTTCTCGATTTATCGGGAAATTATAGTAGCGCGGGAATTATTACAAATATATTTTCAATCCATCACTTGCTTAATTTATTTTATTTATTTATAAAGAAACAAATTAGAAGTTACATACAGAAATTAACAAAATACTAAAACTTGAGACACTTATATTAGATAAATAAGTTATTACAGTTGAAATTAAAAATGTTATGCCAATAGAAAGTAAAATAATATGTATTGAGTTTACATAACAATATTAAATTTTATTATATTATTAATAAACACGTGAGATAACAAAGGTTTCACACTTAAAGTGTGTTAAAAAATAATGCAGTTTATTGTTCACAAAATACAACATGATTTACAACAACACAAAATAATACCAAAAATTTAACAAAAGATTACAAAAAAGACCGTTTTTAGTTCTGCAGCGGACTTTTTCATGTCTGATTCGATCAAATGTACAAAGCAATGATAATAACATTAGATTTATTCGCAGGTGGTATACCGACGCCACATCAGAAGACTGAAGGAGGAACGATCAGCCAAGAAACTTAGAAAACAGCTAGCCAAGTTGCCACAAGTGTTATCCAGAATGCAACTACCCACTGAAGATTTGCAGGAAAGGTATGTAGCCTCTTCTAGTCATGACTGGTGCTCTTAAACCGCACTTATATCTAAGTTAGTACTCTCAAAACTGCGTGACGTGACTTGTGTGTGAATATTTTTTTTACTTGTAATATGATATAAGCTTGTGTAACAAAATTTTGGAAGAGTTTTAAAATGGAGCTATTAAGCAAGTGATGGATTAAAAATATCTTTGTAACAATTCCCGCGCTACTATAATTTCCCGAAAAATCGAGAAACTATTCAACACGACACGTGTTTCGACTCTCGTTTCAGCGTTGGTCGTGAAGACATCATTGTTGTGAGGCTCCTATCTTACCTGAAGATGCCCTGTTTAAGGGCTGTGTAAGGGGATGAGTAAGGAAGATTGCATGGTGTTTTTATCACATTTCCATACTCGCTATCTCTCTTGGCGTAATATGAAATGGAAATGAAAATAAAACCGATGTTTTATTGTTTGAATAAATAAACTGCAATACCAAACAAAAGCGATGAAATACGTGCACATTTGTATGTCTGTATGTATGGACCATAGAAATCTTAATAATATAAAAACAGAAGTGCTGTGCGCGCGTAAAATCGCTGGCGTACTGGTGTATCGTATGTCATCAGTGCATCCAGGAACTATTAAATACATTGACAATTGCGTTCGTTATATCCGAATCGTACCTCACTACAAACAATCAATGTACTGTGTTCAAGATAACCTTGTAGTCCCTAGTAAATGACAACAACGTCAATAGCGAACTTAAAATTTCAAATAGGCAACATGCGTTCTATTTCAAATTGGCGACATGACCGATAGTTTTGCGCGGCACATACCATTCCTAGTGTCTTATTATTTAAACGTTAGTAACACGAAAGTTATGGTTTTTAATAGAGAAGACGAAGTGACAGATTGTGAAATTTTAATCGGAAGTGAGAAAGTAGAACAAGTGAATGAGTTTGTGTATTTGGGATCGAATTTTACGAGAAATGGAAAGTGTGAAAGCGATATCGATAGAAGAGTGAATGCTGGAAATATGCTGAATGGGACACTTCACGCCTTTGTGAGCAGTCAGAAAGTGTCCGAAAAGGCACGTCTGGCAGTTCATAGTGGTGTGTTGGTACCTACACTAATGTATGGAAGCGAATGTTGGTTATGGCAGAAGAAACATGAAAGTAAGATTAATGCGGTAGAGATGAAAGCTTTCAGAAGTATACAGGTGTGAAATTGAGTGATAGGATTAGGAATGAAGTGATAAGGGCCGAAGTTGGTGTAAAAGAAGATATAGTGACAAGAATTGAGAAAGGTATGCTTAGATGGTTTGGTCATGTTGAGAGGATGAATGAAAATGGACTAACGAAAGTGATTTATAATGGACAAGTGATTGGAATTGTTGGGAGGAGAAAACCACGTAAGACTTTCCATGACCAAATTCTGAAAATTTTGGAAAAAGGGCAGGTTAAAAGTACTCTAAACCGACGGGCGTGTATGAGGAGGTTAATGAGTGTGAATGAAGCTAATAGTGTGTGCCAAGATCGTAGCAAGTGGAAGGATGTGATATCTGCCTGGTCTTACGGGAAAGAGGCGTGACATTATGTATGTATGTATTATTTAGATTTCTATAGAATAGACATTTGCGTTTGTTGCAGTGACTGGCCCGTGGTGATCCGTCAGCTGCGCGCCCATCGCGACTTCTCAGTGTACTTTAGCAGCGCGCGTGCTCACAGCGGGTCCGACAGCGGCTCGGAGCGGGCGTCCCCGCAGCCGCCGCCCGCGCATAGCGCCGCACCCACACTGCGTCTCGGCGAGCGGCCCACCATGCGCTACCAGGTATATACCATAGTAGAGCAGACTTCAAGAGGCTTATTACAAAACGATGTCTAAAGTTAGACCAGGTTTAAAACTATTTCGCCTTTTCTCAACAAACGGCGGGCGTCGTCGGAAGATTTTTAGTAGGTAGGACTGCAGTGGGCGTGTCTGCCGCAAAGAGTCCCACACCCCCTCTCGGTCTCCCCCTTTGGCCGGGAGACAGTGCGTAAATGCATAAAAAAAAGGTTCAAACTAGTGCTGTCAGTTTCTTCATCTTATCAAATAAACGTGACAGCACTAGTTTTAAAATCTGGTCTAACTTTAGACATCGTTTTGTAATAAGACCTCAATTGTTTTGCTTACACATGTCGTCTACCGTTCAAAGCTTTTTACTTATTTCGGACTGCTGGAAGAGATTCCTTTTGAAATAAGCTTCATTGTATTTTTTTTGTATAATGCCCTTTTTATCTATTTATGTTTTGTGTGTACTTAAATTGTTAAATAAATAAACGGACTTCTTGGCGGGAAAGTGAAGAGTCATGTCTGCAGTTGTTTGTTTTATTTTCTAAAATTTGAACTGATATTTTGAACATTAATGTGTAATAACGGTGGATTATAAACCGTTAAGTGGCTTATTATAAAACTTTCATTTGTTAGGACTAGTTTTAAACCTGGTCTAACTTTAGATCTCGTTTTGTAATAAGCCCTTATGTGTATGTGAACGTAGTGTTGGTAAATGAAAAAAAAAAACAGTGCAACATCACTTCCCAAATTCTCTAAAGAAGTCCATGTGAGATCTCAGTATAGTCCCACATATTATATATCTTTTACTTGACACTGGCTAAATGTGCTAACACCACCAAGCAACCGCAAGGTTTCGGAGTTTAGTTTTAGGCCAATTAGACCCTTAACCCTCAGCCTAAATCTAAGGCGACCGGGCAAATAGAGTTCTTTAGCAACATTTTGATAAATGTATGTAAACTGGGTAACCAATCTACGTATATTAAATTGCTATTAGAGATCTGAGCACATAATACTTTGTATATTTTGGTCTTGTATATATATTTTACAGCACAGAAGTACAGCAGAGTTAACAGAGGTCAGTCCATGGATGGGTGACCGTTTGTGTGGCATTTGATATCGAGCGCTTCCGTGCTTCGGAAGGCACGTTAAGCCGTTGGTCCCGGTTATCACTAAAATGTGGTAGTCGTTAAGCCATGTTAGAGGCCTAATGGGCGGCTTGATAAATTCTAACAGCAGGACGCCATACACCTGCCTCCGCCAATCCGCACTGGGTCCGCGTGGTGGAGTATGACCTAATACCCTCGCACCGTGGTATGTGAGAGGAGGCTCGTGCTCAGTAGTGGGACGTTAATGGGCTGATATGATGATGATGATGATATGATGATATATATTTTATATGCATTTATTAATATTTAATGTTTATTGCAGACCTTGGGCCAGTCGCAGAAGATTCCCTACGAAATCTTGGAGACGAACGAAGCGGCAGCAGTATTCAAGAGTTTCTTGCACGAAGCTCAGGAGGAACAGAGGAATTACGAGTATGTATCTACTTCAATCTTTATCTTATTTATTTAATATATGTTTCCACTAGTACAATACATATTAATAAGTAAAACTAGCACTGGTATACTTTTATATTTAATCAATTGAAGCTCAGATACAATAAAACAAAAAAACTTTTGTCTATATTTTTCGTAAAATTGTGATATAAGATGTTTTGCTAAGTAGGTACGAAGTGTGATTTTTTTTCTCCCTTTTTATATTTAGGTAATTTAATACTTAAGCACATGTCAGTCTTATAATAAGCTTATTTATCTATCAAACAAAATATGTAAAGTTAATAAGGTCCATTATATGATAAGTATCATTAGAACTTGTGTTATTATTAATACAAAATAACAGATAAACATACATAAATACTTTTTTTAAATACATACTTAATATAAGTATATAGGGAAACACCCAGATCAGAACAAATATTAATGTTCATGCACACAAAGATTTGTCTTCTGTGGGAGTCAAACCCATGACCATAAGAGCGGAGTGCGGGTTTGGTCGCCACCACGCCATATCAGTCGTCAATATCGTAATAATACCTCAAACCAATATTATATAAAGGAAAGATTACATTATTGTATTTTGGATATTTGTAATGCATAAACTCAAAAACTACTATATCGATAACAAAAAATATTTTGCGATTAGAATGCTACATTATACTACACTACACTACGTAAACCCAAATAATGTCACCTAAGGTGTAAACTATTTAATAAAGAAGCGCGTGCGTGCCACTAGTCTCGAATAAAATTCTTTACACACTCATAGTGGTTTCTTATAACAATGTTCTGTGTAACTC
Source organism: Musotima nitidalis (assembly GCA_949126915.1). Classification (NCBI taxonomy): domain Eukaryota; kingdom Metazoa; phylum Arthropoda; class Insecta; order Lepidoptera; family Crambidae; genus Musotima; species Musotima nitidalis. The sequence goes on along the minus strand of OX421439.1, from coordinate 8,569,876 downwards.
AACCAGATGGTGTCAACAATTCAAGCGTCTACTAGAAGAGACAGGCTACGTTACACCCGGGAAGCAGTTGTCTGAAGTGAGAGTATTACTGATGGGTCGCGAATGCTACGAGGCTCTGTCGGAACAGCAACAGCAGAGAGTTTACGAGCAGCATCAGAGGCATATACAAAGACGGGCCAAGCATAATTTGCAGGTACAATCATTTCAGCCATTTGAAATCCACTAGTAAACATAGACCTCCCCAATAGGTTTCCATGGGTGCAATGGGCCCCTGCTGTCTAACCATAGACCCACTCTTTGGTCGCAAAAGGAGATAGGAGGGGCGCGTCCTCTGCGCCTCTCTGAGGAAGTCCTCCCGGTTTTGGCCCGGGGGGCATTGGCCGCGAGCGGGGTGTCAGACACTGCAACCCACACGGTGGTGAGCCCCACACACCTCTCTCGGTTCCCCTTTGGCCGGGAGACAGTGCGTAAATGGATTTTGTTAACGACATAAATAAAAAATAATAAAAAGTGATCTGACCCTGGGCCCTAAGCTTAAGTCTAGGACAACCGATATAGTAAGTAAATAATAATAAATATTCTCTTACAATCACACCAATTATTTACTTCCAATATTATTTATTATAATTATTTAATCCAATATTCATGTTCATGCACACAAAGATTTGTCCTGTGTGGGAATAGAACCTACGACCTCTGGAGTGAAGGGCAGGTATACTGACCTCTGCGCCAAATCGGTCGTCAAATAGTGCTAGGATATGGTGATGATCCACTAGGTTTAATATTATTCATTGTTTTAGGAGCTGCTTCTGGAACATGCAGACTTATTCTACCACTTCAAGAGTATATCGCCAACAGGTACGATAACCCAAGAGGATATCAAGGAGATCACAGATGTACTACAAGATGACTTTAGGTACGTTACTCACTCTTTACATGATTTAATACTTATAGCAGGTAGCGCTTGTTGCTCTTCGATACTAGGTAGTCTTTAACACCGAAGTAAAGTAAACTGACATTAATATTGTTGACCGTTTACGTGGCATTTAGATAATCCAATTTAGAGGCCACACTACTTCCTCCGCCTGCAATGGGTGCAGTATTGACCTGAATCCCTCTTGAATTGCGAGGTTCTTTATTTACATACATACATTCACGCCTGTTTCCCCGAAGGGGTAGGCGGAGGCATATTATACACACTTCGCCAATTGTATAGTTGGTCCCACGTAATAGGTTGCGAGCCTATTGCCGCTTACTGGGCACTGTTATGTTCGCCAGAGCCTCGGCCGTTGATCGGCAGTTGCACCTCTTGCAGTTGAGGTTAGCTTGGGCTCCTCAGGTCTTGGTAGGATCCCTATACAGGTTCTTTATTTTTAAATTTATTTAACCTTTAATCTAAATTATCCACTGGTATGTTATGAATATAACATCTCCAATAGAGTTGCCCTTAAGAATCTGCTATACATTGTTTAAGAATAAAAAGAATACTGCTTGTTGATGATATATTTATGAATATGATCTACCTTAAGAAAATAGATGCAAAGTTCAAAGTTCTTTATTGCATTCATGTTGTACATATACAGGTGTTAACAAAGATAGAAGGTAACAAACATGACCCTGCAAGGGCACAGCAAGTACATATTATTATATATATTAAAAGTAACTTATTATTAAATAAAATATAATTCGTAATAGTATTTTAACAAATTCTTAAAAATTTACGTAACAAAAATATTTGTTGAAAAACATACCTACCTAATTAATTATTATCTAAATTATTTTTCACCAAAAAACTCCTGCAACGAATAAAAACAGTTTCTTTGGAGACATAGTCATTTGCAAAGGAGTATTTGACTGTGTTTTATTGTATATACTATATTATATTCATAGAATTATAAAAAAGTATTATGCCGGTGCCGAGTGGTACCGGCCAAGAATAGAGCCACCAACTCTTATCACATATATATCGCAAGAGTCGACGAAGAGAAATACAAACGTATGATGGGCAGCAGCGTCATCTGACCGAATTCGCGATCACAAAACCCGCCTGCCCAGTGTGGTCATTATGGGCAAACACCTCCTAATATGATAAACTATTAAGGAGGCTTTATATGGCTGACATGATGATAGTGATTTAATTGCTATTATCAATAGACAATAACACTTTAATTTATACACAGATATAAAATGCTCGACCGCATGGAGCAAGATCGCAAGCTGATGTTGTTCCAACATTTGGGCTTCGTGCACTGTCCGATGAGAGAGCATTGTCCGGCAGGGGCGAACTGCTTGGATGCGACGCTTCCAGTTATACTGAACACGAGGGTTGGGTATGTATCTGTGTTATTTCAAAATCAAAATAGTTTTTTCAATTTTTTTCCTTAGATATGGACTCATTTGTTTAGAGTATTTGCCAATATCTATAAATTTCATAAATCAAGTCGTCAACTCCACTGCAAACTTATGAACCTGCAGTTTTTGTAAATTTGACATTTCTATTTAAAAATGCACCTTATTTTGTACAACATAGGTGTGAAAATATTCAACATAAGGTGCATTTTTGGTGCAGATTCATAAGTTTGCCGTGGAGGTGACAAAGCTATGTCATTATGCGGCGCTTTCTTCATTTAGTCAATTTTAGTCAATGTCATGATGTGACAGTAGCGGTCATTATGACGTGTCACATAAAGAAAAAAGTGCGTCATAGTAAGTCCAGTCAAAGTCACCCTACCCTAGTAAAGAAGTGCAGAACTTACTAGAGCTTAACACGGAAAATCACAATTCACAGTAGTATGCCACTTTCCTACACATGTGAACGTTGTAGAAGAAATTGTGTTTAACAATCCACCATATTCATAAATAAAAACTAAAAAATACATATACCATTTTTTTAAATAAAATACTTCTATAATGTGTCTTATCCCGCGTTAGAGCCAAAGTTCTTAATTCAAGTGTAGCTTATTAAAATTTTTAATAATGACAACTTCAAAAAGTTAAATTTAACTTTTTGAACTCACTGCGGGCAGGATGACACGAGTCGAGTAGATAAGAAAAATGTATTCTTTCGCCAGCACAAAATGAATTAATATTAAACACAGTTATTAATAAAGTATTAATGATAAACGTCGACGAGGCGAGAATCTTATTTCTCTTACAGCCGCTTTGGGTCGAAATATAAGTCAATTTATTACATAGGCCTCATAGAGATCCTACCAAGACCTTAGGAGCCCAAGCCAACTTTACCTGCAAGTGGTGCACCTGCCAATCAACGGACGAGGCTTTGGCGAACACAACCTATTATGTGGGACCTAACATATAGTTGGCGAAATGTGGACGTATAATATGCGTCTGGCTACACCATCGGGGACAAACCACAAACAGACACACGAAAAGTAACCGGAATATTCTTTATATCAACTAGAATAGTAATTATAACTTCAACTATAGTAATCGTTTCAGCTCCCTGACCTCATCAAGTGAATCTCAATGCCACGCGGGCCCGCCGGCGGCCCCTTGGGCGTTAACTACTGACTCCAATCAAATCTCCGTCATTATATTGGGCGTAAGTCACTTATCATGTTGGAAGTACTATTTATAACGATGCATTCTTTTTACAGCTTATTACTAAGTAACTATTTACACTACAAGAATCTATACTTACCTTATGTATTTTTTTCTTTAAGTTCTTATGAATACCTCAGTGGCTGAAGACAAAATTCTTCGACCAGTGTGTGTTGCCAGTGTTGACGTATGGTACTAAGACGCTGATTATGGGCCTCATAAGAAAGCTCAAAGTCGCTCAGCGTGCAATGAAGACTGATGCTTTATAGCATCAGTAAACTTGCTACAAGCGGTTCTGTAATTGTTCCCTTCCATTAAAAAATGTTAGACATTTTTGATGATGATTTGTATGAAAATTAATGAAATGAAAAATTAATGAAAATTAATAAAATGAACCTCTACTCTAAGCTGTTATCAGTGCAGAATTTTTACTCATTGTCTTAATTTCAGATGGAAGGAGTAGCAGGGGAATTCGGCAAGCGTCTCATGGCTGGTTGTGACTCCGAGAGACGAGTGGCCGTCAATAATCATACCTGGGTGTTGGATCAACGCTCGCACTGTGACAACGCGGATGATGCTCATGGCAAGTATTTTATATGGGATCATCCATAAATTACGTCACATGAATTTCGTGAACTTTTGACCCCCCCTCCGTCCTTGTCTCAGCTGGTTACACTTATGAGACTCCCTCCTCCTTAGTGTGATGTCACATATTTTGCAATTGTACAGCAAGAAATGATTACATTAAAACAGCAAATGTTTATAGGACCTGGATTTTGAAATGTGGCGCCACGATATTTAGGATTCCTGCCATCCCCTTGTCACATCATGTCACACTTCGTCAACCCCCTTCGTCCCTATTAATGTGTGATGTAATTTATGGATAGCCCTTAGGGCTACTAGCAGGGGAATTCGGCAAGCGTCTCATGGCTGGAGGTGACTCCGATAGGCGAGTTGCCGTCAAAAATTATCAGTGCTCCCATGAGCTACATGTAAAAATACTAAATAGAGTAACAAATAAATAAATATTTTCTGACAATCACACCGACACACACAAAGAAGAGAAGAGAAGAGAATTTCAAAGCCGAATGGTCTTATACAGGAACATACATACACTCACGCCTGTTTTCCCGAAGGGGTAGGCAGATGCATAAATTACGCCCACATTTCGCTTATAGGCTATTGCCGCTTATAGGGAACATTTGTAATTGCCTAGTCCGTTGATCGGCAGATGCACCACTTGCAGGTGAGGTTGGTTTGGGCTCCTTAGATCTTTGTAGGATCCCTATACAAACACCAACATACAAGAACAACTTACCAAATTTTGGTTTGATTGACTGCACATTATGAGGGTGGTTCCTAAGACCAACACGTGTGTTCGGAAGAGAAACGGAGAGGATTAGGCCAAAAAAATCCTTAGAACATTTGCCGCAGTAACCCCAGTAGAAGACCCTGAGAGAAGCTATCTTCCGTCTCAGCTGTAGGTCCTCAAGAAAGGCTGTAACCTTATCATCTTTAATGGTCTGTGCAGTTTATCAAACGATGAGAATATATTTTTAATGTTTTTCCGGTCATGTTTTTCTCCTGTCCTATTCCCAGTTTTTATATTTTATAAGAACTACGCAAGTTAATAACTAAAAATGTTAATAGACAATCGCGTAACGTAATTTGATGCGAAATAGAAGAAAAGTATATTTAATCCTTTTACTAACTGACATGTTGTTGGTCCACAGGTTATTTCTGCGTGTTCCAAGATCAGGAGTCATTCGAGTTCATCCGGGGATGCGCTGAAAAAACATTGTTATCTAGTCTCGAACAGGAAGACAAGTTACCATTCCAGGTTTGTATATAATTTATACCTCTTAGGCTGCCTGTCCACTAAAGCGGAGAGAGGCAGCAGAGTGGAGAAACGGAGAAATATTATCCAATAGAAATCGCGGACAGGATAGGAGCGAAGATGTTATGAAATCTCATTGGTTAATATTTGTCCGTTTCTCCGCTCCTCATCCTCGCTCCGCTTCAGTGAACAGGCAGCTTTATTGACTCAATACGTACTGAAAAGTCTATCCGTAGTCGGGTCCGATTAGGATCGGGATGGCTCGGTGTCGTTTAACGTGTAATGATGAGAGCTGTGCACGTGTTTCCGTACGTGATAGAATAAAAAAAAAGTTGTTTATTTATCAGGGCTTACCATTGGTCGTCGTGTTTGTCCAAGACGACGCCATGGACAAGAAAGAATTTGCGAGGCTGCAGGAGGAGGGACAAAATCTCGCTGACAAGTATGTATATATTTGACCGCATTGAAATTTAGTACTTTTTTGTTTTGTTTCATACACTACTAGGGAATAAATGTCCCACTATACGAGTTTTGTCTCGGCGACATGACAAAGATTGGCGATTTTGCTTGTCTTATCTGACCACATCGTGATTTATGTCCGTAGCAACATGAGGTGAAGGGTAACCTATTGAAATATCTTTATTTAATCTTATCGAATCTTAAAACTCCGATAACGGTTGGTAGAACTTTTAAGACAGATGTAATGAATGACAACTTTCTATAATTCCGTTTTTATTTTCCCAGATGAATCAATTTTCAAGTGCACTAAAACCAAATTTTCAAATAGTATTATTTTGTTTCCCATATTGCCATAATCCAAATATAGTTATACCAGATTCTCAGAATACTTTTATTGTTTCCCATCGTACCATTTTCTAAATAAACTATTACCAAATTTTCATAAGATTTTTATTCGGTTCCCATACAATTGTAACTTTTACTATATATAGCCATATACAGGTATATAATAGTAATACTCATTAAAATTATACGATTCATTTAAAAGGTACAGTAAGTAATTTTGAAATTTCTTTTAAATATTTATTATCACTTAAATTTTCTTTTATAAGTTTCTGCAGTTTTTGTCCTTTTGTATGTACTTTTTCTCCTTTTCACTTGTGGCTTACCTAGTATAATTTTTTCTATATCAGATACTATTATAATCGTTTAATTAATTAATTCACGAGAAAGCAGACAAAAACCTGGCTTTTCTTGTCTATTACTTGATTTATATGATGGTGCCATGCTTCTGCTGAATTTTGAGTTCGGGGAGTTTCCATTCTATTTACTTTTTCGCAACTCCATAACCTGCAATTGCCAGATATATAGTTTTTGTCGGACCAGTTTGCTATATCTTTACTATCGCCTGAAAATAAAAATTGCCAGTCAGTAAATTTATTGTTTCGGTGCCTATTACTAGGTTAGTTTAGAACTGCGACCTCCGCACGACCCGAGCAAGCGAAGCGAGCGTGCCGCGGTAGCGGCCAGCGAGTGTCATAATCGGCTTGCTATTGTTTTACTTGCCCATTACAGACAGGCTAATATTAAGTACCTAACCTACCTTGTAATTTTTCTAATAGTTTGTGGAAATAATATGGAATATCATTAGCTGATAAGAAACTAAGTGGTAGAATTCACTTAACTTCGTCTCTGAAAATTAAGTCTGTTGCGTATCTTTATCTATCTATATGATATAGCTACCTCCTTTTTCGAGGTGATTTTAATAAACAAACAGATTTATATTGCTAGGTGGTTAAAATTGCAAACATTTAATAATTTGTTATAAGGATATCGTTTACTTAATTTAAAAAAATCTTGGTTTTAAAAATCTGTCTATTGTTTGTCCTGATATCAATTAACTGCATTTAAAAAAATGTGTTCTTGAAATTTGGCTTTCGTAGATATGCATATTGATAACGGTGATCTGGATTATGTGCATTTAGATGTCGTGTGTCTGAAACTCGTTCGTCTGGATTATAAAACGTCGTACAAATTAATAAATGGGCAAATAAATCGGAGTTGCGATTATAGGGCAAATAAAACTTCGGAAATTGAAAAAAAAATAGCCAAACGTTTTCGGAATTATGATATTCGGAATATTAAAATTCGGGATTAAGATAGGTGAAGTTGATTTTGCCCGACATGTCGACTGTAGTCCTTATTACTTCTCCCGTGGTCCCAAATTATTCCCTGATTTTTTAAAGTTTTTTCCCTCTAAGTCAGCAGATGTAACTCTGGGAGTCAAACCTTTTAAAATCGTTGCAACATTTAAAGCCGCTGTAAATGATCTATTGAATAATTTCAACTTGCTAAAATTAATAATATCTTATTCTCCCCAGCTTACATTGTTCATACATGGAAGCGTCAGTGAACGAGCTAGGAACGGAAGCGTTCACTTCAGACGCGGTACAAGAAATGATTCGTGCCAATAGGGAGAAGGCCAGCTACGCGCACTTGTATAAAGATCTTATTGTGTGTTTTGACTCGGATATACGGTAAGTCAAAGATCTGAAAATCTAAAAATTTTTAAGGCATTTTATATTTTATTTATCTTATCATTTTATCAGAAAGAAGCGAACTAAAATGTATCTTTCTACGAAACAGAATTAAAATTGGTAGCAAAATAAAGGCAGCAAGCTCTATTTAAGATTTAGGCTGCATTAATCACGACAGTGGCTCTTATAACGTAGTGATATATTTTTTTCTGTAAATCAAAAAAATATTTTAAAGATACTTTTAGACTATCCCCGCTCTTCATCACACTAACTTCTACTTTCACAATTCCTGAAGATAATTAGAATATATAGTAGCTTTAAGTTGATCTGTTCCTACAAATTGTTTCAGAATCATGGTATGCATGTTTTGCGACGATCCCTATTCTCCGGAACGTGTACTCAGCCCATTACTTCTACACAAGGCGTGCTTTCTGACGGGAGACCGGTCTATAGTCATTGAGACATTCCTCGGAGACTCCAAACGGAAAGTAGAGGTAGGAAGTTTTATATATTAATTCGGAAATTACACAGACATAGAATAATATATAGGAAAACAGTTATAACTGAAAAATATTAATTATGGGCACAGCTCATTTTGTAGAAAATACATTTCAGCTGGCCAGCTAGTCGAAATACTATCTATTGTAAAAAAGAGAGTAAAATTTAGAGACGATTTTTTTTATTAGAAAACATCAACACGCCCGCGGAAACCTGGATAGGAATCGAACCTTTGCATAACCGCTCCCCTTCTCTAACCACGCTAACATTTACTCGGACGTATAGGTTTTTTTAAATATCTCTAGTAAATAATTCGTCTCATAACTATTGTATATTTTTGGCGATGTAAATGCAAAAATATTTTTTTTACCGTATAATGAAGTTTCCCTCTTGGTTGCGGAGGTCAGACGGCAGTCGCTCCATGTAATAACTTAAAATCAGAGTTTATTTATTTTATAAACTCTTACATAGTACTTGAAAAGTCCAAATTAAATATAAAAAAAAACAATCGAAATATTATTACACTGAAATGACGAAGCTTAGATTCACTTATATGCAACAAAACAATTTAAAAACAAAAAGTAATTAAGTATAAGTGAATCTGAATGCCAGTTCCGAGCCACCGCTCTGTAAGAAGAACTGGCAAAAACTCACAGGCTATGCTCTTTTAAGTTTATCCATTGGTTTGGTACTTGAATTACAAACTTCATTTGTCTTTGAAGCTATACAATGCAAATGCAAAACTTAATTTCTAATCTCTCTAGTTAGACCAGTGGCCTGACCCTGGGCTCTACGCTTAAGTCTAGGGCAATGTTTAGATGATGATGATGATCTAAAAAAAGAATAAAAGCATTATAAATACATTTGACACATTTATATCAAACACAGTTGCAGAAACTTTGCTTCAGAAAGAAGTTGGTCTGAAAGTCGACTGTAGCTTGTTTTTCGCGAAGACATTAATAAAAATAAGGTGTAAGATATAATAAGAGTGTTCTCTTGAAAACCGTTGCCAATAAATATTTAAATTATTTATGTTTTACCAGGTAATTATATCGAGTTTTCACGGAGCGACGCAGTTCAGAGAAGAGCTCATCCACGGTTTCATACTCATTTATTCTGCTAAGCGAAAAGCAAGCTTAGCCACGCTGAAGTAAGTGTCAATATTATTACATTTTTATGATTAAATATTACATTGCTTGATCATTATGCCTTTTTATACTACTTATTTTAATAAAATTGCTAACATAATGCGTATAACCGCTTTACATATTATTAATAATTAATTAAGTAATTATCTGATAAAATGGAGAAATAAAATTATGACAAAGTCCTCTTAGTTTGATTTTCATAACTTATTTACTTTAACAGCGCATTCTCTATGAACATCCCCAACCTTCCCATACAAATGGTGGCGGTCACAGACGGAGGTGGATCAGCGGCGTCCGCATTCTTCGGGACCGACGTCGGTCACGCCCTCATCACGGAGGGAAACGCTACAGCTGATCGACTGGCAGCGCACTTTACCACCTACACTTCTAGTGCTGAGAATAAATGTAAGTTACTTATATCTATCTATAAGTAAGTTTAGTTTATACCATCATCATCAGACACAAATAAATAGGATTTCCCTACTCACGCTACGTCATTTAAATCCATTACCATATTTTTGGTTACATGGAAAATGATTTTATTAGAAATAGAAGAAAATAGAAATGACGTCACAATTGGAAACGTTTGCGTGGATTAATTTATATTGTATATGTTATCTTCTATAAATTAATTACTTACATCATAAAGTTGCCTTATGGCATTATTTTCGCCTTTTGTAATACTTTTAAGTGTGCAAAAAAGATTAAATAAATAAATTTAAGTTGTTTACTTTAAACTATATAATAATAAAATGGAGTTTCTCAAATTTAGTTTCCCTTTCAACGTAAGAATACCATCTGTGTAATGTGAAATTTGATGACATAAAAAAAGAATTGTTATTATTAACGTGTCTGTCACATGAGTCCATTTGTTGTTACAGCGGCGTTCTACACGCCATTCTTCAAAGAAGTGTGGGAGCGGAAAGGCGAGATAGAACGAGCGTTCCGCATGGAACAACCACCGACCAACCTTCCAGACGTGGCCTCGGCCCGACCAGCGCCTCCGCCTCGGAACCATTCCTACCACAACAACCACAAGTAAGTACTGAATCATATAAATAAATTATAATTTTCAAGCCGCCTAATAAGGCATCTAACATGGCTTAATGAGTACCATATTTTTTTTGATTTACGTCGTTAATAAAATGCAATTACGCACTGTCTCCCGGTCAAAGGGGGAGCGAGAGAGGTGTGTGGGACTCACCAACGGCAGACAGTCAGCAGTAATATCCACTAAAAATCTTCCGACGACGCCCGCTGCTTGTTGAGAAAGACGCGGGGCGCCAGTACCTGGGTACCAACGTCCTCAGAGAGACGCAGTGGACGCGCCCCTTCTACCTCCCTGTGCGACCATAGCGAGTGTGTCCGACTTCTGGGAGGGTCCATGGTTAGACAGCAGGGGCCCCCTGCCCCCGCTGCCTAAGACCCTCCCGGCGCTGCTTGACGGGCCCTCCTGGCCCGCCCGCTGCACCCTCCACAGATCCCTCTTAGTCCCCCCCCCCCGGTAGTCAGTACTAAGGGCACCCAGAGTCGCCAATCTCTGGGTGCCCTACCGGGTTTTAACGTGCCTTCCTCAGCATGGAAGCACTTAAAATGAAAGCCACACAAACTGTCACCTATCCAAAGACTGACCCCTGTGAGCAAAGCAGATTGCTATTCTTTGGTAATTTCACAACTGTGCAGTTGCTCTGGGTTAGGGTCATATCTGTGTGTGTTTACTATTGTGGGTGATAATCAACAGTATTTGTAATTTCACCACTGCACTACTCTGGGCTAGGGTGGTGGAAGATGACCTTAGTCCCTCTCACCTTGGTTTGTGAAAGGAGACTTGTGTTTAGAAGTAGGACGTCAACAGGTTGATTTGATGTTTTAATTCTTCATTGCCTTTATTATATTGGAAGTATGGCTTGACCGTATCTTATGTTTTATTGATTGCCCACAGAATGGAACACAAGTTAACAAACTCGTTGGATCTCCTCATCGGGCCCGATTCTCGAGCTGATATCGACTCCGAGTACAGCGACACTATGAACAACAAGAACAGAGGATTTCTTAAAGGTTTGTTTAATAGTTGATTATAAGTAAGGTACAGGCCCAGAATAGTGCCTCCCTCTCTCATCTCACGGGGAGTCGTAAGAGTCTACGAAGTAAAATCCTAACGGATTATGGAAAGTTGCGTCATGTGAACTGACTTGAACTGCGATCACTAATCCGCCTGCCCAGCGTGTTGATTATGGGCAAATACCCCCAATAGAATGTAATCTATTGGAGAGGCCAATATTCAGCCTTGGACTCATAAGGCTGTTATGATGTTGATAAGTAAAGTAAATTAAGATATGTAATAATGTAAGATGTCTTCGCCGGATTGGAACAGAGTCCGCGTTGTGGAGTAAAGCCTTTGCTCAGTATGGAGGTGGCGCGTAATATAGCGACTAAACGCACCGTCGACGCTACTCACTTTTTTTTTTGTAGACAAAACCTGTACCTACGCAGACCATGTTTGTTCAACTTATGTCTTGTTTTGTCTTGTATGACATTTTGATGTGTAAGTGCGGCTTGTTAAGGATCTAAATGGCAATTCAGCACATGATTTGGACATGTGATATTTGTACCCAAAAATGTTACTGATAAGACCTAAGCTATATATCAAATCATTGCAGACAATAGACTTATGTACAAGATAAATCTATTTTGACAGGTTTTAGCGTATACCCACCGCCCAGTACGCCACCTGAACCCGCGCCGCCTGATCACAGAATGCACGATTTATCACGTAAGTATCACTATTACTGCTACATTTTTATACAATGCTTCTTGAAAATAGTAAAGTAATTATATGAAGGCACCATGGATAATTGAATTGTACACATTGTTTTGAAAATTAATGCTGTCTCCTGTTTCCCAGAAGGGTTATCCGCTGTTTCATAAATATATCACATTTTGTCATTATATTATATACACACATTAGTGTAAAAAGCGTTGAACCAAAAAGATTTAAATAAAAAAAATATGTGATTCTGTGCATCGAAACAAAATTATTTCATAATTTTCATTAGTTAAAGGCAAGCTTTTTTTTAAGGCAGACAGTTTTCCCAAAAGTCAGGGTATCATCTGTAGATGCGATAGTTGCAATAAATAATTACATTATATCTGTATACAAGTATTGAATTGTAATTTTACGTGAACGCAGCCGATCTCAACTGCTCGGAGGATTCACTCAGCACACACGAATCAGGTGACTGCATGACGAATGCGAGTTATTAGTTAATAATGTCGTATTGCACTCACAGAAGGGTTTTTTTATGTAGATTTAGGGTATTGTGTTATGTCACTTTTTGTATAAGCAGCAGCTGTTCGTGTAAATAATGCATTAGAAAATTTGTAATAAGTTGTATAGGGATCCTACCAAGACCTAACGAGCCCAAGCCACCAACCTCACCTGCAAGTGGTGCACCTGCTGATCAACGGACGAAGCTCTGGCAAACATAACAGTGCCCGGTAAGCGGCAATAGGCTCGCCACCTATTACGTGGGACCAATTATCTAGTTGGCGAAGTGTGAGCGTTTAATATGCCTCTGCCCACCCCTTCGGGGAAACAAGCGTCATCATCATCATCATTTCAGCCCATTAATGTCCCACTACTGAGCACGAGCCTCCTCTCACATATCAAATTAGGCAACTAAAGTTTTAGCAATAAAACCATTATCTGTTGTCCCTTACACTTTGGTTCGTGAAAAAAGATCCCAAGCCTTTATTATCAATTAAATATTTATGGGCTACGAGGATGATGAATAGGTTAACTAGCATAGAAAAGGATGCTCCCACACTTAATTTATTCCTAATGCATTATTTACACGAACAACTTTTAGTTTATTTACTATAGCCACTGAATGCGATTGTTTTTGTAACAGAAATGCATGACAGATATATTTATTTTAATTTTAATATATTCTTTTTTATAATTTTGTGTTACATTTTAATTTAGTAGTGTAGGTAGAGGTTAGAACTATTTGTCTTGTTATAAAACTTTTAAAACTAATGTTTTTGGCAGTGGTCAAATACATGACCACTATAAATTGAACCTTATGCAGTTAACTTAAGGCGGAAAACGAATGAATATTTTGAACGTGCTCTGCCTGTTAAAGGGTTAAATTACAATTATAATATAATAAAAAATATTGATAGATCTAATTAACTTTCTATAATTTTGTGTTTTCTTTAGGTTATGTATATAGAAAGCATGGTGTAATAACACATAATTATTAAGATACACATTTTATTTTGTCGGTCGTTGCAAATTATGTATGAATATTACATGATTACGTAAGTAACTTATACTTAAATCTACCAAACATTTTTTTTTAATCACTAATTAGTGTTAAATTACACATGTATAAAAACTGGACTGAATTCTATTACTTTGTATTATAGTTTTGAAGTCAGTGGACTTCATTTATATTTTTATTAGTTTTATTATTTTGGAAAACCTAATATACCTATACGTCGTAATATCTAGATGGAGGCGGATTATGGCAGCCAGCTGGCTACGGCTTACGAGCTTTCACTACTGGGAGAACCAGACCGCACCCCCCACCGCCTCGAACGAGACATTCGCATACACTGAAGGTAATTTTAGTTGGCAGTCAATATTATTGACAAGATGTTTGGAGCTCTTTGGAAGAGGCTTATGTTAAGCAGTAGACGGCAATTGGCTGATTGATAATATTATGTGTTGTCCATTCATTTCTAATTTAAAAATACATATAGGTTTTTTGAAAACAAACTGGTATATATCCGAATACAAATTTCTAATCCCAATTTTGAATTCGTCACCAAGTTGACTTTGCTTAATTGGCTAAACAAATTTAACGGTTTAAGGATGATATAGTTTGCATGTGCAAAATACTTACGTTATCGGTAAACCTGAAGCAAACCGACAAAAAATCTCTGCATTTTTTTAAACATTGCTATGGGTAAGAGAGACAAAGCGAATTTAGTCAGTTCTCGTTGGGATCCAATCAATTCGCTTGGTGATATCCAGTGATTTTATGTTTCTAATTAAATTCGTTTAGTGTTATAAAAAAACGTGCGCGTATAATAAAAAAATACTTTATTTTATTGTGTATTATTTGTTTCAGCAACCTGGAAAATTAGATATGAATAACTATACAATGGTCAGCGATGCTCTGCAACATATCACTATAGGACCGCCGCAGACCAGAGAAAGAAAGGTATATGTCTTGTATAGGGGTCTATTGGCACTATTTTTTATATTTCCTCAGCTCGTACTTATACCGAAAACAAGTTATCGCCTGTAACTGGGAGTGCGCAAGACGTATTTTTTTAAAATTTGATTTTTATGTATGTCTCGTGTGTCTCACCTGTTCATACAATCACGCCTGTTTCCCCAAAAGGGGTAGGCAGAGGCGTAAATTACGCCCACATTTCGCCACTTATATATGTGGTCCCACGTATATATATATATATTCTTTATTGCACAAAAAACACAATAGGTGGCGAGCCTTTATCCGCTTATTGGGAACATATACGTTTGCCAAAACATCGTCCGTTGATCGGCAAGTGCACAACTTGCAGATGAGGTTGGCTTAGATCTTGGTAGGAACCCTATGCACTATGATCCCCGTATCTCTTGTTGGCAATAATAAATGAAAATATATGTGTGCAGTGCCGTAACTAGCCTTTTATGCCTCCGGTGCGAGCTTCCAAAACTGCGCCCTTGAAAAATGCTCTGACCAGGCTCTGAAAGTACAGGCCAGGTACAGTAGGGCGCGTCTACACCATGTTCGCAATAAAACAAAATGTACCTACTAGCCACCATGCATGACATAAAACTAGATACTAGTCTGGTCATTTCTGCGCCCTTCCAGGGTTTGCGCCCTGTGCCTGGGCACTGCTGTTACCACCCTAGTTACGGCACTGTATGTGTGTAAGAAATTGATATCTGTACAAACCGTTATGTTACGTATCAACTGTTTCTTGTGTAAGTTAAATAGCCTAGCGGTTCGAGTGTTATCATCATCTCAGCCCATTAACGTCCCACTACTGAGCCTCCTCTCACATACCAAGGTGCAAGAGTATTGGGTCATACTCCACCACGCTGACTCAGTGCGGATTGACGGAGGCAGGTGTATGGCATCCTGCTGTTAGAATTTTTCAAGCCGCCCATTTAGGCCTCTAACATGGCTACCACAATTAGTAATAACCGGGACCAACGGCTTAACGTGCCTTCCGAAGCACGGAAGTGCTCGATATGAAATGCCACACAAACGGTCACCCAAACAAGGACGTCATCGTCTCCGATCACCGCAGAGCTACGAGCGCTTCAAGTGTTATATCATGCAATTAATATTTCAGAGTCAAAGATCAGGATGGTCACATTCAAGTAACCAACAAAGCGGACATCATCACCCCTCAGGTGTTAGCTCCGAGACTGAATTAGACGCGCAGTATGCACAGGTACAGAAACTTGAATAGCTATCTATGAAATATGATATATATATGGTACATACATACTGTAAATAAAGTATAACTAATATTTTCTAACATTACAAGACAAGTATCATTAAGAACTTGTGTTATATGTACTAAATAACGAATAAACATACTTTAATACTTTTTTTGTTTCTTTTGTTTTGTTGTTTGACGACGGATAAGGTGTGGAGGTCAGTATATCTGCTCTTCACTCCAGAGTTCGTGGGTTCGATTCCGACACATACAAATCTTTGTGTGCATGAATATGAATATTTGTTCTGGTCTGGGTGTTTCCTATGTATATGAAGTATATATAATATTTACAAAAAGAAAGTATGTAAGTATGTTTGTTTATCCGTTCTTTAGTATCCATAACACAAGTTCTTCATGATACTTTTCTTGGAACAAAATAATTGGTGTGATTGTAAGATAATATTAAATAAAAAAAATACACTTAATAAACATACATAGAATCACACCTGTTTTCCCGAAGGGGTAGGCAGAGGCATGTTATATGCCCACATTTCGCCAATTGTATTGTTGGTCCCACGTAATAGGTGGCAAGCCTATTGGCCCATTGACCGGGAACTATTATTTTCACCCAAGTCTCGTTCGTTGTTTGGCAGGTGCACCACTTTCAGGTGAGGTTGGCTTGGGTTCCTCAGATCTTGGTAGAAATCATATTAATAATTAGTCTCCCCTAGCATCATTTAGAACAAAGTATATACTATAGATATATATAGAAAACAACACCATGATAAAATATCCACAAACATACTTGAGTGGAAATTAAACTCTCGTCTGTTGGAGACCCTAAATACCAAAATATGGTCCGTACTGCTATATTGTCAACTGAATTAAAATATTTACCACTAATAATAATACTCACAGAGTTTTTTGAGAACACACGATGATTCTTCTACAAATATTCCGAAAATTGGTGTTTTTCGGTAACTTACAAAAATACATTAAGTTACGGTCCTTACCTAATGTCCCAGTCCTAACTAGAATTTTTGCATTTTTATTGTTGTAAATCGACGGTAGCCATTAACAATGTCGTCAGTGAAAAGCCATTACTTTAAACAATGTCGTAAGTAATGTTTATGTGAATGTATATGTGGATGTATATGTAAATATATGTGTGAATGTATATGTCAGTGTATATGTGAATGTCGACATTCACTTACGGCATTGTTTAAAGTAACGGCTTTTCTCTTACGACATTGTTAATTCCTGCCATTGAAATTATTGCTTTTAAATGTGTATATTGATGTACAGATAAAGGATCCTAATGAGTACATGGAAGCTCCGTCAATGATGAGATTGAGAAGGCATCGAAGACACGAAAAGACTCCTTTGCATCAGCCCTGTAAGTTTTGTTACAAAAGCATTATACAAAAATATTTTTGGTATAGTCAGAATATGTGTTTGTTAATCCAAGCGTCTTCAAATTCGACACATTTCACAATTGTGAATGGTTTTAAGGCGTGTTTCGAAATATATAGCGCTTTGGGTGCTACAAACCATTTAACGCTGACTGTAGAAACAGCAGTGATTTGCTTTAAAGTAAAAATTCAAGTTAAAAACTTAGAGATAAAGAGAGAGAGATTTTGAGATTTATTTATAGCGACCCGAGCGTGGTAAATGTCAAAATTTGTATGTTGTCTTTTTCTAATATCGCACCATCGGCAAGAATTTCACACTCACACACGAGAAATGACGGGTGCATAACGTTTTAACCCTTAAACAGGCAGAGCATGTTGAAAATATTCATTGGTTTTCCACCTTAAGTTAACCGCATAAGGTTCAATTTATGGTGGTAATATATTGACCACTGCCTGGTAAAAAGTTAAAAGACACTTCCTGCCACGTACTCTTGGGTTGTGGAATGAGCTCTGTAGCGAGGTTTTTCCAAGAGTTTACAGCATAGAACATCACATCACACATTAAAATTGGCGTCTTACGGTTTTTATAGGGCCGGTAACGCCGGATTAATGCTCGTGGTGGTCAGGAGGTGGGCGCATGCTAAAGAGTCACACTGTGGTTCAAAATTGGCTCTGCCGTTAGTTAGTATAAAGTAAATTTAAAGATAAATTGCAATTATTGAAGTGGTTATTTTTTGTCACAGCATTCTCGGAGACAGACAGCTCAGGTTCCAGCGAGGCTTCGGGCGGCGGGGCTCGTATACACCCGAGACGGAGGCATCACGCCCACCATGCGCCTAGGCATTATAAGAAACGGTAATATTTTTATTATTAATAATGAAAATTTAAATGTATAGTTAAAAATGTATTTACACTGCAATTACTTTTGTTGAGCTACATTTTTAAGTGCTGCTCAGCAACATACGATAGCAAAAATTACATAGTATAAAATTTACAAAATGTTCCCGTATTGCAAAATGTTTTCAACGTTCCTAACAAAAAGTAATTCTGGAGTGGATAAAACCGACAAAACTAAAGAAACTTTCAAATATAACTTCAATTTCGAATTATGATATTAATTCTGTAACTAGCTTGTATTGTTTGCAATACCCTTAAAGGGTTCGTGTTATAGAACATTAAGACCTCATATACAACATGATATGAACTAAGAATTAAGGATCATTCATTCGTTTGTCACATAAAAAAGATGCAGTTGCGATTTGGTATCTTATTACTTAACACCGACGTGTAAATTGTTAATAAATGAATTTTGAAATCTGTTGAAGACGACGCTTGTTATGAAGGTGGTCGCTAAACAGTAGGATATAGAAAAAAAGTATTGGGAAAACTGTCCTATTTGGTAGCTTGACAAAACTGAACATCAGGACGACATAGTTGCGATGGTCCTGCGTGGTGCAGTATAACTTTAAATTCCTCTCACGGTTTGTCACAGCATGGTCGTGAAACTATAATAGTCCGAGATTATGACGAAAATGATGATAATATTGCTGTATGTTTGAACAGGTCTCTAGGCAACCTGGTGGCAGTACAAAGCCCGCGAGTGCCAAAGCTAGGCATGTTCGTAGGACCGCCGGAACTACCCACCGGTTACAGGGCCAGAACACATGAAGATAAAGGTATAATCTTTAATCATATTAAATCTTAATTAAATTATTTTATTACTATTTAACTTAAAGCGAATGAAAAAGGTACATTGAGCTGTACTTTTCAAGTAGAAGATTTAATTTCATAAATATAATTTATAGAATAAACTATATTATGACAATTTCGCTACTAATATGAAAGTGTCTCATAATGCCGTCTATAATGTCATCCACACACTCTAACATGATGTGAATTTACCAACTTACACTTTAACACGTGAAGTTGCGAACGGCTGCTTGTTTTACAAATAGATGTATCTATAATTTAGGTGTATAGGGATCCAAACCAAAATCTTCTGACTCTAAGCCAATCTCGCCTACAAGTGGTGCCTGCCGATCAACGGACAAGGCTCTGGCGGTCATAAAAGTTTCCGATAAGCGGCAATAGACTCGCCACATATTTCGTGGTTCAATTCAATTCATACTTATTTATTCAAGTTTGGCTTAAAAACTAGCGCAACCATTCACTGCGGGCGGGAGCTCGATCGTAAAAGAACGGGCAAGAAAATCGTCAAGATTAGTTTTTTCTCCCGCCAGTTACAAGAAAATGTACTTAGTAGTAAAACAATTTGACAAGTCTACAAAACCTGTGTTCTGTAGTCACAAGATTTAATATAAAAGAAGAAAATAACTTTTTTTTAAAGTTATACGAGCATGATTACGAATAAACATAGTAGACATGAGCAGACCAGTCCCCACTGGCGGCACCCGTCCACAAGTATGACTTATGAACCAGCCATCGTTTCGCTCAACCATATTTTAGGGAACGTAACGTCCCGACGCATAACGCCGCTACCCCAGAGACATTTAAGTGTGCATGACATACTCTAACCAAAAGTTCACGAAAAGCATAATTGTAAAACTACACTAAGTCCTATTGTACCATACAGTTATTTATGTAATTAGTTGTATGTAATGTTTACACATTAATTAATTAATTTGTTCACTAAGGCTTCATTTACACCAGTGATGTACGATGCGTTTCAAGGGATGTGTTTGTTAACTACCAATTAAATCGCTGCGCAGAGCGTAGCTAGTAGGTAAATAAAGCGATTCCATTGCCTGCCGAGGTTGCGGGATGGTGCCTCTCTGAGGAGGTCAGGTTTGGCACTGGCCCCCCGCCCTGTTTTCAACAGCGGTGGGCATCGTCGGAAGATTTTTAGTGGATAGGACTGCTGGCGGTCGCGTTTGCCGCAGTGAGCCCCACACTCCCCTCTCGGTCCCCCGTAGGCCGGGAGGCAGTGCGTAAAGGCATTTTGTTACCGAAGTAAATAAAAAAAGGGGTTTGCGGAATGATCCGAAACGGTTACTGCGGCCCCGGAATATAACGTGCTCAAGAAAGGACATGGATGGTTTTTAGTCGGTAAGAGTCTGACACACCCCTTCGCTCCGTTTCCACTGCGGGTGGCGATCAATTTATGATTTTCCATCATTAAAAATGCGCTCGTAGCTCACCGAAGTAAAGCAGAGTATCAGTCAGTAGGTCAGTCCTTGCATGGGTGACCGTTTGTGCGCCATTTGATGTCGAGCGCTTCCGTGCTTCGGAAGGCACGTTGGTCCCGGTTATCACTAAATGTGGTAGTCGTTAAGCCATGTAAGAGGCCTAATTGGGCGGCTTGAAAAATTATAACAGCAGGACGCCATACACCTGCCTCTGCCAATCCGCACTGGGTCCGCGTGGTGGATTATAACCCAATACCCTCACACCTTGGTAGGAGGCCCGTGCTCAGTAGTGGGACAATAATGGGCTGAGATGATGATCCTTATAAAAGGCCTTTATTTTCTCACTTCCAATTCGTGACGTCATTTGTCATGCCGCAGTTTTAAAGTGATCTGGCTAAGTGTTTATACAAACGAATAATTGAATGTCTAGCAGCTAGCGAGTCCAGTGAAGGCAGTTCAGACGGCGAAACCAGAAGACCGAGGCCGTTGCCGCTGCCGCCACACCATGAACCTACGCATAAAGTAATTATACCAAAATTTATCTTATTTACACTAAGTGGTACTGTAACTTGAGCCATTATAAATGAGCAAACTGTATCATAAATAATTATCGCAATTAATGTAAGCATGCTGCGTCCGTTATGGATGCCACTCGGACGCAGGTATCTGGTGCAACACTTTGTGTTATATCCTTTACCTCCCCCTTATTACCTGTTATCGACTGTTGATAAAAAAAAATCTTATTACCCTCAGAGCAGTTCCATAAGACATTTATAAGTGCGAGAGTTCCGATAAAAATATATATGAATTAGATACAGTCCGATATCAGAAGTCTGTCTGTGGTACCAAAACGATCATAATATAATACCGGCCTAATGTTTATCGGTCATTTGCTGTTTAAAGACTTATCGACCTGCGATAGTTTTAATTTGATTATTAAGGCCGGAAAATGTTTTCTTGCACAATTAAAATACTAGGGTTTATTTCAGATATTAGCGGGAGAGTATCCATCATCAGCTCAAGAGAACTCCTCTTCGAGTGCGGCTGATTCTCGACGAAGACATCCCTTCTCCAAGCACGACCGGAGGCATAAGGTATTATTCAATCTTTTGTTTACTGAGCTTTTATTATATAGAACTTGAACTATATTATGGAAGTGGTTTATCGTAATTCAGAATTAGAGCACACATAGAGGAGTCATGAATATAAATGGTACCAAGTGAAGGGGAAGAAGACGACCAAAGAAGAGATGTGATGAAATTTATATATTAAAAATGATTTTGACATTGTTTCAGGAGTTTTCAAAGAACAAAGACAAAAAGAACGCAGCACAACCGACAAATGCAGCGTCGCCACAAAATTGGGGTCCTCAGGTGAGTCATCTTTATAAAATCTATTCCGTTGTATCGCAAAGCGACTGTAGCAATAACATAAGCGGCTTCATTGGCATTGTAATGTACTAAAAAACAGTTATTTTCTTCTTTTATTTTAAATCCTCTGACTGCAGAACACAGTCTTGTCAAATTGTTTTACTATACTTTTTTCTTTTTTTTTTTGGGATGGAAAATCATCAAATGACCTTCTCCCGCTGTGGGTGGAGCGGGAGGGTGTGTCAGACTTCTACTGACTAAAAACCATCCGTGTTCCTTCTTGAGCCTGTAACACCAAGGCCGCGGTAACCCTTTCGAACAATCCCGCAACTAAGTACATATTCTTGTAACTGGCGGGAGAAAAAACTAACCTTGACGTTTTTCGGCTTGTTCTTTTACGATTAAGCTCCCGCCCGCAGTGAATGGGCGCGCTAGTTTTTAAGTTTTGACCTTCATAAGAGCTCTTTTGAGCCAAACTTGAATAAATGATTTTGAATTTGAATTTATACTCTGGACTTCTTGCAGCTTGGTTTTTGGGGGGGAGTAAAGTACTACAGTATAGGCTTCCTGTCCTTGTATAAAAATAGCAGAAATTTTGTGTATTTGTCTTAGTTGTATTGAGGTTTGCTATGAAACCAAATCAAAATTATTTGTTCAAATGTGAGTTTCACAAGTAAGCTTTTCATACCAGTAAACATTTACGGTATCGAGTGCACTTACTCATGACGACACCTACTTATGACGGCCCGCTCAAATACCCTCTCACGCCTTGTTCAAAATACCCGGGACTGTAGCAGCTGGGAAACAGATCGCATGCTTAAAGGAACATCGACCCATTAATAGATAGGTCAGGTTTGAGTTATGTACTTATACAGTCTTTCTATTTCTTCCTGAGATCGAATCAACGGTAATCAAACGTTCAAAACACAAGCAGAATTACTGATTAATAAATCAGTATCAATTTAATGCGCTTACAAGTAGGGTAAGTATTCTTCAGAAGATCTTCTTTTGTGATGTCCCAAAAATCGTCTTTTTTTAATTAAGTCACTATTCCATTAAGCATGCGATATGTGCCGGCAGAGAAATATACATACATACATTCACGCCTGCTTCCCCGAAGGGGTAGGCAGAGGCATATTATACGCCCACACTTCGCCAATTGTGTAGTTGGTCCCACGTAATAGGTGGCGAGCCTATTGCCGCTTTCCGGGAACTTTTATATCCACCACAGCCTCGTCCGTTGATCGGCAGGTGCACCACTTGCAGGTGAGGTTGGCTTGGGCTCCTTAGGTCTTAGTAGAATCCCTATACACTGGTAAATGAAGCGATTCAATTGGTTCTTTACAAACACATCCCTTGCAACGCATCCCCACAAATCTTTAGTGGCAATGCAGCCTAAGAGCCCCTTTGTACTTATTTTCTGATTACTTTTCTGTTTGTTCACTAGGGTCTTCATGGTGTACCGCTTTTTGTTGAGAAATGTGTGGAGTTCATCGAGCGGGAAGGGCTGGGGTCTGAAGGGCTGTATCGGGTGCCTGGCAACCGCGCACATGTAGACATGTTGTTCGCCAAGTTTCAAGAAGGTAATTTATTACTCAAACTAATTTCTCCTACTTATCCATTGCCTCTACTGATATAACACTTTAACTTATCCATTAATTAATTACTGGATTATGAGATTACTGGATAAGTTACACGATACTTGGTACACGTTCAACGACACGTGAAATGTATGAATTGCAATTAATTACTTGACTCGATTTAACCGCCATCGGTCCCAGATACAACAGAAAACATTTAATTTCAGAAAGAATTTAATTTAAGTATTTGGCGTTCAAATACTCACATAATTACGTAACGGAATGCAATTTCGTCTTGTGTCAGTGTGGGCGTAGGGCGCAGTAGACTGCAGCAGACCTTTCACCATTCGAAATTTAGATATCATCATCACCACGGCCATATGACGTCCATTGCTGAGCGTAGCCCCCCCCCAATAGATTTTTACATTGAGCGATCCTGAGTCGCTTGCATGCATCGGCTTCCCGCCGCCTTGATCAGATCATCGTCTTCAATTTAGATATGTCTATGTTAAAAGTAAACTTTGCTTCAAATATAGATCTTTACATAGAAACAATAATCTTTATCTAGCCTGAACTAAAATAAAATAAAGCATCTTATAGCCATGACAATTATTCAATGTTAATTTTAGAGATCATCGTATCTAGAGAAACATAACAGGCATTCATTTCTAGTAATTTTTAACCTTCAATCGCCTGAAGCGACGAATAAGTATAAATATGTTTTTTTTCCATAGATCCAAATATAGACCTGGATAGCCTAGACATTCCTGTGAACGCTGTAGCGACTGCTCTGAAGGACTTCTTCAGCAAGAAACTGCCACCACTGTTAGACGAGCCTGGAATGGCACAGCTTGAAGATATTGCTGGTTAGTCATATTTTATTATTGAAGCGTTTCGTAGCTTCGCGGTACAAGGATCACAAGATCACAAGAAGTCAGTTCTTGGATGGTGTCCATTGGTGTGGCATTTAATACCTTCCATTTCTCTCCTTCGAAAAGCACGTTACTATGTTGGTCCCGGTAGTCGTTATGCCGACTTTAGTATTTAACATGTTAGTGTTTGTAAATAATTATTAGTACTAACCATGAAAAGATCATATTTCCTTACGTAAAACATATATTAATTAATAATTTATTATTCTTATACGTTCCCTACCTATTTGATTCAAATATTTTTTTCATTGCATATAAAAATACCACAATACGTACTTGTATAGTTATACAGAAATAAATTCTATGAATTCTTTACTAAATCTTGTGTCTCTTTAGCGATGCGAGGGTGTATAGCGGGCGGCGTGGAGCTGAAAGACCGCAGCTGGAGATTACTGGCGCTTAGAACTCTACTCAATACCGCACTATCGCCGGTCCATCGCGCCACTCTCGACTATCTATTGAACCACTTTGCCAGGTATATTAAGACACCACAATATAAAAAAAAAGTACAATAAAAAATGGTGGCACCCTAATCGCCTTAAATATCAGAACACACGCACTTATGCTTCTGAAAATAGATAAATGTGTCATATGTACGTTAGATACGGACGGACGTTTTAGTAGTTCATTAAAATGAGCTTTGTTGCACATGTACATAAAGGTCTAGTAAATCAGTCAAACGCTATCTAGTACAATTAACAAAACTACAGCTCTGATTTTTAGAAATACATTCTATGATTTTAATTTTTCTGATATGTGGTTTGTTTTTTTTACTTGTTAGTTGTCATAAGTCAAGGTCGTTTAAATATAGAGGCAAACGTTTACTAAAACTTTGTACAAAAATGGTAGTTTGCTACTACATAAATAAACCTCAAAACCTGCAGAGTGGCAGACAACTGCAAACTGAACTCGATGGACAGCAAGAATCTGGCGATATGCTGGTGGCCCACACTGCTCCCCATGCACTTCTCAGACATGGGCCGCTTCGAGATGACGCGCCCATACCTCGAGGACATCGTGCAGACCATGATCGACCAGCATCCGTTCCTCTTCAGAGGCAAGGAGGCTTTTGTCATGGTGTGAAATATACCGGTGAGTAAATTCAAGCACCAATAATAAGTCATTCGAGATGACGCACCCATTCTGAAACACTTCGTGCAGATCATGATCGACCAGCATCTGTTCCTCTTCAGAGCGAAGGGAGGCGTTAGTCATCGTGTGAGATATACCGGTGAGTAAACTCAAATACCAATGAGAAGGCATCCGAAATGATGCCCCCTTTCTAAAGTACAAGTGCACCCACTTATGACGGCCTACATAAATGCCATTTCAAGCTTCGCTGTAAAGGCCCAGGACTATGGGACTAAGCTGGTACTTAAGTATGGCCAACGAGACGAAATTTAAAAGCTAGTGATACCCCAGAAAGTCTCACAACTCAGGTAGGAAATGATCACCGAAGTAAAAAAGACGACGCAGAAGGTGGCTGTTTGTTTGGCATTTGATATCAAGGGCTTCCGTGCTTCTAAAGGCATTAAGATATTGGTCCCGGGTATCACAATATATGGTAATGGTTAAGCCATGTTCAAGCTGTTTCGAACACAAAAAAAGTATACTTACTCATAAAATTAAGTTACCAATAATGGTTATATTTTGTTTGAACATTGTTGTTGTGAACTATTTAATGGAAACTTTATGTAAAATTTTAAAGAAAGGACCTAGTATGCTTCCTCTCTCCTAAGTTTGCTGTGCCCAACAGGGTCCATAGTTGTAACTTGTGTAGATGTAAGACCTTATGTAAAACATTATGGAGTGCAATAAACATTGAATTGAATTAAATTGAACATTCTAAAAGCAATTATGTCGCCAGCTTCTATAGGACGCCATACACCTGCCTCAGTCAATTCGACCTGTGTCTGTGTGCTGGAGTATGGCCTTAATAACTCTTACCTTGGTTTCTGATATGAAGCATAGCCAGGCATTAATAAGCAAAGATAAATGTTATAATCAATTTTAATAGTTTCATAGTTCATCTGACACGTTGAGCAGTCCCAGACACAACAATAAATCTATTCTTAATCGGTCACTTGGCGTTTAAACCCTTCAAACAATGATGGTGTATGTACTAAAAAAAAATTAGGTTGTCATTGTCATTTTGTCGTCATTACAGGAACCCACAATGCATGTCGCATTCGTTATGGACGACGTCTGACGTCACAGAGGCAGTGACGTCACGTACCCGAAATTGCGGATCATGTGGGCTCTTACGGAGTGAGCTAGTTACGTTAATAGTGATTATAAGCCCCTTAAGTCTATACGTCGCCAAATATGAGACGGCAAACATGCTTGCCATTAAAAAAAAACAAATGTTTTTGACGTAAAATGTGTTGTAGGCGGGGCATAGAGTAAAAGGCACGCTAGAGTTACTCACAAACACGTCATATACAAATGTTACATTGAAACGGTACGCTAAATCGTTGTTTGTAGTTTTTAATATTGTGTCCGCTGTAGATTTTAATATTATATAAAAAGAAATCACGTGTTTTTTATTTTCCTTTTTATACAAATCGTTCTCATATCATATATAAACGCTTAGTGTTACGGCAAAAGTTGGTAAATGCTTGCATTTTGAAACTTTTTTTTTGATGATAGTAAACCTTTTTTGTAAAACCGTTTTAATTGTAACCAATATTTAAAAATAAAAACTAGGTGTTATCCGCATCTCGTATTTAGTCTTAAGCAATTTGTGCACAAAAAAGTATTTACTGGATATTTAATTGAAATGTTTTTAATATATAAGTATTATTGGATAATAAGTAAATGTTTTTTGCATAATGGATTGCATGAAAATAAGTATAATTCTAAGCACATTCCGTTCAGTCGTGAAGTAGTTATGGATCTATATTGTTATTATTATTATGGATATTGTTAGTGATATTTGCGTAAATCGGTATTGTTTATAACGGTCAAGAGATCCAGAGGCTCAGTCATTTTTATTTATGTTTTTGTTTTTTTTTTAAACTTGATCTGGTCAAAATTGTTAAGTGAGGTCTTAACTTAAAAAAACTTAAAAAACCGAAATTTGTGTTTAAATATAACAAACTAAACATGTTATAGCTAATTCATTTCTAAACAGTATTTATTAACTGAACAGTAAGTTATAAATTTAATAGCCCTTTGTGTATATTTGTCTAATGAAGATGTGAATCTATATGATTACTTGGTTTTATGAATTGACTAACTTATCCATGTTAAGCGTATTACTATGAGCATAATTCAGCTATATAAACAATTTATGTAATACAAATCACAGTCCCCAAATGTATGATTGTATGTTTGTTTAATAATTTATTAAAATGTATTCCGCAAAATGTTAGTTATTGAAAGCGATTTGGTTTTAATTAGGTAGCTAGCTGCAAAGCCTTAAACTCATTCGACTGATGTTTCCGTCTATATCCTAGATCATATACACGAAAGAGCAGCATTTAAAAGATGTTTAAATTATTTACCAAAATATAGCTATGTGTCTTGCTTCTTGTGTATCTGTTATGGTTAAGGTGCCCAAAAAGAATTGTATTGCTATTTATTAATTTGCCAAGTCTCGACAGTTGTTCAACATAATAATGTTAGGTTAAATAAAAGAGTATCAAATGGAAATAAAAAAAATCTCGAATGCGCATCACGTATACGTATACGCATGAAGTATACGCTGAATCGTGACATATATAATTGCATATACAGCTGAATATCGGCATTAGATATACGCCTCAATAAGGGGAACGTGTGAACATACAGTTGCATATATCCTTAGCGGAATCAGCCGTTTTGCGAAACATCTAGGCTGGTTGTAAAGTGTGGACAATATGTTTGCTTGTACAGGAATTATGTGCAGTTACAAATGTACGTCTAGAAGCTATATGTTGTAATATAATAATTTATATTATATTACAAAATATATAAGCAAAAATGTGTCCTATATTTTAATAATTCGCCTAGTCGTTGTCTAAAGCGTCGATTTTCACAATATGTCAATGGCTCATATTATTATGACGGATAAGAACGTGCGCGTTCGTACGTACACATCATCGTTGTGTACGCAAACAAATTGAAAATTTAATGCGCCCTCACAGCTTAATTAAACATGTTACTATATACTACTGTATTGTATACCGTCAACATATACTCAATCTTGCACTGTATATTATTAATTTGTATTCGAGCACTACGTTTAAACGTTTATATTTGAATTGTAATATTGTATAATTGCAATAAATATAATATTTGGATTTATAATAAAAAAATCTTCATATGTTTACAATGGCAGCTAGGTTCAGTTCATTTATTGAATTCAATATAAATCTTAAAAATAAATATGTTTAGTAATATGAAATGGCCGTAAAATACAATTTGTAAAGAGATATAATATGATGTATATTTATACATATAGGTATTTTGTCCGAATGTTCATAGCTTTTTCACAAAAAATAAAACTTAAAGATAAAATTAATCTCTTTTTATAACTAAATTGAATAGTTTATATAATCTCTGAGTTCGGTATAATTTGAATCCTGCAATTATAGTGCGTTATATGATACAAAGTATCTGAAAAACTATTTCAATTAAAGTTAAACAACGACAATTTTAAATCTAACTTGAAGTTATATGACACTTAAGTTTATTCAAACAAAACAAACCTTTATTTAAATACAGTTCAAATTAAATTTTATCTAAAATAGAATTTGATTTAATGTTTCCAACCACGTAGTTTTAAATAAAGTGCTTGCCAATTTAAATATAATAATTGTACAATGGCCTATTTGTTTTAGGATTTAAGACAAATTCTTTTCATTATATGATACATATATGAGCCCTCCCATTTTACACTGTGACATAACCAATTCATTTCTGTTTGATAATAAACTCCATAAAGAATTTGTTGCAAAGCAACTGGGTAGATTAATAATGGTTTAAAGCAGGTGTTCCCAACCTTTTAGTATGAATTACTTAACTTTATGCTAAAACACCACCTACCCTCTTGTGCCCACAGCGAGAAAGTAGAAAATAAAAACAAAGGTTGGATATAAAAGTAGGCTTTATACATACACGATTCCCATGAAGGCAGAGATCACATCTTTCCTCTTGCTATAATCCTGGCACTCTCTGTTAGCATCAGTAACGCTCATCAACCATCTTATAACAACACTGTCGATTTAGGGTCCATTTGACCAGCCCTTTCTTCAAAATGAATGAAATTTTTTTTTTTTAAATATCAAAAAGGTACTCAGAATTATTATTATCGGTAGCACGTAAGTTAAACAAAATAGCGGTTCTCTGCGCAGGTATTATCGTAGCAAAAATAATGTACAAAGAGCATGCGTGCGAGCGATGAGTCGCCGCTTTGCCATATAGTTACGCGCGCCCCCCCCCCATACCACACTTCGATTGAGACCTGACAAAGTGTTTATGCGCATCCAAGGTAATTGTGAAATTTATTGCGGATTATACGCAAGATATCTTGTGTTACGATTCTGAGCCTGCTTGTTTTAAGCCCCTTTGAACTATTCAATCTTGAATAACTACGCACATATGAGAGACTCTTTTGGTTGGGAAACCCTGGTTTTGAACATTACAGTGGCGGCTATCGTTATTCTGCAACCCAGCAGTATCTTTGAACTATTCAATCTTGAATAACTTTACGCACATATGAGAGACTCTTTTGGTTGGGAAACCCTGGTTTTGAACATTACAGTGGCGGCTATCGTTATTCTGCAACCCAGCAGTGTCTAGGAATTATCAGTGTTATCAATCCATGATCATGATCAGTCATATTGATATCGCTGTCAGAAGTTGACATTTAACCCCTTAGGTACCATTAATATTTGCCTCGCCCTAATTCACACTTTAATAGGGTTTGATTCTCGTTTATAAGTAAACATGTTGAAAATCTTAGTATTGCTATATCCTTATAATGTTTTTTTGGTGACATTATTTAGGTTTAATTTTTCAATTGTCAAATTGATTTCATCCATCAAATAAAATATAATACGACCTTTTTAAAAATGTTATTATCCATACGCTGAATAGTGCTTACAAATGTCATTATATATTCGGCCGTGTTATAATTTCAGCGGAAATTAAATAAATCTTAAAGTTCAGATTTTCTCATGAACATAAAAGACAGTTTAAGGCAAATGAATATAACATTAATATCTGAAAAGCTTATTGTGTAGTGAGATAAAATTAATTGACCGTGTTTTATTTCATTTTTACAAAAAATTATGTAAGTCGGTCTCATACTCATAAAAGTGCAATTTGTATTAAATTATAAATTATGTATAAAATGTATTGTGTGGCTTCATGATGAGCCAATTATACTGTTGCTGTTGTAACATTATTTAACATTTATAAAATAAGTAACTTTTATAAGTAACTTTATAAATTGTCGTTATTAAAACTTGGGTCTGCAACGAGCTAGTAATGCCCTTCGTATTTCTCTCCACCAGATGGGCTGTATGCCAGAGTGCCATCTTAAGAAAATATATCAGGATGTAGATCTCGCATTTTTAGCATAACGGCTAGGTAGATCTTTAAATATAGGGAACGTTTTTGATCACACAGAAAACATGTGCTGCCGATTTCTTTTGGAAAATCCTGCTAAGATTGCATAAAATACTATGTAATCAAAAATGTCCCTACAGTCCGCTTAAAGGATGCAGTCAATGGACCTGTTTTATAATATCTGATAAGGAAATACTCCGCATTTACAATAATTTTTATCTGAATTATCTGTCAAGTAAACGCTAATGGGAACTTACTTGGACATTGTAAAACAAGCCCTAAGTCTACTGACTTTAACAATGTTGTTCTTTGAAGTCGTCGAACATAACGCACTGAAGTTTAAGGAAAGAAAGTGATTGAACGCATGTGCGCAAGCGATGCGTCGCGACGTTGCTATAGTTACCCACCACCCCCCATGCCGCACTTTGATTGGGATCCGATAAAGTGTTACTGTGCGTCCAAAGTAATTATTCAACTTATGCTTGCCTTTAAATGTAGATTCTATAACCTGTCTAAGATATAACGACATAATTTTCTACACGACGCATACATTTCGTCCACCCTCCCCTTAGGCGTCACGTAGTTCTGTCATGCAGTTTAAATTTAAACAATGTTACCACAGAATCAGGCTCGATATTTTAATATATTAAATGCAATTTTAATGGATTTGTGTTAGTTTAACCCAAAAATGAAATTGATGTATTTATAGGTATATTTATTATATATTAGATGTCTCCATTAAGCTTAGTTAAGGTGTATCTAAGTAAGTTTTTATCGGTATAATAATGTCATTATATCGCTCTCTATCTCGCATGCTCTTATACTCGTCCTGTGGCAAAAGTGTACGAGTGAGTGGGATAGAAAATATCATGTCCATTAGGGGAATGATGTGAAGGGATTTTTATATTTTACTATGAATCGAAAATGACATAGAGCCTGCCTTTTCACTTATAATTTACTAGGAAATTTCACTTTTCTTTAGATCTCAAGTGATGAAATGTAATTTTGTTGTTTTTAAAAAGATTTCCCCTAATGATTTTTGAAATGCAATTATTTATATAAATATTCGATGTAAATATTGTACATTCATAATTTTTTAAAATTATTATTGTATAATTTATTTATTGTGTTTTTTATTCAGAGAGTTTTAAAGACACAATTGTTCGTTACTCCGTACGATAGATTGTGTCCATTTTTGTTTTATTTTTTTACTGTTTTATTATAAAATTTTTTTCAACAGCACATATTCTCGTTTCCTTCAATCGTGCCATTTATGTGTGAAAACGTATGGTGATTCCTGTATGTATTTGGTATTTCGTCTCGATATACGTTATCCATCCGAAATTCTTTCTGTAGATTTTCGATTGTTCTAAAGTAGAATCAATGTACGCTTGGCCGGACGGGGTCTCATAGTAAGGCGATTGGTGTAAGATTCGCTAGGAAAAGCGAAGATCGCTTTAAAAAGCAAAAATCGTTTAGAAAAGCGGAGTTCGCTTGGAAAAGCGAAGATAGCTTTGTAGGCTTAAGAAGTGAATGATATTGGCGGAACATTGGGCGTATAAGGTCCGTAACGTTTATAGTTAGGAGACACGGACAAGGAAGCTCATAGTGGAAAATATATGTGGTTAAACCATAAACAACTATAGCATTATTTATAAACGCTATGCAATAAATTGGCTGTATGTCTTGTTATCGCTTGCTCTGTGCCTCGGAAAGCACGTTAAGCCGTTGGTCGCGGCTGTCATCAAAATCTTTGGCCGTCGTTATGAGGAAGTGAATTGCAATATTTAGACAACTGGTTTAACCATAGAATGACATTTCCTTTTGGATTGTGGAGGTTAGATTAGTTCATACAATGTGGCATTCTGATAAAACCAATAAAAAACATGACGAAGCGACGCTTGTAATACCAGGGCAATAAAGTCCAGTATTGTTTAATTTACGAGTCTTCGAAAATATGAATGCTTTTAATTAGCCAATATGTTGTATAGCTAAGTTTATAAGTGATGCCCTATATGTACTTGTCTGTGTTTCATATAATAAATATACTTTTGGAAAGACTGCACAGAAAAAGGTGATTTATATAAATTTATCACAAACCTGTTCCTATGTGTGTATATTGTAATTGTATTGTGTTAAATACGAAAATAAAGAGTCTTCGTCGCTTTCCAACTCATCTTCTATCACTCTCTATGTAGATAATGAGTAAGGGAGATAGTTATATGAAATGGAACCGTCTCGTGTATCGTTAGGAGTTTTTTTTTAAATAATATTGTATAGTAGTGTGATGAATGTTGTGATAATAGCAGAAAGCGGACCGCCTTATGAGACTCGTCCGGTACACAATTTTGCTATGTGCGTCTCAATTACTGTAAACCCAGTTCAAAGGAATGTGTCATATTTTATAATAAATAACCATCTATGTAATTTGTTGTTTTATTTATAACTAGCGGCCGCCTGCGCGTTACCTACATATAAACCTTCCGCTTGAATCACCCGGTCTGTTAAAAAAACCTTATCCAAATCGTTGCGTAGTTTAACCGATTCATGACCCATGACGCACCTAGCGCGTTATTAAAAAACTTTCAGGGAGGCCAATGACGCGACAAGCGCGTCATTATTAAATTGTTGTAAACACATTTTTATTTAATTTATTCAAAAAAACCTTTAATTTTATATAAAAATTAAGACATTACAGACTCTAATATCTGTGGCCACTAGATTTTCTTCGGAAACTAAATTGTTAGGGGTCGTCAACCACATGGAATATATTGCTTACTAATCCATATTTCATACACAAAAATTAAAAAATGTCATCTACCAACGTTATTTACGGCATATATTTATTTTGATACAAACTGAATGTATAATTCGTGATAATAATAGATAGTATTACTATAAAACATAATAATAAACGTATGGAATGCTTTTGGCTCGTCAAGTTCAAGATCTAATAAAACTAGTTTCTATAATGTTTCCATCCCAAAACTTAGTAGATTATGGTATATTTTTTAGTAAAACGGACACACTTTCATCAACAAACAAATATAAATATAATTGCGTTTTTTAATTAATTCTAGAACAAAATCATACAATATATATTACAAAAATCATCGAGATTGTATAATACTTAGTAATACAAGTATTATTTAATTTATTAATGTAGGTTTAATATACGCGCACTATTCCTAGACAAAAAAGAATAAAAGGTTTACAACCCATGGCTAAAATCTGTAGCTTACCTTCCATCTCCTCCAAAACACATAAATAGTCGCTTTGAAACACACTTAACAAATTCATAGAACTTAAACACACAGTAATAGGTCTCACGTTTTATTATTATTGTGGATTCTGTATGAAATAGCGTAAAACTCCTTAAAAAGCCAACGACGCGTAAGATGCGTCATCAATTAGGAAGGCCGATGACGCGACTCGCGCGTCATTCACTTTAGTATCGGGCCGGGCTGGAACGGAGGCGATGAATCGGTTAAAAAGTTAAGAAGGGACAGACAGGCAGCGGTAAGCGACTTTGTTTTACTATATAGTGAAGTTTAGCTGCTGCTGTGTTGTGTAAGTAAGTATACCTTGCCCTGCCTCGTTGGTCGAACGAAAAGACAATTTATGTGTATAAATTTAATTAAATTCTTTGTTTGCTAGATAACTATTTAAAAGAAGGTTCTAGTGTTCTAGCAAGTCCACGAGACATACCAGTATCTTTGTGCTGGCTGGTACAATATTTTGCAAACCTCGCACACATGTCATCTCGCTTGTTTGTACGTACTAAACCTCGCTCTGCTAAGCCGGTTCCACTCAAGCGGTGCTGAACAAGGCAAGGTAAATAAAGCGATTTTATTAAAAAAAAAACTTTATTTTCTGTAAGATCAACAGAATCATTTAGATTCGCCAAATTTTTACAAACAAAATGGAAATTCAATAATTTTTTTAACAACAATGAAAGAGATATGAGCTGTACCATAATCAAGAAATAAAAGCAAAATGGATTCTTTATCAAGGTTTGTCAGAATAATATCTGTTTGTTGTGATTTTTTCTCAAGATTTGTCAGTCTTTCAGTGACAATTATCGGGGGGATCTGTCAGTCAGCCTGTCGTGATTCTAAAGGATTAAGTGATTGTCCATCAGTGGGATTGTCAGTCAGTCTGTCGGTGACTTTAACGAGGATTCCAAAAGGCAACGAGATTAAGAAGAATCCCTAGAGAAACTCATTATTGGTTTCTAACAAACACCTCGCACATCGCAGCGTTATGTCTCGAACTTGGGGACGGTTCTACGAAGTACCTCCTCGACGCACTTGACAGAATGCTAAGGTGAGCGGTTCGCATTATAGGGGACGCTGAAGTTACAGCCTTTCTCGAGGATCTACAGCGACGAAGGGTCATTGCCTCTCTCGGTGTCTTCATTTTTTGGCTGCATCGATTACTTATTATTAGGCAGAATGGGGTCATAATAACGGGTCACATTTAAAAAAAACAAAATAACTTAGCTAGGCCAGTAGTAGGCGTTAAAAGTCTGAAAAGGGTTAAATAAAATTACAGCTCTCTATAAGTAACATTTATTCTTTCATAGCATTTCGATCAATACTTATATTTATATCATTGAAAATTAATTACGTTCGCAACGACATTCGCCCTTACGTTCCTTCTTATAAAATAATTGATTCTTATCGAAATAAGGGATTTTTGTGACTACATTAATGTTTTTTCAACTATAAATTAATATTTATTTACAATTGCCTTAGCTATAATCAAATAATAATAATATATTTGGAATAGGTAGGGGGCAATCTTCACCGAAGCATTGTGAATACGAAAGTCTAAAATCGCTTGAGGAGTTCGTACTCTGTTTAAAAAAATAATTAATCTTCTAAAATTACTGGACTTTCCTCTAAAATATTGCTTGTGCATAAAATATGGGATATTAATACTTATTTTTAATGTTCAATTAGATTACGCTAGGTTGGAAATGAATAAATGTAACTATTTAATTAACATTTAGTTCAAATATAAATTTATGAACGACCTGTCTTGCAAAAAATTTATATATTTTTTTAAGGTGCATTACATAAAAGCGCATTTTTATAAATAAAAATGTAGAAAATGTTTTTAGAATGGTGAAAACTGTCAATCCTGGGACCACGCCAAATATGTAGCTCCATAGTGCCATATATATCCGAACACACCCTAACGTTCTTGACAAAAGAGACATGTATCGATTTTTTTTGGCGTTTTGAATGTTCCCAACTAAAAGACGCTCACTGTACATGAAAATTCGGACTCTAAGAGGATTATCTATTACATTGATGCGTTAACAAAATAATAAGCTTACTTCGTTGCTTAAGTAAATATTTTACGTATAGGTAGTTTTCCTTGTAAATAATATAACATTTATTTTATGCAGATACTTGCAAATGCATTTGACGTTTTCAAGTACTAAATAAAAAGATTTGAATATTGAATACTTTGCTTTGATCTGTTTTGTGACTTTAAAAACACCATTATTTATAACAATATTTGTGTAATGAGTCTATAGCTTATCGTATAGGGAATACCATTATCGTGGACATAGGAATCTTTACGTACCTACACGTTATTGGGTACTGTGCCAATCTTTGCCATACGAATTTCTTTCTTCACACCAGCAAGAGATCAGAAGTACATTAAATCCTCGCATTTTTTAAAGTATATAAAAAAGTGAGGAACATATTTTTATTACCGTTGCTTGAGGTAGGTAAGCTTAAGTAATGGAAAAAAGTTATATATAAAACTATGGAGGAACGAAGAGCTTGGTCTTATTTGTATTGTTTCAAGGGTCTTATTTCAATTACTTACATGCCATAGAATATTAATATATCCACTAATTGTTCCTTAAAACTTGAACCAGAAAATGAATCCGTAATCGCGTAAAGCGACAACGTAAACTGGAATTGGGCGAACAAATTCAGACGTGTTCACGAAACCCTGACCCCAAATCTCTGATGACATCCTTGTCGTCCTCAGATTTGCACCAGGTTATAAGACAGTATGTGCAGGCTAATAATCTCATTAATTAATTTATTAAAAGCAAAATAGAAGCAAAATCCCTTTCCGAAGATCTTATACACATTCGATATGTAAACGTTATCAGGCATTGTGGGTACAATCCTTGACCCGTCCCTAGCCTAGACCCAAGGCCCTCTCAAATCGCATTTTGGGTGTGGAGGAGCTATCTGTGAGCGGTAGGTACTGATATCTTCCTCAAGTTTTTCCCAAGACAGAGAAAGTCAACTACAATCGTTACAGGCTTTATAATCTCTTTCCTAATTGAATAAGACTTTACACGTCGCCAGCTCATCAGCATACAGGAGCCTTCTGTGGGCGGTTCCGCCAGCTTTTTGAACATGTAAGTGCCAGCTAAATCTGAGAAAGTCATGTACAAATGTTACAAGCTTAATAATCTCGAATTTTCACTGATGATGTTACACGCAGCCAGCGCCCCAGCACCCACACCAGGGTATGGAGCCGTCTGTGGGTGGTGCAGACAGTTTTCTGGACTTGTGAGTGCAGGCTGAGGCCAGGGAGTTCACAGACGAGCAGACACTGTTGGTGCGCTCGTGCTCCGAATGGGACGTCGTCATCTCCTGTAAATAGAAGTATTTATTCCAGGCACTGAGGAAAAGCAAAGTCAAGATTTGCTCTAACAAGGCTATCATGTGCTATCCTTTATGTATACTTCGCATGAGCTGGAGAAGCAGCAATGTTAAACCTATAGTTATTTTATACTCAGAGCTGTTAGTTCAAGTTCAGGATTACTGCTTACTTATGTATAAGCCGTAAATTTTAACTTAATTGCTATTTGCTAGCAAAGTAGTTCCTACACCAATAGATTATGGCTTCAATACTTTCAAAGGAATAACTCTCTTTTTATTAGTGGAAATACTGTTGACCTCTGGTCTCCTTTATCAGTGGTCAATAATCTAAAGAGAAATGGCACAAGCAGTGTGTGGTGTTTTTATAATGCAGAATTTAAAGCCGGGAAAAGTCTTAGTGTACTTTATGACGCACAAAAACGCTTGATATAAAATGCTAGGCAAACGATCACTCATCCACGAATTAACCTCCATAAATGTTGGCTAACTTTATTCACCGTACCAGATCTACTATGGGTCCGGCGACTAATATAGCGCTGAGAGAGCCTGAGAGATCAGGCTCAGGCCTTTGTGTACTTTCGATAACAAACACATAATTAATAAATATTTGTGTGCATGATTACAAAATATAGAAGTATCACCTGATAACTATCCCGCTTGTACCGCGGGCCAGAGCTGGAGGACGACAGTGTGTTCCTGGGCTTATGCCTGCTGCAGTGCTTCGGCTTCTCATGCACCTCCTCGATCAGCCGTTCGTTCTCACTCTCCGCCTGCACTGGCACTCCATTCTTCTGAACACCATTTTTTACTTCTTTTTTCTTCTCCCTTCTTTTCCTTTCCCGTTTTTTAAATGTCAGGGAAAATCGCTTGCGTTTCTTTATCTTTGGGGTGTCCGGCCGTTGAGGTATTGTCGACTTTTCCCTCTCAGATCTACTGGTGTCGTCATCAGGAGGAGGTATATGGGATTCTGAATCTGTCTTTAAGGTAATTTCGGTGCGCGTCGAGGAATCAGGCTCAGCTTTATATGCTACTTCTTTTTCTAAATTGGCCAACTCCATTCTACGCAATCTCTTTGGCAGTTTGTTCACTGTTGCATATATCGGTTCCTCGTTGTCTCCAACAGGCGCTGATCGAGATCGAAAAAAGAAATCGAATTTTCTAGGTTTGACCGGTATTCTTCTTTCCACAAAAACTACAGTGCTTGCTACTTCTGTGGTCGTCGTTAGTTCCTCTCCAGATTTTGGACTCGGGCTATTATGAATAACTGGAGTTGATTTAGGATAATCGTATGTGAGTTCAATATTTTTCTCTGTAACATATGATTTAGGTTCTTGAATTGGTCTCCCATTTGGCAATGGAGCATCAGGCGGTTCTTGTTTCTGACAACAGCATGGTTTGGTCATTACTCGTCTTGTGTTACACATGATGACTGAATTTTGTTGGATGAAAGTAGTTTGTATAGTTGGTGAAGATTGAACTTCTCCCAGAAGATCATCGACGTTACCTCCTGTGGGAAATCTTGGTGGTTGGTAAGGGGCTATCACGAATCCAGGGGGAGGAGGAGGAGAGTGGTACGGCGGTGACGTCACTGCCTCGAAAAATCGTGGCATATCCGGTGGTGTATCATGCACTAATACGTCGACTGTCCTTTCATTCGCTTTGTCAACCATTTTAGGCCGTGTGTACGCATTGTCTGAGTACATTTGGGGTTTGGAAGATTTCCTATTGTCTTCGTGGTCGGGCGCGTCTAGCTGGCACTCGTCACACGTGCACGGAGACTCCACGCCACTCTGAAACGAGAATGAAATTACGTTTGATGTGTGCAGATATAAATAGAACGCTGTAACTTGTAGTGAAATGATTCAGAAAACGAGTTTGTGGTTTGGTTCGCTTCCTAATCTCATTCCGTTGTTTTTGCTGTGCATTTTGAATGGTTACAATGACTAATATACAATTATTCATGCTTTAGAAATAAAGAAAATTTATTTTTTTGGCACTTAAGAAATGGTACAAACTATTTAAGAGCTGTATGGGTACGGTGCGGCACGGTGGGATCATCCACTGAAAGGCTCAGGACTCCACTGGGCTTCATGTGGCTGTGATGATGGGATAATTACTTTGGCTAAGTCGGCTATTTACATTTTTGCATTTGTTAGGACTATCGCTACATATAGAAGCTTCAAGAGTGGATAAGGAGATGCTATGCGGCAGGTAACGATGACCAAAGTAAAGAAGAGTTCACTGAGGATTCAAAAAGAGTTGACTGTACTGAGGAACCCTAGGATTAGGATGGGTGACCCTTTGTGTGGCATTTAATATCGAGTGTTTCGAAAGGCTCTATGCTCATGCTCAGAAGTGGGAAGCTCTCCGCTAAGAGGTAATGTTCTCCGCCAATATGCACTAGATCAGCGAGCAGGAGTATGATCTATTTCCCTTTCATCTTGGTTTTGTGAAAGGAGGTCTGTGCTCAGTAGTGAAACGACCATGAACTGAGATGATAATGTTCATATAAGTCGAAACTATAGAAGCTTCGTAGTTTCGCGGTGCTCTGTGGTTGGAAACGATCACCGAAGTGAAGCAGTGTTTACAGAGGTCAGTCCTTGGATGGGTGACCGTTTGTGTGGCTTTTGATATTGAGCGCTTCGTGCTTCGGAAGGCACGTGAAGCCGTTGGACCCGGTTATCACTAAATGTGGTAGTCGTTAAGCCATGTTAGAGGCCTAATTGGCGGCTTGAAAAATTCTCACACCTGCCTCCGCCAATCAGCACTGGGTCAGCGTGGTGGAGTATGACCCAATACCCTCGCACCTTGATATGTGAGAGGAGGCTCGTGCTCAGTAGTGGAACGTTATTGGGCTGAGATGATTATGATGATAGAAGCAGGAACTAAAAGACCTAGGTCCACCGTCTTCCGTCCATCTGGCAGGCAGAAATATCCCGCACGTCATCGCGCAGTTTGTCACGCGTACTGTTGGGACCGTGTCTAATTTAATGACCGCTGTTCAAAAATTAAACACCGGTTGACGTAATTAATGTTGACGTTAATAATTCAAAAAGATCTGAAGTTGATAGTTGAAAGACTCGAGCGATTTATAATATTTTTATTGACTATTCAAATATTTATGACAACTCATATTACCTACTTAGATAATTAAATATGTGAATAATATTCTGGGACACATCAAACGGGTATATGAGGATCCTATCAAGACCTAAGGATCCCAAGCCAACCGCACCTGCCGATCATCGGACGAGGCTCTGGCAAAAATATACGTTCCCGGTAAGCGGCAATAGGCTCGCCACCTATTACGTGGGATCGACAATATACTACGCGAAATGTTGGCGCATACGTATAATAATGCCCTTATAAATAGAAACATATAATACATATAATAAACCAGGGAAAGATATTCAAGTTCATTTATGCTCAAACATTTTTGTTCTCTGTGTGAGTCGAACCTAAAAGCTTTAGAACTGAGAGCAGACATACCAACTTCCGCTCCTCAGGTCGTACGTACATTCGGTAAAATAATAATAGTAATTTGGCGACCGATATGGCGTGGTGGCGAGTACACCCGCTCTCCGCTCCAAGGTTGTGGGCTCGATTCCCACACTTGACAAATATTTGTGTGCATGAACATGAATATTTGTTCTGGTCTGGGTGTTTACCTATGTATATTAAGTATTTATTTACAAAAAAAATAGTTTTTATGTATGTTTATCCGTTATTTAAGGTAACATAACACAAGTTCTTATGATACTTATCTTGGAACTAAATAATTGGTGTAATTGTTAGAAAATATTTATTTATTTAATAGTATATAAAATACCTAGTTTACATATGTTTAAACACGGGAAATAACAATCTAGACGAATACGTCTTGATTAGTATTTCTTATTTTTAGGAAAAAATACTTTTGCCATCGTCCGTTTTTAAGTTTACTTTCATAAAAGCTTTATTGATTGGGTTATTCCCGTCAGCACTTATTCTAGTGTTTGTGGTTCCCATAAGCACTTAAACTATAACCTTAACCAATCAAATCAAAGTTAAGTAAGTGGTTAACTAAGTAAAAATGCGAATAAGACAGAGTGAATTACTTATAGATAGTAATGTGTTGAGGTAGCCAGGGCTGATAAAGTGCATTTTTTATGATCTTTCAAACCACGGGTTTTTATAATTGTTAACTTTCTATTGTTTCCTGTCTCCTGGCAAATGTTTACCATTACATAGTAGAGTTTTTGTACGACAAATTAAGGTCAGCAGTAGTCTTTGCATATAAATAAATAAATAAATAAATAAATATTCTCTTACAATTACACCAATTATTTAGTTCCAAGATAAGTATCATTAAGAACTTGTGTTATGGATACTAAATAACGGATAAACATACATAAATACTTTTTTTTTTTTTGTAAATACATACTTAAGATACATAGGAGAACACCCAGACCAGAACAAATATTCATGTTCATGCACACAAATATTTGTCCTGTGTGGGAATCGAACCCACGACCTCTCGAGTGAAGTGCAGGTATACTGACCTCCACGCCATATCGGTCGTCAAATAAAAATCAATCGTTAAATATATAAAAATAAAATTTAATTTTAAAAACTAAACATTGTTTACTTTTTAAAAGTCTTGAAAGTTACATAAGTACTTTTTTTACATGTCATGTCTGTGAATACCTGTAAAAGAAATATATTCTGGCATAGGTAAGTACTCTTAATTAAAAAAGTATAAAAGAGCGAAGAAAAAGTGTGATATCTTACACTTATTAACAAACGTTCGGGAAACCCTGTCACGTAGATAAAATAGCTCTACGGATAATAGGACGACATATCTTTTACAAAAAAGAAAAAGTCTGATTCGCTTGGATCTAAAAAAAATATCACTACACTAAACTAACGTCAGGCATAAACTTTTCAATATACGGGTATTCAGACTATTGAAATTACTTACGTAGTTTCCTGTCTATCTGTCCGTCTGTCTGTATGTTCCATAAGTAGTCTGCCATCTTATAGATTAATTAATGATTTTTATTTTAAAATTTGATATAACTTAGTATAGATATTATTATCTAGACCAAACGCAAGGCCATGTATTTGTGAAAAGCGTTATTAAAAGTACCCTATATTCCTATCTAACTCTTTACCAAAATTTATAGTATTTTGATTAGCATATAAGATGTAAAAACTAAATAAACAAACATTCAAACGAACATACCACTTTCTTCACCTTTAAAATTATAAGAAGATTTGACAGAGGTGAATATAAATTTATTCTTCCTTATAAATAGTTAGTATTAGACAACTAATGAAAACCTAAATATTTACTTTACTTACATTAGTCAAAAAGCATTTATTTTGGCATCGTCTCCAATCCACCTGAACACAATTTTAGTAATTAAAAAAAAAACACTACCACTTCATCCAACAATGTAAATTGTATATCAATCAATAATTAGTATAAATCTTTATTACCATATTATTGATAATTAGTAATTGTAGAATAAAGTTGTTGTAACTAACATTTACGATACTCTGGTTGGTTTTCAGATACGCGCAAGTTCGGCGGCGCGCGCGCCTGTTCGAAGCCGACTGAGTTTATTTATAAACACGTACGTTATTAGGTATTTCATTATTTTCCGACTACCGAAGGCTTGCCCGACCTTGACTCATAAAAAAATAGGTTATGTAGGCGGGGATTATCAAAATACTAGGAAGATAGACTTGAAAGCTTTTGTGTTGCATAATACGATGTTTTTTTTGTTAGAAAGAAATAAATATTGTTCGAAATTTTACACAACGCAAATCTACAAACTAAGTTAAACGTACTAAACAATGGCTGTACTCATATGTATACTTTTTTGCACATACATTCTTATTTTAGGTACGGCGTGGGCCCTGTTGGACTGTTCCTAGAATAGTGACACCCCCCCTCATATCATGAGTCGACGAACAGAAATCCTACCGTAAGATGGGCAGCAGCGTCATCCTGCTTACGGGGTGGAACTGCGATTACAAACCCGCCTGCCCAGCTTGGTGATTATGGGCTAATACCCCTATATATAATATAAAATATAATAAAATATTGGGGACGCCAATGTTTAGCAGTGGACCTTATATGTCTGAATGCTGATAATGATGCTATATAGAAAACAGCTAGACCGTGTATATTTATGCACACAAATATTTGTATAAGTAGGTTCAGTAACACTGAAATTATAATTATGCCTATTGTCTATTTACTATTGAATTCGTTATATCCTATCCGTGTTGGTGTTGGGAGGTTAATTAATTTATTATGATTAAAAAACGTGTTATTTTTATTGTCAAAATAAAAGTAATTAGAATTATTGTTAATATTCAACAATCATAAATGCCGCCAGTGGGCACTGGTCTGCTAATGTCTACTATGTTTATTCGTAGTTATGTTAATATTGCTAAAAACAGTTTTGTCTATTTTACTTTTAAATCTTGTGACTATTAATATTAAGTATTTTTAATGTAACTGGCGGGGAAAAAACCAATCTTGGCGATTTTCTTGCCCGTTCTTTTGCAATCAAGCTGTGAATGGGCGCGTTAGTTTATAAGTATGATATTCAAAAGAGCTCTATAGAGCTTAAACTTCATTTTAGATTTAGATTTTTTGGATATTGACACTTTTGTTCTGACCAACCTAGTAACACCACCGGCTTTAATATTTAAGTTAGCCTTTTTGTTTTCTAACATTAAAAGCCATTTTATTTCTGGATCCCTATAATTATATTCGTTTGGGTGAGGTTCAGACCTATGGCATTGATATGTGATAGTTCTTATTAAGATGAAGAACATAAAAATAATAGACTGTTACACAACACTTGGTTGATTCGGAGTTGGTCAGATGAGACTTGGATGACAAACGCGTTGGAACCAATGAGATATTTAAAAAGCTCTATACGTGCAGATGTGACTTATTATCAGGAAAATGTCTCTTCAAGATACGATGATTTTAATTATTGTTCACACATTCACGCCTGTGTCCCCTAAGGGGTAGGCAAAGGCATATTATACGCCTACACTATGCCTATTACGTTTTTTGTCCTATTACGTTTTGTCCCACGTAATAGGTGGCGAGTATTTTGCCGCTTGCCGGGATCTGTTATGTTCGCCAGAGCTTTTGTTGATCAGCAGGTTGGCTTGGGCTTGTTTGGAGGATTCCTATACATCATTATTGGTTTCTAATAAAGAAGAAACGGAGGAAGGG
Organism: Musotima nitidalis; assembly: GCA_949126915.1. Lineage (NCBI taxonomy): Eukaryota > Metazoa > Arthropoda > Insecta > Lepidoptera > Crambidae > Musotima > Musotima nitidalis. The sequence continues at coordinate 8,524,987 of OX421439.1, read as the reverse complement.
ACGGTCTATATTTAAAAAATCCTAGCTACTGACATTCTAGCAGAGAAATACTCTGATCTGATCAGAGTACCTATGTATTGACTGCCCGAGCTATAACGACAATATCGAAAGTAGACTTGATTGATTTTGTGGTTTGACGGTCAAGCGTCTGTCGAGATGGGGAGGGAGTCTGTCAATAACAGGCAGTGTAAGGCACTGTTTGAGCTGAGTTCGAGTTAAAAATAATCGCTCGTTATTCAGGTCAGATATTGAGGAGACCGTTCAAGATTCAGAACTTAATTAAATTTGAGTTACATATTGATTGAAGTTTGGCATTCGTGTGTTGATTGCGAGTACACATTTGAAGTTGGTTTCTGGGTTCTAAAATATTTGCGAAAAGCTCGGCTGTCCAAAAACAAAACCTAGCAAGGAACATTTTTTAAAACGCTTTTTGCAAATTACTACTCATAATCATTGTGTAAATATTCATTTTAGAGTGTTTTAAAAAAATGTATCTTGTTAGGTTTTGGTTTTGTACAGCTGAGCTGGCCGCGACTTTGTCCGCGCAACCGATAGTAAAACCTTTAAAAAAGCCGATATAAAGACCTAATAGAACAATGTTTCCCTTTGGATTGTGGAGGTCAGATGGCAGTCGCTCCGTGTAACAACTGAAGTTAGATCAAATCTGGTTAGAGCAGTGAGCAAGCCTTGGGCCCTTGGCTTAAAGTCGGGGGTAACCGGGATAATACTAGGATATGGCCGATATATAAAGGGATCCTACCTAAGGAGCCCAAGCCAACCTAAACATACGATAAGCGACTTTGATTTATATGAATACTAGCGACCCGCCCCAGCTTCGCACGGGTGGTATGCTAAATGAATAGTTACGTATATTACATAATGTCTCTATATAGGCCGCGAGTACCTACCACCGCCGCAACCATAATTTTTTCGATTTAGCGTAAGTTTATTCGTTTGATATCTTGTAAAGTACTGATCGAAATTACATGATGTAATAGACCAATTTAATTCATGTCTAATGTCCAAGCTTACTAACATGTTTATTTAGATTAGAATTAATGTTATACATACTTAAAATGGCTTCGTTAATTAGCCATAATTTTTAGTAAAAAGTAAAAGATAAAATTGGTTATTGTGGGGTATTCTTGAGAGATAGACATATACAATCGCGTACTTTTTTTAAGAATTTTGTAAGTTGTACAATATTGTAGTACATTATTTTGACTAATCCCGTAGGGTTTGGCCAGCGTTTGCAATATAAGCGCAAAAAAATGGGTTGATTAACGACATCACATTAGAAATCTCAAAAATTGTCATTGTTCCACTACTATATGTATTATACATGCAACTACTGCATGTATTATACGTATAAACCTTCCTCTTGAATCACTCTATCTATTAAAAAAACCGCATCAAAATCCGTTGCGTAGTTTCAAAGATTTAAGCATACAAAGGGACATAGGGACAGAGAAAGCGACGTTGTTTTATACTATGTAGTGAAGTCATGTCACCCACGCGCTAATGTCACCCACCTTATTGCCGTCGGTCTTCTCTTCCTCCTCCGGTACCACGCTGAGGTCGTGTGACGTAACGCGCGCCGAGCCCTCCGCACTGGCGCACTCGGGGCACTCGCTGCACGACGCGCTGTCCTGCCAAACGATTACAGTACTTATTTACTGCGCAGTCAACGTATCGAGCTTTAACAGGCACATCAAAATGTTGGTCCCGGTTATCACTATATCTAATCTAATTGTATTAGATCTTAAGACATAATTTGAAAAAAGTCGAGATGAGTTTCTTGAGGCCTTCTTCTCAATCTCGTTGCCTTTTGGAAGCCTCGTTAGAGTCACCGACAGACTGTCTGACTGACGAACAATCCCCTCCCTCCTTTACAATCACGGCAGGCTGACTGACAGATACAGACTGACAAATCTTGAGAAAACCACAACAGACTGATAAACTGACAAATTCTGACAAAGAACCCATTTGCTTTTACTCCTTTATTACGGTACCACTCATATTTCTTTCAAAAAAATTTAAAAAAAAATTGGAATTTCCATTTTGTGTAAATGTTTGACGAATCTAAATGATCATGTTGATGTTAAAGACAATAAAGTATATTTTATTTTATTTTTTATTTTCTACTAGTTGTTAATCCATGTTAGTAGGCGGCTTACAATTCCAATATAAGGACTCAACACACTTGCCAATATCAAGAGTTTTATAATTTGTAACCATTAATGAGTTGAGTGCATGGGTCAGTAGATGGGGGCCGGAATCCTGTAACACGGGTATCCTAGTACGGGGTTCCGCTCAATCACATTGGCTTCCTTGTATACATTATATCATAAATAACTTGTATTAGCATGTATGTAAATCATTGTGATGAAAATAAATGGTTATTATTATTATTAATAATAGACAAAATATGTGGGCCCCACAACCGAACGGATGCTCAAGAACAAGAAATAAAAATATGTTATAACCATGTGTTGCTTTGATTGCTTCTTGCCAGGATTGATCAACGTGGAAAGCAATTGGGGAGGCATATATGGGGAGCAGTGGAATTCAAATGGCTGAAATCATGCTGATGATGATGATGTGTTGCTTCTAGTAAACAAATAAATATAGTAAATATCATTAGTTCCATAATACCTGCGTCAAGTGCTCTTAGCTCGACGGCACCAGGTAATCGGAAACGATCATCTAAATAAAGCAGTCGTGCCTCGGATGGGTGACATAAAAGTTAAATACATAGATACATTCAGGCCTGTTTCCCCGAAGGGGTAGGCAAAAGCATATTATACGCCCACACTTCGCCAACTATATAGTTGGTCCCACGTAAAAGGTGGCGAGCCTATTGCTGCTTATTGGGCACTGTTATATTCGCCAGAGCCTCGTTGATCGGCAGGTGCACCACTTGCAGGTGAGGTTGGCTGGGACTCCTTAGGTCTTGGTAGGATTTGGTAATGATCCCGGAGCCAGGGTCTCCGCCCCACACCGGACACAGTGGTGCGGTGGCGTTCAGACACAGGCTCTGGGCGCATGGCGGCGGCAGTTACACAGGAGCGCCGAACTACGTGCCGAAGGATCGAGGCGCCGTATCCTCGAGGCGGTCGGGCCCATCTTAGAGCGATGGGTCGGCCGTCGGTGGGGGTCGATGACTTTCCGGCTCACACAGGTACTTTCCGGGCACGGGTGCTTTGGGAAGTATCTGTGTGACGTCGCCGGGGGGGAGTCGACCCGGTGTTGCCACCACTGTGACTGCGCGATGGATGATGCGCAGCACACTTTGGTGGCGTGCCCTGCGTGGGCGGGGCCGCGGTCGACGTTAGCCGCGGCCCTGGGTGGAGTGGCTCTCTCGCTGCCGACCATCATGCAAAAGATGGTCGACAGCGAGACGGCGTGGGAGGCGATGGCCTCCTTCTGCGAAGTGGTGATGTCGCAGAAGGAGGCCGCGGAGCGGGAGAGGGAGCGGGATCCTCTCTCTCTCCGGCTACGCCGTTGGCGCAGCGGGCGGGCCAGGAGGGCCCGTCAGGCAGCGCCCGGGGGGTCTTAGGCGGCGGGGGCAGGGGGCCCCTTCCGTCTCGCCATAGACCCCCCCCGAAGTCGGCCAGTTACGCCATGGCCGCACATAGAGGTAGGGGGGGCACTGCAAATTGCGCCTTCCTGAGGAGGTCTCCCCGGTTCTGATCCGGGGGACGTTGGCCGCGGGCGGGGTACCAGAAGCTACAAACTCCGGGCACTGGTGCCTCGCCCCTTTTCTCGGCCCCTTTACAGCGGTGGGCGTCGTCTGAAGTTTTTTAGTGGGTAGGACTGCGGTGGTCGCGTCGGCCGCAGTGAGCCCCACACCCCCTCCCGGTCTCCCCCTTTTGGCCGGGAGACAGTGCGTAAGCAGCATTTTTTTACAGACGATAATAAAAAATAAAAAAAAAGGATTTGGTAATGATGATCTCACGTCAGAGTATTCTGGAGATGACTACCCTTCCCTCATCAGCGTGTCGAGCGGATCGTTCTCGTACCGCTAAGCAGCGCGGTGCGCAGCCCCGGGACATAGCAAACTCAAGAAGGAACATGGATGGGTTTAAATTAGTAAAAGTCTTACACAAAGGAGGGAGAACGTCATTTGATGATTTTCCATCCAATAAAAAATTCCAACCGCCGTGAAGACCATGTCATAGCTCAGTAATACCCACGTTACTCAAGAAGGAACATGGATGGTTTTAAGTCAGTAAAAGTCTGACACAAACAGGCGGCGGGTGATCATTTAATGATTTCCCATCCGATAACAAAACCAACCGCCGTGAAGACCATGTCCTAGTTTAGTAAAATCATGTGGCCGATCGCTTACGTTACCGCTTTCGATAATATACAATCGTTCCATTGCTGAAGGTAAATTTCAACATGAGTGGGAAAAAGCTCGTATTGTTTCAGTTTACAAAAAAGGATATCATGCTAATGTAAAAAATTACCGGCCAACATCTATTCTCTCGTGTTTTTCAAAGTTATTTGAGTCAGTTCTATATCCTATCATATCAACTTTCGTAAACAGCAGATTTACTGACATTCAGCATGGTTTTAGAAGTGGACGCTCAATTGTGACAAACTTAGGTAGGTACCTTTGTTTCGGACGTAATTCGGGAAGTGGATATTGGAACGCAGGTGGATGCAATATACACAGATTTCAGTTGTGCTTTTGACAGGGTCAATCATTTTATACTTTTGCGTAAGCTATATGCTCACGGCGTGGGAGGATCGCTACTAAACTGGTTCAAATCATATTTGCACAACAGACCACAAAGTGTGGTTATTAACGGTTTTGAATCCCAATCCTATTATGCTGCATCTGGTGTACCACAGGGATCCCACCTAGGCCCAGTCCGGTTCCTAGTATTCATTAATGATATAAGTTCTAGAATTAAGCACTGTAAAGCGTCACTTTTTGCCGATGACCTGAAAATATACTATTGAGTCAAAACAACAAATGATTCGAAACTGGTTTAAGATGACTAAATACGAGATTGATGGAGTTTATTTGTCAGAGGTCAATGAATTTCGGGATCTGGGCGTGATTATTGATAGAAAGCTCACGTTTATACCACACATTAATAAAACTGTAATTAAGTCTGCCCAAATGCTCGGTTTTCTTAGGAGAAACATCGTAGGGTTTAAGAATTTCAGCACAAAAATACTATTGTCTAATGCTCTTGTACGCTCTAATCTCGAGTATGCAAGTAATGGTCACCATATTATGCAATTCACTCACAAAGGGTTGAAAGTATACAACGAGCATTTACCAGATATCTTGCTTACTCTTATAGTGGTTTTTCACATAGGAGGCCATATGACCAACGCCTATGTAAATTTAATATGATAACTCTGTCAAATCGTAGACGTATTTCTGACCTCTGTTTCCTATATAAGATAATTAGTAATAAAATACAATGCAACAATCTACTAGAAAGTATACATTTGACTGTTCCTCACTCCTATCCAAGACATAAAATAAATAAAATATTCCACATAGAATTTTCCAAAACCAATTTAGGCCGTCAATCACCAATAAATAGAATTTTAAATGAATATAATAGTGTACAAAATTTGGGACCAGGACATTGACATCTTCAGTTATTCATATAGCAAATATAAAACAAAACTTGAAAACATATTTAGAATCGGTTTAAGTCCCTAGTCCTAAAATAAGATTATTTTTGTAAACTCAAGATTATTTTTGTAAACTCATGTTACTTCATTATTAATTTCTTGGTAGATTTCTTTTGTTTTTTCTTTTAATTTCTTATATTTTTAATAAATTTCTATAATTTATAACCCTATAAGTAGTTTTATAACAAAGCAAATTTATAGTGAATGTTATGTACACCGTAATTGTCGTACATATCAGGTGTAATTTATGTTGTGTTCTTTTTATATTTAAGATTGTGCTAATATGTATGATGTGGTTGTACTATTTTAATAAATAAATAAATAAGTAATACCCGCGTTACTCAAGAAGGAACATGGACGGTTAAGTCAGTAAAAGTCTGACCCAAACAGGGGCAGAACGTCATTTGATGATTTTCCATCCGATAAAATATTCCAACCGCCGTGAAGACCATGTCCCAGTTCAGTAATACCCACGTTACTCAAAAAGGAACATTGATGGTTTTTAGTCAGTAAAAGTCTGACATAAACAGGGCGAGAAAGTCTTTTGATGATTTTCCATACGATCAAATATTCCAAACGCCGTGAAGACCATGTCCTAGTTCAGTAATATCTACGTTACTGGGTCTGTGTGGTGTAATATGACGTGAATCCCTCTTATTCCCCTAATTTATAAAAAGGTAAAGTGTCAGTAGTGCACTGGTTCCTTGCCTTCTCTGTTCCATTACCTATGTGTCTACTGTATTGCACCTTCCCCAGATTGTTGTATGAAATGTTGAACTGGCTTTATTCTGAAGCTTAGAAATTCAGTGTTTCGTTCTGTACCCTGGAGGGGAGATATTGTAAACAGCTCAACCCTTTTCGAAATACCAGTTTTACCCCGGGGGTTATTTCTCATAGGTTAGGAACCCAGGCAGTACTGGGCTTTAGTGTCGTGTATTGGGTAGTAGTTATTGGGCTGTGATGATGATGCTGCTGGTGATGATGATGATAATGGTAATGCTGCTGATGATGGCGATGCTGATGATGATGAATACCCACGTCAGAGTGTTCCGGAGAAGATTTCCTCTCACGCAGCAACGTGTCCAGCCGGTCATACTCGTACCGAAGCGCTAAAATCTCTCTCTTCAGCTGGTCGTTCTCACGTTTCAATTTCTTTATGTCTGATTGCCCTAAAATGTAACAAGTTTTTATTAATAATTTTATATCAACCGCTTCCATAAAAAGTAAGCACGTATTTTTGCATTTATGAAGTTTTGTTTTTTTAATATAGGATTGTTTTTTTGTATATTTATATAGATTAGTAACTTTTTAGAAATTTTAATTTTTATACAAGCAGATACCTATTCCGCATCTGCAAAATATACTTCTCTTCCAAACACTGATCCAAAATGAGTGTGATGTTAACGACTTTTTAGCTCTATTTACCTACATTCAAAAAGTACTATAAATAATCATCATCATCATAACAGCCATTTGAAGTACAGGCTTACAGGCAGGCAGACGCAGGCGGACGCAGGCTTCCCCAATTGCTTTCGACGTTGATTAATTCTGTGCCGACTGCTTCAGCCGGCTCGCCGAAGGCCCAAGTCCTTTCATGTGTACAAATATATACTTTAATGAAATATCAACATCATCTAGTCCCATTTAATTGCCATTATAATACGGGCGCCACACACCTGCCAGTCCGCACAAGTAAAAGTAAAAGTAAAAAAAAATATTTATTTCATAAACTATTATACATAGTACTTGAAAACGTCATGATTAAAAATGAAAAAAAACAATCGAAATAATATTACACAAAATCACGAAGCTTAGATTCACTTACATGCAACAAAACAATTTAAAAACAAAAGATAATTAAGTGTAAGTGAATCTAAGTGCCAGCTCCGAGCCACCGCTCTGTAAGAAGAACTGGCAAGAAACTCACAGGCTATGCTCTTTTAAATATGTCCATTAGTTTGGTACTAGAATTACAATCTTCATTTGTCTGTGAAGCTATACAATGCAATATAACATAACATTAACAATATTTATGTTTTCAAGTAATTCATATTAGAATAGCCTGTATGAAACGGCAGTTTAATCCCAAGCATTTTTATCTGCCATATAGTCTTTAATAGAATAGTATCCCTTTGAAGACAGCTTGTGTTTTATTGTTAATTTAAATTTATTTAGGCTCAATTGCTGTATGTTGCTTGGGATTTTATTGTAGAATCGCACACATTGACCTTTAAAAGATTTATATAATCACACTCACACGTAAGTCTTGGAGATATGCCTCGAAGCAGTGAGTGATTTGTTGAGACCTTGAGATAAGTAGCAATGAGTAATGATGAATTACCTCTTTCGACCTCCGCGTTGATGTTGATGGTACGCAGACGCAGCTCCTCGTTCTCGTAGAGCATGCCCCTGGACGACTTGCGGTCCAACCTGACCATACAGACGACCCCAATCAGTTAATTATTATTTTCATAATTATCATCATCATCTCAGCACGTTAAGGGTGCGTTTTCAGATGTGCTGCGCGAAGCTAGGTTAAAATGACGATTATATTGGTTCTAAGTACAAATCAAATTCAGAAAAAAAACACTATATTGGTGTATGTGCAAAATTGTAATTTATCTTTTCTGTCTTTTGTGTGTGTTCTTGTGACTGTTCTTATTATTTTTTTGTAATTAGTATAAAATAATTTGTTACTAATTACAAATAATTAAAAGAGACTGTGACCCACAGACAAACCAGTCACACGGTTTTGTGGGATATGCTCTTATCTAACTTGCATTATTTAAAGGAAATAAACGTTTTATCTATCTATCTAACAAACACATTTCTTATCATCTCTGATGAAAACGCACCCTAACACCCTCTATTGAGCACGGACTTTCATTCACTAACCAAGGTGTAGGTCGGTGTTCGAAATATGGATGGCTTATAGTCAGTAAAAATGTGAAACAAGACAGTTGGAAAAGGTAATTCGATGATTTTCCATCCAAGATATAAAAAATTTCATGTCAATGTCACGCTGAACTAGAACGGTGTGTTACAAAATTTGACACACCCCACTGGGTTAATAATGCCTTCATCAAGCCCTTAACATGCATTCGGAAGCATAGATACAAGCATTCTATATTTAATGCCACACAAACGATCGCCTATCAAAGATATGGCCTCTGTAATCTATGATTTTATTCGGCGATCATTTCAGACCACTGTAAAAAATTCCAAGCGATTTTGCTTGAAGTTACTTAACCGTGACAAACTGATAACCTACTGAAAGAGAATGTTCCTAAAATTGAAAGCTAGGAGCACCAGCGCGAAGCGACCTTTTCAGAACCGTTTTACATCCTTTTTAAGTCATAACCAAATTATATAATCCCTTGGGAAAACTTTGCCAAATACCTTATTCTACAAACCAAGCTTATTGCAATGTAAATAAATACAGATATTATAATACAAATAAGTTTTGTTCCGAGACTAACTTCCGGTTGGGCTTGACGTTGACATCTTTGCGGCGCGTGCGCAGCATGCTCGCGCCCGTCATTCCCGACATGCCTAATGACGCCCATGCGACGGCCTCCTTCTGAAACAATCAAAATTTTGTTAAGTCTTTGAACTTCAAATAACCATGATACAAATGGATAAATATTAGCAATAATAGATCATTAAATTTCCTCCACATACAATCATACATAGACACAATTTAGTTAAACGTTCATTAAATTGTGAATGTGTAAGGCTGAAGCCTGCCTGGCAAAATTTATGAGGTGAACGTTTGCCTGTGTTCTAGATCACCAGGCCACTAACCCCTATTATGTCTGGGAGCGATGACACCTACCATTTTAAATGCTGCCTTTCTTGGTTAACTATTTATTCGCGTTGAATTATTTCTTATAATTGAAACATGAGGTAACGATTCTCTTCATAATAGTTATGAAAGTTTAGTATGTTTATTATCATATTACCATGATACAATTTTTAATCATAACACTTCTAAAGTGTTACTTTATTGAGGCACGATATTTATTTAGTTAATGTTATTTTACGACTAATAAATAATAAATCTTATAATAGGTTGGGGAAAAAGTTTTTCGTATTTTTGTATGAAAAGTCAAGACATTTTTTTCAAAGTTTATTTACATTTATTTACAATATATATGTACCGTTTTGTTGAATAACTTTCTGCCATTTTGTGGGCAGAGACATTATCCCGTTACTGTAGAAACTTTGGGACTTCTGATCAAAAAAACGGGACAAATAGTTTTGGCAGTCCTCTTGAGGTCAACCTTACAGAACCTAAAGAATTCTGCAGAGACCGAAACAGGTGAAAATCTGAAGGCGCAAGGTCAGGGCTATATGGTGGATGCACTAGGACCTCCCAGTCGAACTCTCTTAATTTTTGCTGAGTGGCTAAAGATGTGTGTGGTCTAGCGTTATCGTGATGAAAGACCACACCCTTCCTGTTGATCAATTCCGGCCGTTTTCTCTCGACTGCTTCCTTTAATCTCATCAGTTGCTGGCAGTAAAGATCAGAATCGATGGTTTTGCCGGGCGGTAAAAGCTCATAATAAACAATGCCCTTCCAATCCCACCATACACACAGCATCACCTTATTTCGTGTTAGGCCAGGTTTGGCCACAGTCTGTGAAGCCTGGCCAACTTTCGACCACGACCTTTTTCGCACGTTCTTGTCGTACGTGATCCACTTTTCATCGCCAGTTATCAATCTCTTCAAAAACGGCTCGGTTTCATTACGTCTCAATAATGAATCGCAAATGAGTACACGGTTCATTAAGTTTCTTTGAGTGAGCTCGTGTGGCACCCAAATATCGAGCTTTTTTGTATAACCAGCTTTCTTCAAATGGGTCAAAACTGTTTTGTGGTCAATTCCCAGTTCTTCAGCTACATCGTAACTACTAATATGCCGATCTTGCTCCACTCTTTCAAAAATGGCGTCCATTTTATTCGTAACAGGGCGACCAGAGCGAGGTGCATCTTTAACATCAAAATTTCCGGACTGAAAACGTTTGAACCAAATTTGTGCTACTCTTACTGACACTGCATCAGGTCCATAAACATCACAAATTTTTTCACTGCTTGAGTTGCATTTTTGCCTTTTTTATAATAAAATTTTAAAATGTATCGAATTTCTTCATTAGATTCACTCATTTTTACGGAGAGAAAAACAAATGAAAAATAGCGGGAAACAACTTTTTTTTATTTTTTTTCTTTTCTTTATAATGGAACCTTTTTAATGTTACCAAAACCAGCCAGACACAAATAGTACAGTCAAAAAAATTTTATAATAAGTTTATACCTACGTTATGCGAAAAGACTTTTTCCCCGACCTAATATATTGCTGATTAAACAGTAAATTATACAATGTAAGCCCATTCTATCTTAATAAGGTAGCAAAGCTCCAGTGAAGAAAAGGTGAGAGCGGTGAAGTGGATGCTTGAAGAGGTCGGGTCTTCGAAACGTGCTTCAGAAAGCACAAAGTTGCTTAATAAGTGAATTATGGAACAACTTGAAATAACGATGAAGTGACTGAGATAAAAATATATCTAATAAGTAAGTAATTAACACACAATTTTTAAAACGTGGATAACAGTATAGGCTCGCAACCTATATTACGTGGGACCAACGATATAATAGGCGAATTGTGGGAGTTTAATATGCCTTTCCCTACCCCTTCGGGGAAACAGGCGTGATAGTATGTATGTATGTAAAAAAATAAAATACATATATTTTTCATAAACGTTGTTTAATATCCGCAGTGCTTACGAGCTCTGGTCAATTTGAAACTAGAAATTCTGTGTGAATGTCTAATAAGTATATTTATAATAGTATATTTTATTATAGTTTGACGACCGATAAGGCGTGGAGGTCAGTATACCTACACTTCACTCCAGAGGTCGGGGGTTCGATTCCCACTCAGGACAAATCTTTGTGTGCATGAACATGAATATTTGTTCTGGTCTGGGTGTTTTCCTATGTATATTAAGTATGTATTTACAAAAAAAAAATTAAGTATGTTTATCCGTTGTTTAGTATCCATAACACAAGTTCTTAATGATACTTTTCTTGGAATTAAATAATTGGTGTAATTGTCAGAAAATATTTATTTATTTTTAAATTACCAAATGACTATAAAAAGGAAACAATTGTAATATTTAAACAAAAATTATATTCTAAACTAATAGAAAAATGTTATTACGCTGTTAGTGAATATTTAAAGGATAAGATGTAATGTTTTTTTTTTTTTTTTTGTTGACCAATAGCTTTGTTCATTTTATTTTGTTAGTTTATAAGATCAATATTTGTACACCAGTAATGGTAGAATGCAAGATGCTAATATTTATGTAACACCTTAATGTACTGTATTTTGACAAATAAATTATCTTTATCTTTATCTTTATTTATAGTGGCTACGCTTTTGTAGCTAATTAAATGTTTCACTCTTTGGGTTATATTATTAGTGGTTGGCAAGTCATATATTCCGTAGATTTGACGGTAGATGGGGCAAGAAAGTACTGGGGTGGAAACCACGAATTGGCAATAGAAACGTCAGTCGACAAGCGGCCAGATGGACGGACGATTTGGTGAGGGCGGCAGGTAGAGACTGGATGAGGAAGGCATTCATAATCTCAGCCCATTAAAGTCCCACTACGCACGAGCCTCTCTCACACATCATTGGGTCATACTTCACCACGCTGACCCAGTGCGGATTGGCGGAGGCAGGTGTATGGCGTCCTGCTGTTAGAATTTTTCAAGCCGCCCATTAGGCCTCTAACATGGCTTAACGACGATCACATTTAGTGATAACCGAAGGTAGGCATTAGACCGATCGAACTGGCGCACTATGGAAGAGACCTACACTCAGCATTGGGTGACTAAGAGTTGAAGAAGAAGAAGATAAGAGGGTTCATACTTAAATTAGAAAATCCATTCAAAATTACTCTCAAAGAAAGTAAAGCTCCATTAGTGCTATTTTTTTTTCTTATCATTCAAGTAATTTCGAAGCCTGTTCAAGGCAAACTTATAAATATATTTATTTAAAAAATTAATATTAGGATGAAGTTTGATTTAATCAAATTAACTTTTTAATGCATTATTATTTCCATGATTAATTAATATTAATAATATGAGTCTTAACCTATTTAAGTTAAAACGATTATTGCAAGTGACGCTTATGAATTGAAATAAACCCTAAAACAACGATGGCAAAAACCGCGTTTTTTTGTTTGGTCGATAGAGAATATGGTAAAGAATGCCAATGGCTTAGTTCGCATTTATATCTCTATCTACCCTAGCATAATTGTGTAAATTAGAATAAAAAGTCAATCAGATCATTGTCTTGAACATCCCCTATTATACAAATTCAGCTCAGTTTCACATTACTTGACTGTGATGAAGGGTTTCCTTAGTGCTACTTTATTGGTTACGGCATCTGGGGACCCTTTCAATATCTTCAAATATTCACTGTGTGTGTTCCGTTTTGTTGTATTTGGTTGATAATTTAAAAGAGTCTTTTAAATTCTTCTTACAGAGCGGGGGCTCGGAACTGGTTCTTAGATTCACTTACACCTAATTTTATTTATTTGCATGTAAGTGAATCTAAGCTTCGTGATTTCAGTGTAGTAAAATTTAGTTTTCTTAAATTTATATTTCATTTTGACGTTTTCATATGCTATGTAATAGTTTATGCAATAATTACGGAATAAAGAACTTTTACTCTACTTTTACTTTTAATATCGATTGACTTAAGCTTAGGGCCCGGGGTCTGCACACTGATCTTAACCAGATTGAGCTGAACTTCAGTTACAACATGGAGCGACTGTCGTCTGACTCCGTAACCCAGAAGGTAACATATTTCTGTGGTTAAACCTGCAGTCAGAATATGAAAAAGCTCTGACTTCCTAACAACGACTGCCATAGATGTTCATGACAGTCGGTACCAACGGCTTAACGTGCTTTCCGAGTCACGGAGCATGCGATAATTACGCACAATACTTCAAAAAGTCAAACCCGAGGCCCTCTGGGGGTTATTACAAAACAAGATGTAAAGTTAAACCAGGTTACAGACTAGTGCTGTCATTTTTATTTGATAAAATTACAGAACTAGTCTTTAACCTGGTTTAACTTTAGACGTTGTTTAATAATAAGCTCCTCTGAATTTAAATTCAGTGGCTCTCGCCACTAGGTTATTGCCGTTATATTAACTATAAAATACACATACATTGTTAAAATAAAGGTTTTAAAACATATGAATACAACCAGAGCTTACCTAATTGTGACAAACCAGATTTTTGACAAAAAGAGATGAAATTGGGATAATTATTTGAATACGAGCAATTATTATTATATTATTCCGTGCTTCGGAAGGCACGTTAAGCCGTTGGCCCCGGTTATCACTAAATGTGGTAGTCGTTAAGCCATGTTAGAGGCCTAATGGGCGGCTTGAAAAATTCTAACAGCAGGACGCCACACACCTGCCTCCGCCAATCCGCACTGGGTCAGCGTGGTGGAGTATGACCCAATACCCTCACACCTTGATATGTGGGAGGAGGCTCGTGCTCAGTAGTGGGACCTTAATGGGCTGTGATGATGAGCAATTAATAGACAATATCATTTAGTTGATTTGGGTGTAAAAAGTTTGTACAAATGCGAATGAAGCCATCGATGTTATGATGGGATAGTCGTTAACAATATTAATATTATAAATAATAATCATGTTTATTGAAACATGAATTTAATTAATTGACACACTTATGGACCTTTGATTTTTATTAATTTTATTTCTATTATAGGTTCATTAAACATTTTTTTCATGACCTTTTCTTTCTTTTTATTATTTTATTAATTATTTTGTAATGATAATGCATATTTTATAACCAATAAATGAGAATTGTGTATTGAATCACACCTCTTATATAAGTTGAAACAAAGTTAAGTATTATAAAGAACTTGATGTGTCCCTGTCACTTAGATTCGCGTACACTAAATTTTTTATTTTTATACAAATAATTTCATAAATCGTGATTTCAGTGTAGTAATATTTAGTTTTTTGTTTATATATTTCGATTTGACGTTTTCAAGTGCTATGTAATAGATTATGAAATAAACAACACTAACAGATAAACTTACATAAATACTCTTTCGTTAAAAATTCTGTTTTACATAATATACATAGAATACACCCAGCCCAAAAACAAAAACATGTTCATGAGCGGGAATCGAACCCACGATCTCAAGAGCGGAGTGCAGTTATACTGACCTCCACGCCATATCTGTCTACATATAAAGATAAAAGTAAAAGAAAGGTATGGAGTTAAAGTGAAGTGTAGATAAGTGAGGATAAACGGGGCAGTGACAAGTGGCTCACCGGGCGCCTTCCGCGGCGGATGATCTCCCGACACAGGCTACCGCCGGTACTCTAATTCAATTATGAGCTGACGCTAGCACAAGATACATTTGCACAGTGTAATTACACCAGGATGCTAACTGCTTCTAATGTCAAGTTGGATTTTATTATAGAAATTGCAGCGCCCGCGGACCTGCATGGTCCCCGTGGAAATATAAAGATGAAAATCACCCTATGTGTTCATCAAATCTAAATTCATTTATTCGAATTTGGCTCAATAGAGCTCTTATGAATGTCATACTTATAAACTAACGCGCCCATTCACTGCGGGCGGGAGCTTGATCGTAAAAGAACGGGCAAGAAAATCGTCAAGGTTGGTTTTTTCTCCCGCCAGTTACAATTAAAATACATAATATTAAAACAATTGTGTTCTGCAGTCACAAGATTTAAAAGAAAATGTAAAATAGATCATATATACTCAAAACATTTCGCATTTGTAATTTTAATAGGATACCATGAATAAATATTCTTTGCTAAGTTCGTATTTAAAGATTTGTACTATCCTATGTCATGCCTGTGGGCGTTCTAGAAGGTGACTAAGAAAATGGTAAGCCATGCGGCCGAATAGCACCATCTTTCCCATTTCGTATAATTTTCAGAGAACTTCTATACCATTTAAAGAACAGTTACGTGTAACGTGTAACAAATAAACCTTACATAATACAGAAGAGAACTTTATGTGCCCAAGATGATGACTTTTACGACCTTAGTGCTTCCAATGCTACCTAAACTGGATAAAACAGTTTGGGGCCTATTACAATACAAGATCTAAAGTTAAATATATGTTATATTGCATTGTATAGCTTCACAGACAAATGAAGATTGTAATTCTAGTACCAAACTAAT
Source organism: Musotima nitidalis (assembly GCA_949126915.1). Classification (NCBI taxonomy): domain Eukaryota; kingdom Metazoa; phylum Arthropoda; class Insecta; order Lepidoptera; family Crambidae; genus Musotima; species Musotima nitidalis. The sequence continues at coordinate 8,509,056 of OX421439.1, read as the reverse complement.
GGACATATTTAAAAGAGCAAAGCCTATGAGTTTCTTGCCAGTTCTTCTTACAGAGCGGTGGCTCGGAACTGGCACTTAGATTTACTTACACTTAATTATTTTTTGTTTTTACATTGTTTTGTTGCATGTAAGTGAATCTAAGCTTCGTGATTTAGTGTAATATTATTTCGATTGTTTTTTTTTTCATTTGTAATCATGACGTTTTCAAGTACTATGTAGAATAGTTTATGAAATAAATATTTTTTTTACTTTTACTTTACTTTACTTTAAACCAGGTTTAAAACTAGTGCTGTATCTTTTTTTCATAAAATGAAGACAGTGACAGCACTGACAGCATTAACTTTAGATCTTGTTTAGTAATAAGACCCTTTATTTTTAAACAACATATCAACAAGAAAGCTATGAAAATGCGCTAAGAAAATAAATTTAGTTATATCGCATACTCCGCTGCTACAAAATAACATCACCATATCCTAGCATTATGACGACCGATATGGCGTGGTGGCGAGTATACCCGCATTCTACTCCTGAGGTCGTGGGTTCGATTCCCACACAGGGCAAATATTTGTGTCTATAAATATGAGAATTTGTTCTGGTCTGGGTGTTTTTCTATGTATATTAAGTATGTATTTACAAAAAAAAATAGTATTTATGTATGTTTATCCGTTATTTAGTATTCATAACACAAGTTCTTAATGATACTTATCTTGGAACTAAATAATTGGTGTAAGTGTAAAAAAAAAAAAAACCTGGTTGTTAAGTCTTTAAGCTTGAATTTCAGATACAACATGAAGCGTATGCCTTTTGATCTCCGCAACCTAGAAGGAAATATTATTATATGGTTAAAGCAGCTGTCGGGATATAACAAGGCACTGACTTCCCAATAACGACTGCCACTGTTGTTCATAACAGACGGGACCAACAACGGTTTAACGTGCTTTCCGCGGCACGGAGCAAGCGATAATTACGCACATTACTTCGAAAAATCAGAGGAGCTTCACCAAGGTTTTAACTCGAGACCAGCCGCAATCCAGCTTTAAAATAACAACTTAACCATAATATTTTTTGATCCGTTAACACGTTAATTAACTAATAATAGGTAATATTCCTCCGTGGCTCATTTTCTCGATACTGAGCGTCGCGTCGTGACCTCTAGGTGTTGCCTGTTCTTCGCCACATGTAGAACCTCGTGCGGTATAGACCAGTGCAAAAAATGGTACAACGAATTAGTATAATGTAGCATTCTAACTATCAAAATCCGTCTAGTAGTTTTTGAGTTTATTCATAATGACAAAAATGAAAATGTTTCCTCTTAATTAGTGCAGTTATCATCATCATCATCATGTCCGCCTTATAAAGTCCACTGCTGAAGTAAAGTAAAGTAAAGTAAAAAGTTCTTTATTCCATAAACTATTACATAGCATATGAAAACGTGAAAACAAAATATAAATTTAAGAAAACTAAATTTTACTACACTGAAATCACGAAGCTTAGATTCACTTACATGCAAATAAATAAAAATTAGGTGTAAGTGAATCTGAGTGCCAGTTCCGAGCCCCCGCTCTGTGAGGAGAACTGACAAGAAACTCACACTCTTTTAAATTATTTTTATTACAAAACACACACAGTGTAAACTTGATGATACTGAAAGGGTCCCGAAGCCGCAACCAATAAAGAAGCACTAAGGGAACCTTCCATCACAGTCAAGTAAGAACATTGGCCTCCCCAATAGATTACATTATATTGGGAGTATTTGTCCATAATCACCACACTGGGCAGGCGGGTTGGTGATCGCAGTTCACGCCAGTACGCAGAATGACGCTGCTGCCCATCATCCCGTCGACTCCTACGACTACCCGAAAAATGAGGGGGTGGCACTATTCTAGGCCGATACCACCCGGCGCAGTAGGGTAGTATTTAGTTAGCTCAGTACAGTAATATATAAACCCGGGAACTGGTGCCTCGCCCCTTTTCAACAGCGGTGGGCGTCGTCTGAAGTTTTTTAGTGGGTAGGACTGCGGTGGTCGCGTCGGCCGCAGTGAGCCCCACACCCCCTCCCGGTCTCCCCCTTTTGGCCGGGAGACAGTGCGTAAGCAGCATTTTTTTACAGACGATAATAAAAAATAAAAAAAAGTACAGTAATATATTGTTCTAATCTATTTACTGATGCCTTATCTACACTGTGTATACCTTCTTAAGCCCACTTCATTTGAATCATGCGCAATAGATCTTAGGCAAACTACTTACACTTACTTTTTAACATTATTCATAATCGAATTACTTAATTAACTAGAAACGTCAGCGTGGCCTATATCGCGTCTTCCATGTTCTTTATTGCATTTACATGTGACAATCGCTCGTAGCTTGGCGGTACTATGTGGTGGAAACGATCAACAAACTTAAGATAAGTTACAGAGAAGTCAGACCACTGTTAGATAGTTGTTGAATAAGGAGCGATAAAAGAGTGTTTTCTAAAGCACGGAAGATGATAGTTCCGGTTTTATCTACTCATGGTTGTCGTTAGGTCATGGTAGATGTCCTATGACAATACTAATACATACATAAATACATCCACGCCTGCTTCCCCGAAAGGATAGGCAGAGGAATTAATACGCCAGTTTTATTGTTGGTCTTACGTAAAAGGCGAGCCTATTGCCGTTTACCTGGAACTTTTATGTTTGTCAGAGCCTCGTCTGTTGATCGGCAGGTGCACCACTTGCAGGTGAAGTTGGCTTGGGCTTCTCAGGTCTTGGTTGGATCCCTATACACCTATTATTTATTAATGTTTACATTATACACATACATTACTCAATAATACAATAATTACGATGCATAAGGCAAAGATAACAGTGCCCGGTAAGCGGCAATAGGCTCGCCACCTATTACGTGGGACCAACTATATAATTGGCGAAGTGTGGGCGTATAATATGCCTCTGCCCTACCCCTTCGGGGAAACAGGCGTGAATCTATTTAATTCAAGCGTTTAGTTCGCCTTCTGTATAAAACGCTCTTTTAAACAGAAGTTGTCATGTGAGGCCGTGCTTATATCTGTCACCGTAAGATTGTAAATAACGTTAAATTATAATCTATCCCGCGATATTGTAATCTGTCGAAAAATTGTGATCCGAAACAAACTGCTCACAATTTAACGCATTATTTTTCGATAGATTATAATCTATCGAAGACAAACCGTTAAATCACAATCTGTCGCGCGTTAAAATGTCAACTGTTTAAAGCCTGTCCATGATTGGCTGGTCTTGCCATCAACTGCACTTCTTTAGGTTATCACAGGTCCGTCAACACTCCCTACAACTTATTATAATACAATGCGTTATTGTTATTAACACGAAATCTGTTTTAAATCACCAATAAACTGTTTGTTTACATTTCACAACGAATGAATTTGACTAATAACAACCGAAGATGGCGACGAACGGGCGGCTGAGCGGGGAACATGAAGTTCAACCAATCAGAGCGCGAGGTGCGTTCTTTCGCATGCCATTTTACAATCTGACGGTTGGTCTTCGATAGATTATAATCTATCGAAAAATAATGCGTTAAATTTTGAGCAGTTTGTTACGGATCACAATTTTTCGACAGATTACAATATCGCGGGATAGATTATAATTTAACGTTATTTACAATTTTACGGTGACATATCCATTTCAAACTCGTTTCTGGAGCATGCTTTGCATCCAGCATATACTGAAGCAGTATACTGACACAATGACTATTCACATTTAAACAAAATATTCAAATGTTCAGTAAAGTTTCTTCAGTAAAGTTTCTTCAAACAAAAAAAAAAATGAGCAGACCCTGGGCCCTTTTTTTTTTTTTTTGTTTTACGTCGGTAACAAAATGCATTTACGCACTGCCTTCCGGCCAAAGGGGGACCGAAAGGGGGTGTGGGACTCACCACCGACAAACACGACCGCCGGCAGCAATACCCACTAAAAATCTTCCGACGACGCCCGCCGCTTGTTGAGAAAGAGGCGGGGGCCAGTACCTGGGTTGCAGCTTCTGACACCCCGCCTGCGGCCAACGTCCCCCGGACCAAAACCGGGAGGACCTCCTCAGAGAGGCGCAGTGGACGCGCCCCTCCTACCTCCCCCTGCGACCATAGCGTGTGTGGCCGACTTCCCGGAGGGTCCATGGTTAGACAGCAGGGGCCCCCTGCCCCCGCTGCCTAGACCCTCCTGGCGCTGCTGAGCGGGCCCTCCTGGCCTACCCGCAGCGCCCTCCATAGGTCCCTCTTAGTTTCCCCCCCGGTAGTCAGTACTAAGGGCACCCAGAGTCGTCGGTCTCTGGGTGTTACCTTTTCCCTAGCGCCTCCTGCGCCCTACCGGGAGGTACTCAGCCCCCCCACCACGACAAGGTGGAGACCAGTCGGGGGGGAGACCCTGGGCCCTGGGCTTGAGGCTAGAGCAACCGGGAAAATGCTAGGATATGATGTTGATATGTTGACAGTTACGTCTTCGTGTGTATCTGTCTATTTATGTAATGTTTATTGCATTCACGCAGAGGACAAGTTTTATCCTTTAATTCAATAAAGAAAGGTAGGGTGACTGTATTTTTATAATATTATCTCTAATTTTGTATTATCAAATTTGTATACATAACATTTAGACTGTTGTTATTTCAATAGGTCTCGTCAAAACTATTATTCTATTTGTCTAATTGACTTAAATGAATACTCAATAATTTTTGCCAACTAAGAAATAGGTTAAAAGATGATCAACAGCTAAACGTATTAGGACAAAGAAAGCGCTTTATTAAATATTTCACAAACAGTACCTAACTCTATCCGAGCTCAAATTCCTGCCAGTATAGAACGCGCGCATGCGTCATTGGAACCCAAATTTAAAAGCATTTTTCGTTTCCTTGTTTAGGATTGACTATCGTTACCTATGCTTAATTTCGGTGTTAGTTTGCAGTCACCTAGTATCTTGATGTTACGAGCGCTTTCTAGAGCAAGTCATACATACAATCACATTATAAAGAGTACTAATTTGATAGTTAAATTAGTGTGTATTGAATGGAATTCGCAACTTAAGGACCCATTAGAAAAATATTTTGCTAATAGAAAGCTACATTATTTGTGAGTGAATACTAGGCTATATTATTAAGAAATTATAATAAGGATCCCTACGAAACTTCAATAATGTAACCCAAGGTGTCCCCAAGTCAACCACGAACGTATTCTGCAAGTGTTATGTTTTCTTGTGTCTACTGTAATATATAAATAAATACATGCATACGACCACGTCTGTTTCCCCGATGGGGTAGGCAGAGGCATAATTATACTGTTGTTTGTTCCCACGTAATAGGTGGGGAGCCTATTGCTGCTTACCTGTTTTTTTTTGTTTGCCAGAATTTCGTCTGTTCCTTAGTAGGCCTTAGTAGGATCCTTATATATAATTAATTTGATCTTTCGTGGTCACCCTACACTGAGTGCGATCGTTCTTAGAGCTGGAGGCAAAAGTGCAAGGTGACGCTTCAGTTGCAGTCAAACTGCTGGTGGTAACTCGTTAACTTGTAATGGTTAACTTGCAGAGTGCGAAAACTAATATGTATAACAGTTAATTTGTGACAAGTGTGTAAGACTAAGTAATTACTTGTTTAGTGTTTTAATATTTGGTTTTTACCTACTAATAGTATTATCATTCAGTTTATTAGACAATATTAATTTTTTGGTGCCTTTGAAGTTATTGAGCTGTAAGATAAGTATCATTAAGAACTTGTGTTATGGATACAAAATAACGAATAAACATAACATAAATACTTTTTTTTATTTTTTTTTAAACACTTAATATAAAGAGTGTGTCAGTAAGATTGCACTTTTTCATTTAAAAAAAAACAATTATTATATGCAAAGATGTAATGTTTTTCCCGGGTTTATGCGAATAAACCCGAAACAATTCGATTCGAATGAGCTCAAATCGGAAATCCAACGCGTCATCGGTGAGATACAGCCACATCTCTGAGCAAAAGTCATTGAAAATTTCATGAAAAGAGTAATGGCCTGCCTTCGGAGCCGTGGGGGTCATTTGACGGATGTTTTATTCTATACTTCATCGGAACATGTCGTCTTTACAATACAATAAAAATATCACAACTCTGCCATAATTTTTTAAAATGTGACAGACACGTCTTTACTTTCTGTGTGTGTTGTTGCATATTTAGTATTTTGTTTTTTTTGTAACTACGTACATACATACATACATTCACGCCTGTTTCCCAGAAGGGATAGGCCGAGGCATATTATACGCCCACAGTTCGCCAAGTATATAGTTGGTCCCACGTAATAGATGGCAAGCCTATTGCCGCTTACCGGGCACTGTTATATTCGCCAGAGCCTCTTCCGTTGTTCGGCAGGTGCACCACTTGCAGGTGAGGTTGGCTTGGGCTCCTTAGGTCTTGGTAGAATCCCTATACACGTTTTTTTGTAACTGGCAGAAAAAAAAACAACAAACACGAGTTTCTTGCCCGATTCTTCTACAATCAAACTTCCACCAGCAGTTAATGGGCGGGTTAGTTTTTAAATTGAAGTTAATAAGAGCTATATGGGATTTGATTGTGGTGGATGAGAGGCCTGAACGCGTAACAGTTATACATACCGATAAGCCGTGAAGGTATACCTGCTCTCCGCTTCTGAGGCCGTAGGTTCGATTCCCACACAGAACAAAAATTTATGTGCACGAATATAAAATAATGATAATATAATTTAATAATATATTTGTTCTGGTCTGGGTGTTTTCTATGTATACAAAGTATGTGTTTACAATAAAAAAGTATGTAAGTATTTATATTCGTTATTTAGTATCCATAACACAAGTTCTTATTGATACTTAATTGGTGTGGTTGTAAAAAAAACTTCCATCCCTATGTATTGTGTATATTTTTAACTAAAATTTTGACATAAATGTTTAGTCTAGCCCTAACCGCTACGCTACATTTTAAGCTTATATGTAAAAATTCCAGTACACTCCTGTCTCTATAATGTTTAATGAATAATGTCAAAGTGAAAGTGAAGTGTTCAAAATAATGTTCATCTCTGCCGTGCTGCTGACGAGACACGGTTCCAGACATGAAAGGGTAAGTCGTAGTTGTAACAACTTATCTATAAATATTTTAGGCACAGGTCTACCAGCAGTTGTTTAAAATTAAACAAAAAAAAGCTTTTTATTATATTTATGTTTTATTTTCATATTTTTTAATATGGCAACTAGGTCCTATAGATAGATATTACATGAAGTCAATTAAAATTTATTTTAACTTTATTAAAAGGTCTGATTTTGTCATTATTTGTGTGTATATATTTGTGTATTGCATATATTGTACTTTAGTGAATGAGCTACATATTGTTATGTAGCTGTTTAAAGCATAAGAAAGTGATAATATTCTTTAAAAAAAAATGTTTGTCTATGTTTGTAGAGGCTAATTTTTAAAAAAATTGTACTGCTTTTGGCGGGGTTTTACTGGCAGATAGCTGTTGTGGAAAGGCTCCAATCAAGCTACTTTTAAATCCAAAAACTACCTGTAAGTCGCGAACAAAGATACGGGTGGCCAGTAGCACCTACATAGTACAGAATAAAGTCGTCTCGTTTCTGTCTATCCCTCTATTCTGTATTATTCATTCCCTACGGATATTGATGAACGTTTCATCAATAGATAGAGTGTTTGTAATTCAGGACAATTCACACGTAACGTTTATGTATATATGTTTAAAATATCTTTATATACAAAATTAAATAAAATATACTTTATTGTCTTTAAGATCAACATGATCATTTAGATTCGTCAAACATTGACACACAAAATGGAAATTCGATATATTTTTTTTAACAACAATGAAAGCGATATTTCTATTATAGACAGATGTTAGATATCGTGATACGTTGTAACGCTGTAATACATAATAAAAGAAATGTTAATCTCAGGGGTAGGAACCTGGTGTCCTGAAATACAAGCCTAGAGCCTAGCTTAGGCACCAGTCTGTTACAGTATAAACCTGTCCAAATTTTGTACACAAATTAAACTGTTTGTTCCTAACTGTATATTGTAGTGAGGAAATAAACATTTATTATTATTGTTTTATCGGAAGCGCTCGTAGCTCTGCGTAGTTCGGTAATCGGAAACGATCACCATTGTACAGCAGAGTTTACAGAGGTCAGTCATTGGATGGGTGACCGTTTGTGTGGCATTTGATATCGAGCGCTTCCGTGCTTCGGAACGCACGTTAAGCCGTTGGTCCCGGTTATCACTAAATGTGGTAGTCGTTAAGCCATGTTAAAGGCCTAATGGGCGGCTTGAAAAATTCTAACAGCTGGACGCCATACACCTGCCTCCGCCAATCCGCACTGGGTCAGCGTGGTGGAGTATGACCCAATACCCTCGCACCTTGGTATGTGTGAGGAGGCTCGTGCTCAATAGTGGGACGTTAATGGGCTGTGTTGATGATGATGATTATTGTTTTGTGTCAATTTGTTAAAATGAGATGATAATTGTTCAAGATGTCGGAAGGAACTTAGAACTCAGGATCGGCTGAAAGTTTTGCATTGAGGTCGTCGCTATATAAGGTAGAGTGTACTCTATTCAACCATAAATCAATAGCGGAACTGGCACCGAATGAATCAATCAAATTTAATGGCATTTTGTAGCTATTCCACAACCGAATGATTTTCGTAAACCACTATTTGATTTTGGTCAACCATAATTTGAATCTTACATCTAAGTTTTCTAAAAAATTCACCCGAGCTTAGACAAGCTATTAAACCGATTAAAATATAAGTTGATATTAAATTCAAAGCCTTTTGTAATCATATGCATTTATTGCACATGATTATTATTATTATTATAATTATATATTCCCAGTCCTTTTGAACTAAATGTTTTTTTTGACGCAATTAAATTCATATTAAAGCCTGATGGGTTTGGCAAATGATTTCTTAGTAAAGGGTATATTGTATATAATATATTTTTTATTTAAGGTGGTAATCAAATAATATAGTTTATTCACGATTTGACGACCGATAGACTCCGCTCCTGAGGTCGTGGGTTCGATCCTACACAGGACAAATCTTTGTGTGCACAAAACATAAATATTTGTTCTAATCTGGGTTTTTGCCTATATATATTAAGTATATATTTACAAAAAATATTTATATATGTTTATCCGTTATTTACTATCCATAACACAAGTTCATAATGATCTTGGAACTAAATAATTGGTGTAATTGTTAGTAATAATTTATTTATTCAATCGTTTTGGAGTCGATGCAAATTACACACAAATTAAAGATTAACAAAATTTAGCTGTACGTACATTATTTCACATATCGTCAGACAAATTCAAACTGCTTATGTATTTTTGAGAAAACTTTATTTTCTTTAAATAATGCAAGAGAGTTTATTTTCTTTAAATAATGCAAGTTACATAAAAACATGTCCCACGAAACCGTTTACACACAAAACTGGTTTGTCTGTGGGTCACAGTCTCTTTTATACTAATTACAACTTATTTTATATTAATATTTATTAATATAAAATAAATTTATTTAAATTACAATTTTACACATACACTAATATAGTGTTTTTTAAAATTTGCTTTGTACTTGTGTTTGTTTGTTTCCAGTCTTATTGCTTCAGGTATACTATTCAAAAAGTATGGAAACCGTCATACTTAAGGCACTAATTAAATGTAGGTGTTATTCCAACTCGTTCATAACTAATTAAATAGAGATAATTCAATCGATAGTCCTCGAATCTTTTTACAAGATGGCATTAAAAGTAAAATTGTTTTTATTGGGGTTACGCCGTTTAAAGTTAGACTGACGATATGTTATTATTAATCTTTTAAAAGCTCATTTTATGTGTATTTACGCAATTTTCGTATACTGTTATTTCAAAAACAATGTGTCAGTAAAATTAATGTTTTTGAATGAAAGTTTGCTTGCATAAAGCTCTTTTGAAAACTAGTCAGAATTTGTTGTGCCGCCAGTACAGAAATTACTAATTATTTTTGAACTGGCGGTTAATAATATACAGCTAAGATTTCATAAGTGTACAAAAAATTGTATTCTATAGTCACTACATTTAAAACACTAGAAAACGGGCGGTCGCTCAGTTTTTTAATTCACATTTGTTCATTTAGCTGTTAATCTAGCATTTAAAATTATTAAATACTAGCGGTCGCCCGCAGCTCCGCCCGCGTGGATGTCGGTTACCGCTGCAAAATGCCTACCCAGGAAAGACGGTCAGCAAAATGATTCCCAGGTGAATTCACAGACACCGACACTTACATCGTCGAGGGAGTCATTATCCGCAGGCTGCATAGATTGTCTTTATGTAGATGTTAAAGTTGTTAATGATGAAAATATTTAAATGTAATTAATACTAAGTTTTCACTCCTACCGGCAGTCCCGGAGTGCAACCCGTTGTTTTGGGATAGATAACTAAAGCGATTATTGTAGAGCTTCTCTATAAACAACATTAGACGTTAAATTATTTTCAGGTAACAAAATAAACTGTCGGTCGGGAGCCCCGACCCGTGATAGGGCGCCGTGCAGCAGAAGCCGTAATAATTTAATTTCGCTATAACTTCAAAACCAAACGTCAAATTTTGAAGACCAAAAATTATCTACATAAAATGCACTTAGTGATGAAATAATTTATTTTAGTAAGGATTAATAGCATAAGTAAAATAAATGCGTTTAAATGTTGTTCAAAAAAAATTCAAGATTTTGAAATAAAAAAAGGGATGTTGTGCCTTACTCGACATAGATAGGTATAATGTACCGCGGACTTTTTAGTAGATATTTATAAGATCTACAATTAATTCGTATGTTTACTGGTTCTATCTTTTATAGTTTAGGCAGCGTACGCAAAATAAGTAACTGTTCTAGTTGATTTTTTACACTTTGTGTCCGAAAAACCCAAATATCTTACGGAACCCTATTTTTTTACAAATTAAAATTTAGCCTATGGTACTCAGTGATAATGTAGCTTTCTAATGAAAAAAGAATTATTAAAATCGGTCTAGTACTTTTTGAGTTTATTCGTTACATACAAAAATACAAATCTTTCCCCTTTATAATATTAGTGTAGATGTTAAAGATTATTAATAACTATTAAATATGAAAAGTTATTAGTAATTATAAAAAATATTATTATTAATTTATTATGTAGGTACGTCAAGCGGAAGAAGTCGCGGTCGTCCGCTAGTTAGGTACTTTCTAACTAAACCGAATGATTTTGAAGACATAATCTTTTATATTTGAATTTTACTTTTAACTTTTTCTTTTTAATCGTAAAAGTATCTAATCTAATGTTACATGATTGAATAAAGAAGTTTATCTGTAGTAATACACCGTAACAACATATTCCCAGTAATTTCTGTGGCTACAGAACCCTTCCAACTGATATTATGTAAATTCTCATAGCAGCGGCATATGAAGAACCATGCTAGTAAAATTAAAGAACTATTACCCTTAACTTAAATAACTATTAACATAAACCTCTTCTCATACTTGCAGAAAAATACTATCAATACGTTATTTATCTGTAAGTAAACTACTTTCTTAATAACAGCAACCAGCTCATACGAGTTGAGATCTAGTGATTTAAATCATAGTTAGTCAGCGGGCGGACAATTCCGGACAATCAAGTTCGATTGTTAAATCGCTGCAGCCATACTATAGGTGCCCTCGAACTCGCCTGTGTTATAACCGCGCCCCGAAACGTGGAAATGCATCTTGAAAACGTACAATACAATGCCTACTCGACTTGCACTCAATGCCTCAAAAGTGTAATAAACTCTTCAATGAACAGCGCGCGATCGAAGCGGGAAAACAACAGCGGATAATCCGGCGGCGCGTGTCGCAGGGAGCGGGGCGAGGAGCGAAGAGGACAGCGATATACGGCCGTAGAGCGAGAGCGGGAGCGAGCTAGGTAGCGGGGCGGCCAGTCGCCATTGCAAACGAAACCAGTCGAGCTCCGCGCGTCACGTCACTTGGACCGCTTGTCGCGTCGCTAACGCTCCCGCTTGCAATGAAAACCAAATCGCCAAAGAAGAGAGGAATGCGTTCTAAGAATATGGATAAGTTGATCGCAGCCGTTCAGGCTAGGGAGTGCTTGTGGGATAAAAGTTATAGGGGGCATAGGAATAGGTTTAAATTGGAGAGGTACTGGAATGAAGTGGCGGCAGAGGTGGGCACTACGAGTAAGTGGCGTTTTGTTATTACTTGTGTTTCGCTAGCGGCCATGTTGGTTAGCATTGAGCGATGGGTGTAGCGGGCTAGCGTCGCACGACTCCCTTTCAATAAGGTTGTTTACTTTGTCTCTAGTTTGTGTACGTACAGTCGGGTCGCAAAATGAGTCTGCAATATGAAACAATGTCGCTTTTATTTAGAGTTTAATACGTTTTATGTTTGTCCATATATATTTACTTTTTAAACAATGATATCAAATAATATAGTTAGAGTTTTTGTAATTAGCGACCTGTAATATTACAAAAAAATGTCAAATACAATAAATTACTTATACTATATAGAATTGCTAGAGATTTACTTACAGGCCTAATATGTATTCATAACTTCTTTTTAAAATTCCATTTTTAATATTCAGCAGGGTACATGTTTTCGAACAAAATTTGTATCATTAAAAAATTTATTTGCAACATGAACTATTAAAAATAACTAGCAAAAATAACTATTTACCAAAAATCTAGTATATATCGGTACAAGAATACATTTATTATGGTAAATAACTACTTTGCTAGTTATTCTTTAAGCTAAATTGGGTTGACTGTACGGGATTTCGAGATTGATTAATGTCTGTCCAGTCATTAATTATTGGAATAACTTGGGAACAATGTATATAGGACTAGCTTTTACTCGCGGTTTTGTCCGCGTGATTCATGTGCTTTATATTACTATATAATATTTAATAAAATATATTTAGTTCAAACCCTGGTACATTCACGTCTGTTTTCCCGAAGGGGTAGGCAGAGGCACATTATATGATACGCCTACACTTCGCCTATTATATAGTTGGTCCCACGTAATAGGTGGCGAGCCTATTCCCGCTTACCGGGCACTGTTATATTCGCCAGAGCCCTGTCCGTTTAGCGGCAGGTGCACTACTTGCAGGTGAGGTTGGCTTAGGCTCCTTAGGTCTTCCCCCCCAAACAGGTCTCCACCTTGGCGTGGTGGGGGGGCTGAGTACCTCCCGGCGAGTTTCTCAACAAGCGGCGGGCGTCGTCGGAATATTTTTAGTGGGTATTACCGCTGGCAGTCGTGTCTGTCGGTGATGAGTCCCACACCCCCTTTCGGTCCCTTTGGCCGGAAGGCAGTGCGTATGCATTTTGTTACCGACGTAAAACAAAAAACAAAAAGGCTCCTTAGGTCTTGGTAGGATCCCTATACACTAATACATACATACATGTATGTCAAACCCTAGTGCGCCTATAATTATTTGATGTTATGTGCGTAATTATCTTGCTCCGTGCCTCGGAAAGTACGTTAAGCCGTTGGTCCCGGCTGTCATGAAAATCTATGGCAGTCGTTATTAGGAAGTCAGTACCTTCTAAACCAGGGTTTCCCAACCTTATTTTCGTCGAGCCTCCCGGGATTAAAAATAATATTTTCATGCCCCTCCCCCCCCCTATAAATTTTGCAGTCTAATAAAACTCGCATTATTTCAAATACATTTATTTGTTTTGTAACTTCTAGAAAATTAAAACCGATGTTTTTTAATCAACGTAATTTATCACATAAATACTTAATATGTTGTTTGAATTTCACGGTCAGCGCCATGTTATTGGTAGCATACAAAGCGCCATATAGATCGACAAACATATCTATTGACAAGAGCGTTATGCCGTTTTCCGATATATATGGCGTCAAATATTTGGTAGCCAACTGTACAAGCTTAGCTAAGTTTGGGTCTAGATAGCGCTGTGTGATATGTGCAAGAATTACATAGCAGGAGTACCTTTTTTTACAGTAATTTAGTTTGTAAAACAAATATTATAATACTTAACAACCACGTCCCAAATTCTAGGTCTGAACTGCAGAAAGAGATGGAAGAACTTAAAAGACCAATGCAGGAAAGAGATAAAGAAGAACCCAACCGACTCGGAATGGCCGCACTTCCCGAAGCTGGCCTTCATCCACAATCAGTTTCTTACCGAAGATGACGATGACAACGAGGACACGACTGACGAAGTTTTCCAAGGATTAGACGATTCTATAAAGACTCCAAAACTAGGCTACACTATGAGAAAAAAGCTTCTAATGAACAAACGAAGGACCATAGACGTCGACATGAATAAGCTGATAGATCTTGTTAGAGTGAGGGAGATTATATGGAATAGGCAGTTGAAAGGGCACCATAACTGGTATAAGCTGGACGAGAGCTGGAAGGAAATAGCATTGGACTTGGGTGTTACACGTAAGTAATTCATATTTATCAATCAATCAAATTATTTTATTGTCAAACACAGGTTGTTATGATGGGTACATTAAACATTTTACTTCTACCGTGTTCTACTTCATGGGTGTACGATATTGTATGAACTTAAAACTAAGAAAACATTGAAAAATTTAAATAATCAAATCTATCATAAACATAATTATTAATTTTACAAAAAAAAAAAGAAAATGTATTTATTTAGTTTTCTTAGCAATGATTACATAGTATTCTACGTCTACCAAACTGTACAACAGTTTGTTGGCAGATGTAACTCCCTTAATAAAAATGTTACATAACCTAAGATGATTTACTTTTTCAAATTCTACAACTTATCGATCTAATTAAATAAAAAATAAAAAAAAGTTAAGATATTACTCACTAGATAGGTTTATACAAAATAAATGCAATAAGTACTTTTTAAGCTTACTTTTAAATATCTTTTTAGTAATACTTTTGCTTTCCAAATCACATGGTAAACCATTATAAACTGTAGGAACTATAAAATTACTACACCTACGTCCGTAGTAATTATTACAAACTGGTACTTCAAGATACTTCGTACTTACAATTCTTTGGAGACGGACGTATGGTTTATTGATCTTAAATTCAACAAAATTCTAATTCTATTCTACTGGTATATTACAAATCGAAACCTTGCTTAGTAGTAATGTGATAATTATGAATTTGTTTGTCATTTTAAAAGTCTGTGACACCATAAAAAGAAAGTCGCGTAGTTTGTTTTTAATCAGACTAACACTTTTAACATTTATAATTGAATAGTGTTACGCCCTCGCTTCGCCTCGGTAGTTATTTTACATCTTACATACATACAATCACGCCTGTTTCCCCGTAGGGGTAGGCAGAGGCATTTTACAAACCCATATTTCACCATTTCTATATTATAAGTGTATTTTATGCATATTTAACAAATAGTTTTAGTGTTTATTCTTTGTAAAGATTATTTGCTCTACCTACTGCTTTCCTGTTCTCTCCTTTGCGTCGGGTTGCCTGGGAGAGATCGCTATTAGCGATAAGACCGCCTAGATTGTCTTTCGTTATTCATTTATTTATTAAGTTGATTGGTCAATTAAGAGTATCTCTATCTATTTGTACAAAAATGGCGATAAATATTATTTTACGTCGTATAATTTTTTACGTTGTTACCAATTCCCAGCACCATCTAGTAAATTCTAGTAGGTACATTTTTTGTAAAATATTTAAATATTAGATTTATAGAGATTTCTCCATTTTATTTGCTATGCATCTATACATTAATTATTTAATAATTGCAGGCGATGAAGCCAGGCTTAAATGGAAATATCTACGAGACCAAGCGCGCAAGGAAGTGAGGAAAGACGACTCTGAATGGGAGTACTTGCCCAAACTGCAATTCCTTACCAACCAATTTAACGACTTCGAGTCCAACGACGTCAGCCAAGAGGACCATTACCAGGACTACGAACCAGCAGGAGATGAAGGCAGCAGCTACTACCTGGACCCTACTCCTCAAACTGAAGTCAACGTGAGCGTCAGCGTCAAAGACGATGATTTTGACGAATTTGACACAAAACCTATAATAATGGAAACTGATTTTTACGATGATGATGACGAGACGCCGAAACCTGAAGCGAGCACCGAAGCTTGTGATGGAAATAAGGACGAAGATATAGGGTTCTTCAGCAGTCTCCTGCCCCATGTGAAGAAACTAGGACCGGCAAAGAAGCTAATGCTTCGGATGAAGATTCAGGAGTTGGTGTATAACACAGTTTATAGTCAAACTTAAAAGAAAACCTCTTTATTCAAATGAGAAGCAATCTCATCGGTAGAAGGTAACTAAATCCAGATAGTTTTTGTTCTGGCCACAGTTCTAACATAATCCAATCAGAAGAAGCTAGGTAAGGCGACCTCAGAAAAGGAGATATAAAAATCAGAATAAAATAGTATCTGTAACGACTGCCATATTTTATTGGAGCAAAATCTATGCTTTATAAGGCAACTTTCTACCATAAGTACCATAAGGTACTACAAATTCAGAACTATAATTCTGTGAACGTTTTTTACTGAAAATACTTATACTCTTCACTTGTAATTGCAGTATAAATTTTCCAGACAAAACAGTGAATATCAGTAAAGTTACTAATGTGAAATTTATTTTTGTTTATACTTTACAAATTATTTTAGGAGTAGGTTTAGTTTAATACTGATTTCTTACAAACATAATGTCACGTCTCTTTTCCGTAGGGGCGTATCAGGGCACACGCTCTTAGCTTCATTTACACTAATTTATCTTTTCATACACGCCCGTCGGCTAAGGGTACTTTTGACCTGCCCTTTCTCAAAAATCTTTTGGATTTGGTCATAAAATGACGATTATTAACAGGAGCATCATTGTGTACGTTAATCAGTTTGAATAGGAACGCAACCTATATCAGTAATTTATATCTTATGATTTAAGAAATTATTTCATATTTTGAACGCATCGTTTAGCTGTGACTAAAGTATTAACTTATAACTTATTTAGCTTAATTTATAACAACTTTGTATTCTATTTTATCAATGTTACAGATTAGTTTTCCTGACCTGACAAACGAGTACATTAAAACTAAGGAAATTAGTAGAATTAGGGTCCTGTAATTTATTTATGCACAAATGTATTTGAACATTCAGTATTATTTTACACAAAAAAGTATTTTTGTTTTAAGTTTTATCAATAAGGAAGTAATTTGTTTACCGAAAAAAGATTTGAAATTAATAACTGATTGAGATTATAACTGGCAAAATATTTTATTTAATTAATTTAGTTGTAATATAATTTGTAAATAGCAACTTTAATAAATATAATAATTTTACGTTGTAGATATTAGTGTATGTTACATGAGACTAGCATGTACTTCGTTTGATTACAATGTTATTATATTTAATTTTTAAAAAATACATAAATTAGTCTTTAGTAATCATTTGACAGTTAAAAAACTTTAAAGTTTAATAAATTGAAATAGATGTAAAACCAGCGACCGAAGTAAATTTAAAAACAAATGTAAATTTTACAGTAATTAAAAGTAGAGAAGCAAATAAATATATAATTTTTTTAAAAAAGTTTTGATATAAGACTTTTATACTTTTACAGTAAGTAAGTATTATTACAAATTTTAACTTTCAACGTTCAACTGTATAACTTGTTAAGTATCTAAATATTTACTTGTCTGAACTCGTTCGTACAAATGTAAAGTTCTTGAGCGTTTATGACAAAGAAGTGTATTAATTTCGTCTCAATGTAAAGAAAATGGAATAGGTATATAACAAATGTATGTATATTTAGATTTTAATTTATTTTTGTAACACTTGATATCATAACTTATTTTGAAACCATTCCAATGTTAAATCTTGTTCTTACTATGCATGAATTCAGATATTCTTTCAAATTGTGCTTTTATAATAAGGCAGATATAAAATGCTAAATTTTATTCCGACCGTTTGATAAACCAGGCAGATTAGGGCATGCCTGGGCGTTTGATAAAATGTTAAATTCAATTTTTCAAGTTAGGCATAATAAAGCTTTTATGAACGTCAAATTAGAAACTAATGCGCCCACTAATTGCGGGCATGAGCTTAGGTTGTCACTTTTTATATACCTATCAATTCTTAAAACATCTAGGTCTAGTATTATTCTTTCTTAACCCTTAATAAATAAAACTATGTGTAATTTAATGTTTTAAGGGTTAACAAAAAAACTTGATACCTAAAATACTAATAGATTAGCTGTGACTTTATTAGGCATATCATGATCTGGCAAATTCAACGATCGGCCTATGACATCTTTAATTATTTATAATTATGCTGTATACACCTACACATGCCACTGAACTTCTCCTAAATGGCTGGATTTGATTTTTATTTTTGTATGCGTTTAGGTTCTTGTTATTTAGATTCACAAATGAGCCCAGCAGATGGCGCTGCAGTCGGTATCGGACGTCTGATAGTACACTATACATTTTAATTTTTGAATATTCCCAAAACGAAACAACTTATTAGCGTTGAAACTAAAAGTGAATACCTATAGATAGTAAGAATTATAGATACCATAAAGATACCATAAGTATGTATAAGCAAAGTATAGTTTTTTGAGAATAATACAAAAAATAAAGTTATATGATTATAGTTATTTTAGTTTTTTCTTAAACTCCTAATTACCAGGAATCGGGTAGGTAAGTATTTTTAAATGAGTTTTATTTCAGGTTCAACGCTTTTATTGAAAGTATGCGTGTACCTTGGAAGAAACTAGAAATAGAGCAATAAGTACTAGATCTCAATATAAAAATCTTTTAAGCACGGGTGCTTATAAAACTTCACTATTAAGAAAAAGCGTTATTTGTATGGCACCACTTGTGTATAATAACTTACCGAATAATATAAAGGAACAGCCACTACCAAAATTTAAAAAGATTGTTACAAAATTACTTTTGCAAAAGCGTTATTACTCGGTACAAGAATTCTTAGATGATGCCATGATGATGCATGCCACTTAAGGTAGAATGTGCAAGGAATGTTTGTACCTACATTCCTTGCAAATAAATAAATCTATTCTATTCTAGTGTGGGTGATTATTTCTTCAATGTGAACAAAACTAAGAAGTGGTAGTAGTACTAGGAAGTAGTAAGAGTCGGCGACGAGGAATTCTACCAGATGATAGGCAGCGGCATCACTGGCTGGAACTGCGATCACCATCCCACCTTTCCAGTGTGGTGATTATGGGCAAATACCCTCATTATTATTTAATTTTTTGGGTAGGCTAATGTTCAGCAGTGGACGCTATAAAGCTTTCATGATAAAGATGATGGATGATGGGTTGTCTCCAGCAACACACAACAGAACTAGCAAAAGCAACTGAGTCTGACTAAACTTAATTCTTAAACCAAAAAGCTACAATTTTAACCGTCTTGTCAATTGACTACGCTTAGACTTTACATATCGTTGAAAATTACATTATAACGATGTTTATTTTTAGTTAACAAAAGAAAGTGTTCACAGATTGTTCAATTAACTTTGCACAGATTCTGGTACATGCTAATTGTAGGTCCAGTATATTTTGAGACTGGTTATGTAAACAATAACACACGCGCACGGGTCAAGTCAAAACAGCCGCCAATAACTGTGCAATGTGTAAGAAATGACTGTATTTAGGTTGGTTTGGAAACCGATTCATCAATGGGCCATAAAGGTGGGTTACTTTGAAAATTCAGTGTGAACTATTAATTTTATTCTCTAGCGCCAGTGCCGAATTAGATTCACGAAAATTCCAAGAATTGTAAGAACTGTTAACAAAGGCAAGTCAATCAGCTCAATAATTTATTTATTCAGGCGTTACTTTGCAGAAATGTTGCGAACAAGTGATGGATTAAAATATATCTTGGTAACAATTCCCGCGCAACTCTAAGTTCCCAAAAAATCGAGAATCAATTCAACACGACATGTGTTTCGCCCTTACACAGGGCATCTTCAGGTAAGATAGGAGCGTCAGAACAACGATGCCTTCACGACCATCGCTGAAACATTCGTTTCTCGATTTTTCGGGAAATTATAGTTGCGCGGACATTGTTACAAGAATATTTTTTAATTCATCACTTGTTTTCAATCAGTTCAATAAATTAATTTAGTTATTTAATTATTAATAAAACCAAACAGCTCCAGTTCTTTAAAGAGTAAAGCGAAAAGTCTTAAAATGTGGCTGGACATAAAATCAAAAGACTCGTCAAACTCGTTCAACGATGCTGCAGTCATCGGGGAACAGATATTCATAAATCTATTCATTAAATACGATACTGCTATACCCTCAAGCGCTGCAGTTGAATGTCTGTTTTCTACAAGTAAAAACAATTTAACACCAAAACGAGCCTCGCTTGCACACGAGAACTTCAACATGTTAATGTTCATTAAGGGGAATATGCACCTTATGCCTGACGATTAAATTACACATTTGAATTATACAAGTATTTTGTTTTGTTCTTGTTCCTATCCTGTTAACTTCCTTTCAGAACCTTAACCAACAGGTTTTATATGTTCACTATTGCAAAGATATAAAAATGCAATTTTATACGTATTAACGGATTAACGTTAACTTGCGTTAATTCTTTCGAAATGTAACGTTTTAACGTTTAACGAAGCTAATTTGTTTTTGTTGCGGATTAACGATTGACGAAGTTAACTATTTGATTAACGTTGCCCAACTGTGCTTAGAATATGTTACTTACATTTTCATATTAATGTTTAAATTATCACATATTTTAAAATATAAAACAATACTGCAGACAACGCTTTACTTTTTCGACAAGAAGCAACTTTTTTTTCTTTTTATGCATGCATGCTTATTTAATTATAACATTACTTTTACCTATAAATTTATATGTTAAAAGTATTATATGCACACATATAATCACGCCTGTTTTCCCGGGGTGGGCAGAGGCATAATACACGGCCACATCTCGCCAATAATGTTTGCCAGAGGCAGGTCTGCTACTCAGCATGCACCACCTGCGTGGGAGGTTGACTTTGGTTTCTAAGGTCTTGGATCATGGATGAAATATTTTATTTTTATATTGCAAAGGTTACTTCATTTTGGTGCCGGCATATAACAGTGCCACCTCACGGGGAGTCGCAATAGTCGACGATGCGAAATCTTACTGGATGATGATCACCAGCGTTTCTGCGTACTAAGGGCCTACCGCCGAGTTCGATGGCAATCGATTATAAAGCAAAATGGATTTCGAATTGATTCTGTCGTACCGCCGAACTCATGGAAATCGAAACAAAATGGCGTTCTTTATTTACCAATTGGTCTGTCACGGAGTGAAGGTCATGAAGGAGAGGTGACTGTCGGCAGATTCCCCGGTACGGATTAATAAACGTAAACAAAGTTTGATCTAGATGGATTATTACCGGTAATCCATCGAATTCGGCGGTAGGCCCCCTGGCTGGAAATGCGATCACCATCCCGCCTGCCCAGAGTGGTGAGTGGTGGTGGTGAATGTAATCTATTAGGGAGGCAATTGTTTAGCAGTGGACTTTATATGGCTGACATGATGAGTTCAGTTCAGATCATATTGCATAATTGAAAGTTTATCTAACGCGGATGCGCACTCGCAGCGTATGGCCGATTTACGATGCACTACAGCGGATTTAATCGATCCTCCTAAACGATACACTGTTTTATACTTTACAGTTGTGAAGAGCTTTAGTTGCCTCGTAAACATTTACATATTTTCTGTGCAGTGCAGTTGGTATATGCCGTTGGTTTGTATTTGTATGGAGATTTAGAATATTTAAATAATTAAAAACGAACGAACGAAACGGAACGATCAAGGAGTGTGTCAAGATCAAGGACGGGTTACGTACCCGTAGGACCTTCAAGTTTGGACCCTACCTACAAATAGCCCCGTTTGGACCCTCTAACTTCCATTTTGCCTTTTTATTAGCCGCCATTTATTGGCCCGTAGTACCCCTCTATCAAACATATCATTTATACTTCTTTGGGTGAAAAGCTAAAATACAGTCGAGCAGAAAAGTGAAACAGTTTTTCAAAAAATAAACTCGGTATATAATTAATGGTTTACTATTATGAATGTAATAGGTATATATATATTCTTATTATTCAGAAAATCCGGAGTCGATTTTGCAATCCGGATTTGGAAGTCCATTGAAAATTAGAGGAAATCCGGTTTTCGGATAGTCTGGAGTACCTACTTGCAAGTGGTGCACCTGCCGATCAACAGACGAGGCTCTGGCGAACATAGAAGATCCCGGTAAGCGGCAATAGGCTCGCCACCCATTACGTAGGACCAACAATATAATCGGCGAAATGTGGGCGTAAATTACATGCCTCTGTTCCTACCCCTTCGGGTAAACAGGCGTAATAGTGCGTATTTGTTCAATTTCTTATTTGTTTGCACTACTTCTGAACAGCATTTACGAGTTGTTCATTGTTTCCGATGGTATTTTTGTTTTGTCTTTCAGGATGATGATGTCAGAACAGGAATAGGTATAACACCATAGGTACGTTAATTTACAAGTTAGGCGTTCTGCGTCAGGGATATAGTGTGTAAACATGCGTGGGCGCCGATCAACACGCTCCGAGGCGGAAGTTTCACTTAGAGAGCTTTAAATAATTCCCAATCAGTGATACGCCAGCAAAGGTTGTTTGCGAACACATCTGACGTATTGATTTGTATTATATTTTTAGCTGACCTGGAAGGGTTTATCAATGGGTGATATATTTGAGTGCCTTTCAATTTATTATCTACTAGCTGGTGCCCGCGACTTCATCTGCGCAGGATAAGTACTTCATGTAATATATTTATAAATGGCTTTATTTAATACATACATACATTTTACTATAACACGTTTTTATTGTGGATACCTAAGACACAAGTAATTAAATTTACTTAGTTTAGGTAGATAACACTTTAATTAATTGCATTACTAACCCAATTTATGTTCGTAAAATATTGTAATTAGGCTAGTTATTTATTATACATAAATAAATAAATAAATAAATTTCCGCCTATTCCCCAAAGGGGTAGGCAGAGGCTTATTATACGCCCACGCTTCGCCTGCCCACCCACGTAATAAGTGGCGAGTCTATTGCCACTTATTACGTGTAATGTAATGCTTATTATATTCGTAAAATATTGTAATTAGGCTAGTTATTTATTATACATAAATAAATAAATAAATAAATTTCCGCCTATTCCCCAAAGGGGTAGGCAGAGGCTTATTATACGCCCACGCTTCGCCTGCCCACCCACGTAATAAGTGGCGAGTCTATTGCCACTTATCGGGCACTGTTTTGTTCGTCATAGCCTCGTCCGTTGATCGGCAGGTGCAGCACTTGCAGGTGAGGTTGGCTTGGGCTCGTTAGGTCTTGGTAGGACCCCTTTACACCCAAAATACTTAATTTGTATTTATTATTATTATTGTATTTAATGTGTCATCCAAATTATAAAACTTTCAACCTTACCTAACTTTTTGCACACCAGAAATACTAACTGAGCCGTCTAACCGATATTAGGTGCTCGCTCAATCAGTATTTCTGATGTGCAAACAAGACATTTTTAAAGGAATCGCTTTTAAAAATAAGCGTATGTGCTATTGTGATGTATACTATAAGCTATTTTATTGTAAGGGTTCATGAAAATCTATTCAATACTTTTTGTGTGAAACTATAATTTTTGAGTAAACCTTTTAGCGAGTTTTACCTTTTATTTATTTATTTATTTATTTATATAGCACAACCACATTAAGCATATTACATATTATAAAAACATTTTTATTTTAATGGGCTTACATCTGATATACTTAACAATTACGGTGTACATAACATTTAGTATAATAAAGTATTTTATATAAATATTTAACTATAAACTATGTAAACTATTTCAAACAATAGCTATGTGTTACAATTATTTAAAGACTGGGAAGTTAAGAGCAAACAAAAGTATTTTTTAATATAGTTTTAAAGTTGTCAAACCTATTACCAAATATGTCAACATTTGAATTTTGATTTTGGAGAGTATTGTACTGATCGAGGATTCTGTTAATAGGTGATTTACGACCCAAATTGGTCCTACAAAAATTCGTATGAAATAATTTATCGATTATATGTCTAGGATAAGAATAAGGTACCTTTAGATGAACTTTTTGTAGAAGATTGTTGCAATTTATTTTATTATGAATTATTTTATGTAGAAAACAAAGGTCAGAGATTCGTCTGCGATCATAAAGGCTACTCATGTAAAACTTGGATAACCGTTGTACATATGAACTCCTATGGGAGAAGCCGTTACAGGAAAAGGCAAGTGTTCTAGTAAAAGCCTTTTGAATGCTTTCGATCCTTTGCGAGTTAACAGCGTAGAATGGTGACCATACCGAACTAGCATATTCAAGTGTACTTCGGACAAGAGTATTATATAAACACACATTCGTTTCTTGTTTTTTAAATCCCAGTATGTTCCTTCTTAGAAAACCGAGCATTTGAGCAGCCTTTATAACAGTCCTGTCAATGTGCTTATTAAACGTTAGTCCAGTATCGATGGTAACACCCAAGTCACAGATTTCATTAACTTCTAATAAAGAGACACCGCTAATCTCATACCTTGTAGCAAGTTTTCTTTTTTTACGAGTATATTTAATGTGAAATCATTTATGAACATTGAGAGACATACAGTTTAAAATACACCAGTCTAAAATTTCATTTAGGTCATTTTGCATCAATGCAGAATCATTATCTGTTTTAATTGGGCGGTAAATTTTGAGGTCATCAGCGAATAATGACATTTTGCAGTGCTTGATACGGTTTGTTAAGTCATTAATAAATATAAGAAAAAGCACTGGTCCCAAGTGAGGACCCTGTGGTACTCCAGAAACTGCATAATAGGTGTGTGACTCATAACCATTCACAACTACATTTTGAGGTCTATTCTGCACATATGATTTAAACCAATCCAACAGTGTTCCCCCAACACCAAAGGCTTGTAACTTTTGTATAAGAATAACATGATTAACCCTATCAAACGCACTAGAAAAATCAGTATATATGGCATCGACTTGCAACCCCTTATCCACATCCTGAGACAAATCCGATACAAAACTAACCAAGTTTGTCAAGACTGAATAGCCGCTTCTAAATCCATGTTGGTGATCAGAAATATTACTATTAACTAGACTTACAATTGATGGATGTACAATACCTTCAAATAATTTGGTAAGACATGAGAGTATAGATATTGGCCGGTAATTTTTAACATTTGATTGGTCTCCTTTCTTAAATACAGGTACTATACGTGCTTTTTTCCATTCATCTGAAAATTTCCCCTCGGTAATGGAACGGTTATATATTAAAGAAAATGGTAACGCAAGGGAACGGCCACACCGACTGACGAAAACTGGTGGAATTGCGTCAGGTCCTGCACCTTTCAAGTCAAGTTTTTTTATTGCATTTAGTACTCTTATTTCTGTAAATTTTAACGTAGACATATATTTGTCATGCAAGTCAGTTAAGCTGTTAGAAACAGGATTCGCAAACGAACCTGAGTACACGGAACGAAATTGATCCGCAAATAAATTGGCAATGTCATGACCATTTTGTGCAAGCGAATCGTTCATATACATTTTAGCTGGTAATGTCGATTGCCCACCGCGTTTACTTTTGATATAATTCCAAAAGGCTCTAGGATTTTTTGGAATTTGAGATTCTATTTTATTTTTATAATTTTTATAACACGTATCTAAAAGTTTATGGCAGCGATTTCGGAGTAAGTGAAATTCTATTTCGTCGCGGGGATTTTTGTACTTCCTGAATCGTTTTCTAACTTTTTCTTTTTCATTTAAAAGTTTAATCAGTACACTACTAAACCATGGCAGGTGACGCATCTTTGTGAATTTCTTAATTGATACATACTCGGCAACTATTTCCCTTACTTTTTTATAAAACACTGTCACAATTTCCACCCAAACATTGATCTAAAAAACCTTTTATTTCTTTCCCTATTAAAGACAAAGTCACAGTCAAAATAATTTATTCAAGTTTGGCTCAATAGAGCTCTTATGAAAGCCAAAATTAAAACTAGCGCGCCCTTTCACTGCGGGCGGGAGCTTGATCGTAAAAGAACGGGCAAGAAAATCGTCGAAATTAGAAGTTGTAACCACATATTCATTGAATTAATCTCTCTCTATCTTCAAACTATCCAACGTGTTACTTGGATGTAGCGTGCCAAATTCCTATAAGGCACTTAATTTAATTCACAGGATGGATAATATCTTTCAATATCAGCAGATAACTGCTTACATATGTGCATCAACTCAGAACATTTTATTCGATGCACTTGCATTCAATGCCTGCAATAAAAGGTTTATAAATAAATATAATAATGAAGCTTCACAAATTCGCAAGGAATATAAAGGTGAGTCAATCTTCAAGTTTAAATTTGTACTTTATATTCTGTTATTAATACTCTGAGGCATAACACACTACAATACGATATTAAAGAAAATATTTTATGAAGTATACTTAATGAATTTTAATCGTACAACTATATCGCACTAAACGCTTGATGACTTTTATTTTTAATTGCAAACAATATTGAACGACTATATATCGTGGAGTTTGTTTTTATTGTTTATCGTTGAGTCGTGGGTTCGATTGCCACACAGGTCAAATCTTTGTATGCATGAACATAGTTTTTTTTTGGTCTTTTGTATGTTAGGTATGTATTTACTAAAAATATATTAGAGTATGTATTTAGTATCCATATCCATTATTTAGTGTTCATATCACACCTTCTTAATGATACTTATCTTGGCACTAAATAATTGTTGTAATCGTACAAGAATTACTATTATTATTACGAATGTTTATTAATTTAATAAAGGTGTTTATCACACAGTTACAAGTATATTACACACATTTAAATTCTATTGCTAAATGTCATTATAATTATAGGTGAAGACCACAAGAGTTAAATAAGAAGCAACACCCTCGAAATAAGTAGAAAATAATATGTGAAATTAAATTATTAAGTATAAAATTAACTAAATTTAAAACTGAAAGAGAATAAAATGTCAAAAATCAAAATAAAAAAAAACGGAAAAAAAATTTAAAGGAAAAAATATGATGAAAAATGTCAATAACAAGTCAAAAAGTCAAAAAAGTCAAAAATACTTTATTTCATAAACTATTACATAGTACTTGAAAACGTCAAAATTATAAAAAAATAACAAAAACAAATAAAATATAACTATACTAAAATCACGAAGCTTAGATTCACTTGCAACCAAATAATTTAAAAAAACAAAAACATTTAAGTGCAAGCGAATCTAAGTGCCAGTTCCGAGCCACCGCTCTGTAAGAAGAACTGGCAAGAAACTCACAGGCTATGCTCTTTTAAATTATCGATTGGTTAGTAACAATCTTCATTTGTCTGTGACGCTATACAATGCAACATAATATAACAATATTCATGCTTTAAGTCATTCATATTAGAATAGCCTGTATGAAACGGCGGTTTAATCCCAAGCATTTTTATCAGCCATATAGTCTTTAATAGAATAATATCCCTTTGAAGACAGCTTGCGTTTTATTGTTAATTTAAATTTATTTAGGCTTAATTGCTGTATATTGCTTGGGATTTTATTATAGAATCGCACACATTGACCTTTAAAAGATTTGTTAATTTTTTGGAGCCTAGTGGCAGGTACAACTAGTTTATGCTTATTTCTTGTGTTTAGGTTATGTATATCACTTTTCTTACTCAATTTATCAAAATTTTTGTGTACATATACTAGGTTTTCATAAACAAACTGACCCGCCACTGTCAAAATACCAATTTCTTTAAATTTATCCCTTAGTGAATGTCTACATGGTAGATTATAAATTGCTCGTATGGCCCTCTTCTGCAGTACAAAAATATTTTGAATATCTGCGGCACAACCCCACAGAAGAATACCATACGACATAACACTATGAAAATAGCAATGATAAACAAGCCTAGCTGTTTCAACGTCTGTTAATTGGCGAATTTTCTTTACCGCGTATGCAGCAGAGCTGAGTCTATTCGACAATTCACCAATATGTGGGCCCCACTGTAACTTAGAATCTAATATAACACCCTAATTTACAACCAAAATTTACAAATCTATTACAAATAAGAAAAATAAATAAATAAATCATGTGCAACGAAATAAAATAAAACTGAATAGTTTTCGACGACGTTTAGTTAATAATATTAAACCTTCAAGCGGATAGATTTATGGATGGATATAAGCTGCTATATAATATATGTATCTTGGAACATTTAAAGTGCTTGTGATTGTGAGTCACGCAGACGAACGAAAGTTTATAAATAGGTCGCTAGGGTACACACACCTGAATGCACCGATTTTGGCAATCGATGTACAATAAGGGTTTGTTGCCCCCAAATGTTTTTTTAGTACAAAAAGTAAATATTTACATACTGCACAGAATTGCATGAATATTTCTTTTACTTATTATTGTGTTCATTTCGACGTTGAAATGAGCTTAAAACATGTTAGATGACATTATGTTTATGCCAATTAGCATGGCAAACATGTCAAAAAGGGATTAAATATCCAAATTTGATCTTTACAAAAAAATGTTAAAAATGTAAGTTTGTAGAGGCTTATGTCCAGCTGTGTATGAATGTAGGCAGATGATTATGATGATTCAACAAATAGTGATACGTTAAAGGGGTTTGTTGTAAAATAGTTCTTGTGGTGGCACTACTATGGCTTTTCAAAGTTATGTGCCAGGGTTTGAACTCTAGACCCTTTGAATAAGAAGTCTATGGGTCTTGCCACTTATGTTGTCACCCACCCAACAAAAAATAAAATTCATAAATAAATAAAATAAATAAATATCCTCTTACAATCACACCAATTATTTAGGTCCAAGATAAGTCAAAAGTAGGCAAAGTACCCAAGGCAAGGCAGGTCAAAAGTACCCTAAACCGACGGGCGTGTATGAGGAGGTTAATGAGTGTGAATGAAGCTAAAAGTGTGTGCCAAGATCGTAGCAAGTGGAAGGATGTGATCTCTGCCTACCCCTACGGGAAAGAGGCGTGACATTATGTATGTATGTATGTATGTATGTATGTATGTATAAGTATCATTAAGAACTTGTGTTATGGATACTAAAGAACGGATAAACATAATTATATACTTTTTTTTTTTGTAAATACATACTTAATATACATAGGAAAACACCCAGACCAGAACAAATATTCATGTTCATGCACACAAAGATTTGTCCTGTGTGGGAAATGAACCCACTACCTCAGGAGTGGAGAGCAGATATACTGACCTTCACGCTATATCAGTCGTCTGAAAGACAATAACTAGGTACTTATTGTCTTTCAGATCAACAAGACCATTTAGATTTGTCAAATTTAAACAAACATATCAACAACAGCGTTTACGACTGATATTTTGTATTAAGCAATCATACTTTATTCAACAATTATTTTTGACGTGGCAACGTCTTATAAATTGGTTTGCCGGGTGACACTTCAAGAAACTGCGTTACGCTCCGCTCACGTTATGCGCTCACAATGAGAGCGAGTGAGAGGCACGCGTCCCTTCCACTCGGGCATGGTTAGCCCGCCTAAGAGCGAGAGAGACAGACATAAATATAATTCTTTGTATAAATAAATGTTTTAAATTGTTACTATTATTTCATTCTTCTTCCTACTATACGAATGAATATTCACATTAAAATTATTTTACCACTCAAAGTCGTTGTCACGTAAAACTTTCGCCCGTATACCGACTTTACAGGCAACCAATTTTTATTATGCAAGACAAAAGACAAAACATTCCATAGGAAACTTAACTATGCATGATTGAATTGCCAGATTGTTTTTTCATAATTTTTTTATATATCTATACAGATAAATAAGTTTGGTGTGTCTGTTAGTAAAATTAATTCAACGCTTTTTCATAAACGCGTAAGGCTGTGTAGGTAAGTCGTATGACATATTTAATATTTGCTGTGTCCTTGTTTTGGCCTGTGTACATTATTGATTAGAACTGTGTTTACAACAAGAAACGCAGACAAATTATTAGAATTTAAATTTAACTCGGTATTACAACAAACTATTTTTTTTAATAAATTTTGTCTGTCAGTATGTGTCTCTCTTGGACATAGATTATTTGAAAAACTATCTTTGTTATAAAAAAAATTCCATGAGTTTGAATATAAGAACTTTGAAACTGTTATTTTCTTGTAGTTGGACACTGATCTCGTAATCCTTACCTCTACCCTCCACTGGTAAGGGCTTAAGAAATGAAAATACCCGACTTTGTATGGCTCCTGCCATACAAATCTGCATTCGTTATTATTTTGTTCCGGCTAATCTCTGAAACGGCAAAACCAATACTGACGGGATTTTCACAAGCAGATAGCTGATGTAAGAAGGAGTAACTTTGGTTACTCTAGGCGTAAACATTTGAAGAAACAACTGACATTGACGATTTTCTTGCCCTTTCTTTTACGATACGAACCAGTGACCCCCAGTCAATGGGCGCGTTATTTTTTAAGCCAACTTTCATAAAAGGTTTATAAGGCCAAAATTTAAGGTTTAAGTTTTTGACTTTGACTTTTCTTTGCATTATCCCGCAGGAACGCTTTGTTAAAAAAGTACTACACGAAATTTCATTAAATGCGTCCGAAGTCGTGGGCGGCCGCTAATCATTAATACAACAATCAGACAGCTCAATTATAATTAATGTCACGTCTCCGTGTCAAACATCGATGATTGTAAGGCCACCAACGTTTTGTCCTGCCCTTATTGGTAGGTGCTACTTTGATGCGTATTTTTGTTGCGATGACATCGAGAAGTCGGGAGGCATAGGATTTCTACCGAGATTTTAAGATCCAACGTCACCTGCACATCAACAGACAAGGCTCTGTCAAACATAGAAGTTCCTCGACCTACCCCTTCGCGGATGCAGGTTTGGATGTGGCACCGCGCTTAGATATAGTATAAAATAGATTATTATAAATAATAAATTTTTATATTTTAACAAAATTATATGCATATTATTTTGTCATAACATGTCCAAACTTCAGTTTCCGTAGGTTGTATAGGGATCCCACCAAGACCCCCGGAGCCCAAGCCAACCTCACCTGCAAGTGGTGCACCTGCTGATCAACGGGCGAGGCTCTGGCGAACAAAACAGTGCCCGATAAGCGGCAATAGGCTCGCCACCTATTATGTGGCACCAACTATTTAATTGGCGAAGTGTGGGCGTATACTGGTAATAAGCCTCTGCCTACCTCTTCGTGGAAACAGGCGTGATTGTAAATATATATGTCAGTTTCTTTAATTTTATTTGTTAGAGCTGCGCGGTTCGCTTTACAGGTTTACCTGTAACTTCTTTTCTTTTGAACGTAGGTATATATGAGCAAGTAATGAGAAGAAAGGTTAGGCATGAGACCAAAAGAGCAGAATAAGAGCAAGGTAGGAAAACCCGTATAAGAGTTGTGTTAAGTGTGGGAAGAGAAATACTCATATGATCGGGAAAGAGTGAAAGAAACGAGGTAATGAAAGGATTACACATAATGCGTCGACCCCAGGTATACTGGCAGCAGGTCAGGAGAATGATAAATACCTGGAAAATCTCTCTCTTTCATGTTTAAACGTACTATATAGCATAGCCGACGTGGCCAACAGTTAATTCAAAAAAGCAGAGACAAGTGATGTCAAACTTCAAAAACATTTATTTAATAAACTATGAAATAGTACTTGAATACTTCAAAATTAAATATAAATATAAGAAACAATCGACATATAATTACACTGAAATCACGAAGCTTAGATTCACTTACATGCCACAAAACAATTAAAACACGAAAAAATATTTTAGTGTAAGTTAATCTAAGTGCCAGTTCCGAGCCACTGCTTACGAAGAACTGGCAAGAAACTCACAGGCTAAATCTTTTTAATTTATCCATTGGTTAGGTACTTTAATTACAATCTTAATTTGTCTGTGATGCTATACGAGTACAATACAATATAATATAACATTAACAATATTAATGTTCTATGGCATACATATCAAAAGTCGTTGCTTTTAAAAAGCTATTCGTGGTAAAACGACTACGCCCTACGTCTGAACCTGACTTACTGACCGCCAAACATGTAATGTTATTACCGTGCCCATACACTATTCATCGGATGTGAGATAAAATCGTGTGCTATTGACCGGCTTGATTGTTACGGTGTCTGGCTCGAGCTCAATTGGGCTGTGAGTTATTGATACTTTTTAAACCAACCTTCTGTATCGTTGGTATATTTTGTTTAAAATCATTTAAAGAAGAAAAGATATGTGAGTGTACCGTAGTTTGATCGTTAAATTTTTCAGATAAGTAGTAAGATATGGCGAGTAAAGTTTTGACGACCGATCTGGCGTGGAGGTCAGTACACTGCACTTCACTCCAGAGGTTGTGGGTTCGATTCCCACACAGGACAAATCTTTGTGTACATAAACATGAATATTTGTTCTGGTCTGGGTGTTTTTCTGTATATTAAAAAAAAGGGTATTTAAGTAAGTTTATCCGTTCTTTAGTATCCATAACACAAGTTCTTAGTGATACTTATCTTGGAACTAAACAATTGGAGTGATTGTAAGAGAGTATTTTTAAAAAAAAAAACGAATATTTTCTTGTTAACCTATAACATGATAACTGGTCCTGTTTCCTAAGAGTTAAAAACTTTTGGACGGCATCTATTGACAAAGGATCCGTAAATAGTGAATAGCATAGAAGAGATCTTTATTGCTAAGACTGTGTACATTTTGTTGGTGTTCATGCATTACATGTAACAACAGTTTACCCGATGCGGGCGTGCTAAAGTATTCATTTAAGTTGTACACACATACATACATTCACGCCTGTTTCCCCGAAGGTGAGGCAGAGGCATATTATACGCCCACACTTCGCCAGTTATATAGTTGGTCCCACGTAATAGGTGGCGAGCCTATTGCCGCTTACCGAACACTGTTATGTTCGTCAGAGCCTCGTCCGTTGATCGGCAGGTGCACCACTTGCAGGTGAGGTTGGCTTGGGCTCCTTAGGTCTTGAAAGGATCCCTATACATACACCCATTGAATATAATAGGTTGGGGAAAAAGTCTTTTCGTATTTTTGTATGAAAAGTCAAGACATTTTTTTCAAAGTTTATTTACATTTATTTACAATATATATGTACCGTTTTATTGAATAACTTTCTGCCATTTTGTGGGCAGAGACATTATCCCGTTACTGTAGAAACTTTGGGACTTCTGATCAAAAAAACGGGACAAATAGTTTTGGCAGTCCTCTCTTGAGGTCAACCTTACAGAACCTAAAGAATTCTGCAGAGACCGAAACAGGTGAAAATCTGAAGGCGCAAGGTCAGGGCTATATGGTGGATGCACTAGGACCTCCCAGTCGAACTCTCTTAATTTTTGCTGAGTGGCTAAAGATGTGTGTGGTCTAGCGTTATCGTGATGAAAGACACACACACCCTTCCTGTTGATCAATTCCGGCCGTTTTTTCTCGACTGCTTCCTTTAATATCATCAGTTGCTGGCAGTAAAGATCAGAATCGATGGTTTTGCCGGGCGGTAAAAGCTCATAATAAACAATGCCCTTCCAATCCCACCATACACACAGCATCACCTTATTTCGTGTTAGGCCAGGTTTGGCCACAGTCTGTGAAGCCTGGCCAACTTTCGACCACGACCTTTTTCGCACGTTCTTGTCGTACGTGATCCACTTTTCATCGCCAGTTATCAATCTCTTCAAAAACGGCTCGGTTTCATTACGTCTTAATAATGAATCGCAAATGAGTACACGGTTCATTAAGTTTCTTTGAGTGAGCTCGTGTGGCACCCAAATATCGAGCTTTTTTGTATAACCAGCTTTCTTCAAATGGGTCAAAACTGTTTTGTGGTCAATTCCCAGTTCTTCAGCTACATCGTAACTACTAATATGCCGATCTTGCTCCACTCTTTCAAAAATGGCGTCCATTTTATTCGTAACAGGGCGACCAGAGCGAGGTGCATCTTTAACATCAAAATTTCCGGACTGAAAACGTTTGAACCAAATTTGTGCTACTCTCACTGACACTGCATCAGGTCCATAAACATCACAAATTTTTTTCACTGCTTGAGTTGCATTTTTGCCTTTTTTATAATAAAATTTTAAAATGTATCGAATTTCTTCATTAGATTCACTCATTTTTACGGAGAGAAAAACAAATGAAAAATAGCGGGAAACAACTTTTTTTTATTTTTTTCTTTTCTGTATAATGGAACCTTTTTAATGTTACCAAAACCAGCCAGACACAAAAAGTACAGTCAAAAAAATTGTATAATAAGTTTATACCTACGTTATGCGAAAAGACTTTTTCCCCGACCTAATATGTAGCGTTCTAATTGTTTTTGTACTGCATCTTCTGCTTGTCATTAGCCAGGATGTGGTAATTTTGATCAGTTACGTAAAAAAAGTGCTACAAACTAAAATTAAGTAAATTAATCACACTGCGAACTGTTATATAAAATTTTTATTACACATAGATTTTGAATGAATGTAATGTTTTGCATGTTCCTTTACCTGGATTTGTTTATTAAAACGTCATGTCTCCGCGATGCGATGTTTTGAGTAGAGCATAAAAGTATTCGTTTTAATACTGTGTAAACAAACATTGTCGGAATTATTTGCTTTTAAGAAGTTTGACAGATATTCCGAAAGCAGTTCTCGATTTTATTTAAGGTTTAAAATAGATTTTCCCACACATATATTCATGTGCATGAACTTAAATATTTGTACCGGTCTGGGTGTTTCGTATGTATATTAAGTATGTATTTACAAAAAGAAAATATTAATGGTACTATATTGGAAATAGATAATTGGTGTAATCGTAAAAATAAAAATAATTATTATTCTTATTAAAATAGTAGATTTTAAAAATTCAAAGTCCAAAGCTTCCGCAGATTGGCAAAGGCAAAGTTGTGTGGCGTCCTGCAATTGACATTTTTTAAGCCGCTCAATAAGGTTTATAGCTTGTGTTCTTATGCGCCGGCGCACATTGGCGGAACAGCATGGCAAGGGATTTTGAGTACACAAATGATTTAATTATTTTATGAAGCCCTCGTAGCTTTGCGGTGCTCGGTGGTCGGAAACGATCACCGAAGTACAGCAGAGGTTACAGAGGTCAGTCCATGGATGGGTGACCGTTTGTGTGGCATTTGATATCGAGCGCTTCCGTGCTTCGGAAGGCACGTTAAGGCGTTGGTCCCGGTTATCACTAAAATCTTGTAGTCGTTAAGCCATGTTAGAGGCCTAATAAATTCTAACAGCAGGACGCCATACACCTGCCTCCGCCAATCCGCACTGGGTCCGCGTGGTGGAGTATGTCCCAATACCCACGCACCGTGGTTTGTGAGAGGAGGCTCGTGCTCAGTAGTGGGACGTTTATGGGCTGATATGATGATGATTAATGATTTATAAAATTTCAACAGTCGTAACACTCACATTTATCATCATGTCACCCTTATACAGTCCACTGCTGAACATTGGCCCCCCTAATAGATTAAATTCTATTGGGAGTGATCGCAGATGAAGACAGTACGGTGATGTTCAGCTGTAGTCATCCTCTACTGCTGAACATCATCCAGTAGCATTTCACTTTCTTACGACTCCACGTTAGATAAAAGGGGGTTGCACTATTCTAGGCCTGTGAAGAGGCATAAAATATGTAAATGAACATAAAAATTAGTGCTTATCGAATGTGCCATCAGTAAATATTTAGGTTGTAAGGAGTATTCTAAGACTGATCTCCATGAACACTGTTTTACTTCGATGATCGTTTCCATCTACCTAGTATCGCGGAGTTACGAACGCTTACCCAAAACAAAATTTGCAAAATTATGTCTGGCCCTGTTTCTGTTCCGGCTTAACAAAAGATAAGTATTTTTTTATTCGGTTAATAAAACAAAATTTTGATATCAAGTAATTTTCGTAAAACTTTTTTTTAATTCGGAATAAAAATTATCAAATGACTATCTCCCGCTGTAGGTGGAGAGGTAGGTTTTGTCAGACTTTTACTGACTAAAAATCATCCATATTCCTTATTGAGCCTGCTGTGTCCCGAGGCCGAGGTAACCCTTTTCGAACAGTAACAGGGGGCCTACCGCCGAGTTCGATGGCAATCGATTATAAGGCAAAATGGATTTCGAATTGATTCTGTCGTACCGCCGAACTCATGGAAATCGAAACAATGGCGTTCTCCATTTACCTATTGGTCTGTCACAGACCTAAGGAGCCCAAGCCAACCTCACCTGCAAGTGGTGCACCTGCCGATCAACGGACGAGGCTCTGACGAACATAACAGTGTTCGATAAGCGGCAATAGGCTCGCCGTCTATTACGTGGGACCAACTATATAATTGGCGAAGTGTGGGCGTATAATATGCCTCTGCCTACACCTTCGGGGAAACAGGCGTGGATGTATGTATGTGTGTACAACTTAAAGTAATACTTTAGCACGCCCGCATCGGGTAAACTGTTGTTATATGTAATGCATGAACACCAACAAAATGTACACAGTCTTAGCAATAAAGATCTATTCTATGCTATTTACGGATCCTTTATCAATATATGCCGTCCAAAGTTTTTAACTCTTACAAGAAAATATTCGACTTTTTTTTTTTAATTATTCTCTTACAATCACACCAATTATTTAGTTCCAAGATAAGTATCACTAAGAACTTGTGTTATGGATAATAAAGAACGGATAAACTTACTTAAATACCCTTTTTTTTTAAATACATACTTAATATACAGAAAAACACCCAGACCAGAACAAATATTCATGTTTCTGTACACAAAGATTTGTCCTGTGTGGGAATCGAACCCACAACCTCTAGAGTGAAGTG
Organism: Musotima nitidalis; assembly: GCA_949126915.1. Classification (NCBI taxonomy): domain Eukaryota; kingdom Metazoa; phylum Arthropoda; class Insecta; order Lepidoptera; family Crambidae; genus Musotima; species Musotima nitidalis. The sequence continues at coordinate 8,472,102 of OX421439.1, read as the reverse complement.
CAGGTATACTGACCTCCACGCCAGATCGGTCGTCAAAACTTTACTCGCCATATCTTACTACTTATCTGAAAAATTTAACGATCAAACTACGATACACTCATATATCTTTTCTTCGTTGAAATGAGTTCGAATAGTCAAATGCAACTATTCATAGCCAAACAAAATATACCAACGATACAGAAGGTTGGTTTAAAAAGTATCAATAACTCACAGCCCAATTGAGCTCGAGCCAGACACCGTAACAATCAAGCCGGTCAATAGCACACGATTTTATCTCACATCCGATGAATAGTGTATGGGCACGGTAATAACATTACATGTTTGGCGGTCAGTAAGTCAGGTTCAGACGTAGGGCGTAGTCGTTTTACCACGAATAGCTTTTTAAAAGCAACGACTTTTGATATGTATGACATAGAACATTAATATTGTTAATGTTATATTATATTGCATTGTACTCGTATAGCATCACAGACAAATGAAGATTGTAATTAAAGTACCTAACCAATGGATAAATTAAAAAGATTTAGCCTGTGAGTTTCTTGCCAGTTCTTCGTAAGCAGTGGCTCGGAACTGCCACTTAGATTAACTTACACTAAAATATATTTTTGTGTTTTAATTGTTTTGTGGCAAGTAAGTGAATCTAAGCTTCGTGATTTCAGTGTAATTATATGTCGATTGTTTGTTATATTTATATTTAATTTTGAAGTATTCAAGTACTATGTAATAGTTTATTAAATAAATGTTTTTGAAGTTTGACATCACTTGTCTCTGCTTTTTTGAATTAACTGTTGGCCACGTCGGCTATGCCGCAGTACGTTCAAACTTGAAAGAGAGAGATCATTCTCCTGACCTGCTGCCAGTATACCTGGGGTCGACGCAGTAAGTGTAATCCTTTAATTACCTCGATTCTTGTCTCTTTCCCGATCATACGAGTATTTTTCTTCCCACACTTAATACAACTCTTATACGGGTTTTCCCTTCCCTACCTTGCTCTTATTCTGCTCTTTTGGTCTCATATATGCCTACGTTCAAAAGAAAAGAAGTTACAGGTAAACTTGTAAAGCGAACCGCGCAGCTCTAACAAATAAAATTAAAGAAACTGACATATATATTTACAATCACGCCTGTTTCCACGAAGAGGTAGGCAGAGGCTTATTACCAGTATACGCCCACACTTCGCCAATTAAATAGTTGGTGCCACATAATAGGTGGCGAGCCTATTGCCGCTTATCGGGCACTGTTTTGTTCGTCAGAGCCTCGCCCGTTGATCAGCAGGTGCTGGTGGTGAGGTGAGGTTGGCTTGGGCTCCGGGGGTCGATCGAATCGAAACAAAATGGCGTTCTCCATTTACCTATTGGTCTGTCACAGACTGAAGGTCATGAATGAGAGGTGGCTGTCGGCAGATTCCCCGGTATGGATTAATGAACGTAAACAAAGTTTGATCTAAATGGATTACCGGTAATCCATCGAATTCGGCGGTAGGCCCCCTGTACCGCAACAAGTTATTTTTGTATTGGCAGGAGAACCAAATTTAACAAGTTACCTGCCTAGTTCTCCCCTAATCAAATCCTACTCTCAGTGAAACTTGCGTTAGCGTTGGTTTTTAAGTGTTATTTATAACAGTTTTATTAGGCCAAAGTTAAATATAAAATGATTACAATAACTTTTTATAACCTGAATCTATTGAGCATCCATAAAAAGCAGTATTATATGAAATACCCAGGCCTATCATAATTTGCCGGATTTGACGATAGATCGAAGACATATCCATGAGCAGCTTGCTTGTTCAAATCCAACAAGACATTATATTTTGGACGATTATCGTATTAACGATTAAAACGGTCGAAGAATCGGCATTCTGACCGACTTAGAGCCCTTGGGTTTTTAGAAAAGATTACTCGATTCCAGTGGCGGCGTAGCATAGGTTGGCACCCGGGGCGACTTTCTATTGAGCACCCTCAACATAAAACGACAAATATTAAACGTGTTTACGTGACTTTATTTTGTAAAAATACTCAATGACATTATCAAAATTTAGGTACTTTCCTCTCCTTTCCAATGGACAATATGGATAGAATGAAAAGTCGTGTTTGGCTCATTGTAGATCTTAAGTAAAATTTTATAAACTTTAATTTTGAGTTACTTCTTTCACAAGTAGCCACCGAAACACAAATAGTTATAAAAAATCTTAGACATAGAGCTAGACTTGGAACAGACTCAGAATTGTCCCATTTATAATAAATTTCAGAAGCTCCAAGTTAGTCCATTGGATCGCTTCTTGAAGAGAAATGCTGGCGGCTTCCAAGTTAGCCTCTGTTGTAAAATCTCCAAAATAATGTCCTCTACAGAAAATTTACCATAGATTAAGTTCTTCTTCTGTTGACGTAAATAGAGTTTCAGACTGGACAACACCAAATGTTATGAGAATGTCATCAATTGCTTTGAAGCGATGCTCTAGTTCTTCGTAAAATCTATCAAGACATTCTAACATAGCCCTATGCAACTCTTTTGGCAATGTGAGTCCAACGTCTTGGGACATTTTCCTGGCATTCATTTTCGGAATTCTTCTTCTTTCAACGGAAAAATCAAAGTCCTTAAATTTTTTAGTTGCGTGGGAAATAGCTATTTCCACTATTTGAATACCTTAAGTTTGAAGAAAAAATTTTAGGGCTTTGATTTTTATAACACACTTTTCCAGCGATAGCCCAGATGTTTGGATATACTGAATCGTGTCTGATAAACTTCTTCTAGGATTTCTCACCAAAAAAAAAGGTAGCATAAAATACTAAAGTCACACAAAGCTGGTAAGAGAGTGGATGCTGCTTCTTTTGTATCGACGGTTTCTCTGCTACTTCTGGGATCACATGTTGGGGTTTCGCCATTTGTATGCATGAATTAAATAAAACGTTATACTGCTCGTTTTACATCGTCGTGATAAATTATTTTATATGTATAATCAGTTGTCAACAGAAAATTGAATTCAGATCGGCCAAAACCAATAATTTAACTAGATATGTGGGAAAAAGTGGTGAATAGTTCAAATAAATTTCACCTTTTGACCTCTATGTACTATCCGCCAATACACTCACTCCTTTATTAATATTAAACAATATTTAGTACGTATTGACTTTCGTTTAAAGTAATGGTTTTTAACGAGTGTGACGTTAGTCACCGACGATGAGCCCGAAGCAAAGTGCGTACTTTTTTGAAGAAGATGCGTATACTTCACGCTAGCTAACTTGGTTGATCGCCGTGGCGGTGGCCCAAACAAGCCGGCTAACTCCCAGATACCTCTCGCCGGCGAGTAGATTATGCCGGGATGACCCATAAGGGGCCAACCGGCTGAACTCCATGTGTGTGAATTCTGCATGCCTCTGATGGCCGATACAGCGCAACCGAAATGGATTTGGGGTAAGCGAGACTGAGGGCCTCAAACCTAGATTCAATACTAAAAGTATTTCAATTGAAGAGCGACATACGTGCGGCGGTCTCTAGAAGACCCGAACCTCGGCTCAGGATGTCGTGGGTGTTTGTGGTGACCCCCCCGAACCTTGGCGTGGTGGGGGGGCTGAGTACCTCCCGGAGGCCGGGAAAAGGTAATACCCAGAGACCGACGACTCTGGGTGCCCTTAGTACTGACTACCGGGGGAGAAACTAAGAGGGACCTGTGGAGGGCGCAGCAGGCGGGCCAGGAGGGTCTAGGCAGTGGGGGCAGGGGTGCCCTGCTGTCTCACCATGGACCCTCCGGGAAGTCGGCCACACACGCTATGTTCGCACGGGGAGGTAGGAGGGGCGCGTCCACTGCGCCTCTCTGAGGAGGTCCTCCCGGTTTTGGTTCGGGGGACGTTGGCCGCAGGCGGGGTGTCAGAAGCTGCAACCCAGGTACTGGCCCCCGCCTCTTTCTCAACAAGCGGCGGGCGTCGTCGGAAGATTTTTAGTAGGTATTACTGCTGGCGGTCGTGTCTGCCGGTGGTAAGTCCCACATCCCCAGTTCGGTCCCCCTTTGGCCCAAAGGCAGTGCGTAAATGCATTTTGATACCGAAGTAAAATAAAAAGAAAAGGGTGTTTGTGGTGAGCTATCAGGTCTAAACCTGATGTGTCGCGGATGTAGTGTAAGTGATTGTTAAATTAATGTTACGTAACGCGACGGTTATAAACAATAACACTGACTTGGTCAACTGTCAATTGTCATTGCTTCGCGAGAGTCAACAACACGGGGGCCCTTTCCGCCCGCGATGCGCCAGCGGTTACTATCTGCCAGACGTAGTTGTCATTTCTTAGTCACCGTTTTGTCACCCCTTCATGCTTGGCACCCGGGGCGGACCACCCCCACCGCCCCCCCCTTACGCCGCCACTGCTCGATTCCTATTAATAGATACGACTAAGCAACTAACAAATAAATAAAACACATTTAACGCGGTTTAATAAACTAAATTTATATCGACGACATTTCGAATTCTTTTCTTCTTCTTTCTTTTAAATAATGGCTTCGTGCGTCTAGCGCATTAGCCAGTGTCAAGTTAGAGATATATTAATATCATAAAAATTATAGTAAATGAGAATGAGTGGTGATAAAAATGATAAATGGTAAATGAGATCCCCTCCCCCTAGTAAAGATGTGGGACTATACTGAGATCGCACATGGACTTCTTGAGAGAATTTGAAAAGTTATGTTGCACTGTTTTATTTAATTTACCAACACTCATGTACGTTCACAAACACTTAATAATCCACCGTTATTAAACATTAATGTTAGAAATATCACAAATTTTAGAAAATAAAACAAAACTGCAGCAGACATGACGCTTCACTTTCCCGCCAAGAAGTCCGTTTCGAATTCTTTTGACACTGACACGGGGAGATTTTTTAAAAATTATTTTTCTTTTAAATAATGTGTTTGTGCGTTTAGCATATTTGGCCAGTGTCAACTAAGAGATATATTAATAATATATACATGATAATCAGTGGTGATAAAGATGATAAATAGTAAATTTATTTATTTATTTTGCTTATTCATGTATTAGTTACACGGGTCTGGCCCAATTACATTAAGTAACTCAGTAAGCAATTTTAAATGAGATACCCTCCCCTAAACCCCTTTTATGGGGTCCCTGATGCGGCTTAATTAATTTATATTAAATAATAGGTTAGGTAATTAGAACAATGAAAAGTAATACATACATTTTGAGAAAAATATAATAATTTTCCATAAACATTTTCCAATCCAAAATTATTTATCTGGCAGAAAAAACTTGAAACTTCTAGTAGCAATAGTACTTTTTTTTGTATATAAATAAACAATACAATACAAATTTACAAATATTTATTCAAAAAAATGCTTACAATGTAGATATACAATTTTTTAAATCAAGCGTAGAATAAGCAATATGTGGCATGAGGCAGCGATTACTATTAACCCCACACTAGACACTGCCTGTCCTGTGGCGGTCAAGTGTAAGTTAACAAATAATTAGCGGGTGCCAGCAGTAATAAAAATTACAAAACAAATAAAAATAAAAAACAAGAACTGTAGGAATAAATACGTACACAAAATATTGAATTAATTTATTTGAAAAGTAAAATTAAAAAGAAAGGAATATTGAAAAATATAAATAAAATAAATATATATATAAATACAAAAAAGTGCATCGCATTCTCAAATTATACTTTTATATTCTTTATTTTATAACCTCCCTGAAGGACTTAGTGAATTTATAACTCCACGTTAAAAGAAGTGAGCGAATCTCGAGCTTCGCAATTCCCGGTGAAGATTTCTTAATATCGCAAAACTCCAGAATCGACTAACATCTGTAAAATATGCCTTGTTTACAATTTCAATTTAAAATAAAGATCTTTAGGGAATGGCTACATTGTGGTATTTAACTAATATTTAGTTTTAGGCAGAGAAAAACCAATTTCCTTATTAACACTCATATACTTTGACAACTGATATGGCGTGGAGATCAGTTTACCTGCGCTACTAAGGTCGTGGGTTCAATTCCCACACAGGACCAATCTGTGTGTGCATAAACCTGAATATTAAAGAAAAGACAAACAAACAAACCAGTCAAACGGTTTTGTGGGTTGTTTAAAAATATATTAAGTAACTTTACATTATTAAAAGGAAATAAACGTTTTATCTATCTATCTATCTATTTGTTCTGATCTGGGTGTTTCCTAAGTATTTACGAAAAAGAAGTATTAAAGTATTTTTATCCGTTATTTAGTTTCCATAACACAAGTTCCTACCAAGATCTGAGGAGCCCAAGCCAACCTCACCTGCAAGTGGTGCACCTGCCGATCAACGGACGAGGCTCTGGCGAACATAAAAGTGCCCGAAAAGCGGCAATAGGCTCGCCACCTATTACGTAGGACCAACTATATAAATGGCGAAGTGTAGGCGTATAGTATGCCTCTGCCTACCCCTTCAGGGAAACAGGCGTGATTGTATGTATAACACAAGTTTTTAATGGTACTTATCGTGGAACTAAATAATTGGTGTAATTGTTAGAAATCATTTATTTATTTCATACTAATGACTCTAAGGTTTTCTATACAATTATTTAAGACAGTTACAGTTTATAATAGCGTTAATAAAATAGAATAGTTATACTAATGTTTGCAATACTTGTGTATTTTCAGCCCGTCCAAAAATATCTGTATCTTTAATAGCGCAAGCAGGACAGCTAATAACAGCGACTATTTGTCTCTAACGAGGTGTCATCGGCTTACCCTTTTTTTTCTTTTTACTAACGTCTGGGTTTGAACTACCTCGCTAACAAAACATGCAAAAATAAAACCACACATCTCACTAATTCTTTACGGAATGTAAGTTAATTAATTAACTCTTATTCTATTTGTGTCCTATTATACTCATAAACGGGTCAGGTGAGGGCCTGGTGATCTACCACATAGGGAGTACCCTAGTTTAGACACCAGTCCTTCACAGAGGTAGCTGATGTTAACTTTAAGGAACTTACATATGTACACATGTGTTTTAACCTTTGTGGACAGAAAATAAATGAATTATTACATATATTATTATATCTCCCTCGAACTTTCCATGTACCTGATAGCCTCATCATCAGCCCAGGGTCTGCTCACTGGTCTAACCAGATTTGGCAGAAGAATTGTACAAATTGTCTTTACTCATCATCATATCAGTCTTATGAAGTCTAATGCTGTCATGCTGAACATTGGCCTCCCCAATAGATTGCACTCCAATAGAGGTATTTGCCCATAATCACCAATCTGGGTAGGCTGGTTAGAGATCACAGTTCAAGCCAACGCGCAGGATGACGCTGCTGCCCATTATCCGGTAGATTTCTCTTCGTCGACTCTTACTACTTCCCGTGAGATGAAAGGTGGTGAAACTATTCTATGCCGGTACCAAACGGCAGATCTTTTGGAAAAATCTTTCCAGAAAGCTTTTCCTACAACCACGCGACAGAAAGTTCTTTTAAAACGCAACCGTATACGCTTCTGTCATTTCTAAGGTGTGCGAGTGGTGCGATAATTTACACTATTTAAATGCTTAAATATTTTTGAACTCGACTGTACCAGACCTGGCGTAAACAAGCCATACAGTCACCTCCAATATTTCAGCACCATAATGATTAATCGATTTATGGAAAGTTTTCATCCAGCAATATCATTACCGACTGAAGGTGTATTTAACATAATTATGTTTTTTAAATATTTCAGAATTATTCAAGTCGGCTGATTGCCAAGCGAAAGATTTATGAGAAGTTCAAAATAATTAGCAATTTGTCACGTCTGGTAAGTTGAAAAACATACATATCATTCTATGGACTTATAACCTTTAAATTAATCTTACTTTTATATTTTATTGTACAATGACACAAATCATAAATAAATAATAATTGCTGTTAGTTATCACTAAAGTCGTTTTTCTCTGTCTGCTTAGATCTTTAAAATACGCAACGGATTTTGATGCAGTTTTTTTTATAGATAGGACGGTTTATATATAGGTCACGTGGACGCAGACGCGGGCGGTTGCTAGCCCCCAATAAAACATAGTAAAATATAATGACAATTACTATTTAAAGTGACAACTTCTCAGTCAGATATTCATATAGCTATCTAGCGACAGAGGCGCCACCTAGGGTCATCGTCGTGCATCTATTCTGAGGCGGACGGAATGCATTCTCGATATCATATATTTAAATGCGACTAACCTACTTTATATTTAAAATGAGGTTTTTATATCCGTCTATACGGCTCTGAGACGCGGTGAAGATGTGTGTGTCACAGACAGTAGTACATAATATATTTTGGTGGTTTTTTAGTAAAATGGTGTATAGGGATCCTACCAAGACCTAAGGAGCCCAAGCCAACCTCACCTGCAAGTGGTGCACCTGTCGATCAACGGACGAGGCTCTCGCGAATATAACATTGCCCGGCAAGCGGCAATAGGCACGCTACCTAATATAGGTAGCGGCACGTAAGTCTAGCGATGAACAAAATTTGGAAGGGACAGCTGCGCATAGAGTGAGTGAGAGAGTACGACTGGAGAGCCAATGAGCGCTTACGCACGCCCTTTCTCTCCCTTGCGATACCTTATTTTCGACTACTGCGCATAAACGGTCAGCGCTAGACTTTCGTGCCGCCTACTATACGTGAGACCAACTATATATAATTTGCGAAGTGTGGGCGTATAATACGCCTCTGCCTACTCCTTCGTTGAAACAGGCGTGAAGGTATGTATGTATGTTTTAGTTAAAGGATGAATAATTTATCTATATAATAATTGAGATGGTAAAAATCTAACTCTTTACCAAACCATTTCGACAATTCGCCAAACTGTAACTCTTATTTTGTTAACCGAATGGTTTTGGCACGCACGATACAGGCATAGCCGCATAATAATATTTATTTCTATAAAGCAAATTGTATTTTTTAAACAAATATTATTCTTATACTCGTATTATTATAAAAGTGTGTACAGATAACAATGATGCAAATTATAATTAAATTCATATATGTTGTAGAAAAAATACGACTTTAAATTCCCTATAAAAATCATATTTATGCCTTTTATAAAATAATGAATTCTCTTGCGATCAGTTATTTTTCGTGTAAGAGACAAAAGCAAATAACCAAATATTTAGTACCTAGAAAACATCCTTACGACGATATCCTTATATCGACATCCTTAATAAACATAGGAAAAACTCAGACCAAAACATAATCATGTTCATGCACACAAAGATTTCTCCTATGTTGGATTCGAACTCACGAACTCACGACCGGAGTGCTGCTTTACAGATCTCTATGCCATATTGGTCGTCCAATAATTTTTAAAATTTTACTAAGATCCATACTTTTGTCCGTAATTTGTACGAGGCTCCAAAAGTCAATTATGGGTTTGTGCAATAAACCAAAGGCTCTCTTGAGTTAAGTGTCATAATTGTGTACTCTGGGTGCCCTTATTACCAACTACCGGGATGGAAACCAAGAGAGTCCTGTGGGGGGCGCAGCAGACGGGCCAGTAGGGCCAGGAGGGTCTTAGGCGCAATTGCAAGGAGGTAGGACGGGCGCGTCCAATGCGCCTCTCTGAGGAGGCCATCCCGGTTTCGATGCGGGGAACGTTGGCCGCAAGCGGGTTGTCAGAAGCAGCAACCCAGGTACTGGCCCCCACCTTTTTTTCAATAAGCGGCGGGAGTCGTCAGAAGATTTTTAATGGGTATTACTGCTGGCAGTCGCGTCTGCCGCTGATGAGCCCCACACCCCATTTCGGTCCCCCTTTGGCCGGGAGGCAGCGCGTAAATGCATTTCGTTACCAACGTAAAACAGAAAAAAACTGTGTCATATGTGTGTGTGAACACAGAAAAGTCCCAGTATTTATAAAAAACTTGTTTATCGGTTCAGCTTAATCTCGAAACTTGTGGCACTTTCTGAAATACAGGGTTGCCCCAGCTTAGGCTCCAGTTCACACACAAGTCATCTTGAAGTAACAAAGTTTTAATTTTATTGTTTTTTGTTGCTTTCATCTGTGTGAAAAAATAAAGCATTTTTTATTTAATTTATTCCTAATGGAATTTCTTTCACCGACCGAGAAAATATAAAATTAAATAAAAAGAAGACGGGTGAATACAAAAACCAAACAAACAATTAGAATAAGTTAACACATAAGTAATTTCTAGAAAAAATAAAACATAGTTTATTGTCTTTAAGATCAACAAGATCTTTATAACTCGTCAAAGTTTTAGAAACAAAATGGAAATACAATAACATTTATAACAACAATGAAAGAGATATGGGCCGTACTATAATCAAGAGCGAGAGAGAGAGAGAAATTAAAGCAAAATGGATTTGTTAAGATGGATAAATTGATAGGGTTGTCTGTTAATCTGTCTGTTGTGGTTTTAATCAAAATTTGTCATACTTTTACAATATGCCTAGTTGTTTAGTGAAATGCCGCTGTCTACAATCTGCTTGCGACATAGTAAAATATTAAAATGCATGCGATTCGTCGTCGCTTCGACGCCCGACGTTTGGTCGTATCCGGAAATTTATTAGGCGTGGTGTAGGTACGGGAAAGGAATATTAAATATGCAGTTCTGGTTTGCCGTGTGGTACCGGCGTATAATAGTGCCACTCCTTCTCATCTCACGGGGAGCCGTAAGAGTTGACGAAGAGAAGCCCTATCGGATGATAGGCAGCAGCGTCATCCTGCGTACTGGCTTGAACTGCGATAACCAACCCGCCTTCCCAGCGTGGTTATTATTGAATGTTATCTATTGGGAGGCTAAATTTTAGCAGTGGACTTATAAGGCTGCTATAATGAGTAAAGGTTTGAAACGATAGAAATAAGTAAATAACATACAATAACGCTTCTATTGCCGCTTACCGGAAACTGACATGTTTGCCAAAGCCTCTCCGTTGATCATCAGGTGCACCACTTGCAGGTGAGGTTGACTTGTACTCCTAAGATGTTGATAAGATCTTTGTACCCCCTTTCTTGTCCTTGTTGTTTATAAATGCGAAAATAACTCTGACTGTTTGCCTCGCTTTCGCGCCAAAACTATTGATCCAATTTTAATGAAATTTGGGGCACAGACCTAATCAGACGGAATCTAGAAAGCACATTAAGACTTTTGGTCCCCAACATACCTACATAATTCTATTGTTTTAAATGTATGTTATGACGTACGCCCATAGTCCATATAAATAAAATCTGTACGGCTGTTATATGTTTATTCGTTGTCTAGTAGAGCCTGAAAAGGGACATAGGCTTCTCTAAAATTGTAAAAAAGTGTTGATTTGAGATGACAGTTTAGATGTAATGTCTTTATTTTTAAAGCATAAAACATTTTTTTTAGTAATTGTACTAGCTGATATACATATGGTATTTGAAGTTACACAAACAAGACGCGCAACAACGAAAAAACAATAGCCGACACGCGGACGAAGTCGCAAGCGAAATACTAGCACTAAATACTTGTAAAACGTAACAGTAGGTACATCAGAGTAACCAATAAATTCTATTCTATTCTTTTCTAAAAACAATTATTATATCATTACTAATAAGGGTTTTGGTTTTAGATAAAACGAAACCAACCACAGTTTACGGATATTTAAATAATGAAGGTTATTATATAATGGCCTCATAACATTGAAAATATATTGCCGCATTAATGGAGTGCCTTTGAAGATTATTGTATGTTAAGTCTACGTATAAGCTTTAAACTTTAATTGCAGATTATTGTATTTTATATCTACGTATAAGCTTTAAACTTTATTTGCTACGACAAATATAAATATAAATATTTCTTACACTTACACCAATTATTTAGTTCCAAGATAAGTATCATTAAGAACTTGTGTTATGGATACTAAATAACGGATGAACATACATAAATACTTTTTTTTTTGTAAATACATACTTAATATACATAGAAAAACACCCAGACCAGAACAAATATTTATATTTATACACACAAATATTAGTCCTGTGTGGGAATCGAACCCACGACCTCAGGAGTGGAATGCGGGTATACTCGCCACCACGCCATATCGGTCGTCATGTTTTGTCATTTTGTCATGACAAATGTTTTCTGATATTTTAATCGTAACACGATGCTATATGAAAACTACTGCTGTTCATTCGCTTCCCCAATAGTTCACATTTTATTGGGGGTAATCACTACGCTGGACAGGCGAGTGGGTGATCGCAGTTGAAGCCAGTACGCAAGATGACGCTGGTTCCCATCATCCGGTTGGATTTATTTTCTTCTAAAACGGTACGAGCCACACGGTTCTGATATTTACCAAGCTATATTATACTAGCGGCCCGTCCCGGCATCGCACGGGTAGATATTTATTTTTAACATATTTAATAGTGAAATTGTGAAATTGTTTGCTGCAGCACAGCAGTATATAAAAACAGGTTAAAAAAATACCTTATTGATGTTTTTGATTCTGGCTGTTCCTAACCTCTTATGAAGGATTATTTATTATGCTTGTGATCTTATTAGTAACATAATATGTGTTTAAAAAGGTGTTATATTCGCCATTAAACTATTATATAGTTTGGCGATAGAATAAGTTTAAAAAAATGCTGTATTAATTAAAACTTCTCAAGAGAAAAGCATTCTTGTTTTTAAGTCCATGCTAACCATAGAGAGTGCTTAGCTAAGTAGGTTTTACTATCCACCAGTGAAAGTAATCTAAATTCTGATCGTTAAGATTTAAATGGTTTTTTTTCTATGTGCATAACTTAACTAATGCCTCGTTGTGGGGTTGTTTTTGAAACTCGTTATATCTTTTGAATGCAATGGACGATTTTTATAATTAAAAAAGTAATCTACAGATAATAAAAAAGGTTTATTAAAGAAATAATTTATTTTTATAAAGATTTATACAAAGACACGAATAACGTAGTCCATTAGACATGGTTTTGAATTTTGAATATTTCTTTCAAAAATGTAGTAGTTAAGTATATTGACGTAACTACAATTGTTCGAGGTATGGTACTGCGAAGTTTTTTGTACATATATATATGTTCTTTAATATTGTTTCAAATTTTGCGTGTAATTGTTCATAGTTTTCGCAACGCATGCGATAAAACACATTTTAGAATTTTTTTTTATACGTTGGTCTACAGTATTAAAGTTTTAGTAAGGATCCCGTGATTTTTCCTAGTATAATATATAAACTATGTTACTAAGGGATAATGTAGCACTATACTGGTGAAATAATTAATAATATCCGGCCAGTAGGTTTTGAATTTGTACGTAACAAACATATAAATTTATCCTTTATATAATAGAAGTATAGATACTCTGTCCGTGTACCTTAAAATAAATCAAATAATTCTTTTATTTACATAAGTTACAAGGAAATGGTACATAAACTTTATATACTTGTGGTCTTTCTTATGGTAATACAATATCTACTCATGATTTTACATAGACATTACATGGCTCAAACCAGGTTTCAATTTATTATATAATTTTATTAGTCTTAAAAATATTTGTCTTGTGTGAGAATCGAAGTCAAAACCATTGTAGCTAAGAGCGGGTACACTATTGAAATTTAAATCTAAAAATGTAATCCCGACAAAATCTTATTAAATAAATATTTATATAATAAAGCACCCTAAAAAAAATTGTCTGTCTGGAAATCAAACAGACGACCTTCGTAGCGAAGACCTCCACCATATCGTCTGAAGATATTAAAAATCTTATATGAATAGAACTTATGAAACCCATTGCAAAACTATGTAAACCAGGAAAATTCCATCCATCCTCCGCCAGACACCAGTGAAATATTAAATAAACATTGGTTTCTTATAATAAAAATTCTTGTAATCAACCTTGACGTGGTTTCTTCAGCCAAACACAGTTAAAGTAAACTTTTAGAGAAATTCATACATTTGCAAGGTTTTGTTAGCGCCTTCTTCTATTTTATATTTCTTCTTCATAAATATGTACATACATTCACGCCCGTTTCCCGGGGTAGGCAGAGGCATACCTTACGCCCTCGCCAACTATATAGTTAATCCCACGTAATGAGTGGCGAGCCTATAGCCGCTTACCGGGCACTGTTATGTTCGCCAGAGCCTCGTCCGTTGATCGGCCGGAGCACCACTTGCAGGTGAGGTTGGCTTGGGCTCCTTAGGTCTTAGTAGAATCCCTATACACCTTATATATCACTTATATAATCATATAAACTTATATTATAAAGAGGAACGATTTAACTGTTAACGTTTTTGCTTGTTTATTTGTATGGAATAGACTTTATACTGGGTCGATTGAAACAATCTTTTACAAATAGAAAGCTACATAATATTACAGTAACATAAGCTTTGCTGTATCATCCTGCGTGCTGGCTTGAACTGCGATCACCAACCCGACTGCCCAACAAGCTATACAAAAACAGCTATACAAGGTAGACATAATATAATAAATAGCTATCGGAGCGAAGCAAGAGCGTGTCATTAGTCTAGCTATAATCCGACAGACATTTTTCCCAATTTAAACACAGATTTATGTTATTAATCTAAAAATATTTCATCTTGTTTGTGTGTAATAATTTTGTTAAGTATTCGGGTCAAGATTCCTTCTAGTTAGAATACAATTTATTGATATTGATCCAAGCCTTGAGTTCTTATTAAAACAAAATAGCTATCAAATAATAATGAAACGAATAAAAGTGTTTTTCTGACGTCTTGTCAATGGGCTGCGGGACTGTTCGGGTTACCGCGGCTTCGGGAAGGAACATGGATGATTTTTAGCCAGTAAAAGTCTGACACACCCTTCCGCTTCACCCACAGCGAAAGACGGTCATTTGATGAAAAAGGCGTTTTGTCGGTACAAGATGTTAGTATTTATTTTTATTTGACGATTGACATGGTGTGAAGGTCAGCAATACTGCTCTCGATCCCTAAGGTCATGGGTTCGAATTCCACACAGTATAATAATTTGTAAGTATGTAATAGAATAATTGTCTAGTTCTGGATGTAACTATATTACATAGTAGTTGGTTTCCTCTGTTTGTCCCTATGTATGCTTATATGTTTAAAACTACGCAACGGAATTTGATGCATAATAGGTTGGGGAAAAAGTCTTTTCGTATTTTTGTATGAAAAGTCAAGACATTTTTATCAAAGTTTATTTACATTTATTTACAATATATATGTACCGTTTTGTTGAATAACTTTCTGCCATTTTGTGGGCAGAGACATTATCCCGTTACTGTAGAAACTTTGGGACTTCTGATCAAAAAAAACGGGACAAATAGTTTTGGCAGTCCTCTCTTGAGGTCAACCTTACAGAACCTAAAGAATTCTGCAGAGACCGAAATAGGTGAAAATCTGAAGGCGCAAGGTCAGGGCTATATGGTGGATGCACTAGGACCTCCCAGTCGAACTCTCTTAATTTTTGCTGAGTGGCTAAAGATGTGTGTGGTCTAGCGTTATCGTGATGAAAGACCACACCCTTCCTGTTGATCAATTCCGGCCGTTTTCTCTCGACTGCTTCCTTTAATCTCATCAGTTGCTGGCAGTAAAGATCAGAATCGATGGTTTTGCCGGGCGGTAAAAGCTCATAATAAACAATGCCCTTCCAATCCCACCATACACACAGCATCACCTTATTTCGTGTTAGGCCAGGTTTGGCCACAGTCTGTGAAGCCTGGCCAACTTTCGACCACGACCTTTTTCGCACGTTCTTGTCGTACGTGATCCACTTTTCATCGCCAGTTATCAATCTCTTCAAAAACGGCTCGGTTTCATTACGTCTCAATAATGAATCGCAAATGAGTACACGGTTGATTAAGTTTCTTTGAGTGAGCTCGTGTGGCACCCAAATATCGAGCTTTTTTGTATAACCAGCTTTCTTCAAATGGGTCAAAACTGTTTTGTGGTCAATTCCCAGTTCTTCAGCTGCATCGTAACTACTAATATGCCGATCTTGCTCCACTCTTTCAAAAATGGCGTCCATTTTATTCGTAACAGGGCGACCAGAGCGAGGTGCATCTTTAACATCAAAATTTCCGGACTGAAAACGTTTGAACCAAATTTGTGCTACTCTTACTGACACTGCATCAGGTCCATAAACATCCCAAATTTTTTTCACTGCTTGAGTTGCATTTTTGCCTATTTTATAATAAAATTTTAAAATGTATCGAATTTCTTTATTAGATTCACTCATTTTTACGGAGAAAAAAACAAATGAAAAATAGCGGGAAACAACTTTTTTTTATTTTTTTCTTTTCTTTATAATGGAATCTTTTTAATGTTACCAAAACCAGCCAGACACAAATAGTACTGTCAAAAAAATTTTATAATAAGTTTATACCTACGTTATGCGAAAAGACTTTTTCCCCGACCTAATATTTTTAGAATGATTCAACATGTAGGACACGCGGACGAAGTCGCGAATGGCCGCTAGTTTAATATAAGTCATTACCATCATCAGCGTTATCCAGGTTGCCCTAGACTTACCTAGACAGATTTAGCTGAATTTCAGTAATTACACGGAGCGACTGCCGTCTGGCCTCCAGAATTCAGAGGAATATACCATTCTATGGTTAAACCAACAGTCAAGATATTAGAAGGCACTGACTTCTTAATAACGACTGCCATACATAGATGTTCCTGACTGACGAGACCAACGGCTTAAGTTTCTTTCCGAGGCAGGAAGCAAGCGGTAATTACGCATATTACTTCAAAAATACACAGGTGCTTGATTGCCATTTTATATATTTAAAAATATACCTAGTATGGATTTATTATCTACCAAGACCTAAGGAATCCAAGCCAACCTTACCTGCAAGTGGTGCACCTGCCGATCAACGGACGAGATTTGGCGTAATACAAGTTCCCGGTGGCAATAGACGTGCAACCCACATGGGCTCAGACATGTATTAGTGAAATGTGAACGTAAAATATTTTAGCCTTTTACCTTTTAGTGTGTATGTATTTATTTACAAATATTCAGTACTTGTAGTATGTTTATGTGTCTAGTGCCCGTAGTACAACCTCTGCTTAGTTTTCGACTACAAGCGCTGTCTAAGATTATTTATTTATTTATACTAGCTGATTCCTGACTGCTGTCTGAATTTCAAAGATGTTTAATCTAGAGGTGGCGTAAGACTGCCTAGGCAGGAAATAATAGAATTTTAAGAGATACCAGATACTCGAGGTAGTTTAGTAATAAAAGTGGAGCAGTACATCGAATACTTAATACCAGGCATGGTGTACGTTATTACAGCCAAATAAACTAAAAATATATTAATATATTCCTTTCATCGGAAGTTATAAACATATTTTTCATAAACATAGGATACATTTTAGACATAGATATAATCTCATACTTACAAATTTTTGTCCATCCCGTGGTACCGTATGAGCCATAGTCATCATCATCATATCGTATGGCGTTGAGCTGCCTCAATCCTAATTAAAATTTCCAGTGTCAGTTGGCGTTGCCACTTCTCAGCAGCTGGAGTCAGAAGATGAAGTTGTTCAAGACCACCGGGAAAAGAGTATAGCGGGCAATCGTTTACAACATGGGCCATAGTTTGATCTGGCGCTCCACAATCACAGGCCGAAGACTCCTTCATTCCCCATTTATAAAGGTGGTGATTGGAACGTCCGCATCCAGGGGGCCTACCGCCGAATTTGATGGATTACCGGTAATCCATCTAGATCAAACTTTGTTTACGTTCATTAATCCGTACCGGGGAATCTGCCGACAGCCACCTCTCATTCATGACCTTCAGTCCGTGACAGACCAATAGGTAAATGGAGAACGCCATTTTGTTTCGATTTCCATGAGTTCGGCGGTACGAGAGAATCAATTCGAAATTCATTTTGCCTTATAATCGATTGCCATCGAACTCGGCGGTAGGCCCCCTGTTCTGAACCTATTTAGCCTGAACCATAATTGACGTTGAGCACTAAAACCAGCGGGCTCCGATGTGGGATCCATAGTGGATCATAAATGTTTTTGACGAGCCATAGTATCAGTAGTGGACATTACATTAAAACGATATCATTAAAAAACACGTGATTCAATTTTGCTATGACTAAGAAAACGGCACACGCCGTGAACATAACTATACAAAATTACGCGTATGTAGAAGATATGGGTGTAGTATGTAGTATGATAGTTTACTATAGCAGTTACATAGCTGACGCCTCGATCATTGCAGTTACGTCAATATTAGTCGGAGAGCTGACTATAATTAAATAATCATCTTTGATGTGTGAACGTCGTTGGATTACTCGGACGCTATTCGGTTTGTTGGACATTACTATGAACCAATTTACAGAAAAATTAAAGCAAGTGATGGATTAAAAATATCTTTGTAACAATTCCCGCGCTACTATAATTTCCCGAAAAATCGAGAAACTATTCAACACGACACGACGTAGCGCGGGAATTGTTACAAATATATTTTTAATCCATCACTTGCTTACAATGGATTTCCGCAAAGTAACGCCTGAATCAATAAATTAGATAAATTAAAAATTGAAATATTAAATTCCTTGAGCAGGCTCTGGTCTTCCCTGTACTAGATTATGCTGTTACTTAGATGTCACGGAGGAGCTACTTAATAAGCTTGAGAGACTGCAAAATGCGTGTATTCGGTTTGTATATGGCTTGAGAAAGTTTGATCACGTGTCGAGTTATCGCAAGGCTCTGAATTGGCTTCCTATTGCACTGTTTCATTTCATTTACCAACACTCATGTACGTTCACAAACACTCAACAATACTCGAAATATCACAAATTTTAGAAAATAAAACAAATCCGCAGACATGTCGCTTCATTTTCCCGCCAAGAAGCCATTACCTATGTTGTTGTTATTTTTTATATTTATGTTTTGTTTTTTGTGTATGTGATACTGTTTGATCTACTTTTTTGTGTGTTTGTTTGTTTGTCAATAAAAAATATTCGTATTCTTATATTGATATTTTAGTAAGGACAGCTCTCTGTCTAAATGGCACGGCTTGTTTATGAATGAGCCAACCCTATTTTTAAAGTAGGCCAATGTTCACAAAGTTCATGACTGACTGGGATTCGTGTCACTGTGAAAAAAATAATGTTTTATTTCGGATGTTTTGCAGAAAGTTATAGATCTGCACTGCGGTGTTCACTTTTATCGGCTGTTTATGAGTATTTAGGGCTACTAACAAAATATATATCATGCAAATGCTATAAATATCGAAAGAAAAAGATTTAGCGCATTTAAGTCGCGGGTTATTTACATTGTTTCCTGACGACATTTCTAAGACGTTATATTGATTGGGATCCAACCAAGACCTAAGGAGCCCAAGCCAACCTCACCTGCAAGTGGTGCACCTGCCGATCAACGGACGAGGCTCTGGCTAACATAACAGTGCCCGGTAAGCGGCAATAGGCTCGCCACCTATAACGTGGGACCAACTATATAATTGGCGAAGTGTGGGCGTGTAATATGCCTCCGCCTACCTGTTCGGGGAAACAGGCTTGAATGTATGTGTATACTTGTGTATATTGTCGAAGAAATTATGTCTAAAATTCACTATAAATACTATGTCTATGTACACACTAGCTTTTGCCCGCGACTTCGTCCGCGTGGAATAGTGACTTCCGGCAGATTTTTGGTTTTTCCCACATAGTTCCCGTTCTTGCGGGATTTTCGGAATGGTCGAGTTTCCGCAGAATTTTCAGGATAAAACCTATGTTTTTTTTTCGAGTTCCAAACTATTTATATCTGTACAATTTTTTAAGTAAATTAAATAATTATAGAACTTCTGCATATACTACATTTTTTGTTTTATTGTCTTGTGGCAGAAGAATATATTGATTTTCGCCACAACCTGATCTTGATAAGGCGACGTATAACTGGCCGTGCGAAAAACAGTCTTGGCGTAAATCGATCCCCACGTGTTTGAATGTCTGCCCCTGTGATTTATTTATTGTGACTGCGAAGGATAATTTAATCGGAAATTGTATTCTTTTAAAATTGAAAGGTAAGTCGTTGGGTATCATTGGGATGCGGGGTATGAGGACTGTTTGACCAACTGCTGGACCAGTCAAAACTATTGCAACGATGACGTTATTGCGCAGAAATTTTACTTGAAGTCGGGTCCCGTTGCATAAATTTGGTGGTTTGAGATTTCTTAGTAAAATGATTGGGGCACCTATTTTTAAATTAAGAGAATGTGGGGGAAGGCCGCTTGGGTTCAAGGAATTGAGGAACTCCTGTGGGTAATTAACTACATCTTCTTGATCCATCACGGTATCAATGGATGTGTAGGTTACAATATCTCCTGGGAGTTTACTTAAAATTATATCATTTATTTCGTCAACGTTACTATTTCTTGCCGCCAATATTGCTCTTTGACACATCCATTGGTGGTCCTTGTTTTCTATTTGGCTGATGTCAGGGTATACCTTAGTTATTAATTCCTCGATGTTACCCACTTTTACTCCTAAATCGCAATCAATTTCATTTTTATTATTAGAATGAGGTATTTTCCCGTCTCCTACAGAAAGTAATTTTGACGGGAAAGTTATACTACCTCCCCCCAAATGTGCTCTCATATTTTTAGATAATTTTAAAATATTTACAAATTTCCATAATGGAGAACTTTTAAGGCAAGCCTTCACAATGTCTGCTCTGGTTCCCCTTACTATTACCGGTAAGGTTTGGCGAAAGTCCCCAGCAAACATAACCGTAATCCCACCCATGATTTTATCACAGTTTCTAATATCTCGGAGAGTTCTGTCTAGAGCTTCTACGTGAGCTCTATGTATCATGGTACATTCGTCCCAGATTATTAGACTGACGTCTTGTAAAACTTTTCCCAAATGTCCATTTTTGCGTATAGAGCACACGCTATCTTTCTCTAAAGACACAGTTAGGGGCAGTTTAAAAGTGGAATGAGCTGTGCGTCCACCTGCTAATAAAGTTGCAGCAATACCTGACGACGCTACTGCTAAGGCTAGCTTTCCTAGAGACCTTACTTTTGCCAATCTAAGATTAGTAATAAACGTCTTGCCGGTCCCACCGGGAGCATCCAAAAATAAAATTTTTCCTTCATTAAAACTAACACTTTTCATGACACAATTATACGTTGTCACCTGGTCATTTACTAATCTTGGTTCATTTTCTGTGATATATTCATTTAAATCATTTAAATTATATGGTTTTCGCAACGCTACTTCTAACGGGTCCAGAAGCGAATTATTTCTTTTTGCTGCAGGAAGCCCAAAGTCGATTAGGGATTTATCTGAAATCTCATGAATTTTATCTTCAATTATGATTAGTCCATCATTGTATATATCATCATTATATGTTAATGTCATATCTTGATTCTCATTACGCATTCTGTTTAATATATCTTCACATAGAGCATCACGAAATTTATTCCATAACTCTAAGGGGTCAGATGGTTGGCAAAATATAAGGATAGTGGTAAATAATTCTCTTAATTTTGTAGCTGACTCGGATATAATTGCATCGGACATGGTATTTTGCCAATGTTCATCTCCCTCCAGTAAACCTAATTCCTTGCAAGCGCCTTGGTACGTTTGGAAAATAACACCATTCACGGTTCGTAGATGTTGAAATGACATTGGACCGCGAACATATTGCAGTAACATTCTTAAATAAAAACATTCAGTTTGAGTTGGATGAATGTTATAAACACGGCCTAAAGTTGTGTCTTTTTTTACACCGGGATATCCCTCAACATCTTGCCCGCGTCTTCTTCTAGAAAATGAATTTCTTTGCCAAACGTAATACTGGGGAACTTCGTGATATAAAAGGGTTTTTGCAAAATCGTCGCTTTTGCAGAGATCAAACAACGCTGTAAGTGTCGTTGATGAAGGATTGTTCACACGATCTTGGAGATTTTCATTATTATAAAAATATACTCTTTGTCCATTTTCCAAATGAACGGCTAAATGAACTACTGCCGGAAAACGTTCATGAATCGAAAATTGAAAAATTCTCCAAAACGCCTCCGAGGAACTTATATAGCGACCATTTAGATATTTTTCTACTTCGTCGTTATTACTTTGTAACGAAAATGTGGCTTGATCAGAACCTTTATGAATATACTTACAGATGTATTTAATAGCTTTGACCGATTGACAAAACTCTACGTTAATGTGTGCATTGAAAATGCGTGACAGCAGTGGATTATAGGGAACCACCCAACGATTATCCACGCTCATTTCTGTACCTTTTACACGAATTATAGCTGTGAATCCACCATTATCTGGAGACCTGCGTCTGTAGGTTGGATAACCGTCATCCCCGGTTTGTGTTTCCGAAATAAAATGCCTCGGGTACTTTTTAGAACAAACGTTTTCTTTCATACATGGTGATGCAGGATTATGAAATCCGCAAGGACCATGTATCATATTTTTTATGACAATATTATGAAGAATCGGATCTTGTTGTATGTCAGGTATTTCAGCCGATATTATTGCATCTATAGAATCTGGTTGAACTTTGTTAGCCAGCCACAATAAAATATGGGCGTGAGGTAAACCTCTTTTTTGCCATTCTACACTGTAAACAAAGGCTTTCGATGGGCCAAAAATATGTTTCTTCGTTAATAGGTCTATCATTTTTTTGAGTTTTAAATGAAATACCCTAGAAATTAAATCGTGTCTATCATAAGAATGTTGATTGGGCAATAACTCACTTTTTATTTCTGGCCATTCGGGGTTACATGTAAATGTAATGAAGAGGTCAGGTCTTCCAAATTTCCTGACATATGTCATGGCATCTTGACTTTTTTCATTCATGAATCTGGGGGATCCTGTAAATGACGACGGCAATATAACGTGCTGGCCAATATTAGAAGCGTTTAAATGTCCATCATTTACGACGGCATCTCTTAAATGAATGTAATCTTCTGCTCTCAATTTTTTTTGATTTCTTTTGATGAAGTCCAGCCTCTCAGAAATCATTTTTGCCGCCATATCAACACAATATTGGTTGAATAATCCTTTAAAATAATGTATACTGTTAAAGTCATTTATTCTCACCATGAATCTAAATGCATAAAACTGCATACATGAAACAGTTTTAGATGTAGCCGTAGTATTCTGCTGTGGAATATTAATACAGTACGGAAACAGTAAGGGATATTGAAGCGGGTCATAAGATCTATGAATTTCAGAAACTCGTTGAAGTCGACCATCTCTCGCAGTCAATACAATATCACGGGGACCTTTGTCTTCATCTATCATAACAGCTACTTCATCTACTACCGGCGCATTATACCGACCTCTATGCTCATTAGGAGGTTTTACATCAGCATGAATGATAAGTTTTAAATCATTCGGTGGTCTATTTTCTAGATTGTACTTAAAACTTTGAATATACGTATTATGATCATGAAGATATGTTTGGAGAACGTCGATAAGATCGATTTGCAAGCTTGGGTTTAAATTTGAGCGCAAGAATACCTGATCTGCATGGGAAACAAAATATATTTGTAGGAATTCGGGTTGTGCCCCTACAGCTGGAAGTAAGTCACCGATTAAATGATAAACTTGCCCTTGGACTTTAAAAGTGGGCATAAAGTTTCCCTCACGAATTTCTTTGGCACCAAATGAAGTCATCTGAAATAATGTATTATATTGTCTTGAGTGATTTAAGAAATGCTTAGATGATGGATGTGAGCCTGATATCAGTTCCTTTAAAACGGATGTTGGTTCCGGAATTATAGGTATATTTACTTTGCCACCACTACAACACAATCCAGGAGTTTCAGCTGCCCATTTTTTTGCTTGGCATAAGTTGCATATTTTATCCATTCTGCCAATATCAATATCATTTAGCTCAGAATAGTCAACGGTACAATCATAAGCAAAAGCAGCATTTAATAAATTATGTTGTCTGCGAGTTCTATTCCTAGTTGATCGGGCATTTTGCTGTGTTAATCGTTGGGATCGTTCAGCGCTTGATTCCCGATCACGGTTAGCCAAAGTTCGGGAATTCTGTAAGGCCAAACGTTGAGAACGTTCAGCACTGGATTCCCGATCGCGGTTAGCCAAAGTTCGGGCATTCTGTGAGGCCAAACGTTGAGAACGATCGGCACTCGATTCCCGTTGCCGGTTCGCCAAAGTTCGGAAATTTTGTGACGCTAAACGCTGCGAACGTTCAACGCTTGATTCCCTTGCACGGTTTTGTTCAGTAATTGCTCGTTGTGTAGCCAACCTGTGCATATTTTCATCCTCAGTTTCATTGCTGCGCAAAACTCGCAGCCGCTTTGCAGTAGCAGTCTGCCGAAAAAGCTGAGTTCTTTTTCTCGGCATTATAGTGATGAAGAAAGAACGTAGAAAATGAAAACTTAACTAAAGCGTAACTCGTAAAAAAAAAGAAACGTAAGATTAATAATTAGGAACCTAATTGTTTTTATTTTTAACGATTATGTCAAAAGAAAATCCGTAAAATGAAAATAAGTTAACAAACTTTATACTTAAACTTAACCCTAATCTAATGAGAATAAATAGGTAGACCACACCTATTTACAGGTTTTACCTAAAGCGAAAAAAAAATAGAAACTAAATACGTTAAACTAAACCCTAATCTAATAAGAATAATTAAGTAGGCGATACCTATTTAGGTACCTACAGGTATTATGTACCACAAAAAAATATTAGAAACTGAATACTATTTTTAAAACAAACGATACTATACTTTTAAAAAACACATACTTATTAATTAATAATCTACATGAAAACAAAAAAGTGTTATTATTGTGTCACTAAATACTATCCTAAAACAATTAAAGTACCTACTATATA
This sequence comes from Musotima nitidalis, assembly GCA_949126915.1. Lineage (NCBI taxonomy): Eukaryota > Metazoa > Arthropoda > Insecta > Lepidoptera > Crambidae > Musotima > Musotima nitidalis. The sequence goes on along the minus strand of OX421439.1, from coordinate 8,447,312 downwards.
GAAAACAACCTCAAAATGAAACTGTGTTTAAAAAGTAATATTACGATGATAATTATATCGCATAAACAAATTAGCGCTGTATTCAACCGTTCAATAGGGAGCCGACCGCGCGAGTGAGCCGCGCGGCATGGTATCTCGTAGAGCTACACCCCCCTCCCGGCTTGCCCGCAATCACCGCCTCTCTCCCGCCGCGCCGGCCAGCGCAGTGAGCGCAGAGAGCGAGTTGGTTTTGTTTCGGAGTTATTTATCATTGTAATCTTTTTAAGTTAAGTTTTTTGTTGAAATTAAGCTATGTCAAAGACAATTTTATTCACAATGAAGTACTCTTAACCAACAACATATTTATATTTATATTTGAATAAAGATTAATATTATTATGTTGATGCAACTTAAACAAATTATTTCGACCAAATTTGGTACCATAAAAACGGTCATTGTGACTAAACCTTAAAAGATAGACATATGCCGTCGCGGACTTTTTTTTAGATCATGTATAGAGGAATAATTCTTTCATACATATTTTTTGTGTATCTTGAACCGTTTTCGCAGCGCACGCAAAGAAAGCCTTCAAAAATGAATAATTTTCCCCGTTTTTTACACATTTACCGCTCTGTCTTTGCTCCTATTGGTCATAGCGTAATGTTATTTAGCCTTTAGCCTTCCTCGATAAATGGACTATCCAACAAAAAAAGAATTATTCAAATCGCACCAGTAGTTTCGGAGATTAGCGCGTTCAAACAAACAAACAAACAAACTCTTCAGCTTTATAATATTAGTATAGATAAAAACTAGAACTTATACTAGTGTTGCAAAATATACTGCAGCGATGTGTTTTAATCTGCTTTTTATTGGAATATAAAAAACTGAACCTCTAAATAAATCTTTTTTGATCATCAAAAATACTGATTGAGCATCTAATAGAGGATTAGGTGTTCAATGAGATTTTTTTGATGTACAAAAAGGTTAGGTTAGATTGGCAAATATTAATTTTGATGACACGTTCAATATGATCCCTTTTAATATATTATAGTATAAAAACCAGAGAATTACATTGATTAAATCGTTGACCACTGCGATACTTTGAGGCTTATGAGATTAGTGCAGTAGTAGTTACTAGTAGTATTATTGTTATTTGCATCTTGTACTGTTACTATAAATCGCACTAAACCCAGTGTACATTATTCTTCACGTGATGCACTTATTAACTTTAATTAACATACTTACGTACACTGTTTTGTGTGGGTACTATCGGTGTGGAGTTCATACGCTGTTCTACTATGAAATAACTAGAAAAATACGTAACTCTCATCTAAATGTTGGTCCCGCTAAGGCGCTGGTATTTTAATAATCCTTAGTTAAGTAAATAAATCAAAATATTACACGAGGTATTAAATATATATTGCTGATCTGCACGCTGACTTGTCTTGTAGCAGAAGGCATAAGTTGTTAGCAGTACCACCGTGCCACAGTGGCTCGGCGCCAATCACCTATACCACGCAGCCTTTCATCACTCAATGCTCACCTAGATAGCAATCCTGAATGTGACCTGATTGCAGATGGATTGGTCGAAAATTTTGTCGGATTTCTTAAGTTATTGTGAAAGAAAGGTATGAATGTAACTTGTGTCTATTATAGTTAATTTTTTGAATTGATTTGTTAAAATTTTATCCGATTAATGTAATTATTGTTGCTGAGTTTAGTTTTGTAAGTGTTGAATGATATTTTTGAAATTGATTGTTATCATTAATTACTGTAATTGGTTTTGTACACCGTTTTAATTAAAGTAAAATAAATATCATAAATCTAAGAGATGACCTTTTTGGTTGTGGATTACTTTAATTGTTAATGCTTACGAGCAGCCACCAGAGATTCGTCCTCATGTCCTATAATTTTTTGGGTTAAATAGTAGCCAAATGGATTCTTATAACATCAGCTATGCCAGTGAAAATCAAACTCGATACAGCATATTCAGAAGAAAAATGTTTTTTTTTGTGGTAAAATAACAGTAAAGAACAATGTTATTTTCTTTCACGTTACAGACTATATGGATTGATTTATCTGTGGTGGTGTCATGACAGAAATGAGCGAGCAGTCACAAAAAGGCAATTCATTTAAAATAATTTTGTTTGTAGAAAGCTTATAGCTTAATTTGTGATTTAGGAATCGACATCGCAGTTAATAACATTAAATGTCGTTTCTTTCCTTACAGGTAAAGTGTGTTTGTTAGTTTATTTTTAAGTAATTTGTGTATGTACCTAAGTATAACACAGTAAATCTTTCCTTACAGAGAAACTCAGCTGTGTTTAAGTGTCGTCCAAATTCTTATAAAATACTTATATATAAATTAACTTATATGCATTGCATAAAAACCTCTTCTTTTGACATTACAAACACACACCTGTGTAAGTATATATATTGTTTTTCACTCAAAGTAAATATGTTTTCATTCTATCTTTTGTCAATTTATAAATCAGCCAGCCGAATAGTAATCATCAACCACAAATTGGTAACTATACAAATTTCTCCATAAACGGGAGTTGCCAACCATGGTCGTGTTCGCGGGAACCGCAAGTAGCTCGAAAGCTTCGCGCCACAATTTTTTAGTGCTTATCTGCCAGTCGCGCTTTCTGCAAACTTTCCGCCGCAACGTTGCATTGTATTTTTATTGGGTCATGTCAATGTATTAATAGTTAGACATAAATTGATTTCTTAATAACTGATTTCAGTCAAATCTGGTTAAACCAATGAGCAGACCCTGGGCCCTGAGCTTAAGTCTAGGGCAACCGAGATAATGCTAGTATATGATGATACATACATACATTCACGCCTATTTCCCCGAAGGGATAGGCATAAATTATACGCCCACACTTCGCCAATTATATAGTCCCACGTAATAGGTGGCGAGCCTATTGCCGCTTACCGGGCACTGTTACGTTTGCCAGAGCCACGTCAGCAGGTGCACCACTTACAGGTGAGGTTGACTTGGGCTGCTCAGGTCTTAGTAGAAGTCCTATACACCCATTATTATTGCACTTAATTGACGCTTTTACAATTGTATTCAAAGTAATTTACGCTTTTAAATCGAGATTTTGGACGATGATACGTTTAAAAAACTCCGATTTTTAACCATTGGTCGTAATCGACCCAACCTCGCCACTAGCACTCCCTCCTCCTCACACCTTAGAAGTTAGAGAGAATACAAGACGTACGGTAAGTCTCAAAATGAGCTCCCTAACGACGTTTCCACAAGGGAATATATAACGTGCATCAAAGGGGCGTGAAACGGATATAAAAGAGACTTTGCTTTAAAATTTAAAAGCGTCAATAGACGACCTAACTCGTGATATAATGAATATTGTTTGTATGCTTATGTCTTACTGTAACTGTATGTATGTATTGTGTTTTACCATATATATAATGAATGTGTTATAGCAGTGTTCTCACAAACGGTATCTACGGAAGACCAGCGTCGAGGTGTTTTCGTGACACCTCGGCTTTATGCTGAGTATATTTATTATGATACCTTTTCTGTGACACTCTTCAAATTGTTAGTTAAATATAATGTATCTGTTTTCTTTTGATGTTGTCACAGAATAAATTCTTTTTCTTTCTTTCTTTCTTTCAATTTAATTTTAACTCAATACCCTTAAATTTAAGTCAATATTTAAATTAAGATAAGTATAAAATCCTTCTATCGCCGCCAGCGTCTCTGTAACAGCTGAGTAATTCAATCCCTGCTGTCAGTCTGACAGATGTCTACGTATTTGGGATAGAGAGATCTATTTGCGGTGCCCTTGACATGCGCACGCGACATAGACTTAGTAGAGATCTCTCGTACATGTAATCTCTAACTAATTTTGCTGCATGTTGCTTAATTGACTGATATTTTTTATAGCTTTATTTGGTTTATTTATAAAAATATATCAATGAAGAAGGTGTACTGGCTACGTATTGTAATGCTTTGTAAAGTAAAAAAGGTTTGGAGAATATAGTTTTTGATCACAGTCACAGATGGGAAAATCTATTATGTTCCGTTCTTGCATATTCTCCATATTCCTGATACTCCAAAAATATTAACAAAATTTTTTTTAAACACAAATATAAATATCATACATTTAGTACAGCTAATTTTATTTCTTCTTCTTAATAAACCGTCATAGCTTAAACAGAGCATAGCGCAGAAGAAAATATCAACATATGTTTTTATTATAGCGATAAATTATCTATAAGTTGACACTCAAGGCATACGGTCCACCTGTTAAAAAGTGGTCACCGCAGCTTAGAGGTTGGTATTAAAAGAGTCACTTATTTATTAATTTTTTCGGATGGAAAATCCTCTAATGACCTTCTCCCGTTGTGGGTGAAGCGAGAGGGTGTGTCAGACTTTTACTGAGTAAAAACCATCCATGTTCCTTCTTCAGCTATAACTATAGTAAGTTGGTATAGTTATTAACGCAATGTGACGCTTGCAACACTAACTAGCTGCTATACTACTAGCGAATTAAACTATTTTAGCTTTGACTAACTGATGCGCCAGGTGTAGGGAGCATCTGAATGCGGATGGCTGCTAATATATCAATACTCAATACTGGTGGTGAATATTATAATTTGGTACATTTGTTGACCTTGTCGGGCACCGCATAGTGTAGGAGAGAGGAGAAAGGGCGCTAAAAATAAATCAATTACTGCTTAGCATCTTAGCATTAGGCCAATTGCCCTAGACTTAAGCTTAGGGCTCAGGGTCTGCTTACTGCTGCGGGACTGTTCGGAAAGGTTATCGCGGTCTGGATTTTAGTTAGTAAAAGTCTGGCACATCCTCCTGCTTCAACCACCGCGGTAAAAGGTCATTAGATGATTTTCCATCCATAAAAAAGTATCTGCTTACTTGTCTAACCAGATTTGGCTGAATTTCATTCATAAAAGCGACTGCCGTCTGACCTTCGTAACCCAGAGGGAAATATCATTATATGGTTAAACCAACTGTCAGGATGTTAGAAGGCAGGCATGACTTCCTAATAACGTCTACATAGATGTTCATGACAGCCGGGACCAACGGCTTAACTGCTTTCCGAGGCACGGAGCAAGCGATAATTACGCACATAGATTCGTAAAATCATAGGTGATTATTGTTTGAACCCGATACCCTCTGATTTGGAAGTCCATAAGTCTCGCTGTTATATGAATTTTTTGGCGCCAACGGGGAAGAAATAGCTCGACGTATTCTTTGACTTTCTAAAACTGTAAAAAAATCTAATTTTTTGTGTAAAATTTGTGGATTTTTAGACATTATACCTTCGACTACTTACATAAGAGTTGGAATTGTGTTTTCCATGTTTTCAAAACTCCAAATAAGCCTCTGGTGAACCGTCCACTGCTTTACTGGAGTAGGATTTTGACTTGACTCGACTATGACGGACTTGACGTGACTTTGACTATATTACGATAACGCTGGATGTATGCAAATCACTTAAATTATTTAATCTAGCGGACTTTACTCGACTTTGACTAGAATAGACTTTACTTGCCTAGAATAGTGCCAGCCCCTTTAATAACACGGGGAGTCGTAAGAATCGAGAAAACGAAATATTACCGGTTGATGGGCAGCAGCGTCATCCTGCATATTGGCTGGAACTGCGATCACCAACCCGCCTCCCTATAGTGGTATTTATGGGTAGATACCCCTATTAGAATGAAGTCTATTAAGGAGACTAATGTTCAGCAGTGGACTCTATGAGGCTGATATTATGATGAAATGACGAAAACGCATAATGTTGATTAATTAAATAACTAGACACTGGCACTCGAAGAAATCCATTAATAAAAATATATAGACATAGGGCATCTTGTTATTTTTGTTTCCCACAGAAAAGTTGGTTTTTGGCGCCAAAGCGAAAAAGACCCATTGTGGCATTATTTTATTTTCCGAAACTGGTGTAAAATTTTGTTTTTATGTTTGAATATAGAGTATTTCAAACATCATAATTTCTTCAGCAACGTATACAAGTGTAGGAAAGTGGCATAATATAGTGACTCCAAAACTCCATAGTCGCCGCTAGTAAAGTCTAAACTACTTTACTGGGCCATGACTTTGACTTGACTCAACTATGGCGGACTTGACGTGACTTTGACTGTGACTAAATTACGATAACGCTGCATTTATGCAAATTACCTCAATTATTTAATTACTTGTAACTGTTAATTACTTCTAAACAAGTGAGTTTGAAAGTATCTATGAAAAAAAACCGAAATGATATTCATTTTGTTTCTCAAAAGATACAACACCTTACCAATGTTTAACAAGGAACATTTCAAAGGCAACAAGTCGTTAATTTGATTTACGTATCGTCCCATTTTAAATTGTTTTCTGTTGTGGTTAAGATCTAAAATCGTCTTTGATACACGTTTCATTCCGATTATTTATCTTTGAGATTTGCTACGTTACGTTTGTTATTTCGAAAATCTAGATTATGGAATTCGAATATTTTGAAATAAGGTTACAAACCTTTTTAGAACTTCACTTGTTAGGTATCCAACACGTTATCCTTCTTTAGGATTTGTTGTTTTAATTAGTTGTTTCGAAAACGAGATTTTGAATTTAAAATATATTCTAAATAATTAAAATAATAATATTTTTAAATTAAAATTGATACAAAGTCACAAACCTTTGTAGAACTTTGCTTGGGAATCCAGGAAAGAAAAACACTTAACGCCAGTTTAGGCAAACACAGAACTCACAAAAACAAAAACCGTAAAATAATATGAAATCGCTTTTTTTTTAAAAAATTGAATTTCGTTCACTCCGACGTTTCTTTCCACTCAGCCAAATCAAGAAGAGGCCGGTTTTTCACAAATAAAAATAACTTGCCGTGATGGCGGTAAGAATGATTTTTCCGCGCGATAGTGTAAACATTTGGCCCGCGGGGAGTACAGGTGGCATGAGCATCGCGATTTCGACTGGCTAATTTTAAACGGCGCCTTTGGATGCAGCGTCAGTCGGCTCTAGGGCTGTCATTTGATATTTGTTATCTATTTTATTTAAAAGTTTTTTCCAAAAATAGTACAAATAGAAATTTATAAAATAGACCGTGCCCTGCGGTTATGAGGCGTGAAATAGGTACGTATCAGTCTCAGCCAGTATGAGTAATTAATAACAAGTATACTACTTTAAAAGTATTGAAATAGTTTTTTAGTTATTATTCATGCATGAACAATTAGAGACACATAATCACTCACTACGTTTTAAATATTATTTTGAATTGCCGTGTGGTACCGGTCTAGAAAAGTGCCACCCCCTTTCATCTCACGGGGGAGCGTAAGAGTTGACGAATAGAAATCTTTCCGGGAGATGGGCAGCAGTGTCATCCTGCGTACTGGCCAGAACTACGATCGAACTTTGTGATATTTGTAGTGTTTTTACCCTAAGAGGTTAAAACTATCTATGTTTGGTTTGACTAATATTTTACGCATTTGTGACATGATTTCGATTTTATTATTATTATTTTTGTGATTGTACTTATGAATGACTTGTGGGTATCCGTATTTTGACATCAATAATGTTTAGTTGCTAATTTACAATTTTCACATTTAAAATTTAATTATGTCTAGTTGCTAATTCCCATTTTCGACATTTTAATGTTTTATAAGTATAGTTTTCTTTTAATTGATGTGTAATTTAATTATTATTTGCATGCTACCGTTGTTGGCTGAATGAGAGGAGCTTTATTTTATTGTACAAGAACTATAATGTACCTCAATCAAGTGCAAATATTCTATTCTATTCTATTCAAGTCAACTGCCCTGTGTGGTGATTATGGGCATATAACCCCCCCCCCCTCTCCCCCCGCTCCCTACAGTGTTATTATTGTAGAGGCCAATGTCGAGCAGTGGAATTGTTGAATTCAAAGAGCCTTCATTATTTTTCTTACTAAAGGGCAGGAGCTTCCTCTCACCAACAATGATGAGGGTGATTCAGGTTATACTCCACAACTCGAACCCAGTGGACTCCTTAAAAGTGCCAACCCTAACAAAACTGAATTCAAAAGCGTGCTTTTGGATGCGCTGAGATTTAATGAACGCCCGGAGTCAGTATCCGATAACATGAACGTACAGATGTTTTTTTTATCATTGTAAGTACTGCGTTGTTCAGCATTTCCTATAGTTATTTATACAATTTAGCTTCCGTTTACGATTCGGACGATTCCTTGCTAAGGACTCTTAAATTAATTTTTTTCTTAATTAAAGCTTCTCTAGCCATGTTTAATTAATAACCTCTACGCCGATAATATTATGAGCATGAGGATGTACCTGCACTCTGTTCCTGAAGTTGTGGGTTTGTTTCTCACACTCAAACGTTAGATAAATTATGTGTTTTGGTCTATAGAGGTAGGGGGGGCGCATTTCATCGCGCCTCTCTGAGGAGGTCCCCCCGGTTCTGATCCGGGGGACGTTGACCGCGGGCGTGGTACCAGAAGCTACAAACCCAGGCACTGGTGCCTCGCCCCTTTTCAACAGCGGTGGGCGTCGTCGGAAGTTTTTTAGTGGGTAGGACTGCGGTGGTCGCGTCTGCTGCAGCCCCACACCCCCTCCCGGTCTCCCCCTTTGGCCGGGAGACAGTGCGTAAGCAGCATTTTTTACCGACGATAAAAAAAAATGTGTTTTGGTCTGGGAGTTTTCTTTGCGTTTTAAGTATGTGTTTCAAAAAAAAACAATATTACAGTGAAACATAAATATTGCATACCATTTGGATAAAGGTTTTTGTGATTAACACAATTAAACCGATTCCTTGCGGCTCCCGATTTCGCAATCTTTCAGCCGTGGCGGCGAACAAATATTTCATGGCACGCCTGTCGTGTCAGCCGCCACAGAAGATAATGACGCACTAGTGTGCCATCAGCCGTGTGTAAAAGAATATATACTTTTTATGCTTTTTCCGCATGTGTAGACCTGATTTGGTTTAGTTGTCATCGCAAGACGATAGTGAACGGTCTTATAAGTGGTATAAAGTGGCTAAATACGTGTTCTTCTGCGTGATTTCCTTGAAATGTCGGGCCAGTGACTTTTTTATGCAGATGTTACAAACCTTTTGTCTAATTATGTTGGTACATTTAAATCACCCTGAAAATCTTTAGTCTTTATTGAATTAACTTTTCAGTGTATAATCACGTTAGTAAATATATAATAATCAAGAACCCTAACGTGGGAAATAAAAATATACAAATATAGGTATTATTCGGCGAAACTGTTAGGCACATTTTTTTAAATAAAGAAGTTTTCGCAAAGACTTAACTACGCGATTTAACTGTGTTCTTACCACTAAGTTAACACTGCTTCACAAAATTAATAAAATATGTGTATAATTTATATAGAACGCGCCAAAGATAAAGTCCCGGAGAGAACGTGCACATTGATTGAAAATACATATTAGGTATATCAGCGGAACATTTTCGTACTATCCTCGATCTCTGCACATTGTCACGCCGCGCGAGTTTATCTTTGGCGCGCACTATAGGCACATTTTTCATTTTAGATTCAAATAAAAAACGCAAGTACGTTCCGCAGACGAACGATTTTGATGACGACCTGACTCAATGTCCGGACGACGACATTTTTGTTTTAAACAAAAATAAACCTTATACCATACCATAAAAGTGCATGGTACTCTGTAGGCTGTTTTGGCCACATACTAATAGTATAACAACAATTTAACCAAAATTAAACCATAAGTTATAGGTTTTACGTTCTTTTTATGAGGAAGCTATCCAGAAACTTGTTCACAGCTTAAATTCGTAAATGATGAATGGTACATAAGTGACACAGTATTTTTCCACAAAATTATTTAAAATTATGACCCATTCATTACACACAGTAGGTACTAACTACTATATTTCAATAGCGGACATCCTATAAAATATTTTTAAATAGTATTACGTAGGTATGTCCATTTAATTTAACGATAAAAAACGCATTTCCGCTTTTAACTATAATTAATAATACAATGTCAAAATCTCTTGTCAAAAAAGGTTTTCCACCCCTGAAAATTTGTAAATTACAAAATATCTAGAAACGAAGGCTGTGGGCATGTACTACGTGCAAAATAATGAATATTTTGTCTTGGATAAATCGTCCAAAAAGGTTATTTGAGCAAGTTACAGAAATTTCAAAAATGGCACGACTAGCGTGCCATCCGCCACAAAGAAAAGAAATCGATGGCACGCGTGGCGTGTCATCCGCAACGAATCGGTTAATAACTATTATTTGACAGTGTTTGATTTTGCAATCACAGACCTAGCACATATGTTTGCATGAATATAGTTCAATGCTAAACATAGGCCTCCCGAACTGTTTTACATATGTATCGATCTTTAGTAGTCTTTATCCACCGGCTCGCCCAAATTGATGAATGGCCGTCTGTTTTCTAATACGTTTTCTAAATTCTCTTCCCATGGATGTTTCCTAACTTTTATACTCCTAGGTATTTTAATCAGGGCGTTTATGCACTTCTGCTTTGCTTGTTACCGTGTTTGTCCGTGCTGCATCAATTGCTTACCGCCAGGTAATATTCTAAGAAAGTAAGAAAAATAAAAAAAATAAGGAAATTTATAAAAACACTTGAGTCCATGTATAATAATAATTAGAATTGAATTAATTAAAAAAAGAAGTGTATGTTTATCTGTTATTTAGCATACCATACGTTTTTACTGATCATTATTTTGGAATTGTGAATGTTGTGAAAGTAAGAGAATTTACTATTATGGAAAAAGTGCAGGAAACGGTTGGTAAGGGTCGGAAAAGGGCTATTTTTGCCCCTGGTGTTGCGAGCGTCCATATGCTGCGGTAACCACTTTTCATTAGCTTGGCCGCAAGCTTGAGTGCTACCTTGCTAAAAAAATATATAATATTTTTTATTTCCGTGTGTCAACCCTAACGATCAATTGGATTTCGTCAGTACCGAATCAATGCGCCGCAATCGTGATACGGCCGGGATCGTCATCGATAACGCTGTGCAGATGTTTTTTTAATAAACATTCTCAAGCGATGAGTCCGTTAGAAGATCTTCGTGGAGGTAAGAACTACATTTTAAAAGAAAATACAAAATAACAAATAGAATAGAAGTTTGACAATTTCGAAAAAATATCATCATAATTATCAGCCTTATAAAGTCGATTGCTGAAAATTAGCCTTACCAATAGATGACATTATATTGGGGATACCTGCCCATAATCACCACGCTGGGGTGGCGGGTTGGTGATCGCAGTTTAAGCCAGTACGCAAGATGACGCTGCTGCCCATCATCCGGTAGGACTCCTCTTCGTCGACTCTTACGACTACCGGTGAGATAAGAGGGGGTGACACTAGTCTAGGCCACCCCCTCTCCGGACCACACGGCTAAAAATACACCTTAAATGAAACACATGAAATTAAAATAAAATATTTCTTTATTTCAACACTTATCTACCAAAAACTTTCATTTGGCTCACTTGATCTAAAAAAGATCCTCCTTCTAATCTTAAACTCCTTCGTGTCTTTTTGTATTGGGTTGAGTTTTGAGTAAAAAATAAAACATTACAGCTGTTGAAGCTCTAAATTGTGTACAATTTGGAAAATTTGTCCCTTTGCAACATGCTGATACTTCGGCGAAAACGTTTTTAAAGTCGGCGCTAAACCTCTCAAAAAAGCATCCATGGGATGTATATCTTCCCCAGTTGTATTATATTTATCTCTAGTACGTTGCTTTGATTTTCTAACAGATATAGTAGGACCACCCTTCCTCTTTCCACTATGTCCTGATGGAACTTTTAATGGATCATTTGCCGCATTACATTCTTTTACTTCTTCACCAGAATTATCTAGCCTCTGCTCTGGTTTTACAATTACGTCAAACTGCTGATTATCCCTTGATGTTTCTGAATCTGATTCTTCATTGTCTAAATGATGAAGGCTTTGATCTTCATTACGGCTTCTATCAATTTTGTCATCATCATCTTCATAACCTAGAAAATCTAATAAATATGCGTATTTGTATTTCTTTATCTTTTTAGGGTCTGCTTTCATTTGTTTTAGATTTTTTCTGTATTGGTCTCTTATATTCGTCCATCTGCTCTTGCAAAGGTTGAAATCTGTAATCATCAAAAGTATTAGATAGTCTAAGTATACATAACAGCGCGTGGCTGTTCAAAAAGACGTAAAACCGTGTTTAAATGATCGGCAACGCGCTGGTGATGCTTCTGGTATTATAAGCGTCAATAGGCTGCGGCGAACATCATCAGATTTTCATCAGATGTTACTATGGGGTATGAAAAATAATGAGGTGAGAAGCCCAAGCCAACCTCACCTGCAAGTGGTGCACTCGCCGATTAACGGACGAGCCTCTGGCGAACATAAAAGTTACCGGTGAGCGGCAATAGGCTCGCCACCTATTACGTGGGACCAACTATATAATTGGCGAAGTGTCGGCGTATAATAAGCCTCTGCCTACCCCTTCGGGGAAACAGGCGTGAATGTATGTAAGCATGTACCTAGAAAAAAAAGCTTAAAGCAATAATAATAAATATTTTCTGACAATAACACCAATTATTTAGTTCTAAGATAAATAACACTAAGAACTTGTGTTATGGTCACTAATTAACAAAAAAACACACATAAATACTTTTTTGTTGTTATAAATACATACATACTTCATATACATAGGAAAACACCCAAAGATTTGTCCTGTTTAGGAATCGAACCCACGACTTCAGTAGCGGAGTGCGGGTATACTCGCCTCAATGCCATATCTTTTGTCGTACAGAAAACTACTAAAAGTTCTAAGGCTGGTTTTACTGCTGTACGGACGATCCGTTCGGGCGGCCCGGAGTGGAAACATATTATTATGTTAGGCGCTAGAACATCGTTTTACAGCGACGCGGATTCGTGCGCACGCGACCTTTGTACTGAACACACGTTTCAAAGCACTGCGGGCGTGACCCGTAGTACGAGTCTCCCGCGCATGGACAGTCCGTACGGGACTCCCGGATAGCTGAGAATCCAGCCTAATAATCCCACCTTCAAGATCAAATTCTTGCGCTATAGTCCGCCATACGTTGATTTTGTACCTAACATCCAAGTACTGAGGGTCCCCTGTGTTATACAGAGCTGGGTAGGACCGCACACACTCAATAAGCTTTTCATCATTCATGGTCGATCAGTCGTTCCTGTTGACAAAACAAAGTATTTTTACAAATGTTTTAAACCCAAAAGTGTTGAATGTATGGAAGTTTGTTTTCACGCAAGATCTTTTGAATGGATTTAACTCAAGAACGGCAGAACTGATTGGGCTGAAAATTGACAGGAAGATAGCTTAGAATCAGGACCGTCTCCTGGTTATAAGCTTGCATAAATGTTGCATAATAAAACGCAACTGACTTAGAATAATAAGACGCAAACAAGACTTGCGTCAACGGATAGTTGAAATTTTAAGCTACTTTTCATTCTCCCACGGGAACCCCATTGTAAAAAAGTACCTATTAATTGTACAAAATTCGAAATTGCTGTCAATTTTACGTTTTAAGTACTAATCATATAATATATTCACTTAAGCAATAGAAATATAAAAAAAACAAAAAAGACTTGTTATTTGTTTAGTTTGCTAAACTGCAATTCAAATTATAATGCTATTTGAATATAATTAGCGTTAGCAGTCTAGACACAAAACGAAAGCTACATTTTGCGAAGTATTTACTGAAAGTTACTGTAAACGAATACTTAACTGTAAAGAAGTAAAATTTAGACTTAAATAAGTATTATAAGATACCTAATAAGTACTACTATTATCTTTATAAATCTACTAGAGGCACGCCATCGCTTCGCTTCGTTAGCTATTTATTTTGTGTCTGTATTAGTGCATCAAAAGCCACGGTTATAATTTTGTTAAATTTTAGTTTTTTTATTATTATTATTTTAATTGCAACGGAGAGAGCTATGCTCGGAGTGTCCCTACGTGATCGAATCAGAAATGAGGAAATCCATAGGAGGACTGGAGTGACCGACATAGCGAGGCGAGTTTTCAGGCTGAAGTGGCAATGTGCGGGGCACATAACTCGAAGAACCGATGACCAATGGGGCGTTAAGGTTCTTCAATGGCGACCCCGAACCGGCAAACGTGATAGAGGACGGCCTCCCACGCGATGGACCGATGATCTGGTCAAGGCGGCGGGAAGCCGATGGATGTAGGCGACTCAGGATCGCTCAATGTGGAAATCTATTAGGAGGCCTATGTTCAGCAGTGGACGTCATATGGCTGAGATGATGATGATTGTATTAAAAAATGCTTCATAGAATTGATTTGAATGATAATAATTATTAGGAATATAATAAACTGAACCTCTAAAAAATACTTTTTTGATCATCAAAAATACTGATCTAGCATCTAATAGGGGATTAGGTGCTCCATCAGAATTTTTTGATGAACAAAAAGGTTAGGTTAGTTTGGTAATTTATTAATTTTGATGACACATTAAATATGAGCCTAATTATTATACACGTAATTCTTAAAGTCTTTGGGGCTTATTACAAAACAAAGTCTAAAGTTAAACCAGGCTTTAAACTAGTACCTACTGTCTCTTTTATTTGATTAAATTAAGACAGTGACAGCACTAGTTTTAAACCTGGTTAAACTTTAGATCTGGGAAACAAGTAATAAGTTTCCCTGTAATAAGCACCTTTAATTTTAAAAGAAATAAAAAATATATTATTTTTGTATGTCGACGATTCGTCAAGACACGCTAGAATATATTTAATATTATCAACTATTTACGTACCGCGTTTTAGAGACAAATATAATTTCAGATAGAGAGATATGGCCTCACTCGTTTGAGTATTTGCCAGTGAGAAGTTATTGAAAGAAATAAAAGAAAGGCGTTTTCCTCATTTAGTCACAGTCAAAGTCTAGTAAACTCCGTCAGAGTCGAGTAAACTCCGTCATAGTAGAGTAAACTCCGTCAGAGTCGAGTAAACTCCGTCATAGTCGAGTCAAGTCAAACTCATGCACCAGTAAAGTAGTGGAGACTTTACTAGAGGCATCTACGGAGTATTGGAGTCAAAATGAAAAGATCTAATGTCACTGTTATATGTCACTTTCCGTTGTGTACGTTGCCGTAGAAGTTTAGGCCCAAAATCCACTATATTTACACATCAAAACACGAATGTCAATCAATGAATCAAAATAGTTTATTGCGAACACAGGTTACAGGATAGGTGTTACAGTACAGGTTTAGATCTAGCTGCGGTCTGCCTCTTAGGCGTACAATAGTTATCCCCCCCCGACTGGTCTCCACCTTGCCGTGGTGGGGGGGCTGAGTACCTCCCGGTAGGGCGCAGGAGGCGCCAGGGAAAAGGTAACACCCAAACCGACGACTCTGGGTGCCCTTAGTACTGACTACCGGGGGAGAAACTAAGAGGGACCTGTGGAGGGCGCAGCGGGCGGGCCAGGAGGGCCCGTTAAGTAGCGCCATGAGGGTCTTAGGCAGTGGGGGCAGGGGGCCCCTGCTGTCTAACTATAGACCCTCCCAGAAGTCGGCCACACACGCTATGGTCGCACAAGGAGGTAAGAGGGGCGCGTCCACTGCGCCTCTCTGAGGAGGTCCTCCCGGTTCTGACCCGGGGACGTTGGCCGCGGACGGGGTGCCAGAAACTACAACCTAGGCACTGGCGCCTCGCCCCTTTTTCAATAGCGGCGGGCGTCGTCGGAAGATTTTTAGTGGGTAGGACTGCGGTGGTCGCGTCTGCCGCAGTGAGCCCCACACCCCCTCCCGGTCTCCCCCATTGGCCGGGAGACAGTGCGTAAATGCATTTTGTTACCGACGTATATAAAAAAAAAAAAAAAAGGCGTACAATAGTTGCGATTTCATATAACACGAAATCAGATTTTATTGATTTTAAAAGTAATACTAACAAGTCGGACTTTGCCAAAAGTTTATAGTGATAAGTCGTTTAAATATTTTTTGACATTATAATAGCATTTTTCTATCAATAGTTCACGTAATTTCAACTTAAAGAGATTTTGGGAATGCAGCAGACGAATTTGCTTAGGAATTTTGGTTGTAGATAATAGTAGCACTTCCAATGATCGATTTTTATAATTTTATGTACACGAGTTTATAAAAATAAAATATTGCCGCGATGTGTCTCTTCCCACATTGGCGCCAAAACTGCATTTCACCTATATCCAATGAAGAACATACGAAACAAAGAATCGTCCAATTTGATTCAGTCGTTCAAAAGTTGCTTACATACATTTTGAAAGTCCATTTTTATTTATATATAGCTTTTACACATTATTGGAGTTATCGTCGGAATCTCTATATTAAACCTAACAAACAAACAATAAAATATTCTCTTCAATATGATAACGCGTATTAACTTCCTAACGCCATCTGTTAGAAAGCCAGTAAAACATTCAGCTTAACACGGTAACACGACCAAATTAACATAGCCAGTAAACTCTAACGTTGAACACCGAGATTGATAACATTTCTACTTACCCATATAATACAGTTTGCAAATACACTACAAAACTATACATAACAAACTCAATTCTCTAGTTTTTTGAATGTAAGAATTCGTAAAAACAAATGAATATCGGATAGATAATAAAGTGAATGACAGTAAAATAAAAGGCAAAACATTGACAACTATACGTCAGTTGTTAGTTGGCAACTGGTGAGCGGTGAGCAGTGCACGAAGCGGGACGAGGCCCGGCCGGGGCCACGTGAAGGGAGCGGGGCGGGGTAGCCATTGTTCATAGTGAAATTGCATGTGACATACACTAAATTCTTGTTTATTGTAGCATTTCATATTACTTTTTGTAAATAATGCTGCTTGCATTAACTGGAATGCCGCTAACCCTCATTATTGTTAACGGACGGCAGAATGTTTGTTCGAGCGCGACTTTGTACTCATAGCTAACCATATTAAGGTGTCCTTATTATTTTCATATCCATATAATTAAAAATATACTTATGATGTTAAAAATGAAGGTCATGGTAAAGAAAGGAAAAACATCGGCAAATGATAAATATGATACCAAATGTAAAGATACGCTTTTAACTATAAAATTAATATTGACTATAATTTTAGTAATTGTAGAACTGAACTGGCAGCTCTCTAAGCTAGTTCAATTTGATTATATTTTTAAGGTTTTATTGAGGCTCCTACGATACTGTAGCTCATCAGGGATCTTTGCTGACGCTAATGTAGATAACTTTCCTATAATTATGCGAAAGAGGATTGCCTTGTTGAAGCTGCCAGTGCAGGGGAGTGCCAACTTGGCACTTTTCGCTTGGTTTACTGATTTGCATGTTTTAAAATGTGCACATCGGTGAGGATACCAGCAGTCCTGGTTACTCTTCTTATTCTTTTTAAAGTATATTTATTTATTAAACAAACAGCGACTATCAGTAAAAATACAGTATTCCCACAAGACTATTTATATGGTTTGTCTGTCGGATCATGAGTCTCTAACTTACTAAATAAAAACTTAGGGGCTTAGTAGAAAACAATCATCATCATCATAACAGCCCATTAACGTCCCACTACTGAGCACGAGCCTGCTCTCACATATCAAGGTGTGAGGGTATTGGGTCATACTCCACTACGCTGACCCAGTGCGGATTGGCGGATTTTTCAAGCCGCCCATTAGGCCTCTAACATGGCTTAACGACTACCACATTTAGTGATAACCGGGACTAACGGCTTAACGTGCCTTCCGAAGCACGGAAGCGCTCGATATCAATTGCCACACAAACGGTCACCCATCCAAGGACTGACCTCTGTAAACTCTGCTGTACTTCGGCGATCGTTTAAGACCACCGAGCACCGCAGAGCTACGAGCGCTTCGAAAACAATATATAAAGTTAAACCAGGTTTAAAACTAGTGCTCACTGTCTTCATTTTATCAAATAAAAGTGGCAGCATTAGTTTTAAGCCTGGTTTAACTTTAAATCTTGTTTTTAATAAGCTCCTTAAATACTAAGCTAAGTTAGCTAAAAAACACTTATTAAGTGTTCTTTTACATACCTTTACATTTTGTCTTCCTATTCCATCTTACTAATATAGCTATTAAAAGTTTAATTGTTACTAACAGATGGGTCATCATAAATGTGAGGTCTGAAATATAAGATTTTATTTCTAATTTATTTGTAAACGATAATGACGGCCTACCTAATAAAAATACAACTGTTTACCAAAACTCGTTTAAAATCAACATTTGTACATGCTCTTTACACCATGTACAATAATTTGGAGTGTTAGACTAGCTAAAAGCATAGCAACATTAAAAAAAATAGTATTCTCAAAACTAGCTCGCGCCGCATTTCTATGTTTCTGCTTATCCTAAAGTTCACTATATATATCACATGATGGCATTAATATGACTTTAGTACATTTTATTGTAAAGAAGTGTGTATGAAGTAACTAAGTTATACTGTTCCCACTTAACTATGGCATTGTGCCGCATGACGTCACGGCGACGTGACGTGAGGGTCACGCTGTGCCGTAACGTAAGTCCAACGCCCCGTCTCCTACAATTACCAAGCATAGCAATTATATGGCGCCAAGCGTCTTTGCAGGCGATCACATTTATTAAGCAGTGTCAGTTTTTGGATAGGTGACAGTGTAATGTTTTTTTTTAATTCTTGCGTACTTACCGGTATAATCTGAGGCGTTATTTACAAAAATATCTATGCCAATAATGAATTTAGTAGATTTTATGTAATAAAAATTCAAAATAGCAAATATAAAAATAAAAAAATTTAAGACCTTTATTTCCAGATTACAATTAAATTTCAATACATTCCGCCAAACTGCATAGCAGTTTGTTGGCAGAAAAACACTCCATATTTACAATACAAAATTTAAAATACAATATTATTATTATTCACTCATTAATTCATTTATATAAGTATTTATTTAATTAATTATTAAATCCGCGCATATATGGGCGAACCCTAAAAATATCCCCAATAGAATGTAATCTTTTAAGGAGGCTAATGTGCTGTAGTGTACCTTATAAGGCGGATAAGAGGATGATGATGCAGTGTGAGCATGCTGATTTTTGCTATCAGCATTCTGAAAACGTATTATCGATTTTGCGTAAACCAGAAGTTGATGTGGAAAAAGAATCCTAACCCTCAGCCAGCCGACAATACGTTTGGTCTGAATAATACCTTAGAAGCCAGAAGGTAGATTGATTGATTTTAATCCACAAAGAATGGAAGTGACATGAATTGCTCCTTTCTTTCTTAAGATATTATATAAGATATTAGATTTTGTTAGTTTTAAAAACAGCGGTAATCTTAATATTTTATTTCTTTAATTGTATTAGATCTTAAGACATAATTTAAAAAAAGCCGAGATGAGTTTCTTGAGGCCTTCTTCTCAATCTCGTTGCCTTTTGGAAGCCTCGTTAGAGTCACCGACAGACTGACTGACTGACAGATACCCCCGATAAGAGTCACCGACAGACTGACAAATCTTGAGAAAACCACAACAGACATAAATTGACAAATTCTGACAAAGAACCCATTTGCTTTTACTCCTTTATTATGTTACCGCTCATATTTCTTTCATTGTTGTTAAAAAATATATGGACTTTCCATTTTGTGTAAATGTTTGACTAATAAAAATGATCATGTTGATCTTAAAGACAATAAAGTATTTTTTTTTGAATTTTTTTTTTTGAGGAGAGTAGGGTATAGCTTTATACACTGAACGAACTGAAGTGCCCTTCTTCTTCTTTATTTAAATAATGGCTTCGTGCGTCTAGCACATTTAGCCAGTGTCAAGTAAGTGATATATTAATGATATATAATTCATAGTACATGAGAATGAGTGGTGACAAAGATGATAAATGGTAAATGAGATACCCTCCCCCTAAGCCCCTTGAGTCCTCAGTAAAGAGATCTCATATGGACTCCTTGAGAGAAAATTTGAAAAGAGATATTGCACTGTTTTGTTTGATTTACCAACACTCATGTATGTTCACAAACACTTAACGGTTAATAATCCACCGTTATTACACATTAATGTTAGAAATATCACAAATTTTAGAAAATAAAACAAAACTGCAGACATGACGCTTTACTTTCCCGCCAAGAAGTCCGAAGTGCCCTTAGTAAATATCCCTTGAACGCATGACGTCTTATTTCGATTCTTTATGTAATAATGGTGAATCTCCATAGAAGCGTTTATAAAAGGTTTCCTGCTTTACTGGGGTAGGTCTTTGATTTCACCATGGCGAATTTTAATTCACTATATATACATAATATCACGCCTGTTTCCTTGAAAGGGTAGGCAGAGGTATATTGTATGCCCACATTTCGCCAATTATATTGTTGGTCCCTCGTAATAGGTTGAGCCCAAGCCAACCTCACCTGCAAGCGGTGCACCTGCCGAACATCGGACGAGGCCTGGCGAACACAAAAGTTCCCGAAAAGCGGCAATAGGCTCGCCACATAGGACCAACAATATAATTGGCGAAATGAGGCATATAAATGAGCCTCTGCCTACCCCTTCGGGAAAACAGGCGTGGCAATATGTATGTATGTATTTAATTTGAATCAGCATATTTAAATTGTTGGTTGTTTTGCCAATGTCTTTATTTATTATTTGTGATGATTTTTTATATGCTATCCATGCTCGTAATCCATCTGGAATCCACTTCGCCGCGGGCTAGTTTGGCTCAATTCCACTCCATTCACTGCGGGCGGGAGTTTGATCGTAAAAGAAAGGGCAAGAAAATCGTCAAGGTTAGTTTTTTCTCCCGCCAGTAATAAAAAATGTACTTAGTAGTAAAACAATTTAACAAGTATACAAAAACCTGTGACTGCAGTCACAAGATTTAAAATAAAAAAAGAAAATAACTCTTTTGCTAGTTCTACGAGCATAATTACAAATAAGCATACATGAGCAGACCAGTTCCCATTGGCGGCACTCGTTCACGAGTATGACGCATGAACCAGCCATCGCTTCGCTCAACCAAATTTTAGGGAACTTAACGACCACTTATAAGTGAGCATGACATAATCAAGCTACAAGATAAAAGAAATTTAACAAAATAACATTATATTGACAAAATGTGCTGCAAACTACAAATAATAGGTTGGGGAAAAAGTCTTTTCGTATTTTTGTATGAAAAGTCAAGACATTTTTTTCAAAGTTTATTTACATTTATTTACAATATATATGTACCGTTTTGTTGAATAACTTTCTGCCATTTTGTGGGCAGAGACATTATCCCGTTACTGTAGAAACTTTGGGACTTCTGATCAAAAAAACGGGACAAATAGTTTTGGCAGTCCTCTCTTGAGGTCAACCTTACAGAACCTAAAGAATTCTGCAGAGACCGAAACAGGTGAAAATCTGAAGGCGCAAGGTCAGGGCTATATGGTGGATGCACTAGGACCTCCCAGTCGAACTCTCTTAATTTTTGCTGAGTGGCTAAAGATGTGTGTGGTCTAGCGTTATCGTGATGAAAGACCACACCCTTCCTGTTGATCAATTCCGGCCGTTTTCTCTCGACTGCTTCCTTTAATCTCATCAGTTGCTGGCAGTAAAGATCAGAATCGATGGTTTTGCCGGGCGGTAAAAGCTCATAATAAACAATGCCCTTCCAATCCCACCATACACACAGCATCTTATTTCGTGTTAGGCCAGGTTTGGCCACAGTCTGTGAAGCCTGGCCAACTTTCGACCACGACCTTTTTCGCACGTTCTTGTCGTACGTGATCCACTTTTCATCGCCAGTTATCAATCTCTTCAAAAACGGCTCGGTTTCATTACGTCTCAATAATGAATCGCAAATGAGTACACGGTTCATTAAGTTTCTTTGAGTGAGCTCGTGTGGCACCCAAATATCGAGCTTTTTTGTATAACCAGCTTTCTTCAAAGGGGTCAAAACTGTTTTGTGGTCGATTCCCAGTTCTTCAGCTACATCGTAACTACTAATATGCCGATCTTGCTCCACTCTTTCAAAAATGGCGTCCATTTTATTCGTAACAGGGCGACCAGAGCGAGGTGCATCTTTAACATCAAAATTTCCGGACTGAAAACGTTTGAACCAAATTTGTGCTACTCTTACTGACACTGCATCAGGTCCATAAACATCACAAATTTTTTTCACTGCTTGAGTTGCATTTTTGCCTTTTTTATAATAAAATTTTAAAATGTATCGAATTTCTTCATTAGATTCACTCATTTTTACGGAGAGAAAAACAAATGAAAAATAGCGGGAAACAACTTTTTTTTATTTTTTTCTTTTCTTTATAATGCAACCTTTTTAATGTTACCAAAACCAGCCAGACACAAATAGTACAGTCAAAAAAATTTTATAATAAGTTTATACCTACGTTATGCGAAAAGACTTTTTCCCCGACCTAATATTTTTGGTCGTGCCTCTTCCCCTTTAGTACTTACTATTTTATCGTAACACCTGATAGGTAATCTTCTTAGAAAGCAAATTAAGATTTGATTGATTGAGAGCTGTCCTCTCACAAGCCGGTGGTAGACCATACTCCACCATGCAGACGCAGTGCCATTTTGTGGAGAGTTTTTCAAGTATTTTAACAGGGCCTATTATATAAGACAAGCAAGCTATGGAATTAGTTTAGTGGGACTACTGTATTTTAACTGTAAACCGCTGTTTGTTTAATAAATAACTAAATATAATATAATGACTATCACATATAACCGGGGTAACAAGCATAACGTGACGTGAGCGTACTTTTAAAAAACGGCTTTTAAATGCCACACAAACGGTCACCCATCCAATGGCTGACCTCTGTAAATTCTGCTTAACTTCGTTGATCATTTAAACTACCGAGGAGGTTTATCAGCAGTATCTGTTCTGCATCGACTGCTTACCATCAGATCAGGTGTGGTTCATTGCGTTTCATATTTAAAAAACTAGGGCTATTGGTGACGTGGACATTTCGAAGCCATTTTAGAGGCAGCCATACATAGATGCTATTTAGAAAAATTGTATGTTATGGTTATATGACACCAACAAGCGGTTATACCCGCACTTTAAAAATACTTCCAAGGATTACTGTTATTAGGAATAAGGACGGCCATGAATGAGTAAGCCTCCTCTTTAGGTCTCAAACATAGATCAGAGTAGATAGAGCAATTTTCGATTCATTGACCGCAAACGTTGATGTTAATATGGACATCTACCGGGATTCTAACTAATAATACAAAATTTATGTATCTGTGAGTGATCGACCCAGTGTTGCCAACATTGTGACTGCGCTGACTGCGTCGACGTTACCCGCGGCCCTTGGTGGAGTGGAGTGGCTCTCTCGCTGCCGACCATCATTCAAAAGATAGTCGACAGCGAGACGGCATGGGAGGCTATGGCCTCCTTCTGCGAAGTGTTGATGTCGCAGAAGGAGGCTGCGGCTACGCCGTTGGCGCAGCGGGCGGGCCAGGAGGTCCCGTCAGGCAGTGCCCGAAGGGTCTTAGGCGGCAGGGGCCCCTTCCGTCTAATCATAGACCCTCTCAGAAGTCGGCCAGTTGCGCCATGGCCGCACGGGGAGGTAGGTTGGGCGCATCATATTGCGCCTTTCTGAGGAGGTTCTCCCGGTTCTGATCCGAGGGACGTTGGCCGCGGGCGAGGTGCCAGAAGCTACAAACCCAGGCACTGGTGCCTCGCCCCTTCTCAACAGCGGTGGGCGTCGTCGGAAGATTTTTAGTGGGTAGGACTGCGGTAGTCGCGTCTGCCGCAGTGAGCCCCACACTTCCCTCTCGGTCCCCCCATTGGCCAGGAGGCAGTGCGTAAACAGCATTTTTTTTACCGATAATAATTAAAAAAAAGGTAATGTAGGACGCACACGCTGTTAGAATTTTTTAAGGCGCCCCCCAAATATGTTCTCTAACATTGCTTAATAATTACCGCCACCAACATCTTAACATACCTTCCGAAGCACGGAATCGGCCACCTATTCATCCATTTAACCATCTAAGGACTGACTGACGAGTTAAAATTTTTTTCGGTAATGTCCATATTAATCAGAAATTTTAAAAAAAGCGCACACATTTTCCGATCACCGCTCAGGACCTTAGCGGCACATATATGCTTCTCGTAACCACAATACTGGTTATCACAGCTGAATCAGGGTAATTTACATGGTGAGTCCTACAATCTCTCTCGGTCCCCCTTTGCGTAAATGCATTTTGTTACCGGCGTAAATAAAAAAAAGGTGTAATCTTTCAAACAAAGAGGTTAATATTTCACCCTGGCGAGATTTACTCGTTAAAACTATTAGACTAATTTCAAGTAAGCAAAAAATTATACAACTGCACTCTACTCATAATATGTGTATCCAAAAAACAGTATTTATGTCAGTTTATATGTTGTAATCTACCTATAATCCACTAAAAGCATTGTTTCAGATGTCGAGTTATATTTATTTAATTCTATCACTAAGCGTTAAGGTGTGTACCAAATAACAACCCAGTACTAAATACAGTAATCGCTACCATTTTCTAATAAGAAAATATGTATAATGTTATTTAAATAAAAACATGTAATTATAAATTATATTTTCTCTTTTTAATAAAAATTGTCCCTTATTACAAAGTCTAAAGGTGTGTACCAAATTTAATTGTTCGTTTGGGCTATCGTTCAGTGTTCAGTAATCGCTTCAATTTACTACAGAAAAGAAGATCTGACCTCTTGCTCACGCGAATAGGCATTCCTAAATAAATATGCAAAATTATGCGGATATTTCCAACTGTACGCGCGTAATGTTTGAGTAGCGTCGTCTCTTTGCCGGCCCCGACATAAAGTCTGACATTTCCTAACGTGAACCTTCTGCATTATCGATTGTATTTGTAAGTACATACGTAAAGACCACTGTATCTTGACCCCTGGACTCCGCAACAAACCCTTGAAAAGGTCCTTGTGCACAAGAAACAAAAGAGGGTGCGAGGCTCAGGTTAAATTTGACGAGGACTATGGAGTCACGCACACAGATGCCCAACCCCGCGCAGTCGCAGTAAAGTCGCACCACCCCACCCAAGTTCACTTGTCGACAGAAAAGCCGGCAAAATTCTTGTACACCCCCGCTTTGGCGTCCTAAACGCAACAACTAGTCACATTTTATAAATTATCAAAAAGAAATATACCTTCTAAATCTATTTATTTTAACTTCTGTGTTTAAAATACGCTTCAATTGTTGCTTAGTGTTACTGGAAGATCTAAAAGCCTCATATCGAATTCGCCGATTGAAAATGGCGTCCGTATTACGAGTCGCGATTTAAATTGTTTCTATAATTCTGCGTTATTCATTTGTTTCTTTCAAAAACCGCGAAAATGTTGGTGATGCGGACTGCCTATAAGTACTGATTGGACAGTGAAAGACTTTAAATCGATGCAAATGCTGAATATTTATTAGATTTTTTGGCGATTTTTACACTGACCAAGCTCGGGTGCTGTTGTTCATGTCAAAGAAAGAAGAGGAGTAGTCTTGCGTCTTTAGAAGACATGACAACGGAGACTGCGACGCCTACACAGGTAAGTCCACTAGTATTTAAGTCTAAAATGTACCAATGATGTACCAACTGCTTCACTGCAGGTTTTCTTAAAAGGTTTTGGAAAAAGGGAAAAAGTAGTAGAAGTCTAATATTTGTGAATGAAGCTAAAATTGTGTGTCAGGATAGCAGAAATTAAAATTATGTGATCTTTGCCGGGTATGCATTAAACCAATTAAGGGTGCAATTTTCTTTCAAACTAAAGCAAAATGCTTACTTACGCTGCTACAGAGCGCAAAATGTCTTCAAAATTAAGTTCAAAATTTCATGGACCTTTTATGTGCAATTTTGATTGACTTGAATGAAACGAGCTTGATAAGCTTGCCATTGTTCTAGCTTCACAAATGACTGACTTCCATACAAAAATTTTGTCCTGAAGGTCACTTCCTAAAAGTAGGTCTTATATATATAGGTATATGTTGTAATAACTCAGGGGCTTATTACAAAACGAGATCTTAAGTTAGACCAGGTTTGAAACAAGTGCTGTCACTGTCTTCAACTTATCGGATGAAAGTGACAGCACTAGTTTTAAATCTGGTCTAACTGTTTTGTAATAAGCCCGTCATTCTTTTGTACCTCAGTACTATTGATTTTAGCCATGAAAATATAACACTTAACATTATATAGATTTGTATGGTTTTGCTGTGCATGTATAAACAGTCAATCAGTTACATTTTTCGTTAATATATAATATATTTATTCTATATTTGACGACTGATTTGGCGCAAAGGTCGGTGTACTCGTTCATAGCTCGCTAAGGTGGGTTCAACTGCCACGCAAGACAAAATTATATTATTATGTTCGTGAGCATGAACACGTTTGGTTTGGTATGGGTGTTATTTATGAATTATAAGAATATATTTACAAAAAAAGGTACCTTTTCATGTATGTTTCTTATCCGTTGCCAACTTTAGAGGTATATAACGCTGTGTAAAATGTTGTGTAAAACGCTGTGTAAAATGTAAATGGCTGATTACTATTCAACACCAATCTCCGATATAAACCTCTTATACAAATCGTTTTGTTTATATATTGAAATAAAGTAGGTGTATAGGGATCCTATCAAGACCTAAGGAACCCAAGCCAACCTCACCTGCAAGTGGTGCACTTGCCGATCAACGGACGAGGCTCTGGCTAACATAACAGTGCCCGGTAAGCGGCAATAGGCTCGCCACCTATTACGTGGGACAAACTATTGAATTGACGAAGTGTGGGCGTATAATATGTCTCTGCCTACCCCTTCGGGGAAACAGGTATGTATGTATGTATGTATATAAATATAGATAAAGCTAACATTTAAAACATTTAAAGTTATATATATCTTACAATGTTATTTCAATTAATTTAATAACTAACGAAAATATAAATCTTAACATACATACATACATACATAATATCACGCCTGTTTCCCCGTAGGGGTAGGCAGAGGCATATTATATGCCCATACTTATATTGGTGGTCCCACGTAATAGTTGGCGAGCCTATTGCCGCTTACCGGGCACTTTTATGTTTGTCAGAGCCTCGTCTGTTGATCGGAAGATGAACCACTTGCAGGTGAGGTTGGCTTGGACTCCTCAGATCTTCGTAGGAGCCCTATACACCCATAAATAAATCTTTCCTTTCTATAATATTAGTATAAATAATACTAGTCTACGAAAACTAAGTCACTAGTTATGTAAGGACTTTTGAAATGATTCCCTTTACCGGTGAGTTCTAGTCAAGGCCACTGCCCCCGCCGCTTTCAGAAGTGTTGCATAACCGTCTCGTCCCAGCCTACGCCGGGCACCAATTATTTTGGAGCCATTTATTATTCAGGTTGCTGGCGAAAATAGGCTTTTTACTTGTATTATGATGTATCTGTTTGCAAGTGATATATATCGGTAATGATACAGGGGTTAGTAGAGGGTTTTGTTGTTCTTTGATAGTTTGTACTATTGATACATATTAATAATAATATCTTCCCAAACTTTATCTTATCTATGCTTGTCGACTTCACAAAACAAAAAAGACATTTTTGGGTAATGGTATCAGATTTTATAACAAAATTCCGCAGTAAATAATTGCTCTACCATTGGCAACTTTTAAAACTGTAGTTAAAAAGCAGTTTCTTCATTGTCGTGACCATCCCCTATTGTACGGGCTCAGCTCAGTTTCACAATACATACTTACTTGACTGTGATGGAAGGTTCCCTTAGTGCTACTTTATTGGTTACAGCTTTGGGGGACCCTTTCAGTATCTTCAAATTTTCAGCTTAGCCAGTGAGTTTCTTGTCAGTTCTTCTCACAGAGCGGGGGCTCGGAACTGGCACTTAGATGTTAGATTCAGTTACACCTTATTTTTATTTATTTGCATGGAAGTGAATCTAAGCTCCGTGATTTCAGGGTATTAATATTTAATTATTTTTTAATGTATATTTTGTTTTGACGTTTTCAAGTGCTATGTAATATCTAGTATAAGAAATAAAGAACTTTTTACTTGTACTATTGGTACAAGACAACGATTAAACATAATTAAGTCATCATAATCATAACTTCAGTTATATAAAGTCCACTGCTGAGCGTTGGCCTCGCCAATAGTTTATTAAATTTGGGGTATTTTCCCATAATTACCACGCTGGGCAAGCGGGTTGGTGATCGCAGATTTCACCAGTACGCAGCATGACGCTGCTGCCCATTATCCGGTAGGATAACTCTTCGTCGACTCTGACAACTCCCCGTGCGATGAGATTAAATACTTTAAATATGCCTCTGCCTTCCCCTTAGGGTAACAGTGCTGCTAAATATATAGCAAATACCCACCTCAAGACAACCCAATCCTCATATATATTCATCACAAGTGATTGGGAGCCTTAGGAACGAAAAACGGACACATGCAGACCTGAGCCTTCAAAGGCTCAAAAAAGAATCACTTAATTTCACCCTGTCTTATTTCGAAACTCTTGTAAACATCACTTAAATCTATGAGCACCTAGATAACAGTCGTCGAGTAATACTTTTTTCGAACAGATATCTAGGTACATTGGAATACCTTTCGCCTCACATAAGATTAAAGTTGTGTTTTATAGAGAGAGATGAAAATCTAGGCCAAACAAATTCACCTTTCTGTAAAATGGCTAAGCTCATTCAAGTAGTAAATTAGAACTTAATAACCAGTTCAACAAAAATGATTGAAGATCACAATTTTCATCTTACTACTAAAGGAATTATGCAAATATATATACTTCGTAGAACACAGGTGTCTTATAGATTCTATTTCTCATTTAGTTTACAAGATTAAAGTTGTGTCTATAAGGAGATGACAATCTAGGCCAAGCGAATTCACCTTTCTGTAAAATTGTGAAGCTCGTTCAAGTAGTAAATTAGACCTTAATAACCAGTTCACGGAAAGTTACTTTAGATTTAAGATCAGAATTTTCATCTAACAGCTAAAAGAGTTTTGCAAAAACATATTA
Source organism: Musotima nitidalis (assembly GCA_949126915.1). NCBI lineage: Eukaryota > Metazoa > Arthropoda > Insecta > Lepidoptera > Crambidae > Musotima > Musotima nitidalis. Next base: position 8,418,297 of record OX421439.1, on the reverse strand, counting down.
TGTGTAGAACATAGTTGATTTATAGATGGTGTATATCTTCTAGTCATCATCATCATCATCATCATGTCAGCCCATTATCCTCCCACTACAGAGCACAGGCCTCCTTTCACATACTAAGGTGACAGGGTATTGGGTGATACTCCACCACGCGAACCCAGTGCAGATTGTTAAAGACATCTCCTACTACTTTTTTAATTGTTATCGTTAAGATGGTTGGATTAAAAAATATATCATTTTCTCTTTTATTATTTATTACGAGACAAATTCCTCTTACATTGTCTGGCAAAAGAGAGGTCGACAAAACAACAAGTTACGGAAACGAAAAAAACAATGGCCATAGAGTAAAAATAAACAAAGAGTACAGATTATATAATATTGCACGGAATTCTTTCCTTAGCGATAATAGATGGCGCTGCGTGTACCTACAATATGTATTAATGTAAGATTATGAAATTTACCTAATTACAACAGTTATAAAGAGGAAATATTTGACTATTTATTTGCATTGAATGGGCAAAAAAACTAAAAAAAAAACTCTTCACAAAAACAAGTTTTATCCTTCGTGAGCTACAATGACTATGTCATTATGCGATTTAAAATTGGAACCTCTACGAAAACTCTGATAATGAAACCAATGCTGTAAAACATTTATAAACAGCTGCCGAAGCAAAGCCAGGGCAGGCCACTAGTCTATAATTTTCACTAAGTGTCTCAGTTGACATACAGTCAGCGTCATATATCATAGATAGTTCAATTTCAATCAACGATAACGCATGAATTGAGCAATATTGAACTCTATTGATTGGTGTTAAGAGCGTCGCCATGCGTCATCGTGGATTGAACTATCTATATTGATATATTGATAACATCCAAAGCGCCATAACGATCGACACACGTCTCTATTGTCAAGAACGTAAGGGTGTTTATCCCATATAAAGGGTGTCTCAGTAAGAGTGCACTTTTTCATTTTAAAATAAAAACAAGTGCTTTATGACAGAGTTGTGATATTTTTATTGTATTGTAAAGAAGACATGTTCTGATTATGTATGGAATAAAATATCCGTCAAATGACCCCCACGGCTCTGATGAAAGGCCATTACTTTTTTCATGAAATTTTCCATGACTTTTCCACAGAGATGTGGCTGTATTTTACTGATGACACGTTGGATTTTCGATTTGAGCTCCGGAATTGTTTCGGGTTTATTCGCATTAACCCGTGGTTTCACAAAACCTCAAAGAAAAAATCGCACGGCCTTAAATCGCACGATCTTGGTGGCCAGTTGACAGTTCATAGAAAGAGTATTTTCGCCCTTATTTGGCACTTTGAGTGCTTCTGATAATTTGTCGCTGACTGTACCTATTTATTGCATTAGCAAGGCAGGCTCGGGAGGTAATTGATTCAATTATTGGCAACAGGACTCAGTTAAGACACTGTGTGATAGGGCTAAGGCAGAGTTGGAACGAAGTTACCCTCGAATGAATGTGTATTAAATTGCCTCAATCTTGTAATTTATTCAATAACTGGCAAATTAACCATTGACGGAGTATGATAAGGCTAAGACAGAGTTAGTTCTAAGATGCTCTTAAATAATTGTAGAATAATAAGTATTAAGTTAATATAATATTGCTTCATTCATGTGCCAAGTATATCTGTTGCCATACTTATTGCATTAGCAGGACACACTGGGGGGAATTGATTCAATTATTGGCAACAGGACTCAGTCAGGAGTGTTTGGACTTTAGGACGCTGTGTAAAACGGTTTAGACGACCGATATGGTGTGATGGCGAGTATACCCGCACTTCACTCCTGAGGCCATGGGTTCAATTCCCACACAGGAAAATTCTTTGTGTGCATAAACATGAATATTTGAGGTAATAGAGATAAAAATAAACACTTAACACACACAAAATAAACACATTCACCTACATTGGCTGCATTTTGAGAGAGTATGTTTCAGCATCAGGCTATAGTAAATCTCCTAATTTTATGATTAGGTCTAATTAAGAGTAGCTTTATCACGATTAATCAACATTTTGATTCTTTTATATAATTTATTCTAATGAGAATCACAGTGGCTGTCAGAAATCCTAGAAGCCGTACCTATCACAATTGTACAATATAGTCTGTAAAGCCTTTTATGTCACCAATTACTACATACCTACAGCTCATGAGTTATGTTGCCAAAATTGAATCAATGCAATTAGAGTTAATAGAGCTTATGACGCTGTTTAATATGACCAAGATACAATGGGTGTCTAAATTACCCTACAATTAGTGTAAACTTAGTTTAAGTTATTGATTTAGTTATTGGCTCGGTTTGGAGACACTGCATGATAATAAGATGCAGAGTGGTGTCGTAATTACTCTAGAATGATTAATGGAAGTTAAGCTAATATTACAAGTTTTTTTTTACTTATTAAAAATTAATTGAAATGAAAAATCTGAATTTAAAAAGCAATTTGCAAACCAATCATATCTTTTTAGTAAGTGTTGTTTGAAGTCTACGTCCATACAGTTAGAAAAAATAATAAACTACAGTCAAGAAGTACCTCTACATAATGAAATAACAAAAAGAGCAAAATACATTCCTTTTCAACACTTTTAAAAAAAATGGCTAATGGCTTTGTTTGCAATGGCGACCGCGAACCGGTAAACGTAGTAGAGGACGGCCTCCCACGCGATGGACCGATGATCTAGTCAAGGCGGCGGGAAGCCGATGGATGCAGGCGACTCAGGATCGCTCTATGTGGAAATCTATTGGGGAGGCCTATGTTCAGCAGTGGACGTCAGATGGCTGAGATGATGATGATGATGATGATTCCACAGACATTCATTTTATCAGGCCATATTCCCGTATGTGTAGACAAAGATCACGTCCTTTCGCTAGGTCCGATCCTGGCAGACGCCATTAGCTAAAAACTGCTATACTTGATATCGGAACAGAACGGTAGTGCCGAAGTGGAACTGAGTAGCCCACGTAGCCACGCACGATGCACCCACAGCAAAAGGCATAGAGGCATGCCATAACAATGATGGAAATACGACATGGTGTTCTTCTTCCCAGACTAGGGCAGACTCTATCAAGACAAACAGGATCGGAAACAAATGAGAGAGAACTTTTCCCAGTAGTGGGACAATACATGTTAATTAAAAGTCTCATCTAACTCTGACATACTTATTAGCTTCAGTCGCTCTCTTCATTAATAACAGCCTTTGAAAACAAAGCTCTAGTATAATGCGTTCAATATAGTAGGTACATGGTTAATATGTATGATAAAAGCTTGTAACACAAATAAAAAAATAAAATAAAACTTAGAAATCGATTTATTACAACCTATTTAAAACATATAATTAGTGCCTAACTCTAATTAACTTTAATTAGAATTACCTACGGTATAATCAAACCTTCTTATTGCATTCCGGATATGTGTAAATTTTTGTATTGTTGATACTCATTTATATAATTTATTCTAATCAGAATCACAGTGGCTGTCAGAATTAACCTTAGAAGCTTAAGCATAGGTAATATCACAATTGTATAATATAGTCTGTAAAGCAACTTTTATGTATAATAAATAAAATAAAATACTATAAAGTACGATATATTAAATAAAACTTAAATTTTAAAAGTACACAACCTTCCAATGCAATAACATTTTTAATTTATTTATTTGACCAAAGTTTAAGCGGTCCTTCGAGCCGGATTCGTTGGTATATTTACTTAGTTGATCTTAATTACTCTGAGCAATTACAGTTTCTGTTGGCTCTGTAATGATCGTTAACAAAAGCTGATATTCGTTTGCCAAAACCAATATTTCGAATGCGAATGCAACCGTTCAGTTTTTATAAGGCTAGTTATATAAATTAAGTTTAAATAATTTATTGATTCAGGCGTTACTTTGCGAAAATCCATTGTAAGCAAGTGATGGATTAAAAATATCTTTGTAACAATTCCCGCGCTACTATAATTTCCCGAAAAATCGAGAAACTATTCAACACGACACGTGTTTCGGGCATCTTCAGGTAAAATGGGAGCCTCAGAACAACGATGTCTTCACGACCAACGTTGGTTTCAGCGCAAATTTTACCACTGGAAATAATCTTCTTGCCTGTGTAATCTTGATTTGCATCAAATCCTTTTTTAAAGTCACTCGACCAACTAATTTCTTTAAGTAAGAAAGAAAGAAAGAAAATAAATTTATTCAGTACAAATAAACATGGAAACATAAACATAGAAATTAAGTACACAAAAAAGCAACGATTAAATTTACACAAGCACAATACAACATTAAACCATGTACTGAAACGGTGTCCACTCAGCACACTGTCGGACACCATAGGATGCCACGACGCTGATCTTCCGTGAACACCTAACACCACCACAAGTAAGGTATTTCGAATAAGCCCTAAGGCCTGAAAAAAAAATTAGGCAAATACAAAGCTACCACCAATTTCTCACAAAATCCAATTCCTGAAAATATATAACATCAATGACCATGAAAGCTCACATATTGGAATTCGGAACATTCTGCCGAATCCAAGAATCCAATAGTGCGGGAATTGCAATGGATTCCGTTTTTCTCCCCCGGGCGCGTATCAGTGCTACGGAGCCGACCAATTTTGCGATCCATTACCACGGAACGGTTTATTCGAGCCAGCTTTGACAGGATTTAAAAGAAAACTGTTTGTTTATTAATAGAAAAAATTAATTACCCTAAACCCTTTTTTCATGTGACTCTGATGGAAAGCAATCGATGCAGTCCAGAAAATTATGTCGTTATCGATTTCAATTTGGAGCCATATATAAATATATGATATATAAAAATAATTACCCCAGTAAGCGCTATCTGTCAATTTTCATAATAATGTTATTTTTTTAAAGAATGGACTCACTTAATTAGGATATTAGCCAGTGTGAAGTAATTAGATAGTCCTACCCCAGTAAGGTACCTAGTGGAGACTTTACTAGAGGTTTCTATAGAGCTTTTTAATCAACACGGAAAATCACAATTCACTGCAATGTACTACTTTCCTTGTGTGTTCTACTATATTTACACATAAAAACTCAAATTTACATTAAATTTAGAAAATAAAATATTGCCGTATCTTTTTTGCGTTGGCGCCAAAACTCATAATTATTATTATACCTACGCTCTGTCTGCCTTTTTTTTCATTTCTATTAAGCGAAGAGGCAAACGACATTAGACATTATTACAACGTCAGTTCATTAACGTCCTACTACTGACCACGAACCTCCTTACACGTGCCAAGGTAATTAGGGATTGAGGGATTATGGTCATACTCCACAACGACATAATAATAACATAACAAATAATAATCATTTAAATAATTAGTCGCTTCAGTAGTCTGCCAAGGTCATGAATCACCTATGGCTTTCGGCAGATTCCCCGGTACGGATTGATGAACCTCAGAAAATTTAGATCTAGATGTAATAGCTGAAATTCATCGAATTCGGCGGTAGGGCCCCTGGGCAGTCCCCCTCGCAACGGTTTCTCTCTGCACCCGTAAGTCCTGGTTGAAATGCTTTGGGGACGCCTGTGCTACTTGTCAACTTATTTATCATTATGCTGTCCTTATATATGCAGTCTCCCTATTCTTGGGCATCTATTTTATCAATCTTAATCAATTAATCAAATCATTATATTTGCGTAATATGGGTTATGCAGTGGTTTTTTTACATACATATAGTTTCACCATATATTCCCTGTTACATATGGCATGCAAAAAGTTATATATTTTTTTGCAAACTTCTATTCAATGTGTCTCCCACAACATCTTGCTGTCCATAGCTATACCAAAAAACCGGCCAAGTGCGTGTCGGGCCACGCGCAATATAGGGTTCCGTAGTCACCCTTTCCCACAGCTTCAGCATTGCCCTCTAGCACGGAATAGCAAAAACACAATAAAATTAACTGGAATCCAAGATTAGAACAGGTTCAGCTATTCCCCGATAGATATCACAACTACGGTATGAATGAAATTTTAATACATTTAATACAAACATTTATTTGATTGTCGTCCATTACTCGAAAACCAGTAAAGCCTACTTAGCCGTGATAGTTTTCCTTTTAACTTCATTTTATTAATATTATATACTACTCTATATTCTACTTCTATATTCATTAGATATACTACTATTATGAATTTTTTCAGCCACTCTCAAAGTACCGTTTACCTGGTGGGGGGGGCGGATACTTAACTCTATCAATTTTTTCCACTTTAAAGCTTAATATTTCGAAAACGGATTCCTAAATCGAAAAATGGTTTTAAGAAACTTTTATTACTTTTGAAAGACCTTTCTAACGATATCCAACATGATAAGATAGACTCGAGAAAAAAAAAACATTCCTACTTTACGTGTCCCCTACACGTAAAGTATAGGAATGTACGTTAAAAAACAATATTTTTAAAAATTTTATTCTACAGGTTTGTCGACGTGATTAATATGTATACCCACACCAATTTTCAGCTGTCTAATGTTAATAGTCTCTGCGCTAACCCTCGGACGGACGGACGGACATGGCGAAACTATAAGGGTTTTTCACTTCCTCAATTGATTGAAATATCTGATTTTCCTATTAGTGCATTCTCCCCACTTTGGGGCATCTAGTTTGTCTATATGCTTTCCCATATCAGTACATTTTTGTCTTTCTGGGGCACACATGACAAGAAATGATTTCGCTAGCTATAAATGCTATAATACTCATATTCTAGCATTATCCCGGTTGCCCTAGACTTAAGCTTAGGGCCCAGAGTCTGCTCACTGGTTCAACCAGATTTGACTGAATTTCAGTTATCACGTAGAGCCGTCTGACCTCCGCAACCCAGAGGGAAACATTAATCTATGGTTAAACCAGCTGTCAGTCTGTTAGAAAGCACTGACTTCCTAATAACGACTGCCATAGATGTTCATGACAGCCGAGACCAACGGCTTAACGTGCTTTATGAGGCACGGAGCAAGCGAAAATTACGCCCATAACTTCGAAAAGTCACAGGTGCGCCACCAGGGTTTGAACCCGAGACCCTCTGAATTTAAAGGCTCAGCGCCACAGGGCTATCGCCGCTTAGCTATAAATGCTATAATACTAAAAAAAAATATGAAATATGACGGTACCTTGTCACTAACACTTCAGTTGTTCGACACCTCGTTTGTTAGCATTTTTGGCACAATACACAATACAATATTGGGGTGAATGGTCTACACAAAAAAAAAATGAGAAGACCACCTGCTGTGTAAGGGTCCGACTATTACATTAACGGTACATTACCTCGGTCTTATAAGTAATGGTTCTAAAACCAAGATGTTGGTTTTGTTGTTTATCTGCAAGATATCGCTTTACCCAATATTGTCTATAGGTAGTTAGTTAGGTTGTAAGATCTTATCAAAACCTAAGGAGCCCAAACCAACTTCACCTGCAAGTGACGCACCTGCCGATCAACGGACAAGGCTCTGGCGAACATTACAGTGCCCTGTAAGCGGTAATGGGCTCGCCACCAATTACGTGGGACCACCTTTATAATTGGCGAAGTGTGGGCGTATAATATGCTTCTGCCTACCCCTTCGGGGAAACAGACGTGATTGTATGTATGTAGTTAGTTACTAATGTTTCTTCATGACTATTTCGATACAGTACCTACTTGAGATATAATACCCTCGCAACTTGATATGTCAGAGGAGGCTCGTACCCAGTAGTGGGAGTTTAATGGGCTGAGATGAACTTACAAAAGTATTTTGTAGGAGTCTGATTATGTTTGTATACATATTTGTGGTTATTAAACCATACACTCATATTTTGTCATGACGACTGCAATACAGTACTAATAAAGGTATTACGTTGGAACCTAACGATGTATGTTTACATATGTGGTTACCACACGGTATACTACGATCCTCCCAATCCTCTTAACGACAAGGAGTCCGCTGATTTACATAGGTCTCTACTTATTACGTTGATTGATCTTGATTTGCACCCACCGTACGTTGATTGATCATGATGTGCATTCAACGTACGTTGATTGATTTGCATAAACCTCACGTTTGTTGATTTTGATCTGCATCCACTGTTCGTTGATTGATCTTGATTTGCATCCACTGTACGTTGATTAATCTTGATCTGCATTCACCGTCTTCTCGCCGCCTCGACCAGATAGGTCCATAGATTGGAAGGTCGCCCTCTACTACTTCGTTGTTTTCACATGCTCTGTTACCCATTCATTACCCAATTTAGCTTAGTTTTATAATAGTTACTTATCTTGCTACTTTAATTATAACGACTTCTAAAAAAACACTCCAAACTCTTTCTTGTTGTCGCCATATTGTTTCGGCAAAAGAGCGACAACAAGTAAAGGACTGTCGCAAAGTCCACATGGAGAGACGTTTATGCTTACCGCCTGTGTTCAGGAACCTTATATCTAGTCAATATTTGCTTAAAATGGTCTTTGTTTCAAACAGTTGTACACAAAACTCGTACATGACTCGTAAAGAAGCCTAACTTGAATACGTAATATTTATTACATAATTTTCCAACTCATGGATTTAACCCCGACGTTACCTCGCGCGGATACCTTGAGACCTTGAACAGGTATAAGGTTTCACTTTCAATCCTGAGGATTAACGCCACGCGCCACAGTGCGGACAGATTGTTGGGGATTGAAGTAGGAATTATTAAAAGGTTATTATGTCATTGGGTTAAACTGAATGAAAGTAGAATATTTGCTTATCGACATAAGATTCCGTACTAGAAAGTATTTTTAATGACTCCAGGTTATTAGTAGATAAAATACCGAAGAGACCGTTTGTTTGTTTTGGGCAATTTCTTTATTTATTATTTTTGATGAATTTTTATGTCCAATCGATGCACGAAAACCATCTGGGGTTCGACAGTGGGCGCGGAGACGCTTGCTAGGCTTCTAAAAGTCAGCGACATCCAGCATACCCTTAAATGGTGAGAAAACCTTAAAAACACACTTTACAAGATCCCATTCCCTTATTTATTTATTATTTTTTTAGGAAAACCAACAACTTGCTAAACATATTACATATATAATTTCAAGAAACCAATCAATAGAAGCGTCAAGTCGGCTCTTAGTCGCGTCAAGTCGGCTCTTAGTCGCGTCAAGTAGTCAGATCAGTTGCCGTAAACTTTGAATTTAGTGTAATACTTATGTTTATCGACATTCTCTGGCAACACATTGGCTGATAAAATTCTTTGAAGGAGCCACTACCACACGAAATCTAACATTTTAATACATCTCTAGTGTAACCGCACCCTAATACACGCAAAATTAACAAATTAAACAATGTATCAAATAGATAGGTTTTAGTCATAATTACAAATTAAATCAATTAGTAACCCGATCGGCCATTGTGCTGCCGTCATTACATAGGAGTGGCCAGCTGGTATAAATTTAGTTGACAAGGTTTTGTTTTAACACGGTCACACTTTGATCGTATTAAGCCCGTAACAGAAGAGACAAAGTTTTGTTTTGTTAATAGTGTGTTAGCGCGATACCTTTAAAGAACACCCTCACTCTATGTCATGCCCCCATTTGTCATTATACAAATAGAAGGAAAAGAATGGATGCAAAAGGGGATAAATAGAGAACTGTGGAAGGACAGGAGGGGGTCGCTACCTAAATAGGGGTCCATATCTCAGAATGAGCAACAAAAAAAAACTCATACTAACATAATTATAAGTTAACAAGTGATGGATTAAAAATATCTTTGTAACAATTCCCGCGCTACTATAATTTCCCGAAAAATCGAGAAACTATTCAACACGACACGTGTTTCGCACAGGGCATCTTCAGGTAAGATAGGAGCCTCAGAACAACGATGTCTTCACGACCAACGCTAAAACGAGAGATAAGTTAACATACTATCAATAACTAATAACATTTGAAAATAATATTTTAATGAGAACTTAGAGGCGAGCCTTATGCCGCTTACCGGGCACTGCGGGTTCTGTTTGCCAGAGCCTCGTCCGTAAATCGGCAGGTGCACCACTTGCAAGTGAGGTTGGCTTGGGCTCCAATATATACAATCCCACTCCCATACAACATATGGGAGTGGGATTGTATATATATGGAACTACTTACTTCATTTGGATATACTTATATCTGCCGTTTGGCGCCGGCCTACAATAGTGTCACCCCCTCTCTTCTCATGGGGAGTCGTACGAGTTGACGAAGAGAAATCTTACCGGATGATGGGCAGCAGCGTCATCCTGCCAGCGACAGGTGGCGTCTGACGGTCAACGTCGCGAAGACCGAAGCCATCCTGGTACACAAGGTACGGAAATACCCACCACCACTCCGACTACTCGGACAGGACATCTCGTGGTCTCACAAGGTCAAGTACCTAGGAGTGTGGATAGATCGCGACTTTAACATGACGCCTCGCGTAACGGACACGATAAATAAGGCCAAAGCAGCTCGGAACCTCCTGCGACCAGTGCTCGACTCCAAGCTGCCGTAACGAACGAAGCTCGGGGTATACAAGACCAAATAAATGATTACGTACGCAGCCCCAGCCTGGTACGCACTACTGAGAAACTCGTTTAAGAAGAAGCTCGAGATTTACCAGAATGTGTCCCTCCGAACCATCGTGCGAGCTCCTCGTTACGTGAGGAACGCGACGATTGCGAGGGATCTGAAATCAGAGAGCATTGAAGCCTTCGTGGGACGCCTAGCGGGACCGATGTTCGCGCGGACGGATGCGTCAAGACGCGAATCACTTCGTGGCGTGGCGCCGCTTCACGCGCGACCACTGGATGCTAAGGCATATGCCCGAAACCTGATCCCTCGAAAGATGTAGGATTGACCAGGCCACGAGCAAAGGATTTATCACACGCTAGCTGATTGCCCTAGGGCCAACTGCCTCGGGGCTTGATCGCAGCCACCACCGGACTGACACCCCAAGGCTCCAAGTCACCACAACGACGCGTCCGTCGCAACGGACGCCGCAACAGACTGCGGTCAGGGGGCACTGCCCCGACACCGCACCGTGACCCCCCTGCGGGGGCTTACGTGGATAACCACGATATGATCCTGCGTACTGACTGGAACTGCGATCAACTACCTGCCTGCCCATCGTGATGATTATGGGCAAATACCCCCAATGAATGTGGAAAACAATGGAGGGAAGTCTATTTCCAGCAGTGGAGTTCAAAGAGCTGAAATGTTGAAGATATACTTTATGCTGTACATATAAGTAATGTCACGATCGGTCGTTAGTTCTTAATTACAAATATTTTACCGAAATTTAAACTCAATTAGAATATAAATTTCTACCATATATGCATTTTCAATTACAATTTCACCACCTTGCTAATACTTCTTAGTATCAAATCCAATTTGACTAAAATGTACTTCGAACTATACCATTTTCATCAAAACATAAAGCAATCCTTAACTTAATACTCATAAGGTTTATTTTCTCACAATTATGTTTTTCAAATGCCCTTGTCTTATACTGCCCACAGTGCATAATATCGAAGCACTGTTATTTATAAAACGCAATCTGAAAGCAGGGGTCTTTATCGCCCCATTTTAGGATTATATCGTGTCAATACTGCGAAATGGGTACAAATTATAGTGCACTGTTCTGTAAAGGGACACGTAAACTCATACATGGATAATGGTAATGAAATTTGTAATGGCTACGAGAAATAATCCATACTAGTGTTGTTAGCTAGCGTAAGCTCTTTACTTAAGTAAAACACTTACTCAGTGCATATGATTATTATTCAATGCTTACAAACGAAATCCTTTTGAAATAACGCAACATTTCGGGAATACAAAAGAAGACGATTTTTATTTTGAACAGTGTATATTTTAGCCGTATTGTCGCTTTTGAATATTGTTTCTAAGCCAACCCCCTCGAAATGAATTTACTTGCATGGAATGTGGTAAAGATGCACGATATATGGGATCAATATATACAGAGACACCTTTTAGAAAAACTATAATTTCGATTCAATTTTTTTTGCAGTGAAAGTGTCATTTCATTGTTATCTTGTTGGAATGATTGATGAACACTAAATATAAACAATAAGACAAGCATAAATGTAGTTAAATTTACTATATATCATGTTTATATAAATGTCTATAATTTGAGTGAATGTTTTGTAAAGTCAACGTAAGCAATGTTTTTTCTTAAATGCATATGAAATAAAAAACATTTTCATTAGTGCAAGTTCCATGGAAAAGATAATTTGTAACTTTGAGATTAGGAACACTCTTTATTTTTATTAGATATGCGATACATGGTAAAAGATTTGTGTGATTCAAGTGTGAAAAGACAACTAAACAGAGTAACATTCTTATAGACAGACTTTTGTATTTAAATAGTTGTGTGGATTATGTTATAATTAATTAATGGATTCATTGAGTTCTAATACTATGTTACATACATACATACATACATATTAGGTCGGGGAAAAAGTCTTTTCGCATAACGTAGGTATAAACTTATTATAATTTTTTTTTGACTGTACTATTTGTGTCTGGCTGGTTTTGGTAACATTAAAAAGGTTCCATTATAAAGAAAAGAAAAAAATAAAAAAAAGTTGTTTCCCGCTATTTTTCATTTGTTTTTCTCTCCGTTAAAATGAGTGAATCTAATGAAGAAATTCGATACATTACATACAAATTTTATTATAAAAAGTGGATCACGTACGACAAGAACGTGCGAAAAAGGTCGTGGTCGAAAGTTGGCCAGGCTTCACAGACTGTGGCCAAACCTGGCCTAACACGAAATAAGGTGATGCTGTGTGTATGGTGGGATTGGAAGGGCATTGTTTATTATGAACTTTTACCGCCCGGCAAAACCATCGATTCTGATCTTTACTGCCAGCAACTGATGAGATTAAAGGAAGCAGTCGAGAGAAAACGGCCGGAATTGATCAACAGGAAGGGTGTGGTCTTTCATCACGATAACGCTAGACCACACACATCTTTAGCCACTCAGCAAAAATTAAGAGAGTTCGACTGGGAGGTCCTAGTGCATCCACCATATAGCCCTGACCTTGCGCCTTCAGATTTTCACCTGTTTCGGTCTCTGCAGAATTCTTTAGGTTCTGTAAGGTTGACCTCAAGAGAGGACTGCCAAAACTATTTGTCCCGTTTTTTTGATCAGAAGTCCCAAAGTTTCTACAGTAACGGGATAATGTCTCTGCCCACAAAATGGCAGAAAGTTATTCAACAAAACGGTACATATATATTGTAAATAAATGTAAATAAACTTTGAAAAAAATGTCTTGACTTTTCGTACAAAAATACGAAAAGACTTTTTCCCCGACCTATTACATTCACGCTTATTTCCCCGAAGGCGTAGGCAGAGGCATATTAATACGCCCACACTTCACCAATTATATAGTTGGTCCCACGTAATAGGTGACGAGCCTATTGCTGCTTATCAAGCACTGTTACGTTCGCCAGAGCCTCGTCCGTTGATAGGCAGGTGCACCACTTGCAGGTGAGGTTGGCTTGGGCTCCTTAGGTCTTGGTAGGATTATATTTATATACTATGTTGATATAGAAAATTCGTTTCTCTAGAAATGTTTTAAATTATTTCTTCATTATTCTGAACTCTTCTATTACTTCGCCCCACCTTCTCTATAATCACTACGATGCGCTTTTTCAAAGGATAATTTATGCTTGCATGTGTACGGGGTGCATAGTTTGTTTTAAATTATAATTCATTTATGTCACACTGCGTATCTTGTCTTGTCATGCCATGTAAATTATGTTATATATTAAAATAACACGCACTTTATATTTAGATAAAAAAATAAAAAATATTTTTATGCTCAAGCAAGAAGTATATATACCTAGGTATTGTGTACTACTCAGCATGTACTATTCCAAATACGTTTTAAAATTGCTCAAATAATAAATTGCGACGCTCAAAAATTACCTACCCATTGTGCCTACATGAAAGAGACTAGACTTCACGAAACAGGGGATCCTAGTGTGAAGGCTACTGAACAAATTATAGCTTGATGTATTTAATTTTTTGTTATCTTTTTTAATGTTAGTTTTTTATTTTTTTATTACTTTTGCTTCTGCGCCACTCTACCTCAAAAGGGCGGTGCAGGAACACCAGCGCTGCTGTATTATTAGATGCAGCAGCATTATGCTGATGTATCGCCCTTTTGACAGGTAACATTACAATAAGTTGTTGTTATTATTTTTTTAAATATTTTTGTTTTGTTTTTCTGTACGTTTTTTTGTAACTGTTTAATCAAATTGTTATGTAATGTTATTTTGTCAATAAAAAATATTCTTATTCTTAATATTTTTTGAACAATAAAACTATTTGTATTTGTGTCTAGTGAGGGATTTCTACGTTCAAATCATCATCGTTATCGTCGAAGACATTAGCTTGCTGAGCTGGCCTCATCTCACAGACAAAAGTCAGAGGAATTCGTGTGATACCCCACCTCGCGGTCTCAGTGCGGTTTGGCCGAGGCAGGAATACATCCCAACAGGGCCGGTTCTACCATGTGTGTTCTTACTAGTATCTTTGTCTTACAGTAGGACTGCGTGAGAGGAGACTTATGTCCAGCAGTGGACTCTTAAAGGCTAATTATAAAGAGCCTTGCCATCAATACTGAAAATCGTTTTGGGGAGAAACTTATATCGTCAAAAACATTTACGGTTTTAAATGCTTTCTAAACAACTCCAAAAAATTAGGACATTCTTTGTTCGACTGAGTGTATATTTTGCTGTCTGTTCACCGATTTGTTCGCTAGTTATTGACCATTTTGCAAGATTAATTTAACTTGCTGGGTATCTTTTTGATCCAGCTAACTTTCGTATAATATAAGTTGATATAGCTAAACACAGCCTCGGCAACTAGGCCCAAGACCATTGTCCTTCACGAGCCAATTCCAAGGATGTTCAAAGCGGGTCAAGGCTATGCCCACCCGGAAGGCGCAGCCCACCCAGCCTACCCAGACAAGGTCCCCATTCCTAACGCATTGGGAGAAATTTTCAGGCCTATACATAAATAATGCTGTTTTTAATAGGAAACATTTTGTTATATTTTCTGCAGACCAATACTAATGAATAATAGATCCGTTAATTCTCAACCTTAATATTAGGATGTCACGAATTAAAATTGAAAAAAACAATTTTACTTGTTAGTACGCTTTCTTTAATTTATTTAAGACGTCGAAGACAAACGTCGGTCCTGTTTTAATAATCACATCGTATTAATATTATATTTACTTGCTACAAATATACACAGATATTAAAAATAAGTTATTGAACCACGTGTAGGTTACAATAGCTTTCATATAGTAATAATTGGTACAAAGAGTTATACAAACTGATCAGGTCTTAAAACCTAGCGCATAGGGAGCAATTTTCAGAGTTATATTAACGCAATTTTTGATAGGAAATGTTATGACATGATTTCTGCAATAAGTACTAGTTGAAGCGGGAGGAGTTCAATTGATGATTTTCTACTAAAAAAAAGGATCAATACGGCTGTTTGAAAGTATCAACAGACTATCTGTCCCTGATAGACATAAGATTATCACGCTCCCGCCCGCAATGACTGGGCGCATTCGTTTTTAAAGATAATCACGCTCCCGCCCGCAATGACTGGGCGCTTTTTTTTTTGAAGTAGCACGTTTATAAGAGCTCTATTGAGCCAAACTTGAATAAATGATTTTGACTTTTGATATGGCGTTATGGCGTAGTTGCGAGTATATCTACACTCTGCTCCTAAGGTCGTGGGTTCGATTCCCACACAGGACAAATTTTTGTGTGCATAAAAATTTATAGGTATGTATGTTAAGTATGTATGTGAAAAAAAAAGTATCTATGTATATTAATACATTACTTATGATACTTATCTTAGAACTAAATAATTGTCAGAAAATATTTATTTTTTATTTGCATACATATATACATACATTCACGCCTGTATCCCCGAAGGGGTAGGCAGAGGCATATTATACGCCCACACTTTGCCATATAGTTTGTCCCACGTAATAGGTGGCGAGCCTTTTTTTATTTGACTTTTATTAATGTATTATCTCAGTCTAATATTGTCCAATAATGATTATCCTTCCCTTATTGGTTTACTGGCCTAGCCTAAACTGAGCCCGGCCATAATCCGGGAAGCGTGAGTCCTGTCCGTGACCTAGATTCCACTTGTGGTGTACTAAGGAGCTTATTTCATATCAGGTTCCCGTGGGAATTGCATGTTTTCTTACTGTAAAAGAATCCATACTGATATTATATATGCAAAAGTACCTCTGTCTGTCTCGCTTTCACGCATAAACTACTGAACTAATTTAAATGAAATTTGGAACACAGATAGTACAGAGCCTGAGGAAGGAAAGGCAAAAACGGTTGTTAGGGATAGAACCAGGGAATAAAAGCTTCCCCCCCGAACAGGTCTCCACCATGTCGTGGTGGGGGGGGCTGAGTACCGGGCCGGGAGACCGGGAAAAGGTAACACCCAGAGGTTGGCGACTCTAAGTGCCCTTAGTATTACTACTACTGCTGACACTGACACAGCAGCGCAGATATGCAGATAACCAACACTCATGTACGTTCAAAAACACTTAACCTTTAATAATCCACCGTTATTACACTTTAATATTGGGAATATCACAAATTTTCAAAAATAAAACAAAACTGCAGACATGACGCTCCACTTGTCCGCCAAGAAGTCCAAAATTTTTAATTTGTATTTTTTTTTAAATTATTCATTTTTTATTTCATAATTGGCCGTAATCAGGGAAGCGTCGATCCCGCCCATGACCTACATTTGTCTTGTGGCGGAACGAACCTTATTAATGCAGCTACTTCTTCGTTTTATAGACGTATAAAAGTAATAATAAAGCCATGTTATACAACAGCTCGCAACCAACTTTAACAGCATATTGTTTGAAGAGTAGTGTTTTGAAAGAAAGAATGATTTTATGTTTTTATCAAAAAAAAAAACATCTTAACTATACTTTTTGTAGGGAACAATGTTTCGAATTTCGATACAAACTGTAAATAACAGCAGAACAACCTATAGTATTATATTATCTGTGGCAGAACCTAGTTTTGAATTTAACATTCCTATCGGACTTCTTGGCGGGAAAGAAAAGCGTCATGTCTGCAGTTTTGTTTTATTTTCTAAAATTTGTGATATTTCTAACATTAATGTGTAATAACGGTGGATTATTAACCGTTAAGTGTTTGTGAATATACATGAGTGTTGGTAAATCAAACAAAACAGTGCTACATCACTTTTTAAATTTTCTCTCAAGGAGTTCATGTGAGATCTCAGTATAGTCCCACATCTTTACTGAGGACTCAAGGGGCTTAGGGGAGGGTATCTTATTTACCATTGATCATCTTTATCACCACTCATTCTCATTTACTATGAATTATTTATATAATTAATATATCACTTACTTGACACTGGCTAAATGTGCTTGACGCACGAAGCCATTATTTAAAATAAAGAAATCATTCCTATCGCGTTCCAAACAACTGAACATTGATGCATTCAAATTTAAACCAATCATAACAGAGTATTGTCATTGTTTGTGAGACTATCGCGTCATTGCAATAGTAATAGTTGCAAGTTGTTGCTTGATTGTTAAATTGGCCAGATCCTAGCAGTATCCTGGTTCCCCTAGACTTAAGTCCTAAGCTTAAGCATAGGGCCCAGAAGCTGCCCACTGGTCTCACCAGTTTCAGTTTAAGTTTAATTTCAGTTTTTACGTGGAGCGACTGCCGTCTGTCCTCCGCAACCAAGAAGGAAACTTCATTCCATGTGGTGTTTCTAGTGGTTTAACCACAAGATAACAACCCAGATTAACGATCCGGTAACGACAGCAACAAAATAACTAAACTAAATTTAACACATTGTTAACGGTTTGTAGAACTACTTCGAGGAAATATTCAATTTTCTATTATAGAATTTCTGGAATATTCCCAAGTAAAATATATTTTAGTGTGTTTATGTCCAAACAGTTTATTGGACTAAGTCGTAATTCGCCATTTAGCAGATTCGGGGTTAATGGATCTGGATTTGTACTTCACTGTTATTTAAGGATTTGTTAATTCAAGTTTGCCACCTGTTCGAATCAGTACAGTGTCATTAAATGAAAATTTCCACTATACTTGCCACTCTGAACATCAGCGGTTAAGACTCAGCTAAATATTGCTACCTACAGCAGATTTCAAAGCTTAGCACAGCATTGCCTAAAGCACTATATCGAGGGTTCCGTGCTCAAACCCGATAAGTGACAACATCAGATACATAATTTCTGCCGCTTTTTCTTGTGAAATTATCAGATAAGTCGATTTCAAAAAAGAAGACTGAAAACTGAGGACTTCATAATCCAATAAGTAAACCTTTTAAGTTTATTTTTTTTCAATTAACCGATAAATTCTTTTAAGTACTGCTTTAAGCCCAAAAACGCAAATTTTGTCACTTATCGGGTTTGAGCACGGAACCCTCGATATATATCTATGTGACATCTATCAATAAAGCTTACAGGCGATACTTTCGCTCAAAAACTGAATTTCGTACATTTTATGGGTTTAATTGTTATGTACCACAAATTATCTTTCTAAAGAACGAGACAGAATCAGAAATGAGGAAATCCGTAAGAGAACTAGAGTGACCGACATAGTGAAGCGAGTTTGCAAGTAAAAATAATAAATAAATAAATATTCTCTTACAATTACACCAATTATTTAGCTCCAAGATAAGTATCATTAAGAACTTGTGTTATGGATACTAAATAACGGATAAACATACTTAAATACTTTCATTTTTGTAAATACATACTTAAGATACATAGGAGAACACCCAGACCAGAACAAATATCCATGTTCATGCACACAAAGATTTGTCCTGTGTGGGAATCGAACCCACGACCTCTCGAGTGAAGTGCAGGTATACTGACCTCCACGCCATATCGGTCGTCAAGTTGAAGTTGGAGTGGGTAGCATAGCACATAGCTCGAGAACCGACGACCGATGGGGCGTTATGGTTCTTGAATGGCGACCACGAATCAGCAAACGTAGTAGAGGGCGGCCCCCCACCCGATGGACCGACGATCTGGTCAGGGCGGCGGGGAGCCGGTGGATGCAGGCGGCATAGACTCGATCAACGTGGCAAGCAATTGGGGAGGCCTATGTTCAGCAGTGGACTTTAAATGGCTGAAATGATGATGATGATGTTTTATTATTACAATGTTATGTTGATATATTAATGTATTTGTTTAAAATAGATTTGTGAATTTGTGCTACAAAGTTTTAGGCTGGCTTGCACAAATTTGATTTAAAATGTCATTACATTTTAGTCATTTCTTTGAAGTTGAGAGAGATAGAACGATGTTTTTAATAGATTTCGCACTAAACAGTATTAGTGACAGTTGTGCAAGACACCCTTACAGTGTTATTATAAAAAATACTTTAAACACTCCTTAGACATGCGTTTATCTAAACAGTGCCTAAATATTTTAACGATGTAAACATCGTTAAGGTATGTTTCACTTTTCTTTAGTTAAAACCGCTTCAAAGCGGGTTCATTCAACGGGCCTTCATTCATTCTTTCACACTCCGTGTGAAGCAAATTATTTTCGATTTAAAGGAGTTCATTATTATAAAATATCCATACTCCACATATTACAAAATGTGTGATTTTAGTGTATTAATCTTTTTATGTATTTAAACAACTTTGAAGTCTACAGACGGTCATGTTAGGAATATAAAATAACTTTTTCTAAACAATAAATATAACAGAGCTTGAAACGGAACGTCACAGTTGTCAGCTGTCATCCTTCAAAATATAGATAAATAAAAATCTGTAAATTTATTGAATACTAGCGGTCGCCCGCGGCTCCGCCCAAGTGGATGTCGGCTACCGCTGCAAAATGCCTACCCAGGAAAGACACGGTCAGCAAAATGATTCCCAGGTCAATTCACAGCACCGACACTAACATCGGCGACACAGTCATTATCCGCAGGCTGCATAGATTGTCTTTATGTGGATGTTAAAGTTGTTAATGAAGAAAATATTTAAATGTAATTAATACTAAGTTTTCCTCCTACCGGCAGTCCCGGAGTGCAACCCGTTGTTTTGGGATAGATAACTAAAGCGATTATTGTAGAGCTTCTCTATAAACAACATTTGACGTTAAATTATTTTCAGGTAACAAAATAAACTGATGGTCGGGAACCCCGACCCGTGATAGGGCGTAATAATTTAATTTCGCCATAGCTTCAAAACCAAACGTCCAATTTTGATCATTCCAAGACCAAATATTATACTAAATAAACTGCACTTAGTGATGATTATTTTTATAAGGATTAATAGCATAAGTAAAATAAATGCGTTTAAATGTAGTTCAAAAAATATTCAAGATCACCTCACTCGACATAGACAGGTATAGTGTGTCGCGGACTTTTTAGTAGATATTTATAAGATCTACCGATCTTTGTGGTTCCATCTTTTATACTTTAGGCAGCGTACGCAAAATGAGTAACTGTTCTGGTTGATTTTTTACACTTTGTGTCCGAAAAACCCAAATATCTTACGGAACCCTATTTTTTTCAAATTAAAATTTAGCCTATGTTACTCAGTGATAATGTAGCTTTCTAGTGAAAAAGGAATTATAAAAATAGGTCCAGTACTTTTTGAGTTTATTCGTTACACACAAAAATACAAATCTTTTCTCTTTATAATATTAGTGTAGATGTTCATTCAAAAACAATAGGAACAATTTATTATTGTTTAATATAAGGGTTACAATTTTAATGCAATTCAATTTAAATAGTCCCACCCCGAGGGTCAAACGGATTAATTCGCGTGTATTTTATTTGAGTGTCACGACAGGTATGCATAAAATCTAAATATTCCATATCGATAAGGCTTATATCCATGGTTAAAGATATTTATTTTGACTAAAAAGCAGCAGCGACACACAAAAATGTCAACTGTGTCAACGCGTCCTAAACATGCGTCAGCTCGTGTTTGAATTTAAACCATGTCTAAGAAGTGTTTAACTTTAGGCAATGAATAGACAAGGTTTTGTAATAGCGTTTTTTTTAAACGCGTGATCAACTTTCTGTTTATTTTTTCTGTAATAAAACTGTTAGTGTCTAGTCATAGACAAAGATATTAAACACAAGCAACCTACGCGGTCACAGAAAACGGCCACACTCAAAAGACAAAACCCCAACGCAAAAAGGTTGTAGAGTAGCATACTAAACTTTTTGTCGCCAACACGCGTCTCATTTGTCGGAAAACTTCAAACGGAGACTAGACTCCAAGCGAGAGCTGTTTTTGTTGACGTCCATTTTTTTGCAGACGTTACTCTCAATGCTCTTGTGTCTACATTTCTTTGTTTGTTGACGGTACCGAGCTTTGTTTGTGGGATTGAGTTTCAGTTTATGTCTTGCCTAAAGACTTGTGGTCGGAGTTTCAGACGTATAGATAGATCTGAGGTGGATTTCCAGTTGGGGATAAGATACCTTTGCACATCTTATGTAATTTTTATTATAATATAAAGAAAAAGTTAGTCGTACCTTTGCAAAAACACTTCGTTCTCCCAGATTCTAACATCCACTTGTCTTGGCGACGTTACTCTGATTGCTATTGTTTCTACATAAGAAAAGAAAGAAAGAAGAAAGAAAAAGTGTTTATTAAAATATTTAAGTCATGACAAATACTTAACATCTGCCAAACTGTAAAACAGTTTGTTGGCAGTTGTAGCTCCCAAAAAAACAGTCACATTATACTTATACAATGTATATACACTTCTTCACTATAAAAAAAAAAATTCGAAAATAATAAGTATACATCATCCATGATTAACTATATATATCACTACGTAAACTCTCAAGAAATAGCTTTGTTATTTTAAACCTAAATGATTTTATTGATTCTGAGTTAGTTTCTAAATCTATTGGTAGGCTATTGAAAATTATTGGAACCAAGTACTTGTTACACCTTCGTCCATAGTAGTTGGTACACAGGGGTACCTCGTACCTTTTCCTCGGAGTTCTTTGAGGCCTTACATAAGAAATGCTGTGCTTGTGTTCATTGTTATTAAAATTTTCCATTGCTACTAACAATATTGCTCTCTCATGTATAGGCAGTATGTTACATTCACAAAATAATTCCTCATAATTACTACTTTTTCGTACAACATTTCGTTGTTTGTTGACGGTACTGAACTATGTTGGTGGGATTGAGGTTTTAGCTTATGTCTCGTCTAGTCTTGTGGGCAGAGTTCTCGATTGAGTATAAACTATACATGGGAAACAAACAATTCAACAGAAACATTAAACATGTCAAAATGAGAATTGTGATTTTCTGTGTTGAGTTCGTTTGAAACAGAAATAACATAAGTTAGAAAGAAAATTAACACTTCAGCAAAAAAGAAACATTGAACAAGCAAAAATTAAACTGCAAACAAAAACAAACCACAAAATATAATCAATAATAATAATAATAAAACTCTGTAATACAACAATAATAATCATAATAAGATGACGTACAATAGCCCTACAATTGGCTATACGAATATTCTGTATTTTAATATGTATGGTATGTGACGATGACTGTACAATGTAAGGGAGTAAGCACACTACACCGCTCTCATTCCCACACTACCGTTGACGTCACCGATGACGTTAGATATTGAAAGCTTAGCAGCCATGCACAGGTTTCGTTATGGATTTATAACCACCCTTCGGTCTAGATAGTCTCTGTATAACTATATATATAGGTGTTTAGTATCGACTGGTGCATTAAAAATGCATGCTGACTGCGACGCAGTTGGTCTGTTTCGTTTGACCATATATAAAAAGTCACAAGTTCTGAATAAAAAGATACTTGTTTTTATGAACGCTGAATAATATTTTCTTATGAAGGTGACACGTTCCACGTTCAGTCAGCAGTTCTAAAACTAGGTTATTTTTTAATAAAGCAATTTTTTAATAATTAATCACAAGATTAATTAACGTTTACGTTTTCTTTGTGAATATGTCTTTGGGTTGGCATGTTTTTAAGACGGTCATAGACTGATAATTGCACCAAAGTTAATTTCGTTTGATTACGGATGTGAAGCCACTCGTAACCCAAGCGTTTAACCACCGTAAGTAAGCTTAACACGTTGGTTAACAGGACTATCAAAAAAGTGTTTCTCAAATTGTTAAAAATTTTTGATAATATATAAATAATAATAATATACTTCCTTGGAAGCGTGGCCGTTTGTGTATCATTAAAAAAAATTGTTACTCTGTCTGCTTAAATAGTTTGAGAAACTATTGTCGTCTGTCGGCTGTCGAGTTTTGACATAAGCCGTCGCCAAATGAAGTTTAAGCTATATTTTGTATTACTTGAGTTGCGAAATTAAATAGTAATATGCACTCAAAGCTATCAACACAATTTCCCCAAAAAACCAAACTGGGTACATTAAAGGCTAGGAATAAATCACTGTCACCAGGACCCTTGCAATGCGTCAGACGAAACACATCGAGGGGCAGTAGCACCCTAGGATGGGGTGTGTAATAATTGGGACAAAACTTCATTTGACTATGTGGAGTTGTTTCGGAAAACACCCAGGATAGTTTTAACATAATATTGTACTCCATTTTCTTTACTTGATTAATTCACTTGACTGTGCGGAGTGGTTTTGCAAAACATATAACATAGCTTTAACTTTAATTATCGCTTGCTCCGTACCTCTCGTCTGTCATGAAAATCTATGGCATTTGTAATTAGGAAGTCAGTGCCTTCTAACAGACTGACAACTGGTTTAACTATAAAATGATGTTCTCTGGGTTGCGGAGGTCAGACGGCAGTCGCTCCACGTAATAACGGAAATTCAGTCAAATCTGGTTGAACCAGTGAGCAGACCCTGGGCCCTAAGCTTAAGTCTAGGGCAACCGGGATAATGCTAGGATATGATGATAACATAGTTTTAACTTAGCATTCTACTCCATTCATAATCTAGTTTTTATCTAATTTTCTACTCTCTTTGATTAATAATTCTATAAAATTTAAATATTATTTGGTAGTCTATATTTTTTTTTATATCACATAGTTTAAAAACCGATATGTCCATATTTCAAGCATTATTACGAAACCAGATTTTCTTGACTTTTCGGGAAAATCAGTTGCGGGAATAAGACTAAGGGAACTATATAAACCATACTTTGCTTTTATGGGTTTCCGCAAAGTAAGGCATGAATCAATAAACTACTTTTTTTTAATCCTTAATATAATTTCTGTTTCTATTATTTTACACACATACGCCAGTGGTAGTTCAATCGAAAGGCTTGATTAAAAAAAGGACATATCTAAAATTATAATTTGCCCTTAGGTTGCCAGAACAGGGATGTCCTTCTATGTAAAAACAACAATTTCAATCCGTAACATGTTTTTATTTTGAACTTACAATGATTGCGTATATAGACTAAAACATACATTCACGCCTGTTTTCGCTGTTTTCTGTAGACAGAGGCATTTTATATGCCCACACTTCGCCAGTTACACGTATATCTTCTATACTTGTCCTATTGCCGCTTACCGGGATCTGTTACGTTCGCCTTGTCTGTTGATCAACAGGTGCACCACTTGCAGGTGAGGTTGGCTTAGACCCTTAGATGGTGGTAGGATCCCTATACACCCTATTAAACATAACATAAATATAATAACACCCCTGCTGCTACCATGTTGAGCACCATTCTAAATTTTAGTTCTAATAATATGAACCCATTATTGCACAAGAAATCAAAGTTAACTGTTTATGGGCAATACAGGTTTTCCATTCGTTTTAAACCATATGTTAACTGCAGTTTGCATTTATGTGGTAGCAATATGACCTCTACCGTATTTAGGGTTAATAAATAGAGTACTAGTGTTAAGTTATAAGTATAATGTATGTGCTTAAAATAATAAAAACAAACTTCAAATATATTTAATATCAAACGAAAAAATACCCCCTGTAGTTATTATACAAAGGGGCCTATCTGTGTGATGACGGAGTGCGTTTCATTTAGGTCACGTGACTGCATTAAATGGGGTGACTGTGTCGACAAATATGACCAGATTAGAAATATAGATGGAGCTAGTGAAATAAAATTTAATAATGAATGTTTAATTTCGCTGCCATAACTTCTATTACAAAAACTATGGAACAGTCATATGTGCATTTAGACATTTAGTCTTAGATAGGTTCAGAGTGTGTGACCAATGAGCACTGAGTTCAAATCTCGCCGTTTCGGCTACACACGTGAACCCATACGTAACGTAACACAAGTGCTTAAAGCTTACTAAGGGGTTAATATGTTTACCATATTTATAACAACCGTAAAAAAGAAAAATCCTGGATCAAAGACATAAAAACCATCCACATATATGTTATAAGTAAAACAGGACAGTAATAACCGCCGGGACAGTTTTTTTTCTTTTTTAAATGTTAATACAATTATAATGCAACGGAGGGGAAATCCGTGCAATGCTTTTTTCATACCTAATGCCCCCAATGAAAGCACGTGACTGCATTTTGAAAACTGGGGTAGATAGTGGCGACAAATAAGGCCAAATTAAGGGTGGAAGTGGGTTATTTATGACATTTTTATAACTTAATATATTATGTGGTACTATTGTTTAATTTTCTTACAAATTGATTTAAATTTGCAGTTGTTTTTAGACCCCGGAGCGATGTTTTACCTTCCTACCTGTGTTTGTCTGTGGCATTTTATATAAAAAAAATATTTTTTACAAATTGAAGCATAAAATGTGGCCGGAGTTATCTTTTCTTCGGTATCATTATTAATAGTGCCAATAACACTACTGTTTAACTTAACCAGCTTCTATTACGACCGTAGTACATCGGCGATTTGTTTTTAGAACAGGGTTCCATGATTAGTTGGACCTCTCGCGCTTATTCTACCGCTGGTAAAGACAATAAGGAAGGCTATGATACTAGAAATGAACTAGTCAAAGATACAGGGCACAGGCAAGTGTATAATTATTCCCTTGTGCATAATACGAAAATCATACATACATACATAATATTACGCCTGTTTCCTCAAAAGGGTAGGCAGGGGCATATGGTACGCCCACATTTTGCCAATTATAAAGTTGGCCCCATGTAATTGGTGGCGAGCCTATTGCCGCTTTCCGGGTACTTTTATGTTCGCAAGAGCCTCGTTCGTTGATCGGCAGGTGCACCACTTGCAGGTGAGGTTGGCTTGGGCTTTTCAGATCTTGGTAGAAGCCCTATACAACCTAGAGGACAACTTTAGCTTAACTGTTAAAGAAAAAATAAATAATGAAAATAATTTATTTTGTGAAACAACAGATGACAAAAGCACAAAAACATAGAGTAGAGCGTATATATATCTTATCCTAGCTTTAAATGAACGACATCCCAAAGGTGTTCGAGTTACGAGGTTACGTTATCGGGGACAACGTCTAATTGTTAATTTTAATTTTGGGCTCTTATAACCGTTAACTTAAGGACTAACGCATCTATTCAATGCAGGCAGGAGCTTGAGTAAATAATAATTATGCGAAATTTAAAGGTACACTTTCATTTCATAAGATGAAGACAGTGAAAGCACAAGTTTTAAACCTGGTCTAACACCAGTTTTAAACCTGGTTTAATTTTAGATCTCGTTTTGTAATAAGCCGCTAAGAAATTAGAATTTGATAACCTTAACTTGGGTCACCCAGAAACAGAGTTCAAAATCACCTAGACAGTGCTTTGAACGACTCTGTGCTCGTAGACCTTGCAGTTCATTAAAAACATCCAGTTCATTACTCGCTCACTAATTGCAAGGTTTTGTTGCTGTGTGCCCACTCATAAGAACCCCTCTCTTCCCTGTTTATTTACTTGAGGAAAGCTGACATATCTATTCAAATATTTTTTTAATTGATGTAACTATGAGAATGTAAAAATATATAGGAAAATGTTATAGGACTTCTTAGCTAAAGAGAGATTTGAAGAGATGTATGTGAAGTCATTCGTCTGTTAACTATGCGAAATGCCAGAATTAAAAAGTTAAATAAACCGCGATTTAATTCAGTAAATTTGTATGTTAGTTTCATGTAACCGCCGCTGACATATAATCCTTTCTCTTGAATCTTTCTATCTATTTAAAAGAAAAAGCATTAAAATAAATAAATATTCTCTTACAAACACACCTATTATTTAGTTCCAAAATAAGTATCATTAAGAACTTGTGTTATGGATACAAAATAACGGTAATCAATAAATACTTTTTTTTTGTAAATACATACTTAAGATACAAAGGAGAACACCTACTACAAATATTCATGTTCATGCACACAAAGATTTGTCCTGTGCGGGAATCGAACCCACGACCTCTCGAGTGTAGGTATACTGACCTCCACGCCATATCCGTTGTGACATCTTAAAGGTCAAATATACATAGGGACAATAGCGAAAAGCAACTTTGTTTTATGCTATGTAGTGACGTATGATCGCGTAATTAGTAGAAAACAATAAAGAATAATATAATGGGTACACAAAAAATTAATACGAATACAATCAGTTATTAAAAAAAATAATATTTACTGACAATTACACCAATTATTTAGTTCCAAGATAAGTATCATTAAGAACTTGTGTTATGGATACTAAATAACGGTTAAGCATACATTTTAAATATATTTTTTGTAAATACATAGGAAAACACCCGGACCAGAACAAACATTAATGTTTATGCACACAAAGATTTGTCCTGTGTGGGAATCGAACCCACGACCTCAGGAGCGGAGTGCGGGTATACTCGCCTCTACGCCATATCGGTCGTCGTTATAAGTTATTACTGTTAGGAAGCGAATAGTTCCGCAATACTAGATGATCGGAAACAATTACAGAAGTAAAGCAGATCTCCTTGTAATCGTGTAAAGTATTTGTGACGACTACTATGAAAGAAGCAAAAATTGTATTTAATTGTCCTTTATATATTGCAAAGTACGTTAGACTTGTGTTGTATTAATTATCTGCATTTTAAATATTATGTGGTAAGCTATGTTGGTGTAATTTATATTTATATCAAATTTATAAGAATGTTTTTAATTTTTGTCTGTATTACATAATTTGTCACTGTTTGTTTACCTAAATAAATTAATTAAAAATTCCTTGAAGACTGCAGAGTTCAGACTCCAGCTTAAGAACCCCCTTATACTGACTTGAAGCAGTCGAACCAAACTTTCAAATTCATTCTTTGGTAGGACGTTCCTAGAAATTCTATAGAAATTCGCTACCAGCGCATTATATGCTTGCTTCCATAGTCCCGGGATCTTTTAAGCGACATATAGGTCAACCTATATGTTTGTAGTGATTTTTTTTTAAATTATGGACTTGTCGCCTGATTATAATTAGGCGGGCTGTAATAAATACAACAACTCAAATTAATCCAATTTTAAAAAAAAAACGGTTGTAACTTGACAATTCTAAATGGTGTCTGACCTCGCTGTTTTAAGAACTGTACTTAATAATTTTTACGCTGATAGAACAGCTCCATTTGAACATTTTATAGAGTCCGAAGTGTGGCGTAAAAACGTAATAGGGTGATATACAGGAGGATCTTTTGGATAATTGACTTAAGGCGCCAACAACCTAAATTAAAAAGCTTTTTAAAGTTACAAGAGACCAGTATCCCGATAATAGAGTCGAAAAAAAGTTGTCTTAGGTAATAGTTTGCTTGGTATTATTTATTAGGAACACTTACAGATAAACATAAAGGGTCTTATTACAAAACGAGATCTAACGTTAGACCAGGTTTAAAACTAGTGCCGTCACTGTCTTCATCTTATCAAATAAAAGTGACAGCACTTGTTTTAAACTGGGTCTAACTTTTAGATCACTTTTTGTACTAAGACATAATATGTTTTTTTCTATACTAATATTATAAAGAGGAAAGATTTGTTTGTTTGTTTGTTTGTTTGTTTGTTTGTTTGTAATGAATAGGCTCCGAAACTACTGAACCGATTTCAAAAATTCTTTCACCTTTGGAAAGCTACATTATCCCCGAGTAACATAGGCTATATTATATTTTAATAAAAATTAGGGATCCTTACTAAAAATCCAATAATGTAACCCAAGGTGTAAAAAAAATGACCTGAAAAATTCCTTACGTAGCGTGCGCAGCGAAAAGTATTGATGATAGAACAAAATCATGTACTACGACTTTGCAGAGCTCATCATTATCTACAAAAAGTGTCGCGACAGCATATGTCTAAATATTATATTTAAGTCACAGTAAGCGGTTTTTTATTCTAAAAATTTAATTTATATGCCGCCGCTTGAAAAGGCTCTAAATTTGTACCTTGGTATTAATCCTTATCAAAAAAAATTACTTTATATTCAAGGCGGCTTCAATACCTTTTTATAACTTTTTGAATTATTCAATTCGGACATTTCATTTGGAAGATATCACGAGTTTAAAAATGCAAGTATTAGAAAAAAGTCGCGTGGTTGCCTCTCACCGCGCTCACCTAGCCAGCATGCGATGTAGGCTCACTGGGGTACGGGGGGGGGGGGGGGGGGGGATTCAATGTAATAATATTATAAAGCGGAAAGATTTGTATTTTTGTATGTAACGAATAAACTCAAAAAGTACTGGACCGATTTTAATAATTTTTTTCGCTACATTATTTATTAGTGAGTAACATAGGCCAGGACAGTTACTCATTTTGCGTACGCAGCCTAAACTATAAAAGATAAAATAAATAAATAAATATTCTTTTACATTAGATAGAACCACAAAATGTGCTAATTAATTGTAGATCTTATAAATATCTACTAAAAAGTCCGCGACACACTATACCTATTTATGTCGAGTCAGGCATAACAACCATTTTTTTATTGTACTACATTTAAACGCATTTAATTTACTTATGAATGATATTAATCCTTATCAAAAAAATCTATTTCATCACTAAGTACAGTTTATGTAGATAATATTTAGTCTTTGAATGATCAAAATTTGACGTTTGGTTTAGAAGTTATGGCGAAATTAAATTATTACGATTTCTGCTGCACGGCGCCCTATCACGGGTCGGGGCTCCCGACCATCAGTTTATTTTGTTACCTGAAAATAATTTTACGTCAAATGTTGTTTATAGAGAAGCTTTACAATAATCGCTTTAGTTATCCATCCCAAAACAACGGGTTGCACTCCGGGCCGGTAGGAGTGAAAACTTAGTATTAATTACATTTAAATATTTTCATCATTAACAACTTTAACTTCCACATAAAGACAATCTATGCAGCCTGCGGATAATGACTGCGTCGTCGTAGTGTCGGTGTCTGTGAATTGACCTGGGAATCATTTTGCTGACCGTGTCTTTTCTGGGCAGGCATTTTGCAGCGGTAACCGACATCCACGCGGGCGGAGCCGCGGGCGACCGCTATACATTATAACACTTAAAACCCAAGGACATATTATATGCAAGCCATTACAAGTATTTACATCATTGAAGTCGCCTAAATGGGAAGGTATTAGTAGTCAAATATACTGCAGTCTTAAAATTGCATTTTCTGAATTCAGTAGTTGTAGTTATAATTTACATTAATGGTACATAAACAGATTTATTTAAAGCAACCTCAAAAAGATCTCTTAGGGTTTATTTGAATTCCGATGAATCCGTCGTCGTTACAATGTTACATACTGTGTTTCGCTTTGAAATGGTATGTGGCTAGTGACACCACTGGATGTATTATCGCGCAAGCCACAAGTAAGCTTAAAGAGAGAGAATATCAGGTCATACTCGCTATAATTAAAAAATATTATCGACCGCTCTGTGCCTCGGAAAGCACGTTAAGCCTAAGCCCTTGTGAGCTCACTCAGAGAACAACTAAAGATATCCTCGCAATCTGAAAGTCGATTGATGAGTTGCATGGCACGAGACAGCGGTGCCTCCCTCAGTAAGTTGGTACGCGCGCGCGGCATGGCGAGCAGCCCCACGCTCCACATACCGATCCGGTACATTCAAATAAATGTTCTTTAAAACCTCATTATTGCTCAACTTTCCTCTCAGTATTTTGACGAGGTATAAAACCAGAGCCAGCTCTCTTCTAACCTTAAGTTCATTATATCCCACCATACCCAGAACGAATAAAGTAGGATATTTCAAAGGGTAAAATGGATAAACCCCATACTGACGCATATATAAATATCTTACAAATTTATTTTGTACCCGTTCCAACATGAGGCTATATTTAGTTTCATATGGTGCCCAAATTACCGCGTTACACTCAAGGTGACCCCTAACTAAGGCGTTATACAATGCCTCAATCGCCTTAATATTTTGGAAACCGTGAGATCTACGCAAGATGAAACCCAAATTACGGTACG
Organism: Musotima nitidalis; assembly: GCA_949126915.1. Lineage (NCBI taxonomy): Eukaryota > Metazoa > Arthropoda > Insecta > Lepidoptera > Crambidae > Musotima > Musotima nitidalis. The sequence goes on along the minus strand of OX421439.1, from coordinate 8,386,897 downwards.
CTTTTTTAGATATATTTTTTACATGCTCTTTGAATGTGAGCTCTGCAGTGAAGTGAACACCCAAGTCTCTAACCTCTTTCACCCTAGTCATAGGTATCCCCGCAACTTCATAACCACTCAGAATGGGGTTATGGGCGCGCGTGAAAGTTATTGTGACGCATTTAGAAGAGTTAAAGTGCAATCGGTTTTTCTGGCTCCACTCTACTACTCTATCAATATCCCTTTGCAACTTTCTACAGTCTTCCGGGCCCCTAATCACCATGTACAACTTGAGGTCATCCGCGAACAATAAACACTTGGAGTCCCTTACGACCTCCGGCAAATCATTTACCATCAATATGAACCTAAAAGGCCCAAGATTGCTGCCCTGACTTACTCCCGTTCTCGTGCTATAAATTTCTGACACATACCCAGCATATTCCACATATTGGTGCCTATTTCTCATGTAGCTAGCAAATAAATGCAAAAGATGCGGCGTGAAACCGAGCCCCGCCAGCTTATCTAGTAGCACGTCATTATCTACCAGATCGAACGCTTTTTTAAAGTCGAAATACGCGGCGTCAACCTGCAACCCACCATCCACACTTGGCACAACATCCGACATGTAGTTCAGGAGATTGCTGGTGGTGCTCCGAGCTGGCCGGAAGCCGTGCTGTGCGTCCGTTAGTTGTGCACATACTTGTGAATACAAACTTTTATGAATAGCGGATTCCAAAACTTTTGCCGGTGTGGACAGCACTGCCACCGGTCTGTATCCGTCCACGCTTGATGACATACCTCCCTTTGGGACAGGGACTACTCGCGTGACTTTCCAAATCTCCGGGAACACCGCGTATTTCAAACATAGATTATATAGGTATGTGAAGAAGCGGCCGCGCTAGCACTTCCCTACAATCCCTAAAAACGTACGGAGGAATGCCATCCGGGCCTACGGAAGTCTTAGGCTTGAGTCTTTGCAGCGCCCCCCTTACGTCGTGTAGTTGTAACTCATCTAGGTGCACGCGAGCCCCTTCATTCACATTTACAGCCCTAGTTACACTTTCACTAACGTCCAATTTCGCCTGCTCCGTGCCATATACCGAATAAAAGTACTTCGCGAATTCACTAACACACTGGTCATCTGTAAGCGCCTCTCCGTTCTTTAAAATAGTTCGAGGTCCCCTAGTACCTCTCTTTGATTTTATATATTTCCAAAAAGATTTCGGATCATCGAGAAGGTGATTTTGAACACGTTCTCTGTATTTTTCCTGAGCCAATTTTATGTATTTTTTTACCCTGGCCCTACTTGCCGCGAACTCAGCATAATCCTGTCTTAATTTACTAATTTTGAAACTTTTGTGTAGAACCGCTTTTAATTTTATTTCGCAAATTATTTCACGCGTGTACCACTCTGGGTAAATGTATCGCGAGGTTCCACATTTTTTATTTATTTTCGGTACACACTCATCTATTACAGCGTTTAAAGTGTCATATAAAAAACTTAAGCTGTTATCTAAATCTAATGTCCACATCGGAGTCCAATCTATAGCCCCTATCGTTGAATACAACAATGAAAAGTTCGCTTTGTTAAAATTCCACCGTGTTAATGAGCGACGGCCGGCCGGGCCGCCGGACACGGGCGACGACGACAACGGCCGCGGCGCACCCAGCCGCACGGACACCGCCAGCGCGGGGTGATACGCGTCCGGGGCTACTAGCGGAGTAGTCGCGCTCACACACACACTGTCGCCGTCCCACGTACTCAGTACCAGATCCAACAGACGCCCGCTACAATTTACTATGTTGTTGCTCTGAGTAAATCCACAATAGCTTATAAAATATTCATAATAATTTGTAACATTTGTTGGACAAGATTGCAAATTAAAATCACCTAAAACTAAGACAGCACTGTAGTTCTTACAATATTCTTCTATTATTTTAAACATTACCATATATTCAGTTTCATTACTACTTGGAGGAATATAAATTACACAACATAAAAACAAAAATCTCTGATGTAAATAAATAGCAGCACTTACTAGCTCGAACGCATGATTGTCTATGATGACGTCGCCCGGGATCGCTACCTGCCGCAGTTCGTACCGAGGTGCGGCCACTAAACAAGCGCCCCCCTGCTTTCGCCCATCTGCCCGATCACATCGAATAATTGTATATCTTGCCGGTATCAACTCGGAATCATATATCGATTCATTACATCCAGTTTCCGTTATAGCGAACAAGCTCGATTCCGAAGTAGATACACCTTCGTAGAACTCATCCAATTTGGTTCGAAGACCCCTCACGTTCTGGTAAAATACTGATGTTTTCTTTTGAGTTGTGGAGGTCAGATGGTAGTTGTTCCAGGTAATAACTGAAGTTCAGTGAAATGTGGTTAGATCAGTGAGCAGCCCTTAAAGTCAGGGCCCTGGGCTTCAGTCGGTTTTTTTTGTAAATACATACTTAATATACATAGGAAACCACCCAGACCAAAAAAAAACATATTTATGCACACAACGATATGTCCTATGTGGGAATCGAACCCACGACTTCAGGAGTGGAGTGCGGGTATACTCGCCACCACGCCATATCGGTCGTCAAAAACTGGTCGTCAATGTAAGAGTAATAAAAGTAATAGCGTGTCTATTCTGATTTAACTTATAAAAAAACTACCGTCTTGTATTATGGTTACCCATGTAACATTAGATGAAGGTAGAAGAAAATTTAAATTAAAAAAATTAAAAAACATCTCTTATTTTCTTTATGTTGCGTGCATGACACATTAGCACCACCAGTATCACACATCTGTTTAACTCACAAGCTATGGTGACCAAAGTTCGTATGTGAATTTCCTCACTATTTATACAAGTAAGGAGAATCTATACTCCTTATTATTATTAGGCGATTTTAAACATTGTTATTATAACTAAAATATATATTATAAAAATGGATACTTTTATACACTTCTAAGTAATTCAACACCAAATATTTTTATAAGTAAATAATAATATGGTCTTTCGAAAGTGTCAACGATTGTTCTGAATTTATTTATTTGGTTATTGATTGTGCGAGTGTTATCAGCTCCTTAAGTCGTAAATGACCTGTGGTCTCGCATATACATTATTATACATGCTGTAAATGTACTTTCTACGATACTACCTTTGATGTGATGGCACTCTGTTTTGGCGCCTTTAGGGTAAATAAAATACATATATACATACATTCACGCCTGTGTCCCCGAAGCGGCAGAGGGATATTGTACGCCCACACTTCGCCAATTATATAGTTGGTCCCACGTAATAGGTGGCGAGCCTATTGCCGCTTACCGGCAGGTCTTGGTAGGATACCTATACTATACACCCTCTCTTCTAAATAATATATAGGCTGACATTGGCGTTAGAGCAGTAGAATTCTTTTATATGAAATCCTTGAAATGTTCGGTCTCGACATACTTAATTATTAAGAGAAAAATATATTTACCGCACTGACCACATTGAACACAATTTTAAGGAGTTTCGTTAGGAATTTCAAGCTGTAATATGTGTGTTTCGATTTAGAGTACGTCGAATTTAGAATCATTTGCAATAGCGTTATAAAAGAATAATTTGATGAACTTTGAAAAAACAAAATGGCTCTTCTTTGTTGATAACGATTTAAACGTACACTGGACGTTGATGCTTAAGAACATTAGAGAAAAAGAGCTTAAAAAGAGCACACAAAGGGCAAGCCTAGCGTACTTATCGCATGCTTCGTGCCTCAGAATGCGAGTTAATGCCGTTGGTCCCGGCTGTCATGAACATCTATGGCAGTCGTTATTAGGCAGTGCTTTCTGACATCTGGGTTAATTATAAATCAAAATTCAATAATTATTTATTTTATAAACTATTACCTACATAGTACTTGAAAACGTCAAAATCTAATATAAATTTAAAAAAACAATCGAAATATTATTCTAAGCCATTCATATTAGAATAGCCTATATAAAACGGCAGTTTAATCCCAAGCATTTTTAACTGCCATTCGTCTTTGATGGAATAATATTTCCCATTGGGTTGCGGAAGGCAGTGATAGGTTCCCACACCTATTGCCAAGGTTTTGATTCCGAGACCCTCTGCATTGCAGTCTATGGTTTCCGCCACTGGGCTATCGCTGCTTTCTCAAAATTCAACTCTGCCCTGACTTTCTTACCTAGTAAATAAAACTAATAGACATTTTGTTTGTTCCAGGCGGACGCCAGTACCGCGTTCCTGCGGGCTGCGCGCGCAGGCCAGATTGAGAAGATCATATCTCTTCTCGAACAAGGCGTTGATATCAACGTTAGCAATGCTGTAAGTATTTATATCTCTATTGTTTGTGGCTTCAAGAATCGACGAACGTTTTAAGGTGGGTTTAGACTACAACATTTTCTGGAGCATTGCTTTGTAATGTAACGTTCTTACGAATGGTACAATACAAGCAAAAGCTCAGTTTCTAAAGCATTTCCATGTAATGTAACGTTCCTGCGAATGCTCGGCGTTATGTTACGGGTAAATGCGGATCGCGTGCGTGTTTTGTCCCTCTTTCTCCGCGTCACCCCGCAACCGCGCATCGCCCGCACTGTTACACCAATATGCTCGTTGGTTTATAACAAAGAGGCGAGCGTGCTTGACGCTTAGTTCGTAAAAAGATGAGATTGAAAGAACATATCATAGAGCGGCTCGTTGTTCTGTTACAAGTAAATGTTGTAGTCTATACTCACCTTTGAATTTAAGTTTCTACAACGGCAACTGTGAATCAGCAAACATTGTAGATTTCGGCCTTTCACCTGATGATCCGATGATCTGGTCTAGGCAAATTGATGAAAGCAAGCGTCATAAGATTTATAAACGTGGAAAACGATTGGGGAGGCCTATGTTCAGCGGTGGAATTCTTGTAGCTGAAATGATTGTGATGATTTTTGGTACTATCTATAATATCATAATTGAAGTATTCAAAATGTTAGTGTACGATTGCTAAATACCGGACTCGACGCATCTTCTGCTGCAAATTTCCGTATAAAAATTAAAGTAAAAGCTATAATTTCATGACCTTCTTGCTTTTTATATATTCAGTCTTTACTAATTTTTGCCATGAATATAAATTGAATAGAGTATTGTGATAATACTTTCGTTACCTCACTATACTTAGTTAAAATTTGGCGGGTTCTGCCAGCTATATTTTCTTGCAGCCTTTATTTCACAACAAACGTTGACGTAACTTTTTGTATATTAAGAGATCCAAGCCCCACTTCGGGCGCCATTTCGTCTCTTTCAGCAAAAACTTTTTAGCACAAAACAGTTACAACGTATACGTGATCGCCATAATTAAGCCACTAAAGCCTGTATAACACAGAACAACATTTTATTTGCGAAAATTCTTCGGCGGTTGGCGTGTCAGCTGAATTCAACCAAAATCGGCGTTTTATCCTATTGTAATACAGGTGACTTTCGTGTGAAATTCATGAACGTTTTTTTCCGGATATGATGTAAGAACACGCTATTTAGTCACGAACGTGGAATAAGTGAGGAAAGGTGGAGCTAATGTAAATTAATGTTGATATTAAAATAATATTAGTTTTGTAGTTGGCCGATTATTATACCAAGCTCTGTCTGAAAATATCAAATTCTCTCGGGTGTCGGGTTCAAACCCTGGTCGCGCACCGATGACTTTTCCAAGTACGCACATACTCGTAGTACTTATTTATCGCTTGCTCCTTTACTCGAAAAGCAAGTTAAACCGTTAGTCCCGGCTGTCATGAAGGTCTATGGGAGTCGTTACTAGAAAGTCAATGTCTTCATTATATCCTGACAGCTAGTTTAACCATAATTATAATGATTTTTACCTCTAAGTTGCGGAGGTTAGGCGGTAGTCGTCGACATATAATACCCAAATTAAGCCAAAACTGGTTAGACGAGCGTACAGAACCTGTGCCCTAAGCTCTAATCTAGGGCACAACCGGGATAATGCTAGGATAGTGATAATTTCTTGTTTCCCCGGGAACACCATAAACTCGCCAGCGGTGGAAATGCCTATTGGCTCTTACACTTAAACATTAACGACGTCGTTTCATGATTATTCAGGTCATGATTTAGATTTTTGTGCTGAATTTCAGCACATTCCAATTAGCTATATAATCACACCGAAATCGATTCAGAGGCTCAAGCATTCATTCAGCATAATTCGAGCGTAACCTGGTTCTGACTTTACGGGCCCGGGGTCCGCCAAACGCAAATTCTCAAGGATGGATAAATCAAATGTCTGCTCCAATTGCCTATTATGGTATGAGCTATTTGACCGGTCTGTTGACCTTTTCCCCTAGATCAACATGAGCTACTTAAAACAGCAAACTATGTCAGTATCATACACCCCATAGCCTTCTGTCGGAAAATTCCAGGAATATTGATACGTTTGGACATGGGCCAATGCAAAGGTCAGCTGTTGTGGCCATTAGTCTTGCAAAGGCTCCATTTGGCATACAAGCAACTGGCACTAAGGAGTGTGGAACTGAGAGTTTTATTGATTAATTGCTGTGACTGCAGATTTGTTATTTTGACATTGAAATTTAAGTTATTAATAGCTTGTACAGCTAAGTTTTGTGGGGGAAACAATATTTTAACGAATATTTGACCCCATATCATCTAACCGACATATTACTCGTCGACCGATCTTGGAGGTCAGTATACCTGCACTTCACTGCAGAAGTCGTGGGTTCGATTCCTCCACAGGTCAAATCTTTGAGTGCATGAACATGCATACTTGTTTTGGTCTGGGTGTTTTGCTGTGATTGTAAGAGAATATTTATTATCATTTATTTAATATATATATATATGTATAACTTTTTAATGGCTTTTATTTTATAGCTGTATTCTAGGTGATCAAGGATATTAAAGTAACCTCTTAAGATTAGTCTACATCGTCGGTTCTTGTAGTCGACATTTTATTCGTGAACCATCAAATTTCATAGCTTTTACAGCTGTATATAGTGTAGTTTACTTTCACTAACCTACGACGCGAGGTGAATCATCGTCTATCATACATACAATGATATGAAGGATTATTTAACTGCCATTTAAGTCAAGGTTAAGTTATAGGTCAAGTCTCATTTCATAATAGTTTACGAGTGGGTGGAGTTACCGTCCGTGCGTGAATTAACTAGTATATTTTACAAAATCACGCAGCGTTAATTGGTTTAAGTATTATCAGACTGGACGCTGTGACAAATTAATTATAAAGTATTATGTAATTTGTTTTACATTATTTGGTAGTAGCGCTGGGCAAATTATGCCGATGAGGTACGACCAATTATAGAGCAGATTTTCCATTTTTAGTCACTTAGTATTTTTATTCTTCAACAACACTCAAATTTGGAATATTTGCCAAACACTGTTTTATCAAGACGTCACCAAAAGGTCTGCATCCCTGAGAGCTTTCGCACAGCCTTTCCCAAGAAGTTCATTTGCTATCGAGGCTCTAGACTTTATAATTATGCTGACAAACTTTTAAATATATACCCAAACACTAAAATTCAATGCAAACAAAAATTATTAGGGTGGCTTCAAAGTCTTAGTTATGACCAAACCGAGAATATTTTGGTGTAGGAATATACTTATATTTCAATGACGCCACACACACACACGCACACAAACACGCACACATATACACGCACACACACACCTTGATTTTGTAATTAATATTTTTGTATAAATGTTCGTACTTCACTGACAGTCGGTAATGTACTATTGTAATTTAGCCGCGGGTGAGAGGCCTGGTGATCTAAGACACAGGCAGACTTTTGCCTAATTTAGACTCCAGCCTCCCGCATTTCACTAAATATTGTTTGTACCTAAATTGTGTCCATTGTGTATTAGTGTATGTGGAGGAAATTAAATGATTATTAATATTATTATTCACTAAGTTAATATTTTGAGACTTGTATTTAACGTGCCATCAAAATTATGAAATTGGCAATTTAACCTAGCCTTTTTGTACATCAAAAATACAGATTGAGCACCCAATAGGGGGATTGAGATTGATGAAAAAAATATTTTTTTAGAGAATTATTTGATTTTATTCCATGTGGTGCACCTGCCGGTAAGCGGCAATAGGCTCGCCACCTATTACGTGGGACCACTATATAATTGGCGAAGTGTGGGCGTATAATATGCCTCTGCCTACCCCTTCGGGGAAACAGGCGTGAATGTATGTATGTATGTACATGATCTATGTTCCTTAGGATTGTTTTAATGACAAAAAATTTGAAAAAAGATTTGAAGGTTACAAAAGAAATTAATGATTTAATCTCTTAAGGAAGGTAACCTGCTGCGATCCAAGGTAGCTGACAATAATAACAATTGTACTTACTATTTGCAGACAAACTATGCAAATAGTTTTGTAAATTAACAATAATAATCACCACTTTAGATTTACCACATTAAACATTTGCAACTTTACAGTAAGCAGTAATTTTGAATACTTGTAGCATAGTGCGGACATTTTTACTGACTGAACTAGAACGGGAATCGCTCCCCAATACTTCAAATTCCTTAGCAGCATCATAAAATCTTGACCACTTGGCTTAGGCCCGTGGCTAGATTAATAACGCCGGTGTCAAAACCGAGATAAATGAATATATAAAAACAAATTATAATATAATACTGTAAATTCAATGTCTAACTCGTTGTTTGTTTAATATATGAACAATTTTAAAAATCTCTCTTAGAGGGAAAATAAATCAACGGTTTAAAATTATTTAATAAAAAACCTTTTCAAGATGCCAGACAGATTGTCTCTTGTTTGACAGTTTTGTTGGATACATGATCTATGTTCCTAATGATAAGTTTTACGAAATATTAAGATGTTAAAAGTAAAGACCTTGAATAGTGCTACTCGCTTTCATCTTTCGGGGAGTCGTAAGAGTCGACAAAGAGAAATCCTACCGGATAATGGGCAGCAGCGTCTTCCTGCGTACTGGTTGGAACTGCGATCATCAACCCGCCTGCTCATCGTGGTGATTATGGCCAAATACCCCCAACAGATTTATATATAATCTATATATTCAATCTTTATTGCACACACATAAAAATCAATGTACAAAAGGCAAACTTAATGCCATTAGGCATTCTCTACCAGTCAACCTTGGGGTTAGCAGAGACATTAAAGCGGTGCGAGAAAGAGATAATATTTATAGTTATGATATACTTACATTAAATAGTACGCTGGTCTACATAAAAATACACATATCGCACACCTAGATGAAAACGTCACTAACTCAAAAAAATACTTATTCTGAATTAGTGCCACTTTCGTATTCTCGGCACACCCGGCAATCCGAAAATGCCACTATTTGAGAATAAGCTTTTTTTGAGTTAGTGACGTCTTCATCTAGGGGTGCGATATATAAACACAAGTACATACATATTTATAACTTACTTTAATTGCTAGTCATGATTTGGTTTATTAAGATACAAAATTCAATACTTTAAAAATATATTACCAAAATGTAAGAGGTTTACGCATGAAAACTCATAACTTTTATTGTAACCTATTGTGCTTAAATTATGATATTATTGTATTAACAGAGACCTGGTTAAACGACAGTGTTCGTGATTCAGAACTGTTCGACAATCGTTACATCGTTTTCAGACGTGACAGAGTTACTCTTAGCAAGAAAGGCAAGATTAAGAATGGAGGTGGTGTACTTATTGCAATTTCCAAAAAATACGCAAGCAGTCGCATGAAAATATACGAAAGTAGTACAAACGAAGATCTGTGGATCAGTTTTAATGTGAACAATAAAGTTTATACTTTGTGCGTAGTGTACCTTCCACCTCCAGTCAAAAAAGCTGATCTTGAATCATTTGTTAATAATTTTAATAGAGTCACCGAAAATAAAACTATTGAAAATGCTATATTGATTGGGGATTTTAACCTGGGTTGTATAACGTGGCCATGCGCTCCACCAATGACAGACTTAGTTCCTAAGCATAATGGCTCTAGTCTTGCTCAAAGTCTAATAGATTTTGCTTCCCTTAACAACTTCACTCAATTCAATAATGTGGTCAACTCTAATCAGAGAGTACTCGACCTGGTATTTTGCAATAATGACGTAATTAGCGTTGCTAAAGCTGATACCACACTTGTAAATGTAGATTGCCATCACCCCCCACTTACTGTCGATGTATCAATAAAGAAACAAGATAATTGTCTCCGCAGTGATTGTCAATCTTTTAGATATAACTACTACAAAGCTGACTTTGAGCTGATTACAAATGAATTAGACAGAATTGACTGGCTTAGTGAACTCAATCATTGCATTGATGTCAACGAAATGATAGATGTATTTTATGGACATCTCAATACCATTATTAGTAAACACGTTCCTAAAACTATAAAAAGAAATGGAAAATACCCTAATTGGTTTCCTAAAATTTTAATAAAGCTGCTAAAGGAAAAACGTAAATTATTAAATAAATATAGAATCCATAAAGGCCCACTAGATCGCATTTCTCTACTCATAATGAATAAGCGATGTGCAGCATTGACTACTCGCAGCTACAAATGTCATATTCACAATATCGAACAAAATATTGGAAATAATCCTAAATACTTCTGGTCCTACATGAAAAGCAAGAACAAATCAGACTCTCACTATCCCTCTGAAATGATTTACAACGATCAAATAGCTTCAAATGGATCGGATATCTGTGACCTTTTTGCTAAAAACTTTCAATCCGTTTATTGTAAGAATTCAGCAAATATTAACAATGTTACTATACCACAAGATACCGAGCTTAATACCAACCTTATGCCCTGTAGTGTCTCTAAATTACATATTACAATGGAGTCCATCCGCACCCGACTAAAAAGACTTGACCATTCGAAGGGCACCGGTCCTGATGACATTCCACCTTACTTCGTCTCTCAATGTGCTGACTCTCTCGCTGTTCCTCTTTATATAATTTTTAATAAGTCTCTTAGCACTGGACAATTCCCATTTCTTTGGAAGGTAGCTAAAGTCGTTCCAATTTTCAAAAACGGTGATAAGAAAAACATTATTAACTACAGACCGATCTCTATCTTATCTGTTATCCCTAAGGTTTTTGAAGCGCTTATATGTCCTCTTCTTTATGCTCAAATAAAGCATCTAATTACTGATCGACAGCATGGGTTCTTGAAGGCGAGATCGACCAGCACAAACCTTCTTACTTTCACCAATGTCGTTGTCAATAATATGGACTCCCGGCAGCAGACTGACGCTATCTATACGGACTTTTCGAAGGCATTTGACAAAATCTGTCACGAAATCTTGCTGAAGAAGTTGTCAAAGTATGGATTTGGCGGTTCTCTGTTGCTGTGGTTGCAGTCATACCTGATCGATCGCTCTCAGTATGTGGTTTTGAAAGGATACCGTTCCGACCCGTACTTTGCCACGTCGGGAATTCCCCAGGGCTCACATATAGGACCTTTACTCTTCGACATTTTCATAAATGATGTCGTTGACGTAATTCAACATAGTGACGTTTTTCTTTATGCGGATGATCTTAAGCTAACTAAAGTTGTGCGTGGTGCTGAGGACGTCAAACTTCTACAGTCTGATATTGATAATTTGGTAGAATGGTGCAAAGATAATAAAATGTCCCTTAACATCCAAAAGTGTTACCATATTAAATTATGCCGAAAGCCTCTGCCTTTTAAATCCCTCTACAGAATCAATAACTCAGTATTACAAGAAGTTAATGCCATCCGCGATTTAGGTGTGACAATAGATTCCAAATTAACGTTTATTCCTCACATCGACGACATAGTTGCTAGAGCATCAAAAACCCTCGGCTTTGTTATTAGAAATGCCAAAGTATTTAAAAATCCTGCAACCAAGATAATTATTTATAATTGTTTCGTCAGGAGTTTATTAGAGTACTGTTCAGTTGCTTGGTCTCCTCAGTACAGCGTACACCAGCTTCGTATTGAACGCATCCAAAAACGCTTCACACGGCATCTCTCGTTTAGTAGTGGACTAAGTGTTAAAGCTTATAGCTACAACGAACGTCTTCAACACTTCAAAATGGATAGTCTTCTTACGAGGCGTAATATTCTGGATGTAACTTTTCTATATAAGGTCGTCAGAAATTTAGTAGATTGTCCCCAACTCCTCGGTATCGTTAACATTAGAGTTCCCCGCAAACCGCCTCGCCATCCAGCTCCAGCTTTATTCAATAAACCCCTAGCCCGCACTAACGTTCACACACACGCTGCAGTATATCGCTTGCCGGCCGCCTACAATCGATTACACGACAAGCTAGACATCTTTTACGATTCCTTTCAGCAGTTCCGATTGAAAGTGACTGAGTTGTTGAGGGAGGCATAGTCTTGTGCCCACCTTGTTTTAAGTTGTTTATGTATTGTGTTCTCTATGTTTGTGTTTTATGAATTTGTTCTGTAATTTTTTATTTAATTTCAATACTTTAATTATTATTTTAATTTGTTTACTTGCATTGCTTTTATAACTTGTTTTGATTTGATGTCTCACATATTAATTATGTTAATACTTAATTTTATTTTCGTTCATAGATTTCTAAGCTTGATGTGGCAGCCTTTAAAAGAATTTTACTTTTTAAATGTAACTACTCTTGTAATGTTAATTTTGTGTAAGAAATATTGTAATTTTCTCTGGCAGTCCAAATAAATAAATAAATAAATAAATAAATAAATAAATAAATAAATAAATAAATAAATAAATAAATAAATAAATATTTAAAAATAAATAAATGCATGACAAGGGGGGAAATTTCACCGATGAACATTGTAATTTATTAAGTAGGTTAATGTTCAGCAGTGGACTTATAATGATGATGATGAAACGTTAAGAGCAAAAATTAAAAAGAAAATAGTTGTAACCATTTCTATTAAGAACCCTACTCTATATACGCTAGCTAAGCTACGCTGTAAAAGTATATAACGAGAATCTGATTGCTAGGAGAGGAAACAAAGCGTCAACCTCGACAATACAAATAGACAATCCACCTAGATTCTGCTCGATCAATCTCCGATAGATATTATGAAACTGTCATTATTGAAGACATCTTTACAAAGGAAACTACCTACGAGAAATATTTTTTCATTTCACATAATGGTTATGTCAGTCATACGCTTACCCTTATTCGTTACAGTGCCAAAATTACTTCGTATTTAATGAATTGATTGATAGAGGATAACATATTGCAATTACTTCTCATTTAATGAATTGATTGATAGAGGATAACATATTGCTTGGGAGAACATAAGTTATTTGTTAAATCTGTTATGAAAATTTATGAAATCTGATGTAAATCTGAAAAAAGTCATCGCATATCCTAGCATTATCTCAGTTGCCCTAGACTCAATCTTAGGGCCCAGTCTGTCTGCCCACATTTTTTTTTTGATTTACGTCGGTAACAAAATGCATTTACGCACTGTCTCCCGGCCAAAGGGGGACCGAGAGAGGTGTGTGGGGCTCACCACCGGCAGACACGTCCGCCAGCAGTAATACCCACTAAAACTCTTCCGACGACGCCCGCCGCTTGTTGAGAAAGAGGCGGGGGGCCAGTACCTTGGTTGCAGCTCTGACACCCCGCCCTGGCCCCCGCCCGAGGCCAACGTCCCCCGGACCAAAACAGGGAGGACCTCCTCCCGGTTTTGGTTGAATTTCGGCTGAATTTCGGCTAATTCATGGAGCGACTGCTGTCGGACCTTCGCTACCTACATGGATATATAATTCTATGGTTAAATCAGCTGTTAGGATATTAGAAGGCACTGTCTTCCTAATAACGACTAGCACAGATGTTAATGAGATCCATCGACTTAAAGTGATGTCCGCGGCATGGCGCAAGCGATCATTATGCACATAACTTCAAAAATTCATAGATGGAGGGCCAGGGTTTGAATTCGAGACCCCCTGAATTTGAGATCTATGGGTCTACATGTGGTGATTGGGCTTATTTCCGAAAAACTACACGTTATAATTATTAGCTTAGGAATATAACCTGTTTCTATTTTATGTATTATACACCATGCGGCTTGTACATTAAATAGGTATTCCAAAAATTTGTGACGTTTCCAGGTGATTCTTATAGAAACCCAGACTGAATTGATATTTTCAGACTTTTTTTTTGAAGTTGTCTATAAGACAATATATATGCAATAATTAAAAAATATTATTAGTAGAAACCAAAATGATATAGCATTGTCTCTTCTTTCCCAGAACGGACTCAACGCCATCCACCTCGCATCCAAGGATGGTCACGTGGAAGTGGTCCGTGAACTCCTGGAGAGAGGAGCTGCAATCGATGCGGCTACCAAGAAGGGAAACACAGCATTGCACATCGCATCTCTGGCCGGCCAAGAAATAGTAGTCAAACTGCTGGTTCAAAATGAAGCACAGGTATGTTATGGAACCTTGAAAGATTTCACGTAAAACCATTTGGCAACAATCAAGAAGGAGAACACAGCACTGCACATAGCATCCCTGGGCGGCCAAGAAGCAGTAGTCAAACTGCTAGTTCAAAATTAAGCACAGGTATTTTAGGAAACCTTCCTATATCTGGCTACAACTAAAAAGGGGAACACAGCACTGCACATTGTATCTTTGGTCGGTCAGGAAGCTGTAGTCAAACTGCTGGTTCAAAACAAAGCGCGGGTATGTTATGAAATCTTTCTACTATTCACAAAAAACAAAGATAGCGAACACAGCACATGCACATAGCGTCTCTGGCCGGCCAAGAAGCAATAGTCCAACTGCTAATTCAAAATGAAGCAGCATGAAACCTTTTACCATCTGGCAACAACAAAGAAGGGGACACAGCACTCGAAACGCATTCCTGCCTGGTCAAGAAATAGTGGTCAAACTGCTGGTTAAAAATGAAGCTTAAGTATATGATATGCATGCCAAAATTCCCCGGATTGTCCCGGATTTTATTATATATTGTTCATGTTTGTTTGGCAACTAAAATGAGAAAGGTACCCACAATCACGACAATTTGAAAACAACAGTTTTCCAAATATCCATCACTTACAATCGTCATCATGTAACACTACCTCTCGTATCCAGGTCAACATCCAGTCGCAGAATGGCTTCACTCCCCTGTACATGGCTGCACAGGAGAACCACGATGGAGTCGTCAAGTTCCTGCTGGCGAACGGAGCAAACCAGAGCCTTGCCACAGAGGTTGGTGATCATTTATTTATCAGAAGGAAACATTATTCCATGGTTAAACCATCTTTCAGGATATTAAAAGGCACAGACTATCTAACAACGATAGTCATAGATGTTCATGGCAGTACTATTGTACAATTGTACTTCAATCCTATTGTACTATACAACATTGCACTGTACGGTAGAACTTTTGTACTGCAATTCAGAGAGCACCTGTGATTTGAGACCATTGTCTCAACACTGGGCTATCGCTGCTGTTTAGTGATCGTTCATTATAGTGTAATAAATGTTCTATATATCCTCTGTATTTTTTCGCTGAAGAGTCTAACAAATCCACGGATGACCAGCGTCACGACTTTGATTAATGTCCGACATTTTGCTGAGTGGGTTCAATCAATCAATCAAAATAGTTTATTGCGAACACAGGTTACAGGATAGGTGTTACAGTACAGGTTTAGATCTAGCTGCGGTCTGCCTCTTTTGCGTACAATAGTTGCGATTTCATATAACACGAAATAAGATTTTATGGATTTTTATGGATATGGGTTCTATGATATGTCCTGGCTATCTTTGTATTTTATTGTTATACAAATTTTTATAACGTTCACATTTATTATGCATTGTTATTTACACATACATTAGTGTATAGAGATCCTACCAAGATCTAAGGAGCCCAAGCTAACCTCACCTGCAGGTGGTGTACCTGCCGATCAACGGACGATGCTCTGGCGACCAACTATATAATTGGCGAAGTGTGGTCGTATAATATGCCTCTGCCTACCCTTTCGGGGAAACAGGCGTGAATGTATGTATGTATTGTATTATTGTATATTGCGTACACGTTCATTTAGTTATTTATTCACGCGTTGATTTCTGACAACTCTGCCGTGCGATTAGTCCTAGGACTACACGCACCATGAGCTCCGATAAAACTTAACGATACAGGTCAAGTCTCAATCTTCAAGTCAATACAAAAGAAAAGTTCTTTTGGATGACATTTAAATAGAATTAATTATTTTTAGGATGGATTCACCCCACTGGCAGTGGCGATGCAACAAGGCCACGAAAAAGTCGTGGCAGTCCTGTTAGAAGCAGACACTCGAGGCCGAGTCCGCCTGCCAGCTCTTCACATTGCTGCCAAAAAAGATGATGTCAAAGCAGCCAATTTACTCCTGGAGGTATGTTAATTGAACAATCAGCAAAGCATAATGCATTTGATTTGGCATTTCGAGCGATTTCTTTCAACCCAGGACGCTCTTCAAATTGGTACCAAAAAAGATGGCGTCAAGGCAGCCAATTTGCTTCTAGAGGTATGTTAATCAATTAATCAGGAAACTACAAGATTTAAAAAGCCCCAGATCAGACCCGAATAGTACGTATGCTACCCACGATTAGGAGTATTTGTTTCTTAGCGATTATAACATTATCATCAGGTTAAAAAATGGTCAAAGCAAAAGAAATATCACAATTTTCATTCAACAAATATAATCAATAATTTAAAAAGTTATACCCGTTAGGGTGTACCCTGTAAGATGAAACTAAGCAGGCAAACCTGCAGGTTTCCCCCGAAAGCTTGGTGGAAATCTGCACATTTGTGCAACATAATAAGCTCCGGTCTACATGAACTTAAAACTGTACTTGTCAAGGACACCTTTACGCTTCCGTACGTCAGCCAAATATATATTATACATATATAATAGTATCTTTTTGTTAAACGTGTACACACACACACAATGACGCGCTATGCGCGGTGTCTAATAAACTTTTATTTCTTCCTGCGGTTTAATTTTTTTTTTGCTTTTTTGAATCGTTTGCTCGAGAACTGTAATTCGAAACCGCATTTTTGCGCAGGCTCGCAGGATAGTAAATAGCAGCGAATGAATCAATTGATTGTCTTTCATTCGTTCGTTCATAGCTACTCAGCAAACGTCAAGCGCCAGCTGACTTGTGTTATTGTTGTTGATCATCCGTACCGGTTTCGGTTTTCTTTCTTTAGTATAGTGCAATTTGTATTACGGATAGTGTTTAGTGCTTTGTGATACAAAATGTCGCTACATCAATATAGCGCCCGCGAGTACGTAAACATGGTTTATTGTTACGGGATGGTTTATAGTACGCTTCTGCGGTTTTTTTTACTATTGTATGGGGCTCAATTTCCTAACGCGACCCAGCCTCGTCCTTAACGTTTGATCGTTGGGGCTATACAGCGTATATTAAAAATCCAACCAATCGTGCCCCAAAGCGAAGCGGGCGCCGGCAAATAGAACCTGAGACTGAATAAGCCATCCTCGAGGTGGTACGGGAAAACCCTAACTTGCGAACAGTAGCTAAAATTCTTCAGAGGCGAGGCAACCATGGTCACACAGTATCACATACAACTGTGTGCAATGTTGAGGAAGTATAGACAATAGCCAAACAATTGAATGCACCGAATACATTGCAGCACTTGTGCCAGATGATGCCCGGTTCCATATTTCGGTTGCTAAGCTAGCCCCTAGAGTTTGTGAAAAATGTTTACCAACAAAGGTATATGGAACCGTTGAATGCACATTGCCAAGAAGATCCCTGAATAGACGGATGAGACAGACACACTTGTGGGCAAGCATAGTTAGGAATCAGATTCATGGTAAATATCTTTAGGGTTAATACACATGAACATGTCAACTATGTCAAGTTATGGAAATCTAAGATGAACTTTGTAGTCTTGTCATGACGAGCGTCATACATCTACAAGTCAGTTTATATTAAGCTCTTCGCATATTGTTTGGAATCTGATGTGATCAAGATTGTTGGGTATTATTAACGAAATCTAATCAGGCGTTTCAAAAGAATCAAATGCAGTATGGGTGGAACTTAAAAATGGTAAAACACATAATCATGCGCTGTTCTATATGAAATTAGAGTATGAGTAATTAAAATAAAATTAAATAAATATATTTTAGATTTATACTAAAATCTAAACTTTACTATAATTGGGTGGTGTATGGGTATACCACACCAAGGCTGGATGGTAGAGTATGAGCCAATACACTCTCACCGTGGTTTGTGAGAAGAGGACGGAATTAAAAATAATTACAAAATACATATCTTAGTTATAGTAATGAAAAGCCAACGTTTTTAGAATTGAATAAAAAATTAATGTCAATTCAACTGTCCATCCAGAATGAACACAACCCGGATGTGACGTGAAAAAAAATACAAAATACATATCTTAGTTATAGTAATGAATAGCTAACGTTTTTCGAATCGAGTAAACAATTAATGTCAATTCAATTATCCATCCAGAATGAACACAACCCAGATGTGATCTGAAAAAAAAATACAAAATACATATCTTAGTTATAGTAATGAATATGCAACGTTTTTAGAATCAAGTAAAAAATTAATGTCAATTCAATTATCCATCCAGAATAAACATAACCCGGATGTGACGTAAAAAAAGATACAAAATACATATCTTAGTTATAGTAATGAATAGCCAACGTTTTTAGAATCGAGTAAACAATTAATGTCAATTCAATTATCCATCCAGAATGAACACAACCCAGATGTGACGTCTAAGTCAGGCTTCACTCCACTGCACATCGCAGCACATTACGGAAACGAATCAGTGGCGAGGCTCCTCCTGGCCAAGGGAGCCGATGTGAACTCTGCCGCTAAGCATAACATATGCCCCTTGCATGTGGCAGCTAAATGGGGTAAGGAACTATACTATACTAGTGACATGCACTCTCTTTCTTTTGGTACCTATTTATGAAATATTTACACCTTAAGATCCATTACTGTAGTTTTTGTAGGGCATACTGGGTAGAAATCTACTAATATCTTGAGATTTCAAACGTCAAAGAAAATCTATTTATCCCTGACCCGATCAAGTTCTGGCTAAGCAAACAATGGTATACAAGAAAAAAGAAGAAAAAATACTCAGGGATAGCATTCTTATGGTGAAAGAAAGAACTTTTGAATTTGCTTCAATAGTTTCTGAACAAAATAAGAAAATACCTCTTTAAAATATTATGTTATATCAACAGGAAAGGATAACATGGTAACATTACTCGGAGACAATGGAGCAAATGTAGAAGCTCGAACGAGAGATGGGCTGACACCCCTCCACTGTGCAGCCAGATCTGGACACGAGAGGGTAGTGGAAGCTCTTTTAGATAGAGGGGCTCCGATCACAAGCAAAAGCAAGGTTAGTCAAAGTCCAAATCATTTATTCAAGTTTGGCCTAATAAAAATCTTCTGAATGTCAACTTAAAAACTAGCGCTCCCTTTTACTGTGGGTACTCAATCTTAGAAGAGTCGGTCCCGATAGTATTAACACTTACAACTCTTTAACATTGTCATACCATATTGCATGATATTATTTATATATATATTATACTAAAAAAGATGCTATACTTTTTAGGCTTAAATAGTATATTTTATTTTATTATTTATTCAAAATCCATAGCTATACCTGTATATATTGTCATATATGACATACCATACCTGTGTATATAAAATCCGTCATTAGCTGTAAGTTTTAAACAAAATTCTGTGATGTATTTTACGAGCTGTGGATTTTGAATAAATAATAAAATAAAATAAACTATTTTAGTCCGTATCTGAAGACCTTACCGAGATCTATAGCCCTCCTCCAAAAATAAGGCTTATGGTCAGCAGTGGGTGGGAATTGGCTAATAGTTTGGAACTATTGCATTGTGTATTACTATGAGCTTATTAAGTCGCCAAATATGCGATAGAGAGAGCTATGTTTATAAATAATAAATAAATAAATATTCTCTTACAATCACACCAGTTCTTTAGTTCCAAGATAAGTATCACTAAGAACTTGTGTTATGGATACTAAAGAACGGATAAACATACTTCAATACCTTTTTTCTTTTTTTGTGAATAAATACTTAATATACATAGGAAATACCCAGACCAGAACAAATATCACAAAGATTTGTCCTGCGTGGGAATCGAACCCACGACCTCTGGGGTAAAGTGCAGGTATACTAACCTACACGCCATATCGGTCGTCAAAATGGTTGGTTGACCCCATATCACGTCACGACATATGGTTGGAGTGTATGTACGTAATAGAATCAGAAATAATGTTATTCTTAGAAGCGGGGTGACCGACAATGCAAGGTGGAATTGCAGGCTGAATAAGGTTTCCTAATGGCGATCGCAAACCGGCAAGCGCACTAGAGGACGGTCTCTTACTCCATGGACCGATGATCTCAGAGGCACGAAGTCACTCATAATGCATGTTAACACCTAAAGATTAATCCAGGCAAGAATCTAGCCGTCATAAAAGGTTGTGGGTCCCTGTATTTATCCTAGTTTAAAAACACATGGGGAGCTTCGGGCTTCTCTTCTTAATTTTATAAAAATACCCTCTAAAAATCTTGGAAGTGTGACCTTACAGCTCTATTAGAATTGTGGGCATGCCCATCGTGTCCACAACGATAGATCCGCAGTTGGTTTAATCGTGATGTCTTTTTCCAGAATGGCCTTGCTCCTTTACACATGGCCGCGCAGGGTGATCACGCCGAAGCAGCCCGAGTGCTGCTCTCGAGGCGAGCCCCCGTCGATGACGTCACAGTGGATTATCTCACAGCATTGCATGTAGCGGCTCATTGTGGGCATGCTAAAGTGGCAAAACTCCTATTGGACAGGTAATTTTGTTCAATAATTACATACTTACTAGTGGCGTGCGCTGCATATAATAATATGCAAATAAGACATGCATACACTAAGCCAAGCTAAATAAAAATCCAAGAACCTACTTTAGCTTGACCGACTGTTCACGCTGCATTCACTATGTGAAATTAAATCTATAAACGTCCTTGATGCATACATACAATCACCCTTTTTTTCCCCGAAGGGGTAGACAAAGGTATATTATTTTGTCATCTTCATTTTAGACCATTATCGTCCCACTACTGAGCACGCGTCCTCTCGCCAACCAAGGAGAACTGAACGGGAATTCAACGGTTCCACATGCCTCTAGCATTTAAGCAGCCACAATTTGCCAGTTAGAATATTTGTCCCACATAATAAGTGGAGAGCCTATTGCCGCATACAAGGAACATTTGTGATTGCCAGAGCCTCTTGCGTTAATTGGCAGGTTGGTTTCGGCGTCTAAGCTCTTGGTAGGATACCTATTGAGGTCTTAAATTATTATAATTACTGCTAAATAAGTAATGGCAGATTATTCCAAAGTCAAATGGTCTTAAATAGGAACCACTGATTCGAATGCTGATAGTCTGCACAGTATCAATGTGATTCCTAAGACCATCTCATTAACTTTTACCTTTGTTTTATTAACATTTTATTCAAATATTTTATACAGAAATGCGGACGCAAATGCAAGAGCTCTCAACGGGTTCACACCATTGCACATAGCCTGCAAGAAGAACCGGATTAAGGTTGTGGAGTTGCTGCTGAAGTATGGAGCTAGTAAGTTCATATTCTTTATTTTTGCTACATACAGGATGTAAAAAGACCTTAATCAAAGCTAAAAGCTACGCATTTTACAGATAACAAGAGGCATTACCAAAATTTTTTGTTAAGACAATTTTTTTATATTTAGTGTTAAAAAACTAAATTAATATAGGCACCCATCCCTAGGGATCCTACCAAAATCTAAAGAGCCCAAGCCAACCTCACCGGCAAGTGGTGCACCTGCCGATCAACGGACGAGACTCTGGCGAAAGTAACAGTGCCCGGTAAGCGGCTATAGGCTCGCTACATATTACGTGGGACCAACTATATAACTAGCGAAGTGTGGGCGTATAATATGCCTTTGCCTACCCTTTCGGGAAACAGGCGTGAATGTATGTACGTATGTATGTAAGTTCATATTATTTATTTTCACTACATACATATTGTGAAAATACCTCAATCAGAGCTAAAAGCTACGCATTTTACAGATAACAAAAGGCATTACCAAAAATTTTTGTTGGGATACATTTTTAGTGTTAAAAAACTAAATAAATAAATTGCATAAAATTATAATAGTAATGCAAAAACATAGTAGCATGCAATGAAATTCGTGAACAGAACGTGTTCGTATAATGCCAAAGTATGCTGACACTGTTTTTAGAAATAAGATTCCAGAAATAATGCTTAAAATTTGTTGTAATTAAATATCTTGACCTTCACTGAATATGAGGTATGCCGCGGTGCTGCATTCATTACTTTTTTTTATAAAAGCTTCGTGTGGTTAGCACAATTAGCCAGTGTCAAATAAATTATATATTAATAATATATAATTCATAGTAAATAGAATGACTGGTGATAAAGATGGTAAATAAGGTGCCCTCCCCCTAAACCCCTTGAGTCGTCTGTAAAGATGTGGGACTATACTGAGATCTCACACTCACTCTTGAGAAAATTTGAAAAGTGATGATGCACTGTTTTGTTTTATTTACCAACACTCATATACGTTCAAAAACACTTACCGGTAAATAATCCACCGTGATTATCTACATTAATGTTCGAAATATCCCAATTTTTTGAAAATAAAACAAAACTGCAAACACAATTAATTAATTAAACTATTTTTTTTAAATAAAGTTAAAAACAGCAAACGTGCAACGAAATAACAATAGTATAAGTTATTATTTTTATTATTAACTTTATCTGACTACCCTCAAACCAGGTATCCAAGCAACAACAGAGTCAGGGTTGACTCCGCTCCACGTAGCAGCGTTCATGGGATGCATGAACATCGTCATCTACCTACTGCAGCATGAGGCTAATCCTGACGTGCCCACCGTGCGGGGGGAGACCCCGTTGCATCTAGCTGCTAGGGCTAATCAGGTAACATTAGCTTTGCCTCTAGTTATGTTCCTCTTTAAGTTCACACTGTCATACTTTTCCCATAAACTGTGCACTAACCCGTACACTCTAAATGTAAATCTCACTCCGCAATGCCGCGTCAGTGAAGAGTTAATCTCTAGAGCAATATACTTATGTAGGGCACCTAGGAGTGATATACTAACAATCAGGCAGGTGTATTTAAATCTACCTTTTCCACCAGACGGTTATAATCCGCATTCTACCCCGCAGCGGCGTGGCAGTAGAGAATAGAGTTCTAGAGTAACATACATGTATAGGGCGCCTAGAAGTGATATACTAACAATCAGGCAGGTGTATTTAAATCCATTATTTCCACCAGACGGTTATAATCCGCATTCTACTCCGCAACGGCGTGGTAGTAGAGAATAGAGTTCTAGAGTAACATACATGTATAGGGCGTCGAGAAGTGATAGACTAACAATCAGGCAGGTGTATTTAAATCTACCTTTTCCACCAGACGGTTATAATCCGCATTCTACTCCGCAACGGCGTGGTAGTAGAGAATAGAGTTCTAGAGTAACATACATGTATAGGGCGTCTAGAAGTGATATACTAACAATCAGGCAGGTGTATTTAAATCTACCTTTTCCACCAGACGGTTATAATCCGCATTCTACTTCGCAACGGCGTGGTAGTAGAGAATAGAGTTCTAGAGTAACATACATGTATAGGGCGTCGAGAAGTGATAGACTAACAATCAGGCAGATGTAATTAAATCCATTATTTCCACCAGACGGTTATAATCCGCATTCTACTCCGCAACGGCGTGGCAGTAGAGAATAGAGTTCTAGAGTAACATACATGTATAGGGCGTCGAGAAGTGATAGACTAACAATCAGGCAGGTGTATTTAAATCTATCTTTTCCACTAGACGGTTATAATCCGCATTCTAGTCCGCAACGGCGTGGTAGTAGAGAATAGAGTTCTAGAGTAACATACATGTATAGGGCGCCTAGAAGTGATATACTAACAATCAGGCAGGTGTATTTAAATCTACCTTTTCCACCAGACGGTTATAATCCGCATTCTTCTCCGCAACGGCGTGGTAGTAGAGAATAGAGTTCTAGAGTAACATACATGTATAGGGCGCCTAGAAGTGATATACTAACAACAAGGCAGGTGTATTTTAATCTACCTTTTCCACCAGACGGTTATAATCCGCATTCTACTCCGCAACGGCGTGGCAGTAGAGAATAGAGTTCTAGAGTAACATACATGTATAGGGCGTCGAGAAGTGATAGACTAACAATCAGGCAGGTGTATTTAAATCTATCTTTTCCACTAGACGGTTATAATCCGCATTCTAGTCCGCAACGGCGTGGTAGTAGAGAATAGAGTTCTAGAGTAACATACATGTATAGGGCGCCTAGAAGTGATATACTAACAATCAGGCAGGTGTATTTAAATCTACCTTTTCCACCAGACGGTTATAATCCGCATTCTTCTCCGCAACGGCGTGGTAGTAGAGAATAGAGTTCTAGAGTAACATACATGTATAGGGCGCCTAGAAGTGATATACTAACAACAAGGCAGGTGTATTTTAATCTACCTTTTCCACCAGACGGTTATAATCCGCATTCTACTCCGCAACGGCGTGGCAGTAAACACTATAGCTTTAGAGTAACAGTGCGCCTAGAAATTGATACACTAACATTGTGTGTACCTTTCCGGACAGATATACTTGAATCTTACTTGGTCTTGACGACCGATATGGCGTGGGGGCGAGTATACCCGCTCTCCGCTCCTAAGGTCGTGGGTTCGATTCCCACGCAGGACAAATCTTTGTGTGCATTAACATGAATATTTGTTCTGGTCTGGGTGTTTTTCTATGTATATTAAGTATTATATTTACAAAAAAAAAGTATTTATGGATGTTTATCCGTTATTTAGTATCCATAACACAAGTTCTTAGTGATACTTATCTTGGAACTAAATAATTGGTGTAATTGTCAGAAAATATTTATTTATTTATTATTGTTATTC
Organism: Musotima nitidalis; assembly: GCA_949126915.1. NCBI lineage: Eukaryota > Metazoa > Arthropoda > Insecta > Lepidoptera > Crambidae > Musotima > Musotima nitidalis. Next base: position 8,361,876 of record OX421439.1, on the reverse strand, counting down.
CTTTTCCACCAGACGGACATAATCCGCATCTTACTCCGCAACGGCGCGGCGGTGGAAGCAAAAGCCCGCGAGCGTCAAACCCCGCTACACATCGCAGCTCGTCTCGGAAACGTCGACATCGCAGTGTTGTTGCTGCAACATGGCGCCGATGTTCGCGCCATCACTGCCGACCATTACAACGCGCTGCATATTGCTGCGAAGCAACATAACCACGACGTGAGTACTAAGTTACAAGTATCAAGACCTTAGGTAACCTATTTTTTTACGATCGTCGGTAAAAAAAAGCTAGTGATGGATTAAAAATATCATCGAGAGTTCTCTCGTTTCAGCGTTGGTCGTGAAGACATCGTTGTTCTGAGGCTCCTATCTTACCTGAAGATGCCCCGTGTAAGGGCGAAACACGTGTCGCGTTGAATAGTTTCTCGATTTTTCGGGAAATTATAGTAACGCGGGAATTGTTACAAAGATATTTTTAATCCATCACTTGCTTACAATGGATTTCCGCAAAGTAACGCCTGAATCAATAAATTATTTTAAAAAAAAGCTGTTTATGCACTATCTTCCGGCCGGGGGACATGGGGGGACCGGGAGGGGAGTGTGGGGCTCACTACGGCAGACGCTCCCGCCGCAGTTGTACCAACTAAAAAACTTCGGACGACGCCCACCGCTGTTGAAAAATTATATAATATGCTACAAAAACCCAATCTATTCAAGTTTTCTACCCAAGGACTGATATCTGTGTATCCTGCTTTACTTTTGTGAACCTTTCCGACCACCTAATACTAAGGACCTACTAGAGTAAATATTCTTTATTGAATTTTAGTTCTAGCCATTTAAGTATCTAACTCTCTATTTTTACGACCGATATGGCGTAGAGGTCAGTATACCTGCACTTCACTCCATAGGTCGTGGGTTCGATTCCCACACAGGACAAATCTTTGTGTGCATGAACATGAATATTAGTTTTGGTCTGGGTGTTTTCCTATGTATATTATGTAAGTATTTACAAAAAAAAAAGAGTTTTTAAGTATGTTTATCCGTTCTTTAGTATCCATAACACAAGTTCTTTGTGATACTTATCTTGAAACTAAATAATTGGTGTGATTGTAAGAGAATATTTATTTATATTGAACAGGTGGCTGCAGCGCTTATCGAGCACAACGCTCCTCTCACAGCCACCACCAAGAAAGGATTCACGGCGCTGCATCTTGCTGCCAAGTATGGAAACTTGAAGGTAAGTCAGTACCTTCGTAATTAATCATTTTACTGGTTGAGCAGTAGAGAATATCCGTCATCTATCACATACTGACGTGTTTTATAAGTCTTAATGCAAAATACGTCTTTAAAAGTTTACTTTTCTTTGTAATTTGCTTTTGTCTGTCATAGTTACTAGTAAAAAAACCCACAGTATAAATCCCATTATTATGTTCCTTGCCTAATAAGGGGTCATCCATAAATTACGTCACACGAATTCCGTAATTTTTTGACCCCCCCTCCTTCCTAGTCACAGCTGGTCACACTTGTGAGACTCCCTTCTCCTTAGTGTGTTGTCACATCTTTGCAATTGTACCGCAACAAATAATTACATCAAAACAGCAGTTCCAAAATTTTCATAGGAACTGGATTTTGAAATGTGACGTCACGAAATTTAGGATCACTCCCATCCCCTTGTCACACTATGTCCACCCCCTCCCACCTCCTAAACGTGTGACGTAATTTATGGATAGCCCCTAAAAACGTTTACATGATTATTTATAAGTTAACTTTTTTTTGTAAATTGCTTTTATCTGTCGTAGTTACTAGTAAAAAACCCACAGTCTAAATCCCATTATGTTCCTTGCCTAATAAAAACGTTTACATGATTATATGACGACCGATATGGCGTGGTGGCGAGTATACCCGCATTCCACTCCTGAGGTCGTGGGTTCGATTCCCGCACAGGACAAATCTTTGTGAGTATAAATATGAATATTTGTTCTGGTCTGGGTGTTTTCATATGTATATTAAGTATGTATTTACAAATAAAAAGGTATTTAAGTATGTTTATCCGTTATTTAGTATCCATACCAAAAGTTCTTAATGATACTTATCTTGGAACTGAATAATTGGTGTAAACGTCAGAAATATTTATTATTATTATTATTTATAAGTTAACTTTTTTTTGTAAATTGCTTTTATCTGTCGTAGTTACTAGTAAAAAACACACAGTCGAAATCCCATTATGTTCCTTGCCTAATAGAAACGTTTTTAGGCAGTTATTTTCTCTGTATATTTCGTTTCCAGCAATAATACAGTTAATACATACTCTATGTAAAATTTATAATAATGCTGCATCGACATTCTTGCATAGAATATTATGGTCATAAGTACATACGTGTGTTAAAGTAGACAAATTAATTTTAATTATTTATTTATGTCTTAGCAAACAACTAGTTATATGAAATGAACCCATAGATTTATGTTGTTGATAATCCTTTATTGCACAAAATAATTTTAAGTATTACACGAGGTATATAAAATAACATGTACAAAGGTGGGCTTATCTCTAAAAGAGATCTCTACCAGCCAACCCTAGCAGTTGTAAACTAAATAGTTGGGAAAGATGTTGTCCAAGAAAAGTGTTATCTACTAATTAAAATAAAAATAAAAACAAAATTTAAAGCAAATCTCTTACATGCTAATAATATATTAAAAATATATACATACACACAACTTATGCTAACATTATTGTAAAAGAACGAATGAAAAAATAAATCTTTTAAATTTACAATATTAACATACATTTTGTGTCTGTAATCCAGGTAGCAAACTTGCTACTGGCTCACGGGGCCTCTCCCGACCAGGCTGGGAAGAACGGCATGACTCCCCTCCACGTGGCCGCCCAGTATGATCAGCAGGCTGTGGCCACCACGCTCATGGAGAAGGGGGCTGATGCTAAGGTATGTCAGATGTTAAATTAACTAAATTTAAAGAGGGAAACAGATACATATCCTCCTGACTGGATATCACGTTTATGGACAAAGGGACTGATTTCTAGATAAGATAAAGAGTAAATATGATTACATTAATCACAAAAATAATAACTCTTTCAACACCAAACCCCTATATATAATTGGCTTACCGCCAGCATGTACATTCTGCCCTATAAAAAGAGAGGCTTACCTAAAGGTACTTAAGGTTATAATTATATAAATCAATAATATATGACGACCGATATGGCGTGGAGGTCAGTATACCTGCACTTCACTCCAGAGGTCGTGGGTTCGATTCCCACAGAGGACAAATCTTTGTGTGCATGAACATGTATATGTGTTCTGGTCTGGGTGTTCTCCTATGTATCTTAAGTATGTAAAAAAAAAGTATTTAAGTATGTTTATCCGTTATTTAGTATCCATAACACAAGTTCTTAATGATACTTATCTTGGAACTAAATAAATGGTGTGATTGTAAGAAAAAAAAAATTATAATAATGGGTGTATAGGGATCCTACCAAAACATTAGGAGCCCAAGCCAACACCTGCAAGTGGTGCACCTGCCGATCAACAGACAAGGCTCTGGCGAACATAACAGTGCCCGGTAATCGGCATTAGGCTCGCCACCTATTACGTGGGACCAACCCCAACCCTTCAGGGAAACAGGCGTGAATATATATAAGTATATATTTATCAAAATAAATAAAAGTTGTTTAGAGTACGTAACTATACATCAACGAAAAGTCAATTAAAAAATAATTATAAACATTTTGACTTTTAACTGATTTTTTTATGTACAGGCAGTGGCGAAGAATGGCCATACTCCTCTTCATATAGCATCCAGGAAGAATCAAATGGAGACAGCGGCCACATTGCTCGAGTATGGGGCAGTCACCAATGCAGAATCCAAGGCTGGGTTCACACCACTGCATCTAGCTGCTCAGCAGGTTAGTGTTGAATGTTTCCTAATACTTTGTAACATTACTTTATAATCTCAGCCCACTATCGTCAGTACCATATATTTGTTTATGTGATTTTATTATTTTTATTTTTAGTGTAAAAGTGTTAATTCATTCATTCATTAATTAATTCATTCATTATCGACCCAATACTGACTGTTAGCTATGACGTGAGCTATGCTCACGAGTCTAGGCCTCTTCGAATCAAAGTAAATGGGTTCAGAGTGCCTTCTCTAATTCAACGAAAACGAAACTTCGTTATACCTATCTCTTTCACTCTCGAGGAATATAATTATCGAGTGAAAGGGATGGGTATAACGAAGTTTCGTTTTCGGTGAATTAGAGTAGGCACTCAGGTCATTGACGCGGAGTCTGTTCGGATTGTCGGAGGCAGGTGTGTTGCCAGTTGCTACGAGAATACTTCAAGCCTCCTCATAGAGTTTTTAATGTAGCAACTACCACATATCGTCGGGGATAGTGCAAATCCGCGAAACTACCATACGTAAAGTCCGCGTATCTGCAATAGATTTATTTTGGCAGGGAAGGTAAAAAAAATTAATAAGTTTCTTAATTCAACTAATTTTGGGCTCATTTTTAAACATTATATAATTCATTATATGTTCTATCTCTTGTTTTAAAAAGTTTTTTCTGAAAGTACATAACAGTTACGCCCATTAACTTTAATTAGCAAAATTTTTCAGTTACGCGGAATTATCCAATGCTAGTTACGCGGATTTGCACTATCCCCGACGATATAGTAATAATAGGTTGGGGAAAAAGTCTTTTCGTATTTTTGTATGAAAAGTCAAGACATTTTTTTCAAAGTTTATTTACATTTATTTACAATATATATGTACCGTTTTGTTGAATAACTTTCTGCCATTTTGTGGGCAGAGACATTATCCCGTTACTGTAGAAACTTTGGGACTTCTGATCAAAAAAACGGGACAAATAGTTTTGGCAGTCCTCTCTTGAGGTCAACCTTACAGAACCTAAAGAATTCTGCAGAGACCGAAACAGGTGAAAATCTGAAGGCGCAAGGTCAGGGCTATATGGTGGATGCACTAGGACCTCCCAGTCGAACTCTCTTAATTTTTGCTGAGTGGCTAAAGATGTGTGTGGTCTAGCGTTATCATGATGAAAGACCACACCCTTCCTGTTGATCAATTCCGGCCGTTTTCTCTCGACTGCTTCCTTTAATCTCATCAGTTGCTGGCAGTAAAGATCAGAATCGATGGTTTTGCCGGGCGGTAAAAGCTCATAATAAACAATGCCCTTCCAATCCCACCATACACACAGCATCACCTTATTTCGTGTTAGGCCAGGTTTGGCCACAGTCTGTGAAGCCTGGCCAACTTTCGACCACGACCTTTTTCGCACGTTCTTGTTGTACGTGATCCACTTTTCATCGCCAGTTATCAATCTCTTCAAAAACGGCTCGGTTTCATTACGTCTCAATAATGAATCGCAAATGAGTACACGGTTCATTAAGTTTCTTTGAGTGAGCTCGTGTGGCACCCAAATATCGAGCTTTTTTGTATAACCAGCTTTCTTCAAATGGGTCAAAACTGTTTTGTGGTCAATTCCCAGTTCTTCAGCTACATCGTAACTACTAATATGCCGATCTTGCTCCACTCTTTCAAAAATGGCGTCCATTTTATTCGTAACAGGGCGACCAGAGCGAGGTGCATCTTTAACATCAAAATTTCCGGACTGAAAACGTTTGAACCAAATTTGTGCTACTCTTACTGACACTGCATCAGGTCCATAAACATCACAAATTTTTTTCACTGCTTGAGTTGCATTTTTGCCTTTTTATAATAAAATTTTAAAATGTATCGAATTTCTTCATTAGATTCACTCATTTTAACGGAGAGAAAAACAAATGAAAAATAGCGGGAAACAACTTTTTTTTATTTTTTTCTTTTCTTTATAATGGAACCTTTTTAATGTTACCAAAACCAGCCAGACACAAATAGTACAGTCAAAAAAATTTTATAATAAGTTTATACCTACGTTATGCGAAAAGACTTTTTCCCCGACCTAATATACAGGATCACAGGCTTAACGTGCCTTCCGAAGCACGAAAGCGCTTGGTATTCATCAATCCATAGACTGACGTCTGAAAACTTTACTTTGCTGAAATTTATACAATTAAGTCACTTGGCTAGGATAAAAAAAATGTAAAAATAAATTTTGTCAATTATAAATATAATAACGTAAAATACTAATAATATAAAGAAGATTTTTCATTGTCGCACTAAACTTAATAAAACGATTTCTTTTGAAAAATATAGATTAATTTGATAATGTTGTCTATAAAAATATATAAATTATAAATGAATATTATATCGATATCATCTCAGCCCATAAACGTCCCACTACTGAGCACGAGCCTCCTCTCACATACTATAGGTGCGAGGGTATTGGGTCATACTCCACCATGCGGACCCAGTGCGGATTGGCGGAGGCAGGTGTATGGCGTCCTGATGTTAGAATTTATTAAGCCGCCCATTAGGCCTCTAACATGACTTAACGACTACCGCATTTAGTGATAACCGGGACCAACAGCTTAACGTGCCTTCCGAAGCACGGAAGCGCTCGATATCAAATGCCACACAAACGGTCACCCATCCAAGGACTGACCTCTGTAAACTCTACTGTACTTCGGTGATCGTTTCCGACCACCGAGCACCGCAGAGCTACGAGCGCTTCTTTATTTCGATAAGAAGGAAAATATTCTTTTTTTAAATTTATTTATTAATAAAAATGATATACGCACATAATGATTCCTTCCCTCCCCAATATTGTTGTACCCAATAGGGTCTATGGTCTATCTTTTGTTACACTGTGGAATGCAATAAAATGTATGAATTACATTGGGTATGAACTTAGTCATATTGTTTCGTTTGTAAGTGGAAGTCGGTTGGCGGGATAAATTAAAAAGACGTCAGCTAATAGGTTTAAGAAAATAACTGGCCACTGCTTTATAATTCCATTTGTTACCAGGGTCACACAGAAATGTGCGCTCTTCTATTGGAACACGGAGCCGCGGTAGACCAGCAGTCCAAGAATGGTCTTGGAGCATTCCACCTGGCAGCTCAGGAGGACAGAGTTCCCGTAGCTCAATTGCTCGTCAAGAACGGGGCTCAGGTAAGATATGAGACCTACATCAAAGTAATGGTACACATGTATGTTATGCTAGACAAAATTCGCGTTAGTGCCGACGTCCGTTTTTTTGTGGAGATCGATATACTCGTCCTTATGCTTTACAGGTCGTGGGATCGATTCCCACCCGGGACAATTATTTGTGTGCAAAAACAAGGTTCTTGGTTTCAGTCTAGATGTACGCTATGTATTGTAAATATGTATTTAAAAGAAACAATTCGGAGATACAATATTGAGCTTACTTTGGGCACTCTGCGTTAATTAAAAAACAAATAGTTTACTTTTACATGTATCAAATTTCAATCGAAAAGAAATAATGATATGTTTTAAAAGGGTATGTCAGTTAGCCTCAATTAATATACAATACTGCAGCACGGCCATTTATAAGTTTATAATTAAACGGACAACAAAAAATTGTAAATAATCATCGAAATAAAACTAAGTTACTGGTGATATTTTTTTTTTTTTGAAGATAATTAAACTTTTTTAGTGTGCAATATAGTTTAGTAATTAATTCCCCTGTTTATATCTCTGTCGTAATATAAGTAATTTCTTTTTCAAAAACTCTCTTATATCTTTGTTATATCTACTTTATCTATAGTATATTAATCCATTTATTCTAATTACTTTCACGTTAGAGTTTTCATAAGAGCTCTCTTGAGCCAAACTTGTATGTGTATGGGGGAAGGGGTGTATGGGGATCCTACCAAAACCTAAGGAGCCCAAGCCAACCTCACCTCCAAGTGGTGCACCTGCCCAACAACGGACGAGACTCTGGCGAACATAACAGTGCCCGGTAAACGGCAATAGTCTCGCCACCTATTACGTGGGACTATATGATTGGCGAAGTGTGGGCGTATAATATGCCTTTGCTACCCCTTCAGGGAAACAGGCGTGAATGTATGTATGAGCCAAATTTGAATGAATAAATTTTGATTTTTTGATTACTAGGTGGACAATTGCACCAAAGGCGGATACAGTCCTCTCCACATCGCTAGCCACTACGGCCAGGCCAATATGGTGCGGTTCCTACTCGAGAATGGGGCTTCAGTCAAGGCACAGACCACTCATGGGTAAGGGTTCGCGTTATATGTTTTTGGAAGAAGTGTCTGCAATTCAAACAACTACGTACCCGTGTTGCAACATCTATAAACATTTGACATGCAACTTAAAAGAGTGGAATAAGCTCCCAAGAATGTTGCCGTGGCCTCCAACTCAACCAGTTAAAAAAGTATCAGATATATTATTAAAAACAAACAGTGACATTATAACTATACTAAATTAAACTACAGTAATCTGGATGCCAGCCCTATCAGTAGTAGCAATTGCTTGCCAGTAAAAAAACAGCTTGAGAGTTTTTTAAAAAAAATCGTAATAAGGTAAAAAGTTGAAGTCATCAACACAGCAATTCGGATGGACAAACTGAAAAAGCATTAAACTAGCAACATTGGTTGCAAAACCACATACGAGCTCTTAAGTGAAGAAGGTTATGTCCAGCATTGAACTGATATAGGCTAATGATTGTAAGGGGATATCACGGTACTATATAGGAATTCATTTGGTCTGGCCATGTTAAGAGGATGCATGAAAGTAGACTAACGAAAGTGATTTATGTTGGACAAGTGAATTGAAGTGTTGGGAACAGAAGACCACGTAAGACCTTCCATGACCAAATTTAGAAGATTCTTGAGTAAGGGCAGGTCGGAAGTACCCTAAACCGACGGGCGTGTATGAGAAGGTTGAAGTGTGATTGAAGCTAAGAGTGTGTGCCAAGATCGTAGCAAGTGGAAGGATGTGATCTCTGCCTACCCCTCCGGGAAAGAGGCGTGACATTATATATATATGTACATAAGAATATTGACTGATAACAATAGGCCGACAGCTAAATAGAGACATTCTGTATCAAACTTTTCTGCTTTACAGGATTATCAATACCTTCATTTTGTTTCTAACAGATACACAGCTTTGCATCACGCTGCTCAACAAGGTCACATAAACATCGTAAACATACTGCTGGAACACAAGGCCGATGCCAACGCCACAACCACGGTAAGTTACTCTTCTACTTACACTTATTCTTCTGAATGGGACATCAGCCCTACTGAAGTGGTTCTAGATTTTGATGCCGATTATGATTAAAAAGAAGCCTAAGCTGAATTTAGCTGAAATATTATACTAAATACAACCAAATAAACACACCGAATAAATCTTTAAAAGAAACTCAATTTATTTCTAGAATGATCCACGAGGTTACTGAATATTAAAAAAATATCGTTATTTCAAAAGTGAATACTTAAACTGTTGAACTTAAGACTAGGGGTCTTGATACTTTGTTTTCAGTCCTTAACTAAATCAATTATATCTTCTTATATCTTCTTAGAAGAATCTTAGATAAGATGAGATATGTGTTAGTTTTGGGGATCTGCCTAACAGTTATTGAATTCCTAAGCTTAAAGTGAGTCTTAATATTGTGTGAATTTGTATGAAAAGTTTTAGCAATAGTTTTCTAATATATTTCTAACGATCCGCAGAACGGCCAAACTCCACTGGACATCGCATCCAAGTTGGGCTACGTTACAGTTATGGAAACCCTCAAGGAGGTCTCCGAGCCATCAATAGCGACGGCAACCCAGGAGAAGTACAAGGTGGTTGCTCCAGAGACCATGCTCGAGACTTTCATGTCGGACTCGGAAGAGGAAGGAGGTAGGATATTACATGTGTCTACTTTAGAAGGGTGGGATGGGGTGGGTGGGTGTGGATCCTACCAAAACCGACCAACTGCGCCTGCACATAATTTAGCCACATAATTTCGAAAAGTCATAGGTACGCCAACAGGGTTTGAACCCTGGACCCCCTCTGAATTAGAAGTCTATGGTACTCGCTTCTGCACTTTCGTCGCTATAGAATGTGTATGTAGAATTAATAAGTAATGCTGCTTTATTTCCAGGCGAAGACACAATCCTGAACGACCAGCCATACCGCTACCTGACGGCAGACGACATGAAATCCCTCGGCGATGACTCCCTTCCCATAGACGTGACTAAGGACGAGCGTACAGAATCAGCCATGAGCCACAAGAATATTATGGAATTGTCGCAAGGTATGTGTGGGATTATATTGTTTCGCAAAATATTAACGATTTTCCTTATACTGTGGTCTGGTTTGAGTCTCTGGACCATCAAGGCAGGGTCATCAGAAAGATACACAAGAGATTTCTATCACAAATATGCGTACTTATACTTATTCTCAAATCTGTTATTATAAACTATATAAAAGAGACAGAAATCAGAGAAAATTTCGATAAGTTTTTTAAATTCATAGACAATTCAGGCAAAGATCATGTGCATTTTAAACAACACTGTGTTTTATCCGACACATAATAATTGTTTTGTTGTAATGCAAAACCGTTCTATTATAAACTATATAATTTTTGAGGTAATTTTTTTATAAAATGTGCATTAAAAACATATTTAATTAGTATCACATACACAATGTTTAATTTAATCCTTTATAGCATCCCTTTTCTCTAATTTAAGTGTCACTAAGGTAAGAGATGGGGGCTTCAGCGCGATGTCGCCTCCATAATCGTCTGCTACTTAACAGATAAAGTTTTCATAGTTTTTATTTAAATTTATTAAAAAAAAAAGTTGCAGTAGACTTGTTCGGTAAAACTCTTAAGAATTCCATCGCATTTTATAAATAAATAAATAAATATTCTCTTACAATCACACCAATTATTTAGTTCCAAGATAAGTATCGCTAAGAACTTGTGTTATGGATACTAAAGAACGGATAAACATACTTAAATTTTTTTTATTTTTTGTAAATACATACTTAATATACATAGGAAAACACCCAGATCAGAACAAATATTCATGTTCCTGTACACAAAGATTTGTTTTGTATGGGAATCGAACCCATGACCTCTGGAGTGAAGTGCAGGTATACTGACCTCCACGCCATATCGGTCGTCAATTATTTTAGAAAAGTATTTTAGAAAGGGAGTTACAAAATTGGTTTCTCATTTTTAGGGTCAGTTAACGGTATGCCGTACCAACCCGCCCAGGAGGTGGTGGTGAAGAGCGTCAGCCGCTACAGCACAGAGGGCTATTGCTACAACGTCGATCCCACGCAGCCTAAGTCAGTATATTTATTTTAGATAATACAAACATTTATTCACGCCTGTTTCCCCGAACGAGTAGGCTGAGGCATATTATACGCCCACACTTCGCCAATTATATAGTTGGTCCCACGTAATAGGTGGCTATAGCAAGATTCAGTAACAGAGTAAACATGATCATAGCCAAATGTAAACTTTATCAAAGGTGACACATGCTTAAGAAACTATAGAAACAAGGTTAACGGTTAAGCAATAGTTAGAACTCGCGCTCACTGTCAGTTTGGTGTAAAACAGCGGCGTACGACAGTTTTAATTGCAAAATCCGTTGGTATTATGTCGCCCGCATAAAACGTCACACTCACGATCAAGTTTACTCACGATCAAGTTTACTCACGATCAAGTTTACTCACGATCAAGTTTACTCACGATCAAGTTTACTCACGATCAAGTTTACTCACGATCAGGTTTACTCACGATCAAGTTTACTCACGATCAAGTTTACTCACGATCAAGTTTACTCACGATCAAGTTTACTCACGATCAAGTTTACTCACGATCAAGTTTACTCACGATCAAGTTTACTCACGATCAAGTTTACTCACGATCAAGTTTAGTTTACTCACGATCAAGTTTACTCACGATCAAGTTTACTCACGATCAAGTTTACTCACGATCAAGTTTACTCACGATCAAGTTTACTCACGATCAAGTTTACTCACGATCAAGTTTACTCACGATCAAGTTTACTCACGATCAAGTTTACTCACGATCAAGTTTACTCACGATCAAGTTTACTCACGATCAAGTTTGCCCACGACGCGCGGTCCCTCAGTTTACGTAACCTTTAGTTGACCATATATAAATTGAGTAAGGGAATCGCTTTCAACTAGTGTATGCTTTTCCAGAAACATCGATCTGAATCCATTTACAGTATAATAAATATCGCCATCAGTAAAATTGAACATAGTTGTAGGGATCCTACCAAGACCTAAGGAGCCCAAGTCAACCTCACCTGCAAGTGGTGCACATGCCGATCATCGGATGACGCTCTGGCGAACATAACAGTTCCTGGTAAGCGGCAATAGGTTCGCCACCTATTACGTGGGACTATATAATTAGCGAAGTGTGGGCGTATAATATGTCTTTGCCTACACCTTCGGGAAAACAGGCGTGAATGTATGTATGTATGTATTCTATTTAAGGAGAAATGTTACACTTCTAAGAATAAGAATAATATGTCGGGGCAGAGCTGTGATTTCCATATGAAATAATGTAGTATTTTAGTTTTGAGGTGTCTTGACTCATGAATTATTACCCTTACAATATCTGGTAATGTTTTTTGAGGGCAATAACATGTACTGAATCTGTGAAGAATTAATATATGAATAGCGACATTTTGTCAAATTATTACGCATATATATCCGATGACAACATTTATTTAACTGTTTTGTTTTACTTAAAACTCACCAAAATGTCTTAAAAGTTTTAGAAGAAATCGTTTTTTTATTAGGGGTTAATAGTTATTTATTAAAATTTTGAAAATGTCTACTAAGCAATTTCTTAATGTCTGTCCGTGAATTCAGTGGATATATTTTGTAATTAAATAACTATTTACAGATTTCCAAAACGATAACTAATCAAAGTGATTGTCTCACACGCTCTCTAAACATGGATCTACAGGAAAAAGCTACAATGGAAGAGGTAAGAATAAGTACAGTGCATATTTCATTTATGATGGATGCAGGCGACTCAGGATCGCTCAATGTGGAAATGTGTTCAGCAGTGGACGTCAGATGGCTGAGATGATGATGATGATATTTCATTTATTACTTTTTAATTTTAATGAGTGCTTAACGGCCTAATGATCAGAGATGGTGATGATGATCAGATGATCTTAATCCGAGCCCTATAAATATTAAAGCGGTCTCAAATGACGATGATACAGAACCCGTATACTTTTTACGTATACGTACCCTTTACCAGGCAGTAGTCAATATATGACCACCTTAAATTGAACCGTATGCGGTTAACCTAAGGTGGAAAACCAATAAATATTAGGTCGGGGAAAAAGTCTTTTCGCATAACGTAGGTATAAACTTATTATAAAATTTTTTTGACTGTACTATTTGTGTCTGGCTGGTTTTGGTAACATTAAAAAGATTCCATTATAAAGAAAATAAAAAAAAGTTGTTTCCCGCTATTTTTCATTTGTTTTTCTCTCCGTAAAAATGAGTGAATCTAATGAAGAAATTCGATACATTTTAAAATTTTATTATAAAAAAGGCAAAAATGCAACTCAAGCAGTGACAAAAAATTTGTGATGTTTATGGACCTGATGCAGTGTCAGTAAGAGTAGCACAAATTTGGTTCAAACGTTTTCAGTCCGGAAATTTTGATGTTAAAGAAGCACCTCGCTCTGGTCGCCCTGTTACGAATAAAATGGACGCCATTTTTGAAAGAGTGGAGCAAGATCGGCATATTAGTAGTTACTATGTAGCTGAAGAACTGGGAATTGACCACAAAACAGTTTTGACCCATTTGAAGAAAGCTGGTTATACAAAAAAGCTCGATATTTGGGTGCCACACGAGCTCACTCAAAGAAACTTAATGAACCGTGTACTCATTTGCGATTCATTATTGAGACGTAATGAAACCGAGCCGTTTTTGAAGAGATTGATAACTGGCGATGAAAAGTGGATCACGTACGACAAGAACGTGCGAAAAAGGTCGTGGTCGAAAGTTGGCCAGGCTTCACAGACTGTGGCCAAACCTGGCCTAACACGAAATAAGGTGATGCTGTGTGTATGGTGGGATTGGAAGGGCATTGTTTATTATGAGCTTTTACCGCCCGGCAAAACCATCGATTCTGATCTTTACTGCCAGCAACTGATGAGATTAAAGGAAGCAGTCGAGAGAAAACGGCCGGAATTGATCAACAGGAAGGGTGTGGTCTTTCATCACGATAACGCTAGACCACACACATCTTTAGCCACTCAGCAAAAATTAAGAGAGTTCGACTGGGAGGTCCTAGTGCATCCACCATATAGCCCTGACCTTGCGCCTTCAGATTTTCACCTGTTTCGGTCTCTGCAGAATTCTTTAGGTTCTGTAAGGTTGACCTCAAGAGAGGACTGCCAAAACTATTTGTCCCGTTTTTTTGATCAGAAGTCCTAAAGTTTCTACAGTAACGGGATAATGTCTCTGCCCACAAAATGGCAGAAAGTTATTCAACAAAACGGTACATATATATTGTAAATAAATGTAAATAAACTTTGAAAAAAATGTCTTGACTTTTCATACAAAAATACGAAAAGACTTTTTCCCCAACCTATTATTTTCAACGTGCTCTGCCTGTTAAAGGGTTAAATATCGCGTTCGATTACCTCACATGACAAATAAAAATAATGATTTGATTTACAATGATTTTGCAATTTTAGATTTAAGGTGAAATTATTATACTAGATAATATCAACCTGTCCGCATTAACCCTGATTAGAATCGAACTCGCGATCTTTGGATAATCAATTCACTGTGCTACCGGGTGTGCCACGGTTGGGTTGATTTATTATAATAAAAAAATCTTCTTATAAAATAAAATATGTTAATTCCGTCTCTAGTATCTATAGCCAGTACTAGACTACTTTGCCTGATTTGGGACTAAAATTCCAGTGTAAAAGCCTTAAGTATTTTATTTAAGGTCTAAGAATTCTATTGTTCTCTAAAAAATTTTTTTGGTAAATGTATGTAGTCTTGTTGTTGTTAAAAAAAAATGTATTTTCCTCAAAAATATTGAATCAAAAATTGTAAATCACTTAAGGACCTGTTTCACAATACCTGATTAGCAGATACTCGGCAGTTAAAATTACACTACTACCTGACAAGTAAATGCTATTAGGGACTAACTTGAAATCTATTTAGTCTAGTCTAGTCTTAATTTCTTTTCTTTATATTAAGCAAAATTTCAATATCTATTTAGGGCCTATTTTACCATGTCTGATTAGAATACAAATGCCAGTTAAAACTGACAATTTGGTAT
Organism: Musotima nitidalis; assembly: GCA_949126915.1. Lineage (NCBI taxonomy): Eukaryota > Metazoa > Arthropoda > Insecta > Lepidoptera > Crambidae > Musotima > Musotima nitidalis. The sequence continues at coordinate 8,346,621 of OX421439.1, read as the reverse complement.
AGAATACTTGTCAAGAAAACGCTAATGAGGACTAACCTTACATTGTGAAACATGATATCAGTCTATATTGATCATGTTCTTGTATTTTTCTTTCTTAAACAGTTTCCTGGTGTCATTCCTCGTGGACGCAAGAGGTGGCGCGCTCAGAGGTTGCCGTGGTGGAGGAGTGAGGGTCATAGTCCCTCCCTTATCAGCGCAGCAGCCTACAAGAATTACTTGCAGGTATATACTTGATACAAACAACTTTGAGTGAAAGTTATCAGAAGAATCCAGCTAGGCTGAGATCATTCGAAAAACTTCGTCGAGTCTTTGTGTCGCCCATACCGCAAAGCATAAAGTAAGCCCTTGCTGTCTACTAAACCCTCCAAGATGTCGGCACACACGCTATGGTCGCAAAAGGAGGTAGGAGGGGCGCGTCCACTGCGCCTACCTGAGGAGGTCCTCCCGGCTTTGGCCTTAACATCTGTTAGCCGCAGGCGGGGTGTCAGACGCTGTAAACCAGGTGATGGCCCCCGCCCTTCTCTGTTCACAGCGGCGGGCGTCGTCGAAAGATTTAGGGGGTTGCGGGCGGTCGCGTTTGTTGGTGATGATTCCTACACTCCCTTTCGGTCCCCCTTTGGCCGGAAGGCAGTGCGTAAATGCTTATAATTACCGAAGTAAAAAAAAAGTGAGCAGACCCTTGGCCTTAAGCTTAAATATAGGTCGTCTTGGCGGGAAAGTGAAGCGTCATGACAGTTTTGTTTTATTTTCTAAAAATTGTGATATTTCGAACATTAATGTGTAATAATGGTGGATGATTAACCGTTAAGTGTTTGTGAACGTACATGAGTGTTGGTAAATGAAACAAAACAGTGCAACATAACTTTTCAAATTCTCTCAAGAAGTCTGTGTGAGATCTCAGTATAGTCCCACATCTTTACTGAGGGGGAGGGCATCTCATTTGCCATTTATCATCTTTATCACCACTCATTCTCATTTACTATAATTTATATGTTATTATTAAGAGAATGAAGCCATTATTTAAAAGAAAAAAAAGCTTAAATATAAGGCAACCGAAATAATAATGATGACAGCCAAGCATGAAGTCTTCATTGAGTGCATTCTACCAATCATGACTTACGGTCTCTAGATGTGTACACCAGCGGTATGGTCCACCAATTTGAAGTCGCTCAACAAGCGATGATAAATAAAATTTACTTATTTATTAAAATTAATTTAAGTTTACTAGTTACAGTCAACGTTATTCGTTACAACCAAAATTTCATGTTACTGTCAAAGTAAAATGGTACAAGTGATGGATTAAAAATATCTTTGTAACAATTCCCGCGCTACTATAATTTCCCGAAAAATCGAGAAACTATTCAACACGACACGTGTTTCGCCCTTACACAGGGCATCTTCAGGTAAGATAGGAGCCTCAGAACAACGATGTCTTTACGACCAACGCTGAAACGAGAGACTCTCGTCTAGAAATTATAGTAGCGCGGGAATTGTTACAAAGATATTTTTAATCCATCACTTGCTTACAATGGATTTCCACAAAGTAACGCCTGAATCAATAAATTATTTAAAATGGTACAACCAAGGTCACTTTAATTGTTCATTATAGGATTCTTACCAAGAAGTGGTGCAGCTGCTGATCAACAGACGACGCTCTGGCGATCATAAAAGTTCCCGGTAAGCGGCAATAGACTCGCCACCTATCACGTGGGACCAACAATATAACTTGCGAAATGTGGGCATATAATATCCCTCTGTCTACCTCTTCGGGGGTAATGAAGCGGTTGAAATTACTTATTACAGTAGAAGTACAATATGATATTCATTTACCTTTTGTTACTTTAGATACTTGAAGCCTTCTCGGATCAACCACATGCCACCTCTGATGGAGGGAGAAGCACTAGCATCGAGAGTTCTAGAAATGGGACCAGTTGCTGCCAAGTTCTTGGGGTAAGTAACAACGAGCTATATTTTGTGTAGACTTTCCAGAACTGACACCACAGACAGTCACTGTCTGAATCAAAATGTTAAGTAAATTCTTACCCTCGATATAAAATTACGATATTTACGGTTTCATGAAGTTAATGAATAGTGGAAACAACCGATCATTATACTTGTCGCAATATTTCATTTCTCGCCAGCTTATAAAACGTGCAGTGAACCATAGTGCTCGCCACTCCCACGGATCTTATGGCAACACGCAATGAAGCAAAACGTGCGAATCGATGTCATCAGTTAATGCTTACAAAATACTGACCTGTAAAAGCTTATTGTTGTATGAAAGATGGTTCGAGTCCAACAGTGGTAGGTTTATTAAACAGTCACATAGCGAGACTGTTTGTACAGTTTTATGGGACATTGTTTTAATTTATATTTCATACCATAACTAAATAATAAAATACTGAGATGAGTTAAGCCTATACAAACACAGCATACAAGAGTCATTACTTTATAATGTTTGTAAAAACAAAATACTTTGTAAAAAAACAGGATACCTTATGTAAATAACTTATTAAAATTCCCTTTTAACAGACCTGTAATCTTAGAAGTCCCACACTACGCCTCCCTCCGTGGGAAAGAGAGAGAGATAGTGATACTCCGTTCAGATAATGGCACCAGTTGGCGGGAACACAATGCTGATGCCACCGATGACGTCGTTCAAGATATCCTGCACGATACCTTGGAGATTGAAGGTAAATCATTAACTTTATAAAATCAAATGTTGAATATTAACATAGAAAGACAAATGTTAAATTAAAATCGTAAGCAGGCGGGGTGCTAGATGCTACAACCCAGGGATTGACGACCGATATGGCGTGGAGGTCAGTATACCTGCACTTTATTCCAGAGGCCGTGGGTTCGATTCCCACACAGGACAAATCTTTGTGTGCATGAACATGAATATTTGTTCTGGCCTGGGTGTTTTCCTATGTATATTAAGTATGTATTTACAAAAAAAAAAGTATTTAAGTATGTTTAGCCGTTGTTTGGTATCCATAACACAAGTTCTTAAAGATTGATTGATTGATTGAATGAGACCCACACACCCCCATTTTAATAATAATAATAATTCTTAATTTGACAAAAGTACACTGGAGAAATTAAAAATAAAATCTTTGGCCAGGAGGCAGTGCGTGAAAGCGTTTTGTTACCGAACTAAAAAAATGTGGTCAGAATTCGATAGATCTTCTTGACAAGTGACGAATTTTAGTTCGCGATCATCCTAAATAATGTGACAAAGTAAAGACATTAAATGCAATATAATTTTATCATATTTATTCTAAGGAATATTATATATACTAAATACCATAGCGGAGAAATACATGTATTAATTGTCTTATTAATAATGTACTGAAATCAGTAGGCATATACGTCGATCAGTATCCAAATCAGTACGACAAATTCATTTCCTTACTCAATCCACTGCATACATGACCATTCATTGTCATGGCGACAGAAAGCCAGGAGGCAGAATACCGGTGGTTCAGAAAGCTGGTGGATGCAGGAGCCTCAAGCCTATGTTTCGCACTGAAATGAAAATGTTTATTCATAAAAGATAATATTGCAGGGATCTTAAAACAATTTCTTAAAGTTCTATTATTATCTTGCAAACGCAGGGCGCATGAATGTCAAAAAATCTTAAAAAACATGGTCACATTAAAAAGTCAGATTGAAACGAAATCATTAGAAGTGTTACATAACTTCTTTTTTTAATATTAATATCTAAATATTCCTGGACTGAATAAAAGCACTTCAGTTTGAGCCAGCGAAACAACTTACTTTTAAATTCGGGTAAAATTAAGTCAATTAAAGCAAAAGGCAATTTGTTATATAACTTATTGACGACCGATATGGCGTGGAGGTCAGTATACCTACACTTCACTCCAGAGGTCGTGGGTTCGATTCCCACACAGGACAAATATTTGTGTGCATGAACATGAATAATTGTTCTGGTCTGGGTGTTTTCCTATTTATATTAAGTATGTATTTACAAAAAAAAAAGTATTAAAGTATGTTTATCCGTTGTTTAGTATCCATAACACAAGTTCTTAATGATACTTATCTTGGAACTAAATAATTGGTGTAATTATCAGAAAGTATTTATTTATTTATTATATATTCCATTACAATTAGGGTAACTACTTTTCCTGTAGAAATATGTGTGCATTTTGGGTAACACTAGATGCTGGCCGCGATTGACCTTCTGTGGTTTAAAAGGTGTTTATCATGATACCCACGTACATTTTTTTTTCTTTTCAAGAAGCCATTGAAGATGAGAAAAGCTGGGAAGCTCCGCGAGTGACGCGTATCCTCACCCACGACTTCCCGCAGTACTTCGCCGTCATCTCGCGCATTCGGCAGGAGGTGCATGCTATTGGCCCTGAAGGTATTTGGAAACAATTTATTTATTTATTGTAGGAAAATTCACAGCTTATTATATCTATAATACACAGTATAAAACAAATTTACGCTAATTACAAATTTTCAGTTATAAGATACTTTAATAAAAGTAACAATACTCACATATTTATGCTATTTTTCAATGACTATTTACTAAATTTTCTATAACAGTAAATACAACCCTACAGATTCTAAATAAAACAAAAAACAATTGTGTAGGTATAAGAAGTAAGTAATTAAAACATTATTTTTAATTAAAATTATGTCTACTAATAAAATTTAAAAATAAGCTAAATTTCACTTTTTGTATATACTATTAAAAACACTGCGAGCCGAACGTAGATAGATTCTTTGGATAATCCTGCATCACAACATGCTGAAAACGGGTTTTTTTAATTTCTACCGTAACTCCTGAAGTTAATGGATTTGAAATGGTCATGTCCAGATGGTCCCCTATATCAAGTTATAATTGTTATGATTAAAGTATCAGTGGAATTAACATTGGGATCTGGCGATTTAGTTAGCTTTTGTTATGAATGACCCGTACGGGGTATTCCACTTTAAACGCATAGTCTGCAACTTTACCGCGGCTTCGCTCACGTCTTCAAAATAATCTATAAGCAAAACTTATCAGGACTAGTGTAGCTTTCTTTGGGTGAAATATTTTTTTTCAGTGTATACAGTATTTCTAGACAAATAAGCAAATGTGAAGGTTTAAATTCATTATAAATATCCGGCCTACTGTAATCTCCTGAAAATCACGAAAAATTAAATACGATACGTCCTCTCTGGGCATCTTCAGGAAAAATATTAGACAAACTCAAGACATTCATCTACACGATAAACGCTAGAACGAGAATCAGAACGCGATGAAGCAAAACTTTCACCTGCTTACAATTAATTATTGTAAACAAAATGTCAGTACTAACATTGAAATGTACTTATTTTCCAGGTGGCATGGTATCTAGTTCTGTTGTCCCACAAGTTCAGGCCGTGTTCCCGCAAGGCGCACTGACCAAGAAGATCAAAGTGGGACTCCAGGTAAACCTCTTTAAGCCCCGCGTTGGTGTCAAAGACAAAAACCTCAAAAAGATCACTGTCAATAATGTTTCCAAAAAGAAAAGATTTTCGTTAATCTGGTAACTAGAAAATGTTCGATGTGCTTACGCTTTAGATCTGTGTTGTAGCGATGATAATTAAGTTATTTTTAATTAAGTCATGGGGGTATATTGCAGTATCAAGTAATCGTGGTCCTAGTTTAACATTATATAAACGATATGCCAGCGTGTTTTTATACTATCGTGTGATTCAAATCAACACTTTTATTGCAATCTATGGTGTAACTATAGATTTTTAAATTATAGTTAAAACTAACCTCTATACAATTTCTAGTACTTCATTTATCTAGATCAGTTGTGTTTACTATAATAAAATAATTCAAAAGTAGCGTTTGATGAATCTCCCAAGTGTTGCAGATTTCAAATATCTAATACTCTGCAGGATACTAAGACATACAGCAACTGATATTGTGATATTCCTCATTATATTGTAATGAGACGCTGCATTCTGCAGTAAAAACTAAAGTGATATTTGTGTTACCATCGAGACAATAGAAGCAGTAATATTATATCTTTTTACTATAAATAAAATAAAGGAACGTTAATATCGACGCTGTAGAGAGAAAAGTCACTAAATCTACATGTGGCCAAAAGTTAAAAACGAAATTCAAAAAAAAAACTGTATATATTGTAATTCAATTATATACTAAAATACATTATATTACATTATCAAATTGTCCAAATTTTACTGCACATTTTTAAATTTGATGAAATTCCCGTTATTTAAGATGAAACCGGCGAGAACCATAGACTTCAAATTCAGAGGGTCACTGTTTCAAACAGGCTATCCTATGACTGTTCGAATGTATGTGCGTAATTAATGCACCGTGTCTCGGAAAGCACGTTAAGCCCCGCCCCCGGCTGTCATGAACATCTATAGCAGTTGTTATTAAATTAAGAAATCAGTGCCTTCGAACATTCTGAAAGCTGGGTATTGGTAAACTATAGAATGATGTATCCCTCTGGAAGGAGGTCAGAAGGCAGTCGCATAATTCTTTATTCCATGTAACTGAAATTCAGACAAAATCTGGTTCAACTAGTGAGCAGACTCTGGGCACTAAGAATAAGCTAAGGTGACCGGAACAATGCCGATGAAACCATAAAATTAAAATTGTCTTATGACAAAACTAAGTTATGATTTTTTGTTTCATAAAGCTTTACACCGTCTTCACACTTTATATGTGACTTTTCGCCCTACGTCGACGATATTTCCTTGAAGGATCCCATTCAGTGGAAGTTTTTCAAGAAATTATAAGTAGATGCCTAGACATTATTTTAAGAAGTACATTATAAGTAAATATTTAATCTGAAAACAGTATACGTGTATCAGCGTTTTTGAACGCTGTATGTCATTAACACAACGAAAAGTAAACCATTTGTGCGTTGGATTTCAAAAGTTAAGATGGAAATCTAAGCTGCCGTAAGTGGTAGTGTAAATTCTACTCTTAAAGAGGAGTAAAAAATTTCAACTTGCTTAAGTCATTTAATTCGTTCTTTCACTAATTACCCCAATTACCATGCGCCCAAAAATATCAAGTGGAAAGGGAGAAAATTCAAGACATATTTTAAATACACTCTTCGATAAAGAATTGAAAAGCCACTTTGCCCCATACGACATTTTAGATTTGCATCAAAATTGACAAAAACATTTAAGAAGTAAATATTTTTAAAAGGACACCAAAAACGTATTTTTACATGACATTTTTAAGATTCAACTAGGTAATTAGATTCTTTCAGACTATAGCTCTGAATATTATGGTAAAACCGCAATAATAATCGTAAGCTAGTAATTTACATTTTAAGAAGACCACTTTAAAATGATTTCATCTTATTAATATTGTAAAACATATACTATTTTATCTACTAATAAAACTGACTTTTGATATGAAAATACTTTATGTGTTATTCTTTTTTGTGTATGTTAGTGTTAATTTTAATATTTTGTACTTACCTATATTTATATCACTTTTATTTTTACAAAAAATTTTATAGGTATTTTAATTAGCTTTAATGTAGCAGTCTTATTTTCTTTTAAGAAATTTGCCAAATAGTCTGTGTTCGTTAGCTCTAGCCATTTCATGAAACTTCTTTAACTAAAGTACAAAAAAATTGCCAAAATTTTGAAACATTTTGAATTTTATGCTGTCTAAATTCTCGCTACTGTATTAAAATAAAAATATTTCCAAAACTACGACTTACGTTTGTTTATTTTTTAAAATACATAACGTTAGGATAAGATTAAAGAAGAACTCGTGTTCTGAATTGAATTTGACCGATTGTTTGAAGAAATCAAATGTGTAATACTTGTTAGCGAAATTAGAAAATTATTAACCCATTTGTCTACCTTAGTTTTAATTAAATGTTTATTTATAGCAATTTCACATATCGAAAGTGTACCACCCATTTATGTCTTTATAGTACTTATATTTATCATAATGTAATTAATTGTACTGAATAACTTATACTTGCTCGAGTAGGGATATAATTCTTACCCAATAAATTTAGAATTAACTTGAAATGTCTCGACAAATACATAATTATGTAACGCAGATTCTAATAAAAATATGATTTAAATCATTGTTTGATTTTGTTAAGCAATGATGAATATATGAAATCACTACGAATAATGAAATTTAGTAGTTGTACTAAAGTCTCACACTGCGATCGAAACGCTGATTTAGGTTCCATTTATCTCTAGTTGGTCTTTAGGCGAAAAAACTAGCATGATTCTAAAAAAAATTATATCTATTTCATAAATGCTTATTAATTTTAAGCATTAAAATATAATGTATATTTTAAATCCAAGTATAATATCCTGTTATGTGTGATTTTAATAATGTAATTATGTATGTTTATAATGTTTGTCATATTTCTAGAGTGCCGTATTATATAAGTATTAAGTAGATTAAAATTTTAAGTATTTTTAAGGTAATCGCTAAATTTATTGGGTAATGTCGAAATGCTTTTATTTTGAAATGTGCTATTAATGTTATGCGATTTTATAAATTGTTTCCTAAAGACCAAACGTGAGGTGCATGGCCTGTATTTTGTTTGTGTTCGCTATTATTTTGGATGTTTTAGCTTTTTTTATATTATAAAAGTGTGGCATCTTGAATTTAAAACGCATGTGTGAGAAAAAAAATAAATATCGGCTGTACACGTTAATTATTTTCAATATTATGCTTTCCCTGTGATTTCATAACTTCATCTTTGCTTAATATTGCACCAGCTCTCAGCCGCACACATTTTATAAGTATATTTTAAAGTGCGCTGCGCTGCTATGAATTTTGTAAAAAAGTTAACAAGGCTCACGTCATAAAGTCCTTGTATGCTTGGTCGTCAAATTTGACATAATCAGAATGGTAAGTCTCCAATATACCTTATAATTTATTGCACATCAAAGTAATGCATTTCAAATCAGCTAATCATAACAAGCATGGATGCTTGGAAAATCCTCGTTTGGTCTTTAGATCACAATTAGCTATATTTCAACAAACCTTGCAGTATTATTATGTTACTGTTAAAACAATACGTTTTTCAACAGGCACAAATAATAGACACGGAGTTAACAGCAAAACTTTTAGGCCGAGGAGTGGCTGTATCGCCCGTAGTGACAGTAGAACCGAGAAGGAGAAAGTTTCACAAAGCAATCACACTCAGTATGCCAGCGCCAAGACCTCATACCCAAGGGATGACCAACCAATATAGCACATCGTCAGCTCCCACACTGAGACTACTTTGCTCCATCTCAGGTACGACTGAGCTAATAAGCTTATGTTTTATATTTTGGTTATGGATATAGTAAGAGACTTTCATCAAATACTGTTCAACAACTTATTGCGGTAAATTACCTCTTTTTAATGACAATGACCGCTGGGTATAGCTGAAACTGGTGGGGAATGGTATTTGATGGGAACTCAACCTCTTTGAAATAACCAACAGCGTTTTGTGAAGTGTTGCAATGGAGTATGGCTTAGAGTCGCTAATTTGATGATAGAACAATTTGCTTGCATAACCGGGAAGGTAAGTCGCCTTTTTAAAAAAAATAGGTATTTGATTATTTCACTTAGTAGCTTACGTGAGATAGGAATTATCATCCAATAAAATTATATTCCATTACAACACAATAGTAAGGTATAACATATGTATAGTTAAGTTGAAACTTCATATTAATTATTGTAAAATTATGACAAAGTTCAACTATCGGAAGAATTTAAAATCTCTTAGAAAAAATGAGTTCGTAAACAGCTAGATGCTTGGGTTGAGACGTTACTTAAGTTTATATGCAATTTTCTCTAATTTAATGGAGTGCCACTTTTTACGATCTTAACGTCAGATTGACAAATGTAGGCAATGGAAACTAGTATCTAGTCTTAATTCTTAGAACGGTTTTTTCATTGTTAATAGCTTTTTGCTCGAATTAACAAAAGTCGAGGTTCCCGGTAGTGTTGAGTGAAAAGTTTAAAATTAAATTGTAGCTAATAATTTTATCTATGACATTAGCGAAGCATCCAAGTAAGATAGGGGTCACCTAGTGTCCAATTTAAGTATAATAGCATAAAGACTAAAGTACAGAATGACATGAGAAAGGGTCTAGCTGTTCTCGGACAGACAAAAAGTATATCGAGATCTGTAGTTTTTTAATAGATCAGTTTTATACAAAGAAGATTTCGTAGAGTATCAATAGATTAATTAATATATAGTTTTCAATAAATCGGTTTTTTCATAGATTTTGTACATGATAAAAAATAATGATTAGATTGTAGTTAACGAAAGTTTTACATTATTAGTCATGTATCTCCCAATTTTATAGACAGCGGGATGAGCATGTTATTTTAAAAAATTAATAGCATAGAGTACTCAGTTATTCGATCTTTCTACATTACATACGGAACCAAATCATTCGATAATCAGTTGAGGGTCCATGAATTCGAATTATATTACCTATCTGACGGAAAAGCGCTTATAGCAAATACACCAAGCAGCCAAAGGGACATTTCCCTGTGTGTGCGTTTGTGCGTGTCTACATTGTCTTTGTTCTCGTGTGTTTGTGTGTGTTGCACGCTCACCGTGTGTGGCGCTAAATAATGTGCTGCCTACTTTCGGCGTGCACCAACAGGGGTATTTCGCAAACGATCTCTCGAAGGTAAAAATATTAGAAATACTTACAAATATTATAAAACAAAATAAAAATGTCGGTTTTCAGTTACATTATTTTCAGTTCGAAATTTCTTTCTTCTATTACAATTTTGCGTTGTTAATTTGTCACAAGTCATTTCGATGTGATATTTATACTCCAAACTCACTGTTCAGGAGTAAAAATATCCCACACATTGTTTTCTTCCCTCTATCACTTTTTGAATGCTTTTCCATATTTCGCTTCTCATTCATTCTTCTTCTATGCACGGGCTGAATTTGTATGCTTTGTTAATTTCACATACACTCTGATCATAAACATGATAATTATGACCGAGTTGTAAGATGTCAAAAAATGCACTGCGATTTTCTCACTGATCGTTGTCGGTTTAGAAAAAAATGTACAAATAAATCAAAACCTAGACATGTTACTCTTGCAATTGTATGGGCACTCTGTAAGTGATTGTTGACACAGACTTTAAGTATAGCCATATAGATTAAGTGTTGTTTATTTTTGAAAAAACAGTCGCGGTGCCATTAACGTTTTCATTTCATTCTTACGCGTCTATGGTCCTGAAACTTCTTTTGGTTGCTTGTATAAATCAAGTTCTTTTCCAAAACGGCCTATCAGATTTGTTCCATATCATCTTTTCTTTGTTTATTGTTATTTCTGTTCTTATCATTTTCACTAAACACCTTAATAAAACTGTTTCTTTTAAATGTTGGATTATTTTCTGTGAATGTCCTTCGAGAGATCTGTTTTCCGAAAATGCCAGACCAGCAACTTCAACCACTCGTTTGATAAAGTAGAATCATTGTTTTAATTTTGATACTTTAGCACTTTATTTTTAAGAAACATGTGACAGCACGCGGTGTGCCACATTATCAGTCACTTCCTCATTTCTTAACTATTTGAAATGGTGCGTTTCTATGTGTTTTGGTTTTGTTTACGTATATGTGTTGTCTTTGCTTGTTGTGTGTGTGCTATAGGCCGTTTTGGAAACATGTTTTGTTTTTTTTTTACTTATAATTTCTTATATCTTTCTTTCCGCGTTTTAATATTATTCGACATTCAAATATTAAACATATGAAACGATTCTTCTGATTACTGTCAAACAAATTGATAAAAGATGCCTTATTATTTCTAATCAAAATGTAAAGTTTACATTATGACATTGATAACACAGTAGAAATAATTAGACGAACAATAAAGTAAGTAGATGAGAGAGCCTGCTTTAGTAAGACTGTATATTATATAATAGATCTATTGTAACATTGGCAGCAGCAACTACTGCTAAATGCTGCCTATAGCTTAACTACTAGTATAGCACAAACCAATTGAGATGAAACGCATTGTAGATTAAGGTGCATGATAAATTTGTGAAGAAACATAGTTAGATAGTTGTTTGAAATGTCTTGGTGATACAGGTGGTACCAACCGAGCTCATTGGGAAGACGTCACGGAAAATACGCCGCTTACCTTCGTCAATGATTGTGTATCATTTACGACAACTGTATCAGCACGTTATTGGCTAATTGATTGTCGACACATTGAAGATGCTACTAAAATGGCGACTGAATTGTACAGGTAATAGTTCTCACAGTTTCATACGTTCACGCCTGCTTTCCCGAAGCGATAGGCAGAGGCATTTTATATGCCCACATTACGCCAATTAGATTGTTGGTCCCACGTAATTGGTGGTGAGCCTATGCCGTGCCGCTTACCGTGAACTTTTAATTGTTGCCAGTGCCTCGTCCGTTTATCGGCAGGTGCACCACTTGCAGGTGAGGTTGGCTTAGGCTCCTATGATCTTCAAAGAAAGAAATAAAGTAAAATACAAAAAGAAAAATAATATAGAACTGAAGATACCTACATCCATACATGATTATGAAAATGTACCTACTCAGCATTCGCCGTACACCCAGTAGTTCTAACAGCATTTATTACAAAACCTGTATAAGTCTTCTAATGTTTTCATATATAAACTATTTCTTGATAATTATAGGGAAGCGATACATGTACCTTTCATGGCTCGATTCGTTGTTTACGCCAAGCGTACAGATGAATGTCAAGCACAACTTCGAATGTTCTGCGTCACTGATGATAAGGAAGACAAAGCACTAGAGCGGATTGAACGGTTCATTCAAGTAGCGAAAAGCAGAGATGTGGAGGTACGTAAGTTAATATATTTAATATGTTATAAATATCTGCATAACTCGAAGAACGAACGACTGGTGGGGCGTTAAAGGTCTTCAATGGCCACCAGAAACCCGCAAACTTAGTAGTGGGCGACCTCCCATGCAATAGTCCCATTATCTATCTGGCCTATATTCAGCAGTGGAATTCAAATGGTAATTAATATTTTATTAAAAATTTATATAATTAAAAATACTTTTTATTTTATGGAAATTATTACAAACTTAAAAAAAATTTATATGAAATTTTCAATGCCATTAGTTATAACATGTTTTACTAGAAAATACAGTGGTACGGTTATGCAAAGGTCGTGAGTTCTATTCTCACCCAGGCCACTGCGGACATGTTTATTCTTTCTAGTAAAAAAATCATCTTCGAACCATAACATATCTTAATATCAATAACTTTACGTAACATTAATGACTTTTCTGAAGAAAAATCACTTCAGTAATCGCTGATTTAGAGCATCTTATTACTTCACATTTGTGTAAAGTATTTAATGTTTTATAATATTTTTAGAAGTTCTTGGCATTCAGTCTTATTCAAGCAATTAGTAAAATAGCACATTTTGCTTTTTATACAAATTTAAGTAAGTAAATTTTCAGGTACATGAAGGCAAATCGATATATATGGAATTCGGTGGTAACTTAGTACCCATTGCCAAATCTGGGGAGCAGCTTGCGATTCCATTTAAGGCATTCCGGGAAAACCGTGTCGCGTTCCCTGTGATGATCAAGACCCAGGATCTGGAACCGATATGCCGATGTCAGTTCATGAGGGATCCTAAAGTTCCTAAGGGAGAACCTTCGCCGGCACCTGTAAGTTAAATAAAGTTGTATTTTTTAAATGTGATTTATGAAAACAGTAAATTTCCAATGTGACATATATAATTTTTCCCCTAACTTGATTGAGATTCTTACTAATATTATATACGCGAAAGTCTGTAAGTATGAACTTTACGCATAAACTACTGAATGGATTTTAATGTAAATTGCCAATAATACATTTGCTATAATTAATAAAAATATTGGTTGAAGTACTAAATCTGCGCAGACCAAGTCGTGATCACCGGCTAGTTATTTGTAATTTTACATATTATTTGAGTTGGGCCTTGAGATTCAAGGAGAGATCGCACACTTAGGATCTCGGCAATTTCGATATTGCGGGTAAAATTAAAAGAAATATTGATTGAGGGGAGACGTAAGAGTCAACGAAGAGAAATTCTACGATATGGTGGGCAGCAGCGTCCTAATATGCTAATAATAGATAGTCTGATTATGATTGATTTACTCAAGTAACTAAAACTAAATTAAAAATAATTATTATTTGTGGTTGTGATGAGAATAAGATGCAACATACAGAAATATAGTGTGCTAACCGATCGCTCAACTTCGCCAAAGATTAAGTATTTATAGAAAACTCCAAAATATTATGTTCTTTCGGCTCAAGTACTAACAAATAAGTTAAATATTTCCCAGATCGCAGTCCTCAACATAATGGTGCCTGATGAGATACCGGTAGAACGCGCCAGCCCACCCCCGGCTGACGCCACAATACCCAGGCGAACTGAAGAGCAGGAGCTAATTTGGCGACAACGCCTCAGTGATCCAAGGTACGTTTCCAGTACAAACATACATGCATGCATTCATACATACATGCATACATGCATACATTAATTCATTCATACATGCATACATACATACATACATTCACGCCTGTTTCCCCGAAGGAGTAGGCAGAGGCATATAATACGCCCACATTTAGCAAATTATATAGTAGGTCCCACGTAATAGACGGAGAGACTATTGCGTTTCCATTAAACTTCTGGATCTGGGTGTTTCCTTTGTATATTAAGTATGCATTTTTATTCCTTATTTGGTATCTATAGCACAAGTTCTCAGTGATACTTATCTTGGAACTAAATAATTGGTGTTATTGTAAGAAAATATTATGACTATTCAACATAATTCATTTATTTGTAAAATATAGTTTACAATAATAAATTTAGCTGAAAGTTTCTTTCGGATACATTTTTGCTAAAACCTTTTTCCTGTTGCCCAATTTTAGACTAGAAGATATTTGCAATCTTCTCGGCAAGGATTGGGTGGCGTTAGCTTACGAACTAGGCGTGAGCGTAGCGACGGTTAACCAGATACAAGCGAAGAGGATCACAGCAGCAGAGCAGGCGCAGCTCATGCTCAAGCTATGGAAGACCCAATCCGGCACCAAAGCTCAAGGTATGCTACAACTTTTAATAAAAACAGCTTTAGCAGCAAATATAAACATGATTATCTAAGCAAAGCTACCGAAAGACAAGTGCTAAAACTAAAATTGTTTATCGTTCACCTTATATCTTTTTGTTGAAGTAATGATATTATGAAGATGAGAAATTATTACATTCAACATCATCTCAGCCCCAAGAAGTCCACTGCTGAACGTACCTTTCCAATTGTTTCTCACCCCTGCATCCATCGGCTTCCTGCAATCTGGACCCGATAATTCTTCCGGCCGTGTTGACCTCATAATTGGTCCATCGAGTAGGAGACTGTCCGCTACTACGCGTGCCGGTTCGCAATAGCCATTGGAGAACCGTAACGCTTTGGCATCGGTTCTTTGATGGTGGATAAACAAATGTAATCTCTCCTCGGAATCACATCTGTTTTAAATATTTATTTGAATGTAATATATTCACCAATGTTATAATTTCAGATACATCTCTTGAGCTAGCACTGTGTCGAATTGGACGAGATGACATAATTGCCTCTCATTCTGAACTTACAAATGAAAGGCGTATTCAGCGTAACATCTACCAAGAGAGGCAAGCCTCTGAAGAAATCGAGGCCTACAAAGGTAAAGTCAATTGTTTTAAATACATATTAATAATAATCCTTTATTTCACATAAAACATAAATAGATTACAAAAGGTATTTAAAAACTTAAAGTACAAAGGTGGACTTATCTATAGAAGAGATCTCTACCAGCCAACCCTAGAAGTAGTGTATAAATTTTAAATTGATTAAATTTATATAATTTAAATTTAAATATGGGATTACATTTGGTTAAATATCTTTGTTAAAAAAAGGAAATAAAAAATCTTATATATACTATACATTCTTACATACATATATATATTATGATTAATAATGTAATAAAAATTAAATATTATAAAATTTTGTTCTGGTTTGCTAACTAAGGGTAAAAATCTTCCGCCGTGTGGTACATACATACATACAACTACGCCAGTTTCCCCGAAGGGGTACGCAGATACATATTCACTTTATGTCTTGCCTAGGGGAATACCCCTTCAATAGAAGGCGACTAAGAGTATGGAATTTCGTTTAGTGTGAATGCGGGCAAAGGTCTAGGCTACCTCTCACCATTTGAGACGTATCATCTAGAGATCATGAAAAATTCTAACAGCAGGACGCCATACACCTGCCTCCGCCAATCCGCACTGGGTCAGCGTGGTGGAGTATGACCCAATACACTCACACCTTGATATGTGTGAGGAGGCTTGTGCTCAGTAGTGGGACGTTAATGGGCTGTGATGATGATGATGATGATCTAGAGATCTCTGTGATAAAAGTTGACATTACTATAAATCCATTTAGACAGTTGTAGCAAGATTTCTGCTCACCCCGAAACGGAAATATGGTCTTGCGATTATGTTTGATATGTATAAATATTAATCTTATCTTAAACGGTACCTCACATATTTTATACTCAGCCGAAGAAGACAATAAATTAAAGGATAAACTTTACGATGAAAGTCTAATGGAAGAAAGACTCGCTAGAGATTCTGAAAAAGACCACGAAGATGAAGCCAAGTATTCGCCTGAAGAGAAATCTATAATAGATAAGAGTGAAGTTGAAAGAACTCCGACACCTAGCGATGAAAGCGAAGAAGATGAAGGTAATTAATAATATTTTATACATATATTTAGTAAATTACATTTATTTTATTAATTAGGACAATCAACAAGAGAAACACTTAATATTGTTAATGTTATATTATATTGCATTGTATAGCTTCACAGACAAATGAAGATTATAATATAAGTACTAAACCAATGGATATATTTAAAAGAGCATAGCCTGTGAGTTTCTTGCCAGTTCTTCTTACAGAGCGGTGGCTCGGGACTGGCACTTAGATTCACTTACACTTAATTATTTTTTGTTTTTAAATGGTTTTGTTGCATGTTAGTGAATCTAAGCTTCGTGATTTCAGTGTAATAATATTTCGATTGTTTTTTTAAATATTCAATTATGACGTTTTTAAGTACTATGTACTTATAATAGTTTATGAAATAAATAATTTTTGACTTTGACACTGGTACGAAAGAAACCGTAAAGCTTAACTTAAAGCTAAGTGTCACCTTAATTAGAGGTTGCCAAGCACGCAATGTAGACAATAAGTTTCATTGAAACAATTTTAAATACAATATTTAAAGTAAAAACTTAACAGATCATTTATTTATTTAAATAGGGTAATCATTGAAAGTAAAGCATAAACAAATTGTTATTAATTTGAATATGTGATAATTTACTTTTGTAGATATCAAGCGAAGCGTTGCTGAACGCAAAGAACAAATAACTAGAAAGCTAAGCTCTAGTAAAATTCCTGCCTCGAAGCAGAAAAAAGAAATTCGCGAAGAAATTATTGAAATCCGAACGCAAATTAAACCAGACATTAAGAAATTCCACGATATTGAACAACAGGTAAGTCGATTTTAATCTTTTGAGATGTGCTTGAATAACGTTACTTATATTATACACCAAATTTCCGACTAACAATCGATTTTCTATTGTGTCCGGGGTCGATGGGGTCAAACGTGTTAATTATTTTTTATTTTTCATTTTAGGTCAAAGAACAAGACAAAGAGCCGAAATTAGAAAGAACACGTTCAAAAACTTCTCCGGAAACTCTTGAAGAAGAAAGAGAAGTTGAAATTCAGGCAGAGGAAATTGAAGAAGTTATAAAAGAGGAAGCTAAAGTTACGGAAAGACCACAAGAACAATTTAGAAAGTTTGATCCGTCATCACCAGCTAAACCCACGCCAAAACATTTACAAAGGCATATGAGAAATGAGTCAATGAGATTTCCATCAGGAGATTTCTCGAATGTAACTATAACTCAAAGAAAATCTGTCACTGAATCTACAGACACAAAACTTGTCACACAAAAAGTAGAAGTGTCTGCAAAGGATGTTATTTCTCAAAAAGAAATCGTTAGTTCTAGAGTTGAAGAAAAGTTAGATGATGGTGATCGCTCCCCTGATTTAGTTTCAGAAAATGAAAAAGATTTAGCAGAAGCGCCGTTGAAACAAAAAATTAGTTCATTTGAATCCAAAATATCCAAAGAACCATCTATTGAGCAACCTAAAACTACTGTTAAATTAACTAAAGAGGCTTTAAAGAAACATACAATGGAACAAGACCGAGGTATTGAATATACACAAGAATTTGTTAGAGATCAAACTAAGCAGTTGGAAATAGAACATACATCACAAAAGGTTTCAATAGAAACTGAAGCACATATCGAAACAGTAAAATCTGTTAAAGAAACTATTCAACGCTTTGACATTAAAATTAAAGAAGAAGAAAAAGAAAAAGAAAAAACTTTTGCGAAAGCAATCAGAACAGATTCCACTCTTGTACAATTCTCATCCGAAGAAGATAGCGAATTCCTAAAAAAATCAACTGATTCTGAAACTGAGACTGAATCTCATCCTACAGTAAAAGTTGATAGACTAGAACAAAAAGGTAAATTCACAATGAATAAGTTTGATGCAATGTCAAGCGTAAAGGATCGAATTGATTCTAAATTACAATCAGCAAAATCTAGTGATGAGAGTGATAAAAAATCTGATGATGATGACAAAAAAGATGATCATGGTGTTGCCATCAAGTTAGAAAAACAACTAACAGAGGAACTTAGAACAAAAGTCAGCGAAGAAGAATTAACTGAAGCATTAGAAGAAAAGGATGTGTCTCTAAGTGAAAAAGCAAAGGTATAAACTCAGTCAACTTTAGTTTAGCAGTTTCCAATCACTCACCCACGACATAGATTTTTAAGCATTTTATAATATCGTGCTTATTCGAATGCTCACTTCACTTCGACGTGATGACAAATATTAGGATCATTCCAATAATTTGTAATGATAAATTGGAAACGGATCTGATTTTTTCTCAATTAACTTGGAACTAACTTAAAAAAAAAAAATATTGCCTGTCTTGTACGAAGAACCTTTTGAAATTTATTACTTTTCCATTTTTAACTAATTTGCAACAATTTTTACAAAGCATTATTGTATAAGATTTTATATTTTATAAAAGTTCTTTTAGCGTAATATGTAGAAATTGGCTTATGTTAAGTTATCGCTTTAATTGCAGGTTGATACCCAAGCGTCAGTTGCAAGTGTAAAGTCAGATATAAGCAAACACACAAAGACTGACTCTGCTGGATCAGACCTTCAAGAAAAGGCCGCGCGGATCAAGTCCCAAGAATCGCCTATAGCTTCAGCTACAGACAAAGATTCTTTAGCTGACCTACAGCAGAGTACCGAAAAAGATTTTAGCTTTGTGTCCCAAACTGAATCAAAGGTAAGATAGAAACTAATCATTTTTTTTAACCTAAAGAGGCAATAGAATTAGAAATTATGTTAAAATTTTATATGCCTATTAAAGCCTTGTTCCCCGCCAATCCGCACTGGGTTGGCGTGGAGTATGACCTCACCTTGATTCGCAAAAGGAGGCTCGTGCTCAGCAATAGGACGATAATGGGCTGAGATGATGATGATTAAGAACTATTTAAACCTGAACCCTTCTTGCTGCTGCCCATAGCAGTTAACACGTAGCAGTGGGTAGAAGTTCATATCGCGTGGGTTTCGCTTAGGTATTTGAATACGAAACGAATGCCGTCTTTTTGTGAACACTAGTATTACACTTACACTCACACTTGGTTTCCTCTACCGCGGGCTTGGGGCTAATGCTTGAATAGGACTTCACGGTGCATGAAATACAGTGCACTGATAGACTAATGAACAACAGATGTTTTTATTTAACAATTTATGTACACACAAAACATATATAAATAAAAAAGGAATTTAACAAAAATGTACAATAGACCTGTTTTTACAAAAGGAATCTCTTCCAGCAGTCATGTTTTTATGGTCCTATAGGTTACCTTTTTGGCACAGTACCCTAAAACGGAACTAAAACTAAAGTCAATATCTATGAATTGTTACTGTATTTCTAATGTGCCTCTAGGTTTTGTTGAATTTTATAAAACGTTTTAAGTAAAATTATAGAATTTCATGTTTAAGCAGCATTTTGAATATTAATAGACGTTTACATTCACCCTATTCAGTAAATTTGTGTTCTCATGTTTTGTTTTCATTAAATCCGCAGGTATATTCAAAAGATTCAAAACAAAGAAGCGATTCTTTAGATGAAGCGTCTCAATTCTCCGATTTGGAAGATCAAATCGGTACCAGTCCCGCTCATAAACCACTTCTGGACAAAGAAATTGACCACGTAGTCCAATCTAAGACAGAAGTAACCACAATCACGGCTAAGATACCTGACCGAAAGGAGGATCAGGCGAAAACACTTGAGTTTTTAAAATATGAGAGTGAATACAGCGCTCAAATACATGGCTCTACAACAACGGCTTGGGACACTGAAAAGGTAGAAATTACCTCAATAGTAGAAATAAGATTCTTTTCCTCATTACCATATTAAAAATAAAATCAATAGAGTTCCGGAGTATTGTAAATTAAAAGCAAAATATTATTACTGTCTTTTACCATTTATAGAAACTTATGATTGTATTGTAAAAACAGCTGTTAGTTCAGGGTTTCCCAACCTTATTTTCATCGAGCCTCCCTGGATTTAAAATAATATTTTCATGCCCCCCCTATAATGTTTGCAGTCCAAACTCGCATTATTTCAAAAACATTTATTTGTTTTGTAACTTCTACAAAATTAAATCCGATATATTTTTTTTAATTAACGTAATTTATAAGATCTTATAATAAGAGTACTATGAGAGAAAAATAGATAAAAATACTAATGAGATACTTGAGCTTGCATTCTCTGTACCAGTTGGTTGATCCTAGGTTCAGTTTTTGCCAGAGCTATCATTAGGTCACTATTGACGGCAAGACGATTTCGCTGTTTAGTTTTTAAAAACCAGAGCAGAAAAACCAGTCTCGCACAAGTAAGTTGATGAAAAGAGAACAAGTGTTCGCAAAGCAGGAGAGGCAACTTTGGAATTAACTAGGATTCGCTTGACCCAAAATTTCTCCAATGTCAAGAGATGGAAGTCATCTTTCATAGTCGAATCGGCCTTCATTTCCAAAAATTCTTCCTGAACTTCTGGTAATTGTAAAACATCGACAACAAATGGGTTTCTGGTCATGTGCCATATTGGTGACTCTGAATTAATGTCCCGATAATATCGGTGAAATTCATCTTCCAGCGTTTGCAAATGCTTTTCTATTTCAGCTTTCAAATCTTCGGCCAGTTTTTTATTTTTTATTGTTTTGAATAGCCGAGAAAAACATATAAAATTTTCAGCAGACACCTTTTGTTTCCAATGTTAAGCTTTGATATGAACCCTTGAATATGGTCATAATTACTTATTATGGTGCCATTTTTGCCTTGAAGCTTCAAGTTAAGTTGATTCAAGGCTTCAAACATATCAGTCAAATAGGCCAACTGGCATTGAAATTCTTAATTGTTGAACATTTGCAAAAGATCATTTCTTTCTTTGAACTCAAGAAAAAGCGTAACCTCTTCTTTCAATTCATAAAGACGAGCCAACATGTTGCCTTTAGACAGCCAACGTACTTGTGTGTGGAATAGAAGGACTTTATGATCAGAATCGAGATCCTTGCAAAGTAAAGTAAATAATCGACTGTTCAAAGCGCTGCTTTTGATGGAATTTACGATCTTTATTGCTGATTCCAAAGTCTTTAGTAATTTTTCTGGCAATGTTTTAGAAGCCAAAGCTTGTCGATGAATAACACAATGTGTACTAACCATCGAAGGATTATTTTCCTTGAGTTGTTGAGCTAAGCCCGATCAAAGGCCTATCATTGCAGGGGCGCCATCTGTGCAAAGTCCAATAAGTTTATTCCAATCCAAATTATTTTTTGCGATGAAGTCAGATATTGAATTGAAAATGTCTTCAGATTTAGCGCCTGCAGTCAAAGATTGAGATTACAATATCTCTTCTTTAATGTTATCTCCGCTGACATAACGAACATTAACTATTAACTGTGCACAATTAACGATGTTAGTGGATTCATCGCAACTTATGGCAAAAAATGGTGACAATTTTACTTTGTTAATTATTTTTGACTTTATGTCTTCTGCAATATCATCGATTCTACGTTTGACTGTGTTATTCGAAAGGGAAATTGATTTCATTTTTTGCTCTGATTCTTCTCCTAAAATTATCTGCGTGGCTTTTAAGACACATGGTTTTATTAATTCTTCACCGATAGTGTGTGGTTTCTTTTGCTTTGCTATCAATAAAGCTATTTAAAATGAAGTTTTAAGATGCTGTAATACACCTTTATTATAACTTCCTGACTTATCCAATTGCATGCGGTAAGTGATTCTGCTTTAGAAGAAAAAAACTCTTTCGACTTCGAAATCAGAGTCGGATGTTGCTGGTTAATCATTAATCTGATATTTTTAATGGTGTTTACTTAACACATTTAATTAAATTTTTCTTTCGAAAATACAAACGTCTCGCGCCCCCCTTGACATACCTCTACGCCCCACCAGGGGGGCGTGCCCCCCTGGTTGGGAAGTCCTGTGTTAGTTAATAAACTCTTGATTTTTTTAATATAAAGAAATAAATAAAATATGAAAAATCCTATTGATTATAACTTGTATGGAAATAATTATGTATTAGTAATTACATGCTATGTTTTTCATTAGGTATCACCGAAAGAGTCACCTGTGATCAGCGCTAAGGCTCGCCAGTTTATTGAAACAGTACCGGAAGATGACTCGGTTCAAGAGTGCTTCTTTTCTAAACGTATATATTCAGATTCCCTAGAAGATTCTGAACAATCAGACTCAAGACGACATTCTGAAGCAGAATCTCTAAAATCAGACCAGTCTGATGTTAAAGCCAAAGTCTCTTCATCTGACTTTGATGAAAGAGCTGAATATGAAGAAACACTCGATTCTGGAAGCGGTTTTGGAGATGAAAAGTTTGAAGAAAGTGTAGGCTTTACATCTATGAAAATAGATTCTAAAAGTCTGGAAAAACAAGACTCTGAATCTGACAAAGAACCAGAAATAGTTTTCAAAAAAGTAAAACGTCATTCCAGAACAGACTCTATTTCGATTAGTAAACTTAGTAGCTTACAAGGTGATTTGGAGTCTTTGAAACCAAAACAAGAATTTCAGATTATTGTAACTCAAGCTGAAGAAATAGAGAAATCATTTGAAAAGGATGATATATCTGATAAAATCTCCTCGGAAAGTAGTAGGGAAATTGAAATATCGGAGAGGAAATCTTCAGAAGGAATTTCTGATAAAATCAGCTCTGAAGATGCAGTTACAGAAAAGAAAACATCATCTGAAGAAGACGTTGTCAGAGAAGAGGGACGAATTCTTAGTGAAGATAGAGAAAAATCAGATATAATAACTAAAGGAGTAGTAAAAGACATGGACAAAGTTGAATCTAAAATTTTAAGAGAAGAAACTTTAGAAAAAGGTAAGAACTACAGTTTTAGTTCAATTCATATTTCATGTACACAATTTGCTATTAAACTATCTATTAACTGCCTTGTACAACTAACTGTAAACAAAAAATGGTGGAGTTCCCCCGAAATCGCTCTCATCTGACGGTTAGTGCTTCTGATGCGGTTATACTCTTAAGGATGTAGTGTTGAGTACACTTGTCGATTTTATCACACTTATGTCTACAGTACGAACAAAGAAATCTAGTCTTACTTTACATTTTCAGTTGACGTAATAAAGCGTCAATCAGTTACATCAGCAGGCTCTGGATCTGTGAGTGAGCTACGATTAGAAGAAAAACGCTTGTCCGATGCTCATAGTCTGACTGAATCCAGAGACTACACGTTTGAGGAGTCCGAAGACGATATCGGCACACTTGGCACCCACGTAGATGCCTCTAAAGAAAAAGTTGAGCCCAAACCTGAAGCAGATAAGGTTAAAAGTAAGTATCTATTAAACAATGTAAAAATTTAAATTAATCAAGCAGCCCATTTCTGGCTACTGCTAAACATAGGCCTCCCCTAAAGAGTGCCAACCATCCCTTTCATCTGCAGAACGTAGCCTCCTGTCTGAATTCGTCGATCTACCTTGTCGTGCTACAATACGTTTGCTCAAATGTAACAAATTTAAATAAAAGGCAAAATTTGAATGCAACTTAATCAAAATGCTGTTTTTGTAGGTAAACCAAGTGAACAATTGAAATTAGCGAAGTTAACACACGGTGATTCACTGGACGATGTAGAAGGATTTCCAGAGGATCATGTCACTGATTACGTTCACAAACTTCCACAAATTACTGAAGTTGGGTAAGCTGTTCGACATTTATTGAGTTTCATAAAACGGTTATGTAATATCATTGTTTTTTACCTATGAGTCAATTTCATAAATGTCTTTTACCATCATAATAACATATTATGTTCTTCCTGTATGTTTTTATTTATAGATATGAATATTTTGTGTAACATTTTATATAAGTTCAGTTGATATGAAAATTATATGATTACAGAGCACAAGACAGAGACATTACTCAAGAATTTTTGATAAAAGAAAAAATTATGAGTGAATCTATTAATACCGTATCACAAATGAAACAGGACCTTAAAGATGTCAAAATAGAAGAAACCAGAACGGTTACTTCTATAGGTCCTTTTATAACGAAAGAAACAATAACTGTATTATCAAAAGAAGATCCTACTCTTGTAACAGAAATAACAACCCTCACTAGAGACGTAAAAGGATCAGTGACAGAAACAACTTCAACAAAAAAAGCTGTTTCTGAAAGCACTGGTAAATTTGATGTATCCAAAATAAGAACTGATACCCTTGGAAAGTTTAACTTAGAAGAAGATCATGAAGAAACCTCCAGATTTGTACCAAAAAATCTCGATTTAAAAGAAGTACCTGAAATAACTAAAGAACAGGTCAAACCAGTTATTGATGATATTCTACAAAAAGGAACAATAGCGGCACAAGCAAGAAGTCCAGTGTTAGATAAAGATATAAAAATGATTACCAAAGATGTTGTAGAATCTGAAAAGAGGTCTTACGATGCTAAAGTGCCTCAAAAAGAAGAGCGTAGACATTCATGTATAAGTCCTGCAATCTCACTTGAGAGAATAGCTGAGTCAGAAGTTGAAACTGAAGAAGATGTTCCAAAGAAACCACATTTACCCAATAATATAATAGAATCACGAGCCCTTTCTGAAACGACAGCTGAAATAAAAAAGTCAGATTCCGCTATGAAACAAATGGCAGATAACATAGAAATAATTATCAAACAGGCTTCAGAAGACATTGAAAATTCTTCAGAAGAACAACTAGTAGAAACTGATGAGCCGCAAGATATTGCTGGTCAAGTATCAGTTGATTCTATTATAGAAGAAGCGGTGACTACTGTCGAAGAGTATTTAGAATCAACTAAAGAGGCTAAAGAAAGAGAAATAGATGCCAAAAAAGAAATTGTATATGCAGAAACAAAGAAGTTCGTTAAGGATAGACCAGGATTAATGAAGTCTTTGTCTAGAGACAGCGGAGAAATTGTGATTATGCCAAAAAAGAAACATCCTAGAACCTTCTCTGTTCAAAGCTCGCCAGAAGAAGTCGAGGAACAAATTTATACTGATTCAGAGTCTGGTATGTTGATTTGCATCGAAAATAAAATTATGTTATAATAATTACATTAATAGTTATATTGTTACACTTAATCTTTTTAAAATACTTATTACATAGTACTATACCTATTCCATTTAAATTAGTATATTGAATTATTCCGCATGTTTATTTTGCAGATATGGACAAAGCTAAGGTTTTAGAAATAATTGAACCTATTTCAGATTTGGATGGTAAAATTGCTATAACTAGTTTTGATACAAGAAAAATTAGAACTGACTCATTAGATGATGCTGACGATTTTCCTGAAAAAGAGGTAATATTTATTCCTATATAAAACTGAGGAAAAATATAGTTTCTAGTATTACCAATTTATTTTTTAATTTTCAGGCCGAGTACTTTGGCGACGAAGGAAAATATGTTTATGAACACAATGATTCAAAATTTACTAACGATTCAAAAACTCCTGATCCTGCAGCAGCTAGTAGTAGTACAGCAGAATCCGGATCTATGGATGATAAGTCGTCAGACAAATTTATGAAAAAATCGCATTTCGCAGAGAGATTGCTTCATTCAGATCTAGTATCGAAGTCAACAACAGAGTCTTCTGTTACTACAGTTATATCAACCTTAACTAAATCGTCAGACGATGATCAAAAATCAATATTAGAAGAAGGTACATCTGCTGAATTGTCAAGAATAAGTGGCGCCGAACTAATTAAAGACCCTTCTAAGACATCTTTTGACGCTAAGGAGGATGATCGAGCAGGTACTCCAGATTTATCCAAAAAATCAATAGATTTAACAAAAGATTATTCCAAATCTTCTATTGATAGTAAAGACACGTCGAGAGACTTTGCTACAAATGAATTATCAAAAGATTCAACTGTAGATTTAACAAAAGACTTTTCGAAAGCTTCCATAGAAAGCGTAAGAGAGACATCGAAATCTATGGACGAGAAAACAAATTCTGAAGATCACTCTTCCTTAGATGTTTCAAAAACTCTAGCATCAGATGTGTCTGAGGGTATAACAATAAGTAAAGAATTCATTGAAGAAGACAAATCTGCGTCAAAGATCGCTAAAGTTTCTTCTAGTTCGTCACAAGAGACATCTATTTTGACTGAAAGTAAATTATTAAGTGAACAAGACGACAAGTCCACCGATAAATCTAAAATAATAGACACACAATTAGAGGAAGATTTTATTGAACACATGGGAGAAAAAATTGCGGAATTGAAATCTGAGTTTCAAAAAGAAGATTTAGCTACTTTAGAAGAGAGTTCAAAAGTAAACATTTCTGAAATAGTTGCAAAGAGTCATGTAGATTCTAACGGGCATGAGGCGGAAGACGAAGTCCCTGATATGAGAGAACTAAACAGAAGGTGCTCAAACTTGTTGGATGATATATCTCAAGGAACTTTAATAAGAATTGATGCGTCACATGTCACACATGGTAAATTTTAATTTTACTTTCTTAAACATCAAATTAATTTGAAATTAGAACCATTACATTTTAAATACGTATCTATACATTTTTTTCAGAATTAGCATCAAAATTTTCAAAAACTCCTCCCCCATCTCCTGTAGATCTAATATTAAAAGATAAAGCAAAAATTGAGGACTCTTCCGGCGACAAGCATACCGGGCTACAACTCAAAGGTAACCATATAATTTATGTATTTCAAAAATGTAACAAATTCAGATGTCATAAATTTTGAACAATCACGATATCACGGTAGTTTAAATGATCACTTATATACAGGTTGTAAAAAGTTCAAGTCAAAGCCGAGAGCTACGTATTCTGCCCAGATTTAGGATAGCATTTTATTGAATATCTACATTCAATAAAATGCGACATTTTTAGAGTAATTTAAAGTGTGTTTATGTTATGGTTTTAAATATTTATTTCAATCAAATCTAAATTACAAAATGAAAAGATGTATTCTCATCAGTTGAACATTAAAAATCATTGTTGTACGTTGTGTACAAGGTTTTTTTTTCTTAAAATCGCGTCATTTTTCGCGTCGTTAACTGCATAAACTATAAAAAAGAAATGCGTATTACTACCTATCTCTCAAAAGTTCAGGTTTATATATACTGTAATAAATAAAAAATTTTAACAATAAAAAATTCAAGAATTTAATTAAAAATCATTGTTGTAAATAATTAAATTAATACACAACGATTAAGTTTTTTTTCTTAAAATCGCGTCATTGCGCGTGTACGCATACACACAGAGAGACGTGATCTGTCTGACGCGCGTTTCATTGCCTGCTATACTATTTGCAGATTTTATAACACCAAAAAGTAAAAATCGTTTCCCAAGAAAACTTTAATATAATGCGTAGTCTTGGGCTTTTTACAACGCTGTACAAGCTAGAATTACGGGTAGATGCTAATGTTTCACTTCATTTAGGTTCCGAACCAACGTTTTTGGACACTAGCCGTCAGTCACCCCGGGCTTCTTCAGCTGGAGACAGTATCATAAGTGAAACAGAAGCCCATCAAAGTGGTTAGTACGCCACTATACTTCATTGAAGCTAAATATAACAAAATATAGGCTTATGAATTAACCAATTTAAAGAAAGCTTAGATATAAAAAGTAGTGGCAAAGTAGAGTCACAGCGAAACTTTACTCCTGATTTTGTAGCTTACCAACCATTGTCGAGTACATTTTTTGCCACACTCCTTAGTTGTACGCATATTATTGCATGTATTAATATAATAACATTTAAAACATGTAATGTAAATGTAATTATTCTTACACCTGGCTCTAACCGAAAGAAAACTGCGCTGTTGTAGTTTAAAATAGTATTATCCTAAGCACAGTCAAATTATGTTATTAATTGGACTATACATTTTTCCTCAATCGAATCAAATATTGTTGTCCAAGTAAACAGTAAAATACTATTTGAAGTTAGGAATGATATGCACAGTAAAATTTTACTTTCTTTTTTGCGGAGCCCTTACGTTCCAAAAGGTAAGTGGATCCACAAGCGAAATCAAAATTCAATTTATTTCTTTCATTAATGTCGCTTTTTTTCACATACAAGCGGTTTCGTATTCTTCGCAGTTTTCCATATGTTTTTTCACTTTTGAGTAACGTTTCGCTTTGATTCTGAAACTTTCTTCGTTTACTTTGTTTTGTCACATTAGCTTCCATCGCTGTTATTTGTTCAGTTTATCTCATCACCATTCACATAGACACGAACACGCTTTAGGCGCTTTCATAAACTCTTTTTATATGGTAAAGTAATAAATTTATGATGTTAAAGAGTAAGTAATCAAATAAGAGTGTTTTGACAATTTATCTTCTGGAAATCTTTTAGAATATTTTAAAGTACTTAATATAAGCTAAAAATTAAAAAAATACTGTACTTACTAAAGCTTGTTCTTTACAGACGTTCTAACGGAAGCTTCCAAAGCATTGACTGAAGCCGCCAGACCCAAGTCCCCCACAAAACATGTTGCTGACAATCTTTCTTTTATAAATGTTGACCAACCAACTATCACAAGTGGAGCAATAGAATTAGTAGATCGTACTATTGAAAAAAGCATAGATGTTATAGATCAAATTAAAAAAGAACAGCTTGCTGTTAAAATGGAGGAGTTGGAAAAGTCACCTTCTTCGGACACTTTCTTTTCTGAATCACGAATTGAGACGTCAACCTCATCTTCATCTGTGATGAAAACATTTGATGGCGCTGAAATGAAATTCAAATCAATAGACCCTCAGGCTGTTATGACAGATATGGTCTCCAAATTTGGAATAACTGATGAATTTAGCACAATTTTAACGCACAAAGAAACAGAGACTAGAAAAATATCTGGTCAGGAATTCTTTACCGAAACTAAACAAGTATCTTCGTCTGACGATGACTCACTTGTTATAAAAACAGAAACTATACATGAGCTACGTGGTCAAGAGCATGAAATTAAAGAAAAAACTACTGTCCGTAGAGATGGTGATCAAACAGAAACGTCACAAAAGAAACTAGAAAAAGCTCATGAAGCTACCGCGAAGAGGTCTGATATTGAAACAAAAACCGTTTTTAAAAGTACAGATGATACGGATATTGTTCAGGTAGAGCGTGAGTTTTTAGAACAAGGATTGTATTCTGGTCGTCAAACAAAATCTGAAGAACGCATGACAGCAATAAAGGATGAAACTATTAAGAAAAAGCACGATGTAAAAATTTCGGAACGTGATTTGTCGAATGAGCAATGGGGTAAGGAATATTTCACAGAACCTGGAGAACTTGAAAATATAAAGGAAGATGATGACTCTAAATCACGGACAGCATTTTTAGATACATCTTTAAAAATTATAGAAAAAGATGAAGTGGTTTCCAGTGTTGAAGTTTCGGAAAAAGGAAAAGTGGTCAGTTTGAAAGTTGAACATCATAAAGAAGAATCTGTGATTGAAAGTAAAGAACACGATGATTTAAGTTCTGACGCAGCAAGTTTTAAAAGCGAATCTGCTGAAAGAAGAGGATCATCAGAATTAAGCCCAAAAAGTAAGTCAAAGTCTTTTAAAAAAGATAAAGAAGTGTATGAAGTAGACTTTATAAAAGAAATCAAAATTTCAACGTCACCTGTTAAGAGTACATTTAGCAGAACTGGCAGTCAGGATACACACTCTGAGTCGGAAGTAGCTCCTGACCTACCACATGACGACAAATTAAGTGAAACACCTAAAAAAGAAAAGGCAAAAAAATCTCCAGTTAAACTACCTTTACAACAAATACAAGACCAAGTTTGGGAAGTATCTGTACAAAAAGATTCTTTTGAGATGCCAGATGATATTCCCAAAACATTAAATATTATATCCACTACAACAAGTGGAACAAAACATTTTGATATTGATATCAATAATAAAATCAGTACAGTGGAGTCTAAAATAGATTTAACGACTTTGTCCGCAAAAAGTGATATAATGTCTCCTTCTACAATGGAAATATCAGATGAACTTAGTACCACTTCTAAGGATATAATGATCAAGTCCGGTGAAAGTGTTGATACTGAATGTATGATTAAATCTTTAGAGTCACATGAGGGCGAAATTTTGCAAAAATCTATTGATTCTACTGTTAGTGCAGAAACATTACACGCATCTGAGTTTTCAACTGAAGCAGACTCAGCTTTCTTGACTGGAACTGATCATAGGAAAGAAGAAATAAAACTTGTCAAGGAAAAAAGCTTAGAAGATATCTGCAGTAGTGGCTATGACACTGACCTCTCCTCTGCCGAGTTTCAGGCCACGAAACTTGAGTCAGAACGAGTTGATTACAATTCTCTGATGTCTGCTCAACCTCTTGCTGACTTGTCGGTTTTAGAAAAAACTATTGATGAAGTAAAGCAGTCTCTTGAAGCAGCTCAAGTCGAAATAATAAGCGAAAAAAGCGATGGCAGTAGCAAATATAAACAATCTCCTTCGGAGTTTCAGTTCAAATTACTAATAAGCCCCGATAGACCCGAAGTAATAACTGAAGAACCACATCATCCTGATGATCAAATTGAAAAGACAATTAAAACTGAACATGACGCACGCTTAGACAGTCAAAAATCAGATAGTATTTCTCAAAAAATAAGTTCTCATGAAGAAACTACTACGTCAGACGAGGATAAAGATACTGTTCATATTAAAGAAACTACACCGCATCTTGATACTGCTGATATTTCAATATCCGATAGCGGTCCTCATTCTATTTTAGAAACTGAAAGTGACATTATATTGTCAGATAAAGATGGATCTTCCAAAGGTAGTCCAGAAGTTAAGCTAAGAGTTCAAAAACACATCAAGTCAAAACTGGGTGTCACTGAACGTCGCTCAGCCTCTGAAGTAGAGGGTTGGTCAAGTTCTGGTGAAAGTCACTATCATAGTTTTGAACATTCTGAAAGCAGACCACTATCATCTGATGTAGAAGTTATGATGACAGCTCAAAGTGCCACTGAATTCGAAACTGCAATGACTAGTCACGATGTTTCTTCGCAATCACTAAGAACTTCTAAAGACTATTACACAGCTGCTAGTTCACTAGCTTCAAGAGATAGCATGAAAAGTTTAGATTCAGATTCAAGTCACGTAGCAAGTATTGACATTTCAGATGCTTCTGAAACTCTGGTTCCATCTGTTAATGAATTAAAGGAAGAATTAATGGAAAGTAGTACATACATTGAACAGTTCCTTCACGAAGCAGAAAAGGACAAATCTTCATATAAAACGAAAGAAATCAGTGATGAAGAAATATCTGATGATGAAGATAATAAAGAAGATGTAACAGAGCCCGTTGGGAAAATGAGAAGGTCACATGAAATGCGATTCCAACCAAAAGACATGATACCTGAACATTTCCCTATGCAAAGTGCATCAGAAAGCTTAGACGTAGATGAAGATTCCTCAAAAGACCGCGAAGGATCTGATACTACAATATCAAGCCAACTAAAAACTGATGAAGTTCTTTCGTCATCAATATCGAAGTTAGATTTACCATCGTCACAATCTGAAAGAGAAGTTACAATAGAAACAGAAAATATTGTTAAAACCGTAACTTCCGATGTCAAGGCTTTACCATTTTCGATTACAAAGGTAGAAAAGTCTGAAAGACAATTTGTAGATATTGAAAGTGATATAATACCTGTAGGTTCTAAAGAGTACGAAGAAATAATTTCACATGGTTCTATCCAAACGGAACCCAAAAATACAGAAAAAATAATTAAGAAAAGTTCCATACATGATTCCGAACAGACTCCCTCAAAATTAGACTCGACTTCTGAACCAAAAATGTGTGAAGTAACAGAAGTGTGTACAAAAAAAATTGCTAAAGAGGTTAGTATCACACCATTCCAAGTAACTGAAATACCGCAAAGTCAACGGGAACTGATTGATGTAGATAGTGAAATAATACCCTTAGGAACAGAGCAATATGAAGAAATACTAAAATCTAAAAGTGATTCATCGGTACCAAAAACAAAAACAGAAAAATCTGTGGTTAAAACACCGGATTCACAACTAGAGAGCAAACAAAGTTCTACCTCAAGTTTAAGAACTCATGAACATTTATCAACACCTCATACACCACTTTCTGCTCCAAGTCAAAGTTCACTTTCTACAGACAATGGCAAAGAATATGTCCTTGATGATATGTATGATATATCAGAAACACCAGAACTAAAATCTGACTTAGTTACAGAAAGCAGCAAGTCAGAGCTCTTAATAACTACTGAAGAAACACTTATGCACACATATGAAAAAGAACAAGAGTCACCCACTAGTGATGAATTTGAAATGGTTGACAAGCCAAGTGAAATGGACGACTTTGTAGTAATTGAGGAAGTTGCAAGAGAAGCCCAAGAAACAGACACAGAGGGAAAAAGTGTTCAAATAAAAGCACAAAAATTCGTAAAGCAACATGACACTGAAATCGAAGAATATTTATCGAAAGCATCTAAAAAACCAGAAAGTGTTAGTAGCACATCAGGCTCTTTATCTGATGAAGAATTATTACAATATGAGACAGAACAAAAACACTTACAAGCGCAAGAGCTGGCTGAAATTGAAGCTGGGAAAAGGTGGATTCAAATGCAATTTGAAGGAGATCCACGATATGACTATGAAAGAATACCTTTAGAAGACATAAAGGAAGAGGAAATGACTGATTTCGATGCTAGTAGAATAGGTAGTTTGAGTTCGCAAAAAGAATCTATTGGAAGTTATGGTAGTTTTAGAAATTCATATGGAAGCCTTTCCGAATCTGAAATGGCATCGCGAATAAGATTTAGAGTGAAGGGCGAAAATGACGACATTTCGATAAGCTCTTTGCAAGAGTTTGAAAACTTAGAGAAAGCTTTGATGGAGCAATATCAACAAAACTCATCATCTTCTCAAGATTCTCTAAATGGATCTCTTCCTAGAAGGTACATTTTAAGTAAAAGTCAAGGTGACGATATGTCCATTTCAAGCCTAAAAGAATTTGAAGGTTTAGAATCGGCTTGTTTAGAAGCATTAAAAGCTGAAATACTTGCTAAACAAAAAGAAGCTTTACTATTAGCTGACCCAAAGGAAGTGAGCGGGAGTTTCTTAGAACGAGAAAAACGCTCATATAGTGGGAGCTCCGAGAGCAGCCCACCTCAAAAAAGTGGAAGCCCAGGACAAAAGAGTGGCAGTCCTTCTCAAAAAGGAGGCAGTCCATCTCAAAAAGTCGGAAGTTACGGGAGTCCTTCACAAAAATTATTGACTGATTCAGTAGCTATAAGAAAACTCATAGACCAGCAAATGGTTCTTGAACAGAAGTTGCAAGAACACATGGCGCCGAAAATAGTCACTGTGAAGAAATACGATGACAAAGGAGCCTTTTTTGAAATTCAAGTAGATCCGGACCATGATATTGAACTACAAAAAACAGAAATATCTGAGGAATGCTCCAAGAAAACGTCTTTTGTGTGCGCTGCGGCTCCTAGCGATGGTTCTGCAGAATCTATACCTGGAGATTGTGAAGAAATGATGAAAATCTTGGATCAGGAAACAAAGTCTACAGAACATATAGCTTCGCAATCAGGAGCTAGTGGGTTAATTGAAGTGGTTCGCACAACAACTGTTATACAACAGAAATTCGTAGATGGAAAGAAAGTGTCTGAGACCGTGACGAGTAGTGAAGGTGACGGTGCTGTAGATATACCAGAAAGAATGCGCCGATTTGATGATAGTGCGCCGTTGTCGTTTGGATCAGAAATGTCGTCTTCAATTGTGTCCCAATCTTCAGAAATGGATAGTATTATGACAGTAATGGAAAGACACACATCAGAAGGCGACGTTTTGTCAATAACAAAGCACTCACTAATAACATTAGATAAACCTGAAGACTTAGATATTTCTAGAGAAGGAAGCGCAGTTCGTGAGCTTTCTCCCTCCTCGGGGAGATCCCTAGCTCACAGTGTAATTTCCCACTCAGGCAGACATTTTACAGATCCAGCTAGTGGCTCTTGGAGTGGCCAGGATGAAGAATTGAGCTCTTCCGGAAGTTTCAGCAGGTAATTATATTCCTATAATTATCTCTCTTGTGGTCCAGATACTGAACTAATTATAATCGATAAATGCATTCTACAAATGTATGCTGCAACATTCTACTCCTGTAAATATATATTTTTTAAATATCGCTAATATTTAAATTTAATTGTGCTACAAAATAAAAATTAATGGAAAATCCAATTAATATAAAATCTGACCCAACAGTAAAATATAATCGTCGGGGATAGTGCAAATCCGCGTATAGCATTGGATAATTCCGCGTAAATGAAAAGGTTTTGCTAATTTAAGTTACATGCATTTAATTGTAGCAGAGCCTAAATTATGTACTTTCAGAAAAATCTTTTTACAACAAAAGATAGAACATAATAATATAATGAATTATATAATGTTACCTTCCCCTGTAAAACTAAATCTATTGCAGGTACGCGGACTTTGCGTATGGTAGTTTCGCGGATTTTCAATATCCCCGACGTAATGCAACTTATATTAAAATGTTGCATAATCGAGCAGGGTTAAGTCTGTGTATATTTTAACTGCCATATTACTTACAGAGGAGCTCGAGCAGATCTCATGCTAGGAAGCACAGACAGCTTAGAGGCGACCAGCTCGAACGCAACGAGAGCGACTTATAACTATGAAGTCGATACTCCTATGACCGGTAGCTTAACGTCTGGAGGTAAGTGAATTCTACTTTTTATAATGATTCATATTAATTACTTACTAATTAAAATTCACTTCACTCTTAAGAATTTTCTATTCAACATCATGAAGTTATTCCAAATGTTGAAGCATGCAATTAAATAACTTCTTACGAGCATGTATATTTTTTATGAAACTATCAATCTTGCAATGAATCAACAGAAGACAGAATATAATAGATTATCTGTGTTACCTCTGGTATCTCTCAATTTATAAGCTATACGTACGGTAGTTGAACAAAAATGGCGGTTGTTTGTGCAAGTACAATTGTAGACAAAAGACAGAGAGGGACAGAAAATGAATGAACGCATGCGCGCAAGTGTAGCGTTCATTCGTTGCTATAGTTACGCGGCAGCCCCCATGCCGCACTTTGAATGACACTATAATGTGTTACTGCGCATCTAAGGTACTTGTTTAAACTTCAAAATCATTTTGTTTACAAACTATTACTTAGTACTTGAAAACGTCAAAATTAAATATAAAAAAAAATCGAAATATGATTACACTAAAATCACTAAGTTTAGATTTACTTACATGCAACAAAACAATGAAAAAACAAAAAGTATAAGTGTAACTGAAACTAAATGCCTTTCTTTCAAATTTATCAATTGATTTGGTACTTCAATTACAATCTTCATTTGTCGTTGAAGCTATACAATGAAATAGAATATAACATTAACAATATTCATGTTCAACTCATGCGCCGCGGTTATGCATTACATTCTGTTATGTCTATCTACATTTTCACTCATAACATGAACGAGTTGAGTCAAAACACTTCATATTTTCTATTACTTTTTGATCAGGCTTGAATGACAGCAGCTATAACTTAGAAGAAGGTTAGATTTTCATTTTTACTTGTTATAATGCTTACGAACAACTATGTACAATATATCCACTTAGTGTTATTTATAAATGTCGAAGGATAATTAAATACGAAACCTTCCCAGTTAGTAAAAAGAAGAATCATTGTGAGTTAAAGGTTAGTCTCAGCACTTGATGTCTCTAGACTTTACTTTTAGCCAACTAGTAATGAATAAATCGTACTATCTGAATATATTACTAATAATAATATTTTTTATTATATATGAGACTAAACTAATCAAGCAATGAGTTTTGCAAGGAATCTGTAAATTGTTCAAATAATTAACAAGAAATATTATACAATTTCATATCAGTAAACAGAACAACTTCACAAATAATTTGATGAATTTGATAATTTGATTTTCTCTTCTAGATTTGTGTTAAGTGACTCTTCTATCGATTATCTTCTGACATTATAATAATGCTTTATGGTGGCAATGTTTGTAAGCTTATATTAAAACCTATTTACTGCTTGTACTATAAAGCAATGCAGATATATAATAATCACAACTATATACTAACCACACTTGCTCTCATCCTTGCTTACTTATAAGGCTGTTCATTTCTTCAAAATTAAAATAAGGAATCAGAGATATGTCTTGAAACATTAACTTTTGTTGTGGAAATGGACATGCCTGCATTGCATTTTTGTTCCATTGCTATTGTCTAGTAATATAATTGACTTATAAAATTAAAACTTGTCTTTATTGACTAAATACCTACAGTTAAAATTGAGCCATGCTAAAGAATTTTATTCAGTAAGTTTACATTAATTGTGCGTGCTTATACTGTCAATTGCAACCACATATTGCAATAAGTAATTATGAACTAGACAATCGCAACCAAAACAATAATAATGCAGAATTAGTCTTACTTATAAACAGTGCTGTGTCTGAATTAAATACAATATAAATAATAAAATTAAATGAATTATGCAATTTCAAGTACCTGGTAAGGTTGAGGTTCTCATTTGTTAACCTGAGCATTATCCCGGTTGGGACCTTATGAACCCGGAGTCTGCAGATACAGGTGTAAAAATTCTTGATCAAAATCGAGAGCTGTTTTTTTGCCCATTTTTTGCATTGGTGTATATTTTTTTTTAACAATATACCTGGGAAATCAAGGGTCTTAAAGTTATTGAAGTCTAACTACTGGTTGCATTTTGTTCACACAAGAAAATAAAAAATCGTTAACCAGCAATAATTTCTGGGTTTGTCTATTGTTAGGATAATGAGTAGCAGCTTTGATTCGTATTTTTTACAGTCTCTTTAATCTTTATGAGGGCATTTTTTATAAGTAAGACTTTTATTTCGTAACTTATAACCGTTGCTACCCCCACCAAGCTTTATACTAATCACAAAGATAACAGCGGTACGCCCTCCAGGGTCCAACACGATGGTCTCCTCTCTGGATACCCTGGAGCCGCTCACTACGGTGCAGATGGAGAGCCTCGAACACCAGTCTACCAGTGAACACTATTCCCATGATTACGAAGTGCAAGAACCTGATTCTGATACTGAACGATTGGTAAGATTTTGATTTTATTTTTCATTTGGAGATTAATAAATATACCAAAAATTCAAAATCACTTATTTAAGTTTGGCTCAAAAAAGCTCTTATGAAGATCAAAACTTAAAAAATAGCGCGCCCAATCAGTGCGGGCGGGAGCTTGATCGTAAAACAAGTGGCAAGAAAATCGTCAAGGTTAGTTTTTTCTCCCGCCAGTTACAAGAAAATGTACTTAGTAGTAAAACAATTTGACAAGTCGACAAAAACCTGTGTTCTGCAGTCACAAGATTTAAAATAAAAAAAGAAAATAACTGTTTTTTAAGTTATATCTTAGTGATAGTCGCGCAGCAGTTAAGTTGATACGACATCTTAGTTACAAGAAGTCCATTTCTGAACAAAGCCATCTCCAATTGCTTCGTACGTCGATCAATATTTATATCTTAATAAGTTAATCAATCAATTGATAAGGATACCCACGATTCTCATCAAGAACTCTCAATTAAATAAACACGTAAGACGTGTGATTTTAAAGACCACGTGATGTGCAATTTGGGCTACGGTATTTTTTAATCAGATAGCCCGCATGCTAAGAGTATACATATGTGTTGTACAACAAAAACTAACACGACGTCTCATTTTTACTTAGGTTTCTACATTTTTGAATAGGTAGGCTAAAAGACATTAAATTTCCTAATCCAAACTTTATAAAATAATTTTAGTTTATTTCAATAAACATACCTATCGAAATAATTTTCGATTGAAACACTTTTTTTTCACTCAAATATAAGTAGATTTTGACGATACAGTTAACCTGTATAGGTGTATAAAACCTTTATGTAAGCACGCAAAGCAAATAAATCTACACTGGACAGCAAATAAACCGGGCCACCCGCTACCTTGGAACTCTGTTTCGATTTTCTCAAAAAGTATAAACTTCACAACTATCAAACTTACACCCACAAAAAGTGCGTGTCATGTTGTTTGAGAAATGACCACAAATTTATCCAAAGTACCCCAATTCACATTGTAATCAAGCAACAAACACAATACCAACGATTTGCTCTGTTTTGACTAGAGTTTGCGATTAGCGTTCTTTTTTTCTAAATGAGGATAGTTGGATTTTTCTTATGATTTCTTTAGTTGCCATCCATTATTTGCTCCAGCCGCGTGTATTTTTGCTATTTTCTATGCTCAATAATGGATACGACGCCTCAAGAAGCAGCTCAAGCTGTAGGACTACTTCAAGCAGGCGTTTCGCAACGTGAAGTTGCTCGGAGACTTCGAATCAGCAGATCTTCGGTACAACGGGCTTACAGACGATACTTAGAGACTAGAGCATTCGATCGCCGACCAAGTACGGGCAGACCTAGGGCTACATCAGCAGCAGATGATCATTATATCCATCTTACTGTTTTGCGAAATCGCCGCCTCAACGCAGTTGAAGTCCAACGTAGTCTGCGTGACGAACGCCAAGTGGTCATAAGTTCAGATACCGCTAGAAGGAGACTTGCTGAACGAAATCTGGCTCCAAAGAGAGCTGCTACAGGCCCAAAATTAACCGTAGCCTACGGTGGAGCACGACTTGAGTTTGCTCGAGAGCATAGGAATTGGACGTTAGAGCAGTAGGGCAATGTACTCTTTACTGATGAGACCAGGGTGAGTCTACAAGGAAGTGATCGACGTCAGAGAGTATTATACGCACTTTTTGTAGGTGTAAGTTTGATAGTTGTGAGGTTTATACTTTTTGAGAAAATCGAAACAGAGTTCCAAGGTAGCGGGTGGCCCGGTTTATTTGCTGTCCAGTGTATGTCATTTCATTTCATTCAAGAATAACTGAAATCCAGCCAAACTTTGTTAGGTTTGGTTACCATAGAATGATCTTTTTCTCTGGTTTGCGAAGATTAGACCGAAGTCTGGTTAGACCGGTGAACAGACCCTGGGCCCACAGCGCAAGTCTAGAGCCCAACCGGGATAATGTTAAAATGGAGATGAACATGTTGTAAAAAAGTTTCCGAATTTAGGAGCTGGACGGCAGAGTACCTCGTGCGAAAGAGCGCACCATTATGTTCGACAGCACTGACACCTTGAGCGCTGTCAGTGGGGACGGATCTGTCAAGGAGGCCGCTGTGGAAACGGCTGCCCCCACATTTTACATTGGCGACACACCAATTGTGCGAGGTTTGTGGTATTTCTCAAGAATATGACACATATGAAACATAAATATTTATTATCTGTTGTAGGAGTATTCATTCAATAGACTTGTTGTTTAAATCTCGCTTATGTTCCAGCTGATGGTAAAGAAATTTTTCTATATGCTAGCTAAACCACATTATTATTCTTATATTTATTATACGAACTGGGTGCGCTTCATGGAGTATGTCAGGGAGTCCGGAGGGGGATCGTGGGAGGAGGAGAGGAAGACAGTGATAATTTATTATCCGAAGCCATAACGGCTTTCTATTCTCTGTAAGATCCTATATCATATCTAATATGCTAAATCATCTATTTTACTAAAACTAGACTAAGGCCTTGTTGTGTCGTCCGAAGCACGGATTTATATAATAAACAAACAAACAACTATCTTATACCAGGTCTCAGCGACTGCAGCGTGTTGATAACTAAAAGTTACCAAATTTTCCAAAAAAATATCTTTTGGGAATTAAATAACCTTGATCAACCGTTTAGGTTTACAAAAGACCATGTTTGAGCGTATGAGCGAGAAATTATGTGTATCAAAACCATAATAAAGTAAACTTTTGTAGGAGAAGACCGTGAAGAAGAAGAAACCCAGCCTCAGCTGTCGGGCAGCTGTCCAGC
Source organism: Musotima nitidalis (assembly GCA_949126915.1). Lineage (NCBI taxonomy): Eukaryota > Metazoa > Arthropoda > Insecta > Lepidoptera > Crambidae > Musotima > Musotima nitidalis. The sequence continues at coordinate 8,305,973 of OX421439.1, read as the reverse complement.
ATCACTACCGCCTATGCAGCCGTCACCGCCAGTACCGGCTCAGAGAAGGTAGTTTTCTTATGTGCTCTTTCAGCTTGAACAATATTCCTATCCGTATCAATAATCATCATCACCTCCTCTATAGGCTCAGAGATGGTAGTTCTCTCCTGTTCCATTTCATAATAAACAGTATTCATACCAGTTTCAATAACCATAATATTTTCCGTAAATTCTGATTAGTAGATTTAGCCAAAAAGAGCGAGTTTATGTGATAACCAAATTAAAATATATTTTTTATGAAGTCTTATATTTAGACTAATATCTTACTTCTCTCTAAAAATTTTAAAGGTATTTTTAAATTTTCACGCTCAATTTTTGTATAGAGATATTACTATTCTTTGCAGCAGGAATTAGGGTAGAATACCTTTCGCCATAATCTGAGAAGTTTATTTTAAACTTCCACGCCTATATAGAGACTGATATAGCCTTGGAAATAACCAAAGAGTATTTTATATCTAATTTAGCACAGTTCCTGATTGCCTGTGACCTCGTCTATGTTTGTGTTTAATGTATTCAATATAATATCTCAATCTTGTAGCAACGGAGTTTGTCTAAAATACACAGTCCATGGCAAGAAATATTATCATAAAATTTTGCCTTGTGTGGAAATTGGATTTTACATCTTAGAAATCTCCGCAATGAATTTTACTTCTACTGAATTTCTATATAGACTGTTAACTAGTCATTCTCAGTGAAGTGTCACATCTGTAGGGTGTAAGGTTATTGCAAATACATCATTGTAATTTAATATCCTTAAAATTCTGTTGCAGTAGAATTCATATTTAATATGTAAATCGCATTCATTGCTTCTTATTAGTTGTTTATCTTATTTTATCAGCATATATTATTAAAATGTATTCAAAAATCTAGCTAAAAATATGTGGAAACTAAAATCTATTATTATCATTACAGCTGCTATTGTTTAAGTCACTCTCAAGAAAATCTCGACAAATAGGTACACTATTTTGTATTGTCCTGCTTTATTACTTTTATTTGCTTCATAATCATCGTTTTCTGTTTTTCTTATAATTAATAATAATGTATCATTCATATTTTATTTGCTTTCTGGTTTCGCGAAAAGTGTGTTAATTGTATGTCGAGTGTCTTTGGAGAATTTTTAATTGACTATAGTCTATGTTTGCATTAAAACAATATCATGTTTTTAAGTTTTTCGGCTTTGTCAAGTGGTTTTAGAATTAAAAAAAATATTTTATTCATTATCAAATATACATGCTTTATAAATTGTAAGAATAAATTGTTGGTCAATTCTCACTTAAATCTTTATGTTATTACATTAACGAATAAATTTACTTTCAGATCCCTGACAATGCTCGCAAAATCTCCTCCATCGAGCTTAGATGCAGCTCCGAAGTAAAAAGCAATTTTAGAAAATCATCTTTCTCTTTCTTTTTAAATTTTATTGAATTCTCTTGCAGCTATGATAGCCTAATGCATTCGATGCACTGCTCATTAGCAACTAATGTTAAAAGTGTACCTGTCTGTGCAGTATAATAATTTGATGAAATAGTCAAACTTGTTTTTATTAATGATATTGATACATCTATGGTTTAAGATATCAACGATAGTCTTATTTCTGTTTGTTATGTTAATATAGTGAATGGGGTGAATGGAGCTCATTTAACAGTAAACTCAAATTTTAATATGGAATCACAAATAAAATTGATTACTAATAAAAAAATCCTCCCTTTTAGTACTGGATCTTTTAAGCTGGGTACTTCGGCAGCAAGTGTTTAACTTGATTCTTTGAAACTTGAAACACTTTGCGGACTGCATAGTCTGCTTTAAATCAGACATGTCATTCCCATTAGTTACCAATCAATAAATCAGGTCAGTCTGATAAGTCATCAATCAATGAGGTCATTCTAATGAGCCATCAATCAATCAGGTCATTCTGATGAGACATCAATCAATCATAAATTTTGATGAATATTTCCTTATGATCTTCATCTCTATTTTGATCAAATGTTGCTAACACAACAAAAAATTAACGGATAGTATTTTGGTACTCATTTTTGTACTGAACAGTCGATTTTTATACGACACCGGTCCATGTTATTTCGACCTATCCTCTTAGATAGTGCTTAGCTTTTAGTCTACAAACTAGCTAAAGCTTAAAATAACCTAAACAATGTAGAAATATCAGTACATTTTTATAAAAGGGTAAAAATATAAGTAGAAACATTTCTCGTACAGTCATTTTTGATATTGGACTACACTTAAGTTATCTAAGTCGTGATAAAGTTTCTATCTTTGATAATAATGAACTGTTGATATGATTTAATGGTAACTCAGTTTCAATTTTGCACAATTTCGTAAGTAAGTAGATAGGTAGAGATACTAAATATAGAGTAAGCAATGGCGGCCCTGTTTTAGGATTAAATTTTAATTTTCTTGTTAGAAGCTTAGCTTTGATTTTGAAACGTGTATGATAGGAAAAGTTATGTTAGAGCTGTGGCCGCTGAGTTGAAATCTGGCAGATGCTTGCTCACTTCCAAAACTTTTGTAATCTTTGTAAGATAAGAATGATAAGGAACGAACCCCTGCTAGCCAAACCTTGACTTGAAGAAGTAATATGTAATAGAAAACTTCAAGGTTGAAGGTTGAGACTGAAGATGATAAGTACCTACATAAGATTAAGAAGTTTAGAAAGCTTGACTATTCACTGATCCGTGCTAACTTTTGGAACAGTTAATTTTTCTCATTGGCTAACGCCCGAAATTAATAACCTATCTCTATCCAAAATTTGCTATCTTCGATAGACAAATCAATTCTTCTTTGCTACTAAAGAGTCTCAATAACCAATCCTTGGATTGAACTTAAGAAATTATTGAAACCAATATAGGTATATCTAAGAATGGCTTCAATTTCGGATCGCGGACAGGTTATAAATTTCGGGCGTCAGTGATCCGTTAGGTAATGTTCCGCTTGTAACTATTAATACATAATAGCATAGTTTATAAATATAATTTTATTTAAGTCTGTGTGCTTTAAGATTTGATGTTAAGGATTTAATGCTAAAGTAATGTTGCTGTACGTCGTATGTATTAAGTTTCTAAAGCCATTTAGTTGCCCTGTTCTATTATTCCACGTTGTATTTGTAATATTGCTGAATATTCTATCGATTAAACTAAATTATTATTGAATATTATTAATAAATGCTATGTCTCATATTTACTTTTGTTGTTTTTGTTTCAAATTTTACCTTTCCTTTCCTTTTTCTTTCCTAATACATTTATTGGTCACGTAAATAATAGCTTTATAAACAATTCCCTAGGCGGCATATCTTCTTGGACGTTCTGTTTAAGCCTACGTTTTAGGTCTGGTTTACGTTCTACGTGGAACGTAAATCTGCATTTATTAGTAATGAAGTAAAAAAAAATTTCAGTTGTGCAAAAAGCTTTCATGCAGTGTCGACAAGTGACATTAAAATAAAACCAGACAGTAATATTAAAAACATTTATTTAACAAAATAAAGTACAAAAATATATTTTAATCACTAGAAATATATTTTTTTACATTTATGTTACAAATTAAACAAGACAGAGACATATTTTTTACAATGCTTACAACTTTCATAGAATGAGTAAAATGTTATAAAACAAGGTCAAGATATTCTGCAGTAGCCATTTTATGTATAATCCTCTATATCTTTATAAATTGGCACAAGACTACCAATTGGGAATGAAAACGCTTCAAATAAGAAATCTTCTGCATAGTTAATTTATTTAAACACTTTACTAACTAAAAATTTCAATTTTACGATTTCTCATTCAAACTATTCTCATTCGTCTTATAATCTAACTTTACTTATATTTACTATGGCATTTTTTGCAATTTCATAATGCTCATTGTGTAAAAAGGAATCTAACAATCATCAAATCAACAATGTTTAAAGTAAGTAATAAATAAGAATAAATAGTTATTAAATAAGTCTTTACTTTGGTGGTAAGAGTAACACCCTAATAGCTCGTTGACAGTGAGTCGAAGTCTTTAGTTTCGACAGCAGGTTTCGACTTTCAACCTTATGATTGAAAATTTAATTTCACAAGTAATTTTACAATTCTTATTTTAAATGAAGTTGTAAGGGTCGAAACGCTAGTGCGACCACAAACATGATCGTCTGTTACAGTCATCAGACGACTACGCATTTTACTGGGACTTCAAAAGACTTCTTCTCCGTTTTTATACCACAAGGTCACCGTAGTCTATTGACACTTGCAACACCACGGGCATCTATAATTTTCTAGAGAGTATTCAAAAAGATGACGATTGTGTAATGGTGATCCTATTTAACCCACAACGAATACTTTTCGTTGATGCTTTCACAGAGAATCGAATTCCGATACATCACTCGTCTGAAAAAAACAAATATGATATTAGCGAAAAACAATAAGACCCTGCTATTTTCTAAGCTTTTAATGTTGATTAGAAAAGGAGTGAACTTATTGTATCTCCATATCGCATCTAGCATTAATATGATGCCAAGAGATCTCCTTGCTCTTAAGTATAATAATAGGTATATAGATAGCAAAAGTAACTCGCAAGAAACCTAGAATCAGAAGAGCAATAGTAAGTTCAAAGTATATTGTTGAAGGATTAATATAAATTTTTTGCTATCGATATGGTTTATAAAGTTACAGGAATTTCTACAAATAAATAAAAGAGAAACTAGTGAAGGGTGTAAAAGCTCTGTACCTCAAACAAATCCAAATGAATGCTATTAATATTTTAAAAATAACAGACTGTTAAGCAAGCGTATAATTTCAATATTTTGTATTTGGTTTTGGCTTAAGCTTTTACTGGTGTACTTTATAGTTTTTTTTACAGTGAGTGATACCTACAAGGTCTGGTTTATAGAGGTGCACGTGCGGCAGGAGGAAAGTGGAGCCAAGGTCTCGTTCAGCCATCGTGTTTGCTTCCTGCATGCAATAAGAAGATATTTCCAAATGATCTACCTCAAGGGAGTGTCTTAGGACCGGTGCTATTTTAAGTTTTAAATGCGTGCATAGCCGTTTAACCCAAATTTAGTGTTTCTAATTTTTAAATAAAATATAAAAGCTAAGTATATATGATAGATTTCTATAGGTTTTGACAAATTTACTTAATTTGTAATTATAAATATCATAGCATTTCGAACAACGAATAGAATAGTTCAGAAAATTTAAGCTGTTAGCTAATTGAAAAATGTGACATGACAAGACTACTACACTACTAGGATGTTCACAATTAAATAAAATAATAATATTGTTTAGATGTTTAAGAAAAAATATAATAAATAACCTGATGTGTAAGACGAGTTGATGAAGCTGCTCTTCCTGTACTTGCTGGTAGAGTTCCACCAACAGATCTCGCCTCCGAAAGAGTCCTAAACAGAGAACACAATGTTAAGAAATATTATTCCGTATATTAAGACGTTGTACCTGAAGTAGATGTAGTGTAGCTGAAAAATTTGAGTTTAAATAAAACACTGCATTTCACCTAGTATCCATAAAATACTTACTATACAAATATATAGTAAGTATTAATAGTTCACTGCGTTCGCAACCGTCAAGTCATCAGCTCAGTACTTATGCCTAAGTAGTGACCTCACTATATACACCAAAACACACATTATCGTGTTTAATTAACAGTATTATTACGAAGATCAGCGTCGCGATATCTCTGTGATGTTCGACAATATGCTGAGTGGGCACCATTTCAATACAGTTGAGTTCTTATTTCACTTAAGTTCTTATTATTCTATTCTTGATTTGTGTCAACTATATTATGCACTTATTTTATGTTTTTATTTTGCAACTTATATAGAATACATTTTTTACTTTCTTTTTTTCTATTATATAAATGGCAGAAAATCAGTCGATTGTAGTTTATACCCACCTAAGTTTTCACTGTGTCCCGGATATCACAAACTAACTTAATATGTCATATTTCTATTTTCAAACAGCTGCTGGGGTTATAATTTTTTGATACCACTAGGTGGCGCTCAAGTTTACGGCCCACCTGATGGGGAGTGGGTCAGCAGCGTGTTGCCGACCCATTAAAAACCGTTTCACGTCCTTCTTGAAGAACCCCATGCTGTAATATTTTGGGAAAACCCAGCCAGTTCATTCCACAACGCAAGAGTTCGCGGCAGAAAGTTTATTTTAAGACGTACCATACGCACACCCATCGTTTCAAAAGTGAACTCACAGAAGGAGGCAAATAGGAGGTTATGTGAAACCTTTTCAGCTCTGCATTCGACAGATCAAAAAAATGAGGCAACTTTTTTGTCGTTTAACCCCTTGGAGAAGTAATATTAAATAAACCTGGTGGTTTCATACCATCGTGGATATTTACCACCAAAAGAGTCCGTAATCGCATTTAATTTTAACTTCATAGGGCTCCTATCAAGATCTAAGAAGCCCAAGCTAACCTCACCTGCAAGGGGTGCCGATCAACGGACGAGGCTCTGGCGAACATAAAAGTTTACGATAAGCGGCAATACACTCGCCACCTATTACGTGGAACGATCAATATAACTGGCTAAATGTGGACGTATCATATGCCACTGCCTACCTCTTCGGGGAAACAGACGTGATGTTATGTATGTATGTAATTTGACTTTTCATAAAAACCGGAGTTAAGATAGGTAAGCATTTCAATTTAGACTTTACAAACAGTTTATTATGAACGATAAAAACGTCTCATTGTCACATTTTACTTACAATTCTCCGATTCTTCTTTCTGCATCAGTCCATTCAGATATGTCTTCTTGGCTGTTGAGAAATCTAGAATTTAGGCTTTATCTAACTACTAAGCATTTAACTACAAAACGACTAAGTTTAAAACTTCAAATACTGTTTATAGTGCTGTTTTATATTAGCTATGCATTTAAGTGAAGAAGCAATATCAATTCCGGAGAATGATTCTTACCTGTAGGATTTTCTTAGAGAATCGAATCTAGCTAGGTCTGCTTCTAAATCTCCTTTGTTTACTGACGACATGTCATCTCTCTCATCTTTTCCCATTTCATCAGGTCTGATCGTTGTAGATACTTTGAATCCTGCTGATACTAAAGCTCCTGAAAATAAAACAGGTTTTAAATATTCTTTCATAATTTTGTAACTACATTGTTTCTGTTTGTTATTCTTTTCTATGTTTTTAATTGGGGTCTTCTTTACTATATTTATTTTATTTAATGCTATTGTCGCTACGTAATAAAAAAATCTTAGTCTAAAAATTATTTGCTCATGTAATCATACATCTTCTAGAGCATTTAGAAAATTATTTTCATAAACGTTAAGTTGCAGCGTATGTATGTGTTTATGAACTTTATCTTCTGCATGATCTTCTTCGTGCATTAAAACAGTAATTTTAATAGTAAAGAAATGTGGCAAAATAATACCTTGCTTATTGTGTCTCTCTCTATTAGCACTATACGATGATTCCATACTGTGTTTTCTTCTCATCTGGAAGACAATTTTTTGAATTAAATATTTTATAAGCAATTCTTTCGTTTATTGGGTGGAAATCCATTCTCTAATACTAATGCCCAATAGAAGCAGCTAATAAACTAATGTGGTTTGTCTACAAACTCTACAGGGTAGCCCTGTAAGGTTTCTAAGAGAGCTTTCCAATCGATTTATCTACATTATATATTCGCGGAGCATCGCGTAGATCTACATTCGTGGAGCATCGCGTAGATCTACATTCGTGGAGCATCGCGTAGATTGCTTTTATGCCACTATGCGTCAAAGATGTGCATTTCTGGTGCGCATGGTTCGTGCCAGCGGCAACAGCATCCTGGGTCTGATCGCTAGCAGGCTGGACTGTGTATATGTAGGTCACTGCTGTGCGGTTTCAAGTGGGATTTCGGAGCATTGACTTGCATATAAAACACGTTACATAATATAAATTCCCGACTAACATTAATATATAAGATAAATATTGTTACTAACAAAAATTGGGCCCATGGTCTTGAATAAAGAATTATTATTATTATTATATATCTTGCCGGAAGGCAGAACTTTGCCGTATTTCTTGCCAAATTCTTTTGAAAGCAAGCTCCCGTGATCTGGCTCTCCTAGATTTAATCCTTTAAGGGGCACAACAGTTAATTTTTAATTGGTTTCCTATCTTAAACCATTTTCAAAAAGTTCAATTTTCCTTGACGTTAATTATAAACAAATAAATTCAATTTTTGAATTACACAACCTCGTCATTGTTGACCACCGCCCCCGACTCCAAGTAGCTGATCAGCTTTGCCTCGCTGCTCAACTCCAGACTCAGCTTCTTAGAGATGTTTTCACGACTGTAATGGAAAATAATGTTTTTGCTTAGATGCAATTGGTTAACCAACCGCTCCTATGACCTCTTCCAAGACGAAATCTAGCCCTTTGTTTTAAATATTAGAAGACAGCTACATGTTTCAATGCTCATGACAGGCCATCGTCTTAATCGACGTAGATATTATCCACGACACGCTTAACAATTGCCTTGGACTTTATGGAGTCTCAGTCAATGTTCGACATAGCAACGCTGCAACACTAAGCTCGCTTAGACGCGTTTAATCACTGTCCGTTTATTTCTTAATTGTACCTTGAGGCATAGTATATTTGGTTCTGCAAATATACGCTTCTGTCGATTGCTCTTTTTTACAATTTGCAATCTTCTGTAATTATGCGTTTTGACCTTATGCTCCTAAACGTTAATAAATACGCTATGTAGTACTAGTTTCAGTTTTTATTTTGTATTATTGTATTAAATTGTTTGTAATAACATAATTTTCAACACAACATTTCGATGTAAAAAAAGGAATACAGTAACATTTGTATGCAAATTGGCGGGACATTATTGGACTATTTTATATTTACAACTATATGTAATGTTAATGATATTTTACCTATGTATGACTAATAAATTATTGATGTGATTTACCTGTCATTGTGTGCTGGGTGTAGCCGCGCACGTGGTATGAGCACGGCGGGGGGCGGGGGAGGCGGTTCGTGTGCTGGAGGATCTGATATCACGCACTTCTTAGCAATGCGCTGAAATAAAAAATATATATTTTTAAATGGCGACAGCTATGGCGTGGAGTATACCCGCACTCCGCCCCTGAGGTTGTGAGTTCGATTCCCTCACAGAACAAAAACATCGATATTTATTCTGGGCTGGGTGTTTTCATATGTACAGTCAACAAAGTATCGGGACCGAATGTTTTGTTCCAAACTCAAATGGAATTTCGTGTTCGGAGACACAGAAAATGTTACAGAAGGCTTACGGTGAATCGACTTTATCAAAAACACGTTCTTATGAGTGTACAAAGCGTTCAAAAGCGGTCGAGATATGATGAAAGATTTGCCTCGTTCCGGTAGGCCATCAACGTCTGCAACTGAAGTTAACATCACAAAAGTAAAGAAAAAGTGACTGAATATCCTCATTCAAGTTTGAGAGAGGTGGTCTATTCCAAACTTTCTATATCTCACGAATAGATCCGTACCATTTTAACAAATAATTTTGGCATGAAACGTGTTGCCACCCGGCTAGTCCCAAAAGATCTGAATTTTCTTCAATAACTAAATTGCATGAAAGTCGCTGAGGACATGCTAGAACGAGTCAATACCGACCCAACATTCATGAAACACGTTGTTACTGGTGACGAGACGTGGGACGAGTTTGACATGCAAACTAGTCAACAAGCTTGGGAATGGCGCTTTCCGACTGAACCAAAACCGAAAAAACCACGTCAAAGTCGATCAAAAGTCATATTATGTTGACTGTTTTTTTTTACTATGACTGATGATTGACTATGCGGTGTTGTGCATTCGGGATTCTTGCCGGAAGGTTAAACGGTAAATAAAGTATATTATTTGAGCGTTAAGCGGCGCTTAAAAAAACAAATTCGGCGAAAAAGACCAGATTTGTGAAAAGAAAATAAGTAGATTTTGCACCACGATAATGCGCCTTCGCACAAGGCCGAGTTTTCGTCCAAGCACTCAACAAATACCATCGAGCAACCACCATATTCACCAGATATCGCTCTTTCTTTTTCCTACACTCAAATTACCACTTCGTGGCACCCGTTTTCAATCCGTAGAAGACATAAAGGAGAATTCGTGGCGAGAACTGAACTGAATTCCGGAAACAGCGTTTAAAAAATATTTTGATGATGGATTATTCGTTGGCGTAAGTGTATCGTTTCTGAAGGAGCATACTTTGAAGGTGATAAAATAAATTTGGATGAATAACAAAATTTTTGTGTATATTGATTTTTTCCCGGTACTTTCTTGACAGAGTAGTATATTAAGTATGTATTTGAGGCTTTTGTTTTATTTTCTTAAATTTGTGATATTTCTAACATTAATGTGTAATAACGGTGGATTATTAACCGTTAAGTGTTTGTGAACATACATGGGTGTTGGTAAATCAAACAAAACAGTGCAACATCACTTTTCAAATTTTCTCTCAAGGAGTCCATGTGAGATCTCAGTATAGCCCCACATCTTTACTGAGGACTCAAGGGGCTTTGGGGAGGGTATCTCATTTACCATTTATCATCTTTATCAGCACTCATTCTCATTTACTATGAATTATATATTATTAATATATCACTTACTTGACACTGGCTAAATGTGCTAGCCGCACGAAGCCATTATTTAAATGGAAGAAGAAGTATGTATTTGACTTCTTGGCGGGAAAGTGTCAATTTCTGATATTTCGAACTTTAATGTGTAAAAACGGTGGATTATTAACCGTTAAATGTTTGTGATTTTTTTATTTTTTTGTATTATCGTCTGTAAAAAAATGCTGCTTACGCACTGTCTCCCGTCCAAAAGGGGGACACCGGGAGGGGGTGTGGGGCTCACTGCGGCGGACGCGTCCACCGCAGTTCTACCCACTAAAAAACTTCACACGGCGCCCACCGCTGTTGAAAAGGGGCGAGGCACCATTGCCTGGGTTTGTAGCTTCTGGTACCCCACCCGCGGCCAACGTGCCCCGGATCAGAACCGGGGGGACCTCCTCAGGGAGGCGCGATGTCATGCGCCCCCCCTACCTCTATGTGCGGCCATAGCGTAACTGGCCGACTTCGGGGGGGATCTATGGCTAGACGAAAGGGGCCCCCTGCCCCCGCCACCTATGAACCCCGGGCGCTGCCTGACGGGCCCTCCTGGCCCGCCCGCTGCACCAACGGCGTAGCCGGAAAGAGAGCGGATCCCGCTCCCTCTCCCGCTCCGCGGCCTCTTTCTGCGACATCACCACTTCGCAGGAGGCCATCGCCTCCCACGCCGTCTCGCTGTCGACCATCTTTTGCATGATGGTCGGCAGCGAGAGAGCGACTTCACCCAGGGCCGCGGCTAACGTCGACCGCGGCCCTGCCCACGCAGGGCACGCCACCAAAGTGTGCTGCGCGGTGTTTCCGCGCAGTCACAGTGCTGGCAACACCGGGTCGACTCCCCCCCGGCGACGTCACACAGATACTTCCCGAAGCACCCGTGCCCGGAAAGTACCTGCCTGAGCCGGAAGGACATCGACCCCCACCGACGGCCGACCCATCGCTCTAAGATGGGCCCGACCGCCTCGAGGATATGGCGCCTCGATCCTTCGGCACGTAGTTCGGCGCTCCTCTGTAGCTGCCGCCGCCATGCGCCCAGAGCCTGTGTCTGAGCGTCTCTACGCCACCGCACCACAGTGTGCTCCGGGATTGCGCGCCACGCCAGTAGACCGCCGAGAGAACCTCGGCGTCGAGGTCCCATGGCAGGGACCCGGCGAGCGCGCATGCCACCTCATGGGAGATGGTGCGATACCCACTAACGACACGGGTCGCCATGACCCTCTGCAACTGCTGCAGGATCTGTCGATGGCGACCCGATATGGAGCTCGCCCAAATTGGGGCTCCATACAGGGCTATGGACCGCACCATGTAAAGGCGGCGGCAACTGCCGCCACTCCCTCCGAGATTGGGGAGCAGGCGAGATAGAGCTCCCGCCGTGCTCACCAACCTGGGGCCTAGGTGCCGAAGGTGACCTTACAAGCCTAGACAACTAGTCCTCCTAGTGGTCCTCCTGCTTCTAGGATTATTATTATTCTTCTTGAACACATTTATAAAGAAGAATTATACGAGAATGTTTAGGCATTCTCGTGAATCTATATGCAGACACTAGACAAGATGTTAAGTTGAAATGTACAACAAGTAAGTAAGTAGGTACGTACCTTTGCTGGCATATAAGGCAGAGAAGCATTCTGAATACTGGACGCGTCTCCCGACTCTCCTCGTTCGCTAATTAATGCACGTCTATCGGCTCGATGTTTAGGCATTGCTCCCTGTAATTAAACATTTTAGACTCAATAATAACCGATAATGACTTCAAATAAAAAGGGGTGTATAGGGATCCTACCAAGACCTAAGGAGCCCAAGTCAACCTCACCTGCAAGTGGTGCACCTGCCGATCAACCGACGAGGCTCTGGCGAACGTAACAGTGCTCGGTAAGCGGCAATAGTCAATCAATCAATCAATCAGCTTATTGCCGTCCACTGCTGAACATAAGCCTCCCCAATAGTCTTCCACGTTGATCGATCTTCACAAGATCAGACTCTCGCCGCTTTGACCAGATCATCGGTTCTTGGGGTGGGCTGCCTTCTAATACTTTAACTGGCTCGTGGTCGCCATTGAATAACCTAAACGTCCCATCGGTATTTAGGGCGAGGCGAGTTTTCAAGCTGATATGGCAGTGGACGGGGCACATAACACGAAAAACTTACTACTTAAGTATTAATAATAAATAAATATTCTCTTACAATCACACCAATTATTTAGTTTCAAGATAAGTATCACTAAGAACTTGTGTTATGGATACTAAAGAATGGATAAACATACATAAATACTTTTATTTTTGTGAATACATACTTAATATTCAAAGGAAAACACCCAGACCAGAACAAATATTCATGTTCATGCACACAATGATTGGTCCTGTGTTGTGTTGACATTCAGCTTTACTTAAAACCCGAAGAGCTGACAGACGGGACGACAAGATCGGTCGTTGGCTCTTCTTAAATTAAGGCCTGTCATATCTTTCGTCGAGCAACCTACCTGATGCAAGGCAGGCATGTTCTGGATGCAGGCCACGATGGAGCGCGGGCGACGAGGCCGGCTGCAGGCCAGCACCGCGCACGCTGCCAGCACCACCGACAGCAGCGCACCAGCCACCACCAGCGAGATGAGCACCACTGGACAAATAAGCGTTATGTTCCTTTATATATTTAAGGTGTGTAGGGATCCTACTAAAATCTGAGCAGCCTAAGCCAGCCTCACTTGCAAGTGGTGCACCTGCCGATTAACGGACGAGGCTCTGGCGAACGTAAAAGTTCCCAGTAAGCAGTAATAGCATCGCCACCCAGTACGTGGAACCAACAATATAACTGGCGATATGCGGGCGTATAAAATGTCTCTGCCTACCACTTCGGGGAAACAGGCGTAAAGTTATGATAAATAATGAATAAAAATAAATAAATATTTTCTGACAATTACACCAATTATTTAGTTCCAAGATAAGTATCATTAAGAACTTGTGTTATGGATACTAAACAACGGATAAACATCCTACATAAATACTTTTTTTTTGTAAATACATACCTAATATACATAGCAAAACCAGAACAAATATTCATGTTAATGCACACAAAGATTTGTCCTGTGTGGGAGTCGAACCCACGACCTCAAAAGTGGAGTGCGAGTATACTCACCACCACGCCATATCGATCGTCAATAGCTTACCCTTCAAGTTGATTTGGCAGGAGCTTCCTGCGTACCACTGGAAGCACTCGCACAGCACCCGCCGGTCGTCGCGGGAGTAGCAGGCACCGTGATAGTTACACCGCTCACAGCCTACTGGCTCCGCTGAAATAATTCACATTACAAAATTACGAGGACATTCTTCTGCACCCAAAATGGCCCAACTGAAAACCAGAGCTGGGAAATTATCGTAGCAAATGCTGAGATGGGTCATTTTGGTGCATCATACAATAAATTGTTTACTATTTGTAATTAGTTTGTATTCACAAATTTTATGATGCACCAATAAATGATTATTATTATTATTATTTCTATAACAAAAACTGTCAAACTAAACCCGAAGTATTACCCCGGTAAATTTATTAAAATGTGTGGAATAGAATAGAATACCTAGGTCTTTATTGCTAAGACTGTGACTGACTGACTGACGGACAATCCTTTCCCTCCTTTAGAATCACGACAGGCTGACTGACAGATCCCCCCGATAAAATGTCACCGACAGACTGACAAATCTTGACAAAAACCACAACATACGGATAAACTGACAAACCTTGACAAATTCTGACAAAGAACCCATTTGCTTTTATTTCTTTAATATTGTACGGCTCATGTCTCTTTCATTGTTGTTAAAAAAAATATGTCAAATTTCAATTTTGTGTGTGAATGTGAATGACGAATCTAAATGATCATGTTGATCTTAAAGACAGTAAAGTATATTTTATTTTATTGTGTACATTTTGCTGGTGTTCATGCATTACATTAGTAACAACAGTTTACCCGTTATTATATAACATACAAATAGTTACTTTATATTATTCGTAAAAAAGTATTCATTTAAGTTCTATAATTGTTTATTTACTAGCTAGGCTTTTAATTCGTATTTAAACCTTCGTATACATACTGTCAAGTGTGAACTTTCTTACCCATATTACTTATGTATATTTGAGTTCCTAGATAATTTACTTATTTAGGTGTTCTGTCTGTTAAGTACCTTTAAAGCCAGGGCAAGCGCCCTACTCTGCCCTACCGTGGCGACGCCCATGCAATTCAATATATCGCACCTTCGGTAAAACAAAGGCATAATTGTCAAAAATTGTGAAAATTAGATAGGTATGCAAATATGTTTTAAAAATGCCTTTACCACTAGACAAAGACAACATAATGTAATAGTTTATTTTATGTAAAGAAGAATTACTTTAGAGTAATATTAACTCAACAAGATCGCATTGAGCGCAGAAAAAATCTTCAAATGGCTCTCCTGTAAGATTGCAATTACTGCAATTATACCCTTGCCAAAGGTGGGATATGTCATCATTGTGTGAACATTTTCTGCCACGAAAAGGTCAATTGATCTGACTCAAAAACTCACCTGAACAGATTCTTCCAGGGTACAAATTGTTGACGCTGAGGTCTGCATACCCCTCGAGACAACTGCAGGTGTAGGTGCCTCTGAGGTTGAAACACTGCGCGTGCTCTGAGCAATCATGGAACTGACCACTGACGCACTCGTTAAAATCTAGAAAATTAAGAATAGTTAAATCTATTATTTATTCCCTTTTTCTACCTTCATAAAGAAACTGATTATACTGTTTACGTACATATAGTTCTGGAGGTCAGTATACAAGCACTCCGCTCCTGAGTTCATGGGTTTAATTCCCAAAAAGACAAATCTTTATGTGCATGAACATGAATATTTGTTCTGGTCTATATACATATTTTCTATGTCTATTGCAATACTTATCTTTAAAAATAAAGTATTTAAGTATGTTTATCGTTAGTATTCGTTTAGTATTCATTACACAAGTTCTAAATGATACTTATCTTGGAACTAAATAATTTTTGTAACTAATTTTAAAAATAGTTACAACATATAAATATTATGCATATATCGAAACGTAATTAGTGCGTGAAAGGAATGGATGTCAGATGGTTTTACTCTCGCTGCAAGACAACATGGCGTATGGTGCAACGGTTTGTAATTTAAATAAATACTTTTCTAAAAGATAAACAAAAGCTAAGCAGCTTTTTAAAAAACTTAACTTTCAATTACTTCTTGAAAGAATGATCATCGATGAAATTTCCTCCCCCATGTCATCCATTTATTTATTTTTAAATATGAATGTATGTGTGTTTATATATGTGTGTGCATTTTTATGTAGATCATCGTACTATTTTATGTAAGTATATCATAACTATAAATATTATCTCTTACTCGCACCGCCTTTAATGTCCCTGCTATCCACAAGGTTGACTAGTAGAGAATGCCTAATGGCATTAAGTTCGCCTTTTGTACATTGTTATTTTATATGTGTGCAATAAATATTAAATAATATAATAATAAACAAAGTTTCAAGAAGTACGGTGTTTGCCCTTAAGACACCGACTTTCTTGATACGACCGATCACGATCAAGAAGGTAGATAGTACTTGCTGTGCCCTTGCAGGGTCATGTTTGTTACCTTCTTTCTTTGTTAACACCTGTATATGTACAACATGGATGCAATAAAGAACTTTGAACTTTGAACTTAGGTATTAAATAAAACATGACTACACACCGCTAACGTTGAGCCGGTCTACCAAGTCTGCCGCAGCATGGACATCTGTTCCTCCAAGACTGTAGTTGTTGTTTCTCAGGTACTTCTCAATAACCTCCTTCAGACGACTTTCGTGAGCATTATCGGATAGCTGTAATACAATGGCAGAATTTCAAAGCAGTAACATTTCGTTGATAATTATCATACCTTTAGTTATTGGGAAAGGTGTCGTATATGTAAATAGAAATGCAATCAAACTGAATGATAGTTAAACTCTCGGTGGACTAGTCAAAGTCAAAGTCATTAGAGCTATTATGAAAGTCACAATTAAAAACTAGCTCTATACACCCTACCTACTATGTAACTAGGCCCCTAGTACCAACGTAAGATCGTATCAACATCTAAGGAGCCCAAGCGAAACTCGCCTGCAAGTGGTGCACCTGCCGATCAACAGACGAGGCTCTGGCGAACGTAACAGTTCCTGATAAGCGGCAATTGGCTATTACATGGGACCAACAATGTTATTGGCGAAATGTGGGCGTATAATATGCCTCTGCCTACCCCTTTGGGGAAACAGGCGTGAATGCATAAATTGAGCACTATAAAGGAAATAAGCAATACAGTAAATAACAAAATTACCTGCACATAGAAATCATTCATCACCCCTCTATAAGGCTCGCCTGGCTCTTTCCTGATCTGTATTGGTTGGAATCCGTTGATATGAACTCCATGGTATACGTCTCTCAAATCTGACTGCATCACCATACGATTGATGCCTTCATGTGTGGCCATAGCTAGGTCATGGTATTGCTTGCTTGAATTATCAGATAGAGCTTCATGGAAATGTAGTCGTTCTTTTCCTTGAGTTCCAAGAGCCAACTTTACAGAGTATGTGTATGTTGCTGAAATTTGAAAAAATATCATACGTTTTAAATATTCTCTTATAATTACATCATTTTATTAGTTCCAAGACAAGTATCATTAAGAACTTGTGTTATGGATACTAAAGAATGGATAAACATACTTAAATGTCTACTTTTTTTGTAAAAACATTCTTAATATATATATGTCACCGTAAAATTGTAAATAACGTTAAATTATAATCTATCCCGCGATATTGTAATCTGTCGAAAAATTGTGATCCGTACAAACTGCTCACAATTTAACGCATTATTTTTCGATAGATTATAATCTATCGAAGACAAACCGTCAGATTGTAAAATGGCATGCGAAAGAACGCACCTCGCGCTCTGATTAGTTGAACTTCATGTTCCCCGCTCAGCCGCCCGTCGTCGCCATCTTCGGTTGTTATTAGTCAAATTCATTTGTTGTGAAATGTAAACAAACAGTGTTTTGGTGATTTAAAACAGATTTCGTGTTAATAACAATAACGCATTGTATTATAATAAGTTGTAGGGAGTGTTAACGGACCTGTGATAACCTAAAGAAGTGCAGTTAAATAATAAATAAGAGAGTGCTTGGCTGGTCTTGTGGTTGGCTGGTCTTGATGGCAAGACCAGCCAATCATGGACAGGCTTTAAACAGTTGACAATTTAACGCGCGACAGATTGTGATTTAACGGTTTGTCTTTGATAGGTTATAATCTATCGAAAAATAATGCGTTAAATTGTGAGCAGTTTGTTTCGGATCACAATTTTTCGACAGATTACAATATCGCGGGATAGATTATAATTTAACGTTATTTACAATTTTACGGTGACATATACATAAGAAACACCCAGACCAGAACAAACATTCATGTTCATGCACACAAAGATTTGTCCTGAGTGGGAATCGAACCCACGATCTCTGGAGCGGAGTGCAGGTACATATTTACCTCCACACTTGCACACACACATTAACATAGCGCTCGTTAAAAAAGAGGTTTTGATTAAATATTTGATTATCACCGATATGCAAATAATTATTTTGGTTTAGATCAAACTTACGTTTGCAAGGCCGGTCAGGGAACATTCTAGCGAAACCTGGTCGGCAAACACATTTCATAATACCGTCTATTCTCTGGCAACGCTCATTGCGTGAAGCTTTGCAATCTGGTTGGCATTCTTTACCATAAGTGACACCTGCCAAAGCAAACAAAGATTCACATAACTTATAAACAAGTACTTCAAGAGTAATTTTTAAAATTTCAAAATAAGTTTCTCTTACCGGCTGTATTAACTACGTTTGTAGTTTCAAGATATGGAGTTCCAGCTAAAAGTATTTCACCAAATAGTACTTGAGAAACCCCATTGCTGTTAACTTGTTCATTTCTAGTAACAGCATCGAAATCATCTGTTTCTATATCTGTATTAACTGGAGCTACCTGTCCACCATTTTGAGATTTGTTCATCACTACAAAGAATGAGTCATTATCACCCTCGCTGTCACTATCTATTTTTTGTATATTTTCTTTAGCATCTTTGTCTTTTATAATAAGGTTATCACTATCTTCATATGACATAGTAATATCATCTAAAGGCTGCTTTGTTTTCATCGGTGCTTCTACTACAGGTGATGGTTCAACTTGTGGTATAGGTATATGTCTAGTCACTGTTTCTACAACAGTGGTCGGTTGCACTTGAGTATGAACTTGTGTGACAACATCTACAATTGTAGACGTTTGAGTGTTAGTTAATACTAAAGTTTGTGTGACTGCACCTTCAGCTTGACTAACAAGACTAGTTTTTGTATGAGTGACAGTCAGCGTTTGGGTCAAATTTACATAATTTATGCTAGAAACCGTTTTTGGCGGTTCTGATAACGTTTTGGTTAATGTTACTACTGTAGTTTTAAATTCTGTTTTTGTAGGTACAGATTCATCAAATATCTTGACTTCATTTCCAGCATGATGCGTAGGCTGAACTGTTTTAACTTCAACATCCAAGCTCGGTGTTATTAAACTTGATTGTGTTTTATCTAATACGCTGCTTAATGACATCGTAGGTAGGGCTGAGTTTTTAAGTCTCTCTGTGACTTTTACTATATTGTCATCAAGGAATGACTCTGAGCTTTCAATTATACTTGATGGAGATAGGTCGAATGCACTGACAGAATGCGAACGTGATGGTATTGGTCTCATTATCTTTCTCGTAGAAGTATGTCTGGTTGAATATGTTATTTCTGGTCGATGTAACGTTCGTGTTGGCTTGATAGAAATAGGTGTGGATATCGAAGGCAATCTAAATCTGTTATTGTTTACTTTTTTTTCATCATTTCTTATGGGGATGTAAGGTTTCCTTGTCCGGTTTTTGTTATTTAATGGAATAACTTTAACTCTATTTGTGCTAGTATCTTCCTGGCTTGACTCGTTAGCTACAGAATCACTAACCGTATCATCATCTGTAATTGGTGATTTTTTAGTAGTGAATTCTATATTAATTTCGTTAGATGTAGTAAAAACACGATCTTCAGTTGAAGGCTTTTCCGAACTTGAGCTTTCTAGCTTTTCAGTGGAAACTTCAGTTTCATGTGAAAATGAGCTCTCCGAAGATGGTTGGTTAATGATATCCGGAACTTTTGATGACTCTATTATTTCAGGGAACTGTATGGAAGTTGGACCGAAATTGAAACTTGAAGAGAATTCCACTCCAGATGATGTAATCCAACCTGATGAGGTAAGTGCAGGGAAAACTACATTAGGTATTGAAGAAATACTAGCTGTCGGACTAGGGAACTCGTTCATAGGACTTACCACCTTGGAAGGTATATCTCTAGGTGGAGGAAGCAACAAAGATGACGGTTGGTCTCGATTATAAGTAGGTCTTCGCATATTATTTATTATGTCAAAGGCTGGTCTGTATGTAGAAACTTCGTCTCTATTATTTGGTTTTCTTATGGGCCTTTGTGTTATTGGTAACCTGGGAGGCACAGTTCTTGGAGGCTTCGTTCGATATGGTGGAGGCGTTCTTACTGGAAGAATAGGCCGAGATGTAATTGGTGCTCTCGTCGGGACTCTTATTGCAGGCGGCGACCTCGGTGGGGGTGGACTCATACCCATTATCATTTCATCATTCGTAGAGGGCTTAAAGTTATAATCCATAGTAGGAGGTGGTGGTGATAAATCAATAATTTCACTTGATGATCGGTTTAATTCTAATGTATTTGTGATCGAATATGGAGGTAGGGTAGATCTTTCTGGAATTTTCTCTACAATCAAAGGTGTTTTATCTTGTATGTGAATGGTCGATGTTATTATATTCGAGTCGTTATGTGAGGAAATATTTTTAGGTCTTGTGAAAACGGGTCGAGGGGGACGTTTATATTTTATGTCGTATTGTGAAGGTCGAGATAATGGCACCCTGGATGTAGATGAAGGACTCTTTGTTGGGAACGACCCTATTTCTTCTCCAATGTTTAATTCCAAGTTTTCTTCATAAGACATATTTGTAGAATTTTCCATAAGTTGATTTATTTGCCAATGTGGTTGTTGTAGCTGGTGATCTAATGTCGTTGCAGTACTAATTGTGAAAGGTCTTGGTTTCGAGTAGGCATTATTATTGTGAACTGGCTGCATTGTGTTCGATTTATAGCTGTTGGTTTTGTTAAACGACTTAAATGGTTTTTCTGTTTGAGTTCCGGGATTAAAATCTATTAATTTAATGTTCACTTCATTCGATACTTGTTTTGGGGGTTCATACACTTCATCTTGTAACAAAGATAGTTCTGTAGATGATGCTTTATTAGGAATATGAACTTCATTCGAAGAACTTACTACTGGAACTTTCATTGACTCTAAACTTACTTCTCCTTCTGAATCAGCATTGCTCTCAAGATCTTCTTCACCGTCATATATTTCTTCAGAATTTTCATATACGGGTCTTATTTTTTCTGAGGTGACTTTAGGTTTCAAGGTGGTTATCTCCTCACTGTCTCTGATGGGAATATCGTATGCTGGCTGTTCGACTGCACCAAAATTTGATGGGATATAGTGGACATCACTATAAGGCTTTGTTGTCCATGCTGGTATCCGTGCTTTATCAGTTTGTGGTTTTGTAAAAGGTTTTCCAATACTAAAACTAACAAGATCTGGCTTTGTTTCAGAATTATGAGACCAAAGCTCAGAAGGAGGTTTACCTACGCTAGTTATCTTTTGACCAAATTCGGGAATCCTTTCTTTATTATACTCGTGTGATAAAGGAATGACTTTTCCAGTGCTAGCTTCTACTTTTATATTATTCAAATTATTAAGAGTGCCATCATTTATGAAAACGTTTGAATACCAACCATGTGAATTTGTTTGACTAGTTGACTGAGAGTTAACCTTAGAGGGTCTCTTTTGCCCAACACTTACTTGCTCTTCGGGATACTCTGTCACTGGTTTTATATTATCATATAGTTCCACCACTGGCTTAGAATATTCGTTTATCATTGGGAAATTTGCATGACTATTTACCGATGGAGCGATAGAAGCATGTACAATATTTTTATCATTATTAGTGGCTTTTTTATTATAGTTTCCAATAGAAAAGTTGGGGTATTTCAATTCAGTTTTATCAGGGGTACTTTCATTCCATCGATTATCACCTATAGAAATATCAATATTTGAATGTTCTTTGTATGAAATAGAAGGGCTATCTTGATTTTGGGAATTGAGATTATCATAAGTTTGTGGACTATCTTCAACTCGAATAGCAAAATTAGTTCCAATGGGTATATCTGCGTTCATTTGTGAAACACCAACAGGTACAGGAATGCTTGATCCAATGACCTGCCCAGTTTCACCAACATTGTTGGCAACATTCGTGGCTGTGTTGAGAGTTACAGTGTAAGTATTATCGTGGTCAGCGATTACATTAGCCTGTACTGATTTGTTCGCAGTGGACGGAGTTGAATAAAAAGCATTATTATTTGGAGCGTGATAAATATTATTATTGGTTACTTTATTTTTAGAGCTTTCGATTTGTGAATATTGGTTACCATATAAAGGTGGTGATTGTCCTGTAGGAATATGAATGGTATATGTTGGACTGGGCTTGTTGTTAGGAGACTGAGAAGCGAAATAGATTTCAGATGTTATTTTTGGAGGTAATTGTTCACGTTTGTGTGTATTAGGAACGGGGTGTTGTATATTCAGAAAAACTTTCATATCTTGTATGGGCTTAGTATGCACAATGGGTCTTTGAAGATGTGGTTTTGTTTTGTCATATGTAGATTCTGAATTATAGTGTGACTTCATTGGTGGTGGTGGTACCGCTAAATAGTTTTCATATTCTTTATCGATCACGTCTTTACCATTTTTTAATTTGTCACCTCTTACTTGGCTGTATTTTTCAAAGTCGCCATTGTAAGCATCTGGGTTATAGACAGTTATATGAGGACCCACTTGAATGTGAGTTTCTTGATTGCTAGTCGGTGGGGGAATCTTAAAATCATAAGGACGTTTTGTATCTTTCCATTTAAACTTCAAGTCATTTCTATAGTTATTTTCTTTGTAAGTGGATGGTGATGATGATGGGTTAAAGTTTTCTGACGGATTACTGCTGGGCGTAACTATTACTTTTTTATTATTTGAAGCTAAGTTATGTACGTTTGTCATTTGTGGCGCGTCTATACTAAAGCTTCCAAAATAGCCAGGTTCTGGATAAGGTAGGGGATCGTCAACATAATCTCCAGATTTGTGGGGCTCCGAAGAACCCGCAAACACCAAGGCTGTAGAACTTCCATGGGGTATTAAAACGTTAGCAACTCTAGATGGCTGAATATCTACTAAAAACTGTTTATTTGAGTCTATGCCATCGGTTACTGAGTATTGGTTATCAGTCTTTATACGGGTGTTTATAATTTCAGAAGAACTAGGACTATTATCAAAAATGTCTTCGTCATGCATTCCATCATTAGTCGGTATATAATCTGTATATGGTTTTGCTGAAGAAACTGGTTTGGTTAATGACGGTATGTAGTCTAAAAATGCTGGACGGCCATGATTACCTAATAAAGTTTGTGTGTTCTTAATATGCTCTGTCTTCCTTAAGTGGTCTTTTAGTGAATGAGTAGGACGGTTGGCGGTCTTTGGTGGCACTAAGTTGTGTTGCATATGTGGTGCAGTTCCCCCAATGTTTACTAATTGAGCTCTGTTTGGTTTTAGCTTTGGTTTAGGCATATTAGGCGGTCTTAAGTCAAATGAGTCATCAATTTTAGATGACAATAATGTTTGTTCGCTCTGCGAAGGCTTATTTTTAATTAAATACTTTTCATTACCAGCGACAAAGCTATCAATAGGAGGTGGGCTCACAGGGTTTTGTAATTTATAACCACTGGCTGCCAAGGTCAACGGACCGCCCACAGCTGGCTTTCCCACTATTACGTCCGAATTGGCCGTGATTATTTCACCAGGGCTTATTGGTATGCCTCCGTTAACTAAAGGACTTTCGTGAACTAATTTAGGGGGACCTACGTGGGCTTTCGGTTGCTTATGCTCAGCAGCCCACGCAAGATTTTGATGTAACGTAGCATTGGTGAAGAACATTTGTGATTCTGATGTTTCTAATTCATCTACTGGTATGTAAATTGGAAAATTGCTTGGTTTAATTTCTAATTCTGTATCAACTCTTTTATTAACCTTATACGCGGTTAATGATGATTCCGGTTTCACTGTAGTAGTTGTAGTAGTTTTATTAGTTGTGTCCTGTCTTTTAATAAAACCGCCGGTCATTTTTTCTATAACTGGTGCTAACTGTGATAAACCTTTTATACCTAAGCTTCCAAGTTTTAAGAGATCAGCAACAACAAACTTATTTTTATTAGGTTTCTGTGGTTTGTTTGGTTTATTTTTCTCTGGGACTTTAGCAGGCTGTTTATTTTTCGGTGGTAAAGGACCTTGCTCATTGGTCAATAATTCACTTTCTTCTATAGAACTGGTATCTTTCTCGTCAGAGTAATCATTAATAACCTCGGTATATTTTTCAACAATTTTATCAGTTGGAGCAGCATGCGAGCTAGTTTCGTATTCGTAAGGCCCATATCGTGTTTTCTTATCTATCGATTCTTTGTTCGTTGGTCGGAAACTTATACTAGGTGCACCATATTTCGAAGTTGTCAGTCCATATCTGACTGGAGCTGAAGCTTCAACATAATTGTATTTTGTTTTAAGACTTTCTGTCTTTGTGTGACTGCAAGAGCATGATGTGGAACATGAAGCGTGTCCTATTTCTGAGGGCTGTATCATGTCAAAGTTATCTCCATCTGGATTGTCAACTCTCTTATCAATTTTAGCAATATTGCTAGCATAAATACTTGTTGGACTTGATGGCTGGATCGTTTTTACTTCCATATATTTTGTCTGAAAATTATACAAATTAATGATTAATAAACGAACCAAATATTGGTATTTTTAGTATGGGAGTTTTGACTGGAAATTAAGACAGGGGTCATCTGTATTTATAACAATTATTTATACGGCTGGGTGTTCTTGTGAGCATATTTTGTTTATGTTAGTGATCGTGATGTTATAGCATTCTGTGGACTTTGGCTTCCAAGCATTTTGGAATGTGGTGGAAATAAGGGGTTCGGCTCATGCCACCAGGGTCCCAAGTCTTACTTTTGTTGGCTTTAAATCTGCTAACAAATCTGGCGCATACAGGTTTGTTACGGATTCGGTGGTGACGACAGAAACAATGGTCTCAAACGTAGATATAGCACTCCTTTTGTTTTGGACCACTGTGGTCAAGTATGTGTATGTCGTCATGCATGTCTTGATGATATAATTGTGCTGCATAAGTTGATGCAATGGAAACATAGCACTCAGCTGTTGATGATTAACAACTGTGGCGACCGCCGATGACAATAGTGATTGCTTAGGTGGCAATATTGAACTGATGGGATGATGAGCCGATGTTAAGTGCATGAGTTTAACTTTGCGCTGAGAAAATAAAACTTTATTAACATACTGTAAGGTCGAAACAAAACTACACATTAAATTTCCTATCTCCTGAATTATTGGAATGAAATTATGTGCTGATGATACAAATTAAAATATCTTAGGTAAATTACCAGACCTTAATTCGCAAACCCGCTAACTTTATATAGACTTTTTTTAGGACACACTATAATATTATAAATTGTTGTGTAGGTATATTAATGAAATATAGTCATTATACAAAGAACAAAGAATTCGGAGGAATTGTTTGTGGCAATTGTCCCGCATCACTGTTGCGAATCATCCTAATTCAATAAAATATTTTCCCCAAACTAGTGTGCCTGGTTTGCGAATTAATTATATTAAGATATCTTTGTGATATTTTAGAAAAGTATTTTATTCTTATTTATTTATTTAAATGCACAGAAATGTTTACCTGTTCCAATTTCCCATCCGGATTCTTATCCTTCACAAGTACTTCAACTCCATTAGACATAACTTTTGTAGCTAGATTCTTAAGTCTTCTTTCATCTTGTTCTGGATTGGATCCATCAACGACAATATCTCTACCTGGTCTCCAAGGAGAGTTATCGTACACTATAGCATTTGTATTGAAAGCTGAAATTTTACAGATATTTAGTTGAGGATCTAAGTATAAAGTAATTATTGTATTTTATAAGATTAATCTAAGACTTCGAATTTTCTGAAAATAAATGTACAAAAAAGACTGTTATAAAAGAAGTGTAATATAATTTATTAATAAGGTATAAATTTTACAGAAATAAAACAATTTTTTTTAAGGGTTAAAAGCTTTATCATGCAATGTGCAATATTAAGAAAACAAAAGCAAAATTTACAACACCGATCGTTCTGCATTCTACAAAGCAAAACAATATTAGTGCTACTTAATGTACTTACTTTCCAGACTGCTTCATAGAAAAATACTTTCAAAAAGTAGTGCAAGATTTTTTATTTGTGGTGTGAAATAAATAATTCTATTATTAACCTAACAAAATATATAGGTTTGCTACTTTAGTGACGAATTCTATAAATATGAAAGAAATTATAAGTAAACAATTCAAGAAAATAAACTGTGATTACGATATGTGAATGCTCTACATTTAGAGACAAGCTTAAAGTGAAACTTTAATTTCTGACATAGAGAAGAATTTTTAAAACTATACTGTAAAGTGAATATCTTGCATTTACCTTTTATCTTCATAGCAAAGCACTATAATATAATATTATTTGTTTATTCTAATAGAATTTATTACAACATCCTAGTTCTAAACAAATTACAAAAGCTCTTAATGTTAAAAAAATTAATTACTATTTCCATTAAATAATTCTACATATAAGCATACCTTAGTGGGTCCCGTTTTGCAAACTTTAAAGTTTACTATTAACTTTAAAGTATACTATTCATAGTATACCGAAAGCTGAACATGACAACATGTTTCTACAACATGTACTAAAGGTTTTCCAATGTTAATGGACGGAAAAGTCATGCTGCGCCAACCCCAGATAAAGTGGGAGCAGGGCAGGATAGTGATATTAAGGGTTTTAATTATGCGCGATATATTGTAATCTTTATTAGACGACATTGCTGAATTGTCTGAAAGATGACAGACGACTGTTGAAACACAGGAAGCAATTAAAGTTCAATCATATTTATATATACGTCTTCAAAAAAGTTACCATAAAAAACCAGAAAATTAAAATGACTTCAACTAAATCATAAAAATTAGAGCCAAATCCGTCGCCCGTCTTTAGCCTTTAGTCAATTTGTATACGTAATATTAAAACATACAAAGGTTTCCTCGAAGGGGTAGGCAGAGGTATGTTACACGCTCATATTTCGTCAATAATATTTTTTGTCCCACGCAATAGATGGCGACCCTATTGCTCCAATACCGTGACCAACACACAGTGATACTAAAAGTACTCAAAAAAGCCAAATCTCAAATCACGCGGCGAATACTTCAGTTACGGGCTAGCTTTATTTCAGAGTTAACAAACCTTTTTGTAAAATCTAAAAAAATAAGTAGATTGCACCCCAAAGTTCGTAAAACGGAGCCCCAAAGTTTCCGAAATTTTGCAATAAGCTCAAAATTAAGCACTAATTAATATTAATCTACTATAAGATATACAAACAAACTTACCAAGGAGGTATTGGGTGATCTCGGGAAGAAGGTTTTGGAACCATCCAAGGATCTTCAGCTGTCCAATTCATGTCATCAGTTTGTCAACATCATTCCAATCAGAGTCATCATGGTCATTGTTAAAGTCATGTCCTTTTTCTAGTTAAATTGTCAGTTTTAGCCCTTTACAGGGCAGTGACTTACCTTAGCTGGGTGAGTTAGGTTAAGGTATACAATTAAGAAAAAATACATCCTGTTCTGCTTGTTAAAAGTGTTACTCCTACATTACAAAGGACTTTTGCTTATATTTTTGTTACAAAACTTGATTTTCATCATGTTACTTATAGCAAATGTTTGCAATATCATACCCAAAGAACTCATTGCTCTTAATAAATTCGTTGAAGTTCTGTTGGTGTTCAATAAAAATGTAAATAATGACCCATTTTTCACACTACAGGAATCAGGCCGCCGCTTTGTATTAAAACTGGCTCAAGACATACGTAAAACCCAAAATAAACCGTGAAATTAATAAAATATAAATTAAGAATTTCCGCATAACAATTTACACGACTTTCTAACATGAATGTGTAATAACGGTGGATTATTAACCGTTAAGTGTTTGTAAACATACATGAGTGTTGGTAAATCAAACAAAGCAGTGCAACATCACTTTTCAAATTCTCTCAAAGAGCCCCATGTGAGATCTCAGTATAATCCTACATCTTTACTGAGGACTCAAGGGGCTTAGAGGAGTGTATCTCATTTATCATCTTTATCACCACTCATTCTCATTTACTATGATTTACATATTATTATTATTAATATATCACTTACTTGACATTTGCTAAGTGTGCTAAGCGCACGAAGCCATTATTTAAAAGAAAAAAAATAATTTACGTTGCTGTATTTTTTTTTATTTTACGTCAGTCCAACCTAGTTGAACAACCGGGAATAGCCAGCTTTAGCCTAGTAATATAAGTAGTTCTTTAACTGGCTAAGATGATGACTCAATACCTTTCAGAAGTGGTGTTTCATATTAATTGTAGTGTATAGTGATTGGTGAGTAATGAGTATTTGGGTTTGATTAAAATAAATAAGTAATTTATTTTACACAATTATTTATTATTTCAAAATTATAAGTCGTATTTGCAATTTACAGTCGTAAGCAAAAGAAACACAAGTATTATTAAGATTACCTTTACAAAATTTGTAAACTATTTACTCTCTTAGATAATATTAATCGTTATATAATAATTTTGTACCCGTCACATCAGAATCTGGTAACATGAGGAGAAATTTTTGGTAATCTTATAAGAAATGTTAATAAAAACTAATCAAGTACAAAAGAGTATTTCATTTCTTAAAACTAAAGATTTTTAAAACTATAAGGCACTATTCGTAGTTAACTTAGTATTTTACAAAAGTAAATAAATAACTAATTCTTTACTTTATACACCTAACGTATTGTTCGGGGTTTTCACGAGACTCCATCGGATATACTTTGTTTTGTGCTATCGTTAATAACGGACGGACTGGCTAATTCCACGACATATGTCGGTGACGCATCATATTTTATATGTTTACTTATTTCTCCAACTATACTTTCCAGGCTTTGAGTTCCAGTATCGCTCTCATTTGTTGTATCAAAATACTTTTCAGCGCCGTAAATAAGTGAGTTTTCTTCGATATTCGATTCTGATGTCAGCAGTTCTTCAACACTCGGTAGTAAAGACGATAATATTTTGACGTCTTCAAAATACATCGCTTCACGTTTTCTTACTGCCTGTGTGTCGTCTGTCACAACAGTTGAAAGTACTGTGCTGAATTCACCAGGATGTCTACCAGATACGTACAATGTTACAACGCTAGTTTGTTTCGGTGGAGGTGCGGCTGGCTTTTGAGGTTTCGGCCTATTCCTAATTCTTTGTGGAGGTGGTGGGGGAGGAGGTAGATCCTCTTCGCCATCCTGTATTTCATCAGAGAAGTCCTCATTGCTATTCAAATCTGACAGTATGTTTGGTTTTGGACTGTTACTATATATATCATTGTTACTAAGAACGTTCAAGTTATTGTTTTGAAGTAGACTTAAGTCAGCCTGTCCTAGACCTAATAATGGATTGACCGTTTGCAAAGTCAAAGCTTGCTGTTGCTGCTGCTGCTGTTGGAGCAAAAGAGGTAAAAGTAATGAATTTATCTGAGGGGGTGGTGCTAGAGCCGTTGGTGTAGTAACTACTGTATCAGTTATAAACTCTGTTGCAGTGACTACACTAGTTGTGGGATCCACAATTGTGGTTAATATAGGTATACCTCTAAAAGTAATCGATAATACTGTTTCTCTAGCATCAGTAATAGTAGTGACATATGAAGTGGTTCTTGTTTTGTACTCTGTTACAGGTGTTTGCGCCACAGGCTGCTGCGGTAACAGACCCTGTCCTTGAAGTGCTAGGAGAGGATTTATCGCAGGTTGCTGATTACCAAGAAGAAGCTGGGATAGCAATAAGTTAGCCAACGGGACGTTTGCACTGATTTCAGGTGCAACTGTTTGTGTTACAGCCTCAACGTTGTAAACTGTACTTGGTAAAATGTGAGAGTATGATGTTTTGCGCCCCCTAATAGTAGTTGGCGTAAATAAAACTGTTGTGGTAGGAGACTCGTGTAAGACATATCGAATGATTTTCGTGGCACCATTGTCAGCCAATTCCGTAGACTCCTGAGCCAACACTAGTTGTTGGTTACCTAATGGACCAATTGATGTTGAAACTTGATTTCTTAGTAAAGTTTCAACACTAGGGGTTGCTGACAAAACATTTTTATACTCAGTTATCTTCCCGTTTACAAATGGTATGGTTACTTCTGTAGGTATCTGATAAGTCACGGTGATTTTTCCATCATTAAGAGGATTATTAAGACTGTTGTACCTCTCACCACTTGTGTTTTCGAACGAATTTCTTTGCCTGCTAGAAGCTCGGCCTGTTGTAGTCCTAGTCCGTGACCTACTTGTCGTTCTAGAATTGCTAGTCCTAGATCTATCTGAACCAGACCTACTATTAATTCTTGGTGGTTTTGGCCTTGAAGAAGTAGTAGTAGTTCGGGACGATGAACGCGAGGACTTGCTTCTTCTATAAGCGGGGCTTGAAGTTGTTGTTATTCTACTCTCACCTCTGATAATGAAAGGTTGCCGAACTGATGACTTTGGTGAAGATACTGTTGTGGTCCTAATGCCACTCGATGAACGAGGGTTATATCTACTCGTTAGTCTTTGTTTATGTGTTACAGGTGCTGGTGGTTCGGTTTCAGGTTCAACTTCTGGTCGTCGTGTTATAACTGTACCGGGTCTTCTGAAATTTGTATACTTTCTGCTTCCATAATCTACTTGACGTTTAACTCGTCTTTTAAATGCGAAAGGTCTTATTGAAACAATGTTCTTCCTTGGCGTTTCTGTTGATGGAGTTGACACTTGTTGCTCTTTTCTGTCAGAGGAATCGTAATCATTGTCTTGCTCTATGTCTTCTTCTTCGTCCAGTAGTTCTTCATTATCTTCAACTTTCTGTTCATTTTCTTTTATTTCTTCTTCTGGTTCAGGGTCTGGCTGCCTGAACAAATTCCTTCTCGGGAACAAAGCATTAGGACGCTGTCTTCGTAGTGCCAAAAGCGGATTACTTGTAGAACGCGTAGTTACTCTTCTTGTTGTCGTTGTAGCCCGGCCACGTGGTGTAATGTTTCTCCTAGCTGATGGTGTAGTTGAGCGAGGTGTGACAGCAGTTCCAGGTTGTCTTGAAAGAGGGGGTCGTCTAAACTTTAACAAAGGGTTGTTAGTGGTTCGCACTGGAGCTTCCGAGGCTTCGTCAAATGACTCTGTAGCATTTTCTTCTTGTTGGGTAGACAAAGTTTCGGGATCGTTTTGATCACCAGTTGGAGGATATGCAGTAGATTGTAATCTGTTATTTCTCAACCTAGACGAAGCCGTGGGCCTTATTCTAGGGACAGCTGATCGACTCGCAAAGTCTAAGCTGTTACTTCTTAACGAACTTGATCTGAATCCTGTTCTCCTAGATGTGGGTTGAATACTGTTTCTTGAAAATCCTCCTGATCTAGACGGTGATGGAATGTTTGATGATAAGTTTGAAGAGCTACCGCGGCCTGAAAATCTTCGTCCTTGACTGGAAGATCCTGGTGAAATAGACTGTTTTCGATTTGCTCCAAATCCTGAAGGCCTCACCGATTTTAGCGTTGGAGTTGCAGTTATTGTCGGTGGAGCATCTAAACGAGTAATTGTTGTCGCACTGCTTGGCAAAGGTACTCGTTTGGGATTAAATGTGGGGCGGTTCCTAGATGCAAATGGTATTATAACAGGAGTGAAAGTAGGTTTTTTAGGTGTAAATGATAGACGAGACTTCTTTCTTGTATTCGAAGAATCTTCTTCATCTTCTGACTTAGTTTCTGTAGTCGCCTCTGGTTCAGCTACAGAACTTTCAATTACATCTGGGCTCGCATTAATAACCGTACCTTCTGTAGTGCTTGAAGAGGACGAGGCTGTAGTGGTTGTGTTTGACTCATTGTTCAAAATCTTATTATCACTGGTTACAACTGTAGAATCACCAGAAATTACTGCAACTTGAGAGTATAGAACTTTCTTTTCCGAATTTGGAACAGGAGTACTATTATCACCAGGTTTTACTTCAGCAAACAAATTATCTATATATGTGCCTAATAGAATCGTAGGCGATGAAGACGAAAGATCAGGTAACTGAGTAGGTTTGATTTCTTCTCTTACTACCGTGGGAACTATCTTTGGCTTTTCCCCATTATCTTGTATTAGATTTTTATCTCCCGAACCAGACGGAACTTTTCGTCCTAACTGATTATCTTCTACAACCTTTGTATTGTCAACAATGTTTGTAACTGTTTCTAAACTGCTTCTAATTTCGGAAGTGTTTCCGGCGTAAAAGGTCGTAAAGTAGGTGTAAGTAGTATAAAAGGTAGCTTTGCCGTCATCTTGTTCTAAGCTGTCCTCTATTAAAGATGGCTTCAGCTCTACTTCCAAATCTTTAGGTGGCAATACGCTATCGACATCGATGGGAGTAGTGTCAATTGGACTTCCAGTAGGTACAACTTGTACACTAGGATATACTACGTTAGATACAATTTCTTCGCGACTTGTTATTGTAGTTGACTTGTCTTTGTACAGTGTTGTCCAATATGTAAATGTTGTGTAGTATGTTATAGGTAAATTGCTTTCTTCTTCAGACTCCTTTTTGGGCATAATTGTTTCAGTCACAACATTAGTAATTGTTTCTAATCGGCTCTTGACCTTACTTGAATCTTTTCCAATATACATGGTAGTAAAATAAGTAAAAGTAGTGTAACTAGTTTGAAGTAGTAAAGTAGGTGACGGCATTATTTCATCAATATTACTTTCGGAACTGATTTGATCATCTAATATGTTGTTATTGTCTAATAACTTGCGTTCTCCTCTAGAAGACGAAGATTTTACGTCGGTTACATAAGAATTGTCAGATTCAAGCGGATTTGATTCAACACTAAATAACATATCTACTTCAAGGGGTGGCGACGGCTGCGGTGTTATAGATTTTTCATTGACGTCTTCTTTTGATTCATCTTTGGTTTGTTCCATACTAACAGTGCTCTCTATAGAAGAATTTTCAACTATTTCTTCCACTGGCTTCTCAATTTTAACTTGCTTGCAGTTTCTGAAATCGAATTGTGCTTTTGTACTTTCACTTGATAGCGAATTACTTTTTGTTGGTAAAAGCTCATCAGGCCCGACATAATTGGTATACACCTCACTTCTACTGCAAACATTGGCATCTGTACCAACGTAAATAGTAGTAAAGAATGTATACGTTGTAAAGTAGGTTTTAACAGCATCTGGCTTGATACTTGCTACAACATCATCATCTAGCATAGGGGTTGGTGTTTGAAATGCATAAATTTCAGCATTTTCCACTGATTCTAATACGTCTTTATTTTTCACCAAGTCAATTATGCTATTAATCGCAAATGTTTCTGTAGGACGACCAATGCCAACATTAGTAGGAGCGATTTCGTCTTCGTTAAAAGCTCCAAGTAAGGTTGGGTCCAATTTAGATAGGTCCACAGTGGTGGTAATTATGTTTGTAATAACAGATTTGTGACTAGCTACACTTGATGTTTGATCACCGAAGAAAGTCGTAAAATATGTGTAAGTTGTGTATAGAGTTTTATAAATAAGATCTATTTCATTTTCACTAACAGGAACTTCTTCTTCGTCCTTTTCTTCTTCTGCGCTTGGTTTTTCCGTTGGAGTAGTAGATTGTTCTGTACTTACTGACACTTCTACATGACTTTGACTTGTAGTACGTTCTGTTGTGGTTGTAGTTGTTGGTTTCTCTGTTTCTTCGTTTAATAATTCATCGGCCATTTCGACACTTACTGTTGTTTGTTGCTCTGCTTCTTTTGCTTGCGACATGTTTTGATCTTCTTCTTCAGATGTATTTTCTTTGTCATTTTGAGTCACTACTTCTGGTTCAGTAGAAGGTGCAGATTCTTCAATAAATGTTTGTGGCACTTCCAGATTTGTAACTACAGACGATTCTGTACTGAGAGTGACTACAGCAGAAGGTTCAATGTTAATATTTGTTTTACACACAGCATTTGTTAGGTAACCAACATTGCTTTCTACTACTACATCTGATTTGATCGATGTAGTAGTTTCTGTACTTTCTAAAGGAATGAAATAAGTTGTAAGATAAGTCAAAGTCTTATATTCAGTTGTTTTTGTCGACAATATTTCCAAGCCATCAGTACAAACTAGTTCGTTCGACTCTTCATGTTTGGATTCAGTAGTAGTTTCTAATTCTTCAGATGATTCCTCGCTATGGCCACTTTCTGTAGTTGTAATTATTTCCAGCTCAGCTTCAGTAGTTGTTTCTTCCTCTTCGTCGTCTTCAGTGTCTTCTGCAGCATTATTATTTATTTCTTCTTCTGATGTAGAAAACGTTCCATGTGAACTATTTTCTGTTAAAGTATACTCTGTCGATTCGAAGATAGTTGTAGAAGGTTTTAATGAACTTAATGGTTCAGTAGCTTGAGAACTGAAATCTTGAAGTGGAATAACCTCCAAGTCATCTGTTAAACGTGTACTCTCTGTAACAGGAACTACAGATTCAGACGGTTGTATAACATCTAAATTAAAGTCAAAACCATTGTTGTTATGTATATTTATTGGTCCGGGGGCGTTTTCAACTTCATATTCAACTTTTTTCACATTCTCTTCGTTACTGTAAACAGGTGATTCAAAGCTTTCCTCTGGGCCCTTCATAGATTGAGTAGCACTTTTCATTTCATGTGCTTTGTATGTAGAGGAGGCGACTGGAATATCGGCGGCTAAGAAAGTAATTTTGGGATTGAGCTTATCTAAAGGTCTTGCAGAAGGAAATACATTAACCTCATTGGGGTCTTGTGGTCGTACAGTTTCAGTATTAGGAGAAAATATTATAACAGTATCGCCAACAACTGTCGTGAAATCAGCAAAACCGGAGTAAGTAAAAGTTTTTTTAGGTCTCGGTTCGCCTTTTTGCCCGAACAATTTTTTAGGGAGTTTAGTTTGCTGTGCCGTTTGTTGGTGCAAGTTTTTAGACTCTACGTTATCAATATAGTAAAATATAGGAGAAAATTCGTTCTTAACAGTAAATGTCGGTAAATCGTAGTCTGGCTTAACTTTGACAATATTCGATTCATTTATTGTTTCATCCTGGGCAGGATTATGGTCTGATTTAATTGCTTCAGAAAGTGGTTCAAAAGCCTTGCTCTGTCTATGTAAATTGTTTAAGTTTTCTAAAATTGATGGCTTGTTGAATAATTCTATTTTCGCATCGCTGTCTATAATTGGAGCATCAAGAAAGTTAAAAGCTTCATTTTTATGATATTGTGGAAAATCTTTTACATATTGAACTTTGCGAGCAGTGGGTTGCTCAAATATTTGATTGTCAAAATTATTATCTGGAGACGAAGGGGGACTCCAGTATTTGAGATTGTCTTGTGCGGGCTTACTAGCATAGACGATATTCATTTTGCTACCCGGAGCGAGATAGTCAGTATTTTTAAGTACAAATTTATCGGGATCAATGAAACCTAAATCTTGCTTGACGTTCCATTCGCCATCGAAAGCTGAATGTACACGAGTAGGCTTTACAACAACAGAATCATCCACATTGGAAGGCTTATTGTATAAAACAAGAGAAGACTTCGTCAATAGTTGAGCGTAGATGCGACCATTATCTAAAGTGGTGCCCAGGATTTGCGTGGCAAACTCTGTCGTCACACCGTCTTGGATAAATGTCCGAGCCGTGGACGTGAGTAAACCAATGAGGGGTTTGACGCTGTGATACCGTCCAGTCTTCGAATAGTCGTTTCTCTTCTGGTCGTTAACGAGGAGAACTGTCAAGTCTGTCGGATCGTCGTCGTGTCGTCGTCGTAACGCAGTCGAGTCGTGGATAGGATAGTGGCAGGAGCGTTTTTTTTATTTTACAACAGTCCATTTGGGTTGATGTCCACCACGGGGATTAGATTTGAAAGAGAAAGAAAAAACATACAATTACAAATTGAATGCAAAAGTTACAATAAATATAAGAAATAGAGAATGGAAAGAACTCTAATAGATTGTAACAGATAAATTCGCAAACGTGTTAGCACTAATTTTGTACAATTTTGTCATAGACAAGGATGCATTTGAAGTTGATAACATTTACTATTAAAAGAGACAACAAATTCTTGGCAAATGTATGCCATTAAAAAGATATTTGAAAATTCAATAAATATTAATTGAGTCAAGTATAATAAAAATCACAAATAACTAACCATATTTATGTATTTGTGGAGACGTAATCAATATTACCAACTTCAATTAGTAATTTACAAATAATAATCAAGAATAAATTATGAAACAGAGGGGAAACTGTTATTTTGCATAATTTATTGAAAGTTAGCAATTAAATAGAAATAAATTTAAAGATGTTTTAAAGTTTCTAGTAAGAGTGTCATTCAAGCGAAGTTTTAAAGATTTTTGTACAGAAAATATGTTTTTTAAAAAGTTGTATTTTTTTTAAAAGCGTTACTCACCCCTGTTCTCCGGGACTCCCTCTCGTTTGATTCTCGATGCGTCAATTTGTTCGTTATCTTCATTAATATCTGTAACAAAGATATATCTATATTATTTCTTTGATCAAAAACTGTTTCTGTTTATTACAGGCGAACTCTTATGGTCGGTTTTCTTCTATTTACGCAAGGGTCAGCGTGGTGGAGTATGACCCAATACCCTCACACCTTGATATGTGAGAGGAGGCTCGTGCTCAGTAGTGGGACGTTAATGGGCTGTGATAATGATTAATTATATAATTTAATTATGATATTCTTTGTGAGAGATGAGTTGCCTTTTGGAAGCCTCGTTAGAGTCACCGACAGACTGACTGACTGCCGGACAATCCCTTCCCTCTTTAGAAACACGACAAGCTGAATGACAAATCCCCCCATTAAGAGACATCAACAGACTGACAAATTTGCAGAAAAAAACACAATAGACAGATTAACTAACAAACCTTGATAAATTCTGACAAATAATACATTTTGCTTTTATCTCTTGATTATGGTACCGCTCATATCTCTTTCATTGTTGTTAAAAAATATATATTGTACTTCAATTAATTTTATACAAATTTGACGAATCTAAATGATCCTGCTGATCTTACAGACAATAAAGTATATATTATTTTATTTATTTAGTATTCAAGTTCGTAATTTATTAGCAATAGTACACATGCTGCACAGTTAGGAGCCATGTCAATGTCTAAAGTATTACTTACATTAGAATGATGCCACCTATTCTCAGAAAAATCTCCAAATATTTAGCAACAGTTACAAAATAACATGATGAATATCACATAACCGACATTCAACAGTATCGTAAGTCACACACTATGCAAAATCCCGAAGACGAAACAACGAACAAGCACATCATTGCAGATCCATTTGTAACTGTGAGAAAAAATATATAAAAGTATCGCAACACGAGACAATCGGTGTTGTTTTTGCCGTTTTTTTCCCAAAAGGTACATACGGTTGCTAAAGTGTGTCTCTAGTTCTGTAACAGGGTTGTTGCTGATGCTGCATTGAATTCAACTGTTTCTATGGACGCTGGTGGTCATTTGACAGTATCAGTGGATGCTAATTTCACTGTATTAACGGATACTAAAATATTATACGAGTATAACGAATGCTGATTGTTTAAAACGGGTGTACCATGCTACCATGATCTTTGGAGCCCAAGCCAACTTCACCTGCAAGTGGTGCACCTGCCGATAACGGACGAGGCTCTGGCAAACATAGGAGTTATAGACATAGAAGCGGCAATAGGCTCGCCACGTATACCAATACAATTGGCGAAGTGTGGGCGTATAATGTGCCTCTGCCTACCCCTTCGGGTAAACAGGCGGATGATCATCTTAGCCATATGACGTCCGCTGTTGAATATAGGCTTTCCCAATAAATTTCCAGATTAAGCGATCAGGCGGCATG
This sequence comes from Musotima nitidalis, assembly GCA_949126915.1. NCBI lineage: Eukaryota > Metazoa > Arthropoda > Insecta > Lepidoptera > Crambidae > Musotima > Musotima nitidalis. The sequence continues at coordinate 8,268,038 of OX421439.1, read as the reverse complement.
GCCTTATGCAGATATCAAAAACCAATCGGCCTGAATATATTGTTATAACTTTAATACGTGTGACTTGCAATAAATGACTGGATTTGATTTGGAAGCTGATAATCCGATAAGACAATAACTTAGCTGCTTAACGCTGCTTAAAAGACCGGGATAGTCCCGGGTCTTAAAAGCGAGGGGAGAAGGGCCCCTCCTTTAGAGGAGTTGGGAAACTCATAAGGAGGCATCTTACACTGGAACGACTTAATTTTTTTTTTAGTTTGCGTGGTGATTGACTACAAAGTATAGAGGTGATAGACTGCACAGTATGGTGGTGAATCCTTTTATTTATTTTTATTTTACGTCGGTAACAAAATGCAATTTTACGAACTGCCTTCCGGCCAAAGAGGGACCGAAAGGGGATGTGGGTCTCACCACCGGCAGACGCGACTGCCAGCAGTAATACCCACTAAAAATCTTCCGACGACGCCCGCCGCTTGTTGAGAAAGAGGCGGGGGCCAGTACCTGGGTTGCAGCGTCTGACACCGTCCCCCGGACCAAATCTCTAGGTGTTACCATCCGGAAGGTACTCAGCCCCCCACCACGCCAAGGTGGTGACCTGTCCGTGGGGGAAGGGGGTGATTCCTAAGACAAGCACGTGCAGTTCGACAGAGGAAAAGAGAGGGTTTAATAATCAAAAACAGACCAAATAATCAACATGCTGATGCTAATATTATCATTATCATCAAGTACCGGAATTTCTAAAATTGTACATAATGTAACCTTATTTGTTAATTCAAGTAAGTAATCTTCATGATTTATTGTATCTCAATTTAAGTGAACTATTATGTTTTTATGAGAAATAAATTCTTTAAACCCAACCTAACCCTATATTAGCGACAACCCTGGTCTGTAGGTTCATAAGAGAAATTATTATAGTTGTGCAAAGCTGTTGGATAACAGTACACAGAGTCTGCGGTCGTTAAATGCTAAATTATTTGCCGGTTTCGTACGTATTGTTTTAACTATGAAGCTTTATTGTTTCTGCTTGGGTTACGTTATCTTAATTTTGTATGCAGCATTTTAGGTTATGACGTTATTTAATTGATAAATTTAAAAGAGAATATAAATAGCCTGTGAGTTTCTTGGCCATTCTTGCGGTGGCTCGAAACTGGCACTTTGATTTACTTACACATAAATGTTTTTTCTTTTTGAATTGTTTTCTTGCGTTGTATGTAAGTGAAGTGCTTACTCGTGATTTCAGTGTAATCATATTTCGATTATTTCATTATATTTATTATTGACTTTTTCAAGTAGGTACTATGTAATAATTAATGTAATAAACATTTTTGAACTTGAATTTAAATAATGTTAATGTTAATAAAGCTAAAAGATTTCATTCTCTTGGGGGTATTTGGCCATAATCACCATGCTGGGCAGGCGGGTTGGTGATCGCAGTTTAAGCCAGTATGCAGGATAACGCTGCTCTTCATGATCCGGTAGGATTTCTTTTCGTCGACTCTTAAGGACAATCCGTGAGATGAGGGGGTTGACAATATTCTTGGGTGGCACCACACGGCATTAATTTATAAACTAAGCCTATTCACGTCCTGCTAAGCACGCGCTTCCTCTCAAAAACGGGACGGGTTTCATTCAGGTTACTATACTACGAGGATCCAGTGAGGATTACAATACATAACAACAGGGGGTCTAACGACCCCGACCAGTAAAAATATTCAAGTTTTGACATACTAAGATTTGCCCTGTGTGGGGGTGTAACCCGCGATCTTCGGAGCAGAGCGCAGGTATACTGACCTCCACACCATATTGTTAATAAATATTCTCTTACAATCACACCAGTTATTTAGTTCCAAGATAATTATCACTAAAAACTTGTGTTATGGATACTAAAGAACGGATAAACATACTTAAATAACCTTTTTTTTTACACACATACTTAATATACTTAAGAAAACGTCCAGACCAGAACAAATATTCATATTCATGCACAAAGATTTGTCCTGTGTGAGAATCAAACCCCGTGAAGTGCAGGTATACTGACCTACACGCCATATCGGTCGTCAAATATATATTGTTGGATATATCATCATCACAGCCCATAAACGTCCCACTACTGAGCACGAGCCTCCTCTCACATACCAACATGCGGTATTGAGTCATACTCCACCTCGTTGACCCAGTGCAGATTGGCGGAGGCAGGTGTATGGCGTCCTGCTGTTAAAATTTATCAAGCCGCCCATCAGGCCTCTAATATGGCTTAACGACTACCACATTTAGTGATAACCGGGACCAACGGCTTAGCAAGCCTTCCGAAGAACGGAAGCGCTCGATATCAAATGCCACACAAACGGTCACCCATCCAAGAGCTCACCTCCGTAAACTCTGCTGTACTTTGGTGATCGTTTCCGACCACCGAGAACCGCAGAACTACCAGTGCTTCTATTGAGCGCGTATATTGGTTGTATATCCAACAATCCACACATGGACTTGAAACTAACTCAGTAACCCTCAACAGTAGGATGTACCTAGTTGAATAATGTGCCCACTTGTTGTGACCATTTCTGTGACACAGAATGCCACAGACGGACGGACGGATGGACGTCTAATGCATAACGATCGGTGCGGATTATGTGTCACAGCGGCATAAAATGTGTGCTGCGTTACACTTTAATTGGGAATTGTGGGCCACAGAGTACGGGGAACTAATATAATTATGTTATTTATATATTACAATTGCAGCAATTGTCCATAGGCTGTGCTAACCACTTTCTATCAGGTGAGACATATGCATAAGTGTACTTTATCTTTTTTATGTATGTTTATTAACTACCGCATCGTCTTTAAAGTTGTTTGCTAACCATAAGGTTAACTAGCAGAGAATGCCTTATGGCATTAAGTTCGCCTTTTGTAATACTTTAAAGTTTGCAATAAAGATTAAATAAATAAATAAGTGGCACATACCACATAGATTTGAAATTGTATACTTATATAAAACATATCTGGTTAAACCAAATAATGCTGTTTCCCTCTGGGTTGCAGAAGTCAGACGGCAGTTGCTCTATGTAATAATTGATGTTCAGCCAAATCTGGTTAAACCAGTAAGGTGGGGGGGCTGAGTACCTCCCGGTTACCAGAGATTGACGACTCTGGGTGCCCTTAGTACTGACTACCGGGGGGGAAACTAAGAGGGACCTGTGGAGGGCGCAACAGGCGGGCCAGGAGGGCCTGTCAAGCAGCGCCAGGAGGGTTTTAGGCAGCGGTAGCAGGGGGCCCCTGCTGTCTAACCATAGACCCTCCGAGATGTCGGCCACACACGCTATGGTCGCACAAGAAGGTAGGAGTGGCGTGTCCATTGCGTCTCTCTAAGGAGGTCCTCCCGGTTTTAGTCCGGGAGACGTTGGCCGCGGGCGGGGTGTCAGAGCTGCAACCCAGGTACTGGCCCCCCGCCTCTTTCTCAAAAAGCGGCGTGCGTCGTCGGAAGGATTTTTAGTGGGTATTACTGCTGGCGGTCGTGTCTGTCGGTGGTGAGTCCAACACACCTCTCTCGGTCCCCCTTTGACCGGGAGACAGTGCGTAAATGCATTTTGTTACCGACGTAAATCAAAAGAAAAAAAAAGTAAGCAGACCAGACCCTAAGCTAGTCAAGAGCTAGTAGATAATGCTGGAATATAATGATATACTTATTTCAGTTCTTTCTCAGGACACTTTTTCAGGCGATACAACTACTTCCAGGATTATTCGAAACGGTCACCGTAGCTTCACCTTCTATCTTAGTCACCCCTTGACCACGAAGGAGTAGGTAATTAAACAAAAATAATTAGAAACGTCGGGATAGTTAAATATACACACATAATAAAATAGTTACACACACACACAATAAACCCTGTTTCCCCGAAGGCATATTATATGCCCACAGTATTATTGCCAATTATATTACTGGTCCCATTTCCTCCCACCAATAGGTGGCGAGCCTATTGCCGCTTACCAGGAACGCTCGCCAGAGCCACGTGTGTTGTTCGGCAGGTACCCAATACCTCTTTATATAGATAAATATACCGGGATTTAAAAAATACCAATTTTCATAAAACCCCCTAACTACCACCAATCTACATTCACATTAGTACTCATTAGATATTAAAACGGAATACTAGGCAATCATGTAAAACCGCAAGATGGCCGCGATTTGACTTAAATAACAAAACTTGATTTAAGCAATATCAAGTCTTAAACCCCACCACAAAACAGCCATAAAACTTCACTGTTTAATGGTCTTGTTAAATTTGGTTTCATTCCCATACTCAACAAATTAACGTTACCCAAAACCATTTAACTTGGTTCATGTATGCTTCATGATTATAATAAGAATAACATATTATAAAGCTAAAGGTTTTGTTTGTTTGTTTAAACACGCAAAACTTAGAAACTACTGTTTCTAATCAATGAAATATTTCAGTGTAGCATAGTTCATTAATTCAGGAAGGCTCAAGGCTTTGTAACATATCGATAGGAACAATGGGAACGAAGTTCCAATAAAAAAAAATCATTGCGTGCCCTGCAATTGCAAACGCTATTTTTCTTAAATTAATGCGAGTGAAAACGCGGGTACAGCTTGTGCTTAACAAATTAGTTATAATAAGTAGTTTACGACTTCCGAATTCTACTTAGTCTTATTTTAAAAAGAAGTTGTACAAAAAAGTTTGAATCCCACATGGAAAATGTAAAAAGTTTTTAACGATTCTGTCTAAAACGCATTGCTTTTGTTTGCTCAAACGAAATAGTTTACACACATAATTCTGGCCAAATAGCTAAAATTTCGCACGCTCTCGTTTAAAAAGAAATAAATAATCCCATGTCTATCAAACTAGTACTTTAAACATGAGTCATAAGATTTATAATACATCAACAGATCTTCTGACGATGCTCTAAATTTGAATAGCGAATGATTAGTGTTTTATCACAGACGCTTGGGAACTGATCCTAACGGAACAGTTATTTCATACTTGTACTCGTACTCTGTGTAACATGCAAGATAGTATCAATATCACGGGGATTTCGTTTCAAAAGCTATCAAGATTACTTTTGCTTTTTTTTCGTTTTGTAAGTTTCACTTTTACCAATCATTGTAATGGTCAAATGAAAGTAGGAATGTGCCTGGTAAGAAACTTCAACGAAATATTCAAAGAAATCTTTGTTTGGAATGTTTTTTTTTTTTGCGAAATAGAACTTCTTGTATTCTTGTTCTATTTTTATTGTATTAACAAAATATGGGTCATGGGTACCGCAGACTAATACAACTTGAATTAAGTGTTTGAGACCCTGAAATTAACAAAATCAATAAATATTTTTCATTTACTGATTTGTAAATCATCGCTTGAGAGGTTAAAAATGGGGGTAGAAGTTGAGAAGAGTGTCAATATTTTCTCATATAAGGGTCATAAAACTGAGCATAGTTATAGTTTTGAATAAAAAATACTCAATCTTTCGCTGTAGATAAATGTGTGTCATGCGAACATAAACTGGTGCTTTACCAATAATAATTATGTGCACAATTATTCATATTATTAATAATAGGGTGTTAATAGTAAACTAAGCTATTAAGTAAACAATTTATTAGGTCCCTAGAAGCTGACGTTTCGAAACGAGTCCTCAGCTTTTATGGCAGGAAAAGTGTGGAGTAAAAACAGGCACGTGCGAGCGGGACAGCAGATAGGCCGACTGATGTGTATGAAAGAGACGGCTAATGTGTGTCAGTGGGTGAGCCGAGCCCTGAGTCAATGCACTTGCAATTACCGTGCGCAAATTGCAACTTAGCGACCCGTTGGAGACAGCTTCGAAAGTGACGTCAGTTGCTTAATTATTTGGTAGACATGCTTTTTAATTATTTAAATAAATATCGTTGGGTATCTCACACAGTACCAACATAAGTAAAGCATAGTTATGGGAATTAGAGAAAGAAAAACGTTATTAAAACACCCATATCAAAACAAGTACATATTGTCCATGTCGTGTTAAATATATTTCCCGTGTGGGAAATGAACCAACGAACTTTAGACAGAAGGTCGTCGCAATAGGTCATCATGTTGTTCCTATGTCTCAATAAAGAAATAGAACATATACATACATACAATCACGACAGAGGCATATTATACGCCCACACTTCGCCAATTATATAGTTGGTCCCACTTAATAGGTGGCGAGCCTATTGCCGCTTATCAAGCACTGTTATGTTCGCCTAAGCCTCGTCCGTTAATCGACAGGTGCACCACTTGCAGATGAAGTTAGTTTGGGATCCTAAGATAATTGTAGGATCCCTGTACACAGTATAAAGAAATAGGAATTTATTAAATACTAAGTCTTTTTCTAAGCCTTGCCCTTGAATCACTAAGTCTTTTGATGCAAACCGTCTAAATATCTGTTCAGCAGTGCGACTAGCTGACTATGATATTTGTAATTATAGTGATGTACACACGGCCAAAGAGTTCGGTGTACCTAATGGTACATCTGGAGCCAAAAGACTACAATGATAATTTTTTTTATTACTAACACTAGGCTAAGAACATTGTTACTAACAAAATATGGAATTTCTGAAATAAAAATTTATTATTATTATTATTAAAAAGGTACTAATATACATGTACACAGGTACACGCTCCATCGAATGCAGTAGAAAGTACTAAAATTAATGAGAAATACCATTTCCCCATCAATTTACTTGACAAAACAACTTTCTGAAACAGCAATAAATCATTCCTACTTATTTAGTCTTACTTTGCTAGCCATTCAGCTTTAGTTGCCTTGCCTGACCTCAAAATGGCCACACGTAACCAACTAGTTTACAGAATTGAATAATCGGCCCAATTACTACACGATTAAGTGACACTATTGCCAAATTTGACAATGTGTTATTGTGCAAGTGTGACCAATCTATATTTAAGTTATATTCTTAATTTGAACTTTACAAAAAAAATAAAACTAAAGTGTCTTGTTGTCTTGTCAAAATAAAAGCTTTTTTTAAAATACTTTTTATATGAACAAAGTAAAAATGGAGTATAAGAAAGTAACTTTATGAAAATAAAAAGTGTTTTGTTTGTCTGTTTGTTCTGGCTTATCTCCGCAAATGCTAGTCTGATACTAAAGTAATTTTCGCTGGCAGATTACTAAGTAACTTAAGCTATTTAAACTTAGAAATCCAAAGTACATTACTGTAGGTCACATAGACAAAGTCGCGGGAGACCACTTGTTTTTACTAATAAATGGAAAGTGAGATCATCTGTTTGTTTTTTGTTTCACTTTCACGCCTAAACCAATGGACAGACTGATGAAATTTAGAAAAGAAATACCTAAAACGACTCGATCACCAGACGATTAAGTTGCCAAATTCGATAATGTGACATTGTGCAAGTATAATCATGACCAATCTACATAAGTATGTCTTCTATTAAATTAAATTGTAAGTTCTTTGATGTATGACCTCGCTGTCACTTGATAATAATCGTTCCATTTTGTACTAGTGAAAGCTTTAGTTGACCGGTCACTTGCTATAATGGCACTAAGTAAGAGATTTGTATCAAAGAGTACATCACTAGTTAGGAAAATGTTTTCTTTTAACTTAAACTTTTAACGTATTTTTAAATAATCTTGCTTAATTTTTTTTTTAGTAATGGCTTTGTGCTGTTAGCACATTTAGCCAGTCCCCAGTAAAATATATATTTGTAATAAATAGTTCATATTAAATGAGAATGAGTTGTGACAAATCAGATGATAAATGGTAAATGAGATGCCCTTTATGGACATAAACCCCTTGAGTCCTCAGTAAAGATGTTGAAATACACTGAGATCTCACATCGAAATTCTTGGAAGAATTTGAAAGTGATGTTGCACTGTTTTGTTTGATTTACCAACGTCTCAACTCATGTACGTTCATAGAATCTTAACAGTTAATAATCCACTATCATTACACATTAATGTTCGAAATATCACAAATTTTTGAAAATAAAACAAAACTGCAGACATGTCACTTTACATTCCCGCCAAGAAGTCCCTTCATATATTTTTTTAATTAGGTACATTAATTTTTATTTTACTTTAAAGCGTAGTGTAGGTGGCGCCTTGTGACATTATTAAAAAAAAAAATCCTGTGTGGGAATCGAACCCACGACCTCTGGAGTGAAGTGTAGGTATACTGACCTCCACGCCATATTAGTCGTCATATATATTAGCCAGATATGATATAACTGAATTCGGCCAGTGTTAATCCCGTAAAAGTATTCTGACCTTGGTCTAGCTAGATGATTGGGAGAAACAAGTAAAAGTAAAAAGTAAAAGTAAAAAGTTCTTTATTTCTTAAACTATTACATAGCACTTGAAAACGTCAAAACAAAATATACATGAAAAAATTTTTATAAAAACAAACAAACAAACAAACTAACAAATATGTTTTTTTTATAAATTTTAAAGATATACCTAACATAATGCAGATCTTATATTCTACCGCCCAATATCAAGCTCTCGGGAGTCGTAGAAGAAGACTAAAGAAATACAATACAAAATACAAATGCTACAACTATATAGGTTTTTTTTGAACAACTTAGAAAAGTTTCTACATATTCCAATACGAATATATGAAGGTGAAATTATCACTGAACTAAAAACGCTAATCCCCTTCCCCCCGGATCTTTGAGGTGATCAGACGTATATAAAGTTGACCATTTGTATCTAATGCTATAATATGGAACGCTGTATCCTCTTCTGGAGGTGGGCGCTAGTCCTTGACTAATGTAGTTATTAACAAACACAATTTATTGTAAGCCCAATTTCTGTTCCAATAAAAAATATTATATTATTATTATTATACCTTAGAAGGGTTTCTACCTACTCCAAAACGGATATATGGGGATGAAATTTCGAATTCAAAGTAATACTGGAAAATATATAGCACAGAACAGTACCTACATATATTTGGAAACAACGAAAATATCACTTTCTACACTGAAATCTGAATGGGAACAGGACTTAGGCAACCATTAGCCGTTCTGTTAGCTGGGTGACTAACCGCATTGTATGATCCGCGTCTGGTTTTACGAAATCACAGCTGACTGCCTCTAAAAGCGCATAACTCACTACAAAGTGACAATTAAGTGAATAACTATATGACAGGACTTCTTGGCGGGAAAGTGAAGCGTCATGTTTCAGTTCTGTTAAATTTTCTAAAATTTTTGATATTTTGAACATTTTTATACAATTTATATAGAATAACGGTGGATTATTAACCGTTCAGTGTTTGTGAACATACATGAGTGTTGATAAATCACACTAAGCAGTGCAACATTAGTTTTCAAATTCTCTCAATGTGTCCAAGTGAGATCTCAGTATAGTCTCACACCTTTACTGAGGACTCAAGGGGCTTAGAGGAGGGTATCTCATTTACCATTTATCATCTTTATCACTCATTCTTATTTACTATGAATTATATATTATTAATATATCACTTACTTGACACTGGCTAGATGTGCTAAACGCACGAAGCCATTATTTAAAATAAAGAAGAAGAAAAGACAGTTCTTTTATGTGCTTGTACTATGCCATATGAATGAGAAAAAGTAGGATATTTTTTTGCCAGTGCTTTTTATGATTTAACTTTTAGTTCTATAACAAAAACTATTTTTATGTATAGGGATTCTACCTTCATCTTTGGAGTCCAAGCCGAAAAAGTGATATGTAAAATGCAAATCCACTAATTACCAATTAATCTAGAACAACGTAAACAAAACATGAAGAGAGGACCTCTCCATTGTTCACAAGGACAAGTGAATTAAACAATGGTTGGATTGGAACACTAAACAATAGGAAGCAGAGGGTAAGCTTTGTATAACATTCATTCATGACGACCGATATAGCGTGGTGGCGAGTATACCCGCATTCCACTCCTGAGGTCGTGGGTTCGATTCCCACACAGGACAAATATTTGTGTGTATGAATATGAACATTTGTTCTGGTCTGGGTGTTTTTCTATGTATATTAAGTATGTATTTACAAAAAAAAAAGTATTTATATTATGTTTATCCGTTATTTAGTATCCATAACACAAGTTCTTAATGATACTTATCTTGGAACTAAATAATTGGCGTAAGTGTAAGAAATATATATTATATTATTATATTATATAATTAATACGAATGCTTCTTTTCGGCAATGGTACAACTGGAACCTACCTCAGCGTCCTACCTCATAGAACCACCTCTTAGATAATTAGATTAATTACTTATTTCCTTCACAAACATTTTAGTAAGTATGTGCACTTAAAAAATAATTGAAAATATTCTATTTATAAATAAGGTTCAGACCACTCTCATACACTAGATATTTAGAACGACTTCATTATTATTTAACGATCTTATCTGATAATAAACATTAAAGGTCTTCAAAATCTAATCTAGGTCAAATCTAAAACTAGTGCAGTCACTTTCTTCATTTTATCAAACAAAACTGACAGCACTTAACTTTAGATCTTGTTTTGTAATAAGCCTCTAGGTTGTTATGTGTACCATATATAAAAATGTATATTACGCTAGGCCCTATCAAGATGCAGCATATCCATTGTAATTAAAAGACGACCTTCTGCATCAATGTATTTTGTGTTAGGGCCGATCATCATCGCCAAAAGAACAATAGTATGAGGAACAGGTACACGCATGTTCCGTTCTCCTTTGCATATAATACCTGTTTATTACAATACTTTGTTTGTTATAGGAAGCCATATTGCTCACGAGAAGCTTAACCTTAAATTTGCTTTACGAATTTGAATTTTGGCGGGAGTATATTTATTCTACATCTTCATGTCACAGATAATATAATACTATGTCATGTCTGCGTTATATGTGATTGCAATTTTTTTTTCATATTCGTTTATTCCAGCGCTCCGTATATATTATCAGTCTACAAATTTTAATTTTATAAGGAAAAGTTAGTTATTTCATTACGCACTTAAAACTATTTTCACATAAAATGAGTCAATTGAGTTTATTGAAGATCATTATGATGAGTTTCATTTAAAGAAATGGGAATTCATTGATTTTGCAAATTGAGACAAAAGCTTGGACCCCCTTTTCAATATATTAGGAGATGATTTCCGGGATTAAACATATCTTACGTCCTACGCATGATTAAAAACTTTTCCATAGGTCTGTTAATCTTAATCGCTTCAGCTGTTTAAGTGTGAAAAGCTATCAAACAAACAGTATTCGCACTTATAGAAGTATAAATTTTACTTTTAATACGTTTTTATATCTATGTAAGTTCATATTAATTTACAAAACATAAGTGGATGTCCAGCATAAAGTTCTTAGAAAATTTAATATTTTAATTTAAAACAAACAAAAAAAGAAAACCGCACAGGTATTCCAAATTCAAATCGAGTGGGAGGGGCTAAGGCTAGCCACGGCGACCCCACAGAAAGCGACATCAAGTGAAAGTCTTAGGCGGCTTTAAAAAACATTTCACATTCCGACCAATATTATATTCACACGCCCAAAGTGCTAATTCTTTGTTCACTCACGGTGTAACAGGCGCGAAGTAACTATTGTTACTCCGAATGCTGTCATTTAAGAATCGCCATTTTGTGTAAACATCAGATCTTACGAGCTCTTCGCTTTCCGTCAAAAATCTTTACAGAAAAATGAACTTTAAATCAATGTACAGAGATTGACAACGGCTTAAAAAGATGATTGCAAAATTAGTTTCGGTGTAGTTATGTGCTTACCTGATTACATTTGGATGCTTTCCATTACCGTACAGTGAGCAGTCAATTATACTTAAATTATTCTCGCCGCTCGCAATATGAATCATTTACAGAAATTGTTGTAATTTAGTGAGGAAATATCATTATGGAGACTCACTTTTACATAATCATTTTATAACAGTAACAAATACACAGAAATGAAGACTGAGATGTATGTCAAATAAAAAGATATTTATTTGATCTTCCTACAGTTACAAATTTTAAGGTTTAATGAAAATAATAATAATAATATTTAATACCTGTTCGGCATACAAAATTAATGATTGATTTTAAATAAAGAACCAAATCAAAAAGTTAACAAATTTTAATGCAAAACTCTATTTGGAATTCTCCCAAGCATATGACAGCTAAAATGTCACGAGAAAAAGAAAGAATTAGGGAACTTTTCTAAATAATTTGAAGAAATTTAACGAAAAAGGACACATAGCGGGAGTGTTTTATTTATTTCGAGTTTTCATGTGTAAATACCAAAAAAAACTTTGAATGTTTTATATATACCTACCCCCTAGAGATTGTTAATAATTATTTCCTTTTACACTTCGATCAACAATACAACTGTTGATCGAAGCTTTTACATCTAAGTGTAGCTAATCAATGTTTTGGTGGAACGTTATCTTATCTTATTTTGAAACTCGTCAGTGCAGTGTCAAAAGAAACGATAAACATGTTTTGGTAAATTTCTGACTTCACAACGCGTATTAATAAGGGTCATACGCAATGTTTCGCTTACATAATAATATTATACCAAGATTTCTTATGTTCTAACTAAGATATTATTTCCAAATAGAGATACATACTTATGTGTATACTTAAAAAAATCGTGTGCATAGCAAACTTTGTCATGGTAGTTATCTGTTAAATGTAAATTTAGAAACGGACTTATGACATGTATTGTGTAATATTTATATGTAGTATGTTATATGTATTATTTAGTTATATTAATAAATTGAATGAGGTTTTTCGAGAAGGTAAGTCAAAGCCGAAAAATAAAACATACTTACTTAAAAATTTAAATAATATTAATATTAATAATATTTATAAACAAAATTGTTAAAACTTTCAATCCATTTTTTAAATATTAAACAAACATACATACATACATACATTCACGCCTGTTTCCCCGAAGGGGTAGGCAGAGGCATATTATACGCCCACACTTCGCCAATTTTTTTTTTTTTATATGTGACTACTTATTCAAAATTAGAATAAAAATTAAAACGGAACTTTACGCAATTGGTTCTTCCATTTAAATAATGGCTTCGTGCGTCTAGCACATTTAGCCAGTGTCAAGTAAGTGATATATTAATAATATATAATTTATAGTGAATGAGAATGAGTGGTGATCAAGATGATAAATCGAAGATGAAATACCCTCCCCTAAGCCCCTTGAGCCCTCAGTAAAGATGTGGGACTATACTGAGATCTCACATGTACTCCTTGAGAGAAAATTTGAAAAGTGATGTTGCACTGTTTTGTTTGATTTACCAACACTCATGTATATTCACAAACACTTAACGGTTAATAATCCACCGTTATTACACATTAATGTTAGAAATATCACAAATTTTAAAAAATAAAAAAATCTGCAGACATGACGCTTCACTTTCCCGCCAAGAAGTCTACGCAATTGGTTACGCAATCAATCAATGAATTATCTTCTATTAACTCTAATAAATCGCCTAAATTTCTAAATTTAAACTTTACTCAGAAAAAACAGATATAGAATAAAATTCGGCCAAATTGCAAGACGAGTAGTGAGGTGCCGAATGTCAATTACATGGAATCGATTCATCGACTTTTCGGACACTTTCCAATAGCTAACCAACATCGAGTGAAAGAAAATTTACATTTTTACATCAAGTTTATCGAAAGCTTTCTAAATGACCGTGTGAATACTAACTATAATTTGCTATGCAACATTTTGTTTATAGTTGGTAGACATTGTTAAATGACTATTTACTTGGTTGAGAATTTGGTTGCAACAATGTGCGGGCTGTGAGTCATATCATTTGTTTGGTAACAGAAAGTTTGCGTTAGTATTAGTGATATTTTATAGTCACAATTTAGATCTCTTATTTATGGTTTTGACTACATCATAAACTAGATAGGAACAAATTTACTACGCTAACCCAGAGCGGATTGTGGGTTAGAGTCATGGCATCCAGCCCTCAAACTTTTTCAAACCAAACAGGGCTTCAATCTGGGCTTCAATCTGGGTCTCAATATGGGCTTCAAGGAGTTGTCGATATTGAATCCCACACGTGCGATCATCCATCCAAGGACTGGATTCTGTTAACCTTACTTAACTTCGGTAACCTTCGCCGACAAGTCGGTAAGCTACAAGCGCTTCTTAAGAGTAAGTGGAATATAACTGCAATAAGATTTTTTAAAATTTTTATTATTATACCATAAAGACTACGAATACCTATTTGTTCATCACGTTAAAAATTTGACTTGGATAGATAGACGTAACACAAAAGTGGTTCAAATCGAAACGGGGTCAGAGCATTGAGAGTGAAACTGCATTTTTTGTAAACCGCCCACTACAACTGGTTCACAATGTTCACAATAGGTCAGACACCTTACCACGTAGGTAGATCACTTGTTGCTGTCAAACGAAACTAGCAAGATGATTTTAAAGACACCAGTACTTACAAGGTTTCATTTTTACCTTGGCTTGACGTGGCGTGACTAAGTAGTTTGTGTTACATAATTTCGCAAATAAGCACAGAATATATTTAAAAAATCTTAAAAATATATAAATTAATTCTAAATTTACGACAAAAAAAACATTTAAATCAACAGAAAATGAACAAAGGCGAACTTATATAAACAATAGACACTGTTCATAAAAAGGTTCTTGACGTGCCGACAGACGGGCAACAAAATAAATGGAATATAATAAACTAAACCTCTAAAAAAAGCTTTTTTGATCATCAAAAATACTGAGTGAGCATCTAATAGGTGATTAGGTGCTCAATCAGTATTTTTGATGTACAAAAAGGTTAGGTTAGGTTGGCAATTTATTAATTTTGAAGACACGTTAAATAACACCCAAAATAAATTATATATTCCAATTTCTTCGTTCCATTTTTTTCTGTTTTGACGAAACTTTAAAACTAAAAATAATGCAACAATTTTATTTATTTTATACTGAGAACAAGCTTTAAAACTATTTTAAAACGTCAATGCCGTTTGCAAATCCAAGTCACTTTCGATAAATCTAAGTACAAAATTGCCTATAATTACATAGGTAGCAAGCGCAGTTTTATAATACGCAGCTTGCAGGCACGTATTACGACAAGAAGCGAACTAATACCATAGACAATCAACATTCTAGGTCAATGGTGGCACGAAGCGGTCGATGCACTATGGTCTGTAATGCCATGTTTAGAAAAAAATGGTACGGATAAGTTTCCAATCGTTACTTGTGGTATGCATGGTATAATAGAAGACATCACTAAAGAGTTTCCTATCACGTTGGATTATATGCTTTTGAAATAGGCAGAATGAGTTTTTTGGCGCCATACGCGGGCTTATTACAAAATAAGCTCTAGGCTTCTTGGCGGGAAAGTGAAGCGTCATGTCTGCGGTTTTGTTTTATTTTCTAAAATTTGTGATATTTCTAATATTAATGTGTAATAAGTTAATAACGGTGGATTATTAACCGTTAAGTGTTTGTGAACATACATAAGTGTTGGTAAATCAAACAAAACAGTGCAACATCACTTTTCAAATTTTCTCTCAAGGAGCCCATGTGAGATCTCAGTATAGTCCCACATCTTTACTGAGGACTCAAGGGGCTTTGGGGAGGGTATCTCATTTACCATTTATCATCTTTATCATCACTCATTCTCATTTACTATGAATTAACTATTATTAATATATCACTTACTTGACACTGGCTAAATGTGCTAGCCGCACGAAGCCATTATTTAAATGGAAGAAGAAATAAGCTCTAATGTTAAACTAGGATTAAAACTAGCACTGTCTTTATTGTTTTAAAATAAAAGTGACAGCCCAAGTTTAAAACCTGGTTTAACTTTAGATCTTGTTATGTAATGAGCCCCACGGTGTTTATTCGAAGTTTTGTGTGTAAATATGATGGATTTTAGACATAACGTCTTTGCTAATGAACACAAGGGTAGGAAAGGGGCATCATTCCGCTTATTCAAGTCTACATACAAATTGTATCTATTAACCTCTCAAAAGTTTTAACAGCTTTGTGTTGTGTCTTTCTTCTTAATTTAAATTTATATAATTTACTTAATTGCATATACACATTTATTTTTTCTCTATATATACATCTTATTTTTCTTTTTCTGAATACCTTTATTGTGTTAACATATTTCAACAGAAACTATTTATGTCTTTGAAATATTGTGCGTTTATATTACCTTCTGAAAAGGTGCCCACGGAAGATCAGCGTCGCGACATCTCTGTGATGTTCGACAATTTGCTGAGTGAGCACCTTTTCAATACAAGTTGAGTACTTCTTACATTTGGGTTCTTATTGTTATTGATTTGTGTTTTTATTATTTTGTACTTATTTTCTGTTATTTTTTTTCTTGCAACTTGTATTGAATAAATATTTTCTTTCTTTCTTTCTAATATCATAAAATGAATTTTTCCGTGTTGGTTCGAAAACTCCATAGAAACTTCTATTCAAGTCTCCTTAATTTTACTTGACTATAACTAAATAAATGACGACAACGCTGCATAATTAGAAAGTTATATGCAAATAACTTTAGTTTTTCAAATAACTTGACAGTGGCAAATACTTCAATCGAGTGAATCCATATCAAAGAAGAAATAAATAGGCTCTATTAGCTTCTACAAAAGATAGCTGTTATATGCACACATTAATATATATTATTTAGATGATATTGATATCGTGATAGATTTAGATAACGACCATTAAACGAGCTTTGCAGGCAGTTTTTGTCTGGACTATGGATTTGATTGGATGTGAATCGTGTATATTGTAATTCTGACTAGGCTTGAAAGTCAACATGGCATTATACAAACAGGAATAAAATAATATTAGATGTCCATCTAATAATGACGTAAGGTGTTCAGGCGCAAATTAGAATCTCTTTACCTAATACTGTTTTTTTATTTGAAGAATGCTGAACCCAGCTAAATTACTAGACTTAACAGTGGACGAAATTTTGACAGCTTGTGCCGGCCCGGAATATTTTCGGTGTGTAAGCGAACACCGCGATTGACGGCGCTATAGACCGCCAAATTAGAATTAAGTTAATGCATTATCAATTGCCGTCACGTACGGGTGCAGTCACATCATTTATCATTTATATTTAGTTTTCCGCAATAAAGTTTATATCATTTTATCAATCATCTTTTATTTATGTTCTAACCTGAACAACATGTAATACGCCCATAAGCTAAAAAATGCTGATCATCCACCCACTTGTCAATTTAGGTATCATACGCCTTAATAATTTCAGTACCTACAGCACCTTTCATATTGGAACACAGTAAGGAGTTGTATACTGTACAATTCTTTTGTCATAAAGAGACCCAAAAGCAGATAGTACCTCAAATCTGCATTTACTAAAATCGGTTTTTACCACAACACATTATAATGAAATCAGTATGTTTATCACGAATTCCGCTATTTCAGTACCTACATTAAAATAAATCACCAAAAAACCAACAAGTTTCTTTTATTTACATTTCGTACCCGTTTATGGTAATGATCCCGTTAGTCAGGAACTGGCTGGTCGGATTGAGACCAGTTCTTATAGAAAGTAAGGCCAAGTCGAGGCCGTTCAGGTATTTGCCAGGTAGTCAGGTCTGTCGGTGTGTAAGCAGCGATAGCCCAGTAGTCAGACAGTCAGACCCATTTTCTGCAAATCCGGGTGTCGTGTTCAAACCCTGGGCTTGACTTGCTGAAGTTATAAGTTATATTTTCCGACCGATTTTGACGACCGATATGGCGTGGAGGTCAGTTTACCTACACTTCACTCCAGAGGTCGTGGGTTCGATTCCCACACAGGACAAATCATTGTGTGCATTAACATGAATATTTGTTCTGGTTTTGCTATGTATATTAAAAAGAATTTAAATATGTTTATCCGTTGTTTAGCATCCATAACACAAGTTCTTAGTTCTTAATGATACTTATCTTGGAACTAAATAATTAGTGTAATTGTCAGAAAAATATTAATATATATATGGTATCGCTTGCAACCTGCCTCGGAAAGCACCTTAAGCCTTTGGTCCCGGCTGTAATGACCATCTATGGCAGTCGTTATTGAAATCAGTGCCTTCTTACATCCAGGCAGCTGGTTTAACAATGGAAGAGTGTTTACCGCTGGGTTGCGGAGGTCAGGCGACCGTCGAAATTAAGAATTTACCAATAGTAACATTTAAACATAAATTAAAATTTTGGTTGATACAACACTGTTTTTATTGTGTTGACGAGTATTTTAATAGTTCCACACCTCGAATTTAGATAACCCAATTATTTTGCACATTTTGTGCTTGACTTTGTAATTCTTCTTTTCGTTTTTAAAAAATATGACTAGATTGTATTTTGTATGTCTGTAAAGGCTAAGTGAGATGCTGTATTTATTTTTCCATCATTACTATGTACCACATTTATTACAAATAAAATTTGATTGATTGATTGATGATTGATGGCCTTTCGTATAATAACTGAACATAAGTCAAGGGCTACCGGGCTATGCTAGGATGATGATGATGGTCAGGTCTGTAGGACCTGGGGTTTCTTATGAAGACATGAAGCAGTCAAGTTGCCTAATTACCTTCAATTTATTTCTCTGTTTCGGGTGGTCAGCCTCAGTTCTGGAGCTTTTAAAAGGAACTTATATAAATAGCTTAATTCCTGTTAACTGGGTCTTTGTGATAGTTTAAAGGGAACTGCTAATTTTACTAACGCTCCAATTTTTTATAGACTGCATCAACTGCTACCATCAGGCAGGATGTTTGAGAGGTCACATTCTTCCTTGCCTTCTATGAATAAGGTTAATGGATCCTTAAAAAAAACGAATGTATTACATAATATAGGATTACATTTTTGGATATATTCTTGCCGGGGTCTGCTGGGATCAAGCCTCTTCTCATAAACCAAGGTTAGCAATTTTCAGTTTATACGCAGGTGTGGAGCAACCTTCTGCTACAAGTTCCAAGTCTTTTAATAAGGTTAAAAAAACGTCTTCGTACACCAAGAATACAAATAAAATTGTGAAGATAGACTTCTGTCCGCATTAGGATGGTCACTAGCCAGTTAGAATACAGATAAAGTCCTAAAATCAATCAGGGGGCCTACCGCCGAGTTCGATGGCAATCGATTATAAGGCAAAATGGATTTCGAATTGATTCTGTCGTACCGCCGAACTCATAGAAATCGAAACAAAATGGCGTTCTCCATTTAACTATTGGTCTGTCACGGACTGAAGGTCATGAATGAGAGGTGGCTGTCGGCAGATTCCCCGGTATGGATTAATGAACGTAAACAAAGTTTGATCTAGACGGATTACCGGTAATCCATCGAATTCGGCGGCAGGCCCGTGGTGATAGTTAACTATTAATTGGGTATGGGATCTATATTCCCACAATAGATTGAACCTCATAGGAGTTAAATAATAGTTGACAACCATGAACAAATTGTCATTGCTTTGCCAGAAAGTAGTCAGATTACTTAGTGACTATTATCGCTAAATACTTAACCATAGTTGTATAAATTCTGTGACAACCCTATACCATCTCTGGTCTGCTCGTCTGTCCACTGTCGTTCAGTAACGAAACTGTGATTAGCAAGTAACGGTGGTGGATAGGGTTGCCACTCGAAAGCTTTTGGAAAAAATACAGTCTGGTTTTGGGATTGTTAAAAATTTCACTGATGACTAGTCTTACAGTTTTCTTCAATTCTTTACATGTTTTGCCCAATCAGCGCTGATAAAGTTATTTGAAGTACAAGCCAGGGTTACACAAGGGGACAAATATTTTGTAAGCGTGCAAGACATGTCGCCAAGGATGTCGAGTGAATTGATGCCACGTTGCTAGACATCACTCAATATGTCGGGCAACATCAAATTCGCACGACGCGACGTCGCTACAGACATTATTCGCGCGAAGTCGCCTAATATTTCCAGCGAGAAATACCTGGTTTCGCGTGACATGTTGCCGAAAGTGTCTATGTATTTATTTCGAGGCAGATCAATATTAAAAAAATAATAACAACAGGTAACACAGATGGCCAATGATAGATCCTTACAAATAATACTTCAGAAATTTGTCCTTGCTTTACCATAAATGGATCAAGATCTTTTACAGCGTGGCAGCCCTAATCCGAAAACGGTATAGTGACGTGCGCGGTTTCGGCCGTAACGGTGTTATGTGCGGTTACCGCATCCCATATCATTACTTAGGAAGTGCTCCGCGGAAGCGATTACCGGAGTTAAGCAGTGTTCACAGATGTCAGTCCTTGGATAGGTGACTGTTTGTGTACCAATTAATATTGAGCGCTTCCCTGCTTTTGAAGGTCATAAGCGTCATATATAATTACGGTCACATAAACGTTGGTTCTGGTTATCACTATATGTTAAGCCATATTGGAGGCCTTGGGGTTTCTTATGAAGGTTAAGCAACATTAAACAGTCAAGTAGCCAAATTACCTTCTTTCTGTTTGTCGGGTGGTTCGCTTAGGTCGCTTAGTTATGGAGCCCATAGGTAGGAGGAAAAAAAACTTACAAATTATATCCTTCTAACGTTGATTATTGAGAAAAGGCCCGTGCTCAGTACAATGCTGGACAATAATATTCATTCCAATGCATAGAAAATGTTTTCCGTCAATGCCGAGATTAATTCGACACCTCGCAGGTTAATCAAAATTAAATTTAAACATAATTGCCTCAGCCGATCACAGAGCAACATTCACACGGGTTAGGCCCAATCACAACAAATAACACATTGATAAATAAAAAAAAATATTTACTGACAATTACACCAATTATTTTGTTCCAAGATAAGTATCATTAAGAACTTGTGTCATGGATACTAAATAAAGAATAATCACACATAAACACCCTTTTTTACTTACTTAATATACATAAAAAAATGGTACTTATAGCACGGGTTGCCCCAGTTTAAGTATCAGCTGTTTAAAGCATAATTATAGAAACACTCAAAGCAAATCGTACAAATCTTATGTGTAAATGTATTATATTGATAACTGTAGCGCCTATAAATTGTAAAAACGCACAAATTGTAAACATTTTCTATGGGAAATAAAAAAATAAATAATTATTTATTATTATTATAAGAAAACAAGACCAGACGCAGACCAAATATACATAGGAAAACAAGACCAGACGCAGCCCAGAACAAATATTCATGTTTATGCACACAAAGATTTGTCCTGTGTGGGAATCGTACCCACACATGCCTGTAATGTCAGACATGAAAGCTACTTGTTGTACGTAATACTTGTAAAGTAAAACTTTCTTTCCTATTTCATCCGCGTTAAAACACAACAATTCCTAATTACGATCATCTGTTACTTATTGTTATGTACTCTTGACAAATTCCCAGAAATTTCGCCAAAAACGAAACAATGGTCACAAAAGATTTCTCTGCCCCTCTTTGAAAAGTTTTTACTTTCAATTTTTTTCTATGGAAATCGTTAAATGTTCATCAAAAGGCAGTAGGAATATTCGATTGGTCGTGAAGTAATCAATTATTAAGGTTCTGTCACACTGTGACTGGCGGCGGACAATGTCTTTGGATTATTTATCCTTTACTTCACATAAAAATATTTATATATTTATCTGTTGTCTAATATCAACATTTATAACCTTAAGACTTGAATATAATGCTATATCAGAAATTTGAAAATGTTTATATATGATATTACACATTATTTTCCTGATTTTTTACTATTATGTTTACATAGAAGACGCATAGGATTCCGCTAGTTGGGTCAAATCTAGTGGGACTATCGTTCGGCTGCACGAGACGGGGTGCGCAGGGTAAGTCATTGTGAGCAGTGCCCTTTAAAAATACCATAAACTAAGATAATTGCATAATTAAATGTCAATCAACGGCCTATAAAAAATTTTACGGCAGCCTTAAAGTCGCTGCATATTGTCAGATGAAACGCTGCCGTCCCGCCGCCGCTTTGCTTGCTATGTGACAATCGCTTAATAGAAGATCTGTGGATCGATCAAGCGGTAATGGTGGACATCCCGTTGAGCGCGTGCGCAGCCTGACGTCCGATGACCGTCCGTACCTAACATAACATTTATAGATTAACTGGCTATATGGGCGGCCGTGACTTTGCTTTGTGGCGTCATGGCGTGGCGTGTATTTTTCTTTTTTATACCATAAGGTGGCATTCAGGAATATAAAAGTAATGATAGATGTCGTCATCCCTTCAATGTATTCCACAAAATTGAGAATACTATGAGCATGGTAACTCCTAGATTTAAGAAAGATGACAAGTCTTCATGAGCGCATTCATGAAGGCTTGTATAAATGACTTATCACGCTCCGATTAAAACTGAACGGCTGAACGGGCACTCCTGGCCCGCCCGCTGCGCCCTCCACTGGTGCCTCTTAGTTTCCCCCCGGTAGTGAGCACTAAGGGCACCCAGCGTCGCCAACCTCTGGGTGTTACCTTTTCCCGGCTGCTAGAAGATTGCACAGTATGAGGGTCCGGTACTTACACTAATGTCGCAGAAAAATCCTGGATGATCAAGCATACGACCTGATCATCCTGACCTCCGAAAGTGGTTACAGCAATCTATGGACGTTTGCAAAACCAACGCCATTACTAGCATTTTCCCGACCCTTAATAACATTTATAATCTCAGCCCATTAACGAACCATTACTGAGCAAGGGTCTCCTCTTACGAGGATGAGAGATATCCAGGTCATACACCATCATGCGAACCTTGAGCAAATTCATTAAAAAACTATACAACCATAGCAATCGACATATTCCTGGAATTCCTTATTCCATTTCCTGGTCGGTCACAAGTAACATCAAATACTCCATGGTACGAGATATTTATTATCGATTTATATAACAGCTTGTGGCAAGAAGGAAAAAATATGGTTTGATAATAGTTTTGCAATTTTCTCTTGTTGATTGACGGTTATGCTTGAAACTGCTCATAGACGTATACAAATACAAATGCTTTATGATAAAATGTTTAGTTACAACTTGTATTTTACTTTAACAAAAGAGAAAATCAGATGAGATTTGTACAATTTGCGATGCAATAATAGAATGTATCGGTGCTAACGGTGAGCGAAGCACTAACCTATTTGGGCAGGTACCAAAGACAGATACAGATATTATGTGTACTTTACAAGATATTACAGTGGTCAATCAATCAGTCAACTTATTCTTCGAACCCGATGCTTAGTTCGAAGAAGAAGTCCAACTAGTCATCCATAAATTACGTCACACGAAACTCATAATCTCTAAGCCCCCCTTGGCAATGCTGGTCACATTTAATTTTGTGAGGCCCCCCCTTTCTTTAGTGTGATGTTACATATTTTGCAATTGTAAAGCAGGAAATAATTACAATTAAACAGCATTCAGCACTAGTTTAGGACCTAGATTTTGAAATGTGACGTCACGTTATTTGTATACCTCTCACCCTCTTGTCACACCATGTCACACTTCGTCAAACCTCTTCCGCCCCCTTCACTTGTGATAGCCCCTAAGTATACAAGCGCTTTAAGCTTAATTAAGGGGGTAATGAGAGGTTAAAGGGACTGTAACTAATTTGTTTTTAACATTGTTAATTATTGAGGTTTTCCCAAGATTACAGCATAAGGCTCTTCAAAAAGGTCGTTATATGGTAATAAATAAATACTAAATAATTTTAAATAAAATCTTACCGTGAAATAAAACTCTAGATAAACGAAGTCGAGGACCAATGTTAGTTCTTAAAAATTCAAAAAATGTAAAAGGCTCCATGTATTGCAAGTTAGTGGCCAATATTGAAATGCCAAGGTTATTTCAAGCGGACAAGGTTCCTTTTACAACAGACAAATAACTCTTTATTATTTCCGTAAGAGCGATTAATGGTCTTGTACATTTTAAGAAGGAAATTTTAATCATCATCGGTAATATCATATCATCAATATTTCTTTAGTAAATAATAATTTTATACCTGGACATTAATTACAGTGTGTCCATAATGTCTATAGGTATATAGGTATCCTACCAAGACCTAAAAGCTAAGCCTGCAAGTTGTGCACCTTCCGATCAACGAACGAGGGTCTGGCGAACATAACAGTTCCCGGTAAGCGACAATAGGCTCGCCACTTGCTCGCTCGGACCAACTATTTAATTTGAGAAGTGTGGGAGTATAATATGCTGCTGCCTACCACATTGGGGAAACAGGCGCAAATATATGTATGTATGTAAATTAATAACACAGAGCGAATTTAAGCCCAAAACTAAACAAAGCTTTATAGGTAGGAATTCTGCTCCTGTAAATATCATACTTAAGATATACAAAACACTTATGTCAAGACAATACTGGGAATCGAACTCGCGACCTTTGCAGCAAAGAATGAGTGTAATAGAAAAAGTGTAATAGTAAGATTGTAATAGAAAGAGTGTAATAGAAAAAGTGTAAGAGAAAGATTGTAATAGAAAGAGTGTAATAGAAAGAGTGTAATAGAAAGATTGTAATAGAAAGAGTGTAATAGAAAGATTGTAATAGAAAGAGTGTAATAGAAAAAGTGTAATAGAAAGATTGTAATAGAAATAGTGTAATAGAAAAAGTGTAATAGAAAGATTGAAATAAAAAGAGAGTAATAGAAAGAGTGTAATAGAATCTCTTCAAATCCGACTCCACATAGTCTTGGCTGCCCTACCCTAGAGTGTAATTTAAGCCCTCGTAGGCGCGGTAGGGCAAGACAGCCGGCGAGCTGGTGGTTGCTGGTGGAGCAGGTGGTTTTAACGCTCGCCGCCGTAGCTACAACTTACTTCTGAGCTATATTTTATTACCCTAAGCTAAGCTCTAATTAACATTAAAGAATATATAAAATCAATTTTAAAAACCTGGAGATATTATTACACTTGTGAAGTGAATTTGTCCTGGTTTACCTGTAACAAAAACAATTCAATAATAAATAAAAAGCACGCAAAAAGTCAGTTTTCATACATACAAAAATTGATCCCGTAAGGAAATCGAACCCAGAGGAATCGACTCAGGAGCGTAGTGCAGGTAAACTGATAACTCCAAGCCATATCGATCCTCAGAACTTAGTTAAGTAATAAAATTGTTAACATAGAAACGAAACTTCTTGAGAGTTGCGATAGACAGTATACGCAAGGATACTCAACAGTATATCACTCAGTACGGTATGCGCACCATGATGAAATCGCGACAACTAGTGATGTTCGCACGATATTTCGATATTTCAAACTGCATTGCACGCAGTCTTATTAATATTGGATAGGAGGGTTTGGTGCAAGTCATAAACTTATGGTATTCAAAATCTTAGTTCAAGTTAATCAAAAGCTCTTGTTAACTTGACTTAAATCTAGGAACACCACTAAAATGGGATCTTGCTGGTATGATATGTACATTTTTTTAGTATTCATGTTTGTTATTAATAGATT
This sequence comes from Musotima nitidalis, assembly GCA_949126915.1. Classification (NCBI taxonomy): domain Eukaryota; kingdom Metazoa; phylum Arthropoda; class Insecta; order Lepidoptera; family Crambidae; genus Musotima; species Musotima nitidalis. The sequence continues at coordinate 8,242,608 of OX421439.1, read as the reverse complement.
AAATTTGAAGAGACGACAAATCTTAGGAATTAACATACAAAATACTTACATTAAAAGGAACTAGAGATATCACAGATTATTTGTTATGTTCTACTATTACTACAAACAAACATACATACATAATATATCACGCCTGTTTTCCCGAAGGGGTAGGCAGAGGCATATTATAAGCCCGCATTTCGCCAGTTAAATTGTTGTTGCAGGTGAGGTTTGTTTGGGATTTTAAGATAAAGCCTACATTGTATATACTATTTCTCTTATGCTTTTTTTGTTGAAGCCTACAATTTATATTTTTATTTATATAAGTGAGAATTTCTATTGGGCCTAAATATATTTAAAATTGTTTTATTGCTGTTAATCTTCTGAAAATAAAACGGTCAACATAAGGGGAAGTAACATGGTTATATTTACCAGAATATTGCTATCAGAAATTGATTGAACGGTTCGGTGTCTAAATTACGGTACTGTACCTAATTATCTTGAGTGCTTAATCCTAATGTAGTAGTACCTATCTTCAGAAGATACTGTAAAGCAGAGTATATAGAGGTCAGTTATTGGATGGGTGGGCATATATGAGGCATTTATAACAGAACACCTGCCTTCGCCAACCCACACTGGGTCCGCGAGGTGGAATATGACCCAATATCCTCTCACCTTGGATTCTTTATTTTTTTATATAGGCACTCAAACGCATCTATGTTTTACAATCACAAAAGTACACTTAACGAACAAATAGTCATAACATAAATGCCTATTGAAGGTATACACAGCGTTTTTTTTAATTAATTTTTCTGTATTAGATATTAATAGCAATTTTGTTATCGAATAGGTACACACAATTATTATTTACGATTTACAATTAAGGCCATCCACAGAGTTCTAATACTTTCTGCTTAAATACATTTGGATGTGAGTGGAGGCCCGTGCTTCCTCCCCGACTGGTGTCCATCAGTCGTGGTGGGAGGGCTGAGTACCTCCCGGCAGGGCGGAAGAGCGGCCAGGGAAAAGGTAACACCCAGAGAAAGCCTACTCTTAGGGCTGAGATGATAATCTACTGTATTTTCTCCGTGATTTTCAGGTTTAAGCCACCCATTTAACCCATTTCCTAACTATTTTAGTTTTACAATTTTTTTTCCACTAAGTTCCAGTTAATGTTGTACCATACGAGGAACTTAATCGCGAACATTAATCTATCAGATTGAACATCGCCACTCCTGCGCACCGCGGAGCGTGACAACGTCAGATTATCTGCACCATGAATTTAACACGTACTTAAACATTACGAGCTTTTCTTTCATTGAGGTCGCATATCACGATCATCAACATCATGATTTCAGCCATATAAAATCCACTTCTTAACCCTTTGTAAGGCAGTGGTGAACATATTTCCACCACAAATTGAACCTTATGGAGTTGGGTTAAGGTAGAAAAGCAATGGAAATCTTCAACATGTTTTCCCCTTTAAAGGGTTTGGCCTTCCCAATAGTTCACATAATAAAGGGTTATTTTCCAATCCTGTCATCCTGGGTACTGGCTTGAACTGCGATCACCAACCCAGCGTGGTGATTATGGGAAAACATATGTACCTACATACATTTACGCCTGTGTTCATCCTGGGCAGAAGCATATTTTACGCCCCTTTTTTGCCAATTATATAGTTCCACGTAATAGATGGCGAGCATATTGCCGTTTACCGGGCACTAACTATAACATGTTTATCTACCATTTTAATGCCTATTAACTAATTGTAATATACATATGGAAACCTTTCAAATAGCTGTAGCAAAATCAGTGAAAAAAATTATAATATATATGCCAGCGTGAGGTTGAGGGATTGATCACCAGACCATGAGTGACCATTATTATTTTGTAATGTATTTTGATATGCGATATGCGAGCGGTGATAGCCCAGTGGCGAGATCCATAGCCTTCAAATTCAGAGGGTCTCGGGTTCAAACCCTGGTGACACACCTATGACTTTTCGAAGTTATGTGCGTAATTATCGCTTGCTCCGAGCCTCGAAAAGCACCTTAAGCCGTTGGTTTCATGAACATTTATGGCAGTCGTTAATAGTAAGGCAGTTCCTTTTAACACACTGACAGCTGGTTTAATAATATAATTCAAAAATAATTTATTGTCATATCATCTTATGAATGTCATACTTATAAACTAACGCGCCCATTAACTGCGGGCGGAAGCTTGATCGGAGAAGAACGGGCAAGAAAACCGCCAAATAAGTATTGGTTTTTTCTCCCGCTTAGAATGATGTTACCCTCTTGGTTGCGGAGGTCACTCAGCTAAATCTAGTTAAACCAGTAAGCAGACCCTGGGGTCTAAGCCTAAGCATAGAGCAACCCAGATAATGCTAGGATATTATGAATTTATTTTGATATTCTTGTACCTCTCATATGATCAAATCAAAAATAATTTATTCAAGTTTGGCTTAATAGAGCTCTAATGAATATAACACTTATAAACTAACGCGCCCAATTCACTGCGGGCTACTCATCGCGAAAATATGTATATTATTTGTATTTTTATAGGTTTAATATACAATAGAGATGCCACATTCTTACTAATAGCAATCGCATTTTAGTATCTATTTGTGATATGTGAAATCGTCAAATCTCAGTTCAACTTCACATTCCGACTGTTATGTACACGACGACCCGGACTTTCTTAGCCAAGGGCAGTACTTTCACTGACCATCAACGATTCTCTAGAGCAGAACTGCGTTCAGGCAACACATCTGTGCATAAGTGCGTTTTCAAATATATTTTTTTATTCCATATAAACGGCTTTATTTGTAAATGCAATTTATGCATTATTTAGGGTTGGTAATAAATATTATAATATAAAAATTAAACTATATTCGGAAAATAAATTGCTAATTAAGTAGTGCAATATTTTATATACGTACGTAATATACGTGATACTTTTACAAAATATCTGCAATCTACAAAAACCTATAGAGACCACTTACAGCTTAAAGCTTATCTTCATAGAAAGTAGGGATTTTGTTTGAAAATGCGAATGCGTAATTCGTATTCGTTCGGGAATAAATTTGACGCAGAAACCTGTACGTTTGCCTACGCAGTTAATGGTCACCACAAAATCTTGTATTTCGTCTCTATAGAGTGTCCAAAGCTGACCACTTATGAAGGCCGCGTTCTAAACTTATTCGACTTTAGATTTGGTAATAAAAACATCATACACATTCCAATCAATCTAAAAGGTAATTTTTATGAACAATTTATTGAATTTATGTTTTCTAACATGGAATTTAGGGAAAGCGGAGCGAGAATTATTAAGTGCAATTAAATTATCGATTTTTTTTTATTTGATACCAATTATTTTCACAAACGAATTGATCATAAATTGGTAAAAGTGGCCTAAATTGCTGTTTGGTACCGGCCTAAAATAGTGTCATGAGTAAGATGAGAGAGATCTTACGAGGAGTCGGGACACTGATTAACCTTCTCATACACGCCCGTCGGTTTAGGGTACCATTGACAAGCCCTCTCTCCAAAACCTTCTAAATTTGGTCATGGAAGGTCTTACGTGGTCTTCCACTCGTAACACTTCCATTCACTTGTCTATCATAAATCACTTTCGTTAGTCCACTTTCATTCATCCTCTCAACATGACAAAACCATCTCAGCATACCTTTCTCAATTCTTGTCACTATTGAAATTTATCGACATTATAATTTAAAATATCGTGATTAAATAAGGAATATAAAAAACTAAACCTCTAAAAAAAGCTTTTTTGATCATCAAAAATACTAAGTGAGCATCTAATAGGTGATTAGGTGCTCAATTAGTATTTTTGATGTACAAAAAGGTTAGGTTAGGTTGGCAATTTATTAATTTTGAAGACACGTTAAATAACACCAATTAAATAACAAAAATTATGTAGATATATGTGATGTATTTATTTGTGCTACTGTACAATTTTCACCATACCTCAAGCCATAGATGTCATATGATAGGTTAGTGACATTTCATAATTATTATTAACGGTACAGATGTCGCTGTTCATTTTTGAATCGCGCAAGTATTTTGTATTTATATTCGCATATATATCTCGTACAAGGAACTTGTGTATTGGTCTTATATTCATGACTCACCTGAATTCTACGGCTCATTCATAGTTGTCATTTGTGTAGTATTATTATGCAGACATGGGTCCATTTGTAGACTTGACTAAATGAATTAATATTATTTTTTAAGGATCTTAAACATCAATACAAACTCAATTTCGTTATTGCTCTCTACAAACAGTAATAATAATATTATCCCTACTAATATTATAAATGCGAAAGTAACTCTGATTGTCTCGATTTCACGCCAAAACGACTGAACCAATTTAAATAAAATTTGGTGCACAGATAGTGTGAAGCCTGGAAAAGGACATTGGCAACTTTTTTTTTCGATAAAATGGTTGTATGGTAGATATAGGAGATCTAAGATTTTCCATACAATCTCACTTTTTAGAACTTGAAGCGTGTAATTATTTCGTTAGGTTTTTTACTAGCTGATATAAATATGATATTTAAAGTTGCAGAAACAAGAAGCGCGTAATAATCGAATTTCATGCGGACGAAGTCGCGTGTAAATCACTAGTTAATATATCGGCTATATCGCATGCTTAAAGGAACATCGACCCATTAATAGATAGGTCAGGTTTGAGTTACGTACTTATACAGTCTTTCTATTTCTTACTGATCAATGTTAATCACACGTTTAAAACACAAGCAGAATTACTTATTAATAAATCACTATTCCATTAAGCATGTGATATGTTACAGATCGCTGTGGAATTTAGGACAGTAAATAGCCAACTTCACAGATTTAAATGTCTTAATCATGATGACGGACACAAAAACTATAATCTGCATTACCAAAATGTGTGTTTGCAAACAAACTTGACTTAAAAGAGACAGAAATGAAATGTCACTCCGAAAGTAGACCAAACAAGTTCATTGGCGCGAAACTTGACCTTTTTGTGGTCAATTACCAAGTTATTCTGGCTTTAGGTAGGAACATAACAAAACAAAACAACAGCAAACTTTCTGAAGAAATAACCTACAAATTTTTCAACATACTTTCCTAGAGATTTTAGGTATTTGTTAATGAAAAGTTAATTAGTTTAGAGTTAGTGTAACAGCTTTATAAAGTCCACTGCTGAACATTAGCCTCCCCAAAAGAGGGAGTATATGCCCATAATCACTACACTGGGCAGACGGGTTGGTAATCGCAGAAAAGCCAATATGCAGGATGACGCTGGTTACCTATCATAGGGTAGGATTTGTCTTCGTCGACTCCTACGACTCCCCGTAAGATGAGAGTTGATACCCGGCACATTGCCAATAATATTTCCGAATACGAACTAATGCTCATTTCTATTTCTATCAACAGACTTGGGTGTATAGGGGCCCCATAGACCTAAAGAGCCCAAGCCAACCTCACCTGCAAGTGGTGCACCAACGGACGAGGCTCTGGCGAACATAACAGTGCCCGGTAAGCGGCAATAGGTTTGCCACCTATTACGTGGGACTAACTATATAATTGGCGAAGTGATGGCGTATAATATGCCTCTGCCTACCCCTTCGGGGAAACAGGCGTGAATGTATGTATGTCTATCAATTATTTTATTATCATTTACTATTTTATTACTATTTTTACCGACAGACCGCTGTCCTGTTTCATTCTAATTCATTCTGTCAACTACAACAATGTGCAGCGTTTCTCTCATTTAATTTTAGTCACGTCAATATCAAGTCAAGTAAAGTCATTCGAGTCAAAGTCAATAAAGTGGGTTATTTACTAGAGATTCCCATGGAGTTTTGGAACATGGAGAGACACAATTTAAAAAAAATCAAAATCATTTATTCAAGTTTGGCTCAAAAGAGCTCTTATGAAGGTCAAAACTTAAACTAGCGCGCGATTTACTGCAATACTACTTCCCGACACTTGTGTACGTTGCCAAAAGAGTTAGAGGTGTTTATTACAAAACAAGATCTAAACTTAGACCAGGGGCCTTACCATGAGTTCTTATAGCAGTATTATTGCAGTTGAGAAAGCGAGACGCGTGTAGTGGCGTATCTACACGCGTCTCTTTTCCACAACTGCAATAATACTGCTATAAGAGCTCATGGTAAGGCCCCAGGCTTAAAACTAGTGCTGTCACTTTCATTTGATAAGATGAAGACAGTGACAGCACTAGTGTAAAACCTGGTCTAAGTTAACATCTAGTTTTATAATAAGCCCATTTTGTCTAAAAATTCACTATAGTTACACACAAAAACCCGAATTTATTCCAGTTTTGGAAAATGAAACACTGTCGCGATTTGTCTATTTTCACGTTTTTTTTAAAATAATGGCTTCGTGCGTCTAGCACATCTAGCCAGTGTCAAGTAAGTGATATATTAATAATATATAATTAATAGTAAATGAGAATTAGTGATGATAACGATGATAAATGGTAAATGAGATACCCTCCCCTAAGCCCCTTGAGTCCTCAGTAAAGATCTGGGACTATACTGAGATCTCACATGGACTCCTTGAGAGAATATGAAAAGTGATGTTGCACTATTTTGTTTCATTTACCAACACTCATGGACGTTCACAAACACTTAGCGGTTAATAATCCACCGTTATTACACATTAATGTTAAAGATATCACAAATTTTAGAAAATAAAACATTACTGCAGGCATGACGTTTCACTTTTCCGCCAAGAAGTCCAATTATTACATTTATCGTTGATGAGAATTTGAACTCAGAAATAAGTACTTTATTGTGGATTTGTTATGATTTCCGCGTGAACTAGTACATTATGTGGAGCTGTTAAGCTACTTTCCATTTTTGAATTGCTGATGTGCTATATTCACAACTGAGAACTGTATTTTTAATATAGCTTTTTTATTTATTTATTTTCATTTATTTATTTAGGAAGATTAACAGTCTAATTTCCAATTGGTTTACAATTTTTATTTTTTTTTATTTTGGTGTTTCTTTATATTGGTTGCGGGAGAACGTTAATATTATTACAATTACATTTAAAATCGGTATCAAAAAACGAGTTCAATCAATATAACCAGTTCATATCGAAACCGGAAGTTCCGCCATCTTGTAACTCTTAATACTCTTATCAATTGAGGTACCTCTTACTCAATGAGGTGTCACGTTTTCTATTACTTCGACTGTTGTAAAAGTGCTTTTAGTAATAAACAAAATTAATTCGTCATGATTTTTTTATTTAAATCAAATCGGTAAAAAATATTTTGTTTATCTTCAAAAATTTATAATATCCCTATCATGACCGAATCTTCCCTCTATATAATTATATCAATTTTTTTATGTTAGTTTTGATTTGCAAAATTCTACCTCTTGGTTTTTTCGATCATCAATTAATTTAGTTTGTTTTTTTACATATGATACGGGTAATAAAAACTTTTTATAAAAATAACATATATAATAAGGAGCGTCTTATAGGTACAGTAAGCCACAGATTAAACGGATCACTGTCACGTTTTTAATGCTTTGTAAGAAGGGTCATACATACATATATACATACAATCACGCCTGTCTCTCCGAAGGGGTAGGCGAGCATATTATACACAATTCGCCAATTATATTTTTTGTCCCACGTAATAGGTGGCTAGCCTATTGCCGCTTACCGGGACCTTTTATGTTTGCCAAAGCCTTGTCCGTTGATCGGTAGGTGCACTTGCAGGTGAGGTTGGCAGTTTTGGTAGGATTACTCTACACCCCCCCCCCCCCCGACTTGTCTCCACCTTGTCGTTTTGGGTTGGCTGAGTACCTCCCGGTAGAGCGCAGGAGGCGCTAGGGAAAAGGTAACACCCAGAGAATGGCGACTTTGGGTGCCCTTGGTACTGACTACCGGGGGGGAAACTAAGAGGGACCTGAGAAGGGCGCAGTGGGCGGGCCAGGAGGGCCCGTCAAGCAGTACCAGGAGGGTTAATAGGCAGCGGGGGCAGGGGGCCTCTTTCTCAACAAGCGGCGGGCGTCGTCGGAAGATTTATAGTTGGTATTACTGCTGGCTGTCGTGTCTGCCGGTGGTGAGTCCCACACATCTCTTTCGGTCCCCCTTTGGCAGGGAGACAGTGCGTAAATGCATTTTGTTACCGACGTAAAATCAAAAAAAAAAAAGGATTACTCTACACCTAATAAGAGTCAAAGTTTTATCAATATGTTACACCTGTCACAATACCGACAGTACACAAGACTCACGTCATTATGAATTCATCCGATGCACAATATAATTTTTCAAGTCACGAATGTTTTTGAAGTAAACGAAATAACCAGTGTCAAGAAACCAAACTTGATAAAAAAAAATTGCAAAATATCGTGAGTGGAATTTCAATTATGTTTTTATCGATTATGTTGTTATTGTTGAAATATATGTAAAGAAATACTCATAGTATACTTCTTGTGTTGTCTATTCCTCATGTTGGTGAGTGACAGTGACGTTTGATGAATTAGAATATATTGAAAGCAACCTGAGCACACGATTGTTTTTGAGCGAAGATAATAAATCTAAACCGAAATAAAGGCTTTATATGTTGTTTCTTTTGTCTACAGGTAAGTGAAGTGTTTGAACTTACTGATAACTTATATGTTTAGATGGTAAAATGTATAAATATTAAATAAATAAATGATCTTTTGTCTACTGAGAAACGCAAGTCTTTGTTTTATTTGGATAGTCCTCGCTCCTCTATATTGTCTAGATAGAAGGCAATATACTATTATATATATATTATAGTTACAATAAAAAAGTGTAGTCATTAAGGTACGTCAAGTTTAAACTAACGCATCAATTAACTACGAGCAGGAGTTTGTTTTATTTTTTATTTATTTTATTTAGGATCACCAGTATCTGTTTACACTTTACGTTATCTTATCTAAGTGAAAAAAACAATTAAGGTGAACACTACATGCAATTATAAAGAAATTAATTGAAACAACTCATCAAATATAACAATACAAATAAATCATAAAAAAAGAAAAACAGTTAACAACTAAAATAAAATATCTCTTGAGCAACTCAGGACAGTTAATTTTGTTTCCTAAGATTTGGAACAAAAATGTGAAGTCAAGCAATGTCCTGCGGTTTTCAAAGTTTGAGTCAAGAAGAATTAGGTATACATACATACATAATGTCACGCCTCTTTCCCGTAGGGGTAGGAAGAGATCACATCTTTCCACTTGCTACGATCTTGGCACACACGTCAATTTGTGAGCTGCAGCAAATTACACGTGCTGGGGGCCTACCGCCGAGTTCGATGGCAATCGATTATAAGGCAAAATGGATTTCGAATTGATTCTGTCGTACCGCCGAACTCATGGAAATCAAAACAAACTGACGTTCTCCATTTACCTATTGGTCTGTCACGGACTGAAGGCCATGAATGATAGAAGGCTGTCGGCAGATTCCCCGGTACGGATTAATGAACGCTAAACAAAGTTTGATCTAGATGGATTACCGGTAATCCATCGAATTCGGCGGTAGGCCCCAGATCTAAGGAACCAACCATCTCATACTGTACAGATTACCAGCAGTCGAACTAAGAAATTTGATAAGTCCTTCTTCTGTAAGACCATTCAGCTTTGGAATTCCCTGCCTTACTTTTACTTTGTCTTTTCATGCTTGATTTTGTTTATTTAAAAAAAATATATTATTACTTTTCATTGTTAGTTTTTTACAAAACTTGCAACTACAAAATTGCAACAGTTGTATTACTCATTGGCATATTGTTATTGTAATTAAGTCGCTGATGCCCGGTAAAACTTGAAAGAGTTTATGTTGGCATCTTACTGCATAAAATTATATATCAAGGGTTTCGTGCTCAAACCCGATAAGTGACAAAATTTGCGTTTTTGGGCTTAAAACAGTACATAATAGAATTCATCGGTTAATTAAAAAAAAATGAAACTTAAAAGGTTTACTTATTGGATTATGAAGTCCTCAGTTTTCAGTCTTCTTTTCTGAAATCGACTTATCTGATAATATCACAAAAAAAAGCGGCAGAAATTATGTATCTGATGTTGTCACTTATCGGGTTTGAGCACGGAACCCTCGATATAGGCGGAGATAGGCTCGCCACCTATTACGTGGGACCAACTATATAAATGGCGAAGTGTGGGCGTTATGCCCTCTGCCTACACCTTCGGGGAAACAGGCGTGATATTTTGTATGTGTTTTAAATCTTGTGACTGCAGAACACAGGTTTTTGTAGACTTGTCAAATTGTTTTACTAAATAGTACATTTTCTTGTAACTGGCGGGAGAAAAAACTAACCTTGACGATTTTCTTGCCTGTTCTTTTACGATCAAGCTCCCGCCCGCAGTGAATGGGCGCGCTAGTTTTGACCTTCATAAGAGCTCTATTAAGCTAAACTTGAATAAATGATTTTGACTTAACTTTTTTTAAGTGCTGCATTGGCTGCTTACCATGCAGGATGTGGTCATTACAAGTAACAACGAAGCAATTGTCGCTTTATTGGGACGCCTACGTTTAGCAGTGGACGGCGATTGGCTGATTGATTAAAGCAAAACTTGCAGACAATTCCTAATACAAAACTAACTACGCTTTTCATAACTCTAAGTTAAAGCCGATTTCTTCCGCATACTAACAGCTAGCCTAGATTCTGTAGCCGTAATAAATTATGGGGAACAAAGCCGTAAGCAGATGCGAGCGGCCCTTTCTTGTAGCGAAGGAAGCAATATATTTCTATGTTTCCACTTTCTAGGTTTTAGATTTCTTAACTATGCTGTGGGAATATTGAGAAAAAGAACTAGTTATACACTGACGTACTTACAGCTTTATTAATATGATATCTCAATATAAATCCATTGTTATTCGCATTCTTTTTTCAAAACCGTTATTAAACGAAAAAAAAATTGCAGGAGCAGCGATTTATTTTTAGTTTTCATCTATTTAAAATAGATAGCGTTATTTGATTATTTTCTTTAAAAAATCGTTTAGTAACGGTTTTGAAATAAGGGTGCGATATGCATACATACATACAACCACGCCTATATCCCCGAAGGGGTAGGCAGAGGCATGTTATATATATGTGAGCACATTTCGACAATATTATTGTTGGTCCCACGTAATAAGTGGCGAGCCTACTGCCGCTGACCGGGAACTTTTCGCTAGAGCCATGTCTGTTGATCGGCAGGTGCTTGGACTCGTGAGATGTTAGTGAGATCCCTATGCACCTTTTGATTATGAAATTAGACTTTATATTATCTATATTATACACTAAGCAGCTTGACGCGATGTAATGACCAAGCGCACAAATCGTATGCGTAATAGAATAGTGAATTAACTCAAAAAAGACGATTTTTGGGACTTCACAACTTGTACGTCCTACTTGTAAGCGCATAAAATTGATATAAATTTATTAATTAGTAATTCTGCTTGTGTTTTAAACGTTGAATTAACATTGATCCTATTTTAGTAAGAAATAGAAAGGCTATAAGTACGCAACTCAAACCTGACCTTTTTATTAATGGGTCGATGTTCCTTTAAGCATGCGAAATGACGTTTTACGCCCCGCTTAACATACTATTATTCATCTTTCTAATTATTGATTACTTATAACAATCGCACGCAGATCTATCGGCTTTAAAATCACTACATAGTATAAAACAAAGACGCTTTCCTGTTTGTTCTTATGTGTGCTTAGATCTTTAAAACTATGCAACGTATTTTGATGCGGTTTTTTTAATAGATAGAGTGTGTCAAGAGGAAGGTTTACATGTAAATCACGCGGTCGAAGTCGCGGCAGTCGCTAGTTCTTTATAATACCTAAAAAATTTAGACTAAACATTCAGAACAGAAAGTGAAAGGGACATGCTAGGTTTCGGTATTATTAATTAGTATTATTATCGAGAATCTGGATCTGGATTCCAGATCATCCAGATGAGAAATTGAGAAGTTATAAATTAAGAAATGCGAACTTTCAAATTTTCTATCATTCTATTGTTCAAAATGGCTACTCGGCTTCTTCTTAAACTATACTAGTAATTACTACATTAAAATAACTCTCAATCTTTTTTTAAAAAAGATTGAGAGTAAAAAGAAAAAAGTTTTTTATAATTGACCCAATCTCAACAAGTATTAAGACAAAGTCGTTATATAATTGTTATGTAGGCATTAATCATTTTCTGACCAACGCCCTTTCAAGATAAATCTTAGTTTCTAAACTTAACAAAATCGAACATTTGATGAGTCTGAACGGACTACTTTATTTGAGAAGCGAAAGTTGATTGCGCGATTCAGAATACACATAGCGCCATCTATTAAGTGTTTATGTAACTAAACCGAATGTTTGAATATGTTTGTATTATAAATTGTGTTTAAAATATCAATGTAAATGAACATATTTTATTATTTTAAGTATAGAAAATGCCTTAAGACCAGTAAAGTTATCACATTTTTAGTATAATTGAAAGACTACTAGCGCCACCGTAGGTACAAACTTTAAAGCTTTCAAGCAACGAATTTACTTCTAATTTGTTTGTTTCTAACAATAAAAAATTTCATACATATATGATATTCTTCATAAATATATAAATATACATTTTAAATTAAAAAAAATTTAAAATTAGAATTAATAATAATTAGTACCAACTTTGGTTTGGTTTGGTTTGGTTGGCATTAAAATAATTAATGCCATGAGTGAATGCGCTTTATAGCGTGCTTATTTCACGTTATAAAGCGCTTTCATTTTCCTATTGGACTGCATTGACTGCTTATCATCAGGCAGGATGTAGTCATTATGACGTGTCACAATTTAAAAAAAAAAAAAAAACTATGCCACCTCTTATTACCCACATATTGGTTGAATTATATGAAATTTCTTTGTGAGCACCGACTACGTATTAATAGAAACTCCTATGAATAATTTAATATAAAATCAACGGTGATATCAGATTTGACTGAATTTCAGTTATTACACGCAGTGACAGCCGTCTGACCTTTGCCACCCAGAGGGCAACATTGGTAAACCAGCTGTCAGGATTTTAGAAGCCACTGACTTATCACGACTGCCCAATGTACCATTACCATTGTACCATTGGGCAGTCCCAATGCAACATCAATATGTTCATGACAGCTAGGATTAACAGCTTAAGGTGCTTTTTCAGGCACGAGGCAAGCGATATAGCGAGGTAAGCACATAGCTTCGAGTCATAGGTTTGAACCCCAGACCCTCTGAATTTCAATATTTTAAGTAAAATAGGACGACCGATATGGCGTGGTGGCGAGTATACCCGCATTTCACTCCTGAGATAGTGGGTTCGATACCCACACAAGACAAATATTTGTGTGTATAAATATGAATATTTGTTCTGGTCTGGGTGTTTTCCTATGTATATTAAGTATGTATGTTTATCCGTTATTTAGTATTCATAACACAAGTTCTTAATCTTCTCTTGGAACTATATAGTTGATGTAAGTGTCAGAAATATTTATTAATAAGAAGGTCACTGACCAACGCATCGAGTATGGTATTTACTTGTAATCTGAACTTGTGCGTAGGTAATACTTTTGTCGAACTATAAAATCGCCCACTGCTTATATAGCACAACTAACTGTACTTCAAAACCTTATATGACAAGACAAGCTGTTTAAGTCTTACACCCATTATCACCCATAGTCGAGATTTTCATGTCCAGCAGTTGTGAATTAATTTGTAGGTACGGGATAAATTTTGGTTAAAGATCTTTGTTAAAAAAGATAGCTTTTAAAGTAAATTTTTGATTCTTGGCGGATAAGTGAAGCGACATGTCTGTAATATTGTTTTATTTTCTAAAATGTGTGATATTTCGAACATTAATGTGTAATAACGGTGGATTGTTAACCGTTAAGTGTTTGTGAACGTACATGAGTGTTGGTAAATAAAACAAAACAGTGCAACATAACTTTTCAAATTCTCTCAAGAAGTCCATGTGAGATCTCAGTAGTCCCACATCTTTACTAAGGACTCAAGGGGTTTAGGGGGAGGGCATCTCATTTACCATTTATCACCACTCAATCTCATTTACTATGATTTATATTAATATACTCTTACTTGACACTGGCTAAATGTGCCAACCGCACGAAGCCATTATTGAAAAAAAAAAAGTTTTGTATTTGTTGGGATTACGCAGTTTGAATATTAGAATTATGGTGATGGCCAACTATAAAAAAAATCCGATAATTAAAAACTATAAAAGTTTCTTTAAATAAAGTAAAGTTGAACATATTGTCAAATTTCATTATTGAACAAAAAAAATAAGTTAAACTTATTGTCACCTCTACCTCCCCCTTCGGGGAACCAGGCGTGATATAATGTATGTATGTATGTAACATATTGTCAACTGTATCACTTAAAAGTCTCGTTACTTGATGACATAAATAAATTGCAAACCACTTCAGATAAAGGCACTTTGAATATTAATAATAATATGAATACCGGTTGAGAGTACCGGAGTCTGTCCTGGGTTATGTAAGGCGTATTATGCAAACTGCTATGTCTACATTTCGTATGGGCCTTTGGGTGACCAACACGCAATCAAACTTTATCACTTACAGGCTGTTTATATTATCGTCTACTAGTTCTTTACTAAATAAGATTTTTTATTAACCTAACCCTTAATGGTGTAGATGTCTTAAACATAAGCAAATATATAATTAGTAAGTTGTTCTTCATTTATTTAAGAAATAAGGAAGAAGAGGTTAAGAGGAACTAAATGCAGATGAATTGGATACAGGCGCAATCAAGACCTAAGGAGCCGAAGACAACCTCACATGCAAGTGGTGCACCTGCCGATTAACCGACGAGGCTCTGGCAAATATAAAAGATCCCGGTAAGTGGCAATAGGCTCGCCACCTATAACGCGGGACCAACAGTTTAATTGGCGAATTGTGGGCATATAATATGCCTTCGGGGAAACAGGCGTGAATGTATGTATGTCAGACAGATTAGTACTGTGTAAGACGTAACTAGGATCAAGGAAGTACATTACGGAGCGCTTGATATTAAATGCTGTACAAACGGTCACCTATCCAAGAACTGACCTATGTGATACGCTTAACCCCGATACTAGTCGTTTCCGAGTAGTTATGTAGTTAAATATTAAGTTACAGTATATTTTGAATTTACAACAGGAAAAACAAAGATTGTTGCAGGACTGTTCGATAGGGTTACCGCGGTGCCCGGGATGTAGCAGGCTCCAGGAGGAACATGGATGGTTTTAAGTCAGTTGCGAGGGCGTCCCACTGCACGCTTCCCGTTTGGTCGACCTTGATATGCTCTCTTGACAGCTCGAGCCGACTCCATTCTCTCAACGTGGCCGAGCCAGCGCAGCCTGGCTGATCTTATATCTCCCATCATGTTTCACGCTCACAAGTTCTTCAATTTCTACATATTTCTTCTGTCTCCAGGACCCGTCATTGCGCTTCAAAATCCTGGGGCCGGTTCCGAGATTTTTCGGAATATTTTTTCTTACATTTCTTTCTCTTTGAGCGTTAGTGTCCATTTGATAATTATCCATCCGAAATAAAATAAAAGAGAGAATAATATCGGAAGTCCTTTAGCAAACATTCACGTATTGATTGTGGTCACTGTGCTTTCACTCTCGTCTCAATATTTGCGTCACGTCTAGGTGTGAGTGATATGTATCTATTTCAACTGTATATAAGCTGTGGTTTTACATATCAATCGTACGACATACTAAAACGATTGACTGATACCTAAAATGGGGCTTAAAATAAATCATTGAGAATCTTATGGATAAGAATGTTACATTTCACACAGTGCAATTTAGCTTAATTTGTTTACTATCAATGTTGAAATACTAAAATTTTATTGTATGTTTCTACATACTTACTGATTCTAAATATAATAGGTTGGGGAAAAAGTCTTTTCGTATTTTTGTATGAAAAGTCAAGACATTTTTTTCAAAGTTTATTTACATTTATTTACAATATATATGTACCGTTTTGTTGAATAACTTTCTGCCATTTTGTGGGCAGAGACATTATCCCGTTACTGTAGAAACTTTGGGACTTCTGATCAAAAAAACGGGACAAATAGTTTTGGCAGTCCTCTCTTGAGGTCAACCTTACAGAACCTAAAGAATTCTGCAGAGACCGAAACAGGTGAAAATCTGAAGGCGCAAGGTCAGGGCTATATGGTGGATACACTAGGACCTCCCAGTCGAACTCTCTTAATTTTTGCTGAGTGGCTAAAGATGTGTGTGGTTTAGCGTTATCGTGATGAAAGACCACACCCTTCCTGTTGATCAATTCCGGCCGTTTTCTCTCGACTGCTTCCTTTAATCTCATCAGTTGCTGGCAGTAAAGATCAGAATCGATGGTTTTGCCGGGCGGTAAAAGCTCATAATAAACAATGCCCTTCCAATCCCACCATACACACAGCATCACCTTATTTCGTGTTAGGCCAGGTTTGGCCACAGTCTGTGAAGCCTGGCCAACTTTCGACCACGACCTTTTTCGCACGTTCTTGTCGTACGTGATCCACTTTTCATCGCCAGTTATCAATCTCTTCAAAAACGGCTCGGTTTCATTACGTCTCAATAATGAATCGCAAATGAGTACACGGTTCATTAAGTTTCTTTGAGTGAGCTCGTGTGGCACCCAAATATCGAGCTTTTTTGTATAACCAGCTTTCTTCAAATGGGTCAAAACTGTTTTGTGGTCAATTCCCAGTTCTTCAGCTACATCGTAACTACTAATATGCCGATCTTGCTCCACTCTTTCAAAAATGGCGTCCATTTTATTCGTAACAGGGCGACCAGAGCGAGGTGCATCTTTAACATCAAAATTTCCGGACTGAAAACGTTTGAACCAAATTTGTGCTACTCTTACTGACACTGCATCAGGTCCATAAACATCACAAATTTTTTTCACTGCTTGAGTTGCATTTTTGCCTTTTTTATAATAAAATTTTAAAATGTATCGAATTTCTTCATTAGATTCACTCATTTTTACGGAGAGAAAAACAAATGAAAAATAGCGGGAAACAACTTTTTTTTTATTTATTTTTTTTTTATTTTTTTCTTTTCTTTATAATGGAACCTTTTTAATGTTACCAAAACCAGCCAGACACAAATAGTACAGTCAAAAAAATTTTATAATAAGTTTATACCTACGTTATGCGAAAAGACTTTTTCCCCGACCTAATATAATAAGGGTCGCCGAATTTTTTTAAATTTCTTTTTTAATATACCATTTTAGATGGTATGAATGGTCAATATATATGCACTCCGCTCCTAAGGTCGCTATTTGTGTGCATGAGTGTTTGTTCTAGTCAACGTCAAGTAGAAAACAGAATTTTACATTAAGATTAATTTAAATGTATTTATGTATGTTATCCGTTATTTAGTATCTATAACGCAAGTACTTAATAATGATATGATGAATGATATATATTTCCTACTTTTTTTTTATTTATTTGGATTGACAATCTTCAAATGTCCTTCTCCCGCTGTGGGTGGAGCGGGAGGGTGTGTCAGACTTTTACTGGCTAAAAACCATCCATGTTCCTTCTTCAGCCTGCTTCGTCCCGAGGCCGCGGTAACCCTTTCGAACAGCCCCGCAATAATTAAACTTATCTTGGTACTACATAATTGGTTTAATTGTAAAAGAATTATATTTAAATTGGCATATATAAAAATGCTTGGGATGAAACGGCCGTTTCATAAAGGCTACATCTGATATAAATGACTCAAAACATGAATATTGTTAATGTTATGTTATATTGCATTGTAAAGCTTCACAGATGAATGAAAATTGTAATTCAAGCACCAAACCAATGGATAAATTTAAAAGAGCATAGCCTGTGGGTTTCTTGTAGTTCTTCTTACAGAGCGGTGACTTGGAACTGGCACTTAAATTCACTTACACTTAATAATTTTTTGTTTGTAAATTGTTTTGTTGCATGTAAGTGAATCTAAGTCTCGTGATTTCAGTGTTAATCATATTACGATTGTTTGTTATATTTATATTTAGATTTTACGTTTTCTTGTACGAACTAAGTGTAATAGTTTATGGACTAAAAGTTTTTGAAGTTTTGAACCAATACAGCAATTTGTATCACCCTGTATAAAGAGTGTTTGTGCATAGGTAATTGCGTCTTTACCCGTTCCTTTCAAATTGTGTGTGGCTGGCCATTTATCGATATTGCGTTATACAATTAATTTACATCATAAAATTATACTTTAACCACTTTTCCATAAATACATACATACATTCACGCCTGTTTCCCCGAAGGGATAGGCAGAGTTATATTATACGTCCACACTTCGACAGTTATATAGTTAGTCCGACGTAATAGGTGGCGAGCCTATTGCCGTTTACCGAGGAATGTTATGTCCGCCAGAGCCTCGTCCGATGATCGGCAAGTGCAATACTAGCAGGTGAGATTTGCTTGGGATCCTTAGATCTTGGTAGGATAGCTGTACACTTTCTTGAAATTACTATTTTTAAGTTTTATATATCAGACGACCGATATGGCGTGGAGGTCAGTAATGCAGTATACCTGCACTCGTGGGTTGGATTCCCACACACGACAAATCTTTGTGTGCTTGAATAAGAATATTTGTTCTGGTCGGGTGGTTCCTATGTATATTAAATATGAATTAACGACAAAAAATATAAAAGAATGTTTATCCGTTGCTTAGTATCCATAACACAAGTTATTAATGACACTTATATTGAAGCTTAATAATTGGTGTGATTGTAAGAGAATATTTTATACATAACTAGCTTTGATACAACCAAGATTAACCATTGGGCATTGGATTTATCTGCTGGCTTTTGTGTTTTCCAGCTCCTATAGTCCTGGGACTTTTAATCAGGCATATTCTACGGTGTAGCATTACTTTTTTAATCTGTATCGACAGCAGTTCAAAAAATTAATCAAAATTCATCGAGAGGATGAAGTCACAATGTCGTGACATTCGTGCTGGCGAGTATACCCGCACTCCGCTTCAAGGTCGTGGGTTCGATTCCCGCACAGGACAAAACTTTGTGTGTATTAAAATTTCTGGTCTGGGTGTTTTCCTATGTATTAACAAAAAAAAGTATTTATGTATGTTTATCCGCGATTTAGTATCCATAACACAAGTTCTACATCATCATCTCAGCCCTTTAACGTCCCACCACGCTGACCTAGTGCGGATTGGCGGAGGCAGGTGTATGGCGTCCTCCCCGACTGGTCTCCACCTTGTCGTGGTGGAGGGGCTGAGTACCTCCCGGTAGGGCGCAGGAGGCGCCAGGGAAAAGGTAACACCCAGAGACCGACGACTCTGAGTGCCCTTAGTACTGACTACCGGGGGAGAAACTAAGAGGGACCTGTGGAGGGCGCAGCGGGCGGGCCAGAAGGGCCCGTCAAGCAGCGCCAGGAGGGTCTTAGGCAGTGGGGGCAGGGGGCCCTTGCTGTCTAACGACAGACCCTTCGAGAAGTCGGCCACACACGCTTTGGTCGCACAAGGAGGTAGGAGGGGCGCGTCCACTGCGCCTCTCTGAGGAGGTCCTCCCGGTTTTGGTCCGGGGGACGTTGGCCGCAGGCGGGGTGTCAGAAGCTGCAACCTAGGTACTGGCCCCCGCCTCTTTCTCAACAAGCGGCGGGCGTCGTCGGAAGATTTTTAGTGGGTATTACTGCTGGCAGTCGCGTCTGCCAGTGGTGAGTCCCACACCTTTGGCCGGAAGGTAGTGCGTAAACGCATTTTGTTACCGACGTAAAACAAAAAATAAAAAAAAAGGCAGATGTATGGCGTCCTGCTGTTAGAACTTATCAAGCCGCCCATTAGGCCTCTAACATGGCTTAACGACTACCACATTTAGTGATAACCGGGACCAACGGCTTAACGTGCATTCCGAAGCACGGAAGCGCTCGATATCAAATGCCACACAAACGATCACCCATCCCAGGAATGACCTCTGTAAAATCTGGTGTACTTCGGTGATCGTTTCCGACCACCTAGCACCGCAGAGCTACGAACACAAGTTCTTAATGATACTTATCTTGGAGATAAATAATTGCTGTGTTTGTTAGAAAATACTTATTCCTTATAAATTTTTATGACGTGATACATTTAAGCAATTTAGCGACAAGCGGTAAGCGGCAATAGACTCGCCAACTATTACGTGGGCTTGCGCCAACTATTCGGAGGTCATCGGGTCTGTATGACCTATTACATAACAGATGAATATTTAAAATAAAGTTCATTTGGACATAAAAATATATGCCAATTATGCGCTGCCTGATTTTAACCTGACAAATGTCACGAAAGGCCACAAGAGAAGACAGGTTTATAAATTAAACAACTAATGCAACCTTGAATACGTAATAATTAATGCACATTCTAATACTAGGTCGAGTTAACAACCAGATCATACTAATTTATAGTAAGTTTCATTTCTATAAGTGCTTATCTGATAATCAATTTCAATCCTACAATAAAATCGCAAGCAATAATCAGCAATTAAGCCTAAATAAATTAAAATTAACAATAAAACGCAAGCTGTCTTCAAAGGAACACTATTCTTTTAAAGACTATATGGCAGATAAAAATGTTCTATTTCTAATATGAATGACTTAGATTGTGTAGCTTCGCAGACAAATGAAGATTGTAATTCAAGTACCAAACCAATGCATAAATTTAAATGAGCATAGCCTGTGAGTTTCTTGCCAGTTCTTAAGGTACAGAGTTCGTACAGAGCGGCTCGGAACTGGCACTTAGATTCACTTACACTTAATTATTTTCAAATTGTTTTGTTGCATGTAAGTGAATCAGCTTCATGATTTCAGTGTAATAATATTTCGATTGTTTTTTTCATATTTATATTAAATTTTGACGTTTTGTTTATGAAAGAAATAATTTTTGACTTGACAATTTTGTAAGCCCTATAAGTTTATTACGTACATACAGGCATGATTCTGTTTACTCGAAGGTGTAGGGAAAAGCATATTATCCGCCCACTCTTCGCCAATTATATTTTTAGTCTCGCGAAAGAAAGTTTCAAGGTCTCACCTGCAAGTGGTGCACCTGCCGATCAACAGACGAGTATTACTATTACGTGGGACCAAAAATATTATTGGCGATATGTTGGTGTATAATATGCCTCTCTAAGCATAAATTCTCTAAGCAGAAGCGCTCGTAGCTCTGCGGTGCTCGGTGGTCGGAAACGATCGCCGAAGTACAGCAGAGTTTACAAAGGTCAGTCCATGGATGGGTGAACGTTTGTGTGGCATTTGATATCGAGCGCTTCCGTGCTTCAGAAGGCACGTTAAGCCGTTGGTCCCGGTTATCACTAAAATGTGGTAGTCGTTAAGCCATGTTAGAGGCCTAATGGGCGGCTTGATAAATTCTAACAGCAGGATGCCATACACCTGCCTCCGCCAATCCGCACTGGGTCAGCGTAGAGTATGACCCAATACCCTCGCACCTTGGTATGTGAGAGGAGGCTTGTGTTCAGTAGTGGGACTCGTTTATGGGCTGATATGATGAACATGCCTCTGCCTTTCCTTCCTTGGAAACATGCATGTGTGTGTGTTAAATAAATAAACAGATGTTGAACAATCTTAGCTAGTCAATAGAACAGACGATGTACCGCAAAGCTCCAGTATTGTGTGCGAGTAGTTTTTATTTGACACATTAGGTCATGGGAGCGACCGCGTAACACACTGATGGCGTAGGTGCTACGGTGACTCTGCTTTGTCGGAAACGAGGGACAGTCCTGGCAGTTTAGATGTGTTTTTTAAGGCTTTTATCAACTGGCTTCTACTATGCTGCGGGAACGTGGAACAATACTCACAGTTTCAAAGGATTCTTTTTAATTTTAAAAATATCTGAGTTTTACTGTTATTGTCCTTATTAAGAAAGTCCTGGCAGTTCATAGTTGTTTTTTTAAGACGCTAAAAAATGGCTTCTGTTTTAGATTTATGTATTTATTATCCTAACTAATAACAATATGAATTCAAATGTTTGTGTGTATTTTTTTATTAAAAGACGCTAACAACTGCTGACTAACTTTTTCTCTAGACTTATTTATTTATTATCCTTACTCCTAATATTGTAAACATATTATAAACACTCTTTTACGCAAAAACTACGCATTGGCTTTTAATGAAACTGTACAATAATACAGCTTAAATATAATTTAATAATACATCAAAGTAACACATACACAATATTTTACTATGATTGTTTATGAATTGTAATGTAAATGTTAGATATTATTTATTTATTTATGACCAATTTCAGAAGGTCTTGCAGAAAGGGTATCGAAGATACCCTAAACAGGCGTGTGTGAGATGTTTAATGAGTGTAAATGAAGCTAAGAGTGTGTGGCCAGGATCGTAGCAAGTGAAAGAATGTGATCTCTGTCTACTGTAGAAGCGAAAGTCACTCACTCATTTAAAACGCATTAATAAATAAAAGAATAAATGATATACTTAATAAATAATATAATTAAATAACAGACATTCAAGTGTAACTGCAGATGATACTGAGTACTTACCATCAGAACGAAATGACCATTACGATGAGTCATATGAGAAAATAAGTAACCTTACTTTAATAACTATGTGCTTTCCCACTTTAATCCCAAGATTATTTTGTAGTGTGGTGGCATTACCAATCAAGTTGGGATGCGCCGGCGTCGACACGGTACGACGCTTATGATCATCCATTGTTCTGAGCATAGTGATGAGCTAGTATCGATGTCAATTTAAATGTTTGAAATAATTTATACGTATGTAAAAAATCTATTGTTAGTCACCTCTTTTAAATCTTCTTGGGCCCGTTTCATAGTCTTAACAAATTAAGTAAAATACGATGTTCTGCAGTGGGCTTCTACTGGATCAGATGATGATGAGCGGTAAATGTATTTGTGCATACAGATAACTAAAAGCAATATATTATGCAAGAAGATTTCCTAGTATTTTAAAGACAAAGATAAAGATTCATTCATTTGTCAAAACATGAGTTGGTTGGTAAAACAACTAATGCCTATTTTAGTATGTTAAGTTATAGAGTACATAGTTTCTCTACGTATTATAATATTCTTTATTTTTGATAAATTTATACCTAGCCAGAAATTGGTAAGAGAGAGCTGAAAATATAATATAATCCGATGGACAGTATTGTAAAAATCTGTTTTTGTTATGGTTAGATACGAATAGCACTAAGGACAATGTATAATGTATGACAACCATTGCGGACTTTACTCTTAGACATTGACATAGGTATGTCTATAGATTAAAAATCAATGTACTAACTAGCAAGTGCCAGAAAACTCGATCGAGATACTGAAGTTACACAATAAGATGGCCGCTTATAATAAAGCTGCTTAGAATCTGTTGTCGATTGATTCTTTTGTTGAATGAGCGACAAAAAAGTTTACTATCGAAAGTGATCGAAATCACGAAACGTTACAAGGATTTTTTGTATGACATTGATCGTGTGATACAGATTTATGATTGTGTAATTACTTAGTCGGTGGTTTTTTATACACTCTTTATTTATAGCGTACGCACAACTTTATTATTACGATACTTAAGGTTACATACATTAATGTTTACCTAAACATTATATAACCAATATGTTATTACGGACTTATGTGTTGACAAGTTTGGCAACACAAAAAAGAAACTTTTATTAAGATACAAAGTGATATGTTTATAAAGCACACAGCTCATCTTTTAATGAGTGTTAACAACTTCTAAACGTATAAAAATTTTAAACGTATTTTGACTTTTTCTCGTCGTAAGAATCAGGCGCTTTTAGTTAAAAATTACTTACAAGAGTGTTTCAAAACACTTAATTTTTTTTAAATAAACACCTGGACTATCATTACTTATATCAGGTCAAACAACTCGATAAATTCTATGAATTCATCGATATCGCCAGTCACACCACTAATATCTTATGCCGCATATATGGTGTTTACATTACAACCACCGTTACCCAAACCTAGTTCTAAATTCGTACTTTACAAAAGAATAAGCTGATCATAATAATAGATATATATTTAGATAAACCGTATTAACCTACATGACGTATGCAATTTTAAATAATGCACAGCATTGCACAGCCTGGTTTAACTATAAAATGTTTTTTCTCTCTGGTGAAACTGTTAGAAAATTATAATATAAGTATGGTAACACCAAATAATCTTAAGTCTATGGTTTATCTGTATGATGTGTAAGTAATACTATTAGTCAAATAAATTCAGTTGTCGTCAGCTTATAATACGTTTTTTTGTTAGTTTATGGGCCCAACACGCTTCCATTGCGCCAGGTCAGACAATCAATGAAGCGCTCGTATCTCTGCGGTGCTTGGTGGCCGGAAACGATCACCGAAGTACAGCAGCATTTACAGAGGTCAGTCCTTGGATGGGTGACCGTTTGTGTGGCATTTGATATCGAGCGCTTCCGTGCTTCGGAAGGCACGTTAAGCCGTTGGTCCCGGTTATCACTAAATGTGGTAGTCGTTAATCCATGTTAGATGCCTAATGGGCGGCTTGAAAAAATCTAACAGCAGGACGCCTTACACCTGCCTCCGCCAATCCGCACTGGGTCAGCGTGGTGGAGTATGACCCAATACCCTCACTCCTTAATATGTGAGAGGAGGCTCATTCTCAGTAGTGGAACGTTAATGGGCTGAGATGATGAGACAATCAATCAATTCTGGTTAGAACAGCAAGTAGACCCTGAGCCCTAAGCTTAAGTCATGGGCAATTGGGATAATCTTAGGATATGATGATGACTTGTTAAGGCCTAGAATAGTGCCACCCCCTCTCATCTCATGGGGCGTTGTAAGAGTCAACGAAAAGAAATCTAACCGGATTATGGGCAGCAGCATCATCCGCTGTTTTGGCCAAATCTGCGATGCCACCCCGCTTGCCCAGCGTAGTGATTATTGGCAAATAGGAGTATAGGGATCCTACGAAGACCTAAAGAGCCCAAGCCAACCTCATCTGCAAGTGGTGCAGGAG
Organism: Musotima nitidalis; assembly: GCA_949126915.1. Classification (NCBI taxonomy): domain Eukaryota; kingdom Metazoa; phylum Arthropoda; class Insecta; order Lepidoptera; family Crambidae; genus Musotima; species Musotima nitidalis. The sequence goes on along the minus strand of OX421439.1, from coordinate 8,217,565 downwards.
CACCAGTACAGTAGTCACATACAGTAGTCTCACAAAACTATTTGCATAGTTGTCTGTGGGATCACGAGTCTAACTTACAAAATAATAACTTAAATGTTAAGTTAAGTGTGATAAAAAATGCTTCTTAAGTGTTCTCTTACAAACATTTATATCTTGTTCCCGGGCGTATGTTCTCGGGCAAACGATGAAATAGGTATGCTCACCGTTTCTTTCAGATCACAATAGTACCAACTGATAGCATCATATCCTAGCATTATCTCGGTCCTAGACTTAAGCTTAGGGCCCAGGTCTGCTCACTGGTCTAACCAGATTTGGCTAAATTTCAACCACCAGGGATACATTATTCTATGGTGAAACCAGTTGTCAGGATGTTAGAAGGCACTGGCTTTCCAATAACGACTGCCATAGATGTTTATGGCATGGGTGTTTAGGGATTCTACCAAGACCTAAGGAGCCCCAGCCAGCCTCATCTGAAAGTGGTGCACCTACTGATCAACGGACGAGGCTCTGGCGAACATAGCAGTGCCCGGTAAGCGGCAATAGGCTCGCTGTCGTTGATCGATAGGTGCACCACTTGCAGGGGAGGTTGGCTTGGACTCCTTGGGTCTTGGTCGCTCCATAAGGTCTCTAACTTGGCACTGTGTTCTTGTCATGGGGGCCACATATTTCTTGTGATGCACTTTGACCCTAAAGATCGTTTGTGCATTCCCTTGCTTTTCACTCCATGTCTCTAAATATTGTTGTCATCATCTTTATGACAGTCCTGGCAGATTGGAGCCCATAGACTCTTGGTTGTGGGTAAGCCAGGCTACCCCAGGAGACCCATTTTGCTAGAACCCAGCGAGTCACAGGTACACAGCAGGTGTTCCATAAACTCATCTTTTCTCCACATCTACGACAGAGCTGCGATAACTAGTGCAAATGGCTTGACGTGCCTCCCCAAGCTAGGAAGAAGACGCTCGATAACAAATGCTACTGAAACTGTCACCTATCCTGAAATTGACTTCTGTCTGAACTCTGCTTAGGTTCGGTCATCGTTTCAAATTACGTAGTCCAAAACCTAATAAGCTGAGTTGATATTTACCCGTCAGTTTTCCACTACTGGGCTCTCTTTTCACAGAAATTTAAGAACTGTTGATGAACGGAGGCACATATACGTCGTCTCGATGTAAGAGTTCTTCACTTTCGAGCGGGGGCTCGGCACTGGCACTTAGATTCACTTACACCTAATTTTTATTTATTTGCATGTAAGTGAATCTAAGCTTCGTGATTCCAGTGTAGTAATAGTTTATGAAATAAAGAACTTTTTGCTTTTACTTCATTATCATCATCATCATCACCTTTTAGTTCACTGCTCGACATTCCCCACTTACCATATATCATAGTTATTTAAAACCTTAATAAACATTTCGTATCTTGATTTTTAAAGCATATTACTGTTCTTACCTGAAACAATATAAACATTATGGTTAATAAAAATTTAATTAGTAGTATGTCTAACAAAACAAAAATATATCAAGCCATTAGGACAAAGTTCTATATATGTAAAACATATTGACGACATAAGTTGTCACATACATATCCTGATCAAATGCAGGGTGCATATAAGACGAGTAAATAGGAGGATCATACGGGCGATATCTCGGTCGGGAACTAGTTTATAGCTAAAACAGGACAGAAGGCTAATCATGTATTTTTTATTTCATCAGCTGGCGTCTTTATTAAGTAAATATTTAAATAATAAATAAATATTTTCTGACCATTTTATAACCAATAAATAAATAAATAAATCTCTTACAATCACACCAATTATTCAGTTTCAAGAGAAGTGTCAATAAGAACTTGTGTTATGTGTAACTAATAAATAACAGATAAACATACATACTTTTTTGTTATAAATATACACTTAATATACATAGGAAAACACCAAGACCAGACCAAATATTCTTGTTTACGCACATTAAGATTTGTCCTGGATGGTAATCGAACCCACGACCTTAGTTTATATAGGACGAGACAATACGAAGGCCACACGAGCAAAGCCTCGGTCGTGAACTAGTTTATAATAGTTAAAATAGGATAGAAAGCTTATCAAACGCTAATGTATTTTCATTATACGTGAATCAGCCGGCCATCTTTAATAAGAATAATATAAATATAATAAAATTAGAAAACAATAACATTTTCTCTCCGTCAAGATGAGGCAACTACATCGATAGAAAGTGTCGCACTAAAATCTAAAATGGCCACATTAATAACCCTTATTACCAAGCCATAAGGCTCAATAAAGGAAATCAGTGATTAGCAGACGAAAACACGTTCGGTGACCATCTTAGAAGGATATGTAGAAAGTGATGATACGTGATGTCCGGCGGTTTTCCATTTTATATCTTAGTCATTGGCAATAATGTTTCTAATGCGTTATCACATCCGCAAATTTACCTAACAGTAGTTACATAGTGTACATAGTATAAAATATCGAAAATTCAAAGCCTCGTCTATCTGTCTGCTTAGATCTTTAAAATTACGCAACGAATTTTGATGTGGTTTTTTTAATAGAATATATGGGTATCAAACATCTAAGGAGCTCAAGCGAACTTCAACTGCAAGTGGTGCACCTGCCGATCAAGAGACGAGGCTCTGGCGAACAGAACAATTCCCGAAATACGGCAATAGGCTCTCCAACTATTCCGTGCAACAATATAATTGACGAAGTGTGGGCATATAATACGCCTCTGCCTACCCCTTTGGGAGAAATAGCATTAAAACTAAAAAAAAAACAATTTCTATCTTTAAAAAAATCCTTATAAATATATTTACCCAATTAAAATAAATATCCCTTTAAAGAAGAAAATGTTACGAACGTGTCAGTTTTTGCATTAACCAGCCGGATGCTGGGTATCCTACTAAGTCTAGAAATCTAGATGTACCTATCTCAGGTCTTATATGGAGGGCTAGGTCTTATACCTGGAAGGAATCCTACTTGTCGCTTGTAAAAATCTAGGTTTCTAGTGTGTTTGTGCTTTTTTTATTTTATTTATTAGGTTATGTTCTCACTTATGATTAATAACGATTTGATTGAATAGAATACTTTATTTGCACTTGATTGAGGTACATTACAGTTCTTGTACAATAAAATAAAGCTCCTCTCATTCAGCCAACAACGGTGGCATGCAAATTATAATTAAATTACACATCAATTTTTAAAAGATAACTTAAAAATCGTTAAAATGTCAAAATTGGGAGTTAGCAACTAGACATCATAAAATTTTAAATGTGAAAATTGCAAATTAGTAACTAAACTTGATGTCAATATACGGATACCCACAAGTCATTCATAAGTACAATCACAAAAAAAAATAAAAAAAATCGAAATCAATTTGTGGGCACGAGATAGAATCTAAATCTATATTGAATTCTAGTGACATCCCCTAGCTTCGCTTAGGTAGCTTTTTTTAAATACTAGCAAATCCCCGCAACTTCGTCTGCGTGACATAAATACAACTACACACAAACCTCCATCTTGAATCACTCTATCTATTAAAGAAAACAGCATACATAGGGAAAGACAAGAAAAAGCGACTATTTTTTATTTTTTACAGTGATTTTACACCTTGGGTTACATTATTGTAGTTAGATTATGGATTCCTAATGTTCCTTAAAATAAATAAAGCATGTAATACTTAGGGATAATGCATCATTTTAATGGTAAAACTCAGTTAATCCCTGTGTATAATTGTAATGGTGTAAGAGACTTCTTGGCGGGAAAGTGAAGCGTGATGCCTGCAGTTTTGTTTTATTTTCAAAAATTTGTGATATTTCGAAAATCAATGTGTAATAATAACAACGCTGGTTTATTAACCGTTAAGTGTTTGTGAACGCTCATGGCGTTGGTAAATGAAACAAAACAGTGCAACATCAATTGTCAAATTCTCTCAAGAAGTCCATTTAAGATCTTAGTACAGTCCCACATCTTCCTTAAAAAAAACATTTATGATAATAACCACAAGATTTTTTTCTCGATGCGGTAAAATATATACAAGTTCTTTTACAAACACTCCAATTATTTATTTCCACGATATCATTAAAGGCCTAGGGGCCTACTCTAATTCAACGAAAACGAACCTTCGTTATACCCATCTCTCTCACTCTATAACGATATACCTAGAGAGTAAAAAAGATAGATATAACTGAATATCGTTTTCGTTGTTACACAGTTATTAATTTCATATAAGCTAAATTTGATTTAAAATGTCATTGCATTTATATCATTTGCTCGAAGTTGAGAGGGATAGATCGATGTTTTAACTAGATTTAGCACTAAAAAGGATTAGTGACTGTTGTGGAAGACAAGTACTCTAGATATTTCTCCTACACTATTGTTTGTAACTCGTAAATAATACAATTAGTTACATAACTTCCCGCGTAAAAAAATGAATTGCTGAAATAAAAAATAATGATTCAAATAACCTCTAAGGCCAAGGCCTTTCTATTGAATGTATCGTGGTTTTATCACATTTGCTCAATAAAACTATCGATTTAAAATATCTGGGTACTAGCAGCGACTTTTTTGAGTGACTCAAGAGTATTGTGATATTTACACAAGTAAAAATAAAAAACACTATATTTACACATTAAAAATACACTTTTTTACACATAAAAATACACTTCTTTTACACATAAAAACTCACTGTACACTAGTTTTGGAAAATAATTTAATGCAGCGTTGTGTCTTTTTCCGAATTGGCGCCAAAAAAACCTCTTATAACTTAGAGTTTAAGCTTTGTTTGTGTCAAGTTTTATCAAAACTTCCGCTATCTAGAAACCTTGCTTTTATGCTATTCAACTGAAATAGTCTTTGAGCGGAAAAAAGAACATTCTTATAGAGACCCACTTTGTCATATTGGCTTTTACATATAAACATGTAAATCATTACAATTACCAAAAGATTAATACATATATTTTCCTATTGTACTATATTATTTACATTATTGTAATTACCTATACATAAATATTTAGTAGTGTAAGTGTTACTTTAATATTATATCATTTCACTTAATAATATGAGCAAAAATTTTAATCCAAGCACATAAAAAAGAGTAACACAAAAATCTCCCTATCTTCTTACATAATTATGATGTATTTTACAAAAATAAATAGATTCTATTAAACCATATTGACGTGGGCTTAGTATCTACACTTCAACTAAAAAAATATTAATCTTTGTTGATACCAACCTATTTAGACCTCTATTCTTTAAACGAAGCTTCTATTTTGTCTGTGGTGAAATTTGACGCGGAAATTAATCACCTGTCTCCCTCTCACGTGGGCGGGTGAACGGCCTTTAAAGCGAGATAGAAAGCAAAGGTTTAAAAGGTATTGTTTTTACTTTGGCATCTCAGCTCGGCTAAAGTATGTAATTAAGATATATGTTATGTTATAATATGAAAGTTGTTATGTAATACAGTTACTTACTATGTTATTATTATAAACTTTCGAGCCATCAACGTGGCATTAGCAGATTGTTTTAAGTAATGGCTGCCATCCTCATAATCGTTTCTTTTTTTCATATCCTAATGTTGAAATTAGCCGTGTGGCACCGGCCTAGAGCCATCCCCTCTCATCTCACAGGGAGTCGTAAGATATCCTACCGGATGATGGGCAGCAGCGTCATCCTGCGTACTGGCTTGAACTGTGATCACCAACCCGCCTGCCCAGCGTGGTGATTATGGGCAAATACCCCCTAATATAATGTTTTCTATCTAATAGGGAGGCCATGTTCAGCAGTGGCCTCATAAGGCTCATATGATGATGAATGTTCGAATTTCCAAAATGGTTGTATTTTTTTAATTTCTACAATATTATCAAAAGCACTACTGGCTTCAAAAATTATCAAAATATTTATTTGTTTTCGATGCCCTTAGTTGAAATAATAATATATAACGGCGGCGATAACTAAGTGGCGAAACTATGGGTCTTCAAATTCAAAGGGTCTCGGATTCAAACCCTGAACGCGCTATTAATCGCTTGCCTCGCCTCAGAAAGCACGTCAAGCCGTTGTGGTTCCGGCTGTCATGAACATCTACATACAAACATATATTCACACCTGTTTCCCCAAAGGAGTAGGTAGAGGCATGTTATACGCCCACACTTCGGTAATTATGTAGTTGGTTCCACGTAATAAGTCAACAGCCTATTACCCCTTATCCGGCACTGTTATGTTCGCCAGAGCCTCGTCCGTAGATCGGCAGGTGCACCAGATTGCAGATGAGGCTGGCTGGGGCTCCTTAGGTCTTGGTAGAATCCCTATGCCTATCCCTACACCCATGCCAAGAACATCTATGGCAGTCGTTATTGGAAAGTTTTGCCTTCTAACATCCGGGCAGCTGGGTAAACCATAGAATGATGTATCCCTGGTGGTGAAGGAGGTCAGACGGCAGGCGCTCCATATAATAATTGAAATTTAGCCAAATCTGGTTAAACCAGTAAGCAGCCCTGGGCCCTAAGCTTAAGTTTAGGGCAACCGGCATAATGCTAGGATATGATGCCATCAGTTGAAACTATGGTGATCTTAAAGAAACGGTAACCATACCTATTACATCGTTTGCCTGAGAACATACGCCCGGGAACAGGATACAAATGTTTTTGAAAGAACACCTTTTTATCACACTTAACTTAACATTCAAGTTATTATTTTATAAGTTAGACTCGTGATCCCACAGACAACTTTGCAAATAGTTTTGTGGGACTACTGTATTTTCAATGCCCAAATCGCTGTTTGTTGAATAAATAAATAATAATAAAAATAAATTGTAAGAGTTATACAACACGTAACTTGACATCCCGAGACTGCACCCACACTTGAGTTCAATAAATAAATACTGACCTCAGTGGCTAAAGAATTAAGAAGAAAAACCTCGTTTTGAAAAAAGAATGTAAAATTAATTTTTTTTTAAAAACGCGCGAAATATTTTGCACTACATCCTTATCAATACGGCCTTGTAAGGAATAATAAAATTTGACCTTTGTCATTTTACAATAAATTTTTATGATCAAATGCTTGAAAACAAGTTTTTCTATGCTATTTTACAGGTAGATCACAAATTATATAACATATAAAAATACGTCGTGACTAATCGACAAACAAGCTGCACCTTTAATTTTCTGACAAAAACGCTACCTAGAACTGTTTATATTTATGTCGAAGAGATACGATACTTAAGTATGACGCGATTCCTGGTACATAAAGACATGGGAGCTTATTACAAAAAAAGATCTAAATAAACCAGGTTTAAAACTACTGCTGTCCCTGTCATTATTTTATGAAATAAAAGTGACAGCACTAGTTTTAATTCTGATTTCGACTTGGACTATAGGTTATATATTAGGTATCGTATTAATAGGTTAGACTGCGAGTGCAATCTCTCACTACGTAAACAATATTAGTATTTTTTTCTAATGACAATAGGTTTAGTTTGCCGTTAAGTTAGAACAGTGCCACCCCCTCTCATCTCACGGGGAGTCGACGAAGGGAAATACTACCGGATGATGGGCATCAGCGTCATCCTGCGTACTGGCTTGAGCTGCGATCACCAACCCGCCTACCCAGCGTGGTGATTATAGGCCTTATAGAAGATACCTTTAATAGAATGTATCTATTGGGGAGGCAAATGTTCAGCAGTGGACTTTATATGGCTGATATTGACAATAAGAAAGACGATTTCTTAGCCCTTAGATACCACACAATAGCAGAGATAATACTTCAAGTGGACTACGTATATCCATCCTTTTATATCACAAAAGAAACAGCTCAATTATTTATCAATGCCATGTAGTACTTTAAGCGATAATGTGTGGCAGTATAGGCTATTATTCTGCTAAACTAACCTCGACTTGTTCTTGTACTACTTTTGACTAGCCGGTCAAATTAGGAATGACACAATTTACAATTGGACACTTTGGGAATATCATACATTCAGATTAGGGCACATAGATTGCCAGCAGTAATACCCACTAAAAATCGTCTGACGACGTCCGCCGCTTGTGAAGGAAAACGCGGGGCCAGTACCTGGGTAGCAGCGTCTGACACCCCGCCTGCGGCTAACGTCCCCCGGACTAAAACTAGGAGGACCTCCTCAGAGAGGCGCAGTGGACGCACCTCTCCTACCTCCTTGTGCGACCATAGCGTGTGTGGCCGACTTCTCGGCGGGCTGCTTGACGGGCCCTCCTGGCCCGCCCGCTGCGCCCTCCACAGGTAAATTTTAGTTTCCCCCCCGGTAGTCAGTACTAAGGGCACCCAGAGTCGCCAACCTCTGGGACCTCTCTTTTCCCGACCTCCGGGAGGTACTCAGCCCCCCCATCACGCCAAGGTGGAGACCTGCCGCGGGGGGGGGGTGTATTGGGATCCTATGAAGATCTTAGCAGCCAGAGCCAACCTCACCCGCAAATAGTGCACCTGCCGAACAACGGGCGAGGCTGAAACATAAAACTTCCCGGTAAGCGGCAATAGGTTCGCCACCTATAACGTGAGACCAAAACAATAACTGGCGAAATGTGGATGTACAATATGCCTCTGCCTACCCCTATGGGGAAACAGGCGTGATGTGACATATGTATGTATGTATACTTGAGTCACTCCAAAGACAACAACTCGGTTATTTGCCAATGCCATTATAGAACTGTAGGCGACAATATTGAAAAAGCAGTTAATAAACTGGCTCTTCTACTATATAGACTAGACAGTTTGGGATGGGAACATTTTAAGAGACGATCGACTTTACAAGTAACTTCGAAAGCATCATAAACTCCGTCTACGTATTTCACAAATCAAACAACTCCATCATTAGTCAATGCCATTGTAGAACTGTAGGCGACAATATGTGACAGTATAGGCTCCTCAGCTGTGAAACTGGCCTTGATTCGCGGATCGAAAGTCGCCACGCGGACGTGCGCAGGCGCAGCGAGCACGCACTTTCGGCTGACCGACCGACAACCGTGCTAAACCTGAATCACGCTGTGTGAAAATGTCAGACGACTTCTTTTATTCACCACGTATGTGCCAACAAAACAATTGACTGTGTACTTATGGGTTTTTTAAAGTAACTCTGAAATGTACATCCTGTCTGATAGTAAGCAGTCGATGCTGTCAAAATAGAGAACTCGCTACTATGGCAAACGAAAGGTAGGAAGTTGTCCATATCATGACGGACCTTTAAAAAACCAGAGACTAGATCTGGGAAAAACAAACACCGCACTAGAATTCCAAAGCTGAATTGCGTTACAGAGTTTTAGAACAATCATAACGAAATAGGTAATCCTTTTACAATCACATACTTAATATACATAGGAACACCCAGACCAGGGGGCCTACCGCCGAGTTCGATGGCAATCGATTATAAGGCAAAATGGATTTCGAATTGATTCTGTCGTACCGCCGAACTCATGAAAATCGAAACAAAATGGCGTTAATTTGGTCTATAATATGTGAGGAGCTGGTGTCCGAGTTAGGTAAACAATGCCTGTATTTCAGAATTAATTGTAATTAGTATAAAAGAGACTATGACTCACAGTCAAACGGTTTTGTGGGATATGTTTTTATGTAACTTGCATTATTTAAAGAAAATAAACGTATTATCTATCTATCTATGTTTTATACTGTGTAGTGATACCAATTAACGGATTCCACGCGTTAATGTTACGTCGCCATAATCGCAAACTTTTACTTAATTATCATTTATAAAAATGTAATTATATCATCTTTATTTAACATCTGGTTAAATATACAGAGAGTGAAATTTATTTCTTTATTATTTACTAGCAGTCGCCCGCGGCTCCGCCCGCGTGGATGTCGACTACCGCTGTAAAATGCCTACCCAGAAAAGACACGGTCAGCAAAATGATTTCCAGATCAATTCACAGACACGGACACTAACATCGACGACGCAGTCATTATCCGCAGGCTGCATAGATTGGTCTTATGTGGATGTTGAAGTTGTTAATGATGAAAATATTTAAATCTAATTAATACTTAGTTTTTACTCTTACCGGCAGTCCCGGAGAGCAACCTGTTGTTTTGGGATAGATAACTAAAGCGATTATTGTAAATCTTCCCCATAAACAACATTTGACATTAAATTATTTTTAGGTGACAAAATAAACTGATGGTCGGGAGCCCCGACCCGTGATAGGGCGCTGTGCAGCAGAAATCGTAATAATTTAAGTTCGCCATATCTTCAAAAACAAACGTCCAATTTTGATCATTCCAAGACCAAATATTATCTACATAAACTGCACTTAGTGATGAAATAATTAATTTAGATAGGGATAAGTAGGCATAATTAAAATAAATTCGTATAAATATAGTACAAAAAAAAATCAAGATTTTTAAATTAAAAAAAGGGTTGTTGTGCCTCACTCGCCATATATAGGTATAGTGTGTCGCGGACTTTTTAGTAGGTGGTATAAGATCTTTAATTCATTCATACATTTTGTGGTTCTATCTTTTATAGTTTAGGCAGCGTACGCAACTGTTCTGGTTGATTTTTACACTTTGTGTCCGAAAAACCCAAATATTTTACGGAACCCTATTTTTTTCGAAATTATAATATAGCCTATTTACTCAGTGATAATGTAGCTTTCTATTGAAAAAAGAATTATTAATATCGGTCCAGTAATTTTTGAGTTTATTCGTTACATACAAAAATACAAATCTTTCCTCTTTATAATATTAGTATAGATTACATTGACTCCCCCCCCCCCCGTACCACCCCAGTGACGCTTACATGGAGCCTACATCGCATGCTGGCTAGCTGAGCGGCACCACGCGACTTTTTTCTAATACTTGCATTTTTAAACTCGTGATATCCTCCTAATGAAATGTCCGAATTGAATAATTCAAAAAGTTATAAAAAGGTATTGAAGCCGTCTTGAATATAAAGTAATTTTTTTTGATAAGGATTAATACCAAGGTACAAATATAGAGCCTTTTCAAGCGGCGGCATATAAATTAAATTTTTAGAATAAAAAACTGCTTACTGTGACGTAACTATAATATTTAGACATATGCTGTCGCGACACTTTTTGTAGATAATGATGAGTACTGCAAAGTCGTAGTACATCATTTAGTTCTATCATCAATAGTTTTCGCTGCGCACGCTATGTAAGGAATTTTTCAGGTAATTTTTTTACACCTTGGGTTACATTATTGGATTTTTAGTAAGGATCCCTAATTTTTTAAAAAATATAATATAGCCTATTTACTCAGTGATAATGTAGCTTTCTATTGAAAAAAGAATTATTAATATCGGTCCAGTAATTTTTGAGTTTATTCGTTACATACAAAAATACAAATCTTTCCTCTTTATAATATTAGTATAGATTACATTGACTCCCCCCCCCCCCGTACCACCCCAGTGACGCTTACATGGAGCCTACATCGCATGCTGGCTAGCTGAGCGGCACCACGCGACTTTTTTCTAATACTTGCATTTTTAAACTCGTGATATCTTCCTAATGAAATGTCCGAATTGAATAATTCAAAAAGTTATAAAAAGGTATTGAAGCCGTCTTGAATATAAAGTAATTTTTTTTGATAAGGATTAATACCAAGGTACAAATATAGAGCCTTTTCAAGCGGCGGCATATAAATTAAATTTTTAAAATAAAAAACCGCTTACTGTGACGTAACTATAATATTTAGACATATGCTGTCGCGACACTTTTTGTAGATAATGATGAGTACTGCAAAGTCGTAGTACATCATTTAGTTCTATCATCAATAGTTTTCGCTGCGCACGCTATGTAAGGAATTTTTCAGGTAATTTTTTTACACCTTGGGTTACATTATTGGATTTTTAGTAAGGATCCCTAATTTTTAAAAAAATATAATATAGCCTATGTTACTCGGGGATAATGTAGCTTTCCAAAGGTGAAAGAATTTTTGAAATGGGTCCAGTAGTTTCGGAGCCTATTCATTACAAACAAACAAACAAACAAACAAATCTTTCCTCTTTATAATATTAGTATAGAAGTATAGATATGTAATTATATGTATAAGTAACATGGGTTTAGAAATAACTGAAATTCAGTCAATACAACTTCGTGAGCAGACTCTGAGCCCTAAGCTTAAGTTTAGGGCAACTGGGATAATGCTAGGATATAAAGAGTTACAAGGGCATAGCTTAGTTGTGGCCCAATTACAATAGCCTTGAAAGTCCACTGCTAAACATGAGCCTCCCGAAAAGACTATCTTTTTTTGGGGGTATCTGCTCGCTGGGCAGGTTGGTGATCGCAGTTCAAGCCAGTACGTAGGATGACGCTGCTGCCCATCATCCGGTAGGATTTCTCTTCGTCGACTCTTACGACTCCCATTGAAATAAGAGAGGGTGGCACTATCCTAGGCCTGTACCAAGCGACACTATTTATATCTGTAGCTGAGAGGTAATGAATTATAAGTCACCTTTTATTTGTTTCCGGTTTACCACGTTCCAGAGTACATTTTCAGATGTCCAAAACCATGAAAATAGCAATTTAAAAAAATTGGACTTACATTCTTTACCTCTCAGCTACAAATATATTTACGACATTAATTTATACATTAATTTAAAAAAAAATTATTAAAAAAGTTTTGTTAAATTCTCCACGAACTAAGAAGTACCTTATTACGTTGTATAAATAAATAAATAATAAATAAATATTCTCTTACAATCACACCAATTATTTAGTTCCAAGATAAGTATCACTAAGAACTTGTGTTATGGATACTAAATAACGGATAAACATACTTAAGTACTTTTTTTTTTTGTAAATACATACTTAATATACATAGGAAAACACCCAGACCAGAACAAATTGTCATGTTCATGCACACAAAGATTTTTCCTGTATGGGAATCGAACCCACGACCTCTGGAGTAAAGTGCAGGTATACTGACCTCCACACCATATCGGTCGTCGTATGGAAGTATGATGATTGGCGATTTGCAATATTTACCGCGGGTACTATACTTAGTTAATCATATAAATTTATTTATTATTATAATCTTATTATTATAATCTTATTATTACAGTCTTATAGCTAAGCAATAGGTAAACCTAATGCTTAGCTATAAGACTTTAAACGAGTTGCGTATTGATTTTGATCTCTTTTGTGAATCACTTAAGAAAGTAACAGCTTTTATTCCTAACTGAAATATTTAAAAAAATATAGCTAGTTAGTCAAATCCATTAAAGGTTGTGGAAGCTTGTAATTATAGGTAGTAAAATTGATAGATAAATTCGCACATTAAAAAAATATATACAATTAATCAGCCAATTGCTTTCCACTGCTAAACGTAGGCCTCCCCAAAGAGCACTAACCAATATTTTAATTAGCCAACTTGTAATTAGTCTATAATTATTTATATCAGTTAGTTTTTTATAAATTCAGTTGTAAGCTTTCCAAATAAAATATATGTCTTAAACATTTAAGGAAAGGAAACATACGTCGCTCTTCAAGGTCATCGACTGCATGTTACGTCAGTAAGCATGCACATACCGTGCGCAGGCGCATCTCGCGATACACTTGCGATATACATCACACACATCCACTAATAATTATGATAATCACTTTGTGAATTTGAAATTGAGAGTTACGATGCATCTGCCTTAAGTTTTACTTTCATTGGATGTGTTGTATCTTGATTGATACTTACTTTCTTGATTAAGATAATGATTTGTTTATACTTCCTTTCATTTCTAGAGCCGATGTGCGTGTAATTCATTACTAATGTCCATTTCCGCACTTAGGGCTTTTCTTAATTTGATTTAAGCTAAATTTGATTATAAATTTCAATGCATTTCAGTCATTTGTTTGAAGATGAAAGGGGCAGAGCGATTTTTTATATAGTTTTAGCCCCAAACAGAATTAGTGATTGATGAAGCCAGCCACAGTCCTATTGGTGGACTTTTGTGCGTAGGCTATTGCGGCCGTCCTGCCTCACTCCAGTCAGCCCACCTCTCTCCAGAAGCGGACCAGATGTGCGTGTAATGTAGCTCTTATTTAACTCGTATTTAAATTGGTCAGTCAATTTTTTTTGTACCAAAAAATGATTGAAGAATGCTTTATGTTCGAGTAGGGTATGAATGAATCGATGACGGACGAATAACCGAGTGGTATGGAAGTAAAAGACATGCTGAGCTGACCACCAATAAACTAGGAGCAGGGTAGGAGAAGCTGGGTACCACACGGTACTAACCTAGAATAGTGCCACCCCCTGTCATCTCACGGCGGTCGTAAGAGTCGACGAAGAGAAATCCAACCGTATTATGGACAGCAGCGTCGTCCTGCGTACTGGCTTGAACTGCGATCGCCAACTCGCTCGCCCAGCGAGGTGATTATGGTCAAATTCCCCCATTGTAAGAAATTATTTAGAGGCCTAAGTTCAGCAGTGAATTTTATATAGCTAAATTGATTAGAGCAGGAGAATGATGAATATAATTACATGAGTTACTCTTCTATGTATTCTTTTTTATATCTTAATTTGACCAAGTCATTATCATCATCTACCCCCATTAACGTCCAACTACTGAACACGGGCTTCTCGTTTTACGTTATTTAGTACACATAGAACATAATCTCTCTCTCTATTTAGTTTTGGGGCTGAATCAGGCTGAGTGAAATGTGAAAACGCCCTATGTGGCGGAAGGACAAAGTTGACGATATTCTTTCCCAAAAATTTCTCTATGACAAGCTGCTGCCCGTAGTCATGACATTTATCCATCTATTGGAGACCAGCTTTCAGGGTTGGTGATCGCAATTAAAGCCAGTACGCAGGATGACGCTGCTGTCCATCATCAGGTATTCAAATTCAAAATTCAAAAGTCATTTATCAAATTTGGCTCAATAGAGCTATGTCATACTTATAAACTAACGCACCCATTCACTGCGGTCCCGCCCGCAGTGAATGGGTGCTTGACTGTAAAAGAACGGGCAAGAAAATCGTCAAGTTTGGAAATACTAAATACTTCCTTCGTCGACTCTTACGACTCCCCGTTAGATGAGAGGGGGTGGACTATTCAGGTACACACGCCTTTCTCCTTTCATATTACAAAGAATAACGTCTCCAGAATGCTTCCGAGTTAATGTACACAGTTATAATAACCCCAAAGGCGCCATATTCTCTATCGGAACCTCACGCGCCACTTACCGGCTAGATGGCCTGATTGCCGCAACTGACATTCGCTATCGATCACTGAACCATGGCAGGTCGCTAACTCGTTCCAGTTAACGCATACCTATGTATTTGCTTTCTGTTATATTTTTTATAAAAATATATTTAAACTATTGCATTCTATCGCGGGTCTTGAGCGTGGAGACCGAATCCAGAAATTATGTAACGAAAAAAACCTAACACCCCCACTCCGACCGGCACAGCGGTGATACTTTTTAGTTTATCCATCTATCGATAAATAGCAGAATTTTTAATGACTTTTTGAAATATCACGCTTGTCTCTTTAGTTCAGCAACCCGCCTTTTGGTGGCATTGGTTGTATAGGGTGGCTAAAATTTGTTTACTTATCGTCACCACGCTCAAAGTGTAACTTGAATTAATAATAAAGAAAAAAATATACTGCACAGATAAAATAAATAAATAATTTTAATTGCATAAGTTGATAAAAAATGCAATGCAATAGCTTTACCGCGGCAGTTTCCGAGAGCCACACGTCCTTTTTTTATTTATTTTCAGTGTCTTTATCATATCAGCCCTAAAATGTCCACTGCTGAACATTAGCCTCCCTAATAGATTACATTCTACAAGGGGTATTTGCCAATAATCACCACGCTGTGCAGGAGGGTTGGTGATCGCAGATCAAGCTAGTACGCAGGAATATTCTAGCCTGGTACCACACGGCACGTCTTCTGTGTCTTAATATTAAATAAATTTTTTGTCACTGGCAGAAGACAAAATCAACCTTGGCGAGTTTCTTGCCTTTTTCTTCTACGCCGCCCGCAGTGATTGGGCGCGTTAGATTTTTAGTCAACGTTTATAAGAGCTTTATTTCTATGGATTAAAAATTGCTAGGTTTCTCCTCTCATGAGCCAAGGTACCAGGGACTAAGGTAAAAAACATACTCCACCACGAGGACCCGGTGCGGATTGGCAAAGGCAGGTATGTCGTGTCCTGAGGGCCTACTCTTGTTCAACGAAAACGAAATTTCATCATACCCAGCCCTTTCTCTCGATACTGATATACCTAGAGAGTGAAAGAGATAGATGTAACGAAGTTTCGTTTACGTTGAATTAGAGTAGGCCCTCTGGTGTTAAAATTTCACTTACAAGTGTACAAAAACATATTACAATTAGAGTATGTCAGATGAAAACTTGTCCTCTCAGCACACCGTCGGATCGCTGTCACAACGCTGATCTGAACAGTACCAGCTGTATAGTTTGTTGTAAATATATTGAGCCTAAGCTAAATATCACCATAATCACACCAGGGACCGTCATATATCCTAAAACCCGCCTAGAAATTAACACAAACCTCTTCCATACACACCTAGTATAAAACTGGATCAATACAGTTTCTTAGTAATTTACGTTTCACCACAAATATGGCGAGCATACAGGATATGGTCGGATGGACACAGGAAGACCTTTAGCCTCCCGGGAAAAGCGCGAAAATATCCGGATTGAACTGGCGCGAACCGGTACGAACCAGTTTAATTACGTGCTTTAAACGTTTCGTGAAAGTGTGCACCATTGGTTTTGCACTCACGGACTACGTAAAAGTGTAACTTTGCTCCACTTTTGCGCGTAGCACGTGCGCTATAATTGTATTATCTTTACTTATAAAGTTGCAGAGGGCCGGTCATATATGTCGTGGGCTCGTGGGACCATTGTAATTCAAGTACCAAACCAAAGGATATATTTAAAAGCCTGTGAGTTTCTTGCCAGTTCTTCTTACAGAGCGGTGGCTCGGAACTGGCACTTAGATTCACTTAACTTAATTATTTTTTGTTTTTAAATTGTTTTGTTGCATGTAAGTGAATCTAAGCTTCGTGATTTAGTGTAATAATATTTCGATTGTTTTTTTTTTTATATTTTAATTATGACGTTTTCAAGTACTATGTATAATAGTTTATGAAATAAATATTTTTTTTACTTTTACTTTTAAGGGCTGATGATAAGGCTCCAGTGACTTTAACTTCAATAAGGAAGTATGCATTATTACCAGTATTTCACATTCTTTTTTCATTATTTTCACAAAGTTTACATATATACAGATCCAGGTTACATTCGCATATATAATACTAGCGGTCGCCCGCGGCTCCGCCCGCGTGGATGTCGGTTACCGCTACAAAATCTTTCCAGAAATGATTCCCAGGTCAATTCACAGACACCGACACTACGACGACGCAGTCATTATCCGCAGGCTGCATAGATTGTCTTTATGTGGATGTTAAAGTTGTTAATGATGAAAATATTTAAATGTAATTAATACTAAGTTTTCACTCCTACCGGCAGTCCCGGAGTGCAACCCGTTGTTTTGGAATAGATAACTAAAGCGATTATTGTAAAGCTTCTCTATAAACAACATTTGACGTAAAATTATTTTCAGGTAACAAAATAAACTGATGGCCGGGAGCCTCGACCCGTGATAGGGCGCCGTGCAGCAGAAATCGTAATAATTTAATTTCGCCATTACTTCAAAACCAAACGTCAAATTTTAATCATTCAAAGACTGAATATTATCTACATAAACTGCACTTAGTGATGAAATAGATTATTTTGATAAGGATTATTATCATAAGTAAATTAAATGCGTTTAAATGTAGTACAATAAAAAAATGGTTGTTATGCCTCACTCGACATAGATAGGTATAGTGTGTCGCGGACTTTTTAGTAGATATTTATAAGATCTACAATTAATTAGCACATTTTGTGGTTCTATCTAATGTAAAAGAATATTTATTTATTTATTTTATCTTTTATAGTTTAGGCTGCGTACGCAAAATGAGTAACTGTTCTGGTTGATTTTTTACACTTTGTGTCCGAAAAACCCATATATCTTACGAAACCATATTTTTTTAAAAATTAAAATTTTGCCTATGTTACTCACTAATAATGTAGCTTTCTAATGAAAAAAAAAATTAAAATCGGTCCAGTACTCTTTGAGTTTATTCGTTACATACAAAAATACAAATCTTTCCTCTTTATAATATAATAATATTATTACATTGACTCCCCCCCCCCCCCGTACCCCACCCCAGTGAGCCTACATCGCATGCTGGCTAGCTGAGCGCGGTGAGCGGCAACCACGCGACTTTTTTCTAATACTTGCATTTTTAAACTCGTGATATCTTCCAAATGAAATAATTCAAAAAGTTATAAAAAGGTATTGAAGCCGTCTTGAATATAAAGTAATTTTTTTTGATAAGGATTAATACCAAGGTACAAATATAGAGCCTTTTCAAGCGGCGGCATATAAATTAAATTTTTAGAATAAAAAAGCGCTTACTGTGACGTAACTATAATATTTAGACATATGCTGTCGCGACACTTTTTGTAGATAATGATGAGTTCTGCAAAGTCGTAGTACATGATTTTGTTCTATCATCAATAGTTTTCGCTGCGCACGCTACGTAAGGAATTTTTCAGGTCATTTTTTTACACCTTGGGTTACATTATTGGATTTTTAGTAAGGATCCCTAATTTTTTTTAAAATATAATATAGCCTATGTTACTCGGGGATAATGTAGCTTTCCAAAGGTGAAAGAATTTTTGAAATCGGTCCAGTAGTTTCGGAGCCTATTCATTACAAACAAACAAACAAATCTTTCCTCTTTATAATATTAGTATAGATAGTATAGATTACATACGTTACAAAAGATTTATCTGTATATATGTACTATGTTTACATTAATCCGGTAAAGGAAAGGGCTGTGAAAGTAGACGGTAGAAAGTGACCCTAATAGTGCCTACAAATGCAACTTGCAATGCCGATGTGCAAACATTCCTCTAGGGCTGCTACTGTCGATGCTATTATCGATAAACGGGTAGAATTTCCTGTTATATTTTATTTATTATTTACTTATAAGTAAGCAAGAGCACTCTGTTGTGCCTACTCTGAATCATTATTTTTTATTCATGTGTTTCCTGTCCATCCTAAGGTTGCCTGGAAGAAATTGCTGTTAGCAATGAGGCCGCCCATTGTACCGTATATTTGCTTATGTGATTTGATTACTTTTTTTATATTTAGTATACAATAAAGTGTTCATTCATTCATTCATTCAAGTTTCAGTAGAGGATTAAAGCTGTCTTGAATAATATACAATTCAAGCCACAGGTATTTGGACTTCAGATTCAGTTATTAAAGCTTGGCTTAATTCATAAGCCACAAGTTAAATCAAGGAGCGCGAGTAATTAAAATTATATTGCTTCCAGTATCCCAGTATTTTTTCACCTCATCTCAGATTAAGGTTAATCCTGTCTGGTAAGGCGCGTCGCGGCCAACTAGACTTGCGATAGTCTTTTGTTTAAAAGGAGTTCCTTCTAGGGCATTATTTTTCTTTTCAAAGCGTGTGTAGTTGCTTTATGTTGAAAAGTCATCTAATATTACATAGATTGTCTAAATTTCGGTGTTTTTTCCAGATGCATTATGACCACATAAAGACAAAGAATAGCTGTACGATGCTCGTTATTACAGAATATCAATGAATAATACGATTGCCTTGTATGTGTTCATTATTGATAACTAAATAAATTTTGAATAACTAAATGTTCAGATTTTTTTGTAGCAACAACTTACCTCCCCCGTTCGTAACTCTGATTCTATTGGTGCTTTTAAATATAAATTAAAAAAATATTTACGTATAACTTAATGCTGTCGATCTCTCTATTATCTTCACTAAATATTAAAAATAAATCTTTTAAACTCAAACAAACTGTGTTTGTTCTATGTTATTTAATCTTAAGTACCTTTACCAAATTAGAAAATTTCATATAATATATATTTATATTCATAAGTAATGTAATTCTGCTGTAACTCACTACTTTGACTACTTTAACTTTTCATTTAATTGTATTTTGTGGTTTTAAATATTTTGTTTTATTGTTAAGTTTCTGCCTTTTGTGTGGCTGTTGCACACGAAAGTTATAAGGTCTCCACGGAAGACCAGCGCTGTTGTGGTCCTCCACTGCAGCACATGCTGAGGAGAGGAGATCCTTTTTAGGCATACTATAAGTAAACTTATGTGTAAAAATTGTTTACTGTTTTGATTTCTGTCCTTTGATTATATGTATTTTATGTCTAAATAAGATTTTATTTCAATTCATTTTATTTTTCATTTCATTTCAACTACGAGTCGCTAATTGTGTTATTGGTCCCACGTAATAGGTGGCGAGCCTATTGCCTCTTAACCAGAGCCTCGGTTGTTAATCGGCAGGTGCACCACTTGCAGATAAGGTTGGCTTGGGCTCCAAAGATCCCTGTACTAATAGTAGTATTAATGCTAATTGTCTATTATATCTAAAATTAGTATTGAATCTGAGTTAGCTATAAATGCTTATTAAATAGACAACTGGTAAATAAACTCGATTGTAATACAAAATTACTAGTTACGAGTTTTCGCTCCAATTCAGTGTATTGCCTTGAAACATTGCATAAACTGTGTCTAGACCGCGTGTTGTCAGGCATTAGACACTGCTATTGAACTTAAATACCTACTAAATATAACGAACAATAAGTTTACACATTTATTTAGTCATCCAAAAGTGTAATTTTAAGTTCCTATAACTTGGTTGGATTGAAGTTAAACGAAAAATTTACCATAAATATGACATGTTGGATTTACGTTCTAAACCTCAGTTTCAAGTTAGTTTAACCATAGATGTTTCCCTCTGGGTTGCGGAGGTCAAACGGCAGTCGCTCCACGTAATAACTGAAATTCAGTCAAATCTAGTTGAACCAGATATCAGTCATACATCCATTAGGCTAAACTTTTATTAATAAACTAAGTGTTTAATAAGTTATTTCTGAGTGGAAATCGAACTTACGACCTGTGAAATTAAGAACTAGTTACTCAACATCTACACCGTCTTCAATGCATACGGCTTTATCTATAATCTTTATAGTTATATTAAAAAATTGCTTGCTAAAACCACTGCCTTATAGTTTAACTTCAGAAAAAAAGCTAGTTAGTCCAGCTTTAAGGTTAGTTTAACATTCGACCTCATTACGAAAACATTCCCTCCATGTTAAGCTTATCTCACATCACAATTTGATATACGTATGTATGTATGTTGATATACACGTGTTTTACGACTAGCAGCCGCTCGCGACTTCGTCCGCATTTTTTACTGGTACTTTGTTAAATTTTGGGTTAAAACGTATTATAAATGGAGTCTTATAATCTCAGCTATTTGCCAGGGAACTCCCGTCAGAATCGATCTAACTATTTAGAACCGAATTTAAAATTAACCGTAGTACTTTCATATGAATTTAATAAATAGAAAATAAAAATTTTGTTAAGTTTGTTATAAATACTAATATTAATAAATAAATAGATTTTGTTTAGACAACACGAACAGACACTTCAATCATTATTTACTGTATAGATGTGACACATACTTCTGCGAGTCAAACCTTGTCAGGCCAATTTAATTTCAAAGACGCCATATTTGTTTATGTAAGTACGTTGACTTACCATTTATGATTTGTAATATTTTAATCTACAGATCTATGAGTATAGAGATATTTTCTAAAGATTTCTGTTGTTGGGAAAAGGAAAGCAAGTAAAGATATAATAGAACACGGAAGGAAAATGTGCTTCTGAACTAGTATTAACCAGTAAGTAAAAATGTAGTAACATATAGCAAACAATTATTATTGTAACCAAAAATTGTAACTAATAAGAATATTTGTACAGTTTGAGAGTCGAATCCTGAACTTTAGAGGTAGAATATCATGTACCAACGTTCGCGCTATAATTATCGTATATCAGAGAGAATCTTCTATTAACAGATAAACCTCATTTGTATTCGCTTTTTGAAATAAGTATTTAGCCTGGGCTAAACCCAAGAGGAATTTAAAAAAGTATAATTATTTAATCTAGGTCAAACTAAAGAGAAATTTATAAAATAAGTATGTCGCCGGGTCCGCAGAATATAATGGCAACCGACATTGCAATAGTTTTAATGTTATGCCATATTTGAAGTCTACATAGCCTAATACACATACTCAATTTTTTTTGGAATTTTTCTATTATTATTCATAAAAATAAAAGATAATATAATATTATTCATTGTACTTTCTGAGTTGCACATTAAAGTGAACAAAAGTGTTACAAACTATTGCCATTTTGGTTTTATTAAAGAAAATATTGTAAAAGCAATAACAATTGTGTTCTCGTACAAGAAAACATCCTTATAATTGTAATGGCGAATACCATTTTATTCTCGTTGAAAAACTTCTAAGCTCGGCGACTAACATTACTTCAGCAAACAGTTTATATTGACACTGAACAGTGCAATATCTAGCCATACTGTTCTATTCCTTAGTTAGTTACAAAAATATTTCTTCGTGTTCAAAATAAGATATAACAGATTTATTACCATCCGACAAATATGAAAACCAAGCTGTAAATAATCTTGTTGAAGATAACCAGGAAAGTGATCACAACCTAGTTTCCGACCAAGTGCCTATGCGACTTGAATCTACACAAAAAATGTTACAAGTACGAAGAAAAAACTAACCAGAAAGCGGACATGAAACGAATGTAAAAGACAGGACCAGAAAAGTAAAAAGCTAAAGAATTTAGGAGAAGCCTACACAGGATGCAGATCTAAAAAAGAGTTTCATAAAAAGCCCGTTCAAGCTGAATGTAAGTGTACAAAGTGATGTGTAGAAAGAATTACACAAGCGCAAAGAGAAGCTTTATTGCAGCAATACTATGCACTTGGAGATCATGAGTTACAGTGGCAATAAATCGCAAACTATGCCAAAGCCGAAGACGTTAAACGAGTAAAAGTAAAAATGTAAGCACGGAGAAAAATATCATTCAACATATCCAATTATTCCCTGTTGTTGAGTCGCATTATGTAAGGCAAGATTCCGCGAGACAAAATCTGTCATAGCTTCTTAATTTGAGTAAAATTTATCGTCTATACCAAACTTGGTTTAAAGAGAGAAATTATGATTGCCCGATAGGTTCTTAACGACAATACGAGACCATCTTTAACACCAAATTTAAATATTCCTTGTACAAACCAAAAAAAGACCAAAATATATAAGCAGTACCATAAGCTCAACGTGCACTCTCTACAGAGAAGCTGATCCTATTCGACAAGAGACATTGAAAGATAGATATGACAAACACCAAAAAAACAAGGACAAAGTACGCCAAAAAAAAAGATGAAAAAGAATCCATTGATCCTTCACATACAACCATAGCGATATTTGACTTTAAGCAATTTATAATTTAATAGTAACAGACATAAAGGCCATTGCTATGTCTGGTATAACACAATGGCCAAAAGGGGAGCCATAGAAATGGGCAGTTGTCTATGGCAATTTCTCTTAAGTGAAAAAGAAGGAGGTATTAAAGACATTTCTTTTTATTCCGATGGTTGTGCAGGGCAGAACAAAAACAGGTTTATTATTGCTCTATACATTTTTTCCGCTCAAAAACTTCAAACGAACATCACACATAGATTTTTTGAAACGGGTCATGGGCAAAGTGAAGGCTTGGATTCTATGCACTTACATTGAACGTTAAATAAAACACAGGGTTGTACATACTCTCGATCAGATGTATGCAATTATAATGAATGCTAAAGTCCACGGTGAGAAGTACAACGTAAAGGAAATTTGTGACATTTCCTGACATGTGAGTTCTTTGACTTGTAAGAATTAATAAAAGATAAGAATTGGGCCAATGATGACGCAGGGCATAAAATTATGTGGTCTAAGGTAATGGAAGTAAACGTTTTACATTCCCAATCACATACTCTACGCTTTAAATATAATTTTAATGATGAGTATTCTCAACTGAATGTAGAACGGGAACAGAGACCACCAGCCAAGCAAGGTACGAGGCAGACAAAATCTAACACACAAAGTACTAGCACTGAATTTCAGTTGAAAGTCGCGTACACCGACCCATTGCCATTAAGCAAGGCTTTACACGGTGACCTCATGAGTCTATGTAGATCAGAAGCAATCCCAACGTTCTACTATGCCTTCTACGAAGCTTTAACTTATGACGGATCCAGTACTGAAAGCCATACTACGTTACTTGAAAACGATGATCAGGAAAACTAATTTTTATTTGCCATGTATATAAAAAAATCTTGTGTACTTTGACATAAATAAAGTCTAATTACCACAACTTTATTTTATTTTCGTAACTAGAATAACAGTCCTAAGGTTGATTAGCCTGCTATGTATATCCCGTATAAACCAGAACAAAATGGTAGGTTACTTTATTATTCCATCATTTAGCACTGTCATACGATTTAATAGTATTGCAATAATATATTATACTATTGAATATGTTTCTAAATAACGAGAATAAAATGGTAAGTGTACAATACCAGATTTCAATAACATTCGATATTTACTAACTTTTTAAATTGTAATTATCTTACATTTGAATAATGCTATTAAATATTTATTAATTCGTTATAAAAGCTTTAAAAATTAGCTTTAATTTGAGCTTTTATTGGATTATCTACGTCTAATATTAGTTAAGTTATAGACAAAAAACAGTTTTTTATTTTTCCTGAAAAGTTTAGTAAACGATAACCATTTTATTCGCCGGGGCCGGCGATGTAATCTAATTCCAACCAAATAAGAATTCAAGATATAACATTTATTATATACATAGTATTTAAACTAAACATAACCAATGAGGAATTTAAAATATTCGCCAAATAACCTGTGACACACATTTCACCATCACCTGTGCAAGTTTAACGACCCCAAATGAAAATAATGGCCAAAGAATGACGATTGGTTGTGTGACGAAACGCTTTCTCCCGCCGAGAAAGTAATCGGCCGTGATGATCGGCCATCTTTGATTCTTGCTCCTTCCTTTTTTAAAAAACTTTTTTAATCTGTTGATTTGTAAACCTCCATGTTTTTTTCGATGATGATTCTATGGAGCATGGTAAGTTGAAGTTTTAGTGTTCTACTACTCAATGTTAGACGAATTGTACTCTGTTTATTACCACTATGTCTTAAGGGGCAATGTTTAATCGTTGGATAAAAGATGTCAGTGGGATAAATTATGAACCAACCAAATAGAAATGTAGCAAATAAAGACGTGAATTACAAATGACAGCACATTTTGTATTTACCTAGATGCAAATATCCGACGAATTATATTTAACTGGAAATTGAAAAATCGGCCTTTAGACATGAAGAACTACCTTGAATAAGCAAGTAACAACTTCAAGTCATCATCTAGTCCAGTGTTACATTATTTCCGTGCATCTCTTGTAATTTTATTGGTCATTAAAATACTTTACAAATCACACAAAAAACGTTAATCTTTTTCTACGCGACTAGAATAGTGCCTCCCTTTTTTTCTTTTTTTTTTCTTTCACGTCGGTAACAAAATGCGTTTACGCACTACCCTACCTTCCGGCCAAAGAGGGACCGAAAGGAGGTGTGGGACTCACCACCGGCAGACGCGACTGCCAGCAGTAATAGTGCCACCCTTTGTCAACTCACGGGGAGTCATAAAAGTCGATGAAGAGAAATCCTACCGGATGATGGGCAGCAGCATCATCCTGCGTAGGTACTGGTTTAAACTGCGATCACTAACCCGCCTGCCCAGCGTGGTGATCATGGGCACACTTCACTTTCCTGCCAAGAAGTCCTCCTTCCTGGTTAATATCACTTAGCAACATTTCCTTTCTTCTTGCATCAATATGATTGTGTTATTAAATTAAATATTCAACTTACATATATAAAAAAAACCCAGACATTTTGTAATATTAAACCAACGAATGCCATCAAAGAAATCGCGATTCGAATATTGCAAAAAGCGCGCCGAAAAAATATGCAATCTGGCGTAATATCATACGAGCTCAAGGTTCATTACGCGGTGACGAGGAGTCTCTTCATATTGTTTCCCTGCCACCTGGGAAATGGAACGTGTATCGGCGATTGTGTTGCCTCGTAAATCTTGTGATATACATCTTACTGTTTAGCGGGGTCAACCGTCGCTTCAGGCTTACCTGAAAGAATAAATAATTTGGTTAATACTTTTAAAGTTCTATTTATTAAATTAAAAGATATTAGGTGGGTGATTTCGCTAAGTGGTAGTTCTCTTAGTGTCATAGAAAGTTGCTGCTGCTTGCGAATTTACTGGAAATATTCCAGGAGTTTAATAAAAAAGTTTAGACGAGAGCGCCACTATTGACTAAGGTGTATAACATTTTATCTTATTCTCTGAACTTTTGCTTCTAATTCAGAATGATAGTGTAGCTTACAGCGTCTCGTAAAGAACGATATTAAAGTTATACACAATTAGTGGAATGCCGCTATTTCGCTTCGGTAGCTTTTTACATTCAGGGTTAGATAATTCAAGTTTTAATTGCGATCTCTATATATTTGTTGATAAAAATATAGCATTTTAATCAGGGTTAATGTAGCATTCTAATAGTGAAAGAAATATCGAAAACTGTTCAGTAGTTTTTGAGTTTATTCTTAGTTATTATTTATTTATTTTAGTTTATTTTTTTCTTCTTCTTTATTTTAGTCTTATCAGGGTTCATGTAGCATTCTAATAGTGAAAGATCTCGTAAAGAACAATATGAAATTTATACACAACTAGTGGCACGCCGCCATATATAGTGAACGAAATGTCGAAAACCGTTCAGTAGTTTTTGAGTTTATTTGTACAAAAATACAAGTTTTCCGCTTTATAATATTCAATATAGATAAAGATTCAGAACGTCCGGTTCTGACTGCCAAACGATACTGTTATTACAATGGCGCACCAGACTGTTCTTTTAGAATCTCCCTGTGCTTTACCAAAATGAATCCTAAGAGAAGCTCATATCAGAGTTCAACAAAAAATGACACTTCTGCTGACAAGTGGCTACGCCAACTGACACTGTAAATTTAAATTAGGATTCAGGCAGCTCAACGCCATACGATATGATGATGAAGAATGTGCCGCTTGGTAACGGTACCTTCAAAGAATTCTACCACCTCATCTCTTGCCCAAGAGTGTCGTAGAAGGCGACTAAGGGAATAAGATCTCGTCTAATGTGATAGCAAACGGCTAACCACCTCTCACCATTCGACAGGTCTCACCTAGAGATCTTCAACCTGAACTTTATTTCAACCTGAACTTTACTTCAACCTGAACTTATTTCAACCTGAACTTATTTCAACCTGAACTTTACTTCAACCTGAACTTTACTTCAACCTGAACTTTACTTCAACCTGAACGTTACTTCAACCTGAACTTTACTTCAACCTGAACTTTACTTCAACCTGAACTTTACTTCAACCTGAACTTTACTTCAACCTGAACTTATTTCAACCTGAACTTATTTCAACCTTAACTTTACTTCAACCTGAACTTTACTTCAACCTGAACTTTACTTCAACCTGAACTTTACTTCAACCTGAACTTTACTTCAACCTGAACTTTACTTCAACCTGAACTTTACTTCAACCACATACATACAATCATGCCTGTTTCCCCCAAAGAGTAGGCAGATGCACATTATATGCCCCCACTTCGCCAGTTACATTTTTGGTCCCACGTAGTAGGTGGCGAACCCCAATGGGTCCAAGCGGCAATCCGCTTACCAGGATCTGTTACGTTTGCCAGAGCCTCTTTTTTAATCAGCAGTTGAGGTTGGCTTGGGCTCCTTAGATGTTAGTAGGATCCCTAAACACCTAACAACAATTTTTTAAATAGTTGGTCCAAGCCTTTTGCCCACCCCAAATGGGATATATATTGTCATGAGAGTATGTATGCATGTTCTTTAAATAACTTACTTACTTACCAACAATATTATGTCATGAGTAAATGTAATTAATTGCCTCCGTAATAACGATTTGTAAATTATTAATAGTACATTGTACGAGGAACATTATGTAATGACATTGAAATTTTAGTACAATTGCAACTATTCAACATTTAAACGAATATACAAGCTTTATTGTCCTCTCTATAAGGGTAAAATTCGCTTGAAAACTGCAAACTGTTATTTAGATCTAATTGCGTGCGCTTGATGTGTTTTTTTTTTCTTATAAATGTCGTGACTGTCTTTGGTTTCCTTAACTCGGCTAAATGTAGACTGAAGCTAAATAATTACTTTAGCTACAAAAAGATACTTTATGGTATAGTTATGTAAACGTCTTTGATGAACA
This sequence comes from Musotima nitidalis, assembly GCA_949126915.1. Lineage (NCBI taxonomy): Eukaryota > Metazoa > Arthropoda > Insecta > Lepidoptera > Crambidae > Musotima > Musotima nitidalis. Next base: position 8,189,190 of record OX421439.1, on the reverse strand, counting down.
ATTTGTCATTTTAGTTTTTGGATCTTTAATTTTTTATGTGAGTCGTTGTACGATAACTTCCTGCTTGATTGTAGGCAGTCGATAAAGTTCGAAAAAATAGAGCGTTCAAAGTATACCGTGGGATAAGCAAGGTATCAAGCGCTCCGGGCCGCGGGCGATGCTTACCGCGGCCCTGGGTGGAGTCGCTCTCTCGCTGCCGACCATCATGCGAATGATGGGGGATCTTAGACGGCGGGGGCAGGGGCCCCGTACGTCTGGCTATAGACCCTCCCAGAAATCGGCCAGTTACGCCATGGCCGCACAAGGAGGTAGGAGGGGCGCGACACACTGCGCTTCTCTGAGGAGATCCTCTCGGTTCTGATCCGGGGGACGTTGGTCGCGGGCGGGGTGTCAGAAGCTACAAACCCAAACACTGGCCCCCTGCGCCTTTTTCAACAGCGGTGGGCGTCGTCAAATGATTTTTAGTGGGTAGGACGCATCTTCCGCAATTAGCCTCACACTCCCCTCTCGGTCCCCCTTTGGCCGGGAGACAGTGCGAAAATGCATTTTAGTACCGACGTAAATCAAAAAAAAAGGGACATAGCAGGCTTTTGATGGAACATATAGTGGATAGTTTTTATTCAATAAAAGCCTGACACACCCTTCCCTCGAAACACATCCATCCGAAAAAAAAGGGCAGAAATATTCTTATGACGAGTCACACAAAAAGATGACAAACTTTCTATAAAATATTAACTATAAAAATGCACGTAAAGATGGCGGATCGTAAAATTTCTCGAATAAACTGGAATCTGACATGATGACCCGTGACTTACGATTACGAATGCCAAGGCTAAGAGGAGGCCGACTGATGCAGGGGTTTCACCTGACACTTTCACTAAGGCGCGGCACTTTCGTAAGGAATATCTGAATAAGTTATCACTTCCTAATCGCTACTGATGAATTTTTAAATTCAATTCATTTATTTCCAAGAAAATAGTATATATACATTATGGTGTTATAAATAATTACAATGGTCGGCATATTCTGCCACCGTTGGTGTGGAAATGTTGGGTGTACATTTATATAAATATTGTCACATTATAAGTCATATCAATTAATTAATTAATTAAATTTCACATAAGTAAAGTGTAAGTGTGTGTGGAAGTGTAAATAAATTACATTTTTCGTGGTCGAATCAGAAATGAGGAAATCCGTAGGAAGACTGGAGTGACCGACATAGCGAGGCGAGTTTGCAGGCTGAAGTGGCAATGGGCAGGGCACATAGCTCGAAGAACCGACGTCCGATGGGGCGTTAAGATTCTTCAATGGCGACCGCGAACCAGCAAACGGAGGACGGCCTCCCACGCGATGGACCAATGATCTGGTCAAGGCGGCGAGAAGCCGATGAATGCAGGCGACTCAGGATCGCTCAATCTGGAAATCTATTGGGGAGCCCTATGTTCAGCAGTGAACGTTAAATAGCTAAGAAGATGATGATGATTCTAAAAATTCTTATTAATATAATTATAGTGGTAAATATAAAATATGAGTATTTGTAGAATCCTCTTGAGGCAACTGGACATATTATTATGTGGCAAGTTCCTTTGGCTTAAAAGGCTATAAACTGGCAAATAACTTTACATTATTCTAAACGATTTACAGATCAATTATAAATAATATAAATAAATAAATAATATATTTTCTAACAATTACACCAATTATTTAGTTCCAAGACAATTATCATTAAGAACTTGTGTTATGGATACTAAACAACGGATAAACATATTTTTTTTTTGTAAATACATACTTCATATACATAGGAAAACACCCAGACCAGAACAAATAGGTATTCATGTTCAAGCACACAAAGATTTGTCCTGTGTGGGAATCGAACCCACGACCTCTGGAGTGAAGTGTAGATATCCTGACCTCCACGTCATATCGGTCGTCAATTGTGTTTTATTTGTCCCTAGCGGCCGCCGCGACTCCGACCGCCTGACCTACTTATTGCCTAAACCTTCCTCTTGAATTACTCTACTATCTATTAAAAAAAACGTATCAACATCCATTGCGTAGTTTTAAAGATCTAAGCATACATAGAGACGGTCAAAGAAAACCTTTGTTTTATACTATATAGTGATATAAAAAAAAACACAGTAGGATATCATCATCATCATCACCAGCCTACATTAGTCCACTGCTATTATAATAATAGGCCTCTCTAATAATTGTAATAATATTTTCCAACAATTACACCAATATTTTTTTGTGTTCAAGGGTCAATGGCTGCAGTGACCACTGGCCATCAGGAGAGCCACATGCTGGAGTGCCACCTAGCGGTACCATAAAATGAGTTTTATTAAGTATTTTAATAGTCGCGTAAATAGAAGAAAAGAACTGTACAAACATTAAAAATGGGAAATGTTATATGTATGTTCCTCATTCACGCGAAAACGATTAAACGAAAATTACTGAAATTTTACACATTGAAAGATTTATAGGACGTTTTACGATTATAGATTGAAAGATTTATAGGAGGTACTACGTACGTACGTACACGAAGCTGGTTGTACAAGGTATAAATCAAAACCTGTTACATGCGAATTTTCGAGCAATTATATATTCAACAATGTTTAATTTTTAAGCTACATACCTTGAAAAAAAGATATGTATAAAACCTTGAACTCATTTCCAAAAGTACTTTTTTAAAGACTGCAGACTTACTGAATTCTCTGATGTCCGCCCTGCCTACTATTCAGACAATTTGGACAATTTTTAGCTTTAGAATAGCTTAAAGCACTTTTATATGATCAAGGTGTGTGGGTGGGTGTGTAGGGATCCTACCAAGACCTAAAGAGCCCAAGCCTACTTCACCTGCCGATCAACAGACGAGGCTCTGGCGAACATAACAGTGCCTTGAATCTTTATGTTCACCAGAGCGTCGTCTGTTTTTTGGACTCCTGAGAAATTACTTACACGTCGCACAAGTTGCCTAGAAGAAATTAACCAAAAATTTCACTAAAAAAAATCTTGGTGTATATTTCATTTCTACAAGTAACGTAACGATCTAAGACACCGTGGTATTACGAACACATAATTAAAGTGACTTTCATCTTCATCGTAGCCATAAATAAATAATTAGCAACGTCTTTCTTTCCTAGTGTTGGTAATTAGAACAAGACATTGCGTGCGCGGATTCGTTCGTTCCCACGGCTGGGGATAGGGTTGTCACAAGCACCATGCAAAATAAAAAAAATATTATAAGCTATTATAAGTTTAGGGGCAACGCGGTAAAAGACACATCTCGGCAGTATCTCATGTTCCAAAACTTGTGTACATTCGAGTTTTTGTGTAAATATAGTCCACATACTTCTTCGGCAACGTACACAAAAGAAAGTACAGAAAAGTGACAAATTGCAATAAATTGTGATTTTCCGTGTCGATTTCATTACTCCCTAGAAACAACTTGTAAAGTCTTCATCACTTTACTGGGGTATGACTCGGACTTAACTCGACTATGAGGGATGACTTGACTTTGAATGTACTGATTGACGAAAACGCTGCATTTATTGAAATAACTTGATGTAATAAATCAGTGAACAGTAGTGTCAACTGATTTATTTTATCAAGTTTTTTCATGTAGTACTTTTTAAAGTCTACACTTGAAGAAGAAATAAGCTTTCATGGCTCGAGTTTGAAGAAATAATTGTAACTCTTTTGTTAGATCTCGTCTGGTAGTCTTACAGATTTATCCTAAAATATTAAAGATGTACGTTATGTAAATAGCAATTGAAATTATTATCCTTCGCAATACACACAAATTTATAATCCTTCAGAGTTCTACTTCAGATAATTATTTATTATATGTACCGGTAAAATATATTTAAAAAAATATATTTCAAAGGTAGTAAGATGATTAAAATATGCCCTCTATATTATCTGCGTCTCTGTATACATTCATACACATTTACCGGTCTGTTATATTTTGTCACAATGAGCACCGAACATTTAATTTACTACTATCTGTGCTTACAATTGCTTACATGAGGTAAATTTAAAATAAGTCATATTATTTTCATACACTTTATGTTTTTACAGGTAGTTAGTGACAACCCTACCTAGTAGCTATAGCCGAAACGTTACGCCCGATGCGCTCGCGCAACCGTGCAGTATGAATTACTTGAAATCAACTTAAGTTTTAGACACTAATACACAACTATCCTTAACTATATTAATTTTGTAACTAATGGGTACTTGAAACGTATAAAGCATATTTATAAATATGCTTTATGTTTAATTTGTAATGTTAATTTGGTTCCGTTCCATTCATTACATATATTTTTTTTATTTTTTAGAAGGACCTTTCGATCTAATTGGACTACTGATATGGCGTGGTGATGAGTAAACCCGCACTCCGCTCCTGAGTGGAGTTCGATTCCCATACAAGACAATTTTTTTTGTGTGCATGAACTTGAATATTTGTCCTGGTCTGGGTATTGTTCTATGTATATTAAGTATGTATTTAGAGACAAATAAAGAAGTGGTTGTAGATGATCACTGGAGTTAATCAACGTTCACAAAGGTCAACCCTTGAATGGGGGACCGTTTGTAGGCTATACGATGTCTAGCGCTTCTTTGCTTTCAAAGACGCTGCATGGCTATCGCTATATGTGGTGATGGTTAAGCCCAGTTAGGGCTCTTTAACGTAAAAGTAATACTACTTAACATGGAAATCTTTGACGAGCTTCGTCGTGTTTATGTGTCCCCTTGGAGCCCCCAAAGAGGCTTGGAAGAATCGTAACAAGGGCATTTGGGTTAGCTGGACAAAATATGACTGGAACTCCTCTCACCATGATTTCGGAGAGAACGCCCGAGCCCAACAGTGGGCCATTAATTTACATTAGTAATATAATTACTACTTCTGTTATAAAAATATTTATATATTACGACATACATTTCACTTCGTAAAACTTGAAACTAATTAACATATGCATAGAGTTTATTATTGCATACTTTGCATTTTACTCATTATATGACCTCCATTAAAAGCTTACCGTTTAGCTGAAAACGGTTTATACGGTAATTATTATTTACACAAGGTTGTCTTTAACTGTAGTTGCATTCAAAATTACACTTAATTTTTCATGTTAATTTTGTTAAATTAATAAGTTACGTAGCCTACCTGATGGTAAGGGGCATGTATTGTCTGTACTTTCGAAGGTACCTCCTGCTACAGGAGGCAGGAAGTACGCCCAATGTACTGCCGTATTAAAATTAAGGAACACAAATATTACAATTTCTTATTGAATATTTTACTTAAAAACCAAAGCTTTTTTTCAACGAACAAACAGACACACCAAGTTAGTTATCAGTGTTAGTATGTATGTATTGTAATGCTATGACTAATTGAACAGTAACATTAAAGTAAATACAACTGGGAGACGTATACATTAGACAATAAGGCCACCTAGTAATTAACACCTCTGTCACGTAGAACCCAAGCGTTTGACCCACTGACTGCCAGAACCACATACATACAATTACGCCTGTTTCCACGAAGGGGTAGGCATTTTACGTCCACATTTTGCCAATTATACTTTGGGTCCCACGTAATAGGTGGCCAACTAATATACTTGCCAGAGCCTCGTCCGTTGATCTGCAGGTGCACCAATTGCCCCCCCCGACTGGTCTCCACCTTGTCGTGGTGGGGGGGCTGAGTACCTCCCGGTAGGGCGCAGGAGGCGCTAGGGAAAAGGTAACACCCAGAGCCCGACGACTCTGGGTGCCCTTAGTACTGACTACCGGGGGGGAAACTAAGAGGGACCTATGGAGGGCGCAGTGGGCGGGCCAGGAGGGCTCGCTCAGCACCGCCAGAAGGGTCTAGGCAGTGGGGGCAGGGGGCCCCTGCTGTCTAACCATGGACCCTCCGGGAAGTCGGCCACACACGCTATGGTCGCAAGGGGAGGTAGGAGGGGCGCGTACACTGCGCCTCTCTGAGGAGTTCCTCCCGGTTTTGCTCCGGGGGACGTTGGCCGCAGGCGGGGTGTCAGAAGCTGCAACCCAGATACTGGCCCCCGCCTCTTTCTCAACAAGCGGCGGGCGTCGTCGGAAGATTTTTAGTGGGTATTACTTGGCGGTCGTGTCTGCCGGTGGTGAGTCCCACACCCCCTTTCGGTCCCCCTTTGGCCGGAAGGCAGTGCGTAAATGCATTTTGTTACCGACGTAAAACAAAAAAAAAAAAAAAAAGGTGCACCAATTGCAGATGAGATTGGCTTGGGCTCCTAAGGTCTTGGTAGGATCTCTATACATACTTTACAGTGATTCGTAGTCACGGTATGATCGTGATCGCGCACGGAGGTAAGAGGGGCGCGTTCACAGCGCCTCTCTGAGGAGGTCCTCTTGGTTCTGATCCGGGAACTTTAGCCGTGGGCGGGGTGCTAGAAGCTGGAACCCAGGCACTGGCCCCCGCCCCATTGGTCAACAAGCGGCGGGCGTCGTCGAAACATTTTTAGTTATCATTACTGCTGGCGGTCGCGTCTGCAGATGGTGATTCCCCCACAACCCTCTCGTCCCCCCTTTGGCCGGGTGGGATGCGTCAACGCATTTTATTATCCACGTAAAGAAATAGGATCCCCATACACTACCCTATATACTATTACAAAAAACAATAAGGCCACCAAGTAATTAACACTTCTGTCACGTACAAACGTTTGGCCCACTGACCGGACGGAACTGCCCATTTAATTATGCAAAGACAAACACACAAATTATACTTTCTATTTATGTATACGCGCTGGTATTTGTCAACGCCTTGTTTAATTTGCTTTGTAAATAACAGACTTTTTAAAGTAAACTCTGGTTCTTTTAGAAGTAAATAATAATGATATTTTGCGGTGTGGTACCGGCCTAGAATAGTGCTACCCTCACTGATCTCACGGGGAGTCGTAAGAGTCGACAAGGAGAAATCCTACCGGATGATGGGCAGCAGTGTCATACTGCGTACTGGCTTAAAAGTAAAGTAACGTAAAAAAAATATTTATTTCATAAACTATTATACATAGTACTTGAAAACGTCATGATTACAAATGAAAAAAAAAACAATCGAAATAATATTACACTAAATCACGAAGCTTAGATTCACTTACATGCAACTAAACAATTTAAAAACAAAAAATAATGAAGTGTAAGTGAATCTAAGTGCCAGTTCCGAGCAACCGCTCTATAAGAAGAACTGGCAAGAAACTCACAGGCTATGCTCTTTTAAATATGTCCATTAGTTTGGTACTAGAAATACAATCTTCATTTGTCTGTGAAGCTATACAATGCAATATAACATAACCTTAACAATATTTATGTTTTCAAGTCATTCATATTAGAATAGCCTGTATGAAACGGCAGTTTAATCCCAAGCAAGCTTGAACTGCGTTTACTAACCCGCCTGCCCAGCTTGGTGATTATCAGTAAATAACCCCCATTAGAGTGTAACCTAAGTCCACTGCTGAACATTTTGGTGGAACTTGTACCAATTTCATCATGGTTTCCGAAGTTAGTCTTCTGCTTACCATAGGAACTGGTAATAGCCACAAATGAAGAAACATGACATTTATAAAATAAGTAAAAACAACATTTACATACATATATTCACGCCTGTTTCATAGTAGGCACAGGCATATTATACGCTCACACTTTGCCGATTACATATGGGATCCCACGTAATAGGTGGCGAGCCTATTGCCGCTTACCGGGCACTGTTATATTCGCCAGAGCCTCGTCCGTTGATCGGCAGGTGCACTAATTGCAGGTGAGGTTGGCTTGGAGTTCTCAGGACTTGGTAGGATATCTATACACCCTTTACATCCAACATTTTTACAACAACATTTACACGCAAATAGTCACTTCCTAATAGACCCAGTTATCAAGTGAAATGGCCTCATAACTGATTTGCTACGGTTATTGAACCGCAGTGGTCTTGATCGATAACTAAAACTTCCCGGTCACCTTCGAATATTTGACACGGCCGAATTATAGATAGAATAGTCGACATACTTCAAGGTCGTGGTATAGGAAATTGAATTCAATACCACATACAAACACGGCTATTATTGAAAATTAATTATATTAATAATTGCTTAACTAAATACTGCATATAGTGCATGTCGTATTTCCTGGTTGATTTATTAATAATAGTGCATTATTATTTTGATAACAACTCAAGAACTTAAGATATTTTGATATATAATAAATTGACGACCGATTTGGGGTGGAGGTCAGTATACCTGCACTTCACTCCAGAGGTCGTGGGTTCCATTCCCACACAGGACAAATCTTTGTGTGTATGAACATGAATATTTGTTCTGGTCTGGGTGTTTTCCTATGTATATTAAGTATGTATTTACAAAAAAATAGTATTTAAGTAGGTTTATCCGTTCTTTAGTATCCATAACACAAGTTCTTAGTGATATTTATCTTGAAACTGAAGAATTGGTGTGATTGTAAGAGAATATTTATTTATTATTGTGTGTGGTCGGTGGTCCCGGTCTAGCATAGCACCACCCTTTCTCATCTCATGGGGAGTAGTAAAAATCGACGAAGAGAAACCCTACCGGATGATGGGCAGCAGCGTCATTCTGCGTACTGGCTCGTTCCCATCAACGCACCTGTCCAGAGTAGGCAAAATATATGAATATAGATAAATACAAATATAGATAACTTTCTATTATAAAAATATAATTGAAAGTAATCTATTAGGAAGCCCAATGTTCAGCAGTGGACTTTACAAGGCTGATATGATGATATTGTTTGTAAATACATACATACATATATAAATTCAAGCCTGTTTCTCCGAAGGAATAGGCAGAAGCCTACTGTCCACACTTAGCCAATTATATAGTTGGTCCCACGTAATAGTTGACGAACCTATTGCCGCTTACGGGGAACTTTTATATCCGCCAGAGCCCCGCCTGTTCATATAGAAATTGGACCCCAAATTGCAAAAAGAAATCTTACTTTGATCTAGCTAAAAAGTACTTTAATAAATTAATAAACAAGTCAAAAAACTTTTCTAATCCCCAAAACCAAAAAGATCTTGTAACTTTTGTTGGGACAACCGATATACATAAATTAATTCTCTATTTTCGTAAATGCATACTTATAAATACATAGCAACAGACCAAGATAAATATTGAAACAAATATTTGTCCAGTGAATCGTTTCATGAGAAGACTACGGGTATACCTATCAATCCTCAGACTAAGTCGAGACAAACGCAATAACAAAAAACAGCAACTCATGTGGCATCAATGACATATTACGTCACATATAATATAACAATGGCATATTATTGTATAAGTTATATAATAACGAATGTATAATATAACGCAATGACCAACAGATTAAGCATGACCATTTAGGACCTTAGGCGTCTTGGGATTATGAGTTAGTAATTGAATAATGTATTTAGAAAGTATCATTATTTAATAGTTTTAATTAGTAATAGGTGATTATGTTGTAATTGGTAATGGCACTGACTTATAACTAATTGGATTTTTTTTTTAAATATATCGCATATATACTTATCAAACGTAAATGTAATTTTGTAAATTCTACAGTAGAATCGTTAAAGGGGACTTGGACTTTGGCGATTCAGAAGTTTTGCAAGACGTTCCCGCGTCTCTGTCGAACAGACCGTCAGAGGGGATTCCAGATGGATTTCGCACATCGATTGCATATCAATAATAATACATAAAGATATAGGCAAAAACAAACAAACTGTTTAATCTACTAATAACCTGAAATAATTAAAAAAAACTTGCGATTAATAGTTTTGAAGTAAAATAGGTCTTCTTGGCGGGAAAGTGAAGCGTCATGTCTGCAGTTTTGTTTTATTTTCTAAAATTTGTGATATTTCTAACATTAAAGGTGGATTATTAACCGTTAAGTGTTTGTAAACATACATGAGTGTTGGTAAATCAAACAAAACAGTGCAACATCACTTTTCAAATTTTCTTTCAAGGAGTCCATGTGAGATCTCATATAGTCCCACATCTTTACTGAGGACTCAAGGGGCTTAGGGGAGGGTATCTCATTTACCATTTATCATCATTATCACCACTCATTCTCATACACCATGAATTATATATTATTAATATATCACTTACTTGACACTGGCTAAATGTGCTAGACGCACGAAGCCATTATTAAAAAAAAAAAAGTTAAATAGGACTTCTTGGCGGGAAAGTGAAACGTCATGTCTGCAGTTTTGTTTTATTTTCTAAAATTTGTGATATTTCTAACATTAATGGAGGATTATTAACCGTAAAGTGTTTGTGAACATACATGAGTGTTGGTAAATCAAACAAAACAGTGCAACATCACTTTTCAAATGTTTTCAAAGGTTATTTTATTTCTAACGACACGTTGTCATGTGTTGTGTCATATCGATTTACGTCTATATTTTTATCCGCACAAGATGGGCAAGGAATAATAATATTAAATATAGTGTATCTGAGAGCGTTAACGTGACTACGTCTTAACGTGTCTTTTGAAGCACGGAAGAATTAGCATACAGGCATTTATTCCGGTATTTATAAGAAAAGCAAACCACACAATGACCCATCGAAAAAGTCGCTGCTTAACGTAGTCTAGTCTAGTGCCAGGTGTAATTCTCAATATAATGCTTTTACTTAAGTAGGTAGGTAAGTAAGTACACTAAAAATTAGAAAGTTGTTTGCATTGATGCGCCGACGCACCCACACAGACGCGCGCTCGCACACACACGCAGTCTTGACCTTTCATCAATGATTGTGAAAGTTCTTCTGCTTGTATAAACTCCAAAACGGTTTTACTTAAGCTTAGGACGAATATTACGTATAGTTTATTTTTTATATTAAGTTTATTTTATTTTAATAAAACGTAATACTAATATATTATTTATCACAGGAGCTATATAAGACGTTTTTCTTATTAGTTACGCTTGTTTTTATAGTGTTCTACTAAGTTAGACTTTTATCAATATTGCTTATAAAAGTTTGATTGATGTAAAGACACACAAATTAAAAAATAACTGATATAAAGGTGATGGTAATGGGGATGGTAAAGGTGATGGTAAATGATTTGTGCGAGATAAAATTTTATATTTTAAAATTTTATAATAGATTTCTTCATATTAAGTGATAGAGCTGCTAACCTCACTTTTAATAACCGAGAAAGCTCTTATATTAAATGGCACACAAACGGTCACCCATCCAAAAATTGACCTCTGTATACATTGCTTAACTGTAGCAATTACTTCCAATAACATACTTACACAGCGCCACAAACGCTTCAAAAGATCTATAATTCCTTTATGATACTTGAATACCAGGAAACGCCTTTTATATTTAAGAAAGCCCTTCTATAGTGACGGGAGTAACCTTACACTTCACTAAAAGTGAGGCGGAAGCGATAGCGACTTTCAATTCTAAGGCCGCGGAATGGACGTGAGCGATTACACAAACAACCACGGCTACTCGGAGTTGTACTGGCTGCTTGCGTATATGACTTGATTATTATAATCTAGTTAAAATTACTAAAATGTTGCGGCTATCTAGTTGATACTATCAGAGTAACTAGAATTAGTTGCTAGGGTCTATTTCATATTAACAACTTTATAATATGAGTAAGTAAGAATATTATTTACTGAACATTTGTGGTTTAGTAGCACTTTTTTGTCACTAAACATAAACCGTGGTTTGCAAATGGATAATTAAGAGACTAACTCTATTTAATTATTAATATCAAATTTATTATATCACAAACATTAAACTTTTTTTTAAGTTTTTTAACAATATGGATGTCATATTATTGAGAGCGCCCGTAACCTCTTGCAGTAAGCATCATCTCAGCCCATTACGAAACACTACTGAGCACATTCTTCTCTCACATTATTTAAAGGATTTAGGTCATAGTTACTCCACCGCGCGGACTCAGTGCGGTTTGGCGTGGTAAATACAAATAATATCTTTATTAGAACATTTTAATACAAGTGACCGCTTTAACTCACACCCCAGCTTTACACGGACTCATCAAATGAGTTGAAATGTTTTATCACCTTTCCCTTCTCAGTTCGCACGAATTGTCGATTAAAGTAATGTGTTTTAATTATGTCTTTAATTATTAGGAGTTTATGATGTACATTATTATTCTTACAAGTATAAGATCCCAATTATCAGCTAGCTGGTGCTCGCAACAGTTAAAGTATAAAAGTAACATATAATCCTACCAACACCTAAGGAGTCCAAGCCAACCTCACCTGCAAGTGGTGCACCTGCCGATCAACGGACGAGGCTCTGGCGAACATAACAGTGCCCGGTAAGAGGCAATAGGCTCACCACCTATTACGTGGGACCAACTATATAAATGGCGAAGTGTGGGCGTATAATATGCCTCTGCCTACCTCTTCGGGAAAACAGGTGTGAATGTGTGTATGTATGTACGAGTAGTAGTAATCTACGTTGTTATATCGATGACGATTGACCGAAGTGAAAGAAGACTATACACCGACTTCAACTGTGAATGATGATGGTGATGACGATATTAATAAATGATCAATATTTACTCGGCTGTCCAAAACCAAAATCAAGCAACAGACATTTTTAAAACACGTCTTCAAAATCAATATTTCCAAAAAAAATAATTTAAAAAAAATATATTTTTGGTAGGTTTTGGTTTTGGACAGCAGTACTTTCGAAATAAGTGTAGTGAAGAATTTTTTAAATTAATAAACCTTTTTTAGAAATCCTTTAAACATTTTCCTGTTATCTATGATAGATGCTGTTAACACTCGTAATTGTTATGAAATATAAGCGTAATCATCATAATTAAACTCAAACTGAATCGATTAGTTCACGTAAGACTTGGTAGTACTTCCTCATCAGCCAACGAGCCGGGTATCCATGGATTTTACTTAAGCTTACAGCAAATATTCATAATGCGCACACAAACTTTAAGTCATAAACTAAGGGCGGCTTGCATAACATTTCTTAATTTGGTTTAAGTTAAATTTGATTTAAAATGTCATTGCATCTCTGTTCATTTGCTTGGAGTTGAGAGGTACAGAATGATTTTAAATAGAGTTAACTAAACAGGATTATTGACCACTGTGAACGTCACCTTTAGTTACAATTGTGCAGTCCACTCCTTTTTTTGTCATTTTGATAAAGGCTTCGTGCGTGTAGCTCATTTAGCCAGAGTCAAATAAGATATAAATCATAGTAAATGAGAATGAGTGGTGATAAAGATAATAATAGAGATGCCCTCCCCTAAACCCCTTGAGTCCTTAGTAAAGATGTAAATAGATATATATCTATACTGAGATCTCACACGAAATTCTCTCAGAATTTGAAAACTGTTGCTGCACTGTTTTGCTTTATTTATCAGCACTCATGTACGTTCACAAACACTTAACGGTTAATAATTCACCGTTATTACACATTAATGTTAGAAATACCACAAATTTTAGAAAATTAAACGAATCTGCAGCGCTTTATACTTTCCCGCCAAAAAGTCCAGTGCATTAGTTATAATTTTGAATTTATAGGTTTCCTGTAAGACGTCAACGCCTGTGCCAAGATATAACATCAACATGGTCAATGTAAATTTAACATGGCTTTTGTAAACTGATTTTAAAAAGAGCTTTTGAATATATTTAGCTAACGGTCTGTGGTAGCATAATATAACTCTTTCTACCCTTTCGGGACAACAGTATGTATGTATGTATGTATGTATTTATTATTATAAGTAGGTTAGGACAATTATATATAGCAAGTGGTGTGTTGACAGTCGCCATTGAGGCTGCTTTATTTTGGAACAGAAACACTGTAAGACATATCTCACAAGATTTTCAAGTGTGACTCAAAACAAGTGTTATTTTTCCTTGACATAGAATTTTAATAATGTTTTAATTGGCTTTTTACAAACTGAAATATATCGCATGCATACTTATGCCGATAAATTACGAAGTGAACTATACCATGACATGTTACAGAAAGAAATAGTTTGTAAAATTTTAAGAATTGAGAATATCAGCGAAAAAATTTACAAATTTGAAAATTGTTACATTATGGGAACTTAGGAATAGGAGGCGCTGTGTGATATGTCCAAGAATATTTGTCGATAATAACGTCACAAGTAAGGAAGGACATCTAGATATAGAATGTGGTGTGGTATCGGCGGTCGCCATTGAGGCCCACGGCACCGCCGGCTGACCCACTGAGGTGCAGGTTTCTCCACGCACACCGTGTGTTGCTACTGTCAGCGGGCAATACACGCCGTCGCTTATGAAATAAAATCTTATCTTTACTGAAACTTCTTTTACGCAAAAATGGAATATAATATACCTTATACAGCAGAATAACACATAGGCTATTATTTATAAAGATACATGTAGTGATGGTGCACGCAACTTTCTCTGTGCAGGATTATTACTTCGCGAAGCTTATTTTTGTTTTAAAACAGGCATCATGACTAACCTTAGTCACGTGTTCTTTAAATTAAGCCGAGTTATTTGTATACGCCACCGCCTTTGAAATAATATCATGTATTTTTATTGCATCATGTTGGTACTTGATATGTGCCACACAATTCAGTAATGCAAATATTACATAAGAAGATTTTTTGATTTTTAAGTACTCAAACAAAGTTTAAATATGCGACACTCTTAGTGATTTTTAATTGTAGCTTAAAGTGCCTATGTGGCACCGGCCTAGAATGGTGCCACCCCCTCTCATCACACAGGAAGTCGTAAGAGTCGACGTAGAGAAATCCTACCAGATGATGGGCAGCAGCGTCATCCTGCATACTGGGTTGAACTGCGATCACTAACGCGCCTGCCCAGCGTTGTGATTATGTTTATTTATTTATAATTAGGACAACTTACAAAACACACACAAAGACAAGGACCATACACAAAAGTTAATGGCTCAAACAATAGTGCAGTTTCCATTACAAGTTGCCACGACATTTATATACTAAAAAGTTACAAGGTATAGCAAACTATATACTAAAAAACACATTTTGTTTATCCTTATGTTGAGACACAAGTTTAAGCTTATCAAGTATAACAGCCTTAACATAACAATACCATAACAGATTAAGTAATAAATAGATAAAAAGTGTAAAAACCAATGTAACAGTTATAATGTAGTAATATAAATTAACAATTCCTAGATGTACTTATGTTACATGTATTAAAAGATACCCCCAATAGAATGTGATCTATTGAGGAGACCAATGATCAGCCTACTTTATAGGACTGATATGATGATGATGATGATAATAAAGTAAAGAAATACTATTTAAGTTTAGTAAGAAAATATCTCTCATACGAAACTTGTAATTAGACCATAGAACATGTCTTACCGTTGAAAAAATTAAAAGTAATATTTTAACTACTTAATAATGTATTCTATCAAATTGACTGTTAATTCTTTGAATTACTTGTTTGGTTGATATTATATGCTTAGCAAGAAATTACTTATAATTTAACTAATAAGATACCTTACGTCATATTTTGCAATCGCATTTATTAAACATTATTTATTTATTATTCTTATGTTAATACAGTTAGATCATTTTTAAAATTTTTAAATTGCATATAAAAGTTTTTTTAAAAGATAAAGTCAAATTTTTTTTATCGCAAAATTATTCGTCGATGACTAAAAAGGTATTGTTTTAATAACTACAATGTCTCAGACAATTGCGATTGGCGATTGCCGAACACATCAAAATGTAAATCAAAAGAAGTTTGCTAATAGTTTCCACTAGGTACCCCACACCCAGCCTATTAGAAACCTGTCCCACATTGGGTCATTACGGCCCCACAAGTCACGGATGCCAATAGTGACATTCTTGAATCATTCCAAGAGCCCATTTCTGGACTAGCGGATGTTGAAACTTTATAGTTGGTTAACTATTTACTAATGTATTCTGTCAAATTGACTGTTAATACTTTTAATGGGCTGGCTATAATTTTTAGAACTTGATTTACTTCATTATGTGTATTACTTGTTGGGCTGATACTATATGATTAGAAATAAATTACTTATAATTATTTAACTAATGAGATAGATGCGAAAATGAGGAAACTGGTCAGTTTAATGTTAACTAGAACAAAGTATTAAGAAAACCAGACCAAAGACCAGTTTTAAAAGACATAAAATTAAATATGTTCAGCTGTTTAGTGTTTTTGAATTATAAGATATATTGATAGATACAACGGCAATGTTTTATTTCTCAGGTATAATAAGATGTACTTAATTATCAAAGTAGACCTATCAGAAAATATTAGTTTATATTATTTTAAATAAATCTATTTATTTTCTTTATTTTACCTTGTTAACATTTACAATAATCGGGTTAAATTTGTATGAGAAAGTGGTATAATAACTTTAGTATGTCAATAAAATCGCTAACATTGACGCCGCACAACTTTACGCGCCATGGAATGGTCATTGACGTTCCACTTTTTAATTGAGCCGGTCGTAAAACTTGGCAAAGGTACGGCCCGTACAGCCGATATTCAAATGTTATGCTTAAAACACCGTCACTAACAGAATTCGTAACTGTCTTGAAATGATTCGCTGTCATTTAACTGTATTATTCAAAATTAGAATATATAACACACATATCTGAGCTTTTGTTTTTTTTCTAACTTTTATTTGTTTATAAAGAGTGCTTTGTATATAAAAAGAGAGAAACATTTAACAAGCAATGAACAAATAATATACAAATAAGCAATCCACTTAAAAAATATGCCAAGTTCCTTAATTCCTGAACTACTTATAAGTTTCCGTGTCTTCCATTGTTCAGCCTGACTTGATTCATAATTTATTTAGCTACAGGATCTACACACTGAAACATATTATAGAATAAAACACTTGGCGGAATAATATTTGGCGCCGCATTGATAATTATCTAGGTAGAGGACGCTTATTATAAAATAAATAAATACTACTACTAAAAACTATTTCAAGCCTTCAAGCTAGTTTAACCCTCCCATTAATTTTTCACTGTAATAAATATAATAAAATACTTTTTTTTTTGAAAGAATTAATTAGCATCATCTAATATATAACTCTGAGTCATTTATAACGTAATAGAGCTTGTACTATGGGTTCTAGATGACAGATATGTGCTGAGCTGGTGATGATGATAATACGATACCCCAAATCAATGATTACCAAACCACATAAAGATTTGATTAGTGTTCATATTTCTATCCTAAGAACATTAAGCTAAATGTACATTTAAGGAACGAATGTACGAATGGGTAGGTAATGCATAGTGTATGCCCACATTGCGCCTTATATTTTTGGTCCCACGTAATAGGTGGCAAGCCTATTGCGGCTTAATTTAATTACATACCATTAATAAAGAGTCGTTTACAAAACAAATATACCTGCACTACACATTGCGTACAAAATTACGATGAAACGTAAACTTATACAACAACAACATATGTAAGATTTCACGGCTCACATATTTTGTGTTGTAAAAAAAATACTAAGTGATGCAATTCGCGGTTTGGAAATTAAAGAGGCAAAATGCAAGTGAACTCATTAGCCTAACGATGCCATTGCATACAGAGCTTGTTATTATTTCAAATTATATCTTGAGTGTCAATGTCAGTATATGTATTTTTGACACATGAGTTTTGGCGCGTTTTAAGTCATTCATGATCATAACCGAGCTCTATCCCGGTTGTCCTCGATTTCAGCTTAGTGTCCAGGGTCTGCCATTTGAATTCAGTTAACCAAAGGCAAATTATATTTATGGTTAAACCAGCTGTCAGGATGTGGAGTCAATAAAATGTTTTTAAAAATGGCAATGTTTATAGCAAAAACCGACGTTATTTTGACTGTCACTGTCAAAGTATCTTTTGACACATTTTAAGTTTTGTTGTGAGTCAAAATAAAAAAAACCTGGCATTTCGTTTATGGCAATGTTGATAACAATAATGTTACGTAATGTCATGTTTTAAACTTTGATACAAGTAAATATTATTTTAACTTGTATCTAAAATCGTCTTGTTGTAGATTCCTTTACACAAAAATATCATAATATACTCAATATTCCAGTACCATCTAACCTAAACCTTGGCAGAACTTTCACTTTGAATACTAAACAACAGATACAAGTACTTTTATTTATAAATACATATATAGAAAGCACCTAGAGTAAGACATTGAAGTAGTTTAATCAGACTACACAGTTGTTTTTTGTGCATGGGAAACACACTAACTTCCTTTAGACTTAAGACTTTAAGAATGTATTTATGAACGTCGGAAAGTCTGTCTTACAAACTTACCTCAGTTTTAAAACATCTTTGCTGAATTCATTGGACTGAACAAACAAAACCTTTACAAGTAAAGATAAATACTTGTCTGTACTACATATGAACCAAGAGATTTTAATAACACCAGTAATACCGTTATAAAATTGTGTAGAGCTTTTTCCATGTCATTCATAGAGAGGTCATTACAAATTGATACATCATTATTATCTCGAATATCTATTGGGCTACTTTTGGAACGAACAATTAAATAAGGTTGTATGTAAAAAATAAAAAGTACTGTTTGGAACAGACTTTAGAAAAGAGGTTCATCTTCTTAATATATGGCTCCCACGGCTTGTGCGTTAAGCCAAAAAGAGGTTATATTTCCGTCTATATGCACCTCCTTTTATCCGTGTTCATTCCAAAAGTTCTTAGAAGCCTTTAGTAAAGTCTCCACTATTTTACTTACTTTTATTTATATGACTCCAACTTGACTCCACTTCGACGGTCCTTCCTTGACTTTGATTATACTGAATGACGAAAATGCTGCATTTGTGCAAACAACTTGATTATTTATATAACATGACACTGGCAAATACTCTCAAATATTGAGTCCATATTTAAGAAAATAAACTGCTTTTTCTGAGAAATTCACCTAAACTTGACATTTGCTAAATGCACAAGTCGTGCCAGCCTCAAGACAAAAAGAAATGAAGTTCACCAGGTGTCAAATGTCAATAAACTTACAATTATTATCTTTCATGTAGCTATTACAATATAAAAATAGATACACTTGATTAAATGAATTAATTAATTCAAGAACTAAATTTTTTATGACAATGATCTGGCTAAACTATAGATCACTGAAACGGAAGCTGTTAAAAGACCAACCTCATTTTGCAGTAGATACAGCAGATCTAATTGAGAATGATTACATTCTCAAATAGTTAATATTACCTAACGTCCTAAGATGGGAGTCTGACTGACATTTACGTTGCTGACCGTTCACTCTGACGCAACGAGGTTTGCTCAATGCAGGTCAACTGAGGATATATATATTTGAGCTTATTTATTTAATACTACCGTGTGAAGAAGCGATAGACAAGTGACGAGGCCAATAGACTCGAATGCAGAGGTCCTCGGGTTCAAACCCTGGTAGTGTTTTTTTAAAGTAATATATGCGTACTTGTCGCTTGCTCCGTGCTTCGAAAAGTATAAAGTATTCTAAACTGTTAATCCCGGTTGTCATGAACCTCTATGGCAGTTGTTATTATTATCAGTCAGTGCCTTTTATTATCCTGACAGCTGGTTTTACCAAAGAATTATGTTTTCCTCTAGGTTGCGGAAGTCAGGTGGGAGTCGCTCGGTTTAAACCATGATATTACTATTACTTAAAAGTTTTTTAGTTAGTTCCATAGAGCTTTTTCGAGATAAACATGTCAAAATCATTTATCCAAATATAACAAAAAATACTAGCGCGGGCGCTAATACTGCGGGCGAAAACTTGATCGTAAAAGAACGGACAAGAAAATCGTGAAGGTTAGTTTTTTCTCCCGCAAGTTACAAGAAAATGTATGTAATAGTAAAACAATTTGACAAGTCTACAAAACCCTGTGTTCGGCAGTCAGAAGGTTTAAAATTAAAGAAGAAAATAACTCTTTTTACTTAACTTTGAATAATTACGAATAAACATAGTTCCCACTGGCATGTTTTATAAAAATGACAAAGTTATAACTTCGACTTGAATCTTTCTATGTATAACATAAATTATGTCTGAATATTTTAATACATTGCTCTTTAAACATAATTAACGGTTTATTGTACCTTAATAACATAGTAACCTAAATAAACTTCCACAATTAATGTTTGTGGCATAACTATGTAGATAGTTACGTTAATTTTATTAATAAATCTACAAAATAACATTAACAAACCTTAAATGGCAAGCTCAATTAACAAACATAATCGAGTCTGCGTAATAGTTTTGCACAATGTTATTCGATTGCCAAAATCATTAATAATGATTTAAATATCCACGAATGACAGGAATGAAGGCATTTTTAATGATTTTTTTTATTGGTTTGTACAGACGTAATTACTTAATATTTTAATGATCATTATCATGTCAGCTAAAAGATAACCTTAGGTCTTACCTGGTCTTCAGATTTTTGGTCGCAAACTTTCGACTTATAGCAAGAATTCGTGCCATATTTTTGGCCATAATGACATGCCAATTTGACTCTATTAACAGAGAGTTTTCTCCATATTTGGGCCGGTAATTGTCGCTTTTCTGAAGTGGCAGTGGGTTGGGGAAAGAGCCCGAAACACATAGGACAGAGGCCGTTAAGGTTCTTCAAGGACCGTAAACCAGTAAGCGTAATAGAAGACAACCCTACTTGATGCAGATGGCTCTAGATTGATCAACGTAAAAAGCAGTTGGAGAGGCCTATGCTTGGAAATTCAATTCAATCATTATATTGCATTCAACGGTTTAATAAAAATTTTTAAAGTTACAATTAGAACTAACCATAGACCCTGTCGGACACAACAATATTGGAGAGGGGAGGAATGTTACGTTAATATATGGTCTGATCTTGTAAGGCTGCGTTTGCACTAGAGATGTCCACTAGATGTAGCTTTATTTTCCTTCTTATATAAGCTTAGCGCAACGATTCTTTTGGTTCTTAACAAACTCACAACTCAGGGGTAAGGGTGCGTTTCCACCGTTCAAATATTCACTGTGTGTGTTCCGTATTGTTGTATTTGATTGATAATTTAAAAGAGCATAGCCTGCAAATTTCTTGTCAGTTCTTCTCACTGAGCGGTGGCTCGGAACTGGCACTTAGATTCACTTACACCTAATTTTGATTCAAGTGCTATATAATAGTTTATGAAATAATGAACCTTTTACTTTACTTTACTTTCCTTAATTAATAAGGTTAATGTAGCGATTCTTTTGGTTCTTTACAAACACAATCCTCGCAACGTATCCTAGCACATCTCTGGTAGAGCCTCAGTCTTTTTAGCTGGGATCATGATGAAAAAAGTGGGTTATAGTCAAAATAGTAACGCCAATACGTTGTTGAAATTAGAATCGCAGTAACAGAGATTCGTCACCGCTTTATAATCGTAACAAATGCTATAAGAAAGAACTGCAAAAAAACATATCGTAATGTCAAGGTGGTAATTAATTGAATGATGAGAAAGGTCTCTGGTCCGATTCCGTGGCGAATCAATTTATACATACGTTTTGCAAGAATCAATTGTCTATGTCAAAAATATGACACCAATTTGTAGACTTTTTAGGGTTTCGGGGGAAATTGCAGAAATAGTCAACATGTGTCTGTAGATGTTTTGGGTGGATACGATTGCCATAGCTTAAATAAGGGTCCGTTTATGTGGTTATGTTTAATATTCCTAATTCGGAAGACTAAGGCCTGTAGTGGGACTTCAAAGGCTAAGATTATAATGGTGATTAAAAGCATATAGTGACATCTGGCGGAAGAGAAACACTTTCCGAGTTTCGTGACCTTATTTTTCTCAACTCAAGCTTCTGCTTGCAGTAAACACTTTTTGAAATAAATAAGTGTGCGTCATATTATAGGTTGACTTTCATGAGAACTTAATTTAAAAACAATTTAATTTGACACTTTTATTTTTTTCCTTAAAAATCTCTCTGTAAAGAAAATGCGCACACGCATCACAGGGTAATGTCTATCTCCATTAAATATGTCATGTTAATAATTGAGACGTTTATTACATATTATACGGAACCCAAAGTTCATGCGTGTCCAATTCACACTTTTTGCATTACGATTGGCATATGGCCATTTCGAAATAGTATGAGTTGTGGTTTTTTTTGAGATTTTAATAACATGTTAACAATTATGCCTTATAACAGCTAGAAACTTTCCAATACCCTTGGCAGTAATACTTGTATGTCGCAAACAGTTATGTAAACACCTTAATATCATATGAAAGACGGTACATTTTTTACTTAAACTCTAATTAATTTACATCATAGAACAAATTTGGGGTAAGTACCGTATGCATAACAGAATATCTTCTTCCGAATTGCATTAACATACTTTTTTGTACACGCTAAAAAAATGGTTTTCACATTAACTTAATATGTTTTAGAATCCTATTTTAGTATGAAATCCAAATTGTTATCAAACCCGATTATTTTATTTTTGGATTTTTTTGTCAAGTTGGTATGGAATAAAACATTTTAAAAATATCACTGGTTATTTATAAACACTGCCCAAGTTGCATAAAGAATTAATACTTGTTTAACAAAATGTACAAGGCATGAATAAATAAGCTCGTACGGCGCGTTGATGTCTTTTACGAAAGAGCTTTAGCGACAGTGATTTAAAAAAAATATATTTATTGATTTTCTTAGGATAGCTTACAGCTTTTATACAAAATTAATGAAAAATATGGTTAATTATAAGCCAATAAAAATCTACACTACAAGATAAGCTTAAGATTCTAAATACAGCTTTTCTAAACAGCGCTCTTAAATTTAAGAGTAGCTTAGCAGAAACTTAAGAAAGTGTTCCTTCTCTGTCGCAATTAATATCAAAAACAAGGATTTGTAATTAACATATTCTTTTCAATATACTTCCACTGAGCAGTCACATATTTAATGACAAAAATCCTACAGAAATGTTTGCAATATTATTTAAAAAAACTATATGTTGAATAATTTATTAACGTGTCCTTTTTGGCTAAATGTGCTAAACGCAAAGCCATTATTTGAAAAAAAAACGTGTCCTTTATACTGTGACACATTGACATTTAACAAAAAAGAAAACCGCCTTACCTTGACATGTCACCAATGTAGAACTCAATAAAACAGCTAGCCACAAAAAGCTCCACTTGAAACAGTTTCTTTTCCCTTCCATATTGCCTGGTAATCCTTGTAATCTCGGCTGTAGCATATCGCACTTTTTCACTAGAATTTCATTACCAAAAAAAAAAAAATTGGAAAAAAAGTTGTAGGCTGCAACTTTTTAATCACTGCACTTAAAAAAGTTTCTGCACGCAAAAGTTTTTTTTTAAGTTAGCCACAGATTTTTTTGAAGCAGAAGAAAGAAGGTGGTTTAATATGGATACGTCGTGAGCATGTCGCGTAAGGTACCGTTTGATGGCGGGAGCGTAGTTCCGTGAGTGTCCGCGTGGTGGCGGTACGGGCGCTCGGCTAAGACTGAGGGCCCAGCTGACGATCGCTGCTCTCTCGCCTTCCTTGCCTTTCGCCAGATATTGACAACATTTCTTGCACCTGTTCGTTTTCATAAACGTGTTTTTTATACCTTGTCTATTTTTTATTCATTGTTATGTTCGTACTAGATAGTTATTTCTTTTATTTTGCAAAATAAAATTCTTTAATAATGTGCAAAAAAAAGAAGTTTCCATAATTCAATTAAAATATTTTTAATTTATCTATTCACAGATTGGCTGAGGCTGACGTGGAGTCATAACCCAGCTCACCTAATGGGGATCCCTGGCTTACACTTTATGCATAAAATCCAGTTGATAAATGTGATCATACACATATACACATTGAAAACATTAAAGATATACTAAACCTCAAAAAGGGTTTCAGAAAGTAATACACGCGAAGTCTATTAATCAAAGTAGCAGATTAATTGTAGTGAACCAGTATGTAGTAAAGGGGCTTCTACTAAGATCTAAGGAACCCAAGCCGACCTCACTTGCAAGTGGTGCACCTGCCGATCAACGGGCGAGCCTCTGGAGAACATTTAAGTTCCCGGTAAGCGGCAATAGACGTGGCCTTAAGACCAACAATATAATTGGCGAAATGCGGGCGTATAATATGCCTTTGTCTACCCCTTCGGGGAAACAGGCGTGATAATGTGTATGTATGTAGTAAAGCAATTTTCAAACACAAAAAACAATTGTTTTACGTACAAAATTAATTTGATTATAGATTTTGATATAATTTTGGTTTTGTGAAAGTGAAAGTTTATACCAAACAAAAGTATAATTTTAGTATGGATATTAGTTTCATAACTTTCTGTAGTACTATTGTGTGTATGAATGTGTTGAGTAATGTCTGTATGTATGTTGTCTTCTTTTATATGTATTATTTTGCATAGAAATTTTGGAAAAAACAGGATTTTAGAACGATTTTTTGTGTTCTGCTGCGAGTCTTACATATTATCAGAATAGTCAACCTTCATTAACTGAAAAGAATTAAGTACCTGAATTTCTTTCACTGGGGAAGACCGTGCGAGTATTAAATAACGTTCTTTCAACAACTTTTAAGCACATCCCGCTTTCTTTTTCGACTCGAAGAAGAAGGGACTTTTTTTTAAATATATATTAATTCTCCTACTTTATATCTAAAATCAGTTTACTATCACTTTTAACTTTCCCCGATACCACATAATCATGTAGAGTCCATAAACTTTATAAGACGTCTCAATGTTGGCAAACCCTGTCGTGTCAACGGCGCGGGCGCACCTCACTTTCAAAGTCGGTCGCCGACCACCAGACCACTGGTCCACTGGTACCGACGCAGCGGTTCCGGTTGACCGAATACCTCCACACAGCAGGATCAAGTGCTTTAGGATTACTATCATTAATATTATTATTTTAACACATACCCATATTAAAACAATAATATATATATCCTTTATTGCACATTCAACAAAACAAAGAAACACATACACAAATCAAACAAGTACAAAGGTGGGCTTATCTCTAAGAGAGATCTCTTCCAGCCAACCCTGACGGAGTGAGAAATTTATATGTGAGATTAAAATTATTACAACAGAAGAACTAAATGCCTCCTTCTCCCTGCTGTCTTATTTTAGTATTATATGTTTATATTTTTATGTAGCTTAACTTTTATTTTTTATGTTAGTTTATGTATGTTTATTAACTATCGCACGGCCTTTAAAGTTTTCTGCTAACCCTAAGGTTAACTGGCAGAGAATGCCTTATGGCATTAAGTTTGCCTTTTGTAATACTTTGGAGGTATTCATAATTCCACCGCTTGCCGTATCATTAAAAAATGTGCTGATGCAATAGCATCTTTAAGGCAAACCTTTGTTAAGTTACCACAAAGTGAGCAAGAAATAAAGAAAACTCAAGAAGATTTTTATAAAATAGCTAGGTTTCCACGAGTGGTATCAGCTATAGATTGCACACACATAAGAATTCAGTCACCTGGAGGAAACACAGCTGAGGAATTCAGAAACAGAAAAGGCTTTTTTTCATTTAATGTACAGGCAATGTGTTCAGCTGAATTAATGTTTCAAGATATAGTTGCACGTTGGCCAGGCTCCTCCCATGATAGCATGATATTTGCGAATTCATCAGCAAAGTTTCATTTTGAGAATGGTACATTTCAGAATGGAATTGTACTTGGAGATAGTGGCTATGAGCAAAACAATTACTTACTGACTCCTTTTCAAGAACCGAATTCGCAATATTTTCTTTTAGAAATTATTTATTATCTCTCAGGTTATAGTAATGGAATATTAATGAACTATTTATGAATAAAATAATAAATAAATATATAATAAGGTGGTCCGCGAGGTACGTAAATAAGCTAAAATAGTTATCCTTAAACACCTGATCCTGTTGTTTGAAAGTATACGGTTTCGTAAAGTATTTATTATGGCTTCTTCCTCAATTGCCATGTCGTCAATACTATCGAAAATATCCATTACAACAAATACACTTGTATTGTAAAGTATGAAAACTAACCTCAAATTGAGTAACTTCAACGTCGTTTATCTATGGAATAATTAACTATCAGGCTGTCAAAGGGCCAGATAGATTTATTCCTCAGATAAGCGATTTATTCTCCGAATAAAGCCTATTTGACAATTGAACAACTGAGTTCTTTGCTATCTATCGAATAAATCCTATCTGTCTGTTTATCTGAGGATTGAAAAATCGGCCCTTAGTCGCGTAACATTTAGATAAGACAATTCAGCTCTGCAATTTACTGGCGCCATTTATGTGGTTTAATTTATTTTCTTTAACTATATTATTTTTTGATACAGTTCTAACGGGGTCTCTCTGTTGACCAAAGGTATTTTGGCGAAATTACACTTGACAAACAACGTTTGGCAACAAAATGGTTTCACCAATTGATCATTTTACAACTAATCATAATACAAACGACTCACTTTTCCAAATGATCATTACTTAAATTTACATTTTATAAATAATTATGTAACATTTGGCAACTAAGTTATGAAACAAAACTACTATTGGTCCAAAAACGTTTGATAAAACGTCTTTTACTCTGTTACTTATAATAAATACATACCGACAATCACGGCGAAATCTTCGATGATAGATTAGGTTAAGGTTTTTTTCACAAATGTATTAGTTTTGACTTGTTATGGTTGTATACTGTAACAACACATATTTTGGAAAAATGCTTAATTTGCGAAACATATTCTTTGGTAAGATACAAAAATGGTTAATTGTCACTTCAATATTTAACAAGTGCAGTGTTTGCTAATGGATAATTTGCCAAGATACTTTTTCAAATGTCTCGTTTGCCAAATGTCTCCCTCGTCTAAAATTTGATGTAAAAATGTATCTTCTTTTTTGTCTGCTTTATTTTATACCTTCTTTTTGCTTTAACAAATTATTTAGGCTGTGACGCTCATATTATATAGTCTTTTTTTATAAATTTTTGACATTGTTGTGCAGATTCCTATTACATTACATATTACATTCATATTACATGCATACATACATTCACGCCTGTTTCCCCGAAGGGGTAGGCAGAGGCATATTATTCGCCCACACTTCGCCAATTATATAGTCGGTCCCACGTAATTGCTAGCGAGCCTATTGCCGCTATTCATATTAAATAGTACTTTAGAGTTTTAAAACTATTTGAGAGTTGACATATACTTATGAAATATATAAAATAAATGGTATTGTGTTTCAAGCTGAGCATGAACACAATATATTGCTTATTTTTATGTGCAATAGGTATACCTATACACATATCTTATTTCAAGGCCTTAAGGTGCATACAAGTGTTACTCATAATTATAGTATCTATTTTTATATACACGTCCATAAGAGCTATATTGAGGCATGCTTGAATAAAATATTTAGACTTTATGTTTGACTTTGAATATTCCTCCATTCCTTCTACTAAAATAGTTAGCTGCAAGTTATAATTATATAAGTTGTATATATTATAAGATCGTTGTACTTTCATGGTCGTTACAATTACTAAAAGACCGATAAATAAATAAATAGGTAGTTAGTCAGTTCAGTAAGGTAATTGGGACCTTGCAAGGTTGAATGGTTGATCTGATTCTGTGAGCCGTTTCGACCGAATATATGTTTATACGAAATTAACTAACTCTAGAATTAATGTATTCCTGACTTTACTCTGGGTTATATAATTGATTTAGGGATGTAACTGTTCGAGGTGCAGCAGTAAAAAATAGGCTCAGAAATGATAACTTCTTTTTCTATGAATATTATAATATGTGTTCATATTTTGTAAATGGTAGAATTCGACGTAAATAGTGACACAAAAGTTACATGGGTGTAAAGGGTTCCTACTAAGATTTCAGAAGCCCAAGCCGCACCTGCAAGTGGTACACTGTAATTTATAACTTACTTGTCATAAGAATAAATTTGTAAATAATTTATGATATGTTTTAACAACTAATAAGTAACAAGTAGTCTCTGAAGCATAATGCGGCAATATAGGATTTTTTATAGCCATTGTCTTAGTAAACACATAACGACAACAAAAAAAGGTCTTTGTTTTATGGAATGAATGGGTGATAGGACTGACTGACAAAATTAATTATGGCATTTATCAGAAAGAATAGAAAGAAATATATTTATTCATTTTTTTATTTTTTTTATTGTGACACGTCATAATGACTACATCCTGCCTGATGATAAGCAGTCGATGCAGTCCAATAGGAAAATGAAAGCGCTTTATAACGTGAAATAAGCACCCTATAAAGCGCATCCACTCATGACGGCCTGCTAAAATGCCGTTTCACGCCCCGCTTAAAAGACCCGGGATCATAGGAAACAGGAAACACATGAGCCGGCAGCGAATTCCAGAGCTTAGTGGTCTTGCTCAGAAACGACCTCCCAAATTTCTTGGTTCGAGTGCTGACATTCTGCACAGTATGAGGATGGTTTCGAAGACCAGCACGTGTTGTTCGGGAGAGGAAAGGAGAGGGTGGGATGAGATCGAAAAGCTCCTCAGAACACTCGCCGTAGTAGTTCCGGTAAAAGACACTGAGAGATGCAATGTCTCTACGCAGCTGTAGATCCTTGAGTGAGGCTGTTACCTCAACATCCCCTATAATGCGAACCGCTCGCCGTTGCAGTCTGTCAAGTGCGTCGAGGAGGTACTTAGCAGAACCGTCCCAAAGATGGGAACAATACTCTACACTCGATCGCACTTGAGTCTTGTACAACAAACAGCGCTGCTCGGGAGTGAAAAACCGCCTCACCTTATTGAGTATACCCAACTTACGGGAGGCAGTTAAAATAACACCCTCGATGTAGCATTTTGGATTTAGGTCCTGGCCGATGTCCATGCCGAGAATGCTGAGATCCGCCGAAATGGGCAACGGAGCGTTCTGAAGAGAGGGAGGACTAAGGAAAGGAGTAACCTTCGGCGAGAATGCACAAACCTGGGTTTTGGTGGCATTAAACTCGATCAGGTTTTCAGATCCCCACTGAGTGACACGATCGAGAGTCCGGTTCACTTTGGCAACCAGGTCTTGCCTTTGCACCAGGATATCGGCTTGCTTTGCCGCAGGAAGTCCCAAGTACCGCTCATGCACCGTACTGTCATCCGCATAACAATGAATATTGCCCAAGCACAACATGTCATTAATATGCAGAAGAAATAGGGTAGGCGAGAGTACCGATCCCTGCGGCACTCCGGCATTGACTTTGTAGAACTCGGAGGAACTGCCCTCACACAAGACACGAATCCTCCGACCTTCTAGAAAGCCAGCCACCCAAGCGCACAGACGGGGCGGCATACCGAAGGCCGGCAACTTGGATAGAAGGGAACGATGCCATACTCTATCGAAAGCTTTGGCGACATCCAGGCTTACGGCCAAAGATTCGCCACGCTTGTCCATCGCTTCACCCCATGCGTGAGTAACGAACGCTAGAAGATCACCCGTTGATCGTTTCGGTCTAAACCCATACTGACGATCGTGAAGCAGAGAGTGATCTTTCAGGTAACGGATTAGCTGAGCATTTATCACTCGCTCAAACACCTTGCACAGCACAGAAGTGACAGCGATGGGTCGATAGTTGGCTGGATCCGAGCGATCCCCTTTTTTGGGGATGGGTTGTATGTTCGCCTCCTTCCAAGACACCGGCACAACACAATACAATTGCAAAAAATAATAACGTTAAATAAGTACAAAATATAGTTAACACAAATCAAGAATATAATAATAAGAACTTAACTACGATATGAAGCGCTTTCATTTTTTTTGGACTGCGTCGACTGCTTACCATCAGGCAGGATGTAGTCATTATGACGTGTCACATCAAAAAAAAGTGAGACTTTCGGAGGCACCTTTTCTGAAGGTAATATTTACGCACAATGCTTCATTTGAAAAATAACGTTTTAATTATACTTAAAATTACAAAGCCTTGTAAAGAACCTGGTGTATAGGGATCCTACCTTTTGTTTTTGTTTTACGTCGGTAACAAAATGCGTTTACGCACTGCCTTCCGGCCAAAGGGGGACCGAAAGGGGGTGTGGGACTCACCCACTAAATATCTTCAGACGACGCCCGCTGCGCCCTCCACAGGTCCCTCTTAGTTTACCCCCCGGTAGTCAGTACTAAGAGCACCCAGAGTCGCCGACCTCTGGGTGTTATCTTTTCCCGGCCTCCGGGAGGTACTCAGCCCCCCACCACGCAAGGTGGAGACCTGTCGGGGGGATAGGGATCCTGCCTAGCCCTAAAAAGCTCAAGCCAACCTCAGCTGCAAGAGGTGCACACGCCGATCAACGGACGAGGCTCTGGCTAACATAGCAGTGCCTGATAAGCGGCAATAGGCTCGCAACATATTATGTGGGCGCCAATATATATTGTAGTGGGCGCCAATATATATTGTAGTGGGCGCCAATATATATTGTAGTGGGCGCCAATATATATTGTAGTGGGCGCCAATATATATTGTAGTGGGCGCCAATATATATTGTAGTGGGCGCCAATATATATTGTAGTGGGCGCCAATATATATTGTAGTGGGCGCCAATATATATTGTAGTGGGCGCCAATATATATTGTAGTGGGCGCCAATATCTGATTTCGTGTTATATGAAATCGCAAGTATTGTACGCTCATGAGGCAGACTACAGCTAGATCTAAACCTGTACTGTAACACCGATCCTGTAACATGTGTTCGCAATAAACATGCATGCTTAAAGGAACATCGACCCATTAATAGATAGGTAGGTCAGGTTTAAGTTATGTACTTCTTTGCAGTCTTTTTATTTCTTACTGAGATCAAATCAATGCTAATCAAACGTTCAAAACACAAGCAGAATTACTGATTAATAAATCAGTATCAATTTAATGCGCTTACAAGTAGGAAAAGTATTTCTTTAGAAGATCTTCTTTTGTGATGTCCCAAAAATCGTCTTTTTTGAGTTAAGTCACTGTTCCATTAAGCATGCGTTATTGTTATTATTAGTATGTGTATTATTCCATGAGTATTTCAAAAGTAGACGTCAAATTAAAAGATGCTATCAGACGTTAAATTAAATCGTGTTTCTAAATAAGATAACCGCTCGATTTATTTGTGTAATAATTAATAAAGGATCTTTAGTACTGTGGTAGTACTGGCCTTTCAACAAAATGTATGATTCTTGATCCGGAACATGAATATTTGTATAATTTTGTTGTAGAAATATAATATCATAATTTTATTAACTTATTCATAAATAATCAGTCCCTATATTAACATCCAATCCATCCAATAGAGCTCTTATGAATGTCATACTTATAAACTAACGCGCCCATTCACTGCGGGCGGGAGCTTGATCGTAAAATAACGGGCAATAAAATCGTCAAGATCGGTTTTTTCCCCCGCCAGTTACAATAAAAATATTCCATATGAAAACAACTAAACCTTGTGTTCTGCAGTCACAAGATTTGAAAGAAAAGAAGACAAACTCTTTTGAGCAATATTAACGTAACTGCGGATAAACATAGTAGACATCAGCAGACCATCCCCACTGGCGGCACCCGTTCACGAGTATGACGCGTGAACCAGCCATCGTTTCGCTCAACCATATTTTAGGGAACGTAACGACCCGACGCATGACGCCGCCATGGCAGAGACATTTAAGTGAGCATGACATACTCAAGCTACAGAATAAACAGATTTTAACAAAAGTAACATTAATACATGTTACAAAATTAATAAAATGTCCTGCAAATCACAAATATTTATAATGTAATGTGCAGATTGGTGGATACCAGAACGGGGACAAACAAAACTACTTCTAAAACACAAGTGCTCGATCTCAAATGCCACAATCCAAGGACTGAACAATGCTTTACTTTTTTAATCGTTTCCAACCACCTAATACTTATTTAACTTTGTGAAGAGACTGGTAATATAAAAGTATTTTTGATTTAAATTTACATTTTATTGAACACATTTTATACATACATACATAACGTTACGCCTCTTTCCAGCAGGGGTAGGCAGAGATCTTGGCAGCTTCATTTACTCTCATTAACCTTCTCATACACGCCCGTTGGCTTAGGGTAGGTACTTTTCCCCCAGACTGGTCTCCACCTTGTCGTGGTGGGGGGGCTAAGTACCTCCCGGTAGGGCGCAGGAGGCGCTAGGGAAAAGGTAACACCCAGAGACCGACGACTCTGGGTGCCCTTATTACTGACTACCGGGGGGGAAACTAAGAGGGACCTATGGAGGGCGCAGCGGGTAGGCCAGGAGGGCCCGCTCAGCAGCGCCAGGAGGGTCTAGGCAGCGGGGGCAGGGGGCCCATGCTGTCTAACCATGGACCCTCCGGGAAGTCGGCCACACACGCTATGGTCGCAGGGGGAGGTAGGAGGGGCGCGTCCACTGCGCCTCTCTGAGGAGGTCCTCCCGGTTTTGGTCCGGGGGACGTTGGCCGCAGGCGGGGTGTCAGAAGCTGCAACCCAGGTACTGGCCCCCGCCTCTTTCTCGACAAGCGGCGGGCGTCGTCGGAAGATTTTTAGTGGGTATTGCTGCTGGCGGTCGTGTCTGCCGGTGGTGAGTCCCACACCCCCTTTCGGTCCCCCTTTGGCCGGAAGGCAGTGCGTAAATGCATTTTGTTACCGACGTAAAACAAAAAAAAAAAAAAGGGTAGGTACTTTTGACCTGCCCTTTCTCCAAAACTTTCTGGATTTGGTCATGGAAGGTCTTTTGAGGTTTTCCATTCACTTGTCCATCATAGTTTACTAAATTAACAAAATAAAACACCGTAGTATTCTATTAGAATTATTATCTCCCACATTCTCGCCTAAGACCTTTATGATAAAACTTGGTACGAAGAAAGCTTGAGGACTTTTCATAATCTTATCGCATATACAGATAACACAATTATTAACAACTTTCATGTCTGAGATATCCGATTATGCGAGCAAAACTGCGGGCGAAAGTGATGGCTACTTAAATAATCGGGTTGGTATATTTATTTGTTAATTCGTAATCATGGCTACACATTATGCTAGCACAATAAAATGCATTAGCTTAAGAAATCTACAATTATTAAAATGCATTACCACATAAAAAGGAAAAAAAAGAAAGCTTGTAATATCTAATGTTATTCGTATGATTTGCCATGGTGAACCTGGCGATCTTTTAACAGACTCCGGACTCAGGTCGGCCGTTGTAAAAATAGTCGTTTGAGGTGGGGTTTCACTAACCCACACGTTCCGTGTGGTTTCTCTCCCCAAACCATGGTCCACCTTATATCCTGCCCCCCATGCCCTAACACCTGCACGCGGTCCGAGCTCATGAATGCTGCAGAAAATGCAATACGTGTCGCTAAGCACTACGGGGCCTACCGCCGAGTTCGATGGCAATCGATTATAAGGCAAAATGGATTGGAATTGATTCTATCGTACCGCCGAACTCATGGAAATCGAAACAAAATGGCGTTCTACATTTACCTATTGGTCTGTCACGGACTGAAGGTCATAAATGAGAGGTGGCTGTCGGCAGATTCCAAGGTACGGATTAATGAACGTAAACAAAGTTTGATCTAGATGGATTACCGGTAATCCATCGAATTCGGCGGTGGGCCCCCAGGACTACACTCATATAGAATGAATTTACCATTTGAAACGCAAAGAAGTTGGACAGGCAAGAAATCGCTATGCCTATAATAATGTTTACGCCAATCTCAATGTTAGTAAATGAACTACCTTTCTTTTAGTAGATAACTATAAAAATATATATAATTCTGCACTAAAAATAATGCAACTTTTTACGCCAGACATAATGCTCAGAGTTTACTACTGTCACCTAGTTGTGAGATAGTCAAATAAAATGTATATTTAGTATTATCGAAGAGTAAAAGTTTCTAAAATCTGAGAGATGGCGGACAGATAACAGCAGATAGGAAAAAATTTACATTATCTTCAATAGTGTCTGGATATCCGAAAAGTCAGAAATTAATAGTATGGATTCCCACTTAAAATCAAGTGCTTACTTTGTCAGGTTTTCTTTATGTACTTCATATTAAATCATCGTGCAATATTATGAATTACTATGTAGTACCAACGCATAAACACAGATGTCGCTGTGAAAGCATAGACATTGCTTTCACCATCACTATCATGTGTTTTAGTAATTCCCCATTAGATGGCGCTCAACATCGACACGACAAATACAGTGGACACCAAAAGATGTCGCTACGTGCCTTGTCTTCACAATTCTTAATAAGCTGTTTTTTAAATCGCTACTGTTTTTTAAATCCATAGGTGCTCCGTGCTTCACATTTATTGTTAGATTTTGTTTATCCTTAAAATACTCTTTTACAAATTAGGAGCTTAAAAATTATACTAATATAACAGTAAAATTTTTTATGACTATTGCAAAATAAGTACCTATACATACCCACAAAAATAGGTTATATTCAGTACTAGCTGTGCCCGCGACTTCGTCCGCGTAGAAAAGTGACTTTTGGCAGCATTTTTGAACATGTTAAAGAGAGACCTAATCTTACTTGCCGTGTTGTATACCGAAACCACGAAATATTACTACTTTGGTAGGTTAAGAGTCACACTGTTTATTACAATACTGATTACAGAATATCGTTGATGCAAATGGATTAACGTTCTGAAAATACAGCGAGTTTATCCCAGGGCTAGCTTATCAATCCAATAGTAAAATCAGCCATAGACAGTCTAGTAAAATCAGCTTCTTTTTATAATGTCACAAAACGATTAAGTTCTATACAATTTGTATGAGATTAGCAGCCTATATCCTAGCCTACATCATAGTCCGTTATTGTTTTTTTAAATTAAATTGACAACTAACGTGCTTGACGTTTTCGTACACATTTTGGAACAACATGTTCGTTGATAGTTGATATCATGTCATTGATAGTTTAGCGCCTAAAATCATAATTAGATTTTTAATTTGCACCTACACTCCGTCAAATATATCTACAGTTTATAAACATTAGCGTTTGAAAAAAAACTAATTTATATTAATGCTTCTCTATACACGATATTACACGTGTTGCCATCGGGGATCAAAGCATACAGTCGGCTAGGATTGCTGACACGTGACAGCGCCACATAAAGCTGACCGTGCGCAAAACGGCTAATGCTTAGATCCACACCCACTACTTGTAACGTCTGACCTTGGGCTTTATTAATTGTCATTGCGAAACAAAGGCTCACTGAAAACTGGACTCGTTTAAAACTGAAAGCAAAATTGTTTGGAATCAGAGGAATCCAAGGAATAAAAACACTATCACCTATGCCGCACCCTCTTAAAATCTCTGCTTCTATCAGGTTTTGCTGTAAATTGGTTACTTTTAATCTGGTTCCGTTGCAAAGTTTTGGCGGGCTTAAATTTCTAAGGAGTATTATGGGTACGCCGACTTTTAAAATTATTTTATGAGCTGGCAGTCCAGAAGCACTGAGGGATTCTGAAAATTCTACTGGATAGCTTGTAGATTCTTCATCTTCCATTACTCTGTTAATGGAGATATACTCAACGTTATCCCCCGGAACAAAGCTGAAAATTTCAGCGTTTATTGCTGCTGCTTGGTCGTTTCGTGGTGCCAAAATAACTCGCCTCACGATCTTCTTCAGTTTCTTGTGATCGTACTAACCTGATCCTTTTAGCATTTCTGCTGTACTGGGAGAGGTTGGATCTTTTTCTAGGCATCTTACCTACAGATAATGATTATACAAAACAAAAGAAATGAGCAACAGAAAATTTACAAAATAAAGAAAGTCAAAAAAAAACATAACTTATACCATAAAAACTAAGAAGTAAAAAAAACTTAATCAGTTTAACTATTAACACGTACTTATTAATCTAAAACAAACTATTTTATAATACAAAATGCTTAACCTATAACAAACTATCCTATAATACAAAATGCCAAATATTATATATGTATAGCAAATATAAATATAAAATTCTTATGGCAGCGGCGCGGCTCTCGGCGCGCTTTATATACCCGCGCCAACAAACGTTCAGCAAGTTCAACGTGATTTTTTAATTCTTTTAATTGGCATAACTTACTATTTATTAACCGATTGACATGAAATAAACACTAAATGTTAAGTGAAGCTTACCACAATATATTTCTTAAAATTATATCTAGATAGGATAAGCCGTTTCTGAGATTAGCGTGCACAAACAAACAGACAAACAGATAAACAGACAAAAATTCCAAAAATCTTTGTTTTGGGTTCTATTGCGTTAATAAAAGTCTCCTATAATATTTTTTCTAATATATCTTCCATGTACAGACAGCGACCCGTTACGTTTTTATTATATGTATAGAAGATATAGAAGAAGATAGATGAAGTCTTTAAAAAAAATTTACAAAACATTGTTTAAGGAGATGACTCGAAATCTTAAAAGCTAATGTATTTTTTTCATGTAGTTGATATACATTTGACATAGTAATTATTTCCCGTGCGTTAATATTATCTGGTTATCCCATACTGTATCTTTGAAATCAATAGGCGTTTCATATACATAATAATTAAGATTATCTATTATATCATATATATTTTCAATTAATTGTTTCTAACGTAGTCTAGTAGACTAATATACTAATAGTCTAGTAGACTAATAATTAAATACATTGATAGGTATGATATAAATGAGTTAAAGTGAATGTGTATTCTTTATATATTTAGGCATTTTTGAGATTTTTCTGTGCAATTACTATGGTCACTACTTTTTCTATGTTCCAAAACCATTTTTAAGTTTTCCTAAAG
The DNA here is from genome assembly GCA_949126915.1 of Musotima nitidalis. NCBI lineage: Eukaryota > Metazoa > Arthropoda > Insecta > Lepidoptera > Crambidae > Musotima > Musotima nitidalis. Next base: position 8,152,404 of record OX421439.1, on the reverse strand, counting down.
ACTTACATTACTTGTTGGTTTCTATTACAACTTCTTAATTTTGTATCATTGCATCTACAACTACGAGCGCTGATATAATATAACAACCTGTGACTCGTTGGCTGCTTGCCGAATGAGTCTCCTGGGGGTGGCCTACCCACAACCAAGGGACTATGGGCTCCAATCTGCAAAGACTGTCATAAAGATGATGGTAAATTTAGAGTGATAGGCAAGAGGATGCACAAAAGATCCGGCATAAGGGTCAAAGTGCGCCACGGATAGTCTGTGGCCCCCGCTATAAGATAAGATAAGATAATATAACTAATTCTAAGACGTTTTACACACTACCATTTATGCAGTTTTTTGCTATTGGCAGCAGATCGTGCACTAGGTATATACATGCAAATAAGCCCTACATACCCTAAGTATCTTCCGATATCACCATGAGCTGGATCACCTGATCACATTCCATACCCTTTATTTTTATTTACGTCGGTAACAGAATGCCTTTACGCACTGCCTACCGGCCAATGGGGGGAGTGTGGGGCTCACTGAGAGGCGACCACCGCAGTCCTACCCACTAAAAAACTTCCGACGACGCCCACCGCTGTTAAAAGGGGAAATGCACCAGCGCCTGGATTTGTAGCTTCTGGCACTATGAGAGACCTGTGGAGGTCAAGAAGTGCCAGGAGGGTCTTATGCAGCGGGGGCAGGGGGCCCCTGCTGTCTGACTAGGCCACACTCGCTATGGTCGGTCAGGGAGATAGGAGGGGCGCGTCTACTGCGCCTCTCTGAAGAGGGCCTTCGGTTTTGGTCCGGGGGACGTTGGCCGCAGGCGTGGTGTCAGACGTTGCAACCCAGGTCCCGCCTCTTTCTCAACAAGCAGCGGGCGTCGCCGGAAGATTTATAGTGGGTATTACTGCTGGCGGTCGTGTCTGCCGGTGGTGAGTACCACACCCCCTTTCGTTCCCCCCTTGGCCGGAAGGCAGTGCGTAAATGCATTTTGTTACCGAGGAAAAAAAGAAATAAAGATTAAGCCAAGGCAAAAAGAAACATACTCACAAATATTTATTTCGATGGATTCGAGCTCACGACCTTTGAACGTAATTATGATTATATATCATCACCACTGACCACGGTTACATATTATTATAACTAAATACAGTTTAACTATTGTCGATATAACTACGGTCCACCCACATATGTTCATATTGTATATTGGTTGACTCAAGTACTGATTAACTTAAATAATTTTGATTAGACTATAATTAAAAGAACTATCGACCGATTGATGTAATGGTTATGTCAACTATGGGATGTTTCAACTACGTTTGAAAAACCTAATGGACGACTCACCTACAGCACAGTTCTGCGCACAATTCAATGAATAATTTTTAAATAACTTTATTTTTCATTAATAAGTTTTGACTTAAACTTAGTGACCTAATTACAATATGTATGATTAAACGTTTTTTCAAATATAAATTTTCATTTTTTATTTAAGGAGTCCAGCCAGCTGTTGGGATTCACTATGTTCACTATAAAAGGAGGAGAATAACGTGACCAAAGTATTTTCTGGCACTTCGCCGGCCGCTGCCGCGGCACGCTCGCTTCGCTCGCTCGGCTCGTGCATTGTGGTCACGATATAACCTAACCGCTCGTCGCTTCGCTCCTCGCTACCTAATTTTTTTGCCAAAAATACCCACGAAAACAGGTGAGCGAGCGAAGCGAGCGAACAAGGTGGATTCTATACAGAAACGACATGGGTGGTTATAGGTTGAGAAGGCTGTGAGCTGTGAGCTCCCGTCACAGCCTTTTCGTTAGTTGCTATAGTGACCATAAACTGCACGCGAGCGAAGCAAGCGTGTAATACCCAGAAGGGTGTTATATAAATCAACAATAAGTGAATCGTCCATTACTTCAATCAACCTTAGATAAATCAACTGTAGGTATATCAACTGTAGGTGAACCGTCCATTAGGAATTTCATCCATTATTTATTATAAACTTATGTGAATCGATCATTAGATATTTTAAACGTTATTTATTTCAACCGTAGTTATTTCGACAATAGTCGATACAACTTTAGTTATTATGATACGTAACCCTGACCACCGCACATAATTTGTTCGTCAAATAGCCAAATTAAATGCGTGACAATCGCGTATTCATGGTTAATTAGTTCTGCGGTCCGCCTGACCAACTGATTATCGTTCTAACTTCCGTAAAACTTTAAAACGCATAGGTATTCCGATATCAATGGACCGTGATCGTAGTGAAATTGGAACAGTAGAGCATCTCGGAATAATATATTTCACCGCGGTGTATAGCATTCACTGTTATCCATATCCACAGATGCACGCACACACAAACACACACACAGACACTTACGCACGCATACACCCACACACACACACACAAACGCGCGCGCACGCACACACGTATAAACAGTCTATAAACTAAAATCAGCGGTTTCTCTTATCACAAGCAAACATTTTGCTTAAAAGAGATTCCCACCAATGTAATAGTTGAAAGATATAGAAATAAAATATTTGTATTTGTATAGGGATCCTTAGAACTACGAGCCAACTTCACCTGCAAGTGGTGCACCTGCCGGACGAGGCTCTAGCAAACATAAAAGTTTCCTGTAAGTGACAATAGGCTCGCCACCTATTACGTGAGAGGTCGTGGGAGGACTTATTGTCACAATAAAATATGGGCGTATAATATGCCTCTGCCTACCCTTTCCGTAAAAAGGCGTGATTGTATGTATGTGTATTTCACCGCGCACGCTTATTCTTTGATAAATATTGACAATATTTCTAAGCAAATACTTCTGTTGCGTTCTCTTAATCTTTTTAAGATGTAAATACGTGAATTCTTAAAAGAATTTTACATTAAAGTGGCAAAAAATATTTAAACGAAATATCGATAAAAACTTTTGACAAAGTCCGACATGTTCGTAAACTTTGAAATGAATAGATATTTCGGTAACGATAGTTCATTATCATTGTTAAATAGAAACAAAAAAGGAAATATTACTTGTACGCGAACTCTTTGCATTTTTTGTACTTTTTGAGTACTTTGTCTCTTGCTCACATCACAGACGATATAAAACTGAAAGGGCTCAAGTAATCAATCAAAGGATAGTTGGTAATATTTTGACGTTACAAATAAACAATGCCATTATATTTTTTTGTATGTAGAATATATGGAATATGTTTGATTAATGGTAGGTACTAAACTAACGAACTGACAGCTAACACAATTATTCATTGTCATCAGAATTTAAAGTGAAAAAACGGATCATATTATAGACAAAATCTTATTGCAATGTTTAAAAACTTGGTAAATATTAATTAAAAAAATATTGTTGAAATGTGATAATATATATCATTTTTATACTTGTTTTACTGTTTTCTTTACACTATGACGTAATCCTTTAGGGTTGGTTTTTAAATTAGTTACATACTATTTTTATACAGTCAAACACAAAATGCGCAAATTGCAAAATTTATGAAGGGAAGATTGATTATGATTTACCAATGATCTGGTCAAGGCTGCGGGAAGCCGGTGGATGCAGACGGCATAAGATCAATCGTGGAAAACAATTGGGGAGGCAACAACTGCTGAACATAGCAGTGGACTACAAATTACTGAAATATTGATGATGTAGGGAGCGAGTGGCACTCCCTACCAAAGGCAAAGGGAAGACCTTCCATCGGGCAGATGGATGCGGCCTAACTGATGATGGTTGGGTTTGGTGAGACTGCTGATGAATAAGAGACGAGGGAGTGATAAGCGGCAAGGTTGATGGATGCACATAAAAACTAAAATTTTCAAAATTTTTGAAAAACAAATAAATATCGCATTGTTTCTTTTTCCGCACTGGCGAAATTTTCTTAACTTTTTTTTCTTTTTAATAATGTTATCGTTCGTTTAGCACATTTAACCATTGTCAAGTGAGAGATATATTAATAATATATAAATCAAAGTACATGAGAATGAGTGGTGATAAAGATGATAAATGGTAAATGAGATGCCCTTCCCTGAATCCCTTGAGTCCTCAGTGAAGATGTGGGGCTATACTGTGATCTCAAATGGACTACTTGAGAGAATTTGAAAAGTAATGGTACACTGTTTTGTTTCAATTACCAACACTCATGTACATTCACAAACATTTAACGGATAATAATCCACCGTTATTTCACGTTAATGTTCGAAATATCACAAATTTCAGAAAATAAAACCAAACTGCAGACATAACGCTTCACTTTCCCGCCAAGAAGTCCCTGGTTTAATTTATGTTTTATTGTTTTTTATTGGTGGTTGTTTAATTTTTAACTTAATATGGAATTGGATATCGCTTTTTTTTTTATTTATTAAATTGTCTAAATTGTTGTGTCGAATAAATATTATTATATTGAATAAATGGATCCCACATCTCTGACGACTGATATGGCGTGGTGGCGAGAATACCCGCTCTTCGCTCTTAAGGTTGTGGGTTCGATTCCCACGCAGGACAAATCTTTGTGTGCATGAACATGAATATTTGTTCAGGTCTGGGTGTTTTCCTATGTATACGAAGTATGTATTTACCAATAAAAAAGTATTTATGTTTGTTTATCCGTTATTTAGTATCCATAACACAAGTTCTTAATGATACTTATCTAGGAACTAAAATAATTGGTGTAATGGTAAGAAAATATTTATTTATTTATTATCTATACTGAGAACTCAAGGGGTTTAGGGGGAGGGCATCTCATTTACAATTTATCATCTTTATCACCACTCATTCTCATTTACTATATTGTATATGTTATTAATATAGCTTACTTGACACTGGCTAAATGTGCAAACCGCACGAAGCCATTATAAAAAGTATAAAAAAATTATGCTACTTTCTTAATTTTTGACCAAAAAACGGCTTCGTGATTTTAAGCATCATGTTTATTGTCATAATACCATAATTCCATAATTTTAATACCAATAATTATCACGTTGCATATTATAGTTTACAATATCAAATACTTCCGCGATGTGTGTGTATTTTTTGCACTGCCGCCAAAACCCCATGCAGTTTTTTTAATTCGCATAGAACCTACACCTATCGTCTCGCATACAGCCATCGATACATTGTATACAGCCTATCAAAAAAGCTGTTAATTCTCCGCACGCAACAGTCGCGTGTGGAACGGAACGTAATAACTTGTTGAATCTGTGGTAGCGATTGGCCGATTGAGCATCTTCGAAACCAATTATATGTCTGCTGTGAGAAATTGTTAATTTTACCCAGTTTTACATGCTAACCTCAAAATTTGGGCGCGTATTTAATGGGTAAGAAAGCAGAAAGAATGATTGGTTATGTATGGTCAGTTGAAAACTGTAAAGATGTATACTTAAACAGTGTCCGAAAATGGCAGTTAATTTTGTGGTTAACATCGTTAAATATATTAAAATAATATATTTTTTAAAAGCCATGTCGATAATACTTTTGATTTCGGTATTTTCATGTGGTAAATCAATCAATCAAAATCATTTGTTGCGAACACAGGTTACAGGATCGGTGTTAAAGTACAGTTTTAGATCTAGCTGTGGTCTGCCTCATGGGCGTACAATTAGTTGCGATTTCATATAACACGAAATCTTTATGGATTTTAAAAGTCATAAGTACTAACAAGTAAAGAAACTAACAAAAATAATTTAAATAACCTGGAAATTTTAAACTACATACAGTATATTATATTAATAAACGTGACGCTGCCGAGTGACGTAATCGGTAGTGACCTGCACTCGTAGGTCGTAGGTTAGATTCCCACACAGGGAAAGTATTTGTCCTGTTCTGAGTGTTTTCTACGTATTTATAAGGATGGATTAAGAATTTTATTACTATAATCTTCTCAAAACGGTTGAAACTGTTTATTGCGACGGGTATTTAAAAGTAATTTACTTATATAGATGTAACAGAGTTTGTTTTTAGCACAGATCTCTAGATGAAAAATGTCAAATTCATGGTGAGTGACGGTTAGCCTTTAGCTAACATTGAGACTAAACTCCATTTCCTTAGTGTCCTTCACCTTACACCATCCGCTACCCTAGAGCGATATATAGGCTTGATAGAATAATTTAAAAGATCAGCTACCTCAGGGCAGCAATGATGGTACATACAACTGTTCCCGATCACTAGGAGAAGCGACAACATGTTGCGGGACTGTTAAAACGGGTGACCGTGGCCTCGGGACGTAACAGGCTCAAGAACATGGAAGGTTTTTAGTCAGTAAAAGTCTGACACACCCTCCCGCTCCACCCACAGCTGGAAAAACTCATTTGATGACACACAGAAACTTAAAACTAAGAAACATTGGTTACTGGGCACAGCTTATTCCAAAAATAAATATCTTTCAACTGGCCCGCGAAAGGTAAAACTTAAAATAAAACTGGCAAGTTAGTGCATTACAGTATAATAAACACAAGAAAATAAAACAATAATACAATAAAAAGAAAATATTTTTACTAAAAAAGGTAAATTTTTACAAACAAAATAATATAGTATAAGAAGTGTAAACATTTAAATGTAATTATTTGTTATTTTGGTGTCAGCTCAAAATTACAACCGCCCTAGAACGTTCATTTAAATTTTAAACGCAGAATTACGACAAAATCGGTAATCTATATAAACTGCATTTCCCTTACTTGATTAAAAAAAAACCTTAATCTATTGAAAAAAAAAATATATATATATATACTTACAACCGGTTGTCATTTTGAGAAGTTGACATTATGAGATGAGTCTGTTATTTTATATTTTTGTCACTCAACATATCCAACTCAATATAATTTTCTCTGTTTCCGATGCCTACAATCTTTAATGCGCCTTCAAAACTTAAAAAAACTGATCATAATGAGATCATCACAAAAATGAATAAAAAATTTACACGACGCGATAAACTAGACGCGATAAAGCTAGATTTCTATACAAATGATATAAACAACAGTTATTATAATAATCTCATAATTATACAAGTGACACGCAATCAATTAATTTATTTTTAAGTTAGTTTTTGAATGAAGCGTATACTCCACGGTGCTTGATGGCGACGATAACCGAAGTTAATCAGAGTTTATAGAGGTCACTACTTGGATGGGTGACCGTTTGTGTGGCACTTAATATCGAGCGCTTACGTGCTTTGGAAGGCACGTTAGCTGTTGGTCCTTGGTATTGCTATCTATGGTAGTCGTTGAGCCATATTAAAGGCCTAATTGGGCGGCTTTAAAAATTCTAACAGCCTATTAAGGTACCAACTACTGAGCACGGGCCTCATCTCACAACCAACTCGACATCGGATATTTAAATTCATACATAAAATATTCGTAAGTACATACATACTGTATTTATTACATATAACCCTAAACCGAAACAAATATTCATATTTAAGCTGAAAATAATTGTCCTGTGAGGGAGTCGAACCCACAAAGGTATACAATGTCCACGATGTATCAGTACTCAATTAAACTAACACTAGCGCCATTTATTATCTAATCATAAACTAATTAATCAACGTCGGCAATTCGCTGTTTAATATAAACGAACAAACAGTTACCTCATTTGTGATTTTTTTTCCTTATAAATAATGGCTTCGTGCTGTTTGCACATTCAGCCAGTGTCAAATAAGAGATATATGAATAACATATCAATAACAGTAAATGAGAATAAGTAGTGATAAAGATGATAAATGGTAAATGAGATGCCCTTCCCCTAAACCCCTTGAGTACTCAGTAAAGATGTGGACTAACAGAGATCTCACATGGACTTCTTGAGAAATTTGAAAAGTGATGTTGCACTGTTTTGTTTCAGTCACCAACACTCATGTACATTCACAAACACTTAACGGTTAATAGTCCACCGTTATTACACATTATTGTTAGAAATATCACAAATTTTAGAAAATAAAACAAAACCAAACTACAGACGATTCACTTTCCCGCCAAGAAGTCTGTCTTAACTTTATTTTCATCCTTTTTTTTACTACAATGGCCCGCTTGATGGAAAGGGGCCACCAAAGTTTATGGACGCTGGCAACACCAGGGGCATTACTAACGCTTTGCTCACCCTGTAGAACCGTTTCACGCCCTTTTTGAAGAGCCCTATGCTGTAATCTCTTCACAACCCATGGTACGCAGCAGAAATTGTCTTTTAGAACCGCATTGTACGCGTACTAAGGTGAGAAGATGATATTACTGCCGGTGACGAGCGGTGCGATATTGTCGACATAAATTTAAACTAAATAATGTACATACATACATAAAGTCACGCCTGTTTCCCCGAAGGGGTAGGCAGAGGCATATTATATGTCCATATGTCGCCAAATATTTTATTGGTCCCACGTAATAGGTGGCGAGCCGCCAGAGCCTCGTCCGTTGATCGGCAGGTGTACCTACCACTTCCCCCCCGACTGGTCTCCACCTTGTCGTGGTGGGGGGGCTGAGTACCTCCCGGTAGGGCGCAGGAGGCGCTAGGGAAAAGGCAACACCCAGAGACCGACGACTCTGGGTGCCCTTAGTACTGACTACCGGGGGGGAAACTAAGAGGGACCTGTGGAGGGCGCAGTGGGCGGGCCAGGAGGGCCCGCTCAGCACACACGCTATGGTCGCAAGGGGAGGTAGGAGGGGCGCGTCCACTGCGCCTCTCTGAGGAGGTCCTCCCGGTTTTGGTCCGGGGGACGTTGGCCGCAGGCGGGGTGTCAGAAGCTGCAACCCAGGTACTGGCCCTCGCCTCTTTCTCAACGAGCGGCGGGCGTCGTCGGAAGATTTTTAGTGGGTATTACTTGGCGGTCGTGTCTGCCGGTGGTGAGTCCCACACCCCCTTTCGGGCCCCCTTTGGCCGGAAGGCAGTGCGTAAATGCATTTTGTTACCGACGTAAAAAAAAAAAAAAAAGGTGTACCTACCACTTGCAGGTGAAGTTTGATTGGGCTCCTAAGATTGTAATGTACTAATATCTGCATAAATATCTTTCAACCATTTATTTTGATGTATGAATTAACTAAAACAGTTAGATAATACCTAATTAATAAACACAAAATATTAAGGGCCTATGTCACACTCACAATGTCAAAATAAGTTCCCATTGCCAATTGCTTGACAGATAGTTTATACAAAACTGTCATAAAACTACCGAGTATCTCATAATCAGATAAAACAGATATAAACTAAAATAAAAAAGTTTAATGTAAGTTAGGTCTTGATAGGGACAAGGATAGTGCGAAGAAACCTTTTTTTTTGTATCAAAAACCGTCTAATGGCTGTCTCCCACTGTGGGTGGAGCAGGAGGATGTGTGTGACTAAAAAACTAAAAACCATTCATGTTTCTTCTTGAGCTTGCTATGTCCGGGGCCGCGGTAAACAACTAGTATAGCGCGAAGAACCTACGATTGATAGGCGTTAGTTTCTTCAATGGTGACCACGAACTAGCTAACGTCCTTACCAAACTTGGGTATAATCTGGTGAAAAATGGCGGGAATGAATAGTTAAAGTCAAATTCATTTATTCAAGTTTAGCTCAAAAGAGCTCTATGAAGGTCAAAACTCAAAAACTAGCGCGCCCATTCACTGCGGGCGGGAGCTTGATCGTAAAAGAACGGGCAAGAAAATCGTCAAGGTTAGTTTTTTCTCCCGCCAGTCACAAGCAAATGTACTCAATAGTAAAACAATTTGACAAGTCTACTAAAATATGCAGGCGGTTAAAGATTGCTCAACGTGAACTACTCGTCCGGCAGTCTAATTTATGATGATGATAGTGCTGACGACACAGCTGTCAAAATACAAAAACTCTTAAGAAAATAATAAAAAAACTGTTGAGTTACACAGCGCATGCGCTAATTCAAATAGGTAAGGTTAGGAAGTTGGTACATAGGAGAAGCGTTAAGTTAATCTGTGACGTTTATACGACCGGAATGCAAACTACGCTAAATCGTGTCAACGTAGCACCATTAACAGTTTACTATCTGTTTGTTATCTAACATTAGCTAGCTTGCACACATATCGCGACGGAGAAACAGAAAAAGAAATGTCTACCGCTCCCTACATAATAGGCACCAACCTACCCACAACGTTCATTCACACAATCCACAACTCGAGCAATCAACCGCCCGTCCGCCAACACTATCAGTGTGGCCAAAATAACAAGCCGAATCGCACAAAACAAACTTTATCTGCCATTATAATTTTATTCCGCCCGAGGGGCGTCAGAAAAAAAACGAATCCTTCCGCAAAGAATTTAGGAGCGTCCGCGCTGAGACGAAATCCGACTTTACTCGTTATAAATTTTGTGTAAGATAACAATACATGCGTGTGGGTGTGCGGCACAGTCGTTGACGAGTATAGTTACGGGCACGCAATAACGCTAACAAGCGTGCGAGTGAAAGGTAGAGTGTCTGGTAGAGCGCTGTCTCGCTCGGGCCGCCGGCAATATGGCGCGCTGACTCGGGCGCAGGCTCGAATCGTATCGCCTGCCCACTCAAGGTTCGCTGACTGCCGTTCTTTTGTTTTTAATGTTGCCATGAATCAACGTCTCCCCAATTCAGGTAACAACTAAAATCGATAACTACAATGTGATAAAAAAAATTGCCTTACCATTAGGTAAGTATTCTCTGGAATAGTAATTCCAGAGAATGTTATTAGAGAAATTAAATTATATTCGTACTTGTATTGTAACAAAAATTAAAAAAATATATATTATTAAACTTATGTTACAGTATTATTAATTTTAGTAATAAACTAGCTAAATTATGCGAACTTTACCATAATGCCCATTAACTTTATGAAATAAATAAATTCTGTATTATATTTTTATTAAAAGCTCAGTACATTTAAAGTTGTTATTATATTTTTAAAAGCCACGCAACTCACCTATTATTATTTGCTGAGGTAGGTTGATACATTTCGTTAGGTATTACACTGGGGGAGTGGCGTAATGAATTTAGATACCTACCTACAACTCTTATTAAATTGGTTGTTTAAGTGACATTAGTTGAATGTCGCATTTAATTTTTGAACAAAAATATAGGAATATTATAATTTATGTCAATTCAGGAGCGTTCATTTCATTGTAAAAGTTTCAGAAAAACCCACGAAAATGTTTTGTACGAATGGTAAAATATTAGGAGGACCTTACCTTACCTTTGAGACATTGTGTATTATTTTATTCAATTATAGACCACTTCTTGTTATATTATTATTACAAATAAAATAAATAAAGCATATCATTTAGTAAAATTAATTTAGAAAATCTGATATCTCATAAAAAACCATTAAGTTACTATGTACCATATAATTTTGATTTTATCTTTTTTTACGAAACACTATTGGATACCTTATAGTTTAGTGATTTATAAAAATGTAAAACGTACTGTGTAGATCCATGCTTATAAAAAAAAATGTTAAATTGATAACTGTACCTACTGCATATCGTGCCTATTATAATAAACTATTTGTTTAAAAGCTAATAGTAGGCGTTAGTAAAATTAATTCGAATGCGGGCTACCATAATATTATGTGTAGAGTAGTGAGTGAATATAAAAGCGGTGTGGAGATTTTCTCCCCGCCTTCTTGGAACACCGAACCGCAGACGAAAACAGCGTCAAGCCGAGGACCTGCTCAAACCGAACGTCTGCATACCGATCGTTGGTTTTTTATACGCGGCTGTCGGTGCACGCTCCTGCCTCTGTGTGCGTGCGCCGGCTCTGTGTGCGTGACTCGTTCTCTTCGCGCTATTGTTGTGTGCAGTACACTCGCGGCGTCCGTTCATGCGACACGACCGCGCAAGCCAACTCTCGATAAACAAAATAATGACTAGTGTAACGCGAATCGCGAGTGCAACAAGCCACAGTGGGTGATAACAAGTATGAAACGTGGTGTTGTGATTAACGTAGTGCGTTCCAGCGTGTTGTGTTCTTGGAGCAATGCTCGTGTTTAGGTATGTTCTGATTAATTATGCCATCATCGGGGTCGGTGGCCGGTGATTTTCGCTACTGAGATTCAATTTGTGTATTTTTATAATCGGCTAAACGTTAGCAAGTTTGCTGGAAGTTAGTGCGGCTCAATGGGACCTCTGTGATGAAAGACGGATGTTATCGGTTTGACGGGGAAGTGTTCGTAGTGTAATATGTATATAAGTTCGTAATCGTAATTCGTTATCGCAGCCGGCAAGGCGGTCGTGAACGATGAACTTTGCTATTCCCGTTGAATCATTATAAATAGGTTGTATAGAAGGCCAACTCCGTCTTGAAAAGTGTAAAAACCAAACCATATTAATTCTCATTTCTGTTAAAACAATAGGCATCTACTTCCTTTGGTAGTGACTAATCAAAGCACGTCCTTCTTCTCATGATTCTAAATTACAAATACATAACCTAAAATTTTACTTCCTTATTAACGTATTAAGTTTATCAAATAACTAGCTAACTTTTGAACTGAATACAAACATGTATTAAAACATCTTTTACTTTTGTTTTAAATATTTTTTAGAAAAAAGTATTTTATCGAAAACAAAATACATTAATCAACAATACTGGCAACATCAGGTAAAAAATTGAACTGCTCTATTTTTCACTATTTCGTAAAAAAAAGTATTCATATTGATTGATCTTTTTTTCAAAAATAGCTGGCAAGTTTAAAAAAATAACCTAAAAGTACAGACGAAGTGATTACCATGGACTAAAGCATTATCATTCGTATGTATCATTATTTACTTAGGATACATTACATGAGCTTTTCCAGTCAAACCCGACCATAATAGATTTGTATAAGGAGAAACTGTCCATTCAATATCTTAAATTAAACTTGTAGGGCGTGTTCGAATACTAATTATTGCAAGCCACGATTCAAGCTTCTAATACTAATTAAAATACAAGATGGATCAGCCGCCGTAACGCCCGTTTGTATTGTTAAAGCTTTACTATTCATATTAGGCGTACAATAAGTCGTTACATAGTGTTTATATGATATCACAGTTGTTGAGCTATTATTTCAAGTGTTAATTTAAGATATTGCTTTAATTAAAAGTAAGCTATGTATCCAAGAAAATACTAAATTTATACAGTTATTTGTACAGTTACATATCTGAATCCAGTAACATACTTATAAAACGACTTGATTTAGAAAAAATATGCATAGGAATGAAAACCGCAACCTTCGGAAAGATGAGCAATACCAACCTTACGACCCGTAACCATGTCACTAGTGCATTTGTTTATGTTATTTAAGTCATTCCGCATTACCTCCAAGCCACCACCAGCCGCTTACTCTTTTGAACCTGAGTAACACCAGGATCATACCTATACTTTTGAAAATCTGAAAATAAGTCAGAAAATCATCATATCAGCTTTGCAAAGTTCACTACTAAACATTAGCTTCCCCAATAGAATGTATTGGAGGTATGTATCTGCTCATATTCAATACGCTAGGCAGGCCGTCATCGCAGCTTAAGAAAGTAAGCAGGATGATGCTGCTGCCCATCATCCGGTAGGATATCTCTTCGTCGAGTCATACGACTCCCCGTGAGATGAGAATGGGTTACACGGCACAAGTCAGATAATTATTGTAATTATGTAGTTTTTTTATTATGTAGGCAGAACAGCACAGTCCTATTCTCCAACCAGACTCGAGTATAGACATAATCTTCAGTCAAAATAGTTCGACACAAAACAGTTTATTTAAAATACTGGTCTGCTTCCAAATTCAAAAGCTATTCATTTATATTTAAATTAAAAAGGCAAAGATCTGTCTGTTGTATGTAAATATTTGCCTCGTTACACTTTTTTAGAAAAAGAACATTTAAGAATCGAAAATATTGCATTGACTAAATAGTTGTACTACCCCTAATAACACTTATTACATTTCTAATTCCATTCAGACTATGGGAATCCTAGTGAGATACTAATTATTAACCTTTGGAGCCACGTGTATCCAGACCAAATTGAAATTCAATTATATCCTGATATAATATAATGTATCATCAATTCATCAGAAGACCTAAAGAAATATATCAAGAATTTAATATAGTTTCTAATGACTCCTAACATAACATTACAGGGGACAATGAAACCCATTAATATTTTGTTATGGACATCCAAGTTTTTCACACAGCAGGTGCGCGTGCACACATTTAAAGTAAAATGGCGTTATCCACTGGGGTCTGTAGCAATAAAAAATAAATGGCATCACAATTATCAACTTTGTCCTTATCGTTATAATTCTGGTGGCCTGGGACTCACGTTTCAATTATACAGTCAAACATGGGGAGTAATTAAAATCCTACTAAATATATTAAAATTCTAAAGATAGTGAGAAAAGATTGTTGTTAAAGTCGAACTATTAAGCAGGAACTACTGTTCGGATTTGAGTTCAATATTGTCACATAGATATATCATGGTCTGAATTAAAACATAGGATACTTTTTACCGCGGAAATATATCTGATTACCACGGGAAAATACAATGTTACAAAAAATCACACTGCACGCGAGCGCTTTTATTCCTCAATCACGTAAAAACTTCGCAAATACAAAGTTTATAGTTAAGATTTACGTATAGTATATAATTATAGTATAGGATACTTTCCACCGCGTAAAACTCCTCAATTCCCTTAGGAAAAAACGATAACATAAAACCCAATCACAAGCGGGCGAATCTGTTTTACCCCGGTTAGTAAATAAATACACATGTATTTATACATAGGTACTTACTGTATTAAGTTGATGACAGATGCATTTATTGATGCAGAGGTGATAATTTATCATCAAAGAGTCATCACTATTAATATTTAAGCGTTATGTTAATATCGTAAAGTAAAGAATAAATTAATGTAGCTAAGTTGTTGAAAGCGAAAATTGGTTACATAAAATGTTCTCTAGCTGTTGTAATGTTTTTTAAAATCCTTTAAACTAATATTAAATCATAATTTTGGAGACTTTACAAATAAGCTGCAGTCAGAAAACCGTTTTGGTTGGTTAGAAAGGAATGGACACCTACCTACTTTACACCATACTCTTTTTCTTATTCTCGACCTCTTTCGTCGCGACCATTTCTCAATAAGGAGGCTGTCTCGCAAGCGAAAAAAGAGGAATATTTATAACCCCTTTATTCTTTTTAAAGAAAAAATATATTTAAAAAATCGTTTTCTTTTTTTACGGCGCGCAGTAAAATGCGTCAAGCGGGGTCACGAATGGCCAGATCGGAAACCGAGTTTCGAAAAGCATTTACGGGACGATTCCACGTTTCTAAAATTCTATTTTTGTTTCTTTGTGACGTGTGTTGAGCTTTTGTTTAATGTAACAACAATAGCCAATATAACTATTTTGTACTAGCTAGTGCCCGTCGTTTATAGTTTTCAAAGTATTTTTATAAATTATAGCCTGTGTGTTATTCTGACATATAAACTATGATATAGTAAAATATTATTCGCGTGAAAAATAATCAAACATCCACACAAAATTTCGCCAAAATTTTATTTATAAAATTGGAAAGTAAAATGATTCTAAAATCAGTTCATTTAAAAATAATTGGACAGCGTGTTCGTACAGCTATGATAGTTTTTCTAAATTTATAATTTGAGTTAATGCCTGATACAATTTGTCAAATCTGTAAAATGTTCTTAACAATAACAGATAAATGTCGGCACGACAACCGTACAAAAGTTGAAATCTAAACACGTTGTTCTTAGAAGTGAACAATCGTTTTATTTGGTCGTTATCTGAAATGAATAATTTATGATGTTAATCGAATTTCCTACGGTCTGTACGTATTACTGTATCTAATTAAGTTTATTTGTTCTTGTTTTATTGGTTACGTACTCTATTCTTATTTGCAATTAAACTTTTTGAAGTCTCATATCCTTAAAAAGTCGTAAAACGTTTCATTAGCAACGCTAAATTGCGCTTGGTGTATCGTTAACATCAATTTTTATTAAAATTCGAAAAGAGCACTGCGTACTATTTTTGGTTAACAGTTCAAATTTTTTACAGACGCATCGAATGCAAAAGGCTTTCGTTTTTAGTTCGACATTTAAAACTTACAGTATACAAAAAGCTCTTTTAGACTGACAGTTGTGGTTCTATACTTAATTTTTTTTAACGGATAAAAGACAATAAAACTCTTTAGACTATGCTTTTACGGGGACGGTTATAAGACAGTATGAGAACCAACGCGAGAGCTGAGAATGTTAATGCGTTCGTGTTGTTCATTGCTCACACGCGGCATACAGAATGCGTTTTCAAAATGCACTGGGCAACAACGTACAGTCACGTGCAATGATATACACGTGTGCATTCAAATTTAGATCTTACTACTTCTACTTAAGAACAAACGTGTGTACATTTTATGGCAGTTGATTGTACAATAATAAAATATGTTTACCTGGTACTTTTTCAAACTGTAGCGAAGATACTTTTGTATGTAATATTTAGTTAAATACTCGATAATAAACGTTTACTTCAGACAATAACTGTGTTCATAAATTTGTAGAGACTTATACCGCTTAGACTAATAGCAACTTTTTTTTCTTTAAGTATGGATTCAGTTTATTAGAGTATTTTCCAGTTTCAAGTAATTAGATAATTCAAGTTTGCGACAATGTGCAGCGTTCTCGTCATTTCGTCTCAGTTAAAGTAATGTCAAGTAAAGTCCGTCACAGTCAATAACATAGTCCTACTCCAGTAAAGTAGTGGAGACTTAACTTGAGGGTTTATGGAGTTTTTAAATCAATACGGAATTTTACAATTCACTGCAATTACTACTTTCCTACACAAGTGTGTACGTTGTTGAAGAAGAATCTACAAAATTTACACATAAAAACTTAAATTTACACTAGTTTTGGAAAATAAAACATTCGCGCGTTCTTTTTTCGCGTTGCCGCCAAAACTCAATATGTTAACCACGTTAAATATTTATAATTCAGCGATAAAAGTTTAATCTCTTTTAAGTTTCTATTGCATTATATTTATTACTAAATACAAGTTTTTTTTATCAAGTATAATTTTAATCAGAATTAATTATAAATTATCCTGTAATTACATTTTCTACGAATGTTACTTAGCGTTATAACTTAAAACTTCTGTAATGTTGCTGCTTTAACTGCTATAGTAATTAAAATGTGTTTCTGGTAATAGTCCGTCCTTTACTTGTAAGATATTTGCTCTCAACAAATTTATTACTTAGAAGGAATCCTTTTCAGTTACCTGCGTTTAGTTTTATCTAATACTAGTGGGACGCCCACCGTTCGTTTCAGTAGCTTTGTATGTAATACAAGCAGCGTAATGCGGTGTCCCCATACCTGTGAAAATACCGGGATAAAAATCCTATGTGTTATTCCAGACCTGCAGCTATAGAAATACCAAGTTTCATCACAATCGATCCATTAGTTTATGCGTGAAAGAGTAACAAACATACATTCATTATCACAAACTTTCGAATGTTAAATAACGTTTGCCGGATAAGCTTATATCTTAAAAGTTCAATTTTTATTTGAAATGGCTAATACCTACTATAATACAAATTAGCTGTTGTTTAAAATTGAAGTGGTGTTTGTCAATACTCTACTTAGTTTTAAGTTTCATGTAAAAAGCAAGATCTTTTACAGTCACACTAAACTTGAAACTCGAAAACAGCAAAGGTTTACGAGTTTTACGACTAAAGGCAATAATATTAAAACGTGTCTTAAATTTTGAATGCTGTCGTTATTCTGTTTCTTCGGAACATTTCGAATTCCAGATTTAAAATCTAGCTATAGTGCGAGTATATATTTTTTTAAATAAAATTACAAGTAGTTAGGTTACTTACTTCATTTTTTAAATCTCGAAATTATTTTTAAAAATCTTACAAAGTCCTGATGTGTCTTTTTTCGCGTTGGCGCCTAACAGAACAGTTATAAAGTCATTTCTTCTATTACATTCGCATTCCAAATTTTAAATATAGCATTATAATTTTTTTTTGTGAATTTACAAATCCTACTTTATTTTTTTATGGTTTGTGATTTGAATTTCGAATTATGTGTAATTCAAATAGTTTTTAATAACGATTATGAAACCTGTTTTGTAGCTTAAGATTTGAATTCCATGAAGTCATGATCACATGTAATGTAATTCAAATATTTAGCCATTAGTTGATGACATGATCGTTCTCTTTGTAACATGTTTGTGCAGTGAGGCGAGTTTTCGTTGTTAATCTCGACTTAAGATTACCATACAAGCCACGTATTCAAATTGTTGGTCCTTTGTTGCATCGGGCGTAGGTTATGTCACATAAATACAGCCTGCGGTATGTTATTAATGGGGTTTGGCTGATTTCACCCGTGTGGAAAGAAATATATTATTTTGGACTGATTATTGTTTTTTATTATTAGCGCATGTCCCTCTACACCACGTCTTCGTTTTCTTGATTTTTAATTGATCATTTTGGCCAAATGCGTCCAAATGCCAAATTGTATGTCATTTTTTTTTGAGGTTTGTTTTCCGGTTAGTCTTTTAAAATAATTTGGTTTAAACTTGTTAGGTGTTATAATATTACAAGCAGTAGGAAACTCTTCAGAGTAATTTCTGTTTATAAGATTATAAAAAGTAATAAAAGTATTTTGACAGTGCTAACTCATAGGCTTATTAATAACAATTTATTAAAATTCATTCATTATACACTAAATAAAAAGTATATAGTTACTGATATCATAAAGATATCAAGAGAAAATATCTATTTTCATGAAAACAAACAATGTTCCTGTCCGAGAATTGAATTCCCGATCTTTCGAGCTAAGAACTCGATTTATGTCGCCATATATTTTTATTTACACATTATTAGCCATTACAATCAAGACGGTCTCACTATAAACAAATAAATATTCCAGAAGCGTTCAATGGAATAAATTCATTTGCCACGGCTCTGCTACCGACTTAATTATGATTAAAATTGTTTCCAATTAACATTATGCGGTAGCGTTGCATTCTGCTTCTGTCGCGGCCATTTAATATAAGTATTCTTAGAAAGCATAGACCACCTGCCTCAATTCAATTTTTTTTTAAGTCAAGTGACATGGGTAAAACATAGAGCAATTTAATATTTTGAAATTACCTAGTTGTAATAACTGAAATTCAGCCAATACTGGTGAGACCAGTGAGCAGTCCTTGGGCCCTGAGCTTAAGTCTAGGGCAACCGGGATGTGAAGAGTCATGTCTGCATGTCTGCTTATTTTCCTAAAATTTGTGATTTTTCGAACATTAATGTCTAATAACGGTGGATTAAACCGTTAAGTGTTTGTGAACGTACACGAGTGTTGGTATATCAAACAAAACAGTGCAACATTACTTTTCAAATTCTCTTAAAAAGTCCATGTGAGATCTCAGTATAGTCCGCACATCTTTACTGAAGACTCAAGGGGTTATCAATTTTTAAAAAAAACTGTGTCTTATCGACTGACTGTTATAAGACTGAGACAAAAATCAAAGAAGTCGTTACAAGCTGTAATCTGATTATCTGAAGCGGAAACAACAGGATATGCAGGGCTATTGACCAAGTTAAAGAATACCCATTATATATCCTGGGCGTCCGGTCACCTTCTAGAAATCTCTATCTCTTTAGCAGACTTGCCTTGCTACCCCAGAACGTCGACCTGCCTCCGCCAATTTGCAATAGGTCTTCGTGATGGAGTATGACCTAAATCCCTACATCTTGGCTTGTGAAAACCCCGAAGCCAGAATGGGGACTGACTTTAATAGTCTTAAAAGATGACTCAGTGACAAATAGTCATCAGTTCCCGTCAAGGGCGTTACTATTTTTCAATACTAATGGGCGATTTATTTTAATGAGTTGAAAATTAAATGTGATGATTTTGGCAACATTTCCTTAACATTTATTTTCGTTTCACATTCATAACTTTTTTGAGGTGACAGCCAGTAATACATTACGTAGAAATGTCATTAAAAGGTCAATACTCAGTTACAGTTTGACAATAGTACAAGTTACAATTGTGATGAAAATTAATCATCGTTATAATCTTAGCCTCAAAAAGTATACTGCTGAATGAACAGCCCGTTACCGTCCCACCTCCACAAAGAGCACAAGGCTAGCACCAAGGTAAGAGGGTATTGGGGCATACTCCACCACGCGGTTCCAGTGCGAATTGCCAGAGGGAGGAGTGTGGCGTCCTGCTAAACGTAGGCCTTGCCAATTGTTCTCCTTGTCCATCAATCATGAGCTGCCTGAGTCCTATGCCTTGACTATTCTGAGATACAGGCAGACTTACTGCCTACTTCAGACTCCAGTCTCCCACAATTTGAGTTATTTTTATAAGTACCAATTAAGCATGTAATGTCTGTAATAGTGGTGAGAAAAATAAACTTTATTATGATCAGTCCATCTCGTATACTCGTACTACGTTTGCTGGTTCGAGGTAGTCGATTCTCGGAGCTATTTGCCCATATAAAAAAAAACATTAAGTAAACTAAATAGGGAAGAAATAAGGTAAAAAGTACTTTAAATACCAGCTTACATGGTGCAATATTAAATGTTCTAAAACATGTAATTAAAAAAATCGTGAATGGAATAATAAAATATAGCTTAAAATAAAATAATGATATTGTTTTCTCAAAATAAATTCCACAATTACTGGTGTCACGTATCATGTAATTAATTGTTTCACAAAAAATGGACACAAACGATGTCCACAATTTTATAATGGGCCCACAGGATAATGTCACGTCTCACACACTCGCCATACAATTTTTTTTTTAAATTTTCTCTTTAATAAACAATGCAATGTCAATAATTATTGTTAGTGACGCGGTGTACCGAACAAGATGACATTGCGAGTGCCTCGTTTGTTCGAGTGGTGCAAGTGAAGAGCGGCAACATCGCATTGTACTGTCAAAATATTTCGTCGAGTTACGAGTAGTAAATTTCACCTGGAACTTCTTAGATCAAATTGATCAAAAATCTATGCGAATATTCAATGAATTAAAAGTAATAGAGCGGCGTCGTCGCATTTTACTGACAAACTCTTTCACCAAGTGACAAGAAGTAAAGTCTGAACATCTAAAATCTTTAAAAAAAACTTATATGAAAATAGTTTCTGTTTTATGTAAGCGTCAAGCGATGTTAGCAGGAATAAAGCCTATTTCCTGTAATTTAACAACAATAAATAAATAAATAAATAATAAAAATAAATAATAAATATTTTCTAACAATTACACCAATTAATTAGTTCCAAGATAAGTATCAATTAAGAACTTGTGTTATGGATACTAAATAACGGATAAACATATATAAATACTATTTTTTTGTAAATAAATACTTAATATACATAGGGAAACACCCAGACCAGAACAAATATTCATGTTCATGCACACAAATATTTGTCCTGTGTGGGAATCGAACCCACGACCTTGGAGCGGAAGGCGGGTATACTCGTCACCACGCCATATCGGTCGTCAAACTCATAACATGGAACCTTCTTGATCATAACAAGTTAACCCGTTAATTTCTACTTCAACAACGCATCATAACTGGTGTCTCATTATCATTATCACTTTCAATGTCAATTTCGTCGACGAATCCCATAAAACGGTAGTTACTTACCTATCAGACTATTAAAAAATTGTCCTTCTCCTTAACGTCATTAAAAACCACTTATACATAAAATTTTAATTACAAAATGGAAGATAAAAATACTATGAAAATTGGCGCAATACAATCGCCATTTTGTTTTTTATGTCACTCAGGATAGTTTGCTCTAGGAATTACTTTATTCTAAAGATCAGCTTATCAAATCGATTCGAAAATGTTCCAGGGTTTTTAATTCTTAATATACCATTGGGTCTTAATTTATTTATAAAAAAAACCTAATCAATTATAAGTCCATTCAGTAAATTGGTCATTCAAGTACAACTTTGCTACAAAGCTACTTTGATGACCGATATGGCGTGGTGGCGATTATACCCGCACTCCGCTCCTGAGGTCGAGGGTTCGATTCCCACACAGGACAAATCTTTGTGTGCATAAACAAGAATATTTGCTCTGTTCTGGGTGTTCCTATGTATATTGAGAATTTATTTACAAAAAAAAGAACCTTGTATGTTTATCCGTTATTTAGTACACATAACACAAGTTCTTAATGATACTTATCTTGGAACTAAATGATTGGTGTAATTGTTAAAAAAAAATTACTTATTTAAAGCTCTTATGAACGTTAACTTACTTATGTAATACCTTTTATATAATTATAGCAAGGCTTCTGCCCATCCTAAATGGGATATATAAGCGTGACATTATGTATGTACGTCTAACTCTAATATTCAACGTAATTGAAACAGTTGGTGCAATGAGTGGTCTTAAGTTATGTATGTGGGTCTTTTCTGTACTTTTTTAAACTAATATTGAGTTGTCGGAATAATTATGAAACATTTTACCATTTTAATTAAAGTTTTATTTGTGAATATTGGTTTTAGTTATACTTTTTTGCATCAATGTTATGTAATACATTGTATAACTGTTTTTTGTCTGAACAAAGTAAAATAAATTAAACTAAAGTAATAAATTTGAAGCGACACTCATCTTGAACGCTGCGGCCATAGATTATAGTCGTGACCTTTGGCATAGACAATTTCTGCGTCCCTAATAACTTCTTGTTAATGGACCCAAAGACTAACGGACGATTATGAACAATTAAGCTTCTCCTTTTTGATTGTACACTTTTGGTACAGCCAGTTACATATTTAGTGTGTTAGTTTTATGTTTATGCACCTTAATAAGTATAACAGTTTTAAGTATTATAACTAGTACATTAAGGCCGATCGAATAAAAGCTGGAAAAATAATTAAAAAAAAACGTTTTCGGGTTCTAATATTGCCATTTCGAATACATCATATTGTAAGGTCTTTATATTAATGTTATATCATTGATAAGAAGGATAGATCTATAAAGAAAGACGTAGATAAAAGGTGTAAGGGTTCTAATTTAGCCATTTTGGTACGGAACCCAGAATTATATGGAAGTCCGCTTTGGTTTACCGGCAACAAGTAATGATATATTATAGAAGGACGTGAACAAAACTGGGTTCCGTTTTGGCCATTTCTCCATGGAACCCCTAGCCTAAGTACTTGTTATAAGTATATATCCTAAGTACTTGTAAGTTACTTGTTATATTTATATTAGGCCAGTTTTCCGTCTTCTCATTCTCACACCGAATATAATAATAATCGGCTACTAACATGCGCTTGCGCCTAACCGGTTAAATCAAACAAGCATTACCGAATTCTCACTCCTATTGTCTTAGCATCAAGAACCAAACATCCTTGAATATTTCTAAAAAGCGTCTGTTACGTTCTGGAATCAACGTTGGTATTTAAGTGTTGGGTGTTTTTTAATGTTTATTTTATAGATTAAAGTGCTTTAAGTTTTATTTTTGTAATTTTAATATAAAATTAAGTCAATAATAATTAAGTTTACAAGTCTTACAACTTGTTTTGCCTGAAGAATGTCAATGAACTTGTTCTTCTAATATTTGGGATGGGATAGCGTGTTTTTAATCCCAAATATGGTTCTGGGAAATAGTATAAATTAGTTACTTTCTGGCGTATAATGTCCAGAAAGATACTAGGGCAAGATATTTTATTGTTATATGACGGATGCAATATTAAATTTCTGTAATTCGTAAAATTACTGAAAATATCAAAATTACCGATAACAATAAAATAAATGTTCTTTCAGTTGGTAAAAATATATAAAATCATTTTTAGACATTTTTGAGTTTAACATACATAAAATACTCTTTGAAAATAATATTTAAAGATTTATAACGAAACTCCTTAAATAAATAAATAAATAAATATTTCAGACACTCACACCAATTATTTAGTTCCAAGATAAGTATCATTAAGAACTTGTGTTATGGATACTAAATAACGGATAAACATACATAAATACTTTTTTTTTTTTGTAAATACATACTTAATATACATAGAAAAACACCCAGACCAGAACAAATATTCCTATTTATACACACAAATATTTGTCCTGTGTGGGAATCGAACCCACGACCTCAGGAGTGGAATGCGGGTATACTCGCCACCACGCCATATCGGTCGCCTTGGAGTTGGTTTATCTTCAAAAATCTGTAACTGTAATTAGATAAAACACTATGCTATACTATATACATATAGATAGATATATGATAAGGTAGAATGTGCAAAATCATGTAATTTTATTAGCATCACTATGTAACTACATATCTCGTAAATACATTATTTATCTTATCTTATAGATAATTCCTTAACTACAAATCTTTCTCTATGACTATAAAATGGTTTAAATAGTTAACACACCTCCATTGAAAGTGAGCTACCTGGTAGGATGCATACTATGATGTAACGGGGCTCAAGAACGTAAAAAAGGGAACTTTTAAGCCATTGTTTCTCGAAACGAAATTAAAATTTATAAGCGTTGTCTATTATAGTTTGTCTACATTTAAAAGTACATAATTATTTTTAGTATAATAAAAATTGTGTTCATTTCTATGGGTTCCTAGTTTCATTTATTTGGTCACTAAGTATTATTACTTGGGTTTGGTTTTGCTTTGAAAGCTCTCATTTAGAATGATGTAGACAAGGAACGTGAGGAACTGACAGTGGGCAGATCATATCTTCCATAGGACCGATAACTACTGGGCGCTGGGGTAGACGTGTCCTACAGTGGAGACAGGTAAGCGTAGTGTAGGAAACCCTTCAGCTAGGTGAAGCGACGATATACGCTAAGCTGCTGACAGCGGTTGGAGGTCAAGAGCTGAAGATAGAGCTTAGCGACCTTCCATTGTTGCAGGACTTTTTTTTTTACAATCACACCAATTATTTAGTTCCAAGATAAATATCACTAAGAACTTGTGTTATGGATACTAAAGAACGGATAAACAGTCGAAATACTTTCTTTTTTTTTGTAAATATATACTTAATATACATTGGAAAACACCCAGACCATAACAAATATTCATATTCATGCACACAAAGATTTGTCCTGTGTGGGAATCGAACACACAACTTCTGGAGTGGAGTGCAGATATACTGACCTCCACGCCATATCGGTCGCCAAAGGACTTTTCGAAATGGTTACCTTAGCGTCGAAACATATATGGTTTAAGAAGAAATATGGATGGTTTTTATTCAGTAAAAGTCTGACAGAATTTTGGCGCCAACACGGGAAAAGACCCATTTATATTATACAATATTTCCTAAAACTAGTATAAATTCGAGTTTTTATTTGTAAATATAGTGGATTTTTAGACATAACTTTTTAGGCAATGTACACAAATGTAGGAGAGTGATATATTCCAGTGAATAGTTATTTTCCATGTTGATTTCAGTACTCCCTAGAAGCCTCTATGAAAGTCTCCATTATTTTACTAGGGTATAACTTGACTCTAATTTTCTCGACTATGACGAATTTTACTTGGCGTCGACTGTACTGAATGACAAAAATGCTGCATTAATTCAAATAACTTCATTAATTATATTACTTGACACTGGCCAAGAGAAAAAAAAGTCTGACGCACCCTTTCGCTCCACCGACAGCGGGAGACAGTCATTTAATGTTTTTCCATCCGAAAAATAAAGATATAAATAAAGAAATAAAAAATAAAGATGAAAATAGCGTGATATTGGAGAGGCCTATGTCCAGCAGAATACCAATATAGGCTGATGATACATATCTACATACAATCACGCCTGTTTTCTCGAAGGGGTAGGCAGAAGCATACTATACGCCCACACTTCGCCAATTACATTGTCGGTCCCACGTAATAGGTGGCGAGCCTCTTGCCAGGATCTGTAAGTTCGCCAGAGCCTTGTCTGTTAATCAGTAGGTGCACCACTTGCAGGTCAGGTTGGCTTGGGCTCCTCAGATGTTAGTAGGACCCTTTACACTGGCTGATGATGACTCACTAAATAGCTGTTCTGTTCTAAGCAACTGATTAATAACGTTATTCCAATATGCTATCGAACCTTAATGAATATGGTATTCAATTATTATAATTCTTTAACTCGTATCTACATAATTACAGCATAATCGCATACGCCAAAGATTGCTCAGTAGTATCGGCAAAAAGTGTACATTTCGCTATTTCCGTCACTAATAACAGAAAAACCGAAGCCAGTTAAGCGCATATAGAAGTTTAAGCTAAGTAAGCGATAAATGAAGCGTTCGACCACCAATGGCGAATCGCCGCCATATTAGCTTTTCCACAAACCGCGCCTAGTAGGCGGTAATTTTTTTCCTTATAGGGGCAGGCGAAGGAAACTACACCGTGCGTCCTACTCTATAAAAGTTCTACGTCAATATCGTTCTCGCGGGAAATAAATCAGACGTAAATAAAATTTATTCTATTTGCCAATCAGTGCATTGCTTACGTAATATTTAGAGTATAATTAATTAATTATGTAGAAAAGTTGTAATATACTGCTTTTATAATTTATGTTATACTTATTGGTTTTACAAAATTACATTCTTTAGGATCATTCATTTTCTTTAACAAATAAATTAGCTTTTTATTTTGCTACAAGTAAGAAAACTAGTTTGGCGCCAACTCGAAACACATTGGGCGATTTGTTACATTTTCTAAAACTTGTGTGAAGTATTAAAGTGTACAATAGTGAGTTTTTATATATAACGTTTTTGAAACCAATTCCATAGAAGCCTTTACTGGGGTATGACTGTAATGGACTTTACTTGACTTTGACTAAAGAGGAAAACGTTGCGTAATGTTCCAGATTCAAATAAATTTATTTATGAAATTACTTGGCACTGGAAAATACTCTGATCTAGTGAAGCCATATCTAATAAGAAAATAAAATAGCATTAAATCAAACTAAAAAGATTCTACCAAAAACATCTTTCTTTTTTTAAAATAATAAATTTTATTTTTGTCGGTACAAATACCTGTCTAGACTTCTTGGCGGGAAAGTGAAGCGTCATGTCTGCAGTTATGTTTTATTTTCTAAAATTTGTGATATTTCGAACATTAATGTGTAATAACGGTTGATTATAAACCGTTTGGTGTTTGTGAACGTATATGAGTGTTATTAAATGAAACAAAACAAAGCAACATCACTTTTCAAATACTCTCAAGATCTCCATGTGAATACTCAGTATAGTCCCACATCTTTACTGAGGACTCCGAGGATCTTTACGGAGGCCATCTCATTCTCACAATACCTTCAAAAAATATCTTTTTGTTTTTTTTGATTCTAGCTGTTCCTAACCTCTAGTGAAAGATTAATTATGCTTAATGACATGAAATTTTTTTAGTAACATAATATGTATTTAATAAGGTGTTATATTCGCTATTGAACTATAATGTAGTTTAGCGATAGAATAAGATGAAATAAATTGTTATGTTATAAAAATACTATGAATGAAATGTTATTAATATATCTACAACTTTTCACTGGCTAAATGCACCTACTAAACGTACGAAGTCATTATTTGAAAGAAGAAGAATAAAAACCTACCTATTTAGTATATATTTAAAATTTAACTTATTTATCAAGTAAATACTATTTAATTCCGACCAAACACTACCACTACTACTAGGTTTACGACCAATATAATTCGTAATAAAAGGTTATATTTGTAACGTTAACCGAGTTACTGGCTATTGCAAATTAACTCTTATTACCAAACGTTTTACAAGAATTATTTTTGTATCCGACTTTAAGCAATAGACTTTCGTCCAATTTATAAACTCTATTACTTATTGCTTTCCCGTATTTTATACATAAATATGTTATGAAGATAGATGTTGCGTCAAATTTATCATTAATTGGTTGTATTGTGCTATCCCATTTTCATTACATCATTTAATGAGACATTAAGTTGTAATAACTCATAATAATATAGTTCATCTATACTAATATTATAAAGAGGAAAGATTTGTTTGTTTGTTTGTTTGTTTGTTTGTAATGAATAGGCTCCGAAACTACTGGACCGATTTCAAAAATTCTTTCACCTTTGGAAAGCTACATTATCCCCGAGTAACATAGGCTATATTATATTTTTAAAAAAACTAGGGATCTTTACTAAAAATCCAATAATGTAACCCAAGGTGTAAAAAAATGACCTGAAAAATTCCTTACATAGCGTGCGCAGCGAAAACTATTGATGATAGAACAAAATTATGTACTACGACTTTGCAGTACTCATCATTATCTACAAAAAGTGTCGCGACAGCATATGTCTAAATATTATAGTTACGTCACAGTAAGCGGTTTTTTATTCTAAAAATTTAATTTATATGCCGCCGCTTGAAAAGGCTCTATATTTGTACCTTGGTATTAATCCTTATCAAAAAAAATTACTTTGTATTCAAGACGGCTTCAATACCTTTTTATAACTTTTTGAATTATTCAATTCGGACATTTCATTAGGAAGATATCACGAGTTTCAAAATGCAAGTATTAGAAAAAAGTCGCGTGGTGCCGCTCACCGCGCTCAGCTAGCCAGCATGCGATGTAGGCATGGAGCCTCACTGGGGTGGTACGGGGGGGGGGGGGGAGGGTCAATGTAATCTATACTAATATTATAAAGAGGAAAGATTTGTATTTTTGTATGTAACGAAAAAACTTAAAAATTACTGGACCGATATTAATAATTCTTTTTTCAATAGAAAGCTACATTATCACTGAGTAACATAGGCTATATTATAATTTCGAAAAAAATAGGGTTTCGTAAAGTATTTGGGTTTTTCGGACACAAAGTGTAAAAATCATCCAGAACAGTTGCGTACGCTGCCTAAACTATAAAAGATAGAACCACAAAATGTATGAATGAATTAAAGATCTTATACCACCTACTAAAAAGTCCGCGACACACTATACCTATATATGGCGAGTGAGGCACAACAACCCTTTTTTTTATTTAAAAATCTTGATTTTTTTTTGTTCTATATTTATACGCGCTTATTTTACTTATGCTATTAATCCCTATTAACATTAATTATTTCATCACTAAATGCAGTTTATGTAGATAATATTTGGTCTTGGAATGATCAAAATTGGACGTTTGTTTTTGAAGTTATGGCGAACTTAAATTATTACGATTTCTGCTGCACAGCGCCCTATCACGGGTCGGGGCTCCCGACCATCAGTTTATTTTGTCACGTAAAAATTGTTTATGGGGAAGATTTACAATAATCGCTTTAGTTATCTATCCCAAAACAACAGGTTGCTCTCCGGGACTGCCGGTAAGAGTAAAAACTAAGTATTAATTAGATTTAAATATTTTCATCATTAACAACTTCAACATCCACATAAAGACAATCTATGCAGCCTGCGGATAATGACTGCGTCGTCGATGTTAGTGTCCGTGTCTGTGAATTGATCTGGAAATCATTTTGCTGACCGTGTCTTTTCTGGGTAGGCATTTTACAGCGGTAGCCGACATCCACGCGGGCGGAGCCGCGGGCGACTGCTATATTAGATAATAACATTTTGTAATAACACTTTTGCTAATATTCTGTTTATATGTTTTTGTTTATGTTGTATAATCGTTAAATAAATAGAAAATACTTTAGCAATGTTGCTATATAATTATGTTTTTTATTAAATGATCATGATCAAATTAAATAGAATATAAGAAACTAAACCTCTTAAAAAATCTTTTTTGATCATCAAAAATATTGATTTTAAAATTTTTTGATGTACAAAAACGTTAGGTTAGGTTAGCAATTTATTAATTTTGATGTCACGTTAAATATGATTCGAATTAAATCATTTATTGCATGTCACATTACATGATAGGTACTTAGATAGGTACAAATAAAAGGTCGACATGTGACGCCCTGCAAGGGTATAAAACTAAGGATTTCTAACTAAGAGCAATTTTAACTTTTTAACACCTAACATAAACATTTTTAAAACATAATTTTACTAGCCTTTAATTGCCTTTAAAATTAAAAAAAACTCTCGAAGATTATTTAAAACACAATTCTACTAGTCTTTAATTGTCTTTAAAATTAAGAAAAAAACTCTCGAAGATTATAATAACACTTTACAAATCCTTTAAATTTTTTAGTAAATAGTTTTGGGTTATTAAAGTTTTTAATATAGCAATAAATAATCGAATGATCAAATTGTTAAAAAAATTATGCGTTATCCACCAGCACGTGTCGTTCGGTTCAGATACCGAACGACACGTGCTGGTCTTAGATACCACCCACTCTGCAGGTTATGAACAATTAAACCAAGAAATATCGTAAGTAGTTTCTATTGAGTCAGGCTTTGGAATTCTCTGCCGCCTTATGTATTTGCCAGCTCTTGTAGTCCCGGGTCTTTAAAGCGAGGCAAGAAGTGGCAGTTATCTTGGTCGTCACGGTTACCATGCTTATTCCACGGTATGGAGCGCATTTTTTTTTTTGGACCGCATCGACTGCTCACCATGTTATATCAGGTTATTATGAATCATTTAAAAAACAGAGATATGTGATTCTATATTGCAGTACTGTTGACGTTGATGTGACGTGTGAGGCAGTGGAGTTCGAGTTCCATAGAGAAATAATATTTCGCATGCTTAAAGGAATGTCGACCCATTAATAGATAGGTCAGGTTTGAGTTACGTACTTACACAGTCTTTCTATTTTTTACTGAGATCAAATCAATGTTAATTGAACATTCAAAACACAAGCAGTACTAATTAATAAATCAGTACCAATTTAATGCACTTACAAGTAGGACAAGTATTC
The DNA here is from genome assembly GCA_949126915.1 of Musotima nitidalis. Lineage (NCBI taxonomy): Eukaryota > Metazoa > Arthropoda > Insecta > Lepidoptera > Crambidae > Musotima > Musotima nitidalis. Next base: position 8,121,667 of record OX421439.1, on the reverse strand, counting down.
TTTAAAAGATCTTCTTTTGTGATGTCCCAGAAATCGTCTTTTTTGAGTTAAGTCACTATTTACGATTTGTGTACATGAATACGTATATTATTAATATTTGTTTATTGATATTTGTCTATGGGTTTCCGTTTCCGATGAAATATTACAAGTTATAGCTCATTCAATAGAATCAGGATAAGGAAATAATATTTCATTGGAATTTGATAGTAATAGGTAAATAGCACTACTTAATGAGGGATTAACAGAAGATACAATGTGGGCATATTATACGCACACATTTCCCACTTATATTGTTGGTTCCACGTTGATTTCATTCAGGTGCACCACGTGCTGGTGAGGTTGAATTGGGCTTTCAAGGTTTTGATAGACTAGACTATACCCCTACACCCCAATACAGCCTAATAATAATAAAATTTTAACCAGTATTTTGTAATTAATTACATTCAACACACTCATTCATGCACATAGTAACTTTTCCTAAACAGCGCTTATCATAACAACGTGACCCGAGCTTGTAATGTGATTCCGTCAACTACCAGTTTCGAAATTAGGACTACAATGACCGAACAATAACATTGTTATTGTTAACTCTTATTATTTAATGGATAAAGTTCCGTGTCATTTAATGCCACTTCTAAAGAATGTGACGAATCCGTAACGTGACACTGCGGCTAGCAGGCAGCAACATGGCTGTCAGTAGCGTACTTCTTATTTTAAAAAAAAACATGTGTTGTGGCCTCTCGTCTTGTCTATGACCGGGTGTATTTTTCGAATCTGTTTCATTCTATTTTTAAGAGGATTCTATTTTGAATAAATTTGTTGGTTCTATTTTTAAATTTCAAACTAGTTTTTCGTTATACATATATTTTTAAGTAGGTAATGATTTTTATATCTTTTAGATGTTTGGAGTCTAATTTTGTCTAAGATTAGAGTGGGTTTTTTTTAGTACTTTTTTAAAATATTTTATTACACTGCTATATTTTACGTCACAGGCCTTCATTCATTGTTCTCATAATGTTGCCAATTTGTGTAGCCAAATAAACACACCGCACTTTACAACTTTACTTTTGTTCAACTCGTTTTAACGCAAAGATTTTTAATGAAACTAAAGTGCTAATTGAATTACTTAGTGCAAAGAAAAATCGTTTTAACGCACAACTTTATACGGCCTGCATTATTACAAATACCTTGAGCATCATAGGTATGTTTATAGTGAGATTTCTTAGTCCTAGCCCATTCTACACTGCATAAATAGGATGCTAATATAAGGTTTACAACGCACTTGAGAGCTGAAATACTGATTCATTTGCATGTTAACTGGCGAGCAGGCAATATGCGCAGCCGGCGAGATCTTGACGCAATGGGATACATATTGAAAAGTACTAAATAGCCGTGGAGTCCTCCAAGGGAGTATGTTAGGTCTGATTAAAGTTTGGCTTTGAAGTCTAATGTAGAAGTGGATTGTTTAGTAATTCTTAGTTCCGACTTAATGGAATAGATATTTTTTAAACTACTTCCTTAAAAATGTTACAGAAATTATAGAAACCTACTATAATCATTCTCTATTCTACCATGATCCCGTTTACATTAAGCTTAACTTGTTTCTTATCTTAATTTAAGCTTAGAGCCCAGCATCTGCTTACTTGTCCATCCAGATTAGGCTGAATTTTTATTGAAATACTGAAATTTATTTTTAAATTTATACTAAAATGAAAAATGCCTGCCCTGCTGTAAATCAGTGCAGTGGGTTTGTTCACAGACTCACTGCAAATATTGAGCAGGGGCCTTTTTCGATATCATGCAACCTGTACGTGTTCTATGTATTGTATTATTTCTTTATTATGTTGTGTGATGTTGAAATAAAATAATTTTTCATTTTATTTTTTTTCATTTTTCATTAAAAATTGTTGGTTTATCTGTTGTATGTTTCAGTAGACTTTAATTTATAGTTGAAATATTATATATATAAATTTAAAGTTAAAGGATTATACAGAAGTTATATCTTTGAAGCTTAGGATGTGGGCACCATTGGAATTACATATTATTATATAGCTTCTTGTCTCCTAAGAAGCCGGTTTTACTAAAAATATTACTTAAATAACAAAACTCAACCTTAATTTTTTTATAAATTACTTTTTCATAAAATCACCTTCCGGTATAAACTTTAACCTTTTTTTTTTTTGTAAAATTCACATTAAAAGTCGCATGGCATGTATCATATAGCTACAAAATCTAATTTAATGTCAATTTTATAGAATTGTTTTTGATGGTCGCCATTAGGGTGGCCCCACCTCGGAGTCGTAAATGGGATATAAAACCATGCAATAAGAGAAACCCATCATGCGGAGGTAGGATATTGCCTTTTGCAGTTTTACTGTTCAACTGGAATTTTACCTCGCTTGTCGTAATTCTATAATTTCACGCCTCCTAATGTTATTGTAAACGTTAAAGTTTGTATGTTCGTTCTGTAAAATAGAAAAACATGGCATATAAATAAAAAATCTTAGACATCTCACACGTCGCCACCTAGCCCCAACTTAGCAAAGCGTAGGTACTCGTTGCTCTTGTCACTTGGTCCATAAACGTCCCACTACTGAGCACGGGCTTCTTCTCAAACCAAGGTAAGAGATATTTGTTCATACTCCACCAAGCGGACCCAGTGCAGGTTGGTGGAGACAGGTGTATAGCGTCCTGCTGTTGGAATTTTTCAAGATACTCCATTGAGCGTTTAACATTGCTTAACGACTACCACATATAGTGATAACCGGAACGAACTGCTTACGTGCCTTCTGAAGCATGGACGCGCTCGATATTAAATGCCACAAACGGTCACCCATCCAAGGACTGACCTCTGTGAGCTCTGCTTTACATTGTGATCGTTTTCGACCACCTAGCACCCTGGAGCTACGAGCGACACTCAATATGTTTATTCTTATATATCTGTCATCATCATCATTATATCAGTTTTATGAAGTCTACTGCTGAACATTGGGCTCCCCAATACACGCTGGCCAGGCGGGTTGGTGATGGGCAGCAGCGACTCCCCATGAGATGAGAGGGGGAGGCACTATTCTAAGCCAGCACCACACAGCGATAGCCCAGTGGTCAGACCTGTAGACTTCAAATTCAGAAGGTCTAGGTTTCAAACCCTGGTGGCGCACCTATGACTTTTCGAAGTTATGTGCGTATTAATCGCTTGCTTCTTGTTTCGGAATTCACGTTGGTCCCGGCTGTCATGAACATATATGACAATCGTTATTAGGAAGTCAGTGCCTTCTAACAACCTGACAGCTGGTTTAACCATAGAATTAAGTTTCCTTTAGGTTGCGGAGGTCAGACTGCTGGCGCATGTAATGGCTAAATTCGGCCAAAACTGGTTAGAACAGTGAGCAGACCCTGGGTCCTAAGCTTAAGTTTAGGGCAACGAGGATAATGCTAGGACCTGATGACCACACGGCATATTCATTTGGTCACGAGTCATATGTCAAAGCTGACCTCCATGAAGGCTGCTTTACTTCAGTAATCGATTCCAGTCCCAGTATGGTGTTTTAGTATTGCAAATGTATGAACGCTACTCGTGTGGGCGTTTATGTCATTGACAACTGCGTTGGCGATATAGCAGACGTGTCGGAATGTCATAGATACAATTTCTAGCGTAATGTGACGAGGTTCGATTCCTGTGTAATCATATGTACCTATTTTAACCTGTGGTTTACACCTACTTGATATTTTTTTGGTTCCGGCCTTATAATTGAGTGCTACTTTATGAGAAACAAGCGGTTTCCCGCGGCTCCGCCCGCTTGGATGTCGGCTACCGCTGCAAAATGCCTACCCAGAAAAGACACGGTCAACAAATTAATTCCCAGGTCGATTCACAGACACCGACACTAACATCGACGACGCAGTCATTATCCGCAGGCTGCATAGATTGTCTTTATGTGGATGTTAAAGTCGTTCATGATGAAAATATTTAAATTTAATTAATACTAACTTTTCACTCCTACCGGCAGTCCCGGAGTGCAACCCGTTATTTTGGGATAGATAACTTAAGCGATTATTGTAGTGCTTCTCTATAAACAACATTAGACGTTAAATTCTTTTCAGGTAACAAAATAAACTGATGATCGAGAGCCCCGTGAAAGGCGCCGTTCAGTAGAAAACGTAATATTCTAATTTGAACAATATACTCAATTATGCAGTAAACTATGAATGGATGTATGAAGTATCGCTGTCATGTGTTAATAATCGCATTTCCACAAACCATAACGAATGAAAAAAATTCACCGCGTAAACGACTCTACCGGTTAAAATATAAGAGCTATTCTAATTAAACCTGTTTGTTAGTGTTGTGGTGCGATACAGTTACGCTACAAGTGTATGTGTAATGCATTCGAGTTAGGTGTCGGCCGATAATCGACTCGCCGATAGCGTCGAGCTGGGAATCGATTTGAGAATCGATTCGAGCCGGAAAGAATTTTCAACGCTACTTGTTTGTAGTATGTTGTTACTGGCCGGTAACAAAGTGAAGCTGTTTTTGTTTCAATTCAAATTTGGAACGTTTCGGTTTTGGCGGTTTTGTTTTTTTCTTCGGCAGTTGTCTCGACTATATTCGGCCGTTGTGAATTATTTTTTAACGAAAAAGGTTGATTACATAGTTGGAGCCAGGAGCACCTAAATGAACTTTGTTATGTTTTTTCAAAAGTAGTAGTACTGTGCTCATTTATGGTACACAAATGTATAGGTTAATTAAGTATCATATTGTAAATTATGTTTAACTAAAATGTTTGGTACGTCTGAATAAATTTACTTCACCATATTTTTTTTAAAACGTAATATTTAGCTGTGGTACAAGTAAAATAGGTTAAGTTGTAAGTAAATACACTAAATAATATATCGATTTAAGACAAGATAACCCTTATCTCCTTGTGAGTGAAGGAAACGACCCGTTTCCTGCCACAAATTTCTATTTAAACTCTGTGATTTGATTAATCGTTGGCAAACACGATCTATTTGTTTGCACAAGTTTGTCCTACATGACAACTTTTTATAAAAAATATATATTATCGCTTATGTTATAAGATGCGTTAGTATACATTCAGTATATTCTATTCAGATATTTGACATATGAATTAAAATAATATTGATTGGGCTGCATAACTAAGTATCACACGTTTAATTTTGTAATAAAATAATATATAAATTAAAATATGTAATAGTTTGCTAGATTTATAATATTTCCTACAAACTGCAAAAACCTGTATCTTAGAAAATAGGTCTTTATTGGTAATCAAAAAAGTTCCTTCCTTACCTGAGAAAGTTTAAATTACTTTTCGAATTAGAACTAAAACCATAAGGAGTCCCAATAACTGTTATTGAGACTTCTTGGCGGGAAAGTGAAGCGTCATGTCTGCAGTTTTGTTTTATTTTCTAAAATTTGTAATATTTCGAACAGTAATGTGTAATAACGGTGGATTATTGATCGTTAAGTGTTTGTGAACGTATATGAGTGTTGGTAATGAAACAAAATAGTGCAACATTACTTTTCAAATTCTCTCACGAAGTCCATGTGAGATCTCAGTATAGCCTCACATCTTTACTGAGGACTCAAGGGGTTTAGGTGGGCATCTCATTTACCACTTATCACCTCATTTACTAAATTCTCATTTACTACTATTTATGTATTATTGATATATATCTTACTTGACACTGGCTAAATGTGCAAAAAGCACGAAGCCATTATTTAAAAGAACTGTTATCGAACGTACAAAATAATCTCAGCGGTAGTTCGAATTTCAAATACATGTTTCCTTTCTAACACGCTATAAGAGCCGTCATCACAATGATTGTCATGCATAACTGTCGCGAGGCGTGCAGGCCGCCATTATTCATGCGCTCACACCTCGCTGACATACCAGATATGACAAATGCATTCTACATAGTAACAACCCGCCATGCAACCGACTTGAGACCATATCCTGCGATTAACTCACCATTCTATACATTTTGAAGCCACAATTTAAGTGCACTGCTTTCTGAGACTATTATTGGTGATGATACCTTTGGTGATATTGATGATCACCTCACCACTATAATTATTGCATTTGGGATAAGCAGTCATACCAGATATCGCATGCTTAATGGAATAGTGACTTAACTCAAAAAAGACGATTTTTGGGACATAACAAAAGAAGATCTTCTAAATAATACATGTCCTACTTGTAAGCGCATTAAATTGATACTGATTTATTAACTAGTAATTCTATTTGTGTTTTGAACGTTTGATTAACATTGATTCGATCTCAGTAAAAAATAGAAAGACGGTGTAAGTACGTAACTCAAACCTGACCTATCTATTAATGGGTCGATGTTCCTTTAAGCATGCGACATGTCATTAATGCATTCTACATAGTAACAAAAAGCGTCATGCAAACTTTTAAGACAGTATCCTACAACCAGCTTTTCGTCCTGAAGCTGCAATAAGTATTGCTTTTCTAAGCCTAGTATATAAACATAATCTCACGACCGATATGGCGTGTTGGCGAGTATACCCGCACTCCAATCCTGAGGTCGTGGGTTCGATTCCCACTCAGGACACATCTTTTTGTGTAAACTTTAATATTTGCTCTGTTCTAGGTGTTTTCCTATGTATATACATATATAACATAATTTCACGCCTCTTTCCCGTAGGGGTAGGCAAAGATCACATCCTTCCGCTTGCTACGATCTTGGCACACACATTTAGTTTCATTCACACTCATTAACCTCCTCATACACGCCCGTCGGTTTAGGGTACTTTTGGCCTGCCCTTTCTCCAATTTTCTGAATTTGGTCATGGAAGTCCTTATCCATCATAAATCACCTGTATTATCATATGTAATGCAATGTATATTAAGAATGTATTTACAAAAAATTAAATCTTTATCCGTTATTTGGTATCCATAACACAGGGTTTTAATGATACTTATCTTGGAACTAAATAATTGGTGTAAGTGCCAGAAATATTTATTTATTATCTCACGCTCAAATAGGGTGGAAAGAACTTTTGCTACATCTATGCAAAAATAAATCTATATTCATATCGATCGGTCCGATTTGGGATTATTCATAAATTACGTCACACGAAATTCGTGAACTTTTGACCCCCCCTCCGTCCTTTTCACACTCCCTCCTCCTTAGTGTGATGTCACATATTTTGCAATTGTACATCAAGAAATGATTACATTAAAACAGCAGTTCCAAAATGTTTATAGGACCTGTATTTTGAAATGTGGCGTCACGAAATTTAGGATCCCTCTCATCCCCTTGTCACACCATGTCACACTTCGTCAACCCCCTCCCACCCCATTAATGTGTGACGTAATTTATGGATAGCCCCGTTGGTTGCTCGCGAGTGTACCAATGTTTAATTGTAGAACAGAGTTCTCTAGATGAAAACAGCAAGACAAAAACATTTTTGTTATAAAGTAAATTAATCCTTATATATCGTCTTAACAATAAAATCGTACCTTTTTTTTTGTGACGCTGACTGTACATGAAATTCTTTAATAGCAAGCAAAACACGAAGCCTCACTCAATCAAAGTCCCTAAAACAATAGCATTAACTCCCATATTTCCATAGCAGCATCGTCTCGAACGCAGTCATCATTGACTTAACTATATCAATTGAAACGCACAGGCGTGAGACAAATATAACCGTATTCACCCAAACCGTGTCGTGTAAAGTAATCTTATTTTTTTTAATAACTAACGGTCGCCCGTGACTTTGTCCTTGTGCCATTATGATAATTGGATACTTATTGGGTTTAAAAGTAGTCATCAGCCATCTGCCAGTAAATATCCCGACAAAAAATATCAATTTTTTTATTTTCTAAATTTGATATTTACTACATTTAATAAAAAGCATTACAAACGACCACTGCAATTATATTAATTTAATTAATAATAATAATAATAATAATAAAGCCATTTATTCCACATCTCATTATGCAATTACACTTAAAAAAAAAAAGTTGTTAGTTATAGTTAGTATTTTCACTTATAATAAGGTTAGTATGAGTGTTATTTTGTTGCTGAGTTTGAGATATGGACCCCTATTTGGGTAGCGGCCTCCTCCACTTCCTTCCACAGCTCTCTATTTTTCCCCTTTTGCATCCAATCTTTTCCTGCTATTTGTATAATGTCATCAGCCCACCGTTTTACTGGTCTTCCTGCGTTTCTTTTTCCCGATGGTGGTCCGACCCATCTTGTAGTTTCGATAGTCCATCTTTTGTCGATATACCGTGAGATGTGACCAGCCCATTTCCACTTCAGTGTCAATGCATGTGTAAGTGCATCGGTGACCTTAGTTCTTCTTCTTATTGTGTCGCTTCTTATTTTGTGAATTTTTCTGATCTTTAGCAAACTTCTTTCCATAGCCCTTTGTGTGTTTCTGATTTTCAGTTTTACTTTATCTGTAAAGGTCCAGGTTTGGCAGCTGTACAATAAAGATGGCAAGACACAAGTGTCCATTACGACTTTCTTTATATGCAAGCTATAGTCACCTTTTAAAATTTCTTTGAATGACCAAAACCTTTTCCATGCTATTGCTGTTCTTCTTGACACTTCTTCTTCGTTGTTATTCTTATTGAAAGATACCGTTTTACCCAAGTATATATAGTGGTCAACATACTCTATGATTTTTCCTTTTATTTTTATGGGATTCTTATGAAAATTGGTCATTATTTTTGTCTTGCTTGCATTCATTTCTAAGCCAACTTTTGCACTTTCTTTGTCAAGTCTCTCCATCATAACTTCTAAGTCTTTAGACGTTTCGGCTAATATTGCAATATCGTCTGCAAACCTTAAGTGATTTAGGTAGCGACCTTGTATTTTTATGCCGTTTTGTGTCCAGTCTATGTTGCGAAATATGCTTTCAAGAACAGCAATAAACAGTTTTGGTGATAAGGGGTCACCTTGTCTGACACCTCTTTCTATATCAATGGGTTTTCCTCTGGTTTCAAGTTTTACATTACTTTGGCAATATTTGTATATATACTTAATAATATTTATATATTTTTTATCTACTCCAAACAAATTTAAAGCTGTCCAAATGGAGTGGTGGCTAATAGTATCAAACGCCTTACTGTAGTCTATGAACGCGACGTACAGTGGGCTATTAAATTCACGATGTTTTTCCATTACTTGTTCTAGAGCCTGGATGTGGTCGTTCGTGCTAAAACCAGACCGAAAGCCTGCCTGTTCTATTGCTTGTGAACTGTCTATGTCTTTAGTTATTCGTTTTAGTATAATAGAAGAAAAAAGTTTGTACACACTTGCTAGTAGACTAATCGGCCTATAATTTCCTATGTCTAATGGGTCACCTTTCTTAAATAACAATATAATGTCAGATTTACACCATTGTGACGGTACGGACTCTGTATTTAATACCAAATTAAATAGTTGCGTAAAATGATATGTAAGCATTGGTGCTCCTATTTTAATTGCTTCGTTACTAAGCCCATCCGGGCCAGGGCTCTTATCATTTTTTAGCAGTTTTATGTGTTCGTATACTTCTCTTTGTTTTATTGGCGTGACAGAACTTGTTTCAGATATCCAGTCATTAAATGTTGATTCAATTATTTGACCATTGTCTCTGCTTTGGTAAAGATTCTTGTAGAAGTTAGTTGCATGGCTGATAACATCTTGTCTTGTTTTAGTTTTTTGTGATTCATGTTTAAGTTTTTGTATCCATGGTTTACTAACACTTAGTTCCTTAAAGGCTCTTTTGGTACTTCTGAATTTACTTAAGTTTCTAGTTATTATTTGTTCTCTATGACTTTGATAGTCCTTTCGGATTGATTTATTCGTTTCTTTGTATAGTGTTCTTAGTTCGTGTTTCATTTCTGTGGTTTTATGTTTCGTTTTTGTGAGTTCAGTGCGTCTTTTTATTAGTTGTTTAGTATCTTCGCTAAATATTCTATGTCCCTTTTCGTGAATCTTTTTTGATGTCATTGAACTTTTAAGGATTATACTTTCTAGTGTATTATAATATGCAAACCATATCAGAAATGTTATTTAGGCTATCATCCAAGTCATTCATATATGATTTTAGGTTTATGATGAAGTTCTCAGTTTCAACTTCTGTCTTTGGGATGCTTGATGAGGTATTAAAGTTTTTCCTATTAATCTTTGTTGATTTCAGAATGATGGTGCCTCTGATTAGTTTGTGGTCCGAAGGGAAACACGTGTTGAGAACCTCGAAGTTCGTGAATAGTTGGGGCTTGCTTGACATTATGAAATCAATTTCATTCTTAGTCTTTTTGTTAGGAGACAACCATGTCCATTTACGGCTTTGCTTCTTTTTAAAGTAGGTGTTTATATCGGATAGTTTGTATTCCAAGGCATATTCTATTAATCTTTCACCCCTTTCACTGCGTTGTCCATAACCATATCTCCCCATAATCAGAGAGTCTTCATTTCTTGGAACTCCTATTTTTGCATTGAAATCCCCCATTACCATTATAATTTTATCATCAGTTAAAGAATGAGCCAAATCTAGATTTTTGTAAAAATGGTTAATTTTTTCTTCGCTTGAATCCTCCGTTGGTGCGTAGGCTTGAATTATTGACATAGAAAGTTTGTCGAATTTTAACTGCAATAGGGCTACTCTTTCGGAAATTCCCGTAAAGTTGGTTATGTTTCTTTTATATGTTTTATTAATTAAGAACCCTACTCCATAAAGCCCTTTTGTTTCTCCGATATAGCACAAGATATAGTCTTGGTATTCTTCAATACTGCACCCTAATCTTCTTACTTCCGACAGCCCCAAAATGTCACATTTCAAATTCTTAAGTGCATATGTGAGCTGTAAAAATCTATTTTCATCTGACAACGATCTTACGTTAAAACTACAAATACTTAGCGCTGTTAGGTTGTTTAGTTTTTGTTTGTTGTTTACAGTTGGAGGGTAGTGGTCTAATTTCCCACGATGACCGGTCGGCTTGGGAAATGTTTCGTTTTGTTGGTTTTGTTTATTTGTACATGTTGTGTTATTCCGGTGGCTGATGACTATTTCCTATGGTTTCTGTTCGCTTGAGGATGGTGTCGAGAAGGAGTTGGATCTTCCTCTCATCATATCAAATGCATTGATTCGGTTTATTTTATTAAAGGAATTCTGTTTTTTTGGTTGGTTTGTTGTAGCAGGCGAAGTTGAATCATCTCTCTTCCGTTTTTCATTTCCAGGTGGTCCTTTTCTTATTACTAGTTGGTCATACTTTAGGACAGCATAATTACCATTTTTTCTTTCTTCAATAAGTTTCGGTTTTATAGATAGATAGAATTTAATTATAGACTTAAATTAAAGCTTTACCAAAACAGACATTAACTTAATTTTGAGAGAATCTTACTTAGTGGATCTCTAAAATATGCTTATTTTTTTGTATCCTAGTTTTTTTTATATAAAAAGAATCGTATTAAAGTTACCTAGTAACTTGATTACATTTGTAAAGCTAAGTAGAAAAGACAAATAAATCTGTTTTGTATTTCTGTGGGTCCTTCTTGCATAACCACGTCCAATTAGTCTTTTAATAAAATATATGACGAGATGCTAAAACTTGGCATGCCGCCAAAAGGGTCGCCATGCTCTTAAAAGAGGCTTAGCTGAAAATTGTAGCGTTGAATCCGTTCCTCTAAAACCGATATATTAGGTCGGGGAAAAAGTCTTTTCGCATAACGTAGGTATAAACTTAATATAAATTTTTTTTGACTGTACTATTTGTGTCTGGTTGGTTTTGGTAACATTAAAAAGGTTCCATTATAAAGAAAAGAAAAAAATAAAAAAAAGTTGTTTCCCGCTATTTTTCATTTGTTTTTCTCTCCGTTAAAATGAGTGAATCTAATGAAGAAATTCGATACATTTTAAAATTTTATTATAAAAAAGGCAAAAATGCAACTCAAGCAGTGAAAAAAATTTTTGATGTTTATGGACCTGATGCAGTGTCAGTAAGAGTAGCACAAATTTGGTTCAAACGTTTTCAGTCCGGAAATTTTGATGTTAAAGATGCACCTCGCTCTGGTCGCCCTGTTACGAATAAAATGGACGCCATTTTTGAAAGAGTGGAGCAAGATCGGCATATTAGTAGTTACGATGTAGCTGAAGAACTGGGAATTGACCACAAAACAGTTTTGACCCATTTGAAGAAAGCTGGTTATACAAAAAAGCTCGATATTTGGGTGCCACACGAGCTCACTCAAAGAAACTTAATGAACCGTGTACTCATTTGCGATTCATTATTGAGACGTAATGAAACCGAGCCGTTTTTGAAGAGATTGATAACTGGCGATGAAAAGTGGATCACGTACGACAAGAACGTGCGAAAAAGGTCGTGGTCGAAAGTTGGCCAGGCTTCACAGACTGTGGCCAAACCTGGCCTAACACGAAATAAGGTGATGCTGTGTGTATGGTGGGATTGGAAGGGCATTGTTTATTATGAGCTTTTACCGCCCGGCAAAACCATCGATTCTGATCTTTACTGCCAGCAACTGATGAGATTAAAGGAAGCAGTCGAGAGAAAACGGCCGGAATTGATCAACAGGAAGGGTGTGGTCTTTCATCACGATAACGCTAGACCACACACATCTTTAGCCACTCAGCAAAAATTAAGAGAGTTCGACTGGGAGGTCCTAGTGCATCCACCATATAGCCCTGACCTTGCGCCTTCAGATTTTCACCTGTTTCGGTCTCTGCAGAATTCTTTAGGTTCTGTAAGGTTGACCTCAAGAGAGGACTGCCAAAACTATTTGTCCCGTTTTTTTGATCAGAAGTCCCAAAGTTTCTACAGTAACGGGATAATGTCTCTGCCCACAAAATGGCAGAAAGTTATTCAACAAAACGGTACATATATATTGTAAATAAATGTAAATAAACTTTGAAAAAAATGTCTTGACTTTTCATACAAAAATACGAAAAGACTTTTTCCCCAACCTATTATGTATATTTTATACCATAAGATACTCGCTGACGGTCTACTTGACGGAAAGTGGTCTCCGCAGACTATGGACGGTCAGCAACACCATGGGCATCCTTATCGTGGTGCTGTTGTTGTTACCTTATAAAAACTGTATTATTCCTCTTTAAAAGAGCTTCTTCTGTTTAAAGAGTGGGACTCTTCTGTTGTAATCTTTTAGTAAAACCTCGCCTGGAAGCTCATTTCATAACACAAAAGTAAGCAACAGAAAGATTCTTTCCAAATGTCCAGTATGCGGCCTTTTTTAAAGTCCCCAGCTGTAATATCGTACCTTAAACCTCTCTGTCTCTTATTTTAATGTACTAACCATTTTTTTCTTCTCTTTTCAGATATACCCCGACGCGCAATCAAAAACACCTAAAAATTAGCATTTTAAGTTCGACCTGACAAAGTTATCTGTGATCTCAATTTAGTTTAGACTTCTCTAAGAATCATTGCCTAAAGTAAACTAACTATAATAATTAAATAAATATCCCCCAAAAATCAGATGTTCACATCCGGCTCGAAGGACCATTGTTTTTCCTAAGTGCAACATGGGGGCGTAGTGCTGTCATGGATGACAGATAGTTTGGACTTTGGGAAGGATGGGATAATGGGTGTTGGCTTCGGTTGGTAAGATGCCGCATGCGCACTCCAGTTCAGCCGCGAGTTCGGGGGGTGACGACCTGGGCTCCACTGATGAGGTCAAGGTCTTCAAGGACGAGGGGGACGGGGAAGACGAGAAGAGAAGCTCCGAGAATCTTCTCGAGGAGAAGTCCAGCCTTATTGATTGGACTGAGAGTGAGGTAAGTGCTTTCAAAACATTTATAACTCGTTGGCATTGTGTAGACCGAACGTATTGTCGGCCGCTACGCAGCTTACTGCTTTTCTATTCACATTTAACTTCTCGTTTACAACGAACACTACGCTTCCAGAACGCTGATGGAAAAATACAGTATGCTCAAAACAAATGCGGACAATACGTTGAGTGTGGCTGATGCCTTTAGTTCGTAACACCAATTTATGACAGATTTTAGTGTGAAAGAAGATTTGTAGTGATGGATTGAGAAAGATGTGTTTAGATGGTTTAGTTCTGTTGACAAGTTTGATTTGCGTCAAGACTGTAGCTCACTCAAGCAAAGCTACAGGCTACAGCTACAGTTCTTACAATCTCCCTTCGGCGACATTGACTATTATAACAGTATCAACACAAAAAACATTAAATCATCTTTTTGAAAAGTAATTAAATATTTTAGTTCGTCCAAATTAATGTTGGTTCAGTTTCAACAACATCGTATACAATCGTGGTTTTAATTAAAATTCTTCAAGTTTTTTTACACACATTTTTTTAACAAAACCGGCGACCGTCTTTTATGCGCTGTTCTCATCGTAAAACTGTTATTCCCACTAACTATCGTTATATTATATTTTATACAGTTAGTTTAAAATGTTAAACCAACATGTTGTGTGGTAATTTTAACAAATTTAACAATACTACTACTTCCAAGCATCGTCTGACGAAATTAATAAATTTACCATAGACACCAACCAGCGTCTAAATGACTTCACGCGGCGCTTCGATTTATGCTCCATGGCCGACCATAGTGTAACAGCAGGTGGCATGCTCAGGTAGGTCTGTATTCTGTGGGCGCCTTACAAAACGCATTCCCCTTAGTTAAACATGAATAAGTCTCAATGAGATCACAATATATTGAATTGCTATATCCTCTGTAAGCAAAAATGCCTCAATTCAGTGCAAATCATTGCACATTAAAATAAACTCAATGTCATAAAAAATAAAGGCTTTGTTAGCAAACAATGATATTTCGGAGTTTTCTATTTGGCCTGTAGGTAAGTGTTATTCACAATCTCACGCTTTCAAACATTACCGTGAGTTATAAACTTGCAAATTGAATAAAATCACTGAACTGGTAAACACGTATATTTGATTTTTTTATATTCATGTTCATTTATAATTAAAATAGTAACTGTCTGTTTGTAAAGCTTTCACGCCTAAACTATTTGGTCGATTTTGATGAAATTTGGTACAGATGAAGCTTGAACCCTAGGGTATATTTAACCTAGAAATATAATGAAATACCAGTGGATCATGCAGACAAAAAACGATTTGAAAATTGTAAAGTTACACGCTCTCAGATTTGCACCACTCGCGTTATAACGACGATTTTAATGAACCATCAGATAAAACCACGCCCTGTTCAATAAAAATATCGTAAAACAGCTGAGTTTTTTACACCACCGAATATGTGTCGAGATATTTAAATATTCATAAGGCTATGCGGTAAATAACCTCATTATGTGTAATCCGACAGATTAACATCGCGTATGTTTAATGATTCAAACACTCAATTATGTAAGGCGTCTCCGAAAATAACGTTAGCTTATCTACAATCTGTAACCGTAGACATGTCTTTATCATAGCAAATTACCCGTAAAACAAACAAAATGGCAGCGAAACGAAACGCACCCAAAACAGTGATTGTTGAAAATGGAACGCGTCCGAAAAAAGAGCTCAGGTAACGTTTCCGAAAAAGTTTTTATTATGAAATATTGTATTTCAACCTACATAAATTATGCATTCATTGTATTATTTCCGAAAATTCTATTATTCGATAGGGATGTGCAACAATGATCGTCTACCTGAGGTACAGGTATTTCTAATAAACAAACTCCCACATCTTTTGTGGATGGATTTACCTGTCGCGTCAAGCGAAGGCAAGCAAACAACACCTATTCGGAATTCATCATCCCTCTCACTCCACACGGAATCACAATAAGTGAGTTGAGGAGAATACAATTCGTGAATCCAAACGAAATCACAGGGATAAATATTGGATTATACTTAGGTGCAATTCTCCCGTGTATGTCATAATAGCGTCGATTATCGTACGTGATACCATTACAAAGCTCTTTTGTACGAAATCATTTTCGATTTCTTTTCGATTACAGTTTCCCGTCCGACTGTCGATTGGATTCGATTCGTGATTTAACACGACGTGTTAATATAGTATTATTCAAAGATTCCTTTTTTTAAATTTAGCAAAAAAAAATGCATGCAAAAACAAATTTTGTTTGCCTGACGTTATAATTATTTGTTCTACAATATGATCTCTCTAATTTAAACTTTACAAGCTAATTACAAAAACAATGTCTCTTCTAAATTGCAATTACTAATACACAATATTATATATTCTTGATAAATAAATTCTACATATAGATTAACTAAATCCCTTCCTTTTTGTATTTTTTTACAAAATGGTTCGAAACATTTCTATTGCATCAACTTGTTCATAAGGCTGCATATCCAGATTCCTTTGACTTCATCATCTCAGCCATCTGACGTCCACTGCTGAACATAGGCCTCCCCAATAGATTTCCACATTGAGCGATCCTGAGTCGCCTGCATCCATCGGCTTCCCGCCGCCTTGACCAGATCATCGGTCCATCGCGTGGGAGGCCGTCCTCTACTACGTTTACCGGTTCGCGGTCGCCATTGCAGAACCTTGACGCCCCATCGGTCGTCGGTTCTTCGAGCTATGTGCCCCGCCCATTGCCACTTCAGCCTGCAAACTCGCCTCGCTATGTCGGCCACTCCAGTCCTCCTACGGATTTCCTCATTTCTGATTCGATCACGTAGGGACACTCCGAGCATAGCTCTCTCCATTGCACGCTGAGCGACTTTGAGCTTTCTAATGAGGCCCATAGTCAGGCACCAAGTCTCAGTACCGTACGTCATCACTGGCAACACACACTGGTTAAAGACTTTTGTCTTAAGACACTGAGGTATTTTTGACGAGAAGATATAGCGCAGTTTCCCGAACGCAGCCCAACCGAGCTGGATTCGACGATTGACCTCTTTCTCGAAGTTGGACCTACCCATTTGGACTTTTTGTCCCAGGTATACATATTCGTCGACAACTTCGAGAGCCGAGCCTCCAATAATTATTGGGGTAGGCTTAACATGGACATTCGACATAATTTTCGTCTTGTCCATGTTCATTTTGAGACCTACCCTTTGGGAAGCTCTGTCGAGGTCTTCGAGCATTGTGCCCAGATCCACAAGTGACTCCGCTATGACCACTATATCGTCGGCAAATCGAAGGTGAGACATATACTCGCCATTTATGTTGATGCCGTAGTTTCCCCAGTCCAGCATTTTGAAAACATCCTCCAGGGCAGCAGTGAACAGTTTCGGAGATATGACATCTCCCTGTCTCACGCCCTTCCGCAGGAGGATAGGATTCGTGTGCTGGTCTAGTACGCGTACGGACATGGTGGCGTTTTTGTATAAACTTCTCAACACTTCAATATACCGATGGTCAATGCGGCATCGCTGCAGGGACTGAAACACTGCCCAAGTCTCGATCGAATCGAAGGCCTTTTCATAGTCCACAAACGCTAAGCAAAGTGGCTGGTTATACTCCTCGGTCTTCTGTATAACCTGCCGCAGCGTATGTATGTGGTCCATGGTTGAAAAGCCTTTTCGGAAACCGGCTTGTTCGGGAGGCTGGAAGTCGCCAAACCTATGACCGAGACGGTTCGTGATGACCCGTGAAAACAACTTATAGACGTGGCTCAGTAGCGTGATTGGCCTATAATTCTTCAAAAGAGATTTGTCACCTTTTTTGAAGAAAAGTACAACCACGCCACTGGCCCACGCCTGTGGCGTACGTCCCTCGAGGATGACGGTGTTAAAGAGCCTCTGAAGTACCTTTAGTACCGGTGTACCACCCGCTCTCAGAAGCTCTGCTGTCATCCCGTCTTCACCCGGTGCCTTGTTGTTCTTCAGCTGTTTCAGGGCCATCCTAATCTCGTATAGGCTGACGTCCGGGATGTCTTCGGTGTAGTGCCTGGTTAGTTTGGCTCTAGGATCTTTAGCCAAACAAGTAGCGGGATCCTGCGTACTAGTATATAACTGCCCATAAAACCCTTCGATTTCCCTCATGATCTCAGGTTTCGACGTGACTAGATTGCCCTTGTTGGTCTTCAGCTGCGTTAACTGACTCTGGCCAATAGACAGATCTCGTGCGAACACTTTCGAACCCTTGTTCCTCTCTACTGCATTTTCAATACACGTAGTACTGAATCTGCGAATATCAAGTCGCAAGGATTTCGTGATCTGTCTATTGATACGCCGGTAAGAGAATGCATCTGCTATCGCATATGTCGTCGTGCTTCCATGAGATCAAGAGTCTCAGTCGATATTTTTTGGGTTTTATTTCGGGGTCTGGTCTTGTAAAATTTGGACCCCACCGCGTGGACAGTCTCAACTAGCCCGCTACTTAAGTCGTCGACGGACACGCAGTCCTCTAGACCTGCGAAGCGATTTTGAAGCTCGATCTGAAAGTACTCGGGGTTTTGAATATGGGCGACTGAGGGTCGGAGCGTAGACTTCATCAGGCGGGACCTTTCAAGCTTGACATTAATATTCAATGTGCCTCTTACAATTCGGTGATCGCTGCCGGTTTTCACCCTAGCGATTACAGAGACATCATTGAATATTTGCCGCTTAGTGGTCATGATAAAGTCTATCTCATTCCTCGTGAAACCATCAGGGCTCATCCAGGTCCATTTCCTCTGCGGAGGTTTCTTGAAGAAGGAGTTCATCATAAAAAGTCCCTCCTTCTCCATGAAATCCGCTAGCCGCTGGCCCCTTTGGTTCCTTCGCCCTACTCCAAATTGCCCCACTTTCTGCTCGTCACCACTTCGCTGGCCTAGCCTTGCGTTGAAATCCCCCATAACAACCGTGTAGTGAGTTGGTGAAGTATGTATGGCGGCAGAAATGTCGTCATACAATAACTCTACGTCCTCATCAGGGTGTGTCGAGGTCGGTGCGTAGACCTGAATTACCTTCAGCGAATACCGTTTGGTGATTCTGAGTATTAGGTACGCTACCCTAGTCGACACACTCTTTATAGACACGATGTTGTTACGGATGGACTTCCGGACTATAAAACCGACACCACCTTGGGACAGGTGGTCGCCCTCCCGGTGGTAGAGCAAGTTGCCGGACTTGAGGATTACCGTATCCTCCCCCTGTCTTCGGACTTCAGATAACCCGATAATGTCCCAGTGCAACTGCTCTATTTCCTCTTCCAGCTCGTCAATCTTCTCATCAGTCCTCAGTGTGCGTGTGTTGTAGGTTGCCAGGTGCAGAAGTCGTTTAGGATGGTAGCCGGATCTCTGCCGGTGATTCTTTGCACCCCCTGCCCCGCCGTTACCAAGACCGCTACCGTAATCTGGAATAGCGGGGCCGCCGGGGACTGGGGGCCGTTTGTGTGTATGTGCCATTCTATTAGGGGTATTTGCCCGTAATCACCACGCTGGGCAGGCGGGTTGGTGATCGCAGTTCCAGCCAGTACGCAGGATGGCGCTGCTGCCCATCATCCGGTCCTATTTCTCTTCGTCGACTCTTACGACTCCCCATGAGATGAGAGGGGGTGACGCTATTCTAGGCCGGCGCCACACGGCATATTCTAGGCCGGCGCCACACGGCATTTCCTTTGACTTATAGTCTAGAAAAAGGCAATGGGTAAGTCATTTCCGTTGTGGTTAGAGCCTGTATGGCAGGTACAGTCAGCGTCAAATAAATGATAGCATCAAAACCGCCATATAAATAGGAACACGCCTTAACGCTCTTGGCAATAGAGACGTGTTTCGATCTTTATAGCGCTTTGGATGTTACCAACTATATGAAGCTGACTGTACTCGGTATACTAAATTTCCAAGTTTCTATAGGTAGTTAGGTTTCCAGTCGAGTCTATGGTCCCTATTAAGCGTACTGCAAATTGTTTAAAGTTTTCTGAAGCAGTTAAATGTTAGTAAACAAATTATGGTTCTTTCTTAACAAATACTGATAATAAGCAGTATTGCTTGTTTGTTTGTTTGTTTTATAGACTACCTTGCTGGCATTTTTATATTCTTTCTTAGTTTTAGTATGTAGTCTTGTACTAAAGGCTGCATGTTAGATAAAAGTACATGTTTAAAAATAACACTTAAGTAATACAAATATGCAATGCTAGTTACAAAAAAGTATGGAAAGCAGAATGGTGTTAAAAAAATGTATGTAACATTTTTTTAATGTTAATGTTAATAATAAATAAGACATCCCTTTTAAATAGTTTTAGCATAGTTTATGCCCACCCAGAATATGATAATACAGCCGTGAGATGTAAAAAAAAGATGGAATTCTATATTTTAATTTCAAATCGTGCCATCTATATTAAGTTTGACATGCATGATCTGTTTCCCTCCCAACAACCGCAGTATTGGCGGCAAGTAGGTACCATATGTTAGTCGTTCTAAATTTAGATTACAACACGCTCTTGTCTCCGCTTCCGTTCTGGTGTACTATAGACTGGACTGGAGAAATGATTACTGGGAATTGGGTTTCGATATTGAATTCTTAATTCAAATCTCGATCAACGGATATGGAACGAGTAGATTTAAAAACAAATCTTTATCAACGAATAAAACGAATAAAGATAAACAGATTTGAAAAACCATTCAATGATTTAAAAGTCTCTTTGGTTATGTTAACTTTAAAGGTGTTACACTGGTTATTATTAATGTATATATTAACAGTTATACATAGCTGTGCCTCGAAAAGCACGTTTAGCCGTTGGTCGCGACTGTCATGGACATCAAGTGCAGTCGTTATTAGGAAGTCAGTGCCTTCTAAAATCCAGACAGCTGGTTTAACCATATAATGACGTTTCCTTCTGGATTGTGGTGGTCAGACGGTTGTCGCTTCAAGTAAGTACTGATTCAGCCTTAATCTGGCTAGACCCGTAAGCAGACTCTGTGCCCTAAGCTTAAGTCTAGGGCAACCGGGATAATGCTAGGATATGACGATAATGATATATTATTGTTTCAAAGTTTACACAGCACAGAGATCTCTAGATGAAACGTTTCAAATAGTGAAAGATTTCTTAATACATACATACATTTATTCACGCCTGTTTCCCTGAACGGGAAGGCTGAGGCATATTATACGCCCACACTTCGCCAATTTTATAGTTGGTCCCACGTAATAGGTGGCGAGCCAATTGCCGCTTACCGGGCACTGTTATATTCGCCAGAGCCTCGTCCGTTGATCGGCAGGTGCACTACTTGGAGGTGAGGTTGGCTTGGGCTCCTTAGGTTTTGTTAGGATCCCTTAATCCCAACCCATTAACTAACAGTGTACAGGGATTCTACCATAATCTTTGGAGTCCAAGCCAACCTCACCTGCCGATTAACGGACGAGGCTCTAACAAAAACAGAAGTTCCCGGAAAGCGGAAATTGGCTTGCCAACTATTACGTGGGACCAACAACAACATTGGCGAAGTGTGGGCGTATAATATGCATCTGCCTACCCCTTCGGGGAAACAGGCGTGATTGTATGTATTCATTAACTAATCGTTAAGATAAAATAAGAATGGAATAAATAGCAAAGAGCTGCTCTAAAATTAAATTAATACCACAATGAGTTGCATGTGTGTGATTAAATTCAGCTTCTTAACACGAAATCCTCATTGATATAACCTTGGTCGGAAATTGTATTAATTCTCTTCAATGATGGCTGAGTCTTGAATATTTGGTTTGAATGATCTACACATATAGTATATCATCACTCCACTCCTGAGGTCGTTTTCTACACAGTACATATCTTTGTGTGCATGAACTATATTTGTCCTGGTCTGGGTGTTTTCTATGTATATTAAGTATGTATTTACAAAAAAAATGTATGATTGTTTATTCGTTATTAAGAATCCATAACGAAAGTTCTTAAAGATATTTATCTTGAAATTAGCTATTTCGTGTAATTATTGTTAGAAATTCTTATTTTACGGTATCATTAAAATCAAAACTTTCGCCCTGGATTTTTCCTAGTTTGAAGGGCGTCCGGGGGCCGTCCGACAAGGGATTACAAAAAGTGTCATGGACTAACCATTTATTTTAAAGATTAAAGATAAATTGAAATAAATCTTAGTTAAACAAATTATCCATAATTATCCAGCAAGCAATTATTAATAATAAAGATGTTTTTATTTTATTGCAAAAAAAAACTGTAGGTAGGTAATGTCCGGGGAAATAACCAAATGTCCCGGACTGGTGTCTTGTTTATCCGCCCCAGACAGGTGTACCATGTCAATGAAAAAGTGTCCCTTATTACAAGGTGTTAGGGTTCAAGGATAATTATTTAGTTGTAAATTATATGACGCAGTGTTAACTATGTAAATACTAAGGTATTGTAATATATGGCTATAGAATCTGTTATTTTCCATGTTTTAAGGAAAAAACAATTACCTTATTATAAACATATAATGTAAGTATTACAATATTTTTATATTAGTATTTATTTATTAGTTGTCTTTTTAAATGACTTACTAAATGGTTTATAGAATATGGAAAGAAAGGTTAAAATAATTTGAAAATTATCGTCTTATATTTTCATTGTAATAGGCCCAAAAAAATCTTCAAACTTCATTGAGAGTAATATTTTTAGTTTACAACTTACTAAAATCTAAAAAAAGAGTTGTTTTCTTTTTTCCTTTAAAATCTTGTGACTGCAGAACACAGATTTTTGTAGACTTGTCAAATGGTTTTACTTATAAGTACATTTTCTTGCAGCTGGCGGGAGAAAAAAACTGACCTTGACGATTTTCTTGCTAGGCCCGCAGTGAATGGGCGCGCTAGTTTTTAGGTTTACACTTTCATAAAAGCTCTATTGAGCCAAACTTTAATAAATGATTTTGGCTTTGACAAACAATCATAATCTTTCTTTTATGTAATAAATTCGCTTCACAATTTTTTTAAGTGAAATATTTAGCGTTTGTGACTTTAGAGTTATCTAAACCCGTCCATTAGCTTTTAAGTTTTTTCATAAAAAACATTCTTACAAAAATACAAAACTTTCTTATTTATAACATTAGTATAGATATGGATCATGGTATCGTATCAAAATATCGACTTAATAGTCGAATATAACTATCTAACTGTTCCAAACTGTTCCAAGAGTCACGTTGCGTAACGTGATATTTTTATCGAGTAAGCAAAACAACAGTGGATACTCGGTATCGTATCAAGTGACGCGCGTCAGCAAACTCATCATGGCGACTCGTTTTTCAACTACTAACGTTATTACGAAATTGTTTGTGTAATTAATATTTGTTGTTATTACATAAATTTTCTAGGTACTTATTTTGTTATAAAGTTGAAAATATACATGAAAAATGTTTCTATCAATATTTACCAGGAAGTTGCGAAATAACTATACATGAACACGTAATTATAGATGTCAACACTTTTAATATTATAAGCGTAATATGTATTAGTAATATCATTTTTTTTCTGTATAGTAGTCAAATATTATTTACGATGTATGTCTATTATTAACCGTATTGTAATAAATGGTTCTTGAGGTATGTTTGCAAGTTATCAAGATTTTGACATTTGTTATATAAGATGGTGCCCAAATCCTTAACTTGATATTGGTCCCACGTAATAGGTGGCGAGCCTATTGCCGCTTTCCGGGCACTTTTATGTTCGCCAGAGCCTCGTCCGTTGGTCGGCAGGTGCACCACTTGCGGGTGAGGTTGGCTTGGGCTCCTCAGATCTTGGTAGGAGTCCTATACACCTTTGATATTTTTTGACATTAAATATATTCTTAATATTCTTGGCCATTTCAAAACATCAAATAATATATAAACACAAACAATTTTAAAAGAAAAAGTTGTTTTTCTTTAGTATTTTTTTTGTCTTATAACTAAATATAGCATATGTTAATGAAAAATACTTTAAATCACATAAAACAGTAAGCTTGCGCGTTGAAAATGATTTTCTAACAATAACGTTATTCAGTAGATAGATTATTTTAATTTTATGAATAACCACCTGCCACTAAGTCACAACAAAAAACCGTGTCAAAAGCATTTGCATAGTTTAATATACTTATTCAAATAGCTCGTGCTTTGCATAGATCATTCAGAGATGTAATTACAAATTATGCGCTATGATACAAGATTACTTTATGTTATTGTATTATTTGCACTACTAGTGCAAGACACGACTTCTCTCGTAATTTCTGACGCATAGTTTTTGTAGATTTTGTAACGCATTAGTAACCCAACTGATGAAAAGAGTGACATTCTGTATCTCTTTTAAAAGTGCTAAAATCGTATGACGCAGATTGGATTTGGAAATATAGCTGAGTCTAATTTTGGCGTCATGTTCTTAGTTTATTAAAAACGCCCTAATAAATAAACTACCACATTATAGTTGACTTGACGCTTTTCTTACCTATTTGAATTAGTGCATGCGCTGTGAATCAACAGTTTTTTTTATTATTTTCTTCAGAGTTTTTGTACTTTGTACTTTGTTCTGTCGTCGTCACTATCATCATCACAGCCAAATAAATTAGACTGCCAGACAGGTTGTTCACGTTGATCAATCTATAACCGCCTGCATATTTTAGTTGACTTGTCAAATTGTTATACTATTGAGTACATTTTCTTGTAACTGGCGGGAGAATAAACTAACCTTGACGATTTTCTTGCCCGTTCTTTTACGATCAAGCTCCCGCCCGCAGTAAATGGGCGCACTAGTTTTCAAGTTTTGACCTTCATGAGAGCTCTTTTGAGATAAACTTAAATGAATGATTTTGACTTTGACTTTAGTAATGGCCCCACGTCTTCCTAAAAGCGGTAGCGACCGATGTCAAATGCCACGCATAAGGACACCCATCCATGGTCTGGCCTCTCTGGACTCAGTTTGACTTCGCTGATTGATGCGAAATCGCCTCGCGATGCTACTATGTATATCAATATCACAGAAACTGTGCAAAACGGGAAATAGCTGTACGTAATCTATGACTCCGATCTTAAAATATTTTTTTAACGGGATTTTGCAATTAATTTTTTAAAAAAACTTTGTTTCTAGCCCCAAATTATATAAAAATTCTGACATTTTTACCAAATTGAAACTAAGCTGACATACCATTATTACCAGACAATAAACGTACATAAATACTTTTCCTTGTTTGTTTATTTATTATAATAGATAGCATTACTAAAACAGTAAATTATCCTTGTATTCAAAGTTGATTGTGTTATGATAGTTGTGATCGGTTATTAATTTCGCGGGCCATGTAGAGAGGTGCGTGGGCGCAGCACTTCCTAATTACGCCGAAGCTTTGCATGTGGGCTGTTGCAATGGCCCCTATTGGCTGACATTGACATAACGGACTGCTGGATGAGACAATGCATCTTAGTAAACAGCCTGGTATTGTTATTATGTTAGAAATATGCTTACATGTACTGTTTATCCAATCATTTTGTAATTACTTGTAATTTATTGTAAATCAATTTGTATTTATTTCGTTGGGTAAGAATTTATTAGTAGAATTTAATCAATAGTAGGTATAGATTGGCGAAGAAGATGGCGGGTGAAGTGTGGTCACATCAAATGCCTCTGCCTACCCCTTCGGGGAAAAATGCGTGTATGTATGTATATATGTGTAGTAGGTATAGATAAGCTAGTGTATGGTCATCACTTGCTAAAATCTTTTACTTTATTGGACAAGTATTCTTTTATTTAATCGCTTTGGTGTCTAGTCTTAATTAATAAGAAAGTAACTAATTAAGAACATATTTTAAATTAAAATTTTAAAATAATAAAATTTCTTACTATATACTACAAGTGCAAATATTATTAACAAAAAAGTCAAAGTTCTTAAGGAATGTCGCTAGAATCGGATAACAAACACACTTTGCGGTAACTACTAACTAACCACATCTAGTAATTATCTAGTATTTATCTATAGGTCGTCCTTCTCGTATTGCCTTCTGAGCATCAGTTATGCGTGTTTTGTGCATCGGTGTGCAGCCATTTGCTGTCGTTTATCATGGCTTTGTTTTTGTTACTAAGAAATAGATAATATATGGTGCTTATACTTGCATGACGCAAAGTTTACAAATGTAAAAGCCCTTTCACAATGCGATACCTGCATTAAGGCTGTGTCCCCAGTAGGCAAACTGTTAGCGGCCGACTGAGTTTGCGGCGTACCGATTTAGTACGCCCTTCCATATATTTGAAATGGAGTGTCCACAGTCTGCTAGTTTTGCGCTCACTATACGCAGTTTGCAGCGTCGGTCTCTCAGTCTTGCAACTCAGTCGGCCGCTAACAGTTTGCCTACTGGGGACACGGCCTTAGAGTCTGTTCCATTTTCGTAATAAAATATCACAATAAATATAGAAAAATATATTTTTTTAAATTACTTATTTTGAGAACCTTTGTGGTAAAACACAGATGAACTTGTAAAACATATATTTATTATAATAGACTGAAGAAAATCATCATAAGTAGGTCCCGTGAAATTAGTTATTGTTTTTACCCGTAGTAGGAATTATGTATCAAATTTCAATCAAATTATTTTCGTAATTTTTTATGTTAAAAAAAAATCTTACATGTTAACAAAAATGTCTAATACCAAAACCTGTTACCAAAAATTATTGCCTGTTGCCTACCACATCTAGTAATCCTAGAGCGTCACACCTTCTCTAAGCTCTAAGCATTAGCCATGCATGTTTAGTGGCACGATGTGCGACCATTTGTTGTCGTTTACGACCGCTTGGTTTCCGTTACTAGCATTGAATATGGAAATAGAGAGTGTAAGGATCGATCCCACCTAACCAAGAATGGAGTGTTGGTTGACATAGATCTAATGTATATCCGTTAAGGTTTTACTACCTTTTAGGTATTTTTTGTACATATCTTCGTTGTAAAGTTCAAAGTTCTTTATTGCATTCATGTTGTTATACAGATGTTAACAAAGATAAAAGGAAACATACATGACCCTGCACGCTTGCAGCAAATACATATTATTACATCAAATTACAAGTTACTTATTATTTAATTAAATATAAATCGTACAGGGATTATAGGGATCCTACCAAGACCTAAGGAGCCCAAGCCAACCTCACCTGCAAGTGGTGCACCTGCCGATCAACGGACGAGGCTCTGGCGAATATAACAGTGCCCGGAAAGCGGCAATAGGCTCGCAAAGTGTTGGCGTATAATATGCTTCTGCCTACTCCTTGAGGAAAAATGCGTAAATGTTGTATTAAATAGTAATAGTATTATAACATAGTAACAGTATATAATGTATATGAAGTTTTGGGTGTACTTCGGAAGGCACGTAAATCGTTGGTCCCGGTTACCTCTAAATGTGGTTGTCGTTAAGCCGCGCTGGGTCCGCGTGGTGGACTTGGTGGTAATGACCCGAAGCCCTCTCACCTTGGTTCGTGATTGGTGGTCAGTGGTGGGTTAATGGACTAAGATGATGATATGAAGGGTAAACTTTATGTAAATTATATTGATGTTATACATACATACAATCACGCCTGTTTCCCCGAAGAGGTAGGCAGAGGCATACGAATAATTCTTGGTCCCATGTAATTGGGGCCTATTGCCGCTTATCAGGAAGTTTTATATTTGTCAGAGCCTAGTCTGTTGATCAGTATTTGCCTTGCTAGTGAGGTTGACTTGGGATCCTAAGATATTGGTACTATCCCCATACACCATTTATGTTATAATGTACATGCTATCATATCGAATATGTTATCGAGTATTTATTTGCAATGCATTAATATATATTCTTATATCTTTGTTTGCTTTTATTATAAGCTTAGAAAACAGGTCTATACTTAGCCATGTTAGTTAAGTAACTTTATGTAACTGGTTACCAACCCTTGCCCCAGTAGCAGCTATCATTGGCAACCCCAGAACACGATCAACAAACATGTCCCCTAAATGTTCCAATAAAAATCAGTACTCAATACAGAACGCTGTTATCAGAGAATCAATAATGTCCTATCCTATCTGGAGATAACTTATCGCACTGCCCTAGCGAAGAACACGTGCCACAGGCTAAAGGCTAACAGTAGTCGAAGTTTGGACAGCTGGCTGTTATTGCGTACTAATGCGTACCAGTATAGCAGTATATGCGTACAGCATGTGGGTCAGCTTGTTCATTTTTTTTCTATTCGTAGCTGCATTTAATGTACTAATAATGTTTATGGGTGTTGTTGTGTTAGAACTTAGATTATTAATATATTATTAAGCTAGCAATATAGACATCGATTACAAAAAAAACCTTTTTAAACTTATATGTAATGTAATATACTTTGTAAATAAATAAAGGTTTCAACTTACTTTACTTATTTTGCACAGAAATATAGATAGGTTTTGTTCACGATATATTTAAAGTCTATGTTAGGTTCGTCAAGCTAGATGTCTACTTATAAACATTATCTCTTAGCTAGTTTTTAAATAGGCGCGCTAGTTTTTAAGTTTTGACATTCACAAGAGCTCTATTGAGCCAAACTTGAATAAATGATTTTGACTTTATACACTATCTAGCACTTTAACGCACATGGTTTACGTGAACGAAGTCGTTTTATTTGCAATCTTATTAAAGCTTACGATGTGTCTATAAAACGTCATAATTTTTAACTCATACAGTTTCTTTTCGCAAAAATTTGTTTAGTCACAAGGAACGAAGAAAGTATTTATACGCCAGTATTAATTATTATGATGATAAAAATTCACCAGGAAATTAATAGTCTATTATTATTACTGCTTAACTAGCTGGCAGATTATTAACGCGGTATGTATTATATGCAATCGATTTAACTATCCCATATTACCTTTAATTTAAATGTCGTGTTAATGAAGTATTGTGTGTTTAATTTTAATTTAGGGCCTAAAGATGTGTATGAGTGAACTTGTAATTTAAAAAAAAAAATTGCTATAGTATTACATAATATATAAAAATAGCTCAGGCATTTTATTTTAAAAAAACGATACGAATTGAAAGCGTCAATTCACGCACTATCTACAACAAATCAACTAATGATCTTTAATACCTATCTTATAGACTGATCTCTCTGCTTTTTAATAGCCTGTGACATAGGTGCACATTTTATTTCCATGTGGCGTAGTGTTGTCCGGGTTCTCGATTTAAATGTATCAAATCGATAATTTTTATCGGTTAGCTGTCAGCCTTGCCGGATTATTCTAAGATAATCGGCATCCATGTTGTTGTACCAGTGTTATATCAGCTACTAGAGTTATACTGTTTGTTATAGTTATATTATTATGTGTTCTTTGCTTTTGCGATAAATTTTAATAAAATATACGTCATAATATATCGCCTATAGTGCTACAATGTTTTAAAAATTAGATAAAATACTATTTATACTTTATTTATATCAAAGTGAAAATATACTGTACCAAATTGTAAAATATATTTTCACATATAAATTTTGAAGATATAGTTTAAATAAAACTAGTTAATTTATTTAGTTACGAAGAACTATATAACAGAATGTCGTATTTTCGAACTCTATTATTGCTGTAACATAACTGTTGTACATTTGCAGAAGTGATGTTTTAGCTTCGTGGTCTGGGGGATTATGCAATAATTATACATAATTATCATCAATATCGAGTATAGGTAACTGTCATCCATTGTTAGGGTTGTGCATTCGATTCCCGAACAGGACACGAATATTGTTATTAGTTTCCATGTTTTCTATGTATATTGATTACTTTTACAATATAAATTTGATTTTGAAAATTCCACTCTTAACCAAATAAGAAATATGTAAATCATCTACGCAAGCAAAACTATTAATTTTTCTAGTTTATAAAACTAAGTTAGGTACTTTACTTAACAAGCTCTATAACTCAGAACATGTTTTCCCAGTTTTCGTTAACTCATTTACCATTTAACTTACCCTCGGTAATCATAAACTACTAATCATAAAGTTAAAAACATCAGATCATTAAACGTTAAAACCGGTGGTTATTTTGAACTCGGGCGCGTAAACCGATTCATTGGGTTTATTGTACTCTATAAGAGTTTAAAAAACAGGTCTTGTTTAAATTAGGAGCGATTTCGAAAACTCATTAAAGACGAAATCACTAGAGCTTTTAAATAGTAAACGCTTTTTTATTGATTATGTTTTGGTTTCTTTTTGATTTTGACTTTTTTTGAATTGAATTTAGTTTTGTTTAAGTGTGTCAAACAACACTTAAATTATTTATTAATATTTTTAAATATTTTTTATTTAAGTACAACATGTACATGAATGCGTTTTATTTACATACAGTAAACTAGTAAGGTCTTAAAATAGATAATTGAATATAAATAAAATCCAAAATACTTTGGAGTAAAAAACAAGAGCTTTTTATAGTGTTATACGCTGTTTATTCTTTGGTTTTAAAAAGTTTTGTACGTTTTGAAATTGAATAAAATAATTTAAAAAAAATATACTTTTACGTACAACTGTCAAGTTACTACTCAAGTCAAGCTAACATTGGTAAATTAATCTAACGAAATTAAGACATTATCGCGTTTTTAATGAAACAGCATTAACTTTCATGGAACAACAGTAAAACAACCAGATGTCAAGATAAAACCAGTGTCAAAACAAACTGTTGTACCCCAGTCGTTAAATCGATTACTCGTCCGGTAATCGATTCGATTGTTTGATTTTCTACAAATGCGTTCTATAAAGTTTAAATAAACTGGTTTCAGTCGTTAAAATTACCTACACTATTGGTGCCTATTTTAGATTTCGAACTAAAATTATAATATCACTTTTAATTCTAAATTCAAAATAGGCTCCAATTGTGTTAGTATTTAATGGTTGTTCGAACTTTAAATTATATCACACCCGTGTCCATGAATGTCATTTGAATAAGATTCTAATTTCAAATTATCGCGATCTGATTTAAAACAGGACAGAAATTTGCTTGCGCAATATCCAATATGGAGCTCAACCCAATTCGAATCCTGTGCTCAGTCAGTTAAAGACCAAATCGGTTTGATTCGAATTTTCAATCTGACTCAGGTAAGTATATTGAATTGATTGTAACTCCCAATCGAAATAATACCTTAACTTATTTCTATGTGCATTTATATTATTTGATAAGCAATAGGTTTTTATTTTAATTTTTAAAGCATTACTCTCTTTAGTACAGGGAACTCTTTGGTAGATTATGTAGGTACATCACATTGTCAGATATTCTTATGCCAAGTATTGCACTGCAAAGTTTCGAGGAGACAAGGACAATTTATAATTCTATTATTTCACAACAATTCATAATCCTATCGATTGTTTAATTTCCATTGCAAATTTCTTTCGGAGAAACAAACATGACGATCAACGACAAGAAATTTTTTAATTGTTCTCCACAAACGATGAATAAGCCTTTTAGTTATAAGTGAAATCGACAATTATAACTGCTCCGAAGAATAATTTATTTTATTATCATGCGAGCTGAGGGATTATTTCAAATCTACCATTAGCAGCAGTTTTTAGTTTTTAAATCCAACCAAAATAGAAGTATTCACAAAATTAGTGACTATTTTATTTATTCATACCTATATTGTGTTTCTTCAAAACCACTAGTGTATTTTAATGAATTTAAGGAACCCATAAATCGTCGCCGCTCGTCAATTACCCGTGCTATAGTTATTTCTGGATGTTTAATTGCTGTGCCCATGCGCAGCAGGAGTTCGAATGAACGGAACGAGATAGCTATACTAGCATTCAATACTTTGCGTTCGTTTATTTTGTTTAAATTATTTCTAATTTGGTTTTTTTAAGTACTATTTTTTATTTTATAATTATTGTCAAAAAAAAGAAAGAACCATACCGTATTCTAATGAAATCGATTCTTTGAATTGTTAACCGTATGAATTATATAAAAATAAGTTTTCCAAGCTCAAAAAAACGTTAAATAAATATCGCAAGTTGAAGCTAGAACTTTGCTTGGTTAGCGTTGCTTAAAATCACTTAGATTGGACTCAATTACGCTGCGACTGCTGTCTGCTACAATTAAAATATCATCCAAGTAGAATGTCATTAAACCGTATCAATGCGTCTTAAAAAACAACTGATTGTTAGTTCTTAAGCACAAGAACTCATAAACAACATAAGAATCTGTTAAATTATAATTCGCATTTTCTTAGATACAAGTTCGTAATTCAAATAATTTGAAACATCCAATTTAAATTTGAGTTCATTCTATAAGACATCACCGCCATATGTGTCCAAGGAGTGTTTTATCTAAATACTGTCCTCATTTATCTGTGTTTAGCGTTGCAAGTTAAATTCTTTAAATATTAGCTTCCGTAGTAATCTCAAGCTTAGACATTTAAGGGTGTCGGCGGTCGGCAGAGGCATTTTTATGCCTCTGAATACCAGTCTTATCACTGGTACTTGTATCTGTCACCTCTTTTAAATACCGCTCTTAGATTTGTACTTACGTAACTGCATCTTACTTAATACAAGTTATTAAGATGTAAATAAATATACATGTTCAGTAATAATTTATAGTTACAAATTTAAAACAAAAAAAGTGTTTTATGTTAAATAACATTTTTAAAAGGCGCTGAATTTCTCTTTATTATTTTTAAATTTATCGGTGATGGGAAGGCAAAATATTGAGCCTATAAGAACAGCCGTGAAACGAGTTCTAATTAAATTCTTATTTTGAAAAGAATTTACTTTTTCCAATTTTACGTTTACGTTTTACGTTTTACAAAATTACGTTTTATGATACAGATAGACGTCAATGAAATGTTACCTCATTTTGACTTTACAAATTGTAACATATTATTATGATACTTCGAATTTTTTCAACATTCAAATATGGAATGATGATCATTTCCCCTCACGAGAAAACAGGCCAACTCGTTGACTCACGTTCTCGAACAAATGTTATCTGTCTTCTTTTGTTTGTTTCTCGAATATCATACCGAGAGGGCACCAAATGTACTGACCAGTTAGACGTGACCTCCCTCCCCTTGCATTGTTGTATAACTCCCAGGGAGTAAAGGGGAATGTTTCAATCTGCCAGAGGTCGGTTTAAACTAGTCATTTATTTCTGTGGTACGCGTTAGTTCTCGCTTGAAGATTTGAAGTGAATTTTTCATTACAAGTCTTGGATACGTAAGATGTGATCATGACCGTAACGATAATAAAATGTTTTCATCTCAATATTGTTGATGTATCGTACAGTACTAAATCGGTTTTCTGCGAACCCACTGCGTATGGTCGTTTCGTTTTATGACAAACTTTATGTTGTCAAGAGAGGTTTGATGATGAAAACCTGCACTCGCTCCTTTTTTGCTGTTTAGGTTTTTTTTTGCAATTAGGCAACCACTTCAGCGATAATATTTTATATCGGAGGGTGTCAACTAGATTACTCCATACGCTCCTCAGGTGTCGGGTTCAATTCACACACAGGAAAATAATTTTGAAACGTAAATATGAATATTTATATTAGTTTGGGAATACATAGGAAACAATGATAGGTAAGTTTTATTTAAAAAAAAAAAGTATATATATATTATGTTTATTCGCTGTCTAATACCCATAGTACAAGCTACTCTTAGTTAGATTACTCGCACAAACAAATTTTACAACTTGTAACAATAATTTGCCATATAAAGCATTTTAATACAAAATGAATTCTTTCTGTTTCGCATTTGCATTGCTGACATACAAATCACTCGAGGTTAAACACCGTTAAAATACTTTACAGAAGAACTCTTGCAAATGATTTTGTATGAAAATCACAGATCACTAAGTTTAAGACATATACGTGAAATTGTAATAGTTTGACAATTCCATACAAACCTTTTGACATTATAAAGCTCTATGCTATTAAAAGGGTGTCATCGCAGTGTAACATACACTTTTTACAGCTGTATCTTAGTGTCACGCGTAACACTTGAAAGTTTACATGCAACCTCATACCTTGTATTAATAGTCAATTTTCAACTAACTTGACACCTATCTTATGAGCCCATCTTTACAAAATCAGCCATGCTAAATCCGACAACTGTTAATTAAACAAATATTTTCTGACAAACTCCAATCTCCTCTCAACCTCTTACACATTATTTAGTTCCAAGATAAGTATCATTAAGAACTTGTGTTATGGATACTAAATAACGGAATGACATACATAAAACCTTTTTGTTTTGTAAATACATATTATATATATACATAGGAAATACCCAGACCAAATATTTATGTTTATGCAAGATTTGTCCTGTGTGGGAATCGAACCCACGACCTCAGGGTGCGTGTAATACACGCTACCACGCCATATCGGTCGTCACTAGTTATGTTGAGTAATTTACTATGAAACCATTTATTAATCTTTAGTTAATGGCTTTTAAATAAGTGTTTTACTTGGCTTCTTAATAACTAACTACCTTTTCGAAGTTATAACCTTAGAGAAGAATCTTGTGGAAGTTAATAGCTTAGGTATAGCTAAAAGTGGTGGTTTACGGGATATGAAAAGCTATGTTTGATTAAGTAGACACTTCAATAACTTAATAGGTACGTACATGTCTCATTGAATCATATATTGGTTCTCATACTACTTCTCACTTTTATTGTCTTGTATTTATTTAATTTATTGTATGCTTACTACATTTAATTATAGTGCCAAGTGATGTTTATATCGGTTGTAATCTACTTTAGTCGTAAATACGCCATTTAATGACGTATTATGGGATATAGTTTATCGTAAAGTTTTTAATAAGCTAAAGAACTCAATAGCCGTTATATGAATAATAATATAGATAATCAATAGGTTCTTAATTTGAATTGGAATTCAAATTTCGAATTACGTATCTCAGAAAAATGTTTTGTGCTTTAAAATGTATAACAAGTTTTTATTGTAAAACTGTAAACTTTTTTAACCGATGGAACTCGATAAACATAATAATAATGATAAGACAGTAATCAATAAGTTTATAAATATAAATTCAAATTAAGAATCTCCGAAAAAAGCTTTTGGCGCTTAAAGTTGGAAGAATTGACACTCTAAAGTTTTTTTTTCGTGTAATATAACGAGATTTTATTATAAAAACTGAGAATAAACCGATATACACAACACCTGCTCCATCAAATACGAACGATGATCATTATGTTAATGCTTCTAAAAATTCATAACACCAAAGTCGTTTCATTTCGGACCTTACCTCTTGGGCAATTTGAATGATATCAAGTTATCGACCGAGAACGTGAGGTAAAGAAACTGATTACACCGTAACGAGTTATCCGGCAGGCGCCAATTAAACGAAATTAACACTTATTTCTTCCGTCATAAATCGATATCACGCTACCACACAACCGACAGTTACGCCCTTTAAAGGATACGCCAAGACACCCGTTCTACGTGATACATGTACACAATAAAAGACCTTGTTATGAAAGCTGAAAGTGTCAGAATAACGTAACGGTGGAAGCGTGAGTTACGCCCTGTTAGAACGCCCTTACCGCTAACAAGGTCGCCGGACAGAGATGAATGGATGCAGTTTTTGTTGGTGAGAGGAGAGAGGAAGACTAAAGGGACTCTCGAAAAACACTTGTGAGATAACAAAGACTGGCTTCCACGAAGACGTCCAATAATTTGTCTTTTTAATTTTACGGCGGGACTGCCATAGCTTTTAAATATAGTTTTTTTTCCTTCTATAAGTCGAACTCGGTTCGGTCCATTAGTTTGGACGGGTATTGGGGAACTCATTACTACTTCTACTGTGCCCTGGACATTCTTTTATGACTTATTGTTACTGTGGCCTTGTACGGGAATGAACTATGTCCCTCAGTGTAACAACCGTTTACAATGCTTAGTGTTTTCCGAGAAACAACTTGACATTAATGTCCATCTCTTATTTTACTACTATTCTTAAAAAATATTTCTAGCAGGCAACACTTTTAATGCAGACATTAGAAAATGATCTTATAACGAGCGTGTCTCAATAATAATGTGATTGTCAAATAAAACCGAAATGTAATTCATATAAAATGAAACGGAACGTTAAAAGTATTGGAACCTGTTTTGCCCTTGCCTCGTTTTAGTTGTAAAAAAGCTCATTCCATATAATATTGCCCATTACAACCCCGAGAATAGCTGTTCGGCCAATCGTTGGCAAGAATTCGAAAATGGAACGCAAGTTCGATTTTTAATTGTTTCGAATGAATTTTTATAACATTAGGTGGTGTTTCTTTACGAATTATACACGTTTTATAGCCGCCATTTGCATACGAAGAATTCAAACTTTGTGATTTCTTTAACATTTTTTACTGCGTTAGTTTCTTCCAAACAATTTTGTTTAAAATGACACACACGATATTTATTATATGACTCTCACAATGAACTGGTTTTAAGGTAACCTTTTTAAATCTAAATTTATATATAAAAGTAAAAGGTAAGGCGGCCGTTTGCCGGAAGCCCAATGAAATAGTTCTTAGTTCACTCTTACCATTCGGAAAACTACATGACATAATATCTATTAAATTGATAAAATAATACTGTCAGAACACAGAAACACTGAAATTGGTAGCCAACTTAAAGTACCTAACTGTCAGGTGACAAGAACACCGAAATTGTTATCCACTGAAATTAATCCTTGATAATCTACAGCGCCCACAGAAATTAATCGTTCGATATCTACTCTAATTTCGGTGATCCCATATTATGTATAATTTCATTTATAATTACTTTTATTTTATGTAATTTTTATTTTATTTATTTATAATTACTTTACTATAGCGGCAATTAATAACAAACATGTCATGGGGACTATGAAGTATTAAGTATGGTATACTGAATCGACCGTTTATGGGTATAAAAATGCGATTATTCCCTTCGCACAGTGATTGTGATTGAGTGAGCCGGTCGTGTACAGCTTAATGATGTAGACCTTAGTTTCCTCTTACCATTTCATATCTGCCAACTTAAAAGAAGTATCAGAAGACAGAAACTCTAAAATTGGCATCCACAGAAGTTAATCCTTGGATATATATGGCATCCACAGAATATAATCCTTAGATAACTTAGCTAATTTCTGTTTTCCAAGATCTTTAATATGTAGCGGCCATTAATAACAAACATGTCATGGGTCTATTAACCAAGACACACTCAAGCGGTCGTTTATGGGTATAAAAATGCGATTGTTCCCATCGCACAGTGATTGTGTAATAGGGTGAGCCGGTCGTGTGCCGGAACTGCCTAATGAGCGATTAGTGTTGCCAGTTTCGGTAATACTTTACTAATAGTTGGGGTGTTTCTGTGGCGAGGGGCGCTTCGGAGTACGGGTACTTTGAAGGGGTTTCTTTTTATTATATTTAATTGTTTTTACGGTTGTTAGGTTCGGATTTGAGTGGTTTTATTTGGCTATAATTTTTTTAGATTTCAATAAAAAAAAAAAATATTCATATTCTCATACACGCAAGCAAAATACACAAAAATATAGGTAATATATAGATTTTTTTTAAGATACAAACATACATTTACGCCTGTTTCCAGAAAAGGGTAGGCAGCTGAAGCATATCATACGCAAGGGCCTCTTGAGTCTACTGATCAGTAGGTGCAGGTGAGGTTGGCTTTTCCTCCTTAGATGTTAGTAGGGTCCCCATACACCCATTGCATTTATAAATTATTCAAACCCTGGTGGCGCAGCTTTAATTTTTAGAAATTATGTGCGTAGTATGAAGCGCTCGTAGCTCTGTGGTGCTCGGGGGTCGGAAACAATCACCAAAGTACAGCAGAGTTTACAGAGGTCAGTCCTTGGATGGGTGACCGTTTGTGTGGCAATTGATATCGAGCGCTTCCCTGCTTCGGAAGGTACGTTAAGCCGTTGGTCCCGGTTATCACTAAATGTGGTAGTCGTTAAGCCATATTAGAGGCCTCATGGGCGGCTTGATAAATTCTAACAGCAGGACGCCATACACCTGCCTCCGCCAATCCGCACTGGGTCAGCGTGGTGGAGTATGACCCAATACCCTCACACCTTGATAAGTGATAGGAGGCTCGTGCTCAGTAGTGGGACTAATGGGCTGAAATGATGATGATGATGATGATGATGTGCGTAGTTATAGCTTGTGCTGTGACTCGGATAGCACATGACGCCGTTGGTCCCGGCTGTCAAGAACATCTTTGGGAGTCGTTATTAGGAAGTCAGTTCCTTCTAACATTCTGTCAGCTGGTTGAGCCATTGAATGATATTTCCCTCTGTGTAGCGGAGGTCAGACGGCAATTGCTCCGTGTAATAACTAAAATTCAGCCATATCTGGTTAAACCATTGAGCAGATCCCAAGCTTAAGTCTGGGTCAACCGGGACAATACTAAGATATAATGATGATGAGTTAATTCTATTTCAATTTTAAAAGCGTGGCGCGTTAATTTTGACCAGCATACATACATACATACACGCCTATGTACCCGAAGGCACAACATACGCCCACACTTCGCCAATTATATAATTGGTCCCACGTAATAGGTGGCGAGCCTATTGCCGCTTACCGGGCACTGTTATGTTCGCCAGAGCCTCGTCCGTTGATCGGCAGGGGCACCACTTGCAGATGAGGTTGACTTGGGCTCGTCAGATCTTGGTTCCCTATACACCCTTTGACCTTCATAGTAGCTCTATTGAGCCAAACTTTAATAATAATACATATTAATATTAGAACAATAATTTATATTGTAAAAGCTTCACCAATATAGTCATAAAAAGTATTTTATCGAAAACGTGGGTGGTCTGACAATAGACCAACCCCCGGCGTGTTTTGGATGGGATTGTCTCTTTTAGGGGTGAAGGAGACTACTACCCTTTAAAGATTATTTATTGCGAACGCCTGATCACGTGATATTTAAAAAACAAATCATTTACTATATCATAAACTTTTACTAAACTAAATAGAATGCATACTCGTACATAAAAACAAAAAAAACTAACTTTTATTTAATTAAGTAAAATACATACTCGTACATTAGAGAAAAAAAACTAAAATAAAGATATGACCGAGCGTTGGAAGCGCCTTCTTTTAAATTACTTTGGAACAAGATTTGACATCGCTCAGTCTGGCGGAGCGTCATATCGGTTGGTGCAGTCATGTTAAACGTCGCTGTTTTTACGAAAGTATAGTTTAACATTCAGATCATCATCATCATCATCATCTCAGCCATCCGACGTCCACTGCTGAACATAGGCCTCCCCAATAGATTTCCACATTGAGCGATCCTGAGTCGCCTGCATCCATCGGCTTCCCGCCGCCCTGACCAGATCATCGGTCCATCGCGTGGGAGGCCGTCCTTCAAA
The DNA here is from genome assembly GCA_949126915.1 of Musotima nitidalis. NCBI lineage: Eukaryota > Metazoa > Arthropoda > Insecta > Lepidoptera > Crambidae > Musotima > Musotima nitidalis. The sequence continues at coordinate 8,082,485 of OX421439.1, read as the reverse complement.
ATTCAGATACAATAAAAATATTAGTACAAAATCCTACATTTGTATTAGTCTTTATTTTTTCAAGCTCCGTTAACAAGTACTTAGGAAAGACTTTATATCAATAGACTGCTTACCATCAGGCAGTATGCGGTTATGGCGTGTCATATTTGAAACAAGATGTAATTTGAATGTAATATTAATTTTAATGCTCATGATATTCTTTTATCCAAATATATGTAATCTGGAAAACGACAGCTTGGACTTAGAGACAGAAAGCAACAGTCAGTATCATTTGAATATCAGTTACTTAAAGCTTCAGCCATTCAAGTACCTACCACTAGTCTAGTACAGCTGCTACTACTGACAGTGTCCACAATTCTCCTTAAAAGGCCTTTTGTCAGACACACAGACAACCAGTTCAACGAGACAAGCGCTAACTCGAAGTATAAAAGCGCGTGATCTACACGGTGTACGCGGCGCCTATAGCCGCAGGCGCATGTACCGATAGCAAAGTTATAATTTTCTGATTACCTTTAACACTAACATGAATTTTGAAAAAAGTTTTTTTTTCTTCTTTAAATATCCTCTTCCTTGCGTCGTGTTCCTCAATGCTGAGGGTCGTGACCACCCTTTTGAAACACCCTTTCTCTAATGATGTTCTTTCATCTATTCCTGTCATCGGCGGTGTGGAGGGCATAGTGGACTGTAGAACCGAGAGTGGCGCGGATCTGGTCGGACCAACGTAATGGGCTGCGCCCACGAGGGTTTTCCCCCTCTACTTTTCTGGTCACAATTAGTTTTTCGAAGTTCTTTAAATATACCTCATATAATTAAGACATTATGTACCTTTTTTAAATATTTAAAACAAACTTACGGTTAGATTCCGTATCTTTTTCACTTTCAAAACCAAATCAACATAGTTATTGAAAAAAAAACTAACGTTTGTTAGTTTTTAAAATCAACTAGTCTAGTCTAAATCTACTAATAATACTAATAACGCATTAACTTCAGCTAGACAGCCAATTTAACAAGACGCCCGTATAGCTGCAGGCGCATGTAACGACAGCATAAAAATTTAATATTAAATTTACGGCCGATTTTTTGATTGTTGGCTGATAAGTCGGATAAAATATTAACCCACCCAATAGAAATGTCACAAGTATTGTCGGGACTGACAGATGACTAGGCATATTCAGTTGGTATTTGTTTTTATATATCCGATGAAATGAAACTGGATTGAAAAAATGGGGCTATAATCCTTGAAAATATTGTACTACTTAATGTTATTTTTTTATTTATAATGAGTGTTAAGTCGCCTTTAAGTACTATGTATATCGTATCAATGATTGCAACTTACTGAACTAGACCTCGAGTTAGAAATTTAAAAATGAACTTAAATGATTAACTACTTCTGAGACCTACCGTAAGTACAACGGGAAGCTTATTTCTATAGAAATTTCTTTCATCCATAATCTTAAATGCCGTCGAACTAAAGTTTATTTATTCTTAAGGAATGCTTAATTATCGTTATTAGAATTTTCAACCTTTAAGTTACGATATTACTTACACCAGTAGATACATCAAATCGTAAACCATTGCACTTTAAAACTGTTTATTGCAAGTAGTTAATAAGTACTTAATTATAATTAATATATTTATTTATTATTGTAAGGTCATCATCTCAGCCCATTAACGTCCCACTACTGAGCACGAGCCTCCTCTCACATATCAAGGTGCGAGGGTAAGCCGATAAAACTTTCGCTTGTTAGCATGCATAGACGTTGGGCAGAAATTATCTTTTTGTTACTAAAGATTTAGGAAATTCAACGTGACATTTTTAGTGTATTTTTGTTTGGTAGGGTTTAAAAGGAACTATTTAGGGTAATAATTTGTAAAATATTTTTTACAATTAAGGATAAACGTAGTTCTAAAATGTCTGTGAAAAATAATTTTAACTAAATAAAAAACAAAATGAGCCGAGCACAAGTTTATAAACCGATTCCAAACTACTGAACATACGCAGGCGTCTGTTTCTTTTTGGCTTTTTTTTCTGACCGTACCCCAAAAATCCATGAAAAAGGAGAGTATTTGCTCTAACACGCGAGCGGAGTCGACACGTGTGTGGCCAACACCGGGAGCCGGGCAAACACGCCAGCTTTGTTTGTTGACTGTACATTGTCGAAGAATTTCCAATGTTTGATAGGTTACCTGCCTCACTGCTCTAGCCCATAGTTAAGTGGCAGTAGTAGAACGCTTCTGGGTATTTTTTTTATTGTCTTCAAAAACGTAAGTAGGGTTAAGTCAGACTTCTATCCACTTATCATCATGTTGACACATAATTGGCGAACATTTATCGACTTGGGTTATTTGCCGCACTGCCAGATTAACATCGGTAGGATGAGCTTGTTAGTTTAAAAAAAACAATGAAAATTCTACTTCTATGTAAGAAACTATAAGACTATCTAGATAATTAAATCTTTTCAGAATAAAAAGTCTATTCTAGAAAAACGTTGTTGAAATTAATATATAGTTGGTCCCACGTAATAGGTGGCGAGCCTATTGCCTCTTACCGGGCACTGTTATGTTCGCCAGAGCCTAGTCCGTTGATCGGCAGGTGCACCATTTGCAGGTGAGGTTGGCTTGGGCTTCTTTAGTCTTGGTAGGAACCCTATACACCCTATATATACATAATATGACATACTTATAACATCAATTTGACTATGTCTGGGCGCTGTGGAAGTGTTCTCACTGTTTGATTGGCTACCTGGCTGACTATCTGGTACCTACCGCTTGAATATTAGTCAGTCAGTCACCCCGACCCATATAGTGACTAATAGTCGAAGAAAATAGTTATTTTTTTGATTCCAATATGTTGCATTATAATTTAAATCGCTATCATTATGTCAGTCATATGAAGTCCACTGTTAAAAAAAACTATTCTCAATTAGACTTTCATGTTACAGCATCTTAAATTTGATGACCTTGTGCCGCCTGCATCCACCGGCTTCCCGCCGTCTTGACCAAATCATTGGACAATGGCGTAGGAAGCCGTGCTTTACTACATTAACTGGGTCACGGGAATCAATCATATATAAACGCTTGCAATACAAAGGCATCACTCACGCGTTTCCGACCATGTTAAAACTGCTGTCCGGCCATCTTGAAAAACCCCATGCTGTAATCTGAATTATTAACCAAGTACACAACTTTCAGTCCTTACTATAATAAAACGCAAAAGTTTGTATGGATTAATGTTGGTTACTACATACATACATAATATCATGCCTGTTTCCACGAAAGGGGTAGGCAAAGGCATATTACGCGCCCACATTACGCCAATTATGTTGTTGGTCCCACGTGATAGGTGGCGAGCCTATTGCCGCGTACCCGGAAGTTTTATGTTCGCCAAAGCCTCGTCTATTGTTAGGCAGGTGCACCACTTGCAGATGAGGTTGGCTTGGGCTCCTCAGATCTTTGTAGGATCCCTTTTCACCCTTACACGCCTTTATATTTGTAACTATTTCATGCAAAAAGTACTGAATGGATTTTTATAAAACTTTACTATAATTTAGCTTACAGTTTAAATATCAGAATAACACATATATTACTTATTACGGCTATATTTGATTAAAATATTCTTGGAATTCCCAATCCTGCGCAGACGAAATCGCGGGCGCTAGATAGTAAACAATGCAGGCACAATCAGTAGACCAGTTTTTTAAAAACATAATGGAATAAATCTACTTAACACTACGGGATATCGTTAAAACGGTACATGTGAATTTTTTATTTAGCTCACAGGATAAATTTCCGGGATTATAAATAAACGCATACATATGGATAAGGCATTTCAAAGCTATGAAGAAATGAAATGGAAACTGTTTTTTTCATAAAATACTATGTTTTAGGCTACAATTTTTATTTAAAAAATCAACTCGTCCGCGGTAGCTAACCCAAGACCTTTGGATAACCGGTCCAGTGCTCTAGCCGCTGAGCTACCAGGACACCGAAGGAGACGCTGAATCTTACTTGTACTTTGTGATTTGAGCTGCATTAAACTATTTTGTTTGTTTACTTTGGTATCTAATGTATCATCAGCAGTACCATACCCGTGACGGTCCGCACGGTAGCTACTTACTTGAAGCCTTTAACTGGTAGTGGCTACGCGATTGCCACCATAATCTGGGCTAGTAATATAAAATCGAAATGATATGCCAGTTTATGAGCCTAATCTTAATGTAATCTAGAGTATGATAGTTTATCTCTAAATCCAAATTACGTACATGCCAATACTTACATTCAATACTTTTATGTTAAATAAAAGCAAACATAATACATATAGCCTTATTAATAAATTCAGACGGCAGCTCACAGCTGTGTACTAAAGGAATTACTTATTTTTCTAAGTAAACTAAATTTTTAAATTCCTTATCTTTCTCTATACCAAATTTTATCCGACCCAGTGTTGGGTGTGTGTGAAGAGTATTATATTAACACTGATGTTGTTAGACTGTGAAAATTAGGTTATGCCTATAAATACGATACTTGCTGATTTGTCTTTTTTACTTTGCGTTGTTTTGACCAAATATTATGTTGAAATTGCCACTTGTAAGACGGAACATATTTTATCATATGTGCGATTTATTTCAGACGCTTGAATATTTTCGGACATCTTTTACAATTATCGCAATATTCTGCAATATTGCAAAAAGAAAAACCATAACCGTCCTAAAGTTGGTTGATGAAACAAGAAATATTTATATAATTACATACAAAAAATTTACATCTTTATTTTATAAGAAAGTGATGGTTGTTTCATATGAAGTGAAAGTCATATTATTATTCAAGTTTGGCTTCAAAAAGCTCTTCTGAACGTCAACTTTAAACCTAACGCACCTAATCACTACGGACATGAGCTTTTTTGATAATACATAATAACATTAAAACAATGTTGCTATACAAAATAAAATGCCGCATCCAAATCATTTCCATTGCCGCTTCATCATTCCATGATGACCATTTGCCAGTCATCCTCCCTAACGAACATCAACCTTTATATATATGTACATACATATATAGTTCATTACATAAGTTTGTTTGTTTGTATTCCTGTGGCAGGTGTTCGGCTTCTTTCAATTCCTCTAGGTTCCCGATTTTTATACTACCAACGATTTAATGATACCTGAGTGCAACATTATAAATATTTACATATATTGGAAAGATTTATAAAAAGTAACTATAACAATGCTATAGATATTTCTTATAGACGCCTGCGTATTAGTCTGCGTGACCTACATAAAATTTTTCGTCTTAAATCACTCTATCTATTATATAAACCGCATCAAAATCCTATGCATAGTTAGATCTACGCATAAATAGTGACAGACAGAGAAAAGCGACCTTTTTTATACAAATATCCGTTTTCACTATATGTGAATGTAAACAATTGTCCTGTGTGAGAATCAAACCCTTGATTTCAATAAAGAAAAAATTACCAGTTAATGTTATAGTCGTTAGTCGTACATGCTTGATTCTGCGTATATTTAATTACTGGTTTTTAGTTCCATCAGCGATAATTTTAGTAATATCATTAACGCATGTCTAGTCCATGTTTTAACTAATAATTATAAATATATTACATAAATATAATAGCCCATATTACTAACCACATGACATGACATGCCTATTGTCCAAGTGCAGCAGCACTACAGCACCCTTTTACTAAAGTGGGGGCTATTAAAAATAGTAACATGCACTTAACTGACTAATGCCGCTCAAAAAGGCACTTGAGTATTATTCGTATTTCTGAAATTTGAGTGCTTACCATATACATAAATATCTAAAATAGTATACACATACACGTACGAATACATATAAAGGAGTACATATATCTAAAAGATAATATTTTAGAGAAATTATAGTTTACTTAGCGAACCGGCTAACGTGATAGAGGACAGCCTTTCACGCGATGATCTGATCAAGGCGGTGGGAAGCCGATGGATGCAAGCGACTCAGGATAGAAGGAGGAGAAGAAATGTATTGAAGGGACATCATATGGCTGAGATGAATATGATGATAGTTTACTTTGCAAAACATTAAATTTCTTTTAAAAAAAAAACTATATCAGTTATTATTATAATATCGATATAAAATTTTAATAACATCAATGCTATAGAAACTTTTTTACTAAGGAGTAGTTATATCAGTTTTTTCAATTTACGTTACGTTATAGTATATTTTTTATCAATCAATTAAAAACATACCGTTTATTTTTGTTTTACATTTGAACAATCTTAATCTAAACGAATAAATATTTTTTTTTCGATCACTTGAAATCTCTTAGAATTTAAAAAACTCCGTTTGACATCACAAATTTTTGTTTTTCTAATCCTTATTGTTTCCACCACGTAAATCCATATTGAGCCGTCTGCATCTACCACCCGCACTTTTTTATTCAAAGATAAAACTTAATACTCAAAGCAAAAAGAGGCATTGCAATATTTTTTTCGATGCGTGACTAAAAAAACCATATCACCAGGTTGGGGTCAATGGCGTTTTGGTTTAGAGTCGACTTCAAACATTTTTTATGTCTCTTATCTTTTACTGTGACTGCCAAATCCTCTACTTCAATCTTTATCTTTAAAATTTTCATATTTGAGCACTTGGTAAGATATTTGTTTACTAACATCTTAATTATAATAATAGTAACTATATTTAAATTCGTGCCTCGTGTGGAACCGTATTTGAATCCGAATTTTTTTTTATGTATATTGTATACTTACTGCTATGTACTTTTCAGCCATAGCCGGGTACTTAATTGTTTTTTGGGTCCAACATTTGCCCCGTAAGTGAAGCTATACAACATCAGCTAACTGACAAAGAATAACCCGTAAAAATCGGTGCAGTTGTTTAGGATAGTCACGCCATACTAAAACTGAAAACATATATAATTATGTGTTTTCTGTCATAAGTCCTGTATGGCTTCAGGATGCATTGAATAGATAACTCTTAATAAGAATTTACTAAAATACACTTCTGTTTTATTTATTTCTTTAAATTTACCAGTTTCTTATGTCATGTTTACTATAATGTTTTGACGTCTTGTTCCACGCCATTGTCTTCACAGGTAATAGTTTCTGGATTGTTGTATTAAACAATATAGGTAGTTACGAATTTTGTTTAGTTTCTCAACAATAGTTCATTGTGTGCCCTTTTCTTTTTCGCCATTGCATTGGTATTTGTAAGATTCTCGACAGTGAAGTTGGAAGATTTATTGCTTATCTCCAAATCAGAAACCACAGGACAATCCAGCCATTTTACCTTCGCCCGCATTATCTCCTCACGCCGATGTGGTTGGACAGATTTTTTGTGAATTATTTTTAGACAAACAAAGGTAAACAGATTGTGCCCATCCGGTGTCTTGGTGAAATCTTGCATTATTATAATTTTTTCTGTTTTCGATTTTTGGAACTGTTCAAATGCAAGGCTTGGGGTATTTTTTCTGTTAGTTTTAGTTTATGACTCACTTAAATGTGCACGCCTAATCGACCATTGGGATAAAATTGTTTTAATTTTGTTTAAAAACATTGCTAATACAGTGTTATCAAGGTTTTTATAGAGTTTTCGAAAGCTTACATCAGCCACAAATACCTAACATAATTCCTTCATACAAAATACAAATATTTTATTCTTTGAATTGCTTACCGCTTCTCCAGGCAAGCTATATTATACTATTTATAATTTTTTTTATTGATTTTCACAAACAGTTATATAATGTTATTCGAAATACAGATCTTTGTCTAAAGATATCCATTTACGATTTTGAAACTAAGGCTTAGGTCTGACTTAAGTCCCATAATTTACCGTAATTCACTGTTTAAATATATTTTCTAAAATGTTTACGCTCATATTATATTTTTGGTTTACAAGACAAATTAGATTTAAATACGTTAGCTGACTTTATTTCGTAAGCATGTCGTATTTTACACCAGTATGTTTAGTTTTTCCATAATCTTTAATATCTAATCTAAAACATGCCAAGTTTCGAGAAACAGGAGGGAAAAAAACGTCTCAGTTGTTCTGTTTGGGATTGACAGCCGTTGGTGTCTCAAATTACGTCAGGACGGTCAATTATCTCGAAAAATTATGAGCAGCCATAGCCGAACCGAGGCATGGACCGATAAATCATTAAACAAACCATCCTTGTTTCCTGTCCTCTTATAGTTTTTCAAGTAATTATTAAATTTTTACTAATGATCTGTTTCAAGTTCTATGAAATTGTCAGTTTTGTATTAGATACCTTTATGTTGTTCAGAATTATTATTGATTTTGATATTGGTAGTCTCCTGTCATCTAGTAGTTCTCCGTGTCATTATTTAATTTTACACTAACGAATAATTCTGTTTCAAGTTCTATGAAATTGTCATTTTTGGATTAGATACCTTTATGTTGTTCAGAATTATTATTGATTTTGATATTGGTAGTCTGCTGTCATATAGTAGTTCTCCATGTCATTATTTAATTTTACACTAACGAATAATTCTGTTTCAAGTTCTATTAAATTGTCATTTTTGTATTAGATACCTTTATGTTGTTCAGAATTATTATTGATTTTGATATTGGTAGTCTCCTGTCATATAGTAGTTCTCCATGTCATTATTTAATTTTACACTAACGAATAATTCTGTTTCAAGTTCTATTAAATTGTAATTTTTGTATTAGATACCTTTATGTTGTTCAGAATTATTATTGATTTTGATATTGGTAGTCTCCTGTCATATAGTAGTTCTCCATGTCATTATTAAATTTTACACTAACACATAATTCTGTTTCTAGTTCTATTAAATTGTCATTTTTGTATTAGATACCTTTATGTTGTTCAGAATTATTATTAATTTTCATATTTGTAGTCTCCTGTTATCTAGTAGTTCTCCGTGTCATTATTTAATTTTACACTAACGAATAATTCTGTTTCAAGTTCTATGAAATTGTCAGTTTTGGATTAGATACCTTTATGTTGTTCAGAATTATTATTAATTTTGATATTTGTAGTCTCCTGTCATCTGTTAGTAAGTAATGTAATTATTTAATTTTACTCTAATGATCTGTTTTAAATTCTGTGGGTCAAGCATTTTTTATATTAGGAACATTTATATTTTTAGGTATTGCAAATTGATTTTAGATTGTTATATATTATTTATCATTCATGTGTCCACTGGCAGACATTTTTGCCAGTTAACCATGCTCATGCTACATAGATAGTAATATTTTTGAGGAAACAAAACCATGGTAAAAATGAGCGATGAATAAATTGCATATAATTTCCTATAAATGTAGACTGAAATAGCTTGTAAAGTTTTATATGCTTAAATTCAACATACATTTTGGTACAATGTTAAACTAACAAGGGAAGCGTTGAAAATAAAACCAAGACGAGTCGAAATTATAGTCTCAACATTTTTATTTGGGCCGTAATCATGTAAATCCAAACAGCCTAATGGGGGGAAACTAACAGTTATCCTAACAAGGATTTTAATACCGGCTTGTACCACGTGGTGGCACCACTGCGCGGGCCAGGCGCCATAAATACAGGGCTCGTCTGCGCGCGCGCAGGTACGCCCGCCAAACGAGATCCTTCCTTTTTTAAAAAATGACATAACACGCGGCCATTTTGAACTTTAAACCGCCGAGTCACGTTCCGATTTCGAATATGGGACTCTTGTAGTGTGACCATAATTCACTTTAAGCTTTCTCGCTTCTGAAATAGAGCTCCTTTTTCGGGATTGAGTGTTAAGGATGTATAGCGTTACTTTCGGAGAATTTTAAATCTTAGGCAGTGTGGTTTAGGTTTTATATTTCCATGTGGGTAACGTCAAGTTTTTTCTGGTCATACGAGATTTTGGTGTTCTTTTTGGGTTTTTTTTTGTGACAGCGCGCGCGCAGGCTCTGTTCGGTGGGTGTTTTGCGGGGTCACCGAGGATAATAACTGTAAATTATCGTCGTTTGCTTTATTGAAATTCGTTGGATGCGGCTTAATGGGAATATTTTTGTGTCTCCGTAGCGTAACACTTTCACATGGTTTAAATTTTATCTGTAATGCATGGAATTTCCGTGCTTGGCACTGGATCTAATCATTGGTATTACATCCTTGTTCTCAGTTCTCTAAGTGATACTTCTTGTGAATCCTCAGTTTTAACCTTGGGAAATAGTAGATCCTGATCTGCTCATGATTATTTTAATAGATACGTTACAATACCCATACATGTCGTATCAATCCCCACTTTTGATATTATGTAAGCTTACATTAATATATCAGAAGTGAGTTAAGAAATTTAAATATACCGAAAAAGTATGGAAAGCGATCCATTGTTTTTTTTAGCCTTAGACAGGTGTGGTCCGGCTGTTTTGCTTGAATTCCTTAAGCCAATAATAATTAACGTTTGAAACTTGGCTTGACAATACAACATACAGCGATAATAGTGACCAACTACTGAACATGTGTACCAAAGCGCTCGACATGAATTGGCCCACAGACGATCACCCACCCAAAGCCTTATCACTACATAGCTTCTGTTATCGTTTCCAACATCCTACTCACGCGCCGCAAATCTTAGAAAAACCTAAACAGATTAGACAAACAAGTGATATCATGGGTATGGTCAACGTTTAGTACAAACAAGCAAAGTAAACTTAACCAATCGTTCGATACGGAATCAAGCGGCTAGACAATCGACAGCGTCAATCAGGCTGTGCGAGCGGGACGGCGATGGTTGGCCCACCTGCGAGAGCGAGACAGGTGTAGTTCTGTCAGCGCCCGGCGTTGCTAATGAGACACGAGGGTCCTAATTGCGCGCTGACAAACAGACGATGTGATAATACCTATTCGAGTTCGCTACTTATATCTTGTCAAGATCGTAAAAGGTTTTGATTGATTTTGAACTTTTTCCTGTGATTAGTTCTGGTTTAAACACGAATTTTGTTATTGCTTGTCTAGATAGTAAAATTTCATCGAATTTGGATTCCATTTTGCATATTATTATAGACTAGACACACTAAAAATGTAAGCATTTTGTGAGATATTTAATAGCTTGTGTGTTATTTATGGTATGTATACCATAAATAGAAAAAAAATATCATCTACATTGAAAAGTTTTGTCAAGAGAAAATGGTTCATTGTGTGCTAAAGTCATTTAATAATATTTTAGAGAAAAAAAATACAGATTCGAAAGTAAAGTTCTAGATTTTTAAACTATTACATTAAAGGTAAGTAGGTGCTTAAAAATAAACTTATAAAAATTAAATTAGAAAGAGGACACTGTCCGCATAATTCCGTAGTGACGTCACACTATTTATCTTGCACCCAAAAACCTATACTCGTGACCGAAAACCGAAAAAAAAGCGTTCTGGAGAGAAAAAAAAGAGCGGAGAAATCCGGTTCTTTCTGAGAAGTAGACTTGTTAGTGCCATCATTTATTACACCCCAGGCCTCGTAGTGATACGAAACTGTGTGATGAACATCATTTATTCGTACGTCATTCATTATAATGTGTATTAACATTTTAATATATTTTGCATCCTTCATTGGGTTTAATTGAATGAAAACCTTTTTGCAACTTGTCGCACTGCAAAGAGGTTACGATTTATTTGAAAACATTTATTGCAGGAGTTTATTGTGGAATTTCGATTTTGTGTTCTAAATTAAAAAATATGTTCTTAAATTGACTAACGAGTTTTGGGCGCCAACGCGGTAAAAGACTACGCTATTATTTTACATTCCGAAACTAGTGTAAATTCGAGTTTTTATTTGTAAATATAGTGGAATTTTAGACATAACTACTTCGGCAACGTACACAAGTGTAGGAAAGTGGCATATTAGAGTGAATTGTGATTTTTTTGTGTTGAATCCAACACTCAGCCTTTAGTAAAGTATCCACTACTTAACATTAGACTCAACTATTATGAAAATTTTAAAAAATATATCGGACTTAACTCGTCTATTACGGAAATATAAAAAACCGTGTTAATGCAAAAATGACCTAACACACAATTTGCTAAAAGAAATGTAATAGAGAAAACGTTGTTTCGTCTAATAATTGTAGTAAATTTATTTTTTGGAAGAATTGTTTACTCAATGTAATAAAGTTACTGAGATATATCACAAGAAACTGCAATATCTTTCAAGTGCATGTCAACTTCACATTCTGTTATCGTATAGGTGCATCAATCATTTTATCTAGTGTTATCTTGTTTAAAAAATATAATTTGAGATTTTTTTACATCTTTGGCACTATTTTTTATCTGTGGAGCAGCGTACGCGGCTTTGTGATTTGTGGTTAGAATCTATCAACAAAATTAAGCGAATTGTTTAGATTTTTTGTATAGGTGACCGTTTGTATGGTATTTATATAGAGCGTTCCACAGTTCAGAAGACAAGTTAAGTCGATGCTCTTCTTTATCTGTCTTTAAATAGTAACCTTTACACAATACTTAAATTATATTTTCAAGGTATATAATTTAAGATAGAATTTTGTTGTAAGTTGTGTGTTTTTAACGAATGTACTGAATATTTAACTTAATATCTGATTTCAGTACAGTTACTATAGAATAGGACTTACCTTAACTGTCATATAACTTACTAAAATAGTAACATTTTATACAATACTATGTTTGGGTGCTCAAGAGGGCTGTAACTAACAAAATTACTGACCATGTCTGATTTAACTATACCTTAAGAGTCGCAAAACTTACTACTAGCTTACAGCAGAGTTACACATATAGTGCTGCCCTCTATACCTACACATTACAAACAGTTTGCAAACATGATACCATCGCTCCAGCCGTAATATGTCGTGTTAACTCTGAATAGCACACAACATATATATTTTTTTTACCTCGACCAGTCATCGAACCCCGACTCTCATTATTTCGCAGAAGATAGCCCTTAATTGCCCTTATCTTGTCATCTAGATGAACGTCAGACCAGCTAAGTCGATGGCAATTTTTTTTCTTTAGATTCAGTATTTAAGTAACCTGGAATAAGCATAAATAAGTCGGTTTGATATAAATCTTCAGAGTTTTTATTATATTTTATAAGGTTATCATTACCATTTGTGGCATAGTTTAACTAATTATTAATATATGGTTATTTATGTATGTATATATGTATGAGTTTAAAGAAAAAACTGGGTTTTAAGTATTTTATTTCATAATTTAAAAAGTATTTCATCATTTACTAAAGGACTATTATTTAACTTAGGCGTGTTCAAAAACAAAGTGAGAGGAAACAGGTCTTGCTCCTGCACGGATCCAGTGGCGGAGGCCTTAATATTTCATCAAGCTTTTATTTTTCAGAATCAATAAAGTAAAATTTTTACTTATATTATGTGTGCTGTTCTGCTTTTAGAATGTTTTAGCCAAATTCAAAAATAATTTAATATCAAGATTTATTTTTCTTCAAAATATATATTTAATAAAATATTATCAAATAAAAATGGAGGTTCACATTTCCCAAACAATGATTTTTATTTAAAAGATAATCAGAAAAATAATGATGTCAGTTACCAATAATCTTTTTTAATCGATATCGATAAAATATTAAAAACTTTAACATGCGCTTAACAGCAAAACAGTAGGGTTGTCACTCTCGCTAAACAAGGTAATTGATACGAATCAGGGAATTTCCTTGAAGGGTCAGCGAAGTAATTGATCGCCGCGGGCCAGCGCTTCGCTTCATTGACCGTCTCGCTTCGCAATATACTACTTAGGGTTACACACACACTTCTGTTCTGTTAAACTTATTGCCATTTATCTTTTTCAATGAGTAAAAATTAAAGTGATTCCTTTTCATATACATTATTAGAGTCTTTTCAGTCAACATGGTCTACGTTTTCGTGAAATACCGGGACAAAATGTATCCGATTTGTTAATCCTTTTCATCTTAATCCGTTCAGTAGTTTTTGCTTGAAACAGTTATAAACATCCATTCGTAAACCAAACTCATAAACATTCGCATCTATAATATAAGTAGGAGGTATGTACAAGAAAAAAAATATAAAAAATTCACTAAGCTTATTATCTTTCAAAAGATTTCAGATTATCCTGTGTTAAGATGATTAGTGTTATCTAAATACGTATGATTTTTTTGCTAGATAAATGGGGTTTATCGGTTCTCATGAGACTATCGCCTTATTTTCTGGGACAATTAATGACGCACTCGTCGACGTCTCTTCGCTAAAAACTTAGATTTTTTCTCAAGTCTGCACTTTCTACGGTTATATGCCATATGGACCCTGTTTGGATTGATGACAAGTGTAGGATCTAAGACGTAAGGTTCTATAAAGTTACCAATATAAACAACCTATTTATACCACAAGATGGAAAGCATATGGCTTATCTGATCAAAAGTGGTCACCACAAACAATGAGTATATGTATAGTATACGTTGTCTAACATCCCTAGAACAAGCCCTGTTATGTTCTAAGTCATTAGACGGTTTGTTAAAAAAATCAAGTATTTTATAAAATCACTATCAGTTTATTACTGATTATATAATCAGGTTAAAGTGCAAATGTGGGGCGGCCCCATAGACCTAATCACATGCCCACTGTGCCCAGAAACATGTTCCCGGGAGGACCTGATGCGCCTGGTGCGCTCAGACCCATGCTATTGCTGTGGCGCCATATTGGGCTGGCGAAGTATAGGTATCAGTGTAAAGGATTGATTTGTCATCGACTCGACAGAAGAAGAAGTATATTTCTATATTATTCATAAGTATATATGTATAATTCATAGTTATAATTTTTAAAAGTACCGAAGTACAGCAAAGTTTACAGAGGTCAGTCCTTGGATGGGTGACCGTTTGTGTGGCATTTGATATCGAGCGCTTCCGTACTTCGGAAGGCACGTTAAGCCGTTGGTCCCGGTTATCACTAAATGTGGTAGTCGATAAGCCATATTAGAAGCCTCATGGGCGGCTTGATAAATTCTAACAGCAGAACGCCATACACTTGCCTCCGCCAATCCGCAGTGGGTCAGAGTGGTGGAGTATGACCCAATACCCTCACACATTAATATGTGAGAGGAGGCTCGTGCTCAGTAGTGGGACGTTAATGGGCTGAAATGATGAATTTTTAAAAATTGGGTTCCATTCATAATAATAATAGACATAAATATTTGTCCTGTTCTTAGTATTTTCCTATATATATGAAAGTATATATTCACAAAAAATAAAATAATATTTATGTATGCCTCTTACTTATATAGAATCCACAACACAATCTTCTAATTATACTTATCTTGGAACTGAATAATAGGTGTAATGGTCAGAAAATATTTAGTTGCTATTATAAGTATACTACTATATTATCATCAACTTAATTTATTTTGCGATGCGAGCAAAATCTAGTTAATAAAACAATTAGAACCAACGCTTTTTACTCGACGGTACGCTTGCTTAATCGCCTTTCAGCAACCTTACTCCTTAGCTAGTTTTAAAATTAATTCCGAGATCCCTTGTAAATGTCTAGTTTTTGCCCGTATGTGTTTCACCATAATTTCACTTAGGCTCGCGAATGTATTAACGCATTGAGCAAATCGTGATCCCAATTATCTAAACGGCTACCTGCCATGCCTGTGTCCGTCTGAACCAGTAATCAGTCTGTACTGGGAACTGTTTTTTTAATACCAGCATCTTGTTCACAGATCTTAAGAAATGTATCGGTATCTTAGCATTTTTGTGCGTTAGTCTTTAGAAATCAATTGGATTTAATTGTCGGTTTTGTTATGAATTATAATTACAATTTTCGTAACAATAAAGTTTATATTCGTATAAAGGACTCTACTCAGCATATGCTGTAGCGGAGGATTTTTCACAGCGCTGGTCTTCCATGTTGACCCAACAACGCGATATAAAATTCAGTAGTCACACAAAGGAATAACAATTAATTGAACAAAACAAAAAAATGCTTCAAAAGCTAATTTTTGTTTGTTAAAAAAATATTTTTACATTGAAACATATTGTTTTAATTCTTAAAAATATTACAATAGAATTGATACGATAAACGACCAATCAGTAAGTATGTAAACCCTTTAATAAATAACCGTCAAACCACGCAGAGTTTTTTGTCTCGTTTAAACTGAACTGTTCTGGAATTTTTCATCAGATAATGAAAAATAATTGTCCTTTGTGGACGCACAAAGTGTAGTCCCCCTATAGCTTTATTGGGGCAAAAATATCTTTAAATCTGGGAAAATCATTACCCAATTTACCCGTGAATTGGGGTAAACTGTGGTGCCCTGATTCGAAGTCATCCAATTACGAATTACGACCCTCGTACTGTTGCAAGGTGATATATTAGGTGGCTCCGGTTCTTATTACGTCATCGGTAGAGATACTAATCTCTGCAAAGAGTGGCATTATTAACTATTAGTTTGCAGGTGTACTCTAGTTATCTAGCACATCTGACTCTAGTTTCTTTATTCTATTCTTCATAAATTCTTCATAATTTTAAATAAAATTTTTGTCTATAATTATATTATGACATCAGTGTTTTCCTATTAAGCTTATCCTTCCTCCCGCAAACTAAGGTAAAACGGATGCTGTTAATTTTGTTTAATGGTGCCAATAACTTGATCAATTGATATTTGCTGTTAACAAGCACCAACAATTAAGCGCTCGATGTCAAAAGCCACCAAGGATTATGCATCTAAGTTGTGTATTCTTTATTTCAGGCATGACAAGAGAAAATAGTAAGACAGTAAAGTATCTATTTTCCGACTTCTATTAAAATTAACATAGCACTATTTGTGATGGTAGTTCCCTAATTTCATTTATGAAATTCATAGACAATAGTTTCCGTTTATCATAATCCTGTCCTGCTATCATTGAAAATACTAAATTAAATAACGTACAAGAAAATCACTGTAAAGCGAACGATTTCATAACACAACCCCAGTATTATCGGTAAGGTGTTTAGATTACAAACGGTCTGTCGGTTTAGTAATGCAGTTGTTTTCCCTGTTAAGGCTAAATATGGGTAAAATATTACCCATGAACCAAATTACTTGCTAAATTAATGCGGCAAATAATTAATTGGGCATCGGCTAAACATTCCAATAGTTTTGTGCAGTAATTAATGTTTAAATATATTGTAATTCAGAATCTCATCTCTGTTAATTTTTGTTCCATACATACTCATTGCAGCCATATAAAGTACAGCTGCACGTTAATTATATAAGAGGTTGCCTATAATCACCACGCTGGGCAGGCGGGTTGGTGATCGCAGATATAGCCAGTACCCAGGATGACGCTGCTGCTCTTCATCCGATAGGATTTATCGACTTTTGAGATGAGAGGAGGTAGTACTATTCTAGGCCGGTACCACACTACCATTGGAAAGCATGCCTCGAGCGAGCCTCTTCCCACAACGACAAGAGGAAATACCGCTGCGTTTTAGTAGTGAAGACCAACCGGAAGTACCACATAACTATAGCAAGTATGCGCAACGCATTACCCCGCGAAAATAAAAAAGTTCTGATGATGATTGTAATAATAATATTTACTTAATTATTTACCTTGTATAAACAGCCAGTATTAATACAAATAACAAAATAGTTACATTTAAATGTTGTACATTTAATTTTCAATAAAATAAAATCATTAATAGACTCGAGATAAATTGTAACTATTATTATAATAGTCGGATTTAACTCGGCACAACAAATATTATAAATGTTTAATTGAGTTTATTTACGTTTCTAATCTAACAGATTAACCATTTGTATGAACATATGTACATAAGGCTAACTTATCTCTATGAGAGATCTCTTCTAGCCAACCTTAGAGAAAACTCAAATAAACTTAATGCTACTTCCGATCCCGGTTATAATCTCATTTACCTAACAGAATACCAAAGTTCCTGTGAATATATATACAGACAAAGACGGCGGCAATATAATATTTTTTTAATAGTCTAAACAAATAAATTATTAATCAAAAATGTCATAGTGATGCGACGATATGATTCACAATTATCGATAAAATATAACGTTACCGCCTATACGCTCTACACCGCAATGACCTTTTGTGTCGTTGTTTTATTCAAATACAGTCTTATGCTATGGAAAATGACACCACTTATTTCTAGCCTGAGTAATATGCACCTGTCACCGATCGTCAGGCCTTATTAAGGTTGGGAATGTCATATGTACATTCTTTGAAATGACACTGTTCGAACTAAGAGTTAGTGGAAGTAATTTCATTGCTAATATGGAATTATAAAGGGTACCGAAACTACACACATACTAGAAAGGGTATCTAACTATAATTTTAATTTTATATTCTACGTAATTAAAGGTTTTTGCACTCTTATTATGTGTAGGTAATTTAATTATATATCGCCAAAGAAAAGTATGATTAGGTTAGTGATGTTGTTAATTATTGCGATGATTATGACATGTAAATGACAAATTATAGGTTATCAAGGATGAACTGTTTTTTAAAGAAATTAATGTGGTTTTCTTATGTAAGATGTGATATTTCTTTAACCTATTGATGTGGTTTTGTTATGAGAGACGAGATATTTTTTTTAGATATAAATGCGGTGTTATTATAAACTAAAATGTATTTTAATGAAAGATGAGATATTAAGATGGTTCTGTTTTGTCTACAGGAAAAGTCCGGCGAACCTTATTCCGGTAAACTATCGGTGAAATCGGATCTCAGCCCTGTTTTTGGTAAGTTTTTATTATATGTCTTATATTAGTAGTTTTTTTTAATTATGTATGAGGTATTCGTGAAAACGTACATACGTAAGTAAGGTAATTACGTTTGTTAGTGAATATATTTTTTTCTTTTAAATCATTCCTAATCAGACTTCTCTGCCTCAAATGTCTGATGTTTAATATGAACAATAATTATTGTAATTAATAATTTCTTGGTTCGCTATACAAGAAATATATGTCTTTTATTCCTTACACTAATTCTTAACCAGACACTCAGACCACTCTGCCTCAAATGTAAAGTCTCGTTTAATTTAAAACAGAAGAAATTAATTATTCAAACACATTATAGTGAAGATAAAAAAGCAACAGCTTTCTGAGGCATCTCAATGTTAAAGGTGAGAATTACCCTCGCAAAGCGCACAGGGTACTAATTCTACTGATTTTAATGACATAGTAGCCGTTGAATATAGTGTTGATAAATTATATCTTTAAATGTATTGCCTATGACCGATAGTAAGTTCATCGGGAAGAGATTAGTTGCAACTGAATGATACATTTTAGCTACGGAGTTATTCTGTATAAATAAATTAATATTATTGCATACATTATGATGGTGCTTCAAACTCTAAACTAAGAAAACCATTAACTAAGTGTGAGTACTAAATAATTCAAAACTACGTCCAGATACTTTAAGTATAAATGAAACACAAAGCCTAAAATAAATATTTATATTTTTGCACACTAATAGGTATTGGTCCTGTGTGGGAATGAAACGTCATAAAAATCAGACCTCCATCTATTCGTCGTCAATTCGCCTTTACAGCTCAGCTTATAAGAAGGTTAAAGTAACCGATTGCGTTACCTTTGAATTAGTAGAATTGTGCTCTAAGTTGGTCATTACCGGAGAATTATGTATGTTTTGTCGCCATTTTACTATCACTGCCACTATTAATGAGATTATTTTTGTATAATATTATACGGTCCGTCCAGAAATTTGGATCCTGCTGATTTATAAATTATCTTTTGTATACTGATGTTAAAGTTTATGCATATATTGACTATATTATTATTGTGATGGACGATATAGTGCTGAGATTGGTATACCCATTTTTTGCATACAAGTTGTTCGATTTCCAAACTGGGCAAGTGATTTGCCTAAATCGTTCTCACATCTTAGAAATTACAGGAGCGCGTTTGTAAAAATCTTTTTGCTGCTTATTTTTGGTTTGTGGAATGAGCTGCCAGGCTGAGATTTTCCGAAAATATGATTGCATGGGCTCTTTAAAATAGGCGTGAAAAGGTTTTTAAGGAGTCAGTAAGCGTACATAGGCCGAAGTTAGCACTTTTCATCAGGTAGGAGTGTTTTCACTATTTATTTCACTATTCAGTGTTTTCACTCTTGAGTGTCTTTTTTTAAAAACAAAAATGCACAAAGCTACTGCATCGGGGTCAAGATATATTGACAACTCTTATTGTTTTAGTAACATTTAGTTCACAATCCAGAAACAGTTGTAGGTAATTGATCGAAATACAGTTCTAGTAATTGATTTGGACAGACATGAGAATCGGCCCCAATCACGGTTTCGGGACGAGGTGCCTATTACCCACGAATTATGTGTGTTTTATCGCCAGCTTATAATCATATGTCACTATCGTTACAATATTTTCGTATAATTTTATCTGGATACGCCTCCGCTAGTGATGTGTCTGTATTTAGGTATCGATTGTTATGTGGTATTATAATTTGCACCTAGAACAGGTACACATTGTTTTAAATTAAGTAATATTTTAAGTGATAAATCGTTTTTTTTTCCTATCTAGATTACTTAGAAATTACTTAAGATACCTTTATTTCCCGTGGGGTCAATAATACGATTTTTAATTTAGAAATACATTTCACTGCTTTAAAGCCGCGGGCTCAGCTAGGGTATCTATCGGACCGACGATATTGGTGAAATTCTATAAATATAGTCTTAGAAAAAGACACAGACTAGTTAATTTTATTTAAGTTCTCTGTGAGACGCTTTGAAGTAAAGTATACACGGGTTAACCTGTAAACAAGACCTAGTATTATATTATTAATATATTTAACTTACATACATTCACGCCTGTTTCCCCATAGGGGTAGGCAGAGGCATATTATAGGCCCAAACTTCGCCAATTACATTGTCAGTCTCACGTAATAGATGGCGAGCCTATTCTCGCTTGCTGGGATCTGTTAAGTTCGCCAGAGCCTCGTCTGTTGTTCAGCAGGTGCACCACTTGCAGGTGAGGTTGGTTTGGGCTCCTTAGATGTTAATAGATCCCTACACACCCTATCCCTATAAACCCAATATTTAACAACTTATCTTACTTCAAAAGAACATTTGAACAGATTATTCTGTTAATTAAATTGTTTTAGTATTAGGTAATATGATTTTCTTTAGTCACATTAACTAGTAACAGCTATGCTACAAGAAAACTACACGAACACCTAGGCGACACGTTAAACCTGAAATTTGAATTATATTTTTATTCCACTTTACAGTTTTTTCTTTTTAAATTGAACATTCTATCAAATAATATATTAGTAAATGTTAAAAAATAAATTACCTTAAAATTACAATACTACTAATTATTTTTAGTACTAACCTCTCACCTTGGTTTCTAAGAGGAAGCCCGTGCTCAGTAGTTGGACATTAATGCGCTGTGATAATGATGATGAACCATGTAATTATATTGTAGCAACAAAATCGACAACATTTCTCACGCTCTCATCGACTTGAGCCCATCACTAGTAGGGACGGGCGAACGCCTCGTTATTTGTTGTTATTAGCTTCACTTTTTTGTTATTTTTTTCTACCTCGGGATGGTTTCGAGAACCGGTTCCAGTCTAATCTGATCAGCGGGCCACGACTCGTTACGGGTTGAAAGAAAAAATATAATCCCAGTGACGTACGAATACACAGAGTTGAATATAAGGCGCATTTGAATATTACTAGCTTTGAGCTGTTACTATTTGTTGAAATGATTTTAGGACTTGTTTATCGATAACATAATTTCCACAACTCTAATATGAATATTATTAGGACTGTGTACAGTAAAATCTCAATTTTAATTTACTAATTAACAATAAGAGTTTTGGCGCCAACAACGTTTGCACCGGTGTCTAATTTTGTAAAGCTGGTGTAAAATTGAGTTTTATGTATGAATATAGTTTCTTAGACATAATATATTCGACAAAGTACACAAGTACTAAAAAAGTGGTATTTTACCGTGAATTGTTATTTCCCGTATTGATTCCATAACTCTATATATGCAATACTTTAAATAAATATTCTCTTGCAATCACACCAATTATTTAGTTCCAAGATAAGTATCATTAAGAACTTGTGTTATGGATACTAAATAACGGATAAATATACATAAATACTTTTTTTGTAAATACATACTTAAGATACATAGAGAACACCGACACACTTTTCTCACTTTGATTAAATAACGAAAAAGAAGCATATTGTTAAATTAATAATTATGCAAATAACTTTAATTCATTACTAGACATTGGCAAATACTCTAAATCTCATATTAAAGTAAAACCGTGATATTTTCCTTCAGTCCTTCCACTTTATTAAAATAACCTATTAATTTTCTTAAGACGAGCGGTCTCATATCTCGTTAAGTAAATAAGTTATTTAGTTATACTGTTTTATTTATATAAATACTTATATAAACAAGAATAATATGTCCTGTCAATATTATATTATAACTAAAGAAGTTAAATTCACGTCTAGACTGTACTATATTTATCTCACGTCTTAGTAATAAAACATCTATCTCTCTCACACATCTGTACAGTGTGCGAAACAGTATCAGAACTCAAGTTACTAGAAATATGACTCTAACAGCTTACAAACAAGAGCTTTTTTGCTTACATTCGGATACGTTTTGTTTGTGTCATTATGTAGGGAAAGTAATTTGAACTTGATATGTGCTCGTGATTATACCTTGTCATGATTAACGACATCAGTGTACTTGTTTCGATAATGCACCTATTTGTACGTGACAGAAAGTGTAATTTTGAGTGATGGAGGCCAAGACTAAGAGCGCCTTGAATAAGTAATAATTTAGTAGATGTTTATACAAGAAAAATTGGATGTAATGAGGTTAAAAGCATTTTACTTTAAATATGTTATGTAATTTTATAGTTTAAGCCGTGTGGTGCCTAGAATTTCACCACCCCTTCTTATCTCACGGGGAGTCGACGAAAAGAAAGCCTACCGAATGATGGGCAGCAACTATATTAACTTGTACATAACAAGTATATGTTTAACATTAAGTCCTTACATATGAAATTGGCGTTTTATCCAACTGGCCACGTTGATCTTCAAAATTCGGCGTTTAGCGAGGAATTCCACATTCAAATTTATTTCAATTTAATGTCTACTCGTGTTCTGAATGTTATAATTCATTTGTTTTCGCGCCATTAAATTTTGTTGTGGCATCGTTCTGGTTTGGTTCAAACGTTTTCGTTCTGGAAATTTTGACCTCCAGAACAAACCTCATGGACGGCCGGAGACCCTATTTGTCAATGAGGAATTGAAAGCGATCGTGAAAGCGGATCCATATCAAGACACATTAGAGTTGGCTGCAGGCTTTGGTGTGAATGATAAAAGCATATTGGATCCTTTAAAACAAAACTGAAAAACAAACACGCATCGACTGCTGCGTCACATAACTCAACCGCTAAAAAACGAGGGGATTTTGAAACGTATCTTTACTTGTGATGAAAAATGGATATTATACGATAATCGAAAACGCTCATCACAATGAAACCCAGGCGAACCGGCCAAATCTTGCACCAAAAAAAGGTATTGGTTAGTGTATGGTGGACCAACGTTGATGTCATCTACTACAGATTCCTAAGGTCTCGTGAGACAATTACGATAGATCAGTATTGCCAACAATTGGGAACCACAATGGAAAAGCTAGCCGTTAAACAACCGAGATTGGTCAACTGCTCTAGCCCATTGCTGCTTCAGGGCAATGCTAGACCATACACAGCACAACAGATGGTGGTGAAACTAGAGAAGCTAGGATTTTAAAGTCTTCTTCACCTACCAGACTCCTTGGAGCTTGCTTAAACCGATTACCTATTTTTATTGGAAAAAAAATCAATTCGGACGAGGCAGTCCAAAACGCCTTCAAAGATTTCTCCCGCAGTTTTTTCAGCAAAAGAATTATTAAACTCCCTATAAAATGGCAAAAGTTCACAGATAATAACGGTACATACTTTGATTGATTAAATAAAAAAATAATTAAAAAAAATATATTTTCCTTTTCGATGTAAAATAAATTTCATATGTAGTGTATATGTACCTAATATTATTTATCAGTTTTAATGGAAAATTTTAATGTAACGCCTTTCCTAGTAATTTCATTAGTAGACGTGAATCATTATAGTATAATTCACAAATCCAGTTGTTTCTCGTAACTGGCACCGTGTTATTAATAACCCGCGTTAGTTGTTTTTGTGATATAACGTAACCACAATGGCTGGACTTGATAGAGATGTACAGTCAGACTTATTAATCTCTACTCTAATCTAACTTGAAGCTTACAAGCAATGGTAACTAGACACAACAAAATAATATTCTTTTCCCCACACAGGGCCAAAACAAAAACTTATATAATATATTTTTGGAAATACATACCGCACCCCCGGTGCTACAACGTCACTTCTGCAAACAATTTAATCTTCCAGAAAAAGCGTTTCTAAATTAAATATCCTGTTATAAAATCGAGTTCTTCTTAAGTTAAGAAATTAACTAGTAATATTTAAGCCTTTATTTCAGACTTCATTTCACAATAAAAAGAAACATCTTACTGTTTGGTATATTCGTATTTTTTCTCATAATCAGATTTATTTTGACGAAATTGCATAAGTGACGTTGTAGCACCGGGTGTGCGATTACTTTGAGTATCCAGAATCTATAGAAAAACCCAGACCAAAACAAAGGTACATCCATATTCGTATTCACAAACACTTGACCTACCTAGGAATCGAACTTGAGTGCCGCTCTACTGACCACCAAGCCGTATCAGTATAATATCCCACCGTCATTCACCCTCTGGGTGGCTTATACACTTATACCATACAGAAAATCGTGTACATTCCATACTTCGCACACATTACGTGTTCCCGTGGTTCTGTCAATATTTGTATAGGGCCCCTTCGGCCACCGGGATGACCGGGGTTCAATTCCCAGAAACAAATATATGGATATTGTAAAAAGAGTTTTGTTTTTTAATGCTGCTTTTAATGAGAGGGTTTCTGGATTAGGCTTAACGTTTATTTATTTAAACACTTTGTAATTATACTCGTAGTAAGCTGTTATTCTTTAATAGCGATTTTTTTACTGTTTATATATTTATTTAATTATAAAGGAACACCAACAAAGGATACACAGTACATGCAATATTATATAAAATTGTCAGAAGATTTGTGCTCCTTCAGTTACAGGAGAACACATCATGCATACATCATCTTTTAAACATAATTTTTAAATATGTTAATTTAAACACAACAAAATACAATTCAAAATAAAGTAAACAACAAAGTAAAGTACACAAGATAAAAAATAGTCTAAGTAAAAATACTGTTAGTCGCTCTCCTAAACAAAGTTTATATCACATATCTAAAAACACGCCTGTTTCCCCGAAGAGGTAGGCAGAGGCATAATACATGCCCACATTTCGCCAATTATATTGATGGTCCCACGTATATCACATCCTTCTACTTGCTACGATCTTGGAACACACTCTTAGCTTCATTTACACTCCTACCTTCTCATACACGCCCGTCGGTTTAGGGTAACATATTTATAATATACTAGCAGCGCCCTGCGGTTTTACCCGCGTGGTTCCCGTTCCCGTGGAAATATCGGGATAAAGAGTGTCCTATATGTTAGTCCAGGACTGCAGCTATACACGTACAAAGTTTCATCACAATCGCTCCAGTAGTTTCTACGTGAAAGAGTAACAAACATCCATCCACACATACAAACTTTCACGATTATAATATTATTAGTTTGTTTCATTAACATGAAACGTCCCAACAAAATGGTTACTTTTCGATTGGTGATTAATTGTTTAACAAACTTGGTATATAAAAAACAAAGTATTATTAGGTATCGCGATGAAACTTGGCTCCTTTGATTGACACAACTCATTATAATTTACATTTGTATGAGATGCTGTTAGTTGGTTATTATTATGCCTATTGGTTCCATCATCATTATCGTCAGCTCCAAGACATCTACTGCTGAACATAGGCCTCCCCCATAATCAATGTGAACTCCAATGTGACTTCCAATGTGACTTCCAATGGGACTCCCAATGTGACTTCCAATGTGACTTCTAATGTGACTTCTAATGTGACTTTTAATGTGACTCCCAATGTGACTTCCAATGTGTCTTCTAATGTGACTTCCTATGTGACTTCCAATGTGACTTCCAATGTGACTTCCAATGTGACTTCCAATGTGAGTTCTAATGTGACTCCCAATTTGACTTCTAATGTGACTTCCAATGTGACTTCTAATGTGACTTCCTATGTGACTTCCAATGTGACTTCCAATGTGACTTCCAATGTGACTTCCAATGTGAGTTCTAATGTGACTCCCAATTTGACTTCTAATGTGACTTCCAATGTGACTTCTAATGTGACTTCCTATGTGACTTCCAATCTGACTTCAAATGTGGCTTCCAATGTGACCGATTGCTGGCAGCCTGTATCTAACTTGATCCTGCAACCGGATAAAGGTTCACGTTGGTAGTCCTTCCATCTTGCAGGTGGACGTCTCACACTTTGTTTACCATCAAAGGGTCTCCGTCCAAAACTTTTCTGTCCCATTGGTTTATGTTTGCGTTTACATATAGTGTGCATATAGTCAAATGCGAATCAATAACTATTCTACTTAGGGTTGTGGTTATTTTTCTTACCATTGAAAGAAATCTATTTAAACAGGATCTGCGCTTTTAAAATGAATACTCTTTGTACAATTTGCAATCTCTTATTATTTTGCGCTTTTGACCTTATGCTCCTAAACAATTTTCATTATGGGTGTTGTTGTTGTCTAAGCAGCCTAGTGAAGCCTTAAACATGGTTTAATGACTATCATAAATAGTTCACTGGGATAAGTCCTTAACGTGTCTTCTGATGCACGGAAGCGCTTGATATTAAATCGCCTTTACGCACTTGGTTCCCCTTGGTTTGTGAGAGAACACCCTTGTATAGTAGTGGTCTGAGATGATGATAGGTCACCCATCCAAGGACTGCTCTTTGCGAACTCTGCTTTACTTCGATGATTAATTCCGACCACATAGTCCTGCTGAGCTTTCAAATATGTAAACAAATACAAGTATAAGATTGTGTTATCTTTGTACCTGTGAGTTTCATCATAGTAATAAGTATTGTTTAATTTTTATAATGAGTTACGACTCCGAGCCATTACTTCGTCGCATTAGCCAGTACTCAGCCATCAGAATAATTCTACGCCGCCGACCAAATTGCCGACAAATTGAAAAGGCAGGCTTTATTTTGTTAGTAAAGTGTGCCCTTACCATTTGCTTCTCGAACTAAAGTCGCAATGAGATAAAATTTTTCGCTTTAAAGACAAAAAAATACATAAATGGGTAACTTTAGATAACGTAATTCCCTAATTATACCCTTATAATTACATGTAAAATAGGTCATTTTACTAACTAATATAACTCAGAAATATAAATAAAAAAAACACATTCCACTCCTGAGGTCGTGGGTTCGATTCCCACACAGGACAAATATTTGTGTGTATAAATATGAATATTTGTTCTGGTCTGGGTGATTTTCTATGTAAATTAAATATGTGTTTACAAAAAAAAAAGTATTTATGTATGGTTAAAGGTTATTTAGTATCTATAACACAAGTTCTTAATGATACTTATCTTGTAACTAAATAATTGGTGTAAGTGTCAGAAATATTTATTTATTTTACAAACTAAGTGTACTAATATTAACACATGTCAACTTAGATGTCTAATTCGCGTGTGTGCAGCAGCTGCGACTAAAATTAAATTATATACGGTCACTTAACGATAAGTAGAATCACAAATAAATTCCTAATGTGGTATATAAAAATACTAATATCATAAATGCATTACTATATTAATAGTTATGATTTCAGGCCTAATCATTAGACAATTTATTATGAAATATATCGACGACATAATCCTTTAATGCGTAGATCTTCTAAGGTGTGCAGCATACATATATTTGTAAGGTATAAATGTAGCTATGGTATATTTATTTTTATAAAACTCATCTATTTAATATATTGTGGGTGAAAACACGTAGTAGGGGGTCAAGGAAAGAATTATTGCTGTTCTCTCGCCTTCACAATTTCACATAAAGTACAGTGAAACTTACTATAAATATACACATATAAGTGTACACATTTACTGAACTATACGCATACAACCATACATACTTACTGCAATACTTTGTTCATTCATCCTTAATAATAATATGAATACGAAAGTCGTTGTCTCATCACCATCATCATAGAAATAAAATTTCATTACTAAACACGAGGAGAACCCACAAAATATACACCATACTCCAACTCGCGGATCCAGTGCGAATTAGCGGAGGCAGATGTGTGGCGTCCTTTTTTTTTTTATTTACGACGGTAACCAAATGCATTTACGCACAGTCTCCCGGCCAAAGGGGGACCAAGAGTGTGTGTGTGTGGCCGACTTCTCGGAAGGTCCATGGTTAGACAGCAGGGGCTCCTTGCTCCCGCTGCCGAAGACCCTCCTGGCCCGCCCGCTGCGCCCTCCACAGATCCCTCTTAGTTTCCCGCCCGGTAGTCATTACTAAGGGCACCCAGAGTCGCCAATCTCAGGGTGTTACCTTTTCCCTCTGCGCCCTACCGGGACGTACTCAGCCCCCCACCTCACCTGCCAGTTGTGCACCTGCCGATCAACGGACGAGGCTCTAGCGAACATAACAATGCCCGGTAAGCGGCAATAGGCTCGCCACCTATTACGTGGGAACAACTATACAATTGGCGAAGTGTGGGCGTATAATATGCCTCTGCCTACCCCTTCGGGGAAACAGGCGTGAATGTACGTAATGTATGTATGATCATCAATTGTCCGGTTGGTATGGCTCCGCAGGGTCTGAGATCATACAGTAGACACAACACATATAGTAGAATAAGCCCATCATCTTAACGTGCCTTCTGAAGCAAGGAAGCGGTCGATATTTAATATCACACAACCGGTCACCCATCCAAGGACTGAACTCTGTGAAATAATTTCTATATTCATTCGATCCGTTTGTTTGTAAATTGAACGTACGAAATTTAACAACTGCTAGTATTTTTCATATTACTTTGAAATTTTCCCGGCATTAAAAATAAAAAATTAAAATTATGTACACATATTGGAATCAATTGATAAATTATAAAGTTTTAATTGACTAATTAGTGTAAATATTCAGATATGAAAATACCCTCTGTTTCATCGTTAACCAAAGGTCAATACGATATATAAACATTCGATAATAATTGTAAGGTTGTCTGTTATTTTTAGTAAATTTATTTATTTCGTGTCGCACTCATTAAATGTAATTATTGATGAATTGATGATACAATGAAAGCGATCGTATATTTTGTTCTCATTTTCAAACGCATTGGAAACGATTACTGAAGTTAAGCAAAGTTTACACAGGACAGCTCTTGGATGGGTGACCGTTTTTTTTTAAAAATTTGTTATTAAAAGCTTCCATGTGCGCGTAGTTGTTTATATTATGTTAAAGTGTATACCAAGTTAAGAGGCCCTATTGATCATCTTAAACAGCATACATTCGTTCACTGCTGGCACAGGCCTCTCCAATGGCACGCCACTACAGCAAGCCCCCACACCCCCTACTTCGCTACATTCATCATCATCATTTCAGCCATTTGAAGTCCACTGCTGAACATAGGCCTCCCCAATTGCTTTCCACGTGCCCCCTAACCCCGCCGCCCTAACCAGATAATAGGTCCATCGCGTTAGGGGCCGCCCTCTACTAGGTTTGCTGATTCGTGGTCGCCATTCAAGAACCTTAACGCCCCATCGGTTCTTCGAGCTATGTGCCCCGCCCACTGCCACTTCAGCTTGCAAACGCGCTTCGCTATGTCGGTCACTCTACTTCTACGGATTTTCTCATTTCTGATTCTATCACCTAGGGACACTCCGAGCATAGCTCTCTCCATTGCACGCTGAGCGACTTTGAGCTTTCTTATGAGGCCCATAGTCAGGCACCACGTCTCAGTCCCATACGTCATTGCTGGCAACACACACAGGTCAAAGACTTTGGTCTTGAGACACTGAGGTATTTTTGACGAGAAGATTTTGCGTAGTTACCCAAACGCAGCCCAACCGCTTGTGCTTAGCTACATTGGTGGTGCAGTATATCGCACATCTAGTTATTAATTGTAATTAATTTATTAAATAATTTATTGATTCAGGCGTTACTTTGCGGAAATCTATTGTAAGCAAGTGATGGATTAAAAATATATTTGTAACAATTCCCGCGCTACTATAATTTCCCGAAAAATCGAGAAACTATTCAACACGACACGTGACCCTTACACAGGGCATCTTCAGGTAAGATGAGAGCCTCAGAACAACGATGTCTTCACGACCAACGCTGAAACGAGAGTTTCTTGCTTGAAATTGTAAATACTTCAGTAGAAAGGTTTAATACTTTTTTGTCATAAGTACGATAACTTATTTGATTTGGTGTTTGGCCATTTCTATCGGACAGCTGTCCAATTACAAAAAAGATCTTTAAGCACTCAATGCATCTACGTAAAGGGAAACTTGTGGCATAGTTAAATACACAATACACAATATTAGATTTTTTGACATTAACGTTTTTTAAGAACATAATGTGCGATATATACTTGAACGAGACAGTTCTAGTATGGGGATGGTAGTTTGACTTAAAATGGCTGAAATGATGACAGAACTTATATTTTTCATGGTCTATATTTATAAAACCTTATTTTTAATTGAATTTTTCTTTGTACAGTCAGACAAAAAAGTCTTTGTGGTACTCCATTCGACTCGGTTGTCAGAAATGTTATGCTAGAATTGTGATGTTTTTTTGTTTCGTTTATTGATGGCTCCGTGCGTTTAGCACATTTAGCCAGTGCATAATAAGAGATATATTATTAATATATAAATCATAGTAAATGAGAATGAGTGATGGTAAATGAGATGCTTCATTAAAGAAGTGGGACTATACTTAGATCTCACATGAACTTCTTGAGAGAATTTGAAAAGTTATGTTGCACTGTTTGTTTTATTTACCAACACCGTTTCATGTTTGAAATATCACAAATTATAAAATATAAAACCTAACTACATACATGATGCTTCATTTTTCCCGCCAAGAAGTCAATTGTGATGTTGTATAGCAAAAGTTAATTTATTACTTTTATTTTCAGGTAAATTCGAACCTCATCCTGCCAGTTTCAACATGGGCTACCTGGTAACTCCTTACCCCTATGCCAATGGTGCGGCGCATCCTCTTCCCGTCTCAATGGTAAGTCTACTATTATATTACTATCATAAATTGATCAAAATGTTTATAGAAGAAGTCTATATCAACAGCGACATCTTGTCCCAAATTAAGTCACAATTGTCGTCACAAATATTTTTTTAATGTAAAATATTGAGAAATGTGCTTTTACTGTTATAATATATTTTGGTAAAAATTATATCTGGTAGTACTTTCATAACACTTAAACTTAACGAAAATATATCTGTGTGTTCGTTATTAAATAAATAACATATTTGTGGTCAAAAATATTTAATTTGTTCTAACATGATCTCAAAAGCTAAGGTTAAAAATAGTAAAACATATTTGCGATGATTAAAAACCAACCTTGACGTCATGACAGATTTTAACGTAATCAGATTACATTTGCTAATAAGTTTGATATATTGCACAATAAAGAGAAAATTACCTTGTAAACTTAGTAGTCAAAGGCCTTATCGCTAAAAGCAATATCTTCCGAACAAAATCAACGTTAAAAGTAAAATAAATACGACATTGCATAATTTATAAAAATTTTTTTTTATCAATTTAAGATTTTCTTGAATTCATAATCATTTATTTTATAGGGGCCTTATTCCAAAACACTTGTGAAAGTCACAATTCCTACAACCGACGAATATACTAACCTTAATCAATAAAAGTATATTAATATTTCAATACATTCATAAAATACGTTACTTAGAACTTATTGCTAATACCTTACCATAAAGAAGGCTATTATGATAATATAAATTATATAATAGGCTGCTACAATTTGACGGAAATTAGTTATAGGACCGCGATCCTCAGCATTCGAGTCTAAATTCATCTAAATTCCAAAAATAAATATTATATGGTATTGACATAAAATCATTTCATAACTTTAATATTTGCTAAACCTCGTTATCTCGTGTTCGACATTATCCACGTATGAGATTGTCGTACCAACATTACAAGCTTAATCTATAGATATGTAGAGATATGCCACTCTTTATCTACGGACATGTGTTATCGATATATTTTTACACTGCACTGTTTGACTTCTGAAATTATTTACATTGAACATACATACATACACAATATCAAGCCTGTTTCCCCGAAGACAGGCATATTTATATGCTCACATTTCGCCAGTTATATTGTTGGTCCTACGTCATTGGCGAGCCTATTGCCGCTTACCGGGGACTTTAATTTTCGCCAGAGCCTCGTCCGTTGATCGGCAAATGCACCACTTGCAGGTGAGGTTGGCTTGGGCTCCTTAGATTTTGGTAGGATACATTCTATAACAAACGAAAATATATATTTACATTGAAAATTAAATTACATCATATCAGACTTATAAAGTCCACTGTTGAACATTAGCCTTTCCAATAGAGCATATTTACTATTTGCCCATAATAATTTCTAACAATTACACCAATTATTTAGTTCCAAGATAAGTATCATAAATAACTTGTGTTATGGATACTAAATAACAGATAAACATATTTAAATCCGTTTTTTTATTTTATATACACACTTAATATACTTAGAAAACACCCAGACCAGGACAAATATTCTTGTTCATGCACACAATGATTTGTCCTGAGTGGGAATCGAACCTACCTCAGGAGCGGAGTGCTGGTATACTCACCTCGCTATATCGGTCGTTAACCTTTAAGTCAAGTGCCTGCTGCTTCGAAAGTTCTACAACAGGACGCCACACACCTACTTCTGCCAATCATTACCTGACCTTAATCCCTGTTACTTTTGTTTGTGAAAAGAGACCCGGACTCAGTGGCCAGACTTTGAGCTAAGATGATGATTCAGACATACTACTTTTATACTATTTTTGTACGATTTAGTAACTTTTTATTAGAAAACGCTCAAGAATTTCCACGCAGTCGAAGACGCGGCGTGATGCTAGTTTGTTAATAGTTTTTAATCTCCATTTAGATTTCCATCTATATGGTGATGTGTGTAAGCAATAGCAATGCGGAGATCGTAATTTAATCGTACGAGATACTATTTTTATTGCGTTTCCTCGACCGGCGCGTGCGCTACCGGAAACGGTAACACAAACAACTTTTTATTTCTGTTCATCCTGTCCACCATGTTGGATTGTAAAGGGGTGGGAATTTTCTTAAAAAATTGTATTTGTTACTGTATTTTTTGTCTTAAACGATTCATCATCTCAGCCAATTAACACCCGGGACTGACTACTGACAGAAAGTCATGTTAAAACTCTTGCTTATTTTACAACCGTAAAAACCAAATTTATATTAATCACTCATTAGCATTAATCTGCTACAGTCATATGCAACAAATGTCTATTAGTTCTTTAGCATTTCACATATAATTTGGAAAACCTATTATATGTTGTTTGATAAATTTCACTTTTTTCATGAAAGTACTTTTAGCATAATACTTTTTTACAGTTAACATACTCTTTCTTTTGTTGTCGACTGTACTTATTCTCAACGTCTGTCATTAAAAAATGAAATACGTTGTTCCGTTTTTCGCGCGAACGCACCCCACCGTCGTCAATACGTTCAATACCTAACCTCGGTTAGAACCAGCTAGTTAGTACGCATGCACGTACACAACCATACAAACCCGACGGAACGCGGTAAGAAACGAAAAAGAACTTGCCGCGAAAATATCAAACCAAACGCAACAGGTGGACATATAACCGTCTCATTCTTTTCTACTAGGGTTTTAAGTTTCGTCTCTGTTATTCGGAAGCCGCCCCTACAGTCGCCACCCCCACTCGGGGCGGGAAATTTAAATGAAGGAGAGGGGATAGGATGGAAATGCTTTTCTTTTTGCTCGCTCGGGGTGTATTTTAGGGCTTTTGTCTGGCTGAATGCGGCTCCCAATTTCGGGGTCGCTTGCGTTTCGTCTCGGGACTTCAAAATCGAAATTGAATGCTCTATTTTAAAATGCAGACAATATTTTCTTTATTTACTACTTTTTCTTTGAGGCAAGTGGTATAATTTAATAGAATCGTTACTAATAATATAAATACAAAAGTTTGTAAGTAGTGTATGTTTCTTACTCATTAATTTCATAGAGGTTTTGTATGATATTTGTCTCACAGGTAGTTTATCGTCGTATCCTAGCATTATCCTGATTGCCGTATTCTCATTCTTAGAGCCCAGGTTCTGCTCAACTCTGTTCACTGGTCTAACTATTTATTTCAGTTAACAAATTGATTACTTCAATTTAATTTATGACTTGCATTAACACATACTTTTTATATGGATACTTTTTATACCAATATTCCTACGGGAACTCGTATTACGCGGGTGACATCGCAGGCGCATTAATATCATTAAAAAAACATTCAAACTATACTTAATAACATTTAGTCAATAGCATTATGCCACCAGAAATCCCTGGCTCAGGATCTGCTCACTGGTTTAACGAGGTAAGGCTGAATTTCAGTTATTACATGGAGCGACTGCCGTCTGACCTCCGCAACCCAGAGGGAAACATCATTCTATCGTTAAACCAGCTGTCAGGATGTTAGAAGGTACTTCGTAATAACGACTGCCATAGGTGTTCATGACAGCCGGGACCAACGGCTTAACGTGCCTTCCGAGGTGCTCACATAACTCGAAAAGCCATAGATGCGCAAAGACCATCACCACGCACCAGGGTTTGAATCCAAGACCCTCTGATTTTGAAGGTTATGTGTCTCGCCACTGGACTATCGCCGCTCAATAGCAATTTCTCAGTCTAATCTCAAAATTACCCCTCCTAAGAAAACTACGCAGCAAAAACAATTAATATTTTATTGCAAAACAACATTGTAATAATTTTCCGTGATGTTTACTTAATTGACTGTGTTGTATTCGATAAGTTTAATTAATAAACAATTATAGTTATTATCTGTTTTTATCGCTTCTGTAGACGTTTTCGCTTATTTGCTAAGTTGTTCGATACATAGTTATAAATTAATTAATATTACTGTTGTTGGTACTTTGTTCGTGACTAATGTGGAAATATATAAATTCTTGCAATTAATTACAATGTTTGGGCTATGACTTCGCCAGTGTCAGGTAATTTGATAAATTAAGTTATTTGCATAAAAATTCAACGTTATGAAACGTCCTACCCTAGTAAATATGTGGAGACTTTACTAGAGGCGTCAGTTGGAATCAATTCGGTAAACCACAACTCGCTGGTAATATGACACTTTCCGACACATGTTATATTGTTAAAAATTTTGTGTCTAAAAATTTACTATATTTACACATAAAACCTCGAATTTACAATTCTTTTGGAATATAAAATACTGCTGCAATGTGTCATTTTCAGCATTGGCGCCAAAACTTCTAAAAAGTTTCAATATTCCCAAAACTTTATTTTTTTGTTGTATCTTACAAATACGAAATTGGAACATTGCTGCAAAGAGTATGTGTACCGTTAGGGCCATCTGTCATGTCTGCCTAAAGCACAGAATATAATCTCAATCAAGGGTGACTAGCGTCACGGAGTATGCGCGTGCTGTAGATTAAGTCGTGGAGATAGATCAAAAACTAATGCCATTTTAGTTAAGGCTCGTTGGTTGTACTGTTGTTGAGAGCCAATAGGTGGCGTTGCGTTGTTTGTGACAATATTAAAAAGCAGTATTAAGTTATTTTTATACACCTGTCTAAACCTTAAGTGAAGTTGAGAAGTATTACTTTTAATACAATAGTGAAGATATATTAAAAACAAAATTTGTACATATAGGTAATAACGCCATTGTTTAAACCTAATAGTTAATACTGATACAATTATCGTGTCCTTATTGCAAACTTCTCCATACTTATTTTAAAAATGTGAAAGTAACTCTGTTATCAGAACTATGTGTCACTGTGACGTTGACGTGAGATGACTTTGATGGAATTTAGCAAGAAGGTAGCTTAAAGTCAATTAATTATACTTTTTATTCCGAAAAGAAGCAAAGTTCAAAGGTCGCTAATCTAAATTAAGCAATATATTTGAGAAAAGCTTAAATTTGAGAAATAATTGTAATAGCGTCTCGCCTAACCAAACAAACGCCTAGACAAGAATAAGGATAAGAATTTAAAATAAAAATCTCCTCATTATTTCGATCGACGGAATAGAAAATCTCCAATCGTGTAAAAAGAGCATCCCGTTTCGCCTCCGATACCCATAACTCCGGGAAAATCATTACATACGCCTGGGTAATTCGGATTTCGAGTACCCCGTCTCCCTACCTCCTAGGACTCCCCAAAAACCCACCCATTGCATCTCATTTTCAAATGTTCTAACCGCTACGTTGCGAATCCTATAACGTACTTAAGCTAAACTCTACACAAGACTCAGTTCTATCTCCTTAAAAATAAGACTTACTTTTCCTAAGCCGGCATAGATGATTTGATACGCGAATAGACGCTGTATTACTTTAGGACAAAGTTGATTTTGGAATATGAGACTTTTGTAAAGAGGAAAGCATTGTACGCCTAAAGCGTCTGGATGGGGAGTTTTCACTGAATAATGGGAGATTTTCCCCTCTTATATTTTTTCGTGAATTTTTTATTTAAGAAAGGGATAAGATTTTAATGTGGGTAGCCCGGCTTTTATTACTGCCGATTGCGGGGATCTCTATTGTTGGGCGGCTTGATGCGTGGCGTGGGGTATACTAAAGTGTTTTGTATGAGAAATGTGTCTCCTAATGATTTTTCTGTAGTACCTACCTATACTTATATACCTTTGGACGTTTTCCTCTCCGCCATTTTGCTTAATCCGACCGTAATCAAGGATTTCGCGTTGTCTTGTCTTATTTGATATTGTGCTAACTCAACTGTCTCTTTGTTAATCGGTGAAAGCTTTTGTTTGGACTCAGCTTTTGTAGATTCTTTGTTATTATGAAATTTAAATGCTGTTATTGAGTTATGCAGGATTTTGTTTAGTTGATACTTCAACATTTTATTGATGCTAAGTTGACGTTCATGAGAGCTTAATTGAGACTAACTTTAGTCAACTTAGTATTTTGACTTAGATTTATCTAAACTTGCAAATTAATTGAGAATCGGAAAATACTTATTACCATGTAATTTAGTGCTCGTGAAACCGGCCGCGTGATAAGATGGTCGAAAGGATAACCGAAGGAAAGCTGTTCTTGTGTGGCATTTGATAACTAACGCTTCCTCCTCGAATGTTAAGCTGTTGGTTCCGCTTATCACTGTTCATAGTAGTCCTTAAGCCAAGACGGAGGCCCTATGCCGCGGTTTTAAACATTTCTACAGCATGTTGACATATAACCTCGCTCCGCTAATCCGCAGGAGGCCCGCGTTTTATAGACTAGCGGCCGCATTTGACTTCATCCGCGTAATTTATAGTTACTTTTTAAAAAATGAAATCACGCGGGAATATTCAAACTAGCTTGTAACTTCAGCTATCAGCTATCTGTTGATGGAAAATCCCGTTATATCATGTTTTATCCCCCGAAAACGGGATAAAAAGTATCCTATATCCGTCTCCTCGTTCTTAGCTACTTCCCCACCAATTTCCAGCCAAATGGGGTCTGCCGTTCTTGAGTTAGAAATAGTGTAACTAACATGAATTTATTTTATGTTGTATGAAGATGGGACTCAATATTTATTAGTTGTTATGTTAGCAACCATTTAAACATTAGCTTCGATACACATACGTTTTGATAAATAAACTCGGCAATGATTGGCGAAGTTTTATAGAAGGATTTAAGTTAAAAGTTACATAGTTCTTCTGTTTCTCAAGTCCAAGCCAAAGCCCAATTTTAGTAAGCTATGATATATGTTCATTAGAACTTCTAACTCAGCTTTTTTTAAATTTTATTTCAAACATGCAGCGGCCGTATCTTCTTTTGTAGACCTCGATATAATAAACCTTCTATTTGAATCACTCTATCTATTAAAAAAAGCTGCATCAAAATCTGTTGTGTACTTTTAAAGATCTAAACATTTACAGGGACGGAAAGCGAAATGCTACTTTTTTTTTGTAATGTGACACTTCATAATGACTACATCCTGCCTCATGGTAAGCAGTCGATGCAGTCCAAAAACGTGAAGGTGCTTCATATCGTGGAGTAAGCACGATACAAGCCGCACCCACTCTTGCCTGCCATAATTCTGTTTCACGCCTTGCTTGAAAAACCCGGGATTATAGGAACTAGGAAACACATGAGCCGCCAGAAAATTCCAGAGCTTGTTTTATACTATTTAGTGAAAAGACATTATTATGTTTATAAGGTTCCTACCAAGATATAAGAAGCCCAAGCCAACCTCACCCGCAAGTGGTGCACCTTTTTTTTTTTTTTTTTTTCGGATGGAAAATCATCAAATGACCGTCTTCCGCTGTGGGTGAAGCGAAAGGGTGTGTCAGACTTTTACTGACTAAAAACCATCCATGTTCCTTCTTGAGCCTGTAACACCAAGGCCGCCACCTATGTAACTGCGAAATGTGGGCGATAATATGCCTTTGCCTACTCCTTCGGGGAAACAGGCGTGATATTATGTATGTATGTCATTATTATTATAAAAATATAGTATATTTTTTACACTTGGTCAGTAACCATAGTCGGTTACAGACACAACAGAGGACCGTGCTTTAATTAGCGTACTGTCAGACATTTTTACAACTACCTACTCAATTAATTTAATATTTAAAAAAAATTACTACCTACTTAGTATGCAGGTCGTAAAGTTGAATCTTACCGGAAACTAGTCGACGTTCCCGGTTTTGCTTGACCTTGAACCTAATGACTCTTTACAATAGGCTTAAGAGCTGTGTTTGTGTTACAAGATTTAGCGACTTGGTAATATTTTAAAAATGAACAATATTATGCAAAGATGAAGAATACCTAATACGTGTACTAATTTTCTAGTATTATATTTTCATATCTATGTATATTATGTAGTAACCTTACCAGGTTAAACCAGTAAGCAGATCCTGGACCGTGAGCTTGAGCCTGGGACAGCCAGGATAAAGCTAGTATATGATGATGATATTTTCATAACTAAATTGAATCTTTATAATTTATTCTTTTATAATAAAATTTATCAACTTCGTACCTTTAATCGAAGTTCTGAAAATATATATAAATATATATATAATGCTCTTACAATCACACCAATTATTAAGTTCCAAGATAAGTATCACTAAGAACTTGTGTTATGGATACTAAAGAACGGATAAACATACTTAAATACTGTTTTTTTGTGAATACGTACTTAATATAAAATTATAACAGGTTATTATCTCTTAAGGCTTCCAAGCCAATTTAACTTTTAAAATAATTTAAAAATGTTGGCCTTTAAATAATTTTCTACTTATAATCATGGTTTGCACTGCAATGTAAAAACGCTACCCCCTCATAACTTAACCCCGTCAATTCGGTAGTTAGAATTACAATACTCTAGTGCGTTTGTCGGCGTATTTTTGGTTCGGGCACGCGTTTACTACTCCTTAACTGAAACAGCGGCCCATAACTCTCGGTTTATTGTTTAATGGTCACTGGTTAACTTGATTATCGTCTAACTATGCTCCCATTTAACTGTTTATAAAAAAAGTTAAGTTGCTAGCTAAAATAATGTTAAAGTGGGACTTGGTAAACTAGGTAAAAATTCATACTAACTCAAAAAATATGACAGCTTCAACATCTATTCCCTTTAACGGGCAGAACATGTTGAAATTTTTCATTGGTTTTCCACCTTAACTCAAATACATAAGGTTCAATTTTTTGGTGGGAATATATTTCCCACTGCCTGGTTAAGGGTTAAAAAAAAATTCTTAAAAACATAAATATTACGAAGGGAAAACTTGGCGGGAAAGTGAAGCGTCATGTCTGCAGTTTTGCTTTATTTTCTAAACTTTGCGATGTTTCTAACATTAATGTGTAATAACGGTGGATTATTAACCGTTAAGTGTTTGTGAACATACATGAGTGTTGGTAAATCAAACAAAACAGTGCAACATCACTTTTCAAATTTTTTCTCAAGGAGTCCATGTGAGATCTCAGTATAGTCCCACATCTTTACTGAGGACTCAAGGGGTTTAGGGGAGGGTATTTCATCTTCGATTTATCATCTTGATCAGCACTCATTCTCATTTACTATAAATTATATATAATTAATATATTACTTACTTGACACTGGCTAAATGTGCTAGACGCACGAAGCCGTTATTTAAAAGAAGAAAAAGAAATATTACGAATACGATTGTTCCACGGTATAGAGATCCCTAATTCTTTTGGACTTTATCATTTGCATACCATCGGCATGTAGTCATTATGACGTGTCACATTTAACAGAAACCTATTTATATGTTAAAAAATAACGACTCCTTTTAATTTGTGTTGAAATTTCATAAAGTATTTGTGTAAAGATATTCTTTTAATCTCACTTCGTAATGAAGAAAAAGTTGAAACAACTAAGGCGTTCTTCACATTACTATCCAATAAATAGTTACTCAATGTCTTTTGCGCCCACAAACAGTGACATAATATTTTACAATTCATACCTACGAGTATTTCTAGGAGCATTGAGTTTGCCTTTAATATAATATTAATATAATAGGCTTGTACGGAAGACCAGCGCCGCGGGGCCATAGTGACCCCTCGGCATATGCTGAGTATAAGCCTTTTCGGTGCCACATGTGTTTATTAATTTTTATTTTTGTATTTTTGTAAACCAATGTATCATCACCAATGTATCAATGTGTCACAGAATAAATTATTTTTTTTCTTTCTTTCTAATAATAATAAATTATAAATATTCTCTTACAATCACACCAATTATTTAGTTCCAAGATAAGTATCACTAAGAATTATTAAGAGTTATGGTTACTAAAGAAAGAAAAACCTAGTTAAATACATATTTTTTTGTAAATACATACTTAATATACATATCAAAACACCCAGACTAGAACAAATATTCATGTTCATGCACACAAAGATTTGTCCTGTGTGGTGTGTGTGATATAGATTTTATTATTGCAAATTAAAGTTCAAACAAATGTATCTGCATCCCTATTACAACCAAAATTAAATTCATCGTTGGTTCAGAATTCTAATGACAATAACATTTCAGTACACTACGCTAGCACTCAAAAACTGATTTCCCAATAAAACGTATGAAATCTCGAATATCGTCTGGAAACTTAAGTTCATTTCAAGTAAATACTAACAGCAAGGGCTGTTCCAATCCTATCGTCCTCTAGAAAAACTAAGTAAGTAAGTACATTTTAAGTAAAATCTAACTGCAAGGGTTGTTCGTATCCTATCGTCCTTTAGAAGGGGTGAGGGGGGTCGTAATACTTTTAAAAGCGTCTGCACCCTCGGCAAGGCGAGCGAGCGTTACACTACGCGCGGGGCGTCGTAAAGTCTTTGGTTATCCGCTTATTATTTTGTTTTCAATTATTGTTGTACATCACGATGTACCTTGTGATCTTAACTTTTCTTTCCATTTAAGGTTGCCTGGAAGAAATTGCTTTAAACGATAAGGCCGCCCATTGTGTATGCCTACCTGTTTAATTTTCTTTGTTTTTATGTGTTATACTTGTTATGGTGTACGATAAAGAGTAAATTATTAATATTATTATTATTCCTTGCTCTTATTGGGCTGAGAAAGTTGAAATTTTAACTCCTAATTATGCAAAGCAAAATGAAACTATTCATTACTTTTCTACCTTCACACTACACCATGTAACCATCTCTTAGTTAAGGGCTTAACACTTTCACGAATGATGGTGTCAAACGCTATAGGATTTTTTTTAAACTTTGATTTGGTAGTGAAAGTGTTTAAAAAGACTGTCGTAGAACAGCGGGATGTCGTCCAATAAAGAAACAAAGCAGGTAAGAGTAGTCATTAAAATAATCTCTGGTTGCGGTTGTAGAGACTGTTAAGCTTGGCTTTCGCGCTTAAAGGTTTTGTAAGCTAAAAAATTTCGCTAGTAGATCATTGGGATAAGCGTTCGATCAAGAAACGAAGCAGGATCAAAGTAGTCTTCAAAAGACCTTAATCGCGTCTATAGACGATTTCAAGCTTAACTTTCGCTGATTTTAGAGAATTCCTCTCTCCTTGACTAGCTTATAGATATTAGTCAGTTATTGTTTCCTCCAAGGCGACATCTGGAGACCTCTGAAACCTGGGGAGTTAACCAAGCAGTCTCGTCTGCAGTGTAACTAAACTCTTATACAGAGCCCCATTGTACGTAAGTACAGTCAGCGATAAAAGTGTTGTCATGAAGTGAGCTGTAATTTACCTTTATTGAAAGTGTTTCTGGATTACTTTTAAAAGGTAAGGTTCTGAATAAATAAATCACACAGCGCCATCTAGACTTAAACTAATAAAAGCCTATACTATTGGTACGGGAAAACGGATATACATACTTGAATTTCTTTTCTTTTTAAACATAGAAAACACACACACCAACAAATCAATCATTAGAAAAGTTTATGTTTTTTTTTTTTTAAATGCTAAACTTTTTTTGGTCTTAACGGGTTTATAATGATAAGAAAATGAAAGAAGTTTAATATTTCACATTTAAAAAAGTAAAAGTAAAAGTAAAAAAAATATTTATTTCATAAACTATTATACATAGTACTTGAAAACGTCATGATTACAAATGAAAAAAAAAATACAATCGAAATAATATTACACTAAATCACGAAGCTTAGATTCACTTACATGCAAAAAAACATTTTAATTTAAAACGTAGAGGTTACACATTGAATCTTTGGATGGGCTGACTTTTAAGACGGCTTATAGGATAGGCAATAGGCTCGCCACCTATTACGTGAGACCAACAATATAAATGGTGAAATGTGGGCGTATAATATGCTTTTGCCTACCCGTTTGGGAAAACAGGCGTGATTGTATGTATGTATGTTATAGGAATATTTTATCTATCTATTAATACAGAAGACAATTATTACGATATCATTATTATCGTCCAATTAATAGGCTCAGGCTTTTTCTAACAAAACAATTAAAGAGGAATTCAGGGTATTTCACGACATGGTGAAAATATTTGGCATTACGTCTGACACTTACAGTCTTAACCGGAAACAACGGCTTAGCGTGCCTTCCGAAAAGTATGTTAGGGCTCTATGAATATATGGTCTGGGTGTTTATGTTTTCATATGTATATTAAGTATGTATTAACAATTTTTTTAAAAAAATTATCCTTTATTTAGTAGGTATACATAACACAAGTTCTTAGCGATACTTATCATGGAACTAAAAAATTGGTGTAATTGTCTGAAAAAAAAAAAAATCTTTATTATGCCATTTTGCAGGCGGTCATGAATGGGTGCGCTTGTTAGCGTGCTTTCTCCACTTGACCACA
The DNA here is from genome assembly GCA_949126915.1 of Musotima nitidalis. NCBI lineage: Eukaryota > Metazoa > Arthropoda > Insecta > Lepidoptera > Crambidae > Musotima > Musotima nitidalis. Next base: position 8,038,852 of record OX421439.1, on the reverse strand, counting down.
TTGACTGCTATCCATCAGGCATGATGTAGCCATTATGATGTGTCAAATGCCCCAAAGGGTGACCCAACCAAACTTAGCTTAACGTCAGTAATCGCTTTCGCCCAACTGGTCTTAGCTATACTTCCTTTTTACAATATCGCAAACAAAAGACAATTACTGAGAAAAAACCGCCATCATTTTGTATTCAGACGTCAATGGATGCGCTCTCCCGCCCGCCGGATGGTAATTGCCTAGAAAGTCCTATTTCTAACCCCCCATACCACTCCCACCCCACACCCCCACCCCACTCCTGGCCCAGATTCACCCCCTGCCAGTCTGATCTAAATTCTAGATGTTTTCTTTATTTCTTTATTTTAAATAATGGCTTCGTGCGTCTAGCACATTTAGCCAGTGTCAAGTAAGTGATATATTAATAATATATAATTCATAGTAAATGAGAATGAGTGGTGATAAAAATGATAAATGGTAAATGAGATACCCTCCCCTAAGCCCCTTGAGTCCTCAGTAAAGATGTGGGACTATACTGAGATCTCACATGGACTTCTTGAGAGAAAATTTGAAAAGTGATGTTGCACTGTTTTGTTTGATTTACCAACACTCATGTATGTTCACAAACACTTAACGGTTAATAATCCACCGTTATTACACATTAAAGTAAGAAATATCACAAATTTTAGAAAATTAAACAAAACTGCAGACATGACGCTTCACTTTCCCGCCAAGAAGTCTAGATGTTATTATGTGCCTTTTAATCTCGTTTTACATAAAAGATTTTGTTTGCTGAAAATGTTATTTTAGCTGAATTCAATGTGTTTTATTGTTAATAGTATTACATTGTCAATGTGTTTTATAGTTATATGAACAAAACATATATTATATTTATATTTAAGTACATTTGTAACTGGCGGGAGACAAACCAAACTTGACGATTTTCTTGCCCGTTCTTTTACGATCAAGCTCCCGCTCGCAGTGAATGGGCCCGTAATATTTTTAGTGTGACCTTTATAAGAGCTCTATTGAGCCAAACTTGAATAAATGTTTTTGACTGACTGTGACTCAATTTCGGGTAGGACGAGATCACATTCTTCCACGTGCTACGATCTTGGCACCTTCTCCTACACGCCCGTCGGCTTAGGGTACTTTTCTTTTAGGGTACTTACCCTTTCTCCAAAATCTTCTGGATTTGATCATGGATGGTCTTACGTGGTCTTTCTCTCCCGATACTTCCATTCACTTGTCCAGCATTATCATATTTAAAGGTATTTTTTAATAAAAGCGAAATAAAAAAAAAACGCTTATTTTTATAAATGATACTTAGATTAAACAATGCAACAGTGTTAGTATTAAGTTATTGCCATGTCTAAAACGTATTTGATTTAAGGGTATCGCAAACTAGGCACTAGTTCATATTAGGTTGAACCATTTAAAAATAACCATCAAACTGAATACCACCCTTAACAATAAACAGTCCGTACTGGTGGCAAATCAACATGATATCATAATCATAACCGCAACCCTTCAAGTGGAAAAGTTTGGATTAACCCTATCCGAATTGCCCTTAAACGAGCGTTCAATTTCACACAGTGTGTTACCAAAAATGAAAATATTAAATCCAATTTACAAACTACCCCACACACTCCGGCCCCACGATTATCCACTCGAAAACTAACACGAATTATGACTATTATAACCTCACTGAACCATTGTGCGGCGTTAATCGACAATCGTTATAAATACGCACAGTGGGCACCCTGCGTATTTGCGAGGCCCAAAAAAAAATGAATATGATTTTCTGGCAGGTTAAATCTATTATAAGCGGGGATTAAGTTATGAGTAATATTTCTATTCTGTGAGGGGCATTTAACGAGGCATTTTACGCCTTTCCGTATCGCGTGCGGTTAGCGCACCACTATTGAATGCGAGATACCCCATAATTATGTATCTCACTATTATGGTTGTATATTAATGTTTGTTTTCGTGGCAGGTGAATTATAATGATTGCGTTGATTAAATAAATTGATTGCAAATGGTTTTGATGCGGTTTTTGTACATGTTGATTTATATTGAACTGATTAATTAAATCAATTCGCTGGCTTTCGCTTTAATTGTTTCGATTGTTTATGCTACTTGTGTTGTTCTAATTTATTTATGTCTGTATTGAAATAAAATTTGGTACACAGATAGTCTAGAGCCTAAGAAAGTACATGCGAAAAAATGTTGTAAGTAGATTATTGGTATTGGTAGATTGATTATTAGTTGATATATACATGATATTTAAAGTTACTTAAACAAGATGCGCGGTTTGATCGAGTTTCAGGCGGACGAAGACGCGGGCAAACCACTAGTAGTTCATAAATATGTGTGGGGTGATGTGGTACAGTTATTCCTAATAAAATGCACTTATTAGGATTATCATTTGATATGTACCCTAAAATGAATAAATAGTATATTAAATATATCTCAAATCCACAATCAAAGGATCTTACATATTCCCCTAGGAGCCCAAGTGGACGCTAATGTACCCATTTCGGGGACAAAGAGGATTATTTCCAATGTTGTCATATCTCGGAGCTATTAACATAATGCGATGACGAGATTCTCTTGTTTATATTTTTTCCTTTTTTTTTCCACGCCTATGCCGCACTGTGTGGTCTAATAGGTAAGATGTTTTGACGTTTTTTATTCGGTTATTCGAAGAACCAATGAGTCGTTCACGGTTGTGTTATATTACGTCACATTAGATTAAGCAAGTTATGTGGCATACAATATGGTTTCTTTTTTTTCCAATATAATTTGTTCAGTCCTATTGTTTTTGTTAAAAGTGTAGTCAACTATGACAATAACTAGATGTTAATTTCGCATAAAAGGTTCTAGCGTTGAAATTATTGCCCCTTTGTACAAAAATTACTCAATTACGTAAACAAGGAAATGAAAATAAAAACAGTTCTTCGGAATCCTTATAACATTGTAAACGATACAGAACACATCATTAGCTGGGCCGCAGTTGCTAAACAAGCGATGTTTTCCCACAAAACGCGAGTGCACGTTAATATTTTAAGGATTTATTGTGTGTGTAATTGCTTACATCGCAAAATATCGCAACGGCAAGTCGCGGAAAAAATAAAAATCGATTTACCCATATTTGTTGTTAATTATAGCCGGCTGAGCCGTCTTTCCGCCTCTGCTGGTTCGAATACGATTTAATGCCCTCCCTGGTCCAATTACAGAGTTCTCAAAAGTCCCCCCCTCTTACCCCTCCCTCTCATTTTTAGATCGAGACTCGTTTTAATGACCTCTCGACGTTCCCGATGTTCATTTGTCGCAAGGGTTTCGCCTACGATTATTATTTTTTGCATTTTTTTTATTTAGTCCACGTGTATAGGCGCATTGAAGCACTATTCATGTGTCACTTGATATTTTAATATGAATGAAAAGCAAAAAGTATGTAGGTATGTTTATAAGAGTACAATCGTTATTTTTACCAACTTCCACTAAGCCTAACTGTGGTAACCCTTAGCTACTTTTTATTGGTTTCGGTTTCAGAGAAATAATCTCAAATATAAAGGCTGAATGTAAAAAAACCTTGCAGAGGTACTTCCCTAAAGGTTTCATGGTAATACTAGAATTATCTCAACTTGTGGATCCTAACAAAACAAGTTGTATTAAATAAAATATATTGATCAAATATTTTTTTATTTAGTCTATTACATTAAGTATTTACTTCCTATTAAATTCAATAATGATACTTACACAAAATTATACACATGCACATAATACTATAAAAGTTTGAGATCCAAGTAATTATCTACAATTTCATTTTCGAAATTTACAGACAGTATAATTGCAAAATGAAATCACTTACAAATTGCAAAAAAAAGCCTATTATGACTCTGATCTAAATTAACATGTCAACCTACCTATACGTAACTATAATTAAAATCTAAATCGATTGCAAAATTAAGCGCACCCTATTATATTATTTTAAAAAAATGTCGCTATTAGTCTCGTGTATTAGGTGCTTTCTGAACAAGGGGTGGCCTTCCCAATTGTTTAGAATCCAGTAATTTCCTATGATTCTGCAGTTTGGGCGGGTTTATCGTAATTGTGAGGGCGAGCCCTCATTGCTCCCTTTACATTTCTTTGTTAGCACTTTTTAATCTTCCCGATGAATTTTTACTTTCGATTCATTCAACAAATTTTATTCGCTCTAAAGAGTTCGTATTTTTCTATTTATGGAATGAGTTTTTGAAATTGATTTCGTTTTTGTTTTGATATTAATTCTTTTTTGTTGTTCTATTTTTAAAGGTTTTGCAAAATGTTGTTATATATTTTATTAATCTAATCTTTGTTCTTGACAGAAAGTGATATTAAGAATTATCATACCATACATAAATTGATAACTGAGGCCCATTATATTAATTGGTTAATCAAAATTTACAATTCAATAAAGTGTCAGTTGACCGATGTTATTTTACATTAGTATAAACAATAATATTTAGGTCGTATTATAATTTATTAGTAAGGGACTTTTAGACGATTAAAGATTTATATTTTAATCGTCTAAAAATTCCTTTACTATGTCTAAAACTAAGACAGTCAGCAATTTAAATTAATATTTTGGTGATTATATCCTGTAGCTATTTTAAATAGGACAAACTAAAACAAGGCCTATTATTTAACAAATACGTTGTTGACAGTAGTACAAATGGAGATGAACAAACATATCAATGATGAACTAAGCCCAAACACTGATCTTCATATACAAACAGAACTCAACATTGTGAACTAGCCTTACGATGCCTTCCCAGGGTCAACAACTGACTGTAGACCATTGCAAAATCAAATTTCAACTCTATTTTTTAAGAAATAAGGTATCAGCTACAAAAACGAGTTAGAACATCGTGGACTTGTTTTAAAACGACATTTTAGGACACGACTACACGACATGTGTCATCACATCATGTCAATGCAGGGATTATGATAACCATCGTACGGATGCCATCCACGTTAGGGAATCACCCTATGCGATCTCTGGCTACAGCTAAAAAGATCGTATAACTCATCGTTTACTGCCAGAGAATTTTGAAGCTTTACATTGTGTGTTAGGGTTTATTTTTGTTTTATAGCTTCTAGTTTGTAGGGTGATTCTGTGAAAAGACAATTTAACCCTAAAAAGTGGTGCATGGACATTAATCCGCATGTAATATCGCGAATTTGTCATCGGGCCATAGGACGCGGGGCGGACGAGCCCATCTGTCATTGAGAGCTGTACTATTTGACGCTATTAAAACTGGCACAATGGTGCACCCACTTGATTTGATTCGTAGACTAATACATACTAATATGGGAATATTGAATTTTTGGGTTATTGCGAAGGATTTTTATTAATAGGGACCATTATTTTATGAATTATTCAAATGTAATGTTGAATTTTTAAAGATTAAGAGTTTATTTCAATTAATTTTTGTAAGCTTAATTATCGTACTTATTATGCATTTTGTCATTTATCAGTTCTTAACAGGGAATTCTTACATACCCCTTATTCATAACTAAAGTCTTAACTTACCCCTTACAACTATTTTTAATTAAATAAAACCAAACTGTCAACATCACTTTTAGAATTCTCTCAAGAAGTCCATATTAGATCTCAGAATAGTCCCACATCTTTACTGAGAACTCGAGGGTATAGGAGGAAAGCATTTTAGTTACCATTGATCATCTTTATCACCACTCATTCTCATTTACTCTGAATTATATTATAAATATATCTCTTACTTGACACTGGCAAAATGTGCTAAACAATATAAAAATCAACCTTCAGTCTACCTTGACTCTGAAACTTAAAAAAAGATATTTCAAATAAAATGCAACAAATGACATACCCGAGGCCAATTATATAGAGATTGTACTTCATACTATCGAGAACTGCATAATTGTACCTCTACTTCTTTATAAACGCTTTCAATACTAAACTGGTTGGGTTAGAGTACCAGTTACAGTGGAATAGTTAGTTCACTTTCTCACTGACTAATTCTACTAATAAAATTAGTAATTTTAAAATAAATGTGCTTTTATTAAACGGAGTACATCAATCAAAATTAAAGCTAGAAATTAAATATATTATTATCATGATATCTTAAGTCAAACATTTGGACAAATACACCATAGGTATAGGCGGGAGAAAAACTAATCAACTTTTAATTAATGTTCTTTTACGATCAAGCTCCCGCCCGCAGTGAACGGGCGCGCTAGTTTTTAAGTTTTGACCTTCATAAGAGCTCTTTTGAGCCAAACTTGAATAAATGATTTTGACTTTTTTTTTTACTTACTGAGGCATATTATAAGCCCACATTATGCCAATTTTATTGTTGGTCCTACGTAATAGGCGGCGAGCCTATGGCCGCTTACCGGGAACTTTTGTGTTTGCCAGAGCCTCGTCCCTTGATCAGCAGGTGCACTTGCAGGTAAGGTTGTCTTGGAATCCTAAGATGTTGGTACGGTCCTTAGACACCCTTAGTCCCATTTAAAGTCAACTTTAGTAATGTCCGTCATATACACATCAAAGTCTTATCCCAGTAAAGTAGGGGAGGCTACACTAGAGACATCTATAAAGTTTAGTAATCCACTATATTAATATCCATTAATATCCACTATATAAATATCCACTATATTTTATAGGACTATATTAGTTACATATATAAACTCGAAGTTACGTCGAATTTAGTCCACTCTTAGACAATAAGACACAGCCTCGATGTGCCTCTTTATATTACTATAATTATAACTCGTGTAACATTTATCAAGTTTTAAAAACGGTACTATGAAATGTAATATGTAATGTTTAAAAATGCTCTACATATTTACACATGAAAATAAGTCACATCCCGTTTCTAGTAAACACTGCCTCGTTATGTCTTTTTTCGTATTGGCGCCAAAACTCCTGCAACTATTATGATAACTCGCCAGTCAATCCCAGCCCATTCACAAAGTTAGCGTAACACCCCAAAAATATGAAATGGCTAATAAATTTCTCATGTGGCGAGTTCGTGCGGACAAATTGCCCTTTTGGATGTCTCATTCACGGGAGTCGGCCAGGCGTTTTAACTGTCAATGTCAGATAGTAGGGTTCATGGCACGAGGGTAATAAAACGGTGCTGTACTCAAAGGACACGCGACTCATCTTCAGGTGACCGTAATAGGCAGGTCCACCCTAATTTTGTTGGTAGTTATTAAATAAAAAATGTTGTCGTGGGAATTTCTTGTATTTGTACTTATGTATAAAAGGGCGTGAAACGGCTTAAAGGGTCGTCAACACGATAGTGAAGCGCCTGGTTTTGCAACCGTCCATGCACTGCGGTGGCTATTTTCATCTGGTTTGCCGCATGCCTGTGGTATAAGAAAAAAAACATATCATCAAGCCTTATTCCTGTCAGTGTCAGATTATAAAATTCTTGGCACGGGGTTCATCTTCAGGTGACCGTAAAAGGCTCGTCTACCCTAATTTTGCAAATAGGTATTAAATAAAGAAAGCTATTTTCTCATTGACTAATTGAACTAACAAAATTGAAGTGTCAGTTTGTAATGTCAGAATAAAAAGACTTGTTAAACGGATACTCGTTGAAAAATCAAGCTAGAAATTAAATATATGCCGTGGGAGTTTCTTATATTTGTGGTTATATAAAAGGGCGTGAAACGATTGTTGAAAACTCATCATCGCGCTTTCTTATCCACATCCTATTCCCTTCTTTCAGTCATTAACATTTTTATGCACTCCCGCCTGTTTAGAGTACCTTTGACCAATCCTTTTTCAGAATCTTCCAAACCTTATGGATTCATGGAAACCTGACACAGTTTTCCTCTCCCATACACATACATAAAACAAATAATCAGTTAACGTCTAAGGCTTAACTAAATACCATCTGGCTTTTGAACAGAAAGCTAAACCTACAATCTTCGACCTAAATCTAAATATTTATTCGTCTAAAACATTTTTTTCTTGTCTAAAACTCATTAAGATCAATTAGTTAACGCATTTCTCACACGTCACCTACACGTAAGTAAACTTGGGGCTAGCTGGCGTTCATCGTATTATATTTTTACTGTCATCATCTACTTTCTAACTGTCATACACAGATATGGTAGATATAATTTAGTTTTGCATTAATAATACACACACACACACATTTTTCTGTAGTTAGTATTAAAGTAGGTACTTCTGTTATTATTAAAACTTAAATTGATGTTAACAAAAAAAAAACCCTTGATGACCAGTAAATAATACTAATAATAGCCTTTATTCAGACATCGTATACCTGAGTTACAATATTTGAGAAGACCAAGGCAACCTCACCTGCAGGTGTGGATCAACGGACGAGGCTCTGGCAAACATACAAGTTGCCGGTAAGCGGCAATAGGCTCGCCGCCTATTACGTAGGACCAACTTTATAAATAGCGAAATGTAGGCGCAAATATGCCTCTGCCTACTCCTTCTGGGAAACGGGCATGATTATATGTATATATGCATTTATAAATAGTCTACTTGAAAATAGTAATAATAACTTATTTCGCATTGACTCCATTTCTGTATGTCATATGTTGAGAAGGTGAGCCTCGTCCGTTGATCGGCTGGTGGGGATAGCTTGGGATCCCAAGGTCTTTTCGGATCCCCATACACATACTTCAGTGTATTTTTTTAATACCGACGTGCTTATAGTAACTAAAATTAAAACTCCTTTTAATGCATACAAATATGTGGTGCTGTGGGAATCGAACCCACAATCATCGAGTTCATACTTTATTATGTACTATTATTATTAATACTCGTTTCGGTCGTTTGTCTGTCTGTTGTCTACTAAAACATGTCTGCCTATAGTATAAGAATAGGCCTTAGGCCCATAGTACACGGCGTATTTTAAACGCGCCGACGACGCGCGTTTCAAGAACGCGCGTCTTCGGCGCCGTGGACGCTGTTTGTTGCGTTTACATTGATAAAACAAGCGCGCGCATGAAGCTCGTATACTCGTATGTATCTGCGCGTATAAGCGCTGTAGAGGCGCGTTTCACGATCGCCCCGTGTGCTTAGGTTTCTAGGTTGCGTTCGGATTGCGTTTGAAGCGCGTATACGCGCGTCGTCGGCGCGTTTAAAATACGCCGTGTACTATGGGCCTTAGTCTGTGTCTAGAATATTTATGACTTCCTTTTCAACTTATGAATGAGACAGACCAAAACTGTTTTGAATATTTAAATTACATTTTATAATGTTCATTGATCCTAGAAGACAAATATATCCCTACTAATATTGTTAATTTGAAAGTTTGTTTGTCTGTTTTTAACCTTTTACAATTAAACAGGGTTAGAGTTTGTTCTTTTTATGTGACTTGTCATTCTCCTGCCTGATAATTAAAACTAGATTAAAACTAGAAAACCCTTATCTTAAACAAGCTTTATTGAAATGCACTAAAAAGGAAATTTACGTGATACCCGCAGTTTTGTTTTATTTTATAAAATTGTTAAGTATATGTCGAACATTAATGTGTCATCATAACGGTGGGTTATTAACCGTTTGGTGTTTGTGAACGTCCTTGAGTGTTGGTAAATGAAACAAAACAGTGCAACATCACTTTTCAAATTCTATCAAGAAGTCCATGTTATATCTCAGTATTTACTGAGGACTCGAGGGGTATAGAAGGAGAGCATCTCAGGTACCATTTATCATCTTTATCACCACTCATTCTCATTCAATATATCTTATACTTGACACTGCCTAAATGTGCTAAACGAACGAGGCCATTATTTAAAGAAGAAAAAAATTAAAACGTCATTGAATTTAAATCTTTTAAATGATTTACATTTGAATCAATTTTAATTATAACAGCTTGTCGCGAGAATGAACATATATACTATATATATATTATATAATAATTGGATGTTTATTTAACTTACTTGGTTTGGTTTTGTTTTTTAACACATTGAAATGTAACTTATTTAAAAATAAAGATATTTTTTTCAAAGAATCCTTATTCTTTTAAATGGCAATAGTATCACGTTTTCCTATAAATAAAAATAAACCTGTCGTATTAATGGTTTTATATTATATTTATGGATCGCCTGCAGAGAACATACGAATATAAATTTTAATTGGAAAGTTTTCTAACATATATTTTTAAATTCCATATGTTTTAAATTCTCATAAAAATATGTTAAATATTTAAATTTGCCTCTCTTTTAAAGGCTTTATTTAAGTCGCAGTACTCTTTTGTTAGGACGATAGATTTAATAATATCTTTTTATTAGTAAATCTAAGTAACATGTCCTTTCAATTTATTTGTGTATGTATTTTTATTATTTACGCATAAGTCAAATTACATCCCAAAACAAATTCACCTTAGTAACCCTAAAAAATACATACGTAATAAAAGCTGTCGTTGATGTTATAGTAACCTACTCGTAATATATAGTTTTCTTAAAACTTAGACACCTAAAAACCTTGAGCTCGTCTAGAGCCGATCTAGAACGAAATCGTCGTATCAATCTAGATCACGACCACAGTTTAACTATCCATGCAGTAGAGCAACGAATGTGCAGTCAGTGTATACAACGTTAATCCGCTGTGTATATTTATTTAGCCCCAGGGAAAGCATTAAGCATAACACTTAAAGTTTCTCAAATCAAATTGAGAACAAGAGGTTAAGCTGATTCTCCACTAAGTACGAGGACCAAGTGCGGATTATTGGAAGCAATTGGATAATTGCATGCCACCCAACAGACCTCTAACATGGCATAATGTAATAACTGGGATTAACATCTTAATTTGCATTTCGAAGCATGAAAACGCTCGTAATTAAATGCCACATAAACGGTCACCCATCCAAGTACTTACTTCTGTAAACTCTGCTTTACAACGGTGATCGTTTCCGACCACGTCGTATAGCGGAGCTACGAACGCTTCGGCGTGCGGATATTTTAATTTACTCGAACAAAATTACTATTTACTACAAGCTATCCACTTACGTCCATATCATACCCATTTATATCTCTTGTTTGAAGTGTATTTTAATATGTTAAGAATCTTTAAGTTACTTTATTTTGTGTGGGAGAAAATAAATAAATATTATTATGTATCTAAAAAACTAAACAGTCTTTAAATTGTTAAATGGAATAAAATAAACAAACGCTTCAACAATGGCTTGACGCTACTGCAACCTCGAATACTGTGCCTAAACCCCAGGTCGCGATTTAAAACGCGTCGCATGCTACTATGAATGTTTGATGCTTTCCAGCTCTCGGCAGACTTCCGCTTTTAACGGCTTATTGGAAGAATGGGAAGCCCTAAGTGCGCCTCACCTTAAGAGCCAATTTTAGTGCAAATGCTGGGAAAGTGTTTCGACTTTTATACTAAGTCTTTTCTTTTTTAACGCGAGTGAGGGATATATTTGTTTTGGCCATTTTGGGGTTAGGTAAGTGATGGGTGTAGGTGAATAGGTTACGATACGATTTAAGAATGTTTTGTTAATTTACATCTTAAGATATATAAATATTACTTATTGACTATGAATAGACGCTTACTATCTAATATTGATTGTTCGTTTATTTATTCAAAAAAAAAAAACTTTTATGTCCTGATAAATACTACCTTCATTATAATTGGTTTTTGAAAATATGCACAAATAAGGCACACAAAGACATAACATAATTAAGAAATATATATATTAAGTCAAGACAATCAACAAACTTAGACCAACAAGAGTCTTAATAAAAATTAAAAGCGTTACTTAAACAAATATATTTTTTTTTGGTATATCTATCTCTATGTATCTTCAAAACTACAAGGCCGATTTGTACTAGGCTTTTCACAGATACATAGCTAATGTTTCAATAAGTATGAAATATATTTATATTTAACAATATTTCATTCACGCCTGTTCCCCGAAGGGGTAGGCAGAGGCATATCATACGCCCACACTTAGTCAAGTATATAGTCCCACGTATTTTATTTCATTTTATTTTTTCATTTTTATTTATTTAATCTTTATTGCACACATATAAAAATACAATGTACAAAAGGTGAACTTAATCCATTAGGCATTCCTACCAGTCAACCTTGGGGTTAGCAGGGACATTAAAGGCGGTGCGAGTAAGAGATAGTATTTATAGTTATGATATAATTACATAAAATAGTACGCTGATCTACATAAAAATGCACATATATATATACATATATAAACACAAATACGTAATATGTGCCAAACCTATTGCCGCTTGTAGGGCGTATAATAAGTATCGTTAAAAAAATATTCGAAATACCTCTGAGTCACCCCTCTTAGAATCTAATAGACGATACATGGATAGATCTTGTCTTACTGTCCCATTATTCGCGTATAAATCATTATAACCGGGCACTCAACGTTTACGCCTAGCCTTTTTAAGTAACGAAGGCGCTAATTAAACTCATAGGCGTTTAAAAGATTAATATTCACAGTCGGCTATGTTGCGTATCGCGGGTATGACATTGACACGCCTATTTATGCGAAATTGTGAATCTTCATAGCATTTATCTCAGTTGTGTCCTAGACTAACGCTAATGACTCAGGCTCTGTTCAATGGTCTGACATTTTATTTAATGCAAATTTATTTCTGAAATTCAGTTATCACACAGCGACTACCGCCTGACCTCCGCAGCCCAGATAGAAATATAATTATATGTTTAAATTCCAAGATATATAAGAAGGCACTGTAGGAAGTCAGTGTCTTCTATAAGGACTGCCGTAGATGTTCCTGACAGCTGATACTACAGCTCGACGTACTCTATAAGGCACGGCGATATTTACGCACATTACTTCGAAAAGTCTAGGACTTCGGATGATGTAATATAACTCAGTAACGAACGGCGTTTAACGAAGTCATAAGCGTTTAAAAGATTAATATTCACAGTCGGCCATGTTGCGTATCGCGGGTGTGACATTGACACGCCTATTTTTCGCGCCATAATTGAATACACAGCCTATTAATGTTGCAGTATATGATTTTATAATGGGATATAGTTTATTGTGTACCTAACCTGATCAGGTATTTTAAGGAGGATTTAATATGTGTTTTTGTTTGTTATATTATTATTACAGTTATAACAATAGCCAAAGACATTTTATATCCGAATAACAAAACATATTTTTCATAGGTTGCCTGGAAGAAATTGCTGTTAGCAATAAGGCCGCCCATTGTACCATATATTTGTTTATGTGATGTTATTACTTTTATTTTTTATTTTAAGTGTACAATAAAGTGTTCATTCATTCATTCATATGAGACTTATGTAGTTTTTTATTGCAAAAAAACTACATAAATAAAACTAAAAAAAGGCCCGAATCAGTACTGTTGTGTTATCTAGCAGAAATTTTACAAATAATAAATATATTTATTATCTCAAATATGGTTTTGTTGGGGAATTAAACATCAATTTAATATTAATGTTATTTTTACTAAAATCCTTTTATTCAGCTTGAGTATCACGCTCACTTATGTTTCCGCGGTGGTAGCGTCATACTCATGCGTCGGGTCGTTACGCTCCCTAAAATATGGTTGAGCGTAACGCGTCTGCTCATGTCTACTATGTTTATCCGTAATTATGTTAATATTGCTAAAAAGAGTTTTGTCTCCCTTTTTTTTTTTCAAATCTTGTGACTGCAGAACACAATTGTTTTAATATTATGTATTTTAATTGTAACTGGCGGGAGAAAAAACCAACCTTGACGATTTTCTTGCCCGTTCTTTTACGATCAAGCTCCCGCCCGCAGTGAATGGGCGCGTTAGTTTATAAGTATGACATTCATAAGAGCTCTATTGAGCCAAACTTGAATAAATGAATTTTTAATTATTAATTATTGATAGGTATTAATTATTAGTAAGTTTGGTGACGATAACTTTTGTAACAAAAAATGTAAAAAATCAACGTAAAATGATTCGCAATGAATGTATTTCGTTAAACGATATAAAATGTAGATACGCAATTAACCTACTCTGTGTGGCAAATAAAGGTAAAAAAAATTAAGACAAAAATTTTGAGAATTCAAATATTTTATCCGAAAAATTAAAAGACAGAAGTTCATTGGGCTCAACAACCTAAGCACTCTTCATAAAAGAAAAAAAGGTATAAAAGAATTTTATAACATTCAGAAATATGTCGTCGCGAATATGAAATAGGCTCAGAATATCTTTATCTAAAGAATGTTAAGAGGCGCCAGGAAAAAATCCGTCAAAGCTCCTTATCAAGACTTAGAGGCGCTTGAAGCTTACTCGTGTAAAAAAATAGGAGATTATGTCTTTTTTATATCATACTAATATTATACACAGGAAAGAATTGTATTATTAGATCTTTAAAATGACGCCGTGTATTTTATTATTAGATATACTGATTTAAGAGGAAGGTCATCATGGACAAGGACATCATGCGGACGAAGTCGCGGGCGACCCCTAGTAATTCATTACTGAAGGCAAAAATTAATCGACTGATTTAAAAAAAAAATCCATAGTTACAATGCATTTTTATTCTTAATGAACATAGGCTTATATATTACAAAATTAAGTCAAAACTATTTAGTAAATTTTGATTCAATAGAGCTATCATGAAAGTCAACTTAAAAACGCGCCTATTCACTGCGGGAGCTTAAAGGCAAAAGACAGGGCAAGAAAATCGTCACGCATGGTTTTTAATTAAAAGGGATCCGTACAAAAACTACTGAATTCATTTGAAATGGTGACTGCATGGCTAACTCAGGCAATAAGAAAAGCTTGAATTTTTCTACGAACACGTAAACCGACATCGGGTAAAGCTTTTTATACCACAAGGTACCTTACAAATATGTAGCCCACCTGAAGGTAAATGGACGCGTGTCAACTTTAATAACCGTTTCCCGCTTTTTTTGAAAAGCCCCATGTGTAATCTTGTGGGAAAACCTTTCCAGTAACCCCATAGCCCAAGTTAGCCTAAGCTTGTTTCTAAATTTTTGACGACCGATATGGCGTGGAGGTCAGTATACCAGCCCTCCGCTTCTGAGGTCGTGGGTCCGATTCCCACACAGGACAAATCACAAAGATTCTGAAGTGCATGAACATGAATATTTGTTCTGGTCTGGGTGTTTTCTATTTATATTAGTATGTATTTACAAAAAAAAAAGTATATAAGTATGTTTATCCGTTATTTAGTATCCATAACACAAGTTCTTAATGGCACTTATATTGGGACTAAATAATTGGTGTAATTGTTGGAAATTATTTAATTATATTTATATATTTTATAATACCCATAAATATGTTCCTTTCTTACTTTCAAAATTGTCAAACATCAAAGAGAAATCTACGCTCCATATATAAAAATAAACTGGTTAGACCAATGACAAAATTAACTCTTGTATCCAGGAACACTTTTATTATATGTATAAAAATATATTATAAACTAAAAGAACAATTTAAAGATTTAATTTTTTCTAAATTTAAAGTAATTGTTAAGGAATGGTTAGTTAGAAATTGTTTTTATAGTGTAAAAGAATATTTAGATTATAAGTAAAATTTGTAAAACAAAATTGAAATGTGTATACTGTATATGTCTGAATGGGTAGGGTCGAGTGGTACCTTGTATTTAATTTTAAGATCTTTTGTAACCTTGTTTTCCAAGCATATTAAAGAACTAAAAAGAACTGAAAAGATATGAAAAGAACTTAAATAAATTTTACTTCCATTAGTATAATTTTACTTTTTTGCTACAAAAAATTTTAACATAGCAAATAAAAGCTTTTTTGTTCGACTGTCAGATTTAGTAGACATGTCAATTCAATCTGTTATCTATCTTTATCTTTGACGTTTAACATCAGCGTCTTATTTCATGACTTGGCAGGAATTTTAGGATTAAATAGGCACATCGATTTTTTTTATGCATAATGGAGTATCTTCAAAAATATGTTTAATTCAATTCAATCATTTAATTGCATTCCACAGTGTAACAAAAGATGTTAAAGTTAAAAATAGTTTTTTTTTATTTTTTAAAATTTGTGATATTTTGAACATTAATGTGTAATAACGATGGATTATTAACCGTTAAGTGTTTGTGAACGTACATGAGTGTTGGTAAATGAAACAAAACAGTTTTCAAATTCTCTCAAGAAGTCCACGTGAGATCTCAGTACAGTCCCACATCTATACTGAGGACTCAATGGGTTTAGTGGAGGGCATCTTTATCACCACTCATTCTCATTTACTATAATGTATATTTTATTAATATATCTCTTACTTGACACTGGCTAAATGTGCAAACCGCACGAGCCATTATTAAAAAAAAATCGCTAAGTCAAATCACGACAATTGTCTTCATTTGACCGCCTCAGTTTCCAGGGGCTAGTGCGACATCTACCTTTATTAATAAAAATATCATTGTAATTTTATAAAGTGTAGTTAAAAAGCTTTTTTTGATAGATATATAGCTAAGATTTGGATACAAATAGATCCAAAAAAGTGACTACTTAAAGTTATGACGATAACTTCCAAAGGTCTGCTTGCAGTATAAATAATGCGTCTTATTTATGCTTAAATGTCAACGTAAATTTGTTTTTTTAGTGCAGTCTTTTCTATAAAAAAGTCATGACTATTTCTATAAACCATCCCTTAAGTATTAAAAAATGTCTTATTATGCTCAAATGCCAACTTAAACTTTACTTACAACTTCATTACCACATACATTAAATTGTCATTACAACTTTCTCACAAAAAGTACACAGAAATGTCATGACATCTTTGAAATCCCTTATTTTAAATAAATAAAATACTCAAATGTAAACATACATTTTACTTACAAATATTTTCGAGACAACTATTTTAATAAGTACCTACTTATTAAATGTCATGACATTTTCTCATGCTTTCTATAGTTAAAGTTAACTAGAACACAACATAATTACAGCAGCAAATAATCATCAATTCATAGAATTAGTTTCTTTTCCTTACGAATGGACTTACTCGTTGAGAGTATTTTTCAGTGTCAAGTATGTGATAAATCAATTCACATATTCATCACCCATGATGATGAATATGTGAATAATTCAATGTTACTTAAATGTTATTTATTAGAATGATGTTTCCCTCTGGGTTGAGGGTGTCATGGCAGTCGCTCCGTATAATAATTGAAATTCAGCCTATCCTGATTGAACCACTGAGCAGCCCCTGTGCCCGTAAGCTAAACTCTAGGGCAACTGGAATACTGCTAGGATATGATGTTATTTATTCAGTAAATATCATCATCACAGTCCCATATCCATTAACGTCCCACTACTGAGCACGAGCCTCCTCTCACATACCACGGTACGAGGTTATTGGGTCATACTCCAATACACAGACCCAGTGCGGATTGGCGGAGCCAGGTGTATGGCGTCCTGCTGTTAGAATTTTTCAAGCCGCCCAATTAGGCCTCTAACATGGCTTAACGACTACCACATTAAGTGATAACGGGACCAACGGCTTAATGTGCCTTCCGAAGCACGGAAACGCTCGATATCAAATGCTACACAAACGGTCACCAATCCAAGGACTGACCTCTGTAAACTCAGCTTTACTTCGGTGATCGTTTCCGACCACCGAGTATCGCGGAGCTACGAGCGCTTTATATACTATTTTAATATAGGCACTAGGGTGGTCCTTATTCCTACGAAAAAAAAAGTTTTTTCTTTTATTTTGCGGGGCACCACGTAATTTGAATAAATACCATAAGAAAGTCTTTCATTACGTAAAAAAAAAAAAATTCAAAGGCATTTAGGGGTACCAATGTTTGAATTTTAAGTACAACCACTAAATCTGTATTTGTTAGATTCATTTATTTTTATAGTCAAGAAATAAAAATATTGCAAAATATTGTTGTTGCCATTAACTGAGATAGTTTGTACACATTTAAATCAATTATTTTTAGTTTCCACATCTTTTTAAAAAAAAATTGATGATGACTTATACTTATTAGAAATGAAGTGCGGGCGGAAATCTCGACGCATCGGTACAGAAAAGGGATTGAGGGGAGAAGGGGACAAGAAGCGATTGTTTATTCTATCTATGCGATGTTCATTTACACGTAATGTGATATAAACACTTAAATAAAACATTTATGAAACCATGATTTAAGATATCCTTCAAAGCTATGTAAAAATTTTGACAGCTGGTCTCTAAATCTTAACCAAAAAAAAAACAAAAAAGCTCATTTCATATTTAGAGGTATATAATCGAATGAGAAAGTGCCCCGGGGATAATTCAAAAGTCGAAAAATAAGGACCACCCTAATAGGCACTATTGTATTTTAAATAATGTGTAAACTTTTTGTTTCAGGTATGTATTGCTTTGACAATTTGTGTATTGGCAATAAGTTTCGGATAAGTGGTCGGTAAGTGAGATAACTCCTAACGTACATTGATTGTAGGTATTTAAGTAACTTTGTCTGTCTGTTACCTTTTCACATTTAAGTTATTTACACTTAAGTTGATTACAATTAAAAAGATCATACTGTCAAAAATTTTTATAGGGAGGTTAATTTTTCATACATTATGAAAGTTTTCCTTCATTCCTAATTTTGAGTCAGTGACATACACAGGTACAGTCGAATTATATATGTATACAAAAAACTGTTTAGATATTGGATTTTTATACGTCAAATCGGACGGTACGCTACCCAGGCGTTAAGCCTGGACTTGTCAGACATAAAAAGCGCAATACCTACGCTACAAAATAAAAAAATAGCTATTTCACTGTAAAGCAAGTTAGACTAGACTCGAGACGTATATTATGCCGTTCCCGCCCATAGCTATTCGTTTTTTATCTGTCGTAATAATTTTATCTTCTTTACTCCAATGAGTAAGTTCGAAATAAGTGGAAACACAGATAACACGCAGTCCAGGATAAATCTTGAAGTTCATGTCCACAAATGAAATATACAGTAAAGTAAAATCATAAAGCTGGCTTTCCACTAATAGCCAGTGTTGCTTGAGATGTAACATAAATTATATGTAAATGATTCCATTGAAAAGCACGGTGAACGATAACAATCTCTACCCTAAGATTATTTTTTATCCTAAGAATATAACATAGTGAAAAGCCAGCTGATGGCGTATTATGTCCATTCCTATTACTAATTAGGCAAAGGAGTCCGAAAATAGGTGACAGCACATCGTTTGGGAACCTAGGACATTTCGGGTCGTTTCTATGCGTAACGTCACGGAATCGCCCACGATGCGCCTTGTCGCAACCCGTAGTCTAATTGCTAATGTGCTACGTGGGCGGTGCAGGTTTAGGTCTCGTTAGACTAAATGTTCTTAACTAGATTTTTTTTAGACACTGAATGCAATGTAAGTCGCTTTGCTGTTATTCATTACTATTACAAGTTGTATTATGTCCATGCCTAGGATACTCACTCTAGGACCTCTGGAACGTGGGACATTTCGGGCTGTTTCTATGCGTAACGTCACGTACCTCGCCCACGAAGCGCATTGCCGCAGCTCGTAGTCTACGCGTCATCTAATTGCTAATGTCACCGCTACGTGGGCGGTGCAGTTTCTGGTCTCGTTAGACAAAATTTCATTCACAAGATTTAATAAAATATGTTTTGTTATGTGAATGCTAAGGAAAGTTGGAAAGGCATTTCTAAAAAAAAACAGTTTCCAGAAAAAAACTTATAATATATTTTATAATGCAAGAGGAAGTATCTAGCCTTCTAAAGTCATGACTAGTTTTCTCAGTGATTTGTCTAGTTTTGGGAAATAATAATGATCGGCTCAAAATCGAATGAAGGTGGAAAGATCCATGTTAAGCAGAGGACTTCTTGTAAATGAGGTGATGATGATAGTTTTAATATTGTAGTAAATTCAATCTTACTTTAGCCCGTTCAACTTCTCATTCTAATTGGCTGCGACGGCCTTAAGCTGCATGGTATATGAGCGAATTCGAAATTAGTGCTCACTGGCTCTTAAGAGAACGCTACACAAGTAGACTACGATCGCATAACATCTAAAGTAAGGAATTAAATTAAAAACATTTGAGACATTTCATGAAAAAAGTCACCTTTATAATTCTACCAACTTATCATATCACTTAGCAATTTATACTTCTACATTATCCACCTTCTTTTACGGCGTAAACATGTCCCTCACTTCCTGGTATGTCACAAAGGAACTTTGAGAATTTCCAACATTAATGGGCCTTAGAAGGGGTGGCATAAAAATATTAAAACAGGGTCAAAGGTCAAACGAACGGCGTCGTGTGTGGAAACATCAAAGAAAAACGCTTTGAATATAATTTACGAATGCAAATTGGTTGATAATGTAGTTATGTACGGAGTAAGGACAGTCGTGAGGGCAGACGAATGTTTTATTTACGAAGGTATCGGTGCTGGCCTGGAATGTGGGGGCCTGTTGCCCACCTGTGTGGTTCTATAACTGGAAGCCATTTCTTTTATTTTCCATTTGGAGTGAATTAAGTTTCAATTGTATAATTTGCAATTGTTTTTCCTTCTTCTGTGGCTATTACATTTGCGATCAGTTATATAAATTTACTGGCAACTAAATGATTATTTGCAATTCATTACTACAGTTGTTAAAGATAAACATTTTTTTTGCATTGGCGTATTGCTTGACAGATTCTGCTGCAGCTTGCATAAAATAATAATTTAAAATTATGTTATTTTCTTCTTTTTGATTAGCACTGGCTTAAGTAGGTAGACTTTACATATACCTGATGGTATAGTGGGGGAAGGTATATTAAGCACGCTGTCCTTCTTAAAGCTTAGTTTTGTAGAGGAAACAAAGCAAGCGTTAAGGCACCCAAATGCGTAAAGAGTTATATCAAGTTTTTGTGTTTTCTCACAACTCAAAACTCCACTGCGTAGTCTACGAAATATTAGGTCGGGGAAAAAGTCTTTTCGCATAACGTAGGTATAAACTTATTATAAATTTTTTTTGACTGTACTATTTGTGTCTGGCTGGTTTTGGTAACATTAAAAAGGTTCCATTATAAAGAAAGGAAAAAAATAAAAAAAAGTTGTTTCCCGCTATTTTTCATTTGTTTTTCTCTCCGTAAAAATGAGTGAATCTAATGAAGAAATTCGATACATTTTAAAATTTTATTATAAAAAAGGCAAAAATGCAACTCAAGCAGTGAAAAAAATTTGTGATGTTTATGGACCTGATGCAGTGTCAGTAAGAGTAGCACAAATTTGGTTCAAACGTTTTCAGTCCGGAAATTTTGATGTTAAAGATGCACTTCGCTCTGGTCGCCCTGTTACGAATAAAATGGACGCCATTTTTGAAAGAGTGGAGCAAGATCGGCATATTAGTAGTTACGATGCAGCTGAAGAACTGGGAATTGACCACAAAACAGTTTTGACCCATTTGAAGAAAGCTGGTTATATAAAAAAGCTCGATATTTGGGTGCCACACGAGCTCACTCAAAGAAACTAAATGAACCGTGTACTCATTTGCGATTCATTATTGAGACGTAATGAAACCGAGCCGTTTTTGAAGAGATTGATAACTGGCGATGAAAAGTGGATCACGTACGACAAGAACGTGCGAAAAAGGTCATGGTCGAAAGTTGGCCAGGCTTCACAGAATGTGGCCAAACCTGGCCTAACACGAAATAAGGTGATGCTGTGTGTATGGTGGGATTGGAAGGGCATTGTTTATTATGAGCTTTTACCGCCCGGCAAAACCATCGATTCTGATCTTTACTGCCAGCAACTGATGAGATTAAAGGAAGCAGTCGAGAGAAAACGGCCGGAATTGATCAACAGGAAGGGTGTGGTCTTTCATCACGATAACGCTAGACCACACACATCTTTAGCCACTCAGCAAAAATTAAGAGAGTTCGACTGGGAGGTCCTAGTGCATCCACCATATAGCCCTGACCTTGCGCCTTCAGATTTTCACCTGTTTCGGTCTCTGCAGAATTCTTTAGGTTCTGTAAGGTTGACCTCAAGAGAGGACTGCCAAAACTATTTGTCCCGTTTTTTTGATCAGAAGTCCCAAAGTTTCTACAGTAACGGGATAATGTCTCTGCCCACAAAATGGCAGAAAGTTATTCAACAAAACGGTACATATATATTGTAAATAACTGTAAATAAACTTTGAAAAAAATGTCTTGACTTTTCATACAAAAATACGAAAAGACTTTTTCCCCAACCTATTATAATTTCAACCATAATTTTCTGTGTACCCGTTAACCCTTCAGGTATATTCATATACGGCCTAAAATAATAATATTTAAATTATCATACAAGTCAAACAACATCATTTGGCATCTATTTGGACAATTACTTTGATGTCAGTGTTTCTTTTAAAATATAAGGGAAGTATGATATTTTTACAGTGTTAAGTTAAACAATCTTGTTTTTTGTACTAAAGAAACAAGGGCACGTTAGGCAAACAGTATTAGCATGTCAAAGAGACAATTGGCCGTAATGTCCCGCGTCCCACGCGAGCTTGGTCGCCCTACATGATACAATATTCATAGCACTTTTGCGAGTGAAATTACTGGAAACCTTCGGGTTACATTTTCATATTAACTCAAGTGGGTACTTTTGTGACAAACTATTTGAAAACACGACAAAAGGGTTGCTAAATTAGTGTTTGGTTGTGTGTTTACTTAAGTTGTTTGATTGCGAAGGTATGTTCGTGTTGGGGCAACTTGTTATGCAACAACTCTTCTACACTCTCACGGGTATCCTCTCAGAGACCTAGGTGAGAGGAGGGATTCAGGTGATAATTTAACACGGGAATCCATTGCCTATAACTGTATACCTGTAAGTATATTGTAAACTGTAATTTTGTATGGTTATTGAATTGCATTTCTAATTTCCGTGAACAATTAACAGAAGGGCAATTCCACCTCAAGCTTTTGACAGCAGCGGGAGGCCAATTTCCAGAACGCCATCCGGCTCGAAGGACCAACGAACCGTCGAAAACAGTAGTAATTTCTAACCGTCTATCATTTAACGAGAAAACAAAGCTAAGCGTTGGTTACCAAGCTTTCGCCCGCAGACGCCGTCGGCGGTAACTTCAAAGGGATGGTAACCGCACCCCCCCTAGCGGCCGGTGTACCCCTCTCACCCCTAGAAATGGCTTATACATTGCGGTATCGCATATTTGAAATTGGGATCTGTGTTTATAGTAAAACTGGCACTTCGACATGAACACTCCAATTTTATTTTACTGAAACCAGTTTAGGAGGTTTCAGTATGAAGAAATTATAAATGTCTTGAACATTTGACACAGCGCTTAAAGCTCCAAGACTAAGCAAAACATGTACTGTGAGCACTAAACAACGTATTGTTACATTAAAAAAAAATTATTCGATACATTTCAATAAAAAAATATTTGCGCTAATAATGGTTAACAAGTCAACAATTTACGAAAACAATTTGATAATTTTACATACAAAAAAAAGCATTTGTCAATTTTATAATTTTTTTACAGCCTATAGACAAGGCAGCATAGACGTTTCCAATACCAAGAACATCACTACAGCTACAATTATCTATATGACATTGTATCGCTTCCCTTAGAAGAAAGTTAAGTATATTGTAAACTAATTCTTTAGGTAACTTGGAATGAATCTACCATATCTCACAATGGCCACCAACAGAGCCGGAAAAAAACAAAAAAAAATTAAATGACAATATCCTTCGCTTCGAACAATAAACGGGAGAACATTCGAAATTTAAATGTAGACAGGACGCTGCCAACGAGATTGTTTCAAAATTAAAGTGTGTGCGAGCGAGACGCACGTATACGACGCGTCGTGCGGTCCCTGTTCTTCCGGCACGTGTCCTTCTTGGTCTATGAATATTGATACGTCTCGTTATAGGTCGCAGCTTGTCTATGGTGGTCGGGTTGAAGTTATGATGTCTGATGCATTTCCTTTCAACAATTTCAATGTCTTAGCATCTCATTTGTGATGTTAATTACTTTTTTTTCCTACTTAACTACCATAAAATATTCTATCTTGCACATGCTTGTGTAAATGAATTCTTTTTTAACATAGATACTCATTATTCTTTATCGACAACGCATTCCACATTTAAAATGAGCAACATTTTTAAACCAACAAGAAGTTTTATTGCCAATGCGGAAAAAGTCACATCGAGGCATAGTTTAAACAGGCACAGTTGTCAAATTGAGTTCATATGTGATAGATTTTAAAACCAACGTATTCGACAACATACCCGGGTTGGAAGGAGGCATATCTACCATGAGTTGTTTATTTTCGTTTCGACTCAAAACTCTAAAGAAGCCTTTAGTAAAAGTCCCCACTAGTTTAATTGAGTAGGGCTTTCATTGCACTATGACAAACTTTACTTGACTTCGACTAAACTAAACCGATGCATAATGTTAAACTCCTATGCAAATAACTTGAATTATTAAAATGGGAAATACTGTAATCCATATCAAAGAAGAAATTGTCGAAGCGGTTTCAACAATATCATCCCACTTCCCATATAATTTTGGGAATAACACAATATTTTTAGCCCCTCTGCTATAACGCGTGACAATTTAAGCCATTACGACGTACTCATCGCTAATAAGGCGGCTATGAGCCGTGCGAGCCGATTTTTCTAACCGCCCGTCCAATTAGGGACACAATTAAATATTGGCGCCCAACGTGGTACGCGTGTCGTTGAATATATTACACTAATTACTATCCCAACGCTGTTGTGGCGAACCGCAATCAGTTAGCTACTCATTTGGCTTCCAAACTTATTTTCTACTAGAGGCCACCCGCGACTTCGTTCACGTGGCGTACCTACGGATACATTCTTATTTTTTAGGTTAAAAAGTTGCTTAAGTCACTTCTTATTACATCAACCATCTGCCAGTAGAAGTCTCGTTAAAATCGGTATAGTTGTTTCAGAGATTATAACAGACAGATATGCAGACAGATATGCATTTAGTAAAAAGATAACAAACAGACACACTAATATTTATTGATTTAGATGTCATCATAATAATTATAATTTTTTTTTTCGCTCACGTCTATCTTCATTCTTCCTCGTCCCAAGTATATTTCAGTATTATAAAAAGAAAAAGTAAAGCCCCAATGAAGGGTCTTCGCTCTGTCGAGTTATCCATTACAGTGGTGCTCTCGTATTTTATTTAGTTAATTAATAAGACCAAATTCAAACAAATCTGACTATTATTGATACTCTAACTGAGTGGGGTGCAATGATAGGGCTGTCGCAAATTAACAACATTTTTAATCCTTAGCAAAATAGAAGAATAAAGATGAATTGAGATGATTTTATGTTCTATTTATGTTCAGAAACAGATGTAGTGCATACATAGAAGTAGTCTATATTATTGCGAAAGTAATCAATTGTAGAATTAGTAACAAATTTGTTTTCTTTTAGGTAGATTTACATTATTAACACTCTTCAATATCTTTAAGAAAATTTCGAATCTTTGCTCTTAAAACATTATTAACAAATTTGACTATGATATGTCGTACGTTTAAGTAAGTCATTATGTTAGTGTAGACGTTTTTTCTCCATATACAATTTACAATATTGACCAACCCAACCTAAAGACTCAAAAAGAAATAAATAACGTATTCTCAACACGTTTACCTAAACGTTGAAGATTTGTACAGAAAAGTTATTTTAAGACGCCCATCGAATGCCGACGGGTTTATAAAAACGACTCATAAAAATGTCGCAGCCGGAGTGAATACACCGACGAATTACTGATTCGCATCATGCTCTCAACCCTGAGCTGTCGAGTGGGCCTGGGGTCCCGAGTTCGATCCGCATTGTGCCCGTTTCCCACTTGTTTTTTAATACATACGGAGGGTAGTTTCTATTATTCTCATTGTGGAGGACCCACTGTTTTCGTGCGTTGACATCCACTTGGCATTATAGGGCATCTCGATGGGGCTGGCACATTGGCATGGGACATTTCGGTTTATTAATTATTTGGCATGTTATGGGGCGGTCAAGTGATATCATACTTAGTATTGAATAGCATGTTTTTCATGATGGGAGAGGAGGTAGTTGGATTTGGCTTCTGTTGGTTGAGTTTGTTTTTATTTTTTCTGTTTTACTGGGGGATGTCTTTACTTACTATCATAATCGTACGGGTAGGTTCATGATTAAAATTATTATACAATTTATTAATTAATTAATTATAACATAATAATTACTATAAAATTACAACAAGATTGTTTTAGATACGAAAAATGAGATTTTTTTGTTAGATTGCACAGACCTAATCCCAGTTGATTTTTTCTGCAGAATAAGCGTATAATTTTAAAACCTGACCTACATAGTTATTTAATGACTATTACTAGATATTTGATCAACATTTTTATAATTTTACCGTGAGAGGAAGCGAAAGTAATAATTGATTTGGTGCTAAATGGTTCGCATTTTTTGTTTGATATACCTATATCATAAACAATTGGAATAAACAAATGTTCAACAGTGGCCTTTTAATGGCTGAAATGATGATGATAAGGTTGTTAATAGTCCAATATTACATCCAAACATTCAGTTACGTCGTCACGTTCCCTTTTCTATTTTTCGTTGTTTATTTTTCAGATTTTTCCCCACACTTCCCACTCGAGCTTGTTGTCCGCCAAATTACAGTCCATATTCCGGTCTGTCGCCGACACTTCTTGACATTTCTCGATCAGGCAAACAGATCCGAACCTTCTCCACAACGCAATACAGGTCCAAGACGAAATCGGAAATTCCTGAACATTTCCGAAGGCTATTTGTTGAGAGGGTAGGATGGAATTTACAATACTGACCCTGGCTCGTATTCCGGCCGGACCCTCATTACGTGACCCTTATTTCCGTAATGAAAACCGTGTTTTCAAGTTGGGAGAGATTCTTTATTTCAATAGCTACAGTTCACGGCTTTTTGAAGAGAAAGTATTATCTTATTAAGACCAATGTGAAACAAATATAAATTTATATTTCAATAATAGTCTATTTCATTAAACATTACAATGCGTTATTAAAAGCATGCCAAAAGAAAGTACTATAAGTTGGGACTGTAACATCAATAAATCTCTAATACCAAACACGCAGTCTATTTTAGGACGATATAGCATATTAAGCGTACTTCATATGGAATAAAGCGTTTTTCTGGCTTACTATCCAGTAATTAAGTTTGTGAAAATCCTGGCGAAAACACGACATGATTTAAAATAGAAAAACAGTACGTATACGCGTATTACTTCAATCTCGCTGCTAGTATAAAAAAAAAACAAATAAAGAAACTCGAGCTAATCTCCACACGTCTGTATTGAACGAGTCCGAAACATCAAATAAGACGCATTTTTAATTAAAAGCCGGTAGCTATGTTCTCGCGCATCCGGCGACGCCATCTTGTGGAGGCCGTTTGACAAATTGGAACGGCAGAGTGACGCGCAATTTTGCCGCCTATTGTTCGCTTTTACCCGCACAACAAAATGAAAAGTCGTGTTCCATTTTATTTTATTTTTTCCACTTTTTTTCGGAAAATGTTACGCCGCAGTATTTGCGTATTGCGAAATTGTTTAGTGTTTCTCTGTTTTTCTTGCTATTAACTTTTATCTGAATTGGTATAGCACAGTGTTATTCGACGTAGTATTTTTTAGCACTGTGGTGGAAGATAATTATTTTTATTCAAATTCATGCCTTTATGAAAAACATTTTGAAATATTTTTACGCTTTTTGTATTGTAATATGTAACGGTTTACAATGCCTTTTGATTACAGAATCTTTGAGAGTCGTAACTATAACCTGTTAAAAAGTTCAATTAGAGTTTGTTTCCTAGAGTTAGTTAGGTTGCAATCTTTATAATAGACTTCCCTCAGTGGCCACCGTAAGACAATGCGTTAGGTTTGGTATTAATTTCAATAGTTCACTCCATATATCATGGATCTATTAGTAATGAAAGACCTAACAGTACTTATTAGTAGAATAAAGTGATAATTATTATAACAATAATTAAATTAATAATTATCATAAACTAGTACGTACTCCTTGCGGTCGACTATCGAAAGAGTTTCCTGTGGTTTCATTTAACTTTAGCAAGAATTACATCTTTATGTGTAACTGTGGATCCTTTGCTATTTTATTCAGGAAAATAATAGACATTTTAACGTAGTAAGTCTATATATTTTTTGATAACCGCTGTATGCAGCAGCATGGATTTTGGCGATGTAGAAACGAAGTTTAAGTACTATTGTATCATCATAAGTACTACTTGATATGTGTCTTATTGTGGTAATGAAATTATAGGACTCGAGTATTATGTCCAAGGTATCAGCTCCCCAACGATAAACATAAAAACAAGTATTAACAAAGATTAAGTACGTGTAACAAACAAATAGTTATTTTAACAGCGTGGGACAGTAGATGGAATAGTTGGACTAGTTACCGTGTATCAGCTGGCTCATTAAAACGGGCGGCGAGATCAAACGAGTCCGAAATACGTCTCCCAGACGTAACAAATGGTGGAGGCGATCTTTGACGTGCTGTGCTTCATGCAGTTTATCGGAAAATAGATGATCGAAAACAAGGAAAATTTAACGGCACTACTGCCGGTTATTTCTAACTTTTCTTCTGTTTGCGACTTTGGCAGTAGGTACGCTAATCCGAGGTTTTATAGATCTTTCCGCGGTAAAGTAAGTAGTACTGAAAGTTAGCCTAAATCTAGTTAGACCAGTAGAAAAACCCTGGACCATAATCTGAAAGGATAATGGAAAGATAAGATGATATAATGAAGTAAGTAGTATTGCAAAATATTTACGCAATAGAAGACCTAATTTGAACACAATAAATTTTCAAAACAAAATTAGTAGCATAGATATCATTTTAAATGTCTGGAAATTGACTGATAAGCCTACAATTACCTAATTATGAATATAAATAAATTATTTGATTAATTGATTGATCTGGACGTTGGAACAGAATGTTTAAAATAATCAGCAGCAATTATCGATATATAAATTATCTAGAATGTAGACGATATCTGATTAGCAAAATGACGTGTAAAGTTTTGTTTAGATTTTCCTGTATATTGCTCCCGGATTGGAAAATATAGTACATAACGGCAAAGTTAAAATGAGAGGCGTTCCTTGATGTCAGAGATCAAGGGCCTTAGGTCAGTTGGGTTACCCAGTGGTTCATTAGTCATCGCAGCATTTTTAATTTAAATTACATGTAGCGCTATATAAGGAAAGTGTTCTGTAATTTCAGTATCCTTCCTTAAGTCTGTAGTTCAATTTCACATTTATCTGGTATGGTTATGGGTAAGTTTGTATATAAGATAGTCATTTAGTATTTAAGATAGTAAGTTTGTAGATAATTATGTACTAAAATTATAACTTATTTTCTAAAATGAATTATGTTATGATACATATATACATTTATGCCTGTTTCCCCGAAGGGGAAGGCAGAGGCATATTTCACGCCCACACTTCGCCAACTATATAGTTGATCCCACGTAATAGGTGGCGAGCCTATTGCCGCTTACTGGGCACTGTTATGTTCGCCAGAGCCTCGTCCGTTGATCGGCAGGTGCAACACTTGCAGGTGAGGTTGGCTTGAGCTCCTTTGGTCTTGATAGGATCCCTATACACCCATGAATTATGATACATAGAGAAAACAGATAAAGACAAAAAATAACATGTTGATGCACACAAATATTTATCCTCTTTGCAAATTGTATTCACTACGGCACTAAAAACTGTAATTTCAATGTACGCGATATTTACTACTGTTATTCACTGTCTGCTTCATGACTGGTCTGCGAGCCTAGGTATTATTATTACTATTTTGGTCTTCAAAAAGGAAATATATTCATTGCTATCCCTATTCGAAAGTTAAATGGTGGAACTGTAAACTTTTTTTATGCTTTACGCTTCTTATACTTTACAATTTCGAGAATTGAATCTAAGGACATTTGGTTAATTTTGAAGTGATTAATATTTCAGCACATGCTAAATACGTGAAGCTGACTCAGAGTAGCGGCATAATCCCAAACCTGATTCGGTGGTGGCTAGATTGGTTATTTGAAGTCTGATATTGTTCATGACTCTTCCCTCTTTGGTATTGATTATATAGAAAAAATCTTCTAATTATAACTAGCTGGTAGTTAGGTAATATTCTAGCATTATTCCGGTTGCCCTAGACTTAGCTTTGAAACCCAGGATCTGCTCTTTGGTTTCAACCAGATTTTGGCAGAATTTCAGCACCCCTACATTCCAGAGGGAAACATTCTATAGTTAAACCAGCTATCAGTCTGTTAGAAGGCACTGACTTCCTAATAATGACTGCCATAGATGTTCAAGATATCCGGGACAAACGGCTTAACGTGCTTTCCGAGGCACGGAGCAAGCGATAATTACGCACATAACTTCGAAAAGTCATAGATGCGGGACCAGGGTTTGAACTCGAGACTGAGAATTTAAAGGCTCGCCCCTAAGCTATCGTTGCTTAAATACTCAATTACCTATTGAAACCCGATAACAAGTAACTAATCTGGTCCGAATGTCCTATTGCATTTTTTTAATTATCTGATTTAAGTTGATACACATTAAATGCTTGTTCATATCATATTGATCTAAAGAATTCTAATTGACATTCGATTGATGATACGTAATCGATCTGAATGTAATTGAAAGTTAATTTGTTTTTAGTGATAGCCTTTAAGAAATCATATAACTAATAAGTTTTGTTAAAGATTTCGATTAAATCAAACAATAACAATTAATGTTTCCTATTCAACCAGTTTGGGAACATTAAATTTCTCTGGATCCATTAGTTCAGACAATAAATTCCACCGTTCCGTCATATACTAATATATTATGCACCCACGATGTTAATGCTATATCAGGGATTGATTGGACCTAATTGGGTCGTTACTTTGAAAAATAATGGCCAATTAGTAAATTAGTCGAGTGATTCGAACTTGAAACTATAGTATAAAGTAGATTCGATCTCGTACCAATTTTGAAATGAAACCTAGTAGTGGCCCTTGGGGTAACGCCCTATGTGTATGTATATCGAATAAACAATATTTAACACTAAATATGTAATACTACGTAATTACTTGATTGTGTTTAGAACTATATATTTAATATATCCAATAATCTTTTATGTATATTGACATAGTATTAATTAATGTTAACAATGTCAATATAGGCCGTATCAAAAGCTTTTTAAAAAACATAGAAAATTTAATTTTAGCTGATTAACATAAATCTATTCCCTTTTAAGCGCCTTATTGTGGCCGGCTTGCTATAAATTTAATCTCTGCAACTTTTTCTAAAAAAATAATAAACATTTTCTATTTTATGTTTCACTCATAAAACTGAGAGCTCGTTTAATTCTCAGGTTGACTGCGACTTTGTTTCGTAACGTTTTAACTTCTTAGCTTTGTTTTAAACTCGGTTAACCTATTAAAACCTGGTAAATGCTTTTATTTAAAAATTCTCTGTTGCGACTTTTGCTGGAAAGACGAAATAATTTTAATAACTATGTAAAGATTGTTAGACTTAAAACCTATAAACTAAATGTGTCATATATATACCCTAAAGTTGTATGGCTTAAATATGTTGGGCCGCGCAATGAAAAATTTAACATTATTTCTGTCATTTTTTGCAAACGTCTTTAATGTTTTAAACATCTACTATTTGACATTATAAGACACAGAAAATCTATAATCTCATTACATATATTGATTAAGTACTCAAAGTAAAAATCATTTATCCAAGTTTCATTCGGGCGGAAGCTTAATCGTAAAAGAAAGGACAAGAAAATCGTCAAGGTTTGTTTTTTTTTAGCCAGTTATATCAAAAAGTACTTAATATTAAAACAATTTGATAAGTCTTGTAAACTTCTTATTCAGTTCCAAGATTTAAAAGAAAAACAATGAGAACTACTTTCAAGTAATTAGTTCACTGTGCAACTTAAGAACAGAATGAGTTTTTCAAACACCTATAAATAAAAACTATGTCAACAAATTCACGGTTGTTATTAAAGATAGTATATAAATATAAAATGTTGAAGGCCCTGTCCCCACATAATATTTGTACAAATAGTCTGAGCATAATTTATTTAAAGCGTATCATTCGTTGAAACTAATTCCGGCTGGCATCATATGGCCCCATGAATTTAGTCATGTGACGTTTTTATGCATATTTAAAAAAATTCTTTGAAGATCTATGCTGTAGATTTATGGCATTTAACGGACATACTGTCGTTTAGATCGACTAGTATATTTTTTATAAGCTCTGAGCTCATTATACATTCACTAGCTATTTGTTCAACTTTAGTACAGGTCGTATCTTTGTATGCATTTATAATATTCCTCAATTATTTGGACTTTTTATGTTCGGCTTCTACGTTACTCGTATTGTCGTGTAACATTAGCTTTAAACATGATAAGACACACGTTTGGATTGACACAAAACAATGTAAAATGTACGATAATTTATGTTTAAGTGACGACAGTCCCGTCCTGACCCTTCGCGGTCCGAAAACTTAAGTTTAGGACTGATGTAAATAAAAATAATACTGTGAGGGTGATATTTTCTGAAAATGTCAAAATAAAAGATCACACTCGGTCGATATTTGAAATTATATCGATCCAACCGAGTTGTCGCAAATAAAAGTTTCAGGCCTTAGCTTTGTCTATAGAGACACATAGTCTTCCCGTGACCACTAATCACTGTAAATAATTTGAAACAGCGGTGTAAAAATTATGTTACAAAAGAATTTCAATATTTTTACAAAATAATTAAATTCGTTAAATTCAGTAAACTGCGTATAAATCAAAAACAAATCAGCTTTATAGTTTACGTTTTCAACCAATCTGTGTGTCTCATGTTTTGCTCAGATATAATTAATGATTTATTAAATTATGCGACACAATTTGGCTTGACTAAGAAATCTTCCTATTCTTAAACTATTTTAATAATCTCATTAATATTACACTTAATTGTAAATTAAACTGGTAATTTCTTAGTATCTCCCCGTTTTTTGTTTGCTATGAATTGTGTGTTTAAGTTTTAAAAACCTGTTTGATAAATTAGTTAAATCGTAATGGATCATTGTCCGAAATAATGGATTTTTTACGTTATGAACTATAATCATAAGGTTTTACGTAATGCTTATGTTAATAGGTATTAGGTTCAATTCTTCGAAATATATAATAAATTTAAAGCTTCTAAAAACTGCTTGCGTGTTTTGATTTTATTGATGTTTATTTTGGTTTTTTAAATATATTTACATTAGAGATTCATAATTTATTTCTGCTTTTAGCAGTGTTGATTTAGTTTATCTTTTATCTTTAGTTTGTTATGTATTACGAAACTAAAAGCATTCTTAGTGCAGTTTCAATGTCTATACGAATGCTATGGAGAAGTATTTGTTTGTTTGTCTCTTTGTAGAGGTCAGTCTCTTTTATTAGTAGTGAGTGCAGCTATTGAAATCCTATTGGGATGAGTATAACTGCGAACAATTTTGATCTATGAGATCTATTTAGGATCGCCACTTTCTTACAGTTCGCCTTCTAAAGTGTTGCAATATTTGCCAGTGTCATCTAGATCAGTATATTATCCGTTCTTAAGGTCTAAGTTCCAAGCACTTGGGAGAAACTCAAATATTTGAGTGCTAATGGGTAATTTGTGTAATAATATATTAGGATATTTGTTTGTATATAATCACTAAAATAAAAGTGTGTGGGGCTTATTACAAAACAAGATCAAGAGTTATACCAGGTTTAAAACTAGTGCTGTCACTTTTATTTGATAAAATGAAGACAATGTCAGCACTGGTTTCAAACCTGGTTAAACTTTAGAACTTGTTTAGTAATAAGCCCCTGTAAGTTTATCCGTTGTTTAATATCTATAGCACAAGCTGTGCTGAGATTAGATTAGATCTAGAAAGCGCTGAAAAACATTATTATAGTATTTTTTTACATACTTTTTATTTTTGTTAGTTTTGGAGATTAGTTTGAGGAGAGGCCCACGATTTGATCATTTTGTGTTGTAAAGATAAACTTGGGTTACTTATTATTACAGTGATTAATAAAGCAGACAGAATCCAAATAACGCATCAACAACACCGTGGATTTTCGTGAACTCTCAAATTTATTTACATGGCAAATTCACTGACGATTGGTAAATAAAATACGTATGTAATGTAGTGAACAAGAAATTTCTTTGTGTACAACAAGTAACAACACATTCGAGGAAATATGTTCTTGATACAGATTGCGAGTGTGACGCAATTTCCCTAACACCCCCCTAGGGGGGTTTCGATAGGGGGGCGGACTTCAAAGGACCGCGCCGACAAAGCGCTAAATAAGATGAAAAAAAAATACAAACGAGAGCGTGATGTTCGGGCAGGGAAATGGCGCCTTTTCGAGAGTTGACTCTCAGTTTTGGCGCCAAAATTACCGTTTTTGCTTTGCTTGCTTGTAGTGTGTTGGTTTTTCTATCGAATAGTTTCCTTATGTTTTACTTTATAAAAAGACACACATTGCACACACATTTCGGGTAAACTATCAGTAAATAGTCTGTGACGCTAGTACCTGTATACGATTGTTACTTTTTTTTAGGATTAGGTTAGGCAGGTAGGGTGTGCAAAGCTTATTGCCATTTATAGTTCGCACGCCATCGCCATTCCCACCTATTATATGATCATCATATGAATCCAATATATTATTCTTCTTCCTTGACCTTATCCCATTTAATTGCTAACCGTCGTCAACCAAGTGGCGGGGTCTTCCGCGTTTCCGATATATTATATGATTCTTAAATCTGTATCACCGGAAATTGTAAGTTGCTAAAGCATATGAATCGGATATTTGCTAGCTATCTAAATTCTGTATGATTATATTACATACTGATCATATGCTTCTTAGATTCCCTTACACGTAAATATTTTTTGTTTTTTAATTGTTTTGTTGCATGTAAGTGAATCTAAGCTTCGTGATTACCGTGTAATCCTATTTCGATTGTTTTTTGTAATTTTGAAGTTTTCAAGTACTATGCTATAGTTTATGAAATAAAAGATTTGAACTTTGAACTTGACTATATCTCCTATTATCATTTATTTATTTGTTTTTACTTAAACTAAAACGGTGTACAGAACCAATTGCAGTTATTAAAGATAACAATCTATTTAAAAAATACAATTAAACACTTACAAAACTAAACTCAGCAACAATGATAACAATGCGAAAACAATGATATAAAAATATCCTTTGTGAGAGACTGGAGTCCATACTAGGGAAACCCTGTGTTACGGAATCTCCAGGCCCCCAACTCGGAGTAGGTTCATTCGGAAACATAATAATCATTATTTGAACAATTGAACAATAAATGCCTCACTAACGGTCACCCATCCAACGACTGACCTTTATAGAAACTGCTTAACTTAAATCTTCGTTACCGTATTTTAGTTACAGGTTGACACAAATATTACACATAATACTACCTAGTTATTACTTACTAAAGGTCAATGTGTACGATTCTACAATAAAATCCCAAGCAACATACAGCAATTGAGCCTAAATAAATTTAAATTAACCATAAAACACAAGCTGTCTTCAAAGGGATACTATTCTATTAAAGACTATATGGCAGATAAAAATGCTTGGGATTAAACTGCCGTTTCATACAGGCTATTCTAATATGAATGACTTGAAAAAATAAATATTGTTAAGGTTATGTTATATTGCATTGTATAGCTTCACAGACAAATGAAGATTGTAATTCTAGTACCAAACTAATGGACATATTTAAAAGAGCATAGTCTGTGAGTTTCTTGCCAGTTCTTCTTACAGAGCGGTGGTGGTTTCATTTGTAATCATGACGTTTTCAAGTACTATGTATAATAGTTTATGAAATAAATATTTTTTTTACTTTTACTTTTACTTTTACTAGCCGTATGGTACCGGCTCAGAAAAGTGCCACTCCCTCTCATCTCACGGGAGTCGTACGAGTCGACGAAGATAACTACTGCCGGTTAATGGGCAGCAGCTTCATATTGCGTACTGGCTCAACCTGCGATCACCAATCCGCCTGCCCTGCGTGCTGATTATGAGCAAATTTCCTCAATAAAATAGTCTATTGGGGAGGATTGGATCTAATGTTCAGCAGTGGACTTTATATGACTGATGTAATGATTACTTAATAATGAAGCGCTCGTAGCTCTGCTGAAGCGCTCGTAGCTCTGCTTTTCTCGGTGGTCGGAAACGATCGCCGAAGTACAGCAGAGTTTACAGAGGTCAGTCCTTGGATGGGTGACCGTTTGTGTGGCATTTGATATCGAGCGCTTCCGTGCTTCGGAAGGCACGTTAAGCCGTTGGTCCCGGTTATCACTAAATGTGATAGTCGTTTAGCCATGTTAGAGGCCTAATGGGCGGTTTGAAATATTCTAACAGCAGGACGCCACACACCTGCCTCCGCCAATGCGCACTGGGTCAGCGTGGTGGAGTATGACCCATACCCTCACACCTTGAAATGTGAGAGGAGGCTCGTGCTCAGTAGTGGGACATTAATGGGCTGTGATGATGATGATGATGAATGATTACTTACTGATATTGAAGTAATTTATCAAAACAAAGTACTAACTCTTCGATTAAATAGTTTCTTTGATAAGTATTTTTATCAGTGATGTATCATTGGAGGAGTGTTGTGTTATCTGGATTAAGAGTCTTATCTCCATATCATTTAATCCCCATTTCGAGTGCACAATGGTTTGCTTATGTAAAACTTGCTTGTGATTTATTTGTGAGATTCGTTTTTAAAAAAAGGGAAATATATCTGGGTTTTATTTAATTCATTCTCGGATTTTTATATACATATTTATTAGACACATTAGGTGTCATAAAATTGATTAAAGCTGGTTAATTTTGAGATAGGTCAAAAAGGGC
The DNA here is from genome assembly GCA_949126915.1 of Musotima nitidalis. NCBI lineage: Eukaryota > Metazoa > Arthropoda > Insecta > Lepidoptera > Crambidae > Musotima > Musotima nitidalis. The sequence continues at coordinate 8,001,911 of OX421439.1, read as the reverse complement.
GTGATACGCGTTATATACCTCCGCCACACACTGCACCTCGCGCTGCTCCTCGCCTTGCTCATCGCGCTGCCGCGATGTTGCCCTCCATCCACACACTGCTCTACTCGCGCGAATAATCGCGACGCTACGCACTTGGTTACTCGCCATTGCAGAGCAATGGACGTAGACTCGCTGGCTCCGAAGACAATAACTCTATAAACAGTAACGACTTCTCGTTACTCCATTCATCGGCGCACGCGAGTGTGTAGCAAGGCACTCGTGCTCGTGTTGCCGGTCCTTTGACTCGCGCCACATTTACCGACAATTTCGGGAGCGATGGGCAGGACGAGTAGCAAGACGAGGAGCAAGACGATTACGCTGCCACACGACGTCTCTGCCCACTTCCCTCGCTACTTCCCTCGCTCCTCGACGAGTGTGTGGCGGAGGTATTAGAGTGTAGGAAACTCGCCACATCCGCTAACCTAAATTAGCTTAATAATTAAGTATAATATGATTAAGATTATACATTAAATATTGCCGTGTGGTACCGACCTAGAATAGTGCCGCCCCCACTCATCTCACGGGGAGTCGTAAAGCGTGCGATGAAAAGAAATCGTGCCGCATGATGGGCAGCAGCGTCATCTTGCGTACTGACTTGAACTGCGACCACCAACCCGCCTACCCAGGGTGGTGATTTTGGGCTAATACCCCCAATATAATGGCCTATTGGGGAGGCCAATAAAAGGCTGCCTGTCCACTGAAGCGGAGCGAGGATGCGGAGTGGAGAAAAGGACAAATATTATCCAATAGGAATCGCGGACAGGAGAGGAGCGAAGATTTGATGAAATCTTATTGGTTAATATTTGTCCGTTTCTCCGCTCCGCATCCTCGCTCCGCTTCAGTGGACAGGCAGCCTTAGTCTGACTCTATAAGGCTGACATGATGATGAATAATAAATTTTGCGCTAGTGCGCCAGTGCTCGGGTCCTGGTCGCTCCTTTAGGGCTGGTCGAGGTCCTTCGAGTCCGTTCGGGTGCTCTGGCCGGGCTCCGGTTCATTGTGGGTGGTTTTATGTCAGTCTTTGAATCAGTGTCACGGATCACATTTTTTTTCGCATAGAATTTGTTACTGATACATATGTTCTGAAAATTATAATTATCATCCTCCCAGATCATCTTGATCATCAGCTTTTACTACCATTCACGTCATTCGGTCCTTCTGACTGATGATTCATTCTGACGAATGACTGAGGTGAAATTACGGAAAAACACTCCCTTTGCGATCACACCATCCGTACGAGTGCATACTTACTCAATCCCAATATCTCATTCGTCATCGACTGATGAAGAGATTACGAATGACTGGCTGATCATATCGTTCTTCTACACATACTCAATCCCAATCATTTTTGGCCATACTCTTCCCATCCACCCGGTAGTATTCATTAAATTTAATTTAAACAATTGTGAAAAAACGTAGGTGCATACCAAAAATAATGTATCGATAAATCAAAAAAAAATAATTATAAATATGTCGTTATTGTTCAAACAATACTACAAATTGTTTTTATAGAGCTAATTAATATATAAAGTTGGTGCTTAGAAAAATGCAAAATGCTTTTAAATATTGCTTTTCTCGGTAATTCAATAGCGTATTAGTATGCGGCAACCCTATAAAATTATATTTGGACAATATGACACATACATGTAGGCTTAGATTAACATTTTGAGTAGATTAGGAAGTGAATCTACTCGTATTAACATTACCTGGTTAATTTCAACTCACTGTAAGCAATTAAAGTAAAATTACACAACGTAACTCCACCAAACCTCGAAGGACAAAATTAAAATAAATTAATAATTAATTTGCGTAGCGAAATTTCGACACCCAGCTAGCCCAGCAAGTACTACCTACATAAATCTTCGCAATTATCAAATTCTCAAGCCCATCTCATCTGCATACACACACACTAGCGAACTGTCTCACACAGCGATAATACGCACACGCGCCGGCTAGATCAAAGAGATCGCGACCCCTTTGTGCGGGCCGCCGGTCGCGTGCTGTCTTTTTCCTTTCTCACGGAAGCTGGGTAAGGGAGCCCTAGAGCGAGGGAGACAGAGATACACTGATTATATAGCGCTTGCAACGTGAATATTTCACCTCGTTATCGAGTCTTGTTTGTGTTAGATAGTGAGGTTCTTATTGTTGGATGCTGTTGGTCGATATCGATTTTATAGATGATACATTAATTTAGCGTGTGCTAGTCAATATCTATGTCTATGTGTTATGTTTTTAAATAAATAATACAAATAACAGTTCCCATTGCAATATGAGCATAGGACTTGGACTTGGAGAATTTTATAATGAAATATAATACAGATAGCCAACATAAAGATTAAATTACCAAACTATGTGTAAGATTGATCTTTTTTAGGTTCGTCAAAACAAGCTTTCCATTTCAAACATGCTCATTTACTGACTGAGAGACTAAAAGAGAATGCATAGCCAAGATGTAGAGTGGGAAACAAGTATAAAACTTGAATGGATGTTTGAATTATCAGTTGGTTAAAAGTTACGTATAATAGAATAAGATTGATTTGTATGTATAAAATACATTCATTGTTTAATGTTCAGTTTAATTTTGTAATTAATTTTATTTACCGTTATATTGTTGTTACTAATATTTTAAATAAGACTGCCATAGCACAGTATTTTATGTAATTAAATATTAATGACATCATTATTTCAAGTGAATCAAGTGGTTATATCTACAAGAAGGCCATTCCCGCATCAAATTATATGATATAACTGTTGATAATTGAAAACCACTTTGTCAATTTTATCAACGCGAAAAAGCTAAACAAAATGTTTATATTTAAATTATTTCATTATGTGAGCTTCGGCTGTTGTCATTCTATGTGCTTTGTTCAACAAAAGGAACTGATCCTTGTGATGTAAGGAAGATATCTGTTGTTTTTAAATAATTAGTACTAAAATATTAGGCAAGCAATCTATTTTCGTTCAATATTATTAATTCAATGTATAAAAAAATTGCTACATTTATCGGACACTGACATAGTATTTTTATTAATTTACGTTTAAAATAATCCGTTACATCATGCAAAGAAAAAAACACACATAATAAGCATAATTCCATTTTAACAATAAAATCAATTGGGATATCTGAAATATTTCCATATCTCAAAAATATCGACATCACGTCCCTTCACTACGGCTAGTAGAGCACAGCTCCCGAGTAGGCAAGACAGGAATCTGCCGATATCGATGCTAGTAATTAAAATAGACTTATTGCGTACTGCTACTTGCACTGTATGAGACAAAGTATTTTTTAATTTGAGGGATCCTTACTTAAGTCTATATACATACGTACAACCAAACAGAGGCATATTATATGCCCACACTTCCACCACGTAATAGGTGGCGAGTTTTTTGCCGCTTACCGGGCACTATAATGTTGTATAATAGCAAACGTAGAGTAGCAGATTGTCTCCAATGAGTTGGTCTGGGCGGCTGGAAGCCGGTGGATGCATGCGCACATAATGATATTTTTGACATTGCTACCAGTAGAGGTTGTAGCAGATGACCTTCGATGGTTTGATTAGGGTCGCGGGAAGCCAGTGGATCCTGGCTGCTCAAGATAGATCGGCGTGGAAATCAGATCAGGTGGCCTACTTTCAACAGTCATAAAGTGAAGATATCACTTATTATTAGGCTGTGCCCTAGACTTACCTTTAGGGCCCAAGGTCTGCTTACTGGTCTAACCAATGAGCAGACCCTGGAATATTCTAGTTATTACACGGAGCGACTGCCGTCTGACCTCCGACCTCACCAAAAATAATAAATAAAGATATTGGCATAAACAAACAAACGGTCTCTTCGGTATTTAATCTACTAATAATAATTTTAAGTAATTAAAAAATACTTGCAATTTATAGCTTCGAAGTAAAATGGCCGAAACGAAAAGACGAGACGCCTACAAATGTAATATTGAGAAGTTAAACGGGTAATTTTATTATTAACCACACGTTCTCATGTACTATTTGATGTAGATTTATGTAATTTTTTAAATATATTTTCCGTACAAGATGACAAAGAACAATCAAATTGAAAAAGCCCAATTTTAGCGATCTGACATAACTCCCCATCTTAAAATAAAGAAATGAAAACCACTGCGAGAATACAATTTCACATTGACTACTCACAAACAAAAACGAGTGCACTAGTCGAGGAAGGTATTACCAATAATACCACTTACAGCTGTTAAGGCAATTTCCATGAAACTAGTTTTGAGTGGTCCTTTTACAATAGAAAGGACATGTTAACCGCTCTAATCATATCTGATTGCCTGGACACGTACAATTATAATGTAGTTGACACACAGAGGCTTATTCTGTTTTGTTTAGAATTCCAATCACCTGGTTAGAGCCCTTTTAGTAGGCTTTAATGTGTTCTGTAAACTATGTAGATAGTAGAACTATTTTATCAATATTATTGGCGAAGCGTGGGCGTATAATTGGCGAAGTGTGAGCGTATAATTGGCGAAGTGTGGGCGTATAATATGCCACTGCCTACCCCTTCACGGAAACAGGCGTGAATGTATGTATGTATAAAAATACATTTATTGTTTAATGTTCAGCTTAATTTTGTAATTAATTTTATTTACCGTAATATTGTTGTTACTAATATTTTAAATAGGACTGCCATAGCACAGTATTTCATGTAATTAAATATATAACTTTTTTAACATCAGCTTGAGTTTCTTCAAAAGATTCAGTAACCACCAAATTCAATCTATCCGTTATGCTACGAACGAGAACCGAGAGTAAACAAATATAAGTCATTGTAGCACTCCAGTTTTCAGCCATTTGTTTATCATAATTTTACCTCAAAGACATCATTATCATTAAAAAATAAAATGTTGTTTTTAAAAGATATTAATTAAAAAAATTTTTTTTGTTTTTTTAATTTTTAATAACAAACAAACTAACGCCGGAAATGATTGAGTGGTATTATGTAAGTAATATTTTAAAAAAAAATACATAATCAAATTAATGAAATTGAATACACCTATGGGAAAACTAGTATGACAAAGTAGTGTTGTTTCTAAGTGACCGTTTATTAAACAAGGGGGCAATTAAGACCCACGACCTGTCAAAGGGTTAATTTCAGGTTGTCGCAGCCCTAATAAGCGCCGCGGTCGGGACACCTTGGTGGACATTATATTGTTATATGTTGTGGTATTAAGTATGTATATTGAAGTGCCTATGTAGCGTTGACAGACCTACGGATTTCAGGTCTTACTGAAAAATCTAGAAATACTGAGATAAACATTGATAATTAATCTAATCACTTAATAATTCACTCAACCTTAACAAATGAACCGCTGTGCCGGTTCCGTTGAGGTTTTTATAAATTTACCCTCTTGTTACGTAATTTTATATAATAAACAAATATAAAAAAAAACAGTTTTTTACTTCTACGGATTTGTTTGGGTCGCTTTACAGATTTTAAAAAAAATCAATATAGCAACACTGAGCCTATTGTTTATTAGTTTTATTGGTCATCTTACAGTGCCTCGTAGTCCCAAATTATGTCTTCGTGTAACAGAAGTCACAATAGTAATATTTTCTTTTATTCACTGTTAATTATGGTAAACTATAAATATATTTCGCTGTACTGTTCCGACTTTAGAATGTCGTTTATTAATTACTTCTAATTAGTCATGACAGCGGCCCAAAAAACTAATTGCACAACTCCTTAAAAATAATTTTTATTACAAGTTAATTACGAGGTGTCATCTTCAAAATCTTATTTTCTCCGTTTTTAATTAGATTTTGATGTTACTGCGGAGATGTTCAATCAATCATCTTCCATTGAAGTGTTCATGCAGCTACTGAAATGAAAAAGGCCTTTACTGGAATCTTAATCATTCTTTTATAATTCATTATAATGTGACAACGGTTAATATTATAGTTATTTTGTAGTAATCCATCCTTACTTAATATTTTAAAATATATTTTTTTAATTTTCCTGTCACGTCCGAATTACTGAGTAGACCTTGACAACATTAAATTTAGAGATAGATGAGAACTTCGAATCGGACATGGTATTATTAATATACCAAGGTACAATAAAAAAAAATTATGACATTATTATAAAAGACGATATTATTATGTCAACTATTGGGCTTAGAACTTTACCACTAACACCACGCGTACCTAGTGTTTAACTAGGTTTAATGACTACTTCATTTAGTGATAACTTGAGCTAATGGCTTAACGTGCTTTCTAAAGCACGGAAGCGGTCGATATGTAAAAGGTCACTTATCTAAGGTCTGACCTTTGTGTACGTCGCTTGACACCGGTGATCCATTCATACATTCCTTGGTACAATCAAAAAGGATGAGGAAAGTCTCTGTCTGTCTAAAGAACATACTTCTCCAGGTGACCCATGTTCAAACCTTGCCTATATACAACGAACGTAAACCAGCTATAACACAGCTTCATTTAAAAAATATTTTTTTAGAAATTGATTATAAATACCGACACTTTTTTTTATATAAAAATAATTTGTGCTTTTTGCGCGCACCAATATCGTGCAGTCAATTTCGCACATGTAACAAACAGGTTGAGGGTTAACTTAACCCTGCATTTGACGTGACGCCCGCGGCGGAACTTCAAAGGAAATATAAATGTATGAATTGTTTAGCGCAAATCCGCCCGCCGGCGGTGGGGTCCCACCGACCCCGCTTAAATACATGTGAGGGTTATACGCAACGATTTTAATATTTATAAGAATTAACGATTATATAATAGCGATATCTCCTTTAGCGTATTGTTCGTGTTAGCATTATAAAGTGCTCTTAAACCGTATGGTTTGTTTGCTTCGCGGTGTTTAGGTCAAATTACTTGCTTGTCAATAATTAACCGGTTTCAAAACACAATTAAAATACAATTAAGTGAAGTCGAGATTAAACTAATAACGCACAATTTCTGTGTATTACAATTATATTATTTCATATAATAAGTAATAAGACCAACAGGTTTACGTGCCTTTTGAAGCACGGACGCGCTTGATATTATATACAACACAAACTCTCACTCATCTTAGACTTGACTTCTGTGAATTGCTTAACATTAGTGATCGTTTCCAAACTTCTAGTACGCCGGAAGCACTATAATATATTTTGTCTTATTTTAAGCATAGAAAACAAGCTAACTCCATTAGTTCTTATCACAACCAATTCACTATCGAATATGTCTCATAAAAACAATACCCAAATGACTATTTAACATGAACGAAAGCCGTCACGAACATCACAACACATCAATAGAAAAAAGAAGAAATCTTTAGCGAAAACCGCGTCAAAATGGGAAATAAACAAAATTATATTGCCTTCAGACATGAGTGAACATCAAAAGGAAAAACTAATGCGTCGCCGCTCTCTGTAAAATATTAACGGGGGTCGCCGGGACCCCGCCCTGTCATTTCAGGGTTAATACAAGCTAATGCCGCTGTTCTCTTTACTTTATGCGATCGCAAGGAATTATCCGTTCTAATGATATCATCAGTTTTTTTTTCGTTAGAATTTTTCTTTTAAATATTCAGTGGGTATGTTTTATGAAGCGCAGGTAGCTCCGCGGTGCTCGGTGGTCGGAAACTATCACCGAAGTAAAGCAGAGTTTGCAGAGGTCAGTCCTTGGATGGGTGACCGTTTGTGTGGCATTTGATATCGAGCGCTTCCGTGCTTCTGAAGACACGTTAAGCCATTGGTCCCGGTTATCACTAAATGTGGTAGTCGTTAAGCCATGTTAGAGACCTAATTGGGCGGCTTGAAAAATTCTAACAGCAGGTCGCCATACACCTGCCTCCGCCAATCCGCACTAGGTCAGCGTGGTGGAGTATAACCCAATACCCTCGCACCTTGGTATGTGAGAGGAGGCTCGTGCTCAGTAGTGGGACGTTAATGGGCTGAGATATTGATGATGATGTTTTATAAGACAAGTTACAAATTTATATGAAAGAGTCGAATTTTCGTAACCAAATTTTCCATTACACACCTTTGTATATTTATATTGTTTATCCTTTGTCTAGTACGAAGGCTCTTGTGATTCAAGAGCTTTAAGTGTACCGTAATATGTGGACGAGATTATGGAAATTATTTTTGGGATTAAATTAAGTGTAGATACAGTAAATAGATAGAAAATGGAAATAGTATGTGCTCCTACTAGTTACCTACAAGTGCAATAATATTTTGGTATGCTTATGTGTGACTCCGATCCAACTCACTAGAGGGCCTACTCTAATTCAACGAAAACGAAACTTCGTTATACCTATCTCTATCACTCTCTATGTATTTCATTATCGAGTGAAAGGAATGGGTATAACGAAGTTTCGTTTTTGTTAAATTGGAGTAGGCCCTCTGGGCTTCTGGGTCTTGAGGCCTTAGTCGAGTGGCGTGACTTTTGTGGGTTGAGTTAGAGATGATGATAAATGATGCTGATGACTTTAACAGGCTGAGATGTTTATAATTATGAACGCACAACAAACAGAGTTTTCTCGAAGTTTTTACAATAATCCTAGCAAATGCATGTCGTTAAATTTATAATAAAACCAGTTTATATGAAACGATGCAAAGCAGTTTTAGATTTAATAACATATAATTTGATGGCTTCATTTAATTTAAATTAAGTAATTAAAATATGCATTTAATGTTTCCTTATAATGTTTATGACTGGTAATATTATAATTTTTAATGTGATAGGTACTGTAAAATGAATCATATTTTTATAAAATATGATCCATTTGTTAACAAATCTATTTTGCTGTCTCCAGTTCTCCTGCGGATTTCCTTATTCCAGATTAGACCACGTAGGGACATTCTGAGCATATCACTCTCCTATGTAAGGTAAACGAGCGACCTTCAGATTTCTTCCCAGGCCTACAGTAAGCCGTTACGTCTCAGTACCGTATGGCATCACTGGCAGTAGACCCTGGTTGAAGACATTTGTCTTGAATTACAAGCTTTTTAGAGCTAGACATGACGTCTCATCGTGCGTTAAGGACCTTCAATGGCAACCACGAACTGGCAAACATAGTAGAGACCGACCTTCCAACTAATGGCCTAATGTTGTAGTGAAGCCGATGGATGCAGGCGGCTCAGGATGGATTGTCGTAGAAAGCAGTTAGGGTGGCCTATGTTCAGCAGTAGACAATGAAAATTATTATTTAAATGAAAAGCTTTGAGGATTATTCAAGGGGCTTCATTCGGGCCATTGAACAAAGAGCTGGTTCAATCTGTCAATAAAACGATGTCCCTCCAGCAAACGTCATCATTATTTTATAATCTGTGTAATTAACGCATCTGTCATCGCGTTTCCGATTGCGCACAGCATCGCAATGTCATTTCCACACAGGAAATGCTCGCCACTAGAGGGAGAAAGATATATCTCCTTAACTTGCTTTCGGCCAGTAATACACTTTGACTTTTCGTCTCAACTTATTGGCTTTGTAATAAGGGTCAAATTTTACGTCTCACGTCAGTCTTCAGGCTGATCAAATAAACGAGAGAGATGGAAATAGTTAATTTAAGAAGTTTGCTCGCTATGTCGTGATGTGGGTTTTTTTGGAGGTGTGTCGTTTTGCGATCTTTTGACACCTAATTTAGTTTGGTGCCTTAATTAATTGCAATGTGAGCTGAAGGGCCTGCGAGTTTTCAACGAGTAATTATCATAAATCTTTTGTCTGCCACTTTTCATGAAATTAAAATAGCGCACAACGATGAGGGTTCATGGAAAAAATTGTAGTAAAACAGTCATATTTTTCGCGAGAGATTCACAAAGCTCCGGGAGCGCGGTATTAGATGCTCTGAAACGATTACCGAGATATGTCCGGTTGTGTGGCATTAATATTAAACACTTTCGTGCTTCGGGAGCTACGTGTGTTAATCTGTTGGTCCCGGTTATCACTGGTAGCCATGCTCTGTAATGGGACGTTAATGGCGTTAAATGCTACACTTATTAATTGAAAGACATATAATTTAAAAACAAACTTGTGATTAAGTCAGATCAGCGAAGCCGTTAGTTACTTCGCAAATAAAAATAACCAAAACCGATAAAGAGCCATTCACTCTTGGCCGATTTATATTTGTATATCTGGACGTCTCCGTAGAGATGTCTGTCGACGTGCCACAAATGCGCGTGCGCCGCTGAAATGCTCAATGCGCAGAATTTGCAACAAAACGCGCACGAGGCGAGTTGTCCCACTTCTGACCCGGGAGGTGGCGCTTTAGTGCCGGAGTTAGTTAAGTCCTTGCGCACATTACAATGTTCTTGAGTCGTACGGATACCTTAAAGAAGTCTCTTAACTCTTCTATAAATCTTTATAAACTTATTATTATTAATTGACAATATAAAACGGGAATGCATTTTACTAGGTGGGAAGGTCTTCCCCTGTCCGAAAATCCGTCATCATTTTTGGTCATTATTTTCGATAACCAGGAGGATTGAGTGTACTTATGTCAAAGCCAAAAATCATTTACTCAAGTTTGTCTCAAAACAGATCTTATTAACCTAACATAACCTCTTAAAAATTAAAGAGCCCATTCACTGCGGGCAGGAGCTTGAAGAAAATCGTCAAGGTTAGTTCGCCACTTACAAGTATGAAAAATGATATGATAGGGCCTTCCCTATATCCACCCCCTTGGGTGGATGAGTATGTGACGAATACCGGAGGATAATTAAAGGAAAAGACATGCTGCGTCGACCCCAGATAATCTAGGAGCAGGGCAAGAGTATGATAATGACTGCAGTTTGCTCCTAAGGTCATGGCTTTGATTCCCGTTCAGGACAAATTTTTGTGAGCATAAAACAACCGATACATCCATACATAAGATTAATTGTACTTTTGAAAATCTCTTAAAAAACTGTTTCTAGGTGAAAACAGCCGATACATGCGTACATGGGGTTCATGGTATTTTTTTGCAAATACTTAATATTAACTGTTCGTATAAGGTGTTGTTTTAGGCAGCTGAACGAATGAACTGGTTGTAATAAAGTTCAAACGAAATAACCTCTAGTTTCCACTTATATGAGTATTTTGTAGCCTCTTTTTGGCGGCAGAAAATATCTGGCACAAAAAAAAATACAAAGATATTTATACTTCTTTGAAAATCTAAGCTTTATAAAAAAATAATAAATGGTGAACTTATTTAAATAAATTAATAATACTCCAGCATTTTTCTGCCAACGGTACACTCAGTGAATCAGATCCAATATGAGCCAAGCCCATGACTCACTAGTCGTATTGTAGATTGAGATTGATTAAAGTCAGATTCGTTCGTTCTTAGTTCACTCGTTCCCGGTATGCGCGGACAAATGGCCTATTTTCAATTTGCTTGTGTTTTAACTGGTTGTGAGAATTGTTGGTTATTTATTGGTTTTATTTCTGAGGATTTGTGACTAAACGGAATATCTATTTCTGTATCTAAAATTGACATTATGCCGCGCGGTACCGGCCTGAAATAGTACTACCCCCTCTCTTCTCACGGGGAGTCGTAAGAGTCTACTTAGAGAAATTCCAACCGGATGATGGGCTGCAGCGTCATCCTGCGTACTGTCTTGAACTGCTATCACCAACCGCCTGCTCAGAGTGGTGATTATTCCCAAACACCCCTCATCATATCCTAGCATTATCCCGGATGCCCTAGACTTAAGCTTAAGACCCAGGGTCTGCTCACTGGTTCAACCAGATTTGACTGAATTTTAGTTATTACGTGGAGCGACTGCTGTCAAGTGCTGTCTGACCTCTGCAACCCAGAGAGAAACATCGTTCTATGGTTAAACCAGCTATCAGTCTGTTAGAAGGCACTGACTTCCTAATAACGACCGCCATAGATGTTCATGACAGCCGGGACCAACGGCTTAACGTGCTATCCGAGGCACGGAGAAAGCGATAATTACGCACATAACTTCGAAAAGTCATGGGTGCGACACCAGGGTTTGAACTCGAGACTCTCTGAATTTAAAGGCAAGGGTTCTCGCCACTGGGCTATCGCCGCTTACAATCGCCCCTAATATAATAAAATATTTGGGAGGCCACCGTTCAGCAGTGGACTTTATATGGCTGTAATGATGATATGAATGGCTAATTCTAAAAACGCAGCTGGCAGTTTTGATGATACAGTTGTAAATATTTACATTATTGCACACGGTGGTAGATTTTTACTATAACGTTACTTAAAAAAGCTTTTGGTACTAAACAGGATATTAACAATATCAGACATTAATAGCAACTTAACAAAAAGTCTTCATATTTGTATTGAACAGTTTGTACACGCTGGTGGATTTAATTTTTTTTACTATACAACGTGACGCTGCGCACACACTCATGACGGCTCGAAAGACTGACAACGAACTGCTGATAGCATCATTCAAGCCGCCTGAAAGGGCTTCTGACTTGGCTTGACGTCTACTTAAGACATATAACCGTGGTAAGGGTTTAACGTGCCTTTCGAAGCACGGGAGCGTGCAATATCGAATGCAATTCGAATAACCATCCTAAAAGAGCTATTTCTGTAAGTAACAGGAAGTTAATTTTCAGATCCTTTTTGAACACTGCTTAACTTTGATTATCGTTTGTTACTCTATGTGCGTTTTATAATAGACAAAAGCATCTTATAACATTATAAGACCAAAAATTTTCATTTTAATATTATTCCGAAGAATGTCGTACAAAAATACGTTTAAAATATACCCGGCTTTAAAACCCGGAAGAAAATGTAATCCCGAATTTCGGGGAGGGTCGGCCGGTATTCAGATTTGCAAATATCGGGTCCTGAGGGTAGAAGGGGGAGGGGGTGGCTCCCTGGGTGGGGGTTGTTGACCTTTTCCCAGAGGCTGCCGAGTTTGATCTATGTATGTTTACGAAGCTTATACTGTGGATGTATGCTGTATAGATGTGGCATTGTTGCCTTCTTAGGATAAGTGGAAACAGAAATTTTCCAAGAGAAAAAAAGAAGTAAATGATGATCATTTTATTATTATTATTATATTTATTTATTTACAAAGTATATTGTATTACATATAAGTTAAAAAAGATGTCCAACAAAACTGTTCAAATAGTTTGACTGAAGGATCAATTACTATAAACTAAGATAAAACATTAAAAACTGCACTTACACTTTGAAATTCTAGCAATTTACCTTTAAATATGTATATATTAGTGATATTAATTTTAATAGCTATATGAAAACGTATGTTTTTTATACGTTTTAACTATAATTTTATGTCAAGGGTACGATATACATTTTTTATCTACACAAAATGGGTTATTTTTGCACCAAAGGTTGTTTTAATTTTGCATATAAAATTATGTTGTACAACGTCAAGTTTGCATGCTGACAATTCGGCAGATCGCGCTTGAACATTACGATATATCTGTTTATACCATTTTGTACACCGTGAATCTAAGCAAATAAATAAATTTCATTTCATATAATTCACAAGTAATAGCAAATAGTATAAATAAATACATATCATTTTACAATTACACCAATTATTTAGTTGCAAGATAAGTATCATTAAGAACTTGTGTTATTGATACTAAAAAACGGATAAACATACTTATATACCTTTTTTCGTACTTAATGCACATAGGAAAACACCCAGACCAGAACAAATATTACTGTTCATACACACTAAGATTTGTCCTGTGTTGGAATTGAACCCACAACCTCTGAAATGAAGTGCAGATATACTGACCTCCACGCCATATCAGTCGTCGAATATGATTGTTTTTCTTTATTATGCTAGTAATAATACACACATTATTTTCGACCTGAAGTTATAGAGAGCGTTACTCCCTCACACATGCTATATACTACTACAATCAATTAGGTTTACAGGGTAACTTCTAAAACAGAAAATAAATTTGTAATTGATTTATAAATAATAATAAAATGTGTTTATTGCTTTAAGAACAAGTAAGTGCATGCAGAGTAAATTTTAAAAGTAGCTTCATAAAGTAATTGGAACTGGCTCAGTTTTCCTGGCAAAATCTGATCTTCCACAGCGCTGGTTTTTATGCACTCCCACTTCTGTCATTTTAATTTATACGTACAATCATGCCTGTTTTCTCTAAGGGGTAGGCAGAGGCATATTATATGCCCACATTTCGCCAATTATATTTGTGGTCCAACGTAATAGGTGGCGAGCCTATATAGGGAACTTTTATGTTCGCCAGAGCCTCGTCCGTTGATCGGCAGGTGCACCACTTGCAGGTGAGGTTGGCTTGGGCTCCAAGGATAATAGAAGGATCCTTGTACACCTTAATTTACATAATAACAAGTATGATATTGTGTGTCACATCTAGAATATCTTATGTCTACATCCAAGGGCTTGCCAATTATGTTTTTGACGTGTTACGGCCACTTTTTCGTAGAAAATTGGAGGCGGACGGTCTGACGGGAGCATTTACAAGGGTTTTATATTAACCTACCATGTACAGTCAGTGTCACATAAATGCTAGTATCAAAAGCGCCATAAAGAACCACATACGAGTTTTGGCGCCAACGCGTAATAAGACACTTTGCAACAGAATTTCATTTTCCAAAACTAGTGGATATTCGAGTATTATGTGTAAATCTAGTGAAGTTTGAGACATAACTTCTTCAGCAATGTACACTAGTGTGGGAAAGTGGTATAAATAAATAAATATTTCTGACACTTACATCAATTATTTAGTTCCAAAATCAGTATCATTAAGAACTTGTGTTATGAATATTAAATAACGGATAAACATACATAAATACTTTTTTTTTGCACAAACATACTTAATACACATAGGAAAACACCTAGACTAGAACATATATTCATATTTATACACACAAATATTTGTCCTGTGTGGGAATCGAACCCACGACCTCAGAAGTGGAGCGCGGGTATACTCGCCACCACGCCATATCGGTCGTCCTAATTCAGCTCGAATTAATAAACTAAGAGATGTTCCTACTATTCCTGCTCAGATACCTAAAATAAAATATGAAGTTCTAATAACATTATTGCAGTAAATTGTTATTTTTCGTGTTATTTCCAAAACTCCATAGAACCTCTAGTAAAGACCACTTCTTTACTGGGGTATGCCTTAGACTTGACTCGCCTATGACTTTGGACTGTGATTTAATAACGAAAACGCTGCATTGATGCAAAAAACCAGATTTATCAAATTACTTGAAACTGTCAATACCTATCAATTCTCTAGACGACTAAGTCCGTGACTTAGGAAATAAATATAGATAAACGACTCTATTGCAAAGAGCGTATTATATGGCGCTTTATTTACGACCGATATGACGTGGAGGTCAGTATACCTGCACTTCACTCGAGAGGTCGTGGGTTCGATTCCCACACAGGACAAATCTTTGTGTGCATGAACATGAATATTTGTTCTGGTCTGGGTGTTCTCCTATGTATCTTAAGTATGTATTTACAAAAAACAAGTATTTATGTATGTTTATCCGTTATTTAGTATCCATAACACAAGTTCTTAATGATACTTATATTGGAACTAAAATAATTGGTGTGATTGTTAGAGAATATTTATTTATTTATTATTATTTATTTATTTAGGTGCTACTACTTTTTACGCTGACTGTACACACATTATACGAAATAATTGGGATCCACCTTTGTACCCTCTGTGGACTTATTAAATTTGTATGTTTATAATTTACTGGGTGTTTTTTTAATTTGAATTATAAACATGTTTTCGTATAACGTTTCTCATTAGACTCTTTTGTTGGTGATACACGACTAAATATAAATGTGTTGTGTTTTAATTCGAGTAGTTAAGTGAAATGAAAATGAATGAAGTCTTATAAATGTTGAGATAACTTAGTGAAGAAGAATTCACACATAACAAAAATTTTACTAACATACATAATATAACCTGTTTCCACTAGGCAGAGGCATATTACATTGTAGGTCCCACGTAATAGGTGGCGTGCCTATTGCCGCTTACCGGGCACTTTTATGTTCGCCAGAGCCTCGTCCGTTGATCGGCTGGTGCACCACTTGCAGGTGAATTGGGCTTGGGCTTTTCAGATCTTGGTAGGAGCCGTATACACCAAAATACAGAAAAAATATAAACCTAATCCTTTTTTAACTATTATTAGCTTAAATAATTATCCTTGTTGGCAATATCTTGCACCTCTAATATTTTGTGACTTATAATTTTGTTAAGTGTGATTAACAAATTTAGCTTTAAGAACATGCAACCAAAACTGACTATTATGAATTCAGTTCGTTTTGCATAACTACATCCAATTCAAGAAATGTAATGAAACAGTTAAATGTCGTGAATAGAAATAAATTTGTACCAGTTATAGAAAATTCAAGTATTTTAAGCGCCGTAACTCGACAAGCGTTAAAATCAGCTTAACTATTTTTAAATTTACAAGTTTCTTTTGTATTACTTTCTACTTTACACTGTTTGATAGGTAAACACAACAACAGAAATAGTGGTAAAATGTGTGTCTATCGTAGACCAACCCTCGTTAGGGGCTTCCGGCCTGTATCCGGCTCGAAGGACCAATCCCGGAAACGTAAAGAAATGACGTGGAATCTAATAGGCATAACAACTGGGGGAACTCGCTATGCTAAAATGAAGATATATTTTTAAAAAAGAAATGTGAAAAAAGAAAAAGGAAAATGTCGCATAAAACGGCAACGCGAATGAGCATTAGCTAATCACGGCCGCTAAGAAAACAGTAAGCTAGGAAAAGTGAAAACCTAAAACTGCACAAGCGCTGTTGAAATCTTAAGTTCAAAAGTCAACGTGCAGTGTTCCATATTTAAGGCAGAGCTAGAACTAGAACATAACTTCCAAGGTCGGAAAACGCAGTCGCTCCCAAAGCGACCCGGCTACCCGTCCCTCATACCCCACACGTGTAGCCACCCTACACACGGTTGCCATGGCGACGCAGCATCCTACTTCCACGCCCACAACCCCCGGGCCAACTCTCAAGATATTACGCCCCACTTCGTCCGTATTGGTGAACTAAAGGGGTGTAGGCGCCTAGCTTGTGTGCGTACATTTTAGACTACAACGGAATTCCAATTTAACGATATCGACTGTCAAAATTGCTCCAGAAAAAAACTTAAAGCTGTTAGCGAATGCAAACCGTTGTCGAGTGCTCCCATTCGTAACATTCAGTCGGCCGCTCGTTAACAAACCTATTCAATTTTGAAGTATTAGTCGATTGAGGCAACATTTCTCGCGTCCTATCGCCGCGAGTTCCAATTAGCGACTGAAGCTTGTCGCTCGAGTGGTGGTGACGTCACGCGCTTTTATACCGCAATAACTACCCACTCAGCGATTCCTTCAATGGCCGACCACTTCACCTGGGCCTTCATTAGGGACCTCCTCAATGTATACGCAAATGCTGAAAAGGCGAATCTACTAATTTAAAAACTGCAATTTTTAACGACTCAAGTTATTTAGCTAATAATCCCGCACTCTCGGCGTGACTTTCAATAGTGCGATCTAATTGCTTGATTTCATTTTTGAATTATTACGCGCTGTCGTTGGCACAAAGCGCTGCCGGTTGTCTTTTGTTTTTGGCCGGAGCCATAGACAAATCTTATTATGGAAATATTTTCAAATTAAGACCGCGCTCCCGCATTATTCGTCTCGGCAGCGTCATTGTCTATGCGTTCTTTTTGTTCGTCCTCGCATGTCGAGGTTTTTCGACCACCGTTTTGGTTATTTTTTTCTCTCTTATTGTTTTTTGAGCTGTCCCAAGCGTGAATGGAGGGCTTTGTTAGTGCGTGTTTTATTATTAATTAGTGGAGCTCTTTTGTCTGTGGTAATTATTGTCTTAATAAGCAGTTCCTGCCTTCGAAATATGGACGTGGGCCGAAGGGATCGTCAACTCTTTTAGTTTTTAAATGGGTTGAAATATAGTGAGGGCTTTAGAAACGAGTATTCTTTGCTTCCTTTTTTATTTGTTTGTAGCATTTTTAAAATAGTCTAAAGCTATTTGCGTCCAGTGTTTAATAATAATGAGTTTAATTATGAATAAACATTAAATTTGTTGCAACTATTTATGTTGTACTTAGATAAGAAAGATGTTGCCACAATAACAATTAAAAAATTATGAAACGACACGAATACTAGCGTTTATTTCGCATAATAAAGTGCTGAAAAGAAGTCCCGTTTAATTAGAGGCGAGACACTCGGAAGCGGCGCGGCTGAATGGTCCTCCGGTCGCCGCCATTTTTGCATAATTGGCGAGAAGAGCCCGCGCAAAATGTATACGGCCAGCCCGCCAATTTACTTGCTAATGACTCGTCTTCGGGTGAGGGCCCGAAACTGGCGAGTTTCTAGTTTGTGAACTCTTGTTAGTATTGCAGCTATAGGAAGATGGCGCGTTAAATACTCGTTGAAGCTCAGAATTAAAAGTGGCCTTAGTTCGAAGTACGAACGACGAAGTTACGTACGAAGTATTTTTATCGACATCTGTCAATAATTGTTGACATTGGCTAAACGCTCAAGTCGTACCAACCAAAAAGAAGAACTCTTAATTATTTATCAACATTTTAGATTAAATTTTCTTGCAAATATAATGCTGCAGATTGAAGTCAATCTTGACATTTTTTAAATATGGCGGTACAAATTTGTAGGTTAGAATTTTGTTGTTAGTAACAATTATTTTTTTATTTACTTTATTTATGTACTTTATTTACTAATATTGATATAATAGCGTTGTGGATATTGGTATAATATTGGTACCCATTGATTTGATGATGAGATGAGAGATTTCCTACGATTTGCAAAATTGGCATGAAGAGCCCGCCAAATTTACCTGCTCGTTTGTATTTATTTAATGACTCGTCTTCGGTTTAAGGCGTAAAACTGGCGAATTTCTGGTTTGCTAACTTTTGTTAGTATTGAAGCTAAAGGAAAATGGCGCCTTGGATAGGAACTTAGATTTTTCATTTTAATTCTTGATAATATTAAAAGTTATCTCCATAAGCAGCACTCAATTTCAAATTTACGACTGACATTCAACATTTTGGAGGTTATGTCATTAGATATTCTTGCAATTGTGGTGTTTCAGTTTATTGTTATTCAACTCTTATTATAGTTAGTACACCTAGATTTCCTATTTAACCCTTAAACAAGCAGAGTATATCAAATTTTTTAATGGGTTTTGCACCTTAACTCAACTTCATAAGGTTTAATTTATGGTGGGAATATGATTACCACTGCCCTGTTAAGGGTTAACCCTTTAACGGGCAGAACATATTGAAATTTTTTATTGGTTTTCCACCTTAACTCAAATATATAAGGTTCAATTTTATGGTGGGAATATATTTCCCACTGCCTGGTTATGGGTTAACAATATCGATATTAGTATTTTTTACAAAATGGCGGTATCAATTTGTGGATTATAATTTTATTATGAGTGGTATATTTTTTCAGTTGGTCAATGAGATTGCTTGCATAATGAGGTGAGAGGCAATTAACTTTACATGACTGACAAAGTTACGTTGCAGTTTGTCGAGCTTGTCAAGAACTTGCACACTATTCAATTAATGTAGGTTACAATTATGAATGCAACATTACTGACTGAAACAAAGAAGTATAAATAATATTATCAGCTTAATTTGTTGTTTAGAATTGGAGTTAACGATAGGAAAAAATATTTTTTTAATGCACTTGTTCTCACTGACACCCACTCATGAAGGAAAGTCTAATCATTGTTGTCTTTGTTTGTTACAGGCGGGGAAGATGGGTCTACCTGCAGGTGGGGGCCTGTCTCTGTTCTGCCCAGGAGGCGACCTGGGGCAACCGCCGCCCGCCCACATGGGCATCCCGCCGCCCTACCAGCTAGATTCTAAACTTGGTAAGTTGTCTTTTAATATAGGTACACAGACAATATGTAATAATAATCCGCTTTAACAAGAATGGACTTTTGAGGACATCGATCTCGTTATCAGGCGTCGTGAAAGTCTTAAATAGCGTCCAGACTATTTGTGAATTATGCTATGCCATTCTGCACTGAGTCCGCATGGAGTATGGCCTGACACCATCACACCTTGGTATAGAAGAGGAGGCTCGTGCCTTGTATTGGATATTTCAATGAGCTGAGATGATATGACAATCCTAATAACCAATAATTTACTATTGAAGTACTAAAATGATACCTAGGTACTTAGTAATAGAAATACGAATTATGTTCGTATGTTTGTTAAGTCAATTTTTCGACAAATAGGACCTTTAAGAACAATGTCACAAACTTTTTATCCCGAAAATAATGCGTGATTCCTGTAAGAAGCTATTGTTACTCGTAAAGCGCTGTAAACTGTAAGTCACATAGGAAGGGCTAGTATTAAGTATTAAAGAGTTATAAGGTCTGTCTGTAACACCTTTTCGCTTAATGCATATTAGTGTAGGAGAACATAAATTAATAAGTTTCCTGTAAACATTTTCTCCAATCAAGCACCTGCCCGCAATGAATGGAAGCTTAAGTTTTTAAAGTAACGTCCGTAACAGCTTTAATGAGCCCAACTTGATTAAACTGTTTTGATTTCTGATTGGGTTGATTTGGATAAAAGTACGAAGGTAATGATAATACCTCTGGATCAATTGGGTAAAGCCAGAAGGGAAATCTTGACAGAAGTTGCTTACATGAAGACAAGCGGGAATTTTAATAAAGTTTGAAGTAATCACGCAAGACGTTATATGGAAATCGTTAGTTTGATAAAAGTCTAAGGTTAATTCTTATGGTTTTTATAAGGTTTAAGGCTAATTTATATGGTTTTTGTTCTAGCTGCAGGGTTGGCGAGAACACCCATGTACCCTTTCCCGGGGGGCACGTACCCCTACCCCATGCTCAGTCCGGAGATGTCGCAGGTGGCCGCGTCCTGGTAAGTTATATGTTTTTTAAAAGTAAGTTTGTATAAATGCGTAAAGTAACCTAACAAACTGAGAGCCATTTGCTTTAAGTAAACTTACACCATACTTCACAATTTGACTTGTAACTTTTGTAAAACGACATATTTTACAATTTACCTGCGACACTTATACGAAATATAATATATTTATAATAATTATTACACCAATTATTCAGTTCCAAGATAAGTATCATTAAGAACTTGTGTTATGGATAGTAAATAACGGATAAAAATAAATAAATACTTTTTATTGTAAATACTTAATATACATAGGAAAACACCCAGAAATATGACGATGCTGGATATAGATACCAAATAAAAGGCGAATCCCTAGAGGATTCTAATGACATCTCTCGACAAAACAAAGAAACAGTACCTGTGACAGTTAGCCTAATATATTGGTTTACACCTTCAACGATAGATGTCACTGATTTTGCGCTGTATCTTTTTATGTTATTTTTGTTACTTCATACAAAAATCTTCCATGATCTTCCATAAATTACTCTCCATCCTTGTCACTGCTGGTCACACTTGTGAGACTCCCTCCTCCTTAGTGTGGTGATGTGTGTGATGTAAAACAGCAGGTCCAAAATGTTTATAGGACCTGGGTTTTGAAATGTGGCGTCACGAAATTTAGGATCCCTCCCATCCCCTTGTCACATCATGTCACACTTCGTCAACCCCCTCCCACCCCATTAATGTGTGACGTAATTTATGGATAGCCCTTAAGTTTTTGGGCATATATTTTTATTTGTGTAAATTTTTTGTTCATGGATTTTTTAAATTACCTTAATTCTGTATGTACTTTACGAAAATATTTCTGAATATTAAATTTTTTAAAACAACTAGTTTTTCTACTTAATTTTTATAATGTTATATGAAATGAAATGAAAATATTTATTCATAAAAGATAATGCTGCAGGGATCATAAAACAATTTCTTAAAGTTCTATTACTATCTTGCCAACGCAGGGCGTATGACTGTCAAATAATCTTCAAAAATTATGGTCACATTAAAATGTCAGATAAAATCATTAAAAGTGTTACATAACCTATTTTTTTATATTAATGTCTAAATATTCCTGGACTGAATAAAAGCACTTCAGTTTGAGCCAGCGAAACAACTTACTTTTAAGCTCGGGTAAACTTAGGTCAATTTACTTATTATATATTCCAATATGTTTTCTTATGTATATGTATTATGTTTTCGTCTGACTATATTCTCGTTTGTCCAGGCACACCCCGAGCATGTACCCTATCACTTCGGCTGCCAGTGGCTTCAGGAGTCCATACCCCACCTCGTTGCCAATTCCTACTTCTAGTCTGTCAAGGTAAGCCTACATTATATATTAGTTATTTTTTATTATGTAATCATAGAATAATAACACCTTGAAGCCCAGTACGCGTTGTCAAAGTGAGGCAACTCAAACCTAGCCATTTTGGCTAAGTTCGTTACGCGGCCCGTCAGTGCTCAAGGTCGTGTCGTATTGAAAACTACTCCTGATATTTTTATTAAAAATGACGGTTTGCGCTATGAACGGATATCACAATACGTCGGAAAAGCACAAAAACATATTAACATAAAATTACACGGGTATATTATGCGTTTGAACTTAAATTATTAAGTAAAACATTCGATAAAATCAAAAAATTAATTTGAATATTTGTTACGTGACAGTTAATGAAAATGTTGCCATTAAGGGGAAAAAATCTCCTACATTTTATTGTAAGTGAAACAAGTCTCAATTAGACAATAATGAAATTGCACAATATGTTATTTGACATTTATCTGCTACTACCTTCCGCCCGCGACTTTGTTCGCGTGGAATAATATCTTTAATAGTAACACAAAAATCTTTATTTTTTCATTGATTGATTGATTTCAATTGATATGGCATAAATCACATCTTAAAAAGGTGTAATAGTTTTATTCGATTCTGGTCTATCTACATAAAACAGTTGACTAACTATAACTATTTAATAGTTTCATAGCTAACTAAATATATTAAATAAATAATTAGTGAAAAATTATTCACCCCAGGCAGGATAAATATATATGCATTTTTAATGAAATTATAAAGTAAGTGGTTTTTCGCATAAACTAAATGCAATAAATACCTAAGCTAAAGTGTAGAAGTTTCAACTTCCCTACTTTTAGGGAAAATTGAAAGAAATGACAACATAATTTTTTTCATTGTGTGCGTTTCGTCTAGCGTAAATACAAGTATCTTACGCACACATAGATTTTTTTCTTGCCTCGCTTTTGAAAGACCGCTTTGGAGGGAACTATCGTTCTAGGTGTTATTATTCTATGTATGTAATGTTGAATCTTGCACCAAATCTTAACAGCTATAAAGTAGCTTCAAGCTAGTCTATGTGATTTTTTTTAGATTTACTGTCACTAAATATCTGCAGTGACGTCACAGTAGGTGTTAAAAACGTAGCAAATCTTGATACTTGCGTTAGCTATTGTATATCTATATCTGTGAACTATCTAAGTTATTTAATACATACATACATTCACGCCTGTTTCCCCGAAGGTAGGCAGGGGCATATTATACGCCCACACTTCGCCAATTATTTAGTTGGTCCCACGTAATAGGTGGCGAGCCTATTGCCGCTTACCGGGCACTGTTATGATCGCCGCCTGTTTCCCCGAAGGGGTAGGCAGAGGCATATTATACGCACACACTTCGCCAATTATTTAGTTGGTCCCACGTAATAGGTGGCGAGCCTTGCCGTTTACCGGGCACTGTTATGATCGCCAGAGCCTCGTCCGTTGATTGGCAGGTGCACCACTTGCAGGTGAGGTTGGCTTTGGCTCCTTAGGTCTTGTTAGGATTCCTATACACCCTTCTACATACACTCACATACAATGCCATGCAAGATTTTTTTATATACCAGATGATTGACTGCCAGCTCCTAAATATCTTAGCAAAACATTTCAGGAACTCTCATACTTTTTTAACTTTAACTGTATTTATGTTATTATAATAAGATTATGATTATAACTATATTCTATGTCAACAGTGAATTGTACCGGTTTTCACCGACCCTCACCGGGAGCCTCGGGCTAGGCCTGGGTCCTGCGCTGGTGCCGCCGCCCACGTCCAAAGCTGACATCGACTCGTATCAATCTCGATATGCGAGGTAAGAACCCTGTCTAACTCTCAATTACCTATTTTTTTTCCTTTAAATAATGGCTGCGTGCGGTTTGCACATTTAGCCAGTGTCAAGTAAGAGTAATAAATTATAGTAAATGAGAATAAGTGGTGATAAAGATGATAAATGGTAAATGAGATGCCCTCCCCCTAAACCCCTTGAGTCCTCAGTAAAGATGTGGGGCTATACTGAGATCTCACATGGAAATCTTGAGAGAATTAGAAAAGTTATGATGCTCTGTTTTGTTTGATTTACCAACACTCATGTACGTTCACAAACACTTAACGGTTAATAATCCACCGTTATTACGCATTAATGTTCAAAATATCACAAATTTTAGAAATTAAAACAAAAATACAGTCACAACGCTATACTTTCCCGCCAAGAAGTCTCAATTATGCGATTGTTTTACATAAATATATTTGCTTAAATATGATAATGTTTTTTGGTTAAAAGGTCAATGTGTGCTGGGAACGCCTACTGCTGAATATAAGCGTTCCCATAGACTTCTAAAATTACCGAATGCAAGCCGCATGTAGCGTAAAAATTGAATTATCATAACGTTTTCAAATACAAATAGTTAACTCACATACAATGCCATAAAATAAAATATACTTTGTCTTTAAATTAACAAGATCATTTAGATTCCGTTAAATTTTAACAGTATTTTTTTACCAACATTGTATACTTTTCTGTCTCACGGCAATCGTCAGCCACCTAACAGCTTGTAAGATTTTTTATAGCTTTTTAGAAATAACAGAGCCTGCGACAAATCTAATTGCAAACACTGTAACAAATAACACATCAATGCTCGAACATATGAGTAACACATTTAAACTCTGATACTATAATTTTCACTCTACTATTTTCCTATAATCACTGTCCCGGATCCATGTAATTGTAACTAACGTCAGCCGTCACATTAAAACATTTTTTTTATAAAATAATAACAGCCCAGCAAAACGTTTCAATAAACTGTTGCACGCGACTCGAAAAATGCATTGTTTTGGAGTTACACCCTTCTGTGTGTGAAACGGCACCGATTTTATCAGCTCTTTGTATGTTATAGTGAAAATGTCCACCCCTTCAATGTAGATCAGAGATTAGCTGGACAGATGTGATTAGAAACAGGGGTTTTAGTATAATCTATTTTTATATCTATGATTTATAAATAAAAACATACTGTAGTTAGTTTTGTTGTTTGCCCATTTAAATTACTAGCTGGAGTAGATTAATTTCTATTTTATTAAGTACTCTATAGGTGTAAGTACTATAGAGGTGTATAGGGATCCTACCACGACCTAGGGAGCCCAAGCCAACCTTACCTGCAAGTGGTGCACCTGCCGTTTAACGGACGAGGCTTTGGCAAACATAACAGTGCTCGGTAAGCGGCAATAAGCTCGCCACCTATTACGTAGGACTAACTATATGATTGGCAAAGTGTGGGCGTATAATATGCCTCTGCCTACCACTACAGGGAATGTATGTATGAAGTACTCTAGGTATTGATAAAGTAGATTGTTTTCTATAATGTACTCGACCTACTGATGGATTATGTTATCTTTTAGCTTTCCAGTAGAATCCCTTGCTATAATATACTGACAGCTTCTATTTTGTATAAAGTTATTCGTAGTATTGAGTGATATGTTTGCAGTGGCTTCGTGACTAGTTTAAAACTAATTTTAGTACTTCGCAGGAGGTCATTCCTTGGATGGTTAAACATTTATGTGACGGACATCTAGCGTGCTTCGAATGACACGTTAAGTTAATTCGGGTATCACTTTATGTGGTTAGTTCTTAAGTCCTATATTGGTTGGATAATTTATTTATTTATAATTGGCACATTAACAACATACATAAAGTACAATTTAAAAAAGTTTCCACCAAAAGAAGTTCTTATAAGTATATCTCTTAAAAATGTATTCTAATTACAGGTTAAGACATATTCACACAATCAAAATTACCTTAAATTAACAATTCTCTGTAGGAAGCTAAAATCGGCATTAGGTCCGCGTAGTGGAGTATGTTTATATATGGAGTACCTTGCTTTGTGAGGCTAAGAGGGAGATAGCAATATACTTAGTATTCGCATTTATCCTTAAAACATATACAAAAGTCTTAACATGAAAAAGTGACCTTTATCACTTATTGAAAATTATTAGTAACCAGCGTTATTTACAGTTACAAAATGCCACTTAAGCGCCATTATCCTACATAACAGAAATAACTCGTCATGCTTTAAAGGAATTCCTTTTTAAAAGAAATCTGTAATCGTACACGGGTCCGACGCGTCCAGTCAAGTGGCTAGTGATGTGCCGCGGCTGGTACTCAGGTGTACTTGTTTCAAAATAATTGGGTATTATTCCTAATGAGGTACCAATTGTAACCTATCATACCTTTGAAACATAAAGCGGATAATTTATTTATAGAAACCCGTGTAAAAGAAGGATTTATTTTTATTTTTCATTGTAAATTTAAAAATCGAATCTTAGTTATGTTTGCGATAACTTCGGTATTATGTACTAACCTTCTAAGTTTAATTTAAGCTAAAAAAGCGCTCAAGGCGGCTTCAATCCGAATCATTTATAAACGTCACTTAATGGTTAGGTAGGTTATATAAACAAAAAATATACAAATTTATTTTGAAAAAATACAATAGAAAGGTCAATTTCATAGTTTGGAAGGAGTTTTCTTAACAAATAGATACGGATATAGAGTTTAACTTGTCCGCGCTTGTGAGACTTTTTGCGAGCCTTTAAATGCAGTTTGAACTTTAGTTACAGATTATTCAAAGACTTTATAGGACAGAGAAAGACCGTCGTTTGCCTTATATTTGTAATTCCTGATACCAATACTCTCCTCTCACCGCTGTCACAGCGGAGTATCCAACACGGCACATCACTAGTGAAGTGTGTGTCGAAAATACATAATCATTGTGAGTAAGGGTCGGTCGACACTCGCAGCGGGATTAAAAAAACTTTATACAAACAGGTGTAACCTTTTATTTGTGGGACCGAGTGGGAGTTTCAAGTGCGAGTTACACTGTTGCAAGGGAAACGCTAACCTGGGATGATTATTTATAGTACGAGTATAAGCTAGTGCTTATGCCTGTGGGTTCACTCGAGCTAGATTCTAAACACATAATTTCAACTGTGTAGTAGATAAGGGCTGGTAGTCCGTGATACTAGGCAGTTGGAAACTATCAAGGAAGAATAGCAAACTTTATAGAGTTATGTCCTTGTAACCATACCGTTTGTGTGGTCTTTTTTTAATAAAAATAATGGCTGTATGCCTTTAGCACATTTAGCCAGTGTCAAGTAATATATGTAGTAATAATATTCAATTTATAGTAAATGAGAATGAGTGGTGATAAATGGTAAATAAGATGCCCTCCCCCTAAACCCCTTGAGTCCTCAGTAAAGAGATATATGACTATACTAAAATCTCACATTGACTTCTTAAGAGAATTTGAAAAGTGATCTTGCTTTTTTATTTAATTTACCAACACTCATGTACGTTCACAAACACTTCAAGTTTTAATAATTTTTATTTTTTTTATTTATGTTTAAAACATCACAAATTTAAGAAACTTTCCCGCCAAGAAGTGTGGTCTGATGGTTAATATCGAGTCCTCGACCAATTCGCATGCATGGACCATTTGCGTGGTGGAGATAGATTATCCAATACCCTCTAACCTTGTTTTGTAAGAGAAGACCCGTGCCCAGTCAGTCATCAGCCTGGGCATGCGGGTTGGTGATCGCAGTTCCAGCCCGTACGCAGGATGATGCTGCTGCCCATCATGCGGTAGGATTTCTCTTCATCGACTCTTACGACTCCCCGTGAGACGAGAGGGTTAGGCACGGCACCAGTTCAGTAATAGGACGAAAATGGGTTGAGATTATCATGATAAAACTCTCGTTTCAGCGTTGGTGGTGAAGACATCGTTGTTCTTAGGCTCCTATCTTACCTGAACATGCCCTGCGTAAGGGCGAAACACGTGTCGTGTTGAATTGCTTCTCGATTTTTCGGAAAATTATTTCGCGGGAATTGTTACAAACATATTATTAATCTATCACTTGCTTCTATCCATCATTTACAATGGATTTCTGCAAAGTAACGTCAAAATCAATCAATTATTCATAATTTTCTTAATCTAACTTTTCTTTCTTTAAACCAAAAGCTTATTTATTTACATAGATAAGGGATTGTAAAAAACCAAAGACACCTTTTAAGAAGCTACTAGTCACAATGTCTGCAGACCTTTATGAAATAAGTGTTTGGTATTGTGTACTGCATTATTAAGTTGTAAGTAAATAAATGATGCAAAAAACCGGTTTTAGTTGCAACACCTTTCGATTAAAAATTATTGACATTGACAGATGCCACTATGGAAATGTGTTGCCTGAGTGCTGATTGGTAATTTATACTTGTAACTTTGGAGAAACGGGATCCAGTTGTCTTGAGACTCACTTGCGTAATTGAAGCATACATACAATCACGCCTGTTTTTCCAAAGGGGTAGACAGAGGCATATTATACGCCTATATATTACTGTTGGTACCACGTAATAGGTGGCGAGTCTATTGCCGCTTTCCGGGAACTTTTTATGTTCGCCAGAGCCTCGTCCGTTGATCGAAAGGAGTACCACTTGCTAGTGAGGTTGGCTTGATCTCTTAAAGGTAGGATCCTTATATACCCAGCGTTAGCGTAATTTACAATTGCGTGTGTTTAATATAAAAAGTAACATAAGGTTACGTTACGTGTTATGACATCAAATATGGCAGCCTACTTACATATTGTATTTAAAAAGGCGGGTGTATACATAAACGTCCAGGTACAATCATGTAAATAAGTCACTGGCGGAGAAATTTAATTAAGATGATATATGAGACGCGTCGGGTTAACGGGTCGCTATGACTCGTGGTACCGCCAGCAAAAGAGTAAATTTTAAAATTTAATACGTTTTTGAGTTTTTGTTTACTTATGGAGCTAAACGTAGCTAGTTCATAGGTAGGAGAAGACACATATGAAAGAAATTTGCTATTGCTAAGAAAAATTGCTTAAACAAGAAAAAACATTTATACGAAATATAAAACGATCTCAACTTTTGTAATGTTACTCATCAAAGAAAATGCCATTTGTTATTGGGTAGATAAAAAAAAAAACGTTCATTTTGGTAATTGAATTATTATAGTATAAATTTGAAATGAGATTTACAATTGTTCAACCTATAAAGTTTCCAGTTTTAATGATTCTTCGCAGATAAGGCCTTATGGCATCAAGTATGTCGTATTTTTTTTTAAAGTGTGCAAACGAGATTAAAAAAAGTATTGATTATGGATAGCTTGTAGAGAAAGGCCCGTTAATTAAGGGCGTGAATGAAGCTAAAAGTGTAGGCCAGTAGTTTAGCAAATGGAAGTATCTGGTCTCTACGTACGCCCACGGGAACAAGGCATCATTGTAGCATTATCCCGGTTTTTCCCTAGGATTACGTTGGGTTGGGCCGGGCCCTGTGTCATCTCACTAGTCTAGCCAGATTTTGGATGCATTTCTAATATTATCCTGAGTGACTGCCGTCTGACCTCAACAATCCAGAGCGAAACATTCTATGGCCAAACCAGCTTCCAGGATAACAAAATAGAAGACACTAACTTCCTAATAAAAACTGCCATTAATAGGCGGCTTAAAGTGCTTTCTGAGGCATAGAGCAAGAGACAACTACGCACATAACTTCGTTAAGTCATAGGACTACACTGTATTGCAGTCAAATGATCTCGCCACTGGGCTAATGCTGCCACAGACTAGTGACAATATGTATGTATATAAAACATTATATAATTAACAAATTATCCCGTGCCTCATCTGCTGACAGTACCTTCCACGTGATTACCAACAAACGCTCCCAAACTTTCCGAACGTTCATTGTGTCGTTGTGTCCTGAGTTTTCTTTTTTACCTTCCACCATTTTGTAACTCGAAGGAAGTCGTATATCCAAACTTCCCCGAACTAATTTACTGTATATATTGTATATAAAACAGCATTTGTAGCCGTAGTGTATAAGCTGGGTCGTAACGACACGCTCCTGCTTCGTTTTATTGATTTCTATTTTGGATTTGTAGAAAATGTTCGTGTTTCAGGAAGTCATTCGTTTATGTCGCGTCTTCTTCTCCTTTTTTACGTTATTATTGTTACCATTAAATCTGAATAGTCTTTATAAATATATTAATTTATTAGGAAAGCTAACATCATCATTAACATCAACCTACTCAGTTTATCTTGTCCTTTACTTCTATTCGACTAGGTTATTTGTTATCCAATCCTTCTCGATTATATCCTCAATAATTTATTCTCTTAATTCTAAAGGTCACAGCTCATTAGAGCCACCCGGCACCCACCCCGCACCGCCTCGTCGCCCGGCGTCCACTCGTTGTCGACAGGTGGTCGACGGGTGAACACCGCGTTATCACCAATAAACGTCGCGCGGTCAATCAGTGGACCTCACGTCGTCAACCAGTGGACCCGGCGTGGTCAATGAGTGGACGACACTTGGTCCACGAATTTCCGAGTAACGCCAACGTATCGTCCTCGCGTGAATCATTCGCGGGTAGCGCGCGGTCCACTCGGGACCCACGCGTTGGCAATGCGCAGTCAACGCAAGGCAAGCATGCGAGCAACGAGTTGTCACCTAGTGGTCCACCCGCCGTCCGCGCGTGGATGGCTTACGATTGAGGCGATCTGGTGACGCTGCGGAGTTGATGTAGTGAGCGCATACCCATACAAATTCATATAAAGAATACTAACCGCACGAGGCGAGGCGGTGCGGAGTGGGTGCCGGGTGGCTCTAGTGAGCTGTGACCTTTACTCTTCCATTCCCAGCGGGCAGGAGTTTGATCGTAGAAGAATCAGACAAGAAACTCGTCAAGGATGATTTTTTTTCCTGCCAGTTAAAATAAATATTCTGCAGTCACCAGATTTAAAAGAACGGAAGTAAATGACTCTTTCAACCAAAATGAACATAACTACGAATAAACATAATAGACGTGAGCTGACCAGTCCACCCGTTCCATCACTTAATCCATCTCATTTTCGGACGTCCTGTTCCTATCCACTCTGTAACATTAAAATTCTTTTATGTAACAAAACAAAAACAAGATATGAAATATGTAAAATGTTCTTTTCGTGGTTTTGAATATTAATGCTTTACTATAGATATGGCTGTGTATTATGAAATATATGCACCTGACGTTTTTTTGTCTAACCCCAAAATACAAAATACGTTCTCTACCACCAAATGAACTACACATTAAAATATAACCCAAATCGTGTTTGTTTCATAATTGAAATGAAACCTCATTACAACGAGATGGTCCACCAGAATCAGATCAGTTTACAGCTAAGCAAACATGTCTTATGACATTGAACCGAGATTCATTTGTAACTTAAGAACTACACCTAATAAAACCACGCATAATTCTTATTGTAACCGTATTAAAGTTCATATTGGTAAAAGAAAAAAGAAAGCCCTGTTTAATGGGATTTTGTATACATGCGCGTGCGCAGCGGAAACGGCGCGTCTATTTCCAACCGGACGAACGTTTGTTTACTGTCTGTCTGTTTGTCGTTAACACCTAAACTCGTTAACATATTGATTCCCGCATTATATGTACATAGTTATGACATAGTGAAACGGGAGCAGTAGTATTATTTTGAATATTATATATGTTTTGTTAATCATTTCGCCTTAATTAGATAGTCATTCAAATATCTTTCTTATGATGTGTGAGGTCTTATTGTACATGGAATTGATTCTACATTATTGCAGCTACGGAATTTATAATAATGTACACACATACATAGCAGGACTATAATAAAATAAGAATAGCAAGACGTCTCATTATTTTAATACTTCTATTTGACTTGTACTATAATAATATGTTTGATATATTCTAGCTACCTCCTAAGTTTATTGTTTTATTAGAGTTTGTTTTTTTTTGTGTGCTGGTACATTATGTCTATTTATATTATCACAGTTTAAAGCTAGAAAAAATATAAAATGGCGATTGTTATAATTGAGCAACATAATTACACAGCTTGTAATTGTTTTTGTATAATAAACTGATATGTTTATACAATTTCAAAGTAATGGCTTCAAATGAGTGCAATATTACTCTCCTTATGACAGTTTCTGCATGAAAACAAGAACTAAGGAGTAGTTTCATGTAATAAATTAAAAGATGATAATTTTGCTATTATTCAGCAGCATTCCTGGGCCCTGGTGGATCGGCACAGAGCGTAGGTAATGGCTATTAGTATATAACCGTCAAAAGTATGTATTTACCTAATAACACAAAATAAATATTTACATAATTATATGTTTATCCGTTGTCTAGTCACCAATAGTACATAATTTACTTCGTTTGGAGCCAGACGGCGATTATATTAGTATCTTGTCAATAGCTAAAATTTTTACCTACAAAAAAGCAAGTATATTTATGTAATTGTTAACAAATATATGCATTGTCTAGTGATATATACATTTTTAAAAAATTACTAGGGTTTAAGCTAGACAGTGATTTATATCACAACTACTCATGTTAGAAGATGGTCTACTGTATTTACTTTCACTGTGACAATAACACTTGTTCGATATTAAAGTAAGCAGACTAAATTGTGACATCAACCGAACTAAAATGTAATGTTAATTAGTTGACACATCATCAATAAGTATTGTCAAAACATTAGTAATCTGTTGTTGATCAAATGTTAACGGCCATGTTTTGTATGTTTTTGTTTAAAGTTTACGCGCCTTATCAATATAATGAGTTCTAATTAGTATATAAAGATCTTACAATTATATGTAAAATTATATGCTCATGAAAAATATTGTCTACTTGACGTTTAAACAAAGTTTTTAGTCCCTTATCGGTTTTGGGGACGTAATGTTTTTTGTTATTACTTTATTTAGAAGACATTGAATCTATCAACTTTTTTTCCGTGTAAAAACAAAAGGAAAATATAAAAAAGTTAAATATTTCAGGCTTCCGTAAGATAGAAACGGGCTTTTTCTACGAATTTGTAAAAACAGTGGTAACGTTTTTAAAATCGTTTAACACGACATAAGAGAGTTAAAACCATAAATTTATATATAACTATAGTAAAAGTAGTTTAATGACAAGTATCAATGTCAGAAATAAGCTCACTTTTTGCAAATCTTAATACTGACTTGTGAAACACTTTTTTTTCCTACATACACAATGAGAGATAATATTCTTTAAATAATATAATTTTGACAATTACTTATCGGGTAAAATATCCCTGTATGCTATATTTATCATAATTATGTAGAACTATTATGTACTTACCTATTATATATACATACATACATAATGTCACGCCTCTTTCCCGTAGGGGTAGGCAGAGATCACATCTTTCCACTTGCTAAGATCTTGGCACATACTTTTAGCTTCATTTACACTCATTAACCTTCTCATACACGCCCGTCGGTTTAGGGTACTTTTGACCTGCCCTTTCTCCATAACTTTCCTTTTATATGTATCATATAATTTTAGGCTAGTACATGTCATAGACATGACATGACTTAAGTTAAATAAGAGCCTTTTCGATGCCCCATGACATTCCATTAACTAGTTAATTAAGTCGCACTTTCAATTAAATACAGTTTTAACAAAAAAAAAACAAATTAGTATATTTTCTTAATAAAAACAGTATTTTTTTATTGTATACTATCAATAATGGCATTTACCACATTCCATTAACTATGTTCGTTCGCGAACGACGATGTTTTTATAAAATTAACTTTTACGATGAGAGGTGCGATATTATAATTTCATGTTTCACTGGAGAAATAATTATTAATATTTATTATTTGCTTATTCCATGTACCTAAAATCACTGCACAAAAAATTCTTCTTATCATATTTTTTAGACATACTTACCTAAAATAAATTGACTACAAATGAACCTAAATTAATTTACCGTCCATTTTATTTGCAGATCACTAGACAAAGGTGGCAGCAGTTCGGCGAGCGACAAGCCCTCCGAAAGCTCCTCAAGCACAAACAGCAAAGAACAGAACAAAAAACCCCACATCAAGAAACCCCTCAACGCCTTCATGCTTTACATGAAGGAGATGAGGGCAAAAGTGGTCGCGGAGTGTACCCTCAAAGAATCCGCCGCCATCAACCAAATATTAGGCCGTCGGGTAAGTTAGATTTTGATTATATTGATGTGATAATGTTCAACGTATATCAATAATCCGCAGTGCATAAGTCGAACAATCTTGGATGTAAACACAGACATAAATATACAATAGAATAACGCAAATGCATGTACTTCGCGTGTCCGAACCCCGGCCAGTCTTCGAGGTCGGGTTTTGAGTACTGTAACATGAAAGATTTCTCGTACGAAATATTAACCATCAGCGGCCTCAGATAAATCAGTTTGGATTTCCCGTCACTAAATATCGGCAGTGAAGTCACAGGTTTTAAAAAATTGGCACACTTGATCTCAATACAAATAGTGATACTTTCGTTATTTATTGTATATCTATATCTGTGGATGCGCAGTAACACATTTTCGGGTCTCAATCGAAGTGCGGCGTGGGGGGTGGTGCGTAATTGCAGCAACGCGGCGACGCTAAGCGCGCGCATGCGTTTAATTCCTTTCTATATTTTGTCTCTGATTGTACCTGCGCAGACATTCGCCTTTTTTGTTCAACTTACGTGCCGCGGATTTTTATACATCTTTTTATACATACTAAGGAGTCACTCTGGAACTATGCCTAGATTTAATGAATATAATATAAAAATGAGTAGGTCAATTTACAGATATTTTTTACATGTCTGTAAAATAGCTTAAAATAAATAGTTTTTCCCTTTTTTATATTTATTTTCACAAAACCATAACCAAGATGTGAGTTATTTTAATTAATTGAAAAAATGTATACATAATATCAAATTATCAATTAAAAATTGTAAAAAAAACAGAGGTATAAATCAGTAAAATGTGTTTCTTTTATTAATTATCTCTTACTAAAGAACTTTAGCAATTTGTTATTAACTTGGCACAATACGATCAAAAATACAAGTCAAGACATAGAATGTAAGTAAAAAAAATATTTTCCTTTTATTTGATGATTAATTCATGAATAATATGATTCTTATTCAATATAACAGTGTGGCTCCTTACTCAATTACGATTTTTTTCATTATACGTATACTAGCAATGTTTATTTTTAATATGATTGAAATACCCTAAAATATTTTTAAATTATGAGTCTAATTGCTTACGGTTAAAACCGAGAAAAATCGTAATAGTTTTACATCCCATTACATGAATATGATTTTACCATTTAAATAACATGCTACAATTAATTATTGTTTAAAAATATAAACTAAAATATGAACTCAGCACGTTGAATATAAAAAATAAAAAATATTTCACGTCGCTTTTACAATATTAATTTTTTTCCAATTTTTTAAATAAATTTACACACGAAATGTTTCAGAAACAGATACCTAAACCATTAATTCTTTAAAAAAGTTATTTTCAGATTGCATTGGTTTTTTTTAAATAAAAACAAAAAACATATTTTTCCATTTATTTTCCATTATTTATAAATATCGTTTTCCATTGTTAATCTTGTTAGGAATGTGACTCATTACTTTAGTATCAAAACAGGCAATGTATTACAAACAATGGGCCGCTAATCGACAATCAGAACCGTGTATTGAATAATAAACCCATCCAGCGGTACCGGGAACCAAACCCGCTGCTGCCGTATTCTTGGAACGCGCCGAATCTCATTCCAAACAAGAGTAACTCAGTAACTATTGTATCAAAGTTAGTTTTAAACTATTTTTTTAACTCGTATGGTGGATCCCCGTCTGGCACAAAGTTTTAATGGTCCAATTTGAAAAAAATAAAAATATTTCGGTTTGAGTAGTCGTAAGTCCCGTGTGGCATAAATTTATTTGTAAAGTGTATTTGAAGATTTAAATATCATTCATACATAATAAATAAACCTTACATTTATGACAATTATGTTCTTTATATTTATTCTCGTTATAATTATGGTAAAACTGAAGAAAAAAATGTGCCGAAGAAATCATTCTGTGTTAATAATAATAAAACTCAATGTATCATAAATTATGCGAAAAATCTTTAAACCAAAATAGTTAAAACATGATCGAAGCGGTTCTCGATTGAAAAATGACGTTTTTAAATATATTTAATAATATTGCTAATAAAACTAATTTAAATATACAAAATAAGAAGAATAAGACATAATTGGACCTACAATTGTTGAAATAATATACGAGTAACAAACAAATGAATAAAGTTTAACAGAAGACACGCTATGTATGAGGCTGTTGGCTGTACTGAGTTAAATTGGCTGTACTGCAAGGCCAGCTAAACAAAAACTGCGTCATCTAGTAAGCTTGATAATCGTATTCAAAGCACTGCTAAATTATACTGAAACGAAGTATACGAAGAATATATTTCAAAATACCAAAAATAACAAAAGTAAGTGTAGTTTTTCTTTTCTACATCGAATTATCGAGGATACGATGGGAATAAACTGTTTAATATAAATGAAACTAATAAAAAATTGAAATGATTTCAAAATAAAGTAAAAAAATTGGTGTAGTAATTTACCATTAAAACTTATGTCCCAAACGGGGGGCTCACCACACGGGAACGCACCGGTTGTGTGCGATACTTTGGTGACCACTGCGGGAGCCTTCCTAACGCAATATCCTGGTGTAACAATGCAGTGGCACTCGTTGAGCCGCGAGGAGCAGGCAAAGTACTATGAGAAAGCGAGGCAGGAGAGACAGCTTCATATGCAGCTGTACCCCGGCTGGAGCGCGCGCGACAACTACGGTTACGGTTCCAAAAAGAAAAAACGGAAAAAGGACAGAAGTCCTGCCGAGCTGGGAGGTACTGCGCGGCCTGACGAAGACGCTTTCACGCTTGTCCCCTCCCGGCACCCGAGGCCCGCGACTGGGCTGCTCACTAACCTCCCGCCTCCCGACCGAGTGTGGTGTGTGCGTGTTCTCCGCCTTCCGTCCCTACTCCCGGGGGCTGTGCTAGAAAATCGGCCGCACTGCGGATCTCGATCACGCATTTACGTGTTGTGTACTTACCTAGTCGTCGAGTGATCGTGTTACCTTCCCCTATCGGAAACTATATTGGTTTGTTATATGTCTAGACCAGCCGCGACTCCGATACCGCAGAATAGGTTCTGTGAGGAACTGCAATTGGCCATTCTCATTAATTAGGATCAAAATTTAGCTGTGGGTACTCGCGGGCTGTTTTTCTAGCACCGGTAGGGCGCCGACGTTGGCGATCCAACGACGAAGTGCATTTCTCTTTTTTTCCATATTGCGGCGCGTTCTGTAGTGGCATGCGCTCGGACGCGAGGAGCAAGCCAAGTATTACGAGCTGGCCCGCCGCGAAAGGCAGCTGCATATGCAACTCTATCCGGATTGGTCGTCTAGGGCTAATACGCAAAGGGGCAAGAAGAGGAAGCGAAAACAGGAGACAACCGATGGAGGTACTGCCTTTCACTCCGGCGAGGATTTGCTTCGGCGCTTCCCGGCGAGCGGCGGCCGTCTCACCAACCGCGCTCAATTACCGACCTTGCGAGACGCTCGTCGCTCTCCTTCCCGCAAACCCTCTCCCCAACAGTTCAATTGCTTTGAACTTCGGAACGAAGGAATTATATTGCCGAATGTCTATGGTTGGGGTTACAGGTTGTAGATTTATACCAGTATTATTATTTAAATATTTATCGCATTTATTTATTATTTCTTTGATTTGGTTTTACGAACGCTATTTATTCGGACACCCTGATGTAAGTGGCACTCCTTCGAAGGTTGTCCCGGTTTTTGGCTTACGATTCTGCTCCGCAAGCCGCCAGAGAGAGTACGGAGGACGTGCATGTTTCATTCAGCAGTATGAATTGAAAAGCCGAGTAATGCTTTGCAGGGACCTTGAGAAGTGTTCCGAAAGGCTGGGACAGCCTTCCCCAGATGATCCGTAGAGAAAGAGGAGTGACAGCAGACGCGACCGTGTTTCCACCACGCGACCCTGTCGCGATGCGTGTCAGCGGTGTTCAATGATACTGGCCAAAGAACTTGATTTATTTTGATTCCGGAGAACCTATTCTGCTTCAATTTTGCTTATAAGCGTCATCTTTATTTGTGGTTTTTATTTTCCGATAGCAGTAGTTAGTTTTATTATTTTCAAAAGAGTTTGCGCCGTAGTGTTCAGTTAAAACCAATGTTTTTTCCGTTCGTCTCCCTTTGATTTCTCCTTTCCCTTCCCGCATGCTACTAACATGTTGAGGGTTTGCATGGCTTGTTTCGTAGTGCATAAATGTATTATCAGTAATTATTTTAAGATGCTTCAAATATGATTTCAGGTAATATATTTTTCGCTGGATTATTCGAGGACATTCGCAATATTCCTTCTGGATTTTATGCTATCGAAATATTTTACAAGACATCATATTTTATTTTGTGACATACATATAAAGTCCATTTACTTTTTAACTTTCTTTAAAAACCAGTTAATTTGACATTTTGCAATAACATTTTGATTTGCCAATAAATTTTGAAATAATTTTAAAATTAAATGCAGTAATGATCTATTACAGAACAGCCTTATTTTTTTGCATTTAGATTTATGTAAGTGTAAAATCTAATCATTATTTATGCACGTTACAGGAAATAATTTGAAAAAATGCAGGGCGAGGTATGGTCTTGACCAGCAGAATCAATGGTGCAAACCTTGCAGGTGGGAATTTTTCTTGGATTATTAATTTTTATTTATTTTTGCCTTAAAACCCTGCCAGACTCCAATGGCTGTAACTTTCGAAATGTTTCTATGTGGAAAGACTTGGCTTTTAAACTTAGTCTTCTAAGACATTCTAAAGCCTTGTCGTAAACAATTATATTGTAGTTTTTATGATTTTCCTTACCAAATGAATATTGTTTTAGATGATGTGTATTTTTGTTTACAAAATTTTTATTTCTATTTAAATATACGCGCTCTTAAGAGCTTTAGTGTAAGTTTATAAGAGCGATTGCGTGTAATTCAGAAAATGTGTCTTTTCACAAAGAAATAAACTAACTCCATAAAGTAGATTCCGTAACAGGAATAGATTTTTTTGAAAGTAGACCCAAGTGTGAATACGTAGATATAGGAGCCATAGAAAAATAGACTGATAGAAGATGTGGCCAGAGAAAGGGCAATCATTGGTCGTTGAACAACGGAGTAAAGCTTTCAAAAAAATCTTGACACATTTTCTGAATTTCCATTCGCTTCTTCCTAATTTAAGTGAACTTATTGTTTTTTTAAATTGAAAAGGTTGTAATGTTTACTTATCGAAATGTTTTCTCCACTCATGATTGCCGCTTCTCACGGATCGATGCTGCATTCTGCTGGCACTATTGGTGACATTACGAATTATTTTTGCTCCGTTATATTTTTAAATACATTACCAAACGCTACTTGATTCATTATAAATTGATCTCTATCTACTGTTTCCACTTCTTCTATGTTACAAATGTCTGTTTTACTACATATGTCATTTCAAACACTATTAACATGACTTTTTGTGACAATACTTATTTTTGAGTGTGGTTTTACTTGTGTGTTTTACATTTAATTAACCCGAATGTTTCAATTTTTTACATATTTTTTTTAACTGTTTTCAATCGCTTTCAAATAATGAAATCCCCACCCTATCGAATTGATAATTATAATCAATTCTT
Organism: Musotima nitidalis; assembly: GCA_949126915.1. Lineage (NCBI taxonomy): Eukaryota > Metazoa > Arthropoda > Insecta > Lepidoptera > Crambidae > Musotima > Musotima nitidalis. Next base: position 7,961,992 of record OX421439.1, on the reverse strand, counting down.
CTTCAATTATATCCTTAACGCTTCTGCTTTTTTGTCTTTTTTCATAATAATTCCATAAAATCAATGCCCATTATCATATGCCTCATACAATTGGGACTATAGCCCTGAATCAAGTAGCGTAATGGTATCGGGAGGCCTAGGGCTCCTGCGACCGGAGGCGACCCCGCTGCCGGTCGCAAGCCTCGTCGGCAGCCCCCCTCAGGAGCCGACATACGTAAACCTCTAGTGCCGGCCGCGCCCCGCCAGCGACGCCACGGTCAGTCAGGATACCGCTGCTAAGGATTTTAGGCTTCGTTTACATACGCCGAGTTTTCTGAGCATAGCGATTATTATCACCAGTCTAAGTTAAGAATGCAATGGGCTTAGGAACAGCTTTAGAATCTGTTCAGGCAAAGTCTAAAAGATTAATGCGACATTCGAAATCTATTCTTTAAAACCTCGTCAAAGTTATTTTCCGTCCGGGTTAGAAATACCCTTTCTGGCATATCTTAAAAGTTTTATGAGACACTCGAAAATTCTAATTCATTTATTCTTTCTGTTTCAATTGCAATCGCATTGTGTCTGTACTATATTCTGATTGTCAGAATGATGAAGATCCAAATACATTATTTTAGTTATAGTAAAGTCATTGTGATTATAAGAAAACATTTTCCAATCCTAACAATATCTTGTATTCTTTGTAGTTTTCCCACGCTAACAATACCTTATTGTATTCCTAACGAAAAAATATAGTTCAAAAACTTATTCTTGAACGTTGATATAGTATTTTTCACATTTAATATTATGATTATGCTCGCTATGCTCACACGTTATAACGAACGCATTTTTAAATGTTTATCGGATCTTGGAAGCATATGAAACCACTAGTTGAAATTTCGGTAATTAGTACGAACTATTCTTTATCAAAATTTGTGATTAAAATAGATCACTGTTATCTGATATAAGTATTTTCGAATTTTAGAAACTTTTGGGTTTCTTACAAACGAATCAAAGAAATCTGGCAATATGTTTTAAGATTATAATAAGCATCGAAAAAAATACCTTAAATAACAGCATATTTCAGAGCTACCAAGATCAGATGGGCATTATTCGTGTTGATGTATAGATGCTAGTACTTGTAGTCGATGTAAAAAATAGTTGAAACGTTAATTTAGTATTGTTGGTGGACAAACCGAATAAAGTTATTTAAGCAGACAAAGAACCGCCTGAAAGTCGCTAGAAAACATTTGTCTTACCATACATACTTAATCTCAAGGCCAAATATCCCAATTGGGGTGCGTAGAAACCTCGGTAAAACTATTTATTCATAAAGTTGTAACCAAGTTCACTTAAGCATGGATATAATTAGATGAAATGTGAAATTAAGGGAGTGCCTAGCCCATCGATTACATTGACAATAGACGAAATCCTTGGGAAATGTGTGGGATGCTTTATCTTACCTTACCTTATTCGAGGTATTAAAGACTTTGTTGAAACCAACATTACTATGAATAACGTTAAAATGTTTTGTGTTTTTGTTTAGATATTTACGAATGTGTTTTATTTTTGTAGATAGACTTAAGCTTATTTATAAGACCTCGTTTACTTTAAGTAACGTCTTCATTTAACATGTTTCAATTTTAACATGATGTTATGTTTTCAAATTAGCATGTTTATCTAAGTGAAATGTGCTTAGAGTGTTTTTCTTTTTATTAATTTTAACAGTGTTTTAAGCATGGCGTCCATGATGTTTTGATTTATTTTGTTTTTAAGACAGATTATGATTTTTTAAATATTTATTATGGTTTACGAATAATCTTTATGTAGGTGTTTATGCTTTGTCATTTTTTTTTTGTGTAGTGAAATGTATGCTCAGTGTTGATTTAATCAATAGAAACTTACATGTCATAGAAAGCTGAAGAAGATTGTTTTATGTGTTAAGTATGTTTTAGTTTTCATACACTGCAACAATCTCAATCAACTTTGTGTTTTCAGTGAATTATAATATTTTATTAAGAATAGTAATATATTGTAATAAAGTAAAAATCAGACTAAGCATACCATTGATATAGCATGAGAACCGTAGTAGAACTAGTATAGTACCTTGAAGCACACCTTATAATTTTTTTGTTTGAATTTAGGCGGAAGAAGAAATGCGTGCGGTACATGGAGGCCCTGGCAGCAGCGACGGGTAGCATGCCGCTGTCTCTAGCGCGCTCTCCGGGGGCGTGTAGCGAGGATGATGTCAAACTTGAGGAGTTGTCAGATGCCTCGAGTGACGCCGATGATACGCCAACGTCCGTGTCGAGTCCCGGCGGTTTATCAGCGCTCTCTTCGCTAGCGTCCCCCGCTTCCGACCCCCCTCCGCCGCGACACCCCGTCGGCACGAACCCGCGGGACGCCAATAACCCACTCTCGGTGGGACAACTCACTTCCCAATCATGGCCCCGAGCCGCTCAATCCCGACCAGGACATGAAGTCATCTCCGTCTCGTAGTCCCGCTCGCAAACTGCCTTCTGTGGCTACTGGAAATCTAGGGACATTGTTTTTTATTACCGGTTTCTAGTGACCATAGAACGCAGCTGATCGCAATACAAATCACTTGTAGTGATTTAATGTTACAAGTGGCGCTATCTGTTATCGTAAGTCGATAAAATGAAATAGCGTCATCTAGCGGAGACGCCCGGAGGCAAATCGTGTCAGCTGTGATGTGATACCGGTGTGATGCCAATATAATGGTGTTCTAAAAACAAACTGTTGAAAACTCTATGGTGAAATTTTATGTTTAATGCACTACCTCCGAATGGCGCGATGTTTTTAAAATCGGGTGCTAAATGTGTGACCATGAGGAATACCGACATTTTCGTGTACTAACTTCGTTTATCAACTTGTAGGTACTGATATTTTGTTTTATCAGCATGCGGATCTCTATAGATCTAGTTTTATTTTTGCTCAAACGTTCAAAAGGCCTAAAGAATGTAATAATAATATATTTTAAACTCACCAAATGTATGGTATTTCTTACATTCATACAATAACATTAGGGAATGTTACATTAATCTTATACTGATAAATATCATGAAATAAAATTGAATTACTCCCCTCAAGGTATTTGACCCCTTTATACTGACGCGTGGACAGTCGCCTCCTAATGATCTCAAAATTACGAGTCCAAATCAAGTCATTTACTTTGCATTTTAATGTAATCCATATTTTTGATGTCCAAAATATTAAATTTACCAACAATAGTGTAACAACAACGAGATATTAATATTTTGTTACAATATGAACTGAATTTAGTGCCATATTATTATGAATTTAATGCAATGGCAATTCATTTTAAATGTAATAATAATATTTGGGTATTAGAAATATGGAGTCTACCACAGTCGCAGTGGAGTTTAGTCATGACTTTTAGCCATTGATAAATAGGAAGCCAATATTTATTTTTAATTCTATAGACCTTATCCTGTCGCTAATTTACTTTTATTTTAATATAAAAATGGAGGTACCGACTATTTTGTTACACACACATATAACTAATGGATTTTTTATTAAAATAACTGTGACATTAGCGTATAATTTTACTCGGGCGATTCTAGCCTTTGTTGCTCTCTTAATTTGGACGTTATTTTATATAAAAATGGACTTAATTTTTATGGGGCATAAGAAATATTATTACTTTTTTGTTTTTTATGCTACATAAAACTGACGTTTTGCTTTTGTGTAGTCTTTTTTTGTGGTGGATTGGAAATTTAATACCTAATAACGTTTTGATTTGCTATCGCTTAAATATAACAGTTACGTTTTTCCAAATCAACGTTACTTAGGTATGTATCATTTCTTATTTGAAATGCTCATCATTAATATACAATATAAAGTTATCCTCACCCGATCAACATTATCTGCTACTTACAAAAGAAGTGAAGGGGAAAAATTAATGCCTTTCATACTATTTCCATCAGAATTAGTTTAACAAAGAAAGCGTAAGTCCTATATCACATTTTTTAAATAAATATTTCACAATTAATTACTCAAAATGTACAATTTCCACCTACCACCATTCAAGTCCACACAATACTTTACATTTCCTATATTAAGCGGCCTGCACCAATAGGCTCCATGTAGTTTTAGAATTAAAAAGTTTAGTTGATAAATATATTTTCTCTTTGCGATCAGCCTGTATAAAGTTAATGTTAAGAAGCGGCAAAGAGAAAATTGTTTTTCCGTTGTACGGAACTTGTTAGACTGTCGTAGGTTAGTTTAGAAGCGACGTATGGGTGACATTATTTTTAAATACGCTGTGCCAAAATGCCCTTTAAAGTTTATTCAAGTGCAGTATAAAATTACATAATTTAAAAACAGAGATTTTAGTTTTTAGCAAATAGCGCCATCAATTTTTTGAATTAGTTAAACATTTTTATTTAGTCAACTCTATTTTTAAACTTGCATAGTAATGTATTAATGTGCCGAAGTCGGCTCTGTCACATAGTTACCCGACAATTTGACATTTAATTTAAAAAAAATGTAAAACGGAAGTTCATACTTATTATCAATGGTTTATTATATGAAGTCATTAAAGGGCATTATGGAACTCACGCGGAAACTTGTATATGTGTAAGTACATACATCATGTAAAATGTATAAATATAGTTTTAATCTAACTGTGTCATATTAGATATAAGTGTACTATGCTACTTACCCATACAATGCTATTCTATGAAAGGGAGTATAAAAAAATATTAGTTGCATACCTACTGACTCAGAAGAAAAATTGTCATAAATATCTGGACTTTGTAATTATTTTTTCTTATTTCTATCCCAGAGTATAAAACTGGCGAGTGTAAATAAATTTGTATTTTGGGATTAATAATTAGAATTTTTGGTATAAAGTAATAATTGCATTTATATTATTATTATAAAAAAAATTATATATATAAAAATAAAAAGTGATTTTAGCCCTTGGAATGTTCTCGGATGGTTTGTTTTATTCGACGTGAGTTTTGTTAATTACTTTTTATTGTTATCATTAAGAATTTTAACGTTGTTAAACTGCAATAACGAGGAACATGACCCAACGCAAACATTATGGCAAATTTTGATTTGATTTGATTAAAAATATTACTGATAATTGATTGATTAACATTTGTTATACATATAATAAAAATTAAAAAACATGTTATTTACATTTACGTATAAACAGCATGGGATGTATCAACTACTTTACCTTATTTTTATGACAATTTGATAAAAAAAATGAAGGCGAATCCGTCGTACGATTTTGCATGAAATCTTGACTTTGTGCAATAAATATGACTATTATAAAAGTCTTTAATTAAAAGTCTTCTATTAAATAAATTAGATTTTTGTCTTAAAATTAATTTTTAAGGTCTACGTCTTTCGTGATGAAAATACTTATTGAGTTTAGATTTTTCTTGTAAAAATGATTTTATTTTTTATCCTTTTTATTTTCTTGTAATTATTAATATTAGAACCCGTGCCAAAACCATCTAGAACCTTATGCAGGAAGCCAGGGATTTTAAATTTATATTGTTTTCTGAACCAAGAAAAATGGAAATGAGTTAAATACAGTAAAAATGTGTCTGTTATTAAATTGTTCAAAGCTTCTAATGAAGGCTAAATTTAACACAAATTCAAATTTCTTTATAATAATTTTCATTTTAAATAAGTAAAAAATATTTTATTCTGATTACGATTACATAGTTGAAAGGAAGTTTTTATTGTTTCGCAAATAAATATGGACAGTAATATTGTATTCTACTGATATCTGTGCCAAACTTAACTAAGTATATATATTATACATATATGTGAACACTATAACCCATACCTCTAAAAGGTCTTTATGTTAATAGATTTTATAGGTTGTTTTTATTATTAAGACGGTAAAGACAGATGGGCTCATGCGGGCCAGTTATATATTATTATTATTTTTTGTAGAAAAAAAGAATTGTCAAATTAGAGAACTCAATTATTAGGTCTGGTTCCGCAACTTGTGTTCAGTTGAACGAATATTATTTTAATAAACAATATAAAAATTGTATTGCGTTTGTTTCTTTTATTTCTTGGTTTACTCCGCCTAAGAGTGACGCTTTCCGTAAAAACGCCGCACTAACATAGAATCATCATGCGTATTGGCTAAACTATGTAAAGATCAAAAAGATGCAAAGCTCATGTCTCGCGTCGCGCCACCAACCGCGCTGCCAAAAGCGTTTATGTAAAACAACACTAAGAGTCAAAGATCTAGGGCTTGGCGCCACTGCATGCGCGGTCACTGGGGGCCAGGGGATACGCAGCTTTATCCCCCAGAAGACAAAAGACTTGATCTGAAGCTTCAATGGAAGGACACCTTGCGCCGCTCATAAACCGGACTAACACTGAGACTGTTGCGGTCTAAATATTGGTTTAAGAAAAGACTTAAGCACGCCTTATTGGAAAACCAAAAATCAGGTTTAGGTAGTAATGGTCGTCTGTGCGTCGAAGAGTAGTTCTGTTTATTTGTTTGCCTTTTTTTTTTTTATTTTTTGGGTCTGCCTAGGTTTAAGCTGAGCTTGCCTGCCTAAGCTGAGATTTTTGTGGTTGATAGTGGATTATGAATCTGTTACCGCTGTTTGATGTTCTTTGCAAGGGATTATCGCGTTCGCTCAAACTCTGCATAAAGCTGCAACTCCCTTGGGTGAAAGCTGAAAATCAGTGTTTGCTCTCATCGAGGGCAAAATATCACTGAGCTTTGGTCCCTTTGCGTCACTGCTGCACACATGCTATGGAAGGCAAACTTCTTAATTATGTGGATTATTTTTTAAAATTTTATTTTTTTCAATATTTTTGTTCTTGTTTGTGTATTTTTATTTTTTATTTGATTGTTATGTCTATATTGTATATTTCTGCATGTGTGTGTTTGTGATTCAAATAAATTATTATCTTATCTTATCTTAACACCACAAACTTGAAAAAAAATGGACATTAGCCGAACCAACGTCGCGTCCGTATTCACAGACTCTGATTGAAACCGCGGCCAGGGGGCTCAGCCCCGATTCCGTGCCGTGTCTTTGAATCACTAGTCATTAAACCAGTAATTCAGTCAGTCATTAGACCAGTGATTTTTGAGAGCTCATCGTTCTTCACCCATCTGACTACCAGATTTATTAAGTCTTCTATTCAAACAACAAGAACAAGTCTACACTTGTTCTTGCCAACTTCATGCCTGTCATTATGCATTTTAATTTACTTCTTTTTAACATTCCCATAACTAAATGAATTCAATTAGAATCGAGTCTGAACCTTGAGGAATTATTTTATTCTATTTATTTATTAGTAACTACAGGGGGAAATCAAGAGAAATCGCCTCCGGGCGCAGCCGTCCAGCAGCGCCAGGAGGGTCGTAGGCGGCGGGAGCAGGAGGCTCCTGCTGTTTAACCATAGACTCTTTCCATGACCATGACATGACACTTTCCATGACCATAGGGCACTAGGAGGCGGATTGTCAGACATTGCAACCCGGCGGGCGTAGTCCGATGACTTTTAGTGGGTAATACTGCTGGCGGTCGGGTCAGCCGGTGGTGAGTCCCACACCCCCTTCCAGTCCCTCTTTCTTCCGAAAAGCAGTGCGATAATGCATTTCGTTACCGAAGTAAAAAAAAGGTATAATCAGGTAAGATATTATAAGTGATTGCACCGATCTGTTACTGATTGCGATTAATACAAGACAGATAGGCTTATCTTAGGAAGGAAGGAGGGGTACTTTTGCGGGGAGGCTGCCCCGCAAAAGTGCCCCTCCTGCCTCTCTTCGGTTCCTCTACTAGCTACAAAAACAAACAAATTACAGCTTGATTTGTGTAATCATTTGTCAATCATAGGAGATCTAATAAAAGGTAAAAGTATATTTGTTTCTCTACCACTTTTATTATGATCGTAATGTAGGTCAAAAGGCAAAACGCCATCTAAAAAGTTAAGAGGAGAGAAAATAATAACACAGAAAATACGAGATTACATTGTTTATTTTGTGACAATGCATAATAGAAATACACTTAGAGAAAGATGTAAAATGCTATAAAAACACCGATGCGTATGCAAGACTAGCCGAGTTACAAAAAACATTGCTAAAGGACACGATACAAACATTTGTACTGCAGTACTAACATTCTAAACTGGGTAATTACGTGGGAAATTATCAGTGGTGCTATATCTCTGTTATTTGTTAAAATAACTGTTAGATTTCAAGTGAAAAATCTACTTGAAAACAAAGATATCAAATCATCTGTAAAATGATGTTGACAACGCCATCTATTTTTGACATTCGTCAACGATTGTTGTAACATTTTCACAAGATGGCGTTAAAGTGTAATGCTCTATGCTTTGGTAGAAAGAGCATTAGTATGTTGAAATTTTGTGTTATCCGCCATCGGCTTTTGATAAATGTAAATAAATATTTCGAAATTAATAAGTCCAGATGATTTGATATATTTGACGTCAAGTGTATTAAATTAAAACTTAATAAATGTTTAGTACAAAACAAGAACTTTTCTTAGTTCTAAAATCTTAAATTATAAAATAATTATAATAAAAAACAATATACATGTTTCACAACTGATATACACTTACAATAACACAATAAATGAAAGAAATAAATTAACATTTAAATGCTTTTGTAAAAAAGAGTTTTTTGACACTTTGTTTTTTGAGGAAATATTTCCTAGGAAGTGAATTTGTGAACACAAAACATACTGTTATGAAGTGCTATCAGCTTTGCGGTACTAGGTGACCGGACATGATTACTGAAGTCAGGCAGTAGTTTCGAGTCCAAGGACCGACCTTGGATGGGTGACCGTATGTTTGGCGCTTCTGTACTTCAGAAGTTAGTCTCGGTTATTACTATATGTAGCTGTCCTATTGGGCGGCTTCTGAGATCTAACAATAGGACTCCACTCACCTGCCTCTGCACTCCGCGCGGTGGAACATGACCTAAATCCCTGTCATCTTGATTCTTGAGGGGAGGCACGAGCTCAAGAGCGGAACGTAAATGAGCTGAGATGATAAATGAACAACAAAAAGTTGATATATTTTTTAACATGCAATATTTTTATTAATAAACTTGGTCGACAATTATGAAGGTTTTAGTAAAAACTGGCCCTAAAATTAACAGTTCTTATATAAGCTAACGTTATGTTGTGTTACAGTCCTTATAATAAATATAATAACAAAGTAAACTTGATTATTATTATTATTAATGAATCAATAAACAATGTTAACGGTTTATATATATCTTATCTATTAGCAAACAAATTCAATCTAATAATTATTAATCCTTCATATTACAATAAAAGTAAAACAGTAAAAAAACTGCGCATGTTTGACAATTATTTTGTTAATTCGCGTTACAAGGCTTTCAAAAAAGAACATTTTGTTCCAAAGTCATTTTTGTTTTAACGCTTTTCGAAGTTATAGTTGTATCCGATAGATGGCGCTGTCACACAAAATCATAAAGATTATTCTAGTTATCAGATTTGAAGCCTTATTAATCTTAGTCGTTATAGAATTCGATAAGTACATGGAATACTTAATGTAATATTTAGTCGATCACAAGCCGCATGTAAAGCGGTTTCTATAATATCTTTAGATACTTTAGACGCCACTGAACGTATAAAACTGCAAACTGTATTAAAACGAGCTAAACGTTACACGAAACCCGACCTTGCAACATATTTCATTCAAATATATCGCATATTATAAAAGTTGTACAAAAGATAAACTTGATCTCGCTATGTTGCCAGATTATGTTTTAGCAACAGTAGTTTTTGGTAGAAAAGGTCATACATTAAAAGCCCAGAAATAGAAGCTTCCTGGCCAAGTGGGCGACAGATTTAATTGCCAAACATGTTACAGTTAGTCGTTGGGGTCTATTTTAATGTAATAAACACCATGTCATGATCTAATTCAACAGCCTAACGCGTCTAAGCTTTGGGTTAAGAGTACACTATAAACTAACGATGCTTTTGTCTGCTTCAAGCCCTCACTTGCTTGTTTGTGGAAATGTAACTTAATTATAAAACAACATCATTTTCGAAAATTGGTACAAAAAAAGAAATTAAATGCGATGGATGTCATAATTGACGATGTCCCAAGGCTTAAATTAAATACAATTTTTTTTAAACCGGTACCATTGGTATTGGTGTGACACCGATATCTGTATGTATTAAAGGTACTATAGTCGATTTCTGTTTATATCGATATCAAATCACAAATGTCAATATGTTTGAATTTGAAAACGATATGCTCAGTATACATAGCATCTGTATTTAAGCAAAGTACCGACATTGATCTTGCATCAATACTCGCCTAGAATCAGTTAATACATAGAAACTGCACTTTTGGTACCGGTTCCAAAACCAGCTCGTGAATGATGATATTGATGACAACACGTCACGTCAAATTTGAATATCTTTTACCAGGTTACCTTATTTGATAACAGGCATTAAACCTACCAATGTCAACGATACTCTTAAAAATGGGCTTAGTTTAGTCGTGTAGTATATAAATACTATATACAAAAAAAAACAATCAAAACGGTTTTATAAATCATTAGTCACTTTAAACATATATATTTATATATAATTAGTCAGTCAGGTTAGTTCTTTTAAAGTTTGTAATGAATAAAATGATTTCACATTTAAACATACAAAAGTAATTTTAGGTCACAATTGACCTTGAAATGGGCAGAGCAGGTATTTAATTTTCATTGGCTTTCAAACTTAATGTTAAAAGAAAACTAACTATTGTTGTAAACATTAAGTCCCGAAACGATATCAAATAAAATATCAACCACTGCCGAAATACGAGTTAATTATGATTTATAACAAAATACTTATACATACACACAGTACCCATACAAACTCATACATTTCCACAATCAAGCAATCCATGTATGTGCGAAGCCTAAGCCGGTTCGTAACGGTATTTCATCCGAAACCGGTTCGTTCCGGTATTTACCAGAGAACGGAAGACTTGCCGCCGGGTGGGTTGCGGACGCGGACCGATGTCTTCGTGTCAAGACCTTCGACTTCCTCTGCAATGATATACAATTGTTAACAATCTGAGATTAAACGCCACAATACTAAGAAGAAATAAATTATTAAACAAAGAAAAAAATATAGTAGCGCGGGAATTGTTACAAAGATATTTTTAATCCATCACTTGCTTACAATGGATTTCCGCAAAGTAATGCCTGAATCAATAAACTATTATAGAAAAAAAATCTACACATAAAATTAAGACATATCAATTAACAAGATAAAATCAATTAACACACACAATAAAAAAATATGTACGCTGACAATGAGCATAAAGCTGGACCAGGGGACGCTGGTCTTCCTATAGTTCCTCTATGACCATACTGGCCAATCCAAAATTTAAGACATTAAAAAAAATTACCAGATTTTCCAAGTAATCATTAACAGCATATCGCATGCTTAATGGAATAGTGACTTAACTCAAAAAAGACGATTTTTGGGACATCACAAAAGAAGATCTTCTAAAGAATAATTGTCCTACTTGTAAGCGCATTAAATTGATACTGATTTATTAATTAGTAATTCTGTTTTGAACGTTTACGTGTACGTAACTCAAACTTGACCTATCTAATAGGTTGGGGAAAAAGTCTTTTCGTATTTTTGTATGAAAAGTCAAGACATTTTTTTCAAAGTTTATTTACATTTATTTACAATATATATGTACCGTTTTGTTGAATAACTTTCTGCCATTTTGTGGGCAGAGACATTATCCCGTTATTGTAGAAACTTTGGGACTTCTGATAAAAAAAAACGGGACAAATAGTTTTGGCAGTCCTCTCTTGAGGTTAACCTTACAGAACCTAAAGAATTCTGCAGAGACCGAAACAGGTGAAAATCTGAAGGCGCAAGGTCAGGGCTATATGGTGGATGCACTAGGACCTCCCAGTCGAACTCTCTTAATTTTTGCTGAGTGGCTAAAGATGTGTGTGGTCTAGCGTTATCGTGATGAAAGACCACACCCTTCCTGTTGATCAATTCCGGCCGTTTTCTCTCGACTGCTTCCTTTAATCTCATCAGTTGCTGGCAGTAAAGATCAGAATCGATGGTTTTGCCGGGCGGTAAAAGCTCATAATAAACAATGCCCTTCCAATCCCACCATACACACAGCATCACCTTATTTCGTGTTAGGCCAGGTTTGGCCACAGTCTGTGAAGCCTGGCCAACTTTCGACCACGACCTTTTTCGCACGTTCTTGTCGTACGTGATGATCCACTTTTCATCGCCAGTTATCAATCTCTTCAAAAACGGCTCGGTTTCATTACGTCTCAATAATGAATCGCAAATGAGTACACGGTTCATTAAGTTTCTTTGAGTGAGCTCGTGTGGCACCCAAATATCGAGCTTTTTTGTATAACCAGCTTTCTTCAAATGGGTCAAAACTGTTTTGTGGTCAATTCCCAGTTCTTCAGCTACATCGTAACTACTAATATGCCGATCTTGCTCCTCTCTTTCAAAAATGGCGTCCATTTTATTCGTAACAGGGCGACCAGAGCGAGGTGCATCTTTAACATCAAAATTTCCGGACTGAAAACGTTTGAACCAAATTTGTGCTACTCTTACTGACACTGCATCAGGTCCATAAACATCACAAATTTTTTTCACTGCTTGAGTTGCATTTTTGCCTTTTTTATAATAAAATTTTAAAATGTATCGAATTTCTTCATTAGATTCACTCATTTTAACGGAGAGAAAAACAAATGAAAAATAGCGGGAAACAACTTTTTTTTATTTTTTTCTTTTCTTTATAATGGAACCTTTTTAACGTTACCAAAACCAGCCAGACACAAATAGTACAGTCAAAAAAATTTTATAATAAGTTTATACCTACGTTATGCGAAAAGACTTTTTCCCCGACCTAATATTAACAGGCAGAGCACGTTGAAAATATTCATTGGTTTTTCACCTTAAGTTAACCGCATAAGGTTCAATTTATAGTGGTCAAATATTGACCACTGCCTGGTAAAGGGTTAATGGGTCGATGTTCCTTTAAGCATGCGATGTGTGTGTTGCAATGTGTGGTACCGCCCAAAAATAGTGCCACCCCCTCTCATATCATGAAGAGTCGTAAGAGTCGACAAAGAAGTCCTACCGGAGAAGCGTCATCCTGCGTACTGGCTGGAACTGCGATCATCAGCCCTGCTTGCACAGTGTGGTGGTTAAAGGCACATACCCCCAATAAATAATAAAATAAATATTCTCTTACAATCACACCAATTATTTAGTTCCAAGATAAGTATCACTAAGAACTTGTGGTATAGATACTAAAGAACGGATAAACATACTTAAATACTTTTTTTATGTAAATACATACTTAAAATACATAGAAAAACACCCAGACCAGAACAAATATTCATGTTAATGCACGCAAAGATTTGTCCTGTGTGGGAATCGAACCCACGACCTCTGGAGTGAAGTGCAGGAATACTGACCTTCACGCCATATAGGTCGTGAAAGTATTGGGACTGTAATCTATTGGGGAGGCTAATGTTCCGAGACTTATACGGTTGATATGATAATTATATTATTTTTGAGAACGAGGTATATTTGTATACCGACGTATTTACGAGAGAGAAATATAATTTACGAGTCAAAGTATGAATATCTGATTTGTATAGAGAAATGCAGACTCGTTTTATTTTTTGACTTAACATATTTATTTAATTTTCGGTAAAATTCGGGTCTTTTACTTTAAATAAGCTTTATGAAATTTATGGGCATAAAACGAGACATTTTCATACTTTAACAACTATTATCAACGAATGATTTTGCTGTCCATTGCTGCGCTATTCAGTTTGCCGAACCGATCACACCAAACATTTGGTCCTAAGATACGTATTATTAGAAAATAATATTTTGGATACTAAATAATCGAATACCAAATCCGGAAAATGTAACTATTATTACGGATTTTAACTGCGACTGAAATCCGTAAAATGGTTTTGCTGTAGTAATGCATTGTCGTAGAAAATTAAACAAATTTATAAAGCTGTAAATATACATACTGCTGAGGGAGAAGGTGGAATTCTGCAGATTCCTCTGTCCCGGCTCCCGCATCTTGCGTCCCGTGGGCGTGCTGCAGCCAGACGACACCGACATCGAATCCAGCTGCTTGCTCACAGCGTTAAGGTCTTAAACAAAATATTAATTCTCAATTAAGAGCTTCTTAATTATGACTGTGGAGGCTGCACAATAATTGCAGACTGATTTTGAACCTGGTATAATTTATTTCACATTTGTTTAAAGTCAATTAAATTAATGCTATACATTACCTGGAGTCCCGTTTCCATTGGAGACCTTGATGGACATATGTTCCCTAGTGAGGGGAGGCGGGGTGACCGGAAGCACTGTTTCACCCCCGTATACGTAGGGGCTGTTTACCAACGTGGGTAAATACTTGCCATAACCTGTAGAAAAAAAAGATTATTTATTTTTTTAAATTATTTAAATTTAAGTAGGAGGCTTGAGATGAGATGCTTGTGTTACGCGTGAATTATTATATCACAGACCGGTGAGGTTTGACCTTAATTCAAGATGGATCTAATCCGGTAGGCCAAACCGATAGGTTTTAGTAGTTGTCAGAACAGTGTTCATGCCTCGCGTAGTTATAGTATAAATATAACGAAAACATAATAATAGATGGATATGTCACCGTAAGATTGTAAATAACGTTAAATTATAATCTATCCCGCGATATTGTAATCTGTCGAAAAATTGTGATCCGAAACAAACTGCTCAAAATTTAACGCATTATTTTTCGATAGATTATAATCTATCGAAGACAAACCGTTGAATCACAATCTGTCGCGCGTTAAAATGTCAACTGTTTAAAGCCTGTCCATGATTGGCTGGTCTTGCCATCAAGACCAGCCAATCATTCGTCCGTTAACACTCTCTACAACTTATTATAATACAATGCGTAAATAACACTAAATCTGTTTTAAATCACCAAAGTCCAAAACACTGTTTGTTTACATTTCACAAGGAATGAATTTGACTAATAACAACCGAAGATGGCGACAACGGGCGGCTGAGCGGGGAACATGAAGTTCAACCAATCAGAGCGCAAGGTGCGTTCTTTCTCATGCCATTTTACAATCTGACGGTTTGTCTTCGATAGATTATAATCTATCGAAAAATAATGCGCTAAATTGTGAGCAGTTTGTTTCGGATCAAAATTTTTCGACAGATTACAATATCGCGGGATAGATTATAATTTAACGTTATTTACAATTTTACGGTGACAGATATATGAGTATAATAATATATAATATAAAATTAAATAAATAGTATGTCAGTAATTTTATATTAAAATTGTGTTGCTGCGCCCTAACAGGGCCTATGTATGTACGTTTATAACATCCTATGTATCTACTCATGATCGCAATACATATTTGAAGTTTGAAGTCAAGAACAAGTAGTAATACTAGAATATATTAAATAAATATATTATTCATTGTATTACTTAGGTACCTACTTGTTTACTTGATGCAATAAAGATTTATGATTTATTTATGATTTATAGTCGATATTTTAGTATTTTCCACTAACTTTTGACCGCGATTTTACGTGAACCCTACAGGTTAACAACACCCTTGTTTTATTGCAAATGTATTCTTTTTTAAGTATCCATCGTTTTAGAAATTATTTAGAAAAAATGCTTTGTCATTGCATGCTCGAACAGAAGGTTTCATCTGTAAGTCTCACTTTCAGTAGGTCTGATTTCCTTCTGAAGGTACTTAAGGTAAGAGGCGATCGTAGGAATAAAAAGAGAACGCACTGCCATGAAAACACAAATTTACCATTGCAAATTGCAATTTTTGCAACATGGGGATTGTGTTGTGAATTTTACACGGACTACTTTAAATATAATTTAATCATACTACATACACCATCTCAGCCCATTCGGGTTCACCTACTGAGCACAGCACCCTCTCACAAACCCACTACCATGTGCGGATTGGCTAGAGTAGGTGTGTGGCGTACTGTTGTAAGAATTTCAAGCCTCTCAATAGCGCACTAAACATGGCTTAACGACTTCCATATATAGTTAACACAGTTAGCATCGGAGGTGCCTGTTCATACCTTCGACTACTTTCAGGTCTCCATCGTCGAGACAGACTCGCCCGTTGACGATCACATACTGAGGGCTGCCCACCACTCGCTGACCCTGAAACAATCAATTAACCCATCAGTTTATATACGCTTAATTAACATACTAAAGTTTCGCATCCGTGGGTTCCCATTCTGCATGAGTTCGATTCCCACGAAGGACAAATCCTTTGTGAGTGAACATAAATGTTTGTTCTGGTCTGGGTGTTTCCTGTGTATGTTGATTATGTTTAAGTTTATATATGTACATATAAATTATCTAAATGTATGTTTCGTGTCGTATTAGAATTGTAAGAAAATGTATAATATGCATATATTTTTTTAAGAACCTGTATATTTACAAGTTTTTTTTTAAATTTTAGTTGTAAACCAACGCTGGGTCCACCCTGTGTGCCTGGCATATGCTGAGGCTGAAACCCACTGCCAACACCTAATACTACTTTTTTAATGTAACCTATGTATCTAAATCATTATTGTTTTGTGTGGCAACAAATGTCTTTTTATTTTGTTAAGCAATATTGCATAGCTTCTATCGCGAGCCTTGAGCGTGGAGACCGAATCCAGAAATCCCGTAACGAAAAAAACCTAACACCCCCCACTTCGACCGCCACAGCGGTGATACTTTTTAGTTTTTCCATCTATCGATAAATAGCAGAACTTTTAATGACTGTTTGAAATATCACGCATGTCTCTTTAGTTCAGCAACCCGCCTTTAGGTGGCATTGGTTGTATCGGCGTTACTGCGCATGCGTAATCCCCTTCTTCGCCCCGCAATCTAGTGACTCATGCCTGCTTAGAGTTTCAAGTTTTGCTTAGAAAAAATACTGCATAAATAAAATAAATAAATAACTATAATTGCATAAGTTGATAAAAAAATGCTATGCAATAGCTTTACCGCGGCAGTCTCCGAGTGGCACACGTCTTTTTTTTCATTTATATCCCTGGCAACCGTCTGCGACTGGTACTCTTAGACAAAGGCCTCCTCACGAAGTTGATGAAATAGTTTGATCATAAGTATTATAAACACAAACACATTCTTATAGAAACAAAGAATTTAATTTTGCCGTGGCTCATCGTAGTCACCAAATCCTGCCTGATTGTAGCCAGTCAGATTTAAAACACTGTATGTGTATACCGTGGTATAATAAAGGTAACACCGACTCAACACCCTTTCGAAATGTTCGCAATATGCCGTTTCACGTCCCGCTTAAAAGACCCGGACTCCTATAGGGATTCCAAAGCCGAGTGGCTTACATAGGAACGACTTACACATGAATTTCACAGGTAGGGACTGTTCTCAAGGGTTACCGCGTACGTAGCAGGCTCAAAAGTAGAAACATGGATGGTTTTAGTCAGTAGAAATCTGACACACCCGCTCCACCCACAGAGGGGTAAAGTAATTTGATGATTTTCCATTTCCATCCAACAAAAAAAAGGTATGAGGTTCTACTGTCGTTTAGGAGAGGGCGGGATTAGGTCGTAATGGGTTATTCTCCTTTTATATTTACTCTTGTCTACAAATTCTATTTGCGCGATTAAGCACCCCCTACATACTAACCTCAAAGATATTAAAGTCGACGGCATGCCGATGCGCCGCGGCAGTGATAGTCCTCTCGAGAGTTGGGTCCCACACTACAACGTCTGCGTCGGCACCGCTAGTAATGACTCCTTTGCGGGGCCACAGGTTGAAGATACGTGCCGCTGTGGAACTGGTCACAGCCACGAAGCGACATGGGTCCATCATACCTGCAAATACATGAATGTTGGCTAATGCAATAAAGATGAAAATAAGGCTTAAGTGATGCATACATTCATTTACGCCCGTTTCCCCGAAAGGGTAGGCAGCGGCATATTATACGCCCACACTTCGCCAATTAT
Source organism: Musotima nitidalis (assembly GCA_949126915.1). Lineage (NCBI taxonomy): Eukaryota > Metazoa > Arthropoda > Insecta > Lepidoptera > Crambidae > Musotima > Musotima nitidalis. The sequence continues at coordinate 7,943,942 of OX421439.1, read as the reverse complement.
AAAGTTGGTCCCACATAATAGGAGACGATACTATTGCCGCTTACCGGGCACTGTTATGTTCGCCAGAGCCTCGTCCGTTGATCGGCAGGTGCACCACTTGCAGGTGAGGTTGGCTTGGGCTCCTTAGGTATTGATAGGATCCCTATACACCTTAAGTAATACACTTACTATAGACAATTAGACATACATACATATATTAGGTATCTTAGCCAGTACATTACATTTAAGTTGGACAGAAATGTTACTATAACTATTTAAAAGAGATCTATACAAAAAGTTCACTTTTATACCGAAATTTCAAGGTCATATATATTATATTTGAAGCGGCAATAGGCTCGCCACCTATTGCGAGGGATCAAAAATATTATTGGAGAAATGTGGGCATATAATATGCATTTGCCTACGCCTCCGGGGCAACAGGCGTGATTATATGTATGTATGTATTTCAATATGAAACGTATCACATAGTAGACCGTATATATTAAATTAAATTAAATTAAAAATTCATTTATTCAAGTTTGGCTCAATAGAACTCTTATGAATGTCGTACTTATAAACTAACGCGCCCATTCACTGCGGGCGGGAGCTTGATCGTAAAAGAACGGGCAAGAAAATCGTCAAGGTTGGTTTTTTCTCCCGCCAGTTACAATTAAAATACATAATATTAAAACAATTGTGTTCTGCAGTCACAAGATTGGAAAAAAAAGGGAGACAGAACTCTTTTTTTTACCAATATTAACATAATTACGGATAAACATAGTAGACATGAGCAAACGCGTTACGCTCAACCATATTGTAGGGAGCGCAACGATCCGACGCATGACGCTACCACCACAAGCTGGATAAAAGGATTTAAGTAAAAATAACATTAATATTAGAAGACTGAATTATTTTAAATGTGCTGCAAACCACAATTTTGTTACTGTAAAGTGGTATACCATATGGTATCAGTTAAGCTATGCAGCCATCAAAACAATTTCCAAGAAATCGTATGTAGTCTTAATTAAAAATTAAAATTATAAAATTTCATAGACAATGTATGTAAGTAATCGTTATATTGTAAAGAGGGCCGCAGAACACAACTTTTATCATTGTAAATGTTACATCCAAGCGTTTTTGTCATTAACGTAATCATTAACCGTGTAATACCCTTTCTTGGTAAGTGATGTCTTAACGTATAATTTCCTAAATCGGCTTCTACAACACTCAAGTAAAGATTTTGGGATGACAGAATTCAATAGAGTTATCACACGATATAGCTAGCAAGGGCATCAAATTAAAATTTATCAAAAGCTTAGAACAAATCTCCAACCATTTTCATCCAAATGGATCCTTAAAAGAAAACCTTAAGTCAACTGCATAAGGTTAGGTTTAAGTGTGCATCATATTGACCAACCCCTTATTAAGGCCGTTCATAAAACTTAAATTGTGTGATCATGTTCCACCCCTGCTCCCAGTTAATAAGGGATTTACGAGTTCTCTATATCGTCATTTTATTTTGTTTACGATTATACCTGCACTGACAACCACAATTTTCGTTCAACTTACGTATTGCTGACAATATTAATAGGTTCAATGACAATATGGCCTATAAACTTACCAGTGTTAACTCCCTTTTGCCACAGGATAGACATGCGGTCCTCAACCCCGTTAACCCCGTTAGGGATTTTAGTGAAGTTGTCTTTTCCGAGCTCCTTGTCTTTCTCATTGAAGGTGCAATTGTCGCTGCCAATCAACTGCAGTTGGTCACTGTAAAATATATTTTTTTTTTATGTTAATGTTGGGTTATTGTTTGGTATTGTGATTATCTTCTCAGAATCACATAAAGTCGGTCTTTAAAATCGCGTAACTTCATTTAGGTTATTTTTATGGGTAAGTTTATTAATCAATTTTGTATCAGTTTCAAGACAAAAAAAAACAGATCATTAACATTATTTGTGACAATTTTATCTACTAGGTACATTACTAAAGAATTTTAATGTAACACAACCCATTGGTGATATATAGTATTGCAATTACAATGATAAAACAATTATGAACAAACTTTTTTGGCTTTCGTAAAGTTAAGAATTTATTTATTTATTGAATCGCCAACATAAGAAACATCAAGAACAAGTTAAATCTATACATAAATAGGCTAACTGTTCTTACAATTATATCTAATTGTAATTACAACATGCATAATATTAAAAGAAATTACAAAGTGAAACGAACACTAGTGATATATAAAACCGAAGACAAACGATATGGCGTGGAGGTCAGTATACCTGCACTTCACTCGAGAGGTCGTGGGTTCGATTCCCACACAGGACAAATCTTTGTGTGCATGAACATGAATATTTGTTCTGGTCTGGGTGTTCACTTATGTATCTTAAGTATGTATTTACAAAAAAAAGTATTTATGTATGTTTTGATACTAATCTTGGAACTAAATAATTGGTGTGATTGTAAGAGAATATTTATTTATTTATAAAAGAAAAAAATGTAACAATATCCTGGAAATTACTAAAGCGTGCTAAGGTAAGTCACATTCTCTGATTGAAGACAGAAACTTGGGCAGTGTTTGGAAGTTTATATCGGAAATTCATTATATATGCGGGACAGACGAACAACAGGAGAATTACGACCCAATGTGGTTCTGCAAAACTTTTTTCTGAACAACCTACTAAATCAATCAAAATCGAAATCAAAATACTTTTTATTTCATAAACAACATAGTACTTGAAAACGTCAAAATTATAAAACAAAAACAAATAAAATATAATTATACTAAAATCACGAAGCTTAGATTCACTTGCAACCAAACAATTTAAAAAAACAAAAAATATTTAAGTGTAAGTGAATCTAAGTGCCAGTTCCGAGCTACCGCTCTGTAAGAAGAATTGGCAAGAAACTCACAGGCTATGCTCTTTTAAATTATCGATTGGTTAGTTACTACTAGTTTGGGGCTATCGATGTGGCCATTGAGCAACTTGTGGAGGTAAGACATATCAAGAATTGCGCGTCGCTTAGAGAGCGGATCCAACCGATAGTGATCCAGTTTTTCTTTATGTGTTTTTAATATACTTTATTTGTACTTTTTCTATACGGTTTATGTTAATGTTGAAGTTTGGATAACTACAGTATTCTAATTGGCTTCTCACGTAGCTGTTGTAAAGCAGGATTACAGTGGAAGGGTGTTTAAACCCCTTGGAACTTCTTAATATAAATCCTAAATATTTGTTAGCATTCTTGACGATTGTATCAATATGATATGTAAACTTTAGTTGGCAATCCATAGTAACACCAAGATTAAGTCACTACATTCAATTTGCTACCTGCGACCGAGTATTCAGTGACCATTTATTACATTTCCTGGTGAATTTTATAATTATGCTTACATTTTTTACCATTTAAGCATATTTTGTTTTTGTTGCACCATTCCAGAAGGCCATCAATATCTTCCTGCAGATCTTTAGAGTCCACATTACTTGAAACTATCTTGGTCAACTTTAAATCATCAGCAAAAATATACATCTTACTGTGTTTAATCACTTTAACTATGTCGTTTTTGAATATGTTGAAAAACAAGGGACCCAACACAGAACCCTGAGGAACCCCTGAGAGAGCTATGAAGGGGGCCCCCTATAACCAAATGTGACGGTCTATTTTGATACTAAGACCACCGATACGAGACCCGACGTTGTTCCTAAGCTGATATGTCGGTAGTTAGTTATTATATATTGAACTTACTCGGCTAGGGCTTCCACCATAGCTTGAGGAGTGGTAGGGTCAGGTCGCAGTGGCGGTGACAGTACGTGAGCCGCAGCGTGGCGGAAGCAAGCGTTTCGGTAATGTGTACCTGTGGACAATTATTGTTGGGTTTAAATAAATATATTCTGAAATTAAAATATATTTATTTTAGTTATTTGTACTTGTCACCAAGTATTAAGTCTGCTGGAAGAAATTCCTTTTAGGGATAAGCAGTTCCGTTGCACATGTTTATCATAGCTTCTGTCTTTATGTATGTTTCTTATGTGCAATAATAGTTAAATAAATAAGTGTGAATGTCTCTATCTCTCTATAAATTTAACGTCGCTTGAAACTTCTTTGCAAGTAATTTTCTAAGTAATTAACTAAAAAGTATTCATAATATTAATGAAAGATACAAACTAAATCATCTCGAGTTTTGGAAACATGACGTCACTAAGTCACCCGCCTTTAACCCGTAGTCACACTTTCTTAACCCATCCCCGCCTCATAAAGTGCAACGTAATTTTAGAATGGCTCCATATCGACGACCGATATGGCGTGGTGGCGAGAATACACGCTCTCCGCTTCGAAGGTCGTGGGTTCGATTCCCACGCAGGTCAAATCTTTGTGTGCATTAACAAATTTGTTCTGAACTGGGTGTTTTCCTATGTATATTAAGTATGTATATACAAAAAAATCTGTGTATGTTTATCCGTTATTTAGTATCCATAACACAATGACTTATCTTAGAACTAATTCATTGGTGTAATTGTGAGAAAATATTTATTTATTATTTATATCGGTATTCAGTAAGTAGTTGTATTAGAATTCGACTCACCATCGGTACCAACAGTGGCGGCTAGCGTCTCTCCATACAATGGTTGTCGCTGTCGCGTGCGCGCCGTCTCTAACGCTTGAACTGCGCTTTTGGACATTATATGAACGATGTACAGCGGGGAATTGGTCTGGAAGTCATTAAAAACAATTAAACATCGCCAAGTTATATGCAAACCAACATGGATCAGGTAAAAATAATAATTATATTTGAGCATCAAACACAGCTCTCGGCCCAAACTAAGCAGGGCTTGTAAACTACAATTGTAATAGCTGAGTTGTTGTGTTTGTAATGGGGACTACGGATAACAATATATAAAAACCTAGACCAAGACAGCCATAGATATACATTCATATATGTTACACATGTACATTTATTCATGTTGAAGCACACAAATATCTATTTTTTGTAGGTATCGAACTCAGAACATTTGAATTTAAAAACCTGCCTGTGCGCCATATCAGTGATATATTAATAATTATATTAAAGGGCAAAAAGATTCAGGTTCACGAATACCTACCTTATATAATATGTTTTCAAGGCACTCTACTGAGTATTTTAGATCGTATAAAAAAAATTAAGAACGGTAACAGTAAGTTTGGTAAGTGGAAAGCTCTTACCCGCAGAAAGAGAGTTACGTTTGACCATGAGCGAGGGAGTTAAGAACCCTAAATAACAGTATAAAATCGTAAACATAGCTGGTTAGCGATTACAGAGGCTCTGTTGACGGCCTCTGCTTTGAACTCCTCATTCCGAGACCGCTCGTGGCGTGCAAGACCTGGGATTCAAGCAAACAGAAGCTTCTCGGAGTCGAAAATACCCTGTTAAACAGTATAACATCGTCGACATACCTGGTTAGCGATAACACAAGCTCGGTTGACGGCTTCTGCTTCCACCTCCTCATTCCGGGACCGCTCGTGACCTGCAGGCCCTGTGATTCCAGCCGCCAGAAGCTTCTCGGTGTTGCGAGCAATTATGTGGCCGTTTTCGGCGTGAACCTTTAAAAATATTTTAAATAAGTATTTAATAAAAGGCAAGGAGTAGGTCTTAAGGAAAAAAAAGTATGATGATTACTGTAAAAGTAAATGATAACAGCTGGTAAATTTTTATTTCAATAGATTATGAATACGTCCTATAATTAAAAATCTTTGTCATGTCATAATGATATTGAAACTAATAATGAAACGGAAAGTTATTACAATAAGTTAAAAAAGTTCAATTTTGAAAATTTTAACGAAATTTGACTATTTGCTGTGTAAAGAGCAATCTTAAGAGGAATAAAACATAAGATTGCAGCGCTTTGCGCAGTAGTATTTCCGGATTGAAAGATACTATAAAAACCGAAATAGGTCTTTTGTTGCGGGGAAGCGATATAAAAGAAGCGAAAGCGGTTTATAAATTCAATTATTTAGAAATATCTTACGGCTTAAAAAAACATCTCAATCCATATGTCGCGACTAGTGTTAACGGTCATGCAAACGTCATTATTTTTGCATACACTCAAAATTTTCAAAACAAATTGAAACAATATGTTTATTACGGTTTGACGAGCGGATGTCTAATCACGGTATCTAATGAATATGGTTGCATATTTATTTGAATATAATCTTGACAGGTATTGAAACATAACATCAAAAATTACTTGAGGCAAAGCCTTGAGCTGACTGCAAGTCTCAATAGCAGAGTATAAGTCGTAGTCATCCAGCATCCAGGCATCCTTATAGGCCATGAACATTTTGAAGGAGTTGACTCCGTACTGCTCGCTGACCAGCTTTTCCATCTCCTTCTGCACGGAGGGTGACCACCAGGTCACGCCGACGTGGAGGGCGTAGTCGCAGCATACCTTTGCAAAACACATTATCATATAGTTATAGGTACAAGAGCGGCGATAGCCCGGTGGCGAGACCCCTTGCCTTTAAATTCAGAGGGTCTCAGGTTCAAACCCTGGTGGCGCCAGGGTCTGAACCCGAGACCTGGTCATGGTCACTGGTGCCGGGTTCAAAACCTATGACTTTTCGAATTTATGTGCGTAATTATCGCTTGCTCCGTGCCTCGGAAAGCACGTTAAGCCGTCGGTCCCGGCTGCCATGAACATCTATGGCAGTCGTTATTAAGAAGTCACTGCTTTCTAACAGACTGTCAGCTGGTTTAACCAAAGAATGATGTCTCCCTCTGGGTTGCGGAGGTCAGATGGCAGTCGCTCCACGTAATAACTGAAGTTCAGTCAATGAAATCAAATCTGGTTGAACCAGTGAGCAGACCCTGGGCCCTAAGCTTAAGTCTAGGGCAACCGGGATAGTGCTAGAATATGATGATAATATAGTTATATCGGAAGATAAACTGTTTTAATACCAACAAATTAATATATAACCAAAAATTATTATTTATAAGTTTTATAATAAATGGATTTGAATTTGATTTTTTATATGTTTCATTGGCTTACCTTGCCGTCGGCTTTCTGTCTCCAATTCCCGTATGCGTCCAACAAGGACTGTCCTTTCTGAGGCAGAACGAAGTCAACTGAAAATTAATATAAATATGTGAATAAATAATGTTGGATATACCCCACATCTCTTCTAGTCCCAAGCTAAGCAGAGATTGTTTTTTTTAGTATTATATTTATTGTCGGGCGGGGACAGAAAGGGCAGGTCAAAATTACCCTAAGCCGACGGGCGTGTATGAGGAGGTTAATGAATGTGAATGAAGCTAAAAGTGTGTGCCAAGATCGCAGCAAGTGGAACGATGTGTTCTCTGCCTACCCCTACGGGAAAGAGGCGTGACATTATGTATGTATTTATTGAAGGGTTTGTTCTGGTATAAATAATTGCTACGCAATTCTGTGTATTTGAGTATTTTTTTACTGGTGACAATCCGCCAGATGGTGCCAGTGTGCCCTTATATTAAAGCCGATACTGGCCAATATAACATTGGGCTTTGCTAGAATACTTACTGACAGTGGTAGTCCCCCCGGCGACGGCAGCCCTGGTTCCCTTGTAGAAGTCGTCAGCAGTTTTCGCACCCATCATCTCCAGCTCGAAGTGGGTGTGCGGGTCAATGCCGCCAGGCATCACCAGCTTGTTGGTGGCGTCGATGATGCGGGTGCCACCGGGGATTATCAGATTGCGGCCCACTTGTCTGAAAGTAAGAACATCGTACTGTTAATCTTTTTGCCCGATAAGTCTACAAAGCGAATAAGAGAAGAGGTCTAGTAATATTAACGGAATGATTGCGATAGTAACTAGATTATACGTGACAATTAAACAGTAGAGCTACCCGAAAATGGTTGGATATATCTGCTTAAGGCATGCTTTTGAATGTCTATCTATCAATAGTTAGTTTCTGAGTATTTACATACTCAGCAGTACAAATGATAGGTTTCATTGGACTATCCATCAACTAACTACTGGGAACTTATTTGGACGTTGTGAAACAAGCCCTTACCATAACATCAATAAAAAACATTTTATTTAACTAAATATTTTTTTATTATGTTTTAACATTAGAATAAGGTTTTAACTTAACTCGAGAGTGTCTACTTATTACCGCAAGAACATTGTACCTACTCAATATGAACGATATAAGTTCCATCACGCGCCAACAGATGGCAACGGCGCACTCTTTATTGTTAATATTTAAATTTTCCACATTACTTTGACTATATGTGAGCATGTATATTGTTGTCTATAATTTCAATAAAAGTTAGTTGACTAAACGTTTGTGGTTATTAATAACGTCTACATACAACAAAATTTACAGTTTCTGCAATAATTAGATACTAGTTATCGTTTACTATGTTAACAATAACTAGGTACTTCTGTAATGTTAGGTAACGAGTGGTGGGTATAAAATTATGTTTATCAGCACTAAGAAATACTAATTAGTGACTATCTAACCATCAGAAATCATCTATAAGGTGGTTGACAAACATGGGACATGAAACAATATATACATTTTAATAATACGGTTCTCTGGACATTTCAATAAACCTGGCTTTTCGTTCCGGTGTATAATAAATATATTTTTTTTCATCACACTACACTCTATATCAGGGCAGCGATAACTCAGTGGCCCAGTGGCCTTCAAATTCAGAGGGTCTCGGGTTTGAACCCTGGTGGCGCCTATGAGTTTTTGAGTTATGTGCGTAATTATCGCTTGCTCCGTGCCTCGGAACGTACATGAAGCCGTTAGTCCCGGATGTCATAAACATCTATGGCAGTCGAAGTCAGTGCCTTCTAACACCCTGACAGCTGGTTTAACACTAGAATGATGTTTCCCTCTGGGTTGCGGAGGTCAGACGGCAGTCGCTCCATGTAATACCTGATAGACCAGAGAGCAGACCCTGGCCCCTCTTACGTCTAAGCTTAAGTCAAGGGCAACCGGGATAAACGCTAGGATATGATATGAAGATTCATCATCATCATCATCATCTCAGCCATCTGACGTCCACTGCTGAACATAGGCCTCCCCAATAGATTTCCACATTGAGCGATCCTGAGTCGCCTGCATCCATCGGCTTCCCGCCGCCTTGACCAGATCATCGGTCCATCGCGTGGGAGGCCGTCCTCTACTACGTTTACCGGTTCGCGGTCGCCATTGCAGAACCTTGACGCCCCATCGGTCGTCGGTTCTTCGAGCTATGTGCCCCGCCCATTGCCACTTCAGCCTGCAAACTCGCCTCGCTATGTCGGCCACTTCAGTCCTCCTACGGATTTCCTCATTTCTGATTCGATCACGTAGGGACACTCCGAGCATAGCTCTCTCCATTGCACGCTGAGCGACTTTGAGCTTTCTAATGAGGCCCATAGTCAGGCACCAAGTCTCAGTACCGTACGTCATCACTGGCAACACACACTGGTTAAAGACTTTTGTCTTAAGACACTGAGGTATTTTTGACGAGAAGATATAGCGCAGTTTCCCGAACGCAGCCCAACCGAGCTGGATTCGACGATTGACCTCTTTCTCGAAGTTGGACCTACCCATTTGGACTTTTTGTCCCAGGTATACATATTCGTCGACAACTTCGAGAGCCGAGCCTCCAATAATTATTGGGGTAGGCTTAACATGGACATTCGACATAATTTTCGTCTTGTCCATGTTCATTTTGAGACCTACCCTTTGGGAAGCTCTGTCGAGGTCTTCGAGCATTGTGCCCAGATCCACAAGTGACTCCGCTATGACCACTATATCGTCGGCAAATCGAAGGTGAGACATATACTCGCCATTTATGTTGATGCCGTAGTTTCCCCAGTCCAGCATTTTGAAAACATCCTCCAGGGCAGCAGTGAACAGTTTCGGAGATATGACATCTCCCTGTCTCACGCCCTTCCGCAGGAGGATAGGATTCGTGTGCTGGTCTAGTACGCGTACGGACATGGTGGCGTTTTTGTATAAACTTCTCAACACTTCAATATACCGATGGTCAATGCGGCATCGCTGCAGGGACTGAAACACTGCCCAAGTCTCGATCGAATCGAAGGCCTTTTCATAGTCCACAAACGCTAAGCAAAATGGCTGGTTATACTCCTCGGTCTTCTGTATAACCTGCCGCAGCGTATGTATGTGGTCCATGGTTGAAAAGCCTTTTCGGAAACCGGCTTGTTCGGGAGGCTGGAAGTCGTCAAACCTATGACCGAGACGGTTCGTGATGACCCGTGAAAACAACTTATAGACGTGGCTCAGTAGCGTGATTGGCCTATAATTCTTCAAAAGAGATTTGTCACCTTTTTTGAAGAAAAGTACAACCACGCCACTGGCCCACGCCTGTGGCGTACGTCCCTCGAGGATGACGGTGTTAAAGAGCCTCTGAAGTACCTTTAGTACCGGTGTACCACCCGCTCTCAGAAGCTCTGCTGTCATCCCGTCTTCACCCGGTGCCTTGTTGTTCTTCAGCTGTTTCAGGGCCATCCTAATCTCGTATAGGCTGACGTCCGGGATGTCTTCGGTGTAGTGCCTGGTTAGTTTGGCTCTAGGATCTTTAGCCAAACAAGTAGCGGGATCCTGCGTACTAGTATATAACTGCCCATAAAACCCTTCGATTTCCCTCATGATCTCAGGTTTCGACGTGACTAGATTGCCCTTGTTGGTCTTCAGCTGCGTTAACTGACTCTGGCCAATAGACAGATCTCGTGCGAACACTTTCGAACCCTTGTTCCTCTCTATTGCATTTTCAATACACGTAGTACTGAATCTGCGAATATCAAGTCGCAAGGATTTCGTGATCTGTCTATTGATACGCCGGTAAGAGAATGCATCTGCTGAAGACTGCAATCGCATATGTCGTCGTGCTTCCATGAGATCAAGAGTCTCAGTCGATATTTTTTGGGTTTTATTTCGGGGACTGGTCTTGTAAAATTTGGACCCCACCGCGTGGACAGTCTCAACTAGCCCGCTACTTAAGTCGTCGACGGACACGCAGTCCTCTAGACCTGCGAAGCGATTTTGAATCTCGATCTGAAAGTACTCGGGGTTTTGAATATGGGCGACTGAGGGTCGGAGCGTAGACTTCATCAGGCGGGACCTTTCAAGCTTGACATTTATATTCAATGTGCCTCTTACAATTCGGTGATCGCTGCCGGTTTTCACCCTAGCGATTACAGAGACATCATTGAATATTTGCCGCTTAGTGGTCATGATAAAGTCTATCTCATTCCTCGTGAAACCATCAGGGCTCATCCAGGTCCATTTCCTCTGCGGAGGTTTCTTGAAGAAGGAGTTCATCATAAAAAGTCCCTCCTTCTCCATGAAATCCGCTAGCCGCTGGCCCCTTTGGTTCCTTCGCCCTACTCCAAATTGCTCCACTTTCTGCTCGTCACCACTTCGCTGGCCTAGCCTTGCGTTGAAATCCCCCATAACAACCGTGTAGTGAGTTGGTGAAGTATGTATGGCGGCAGAAATGTCGTCATACAATAACTCTACGTCCTCATCAGGGTGTGTCGAGGTCGGTGCGTAGACCTGAATTACCTTCAGCGAATACCGTTTGGTGATTCTGAGTATTAGGTACGCTACCCTAGTCGACACACTCTTTATAGACACGATGTTGTTACAGATGGACTTCCGGAGTATAAAACCGACACCACCTTGGGACAGGTGGTCGCCCTCCCGGTGGTAGAGCAAGTTGCCGGACTTGAGGATTACCGTATCCTCCCCCTGTCTTCGGACTTCAGATAACCCGATAATGTCCCAGTGCAACTGCTCTATTTCCTCTTCCAGCTCGTCAATCTTTTCATCAGTCCTCAGTGTGCGTGTGTTGTAGGTTGCCAGGTGCAGAAGTCGTTTAGGATGGTAGCCGGATCTCTGCCGGTAATTCTTTGCACCCCCTGCCCCGCCGTTACCAAGACCGCTACCGTAATCTGGAATAGCGGGGCCGCCGGGGACTGGGGGCCGTTTGTGTGTATGTGCCATTCTATTAGGGGTATTTGCCCGTAATCACCACGCTGGGCAGGCGGGTTGGTGATCGCAGTTCCAGCCAGTACGCAGGATGGCGCTGCTGCCCATCATCCGGTCCTATTTCTCTTCGTCGACTCTTACGACTCCCCATGAGATGAGAGGGGGTGACGCTATTCTAGGCCGGCGCCACACGGCAAACGAATTGATTGATATGAAGATTACTGCACTCTATATCACATCTATGTGAAAAAGTTACATTCAAAGGTTAAAGGAACATCGACCCAATAGATAGGTCAGGTTTGAGTTACGTACTTATACAGTCTTTCTATTTCTTACTGAGATCGAATCAATGTTAATCAAACGTTCAAAACACAAGCAGAATTACTAATTAATAAATCAGTATCAATTTAATGCGCTTACAAGTATTCTTTAGAAGATATTCTTTTATGATGTCCCAAAAATCGTCTTTTTTGAGTTAAGTCACAATTCCATTAAACATCCGATATAACCATGCCTGTTTCACCGAAGGGGTAGTTACAGATATACTGTATGTTGCCATTTTTCCACTTATTTGAATGGTCATAAAACCACAGTTGGAAGACATCTTTTATTTATATGTTTAAGTTTAGAATGAATGAATGAATAAACACTTTATTGAATTATTGTACACTAAAAATAAAAAGTAATAAAATCACATAAACAAATATATAGTACAATGGGCGGCAATAAGGTAGTTTATTTAAGTTGCTTAGTTTTTCTTTCGGTGAATTGTACTATATCATCATAATCATCATCATCATTTTAGCCATATGACGTCCACTGCTGAACATAAGCCTCCCCAATAGATTTCCGCATTTAGCGATCCTGAGTCGCCTGCATCCGGCTTCCCGCCGCCTAGACCAGATCGTTGGTCCACCGCGTATAATTATAAACTATATAAGTAATTGCATTAATATGTACAACTAACAACATCAACTAACTTTAAGTTAGAGCGCGTTTCCCACTAGTTAACTATTAAAGTTAATAATAAAAATATTTAGCTGCAACAAAATGTTTGATTATTAAAATTTTAACAAACCGTGAATCCGAAGAGTCTTTTGGAAAATTTATATTCAAAACGCTTCATGACAAGGCTTTCTTTTATCCAAAGACACGGCAGGTTATAAATCATTTGTGAAAATGAATCGTTTTTTCCAAAAAAATATGTGATGTTATTTTTAACGCAAACTGATAACAAAACAGAGCGTGGTAATTTTACGCCAGCCATAAGTATACGCCAGCTATCCGACATTTGTTAAAAGATTAACAAAAAATATCCACAAAAACCTATTGCAGTAGATTCCTATTTTATTTCTCTTACAAAAACTATCATGGTATCCAAAAATCAAACGAACAAAACGAAACTAAATTAGCTGAGTCACCGTTTCGTTCCCCCACTATATAACACAAAGCAATTCAATATAACCAATCTTCCACAGTGATTTAACGAAACGCTTAACAATAAAGTATTATTGAGGTTAAGTAAGAATGAATTGACCTTATAATTAAGTGATGCGGGAACTAATATTTGTGATATAAAAAATAAAAGATAATATATTTTTTCTAAATTCTCAGATTAAAAAAAAATATTCGAATTATATTTGATTAATTATGACCAAAATAAAATTTGTGATATATCATCAGATTGTGAGGATAAAAACGATCAGTCTAAAGAGGGGTGACCGTTTAAGTGGCATTTTATATAAAGCGCTATGTGCTCCGAAAGGCACTTTAAGCCGCTAGCCCCAGTTATTAATATCGTCAAGTCAAGAAAAGTCCCTAATGGAATGGCGAGTATACCCGTACTCCGCTTCTGAGGTCACGGGTTCGATTCTCACACAGGACAAATCCTTTTGTGCATAAAAATGATTTTCCTATGTATCTTATGTATAGGTACATGTATTACAAAAAAAAAATATATTTATGTATGTTTATCCGATATTTAGTATCCATAACTCAAGGTCTTAATGATACGTATCTTGGAACTAAATATGTAATATTTATTTATAAATGGGCGATTTAAAAACTCTAATAATAGGACGCTACTACATACTTACCTGCCTCCGCCAATCCGCACTGGATCCGCCCGCGTGGTATATATGACATTCACACCTAGTGAGGGGAGGTCAGTAGTGGGACCTTACATAGGCCGAGATTATAATTATAATTACTGGGTGCACTGGTGGACATAAGGTGTGCCTCTTATAAGTTAGAGACTACCACCAACAGTTTACCAAAAAATCAGCGAAAGGCATTTAACAAGTAAGGTTAAAAACCTCATTGTCTTTCGGCAAACATCAAAAAGAATAACATCCGTTTCAGTGAAAGCTCGTAACAATAACGAAGTACTTATAAATATGAATATGCATTTTTTAATTCTCACTTTCCGATTTTGTACGTACGATACGACTTTTACAACTGATTTACTTAAATGTTGGAAAATGAAAGTTACCGCCTTATACTTGTACATTAGTACATACATATATATACATTCACGCCTGTTTCCCCGAAGGTGTAGGCAGAGGAAAATTATACGCCCACACTTCGCCAATTATATAGTTGGTCCCACGTAATACGTGGCGAGCCGATTGCCGTACCCCTAAACCCTCAGTAAAAATATGGGACTATACTGAGCTCTCACATGGACTTCTTGAGAGAATTGGAAAAGTTATGCTGCACTGTTTTGTTTTATTTACCAACACAACGATTAATAAATCCACAGTTATTACACATCGAAATTTCACAAATTTTAGAAAATACAATGTATAACAAAACTGCAGACATGACGCTTCACTTTCCCGCCAAGAAGTCCCAAAACGGCTTTATAATTCCAAGACGAAACTTATTTACAACTTCCACAATGATACACGGTATAAAAGGAATGCCCTTTCTCACCACGGTATGATGTTGATCAGATCGCTGCTGTGACGCGCGCATTATACCGGTTACCACATTTACCCGCTTCCGTTGTGGAACGAAACGCAACGCGCATTCGAATGGCGTTCCAAATATGACTTATGAATTATTGAATTTGGAATCACTTCCTTGCCGATTTAAAAAGAGAATGAAAACGTAATAACTGGGAAATTGCAAGAAGGATTGATGTTTCATAGACAAGTTTTAATAAAACGTAATTTATGGCCCGGCATAATTGGTTTGGTTATTTCTTGATAGGTACAATAAAATTAAGGAGAGCAGTAAACCACGCTATAGCATACTCATATTTAAATAGTTTTGTCTCTGAATGTTCATGTGTAATTATAAATATAAATTATTCTGAGCTCAGAAGACTATTTAGCGTAGTAGTACGTGTCTAATTTGACTAGGGGTCTGACTGAAACGTCAGAATCGCTAGGAATGAAAAGAGATATACTCGATGTGTCCCTATATAATCAGAATTGAAGAAATCCGTAGAAGAACTGAACGGACATAACATGAAGCATTTGTAAGCTGAAGTGGCTTTAGGCGGCACCGACGACAGATGGTACTTGGACATAAGTTCTAGCCAAGACAATGGGAAGGTTCAAGATCGAACAATGTGGAAAACAATTGTGAAGCATAGAAATAATAAGTCGACAAGTTGATGAAAATGGATACGACATAAAATTAAAAATGCTTAAGATCGATTTTACTTCATACTAACGCAATATTTTTCTTTATTATATGTTTTATTAGGTTGCCTCTTCAAAGGTATAAAATTATTCGTGATAAAACTATAATTGCATAATCGTAACTTTACATAAGTCTTTATAGCATAACTTCATATTCAATTCAAAATCTATTAATTCCATAAACTATGTAAGTACTATGTAATCTACTTGAAAACGTCAAAATTTAATATATATTTCATATAAAAAAACAATCGACATAATATGATTACACTAAAATTACCGAGCATAGATTCACTTATATGCAACAAAACAATTAAAAACAAAAAAATATTCAAGTGTAAGTGAATCTAAGTGCCAGTTCCGAGTCACCGCTACGTAAGAAGAAAATAAGGCATACTATTGTATTGTCGAAATATGTAAGAAACAAATATGAAAAGGCAACAAGAAAAGATTTTAAGGGTTAGAAAAAATAAGACCTCGAACATAATCTATAATGTTAGCCTACCTACTAAAATTATAAAAAACTAAATTATGGATTATTATATTGGTTATGGATTTTAATCATATGCATTTTAACAATTATGCGTTACATAGGTTATGCCAAAAAATATTCTATAATTATGTTATGTATGTTAATCGAAATTATGACAATTAAACGGAATGCGTTACAAAGTGTCGCCGTTTTATTATAACAATGTTCTAACAAAAAATACATAGGTTTATCATCAATTCATCATTGTAAATGTTAAACATACATTAATTTGTGGTATGTTTTATGTATATCAATAAATTCCAATTCCATGATCACAGCCGGCTACCTAATGCCACCCATCTTATCCGTTTCGTTCATCATCATCGTCATCTCATCCAATTGAGTCCACTGCTGACCATAGGCCTCTTCAATAGTCTTCCAAGTCGGTCAGCCTAATGCCATCTTATCCATAATTGTATTATAGGCTGGTACAGAAGACCAGCGCCGCGGGGCCATTGTGAGCCCTCGGCATATGCTGAGTATAAGCCTTTTCGGTGCCACATGTGTCTAATAATTTTTATTTTTGTAAACCAGTGTATCATGTGTCCCGGAATAAATTAATTTCTTTATTTTATTTCTTTCTTTCATTTTGCTCTTCATCGTCATCATTTCAGCCAATTGAAGTACACTACTGACCATAGGCCACTCTAATTGCCTTGCATCAGTATCGTTACGAAACCATAAATCAACAAGCGAGATAACACATTTTTTCTGTTTACAAACATTCAAAACTCTCATAAAATTTTTTCCTACTCTAACTAATACTGTTTACGCGTGTGCGAGCAGGACAAAACATCTGGAGCGTAAGTTATGACTATGACATCAATTGAGTAATTGACACGTAACATATGAGCTAAGAAAGTGTGGGCATGTGTAAATAAATATTATGTGATATTAACTAGGCAATAAGTTTTCTTAACCCAGTTTATGGACTACCCAACCAACACATAAACTTTTAAAGGAAAAATATAATAACAGACTAGCTTTACGCTTATAGTTCTATAGTGGATTAGAATATAATGTATTTAGGCTGTAAGCTTTATAAAACTTCTAGCACTTATTGATTTTTACTAAAATACATACTTTCGAAATGTTAGTATGATTCCCGCATATTGATCATTTCTGCACGGTGCGGATATTTATTTTTACATTTTAGGAACATTTTTATAGTTTATGAAAGTTACATAATTACGGAAGGCAAAACAAGTATCAATTACATATGAAACTAGACAAAAAAAAACAAATATAAAAAGATACAGATTGATTATGTGAATTCATGGTTGTCTCTTTTATTGATTCTCTGTTATTGGTATATATTGTAATAATTATAGTTAATTAGAGCACTATATTGTGCAACCCCACGTGTATATTTCTTTTCTGGTCCTGTCCATCCCAAGGTTTCCTGGAAGAAATTGCTGTGAGCAATGAGACCGCTCATTGTATAACACATTCAAATGTAAATTATTCCATTGCTGTAATACTCTTTTTATGGTATACAATAAAGTGTTCATGCGTTCAGTAAGCAGAAACTGACACATCAAAAGGGCGCTTTTAAAAATGTTTTAGTACAGATTCTTGTTTTCTACTTCATTCAGACTAAATAAAACACATTAGACCGGTAGACGTATCCTATGGTGGAGACCTAGATAGGTGGAGCGACGACATAGGCATACGGCTGACATAGATTGGGGGCGAAGAGCTGAAGATCCCATAAATCATATTTATTTGCAAATACAGGTAATACAGGGGTGTCCACAACATATATAAAATTGTGCTATTCCATATTCAGCCTCATGACATGCACATATACAATAAACAATGGTCATGCTTTATCATAACTGATTAATCATTACATTACATTTAAAATTATATCGTTTTATTATATTTATTATTCATAAAATCTGCTAACCATAAATTAAACATTTTTATCAATCAAAAATCCTTGATATTGTAATAAGCCTTTTTGCGCTCTTACGGGTCATGGTAGCTTTAACAGACATCTTTTTAACATAGGTATAACAAACAGTCCTCTGTGCAAAGCATGTATGGGGACTGAGGAGACAGCCCCGCACACGTCTTGCTGGAATGCAGGGTGGTGGCTGATTGCCGGGCGAGGTTCCTGAAGACTCCAGGCAGCCTTCCGGAAGCCTTCAGCGACGTTAAGGCGCTGATAGGATTCCTGGAGGAACTGGGATGGCTAGAGTAATCCAGCTCTTACCCTCCTACGCAAAATAGATGCATGGGACGTCTAATTTCGGAAAAAGCCTGCACGAAGAAGAAGAGAAGCCTTTTTAAGTAATAATTCTTTTAATTTGCGTCGAAATATGTTAAAGCTATTTATTTGTAAATCTCTTTCGAGGAAAAGATCGTGCTTAGTTGAGTGCCATTGGAGAGGGCCTATGTCCAGCAGTGAACTGATGTAGGCTGATAATGGTTAAAACTTCTTCAAGAAAGGTGTTAAACGGTTTTTAATAGTTCGGCAACTCGCTAGTGATGCCCAGTGCCGTAACTAGGGCGGTGCCAGCAGTGCCCAGGCACAGGGCGCAGAAATGACCAGACTAGTATTTAGTTTTATCTCATGCATGGTAGCTAGTAGGTACATTTTGTTTTATTGCGAACATGGTGTAGACGCACCCTACTGTACCTGGCCTTTGTTTTCAGCCTTTTGCCTGGTCAGAGCATTTTTCAAGGGCGCAGTTTTGAAAGCTCGCAACGGGTGCATAAAAGGCTAGTTACGGCACTGGTGATGCCCCTTGAGGTTGCAAGCGATCATAGGCAGTGACCACTTTCCATCAGGTTTAAGTGCCACCTAGTGTTAAAAAAACTAATTTTATGGATTTCAATTACTGTCTATTTTTATCCTGAGTACTTTTTTAATACAGATTTAACGTCCACAAATCAGTTTGATTTAGAATGTTTCAGTATGTTTCGCTGTTAGCGTAGCTAAATATAGAAATAATAAATTATCTATTCTTAAGCCGTTATCCGAAGAAGGCACGTTCCTATTTGGTCATACAATTATTCAATAGCCAAGCCTTTTCATTGAGATCTTCATTCAATATTCAAATGTATGCCTGTATCTATTGTACTACTTATGGACTGTATGTGTGACTTGTGTTAGTGATCGATATACGGTACGGTACTTGATAGAACTTAAGCTGGCTTAACCATAGAATGCGTTGCGAAGGTCAGACGGAAAACGCACCGTGGAACAACTGAAGATCAGCCAAATCTGGACAACTAGGTCCCTTATTGTAAGTCTAGACCGCAACCGGGATAAATGCTATGATAATGATTTGATAGAACTTAAACTTAAGTTAAATCTATTACATACAAAATAATCCTATATAATTCGGAGTATTGACTGATGTGGGGTTAAGATTTATCAATTGCGACTGCTATTAAATTCCAACAGCAGGACGCCACGTGACTACTTTTGCTATTCCGCAATGGGATCTCCCGGGGAGGCTTCAAACATTCTAAAAGCAGGACGCTACAAATAACCCACACTATCTAGCCACAAGTATGGGTTGAATGATGTGAGATCATTTATTGAACTACATCGATTGGTTACCATCAGGCATTATTATTACATACATAAATACATTCACGCCTGTTTCCCCGAAGGGTCGGCAGAGACATATTATACGCCCACACTTCGCCAATTATATAGTTGGTCCCACGTAATAGGTGGCGAGCCTATTGCCGCTTACCGGGCACTGTTATGTTCGCCAGAGCATCGTCCGTTGATCGGCAGATGCACCACTTGCAGGTGAGGTTGGCTTGGGCTCCCTAGGTCTTGGTAGGATCCCTATACACCTGTTATTATAACATCAGTCACATTAAAAAGAGTAATTTCTATGGGACTGCCGGGAGCCAGAATGTCATTTAAAAAATAAATTGTATAGATGTAAGCAGCTTGTATATTGTGTGCTAAACGTAAAATTAAATCACGTACACAAATAACCAAAGTCAAGGATACGTTCTTTTGTTGAGAATTTCTTTATCTGAGCAATCACGAATGGCAACGCGCGTATAACCACAGTTGTTATTACGCGATCGCTCGCATAGTACAATATTAGTAGTAGAATCAACTAGAATCTGTCTGTTTACTTGTGGTTTAAATTTTTAAAAGCATTTGTCAGTTTATGGCAGATAAATGTATCATACATACAAAATCTAAATCCCATTTGGGATGGGCAGAAATCTTGCTACCGTTATGTACAAATCACTATAGTTATAAGACGAAATTTTTTACTACAAAAAATCTCGTCCGCGGGAAAGAAAAATAAAATTAATTATACTTAGTTGTCTTTAAGATCAACAGGATCAATTTAAATTCGTCAAATCCTTACACACAAAATAAAAATTCTATAATATTTCTTCGTAACAACATTGAAAGAGATATGAGCGGTCCCATAATCAAGAAATAAAAGCAAATGGATTAATTGTCAAAACTTGTCAAGGTTTGTCAGTTTTTCTGTCTGTTGTGGTTTTTTTTCTTAAGATTTGTCAGTCTGTCGGTGACTCTTATAGGGGGAATCTGTCAGTCAGCCTGTCGTGATTCTAAAGGGGGAAAGGATTGTCCGTCAGTCAGCCAGTCTGTCGGTAACTCTAACGAGGCTTCCAAAAAGGCAACGCGATTGAGAAGAATGCCTTTAGAAACTCATCTCGCTATTTTTTAAATTAAGTCTTAAAATCTAAGACAATTAAAGAAAAGAAAATAGCATTGAAAATGCGAAAAATCAAATAAAAAAAGATATTTGTATAGAAAGAAAGAAAGAAAAATATTTATGCAATACAAGTATATAGTTGAAGCATAGTTTACTCATAGCACAGAGATCATTAGATAAAACGTGTCAAATGGTTAAGGTGGCTAGCCCATCACCACTTGATGAGATCCCATTTTCTTACATCAAAGAATCCATGCATTTTATTGTATATTAGTAACTGACTATATTATTTTAATCGTGGAACTGATTTGGTTTAATGTTAGTATTTGTCTATATTAACATTTAAACCAAAACAGTTAGTTAAAGACACTGGAATGAAAAGGACTTTAGCATATAGTACACATAGTTTTGTCATCATCATCATCATATCAGCTTTACAAAGTCCACTGCTGAACATAAGCCTTCATTACCCCTTATTGATTAAACCCTTTTAAGGGGTATTTGCCCGTAATCATCGCTAGTTTGTTGATTTCAGTTCTAGCCAGTTCGTGAAGGCTGACGATTCTGTTCATCATCCGGTAGTTCAATCATCAACGACTCTTACGACTACCCGTGAGATAAGAGGGCTGGCACTATTCTAGGCCGGTATCACATGGTATTACTAATTGAGCGTCTAATGGAGAATTTGGGGACCTGAGTTAGTATATTTGATTTCTCTTAATTTCTCTTTCTCTCAATAAGGTAAGGTTAGTGCGGACATATATTAATTTCGATGACACGTAAATTAATACTTATTTAAAGCCTCGTTTATTATTATTTACAGATTCATGCCTCAGTGTAATTCCATGAGACATTTGTACTATGCCGCGATACTTACGAGAGGTACAAGTAACGAAGCGTGGACAATGATCGTCCGATTAAGGTTAACTTGCATCTGTAAATTGGCCGATTTCCCGCCATACTGTCTGTGACCGTTACACTACGGATTGCTGTGTTTATTATTTTCTATTTGGTTTACATTTTACTGTTAGAGCTACCCATAGAGATTTGCCTGAGTTTGTTTTCATATTTTCTAGGGTTACTAAAATCATTAACTACCCAAGAAAATACACTATTGACATTGGTTTCGCCTATAAACTTTAAATGTGACTGACGGCCTATACCCAGTGTGATATCGCAGGATCACCACGATTACACAACAGAAAATATGTGTTAATGATATAAAATTATTTCACACCCCATAAAATGAAAAAACATTAAACGATTTTGAGACAAAATTTTAAAAAACATATGTAGAAAAAATTTAAACGATTATTTACTAATCATGTGTTACATTTAACACATATTATTATTGAATAGCTTAAATCTTTCTAGACTAGAATCTTAACTCATCGTATTAAAAGCTAATATATCAAAGTGAGAGTGAGTGAAAGAAAATATATCAAAGTGGCTCACAAATTTTTTGGTTCACTAAATGAACTATAGCTTTTTTTTCCTAACTTTAAATTGCGTAAGTGAGTTGGTTTCTTAGCCTTCACACCTAATCCACTTAACTAAATGTTTTTGGGTGTGGGGTGAAAGAAATGAATTAGACTTTAGCGACAAGAGGTTGTTTGTTTGAAATATACATATCTTACAAAAATAAACAAAACTCATGGTACTTATTTTCTTTTTTTGTAGTTTAGTGCCGGGCTGGCTATTTAAAATGATTTTATTTCACACAACTCTAAATTAAGCGCTTGTACAATTAAATTTACACATTTTTAAGACGCCATAATTACAAATCGTCAGCCAAAACTTTTGTAGCTAACTAACTTAACTAACTACAAAGTACATAATAAAATTAGACTCGCTAACAACGATTGGAAAGTTATGGGGAAAATTCGAATGTTAAGACAAATTTCCCTTAACTTTCCAATCGTAATCGCTAGTATTGAAGCACTTTCGATCACCGAAAGTTACGTAGCCGTGGCAGTGCATAAAAACCAAGTCACACACACAGCTCGTTACGTCCAATTTTCGTGCGTTCTCGGAATATGGACCCTGACGTAATGTCATTGTAGGCACGCGATTCGGTCACGAAACTACCAAGTAAGTAAGTAAATGAACGAAAATAGCAGAATAATTTCTTGGCAATGGGAGTAAAGAAAACATGCGCTATGATAATATCGCCGTAGTATAATCGAGCTTGTACAAGCTCACACAAGTTTTATTGTTAACTAACTTTCTCTTGTGGCTTTTCCCAAGTTTATCGGATCTTACAAACACTACTTCTTATTAAAAAGAAAAAAACAAGTTCAACGATTATGATGAGTTTAATATCAGTTTATTTTGAGAACAGATAAATTCTCTATACTTACTCCCTACTTTCAATCACATTTATCTCTTTTAAGTAATGATTTCCGAAATAAAAACTATTCTACAAATTTTACAGCTTTAAATCTGCTCAGCGGTACAAACTAAGTTACTCTGTAAATCTATCTATTTCTTCTTCTCTCTCTTTTGTATCAAATCAGATTAAAAATTGGCCTCTATTTCGTCAGTCCAACAAATATGCCACAGCAATAGCACAGGCGAAAACGATCATTAGGTGCTCATTCGAACACGTTTCAAGACACAGACATGCGATTAGGTAGGCTATGGATTAGCACTGTGTCTACTAATATCATTAGTATTTATAGAACCCCCCCAGCCGATTCTCAAAATGTAGTAGCAATACTCAGAAACACCATTAAGGTTATAATAAATAAATAAACATGGCAATAATAGACTGGCCTGATAAACCGTTTAGCGATTAATGTTCCGCGCTTTCAGGATTGTGTTTCACTCACAAAGCTACGCTATATTAATAAAATATCAGTTTCACTACGCACTTGTATCTTCGCGGTCGTAGGCGATCACTGAAGTAGAGTAGAGTACACAGAGCTCATGCCTTGAGAGGGTGACAGTTTGTGTGGCGTTTAATATCGAATGCTCTGGAAAAATGTATTAGTCGCTTGGCCATGTTACAGGCCCTAATCTTGAAAAATTTTAACAGCAGGACGCTAAACACTTTCATCTGCAAATTCGGACTAAGTTCGCTTACTGGACAATGATCAGAATACCTTATACCTTGGTTTGCGAGATGAAGCACATACTCAGTTGTCGGACGTTAATAAGATTAGATAAAGATCAACATCACTAGAAATTTGCTTTATTTATTATTATTCTTCAATGTGACTGACTGTGTCATTATATTCATGACCAAAACCTTTCTGATGACAGCAGTTGATACATACATACATTCACACCTGTTTCCCCGAAACGTAGGCAGAGGCATAGTATACGCCCACACTTCACCAATTAAACAGTAGGTCGTACGTAATAGGTGGCAAGTCTATGCCGCTTAACGAGAACTGTTATGTTCGTCAGAGCCTCGTCTGTTGATCGGCAGGTGCATCACTTACAGGTAAGGTTGGCTTGGGCTTTTTAAGTCTTGGTAGGATCCTTAAACACCCGAGAAGTCGATACGGTCCAAAAAAAATGCTAAATACTCATGCTCAATGCTTAATAAGCAAGATAACAAGTGCTACGACTCCTAACAGCATGTATAATGGCTAAAAATGTAATATAAGAACTGCCCAGCTCAAAACGTGTTTTTCTGCTTTCTGTGTGCACAAACTTAATGTCAGAGTACTTCACAGTTGAAAATGAAGATACGAATATTATACGTTATACAGCTGTTGAGTGCGCTTAGGGTTATCAACTTGGGGATAATCTTCTTAATAAACTGTTAGATGCCTATTAAAGAGATTCAGCAACATCTCATCTCAATACGTCCCTTCACTGAGGGCATCCTCTTACGAACCATGGTGAGAGTGTATTGGGTCATGCTCCACATGGTGCAAATTGTAAGGAGAATCTGAAGGGAACCAGATTAATCATCATAGCATTATCCCGGTTATGCTTTAGACTTACGCTTAGGCCCAGGGTCTGAGGGCCTACTCTTATTCAACGAAAACGAAACTTTGTTATCCCTATCTCTTTCACTCTTTAGGTATATCATTATAGACTGAAAGGGATGGGTATAACGCTAATAAGAGTAGGCGCTCTGGTCTCTATATTAATATTATGATACACAATAGGATTTGCTGTCACGCATTAAACTAGACGATCTAAATAGTTAGGGAATGGGTTAACGTTAAGTGTCCATGAAGGCGAAGGATTAGCCATCTTTTGCACGTTTCACCTAGAGATATAGCTGAGATATGCTGAAAGAAAGTTTTGCTGCAGCTATATAAATAAATAAATGTTTTTGACACTAACACCAATTATTTAGTTCCAAGATAAGTATCATTAAGAACTTGTGTTATGGATACTAAATAACGGATAAACATACATAATTATTTTTTTGTACATACTTACTTATCTGGGTGTGTTCCTGTGTATATTACATAGGAACACACTCAGATCAGAACAAATATTCATATTTATACACACAAATATTTGTCCTGTATGGGAATCGAACCCACGACCTCAAGAGTGAATTAGAGCCGTGGTGAGTATTCGCCACCACGCTATATCGGTCGTCAAGATAGATCTATATATAGTTAAAGCAATGTTTCTGACCACCACAAATAAGACAGTATGGTCGTGAGATTATTTATATTCTTGTTACTTTCGCAACTTATTTGCCCACTGCAATGTTACTAGTTTCATTTTCACCGTGTATGCATTATTAAATCACAGTAACCTCATATCCTAGACTTATCTTAACTTATATTATATTAATGGTCATAACGTGTTGTAAAAAACTTTTATAATTTTAATAATATTTGCTGCTATGTTATATAGTTTATTCTCATTGATGTTTAAACGGAAACATGTTTATATCATGCAGCTTAAAATTTTCTATAGACTTATCCAAATGAAATAATAATTTTAAGAGAAGCCTAATTAATTAAATAAGTGCCTACGCGAGCTTACAAAATGGCAACCCTACATCATGTTGGCATGAACAAAGAAGACGTCACTAATTAGAGCGGGGCAGGTGCTTGACCCGTATTGTGCAACCATAGAGAAAACGCCCGCCGCGTGCGAACTTTTTTTTCCACAGACAATTACAGAGCGCACGAAAAATCCTCCATAGATTATACAATAACATTAATGACACTTGCAAGAAAAAGGGTTAATATCTAGACGAGAAAAGTTATAATTAAATTTGTTGTTATCGTCACGGCTTCATTATTGTATTGTTTATTTAGAGAGAGAAAGTAGGGAACATACATATTGCTCTAGAAAAAAGTTATTAAGAGTGTTTTTTAATTACTTTTGTTGATGAACAATGGCTCCATTATAGTTCGCTAAAGAGCTTTTAAGAGCAATTTGAACATTGTTGAAGGCTGAGTACACGATGTTATAATTTATATAAGTATTGTTTTTTTCTATTGTTATACCCAGATACAAAATAAAAAAACATGTAACAGATTGATGTAATACATTTTATCGTGCTGTTTGAGAATGACATAAATTGCGCCTTCATAAACAAGGTCACACATTTTATAAGAAACACGCTAAACAAGCTTTCTACGTCCTTATTTATTTGTCCTATTCACAAATTCACTGAGGTTTGTGTAGTAGTTTATTATTATATGCAGACATTTATCGAAAGTAAACAAAACAAATTTATAAAAAACAATAATTTTACAAATAATTTCAGTGTGGTCGCCACTATTCAATACATTCAGAACTATTCCCAAATAGAGTGACAATACAGGGGCTTCTTACAAAACAAGGACAACAACGCGCTGAGTACCTCCCGGAGGCCAGGAAATGGTTGGCGACTCTGGGTGCCCTTAGTACTGACTAACGGGGAGGAAACTAAGAGGGACCTATGGAGGGCGCAGCGGGCGGTCTAGGAGGGCCCAGCAAGCAGCGCCAGGAGGGTCCTAGGCAGTGGGGGCAGGGGGACCATGGACCCTCAGAGAAGTCGGCTACACACGCTATGGTTTTACAAGAAGTGTCCACTGCGCCTCTCTGAGGAAGTCCTCCCGGTTTTGGTCCGGGGGACGTTGGTCGCAGGCGGGGTGTCAGACGCTGCAACCCATGTACTGGCCGCCGCTTCTTTCTGAACAAGCGACGGGCGTCGTCAGAAGATTTTTAATGTGTATTATTGCTGGCAGTCGTCGCGTCTGTCGGTGGTGATTCCCACATCCACTTTCGGTCCCTCTTTGGCCGGAAGGCAGTGTGCGTAAATGCATTTTTTACCGACGTAAAACAAAAAAAAAAAGTTTAAGACTAGTGCTGTCACTGTCTTCATTTTATCAAATAGTGACAGCACTAGTTTTAAACGAGTTTTATCTGTTTATCTTATTTTATAATAAACCCCACAATGTTTAAATCTTGCATGTATTACTTTAACTGTGGATTTTACTAACTGTAACAGTATATAAAAGGGTTCTAAAGGATAAAATATTAAAATAAATCGCGATTTATGTCCGTGAAATGTTTTATATTCTGTGACAAATAATTATTTTAGTGTTCCTTATAACAATTTACACATACATATAATTACGCCTGTTCCCCGAAGGGGTAGGCAGAGGCATATTATTATCATACGCCCACACTTCGCCAATTTTGTTGTTGGTCCCACGTAATAGGTAGCGAGCCCATTGCCGCTTACCGGGTACTTCTATGTTTGCGAGAGCCTCGTCCGTTAATCGGCAGGTGAGGTTAGCTTGGGCTCCTTGGATGGTGATGGGGATGGTCCTTTATACAACATATTTACTGTTTACATATAATATTAAATAATTTTTATACTGACCGGAGAACGACACTTTTAGATTTTTGCTCATTTTTTCTCTACTCCAGTGTGCTTTAGTTAGTTCATAAGCTTCATTGCGCCGAACATGAATTAAACTTTTTTAATATTGACTTTGTATATTTATCTCGTAGCTCCCTGAGACTTGACGTTAATGTCGAAGTTACACAGCGTTCACAAAGCTCAGTTCTTAGATGGAGAATCGTTTGCCTGTCACTTGATACAGATTGCTTCCATGCTTCAAGGGATACGTTAATCCTTTGGTTCCAATTGTCACTGTAGTTGTTAAGCTAAGTTATAGCTGTTTTCCAACAAAGCAGAGAGGAGACAAAATTGTTACAAGAAGTGATAAGAATAGGTTTTAGCTAAACATCAGAACGAGACAAAACATGGAACTGTTAATATCACTGAATTTGGTACCGATATATTCCCAAAGTTATAGAATTTTTTATTGATAATATTAGGTTCCTTGATATGAAATTGATGTTTTACATGCAAAGATTCAAAACAAAATAAAATGAATTATCACATTCTGAACACGAATAGACAAGCTTTGAACTGAAATAAGTTTGAATTTGGAATTTCTAGCCAAACGCCGAATTTATGAGATCAAAGTGGCCAGTTCAATAATACGCGAATATCATATTATGTAAGGACCTAATTTATTACTGAGTAGCAGTACCAGCTTGACAATGGGTAATGAAAAGAGTTCAGTATCGTTACGTTCGGTAACGTTCATATTTTTCATATTTAACGAAGATTCTTTTCATTTTATCGCTTATATTTAAAAGAAATATGGTTTTCCCCTGATATGAAAAGTGTTCGCGGTTTCTATCAGACATTTTAAAACCCCCTGCCAAACGGCCGGCCCCGAGCGCTTTGAAACTACGACAAATCCGGGGAAACCCCGACGGATGGCAGCCCAAGTATACCTGTATTCCGCCCCTAAGGTCGTGTATGTTCGTTCCTCAATCCTCACACATGACAACATTTTTGTACATAAAGGGTGCTCCATACGTAATATAAGCATGAATTTTAACAAAAAAAAGTGTTTAGGAATGTTTATCAGTTGTCTACCAGCTTAGCTTAGTTTGGAGCTCGAAGCGTCGTGTGAGATGTCTAAGTATATAAAATTTTAATACTAAACTATGAATGTGTAATTCAAAGTAAGTATTTCTGTGGTAAGAAAGATATATCAGTAAAGTAAGTCAAAAGATGAGTTCTTTAGCACAAATTTTAATGAAAGAGAAAACAACATAAAGATTAAATTACTTCAAGCAAATATTACTATCAAGATGTGTTACGTAAACGTTTACATGACTTAGAGTAACCCTTGTTTGTTAAGCTACTGTTATCATTATACATTGTACTGTACCAGAATTATATAAGTATACATACATATTATTACTCATTGCATGAGTTTTTCAATGAAAAGACAATATTGATCTTAATATAGAACTTGTATTGGCATTTTGTGCTGATTTTTTATTTTCTTTATTTCGGTGTTGACATAATTTCGAAAAATTATTAACATATAATTAACGTAATAACTAATTGAAATCTTACTATTTTTTATTCGGGTCGACTTATAAAATTGAATATGTTGACAATTATGTAAACGTATGCTATGTGTTTTTGCTATTAATGTTGTGCCCTTCCAGGGTTCATGTCGGATAATTTTATGTAAACATCTTTATAACCCTTGAAGCAATGAATAAATAAATGAATTATATATAATAACACGCCTGTTTATGCGCCCACATTTCGTCAGTTAAATTCTTGGTGACAAGCCTATTGCCGCTAACAGGCAACTTTTATGTTCCCCAGGGCCTCATCCGTTGTTCGGCAGGTGTCCATTAGCTGGTGAGCTTGGGTTATTGGTAGGATTCCTATACACCCCTACATATATAAGTATATAGGAGTTATATTTAGTAATGAGCCTTGTATTTTATAAAATAACTATAATAAGTATTTTTAGAAGTGCTGAATAAATTGATTTCTTTCTCTCTTTCTATGAATGTTACCGGTTGGAGAAAAAAGGACAAAAGAGAGAGAAAGGTGATGAAGCCCGCCTGTGAAAGGGGTGGATGAGTCGGTCATCCAGTCGTTGAATGTGTTGAAGGCAAACCCGTCTATTTTGTCAAATTTTACGAGAAATATCAGAACAGTCAGACCATCTGAATTTGAAGGCAATAGGTCTTGCCACTTGGCTATCCTAATAAAACACAACGACTACCAACTATTTCATAAACTGTGATATTTAACAGTCGCCTAACATATTTGTAAAATGTCTACTTCTACACTCACTTACGATATAACCAACTCTTAAAAAAACGTTACATTTATCGTGCTTCAACTAATTTACGGTAATTAGAGTGAAAAACCCGCAAATTTTTGCGTCGCATGACTCATTCGTTCGCTGATGATATCATTGTTCACCCCAAATAGCTTCGCAATGGGGTGAGGCACTTGCCGAAATTGTTATTTGAAACCGACGGGTGTGGAGGGTGTGTGGTGCGGTTAATTTTAAAATGGCTTCTCTAAAAGCTTAGTACAGTCAGACTTTTCAAACCTGACAACGATTGAACTATTGTAGATCTTACGTTGATTGTTATTGAATATCACACACTGCGTTTCTAGTTTAAAACTAAGCAAATAATATATACATATTCCGGAAGAGTGAGCTGAGATCACATCCTTCCCTCACTCACTACAATCCTCGCACTTTTAGCTTCATTCTCACTCATTAAACTCTTTTTATATTTCTGTTGGTTTGAGTTATTTTGACCTGCTCTTTCTCGCAAACCATATGGAGTTGGTATCGAAAAGTCTTACTGTTTTTGTTATAGGATACTAAGCAAACACTTTTATGTTAACCTCATATACTTGTGAATATTGCTGCATTGTTAAGAAAGAAGCGCTGTTGTTCGAAGCACAGATATTAATTTATGTAGTTCAGATCCAGAGGTTCATGATGGGTCATTGAAATTATATCTTATTGTATATGTTTGTCTTATGTTTTGTATTTAATTTAAATAAATAAAAAAATATAATACAAGCACTTACAAATCTTACAATACTTTGAAAATACCAAGTCCAAGACAAATATTCGGCGTCCAACCTATAATCCTTTTTTTTTCATCAAAAGTCTATTGTCAAGAGCGTTAGGGCGTGTTCAGATGTATATGCCGCTTTGAGTGCTACCAATAATTTGACGCTGACTTTACAACACGCACGCACGCATTGTGTCATGAGTATTTCCGTCAATAATCAACGTTTTCTATACTATTCTTCACAATTGAGTATAACCAACGTAACAGTATCTAACCACGACTGTAACAGTTTGATCTGAATGAGGAAATGCTAGTAGCAACGCCACATGGTGCACTGTGGTGGAATACGTTCGTCTTCAAATGGGAAATAAATTCCTTTTACGACCGTTCGACCATTACGTACCGCTTTTCGTTTCAACATTTGACATTTGGGTTACATCCGATACATCTGGTTATAAACTAGTATACTTATGATCATTTATCACTACATACATACAATCACGCCTGGTTCCCCGGAAGGTAGGCAGAGGCATAATATACGCCCACACTTCGCCAATTGTGTTGTTGGTCCCACGTAATAGATGGCGAGCCTATTGCCGCTTACCGGGCACTTCAATGTTCTCCAGAGACTCGTCTGTTAATTATCAGGTGCACTACTTGCAGGCGAGGTTGGCTTGGGCTCCAAAGATGATGGTAGGATCCCCGTCCGTGTAAGTCCCTATGTATGCATAGATCTTTAAAACTACGCAGCGTAACGTAATGGCGACGCTCTTAACACCAATCTATAGAGTTCAATATTGCTCAATTCATGCGTCATCGTGGATTGAACTATCTATAAGGTTTATATATGTAGATCACGCGGACGAAGTAGCGAGCAGCCGCTAGTTGATAATAAACATTTTACGTAAAAGAAATTAAAATATTCATTATAATTAAAAAGAAGAATAAGTAAGAATGTCATATAAATAGATTTGAAATAAAATAGTATAGTTAGTATTCAAAGTTTTTTTAATCTTTAAAATGGACTACTTGATTAGAATATTGGCCAAAGTCATGTAAGTATTTGCATATAAATTCAATATTGGGCAGCGTTTTCGTCCTTCATTCGCAGTCAAAGTCAAGTAAAGTTCGTTAGAGTCAAGCCAAATACCTGTATATCCTCAGTAAAGATGTAGGACTATACTGAAATCTCACATGGACTTCTTGAGAGAATTTGAAAAGTTATGTTGCACTGTTTTGTTTCATTTACCAACACTCATGTACGTTCACAAACACTTAACGCTTAATAATCCACCGTTATACTTATTACACATTAATGTTTGAAATATCACAAATTTTAGAAAACAAAACAAAACTGCAGTCATGACGCTTTACATTCCCGCCCAAAAGCCAGACGTTTTTGTTATTAACTTTAAAAAAAAACGTTTCTCATTGCGAAATTGATGTGTTCAATGTTCCCATGTAAAATACCTACTGCTAAGGCGTCGCGACCAATTAGCGCTGATCTCTCTGGGGGCACCAATTTATATATTTACTTTGACGTAATGCATTTAAAAAAAAACACTGATCTCTAGACATTTCGTGTCATATTAGATGATTTTCAACTTAGAGCTTCAAACATAGTAATGAAAGAAAAATAATTAACTGGAAGAGTTCTGTTTAGATCAATCTAGATGGCCGCGACGAAACGCCATAACACCTACTCATTACTTTTCTATACAAATGCATCGGACGGACTTCTTGGCGGGAAAGTGAAGCGTCATGTCTGCAGTTTTGTTTTATTTTCTAAAATTTGTGATATTTCTAACATTAATGTGTAATAACGGTGGATTATCGACCGTTAAGTGTTTGTGAATATACATAAGTGTTGGTAAATCAAACAAAGCAGTGCAACATCACTTTTCAAATTCTCTCAAGGAGTCCATGTGAGATCTCAGTATAGTCCCACATCTTTACTGAGGACTCAAGGGGCTTAGGGGAGGGTATCTCATTTACCATTTATCATCTTTATCATCACTCATTTTCATTTACTATGAATTATATATTATTAATATATCACTTACTTGACACTGCCTAGATGTGCTAGACGCACGAAGCCATTATTTAAAATAAAGAAAACTATTATTCATAATATACTCAAAGCACGCGCAGCATCACTTACTATGAATAAATACAAGTTCAAGATAACAAAATTATTGCAAAAAAATCTTTGAGTGTTGCATTATCCGCAAGAAAAGAGAAAAGTATCCCATCCCTGTATTATTAGTAGATTTTTGCATATAACATGCAACACGCGCAGTCTAACTATAAATAATGACAATAAGATTTACGATAATGTAGTTAATTAGTCCTATTTCATATTGTAAACGCGAAAGTATGAGAGTATGGCTATTTGTTACTCTTTAACGCAAAAACTACTTTGGCACACGGGTTGTTTGTTACCTGGAATGACACATAGAATACTTATTATATCGATATTCCCAAGTGGCCCTAAAAATCTCGAGTACAGCAGCTGTCACTCCGCTCTCGGCTAACGGCACACCGGGCCAGAACTGGGAGGACCTCCTCAGAGAGGCGCAGACCACAGTGGAGGCGCCCCTTCCCCATGTGCGACCATGGCGTCTGTGGCCGACTTCCCGAAGGGTATATGGCTAGACAGCAGAAGCCCCCTTAGTTATCTATAAAAACTCTTTTAAAGTAACTAAGTATACAATTAGCTCATATAGTATTCGTACCACGGTCAGTTATAAAGAGGAAGAGCCATAATTAGAATGTAGCCGTTAAACGTACTAACTGCCAACAGCAGGCTACTGGCTAAAATATATTGTGAAAGTACGTACTGTGAGCATGGCACGTGAGGACGCGGCAGCGGGCCATTGAAATTCATTAAAGGATTTTCAAAATGATTTAAGAAATACTAAAGAACTATTCAGCTCTATACATTACGAGTAAGTAACGCGTATGTTTGAAATAGATGCGGAAAGCTTAACGGATACACACGCGTTTCCATATAAAATCGTTGTTTGTTATGGACATAACATTACGCTGAATAAATATAAGTGTTAAACTGCATATTTACAAACGTAATCTGACGACCACGTAAGACCTTTCATGACCAAATCCAAAAGATTTTGGAGGAATGGCAGGTCAAAAGTACCCTAAGGCGACGGGCGTGTATGAGAAAGTTAATGAGTGAGAATGAAGCGAAGAGAGTGTGCCAAGATCGTAGCAAGTGGAAAAATTTAATCTCTGCCTACACTTACGAGAAAGAGGCGTGATATTATGTATAATCTGACTATTCTAATTTGGGCTGGGCAGAAACCTTGAAAGAAACATTTAAAAGGAATCTACAGTAGTAGCATAGTTCACATAAATAAAATTTGTGAGAGGTGGTTTGAGCCCTCCTCCCGCATTGACCCCATATTCTTAGTCGCCTTCTATGACTCTTTAGGGCGACATGAGGTGGTGGAATTCTTTGTACGTTTCGCTACAATACGGCACTTTTAGATAGTTATAAAAATAGAGTATAATAAAGGAAGCTCCTAAAAAGACTTAATTGTGTTACATACATACATTCATGCCTGTAGGCAGAGGCATATTATACGCCCACACTTCGCCAATTATATAGTTGGTCCCACGTAATAGGTGGCGAGCCTATTGCCGCTTACCGGTCACTGTTATGTTTGCCAGAGCCTTGTCCGTTGATCGGCAGGTGCACCACTGCAAGTGAGGTTGGCTTGGGCTATCCCTAGACACCCTAATTATGTTGTGCACCATAGCTACTGATTGCGCATTTAGTGAGGAGTTTGGAGAAATGAATGATTGAATTATTATTTATTTATTTGTTCATTAATTACAGGTTATAACAACTAGTTTATAACATAGTCCCACAAAACCGTGATTACGGTTTAACTGCGGGGTCTGATTCTCCGTACATTTTTCGTTTATATATTTATTTTATTTAGTTAAACAGAACCTGTTTTATTGTAATTATTATATCCCGTATATATTTTTATAAACACGAACCAATTCTCGCGTTTGCGAAACAAATATGCGAACAATTGGTATCAGCTGATAGGGTTAATGAACTTGAAAAGGCTTGTCAAGGCCGTCTAACGATGTAAATGTTACTTACAGACTTTATATGCCAATAGTCGTGTAAAAGGTCAATAATTTTGTCAAACAACTAAAATACGAGGGGCAGAAGGGGAGACGACGTAAATAACGTGCCTTTAAATAAACTTGAATTCCTTTTTAAAAATAAAGTATGTGTTGATAATTGGTTCAAAGTGACGTGGTTTAAGGTAATATCAACCAAAACCGGATTTTGAAACTTATCTTTAATTCAGAAAAAGCATATTTTAATTATCAAGACAAAATTTACACTATTACGGGTTAAGAAGGAGACCAGCTTGTCTAATATAAAATTAAACAAAATTGTAATTATAATTTTCTAAATGTAATTGTGAAAATATCATGCTGACTGTACTGACGTCGTTTCACCACTCAGCTTCCACTTTGTGAATGAATTACTTCCGATGCCTAACAAGTGGTATTGAAATGGAACATAACAATTTGTTAGTAGGAATTATACAACATAGCATGTTTATATTTGAGTTACGATAGAATTACATAAATCGCTTCTAACTCTGCGAGACCAGGTGTTTAGAAACGATTACCGAAGTTAAGCAGCGTTCTGAGGTCGCTACTTGGATGGGTGACCGTTAGTGTGGTATTAATATTCCGATTTCATGTTCGATAGTATGTTTAAAAACATGGTTTTCATTATAATCGCAGCCACAAGAAGTCCACTGTTGTTCGATAGTTAATCCATCTCCAATTGTTTTCAAGTAGACGAGTCACCGCCCCTGACCAGATCACGGATCTATCAGGTAATAGGCTGTCCTCATTAAGTTTTTTGGATCGCGGTCGCTATTGAAGAAACTTAATATTATTATTTTTTTAATTTATTTATTAAACATACTATAATATTTTTATTATATGTATATACATAGTTTTCTTACTATAATATGAACTTTAAAAAGTTTTAATATGTGAGAACCGAAGTGCAGTTACATCATATATCTGCATCAGCGTATCAAAGAAATTAGTACACATATCCGTAGTCACAGAACACCGAATCTTATAGACGTGTTATGTTCGAAAATGCAAAAAAGACAAGTCTACAACTTGCCATATAAATATTAAGTTTTAGATCTTATGCATACCAATTTTGGCATACATTTACCTAAACACAGTTTTCCAATGCATGTATATTTCATTCTGTTGTAGTACATTATTAAATATATATAACATATTATATGGTCGCGACGCGTCTATTGACCAGACTAACAGATCATAAAACTCGTAAATGTGGACCATTTCTACATAATTCTGTAGTAAATTGTCCTTCTTTCTTCATGACAAATGTCTATTAGAACCTTTATATAGCTGCCATGTGTGTTTTTTTTCACTAACATGTCTTTCGGAATAAATAATCTATGTGCATAGGTAATAAAATATAATCGACAAATAGCATGACGGACGTGACGACCTAACTGGAACTTGTAACGAAACGAAAGCGAAATGACGGAACGAAAACTCTTGCACGACGTTCCAAGCTTCATCGGTTTCTTTGAATGCTTAATTGGGAATGAGCTAAATTGATATGAGTTTGTGATAAGGTAAAAGTGAATAAAGTACGTAGTATTTATTATTATTAAAAAAAAACTGTAAATATTATATACTTACTTGATAATACCGTCTTCGATGTAAACATCGGCATCCTCCATCCCATCCTCGTTGACAACGCGTCCATTTTTAATCAGCAGGCGATTTTGCGAGCTCTGCAACAATTGTCCAAAATTTAATAATGGAGTCCAGAAATATTCCAAGTCAAATTTCTTATTTAATTTGGCTCAATAGAGCTATTCTGAACTTCAAATTTAAAACTAACGCGCCAATTTACTGCGGGTAGGAGCTTATTCTTTTCTAAACATGATTATCCTCCTGCCCTGTGCTGTGTGTTGCCGGCCTAGAATAGTGCCACCCCCTCTCTTCTCACGGGGAGTCGTCTACAAAGAGAATTTGTACGGGATGATGGGCAGCAGCGTTATTCTGCGTACTGGCTTGAACTGCGATCACTAACCTGCCCATAATGGTAATTATGGGGGGAAATACCCCCAATAGAATGTAAAATATTGAGGAGGCCAATGTTCAGCAGTGAACTTTATAAAAGGCATGATAATTATGCTCCTACCCAGCTTATCTGAGGTCGGCAAAACATGTATTTCCCTTTCATTCACCCCGGTAATTTCACGTTATTCGTCATCAACTCATTAATCTCCTTCATATCAATCTTCGAATTATTTTTGCAATAAAAAATGCCGCCCGTTCACGCTTGCTTAAAAGACCCGTAAATATATTTACTTGTAAGTACTTTAGCTAAACTACTCTAGTTCCTAAAACAAAATTGTGCTAACTGTCACTACAATTTTAAATGTGAAATTATTTTCATACTCTCGGCCGATAGATTAGGTTCAAGGTTATTTTATAAGCGATAAAATAATCGTTCAAACAAACGATATAAAAGAAACAATTGAGTTAGTTAAGTGATTGTTTGTAAGAAATTTACATTTACCGAAACCATTTACCCTAACTTATTTTGACCAAATAAAACAGATCCACGAATTTTCGTATAGTAGGTACTAGACGATGTTTATTTGAGCAATAGTTTGAAACTAAAAAAAAATGTGGCTTTTAATTATATCAAACGAAAATCCCTACTGTAATCTGAGCAATTCGTATGAAGGGAGGCGCCTATCGGAATATTATAAAAACTGAGTAGAAGATAAACTTGAAGAGTTTCTTGCCCGATTCCTCTCTATTCAAACCTCTGCCCCAAGAAAAAAACCGTTGTTTTCTATGAACAAAAGCTAGCTGCAATAAGGGCCTGCTTATTCAGCTAGCAAAAGCTAGCTGAATAAGTAGGCCCTTATTATTAAGTCCTACATACATATAAACATACATACAATCAGGCTTGTTTCCCTGAAGTGGTAGGCAGAGGCATATTATACGCCCACAGTTCGCCAATTATTGTTGGTCCCAAAGAATAGGTGGCGAGCTTTTTAGCGAACTTTTGTGTTTACTAGAGCCTCGTCGGTTGATCGGCAGGTGCACCACTTGCAGGTGAGGTTGGCTTGGGCTCCTAAGATGTTGGTAGGATCTAGAATCCCTACACACTTATAAGTTGTATTTGGGCTCCATGAACTTACATGCAATAAAATAAGTGCATTTTATTGCATGTAAGTGAATCTAAGCTTCCTGATTTCAGTATATTTAGTTTTTTTTTATATTTCATTTTAACGTTTTCAAGTTTATTTTATAACATAAAGAACTTTTTGACTTTGACTAATATCAATACGGTCTTCATCGAAGCCCAAATTGCATTGCATTGCAAGCATTTTTCATTATCATTGTTGTTCT
Source organism: Musotima nitidalis (assembly GCA_949126915.1). NCBI lineage: Eukaryota > Metazoa > Arthropoda > Insecta > Lepidoptera > Crambidae > Musotima > Musotima nitidalis. The sequence continues at coordinate 7,905,797 of OX421439.1, read as the reverse complement.
GTGGCAAGTGACTGGTTTTCAAGAAAATATTCAGGAAGGATCCTTTGCTGTTGGTTTAATTTTCCCATTGTTGGGTATTTAGTATCATGCAAATTATGATTCGTACATTAGCTCAATTGTGATACTTATTACATATACAAAATTAAGTACTAATATACGAAGACTAAAATTTATTTCTGATAAAATCTTAGTATTATATAAAACATATTGACTACGATTTATTCAGGCATTGATAGAATAGTTATTTATATTAAGAATAGAATAAGAGAGACCATACTATTTATATCAACAAGTTTTCAACTTTAGGTTTGTAGTGCAACATAATCTAGTACCTTAACTGATTTATTTATTTATCTTTATTTAATAACTAATAGTATTATGTTGATATATTATATTATTTATTAGCTAGTAGCTGTAAGTTTTCCTTGAAATAAATAAATATTAACATGTGCTTATATGAATGATGAGGCCATCTTAACTAATTTGTAATATATAGTTTTATTGTGTAAGTAATGTTAAAACTTTCTCTGTTAGTTCATTTTATTATAAATTAACATATAATATAATCTAAACTAGTTACCTAACAATATAAAAGAGGTGACCCTTGATTGTTTTATTTACCGTCAAATCCGTCCCCTAAATTAGAAAATGCTATAAACTAGCAAATTAAAAAAATATGCAGTATGGTAGTTCCTGAAGGGTCTAAGCCATGCACAAAAGGTATTCGAATAATGAAACTATATAATTAAATTTTAATCACAAAAAAAGAAATTAAAACTTAAATCAACTACCAATAGTGCACTGCTGGCGCATTCTTCGCCGCATAAATAGTTTGTTTTTGTTTTAAAAAAAAAAAGGTTTTACTTCACATAGGTTAGGCATTATGTAAACAAACCAAACTTCTTAAACGTCAAACTCACTTTGATGTTGATTCCAGAAAAAGATTGCGTATCGACTGTCATTTTAGAAATAATCGAACGTTTATTGATTTTAGAAATCGAATTCGCGTTCCGTTTTACGTGATGGCTGGCGGGCGCGCGCCTCGCACGGTGAGCAGACTGAACTGGAAATACGTGTCCTAAAATAGAAGGTAAGCAGTGATCCCCTCGCCTTCAGCCGTTTTCACTACAAATATAAAATGATTAACATGCTGCGATAAATGGGTGTGAAAAGAGCTGGTTCTTTCAAGTGCTTTATTGGGTATTATGTTTTGGCTGAATTATCAATTGATAAGCGTATCTTCATCTTTTATTGTCCGAGGCAAGGTCGTTATGCAGTTGTTTACGAAAATTTTAGAAGTCTATCTAACATAGTTTTACTGAGTACTGCATTAATAGTAGTGTGATGTTATTATTAATTTCTGAAGTACCATAATTATTATGATAAGGATTATGCAGCCTATTAAGGATCATCTTGCTTTCATTCTCTCCTTTCCTACACGTGCTGGTCTTAGGAACCATCATCGCCACATCATATGATATGCCTAAATCGCGGCAAATAAACTTCTATTTATTTATTTAACAATTAAGGCACATAAGTAACATACACAAAGACAGTTATGATAGACATGTACAACGGTACTGCTTATCCCTAAAAGAAACAGCAGACCGAAGAAGGAAAGAAACATATATAAAGAATACACGTGTACAAATACGCTACAACACCATTACAAACATACTAAAACCATTAAAAGACTAAAAAAATAAAAACGTATAGCTATAAGGCAGCTAGTAAGGGTACCTACTGCTTTCTAAAAATGTAAATACTTTTAGTTGTTTAAGTCTAGATTAACCTTCTTCATCCTAAATAATATCTAATTCGATTTCTTAAGAGTTCGCATGAACTAAATTATGAAATGGATATATTATTAATAATTAGGATCTGCCTGGCTAAGCGATTGGACTACGACATTGTCAACAATAATCATTAATATGACACAACCGCGAATCCAACATACTTCCATATACATAATTATATCCATAATACAACTTTTTTAGCATGTATTTGAAGCAAGTGATGGATTAAAAATATATTTTTGACAGTGCACGCGCAACTTAATTCCCCGAAAAATCGAGAAACAATTCAACACGACACGTGTTTCGCCCTTACCCAGGGCGTATTCAGGTAAGATATGAGCCTCAGAACAACGATGTCTTCACGACCAACGCTGAAACTGAGAGATAACTGTATTTTACTTAGTATTAATTGGTACTCATGGCTCCTAGTTAGACACATAGAGATATTGCATTACTTACAGTCATAGAAATCGGGAGAAACTCATAAAATCGGTCATCTTGAACATGAAGCAAGCAAATACATACAGTAATTACTAGCTGTCTCACTTAATTGGCTTATAATTTGTGCTAGATAATGAAGAATAATGAATAGGCTGGTACATGAAATATTTATTGTAAAATAAAGAAATTTACTTTAATATGACGCATTCATCATCTTGGCCAATTAACATACAACCATTGGGCTCGGGCCTCCCCTCGAGAACCAAGGCCTTGGTTAGAGGAACCTTGAAAGGTTAGAGGAGTTCAGCTCGTACTGCACCACGCTGACCCAGTGCGGATTAGCGAAAAGAGGTCCGTAGCGGCCCGCTGTAAAGGTGGGTATAGACTACAACATTTTCTGGAGCATTTCTGTGTATGTAACGTTAGGCAAAAGCTCAGTTACCAACGCATATCCATGTAATGTAACGTTCCTGCGAATGCTCGGCGTTATGTTTCGGGTAAATGCGGACCGCGTGCGTCTTTCGTCCCTCTCCCTCCGCGTCACCCTGCAACCGCTCATCGCCCGCACTCGTGGCTCGACGAAATGTTACAACAATACGATCGACGCAATGTTACAACAATACGCTCGACGCAATGTTACACCAATATGCTCGTTGGTTTATAACAAAGAGGCGAGCGTGCGCGATGTTTAGTTCGTAAAAGGATGATACACTAGAACATATCGTGGAGCGGCTCGTTGTTCTGTTACAAGTAAATGTTGTAGTCTATACTCCTTAGAACCTATACCTTTAGAATTTTTATATCTGCCACATGGGGCCTCTAACTGTGTTGATTGTCGACTATCACGTAGTAATAACCGGTACCACAGGCTTAGCGTTGCTTCCGTAGAATAAAAGCGCTTGATATTAAATGCGTATAGGGCTCCTACCAAGATCTTAGAGAGCCCAGCCTCAAGTGGTTCACCTGCCGTGTATAATATGCCTCTGCCTAACCATTCTTAAAGGCTTAATGTATGTATGTATGTACATTAAATGCCACACAAAAGCGGTCACCTATCGAAACTATGCTTATCTTCGGTTATCGTTTCCGACCAACCATTATCGTGGAGCTACGACCGCTTCACAAATAACGATAGTTCCAAGTTATAAATTCACGCACTCCGCAAATTGCATGGGAGAAATTAAATGTCATATAAACCAATACCGCACATACATTTACACAGGTTTCGATTTATCAAACTGATAAATCTAGTAAAACTAGAACGAGAGAAAACTGAAGTCTTATTAAGGGAATCAAACTAGAGAAACAGTGCACGGTTATGCAGTATAGCAACTTTCATTTAATTACATTGGTTGAAATTAGGCGGTAGTTTTGTTGATTTAGAGAAAAAAATAATATTTCTGGACAGCACACATAGCACTTTTAGTCCTAAATTAAGCAGTACCCATAAACTAACAAAACAAACACTTAATGCCTAAAAAGTTTTTCTAACAGAAAATTGATGTTATTAATACCGTGCCCTGACACCTGCACGCGGTTCGAGCTCATGAATGCTGCAGAAGATGCAGTACGGTGGCTGAGGACTAGACAACACTCATATAGAATAAATTTACCATTGAAACGCAAAGCCACAGGCCAGCCACTGACCTTTAAGTCGGATCTATTGTCCATAACCCCAAAACCAATGTTTTAATTGATGTGTGTTGGCTTACCTCTAAAACGACGACTTCGATATTAAAAAGTATTTTACTGGCTGATGTTATAAATTTACTTATGCAAAATATATTCCAGAAAAATATAAAATACCAATGAAACTTTTCCACCATTTCTGTGCATCACGAGACCCAAGTCTCACGCAGTAGTTACTAAACCACAAAAACAATTCTCGTTTGAATATTCATTACCCTAACCGTGACATTTAAACAAACAGCCCATAATAACTGTCAAAGTATAACATAACCTCTCTTTGTGTGTAATTTTAAAAAGAAGCGTATATGCTACTCACGGTAATTAGTGTGATTAATTACAGTTATTACCGTAATATTGGCAGTTGTGTTGCAGTTCAACGATCAGCCGTCGTATCTAGCGAGAAAGTGGTTTGACTGGCATCTTTACTACTGTTTGACATAGTTTACGATAACACAGTATGTACCTGTCGTATGGGACACAGTGTGAAGATGGGAAATTGATAAAAAAGTCTCCGTGTTTTTTAGTTTGTCTTTGAACGTCAAAGAACGAACACAATAGATTTTCTATTTGTCTGGGAGCGATGGCGTTCAACGTGTTAAGTTTCTAAGTAAAAACTGAAAGGCCTTTAAAAAGCAAGTGATGGATTAATAATATCTTTGCAACAATTCACGCGCTTGTATAGTTTCCCGAAAAGTCGAGAAACTATTCAACACGACACGTGTTTTGCCCTTACACAGGGCATCTTCAGGTAAGATAGGAGCCTCAGAACAACGATGTCTTCACGACCAACGCTGAAACGAGAGAAACAACACTTACAATGGATTTCCGCAAAGTAACGCCTGAGTCATAAATAGTCTTTAGAAAGACTTAACTTAATTTTTTTACTTGTATTAAATTACGGAGCCTTCCGAAGCACGTAAGGTCTATATGAATCTCAATTAAATCAGACGATAGAAAAAAAAATGTCACATTTACTAGAATACCCCGTTTCACTCATGTCACTCAGTCATACGACATGAGACACGAGCCAAGTCAAACACTATCATCATCATTTCAGCCATTGTTGAACATAGGCCTCTCCTATTATTTTCATTTCATTGGCGGAATTTGCCCATGGTCACAACGCTAGGCGGGTTGGTGATCGCAGTTATAGCCAATATGCAGTATGACGCTGCTGCCCATTATTCGGTAATATTTATTTACGTCGACTCTTATGACAATACCAGCAGATATAAAGAAATGAAACAAAATTAAAAATGGAAAATGGAAAAAAAATATTAATTTCAGGATGCTTCTACAAGCTTCACGAGTTTTTCATATATAATTTGATAATATAAATTCCATGACATTGTATAAAATAATTAATATGAAGTAACTATAATTTTAAATACCCGAACACAAAGTTTTGTAAAAATTTATACTTTTTTTACTTACTAACCTATTAATTAGACTATACGTTATTGCAGCACCTATAAAGGTAACTAAGTTGTGACACACTTAATTCTTAAGAACTTATGTTAACTTAGATGGCAATAAATGAATTGAATAGGGGGTGACGCTATTCTAGACCGGCGCCACACGGCACAAAGTCAAGCCAAGTCAATAATATTTGTTTAACTAAAAGCCAAGTGTCCCATTTCTGTTTACTTCCAATCTGTTGACACATACTTGTGTTATCTGGTGGCTCGGTAAATAAATAACAATAAATATTATATCTTTGAGACATACCAATAATTAGTAACTGTTAGTAATGTCAGAATAAGACCTTTTTATGAAATGCATATTATGAAAGTTATAAATTTCTTTTTTTTCTTTTTGTTTTGCTATTCTCTGAAACAGTCAGACCAGTTACAACGGGTTTTTTCTCTGGCAAACAGGTAATGTTGCAAGGAGTGACCTAGGATACATTCCAATCTAAATAATAACAAAGTACGTAAAGGCCGTAATTGCCATAAGTTTTAAACTCATTCACGTATTAGAATCTAAGATAGCCATGAGGGTGAAGACTGGTGGCCGCAAGGTGCATTATAATAATAATAATTTAATTCATTTAATTGACAACAATAGTCTAATAGGATTATAACTAGATTTCGGAATCCCGGACCATTTATTAGGAATGAAATCCCGGAATTACATTTGTTAAATCCCGGAATTTGAAATAACACAATGTTTTACATTGTCGTTAACAAAACGCACGCCGTCCTGTAACGCAGTAAAGTTTACTCGCAATTAAAGTGTTTAACACAGGTTGAAAACCCCATTGAACATTAAAACTATATCTGCCCTTCATGCGGCTAAATATCTCATATAAAATGGGCTGTTTTAGAACACTTGTCGAACAACCTACTATTATAGAACAATATACTATGTAAAAAAACAATCTTATAATGATGTCTACGTTAATTATGATGGACACTAGTGTCAATAGCATTCAAAACTTTGATTGCAATTGCAAAAATTTAAATAAAATCTGATTTTACTACTTCTTTGTAACATTTGAAAATCCCGGGATTGCTTTTCATCAGTTCGGAAATCCCGGGATCGCATTCCCTAATTACGCGTATAACATCCTTGGTAACCTATTGTACATAAATACACGTTACATATAACCAAGTACACATACTCAGTACTTGTAGTATTGTGATTCTTCCACGACAAGGTCACTTATTTCAATACAAAAGCCGATTTGCGCAGGTCATATGCGTACAATGATCGATTACTTAGTGTACCTAACTACTACAGCGAATAACTATTTAAAATAGTAATTATTATTCGTAGTTTATTCATTACGGTAAATAACGCATTACTTTGTTTCAGTAAATCCATATGAACGCGGTTCATGATTAAAATTTTCTATAAAATATATATAAAGGGATGGATCCCATTTAAAGATGATGGAACAAGATTTAAAGAGCCCAAGCCAACCTCACCTGCAAGTGGTGCATCTGCCGATCAACGGATGAGGCTCTGGCGAACGTAACAGTTCCCGATAAGCGGCAAGAGACTCGCCAATTATTACATGGGACCAACTTTATAACTGGCGAAGTATAATATGCCTCTGCCTACCCCTTTCGGGGAAACAAGCGTAAATGCATATGTGTTTTAATGAAATAGCACCATGTAACTATTGTAAAGAGCATTATAGCATTATAATTAGGAGCGATTTAAAAAACATTTGTATTGAGTACTGAATGACCAACCATTTTTAAAACATCTTGGGGCTTATTACAAAACGATGTCTAAAGTTAGACCAGGTTTAAAACTAGTGCTGTCACTGTCTTCATCTTATCAAATGAAAGTGACAGCACTAGTTTTAAACCTGGTCTAACTTTAGATCTCGTTTTATAATAAGCCCCTATACGTCCAAGTTCTGTACAGACACAAAAACTAAAACGATGTCCATTTATCACAAATTGCGAACAAAAACTAAATTGAAATCTCTGATTCAATATTGTTATTCCAAACGTTAACATTTCGATCTTAAACCAGATGACGTTAAAGAAAAACTTTACTTACCTGAAGATGCCCTGTGTAAGGGCGAAGCACGTGTCGTGTTGAGTAGTGTCTCGATTTTTCGGGAAATTATAGTAGCGCGGGAATTGTTACAAAGATATTTTTAATCCATCACTTCTTTGTAAAGTTAGCAATATTGTGTTTTAATTCTTCAATGTTAAAGTAAGTTTTCAATTTTATTGAAAGGTTCTCAGGCTTGTTATAAATATACATAAATAAACTATGTTTATTTGAATTGTTGCTTCACGTTGTAGCAAAATAAAGATACTACTAGCGACGCGTCTTCGCTTTGGTAGCCATTAATTAAATATTTTACACATTATTGCAGGGATCCCTAATTTGAACTGTACTAAATAGTTCAAATTAGGGATCCCTGCAATAAAGTAAAATTACTCTTAAAGCATGCAGCTTATTATTGGTAAAAGATTTTTTGCAAATCTGACCACTAGTTCAAAATTCTGTAGTTTCGGAGCGTATCCAATACAAACAGACTAACAATGAAATCTTTCTTCTTTATAATATTAGTAGGATTAAGTATGACAAATGTATATGTAACATTCCAGGCGATAAGTGCACTTTGACAAATTTTGATGGACATTTCGCTATCAGTACAGCTGATAAGTATTTTTATGACGGATCATAAATTAGTAAAATGACTGCCTATTTTTTTAAAATATTTGCAATTTTGTATGATTTTAATGCGTTTAGACTTTACTGCCTAAAGGTATACATTCATAAATTCATGCCTGTTTCCCCGGGTAGGCAGAGGCATATTCGCCCATATTTCGACAATTATATTGTTAGCCCCACGGGGGCGAGCCTATTGAAGCTCCTAGGGAACCTTTACGTTTGACAGAATCTCGTCTCTATGATCAAGAGACCACTTGCAGCAGAGGTTGGCTTGGGTTCCCCACAATTTGCCCCAATCTTTTACTATTACTATAGGGAGATATCTATGCTAAAATTTTCACTACGAGATCAAACGACATAATTAAAGGCATCAACATAGCTCAAAGAAATAGGAAGCTTAAGTGGTAGTATGCAGGGCATACATTACGAAGAACTGACGGCCATTGGTACAGGAAAAATCTGGAAATCCTTTGACAGGAAACGTAGCTTACGTCGTACACCACAATGATTAGCGGATGACCTGTTAGGCCGTGTCCCCAGTAGGCAAACTATTAGCGGTCGAATGAGTTTGCGACGTACCGATTTAGTACGCCCTTCCATATATTTGAAGCTTTCTTTAAAAGGAAGTCGCGAAGTTTGTTTTTAAACAGACTAACACTGTTGGTGGAACGAATTTCTTTAGGTACTTTGTTATAAATTTTTGATCTATACAGATTTGTGTAGCAGTAATTCTGCGCAGACAAAGCTAGTAAATATATTTATCGCATTAACTTTTGTAGTACTTATACTTTATTATTAACTGATTAGTGTTAGTTCAGTTGTAAATGTGTTATTCACTGAACAATAAGAGCGTGTAAAACCTTGTTAAATACGCTAAAGATCACACATATGGCACGTAGTATCTCATGAACACACAAAAGGTGTGACCTACTTCTTATGATATTTTCCGGCCAAATTGAAGATAAGATAACTTTTAACTAAGCGTTTAGTTTTGGGATATACGCGGAGGTTTAAACCTTTATAGTTGTAACTCAATCCATACTTAATGATTTTGGGAAGTGTTTTTGTATAATCTTTTTGTCTTGCGTCTGGGGGTCTTAATTTTAACACATTGATTTTGGTGGCCTAAACGTGTTCGTAGTCATTGGGGAATTTAATCTGAAAATCTTACGCGTTAAGTATGCAATCAGTGTTAAAGCACGCAGAGACGATTGGTAAAGATCGATACGAAAGATAAATTGCACTAAGGCCGGCCGGCTGTTTAGTGCTAAATCTATTTAAAACATCGCGCTGTCCCTCTTATCTTCGAACAAATGACAGAGATGCAATGACATTTTAAAACTAATTTTGCCTAAATCAAATTAAGAGCTGTTTGCCGTGCAAGCCTAAGAAATCATTTCAAATTTATCCTAAAACCTCAAAACATACTATAATAAAAAAATTAAGTCATAGTTAAAGATTGCGTTACCTTTATTCAATTAAGCAGAGTAGAATTAAGCTCCTGATCAAGCTTTGATTTTATAATCGCCTGATGATAAGATTTATCTATTCAGTTGATATAATAAGATTAATATATTTCTTTCTATTTTAAATTTTAGTCGAGTAGCATTAACGTATGACAGTTCATACTCCGTCTTCATGTATGTTCGTAAGGGCCTGAGGGCCCTAATTCAACGAAAACGAATGTTTTCATTATCGTTGAATTAGAGTAAGCCTTCTGGTTGAAAATTCCTAGTTAGGAGACACACATCAGTTTAAATTACAGTTTTGTACAGGCTATCTGTCAAGTAAACGCTTATGGTAACCTTCTTTTAATTAAAGGACTGCCTCCCATCTGATCAGGATGGATTGATGTACAAAATAGCACCGTCTCCTACCCAAAAAAAATCTGAATGGATGGATGCAGAAGGTTCCAGATTGACGCGGAAACAATTGGGAGGGTCTATGCTGAGCAGTGGATTGCTTGCGACTTAGATCATCAATCTACAAACTGAAACGAAATTTCATAATACGATATCTATGCCTTAGCAACTCTAGGCTCGCCTCCTTCTTTCTCCCAGTAAGTAAGAGGGAGATGGGTGACAGAAAATCAATAAAGCGAAGTGTGTCATCGTATTAGGCTTTCTAGACGTTCTCTTAACTTTCAGAACGTTAAGTTAAGAATAGGATATTCTTCGCCATGTTTTTGTTTCAAAGGAATTAATTAATAATAAAGAGTTTCTCAGTAAGAGTGCACTTTTAAAGCGGCGTTAAATCGCACGATCTTGGTGGCCAGTTGACATCTACTCGTTGTGGGTGCATTTTTTTGGTGCGTGGGTTTTTTTCTTCGGGGTTTTGTGAAATCACGGCTTTATGCGACTTTTGACTTGAACCCGAAACGATTCCTAAGTTCAAATCAGAATTCCATCGCGCCATCGGTAAGATACAGCCACTTCTCTGTGCAAAAGTCATGGAAAATTTCATGAAAAGAAAGAGTAATGGCCTGTCATCGGAGCCGTGGGGTTCATTTGACGGATATTTTATTCCATACTGAATCGGAACATGTATTCTTTACAATACAATAAAAATATCACAACTCTGTCATAAAATACTTATTTTTATTATAAAATAACAAAGTGCACTCTTACTGAGTCACCCTTTACTATCGGGCTATACATGTAAGAGCCCCCCATAAACTAAATTAGCTCAGTTGCGTGTTACTTCTTGACAGTGATGGAAGATTCTCTTAGTTTTAGATTATTGGTTACGGTTTCTACAATAATTGTTCAATATATTTGTCTAAATGTGACCGGCGGTACACACAATTATTCTTAAAAGATGACGTATTCCATCGCCAGAACTATGGTTTAAGGCACTCGCTTATAACATCTGCTCATTAAATTATTACACAATAGATGTAATAAGTGTTTACTCATTAAGCGTTTCTAATGTGAGGACTCAAGAGAGGAATAAGAATGAGAGACAAGGCTGCTCGGTGAATACTGTGGATATTTCTAGTATATATCATTGATTCATTGATGTTAAATACAGTAGGACCTATGTATGTCGCATATCGATAGTAGCATTTAACATTGTCGTTAGTGAAAAGTCGTTTCTCTTAACAATATCATAAGTGATAAGTCGTTACTTTTTACCTACGACATTGTTTAAAGTAACGGCTTCTCACTTCCGACATTCTTAATTGCTACCGTCGATATACATGGTTTATATCTACTCGTTATATCTCATGTTTATCCCTTTTAAACGAAGAAGCTCAGTCATCATATCCTAGCATTATCCCGGTTGCCCCAGACTTAAGCCCCCCCGACTGGTCTCTACCTTGTCGTGGTGGGGGGGCTGAGTACCTCCCGGTAGGGCGGAGAGGGAGCTAGGGAAAAGGTAACACCCAGAGATTGGCGACTCTGGGTGCCCTTAGTACTGACTTCCGGGGGGGAAACTAAGAGGGACCTGTGGAGGGCGCAGCGGGCGGGCCAGGAGGGTCCGTCAAGCAGCGCCAGGTGGGTTTTAGGCAGCGGGGGCCTGCTGTCTAACCATGGACCCTCCTAGAAGTCGGCCACACACGCTATGGTCGCACAAGGAGGTAAGAGGGGCGCGTCCACTGCGTCTCTATGAGGAGGTCCTCTCGGTTTTGGTCCGGGGGACGTTGGCCGCGGGCGGGGTGTCAGAGCTGCAACCCATGTACTGGCCCCCTGCCTCTTTCTCCACAAGATGCGGGCGTCGTCGAAAGATTTTTAGTGGGTATTACTGCTGGCGGTAGTGTCTGCCGGTGGTGAGTCCCACACACCTCTCTCGGTCTTCCTTTGGCCGGGAGACAGTGCGTAAATGCATTTTGTTACCGACGTAAATCAAAAACAAAATCTCTGATCTAATCAGATTTGACTGACCCTCAATTACATGGAGCGACTGTCATCTGACCTCCACAACCCAAAGGAAAACATAATTCTATGGTTATACCTTTTGTGAAAATATTAAAAAGGCACTGACTTCCTAATAACGACTGCCATAGATGTTTATGACAGCCGGGACCAACGGTTAAGATGCTTTCCGAAGCACAAAGCAAGCGATAATTACGCACACAACTTCAAACAAAAAGTCATAGGTGCGCCACCAGGGTTTGAACCCTAGACTCTCTGAATTAGAAGTATATGTGTCTCGCTACTGGGCTATCGTCGCTCAAACGAAGAAACTCACTGCTAAAGTTATGTAGTACTCAACTCGTCAAATAAAAAAACAATTGGTCACGTGGTATTAACCGCACTTTTCATTTTAATTTGTAATATTTTTTTTTGAGTTCAGTCTATTAAAGTACTTCAGTATGTCAATTATTTTGATAAATTAAGTTGCTGTTTTTTTGCACAGGAATTCACTATTTGCGGGTTTTTCATCATTTAGTCAAAGTCAGGTCGAAGTCATACCCCAGTAAAGTACCTATGACTTCGACTTGACTAGTAAAGTCTCTACTTTACTAAAAGCTATATGGAGTTTTAAAAACAATAAGGAAAAACACAATTCACGGCAAAAAAAATCATACATATTCAAATTTGAAAACCATATTTATACATAAAAACTCAGTTATGAACTCTATTAGTGACTGAAAATAGTTACATCAAAGACAAGATCTTCGATTTCCGTATTCCGAAATCGGTATTAAACCATTTTAGAGATATGCTCTGCTGGCAGACATCAGACGAGCAATCAAAATGTTTTATGGAAATTAATTATTTTAATTTCTCCTTTCATGTTTGAAGTATAAAAGAACGATTTATTGTCGATTAATGTGGTGTCCGCGAGTTTTATATCCATATGCCTATTAATATCTTATTACTGGACACTGCTCTCCACTCACAAATCAAGGTGTGAGGATACAGGATATATAGTGACGGTAGATTGAAGGTGTGTGGCTTCCTGTTCAATTTACAAAATGGCCTTAACGACTATAATTTTAACCAATAATTTTATTGTATTGGCAGTGGTATTTTTATAATTGGGACCAACGCAACGCGTTGATATTGTTGATTAAAACAGAATATATTCATAGTAGTAGGTAGTTTTAGATATGTCTTATGTTCCTATTTTAAATTAAGTTTTGTAAGTTAAGGATAGGAGTGACGCGGTCAATTGCAATCGAAGTGCAAATGACTGTTTTATTAATTGTATATTAATCCAGGATTTCCTGCCAGATGGCAGGCTTCGAGCTTCGAGCTATTGGGCTCATTACCCGGGCTTCATCTCTAGAGGCTTTGACCTCAAGGCGCTAGGTGCCGTCGAATGATGAGTGGCGCGCTCACCGTGGAGGCTTACAGCACCGCCCTCAGCGCGACAGGCACACCGGGTGAGACCCCGAAGGGAGGCCCAGCAAGCCGTCAGCGAGCAGGAGGTGGCTGAATTATTGTTTAGAAGGGTGGGTTTGGGGGTTTGGGGTTTTGGTGGGTGTGAGGGGAAGGCGGTGAGAGCGTAAGCAGGTCTCGTGGCAGCACCTTCCTCTTCTGCTTTCTTGGGATGGAGCCCGGGGCGGGGTCCTGTTGCCCGATGGTGCCATCTGACGGTGGCCGCTTATTGTATAGATGTAAGTACATTTATAGTATGTAAGCATATTTATATTTTTAAAAAAATACGTCAAAGCGTTATTCTAAAAATTCCATATTCGCAAAATACTCCATTAAAGCGTATTTTAAAAACCATAATGCCCTGCAATAAATAAATTACGACAGCGATAAAAGCCCTATACACTTTTTAGCAAAAACTATTTTGCGTTTGCGACGAATAACTAACCAATCACAATGAACATAAAAGTTAATAATTCCGAAGTCAATATATTGACGAGTAGTATTCTAAACTGGAAAGTTAATGCAACATCACGGTTTAACCGCTGGAAAGTTGAACGCGTACATAAATCTTGGGTTTACGACCCTTTGTATGAGGGGGAGACGTCCCCTTGACTGTCTGTCCGTCCGTCATAAGCAAGAATAGAACGGAATTGTTAATGCTATAGTGAATTCTGCAGTAGGTTAGGTTTGAATTATCTTATTAATTCACACTAATCTCCCGGTCCTAATTAACAGAACTAATGTGTTTTAGGGTACGTGTTCTGTCCTAAAGTTAAAAATAAAGAGTAATGAATGTTATTAGGTCAGATTGGAAGTTTATGGGGAAGCTAATGTTCAGCAATGCGTTTCGAGCTGATAATGATGATGATGAAATAATGTATAGGGTGTATAGAGATCCTACCTAAACCTAAGGAGCCCAAGCCAACCTCACCTGCAAGTGGTGCACCTGCCGATCAACGGTCGAGGCACATAACAGTGCCCGATAAGCGGCAATAGGCTCACCACAATTTACGTGGGACGAACTATGTAATTGGCGAAGTGTGGGCGTATAATATGCCTCTGCCTACCCCTTCGGGGACACAGGCGTAAATGTATGTATGTATGAAATAATGTCATAAATTATAGTTGATTCGTCTAGTACCAACATTATCGAAACTAAAAATAAAATGTTACATCTGCCGTACTCCGTAGATAAAAAAATAAATTTATCAATTATGTTATGTTATGATTATGAGTTACGTAAATTAGTAATATACTTTATGCAAATTGTCGCTCTGCATAAAGGTTTTTTTGCACTTTTAGACTAACAATAGGTTTCATTTCATATTGATAAACATTCATTCATAAAACTAATTCGTCTACGTAATGGTAAGTAAGACATACTGGTACTGTATTTTACAGTGTGTCTTCTAATTCGCAAATAAAGAAGAGGTACTGCATTCTATCATTGACTGTAGTTATACTAGTTATAGTACGCAAAGAGTATAACTTTCACACTATTAATATTTATTTCACACATAAGCTATTATTGGATTTAGATTTATTAAGACTGAAATACTTATACCAGTCACATAAATAATATACGATTGTGTCATATTTTTAATTATCTTAGGGTAGATAAAAAATTACCGTTGAACCGTTTACACATACATACACAAATCACGCCTGTTTCCCCAAAGGGGTAGGCAGAAGCATATTATACGCTCAAATTTCGCCAATTATATTGTGGTGGCGAGCCTATTGCCGTAGTGAATAAAGGTTAAGACTAGCAAAAAAAAAAACATTTCGCGAACTCTATTCGGTAAATGGATAATAATATTTCTACATTGGTCCCGTTACAAATAATTGTACTGATAAATCATTGTGTAATTATAAATGTGTCTTAAACAGTTTAAAAGATTATCACTATATGTAGTTCTTAAGGATATTTATCGATGCTAATTTAATATCTCTCCATTTATAAATGCCTGAAAAAAAATTCCGTAAGGCCGCCAATTGTAACGCTTCTCCGCCCTACCGGGAGGTACTTAGCCCTCGGACCACGTCAAGGTGAAGACCAGTCCGGAGGGGTCTGCTCACTGGTCTAACCAGATTAGAAGAATTGGAGCGACTGACATCCACCACCCAGAAGGAACATAAATATTTCGTTAAACCAGCTGTCAGGATGTTATAAGGCACTGACTTACTAATAACGACAGCCATAGATGTTCATGACAGCCGGGGCCAGCGTGCCTTACGTGGGGCACGTAGCAAACGATAGCAAAAAGCAAAGTAAGTAACGTATTACAATGTAATATATTTTCTTGGTACTACTAAACATGTAATAGTCATATTTTAAAACATAACAATAGAACTCAACTAAGAAATTGTATAGTCGGCGGCAGAATTACCGGCATTTTGAATGACCCTTTGCAAAACAAAGGCCCGCTGCATGAGTCAGTGACCGCTGGGGTCTAGTAAGTAAAAAAGTAAAAAAATATTTATTTCATAAACTATTATACATAGTACTTGAAAACGTCATGATTAAAATTGGAAAAAAAAAACAATCGAAATATTATTACACTAAATCACGAAGCTTAGATTCACTTACATGCAACAAAACAATTTAAAAACAAAAAATAATTAAGTGTAAGTGAATCTAAGTGCCAGTTCCGAGCCACCGCTCTGTAAGAAGAACTGGCAAGAAACTCACAGGCTATGCTCTTTTAAATATGTCCATTAGTTAGGTACTAGAATTACAATCTTAATTTGTCTGTGAAGCTATACAATGCAATATAACATAACAGGGTAGGATAGGGTTCTGTAATAGCCTTATTTTAATTAACTGCATACAAATTATACACATGCGGTAAGGAATAGTGACTGGAAAAAAATATTTACTGATATTGGTGGCTAACGCTAACTATTATTTGTTTACAAACATACATTCACGGGTAGGGGTTGGCGAAGTGTGGGCATATTATACGCCCACACTTCGCCAACTATATAGTTGGTCCCACGTAAAAGGTGGCCTATTGCAGCTTACCGGGTACTGTTATGTTCGCCAGAGCCTCGTCCGTTGATCGGTAGGTGCACCACTTGCATGTGAGGTTGGCTTGAGCTTCTTATGTAAAGATAAAGTTTTAGTTAAGTAATTCTTTAAAATCACCATCTTTGAGTTAAAAGTTACGGTTCCGGTACGTTAGACTAAAACCTACAGTTATTTCTAGTCTGGTTAACTTATGTAATATACATAATAATAATAAAGCGTATTCTGTAACCGTGAGTTTACAAAGCGTAACGAGCAGTAAAGGAAAAGTAGGTAAGTGTAACTTTTATAACGTTGGAGGTTTTTATATTTTTTTTTTTTAAATATGGACTCATTCGTTTAGACAACTAAATATGATAAGTCAAGTTATTAATTTCTTTATTAAGTACACACACAGCTACAGTACTAATATAACTACAGAAAACTTAAAGTACAGGGCAGTATTCCACTAAGAAATATTCTCCAGTCGGCCCACGAAAGGAAAATATTAAAATAAAACTGGCAAGTATGTGTGTTGCACAGTACAACTAACACAAGAAAAAAAAAACAAATAGTCAAACCAAATCAAAGTCATATCATGGCATATATATCATATCATACGGTCTTTTAAGCGGGGCGTGAAACGGCATTTTAGCAAGCCGTCATAAGTGGATGCGCTTTGTCCCGTGCTTATTTCTCAATATGAAGCGCTTTAATTTTTGACTGCATCGACTGCTTACCATCAGGCAGGATGTAGTCATTATGACGTGTCACAAAAAAAAAAGAAAGGCCCAGTTAAGTTGTGGAGACCTAGAGGCGTCTATGGAGTTTTGAAGTCAACACAGAAAAATCACAATTCACAGTAATATGCCCCTTTCTTACACTTGTGTACGTTGCCGAAGAAGTTATGTCTAAAAATACCCTACATTTACAAATAGGAACTCAAATTTGCACTAGTTTTGAAAAATGGAATCCAGCCCCGATGTTTCTTTTCCGCGTTGGCGCCAAAACGGGACCTCAAAGAAATTTATTTTCTCAATTTATTAAGTGTTTTACAGTTTAACCATAAGATAAAGGCTCCGTAATAATCAACTAAGTGTTGTACGTTTTTATGCTGTTGACTGTACATAAATAGTTGAAAACTTACGAACAAAAGCTATTAGAAGTTTCTAGACTCGACATTTCTTGAAAGTGTTTTACAGTTTAATGTTTCGAATTGAAGTTTATTTGTTGTACAGTAGAGACAATCAGAACTTATGTTTTTCTGTTATTTAATGTGTTGCAGCCCAGATTAACGTTAGCCTGACCGAGCGATATATCGTTGAATTCCAGTCGTTCGACCGTAGTCTCGAATCGAAGTATCGAGCGTCCGATCGAAATCTTTCATAGTCATTCGGTCGAAATGTTCAATAATGGTCCGATCAAAGCAAATGATCAAAGTATTCAATAACCGTTTGATCGTAGTCTTCAAAAATCATCCAATCGAAGTCTTAGTCGTTCTATCGATGTTAGATTAGAAAGACAATGGTCTAGAGCGAAGTCTCAGATGGAAACCTCGCAAGAGTGCTCCTTCCGCTACTAAAATTACGCGGCAAAATGATATTTTGGCGCTTTATTACGACAGTTCGTCCCGGCTGCCATGAACATCTATGGCAGTCGTTTTTAGGAAGTCAGTGCCTTCTAACATCCTTACAGCTGGTTTAACCATATAATTATGTTTCCCTTTGAGTTGCGGAGGTCAGACAGCAGTCGCTTTATGTAATAACTAGTTCAGCCGAAATCTGGTTAGACCAGTATTTAAGACATATGTATATAACTATAGTTATTCAGACTTAACAAATCCAAATACGGCTATATTAAAACAACATACGATAATAGTTATGTTATTAAATTATTTAAAGGTTCTTTCAAGTCGAACCAGACGACTCGCCTCTATGTTTAAGTAAAGAAATTATTTTCCTTACGAACAACTGTAATTAAAGTTTTATTGCTTAAACGCTGTAAACTGTTTCTGTTTATGAAGGTAATTTACATGGAGCTGTTCGGACGCACTTTTATGTAAAGTACATTTCATGGAACAAATAATTATATATGTACACGAGTTTTAGTATATGTACTAACCATGGATCTAAATCTTTTCTATAATTATTGTATGCTTCATATTACTTTCAGGCTAGCCATATAGCTTTTTATTCTTTCCTAAGGCTTAACCCTTTAACGGGCAGAACATGTTGAAGATTTTCATTGCTATTCAATGGACCTACCTTCAATCAACTTTATAAGGTTCAATTTATGGCGGGAATATGTTCACCACTGCCTCACAAAGGGTTAAAAAGACATCAGCGTCAAGTCAGTTCTTGAATGGGTGACCGTTTGTGTGGAATTTCCAGCGATTTTTTATAAGGGCACATTATCTTAGACGTCTTATGTTGAGGTTAGTCATATCAGCCTTATAAAGTCCTGTGCTGAACATTAGCCTCCCAATAGATTACATTCTATTGGGTGTATTTGCCCGTAATTACCACACTGGGCAGGCGGATTGGTGATCGCAGTTCAAGCCAGTACACAGGTTGACGCTGCTACCATCATTCGGTTGAATTGATCCTCGTCGACTCTTACGACTCCCGGTGAAATGAGAGGGGGTGGCACCAGTACCATACGGAATAGGGGCCCTACCGCCTAATTCGATACATTCGATACATAGATTATTTATAACCTTCGCAGACTAGTGAAGCGACTAATTAATTAAATGATTGTTATGTGCGTTTCGATGACACATTTTTACGTAAATATAAATAATTTGTAATATAATTTTTTTTGAAAACACAAGACCCACACTGTCAAATATTACGTCAATCCTTCAAAATGTGTATCTAAATGGAGAACTAAATAATTGGTGTAATTGTCAGAAAATATTTATTAATATTAATGCATTATATTATTTTATTTTTTACATATTATTAATTTTGGGGTTTATTGACCCCAGTCACATTAATGCAACGTCACAGTTTTTTTTGTTATGGTAGGTAATTTATTGATCATATAAGGTTCAGTTTGAGGACACTCACTCCTTGAAATGTACTTCAAAGTGTAGTGGTCAGGAAAAAGATGTTTATCATATTAAGTAATGCACACACGGTTTCAATTGCGAATGGGTAAAATGGCGTCTCGTCTCTCAGGCGTCATGCTCGAAAATATTCCCACGGAATTATGCTGCTAAAATATTAGTCTATTTACGTCTATACTTACTGAATATAACCAACTACAATGTAAATTTGTTGGTTCTTATGTGTAGATTCAAAATTTTAGTTTTTTTTATAAATTGATACAAAGCGGTGACGTCATAGTTATGATATCATTAATATATTATACCTTTTAGATCAAACGTTTAAAACAAAGAAATATTACATACTGTTACATTTTTTAAAGTTACATAGGTACGTGTTTTATATCTAAAACGTATGTATATATAGATTTTTATATTGTTCGTGTTACAATAGAGTTAGTTTTGTAGTTTAAGATCAGCTAAGGTTCGTAATTTCTCAAATCGAAATACCTAATAATAAATCACGTAAAAAAACTGTTGTCTTAAGATGTTGATCATTTAGATTCGTCAATTTTTTACAAACAAAATGGTTTTTTTTTTAAAAAGAATGAAAGAGATTTCAGCGGTACAATCATCAAAAAATAAAAGCAAAATGGATATTTTGTCAGAATTTGTCATTCGTCAGGGTTTGTCAGTTAATTTGTCTGTTGTGTTTTTCCTCAAGATTTTGTCAGTCTGTCAGTGATTAGATTGTGTAAAAAATGGTATATCTAATACAGTAGCTAAAAATACATTTCTTCCATAGTATGTGGTAAGATTTGGCTTATCGCTGACGATAAATCGATAGATAGGGATGATAAAATGACATCACCAATATATTTGGTAATTATGGAAAAATGCAATACATACTCTCCGATGCAATTCATAGATATTTTGGATCTACGAGATTTTTTTTTAAAACAGACCAACGACGCCCAGGAAAGCTTATCCAGACAGACAAGAAAATAGCTTTTTATTTAATTAAAGCATTCAATATAATATAATCATTAACCTATAGCTCTAGGTAAATCGTGAAACCAAGATCTGAGGAGCCCGAGCCAACCTCACCTGCAAGTGGTGCACCTGCCGATCAGCGGACGAGGCTCTGGCGAACACTACTACTACTACCTACCACCACGATACCTACCACCACCCATATTCCCAAAAAAAAAAAAAAAATAATAATAAAAAAAATTAATAAGATCCCTAGATGACTCCTCCCTCTCCCTTACGGGCACGACAGGAAGAAGAAGGAAAAGGAGTCCAAAAGACCCTGCTGGCATCGTCAGCAGCGATGAATACCCGGGAAAGGAGCCTCCGCTCGAAGCCCGACTTCACGAAAAGATAAAACTTCGCTGAAGACCCCAGTAGTAGGCTCTGGCGAACATAAAAGTGCCCGAAAAGCGGCAATAGGCAATACCTATTGCCGCCGCTCGCCACGTGGGACCAACAAAGAAGAAAGTGTGAACTGTGAAGGCGAAGTGTGGGCGTATAGTATGCTCTTTCTACCCCTTCGGGGAAACAAACGTGATATTATGTATGTGTACAACAAGTCTACTAGGGTTCTGAACATGCATATCTTGCCCACAATGGTGTATCCGCGTTTAGGCCAGGACAGGTTATTAATATTACATTAAAAGATTATTACCTGTGGTGATATTTTACCGCTAAATATTAATATTTAACTAGTTCAGTTTGCACCAAAATCAAACCTCAGCAATATGGCTACTACGGACCAAAATTCAATTGCAAGTAAGTAAGCTTGAGCTAAGTACTTTTAATATTAGATTTTATATCACACAATTTTGTTCCTTAC
This sequence comes from Musotima nitidalis, assembly GCA_949126915.1. Taxonomy (NCBI): domain Eukaryota; kingdom Metazoa; phylum Arthropoda; class Insecta; order Lepidoptera; family Crambidae; genus Musotima; species Musotima nitidalis. The sequence goes on along the minus strand of OX421439.1, from coordinate 7,884,493 downwards.
CTGGAAAACGACAGACTACTGCCATGAAATGATAGAATTTTAATTATGACTCATATTTAATGTGTCATCAAAATTAATAATTTACCAACCTAACCTAACCTTTTTGTACATCAAAAAATTCTGATGGAGCACCTAATCCCCTATTAGATGCTAGATCAGTATTTTTGATGATCAAAAAAGTATTTTTTAGAGGTTCAGTTTATTATATTCCTTTAATTATTAGCTTGACAGTGACTTAAAAGGTTAAATAACCTGCTTTTATTAAAACTTCATCCCATAATTAGTAATTTATTTTAACTAAATGGAACCGTACGGCTCTAAGGCACTACACATCAGCTGTACGCCTAGGACCTCTCTGGTAAAGGTAAATAACCGATTCCCAGTTATATCTTTTATCACAAAATAATACTTATTTATTCTTAACAGGAAAATGCAGTTTAAATGTCTATTACGAGTAAAGAATGCAATCTTACAGCTTGAACTTGTTATAAAGTTATACTAACCAATAAATGAATTTAACTACCACACGTTGCCGGTACGTACAACCTAACTTCTAGAACGTCAAAAAACCTTAATACACAACTTTAACAGCAAACATACTAAACCAATAACTAAAAGACTCTTACTAAAGAAATAAAAAATATTAAACTCACCATAGTAGATTAGGGTTTAAAATACTAATTGACGTAAAGCACTGAATTAGGTTAGGCCGTAGACTAAAACGGGAATAGGGAGTGACTTTCAAGACCTAGACGCTACTGCGCATGTCTGGAATCCCGCGGGTTGCCATTTTGTTGATAATAAACTTCTATGAAGATAGCAAGGAAAAATAAGCTTGAGATTAATATTTTTTATGTGACCACATCCTGTTTATTGAAAGTCGTCGATGTAGTTTAAAAAAATGAGACCGCTCCATTTTGTCTAACAATCACGGTAACAAGCGCACCCACTTATGACGGCCTGCTTACAATTCTTGGACTATAGGAGCAGAAAAATATGCGACTGCAGGGAATTCCAAAGCTGAATGGTCTTATAGAGGAACGACTTACCAAATATCTTAGTTCGAGTGCACACTGTCTGCACAGTATGAAGGTGGTTCCTAAGAGCAAAGCAAGTGTAATTTGAGAGAGGAAAAGAAAGGGCAGGATTAGATCAAAAGTTTTTCAGTAGTATTCTGTAGTACTTTCGGTAAAAGATATTGAGATAAACAATTTCCTTACCTAGCTGGAGATACTCATAAAAGGCATTAACCTCAGCATCCCCAGGAATGCGAAAAAAAATTTCTAATAATGACATTTCATATAGCGTCACTAAGCAGACATTGTTGCTGACGAAAAACGGAGTACCTATTTACATTCATATTTGACCTATAGTAAATAAAATCTGGCAGCACTTAAAATTTGCTGAAAATAAAAACATTACGCCGAGTGGCAACCGTTTTAGTGGTTTTATGGAGGAAAAACATTAAGAGACATAAAATCATAGGGTATAAAATAGAGCAAAAGGTTTCGTGTATAATGCCTTAAATTTCGGTCATGTGTGTTTCTGTACGGTATGGAATCGCTCGTATCTCCGTAGTCAGTACTACGCGGTAGGAGACGAACACGGGACTAAAGCAGATTTCACAAAGCTCAAACCTTGGATGGGTGACCGTTTATGCGGCATTTAATATCGAGCACTTTTGTTTAAGTTTAGGTGTTGGTTATCATTATATGTGGCATTCATCTATATATTTATTTATCTACAGTCTTCACCAATACGCACGGGTCCGCGTGGTGGAGTATATAATAACCTAAATCCCACTCACCTAGATTTGTTAGAATAGTGCTCAATGATGGCGCGAAAATGGATAAATATAGTGATAATAGTAGTTGTATGTCCTAATTTACTTTCTTTTTAACATGGTCAGACAGACTTAAGACTAAACTCTTCTTGCAAATTGTTTCCTTGCCATTCAACATTTCATTTCATTTCAATTAGTCAAATTCAAGTTTATGGAACCTTCGCGACGGAAGTAGACTTTAAATGTTATTATTGTAGTATACCTAAAACAAATAATAAGGTATAAGATACGCCAGTCACGTGTTTTTGTAAAAACAGAATTTAATGAATTCGAAACACACTGCATTGCTTTTATATTAGCGTTGTGTGAAAATTTACTGTGTTTGAATAAAAGAGTTATTTTTAACATAATAAATCAATATATTTTAATATCTAACACCGCGCCACCTAGCATGATCTAGCCCCGAACAAAGACATTTAACTATTACTATATTAAATCTCTTTGGCCCCGAACTACCTATATCAGCTTGTGCATGTGTATGATAAACATACTTTTATTTGTTGCATGTTATGCATTTAGTACCTACATAACAAAACATCAAAGGTTTCTCTGCATATAACTATTTTGTATGTACCGGCACAGTGCTTTTTTATTGTAAGATGGCGTGTTAAAGTGCGTTTTAAATTAGATATCTATCATAAGAGCTCCATTGAAACATTTTTTGTTTTATATGGCAATCTAAACTGAAATTTATTAACTAAACCTAAAGAACAACATCTAATATAGCACGATTTTAGCTGAAGTACACCATTAATTAACTGAGTAACAAAAGAAGATCCTACACTTCGTTTAATTGGTACCTACACACTTCCTAAGGTGAAGACTGAAATATTAGTGAAACTGAGGTGTTGAGCTTAGTCTGCAAACTCAGCAAATCCTATTTAGATAATAAGGAGGTTATAATCTGAAGAGGTTTATTAAGTAATCGAAAACCTTTTGTAATATGATTATTAAATAAAACCTACATACATACATACAATATACCTAGAAAGTTAATCTAAAAGGTAGTCTTAAAACACGGTAAAAAATGGTAATTAAATTGTTATATGCAGGTGGTATGTTTCGCAAATATTATTTTGGCAATACCCACAACACGAATCTCTGCAGGGAAAATCTATTTTGTGATCTCTTTGCTTACAGAGCACCCGGCCCAACCTAATTTTCTGCAGTGAAATAGGTCAATCTTTTATAAAAGAATTTATGAATATTTTCACTGTAAAACTAGTCGCTTTAGGTTTAAAAACAATAGAAAACTAATGAAAACACAATTAGCGTCGTATTAGAATTTAAATAATAATGCGAAACGTTACAACAGGTGTGAAAATTTAATTACCTGCAGATGTATGGGGACCTTCTTTACCGGCGCAATCGACATATTAACACTTTAAAAATCACTTTTCACAGAACACAAACTTTATTTATAAACTGTGTGTGGGCGTTATCTCGATAATTTACGATTATTCACACGGTAACATCCGACCAACAAGCTCGCTCACTATCGACAATTCAACTACTGATGATTTTTGTTTCATTCATTCATTGAGTTTACCACAGCAGCCCATAGCGCTCCCCTCCTTTACTTCGCGCATGCGTAAACATTTGCTACAGGCTTAACTTGCAGCGCCATCTATTAGGGGCTTTGTAGGTTCACCTATCTTCCACAGATGGCAGTGGTATAAGAACATTATCCGACAATGAAATGCAAAATTTACGAATGATTATAAAAATATATAAAAACAATATGAATCTACTGATTTTTTTAAATTAAATAATGCTATTTTTATATTATATATTTGCTTTTAAGGGATAAGATACGTGTGCCGATTTTAACGGGTCGTAATAGTGACCGCGTACGGCGTTAGATGACGCTGTTAACAATTTTTAAAGCGATCATTACAGTACAGTCGGAAAATGAAATGAGCTGAGACATCTCGACCAAAACACTCCTCCGAACCATGAGTGGGGCGCTACAGATTTTCAGCGTTCGGACATTCCGACTTTTATAAAATAACAGAAAAAACATTTTTTATTATTGAAGTGAAGTGAAGTGCTGTACCAGTGCCTGAAATAGCATCACACATGCCAACGTTACACTTAAAAACTGGAATCACGGTAATATGCTGCAAAGTATCGCCCGTGTATTTTTGTGCTCCTTCGTATAAATAGAAAGGTATTCTTGTTAAGAATTATAACGATTTATTACTCTTGATGCTTTTCGAATTGTCTTAGAAATGATGATAAAGATCTTTAGATATCTATGCTGTCGTAGAATCTTGTGTATACTACGAAATAACAAGTCTATTGTAGTACCTTTTATCTACAAATTGCTCCGTCTCGTACTCTCGTAGCCCGTAGCGGAAAGCTTTTGGTACTTATTCGGTTGCTAACGGAACGTATTAGAACTTCAAAAGTACTTACATTATTTAGTAGCTATATTGTCCTAGTGTTCTTTTACCTACTTTTATTATATTCTTGTTTGATAATCTATACGTATTTCTTTCTCTAATAGCATTTAAATAAAAATTGTTTACACTTACATTTAAAGCGCTCATTATAAACGTATTTTTGTGTGGCGAAGTTCTTTTCTAGGTTGTCTTTTTGTTTCTTCATTGTATTTTAAGTAGGTAATACATACCGAAGTATGTACTTATGTGTTTTATATATCTTACTCTGTTAAAGAAGCTGTTAAAAAAAGGTTTGTTATTATCTATCTAGTTTTGTCAACAGGTTTTGTGCCTATTTTCACAATTTTTTGCATTTCAATTTGAACACTTTCAAGTTTCAGTGTGGTGAGTGTTTCGCGATTTTGATTTTATTGAACTTGTGGGAAGTTTTTTTGGTTAGGATATAAGTGCACATGACATTCAACGACAATCTCAGCCCACCGCTGGGCACGGGCCTTCTCAAAAGTTATGGCCACCATAGAAGTTCAAGTACACATGTAAATATACAAATATTCATATTTTTTTAAGCAATTTTCAATGAATTTGACAATAAATTTTACCACAGATATTCAAGCCAATTTGTTTAAACTGTTTAAACAATTAAGAATTGCGTTATTACTTAAAAGCTTTAGTAGATTCCTTCTTGACTTTAGATCTTTGCTAGCATTATACATTATATACTTATAAACTATTATTTACTACGGACAGTTTAACATAGAGTTTTAAGAATAGTACGTGAGTAATATATTTACGAATTACCACATACTAATTAGAGTTTACCTCTTTGTACGGCTATGGCGTATGGCCGACCTCTGGGAGGGTCTATGACTAGACGGAAAGGGGCTCCCGACGCCTAAGACCCCCCGGGCGCTGCCCAACGTGCCCTCCTGGTCTGCACGCTGTGCCAACGGCGTAGCCAGAAAGAGAGCGGATCCTGCTTCTCATCCCGCGACCTCTTTCAGCGACATCTCCGCTTTGCAGAAGCAGGCCATTGCCTCCCACGCCGTCTCCTTGACGGCCATCTTTTGCATTAAGACCTTAGGAACCTAAGCCACTCTCATCTGCAAGTGGTGCACCGATCAGCAGACGAGGTTTTGGCGACCATAAAGTTCCCGGTATGCGGCAGTAGGCCCACTACCAATACGTGGTACCAAAAATATGATTGGCGAAATGTAGAAATTTGTTTCGGGGAAACCGATACCGGCCGTGAATGTATATTTTGTATTATATAGGTAAGCGTCAAATTTATTAAATTAATATCCATTATCCGCAAACAATGACGCGACTATGTAACCATCAGATTCTATTTCTAGTCAATGGAATTGATTTCGTGTAAAGGTGGAATAGATAGGAAAGTTTTTAGCCCCATATTTAATGTTCGATAATGATACTATGAAATTATTATTATAAATAATCATGTCAGCCTTAAAAAGTACACTGTTGAACACTACTATTATTAACTGACTGTCTAATAGATTACATTCAAATGGGGGTTGTATTTGCCCTTAACCACCATTCTGGGCAGGCGGGCTAGTGATCGCAGGTTGAGCCAGGGGGCCTACCGCCGAATTCGATGGATTACCGGTAATCCATCTAGATCAAACTTTGTTTTGCGTTCATTAATCCGTACCGGGGAATCTGCCGACAGCCACCTCTCATTCATGACCTTCAGTCCGTGACAGACCAATAGGTAAATGGAGAACGCCATTTTGTTTCGATTTCCATGAGTTCGGCGGTACGACAGAATCAATTCGAAATCCATCCTTTCATCCAGTACGCAGAATGAAGCTGCTGCCCATCATATGGTAGGATTTCTTTTCGTCGACTTTTACGACTCCTCGTGAGATGAGAGTGGGTGGAACTACTCTAGTAACTATTAATATTAAGTACAATGTATATAAATACTATGTACAAAGTTAGACAGTGTAGGGAGCGGATGACGTGCTCCCCACTAGAGGGAAGATCTTCCACCGGGCGGGTGGATGTACCCGGGGGCCGCGGCCTATCTGATGGTGGTTGGGTGTTGAATATATAGTTACGAGCTTGAGGAATTTCTTTTGCGCGATTCAGGATTTTCATTCATCTTTTACGTTCCGTTCATCGCTTGTACGGTGTCGCTACCACAGTAAATTGTTAATAGTGTTAAATACCCAGTCCCTTTGTTAGCTTCTATCGTAGATATGTCAGTCAGATAAGTTCTCAAATATTTTATTTATGTATACAAAGATTTATTTAACTATACGTGTTCTTCACGTGTCGTCGCTATCTCTAACTATTTATAAAACCTTGAAAACAAGAAAAATAAGATCTAATATTCCATAAATAGGTAAAAAGTAAATATCTGACGAAGTAAAATTAAATACCATGGTAATTGGAGTTATAGCAAAATTATATTGGGTTCCGTTACCAAAATGGAAACTTAATACAGTACTGCACATTTCAGATAACAAACGTGTGCCAATTTAAATACACACATTACATACATAATGTCACGCCTCTTCCCCGTAGGGGTAGGCAGAGATCACATCCTTCCACTTACTACGATCTTGGCACACACTTTTAGCTTTATTCACACTCATTAACCTCCTCACTAACCCACGCCCGTCGGCTTAAGGTACTTTTGACCTGCCCTTTCTCCAAAATTTTCTGAATTTGGTCATGGAAGGTCTTACCTGGTCTTCCCTTCCTAACACTTCCAATCACTTCTCCATTATAAATCACTTTCGTTAGTCTACTTTCATTCATCCTCTACAACATGACCAAACCATTTAAGCATACCTTTCTCAATTCTTGTGACTATATCTTCTTTTACACCAGCTTATCACTTCATTTCTAATCCTATCACTCAATTTCATACCTATAATACTTCTGAGTTCTCTCATCTCTACTGCATTAATCTTTCTTTTATATTTCTTCTGCCATAATAACCAACATTCGCTTCCATATGGCAATTTCCAAGTCCATCAATTATGAGATTAATCATTTATCAGAATTTTAGTTCAAAACTAAGAATGTTCTTGCCTTGATTCGCGCCTAAAATTAACTATAACTGTAAAAATAGCCCATTATCACGACGCTGGGCAGGCGGGTTGGTGATCGCAGTTCAAGTCAGTACGCAGGATGACGCTGCTGCCCATCATTCGGTAGGATTTCTCCTCGTCAACTCTTATAACTCCCCGTGAGATGAGAGAGGGTGACACTATTCTAGGCCGGTCCCACACGTCATCATATCCTAGCATTATACCGGTTGCCCTAGGCTTAGGGTCCACCCCCCCGACTGGTCTCCACCTTGTCGTGGTGGGGGGGCTGAGTACCTCCCGGTAGGGCGCAGGAGGCGTTAGGGAAAAGGCAACACCCAGAGACCGACGACTCTGGGTGCCCTTAGTACTGACTACCGGGGGGAAACTAAGAGGGACCTGTGGAGGGCGCAGTGGGCGGGCCAGGAGGGCCCGCTCAGCAGCGCCAGGAGGGTCTAGGCAGTGGGGGCAGGGGGCCCCTGCTGTCTAACCATGGACCCTCCGGGAAGTCGGCCACACACGCTATGGTCGCAAGAGGAGGTAGGAGGGGCGCATCCACTGCGCCTCTCTGAGGAGGTCCTCCCGGTTTTGGTCCGGGGGACGTTGGCCGCAGGCGGGGTGTCAGAAGCTGCAACCTAGGTACTGGCCCTCGCCTGTTTCTCAACAAGCGGCGGGCGTCGTCGGAAGATTTCTAGTGGGTATTACTTGGCGTTCGTGTCTGCCGGTGGTGAGTCCTACACCCCCTTTCAGTCCCCCTTTGGCCGGAAGGCAGTGCGTAAATGCATTTTGTTACCGACGTAAAAAAAAAAAAAAAAAGGCTTAGGGTCCAGGGTCTGCTCACTTGTTCCACCAAATTTTGACTGAATTTCAGTTATTATGTGGAGCGACTGCCGTCTGACCTCCGCAACCCAGAGGGAAACATCATTGTATGGTTAAACAAGCTGTCAGACTGTTGAAAGGCACTGACTTCCTAATAATGACTGCTATAGATAGAACGTTCATGACAGCCGGGACCAACGGCTTAACGTGCTTTCCGAGGCACGAAGCAAGCGATAATTACGCACATGATTTCAAAAAGTCATAGGTGCGTCACCAGGGTTTAAACCCGAGACCCTCTGAATTTAAAGGCACGGGGTTTCGCTACTGGCCTATCGACTCGATGTCTTACACGGCACAAGTGAGCTTTGCTATCTTTGAATAGTTGTGGCAAGGTTTCTACCACCCCAAATGGGATATATGACCGTGAGAGTGTGTATGTATGTAATATATACCTTATGTAGTTATAATACCTATATCTTATGAAGCCATCAAAACAATAATTATTAATCAAGAGTTTGAATGTTGTTGGAGCAAATGAAATGGCTCTACTTTAAATTCCTTTAGTTAAAGTGCTATTGTCAATAATATTAATGGTCAGAGGTCTATCTTGGTTTTCAGTTGACGATCTTGACAACCAATATTGCTTTGCTCCTGAGATTAATGTTTCGATTCCCACACACGACAAATCTTTTTGTGCATGTACATGAATATTTGTTCTGGTGTAGGTGTTTCATATGTATATGTAATATGCACCTCTTTAAGTATTTCTGTATGTTTATCCGTTATTTAGTATGCTTATTACAATGTTGTAACCATTATTATCTTGGAACTAAATAATTGGTGTGATTGTTAAATTTTTTTCATAAATTTAATCCGCTCGGGAACAGAATAGAGAACATATACATCATACCTGTATTTTAGTACCTAGTAGGATATATTAGGTCGGGGAAAAAGTCTTTTCGCATAACGTAGGTATAAAGTTATTATAAAATTTTTTTGACTGTACTGTTTGTGTCTGGCTGGTTTTGGTAACATTAAAAAGGTTGCATTATAAAGAAAAGAAAAAAATAAAAAAAAGTTGTTTCCCGCTATTTTTCATTTGTTTTTCTCTCCGTAAAAATGAGTGAATCTAATGAAGAAATTCGATACATTTTAAAATTTTATTATAAAAAAGGCAAAAATGCAACTCAAGCAGTGAAAAAAATTTGTGATGTTTATGGACCTGATGCAGTGTCAGTAAGAGTAGCACAAATTTGGTTCAAACGTTTTCAGTCCGGAAATTTTGATGTTAAAGATGCACCTCGCTCTGGTCGCCCTGTTACGAATAAAATGGACGCCATTTTTGAAAGAGTGGAGCAAGATCGGCATATTAGTAGTTACGATGTAGCTGAAGAACTGGGAATTGACCACAAAACAGTTTTGACCCATTTGAAGAAAGCTGGTTATACAAAAAAGCTCGATATTTGGGTGCCACACGAGCTCACTCAAAGAAACTTAATGAACCGTGTACTCATTTGCGATTCATTATTGAGACGTAATGAAACCGAGCCGTTTTTGAAGAGATTGATAACTGGCGATGAAAAGTGGATCACGTACGACAAGAACGTGCGAAAAAGGTCGTGGTCGAAAGTTGGCCAGGCTTCACAGACTGTGGCCAAACCTGGCCTAACACGAAATAAGGTGATGCTGTGTGTATGGTGGGATTGGAAGGGCATTGTTTATTATGAGCTTTTACCGCCCGGCAAAACCATCGATTCTGATCTTTACTGCCAGCAACTGATGAGATTAAAGGAAGCAGTCGAGAGAAAACGGCCGGAATTGATCAACAGGAAGAATGTGGTCTTTCATCACGATAACGCTAGACCACACACATCTTTAGCCACTCAGCAAAAATTAAGAGAGTTCGACTGGGAGGTCCTAGTGCATCCACCATATAGCCCTGACCTTGCGCCTTCAGATTTTCACCTGTTTCGGTCTCTGCAGAATTCTTTAGGTTCTGTAAGGTTGACCTCAAGAGAGGACTGCCAAAACTATTTGTCCCGTTTTTTTGATCAGAAGTCCCAAAGTTTCTATAGTAACGGGATAATGACCTCTGCCCACAAAATGGCAGAAAGTTATTCAACAAAACGGTACATATATATTGTAAATAAATGTAAATAAACTTTGAAAAAAATGTCTTGACTTTTCATACAAAAATACGAAAAGACTTTTTCCCCAACCTATTAGAATACTTAATAGGGATGATGAGCGCACTGCAGTTAGCTGCTGCTGGCGACAGCTATATGATCTCATCATGGTAAACAGGTGGTGCAATTCAAAGGAAATTAGAACGCTCAATACCGTCATTAAATTATCACGGTAACAACTGTAACAATCGCACTCACTCATAAGTCATGACGGTCTGCATAAATACCGTTTTCATCATCATCACCATCAACCATCAGCCATATAAAGTCCACAGCTAAACATTGCTTCCCCAGTAGTATATTATGGGTATTTGCCCTTTATCACCACGCTGAGGAGGCGGAGTGGTGATCGCATTCAAGCTAGTAGGTAGCCCAACATCCAGTAGGATTTCTCTTCATCGACTCTTCGGGGAGTCCGTGAGATGAGAGGTGGTGGCATTATTCTAGGCCGGTACCACACGGCACAATACCGTTAACTCTCTGCTTAAAAGACCCGGTACTCTAGGAGCTGGGAAACATACAATGGCAAATCAGAGTCTCACAGAAAAGCGACTTACATATTTACTCTATTTGCGCGTTCTTGATACGCTGGCTGTGTACAAAGGTTTTTAAATAATAATTAATTAAATTACAAGCCAACCTCAACTGAAGTGGTGCACCTGCCGATCAACGGACGAGGCTCTGGCGAACATAACAGTGCCCGGCAAGCGGCAATAGGCTCGCCACCTATTACGTGGGACCAACTATATGATTGGCGAAGTGTGGGCGTATATTATGCCTCTGCCTAGGTACCCTTTAGGGGAAACAGGCGTAAGTGTATGTATGTAATTTACACAAATAGTCCACCGCTTGGGAACTGTAAGTGAGTCTATACTAGGGCTGGAAAGCTTTTAATTCAATTATTATTGGCATTTTCCATGACAATTAGTTTTGACTATTATTTATATGATTGCTGATTATTTGAATACTATGAAGTATTATTAAATACTATGAAGTATTATTGAATACTGTTAAGTATTATTGAATACTATTAGATATTATTGCATACTATTAAGTATTATTGAATACTATTAAGTATTATTGAATACTATGAAGTGTTATTGCATACTATATTTATAGGACAGCCTGTTACAACCGTTATTTCTTATTTCTATACAGTATAAGCTCATTACAATTTAGAGTAGAGAGAGAGTAGTTGGTATAACAAACTGTTTTCGCCGACCCGTGCCAACACGGCGACGACCTCAACCTTGATAAAGGACTTTATCTTGTTATCTTTGTTTACATATGGATAGCCGATCAACGAAACACATACATAGGTAATGCCTATAGCTATAGCTGGGTGTGTAGGTATAAACGCATTTCAGTAATAATTTCATTTTGAATATCGTCTAATTATATAATTATCAGCTATTCTTCTATAAAACATATTAGGTAGTCTCTCTTTTTTCTTATTTTTGATGTGCGTTTAGCACATTTAGCCAGTGTCAAGTTATAGATATATTTAGAATATTCATAGTAAAAATAAAAATGGTAAATGAGATGCCCTCCCCTAAACCCCTTGAGTCCTCAGTAAAAATGTAGGACTATACTAAGATCTCACATGGACTTATTGAGAGAATTTGAAAAGTGATTTGCACTGTTTTGCTTAATGAACCAACACTTATGTACGTTCACAATGTCGGTTAGTAATCGACCGTTATTATTGTTTAAAAATATCACAAATATAACAAAACTGCAGACATGACGCTTCACTTTCCCGCCAAGAAGTCCCATTAGTTTTTTTTTATGTATTACCGTGCCTGACAGGGTCCACAAAGATACTGTATGTCATATAAAATTACAGAGGCGGACTGTAAAAAATAATTGAGAATATATTGTTTATCGACCTTTCCAAAAACCGTTTGCCGTTTTTCATTTTTATTAGCGAGCGTTCTCTGATGCATGTGTTTCTCATCTCATATACCTAGTCCTGGATCTTTTAAGCAAGGTGTATACGGCATTAATGCAGGCCGTCATAAGTGGGTGGGCTGGTTACCGTGCTTATTCCACGGTATAAAGCCCTCTCATTTTTTTAGACTGTATACCATCAGCTTTATTTTCAATGTGATACGTCAAAGAATTACGAAAAGCATTGAAAACTTAACAAAATGTTTATATGGAACATTGTCAGTGCGTTGTATGAGTAATGAGAAGCATTAATTAAAGGTACTTAGTACAAAAAAGTAAACGATAGTATCGGCAGAAGTATAAAACTGCGTCGCAATAACAACGCCCACTTCCTATATTGGGTATTTGCTCCATATTTCACAGTTCAATATTCAGAGGCTCTGGCGAACAGAACATGTCCCGGTTAGCGGCAATAGGCTCGCCACCTATTGTTACGTGAGACCAACAATATACCTGGCGAATTGTGGGAATTATGCCTCTGCCTACCCCTTTGGGGAAACAAGCGAGATATTATATATGTGTGTATGTAAACTGAAATTAAGTCTCAGCACGTAATAAATGTACTCAAATTTAATAGAGCTATTTTCATTGTTATTTCTGCTGCAAGCACAATTGAAATTCTAGTTTTCCTGTCTACATTCAAACGCCCTTCACCTTGCACGCTAACATTGCTATTTGTCACTCTGTTTGTCAAATAGCCTTGCTAATTACATATCATTGACATAACAATTATATAGTACATAAATCTATTACACATTAAATAATTTGCATACTAATATTTATAGTTTTAATTGTTTTTTTATATAACTTAAGTTTCTGTCTGAGTATGGGTGAAATTAACTTGGATAAATAAATACTTTGTGACAATTATACCAATTATTTAGTTTCAATATAAGTATTATTAAGAACTAGTGTTATGGATACTAAAGATTGGATAAACGTACAAAAATACTTTTTTTTGTAAATACATACTTCATATATAGGAAAACACCCAGACCAGAACAAATACTCATGTTTATGCACACAACATTTTGTCCTGAGTGGGAATAGAACCCACGACCTCAGGAGCGGAGTGCAGATATACTCGCCACCACGCCATTTCGGTCGTCAAAAATGTGAATAATGAACTATTTATTAAATTTACTCTTTTATATAAAGTTAGTATAAAATTAAGTTACTTGATATTTTGAAAACTGTACAACGTCATACTATACGGCTATTAATTTTGTTATACTACCAAGCACTTGAATATATTGATTAGCATCGATAGGTACTACTGACTGCCACAGCTACTATAGCCGTAGTGAGAGTGCTTACTATCTTTCTGCTTAATTAAACATAAAATTAATTGCGACTCCCTATCTAACATTTTATCTACTCTGACCGGCTGGCTTTTAACAATATTTGCATTGGGCTTCTGTTTTTAATATTAGACTTTGCTTATCTAGCTAATTCTGTATTTTGTTCGTGCAAAAATAAAATACACTCTTATCCTCTTTTATAAGATATTTTTAAAAAGCAAGAAAAAATAACAACATTTTTCTAAATAACCTTTTAATTTTCATTAAGAAAGTAATACGTTTTAGAACCTTTCGATAATGTCCCGATGGCGATATTCAGAGGGTGTCGGGATCAAACCCTGGTGGCGCACCTATGACTTGTTAAAGTTGCGTAATTATCGCTTGCTACTTGGAAAGCACGTTAAGCCGTTGGTCCCAGCTGTCATAAACATCTCTGATAGTCGTTATTAGGAAGTCAGTGCCTTCTTACATCGTAACAGCTCGTTTTATCATAAAATTATGTTTTTCTCTGGGTTTCGGAGGTTAAACGGCCGTCTTTACATGGCCTCCATATAATAACTGAAATTCAGTCACAACAAATTCAGTCAAAACAAATTCGGTAAAAACAAATTCAGTCAAAACCAGTGAGCAGACTCTGGACTGCTAAGTACCGGGATAAAGCCAGGATATGATGAGAATCTATCGGTAATAAATTATACTGTAATATTCCTGTGCAAAGATGATTACTTAATAATTAATTAATTACTAAAAAAAATACTTTATTTTAAACGTGTTAATTAATTGAATAACTGAAGTGTGTGACACAGCAACACGGAATAACATACTGAAGTACCAACGGGCGGGGTAGATTTATAGTTCAAATAACCAACGACTGATAACGCGTAAAAGATCTTAAATAGCAAACGTAGTATAGAAAGGCAACCAACCTGATAGCCTGGTGAAGTCGATGGGAAGCCGGGGGGCCTACCGCCGAATTCGATGGATTACCGATAATCCATCTAGATCAAACTTTGTTTACGTTCATTAATCCGTACCGGGGAATCTGCTGACAGCCACCTCTCATTCATGACCTTCAGTCCGTGGCAGACCAATAGGTAAATAGAGAACGCCATTTTGTTTCGATTTCCATGAGTTCGGCGGTACGATAGAATCAATTCGAAATCCATTTTGCCTTATAATCGATTGCCATCGAACTCGGCGGTAGGCCCCCAGTAGATGCAGGCGACTAGAGTTTTGAATTTGGAGGTGGAAAACAATTTGGGAGGCCTATGTTTAGCAGTGGACTTCTTAATGGCTGACTCTTTTTAAACATTACGCTTATTCAAGTCAACATTCAAACTTTATCTATACTCTCAAAAGTCTTAACAGCTCTGTGTTGTGTCTTTCATCATAGTTTATATTTATATAATTTACCTAATTGTATATATAAAATCTTCTTTTTCTTTTTCTGAATACCTGTATTGTATTAACATATTTCAACAGAAACTATTTATGTCTTTCAAATATGTTGAAACATTGTGCGTTCATATTACCTTCTGAAAAGGTGCCCACGGAAAATCAGCGTCGCGACATCTCTGTGATGTTCGACAATACAAGTTGAGTGCTTCTTTCAATTAAGTTCTTATTATTCTATTCTTAATTTGTGGTAACTATATTTTGTACTTATATTTTTTTTTTGCAACTTGTATTGAATATTTTTCTTTCTTTGTTTCTTTGAGCTCACTAAAATATTGCTTGTTGTCATTTGCTCACTAAAGTACCTACTACTTCAACGCTATAGGTTTTTTTTTGTCGTCAAGAGTCGTGCTAGTTTTGAAGCATATATGCCCGTATGCCGTAACTATTCCACGGTTTATCCAGCACTATTTTATACGTATAATATTGAATAAAAAACCGGCCAAGTGCGTGTCGGGCCACGCGCAATATAGGGTTCCGTAGTCACCCTTTGCCATAATGTCGCTATATGAACAGGTTCAGCTATTCCCCGATAGATATCACTACTACGGTATGAATGAAATTTTAATATATTTAATACAAAAATTTATATGATTGTCGTCCATTACTCGAAAACCAGTAAAGCCTACTTAGCCGTGATAGTTTTCTTTTTAACTTCATTATATATACTACTATTGTGAATTTTTTCAGCCACTCTGAAAGTACCGTTTACCTGGTGGGGGGGGGGCGGATACCGAACTCTATCAATTTTTTCCACTTTAAAGCTTAATGTTTCGAAAACGGATCCCTAAATCGAAAAATGGTTTTAAGAAACTCGTATTACTTTTGAAAGACCTTTCTAACGATACCCAACATGATAAGATAGACTCGAGAAAAAAAAATCATTCCTACTTTACGTGTAGGGGAGGTACGTTACAAAACAATATTTTTAAAAATTTTATTCTACAGGTTTGTCGACGTGATTAATATGTATACCCACACCAATTTTCAGCTGTCTAATGTTAATAGTCTCTGCGCTAACCCGCGGACGGACGGACGGACGGACGGACGGACGGACGGACGGACGGACGGACGGACGGACGGACGGACATGGCGAAACTATAAGGGTTCCTTGTTTGCTACGGAACCCTAAAAATGAAAAGATAGCAAATTTAATAGTATCACATACAAGACACATCATAAATTGAAATAAAAAAAATGTTAAATAATAATAATATATATATAGTTAAGAGATCCTCTAAAAATGTCTTGTTTGCTCATCAAAAATACGAGTGCCTATACGAAATCGAAAGTACGAATTAATGAGCTCCTAATAGCGGATTCGATGGCTGAGTTAGCATTTCATCCCTGAAAGTTAGGGTCCCCCTACCGCCTAATTCGATAAATTTCAGCTATGTCATCTAGATCTTAATTTTCTGGTTCATCAATCCGTACCGAGGAATCTTCCGAAAACTCCAGTCCGTGACACACCAATAGAGAGACTAGTGAAGCGACTAATTGAATAAAAGATTATTTTTTGCGTTTCTATTACACATTTTTACGTCAATATAAACAATTTGTAATATAATAAAAATAAAAACACAGATAAAGACTGTCAAATATCACGTCAATCCTTCTTAATTTGTGTCTAAATTGAGAACGCCATCTTGTATTGAGTTCCATGTGTTCGGCGGTATGACAGAATCAATTCGAAATCTATTTTGCCTAATAATCGGTTACTAACAGATTAGGTGGTGTACAATAAGGTTAGGTTAGGTTAGCTAATTTAATAATTTTGATGTGACGTTAAATACAAGCCATATCATATTACGTACGGACGTACAGAAATACCTTTTGAATAAAAGCGGGCATTAGAATGAATATTTCCGTACCATTCAATTATATCTATTGTTAGCATTAACGAAGCAATTATGGCAGGGACATTTGTATAGAAATGTCTATCACTGGGTACAGTTAGACACATGCTCAGATAGACAGTCTATTAACAATTGAAAGCTCTGGATGTGACATTTCTAATTACCATCGACAGATTACATTTTGCCACCATTCCACGTGTTAGAGTAGGCTAAAAAACTTCTAACAGCAAAACACTACAAGGGATAAAAATCATGTATTCAATCATTTAATATATCTACACATGATATTTTAGAGAAAGGGCAGGTCAAAAGTACCCCCCCCCCCCCCGACTGGTCTCCACCTTGTCGTGGTGGGGGGGCTGAGTACCTCCCGGAGGCCGGGAAAAGGTAACACCCAGAGACCGACGACTCTGGGTGCCCTTAGTACTGACAGACCCTCCGAGAAGTCAGCCACACACGCTATGGTCGCACAAGGAGGTAGGAGGGGCGCGTCCACTGCGCCTCTCTGAGGAGGTCCTCCCGGTTTTGGTCCGGGGGACGTTGGCCGCAGGCGGGATGTCAGACGCTGCAAACCAGGTACTGGCAGCAAGCGGCGGGCGTCGTCGGAAGATTTTTAGTGGGTATTACTGCTGGCAGTCGCGTCTGCCGGTAGTGAGTCCCACACCCCCTTTCGGTACCCCTTTGGCCGGAAGGTAGTGCGTAAACGCATTTTGTTATCGACGTAAAACAAGAAAAAAAAAGTCAAAAGTACCTACCCTAAACCGACGGGCGTGTATGAGGAGGTTAATGAATGTAAATGAAGCTAAAAGTGTGTGCCAAGATCGTAGCAAGTGGAAGGATGTCTGCCTACGATGTCTGTCTGTGTGAAGAATAACATGATCAGCAAGGGGGTGAATTTGTTGAACTAATGACGGCGGTAAATGGCTACTCTGGCTTGACTAGAATTTCTCCTACTTTGGTTCCTAAAAGAGGTCTGAGCCCAGTCGTGGTATTTAAATATGCTGTGATAAATATCTACTGCTCGACAGTCGATTTGACTTTTACCTAACCCTCACACCTTTTTCTGTGAAAGGAGCCCAGTAGCAGGGCGTAAATAAACTGTGCCAATGATGAGGATTAATACCTACTGCTCGTCAGTAGCTCTGGTAAATCTGTCTTTGACCTAACCAGCTCACCTTGATTTGTGAAAAAAGGGCTAAAGCCCAGTAGTGGAATAAAGATAATGCTCATCATCCTAAATACTGCTCATCAGTAGGTAACGTGTTTTTTTTGCCAACCTGAATAACATAATTTTTTTAATATATATTTCTTCAGAGAGATGTGCGTGCTGACATACAAATTCTGCCAATTTAGATTTATTTTTACATATTGCTTTACTTGCTTACAGCCATAGACGTTGATTTTAGGTAAGGTTAAGTTTACGCCTATAGACGATTTGTCCGTATGTATGATATTGTTTGATTACACAAAGACTTAAAAAAATTAAGAGCTTAAGAAGTAAAACAAATATAGCAATTAGTTAAATGGATCCCACGTAGCAAAGGTCGTTATTTTCTAATTATTCTATACTAACATGCAAAACTTACAATTTAAGCGCGACTCGCGGAAACAAGTGCGCGTTAGTTTATAAGTATGACATTTATAAGAGCTCTATTGAGCCAAACTTGAATAAATGACTTTCGATTTAATTTAAAACGCAAATTTTAAAATAAAAAGTAGATTGGGTATTTTTTATTCATATCCATAGTTCTCTATGTCTGTTAACGGACAGCGTTATAGTTACCTTGGAAGTTGGTAATTTCCAAGGCGCCCTAAAGATTGACTTCTCTATTGTCCAGAGCGTTAGGGTGTAATCCGATATATGAGGCGCTTTGGGTGCCACCATTTATTAGACGCTGACTGTACCAAATTTCATCAAAATGTTGTTATCTTATTTAGATTTCTATGATGTGAACACTGACCAGTAGTATTACCTCTTACTCATTCCGTTTTTATGGATAGCAGGCTTTTGAACAATGGGTAACTCGCCGCCCGTCCGCCTACTATAGGCGACAGGCCGTGTCGATGGCGCGTTCGTGTTCTCCGCGCGCCTTAAAGATATATCAGCATACTGAGGGGCCCCCGGGGGAGGGGGCTAAGCCTGCCGGGATTGCGGGACTGTTCGAAAAGGTTACCGAGGCCTTGGTGTTACAGGCTCGAGAAGGAACATGGATGGTTATTAGTCAGTAAAAGTCTGACACACCCTCCCGCTTCACCCACAGCGAAAGACGGTCATTTGATGATTTACCATCCAAAAAAAAGGCTTTCGAACAAAGGAATGGCAGACCAGCGCTGGTAAATAGAGTTGTATGTAAAATGTATGAAATATCTGATGTTGTTGCAGATGGCTCGCTACAAGAAGACTGGTTTCATGGATGATGACGCAGGCAGCGTCAGTTCCATCCAACTGAACGAGGGAGTCAGGTCGGGCGGAACCCACATACGGTACCACATGGTAAGTTCTTTTTATTATACCTAACAAGGAGACGAAAGTCAGGACGGAAGAACGATTATTCATTTTTCCTTCCTCTTTTGGGCATGGATTATCATTGCACAGAGATTTGGGTAGGGTAGGCAGTTTGTAGCTCTAGAGTGCAGGTGTGATTATTTTTTAATTTTTATCCCATGTATGGTGTGCACGCAATTTTAATTCAATCCCGATTGGCACTGCATTACGGAAAGCCGGGTAGCTTTTAGGAGTGCTTAAGTAATAATCAGGTGCGTAATAGGGTCATATCGGGCTTAAGATGTCAGCTCAGTCAGGTTTGGGGGAACCCAGAACCCACATACGGTACCACATTTATTTTTATTGCCCCTAGCAAGGAGACTTTTTAATAATGTTATTCAATTTACTATATATAGTATGGTATTGTTTTATTGTGTTTCAGAACTGTAGCTTTCTTTTTTCTTTCTTTATTTTAAATAATGGCTTCGTGCGTCTAGCACATTTAGCCAGTGTCAAGTAAGTGATATATTAATAATATATAATTCATAGTAAATGAGAATGAGTGATGATAAAGATGATAAATGGTTAATGAGAATCCCTCCCTTAGAGTCCTCAGTAAAGATGTGGGACTATACTGAGATCTCACATGGACTCCTTGAGAGAAAATTTGAAAAGTGATGTTGCACTGTTTTGTTTGATTTACCAACACTCATGTATGTTCACAAACACTTAATGGTTAATACTCCGCCGTTATTATACATTAATGTTAGAAATATCACAAATTTTAGAAAATAAAACAAAACTGCAGACATGACGCTTCACTTTCCCGCCAAGAAGTCAACTGTAGCTTTAATTAGGAATTTTCGTTTATATTTTTTAATTGCATCTTGCCTTAGCCTATAATTTTAATGACATTGAGCTAAATACTGTTTTAGCTGTATTATACTGTAGAATTATGGTTAATTCTATTTTTTAATGTTTGTTATATATGAAATCATTTTAATAAGCAAATCAATAAGAGGCGTGCACAGAGATTTTGGGTCGGTTGTGCAATTTCATTAGCGTAAGTTTTTGTAAAAAAAAAATAAGTTTATAAATAAAATTTTAAACTAAAGTCTGCCTTAACGAGCAGGGTATGCAGTGATTACTTTCATGTGTGGTGTACCCGCTACTAGTTACAGTACAGTGCAATTTTAGAAAAAATCATGATTAGCACTGCACTTTAGGAATGCTTTCTAGCGACATTTAATCAAGGCCGACTATCATCACCATATCAGCTACAAAAAGTCAACAGCTTCTCATCTTCTTATAGACCTCTTAAATTGCCCTTCACATAAATTGATCTGAACCCGCCCCAGATCAGTCCAATAGCGACATCCTCTATTAAGTTTTCTGGTTTGCGGTTGGAATTGAAGAACCATCGTCGTGGGTTATTCAAGTTATGTGCCCCGCCCTGCTAAAGTAACAGTCTTGAGCGTCAGTACTCGCAAGATCAGAAAGTGTCAACAAAATTAGTTAAAAAAAACTATAAGTGATTGTTAGGACTACGCGTTCTCTAGAACAAGTACTTTTTCTACATAAATGTTGCAACATTATAAAGTAAAAATAAAGTAATACATGTAGTAATACAAAAAAGTAAAAAAATCAAGGAAAAGTACAGGCCTCCTACCAAGATCTGAGGAGTACAAGCCAACCTCACCTCAGTGGTGCCGATCAACGGACATTGCCGGAAAGTGCCGGGTAAGCGACAATAGGCTCTTGTCCACTAACTATAATGATTACCACAGCCACCAACTATAATTGGCGAAGTGTGGGCGTGTAATATGCCACTGCCTACCCCTTCAGGGAAACAGGCGTGAATGTATGAATGGAAAATTAAAGCAATGACAAACGTAACATTCATAACTTATAATATTGTTATTCTCAACATATAAGGTATGTGTACGAGTATACTAAATAATCTGCCCGAATTTCGACTGAAATTAATGTCGGTAATGGTCTGGCTGAGCTCTACATGTTGCCGGAACGAAATTGAATTCCCTAACTGCCCTGTGCTTGTTAGTCTCAAACACCAGTTGTCCAGCCTCATTTTCCCAAATAAATTCCCTAGACACAGTATCTACTTAAAGCCAAACACGAGATGATAACGCGAGGCTGGATGGCTGAAAAAGCTATATGAGTTTCACAAAGGGCAGTCCTTAAACTGTTTTTCTACTAGAGCACTTAAATTTTTTCTTTCATTAGGTATCGTTTAGACAATTTTCTTAAAAACTTGTGCGTGTATAAAAATATGCTTATATAAAGGTAACCTTTATTTTAATATTTGTCACATCATATACACTTGACCGGCTTTCTCGTAAACAAGGGGTTAGTGAAATCGATTGGTGACGCCTAAATAAACCACGCAGGCAAAGCGTTGTGTGAGAACTTTATTGCGCAATAAATTCTTACAGTAAGTCGTAGATCACAACTATTGATTTTGTATTACTTTCGGGGGAACGATATTGAAGGCGGCACATTCATAGGACGTTTGAGTGCGTCGTTTGCATAATAAGAGTGATACACAGCGGTACATATCGAACATCGGTAATGTAAAAATGAATTAGATTTACAGCGTGAGTTCATTCTTGTGAAGTTATCATACGTGTCTGGCTGAATTGTCGTCACTACCCCTATAGACATTGTGCCATTAATATTAAAAAGAAGAAACTTTAAAAATCATTACAAAACAACAACAGAAAAGTACTTTGTTCTGAATCAAGGTCTGATAAAAATGAATTTAACAAAATATTAATGCACACAAAGTTTTGTCCTGTTTGGAAATCTAACCCACGTTAAAACGGAGTGCAGGTATACTAACCTCCACGACAAATCGGCTGTCATATATGGGTCATTCAATTATGGGTTCCTAACAGGGTATCATGTATGTAGAGGTACCTTTACCTTTTATAACATTCTATGTATCTACTCATAATCGCAATAAATATTTGAAGTTTGAAGTACTGTACGACAGAGTACCATACATACATCATCTCTCGGCCATAATATATTCATTTGATGGGCACCTTGCTATAACTACTTAAAACGGATCTTCTTTATAGTCGGAGCAAAATATAGAAGTGTTTAGTTGATGAAACATCTCATATGGTGAGAGGTGGCTAGCTGTTCGCCCACTTGGACACTTTCAAAGAGTTACGAGAGATAAGATAAGATATTTTATCCCAGAGAAAGTGTTTACATTTTGTGCACTTTGACCATTGTATAGGCGCTACAATTATCAATTTAATATATTATAAAACTAAATTCATAAGATTTGTACATTTTGCGTTGAGTAGTTACCGACATAAAGCAGTGCCTCGCCCTCACATCCCACGGGGAGTCGACTAAGAGAAATTCTACCGGATGATGCGTCATCTTGCGTACTGGCTCAAACTGCAATCACCAACCCGCCTGCCCAGCGCGGTGATTATGGGAAAATACCCCCGATATGATGTAATCTATTGGGGAGGCTAGTGTTCAGCAGCGATCGTAGCTCCGCGGGGCTCGGACGTTCACCAAAGTAAAGTAGAGTTTACGGAGGTCAGTCCTGGGACGGGTGACCGTTTGTGTGGCATTTGATATGGAGCGCTTCCGTGCTCCGGAAGGCACGTTAAGCCGTTGGTCCCAGTTATCACTAAACCTGGTAGTCGTTAAGCCATGTTAGAGGCCTAATTAGGCGGTTGGAAAAATTCTAACAGCAGGACGCTACACACCTGTCTCCGCCAATCCGCACTGGGTCCGCGTGGTGGAGTATGACCCAATACCCTCGCACCTTTGTATGTGAGAGGAGGCTCGTGCTCAGTAGTGGGATGTTAATGGGCTGAGATGATAAATGTTCAGCAGTGAACTTTATAAGAATTATATGATGATTTCTGTAATTATGGCTTAAGAATGATGTTTCCCTCTGGGATGCGGAGGTCAGACGGCGGTCGGTCCACGTAATAACTGAAATTCAGTCAAATCTGGTTGAACCAGTGAGCAGACCCTGGGCCCTAAGCTTAAGTCTAGGGCTACCGGGATAATGCTGGATATGATGATAAATCACGGTAGACAACAAAACTGGTAGAGACATAGAGAGTACACAAGTATTCGTAGAGATTACTATGTTGAGCATTCGCTACATTGATTCGTAAAATGCTTTGATTGATCAAGCGGAAGCGCTGCTTCGGAAAGCATGTTAAGCCGTTGGTTCCGGTTATCAATACAGCTGGTAGTCGTATAGCCAAGTTAGAGGCATAATTCGACAGTTTAAAACATTGTAACAGCAGGATGCTATCCAGCTGCCTCGCCCAATCCGCACTGGGTCCGCGTGGTGGAGAATGACCCGAATTCCTCCCACCTCCTTATTCGAGAAGGTCCGTAATCGAAGTGGTGATGATGACTTCGAATGCTCTACATTGACTGGTAAAATGATAATAATGATGTAAACTTTGAGTATCGATCGCGGTAAAATGTGATTTATTAAGTGTGTACATAATCGCGTACATAATATAATACGAATTTCTTTTAAATCAAAAAATTAATATTCATTTATTCAAGTTTGGCTCAATAGAGCTCTTATGAATGTTATACCTTATAAACTTACTTGATCGTAAAAGAACGAAATTCTTGTGAATTCAAAATTTTTGCCGGGCGTTACTAAAATTATTTAAATTTACCCAATTCTTTTCAACTTAAGCACTATCTATGCCCGCAGTGAGAAAGTCTACTGATTTTTAGGAAGTTCTTAAGAGCTTTATTGAGCTGAAATTGCAAAAATAATTTTGACTAATATATATGTAGTTTACAGGAATCATATATATATAACGTAGGGTGAACCCTTCTTTAAAAAATTGCATTAATGACATTACCATTCCTTTCTGAATGTGTTTTATTAAATCTAATGTATATAATTTGGATAAAACCAAAGTCATGATCAATGCCCGCATTGTTCCGAGACCTATTATCGTGAATGGCCACCTACTTGAAGTTGTTTCCGAATATACCTACCTCGGGCAGATTCTGCAATTAGGCAAAAACAACTTTGAGAAGGAAGCCAAAAGGAGGATCCAACTTGGCTGGGCAGCGTTTGGGAAACTCCGTCGAGTCTTCTCGTCACCTATACCACAATGTTTGAAAACGAAAGTTTTCAATCAGTGCGTCCTACCTGTTATGACCTACGGTGCCGAAACGTGGACACTCACAGTAAGACTGATTCGCCAGTTCAAGGTCGCTCAGCGAGCTATGGAGCGTGCTATGCTCGGAGTCTCTCTGAGAGATAAAATCAGAAATGATGTTATCCGACAGAGGACCAAAGTCACCGACATAGCATACAGGATTAGTAAGCTGAAGTGGCAGTGGGCTGGCCATATCTGTCGAAGGACCGACAACCGATGGGGTAAACGAGTTCTTGAGTGGAGACCGCGACTTGGCAAACGTAGTGTCGTAGGACGTCCACTCGCCAGGTGGGGTGACGATTTGCGAGCGGTCGCTGGCAGATGCTGGATGCGGCAAGCCGAAGACAGGGGAAAATGGCGCGATTTGGGGGAGGCCTATGTCCAGCAGTGGACTAGTATAGGCTGATGATGATGATGATGATGATGAAATCTAATGTAGACTTATTTAAAGTCAAAACCCTTGATTGTCATAAAGATAAATTATGTGCTATTCCACACAATACTGCCTTGTTCAAAACATTGATCATTAGAAGTGCTACTAATATCTATAACATAATTCCTAAGCAAAATCCAAAATCCAAAACCCAAACCCAAAATCTCTTTAAGTTGAAATTACGTGAACTATTTATAGAAAAATGCTATTATAATGTCAAAGATTATTTCAACGACTTATCACTATAAACTTTTGACAAAGTCCGACTTGTTAGTATTACTTTTAAAATCCATAAAAATCTGATTTCGTGTTATAATGAGGCAGACCACAGCTAGATCTAAACCTGTACTGTAACACCTATCCTGTAACCTGTGTTCGCAATAAACTATTTTGATTGATTGATTGATAGACTAGACTAATAAACTTATTTTTTCTGTACTTCATCGACTGCTTACCATCAGATAGAATGTGGTCTTGTAGTCAAGCTCTTGCCTGTAGTGAGTGGGCGCGTTAATTTTTAGTTAAAATGACATTCATCCATCCTAGCCGCTTAAATTGAATAATTTTACATAAAAAAGACAAATATACCAGATCCGTTTACAAGTTTACAGTAGGACATACAAAACCAGAAACATCGAATAATGTTGTTACATTTATATATTAATGTTTACATACAATATATTGTATGTTTCACGTCATATTTGTACTCCTTATTTGGTCCGATGTTCGCATACGTCTTGTTAGCGAGTCTGGATATTTAATATTTGCTATAGTTTTTAGTGGATATACCTGTCGTTATTGTTCTTTGGTATATTTCCACTGTTAGATCAGCAATTATACATTTTGTTAAAGCTGTATATCTTCTTTAGCTGTATGTCTTCGCAGGCGATATTACTGTCAATCCATTAATTCTCTATTTTGTCTTTCTAGGCACATATGTCTGTTTTGTAGCCAGCTTAATTATAAGGATTATTATTAATAGGGTGCATAGGGTTCCTACCAAGACCTAAGGAGCCCAAGCCAACCTCACCTGCAAGTGGTGCACCTGCCGATCAACGAACGAGGCTCTGGCGAACATAACAGTGCCCGGTAAGCGGCAAAAGGCTCGCCACCTATTACGTGGGACCAACTTTATAATTGGCGAAGTGTGGGCGTATTATATGCCTCTGCCTACCCCTTCGGGGAAACAGGCGTGAATGTATGTATGTGTATGTATGTATTATTAATAATATGTTTGTCTTTCTCAATCTCGGCCCAGTGGTGGCTCGTATATTTGAAACGCATGCGTGGACTCAAAGTTTACTCACAACGAATGCATCTTTCACTTCCAACCTACGCGCATGTAGCTCTTGCAATTCCACCGTCTGCACCCAATGAAACCTGGCCGTTTTACGTCGGTAACAAAATGCGTTTACACACTGCCTTCTGGCCAAAGTGGGACCGAAAGAGGGTGTGGGACTCACCACCGGCAGACGCGACTGCCAGCAGTAATTAAAAATCTTCCGACGATTAGTGAAGACCGAAGGTACTCACCCACCCCCACCGCGCCAAGGTGGACACCTTTTGGGGGGGAATAACACCTGGCGGGAGGCAAGGTCTTGCTACCCTCATATCTTCTCTGGCGAACTTTCAGTGGCCGCAGAATATCTGTATAATGTCGCCTCTTTAAAAGCAGTCATGCTAGCGAGGAGGCGGAACGAGATAGGCAGAGTGCTTCTCGTTCTGGTCCCAGCCGCCGCGATAGACGCCCGAGGCGACTTCCGGTTACCGTAAGCTTGTGGGCAGTGACGGTACACGCTGACTTCGCGTTCGTGTTTCACGCGCACTCAGGGGCCCCTGGGGGGAGTCGCCAAACTCGAAATTGTCTGTAACCATGACTCCGTAACAGGGCTCACAAAAAAGCATAGATTGTTTTCAATCTATAAAAGTCTGACACACCCTTCCGCTTCACCTACAGCGGGAGTTTACTATTTTATGATGAGTTTATTAAAGCAAACTTTAAAGGCCCTGTTGAACGCTTTTAAAAACCCTTCCAACACCACACACCTTTGCCAAATCGCACCGGGTCTGCATGTCAACACATGACCCAAACGAGAGAGAGCGCAAACAGAGGTTTGTAAGCAGACGCACGAGCTAAGTGGTGGACTGAGATGATTTACGACACGTAAACAAGAACAAAGTGTATATATATTACATCAATTATAATTATTAGCTGTGATGTAGGTAATTGCTTTGAACAATAGATGTTGTTTTTATGACATCAGTGACACTAAGTATTTTTAAGCTACAGACCTGCATAGCTTCTATCGCGGGCCTTAAGCGTGGAGACCGAATTCAGAAATTCCGTAACGCAAAGACCTAACACCCCCCACTCCGACCGGCCGGCATGGCGGTGATACTTTTTAGTTTTTCCATCTATCGATAAACAGCAGAACTTAAAATGACTTTTTAAAATATCACGCTTGTCTCTTTAGTTCAGCAACCCGCCTTTAGGTGGCATTGGTTGTATCGGCGTTACTGCGCATGCGTAATCCCCTTCTTCGCCCCGCAATCCACACGTCTTTTTTTTAAAAGTATAGGTAATACACATTAATGCGGCCTAGAGAAAGTATGTATTATATTATATCTATATAAATGTACATAAAATTAAATAATTATAATTGCATAAGTTGATAAAAAATGCTATGCAATAGCTTTACCGCGGCAGTCTCCGAGTGCCACTCGTCTTTTTTATAGTAAAGTATCAAAGTCTTACTGGGTTCAAGCCTTCTTTCAACCAAGGTGACAGAGAATAGTGTGGTACCGGCCACCCCTCTCATCCCACGGGGAGTCTTTAGAGTCGACGAAGAGATATTACCGGATGATAGGCAGCAGCATCATCCTGCGTACTGGTTTAAGCTGCCTATGCAAATCAATATATTCAAGTGTCTGGTAGTATAATAAAATTAATGGCCGTATACTATGACGCCTTATAGTTTTCAAATTATCAAGTAACTTAATTTTATACTAGCTATATATAAAAAAGAAAAATATGGTTAAAGATATTTATTCTCAAAAATGAATAAATAGTTCTATATTCACATTTTCACGACCGATATGGCGTGGAGGTCAGTATACTCCAGAGGTTGTGGATTCGATTCCCACACAGGACAAAATGGTCTGGGTGTTTTTCTATGTATGTTAATTATATATTTACAACATAAGAATGGTATTTAAGTATGTTTATTCGTTATTCAGTACCCATAACACAAGTTCTTAATGATACTTATCTTGGAACTAAATAATTGGTAAATAAAAGAATATTTAATTATTATTATTTATTTCATACTGGAAGTCCCTTACTCTTCCATAATATATCACTTTCGTTAATCTAGTTTTATTTAATGTCTCAACATGACGAAACCATCTAAGCATAGCTAACTAGCGATGTTTTACATGGAAAAAGGTAAACTATTTTGACAACAAATGAATTATATTCAAATCGCGAATAGACAAGCTTTAAATTGAATTTAGAATTCCTTGCCAAACTCCGAATTTGAAAAGAGACCTAGACTTACATTATCTTCAGAATATTTTCCATATAGTAGATAGTAACATTTTCGACCATCTTCATCTTTGATTTTTCTTCACATAAAGAGTTGTAATCTTTTTTGAATTGATTCTTTATCTCCTTTGTGTCTGTTTTTCTACGAAAATAGTTTTCTATTTAAGTTTATAGATCTATTGTTTGTTGTGTAATTTAATCACAAGTTCACAAACGATTCAATGATCTCACAATGATCTACTGAGTTACGTTGGTAGTTCGTCATACTAATCGTATAGTTGGGCGCTGCGCCTGCGCACAACGAGCTATAATGTCAGTCGTCGCCATTCGTCTGCGCGCGCACGTCCCATTTTCAAACACTATTCCCGTCTTTGACTTATTATTTACGAATGTGTCGGTGTTACAACCGCATTTCTCGTACTCCGCGTTCAATAGTAATTCAAATACGCAGTTAGTTAAGTATCGCTTAAAAATGTAAATTATTTCTAAAGTGCTTGCCCCGGAAAGTGTCCATTTGTTAATTCACTTAAGAGCAAAGAGTTGTTTACAGTGTAACATCAAAAATGTATAGTGAGCTATCAAAACTAAACCAAATATCATTAGCTAATAAACATTAATCCGTTGTAAAATTGTATCTTAAATCTTTAATCAATAAATAAAAGAAAAACTATATTAAGACAACAAATCGAATTTAGGATAAACGGCTATAGTCAAAAAGGAATACAAATAAAATTCAAAATCTCAGAAAATAAAATGGCCGCCACGACTCCTGAGGTCGCTCCATCTCCAATGGACACTCCCGAAGATACGCCCTCTCCGTCTCCAGGACACGACAACATTAACAAATTCAACTGGCTCAAGCACTCAAGGGCAGGTCGGAACACGCGCAATAATCCCTTTGTAAAAGCCAGACCCTCGTTGACTAGAGAAAGCTCATCGGCCGAGCTGGTCTCCAGGCAAAATTCAAGCAACGACTTCTTCCAAAATTCCCGATTAAACCTTTTCGAAACATCCCCAAAGCCTGAAGGACAGAATCAGGGGTATTTTAAGGTAAGTGTTTTTTTTTTTTAATATCCTTTTTTCTATGACATGGTAATCCGATTAGAGTATTTCCCAGTATCAAGTGGCTTGAATAATCAAGTTATTTGCTTACTAATTCAAATGGGGCCAAATATATCAGTATTTATTTAGCACTAGCTAGCCGTTAGTTTACATTATTTAGCCCCAAAGAAGAAAATTCGTAATAGCCAGGTCAGAGTCCTATTCCAGTAAAGTAGTAGGACTTTACTAAAGGCTTTTATAAGGTTGTGGAGAATCAATATTCACGATAATATGCCAACTTTCTTGCCCTTGTATACGTTGTCGAAGACGTTATATCTAAATAGTTAACATTTTTGCACACATAATCTCGAACTTAAACAGTTTAAAAAAAAAACAAAGCTCTGATCTTTTTTGCGTTGGCGCCAAACATTTTACTTTTCATTGACTATGCTAGTTGACACGCGTCGTCGATAAATACTTTAACCAAATAATAAAACACAAAAAATTAATACACACGTTAAACAAAATAAATAAAATTAAAATAGGCTTTTTCCAAAATGCTTCGCGACTCTAAACAACACGGCATAACAGTAATGTTCCCTTGGGTGGAAATTTTATTATAATACGGTCCGATTTTATTTTTAGATTTGAGTGGGTTCGCCGTGAAAGATTAAACAGTTGTAAGTTATTTTAGGTACCTTGGTATTTTTAATGTCAATATTATAAATAGTTAATGTTTTTTTACCATACATCCTACTTCCTACTATGTATATATTATATTATAATATTATAAAAGTGAAAGTTTGTATCAGTGGATGGATGTTTGTTACTCTTTTACGCAAAAACTACTGGAGCGATTGTGATGAAACTTTGTACGTATATAGCTGCAGTTCTGGACTAACATATAGAACACTCTTTATCCCGATATTTCCACGGGAACGGGGACCACGCAGGTAAAACCGCAGGGCGCTGCTAGTTATATATAATGCTGTCATACTTTTTACTTATTTAGTATTAGATTTTTAAACGTGCAAAATATATGATTATAATTTGTTTTGCTCATATTGGGTAGATCAAAAATAGAAAAAAAACAAAAACAACACGTAAAAGAACTTGTTAAAAAGCAAGTTGTTTTAATTAAATTTTATAGCTTTTGTATCTAGAGCTTTTAGTTACGTGGGCAGATGATTTAATATTTAGATATCTACGAGTTTTGTAGTTGCATTTATGCTACAGATAATGTGAGATATGAGGAAAACCAGTCATATATTTGGTAGGTACATAAGTTGGATTTTTTCTTCGAAAAAACTGTTATTGTTTCTTTATAGAGCAACTTCCAAACTATAAATAAATTGACGTTTGAGATATTATAGATAAGGAAAACTAAATTCAGGTTTTAGTTTTCCTTATCCATAATATCAAGTAGCTTATATCAACTTTGAGTTTTAATGTTTTTTTCTTAATACAGAAATGAGTATTGATTACTTACTTGGTTCTACAAAATATATGCTCCACCGAACAAATCGAAAGAAACTAAGGAAAAGATAACTAATTGTTAATTTAGAAGGTACATATCGTCGTTGTTCTGGGAAAACCCTGTAAATAGATGGTTACCTAATTTGAGTTATAGGCAAATGATAGTTCAAATAAAAATATTTTTATTAAAAAACATATTAACTTAGGTTTTTGTGTTTCGATATCATGCTTTTGTATTTCGCAGACGAAGAGCATGAAAAACTGAGTCGATTATTTGTGTTAACTCATTTTATGAAAAAAAATTATTTACTGGGTTTTCCCAGAACAACGACGATATATCCTAATATAAGAGATATGAGAACATACACGAAATAGCACCTAATCAATATGAGTTATAATTCAGAAAGCTGGTTCACCAATAATGTTTCCCCCTGGGTTGCGGAGGGCAGATGCAGTCGCTCCATGTAATAAATGCAATTTAGCCAAATCTGGCCAAAGCAGTAAGCAGATTAAGCCCTTCCTTTAAGTCTACGGCAACCGGGATAATGCAAGGATATGATGAACCAATATAGAATTTCAAAATAATTCTACAAAATGTTGTCGGATCTCTGTCTTATGAAGTCTACTGCTGAATAAAGACATCCCCATTTTTTTCCAAGTAATTCTTGCTTGGCTAAGATCATCTGCTCAGCATCAACTGCTTTTGCTGGATCACATTGAAAAACTAAGTCACGGAACGCCAAATTACTGATAAACAATAGTGTTCCTTTTGTTTTTGGCACCGATGGCGTTCATCGTGTTAACATGTCGATTCTTCAAGCCATGTATGTGCTTTCCCTTTATTCATCATCAAATGACCTTCCCCTGCTATGGGTGGAGCGACTTCTACTGACTAAATACCATACATGTTCCTTCTTTTGAGCCTGCTACGTACCGAGGCCGCGGTAACTCTTGCGAACAGTCCCGCAACACCATGTGCTTCCCCTATTGTCTCTTCAGCTAGCAATTCTGTCTAGCTATTTGGGTAACTTCAGTTCACCTACGGATTTCCACATTATAAAAGGATATAGGAGTACAAATTTATAACTTATTCATAAGAAAATTATGGTGTCTGCGTCTCTTCATGAATATTAGATCAATGATCCATTACGCCCAAGGTTACTTTCAAAAGATATGTTTTATGCATCGAGTACGTGGGGTATGTCACAAAGAGGCGTTATTACGAGACTTAATTCTTTCAGTAAACTCCTGCAAGAAATAATTCTGGCTATAAAGTATTTTAGGATTTAATTGCAGCAATTTCTTCAGCTTTAGTGCAATTAGTTCAGAGTCGTTTAAAATTGGTGAAGTGCTTGTGGCTCTGTGAAAGACCTTTAGGATAAAAGTCAAAATCTTTTATTTAACTTGATTTAAACTAAATTAGATGAGAACCTCTTACAATTTGTAGTGAAGCGTCACACTCGGCCGATGGTCTTAGTTTTTATTACATACGGTAGACGGTAGAGCAAATAAGCGACATTTTAGGATTTACTTAATTGCAACAATTTCTTCAGCTTTAGTGTAATTAGTTGCCCCTTTATAGCAATGTATGCATGATGCTATGTGATCTGACGTAGGTACTGAATTCGTTTTGGATATGCATGCCAAATAATCCTTATCCCTTACCTTATCTTTGAAAGACTTCGGTTTCCAAGATTTCCTTATTTGAGGCCTACTAGTAATCAAAGTTTGTCTGAACTTTCATTTCGTCTCCATATGAGACGTACTCGAGGTTTTTATGTTTGTGTTCTATAGATAAAACTCTAATCCTAAGGAACAAGACGAAACAACTTTTAATACTATGTGATTTTCCCATAAGCCCTTCATAACGAATCTGTTTATAAATAAATTGTGGTCTGCGACTTTGTCCATCTGAGCCATACGATCTTTTTTTTGGGTTCAAATGTAGCCAGAGTTACTCCTTATAACATCAGCTATTTGCCTGTGAAAATAACGTCTTTGGGCTGATGATAATAGGAAACAACTGGTCAAACGACCTTGACGTTTTTCTTGCCCTTTCTTTTACGATCAAGCCTTCAGAGTCAGAGATCAGAGCCTTTGATTATGCATACATACATAGGGTGTATAGGGATCCTACCATGACCTGCAAGGCCCAAGCTATCCTCACCTGCAAGTGGTGCACCTGCCGATCAACGGACGAGGCTCTGGCGAACATAACAGTGCCCAGTAAGCGGCATACTATCACGCTTATACCCCCGAAGGGGGTAGGCAGAGGCTTATTATACGCCCACATTTCGCCAGTTGTATTGTTGATCCCACGTAATAGTTGGAGAGCCTATTGCCGCTTACCGAGAACTTTTATGATCGCCAGAGCCTCGTCCGTTGCTCGGCAGGTGCACCACTTGCATGTCGACGATAATGATAAAAAGGTTCTGTACAATTCTCTGGTTTAATGTACTTTCTTCACGCACATATCATTCACAGCCATGAATGAATCGATTTAATTTAATCAGTTATTTTGCGATTACGTACCTCACTAAAGTCATGGCAATAACCAATGCAATAATGCTTATGTTACTACCGTGTGGCTACCATTAACTAATAAATAATTAATTATTTGACAATCGCATATATTTTTTTTCTTTTAAATGATGGCTTCTAGCGTTTGGCCCATTTAGACAGTGTTGTATTAATAACGTTAAATTTATAGAAAATGCGAATGAGGGGTGAATAAGATGAAAAATTGTTAATGAGATGCCCTACCCCTTGAGTCTTTAATAAAGTTATGGGACTATACTGAGATCTCACATGGACTTCTTGAGCGAATTTGTAAAGTTATGTTGCACTGTTTTGTTTCATTTACCAACACTCACTTAACGTGTTCACAAACACTTAACGGAAATATCACAAATTTTAGAACATAGAACAAAACTGCAGACATGATGCTTCACTTTCCTGCCAAGAAGTCCTAATCACACTAATCATTTAGTAACTTCTTTTCCTTTTTCTGTACATACATGGTAATTACCTTTTAACTTATATATTTGAAAACATGTAATATTATCAATTAATCAAATCTCGACATAGAGATAACAACTGACTTTAGAAAAGATATAAGTGACATTATAATTTTTGTATGCGTTTAAGTATGAGGTATATATTTGTTCTGCTTTTTTTTGTGATAGGTATGTCATTTGTTTATCCAATCTTTATAAACTGCCAAATATTAGATCGATACATAATTATTATGAAATTGGCGTTTTAGCGAACTGGGCACTGTGATCTCAAAAATTCGGCGTTAGGCTAGGAATTCCAAATTCAAATGTATTTCAATTTAAATCTTGTCTATTCGTGTTTTTTGTATTAGCGCCATTTCATTTCGTTTTGACATCGTTCTGTGATCAATAAGGAAAAATTAAAAAACCGCATTCTTTTTGAATACGAGTTCCATCATGGCGCCAGCGCTGCAGAAAAAGCTCGAAGGATCAATGATGTGTGCTCAGAAGCCACTGTAAAAGAAACACGGTACGAAATCCTAAACGAAATAACGATTTCGTTTTAGAAAATTTTGAATAGAATAGAATAGATCTTTATTGCTAAGAGTGTGTACATTTTGCTGGTGTTCATGCATAACATTAGTAACAACAGTGTACCCGTTGCGGGCGTGCAATTTATATAACTTACAACTAGTTTCTTAATATTATTCGAAAAAAGTATTCATTTAAATTGTAAAATGTTTTATTTATTAGCCAAACCTTTAATTTGTATTTAAACTTGGGTACTTTAATTCTTTAATTTCTAAAGGCAATTTATTGAATACTTTTATACTGGTGTAAAAAGCACTCTTATAGTATTAGTAACTTTTTACATGACCATCAGAACAAACCTATCCTAGGGACCTAATTAATATTATATTATTTTATAAAAGTATAATAGATACATAGATAACACCCAGACCAGAATATACCTCACTGCCAGAGTCATGGCAATAAAAGAAGTAAATGAGTCACAGGCACATTGAAGACATGCGGCATTTTATAAAACGACAAGGCAAATTCTATGCAACTAATGAGGTCTAGTTGAAAACCAGTGTGAGCTTTATTAAAACACTGACATATGCTAAAATCCTAAGGGGCTTATTACAAAACCAGATCTGAACTTAGACCAGGTTTAAAACTAGTGCTGTCGATTTTATTATTCGATAAGATGAAGACTGTTTGTCTTATCGAATAAAAGTAACAGCACTAGTTTTAAACCTGGTTTAACTTTAGATTTTGTTTTGTTATTATTTATAATTTAAAATTTATTGCTTTAAATGTCTTATTTGTAGCAAAAAAATATTTTGAGTTTGTTAATGTATGCGATTTGTTTTTTGTTAATACACAATGCAGCTTATTGGGTTTACTTAACTTGGGTTTACTTTAAAATTGCTTTGGGAGCCAATTTCTTTCAGTAAAATTAAAAAAAATTCACCATACTTCACGATTGGCCTAGTCGTTTTATCAAACGGCGCATTCTACAATCTGCCTGTGGCGTAATGTATTGAACGCTTGTTTTACAACCATCTGGTTACCATTAACCATTAGTAACAAGATAAACAGCTTGACGTCACGATTGTGGAGAATCTATTTACTAAAAATAGGTGTTTTGAACGTTTTGTGTCGAGAGGTCGTGTGCGTTGATAAATAAATAATTTATTGGTTAGACTTTAGCCTTTTCCTGTTAAATAAATAAATATCTTAAATGGGAACGTTTTTTTTTTTGGTTTGCCGTTGACGTTCGTAAAAACAGTGACGTTCAATGTGACTGCGCTGTATATCGACAACGTCGACGAACGTTTCGCCAGACTGACCGATGTCAAATCTCGTTCCAAAGTAATTTAAAAATTAAAAAACCTTCGACACAAAAAACTTAAGCTACCTTTAAAAAGTAAAAACAATAATAAAGGAAAATTAATCCTAAAGTACTATCTGTATTAATATTTTTTTTATAAATTCGTGTTGGGGGATTGCTCCAAATTAATAAGTGTCACCCCATTTTAAAAAGGAGGCGCTACCAACGCTCTGTCATCCAATACGGGTACCTTTTTCCGGATAGTTAATTTAAGTTAAAAGTTTTTTTTTTTAGAGCAGTATATTTTTTGTTGCAAGTTTATTTTGTTAAACCAAAGAAAAAATAATAAATAGTTGATAATATCAATTTAAGATCCACGCACTTCTTAGATTTAATTGAACTGCGCAGCCAAAAACGTGTGCACTGGCTAGTCTAATACCTATATACGTCATGAAACACCTTGATGGTTATCAAAAGGACCAGTTGAACGTAAACAATAGGCAACAGTAACACAATGACACACGTCTTAACGACATACGTCAGAGTGACGTCTTGTCTCAACCTACACGAACCAGACAGTGACTTTAAAAAAATATATGTTTATTTATTTAGAAATGACAAGAAACAGTTAAAAACTTATCTCAGTATAGTCCCACATCTTTACTGAGGACTCAAGAGGCTCAGAGGGAGGGGATCTCATTTACCATTTATCATCTTTATCACCACTCATTCTCATTTACTATAATTTATATGATATAAATATATCTCTAACTTGACACTGGCTAAATGTGCAAACCGCACGAAGCCATTATTTTAAGAAGAAGAGAAGACAAGAAACAGTTCGTCATAGAATATAATATTATTCTTTAATATACATACATACACGTCTGTTTCCCTGAAGGGATAGGCAGAGGCATAATTTACATGCTCGCACTTCGCAAATTACATCGATGTCCCACGTAATAGGTGGCGAGCCTATTGCCGCTTACCGGAAGCTGTTACATTCGCAAGAGCCACGTTTGTTGATCGGCAGATGCCCCATGACGCCCCACTTGTGGTAGGGTCCCTATACACCTATGTATTGTTGTAAAATTTTATTATTATTTCGTGGCTTTAGTTTGTTTGTTTTAAGGACACTGTCTTGAATATTAAAATGTATATGAGTATTTTTAAAATTAATAGAAATTATGTTTGAGTTTGAATTAGCTCTTGCAAGTTTAGTCTTAAACTATCTAAACCAATTTGGTCCTACACATCACACAAGTTCACTTACTTACACCATACACATTCATTTACTAAACCACACAACACTCATATATTCAAATATATTAACCTTTGTTTTATTATCTTTCTAACTTACACTAACTAGTTTAAATAATGTCTTAATAGGCGGTGACTGCCTGATATAGATATATGTTATGTATACCTATATAGGTATGTCAGCAAAATGTTTATAAAGTTTGGTTTGTTAAGAAATAAATATTATTGTTGTATTAACTTTAAAATGTGTACTTTAAATTTGTTTTTGTCCCTCTTCGGTCTGCTGGATGAAATTCCTTTTATGAATAAGCAGTACCACATGTGTGTTATAACTTCTGTATTTTTCTGTTTCACTGGGACTGGAACTTATAAACTGCAGACTCTTCGTAAACTGGAATCATTGCAGGGCAGGGTGATGATCAATTATTCTGAAATAACAGCACTTTCAACTGAATATTTACCTAGTTCAGTTGTATAGAAGCGATAGCTCAGTGGCAAGAACAATAGAATGAAATGCAGAGGGTTTTAGGTTCAAATCTTGGCGTTGTTAAAAACTTTAAGTTTTGTGCGTATTTATTTCTTGCTTCGTCTTTTAAAACGTACATTAAACCGTTGGTCCCTGCTGTCATGAACATCAATGGCAGTCGTTATTTGGAAGTTAGTGCCTTCTAATAACAGTAGGTTTAACGGTGAGAGATGAAGGTGAGTTCAGACGTTGGTCGCTCCATGTAATCACTGCATTAAAGCCAAATCTGGGAGCAGATCCTAGGCCGTAAGTTTCAGTCTAAGGCACACCAGGATGATAATGAGTTTAGTTGAACTTAATCGTACATCAATCCCCCTTAGATTATTTTGCTTTCTTGGTCGTTTTCTATTAAACCGAACCCTTTTTTCGTAATGAATCCACTTGTCGATCGATATGGCGTGAACGTCAGTTACCTGCACTTCGCTTCTGAGATCGTGGGTTCGATTCCCATAAGAGACAAATCTTTGTGTCATCATCATCATCATTTCAGCCATCTGAAGTCCACTGCTGAACATAGGCCTCCCCAATTGCTTTCCACGTAGATCGATTCTTTGCCGCTTGCATCCACCGGCTCCCCGCCGCCCTGACCAGATCATCGGTCCATCGCGTTGGGGGCCGCCCTCTACTACGTTTGCTGATTTGTGGTCGCCATTCAAGAACCTTAACGCCCCATCGGTCGTTGGTTCTTCGAGCTATGTGCCCCGCCCACTGCCACTTCAGCCTGCAAACGCGCTTCGCTATGTAGGTCACTCTGGTTCTCCTACGGATTTCCCCATTTCTGATTCTATCACGTAGGGACACTCCAAACATAGCTCTTTCCATTGCACGCTGAGCGACTTTGAGCTTCCTTATGAGGCCCATAGTCAGGCACCACGTCTCATCCAATCTTTGTGTGCATGACCGCAAATATTTGTTCTGGTCTGGGTGTTTCCTATGTATGTATTTACAAAAAAAAAGTATGAAATATCTATAAGCCAAATATTGAGTATCTATAAAACAAATTCATCATCATCATCATTAGCCTACACTTGTCCACTGCTGGACATAGGCCTCTCCAATGGCACGCCACAGAACTGGATCTTCAGCTCTTCGTCTCCAACCACTGCCAGCAGTTTTGCGTATGTCTTTGCTCCACCTAGCCGGAGGGCGTCCAGTTCTTAATGATACTTCACTAAACTTCTTTAAGTAAGTTAGCTTCTTTAAGTGCTTCTTTTAAGACAAACTTAAAGAAGCACTTGCTATCGAGCTAGTCATTATGATTTTTTTTCCTTATATTCATTTATGTATATAAGTAGGTTTATATAACTGATATATATCTTTTAACTTGAAGAGATTTCTTTTAGAAATAAGTCCACCTTTGTACTTCGTCATTTTCACGTAAGGCTTTTTTTTGTTATTGTTTTTTGAGCAATAAAGAATATATATATATATATACTTATTTTGGATTTAAATAACTGGTGTAATTATGTAAGTATTATGTTAATAACAGGATCTGTAAACGGTCAAAAGGCAAATCCTAATTACAAACAGAAAATTTATTCTAGTTGTTAAGTAATACGCTGGAAGTAATTTAATTCTACGTGCAATTGTGTCTGAGGTATAAATTAAACTATAATAGTCAATTTGATAGACAGATAATGTTCAATGTAAGTCATTGATAGAAGCGAACTTAACAGGATAAATTCAAAATGGCCGCCTCTCCACTCTCTCCAGTAAGACTTCTCGGGTTTTAAGTGATTTTTGCTCCCGGCTACTCGAGCTCGTTTTATGCAAATTGTTATATTATATAGCGAACGGAATGTAGAATCCGCTACTCAGACACTGGCTAAGCAAATTGTATAAAATAATCAGATTGGAGCAAAGTCTGCGGCTATACGGCCAGCCCTTTAAGTACTAACATAGTCTGAGTAATATTAATATTCCTCCTTATTATATTTTGATAAATAGATAGATAAAACGTTTATTTCCTTTAAATAACGTAAGTTACATAAAAACATATCCCACAAAACCGTTTGACTGGTTTGTCTGTGGGTCACAATCTCTTTTATACTAATTACAACTAAATTTATACATAAATAAATTACAATTTTGCACATACACTAATATAGTGTTTTTTTTTAATTTGCTTTGTACTTCATTATGTTTGTTTCCATTCTAATGGCTTCAGGTATACTATAATATTAAAATAAACGTGCACAACCAAAAAATACCAGCGTCATCCTACGTACTGGCTGTAACTGCGATCACCAAGGTTGCCTGGAAGAAATTGCGGTGAGCAATAAGGCATTGTACAATCATTTTAATGTAATTTTTCTGTTCTTTTATTTCTTTATTTTGGTGTACTTAGTTCATTGGAATTGAGTCTGTTGGGGAGGCTAATGTTCAGCAGTGGGCTTTATAAGGCTGATATTCTTAAACAAAAAAATTGGATGGAATGAGTCAGAAATAGATGACAAATGACCAAAGTGAATGGGTAGGAAAACATATGCTGCGACACCATATAAACAAGGAGCAGGCCGAAGGACACGCGGAGGATAACGACGTGTCTGGCCTCCCAAATAACGACTACCGATATGGCGGGGAGGCGAGTATACCCGCACTCCACTCCTGAGGTTGTGGGGTAGATTCCCACACAGTATAAATCTTTGTGTGCACTAAAACTTTAGAAATACACACTTAATTTAACTTTTAAGATTTTTGTTTTTGTTTTATCCTACAGACAAACTATGCAAATTTCGCTGTTTGTTTAATTAATTAATAAATAGCATACTAAACATGAATATTTGTTCTGGTCTGGGTGTTCTCCTTTGTATATTCAGTATGTACTTACAGAAAAAAAGTATTTATGTTTAGCCGTTATTTAATATAGTGTGGTGAAGTCTGGTGACTCTAGTTATTAAAGCGTATATTGGAGCAGTAAATGTGTCTATTCACATCAAATCTCATGATTCAACCAGCTAATCACATGCTACACAACACAAACACAAATTTTACCTTTTTATTTAGGTTATTACCACCATAGTCAAGTAAAGTAAGGTAAAAAGTTCTTTATTTCATAAACTATTACATAGCACTTGAAAACGTCAAAACAAAATATACATAAAAAAAAATTATATCAACCCTGAAATCACGAAGCTTAGATTCACTTACAGGCAAATAAATAAAAATTAGGTGTAAGTGAATCTAAGTGCCAGTTCCGAGCCCCCGCTCTGTGAGAAGAACTGACAAGAAACTCACAGGCTATGCTCTTTTAAATTATTTTTATTACAAGACACACACAGTGTAAATTTGATGATACTGAAAGGGGTCCCCGAAGCTGTAACCAATAAAGTAGCACTAAGGGAACCTTCCATCACATCACAAGTGCTTTATGTTACTTATCTTGGAATTAAACACTTGGTGTAATTATTATTATTACAATAGTTTATTATATTGGGGGTGGGCAGGCGGGTTGGTAATTGCAGAATTAACGAAAACGCAGGATGACGCGAAGATGTAATAAGCCGGTACCAACGACAAAGATGTGTGCCACATACGCTATATTAAATCGCATTATCGGACAGGCTATGAAACGCGATCTGCAAATTATTTAAACCCGATCCGCAAATTTGTTATGTTCATTAGTGACTCTCGTGATTAAATCCATATGAATAAACGAATACGTTCCATATGTGAAATATGGCGAGGTTAAAGTGACAGTGGACAGTTGCGAAGAGAACTGATTAGCGTTTAGAATTCGCATCTCCTCAAAGTTAACTGGAAAAGTTCGTACTTATGTTCATTTTTTATCGATATTATTGGAACGTTAAATCTCTTACAATGAATTACTATTTGGTTTTCACATTTACATTATTCATTAAATAAATAGAAGGCATAGGGATACTACCAAAATTTGAGGAGACCAAGCCAATCTCACAGTGGTGTTCCATAAATAAATACATAAAATAATAAATAATTTCTGACAATCACACCAATTATTTAGTTCCAAGATAAGTATCATTAAGAACTTCTGCTATGGATACTAAATAACGGATAAACATATATAAATACATTTTTTTTTTGTACATAAATACTTAATATACATAGAAAAACACCCAGACTAGAACAAATATTCATGTTCATGCACACAAAAATTTGTCCTGCGTGGGAATCGAACCCAGGAGCTTAGGAGCGAAGAGCGGGTATACTCGCCATCACGCCATATCGGTCGTCAAAATCTAAGTACTTTTTTTTAAAAATTTCTTCATAGTTACCTAGCTTATTATTTATTTATTCTGAAATTAGACAGCCGGCATTTTTAATAACAAGCACGTGCGTGCGCGACACCGGAACGTGTTCTGGTTTACTACAAGGTCGACCGATGACTTAATGACAGTTGCGGGAACTGATAAATCAGGGCTGCGAAGAATCGATCATTGTATAGCAAAATTGAGTAGTTCAGTTGGCGTTATTTGGCTGTGATGATGATGATCAAAAGAGTAAAATGATATTGACAATTTTGATAGCATCGAAAATGTTCAACGTATTTTGTACATTACAATTGCCATAAAGCGCATTGTACTATCTTCGCATTTGTGCATGTTTATATTAATTTTCAATATCGATATACCCTTCCAAACACTGCCCAAAGTTTCTGTCTTCACTCAGAGAATGTGACTTTAATAATTTAGTACGCTTTAGTAGTTCCCAGGTCATTATTACATTTTTTATTTCTTTTGCATATCACTTCTGTTTGTTTCACTTTGTTTTTTTTTTTTGATATTATGTTATTATGCATGCTGTTATCCTACTAATATTATAAACGTGAAAGATGTATGTGTGGATGGATGTTTGTTACTCTTTCACGCAAAAACTACTGGAGCGATTGTGATGAAACTTTGTACGTGTAAAGCTGCAGTTCTAGACTAACATATAGGACACTCTTTAACCCGATATTTCCACGGGAACGGGGACCACGCGGGTAAAACCGCAGGGCGCTGCTAGTTACCTATAATTGTAAGAACAGTTAGCCTATTTATTTATAGATTTTATTTATTTATTTAACAATTTATGTACACAAATTATATAATGTGTACAAAAATTATACAACAATGTACAATGGAGCTGCTTATTCAAAAAGGAATCTCTTCCAGCAGTCTGAAATAAGGAAAAAACATTTACATTTACTTGTATGTGCTGTTCCTTATGTTGGTGATTTAAAAAACAAAATAGATATTTGATTTTCAATTAAAAAAAAAATATCGATCTCACATAACTCTCCCTTATAAGTTTAAGTTAACCTTATAAGTACCAAATGCACAGTTAGCAACGATGGTAAAGCAGCTGTTGTGTTAATGTGTGGTGAGTGCTAGTGTGTATGTGGGGTGTGTGTGAGTAAGTGTGGTTTAAAAATTAGGCTGATATAATATGTCCGTCAGCGACTTACGTCTTTTCCCAGTCCAGATTTATACTTCCAAGTCTAAAGATTGACGACTCTATTGAATGCCGTTTGATCTGAATATTAATTAGAAGACAGACTGCAGCGTGCAGACTTAGCCGGTCATTATTTTCAGTTTGAGATAGTAATTAACCTAATAACTGTTTACACGAGGAAATAACCTTCAATGGGGTTCAAGTTCACTTAACAATTTCTATTCGTTCAGCTCTCAGGGTTATCGCTTTTGTTTATTTTTTTAAGCTATGTTTATTTATGTATTAAGTATTTTACTATATATATCAAGTATGTATTTCCAAAAAAAAAAAGTATTTATGTATGTTTAGCCGTCATTTAGTATACGTAACATTAGTTCTTAATTCTACTTATACACTCGTTTCTGGGACAACCTGTATACATACATACATTCAATCACGCCTGTTTCCCCAAAGATGTAGGCAGAGGCCCATACGCACGCATATTTCGCTAATAACATTTTTGGTCCCACGTAATAGGCGGCGAACTTATTGCCACTTACAGGGTATTTTTATGTTCGCAAGAGTCCATTGATCGGCAGGTAAACCCATTGCAAGTGAGGTAAAGCTTCTGAGGTCTTGGATCTCTATGCATAATGGTTTGTTTACATTTGTTCTTTATCGAATTTGGCTATAATACAGCATCGACTGTAAGGGTTTCCGCACACGGGCCACCGGCCACAACCACAAAACGAAGC
This sequence comes from Musotima nitidalis, assembly GCA_949126915.1. Classification (NCBI taxonomy): domain Eukaryota; kingdom Metazoa; phylum Arthropoda; class Insecta; order Lepidoptera; family Crambidae; genus Musotima; species Musotima nitidalis. The sequence continues at coordinate 7,840,683 of OX421439.1, read as the reverse complement.
CACTGGCATATTTTCTGCAGTTGTCACACATTTTGATTTGTAGCGTGTGGCGGCCACCGGCGTCAACCGTGTGCGGCGAGTCCATATAAAATGTATGAAAGCTGCAGGAAAGTGGCGTCGTTTTGTGGGTGTGCCGGTGGCCCGTGAGCGGGGGACCTAAGCAAGACTTAAAACAACTTCTTATCTAGTAAATTTGTATCCGATGCCTTTGATCTTTAAGTACCACCTGGAATATTTAAACGATTTGTCTGAATTTTACGATATACACAAGCTAGCTTTGAAGCTATAGGTTTAGTCAGCTACATATAGTTTGTGTTTAGTTAGTGATGCTCGGAACTGGCATTTAGATTCACTTACACCTAAATTTTATTTATTTGACGACCGATATGGCGTGGTGGCGAGTATACCCGCTCTCCGCTCCAAGGTCGTGGGTTCGATTCCCACACGGGACAAATATTTGTGTGCATGAACATTGTTTACAAAAAAAGTATATATGTATGTTTATCCGTTATTTATTAATATAACACAAGTTCTTAATGATACTTATTTAGGAACTAAATGATTGGTGTAGTTGTTAGAAAAATATTTATTTATTTATATTTTATTTGCATGCAAGTGAATCTAAGCTTCGTGATTTTAGTGTAGTAGTATTTAGTTCTTATTTTATATTTAGGTATATGTTGTTATGACGTTTTCAAGTTATTACTTTTTCCTATATTTTCTAGCTAAAAGCTATTTTAGTTCTCACTGAATTTATATTAGTTGCACAACAAAATCAATCATGTTTCCGAGTCTTACAAACATTCTGGATTCAGAATATGTTTACTTCTACATTATACAACGTATTACGATACAACAGTCGACGTCAAATATTTGGTAGCCTTTAAGAGGATGTTGGTACTTTGCATCATTTCTGACTGATTTTGACCACCGATATGGCGTGGTGGCGAGTATACCCGTACTCCACTCCTGAGGTCGTGGGTTCGATTCCCACACAGGACAAATCTTTGTGTATATAAATATGAATATTTGTTCTGGTCTGGGTGTTTACCTATGTATATTAAGTATGTATTTACAAAAAAAAAAGTATTTATGTATTTTTATCCGTTATTTTGTATCCATAACACAAGTTCTTAATAATACTTATCTTGGAACTAAATAATTGGTGTAAGTGTTAGAAATATATAATATTAATATTATTATTACTGACTGATTTGTCTATGAAACAACGTACCTCAAACTTGTTCTCAAAATACAGTTTTTTTGTTTATTGTCCTTTTTTTGTGTTTTGTGCCTCTTACAGATAGAGCTTTGTGTAAAAGGTTTTTTTTTGTGCGGGCAACGACATTCATCGATTCAGCCTTATTAGTCCACTACTAAACATTGGCCTCCCAAACAGACTACATTCTATTGGGGGTATAATAATCACCACGCTGGGCAGGCGGGTTGGTGAACACAGTTCCAGGCAGCACGCAGGATGACGCGGCTGCCCATCATCCATAGGATTTCTCTCGTCGACTCTTATGACTCCCCGTGAGATCAAAGGAGGTGGCACTATTCACGATAGGTAACACACGGCAACGACATTCATTCTTCTCTAAAACCATCCGGATTTAAAATTCTCTGTCAGCGCATGTTCCTATAGTCCTATGTATTTTAAACGCGGCACGAAATATACCAAGGAATGTACAGTCCAACAATTATATAAAAAATAAAAAATAATAAAAAATCATTTATTGCTTCCCTTTACATATTACGGTTAAAAAAAGTTTATACATATTAAAATTGCAATTGCATAATTTAATTTATATGGCTCAGCTTGTGCTGTCCAGCTTATACACACTAGACGGCGCTGGTTTTCAGCCACCCCTGTTCCCTGAGATGTATTTATGGGAAATATGTGCTAGGGGGCCACGCTTTGTTTACAATTCTACTTATCAAATACATTATTTTAAAAAGGACCAGTATAAAACATGTTAATATAAAACATGGACAACATATAACTGGAAATTGTTCGGAGGCTGTATTATTCCACATTCTTGTGGAGGAAGGAGATAAGTTTCAAACGGATATTGCTTTTCTTCATTCTTCACTATACTTTGTTGTACAGTCGGCCTCGGCAGTAGCTGATCAGTTTTGTTCTTCATAACTCTAACTAGTTTGCGTTGTAACCATATTATATACTTTTTTTCTCAATACTTTGCTTTGTAAGTGCTTTTCGAGGCACGGAGCAAGTAATAATTACGCACATAACTACGAAAAGCTATAGGTGCACCATGTCCATCAGGGTTTGAACCCGATACCCTCTGATTTCGAAGGTCTTTATGCATACAATTGTCCTGTGTTAGTCTAAGAGCCCGCGACGGCCAGACCTTCGTTAATTTATTAAGGCTGCAAGTTTCTGTATGTATGCTCCCTATACAGGTAAGAACGATCTCCTTCCCCTTAAATTTTGGTCGCGGTGGCTTTGGCAGGTAACAGGTAATAAAGGTGTTTAAAATTGGTTCGCAAATTCGTTATAGTATGAAGCTCAGTTTTTCATATATTTTATTCGTAACTAGCAGTCGCCCGCGGCTCCGCCCGCGTGGATGTCGGCTACCGCTGTAAAATGCCTACCCAGAAAAGACACGGGCAGCAAAATTATTTCCAGATCTATTCACAGACACGGACACTAACATCGACGACGCAGTCATTATCCGCAGGCTGCATAGATTGTCTTTATGTGGATGTTGAAGTTGTTAATGATGAAAATATTTAAATCTAATTAATACTTAGTTTTTACTCTTACCGGCAGTCCCGGAGAGCAACCTGTTGTTTTGGGATAGATAACTAAAGCGATTATTGTAAATCTTCCCCATAAACAACATTTGACATTAAATTATTTTTAGGTGACAAAATAAACTGATGGTCGGGAGCCCCGACCCGTGATAAGGCGCTGTGCAGCAGAAATCGTAATAATTTAAGTTCGCCATAACTTCAAAAACAAACGTCCAATTTTGATCATTCCAAGACCAAATATTATCTACATAAACTGCACTTAGTGATGAAATAATTAATTTTGATAGGGATTAATAGCATAAGTAAAATAAATGCGTATAAATATAGTACTAAAAAAAATCAAGATTTTGAAATAAAAAAAAGGGTTGTTGTGCCTCACTCGCCATATATAGGTATAGTGTGTCGCGGACTTTTTAGTAGGTGGTATAAGATCTTTAATTCATTCATACATTTTGTGGTTCTATCTTTTATAGTTTAGGCAGCGTACGCAACTGTTCTGGTTGATTTTTACACTTTGTGTCCGAAAAACCCAAATATTTTACGGAACCCTATTTTTTTCGAAATTATAATATATATAGCCTATGTTACTCAGTGATAATGTAGCTTTCTATTGAAAAAAGAATTATTAATATCGGTCCAGTAATTTTTGAGTTTATTCGTTACATACAAAAATACAAAACATTCCTCTTTATAATATTAGTATAGATTACATTGACTCCCCCCCCCCCCCCCCCCCCGTACTACCCCAGTGACGCTTACATGGAGCCTACATCGCATGCTGGCTAGCTGAGCGCGGTGAGCGGCACCACGCGACTTTTTTCTAATACTTGCATTTTTAAACTCGTGATATCTTCCTAATGAAATGTCCGAATTGAATAATTCAAAAAGTTATAAAAAGGTATTGAAGCCGTCTTGAATACAAAGTAATTTTTTTTGATAAGGATTAATACCAAGGTACAAATATAGAGCCTTTTTAAGCGGCGGCATATAAATTAAATTTTTAGAATAAAAAACCGCTTACTGTGACGTAACTATAATATTTAGACATATGCTGTCGCGACACTTTTTGTAGATAATGATGAGTACTGCAAAGTCGTAGTATATAATTTTGTTCTATCATCAATAGTTTTCGCTGCGCACGCTATGTAAGGAATTTTTCAGGTCATTTTTTTACACCTTGGGTTACATTATTGGATTTTTAGTAAGGATTCCAATTTTTTTTAAAAATATAATATAGCCTATGTTACTCGGGGATAATGTAGCTTTCCAAAGGTGAAAGAATTTTTGAAATCGGTCCAGTAGTTTCGGAGCCTATTCATTACAAACAAACAAACAAACAAACAAACAAACAAACAAACAAATCTTTCCTCTTTATAATATTAGTATAGATAACAGTAGAAATCGCGTCGTCAATTGCCAGACACTTAGTACGGTTGCAACCCCCTGCCAGGCACCCTTAAACTAGGATAAATTGTAATTATACTTACGTTATAGTATGAAAGCTGAATTTTCTATATATTATTTAGGGAACTATCAAATGATGTTTCCTTAAAAGCCAGACAGTATCGATAGTTTTCTCATCTTGCCAACCACATCAAAAGTCTGCGAGCGAATTATATATGCACTATTTGGAACAATGCTCACCTGAAAATTCCAACGACACATGAACCAACAAATAATGGTTGGATACTGGAAAATGACCAATACTATTTTAAATGGTTTGAAGGGGATCAGCTACCAAATTATGTCAGTGATTCTCTAAGAAATCTATCAGGTATGTAATTATTATATAAAATTATTACACATAAATTTGCGACTATTCATGATTGTCTTAGCTAACTGAAGAACTTGAAGGTCTGGCCGTCGCGGGCTCTTGCTCTATGTGGGGAATCGAACTCACGAACTTCGGAGCGAAGTGCAGGTTTCTTGACCTCCACATCGTACCGGTCGTCCAAAAAAATGTACACTTTCCTATTTCTAATATAAGATCAAATTTATTTTTGCTAGAAAGTTCTACTCGTTGAATTCCGAACTTCAGTTCCAGACCTGCGTGGAATTCACAATGTTTTGATTTCAATCTATTTTAGGAGTATGGCGCAGCGAGTCTAAACTTTACTAATAAATCAAATGAAATATTTTCCCACTTTTGTAGGTAAATCAAGTATTTAATTTATTTTAAGTATTTACTACTTCGCGACCCTGTTTTTACTTAATTAAATATTTTATTCATCGGAAAAATTATATGCTTAGGTACTTATTCAATTGGACAAGCGATGTCGGGACTAAGAAAAAAAATTGTGTCTGGACACCAGTGCTTTCAGTGCAAAGCATCTTGGATTATTTCATTTCTTTGGGTTTATTTCAGTTTCACTCATCATATCAACTCTTTGAATTCAATACATTCTTCAATGTTCTCAACTAACTACTTTAATGACCGAAAAAATCATCAATCTGCAATTTATATAAAACGACTTGCTCCTAGAATTTACACTTCAATTAGTATAAAATAAATAAATATTTTATGACAATTACGCCAATTATTTAGTTCGTTATAAGTTATAAGTATAATTAAGAACTTGTGTTACGGATACGAAATAACGGATAAACATAAATAAATCTTTTTATTTTATTTATATACATAGGAAAACACCCAGACCAGAACAAATATTCATGTTCTTGCACAAAAAGATTTGTCCTAAAATCGGTTAAATCGAAATCGAAAGTTTTATCGAAAAATTTCAGCAAAATCGGTTTAGCCGTTGTTATGTTATGAATAGTGTAACTAACACGATTTTCATTTACACATAAAGATAACAATATATTTTTTGAAAGTAAGAATTATTTTATTTGTCCTCAGGGAGTGTCGTTTATCGGATGGCATCAGCGAACGAAGCTGGAGCGAGTCTTGCTGGTCACCACAGTCGTGCTGGTCGTGGGGATCTTCCTCACTGCCACTCTGTTCCTGGCCACCAGAGGCACTTCCTACTTGCCTGTACCGCCTTGCTATCAGCCTGACAATCAAGGTTAGTATCCAAATCAAATAACGAGCGTTATCCCAGTTGCGGCCTTACGGGCCCGGGGTCCGCTTTCCGTTCTTTATGCCTCCACTTCACACGGACCATCATCAATCCATTGCCATGCATGCCACCTCGAACGATGTCAAGCCAGTCACATACATAGTACATAATATCAGGGCTCTTACACATAAACATAATACGACTTCGTTTCATGGTCTACGTCGAGCTTCATCCATCATACATAGATTTAAACGTTACGACGCCCATATACTCCATTAGGGACGGCCAAAACCCATAGCTTTCCATACAATTAGTGTGATTGAAGCTGAAAGTCTGTGCCAAGAACGTAGCAAGTAATAGCCTGCCCCTACGGTACATAGGCGTGACAATACGTATGTATGTGCGAAGTTTATGATTCAATACTCAATACTTTATTGCGTTCCAACAATGTGTTTTACAAGATGGTAGTTTAGGTATAAAAGTATCAATTGTGGACCCTGTCGGGCACAGCATAGTGTAGGAAAGAGGAGGAAGGACGCTGTTTAATTACTAGTAAGTTAAAACTAGTTGTTCATTAAATAATTCGTAAATGTTTGCACATTTTTGACTATGAGTAGATTCGAAAACTTCAAACAGGAAAGCATGAGAAGGTTAATGACTGTGAATAATCTAAAAGTGTGTGTCTAAGCATGTGATCTCAACCTACTTCTACGGTAAAGAGGCCTGATAACTTGAATGTATGTAAAAGCGAAGTGTTTCAAATTTCAAAATATTTTATGTCATAAACTATTAAATAGTAGGTACTTGAACACGTCAAAATTAAATATCAATATCAAAAACAATTAAAATATGATAAAACTGAAATCACGAAGTTTATATTCACTTACATGCAACAATACAATTAAAAAACAAAAAATGTTTAAGTGTAAGTGAACCTAAGTGGCAGTTCCGAGCCACCGCTCTGTAAAAAGAAATTGCAAGAAACTCAAAATTAAATTAAATTATTGATTGATTAGGTACTCAAATTACAATCTTCATTTGTCTGTGGCGCTATGCAATAAATTTGATGCTGAAACTTCAGACGGCTAATGTTAGTGATTAAGTAGGTATAACGGTATGAGTATATGCCAAGATCATAGCAAGCGGAAGGATGTGACAGCGTTCATCTTCTCTCTACTAGTGTCAAAAATCAATCTGGCATAGAAATCATCCAAGGTGAAAATGACTAAAGCAAACTATACCCACCCTCGATTTTACCCGGGTTAATATTTTCATAAAATAAGGTTTCACTCTATATTATTATACGGTTTATTAGATATTATGTATAATTGTAGTTAGTACCTAGATAATTTATATTTTTAGGTTTGGTTAGGTAGCTTACAGGCCGGATCCAAGGTAGTCTAAGTAGTGTAAAACTAATTCCATTTAGTCAAAAGTTAAAAAAAAAATTTGTTGCAGGATGCTTCTACACGCTGCACGAGTTTTTACATATAATTAGATATAATAAGTTCCATGACTTTTATATAGAATAATTAATGATTTATATTAAGTAACTATAATTATATTATTAAATGCATGTTATAACTTATAATTTTAAATATCCAAACACGAAATTTCGTAAAAATATATACTTTTTGTGTAATTAAAAACCTATCACCTACTAAGACTATGTATAAGATATTGCAGCACCTATAAAGGTAACTAAGTTGTATCACATTTAATTCTTAAGACCATTATGTACACTTAAATGGCAATAAATGAATTGAAATTGAAATTGAAAATGGGGCAAGCGTTCCCACTTTGCCCCACCGTGTACATGCGTATGTAGAAGCAAAGGAAGTTTATGGCGGCATCAGCAGCACAAAAGCATACTTCCTTCCTCGTTAAGAAGTAGAATAAACGACAGGAAAACAGTCATTATGTTATCAATCAAAACTGTTCTAAAGACAGTTAATTGGTTCACATTTTCTTTTTTTATTCAAGTAATGATAGCTTCGTAATTGATATGCCAGTGTTTGACAAGTCAATCTTTCTTAGAGACAGTTTACAAAGAGGTTATATTTTTACCTTAGAATAATTACACTTTTACAGTATGATGAAAATGAAACTCTTTCATACCTAACGGCAACTATTGCTGTAAATAGATAGTTATGTATTGTTTATGCAGTTATATAGCACAATTCATAACACAAATATGATAAAATATTTCATAAAATTATATTATATTATATTAAATAAACTAAAAAAATTAAAAATCATTTTATAAAAAAATATTATAATTGACTTGAAAAATGAACTAACTCTAAAACTTGAAAGTAACTAAACTATTGTGTGGGATTTTTTTTTCATTTAAATAATGGCTTAGTGTGTTTAGCACATTTAGCCAGAGTCAGAGTATATTCATTAAATATAAACCATAGTAAACGAAAATGAGTAGTAATAAATGGTAAATGAGATGCCCTCTCCCTAAACCCCTTGAATCCTCAGTAAAGATGCGGGCTATTCTGAGATTTCACATTGACTTCTTGAGAAAATTTGAAAAGTGATGTTGCACTGTATTGTTTTATTTACCAACACTCATGTCCGTTCACAGACAATTAACGGTTAATAATGAACATGCATGTTTGAAATATCACTAACTTTAGATAATACAACAAAACTTCTGATATGACGCTTCACTTTCCCGCCAAGAAGTGCCGGTGGGTGGGTGGGGGTATTGCTTAGATAGAATTATCAGTTTATTATAGATAGATAGTTTTTTTTTACATTAAAATGAACGTTGTTTATACCTACAGTGTTTCGTTAATAGTATGTAAAAGCATTTTGCTAGACATTAAAATATGTTAATAATGTCCTCTACAATACACCTAAAATATGTGATATAACCTCTATATAAGATGCTCTATTTCATTTGAAGCTAGTTCAAAATTGAGAATGCCTACAAATTAAACGTTTAACACTTTTCATTATTTATAACTCTATTTTCTTGAAACTAAAGTTTATTTATAAAGCATAGCAGGAAATAGGACGCGTCAACAAAAAAATAAACGTAGGTACATTAAATGTCCTACAGACGTAAAACATTTCCTCAAAGATTAAATTCCTTTTAATAGCCCTGACATTGACAGTTGAAATAGAGTTGTCATATTTACTAATTGATGCTTTGAAACTATTGTGAGGGAGTTTTGGCGCCAACGCGAAAAAAGGCACATCGGGGCAGTTTTTTTAAATAATGGCTTCGTGCTTTTAGCACATTTAGCCAATGTCAAGTAAGTGATATATTATCTAATAATATATAAATCGTAGTAAATGATAATGAGTGGTGATTAAGATGATAAATCGTAAATGAAATGCCCTTCCCTAAACCCCTTGAGTCCTCAGTAAAGATGTGGGACTATACTGAGATCTCACATGGACTTCTTAAGATAATTTGAAGTGATGTTGCACTGCTTTGTTTGATTTACCGACACTCATGTATGTTCACAAACCCTAAACGGTTAATAATCCACCGTTATTACACATTTATGTTCGAAATATCAGAAATTTTAGAAAATAAAACAAAACAGCAGGCCTGACTCTTCACTTTTCCGCCAAGAAGTCGCGGCAGTATTTAATTTTCAAAAACTAGTTAACATTCTATTTTTATGAGTAAATAATTAAAGTGGATTTTAAACATAACTTCTTTGACAATGCACAAAGAAACCGGCATATTACAGCGAATTTTAATTCTTCCGTGTTGATTCCGAATTCCTTAAAAGCCTCTAGTCAAGTCTTTACTACTTTTCTGGGGCTTGACTTGGACTCGACTTGAGCGGCGGTAGCCCAGTGGCCAGATCCCTTGCCTTTAATTTCAGACTATTCAGAGAGTCTCGGGTTCAAACCCTGGCGCACCTATGACTTTTCGAAGCTATTATAGCTTGCTCCGTGCCTCGGAAAACACGTTAAGCCGTTGGTCCCGGCTGTCATGAACATCTATAGCAGTCGTTATTAGGGGGTCAGTGCCTTCTAACAGACAGACAGCTGGTTTAAATAATAGAATGATTTTTCCCTCTAGGTTGCGGAGGTCAGACGGCAGTCGCTCTACGTAATAACTGAAATTAAGTCAAATCTGGTTGAACGAGTGAGCAGACCCTGGGCTGCTAAGCTTAAGTCTAGGGCAACCCTGATAATGCTAGGATATGATGACTTGGACTCTATTCGACTATGACAGACGTGACTTGACTTTCACTGTGACTCAAAGCCGAAAACGCTGCATTTATGCCAATAACTTAATTTGTGTAAGTACTTGACACTGGAAAATACGAGATAAAAAAAAGAGTAACTGAGAGCGTTCTATATTTAAAAATACTTATATCAGTTAATAAGTAGAATTATTACATTTTACACACTTTATTTAATTAACGGTATTGAAATGTATATTTGTTAAAGAAAATCTAACAAGACTAACCCTTGAAGCATAATGAATGATATAATGCTCTTGTAATTTACAAAGTCACGATTACATTGTTCAAACAGTTCTTCTGTCTATACAAATTGACGGTCAATGCGAGCATAATCTACAATTTTACTTCTTAGTCGTATCGCCCTTGGCAGAGCAGTCGTGGCCGCCATGTAGTGGTTTTGGTAGGGGTTTCTGTCCTTGCTTGTGATCATTCTAGTAGATTCCTTTAAGGCATCGATCGCCCACTCCAGCTTTTAGTCGGTCCATCGCGTAGATGACCGACTACGCGATCGTGTGCTTTCTAAATTTTTCCATACATAGCGCAACGCACCGCACACGCACGACAGCAGGACGGCAATTCATCGCGCGTGGACGGTTGCCGCACTGTTGCGGCAGCACGCGCTTTGTACGAAAACAAACGACCGTCCGTGCGCAGTACGACAAACGCTCAGCTTCCGGACCGCGGCACGGCGGTCCGAAACGAAACTTCTCGATTGCAGGCGCCCTTAATAAAACCTTTGTAACCTCTTTGCTTACAGCATCCAGTGTCTGCCTCACCAGCTCATGCATCTACACTGCCAGCGAGGTGATCCGCGCTCTGGACACCAGCCATGATCCTTGCGACGATTTCTACGAGTTCGCCTGTGGTGGATGGATCAGAAACAACCCCATACCAGAAGGGAAGTCCAGTTGGGGTATCTTCAGCAAGATTGAACTGCAGAATCAACTGATAATACGCTATGCTTTAGGTAAGAATTTTCTTTTATAATTTTTTTTTGCTTTCCCAGTTGCAATTTAATATCCATATTCTGAACTCGACGTTACACCTACGCGTTTATTACGAAATTGATACCTGACAATTACACCAATTTTCTTTTCTGTATATTAACTAGCCTATTTACATTTTTTACGAACATAAATTGGGTTAATAATGCAGTTAATAAACTAAAACTAATTAACTATAAATTAAAACTAAGTAAACTTAATTACATGTGTCTTAGGTGTTCTCAATAAATATTGTGTTAGTGCTTATGTAACAAAATTCCTTACAAATAACAATGAAGTGTGCTTACGCAATTCAATTAATTTTTGTTTGCGATTTTTTACTTATTCTAGCATTATTTCTATTACTACTGCCACACCTACAAACCACACCTATATGTGTGTGACTAACAACCGTCCATGTTCCTTCTTGAGCCCTTTATGTTCCGGTAGGTATTTCACATAGTGTCCTTAAGTGATCGAATCAGAAATGAGGAAATCCGTAGGAGGACTGGAGTGACCGACATAGCGAGGCGAGTTTGCAGGCTGAAATGGCAATGGGCGGGGCACATAGCCACATAGCTCGACGAACCGACTACCGATGGAGCGTTAAGGTTCATCAATGGCGACCGCGAACCGGCAAACGTAATAGAGGACGGCCTCCCACGCGATGGACCGATGATCTGGTCAAGGCGGCGGGAAGCCGATGGATGCAAGCGACTCAGGATCGCTCAATGTGGAAACCTATTGAGGAGGCCTATGTTCAGCAGTGGATGTTATATTGCTGAGATGTTGAAGTATGTCACTGTAGCCTTAAATTTTTTTTGTTTATTCAAGTAGAAAAAATTAAAGTTCAGCTTTTTTATAGCTGAAAGTGTTAATTTGATATCGATGCTCAAACCGCCTCGGCCGTGTAACGCCATGTGACCTTGCGTGACTCGATCCATCTTAGGGAAACAATTATAGCCATTTAATGTTGTATGTCTTGGACTCTTAGTTAGAATGTGCAAGTAAGTTTATTATTTTTCTATTTAATTTGTTTATTTCGGATGGAAAATCATCAAATGAGTGTCTCCGAACGTGCGTGGAGCGGAGTGGTGTGTCAGACTTTTATTGATTAAAAACTCATGTTTTTTTAGACTGATCATCGTATCCGTACCGGTACTTTAGAAAAGTTATGAAATGGACCTTTTAGTGATACAGGTACCAGTTATCTGTTCTTTGGTACTGGCATTACAGACTTTTTAAATCAAAATAAAGAAAAACCCATATTTTCGTTCACGAAAATAAATTTAATAATTTATTGATTCAGGCGTTACTTTGCGGAAATCCATTGTAAGCAAGTGATGAATTAAAAATATCTTTGTAACAATTCCCGCGCTACTATGATTTCCCTCGCTGAAGCGTTGGTCGTGAAGACATCGCTGTTTTGAGGCTCCTATCTTACCTGAAGATGTCCTGTGTAAGTAAGAAACACGTGTCGTGTTGAATAGTTTCTCGTTTTTTCGGGAAATTCTATAATTTCCCGAAAAATCGACAAACTATTATCGCTAATATTAGCGCGGTAATTGTTACAAAGATATTATTAATCATAATGCATATAAATTTAAGTTAAAGTAATGAACTTAACACTTCCTATGTATATTAAGTAAGTATTTACAAAAAAAAAGTATTTAAGTATGTTTATCCGTTGTTTAGGATCCAAAATACAAGTTTTTAGTGATACTTATCTTGGAACTAAATAATTGGTGTAATTGTCAGAAAATATTTATTATTTATTATTAAATATTTATTTATTTTCTTATTATTTACTTAAAATTTCTTTAGATAACGTAAACGAAGCCGCAGAACATAGCTAGTGTGTTAAAAAGGCTACAAAAATACAAGTTTAATGTTGTTAAGTAAAAATTAACACCAATTTTCTGACGATTTCAGTCATTTATGTAAGGAATTTTGCGAAAATTATCGTTTCACAAAATTGTAAGACAAACAATCGTGAATGGTCATAATGCCATATCTACAGGCATTGTGAATTATTTACAATAATATTTTGCATCTATTTATATAAATCATTGCCGATGCTGTAACGGCGTACGGTCTGCAAAAAAAAAAACGATTTTGAAATATTATAGTACGATTAAACGACTTTCAAATGTTAAAATGATGCATTGTTGTAATTTACTATTTTTATGAGACGAAATTTTTACTAGAAAGGTTCACCTTGTCCTTGGTCGCCCAAATAGAAATCGCCTTTTTCATTCTCATACATACATTCACGCCTGTTTCCCCAAAGGGGTAAGCAGAGGCACATAATACGCCCACACTTCGCCAATTACATTATCAGTCTCACGTAATAGATGGCGAGCCTATTGCCGCTTACCGGGATCTTTTAATTTCGCCAGAGCGTCGTCCGTTGATCGATAGGTGCACCACTTGCAGGTGAGGTTGGCTTGGGCTCCTTAGATATAACAAGGATCCCTGTACATTCACACCGCATTGAAAATGCAATATATTCTAATTAAAATTATTAGTTTTCATTAAACATTTACACACTGAGTTCAAGTACAATATCATATTGTTATATTTTACTATTTGCAATGTTTTTATAATAGTTATTTTCTTTTTTTCTCTTAGTTGTATGTCAAGTCATATAATGAATCATTTATTTGCATTATTGCAGCATTTCGTCATTTAGTACAGTCAAAGTCAAGTAAAGTCTGTCTTAGTCCAGTTGAGTCAAAGTCAAGTCATACCTCAGTAAAATAGTGGAGACTTTACTAGACGCTTCTATCGAGTTTTGGAATCAACATGGAAAATCACAATTCACTGCAATATGTCACTTTCCTACATTTGTGTATATTGCCTAAGAATTTATGTCGAAAAATCCACAATATTTACACATAAAAACTCGAAATTACACTAGTTTTGGGAAATAAACATTTGCCGTGATATGTTTTTTCCTGCGTTGGCACCAGAACTCTAAAATAATAGTTAGAAACATTTATTTAAACTGACAGAGTCAAATGCTAATATAATCGAAGAATGTATTTACATCTTTCGATTAGCTCTCGTCCAGCTGCGGGAAATACGCCACAAACTGCATTATATCGGCAGTTCGACGCATTTGTTTCATTTGCAGCCGTCGTTTTTTGTTTTTTTTATAATAAATTTTTTCCTGATTTGTTTCTGATATATGATTGGTGTACAGGGATCCTAACAAGATCTTAGGAGCCCATGGCAACCTTACCTGCAAGTGATGCACCTGCCTATGACACTCTGGCCAACATAATAGTTCCCGGTAGACGGCATTATGCCGGCCACCGATTACGTGGGACCAAAAATATATTTGGTGATAAAATATGCCTCTGCCTACTCCTTCGGGGAAACAGGCGTAATTGTATATTTTTCTTATAAATAATAAAAGAACAGTATAGTGTGAACTATACCGTGAATTGTTTAATACGAGTTTTATTCTTCCCGTAACGCATGTTATCGGCTTTATATTAAATTAGACTGCCATTGTGAAGTTTGTTCCTCGTAACAATGTCTATTTGCTCTAACAGTTTGAATCTCACTTTTATGTCTGTCTGTTTAAATTATTTGTCTAAGTTATTGTTATGTTTGTGTACATAATCTGACGTAGTGGGTTTCCCTTTTTTCTGGTATTTTATTCTTGTGTAAAATTCAATGCTTTGGACACAATTCTTGGAATTAGGCGGTCAAGGCTATTGCGACAGAATTTCCAGGGGTAGTAGTGTCCCCCCCGATAGGTCTTCGCCTTGGCGTGGGGGGGGGGGGCTGAGTGGCATATTATACGCCCACACTTCGCCTATTTTAATATTGATCCCACGTAATAGGTGGCGAGCCTATTGCCGCTTATCAAGCACTGATTTGTTCGCCAGAGCCTCGTCTCAATCGGCAGGTGCACAACTTGCAGGTGAGGTTGGCTTGGGCTCGTTAGGTAGAGTTGGTAGAATCCTTTCTTATACATCCAGAATATATCAGAACAAATCAGGAAATAATTTATACCCCACAGCTATAATATTATAAGAAATAAACCACAAAACTGTCTTCATTGCAGAAAAAGTTAACGTAACCGACGGGGGAGCAGAGGCAAAAGCTCGGGTGTACTACGACGCCTGCATTGACACAAATGAGACCATCGAGAAGTTGGGAGAAAAGCCACTGCTGAACGTGATCAAGAATCTTGGAGGCTGGCATATTCTGCCCAATACTATGGTCAAGCAGAAGAAGTGGAATGTACAGACCTTGCTGCAGGACATTCAAAATACGTAAGTATATATAAGGCAAACGTAGCGTAGCTTTAACTGCGACAAGGTGGATCGACGAATTGAAAAGGGGGCTAGTACTGGATGGATACGGTCTTCAGTAGACCAGATAGGCTAAAGTTTTTTGGAGGAGACCCATTTTCAGCAGTGGACGGCAATTTTCGACCATGGCTGTAGGAAGTGGAGGTGTTTTCTCTCTCAAAATTAGGTTTTCCTCAAAACGGAGTAGCCGCTTATGGCAATTCTATTAACGCGATTCTTGTTGACCTGTTATTGGTAGCGAATCGCTTTTAAGTGTCTCCAGATCTCTACGCTCTCAGAACAGAGATTGATCGTTAAAACTCAACAGTTTGTACGTATTCGTACAAGGTATGAACCTTGTTGTTTCAGAAAGTAGTCATAAGAATTAGTTCTTCTGTGATAAGTCGCAACGGGAAGAGGACCACCAAATACATTGTATTTAGAGATGCACTCAAGTGCTCACTTACTATTTCAGTGTCAGTTACTCTACCACGCTATCTCCCCTGCTCTTACGTTTCGGTTAAGAAATTTAGGTTAAATATGGTTGTCCTAAAGCATTATTTCTTCATTTTGTTCCAGATACAATTTGGGAGGCCTTTTTAATTGGGCTGTTACAGAAGACGATAGGAATTCTTCACAACATGTTATAGTAGTGAGTAAAGATCAAATATTATTTAATAATATTTAAATTTATTTAATGACTATATCAATCATAAAACATTGAAATAAATATATACGACTGTACCATAGAACTGTGTGTGTAACAGTGTATCGTGATCATGGTAACCTTAAGCTATCGAAACGAAAACATCAAGTCCTTTCCCCCTCTCAACTTCAAACAAATAACTGAAATTACAAATTAAGCCTAAATTTAATTTAGAAGTACAAGTCGCCCTTAGTGTTTAAACATTATGAGCAATGAAACTCACATACTCTGAAAATATAACACATATTTACAAGCACCAACACTACTAAACCCTGTGTGATAAAACAAATCGACAATAAATTCAAAATCGCTATTTTCCATTACAGTTAGACCAAGGAGGGTTGAACTTACCGACCCGGGACAACTATCTCAACAAGACAGCACATAAGAAAGTGCTAGACGCATATTTAGACTACATGACCCGCATTTGCATGCTGCTAGGTGCCAACAAATCCGAAGCCAGGATCCAAATGAGCAGAGTCATACAGTTCGAGACAGACTTGGCCAACATAACGACTCCTTCTGAAGACAGGAGAGACGAAGAGGGGTTGTATAATCCTTTCACTATCAAACAATGGCAGAATGAAGCTCCCTTCCTGAATTGGACTTATTTCTTCAATGATGCGTTTAAGCTTGTCAATAGAAGTGTAAGTAGCTAAATGTCCCATTCTAACTGTTTAAAACTGTCACTGTTCAATTTTTGGAAAATATAATTCCGAGGTTTGGTGAAGTATAGATTGAGGAAAATGTTGTGTATGCTTGTAATTGCCTGCATAAATGTCCAATTAGTGCTCAGCGTCAATAATTGTTCCACAAACATATAATTAAAATAATAAAATAGCTTATTATTCCAAATAAATAAAATAAAGTAATACTTACCTGTTAATAAACTTGTATTTGTGAACATATCAGTTTTTCGCTCAGAGGGTTTAATGCCGACACTAGATAAAATTTCTGAAAATAAATTTAACCCCTTAACTCATTTCCTGGATATTAAATTGGGTTCTTTTGCTGAGTGGTTGAAGAGTGCTTTGTAATCAAGATTGGATCTGATTCGATATACAAAAATCTATATTTTTTTCTAAACTACTCTGCCGTGTCAGACCTATCTACGTTAAGTTAAAAATCATAGTTTTGAGATATCGCATTCTGAAGTTTTTTTCAGATATTTGCGTTTTTCTAGAAAGTTAATGCAATTAACTGTGATATCTTTGAATAATATAACATATTTCATAGTGCTGAATACCGGGATGTAGTATTTTTTTTTTAATACCCATACTTATTGTAATAAACTCAATAACAGAGATAGGCACGGCAAGCTGTCCATACTTTACCTATTACGCGACGCCCCGTAAGTTATGATACAGGTGTTAGCTGTGACAAGTCCTTTAAGGTGAATTATGCCAAACTCAGTTATTTATAAGTTAACTGAAATTGGTCTAATTATCGGCGTGTGGTCAACAGTTAAACACTTAGCAAAATTTGAAATTTTTTATGAAATATAAGTAATCAGTCTTCATAATTACTAACAAAATTTAACTCTTATTAAATCAAAGGAACTTTAAGGTTAAATTTAAGGCTCTAATCAAAATCTACTGTTCTCGTATTATAATCAGTCTTCATGATTACTAACAAAATTAGACTCTTACTAAATCAAAGAAAATCAAAGGAACTTTAAAAGTAGAAACTAAGTAAAATAGAGATTCTTTTATTTTCTCAAATGTCCAAGTCTCCGTCTAAATCCAACACATCTTCTTCTTCTAAATCACTCAAATTGGTGCTCTTCTTCACTGTGTTTCTTTGACATAATGTGCAAATATTTTGTTTTTTGGAAGAGATGTAGACAAAGTCATTTGTTTGATGATGCCATGAAAATATGCCCAGGAGCATTTTATAATTTGAGTTTCATCGCAGAAAGCTATGTATGATCTATATAAATCCATGAAAAACACTCCACATGGCAAATAACGCCTGTTTGGAGCATGAGCCAAATTATAGTGTGAAACTGTGGAACGAATTTTCTCTATATACTCTTTAACGTCCTGCTTATATTGGTCAGAAAAGGAGTTCCATGGTCTAGCTCGACCACGCTGTTCAGGTGCTGCTGATATTTCATAAACATTTTTAATTCTGTGCTTATAATTAGCTTTTAATACAGTTACTACAGTTTGATTATTTTTAAACCCAAGCGTGCCTAAATAAAATGTTTTGCATGCATTCCGAAGCGTCCATATTAAAGTATTATTTCGTCTTGAAATTTCTTTGGTTATTATTGACTTCTTTAATCTTTTTACATGTGTAGATATAAAATTTCTTTGTTCTTGCATGTCAAGCCCTCTAAAATTTGACCAAATTTTCTCTCTTTCTTGTTCACTGAATTTTTCATAACATCTTTTATGACATTCTTTCCTGCATGGTGGTTTTAAATAAATATATTATTTTCTCTACTTCAAGTCTTTTAACCGGATCCCTTTCTCTTTTTTTAGCTGCAATTTTTTATTGATGGGTAGGTCATCATGCGATTTCGACAAGTTTTTGTTACTAAGTTGCTGTATTAGTTCTTCGGTGCATTTTTCAAAAGAATAGTTTGTGGCATCTTTACTATTTTGTTGTTTGATTTATTTGTGGTGATAGATTTGGATTTTGTGCAACGTTTGAATAGTCTTGACTATGGCATTGTTGGTCAGAGTTATTATTATAAGTTTGTAATGGTGTGGATGAATTTCTCAAAATAAAAGGTTCTTGACGAAAGGTTTGTTCTGGTGTATTAATAAAACTAATTTCAGAAGGCATTAATATATTAGTATCGAATCTAAGCAAATTGATAGTGTGTAAGCTGATGCTCAGATCAGAGAATGGCACATCTTCATTAAGTTCAGCTAAATCATCTTGTTTTAGCACTGGTTACATATTGGGTTTTGGTACGACTGGCTGAAGTTCTGTGTATTGCTTAGGTGATAATAGTATTGACTGTTCGCCTGTTGATCTTGAAAATTGAAAACATTTCCTCTATTTTCTATAATTTGTTGTCTTTTTGCCATATTCACCATAAATAAACGTCTGTTTTCACTCATTTTGTAGAAAACTAATCAATTCACATAAGTATAATTCACAATATTTAGTATGATAATGCACTGTTTTAATAACGTAATGACCGTGAACGCAAATAGAATTCAAATAAACAATCCGATATATATACCTGTACGAACCTGTCACGGCGATGTCATGTATATATTAGATAACGGAGTTATGATTTCACATACGTGTATGTAATTTGTCAAGCATTTTACTGTATCTTAATTTACAGCAACTGACCATTACTAATTAGGCGAAAATAGAAGTTACGCGAGTTATGTGTTAGTGTCGTACTAATAATATATACAATATATTTAAAAAATTGTGAGCTCTAGATATAAAGTACGTTAAATAAATACAAATTACATTTGTTAACCGTAACTCATGTATCTTAAGTTAACGTAGATAGGTCTGACACGGCAGTACTTACTGAAGTACCTAAATCATAAATCTTTATTGCATCAAGTAAACAAGTAGGTACCTAAGTAATACAATGAATACTGATACCCCGTAGGGGCACTGCAAATTGAGAGGGAACTTAAAGAAGCTGTTGCATTATCTTTTTCCAGGTTTTAGACTCTGAAAGAATAGTGGTGTACGCTCCGGATTACTTTAGAAATCTGACCAAAGTTATAGTAAAGTATAGCAAGACTGAAGAGGATAGAAGGTAAATTTTACCATAAATTTGTTTATAAAATATTTAATTTGCCATAAAGACTTAGATATTGCAAGAAGATACGAGATCAATTTATTTACACAGTTTGATATCTGTTAGTGAGCAGACCAAGCAGACGATTCGAGTTGCAGCTACTCAATGGTTGCAACAATAGAACTTAAGAAAACTAAATGCACTTCAAGCAGACTCCATAGCTGACATGTATCAGCACTTTCTAAATAAGATTTCTGAAGATTTACCATGAGTGGAAAATACCGTAATAGCTTAATCAACAAGTATATGTCTTCAAATGTAAAAGTATCTTATGTCTTTGTTCACCAGAACAATAACGAGTTACATGATGTGGCAAGTGTCAAGATCTCTGTCAACGTACCTGTCGAAGTCCTTTCGCGATGCCACTAAGATATTGAGGAAAGCACTCTTCGGTTCTGAGGGCACTGAAGAGTCTTGGCGATATTGCGTTACTGACACAAATAATGCTATAGGTGAGTCTACTTAAAAGGTATTCCATGTCCAAAATCAACCAGTCGCGTCCTAAAATTTCAATTTGGTTTAACTAAATTTATATTGCGGTATTGATATTGGAAGATAAGTTGCTCCATTTTTCCCGCAGCCATAATAGCTAAGTACAACTTGTCCTCCCAAACATTCCTGTCCGATTAAATGTTGTCTCTGGGAATAAAATAACTAGAGCCACATAAGTCTTGCTTGATTTTTGGTAATTATTCGTAAAATATTATTAAGTATTATTCTGTAAAAGCGCTCTATATTAAAGCAGTTATTTAATAGCATAATAATATGACATCGTTTTATCAAGAATAATGGCAGCACATGGTAAATATGGTGAATATTCTTTAAGTATAATTTTAAAGAAAGGGCAGGTCAAAAGTATCCCAAACCGACAGGCGTGTATGAGAAGGTTACTGAGTGTGAATGTAGCTAAGACTGTGTGCCAAGATCACGATCAAGTGTCCACTGGGAGGGATGTGATCTTTGCCTACCCCTACGGAAAAGAGGTGGACATTATGTATGTATGTAGAACTATACGTCTACGTTAAAAATTAGACAACTCAGAATAAAATATTAGATATTCCGATCAAAGAACGTTTGCATTTTAGATGCTTTCATGCTACCTATTAGATAAATCACATATCTACCTACTATTGAATCCAAAATGGATTTATGATTACATGACAATTTCAATACGTATTATTTTTGCACCCAGGATTCGCTGTAGGCGCAATGTTCGTTCGTGAAGTGTTCCATGGTGAAGCAAAGACCCAAGGAGAGATAATGATTGACAACATCCGCGCTGCCTTCAAGTCCAATCTCCACAACCTTGATTGGATGGACGCTGAGACCAGGAAAGCTGCTAACACTAAAGCTGATGCCATCACTGATATGATTGGTAAGTTGAGTTTCCCCAAAATATACTCTATAACCATCTATAGATCTATAATAAAAATCAACTGTATTAATAACTGAAATCTGGTTACACCAGTGGTGGCCCTAAGCTAAGTTTAATGCACTGGGATAATGTTAGGATGAAGATGGTCATCTCAGCCGGAGTGCATTGCAAATCTCTTTTATTACTTACATAAAAGCATCTATTTTTTTTTCTTGGCTTTGAAGCAGTGCAAGAAATTGTGAGCCCTCCATAGCTTGGAAAAAGTACGGTAATAAGGTACGGTAACTCATGACGGCCTCAAGAAATGCCGTTTCACGATTCGCTTAAAGGGCCGGGACTACAGGAGCTGGAAAACACAGATGCAGTAACCAAAAACCTTAAAACTTCAAAACCTGTTGATCTACATACGGTTGAATATATTACAAAACTTTAGATTTTTTATAGATGATCATAAATATTATTGGTCTAAGCCATATTTTGTAGACCTTGATGCGTTGACGGATTAACAGAAAATTTTGGTTGAGATGTCATTTTGTAGATTTCGTTTCGAATATCCGAAAGAAAATACTATCTTCACATATTTTAGTTAGCGTATATCACTTTACAATTAATGGCTTTGGTTCACAGGATTCCCCGACTACATTCTTCAGAAAGAGGAACTCGACAAGCAGTACGATGGTCTGGAGGTGAAACCTGACGAGTACTTCGAAAACAACATAGCATTCAATGTGTTTAGCCTGAAGAATGATTTGAAGAAACTGGATCAGCCTGTCAACAAAACCAAATGGGGTAAGAGCCAAAAGTGCCATTCAAAGACATCCTTGTTCCTAACTGTTGTCCTAACATTGACCTTTAATATCATCAGCATCAGTTAGTTGTTCAGGGTATAAACTGGATTACTTTTACCTTAGTTCAAGAACGTTATTGGGTTGAGATGATCATGGTTGGAGAATTTGATATATTAAAAAATATAATCTGAATTTAATATACCTATCTTAGAGAGTACATCTAGAACTGAAAACAGAAGGTAGGTATATTTGCGTCGCATAGTTGCAGCTGAACGGAAACTTAAGAGTGCACTGAAAAACTATGAAGAATATTTTGCACACTGAGAACATTCGTTTCCTTTCGTACTTTTGTAAAACGATAAATGTCAGCTACTAAACAATTCAAAATTTATCTTAACAACTCGGATGAAAATAAGGCACGATTGCATCCTTCTGTGATGTGTGCTCGTTCTGTGGTTACATCTACAGCGCCATAAAAGATCGACACACATTTCTATTGCCAAGAGCCTGCTTTGGGTTTTACCACTTATTTGACCTGACCGTACACGTGATTTGATGAGCATAGGGGTTTCAAATAAGCATAAGTGCTAAATCTTTATAATACTGCTTAATAGGAATGACACCATCAACCGTGAACGCTTACTACACTCCGACCAAGAACCAGATAGTGTTCCCTGCTGGGATCCTGCAGCTGCCCTTCTACGATGGCGACAATCCGAAGAGTGTGAACTACGGAGCCATGGGCGTCGTGATGGGACATGAGCTGACACATGCTTTTGATGACCAGGGGAGGGAGTATGATAGGTAAATGTTATAAAAACAAATTTTACTAGAACAAATCAGTCTTTTTAGACCCTGTACATAAATAAACAGTTCTCAACAATATTTTATTGCATTGCAGATTTGGAAACCTCAATCAGTGGTGGAACAATGCTACCATTGCTCGTTTCAAGAAGAGAGCCGAATGCATACAAAAACAGTACGGCGACTACGCAATGGACAGCCAAAACCTGAACGGAAAACAAACACTTGGTAAGAACATCGAATAATTTCATACACAGGTGCCCCTAGCATACCAATAGCAAGACTCCCAAAGTTGGGTTTGTTATGTTAGATACCTTGCGCAATTATCCAAAATCTTTCTCAAGTTAGCTACAAATACAAAAATGTTTCAAAAGCCCTGACAATTCATTTTCTTCTATTAGTATTTTCGTGTGGAAGGTAGAGGTAAGTAGAACTATATGAAAAAAGAGTTTCAAACGCAGTGCCCTTATGTAGTCTGTACTACAACAATTACAAATCCAATTTGAGTAGGAAGATATAAGATATCTGTAATGAGATATCTTTTTATTTCTACTCTACTATATCTTCTTTAATGAAGGAAATTCAGCCAAATCTGGTCAAACCAGTGAGCAGACTCTGGGCCCCAAAAATATAACAAATATATAGTTATTTAATGGATTAATGAATATTGCTATTTTCTCAAGTAATTTTACAATCTTACAATTACATCTTATTGAATATTCTGCTTACAACGAAGGTGGAAGATATTTCTTTTTGGAATAAGCTGTGCCCTGTACCCAATGTTTCTTAGTATTTAGTTTTTCTGTTTGTATATTTTTGTGTGTGTACTAAATAAATAAATAATAATAAATAAATATATTAGTACTATACAATATTTACGTGCTATGTAACTCGATATGGCACAGAAGAAGAATTGATACCCGATTGCTTGCAATCATTATCAGAATGACGTTGGTCCTCCCTCGCATCCTACTCACCAGGAAAGCGCATTTCTTATCCATTGTTGCATAAACACAGTCAACATAGGCCTACAATTATTTTTTTATATTCTAGGAGAAAACATAGCTGACAACGGAGGTCTGAAAGCGTCGTTCCACGCCTACCTGGACTACAGCAAGTATGCCAAGCTGAACGTTACTCTACCGGGCTTAAACTACAACCATCGACAGCTGTTCTTCATATCTTTTGCACAGGTACGTACTTATTTTTCAATAGGAAAATTATCATAATGCACGCGGCAGCAATCATCTTTCAAGTCCGTCCAAGTCCAGAATCAGTCAGCAGTCTGAACCTATCCCATTGTATTGTGGGGTTAGACAAGGGGACGTCATTTTCCCCAAATTGTTCACCAATAGGTTGGAGGAAATTTTAAACATATAAGACTCTGCACTCGAAAGAATGAATTTGCAAATAAATTCCACATTTAAGATTCGCAGATGATATCGTGCAAGATTTACAATTCATACAGACTGGCTGATTCATCTGCACGCATCGGTCACCGGATGGACTTGGATAAAACTAGTCATGTTCAACGCACACGTATTTCTAGAACCGATTGCATTAAACGGTATTTCTCTCGCAGTGGTTCACGAATACGTCTACCTTGGACAAAGTTTGCAATTAGGTAAAAACAACATCGAGAGAAGAAGAATTCAGTTGAGCTGGGCGGCATTTGGGAAACTTTGTCGAGTTTTTCGTCGCCAATACCACAAAGCCTACTGGCAAAAGACTTTAATGAGTGCGTTCTACTAGTCAGACGAAAAGATGAAAATATAGCTTAGTGGCGTGCCATTGGAGAGGCCTATGTCCAGCATTGGACGAATGTAGGCTGATGATGATCATAATAAAGGCATTAAATTGAAAGTATACCGTAGTTTATAATTCCTTTTATGGTTTGTTTATGTGTATACTAGCTGTTACCCGCGACTTCGTCCGCGTGGAATAGTATCTTTGGGTTGCATTTACAACCCCCTTTTCGCAATAAAAAGTAGCCTATATCCTTTCTCAGGGTCTAGACTATCTGTATACCAAATTTCATTTAAATCCGTTCAGTAGTTTTGGCGTGAAAGAGTAACAGACAGACAGACAGAGTTACTTTCGCATTTATAATATTATATATAAGTATAAGTATATAAGTAAGGATAGTAAGGAATTAGTAAGGATTGTAAAAACCAGAAGGCCCAAAGACATAGTTTGTGTGCAGATAATTACTTTTATTTTTGTAGCAGATAAAAACATTGTACCATTATATCGATGTGGTTATAATTCAATTTATTTTATTTCTTTTTTATTACAGGTTTGGTGCTCGGCCATGACAAAAGAATCAACCAAGATGCAAATAGAAAAGGACGATCACACAGTTGCCAAGTTTAGAGTCATCGGTCCTATCTCCAACTTGAGGGAATTTTCCAAAGAGTTCAACTGCCCAGTAGGGTCAAAGATGAACCCGGAGCAAAAATGCGAGGTTTGGTAACAAATATATTCAGCGAAAAGCGAACAAATGTAACTTCGAAGAGCTCTTTTAAAAGACTCGTGAGTGGAGAAAATGTGGTGGATCCCTTCCAAATTCATTTTCTGAGAAAATCTGCAAAGTGTATGAGAGAACAAAATTGATTTCTTGCTATAAGAAAATGCTAACGAGCCTTGCCGTGTTGCTTGATTATTCGAAGCAGCTAAGCTTAATAGGCAATTTGAATTAGGTACTTGTAATAAATTTAACAGAAGTAAAAATGTTTATGACATTAGGTTACATAATATTATTTTCTCTGTGAGACCATTTGTCATTTACCTTTTATGGGATGGTTCATAAAAACATTATGATTTAATAATTTTTTAGATCAAATGTCTTGTTATTTGTATGATATGGCGACATATTTTATTCACAGACGTGAAACCAGAAGCAAGGCAAAGTTGAAATAAAATTATTAAAGATCTTCCTAGCACCACATTCGTATCGGTATTTATATAAGCTCGTAGGCTTATTTATAATGCTTAACGACTAAACGAGTGTGTTATCTTTATTGCAAAGTCTAATAGAATAAATTGTATATAATTAGAGCTTATCGATGGTTATAGAAAAAGGGTATTTTATTGTATATCGAGCTGTTAGGTACTGAAAGAAAGAATTCTTAATCATAACTTGCTTCATATTTCTTTCTACTTAATCATTCTCTAAAAAAAGCTTTTAAATATGAATGTAATCAAAGAATTTTGGTATTATTACAATATAAGAAATATAATTATTAATAAAAGATATAATGTTATTGTGCTTTACATAAATTTTAATACTTTAAAATCATGAAGTTACCAATATAATCACATTAATAATCATTATTAATTTATTTATGTGCGTGCGTAATTGTGCGTCATATTTTGTAGTGTTACTTATACCTACTTAACATAGTATTATAATTTTATAAGAAAAATATGCAATGTATAGATGTACTTAATTTTAAGAGAATTTATATTTTTAAATTAGTGCCATTTTGATAAAGAAAATCAGTGTCGTAAAATTAGTTAAAAGAAGTTAAAACCTATTAATCACAATATTTTATTGTATTATTAATATTACCTAGGGGTATATATTTTTAAATCAAATGCTGGTCATTTAAGAATAGATGAGTGTAATTTATTTTTTATATTATTTTGTGAATACGTAGTTACCTCAGCTGCATAATGTAACAATAATTGTAGGCTGTTATACACATTTATATTATTTGAAGGCCGATTTTTCAATAGCTGATATATTGGGATCCCACCAAGATCTGAGGAGCCCAAGCTACCTGCAAGTGGTGCACATGCTGATCAACTGACTCTTGTAAATATAAAAGTTCCCGGTGAGAGGCAATAGGCTCACCATCTATTGTGGGACCAACATTATAACAAGCGAAATGTGTGTGGTGACTACGCAAGTATATAAATTCGTAAAATCTATTTCGTAAACAGTATATTTACCTACTATTCGTATTAGTTCATAGATAGGTAAATATTATCAGTCGGATGATTAAAAGGCCGGAGCTTATTGAATCATTATTATGTATTTTTTTGTTACGCTCAGTGCCTCCTGCTTCATAAATCATAACTCACGGGTTCAAATCTCGCATAATACGCATATTTTTGTCTGAACTTAACATTAACGTTTGTCTAGGTCTGGGTGTTTTGTGTTGACATTTATAAAATGTTTAGGCTTTATTATGTAAATGTATTATAAAATGTTTTAAAATTATTAAGCTGTCTCTTACGTATGGAGGGTAGAAGACTATCATCTCTGTGTATGCAAAAGTGTTCGTCAATAGCTTTTAAATTAGAAAGGCGATATCAGCAAGTGCGTAAATTAAAAAAAAAAGCGCTATTCAAAACTAAAGGACAACAGATAAAACGAGCAGAGCAAATCACAGCGCACTTTACTACGTCAATAACTGCTAAATCCATTCCATACTACTCCAGTGCCATTTTGGTGGGATTTGGAAACAGTTAAGCAAAGTGTTCCTTACTTCTACCCTCCATATTGTTACGTATTCGTATAATTGATGTTTAGGGTTGGATATAGTTAGTACCTACCCAACTGAGTACATATTACTTTTATTTTTAAAATAAAATTTTATCTCAAAGTAAAATTATATTATTAATTAGTATATTTAATTTTAATGTACGTACTTTTATTATTACTGACAAAATATATAACCATTATTTTGTTTTAAAGTCTATATTTTAAATCTTTTAGAATATATTTTTTAAATCTTTATTATAATTTTATCGGAATAAACCTGAAAAATGTTCCGTGTTTTTTTTAAACTACATGCTTCAACCGTTATGACAAATATTTGGTCAATAGTATCTATTAATTAACTAAATGAATAATTTTTATCGTTAATCAAGTTGCATTTTAAATAAGTGGCTACAAAACGAATTATAAATTGTCCTTTTTAAAAGCGGTTAAGATCGAGAAACTAAATATTTTTTTGTATGCAGCATTTAAATATACATAGATATATGTTTAACACACTCATTCAAATGTCAACACGACTTAAAATAACCTAGA
Source organism: Musotima nitidalis (assembly GCA_949126915.1). Lineage (NCBI taxonomy): Eukaryota > Metazoa > Arthropoda > Insecta > Lepidoptera > Crambidae > Musotima > Musotima nitidalis. The sequence continues at coordinate 7,812,877 of OX421439.1, read as the reverse complement.
AGATAGCCCTGTTTTTCTCGTATTTCAATAATTATCAAATAACAGTGCGATTAAATAACACAGTGAATATAATATTAAACTTAGTCGAGGAGTTTATATGAACACAAAACATAACAATAGTAATCTTACAGTGTTCCTCATTATAAATAAATACCTATAATCAGTATTAGTTATTTATGAATTCGTACCTAGATTTGAGTAATATTTATTTAATATACCATCAATTATAGATATTTATTTGTAGAATGTAATATTTTTTTATTGAATTTTATGGAACAATCTCATATCATTAACGCACTGGGGTTTGCTTCGCTGTAGTGCAAGACCAAATAATTAGAAAATATCAAAATATATTCTAAACATATAATTTTTAGTTTTACTACGGTACACAGTAGAATACATTGTATCTACGAGTATTAATAGAAATAAAATAAATTATCAACTTATGCAATTATAATTATTTATTTATTTTTCTTTGATATTAATTCAAGTTACTTACACTTTGAGCGTGGTGACCGATAAGAAAACTAATTTTAACCACCCGATACAACCAATGCCACCTAAAGGCGGGTTGCTGAACTAAAGAGACAAGCGTGATATTTTTAAAAAAGTCATTAAAAGTTCTGCTATCTATCGATAGATGGTGAATAAAACACCACTTCCATAGGCTGAGATACTTTATTTTAATTACTGCCACCTTTCTATAGAAGCTGATGTGACAAAACGATGACGCGATGTATCTACGCATAGTGACATCTAGCGGCAGTTTTACAAACTAATATTTGATATCGTTACTGCATTTTAAATATACGTAACGCCGTCTAGTAGCAATTATGTAAACTAAAACTAATAAATAAATGTAATTAACTAGATTGAACATTCCGCCCACCATGGACAGAATGTACATATTTCCGCCCACCATGAACTACCCTTCTAAAACCTAGTGGACTGTATTTTCAATATAACAAGTGATCATTATTCACGGTGGCTAGAAACTATAAAATAATTAACAAAAATTACAAAATCTCTAAAGTTGATAAGACTATAACTAAAAACGAATAGCTGAATATAATAATAAAAAGTAAATGACAGGTACAATTCCAAAGATTTCAATTACTGACAGGCAATACACACAATTTTACAACGGGGCGTTTTATTATGCTACCCTTACATTTCAAACTCACAACCCTCGTAACGTCGTCCAAACCTTTGTGTTTTTCAGTAATAATACCTAAGAGCCATTTTGCCGGAGGAAGATCGTCTTCCTTAACAAGAACCACTGTCCCAACGTTTGGTTCTGGTGTTTTATGAGCCCATTTATAACGATGCAAGAACTGTGTTAGGTATTCACTAGACCACCGCCGCCAGAAGTTTTGTAGCATCCTTTGTGTTAGCTGCCACCGCTTTAAACAAGAAACTGGTGAGCTTTCGTAACTGCTGTCTGGCACCAATATCAATGGTTCGCCGATAAGGAAATGTCCTGGGGTGAGAGGTACTGGGTCCTGTGAGTTAACACTCATTTGGGACAACGGTCTGGAGTTAAGACACGCTTCAATTTGGTACAGTAAAGTGCTGATTTCTTCAAAAGTCAATGTCGCGGTTCCCAGCACGCGTCTTAGATGGTGTTTCGTGGATTTTATTCCAGCCTCCCATAGTCCACCGAAATGTGGAGCATGTGGTGGAATAAAATGCCATGTTGTGCCGTTAGTAGCCAAACTCTCCGCAATCTCTATTGCGAAGGTTGATCTTTCCTGAACCCATAAGGACCTAAGCTCGCGTGCTGCGCCCACAAAATTAGTTCCATTATCACTGAAAAGATCAGCGCAATGACCTCGTCTAGATACAAAACGTCTAAACGCAGCAAGAAAACCCTGTGATGATAGGTCACTCACAGCCTCCAAATGAACGGCTCTCGTAGCCATTCAGATAAATAAACAAATATAGCCTTTATATGATCGATGACCTCTCCCTTTTGTTGCTCGAATTTGAATAGGGCCAGCGTAATCTACCCCGCTCTGATGAAATGGACGGATTGGTGTTACACGAGCAGGTGGTAATTGCCCCATAAGCTGATGTCTTGCTTCTGCTGCGTAACGCACGCACCTAACACACTTCCGAACAAAAGATTTAGCCTGGTTTTTGATGTCTAAAATCCAATACATTGATCGTATGAAGTTTACCATCAATTGAGGCCCACCGTGCAAGGTTTTATCGTGAGCGTTAGCTATAATTAAATTAGTCAAATGACATTTTGCCGGCAAGATTACTGGATGTCGTTTATCCATACCGATGTCAGCTCTATCAAGCCTACCGCCAACTCTCAAGATGTTTTCGTAGTCCAGAAAGGGAGTTAATGGGGTGAGTTTACTTTTATTATCAATTGTTCCTTTCATTTTAATATCATTGATTTCTTGAGAGAAGTGTTCAATTTGACATGTTCTAATATAAATATGCAATACTTGAGTTAATTCACTATTTGTTACCCACCCAGGAAATGTTTCCCCTGATATCTTCAATTTACTTATAAACCTTCGGCAATAGGCCATAACTCTCTGCAATCTTCGCAAGGATGAAAATCTGGTCCACAAAGAATTTTGGTCTACAGGTATCGTATGATATACCTTCACATTCCTTTCCTCCAAATTTGTGTCATCAGTATGTTTCGTTATATAATTTATACTTGAATTCCTCAACCAGATCGGTCCAGTTTTCCATAACGGAAGTGATGCACACTCTGATGGTCGCACACCCCTAGACGCATAATCTGCTGGATTATCACTCGATATTACATGTGACCATTGATCTCTATCCAGGATATTTAAAATTTCAGACACTCGGTTCGCGACAAAGGTTTTCCAGCGACTTGGGTGACGGCTTAACCAAGCTAATACAACTGTAGAGTCCGTCCAAGCATGTAAGTTATCCTTTGTAACCTTTAACACTTCTGCGACTTCTCTTAATAGCTTGGCCAATAGTACGGCTCCGCATAACTCCAGCCGCGGAATAGAGACCTGTTTTATTGGTGCTACTTTCGTCTTACAGGTTATTAGATGAACATGCACATTTTCAGATTCATCTAACACGCGCGCATACACCACAGCGGCGTAGGCATCGTTGGAAGCATCGCTGAAACCATGCAATTCTAGAGTAAGGTCTTTCTGAGTAAGTCCGATCCATCTCGGTAAACGAAATTTGGTAAGTGCTATAAGTTCTGCGCGGTAAGTAATCCAATCGTTTAGTAATTTTGATGGTAGCTCTTCATCCCAACCCATTCCTTCCAGCCATAACCGTTGAATAAATATTTTTGCTTTCACTATAGTTGGAGCTATCCATCCCATAGGATCAAACAGTTTTGCAATATCACTAATAACCTTTCTTTTTGTTACAGGTTCGCAGATTGGCGGGAGCTGCACGGCGTATTCGAATTCATCAGTTCGTCGATTCCAAGTCAGGCCGAGTATTTTTATTAATTCATCTGATTTTAGTTCCAGATTATCTTCTATTGCATTATTCGTTACACTTATTGCTTTCAATAACTTCTCACTATTGCTTGACCATTTTTGTAGTTCAAAGCCTCCTTTGTTTAATACATCGCCAATTTCTACAAATATTTGTTTGCCTTCGGCGATAGTTTGACAGCCAGTCAATAAATCATCCATATAAAAATCGTTTAAAATTTTATCGTAAACTAAAGGAGAATTTTTTCCTTCGTCGTGTGCTACCTGATGCAGAGTTCTAACTGCCAAATAAGGCGCGGCGGCAGTACCAAACGTTACCCTCAACAAACGCAAGTGCTGAAGTTCTTCGTTACAAGTAGCCCTCCATACTAATCGTTGGTAATCTATATCATTTTTATCTACCTTTATTTGCCGGTACATTTTAACGATGTCGGCTACTAGACATATAGGATGAAGTCTCCACCTCATCACTATATGGCGTAGATCCGACTGTAAAGTGGGGCCTACCATTAGTTCGCTGTTTAGTGATACGCCATTATTATCACGACACGAGGCATCGAAGACTACTCGAAGCTTAGTGGTAGTTTTATTAGTTCTGATCACCGCATGGTGAGGTAAATAAACGCTGTCTGATTTATTGATCTCATTTGGTGGTATTATTTCCATATGGCCTAACTTCAAATATTCTGAAATTACATCGGAGTACTGCGTTCTTACGTCGGGTGATTTCAATAAACGTTTTTCCAATGACAAAAACCTTCTGGTAGCTATGTCACGAGAATTTCCATATTTGCAAGTCGGTTCGATATTTTTGAATGGTAGGTTAACTATATACCGACCCAATGAGTCTCTCATGGTGGTTCGCTTAAACAAATCTTCACACCGTTGCTCTTCTAATGTGAATTCTTTTCGTAATGAAAAATTCTCAGATTCTATATCCCAAAACTTTTTTAGATCGAATTCTTCATTACTAACATCCGAATGGAGGATGACTGTAGTATGGCAACTAGTGGTATGTGTTTTGTTACTGTTGTTGATCTCGCCAGATAAAATCCAACCAAACCGTGTGTTCTGGGCAATAAGTGTTCCTCGTGGGTCTCTCATGAAACCTTCGCATAGTATCTGACAATATACCTCTGCTCCTAACAATAAGTCGATTATATTTGGTATGTTAAAGTCTGGATCGGCTAACGTCATTCGTGGTATGTTTGGCCATAACTTTGTAATAAATGTTCTTTCTGGGAGGAATGACGTTAGCTTGTTGAGTACATGAGCCTTGACTTGAATAGTGAACGTTGGATCTTGCATTGATTTTAGTTTAATATTAACAATATGTTTGGAATTCAGTGATGTACTACTATCACCTCCTACCCCCGTAATGACACTATTGGTTTGTATTTTCTTCAGTCCAAGTAGTTGAACTGCGGCCTCCGTGATAAAGGATGCCTGCGATCCCTGATCCAATAAAGATCTTAGTGTCATATGAGATCCATTGTTCGTTTCAGCCTTGACCAAAGCTGTCGCTAACAAAACTTGATTCTTGTTATTTGAGAAACAAGTGGTAACTTGACTTTCTACGATCTCGCCTAATGTTGTTGCTGTTGCCGCAACAATATTGTCATCACTGACTGGTAAGCTAACTTCAGGATTGTCCAGTGATACGTTAGTATTGTTTACATGTAATAATGAATGGTGTTTTCTTTTGCAGATTTTGCATCTGGTGGACAAATGACAAGATACCACTGAATGATTTGGGCCTAAGCAGTTGTAACACAAGTTTGAAGTTTGGACAAAATTACGACGGGTGGAAGAGTTCTCTTTTGCGAATTTTTTACAATTTCCCAACTTATGATCGGTATCAGAACAATAGGAACATAAGACTGAATTTTTATTGTTTATTTTATTTACAACATGATGTGAATGAGTACTTTTTGTTACTTTAGGGTTTAAAAATTCTAATGCCCTAAACCTATGCTCTGTAAATTCTAGAAATTGTTTTAAAGTTGGTAATTCATTAGTAAGATCACAAATTTTTGCCTCCCATTGTTTGCGTGATTCAGCGTCTAATTTCGATGACAAAATATAAATAACTATGACATCCCAATTGTCGACATTCACACCTACATTTTTCAAAGCATTAAGGCATTCGTTAGTGGTGTCATAAAGTTCTTTGAGAGCATTTGACGATTCACTAACAATATTTTTTTGACAAAAAAACTTTTTTAAAATACAATTTGTTACATATTTTTTATTATTAAACCTATGTTCTAATAATTGCCAACACACGGAGTAGTTTTCACTTGATATCGGTAGGTGCCGTAGGAGCTGTTCTGCTTCACCTGTTAAATAACTTTTCAAGTAATGAAGTTTCTGCACTTCTTGTAAGGCTCTATTGCTGTGAATGAGGGATATATACAGGTCTCGGAAAGTTGTCCACTCCGAATATTTCCCAGAAAATGTTGGTATTGCAATTCTAGGTAACTTAACTCCCATCAAACCCACGTCACCATGTGATTCGGTCACATTTTGTGTCTGACCGCTGCTACATTTCTTTAACCGTTCCTTTAGTTCAGTTTTATACTCCGTATACAAGTCCTCAACTAGGCTATAAGTATCTTTACAATTGTATTCAGATTCTTCAAATTCGCGTTTGCTAAGTCCACAAATTAATTTTTGATGTGTTGCCTCAAATGTAAACCAATGCTTTTCTATAATTTCAATTCTTGTCTCAATGTAGGATGTAGTTACTCTTTCCTTTGGGGATTTTTTAAAGTTAATAAATGCTCTATGAATTTGTTTGTAAATATCTTCTTGTACCCTTATTAAAGATTCCATTTGAAATATCTTTCAGTAAATTATTTTCTACTACCAAAATTTTAATTTAAAATTTTATAAGTCTAGTAAACCAAATTTTTCTAAGTCCAGTATGGGCGAAATTTTTCTAAGTGTTTGAGAATCTGACACTTAGGTGAAATCGGGCATGGATTCCCCGTTCAAACCACAAATTCAGTAAATTTTTTACAAGTCCAGGCAACCGCAAGATTTTTCTAAGTTAATTCTTTATATGTTATAAGGTCTATTTTTGCTTGAACTTTTCTACTATATAATGTTCCGAATGTACTTACAGTTTTTTATTTTTCACCCATACAACTGTTTAACTTCGCTCACTGCTTAAGATTCCCTTTGTTTGTTTCCACCAGATGGCGCCACCGTCGCTAGTTCCAGGTCCAGATTTCTTAATCCGGCTCGAAGGACCATGAATAAAACACCACTTCCATAGGCTGAGATACTTTATTTTAATTACTGCCACCTTTCTATAGAAGCTGATGTGACAAAACGATGACGCGATGTATCTACGCATAGTGACATCTAGCGGCAGTTTTACAAACTAATATTTGATATCGTTACTGCATTTTAAATATACGTAACGCCGTCTAGTAGCAATTATGTAAACTAAAACTAATAAATAAATGTAATTAACTAGATTGAACAGATGGAAAAACTAAAAAGTATCACCGCTGTGCCGGTCGGAGTGGGGGAAGTTAGGTTTTTTCGTTACGGAATTTCTGGATTCGGTCTCCACGCTCAAGGCCCGCGATAGTAGCTATTAAAAGAGGTCTCATAGGGTTAACGATACCAAAAATAGGAATATTAACTCTTTCTCGTCTCATAACTAGACTGTCATTTAATTCTTCTTGATATCTTGCAATTCAACTCATGATTTTATACAAAATAACAACTGAAGACGCACAAATACTTGATAAAAAATATTGTTTTGGGAATTTTCGCGTATTTAATTCATGAAATCATTTCATTGGGTATCGGAGAATTCTAAGGGTTTCTTGCACAACGGTCATTAGTCCCTAAATCTATTTAAAACTTCGTTCTGTCTTTCTCAGCTTAAAACAAATGACAGAGATGCAATGACATTGTAAATCAAATTAATTTTGAACATGTAACGCCTGCCTGTCACAACTTGTACATTTAATCAAACAAATTTAAATTATTGAATTGCTTCAGGTACGTTTAAACATATTTTGTAATATTATTATCCACATTAGTGACTAACGTTCCAGGCAATACCAACATGTCCATTTGTCAGCCCAAAAATGCCAAACACACAGAGTTGGTTTTAAAACTGATATTATTATGTCTATTTTTTTTTCAGACGTCACGTCGTTGAATTAAAGTTGACCTAGATCACTGGTGAAATTATGGCATAATTTTCATATCCTCAAGGATTTTTACTACTGGAGAATTATACATATTCGACAGAAATTTCTGCGTTCACATTACTACAGTCCGTTCCAAATATGGTTCCGTTAAATATGGTACAGTTCCAAGGACCTTCATAATTATGTATATTGTTTTGTTTTACGTATTATTAAAATTATTATTTTTTTCTTATTCAACTTATTTCTTACCCTTGTGCCATTATCAACTTTATAAACAGACCAAAAATCTAAAAGCCAATGTCATTAAATTTGTGTTTCATATATTTGACTATTATTTATGAATCCTTAAAATATATATCCCATTCTCTGATGTCATTAGATTTTAGGATAATGCATTGCGTCGATTAAAATCATGATCAACTTTTATTCACTAAATAATACTTTGTACTGTCGTGTGGCCTTGTGGCTATACAAAAGTAAAATGTTGTGACTAAAGGAAGGAAAATACTATCATACATTTAAAGAAAGGAAATGTTTTCCTTTCTATTGGTTTACTGTACCAGTTGAGACCACAATTGGCCCAATGGATACATTCATCATCATCACAGCCCATTAACGTCCCACTACTGAGCACGAGCCTCCTCTCACATATCATAGTATTTGGTCATACTCCACCACGCTGACCCAGTGCGGATTGGCGGAGGCAGGTGTATGGCGTCCTGCTGTTAGATTTTTTCAAGCCGCCCATTAGGCCTCTAACATGACTTAACGACTACCACATTTAGTGATAACCGGGACCAACGGCTTAACGTGCCTTCCGAAGCACGGAAGCGCTCGATATCAAATGCCACACAAACGGTCACCCATCCCAGGACTGACCTCTGTAAACTCTGCTGTACTTTGGTGATCGTTTCCGACCACCGAGGACCGCAGAGCTACGAGCGCTTCATTAATGATACATTAATACATGTATAAAACAAAGTCGCTTTCATTCAATTTTTTAAACTACGCAACGGATTTTAATGCGGGGTTTTATTTTATAAATAAATAAATAGAGTGATTCAAAAGTTAGGTTTATATGTAGGTCACGCGGAAGAAGGGTAATAGAAAAGTGGAGGCTGAAGCACGCATTGTTTTTATTGGAACAGCGGAAGAAGAGTTCATACGGGCATGACCCAAATGCTTCAATTTTGAAAACAGCAAGTGAGAGCCGTATTGCGGTTCGTTCAGTTAGTCAAATTATTTCTATGGCACTGGCCATATTCAGTATAAAACTCATCGATAGCACATAATATTATATAAATTATTATGAACTCATAGAGAAGTGAATAATTGGACAGTGTATAATAACATTAAACGCCACCATATTCACCTTCTCCATAGTATTTGATTTAGATTAGATAGGTTGTCTAAGTATCTTTCTTTTTTTCTGTCTGTCTGAGTTGTCTTTCTTTTTTTTACGTCGGTAACAAAATGCATTTATGCACTGCCTTCTGGCCAAAGGGGAACTGAAAGTGGGTATGGGACTCCACCACCACCACCGGCATAAACGTTCGCCTAGTTATACCTACTGAAAATCTTCCGACGACGGCCGCCGCTTGTTGATAAGGAGCAGGAGGCCAGTACCTGTGCTTTAGCATCTGACACCCCGCCCGCTGCCAACGTCTCCCGGGCCAAAACCGGGAAGACCTCCTCAAAGAGGCGCAGTGGACGCGCCCCTCCTACCTCCTTGTGCGATAGCAAGTGTAGCCGACTTCTCGGAGGGTCTATGGTTTGACAGCAGGGGCTCCTAAGACCCTCCTGGCACTGCTTGGCAGGTCCTCCTGGCCCGCCCGCTGCGCCATACACAGGTACCTCTTAGTTTCACGATAGTCAGTACTAAGGGCACCCACAGTTGCCGGTCTCTGGGGGTTATTTCTTCCCTAGCGGCTCTTTTACCACGTCAAGGTGGAGAAGGGGGGAACATCAGTTTTCAAATTTTCTCTCAAGGAGTCTATGCGAGATCTCAGTATAGTCCCACATCTTTACTGAGGACTCAAGGGGTCTAGGGGAGGGTATTTTAATCTTCGATTTATCATCTTAATCACCACTCATTTTCATTTACTATAAATTATATATAGGTACTTAACGAGCTGACCCGGCGAACTTTGTTCCGCCTTAATGGCAATAAATAAGCCGATAGTGTTTTTTTTTATTGGAAAAAATCCATAAAATGTAAATACCTACATTCATCATTCGTTATTATTTCTGTATTTTAGTATATAGGTTGCTCTTCACTTAAGTACCTTGTGATACACGACATTTTTTGTTTTATTATTATTTATTGAGAAGCACGAAGTCGAGCCATACTATTAAGGCGCTGTTTCGGCACGTGCAATTTCTTGTTCTTCTTCAGTCCTTTCATTTGCAGTATTTCGTATTCTTCTTGCATTCTTCTTGCATTTGTCGGGAAAGATTTTGATAGTCTTGCTCGCGGCAATATTAATTAAATTTAGTTAAGTAAGTGATATATTAATAATATATACTTAATTCATAGTAGGTAAATGAGAATGAGTGGTGATAAAGATGATAAATGATAAATGATAAATGAGATACCCTCCCCCAAAGTCCCTTAAGTCCTCAGTAAAGATGTGGGACTATACTGAGATCTCACATGGACTCCTTGAGAGAATTTGAAAAGTGATGTTGCACTGTTTTGTTTGATTTACCAACACTCATGTACGTTCACAAACACTTAACGGTTAATAATCCACCGTTATCACACATTAATGTTCGAAATATCACAAATTTTAAAAAATAAAACAAAACTGCAGATATGACGCTTTACTTTCCCGCCAAGAAGTCAAGTATTTATTTAATAGAAACTTTCTTTCTTTTAAATAATGGCGTCGTGCGTCCTGCACTTTTAGCCAGTGTCAAGTAAGTGATATATCAATAGTAAATGAGATAATTCGTAGTATATGAGAATGTTTGATGATAAAGATGATAAATGGTAAATGATATACCTTCCCCTAAGACCCTTGTGTCCTCAGTAAAGATGTGGGACTATACTGAGATCTCACATGGACTCCTTGAGAGAATTTGAAATGTGATGTTGCACTGTTTTGTTTGATTTACCAACACTCATGTTGGTAAATCAAAATACTTAACGGTATTAACCGTATCCGTATAGTATTAACGGTATAAAACGGTATCCACCGTTATCACACATTAATGTTCAAAATATCACAAATTTTAGAAAATAAAACAAAACTGCAGACATGACGCTTCACTTTCCCGCCAAGAAGTCAGAAATAGTTCGAATATTGATTTCTTACAAATATCAAATTGTCATCCATACGTCATTACATAGCTGTCATTATACGTCAATTACATAGCTGTCATTTGCGTTTTGTTATTCCAAGTCTGATTCCTTTTTGTTATATCACGTTTTATAGTGACTGACATTTCATGTCAAGTCACACGGGAACGCTGTCGAACGGGATAAAAAGTATTCTATGTCCGTCTCCTGGCTCTAAGCTACCTCCCTACCAATTTTCGCCCAAATCTGTTCTGCCGTTCTTGAGTTATATATAAGTGCTGTAACTAACACGACTTTCTTTTATATACAAACCTGCAAAAATTACGCTTCCATTTCCCGCCGAGAAGATATTTCAATAAAAAGCGGTCTCTTATAAATATTCATTCAGAGTATTTATAAAAATAGTCACGTGAGTGATCAGCAGAGGTCTGAATTAGGTAGAGTTATTAATGTACTTACACTGATTTCACACAGCGAAAGAATATAGTGGATATGCCTCAAATCCCGGGATTAATTTTAAAGAATAGAAAAAATCCCGTTACTTTTTAATAAAAAGTTATTTACTTTTACTTTTTTAATTTAGACTACTGCACGCGCGACGTTGCCAAACTTACATCAATGATATTGGATGACCGAAGTTGCAAAATTCCAATACGCACACGCGCGATGTTGCCACGTTTATTGTTCGCACTACATAGCTTGTGAGAACAAAAGAATACAATAGCGAAAATGCGGAGCACTCCCATTTGAAATTCATTTGAAATCCCGGGAAGGTCCACATTAATATCAACATTTCGATGCAAGTACATAAATAACTCTACCTAATTCCGACCTCTGGTGATCAGTAAGCGAACTGCTACTGAATGCAGCCATTATTTTATTCAAAGATGGCGGACCGAAATGCTTCATGTTGTTTGTAGACGCATTGCTGCGCTGATAGGCAATTTTTTTGTGAATTCGGAACGATATTTTAATTTTGCCGCTAAATGTCAGATTTTAATAATTTAATTGTATTGTAAACAAATAATTTGGTGAGTTTAGTGAAAGTTACGTTATTTACCTAAAAGGAATGAGGCTGTTCAGATGGGCTCTAAGTATAATAATTTAATTTGGTTCTACAAATAGGTAACCTTGTTTGGATTTTTTAGCACCCGGGTAGAACTCGTAACAGAGGTAATTGGACATATTTTTTAAATGGTACAAACTAAACAGCTACTAAATTAACATATTCAAAATACAGATCCCGTAATTTCATTCGTCTGTACTTTTCCACGATTTACTTCAAAAACTCAAATTGTAAACATATCAATTTATGGTAATGCTTACCTATTTAGTTCCACAATGCATAGTGTAACACTTTAAAGATTTCTTATGTACGACTCTTAAATCACATTCAACTGAAAAGCAGTGAAACCTTTTCAGTTTTGAGTAATTAAAAATATTTGTTCTGCGAGCCAAATAATGAATTATACCTTGCTACTAAAGTATACAACATCAGAGCCTTCAACTCCCGCTTTAGTATTGTTAATGTTTTAAATTCTAGATATAATCCATGAAAGAGTTCTCTTTTAATAATTTTTAACAACACAGAAACAGTTCTTCAGGTTAATAATTAATTCAGTTCCATGACATAAAGCATAAGTAAATTTTTATGTGGTTTCAGCTTATTCACCTACAAAAAATCAGTAATAATTACAAAATATATATATTTATTTTATTAACGTATTGTTTAAGTAAGTAATAATAACAAATCATTGTTTTTCAGCTCTAAAATAGAAACAATGGAGCAAATCATTGTTAAGACTGAAGTGCAGCCAAATGGCGAAATTTTGCTATACTATGTTGATCGTAAGTTTGAATAATTATTTTATTAAATTGATGTGGTCCCATTTTGATACTATACTAAAAGTATGAATAGGGACCACATTTTTAAAATTATTAATTATTATTATAATATTTTTGAATAAAGTACAGGACAATGTTATTTTTTCACTTCTGATTTTTTAAACCACTAATTTTGCATACCTATTATTAGTAAAATTCATGTAAAACATAATAATTATGTATAATAATTTTAAGTAAACCTAAATAAATATCGCTAGTAAGGCCTGGACATGCGTAGAGGGTTTTGCTTGAAATTCAACAATTTTACACAACACAAAGATTTTAAAAATTATATATAGCCTGTGAGTTTGTCTGTTCTTCTCATAGTGTTGTGGTTGTAACTGGCACTTCAATCATATTTTTTTTGAAGTAGTTATATTTCGTTCTTTTTATTTATTACATGTTGATGTGCTAAAGTGCTATGGAATAGTTAATGTAATAAAAAACTATTTTTTAGTATGTACCACCTTTATTCAAGTTGTTAAGTGACTTGAGTATTGACGTTTACACATTATTACATGTTAACATTAACATGTTAGTACACTATAATGCCGTGTACTGACTGTCTTTGCTTCATTTGGTTTGCTCACAAGCCGCGGTAACTCTTTTTATACACTGTGGGTTACCTTATTGGAGTATAATATATGTGTCCCTTTTTTAATAATACATATAGCTTATGTTACTCAGGGATAATGTAGCAATCTAATTGAAAAATAAAATTTGAAATTGTATCTAGTTGTCTTTGATTCTTCATTACCAATAATTAAACTCATTACCAATCAAAAATACAAAACTTTCCTCTATATAATATTACTTTGATTTGTTTCTGTTACACAGAAAATGGAGAAGGCGAAACCCAAGTTCTGCACTTGGAAGAGGGTACTGATTACGAGATCATGGATGCAACTAATTTGGAAGAGGCTGTTCAAAACACTCAACCGCTAATGGAGCCAATAGAAGAGAAGATGGTGGTGGAAGAAGACGAAACAAAGTTTATAAACAATACTTGGACAGAAACTGATCAACACAAACTGTTAATATTTTATTCCGATAATAAAAAAGCTTTTGTCAGAGCACCATCAAAAAGTCAAGAGCTTTGGGTAGTGTTGTGCAAAACTTCTCTCATTGATAAAACACCTGAAGCATGTGAAGCTGAACTTCAGAATCTTAAACAAAAGTATGCCGAACAACTTAGCGAGCACCGAATGGGCTATACTGTGACCTGGCCTTTATTCGGACTTTGTAATGACACATTCCGTGATGACCGTTACGTAAAATTATTGATTAAGGATGAAGAGAAACCTCAACGCGTCGTGTCAATGATATCTGCACCAGTAACAGAAAATTCAACGAATGGAAATGTTATGACAGTTAAAAACATGAGAGATGCAGATAAAACTTCAGATAATAGAGTAGAAACAATGTTAAAGCTTTATCTTAGATACAAGAATAATCTCCAAAATGATTCCTCATCCAGAAATGTATGGGAAACGATTGCCTTCGAGCTAGGTAGCGAAGGTTCTGAATATTGGAAAAAACGTTTTATGAACTTCAAGCAGCATTACATAAGAATGCTGACTAAACAAGCTATAGAAGGGCCTGCAAGTGTTGCCTGGCGTTACATGTCATTATTTGATGAAATATTTGGTGATGATACTGTGTTTCAAAGGAAGTATGTAGAAAGTAATGCAGCAACTGGTGATGAAGATACAATAATTGAATTACCAGCAGACAACATATGGAACATTGCAGAATGCATTATACTTGCAAAATATTACTTTGATTGTTTTGATGAATTTCAAGATGAAACAATACCTACTAACTTTCTATGGACTGAGGTTGGAAGATTGATTGATAAAAAACCAGAAATTTGCAAAACAAAGTACGATGAAATGTATAACAATCATTTTGAAAAATATTTGGAAGGCAATTATAATTTGCTTACACGTTCACCATTGGAGATCATTTTAGATAATATAATATCAAAAGATGTTGAGATTGAACTGACTCAAAATAAAATCAGATATGTTGATAAGTGGAGCATAGAAGAATCAGATGTTCTAGTAAAGTTCTTTTACGCAAATCTAGAACTCTTTAAAGATACCGTGTGTTATTACGTTTGTTGGGCCTGTATTAGTCGTACATTGAAAAAAAATATAATTAGTTGTAAGAAACAGTGGGAGGAGTTGAAAACGTTATATAAGTCCCTTCTGAATGAAAAAATGGATAATCCAGACATCCAAATTGACTGGCGATATATTGAACTGTTTGATAGGATCTTTGATTATGGAATGGATTCAGATCTTCTCAATGATTTTGAGAAAAAGAAAGATAAACAGCTCACAGAAAAGTTGGAAGGTATGGAATTTATTAAGTTCTTAACTATATTATATCATTAAAATTATTTCTCATAAACAAAAACAGGCTATATTGATTGGCTACTAATGTCTTAATAATGTTAAAAGCATTTCAATTTCCGATACAAAATAGAAATCAACTAAAAAAAAAATTTTAAATGAATGCCATGGCTTTATTAGTAGTTAAACAATATATAATTTTCATAGCTTATAACCACATTTTGATTATTTTTAGACGTAGCAGTATCAATAGTATATGTTTAATAAAGTTTATTATAATTTCCAGCACAAAAAGTTAAAATTGAAATTAACGACAATGGCATAAATAACGGCACAGACGACGAAGAATTTGATGAAAGAGGTTTCACTAAACGCACAAAAAAACCTTACGGTGACTCTAACGCGTTTAAAATCCTCGAATTCTACCAAAAGAACAAAGAGAAGTTCTCTTCACAGCGTAAGAAACCAGCGCTATGGAACGTGTTAGCTAAACAGCTAAATATAACCGGGGAACAATGCGCTCATAGATTCCGCAATTTGAAACAAGTGTACACTTCCTATGTGCAAAGGGAAATATCTAAACCAGAAATGCCTATAATGTGGCCTTATTATGCTCTATGTAAAAAAGTGTTTGGTTACCGAGCTTTAAGGACTAAATTAAAGAACAGTCAGACAGACGCCGCTGAAGTAGAGGAATGGTCGACGAGAGAAATAAAGCATTTAATTAATTATTTCGGTATACATTTTGATACTATTACAAGCAGTGAAGATTTAAGCGTATGGCAAGATATTGCCGATGAAATGGGCAAGAGGTCGTCAGTAATCAAAGATAAATTTAACGAGTTAAGGAAATCTTACAGAAGATTGAAAACTGTGAAAGAACGTAATCCGGAGTACAAAGTTGGGTGGAAATTCTTCAATCTCTTTGAAGAAATATATGAGAGGTGTGGCTCAGTTCAGAATGAAGTTGTAGAGATTAGTGATGAAGTTTATGAGACTGATAACGTTGAAAGACTTGATGATGGTAAGTTTTTCCTTGCAGCAAAAAAAAAACAACATGTAAATCAAATCAAACCATTTAATGTCACATTACATGATACGTAGATGGTACAAAAAAAAGTCTACATGTGACGCCCTGCAAGGGCATAGCAACTGAGGAACGCTCACTAAGAGCATTCTTAACTTATTAATACCTAACACAAAACTTTTTTTCCTTAATTTCCTTTAAAATTAAAAATTCTTGATAATTAAAAAAACACTTATAAAATAAAAAATTCTTAAATTTTTTTAGTAAATGTTTTTGGGTTATGTACTTATTGTATTTTCACTGTTTTTTGTAATAATCGATTAAATGTATGTATCTTACCTACCTTTATTTAGTTTCAGATGAAGATTACGAATGTATAATAGTAATCCCTGAAGGAGGTGATCTCAATGATTTGAAAGAAGCACAAATTATTGTCAAAGAAAGTAATAAAAATTCAAATGTAATAGAAGAAGTAGTAGATACCGTTGAAGCGAAACCAAAACCTACAGCTTGGAATAAAAAGAGTAAGAAAAGGCTATTGATTCTATATTTCAACTATGTCAAAGCTAGAAAGGGACAAGAGATAAATCCCAAAGAAATGTGGGCTAAAATTGCATCAGAACTACCTTCGAAAACAGCACAATCCTGTAGAAAAATGTTTACCAAACTTAAAATTAATCACATGAAGGCTAAACACTCTGAAGAAGAAGATAGGAAAAAAATGCTGTATAAAACAATATTAAATAAAATTTTAACCCTTAAACCTAAATTCCCAAAAACTGCACAAAATAACAAAGATAATAAAACCTACAAAGACGTTTTGCTCCCAACCAATAAAGTTGAACTAGCTCTACAATATTATTTCCAACATATCGAAGAATTTATGAGCCCCAAATTCGAGAAAAAGTATCTATGGACCGAATTGGCCAGTTTCGTTTCAGAACCAGTTAATAAGATTTTCAATAAAGTTAATTATTTAAAGCAAAATTATGATATCGAGAAAGATGAGGTTGCAGGTGAGAAAACTCTGTTTAGCGAACTGTTAAAGGAAATAGTTAATAAAGAGAATGCTATTAAAGCAGAAATTAAAACTAGTATAACTGTTACTGAGAATGAAGATACAGCGTGGTCAGATGATGAAATTGAACAGCTTCTTATATGGTACTTAGCAAATTTGGAAAAGTTTAAAAATCCCAAATTCGTCCGCAAATATCTTTGGCTTGAGGTTGCATCAATATTGGTGAAGAGTCCTCTAGCTTGTTCAAAGAAAATGACAGAATTGAGAAGTGAATATAAAACAATGATTAAAGAAAAACCAGATGAACTAAACCAATGGAGATTTTATGATTTATGCCAAAAAATATATGGGACTGGTAAAAAAGTAAGCCTTGATGTCAGTATTGGTTGACGCCTTAACGATAATTCAATTGTGAGTTTCTCTGAATCTTCGGTTTTCAAATAACTATTTTATTGTTAGTTGGATTGCAATGTCAAGTATACCCAAAGATAATGTGATAACTGTATAAGAAGCTAATATTTTATTAACTTCGTAGAAAACTCTTCTTGAAATTTGATTTTATGATATTCTGATATAAGAGGTAAAATTCCCAAGTGGTAATCTTTGCAACTCTAAGCCGATTTATTATTCCATAAATAAAAATAAACATTCTTGAACGTCTTACTCAGTGGCATTAAGCCTTACTCTTAGCACAGCTTGTACTATGAGTAGTAAAGAATGAATAAACATATAGAAGTATATTTTTATATAGATAGCCCAGTGGCGAGACATAGCCTTCAAATTCAGGATCTCGGGTTCAAACGCTGGTGACGCACCTATGACTTTTCGAAGTTATGTGCATAATTATCGCTAGCTCTGTGCCTCGGATAGCACGTTAAGCCGTTAGTCTACAGCTGGTTTAACCATAGAATGATGTCTCCCTCTGGGTGGCGGAGGTCAGACGGCAGTCGCTCCATGTACATGTTTGGTTACATATACTTTTCCCTTTCTTTACCCACGATATTAGAAGTATCATTATAATGTGTGCTATGGAAAGCTGATTATTGTAGATCATATTTTATTTTGTCTATTTGTACTCATAGTTATAGAGTTTTAAATAGTAAACATATTTAATAAATATTGGAATCCCATGTTTTTTATACTACTCAATACTGGGTCTAAAACAACTATAACTGTATGTTCTATTATATGCCTTTTTTTAATGCATGCCCCTAATATCGATACGATTTTCAATATGTTAATAAAAAAATTGTTTCTGAGTATATTTTAATAAACAATTTATGATTTAAATCCTCGATAAGTACTTAGCATATAATTTAGTTATTATTTTGTAAATAATGTGATAAAATTATGTCTTAGATGGAACGGAAATATACATCTTATCTGTATTTAGGCTTGAGACAGCAGAGGGCTTCGACAATTTAACATTTGACAAACGAAGATAAGTATTAGTAAGTTAAAACTTACATAATACTTGCATACACTGATAGCATTATTTATCACGTAAGGTAGATCGTTAATATAAATTAGAAACAATAATGGGCCTAAAATCGAACCTTGTGGAACTCCCATAAGCGTAATACGTTCTACTACAGCCCTCTGGTCAGAATGTGCTGTTAATTTAATGAGGTAACGTGTGGTAGCAAGGACATTGATATCTTTAATGCCAATTTTGCGCAATACAAAAAGTTGACATCTAACTTTTTCAAAAACCTAGCATCCTCTCATAAATCCTGATATCGTTCTATAGTAATGTCAATTTTGCGCAGTACAAATAGTTAATATCTAACTTTTTCATAAACCAAGCATCCTCTCAAGAATCCTGATATCGTTTTGTAGTATATTGTTTAGTTCTGTAGTATATTGTGTTGTTATATTTTAAGTATTTTCCCTTTAGTATTTAATTGTTAGCTATTAAGCATTATTTTAATTGTTTATTATTGTTAATTATAAGTCATGCTTATAATTAACCTTTTCATAAGCCTTTTTTTTCTTTTTTTATTAGTCTTAGTAAATTTTTAATGATGATAATCTGTCCGTGTACCGAAATATAAATATACATATATGGAGCGTTGGGTGCTTTAAAACTATGAGCTCGATATCAGCTCTTCGCCTCCAATCGCTGCCAACCACAGCTAGCTGGAGGGCGTCCTATTTTTAACTTCGAAAATCATCAAATGACTGCGTCCCACTGTGGGTGGGGAAAGGTCCGACTTTTACTGACTAGAAACCATCCATGTTTCTTTATGTTTTAGGGCCTTGGCAACTCTTTCGAACTATCACTACACTGAGCTTTCTGAGTCGTGGTCTGCACTAGGAATGATTACTTCATTGAGCAATGGCTGATGCCTCTGGGCATATTCTTTAATATATATCCAAATTCGTCGTCGTTTGTCAAATGTTACTTCCAAGTTCAAAGTTCCCTGTTGACTACTCTAGAAAGTCAACTTTTGTGAATACTGCGACTTTGATAAAATGTGATTACAGTATGAAAATGTTGATTTGAAATATAAAATGATTTTAATCTGTTTATTGTTTACTTATTCCTTACGTGACATTACAATTTTTTATGTACGTCATTTATGTATGAGTAAATTTCAAAATTAACCTGTTGCATCTGCAGAAGGCCGACGTGGTCCATCTGTATCATATCGATGAGGTCTGAACTTTATACCATCTGATTCTTGGGCCGAATGCTCAACTAATAGGCTACGATCGTCGCATAAATGATACTTTTAAAGTATTCTGCTGTTATCTAGCGTTGAACTAAGGTGCTATTTTTATTCCCTCCGATCGAAAATTTGAGTCGGAGCGTGTGTCAGACTTTAACTTAACCGATTCGTTGCGGATGACACGACATGCGTGCCATTGATTTCTTTTCTTTGTGTGCGGATGGCACGCTAGTCGTGCCATTTTTGAAATTGCTGTAACTTGCTCAAATTACGTTTTTGGACGATTTATCCAAGACAAAATATTCATTATTTTGCACGTAGTACATGCCCACAGCCTTCGTTTCTAGATATTTTGTAATTTATAAATTTTCAGGGGTGGAAAACCTTTTTTGACAAGAGATTTTGACATTGTATTATTAATTATAGTTAAAAGCGGAAATGCGTTTTTTATCGTTAAATTAAATGGACATACCTACGTAATACATCGTAACACTATTTAAAAATATTTTATAGGATGTCCGCTATTGAAATATAGTAGTTAGTACCTACTGTGTGTAATGAATGGGTCATAATTTTAAATAATTTTGTGGAAAAATACTGTGTCACTTATGTACCATTCATCACTTACGAACTTAAGCTGTAAACAAGTTTCTGGATAGCTTCCTGATAAAAAGAACGTAAAACCTATAACTTATGGTTTAATTTTGGTTAAATTGTTGTCATACTATTAGTATGTGGCCAAAAGAGCCTACAGAGTACCATGCACTTTTATGGTATGGTATAAGGTTTATTTTTGTTTAAAACAAAAATGTCGTCGTCCGGACATTGAGTCAGGTCGTCATCAAAATCGTTCGTCTGCGGAACGTACTTGCGTTTTTTATTTGAATCTAAAATGAAAAACGTGCCTATAGTGCGCGCCAAAGATAAAGTCGCGCGGCGTGACCGTGTGCAGAGATCGAGGATAGTACGAAAATGTTCCGCTGATATACCTAATATGTATTTTCAATCAATGTGCACGTTCTCTCCGGGACTTTATCTTTGGCGCGTTCTATATAAATTTTACACATATTTTATTAATTTTGTGAAGCAGTGTTAACTTAGTGGTAAGAACACAGTTAAATCGCGTTGAGAAGTCTTTTCGATAACTTCTTTATTTAAAAAAATGTGCCTAACAGTTTCGCCGAATAATACCTATATTTGTAAAAGTCATATCTATGCCCTATTTTTCCCACGTTAAGGTTCTTGATTATTATATATTTACTAACGTGATTATACACTGAAAAGTTAATTCAATAAAGACTAAAGATTTTCAGGGTGATTTAAATGTACCAACATAATTAGACTAGAAAATACAAAAATAATACGACAAAAGGTTTGAGTCACTGGCCCGACATTTCAAGGAAATCACGCAGAAGAACACGTATTTAGCCACTTTATACCACTTATAAGACCGTTCACTATCATCTTGCGATGACAACTAAACCAAATAAGGTCTACACATGCGGAAAAAGCATAAAAAGTATATATTTTTTTACACACGGCTGATGGCACACTAGTGGGTCATTATCTTCTGTGGCGGCTGACACGACAGGCGTGCCATGAAATATTTGTTCGCCGCCACGGCTGAAAGTTTGCGAAATCGGGAGCCGCAAGGAATCGGTTATAAACTATCCTTATTTCTTTAGCTAGTTATGTTCCAGAGCCGCGGTAACCCTTTCGAACGATTTCGCAATCCCGGCAGGGAACTAAGGTGGTTTATGACACGGATTTTTGGATAACAAATCTAACGCGTTTAATATCACTGCGGGCTTATTAATATCACTGCGGGCTTATTAATATCACTGCGGGCTTATTAATATCACTGCGGGCTTATTAATATTTCGTCGGGGATAGTGAAAATCCGCTAAACTACCATACGTAAAGTCCGCGTATCTGCAATAGATCTACATAGTTTTACAGGGGAAGGTAAAAAAACTTAATAAGTTTTTAATTTTAACAAATTTTGGGCTCATTTTTACACGTAGCATAGTTAGTTATAAGTTCTAACTCTTGTTGTAAAAAGATTTTTCTGAAAGTACATAATTTAGGCTCTTGAACATTTATGCGCATTAACTTAAATTAGCAATATTTTTCAGATACGCGGAATTATCCAATGCTACGCGGATTTGCACTATCCCCGATTTATGCTACAACTAAACAATAGTTGTAACATAGTTTACTATTAGCACTTAAAATTCTCTAGACGAAACGTGTCAAGAGGTGCCTACTTCTTCGCCCACATTGACACTAGATAAGATTCCATTTCTTTAGTCGCATCTGCATCTACGACACCTTGGAGGTGCTGCTACCACACGGGACTATAGCATAAAATGTTAATAGACAAAGGCAGACATTTTTTAAATTTTATTTTTACAAATATAAGTACTATTTTTTTAAAGAGTGTTGGCATCTGGAGAGCACGTTTCGTCCAAGGTTGCTTCGTTTAACACGGCCGCACTACCTAGATAATCCATTTACGTTCACATTGACCAACTGAACATGGAACTGGCTGTGGAAAATTTTGTTATAAATTTTACCTTGATTCTTAAATTACGACAATGTAATCTGAAACTTACGAATGTAAAAAGAATCATTAGAAAAATGATACAAGCAATTATATACCTTATGGATATAACTAAGTAAAGATACTTCGAATGCTTAAATGAAAAATAATATAACTAGCGTATAAAAAAAACTGTAACCAACTTTGGGTTTGTGTAAAGCCTTCGATAGTGTGAACCAGAGAATGTTATCACATAAGCAGGTAAATAAAGTTCCCAAGTTTCATTAAAAATTAGCGCAGTGTTTGAAATAGTCTACAATACAAAATATATCTTATAACTAGTAGTCTAGTCCTCGAAAAATGAAATTATGGAGTACTTCAAGGGATACTTATGGGACCACTATTGTTCTTAATTGTCATTAGTTTAACAGGTCTGACAGTGTTGAAATAGAAAAAAAATTATGAGTTATACTACTATTCTTGAATTCTTATTTTGTAATTGTAAAGGCAAAACCTTAAACATATTCAGTTAAGCTTGTATTGTTTGGTATGCTTTCTAGAATAGTTCGCAGTATCTATGTTCAATTTACAATGTAAAGTGCCTATCTTAAAAGATGTGGTCTTTGTAACAGCGATTGCTATGGTAGCTGTCATACATGAATGAAAATTTATACTATCTAATTTGCGAGACTGCTCTCAGTGTACATTTCCGTACTGGACACGGACCTCCTACTAACCCAGGAAGGGATCTAGTTATATTCCACTACGCGGACTTAGTGTGGATTGGAGGTAAAAGGAATGTATCCTACTGTTAGAATAAAGTTTATAATTTGAACCAACGTCCTTTGTCACACGAAATCCATATATTTACACCTGCTCACAGGTTTCATAAAAATATATCTTGTTAACTTATTATTCTTTTTATTGTCATACAAAACAAACTAATAAGGCGACATTTATTAGTATGATGATGTGAATCACCAATTCAATTCTGAGGCTTTGAGGAACTTTTCGATCTCTTAAGGTAGGAACATCTGTTTTATGTCGCCCTTGCAGAGTTATAGAAGCTGTGTTATCACCACACTCGGGATACGTTACGATAAAAAACTTGTGGTCGAATCTCAAAACCGGAATCAGTAAATAAGATTCCTTTAAGAGGTAAATGTTCATATAAGATCAAAGAGAATCGCTACCGCTTATAAGGATTATTTAAACCGCTGTTGATGAAACCTAGGCTTAAGTTTACAGGTCATCCCTTCAGTACTCGATCGTAGCTCGCCGTGATCGATGGGTAATTGCGTCAAATTATAAATGTAAAGAAAATTTAATCCAATTAATGATGTCATACTATTTGAATTATGTTGTATATACTGTACGTACGTTAGCTGGAGTGTTGTTGTGATATTTATGTGTATAGGTAATTTAAAGATGAATATACTGAAACTGTAAATTTATGTAAGTATAATTACCATTATTACCATTTTTATATATTTTTGTTTTAAACAGTATTTTATGGTTCACTTGACGATTTAACGGGTTGACAGAAAATTAGGAATGAGGTAATTTTATAGATTTGACATTTGCAATTAAGCAATGAATTGTTATAACAGCCCTTATAAAGTATACTGCTTAACATTAGCTTTCCTAATAGATTAAATTCTACTGAAGGTCCAGACACCACGGTGGGTGGATCATTCAAGCCGGATGACGCTGCTTCCTATCATCCGGTAGAACTTATCTTCGTCTACTCTTACGACTCCTGAGATGAAAGGGGATGGCACTTATCTAGGCCGATATCACACGGAACTTTTTCTATTAGTATACACATAGATATATTAATTTACTTAACAACATACATACATAATGTCACGCCTCTTTCCCGTTGTGGTAGGCAGAGATCACATCCTTTCACATGCTACGATCTTGGCACACACTTTTAGCTTCGTTCCAAACAATATTGAACAATAATGAGATTTTAATTAAAAAATTAGCAACATTAAAAAAACAGATAGGAAGAAGATAGTACTAGAAAATATAAGGATTTCTAAACAGCCTCTGATTGTGATGAAATCATACCGCACTGCTATATTAAAACTGTCTCAATTCAAAAAGAGACTTTTGTGGGACTACTAAACTAAACTACCGTTAAAAAACGGTAGCGGGGAAAATGCGTTCTTTCAACAATAGTGATATGCTATCTAGTGAGCTTTTGCCGAAGTAAATTTACAACGCTTTTATTTTCATATAGGTCAATATAGGTAATCGACTGGAGAATCAGAAAAATAGGTTGAATCAAAATTCGCCTTTTTTTGAGTTGAAACAGTTTTAATATAGCAGTGCGATATATAACATGAAGGTTTTGTTAAACAACCCTGGCCTATTTAGTGCTGGTACAGTCAGCGTCATGTAGATCGAAAATGTCTAAAAAGTAGCCTGAATCATTTGATAGTTATTATTTTATTTATTTTTATGCTGGCACAGTATTTTATACATGTTAGCAACAAAGTTTTAAATTTGAAATGAACTTACTGCAACATTGAATAAATAGATACAATGAAAAGAAAGAGGGGCTTATTACAAAACAAGATCTTAAGTTAAACCAGGTTTAAAACTACTGTTGTCATTTTTATTTAATAATATGAAGACCGCGACAGCACTAGTTTTATACCTGGCTTAGCTTTAGATATTGTTTTGTAATAAGCCCCAAGACAGTTTAGATATTTTGAACACTGCGTGCTTAGGTCAATATAGTAATTTTGGGTTGCCTAGGTACAATCAAATTTCTTTACGTAATCTGTTAGTTACTAATATTAGTGCTTAGATTTTTTTTTTTATTAAAGCGAAATACTATTATCGCCAAATTGCATGACTAATAATTATTAACGATAATAGCTCCTAATTACAAAAATATTAAATACTAGTTGCCGCCCGCGGCTTTGTCCGCGTGACCTTCATATAAACCTTCCTTTTGAACCACTCTGTCTATTAAAAACTTCGTGGCGTTGAGATATTAACATAAATAAGGACAGACAGACAGCGAAAGCGACGAAGTTTTATATTATGTAGTGAAACAGACACATTACATAATTAGTCGAACAATAACTTAACTATCTATCTTATTTTGACATGAATCTCGGTAACAATATTTGTTAAAAGTGTTTCTACAGATTTCTTTACTCTTACACAAATCTTTCATCCTAAATACTATTACAAATCCTAGTAGGTACTTAGATAGTCCGGTTCTTCGACTTGTTCTTCTTAGTAATTTAAAGCTTTATTAAGCTACGATCAGCGTGATTGCTATCCATAGATAACCGTAACTTAGGAATTATAACTGCCATAAACTGACACAAATACACTAGTCAAACTAATCACAGCAAAGGGGCGGTTTCCATCAGGGTCAATGGATAAAGAACAGGGGGTCACGCAAGGCGTAGATTTTCTGACGCTGAGTGTACATTGAATTAAATGAACGCCTCGCTCGGTGTATTGAACTGGGGGTTGGTGATGAAGCCTTAGAAGCACATCCGTGTTCGTGGGCAGGTGTCGGGGGGGTGTGTGTGATATATTAAGATACTATACATAGTAGCGACATAGGTAGTAAATATCGCAATACTTAGGGACTATATTATAGCTGCGGGATAGCTTGTAAAGATTGCAAAATATTGTAGATTTCAAGACAGATAATATGGCGTTCCGTACAAATATTCAAATGCATTATAAACACAATTCTTGGTATTTAAACCTACGTTTTCAGTTCGAAATGCATGTACAGTGTCAGCGTCAAATGGTTGGTACCACTAGAATCGCCATATATATCAGAACACGCTCTAACGCTCTTAAAAAGTAGACATCTGTCGATTTTAATGGCCATTAGGATGTTACCAATTGTAGTGACATAATTCATGTATTTAAAATAATAATAATAATAAATAATAATAAAAACATT
Source organism: Musotima nitidalis (assembly GCA_949126915.1). Classification (NCBI taxonomy): domain Eukaryota; kingdom Metazoa; phylum Arthropoda; class Insecta; order Lepidoptera; family Crambidae; genus Musotima; species Musotima nitidalis. The sequence continues at coordinate 7,786,494 of OX421439.1, read as the reverse complement.
TATTGCCAAAAAGTGGTACAACATTGATTCACTGGTAGTCCCCAAACTAGGTAATTCTGTCTCTTGGGGACTAGAATTTGAGATTTGCATTAATTTTAAATTATCAGCGTTGCAAATATTTAACAATCATTATATTATATTATATTCTAGACATTTATTATATATTTCGCTTCTGAGAACGTAAGTGAGTTATGGTTTTTTGTAGTTATGTTTTTTCTAAATTTAATTCATCACAAGCAGCGCCCGCGGTATCACACGCGCGGTCTCCGTTCCCAAGGGAATATCGGCTTAAAAATATCTTATCCTCTGTGTTATTCAAGTTCTAAACAACCGCCGGGGTTGCGGCACAGTTCGAAAGGGTTTAAGGAAATGGATGGTTTTAGTCAATAAGAGTGGAAATCACCTTCTGCTCCATCCACAGCAGGAGGTCATTAGATGATTTTTCATCTGAAAAAAGAGAAAGGTTATAAACTACCTACCTATGAGCCAAGTTGCATCCAAAGTTTATGCGGCATAGAGAACCCTAACGCCACTATCGGTCGTGTGAACGGCCCCACCCTGCAAATACGTCTTGCAATCTCGGACAGTCCAATTCTCTTATGGATTCCCTTATTCATGATTTTACCACAGTGGGACACTCCCGTAAATACTCTCTCCATTGCACGCGGAGGGAAACTGAGCTTTCTTATTAGGCCCGTACAACCTCTCAGTACCGTAAGACTGTTATCGCTGGCAACACACACTGGTCAAAGACTTTTATGAAATGAAATAAAATGAAAATGAAATGAAAAATTATTTATTTCAATATCACACAACATACACAACATAATAAAGAAATAATACAATATATAGGACACGTAAAGGTTGCATGATATTGAAAAAGGCCCCTGCTCAGTATTTGCAGTGAGTCTGTAAACAAACCTACTGCACTGATTTTCAGCATGGGCCAGATTCACCATATCTATCTATTATTTGTTATGTGTAAGAACTGAAATTCAGCAAAATCTGTTTAGACCAGTGAACAGACCCTGGGTCCTTAGCGTATTCTACAGCACAACTGGGTTAACGCTAGGATGATGGTGATGGATAAAAATATACCTAACAGTTCCCAATCTCGGTGCAACCCAGCTGGATTCGATTCTATTTTTTCTCGAAGTTGGCCCTACACATTTGGACAATTCGACACAGGATAATATATATCACTTGATATATATGGACATGTGACATGACAGAGGCACCCGAGAACACCTACCCAATGTTTATACATAATTTCAAGCCTGTATCCCCGAAGGCACAATCGCCCACATGTCGCCAATAATATTTTTGGTCCCATGTAATAGGTTGCGAGAGTATTGCCCTTTACCGGGAACTGTTATGTTCGTCAGAACCTCGTCCGTTGATCGGCAGGTCACTTGCAGGTGAGGTTGGCTTGGGCACTTCAGATCCTGGATCCCTTATGTTTTACGCCTACGAACAATGGAAGGAATCTATAATTTTTTATTGGATCAGGACTCTTAAAACTCATGCATTTTACTAATCGTCTGTTGGTTATCTAACTCATGACTATTTTACGCGTCGCCGGCTTAACTTGGCTCCGACAACCCTTTTAATGGGATTACGCTTGTAGCTTGTGTAAGACTTCAAATTTAATAAAAAAATATGCTATATCGGTACTTATGGAGATTTTTTATCGATCTTAACGATAATAATACACTAGGAATATTCTAGTGGCAATCAAACTCTAAGGGCGGTTGTACAACAGTCACTAATCCTGATTAGAGCTAAATCTATTTAAACATTAAACATCGTTCGGTCCCTCTCGACTTTAAACTTACATACATTCCATTTGACGACCGATGTGGCGTGGTGGCGAGTATACCCGCACTCCACTCCTGAGGTCGTGGGTTTGATTCCCACACGGGACAAATCTTTGTGTTTGTACACACATGAATATTTGTTCTGGTCTGGGTTTTTTCCTATGTATATTAAGTATGTATTTACAAAAAAAAAGTATTTATATATGCTTATCCGTTATTTAGTATCCATAACATAAGTTTTTAATGATACTTATCTTGTTACTAAATAATTGGTAGAAGTGTCAGAAATATTTATTATACATACATACGTTCACGCCTTTTTCTCCGAAGGAGTATTATACGCCCACACTTCGCCAATTATATTATCGGTCTCACGTAATAGGTAGCGATCCTATTGCCGCTTACAGAGATCTGCTACATTCGCCAGAGCCTCGTCTGTTGATCAGCAGGTGCACCACTTGCAGGTGAGGTTTGCTTGGGCTCCTTAGATGTTGGTAGGATCCCTATACACCCTTTAAACAAATTAATGAAATGCAATAAAATCAAATCAAAATCATTTATGCAAGTTTGGCTCAAAAGAGCTCTTATGAAGGTCAAAACTTAAAAACTAGCGCGCCCATTCACTGCGGGCGGGAGCTTGATCGTAAAAGAACGGGCAAGAAAATCGTCAAGGTTAGTTTTTTCTCCCGCCAGTTACAAGAAAATATACTAAGTAGTAAATTTAATTTTAAATCAAATTTAGAACTGTTGTGCAAGCTGCCCTAAGTGACAGATGAAGTGCCTCATAACTCCGCGAGACCATGTGGTCGTTTCTGATCACCAATGAGAAGCAGATCTTGGTTTGGTGACCATTTGCGTGTTAATTGATATCGAGCGCTTTCGTGCTTTGAAAGGCACGCTAAGCCGTTAGTTCCTGTAAAATTATAAGTGGTGTTCGTTAGAGTAAGAATAATTACAACAATGAAATGAAATGAAATTAAATGAAATTAAATAAAATGAAATAAAATTTTATTTAGACATAAATACATATAAACAAAAAACAGAATTCAAATCAGTAAACAATTTTTACACATAAGTTTACATATAGTATGCCCAAACAGGACTCCACTCAGCATGTGCTGCAGTGGAGGACCACAACAGCGCTGGTCTTCCGTGGAGACCTTATAACTATGACCTTGTAACAACAGGACCTCACTCACATCCTTCCCCCAATAGTCAATGGGGCAGCGTGGTAGGACGTCTATAGGATCCGATAAAACCGTGACATAATAGAACAATACACAGAAGAAAAGTCCCACAACATTTACAGTATATTGAGAAAGTATTCAATAGTGAATTTGCTACTTAAAGCGCCAATCAATATAACTCAAATAAAATATTGTATAGATTATCCGCCAATATGTAATATTTTTTTAAATGTAATACTTTACTTACTTATTATGCTTTTCGTTGCGCATGTTGGCCCTCATCACTAGACAGGCTCCTGAAATCATGGTGGCCTGAATAGTGATATATATATATAAACGTAAACCTAGTATTGTAAAGTTTATGGACCATGAAAGAAGGAAAGGACGGGCAAAGAGTGCTTATATTATTATGACATCCACCAAACAGATTTAATGACAATTAACCCATGATTTATAGGGAATAATTTATTTCCATAAATATTTGATTTGATTCAGATAACGATAATAATAGATAAGTAGCGAGACAATCGCGCAAATGCACTTATTTCAAAAAATCTTATTTCAAATTTTCTTCTTTACTCCGATGCGAAACCTACAAAACAACTCGGATTACTAATGTTTGACTAAAAAATTATTGAAAAAGTACCTATCATCTTACAAAAACTCACTAAGCAAAGTATCCATTAGCAAACACTGCACTAGTTAAATGTAAATAAATATTAAAATGACAATTAACTTTTTTTTTAACAAATAATATGTTTCACAAATGAAGCATTAATCAAGTTCTTAATGATACTTATCTTGGAACTGAATAATTGATGTAATTGTCAGAAAATATTTATTTATTTATTATTTATTTATTTGTCCAAAATATGTTGTTATAGTATACAACCATAACAGGTCAAAATTAAAACTTAGTGATGGTGAATAAAAAATAACCTCAACCTAATCTACTATCGAAGGTTTCGCCCTGACTGTCATTATGTATTATATTATGTTGTTACAGATTAAAAGACATGTTATCTAACGTTTTAGACAAATAGTAGTTATGACTGATAACTCAGTTGCTAAATGTTAATTATGTTAAATAATTATTTATTAAATGTAAATTTAAGTGTGATCATTTGGAAAAGTCAGTCGTTTGTAAAATGATTACTTGTAAAATTATCAATTGGTGAAACCATTTTTTTGCCAAACATTGTTTGTCAAGTGTAATTTTGCCAAAAGACTAGGTCAAACAGCAGGACCCCCGACAACTCACCTCTGTCCACCAGTTAAATGGATACAAAAATTGAGCTTAGTTAGAACAAAAAGATGGATAATACATTTTATGAAATTTAAATATTTTAACTGAAATTAAATTTAAGGCCTATCTAGGCGGTCTTATCGCTAAAAGCGATATCTTCTAGACAACCCGACGCAAAGAAGAGAACAGAAAAGCAGTAGGCAGAGCACACAAACTTTAAAAAGAATAAACATAAAAAACTATTTGTTAAATATGAATAAAATACACAAATACATAAAATATATATAAACATATAATATTTAAAAAACTGATACAAACAACTAATCAGATATATTTAAAAAGTAAGAACAGCGAGCAGACCGTGGGGCCCTAAGCTTAATTCTGGGGCAACCGAGATAATGCTAGGATATGATGATAATTACATACATAAATAATATCACACCTGTTTCGAGGAAACAGTAGAGATAGTAGGCAGAAGCATATTATACGCCCACATTTTGCCAGATATATTATGATGATAAATTTACATCTTTTAACATTGCAGGGTGTGCGCGAAGTAAACAAAATAAGAAAATATTGTACAAGTTATGATGAATTAGTACACATATGTCGCTCAAATAAACACAATTTGGCCATCAGTGTGAAATACATTCATTATGAAGGTGGACTTCATATTGCCATTTGTGATGCAACTGATGTTTTGGCAGAGCTGCGAAGGTGGAAGGGTCCAGGCCGCTGTCAGTTTTCTGTAAGTACTTTTTATCAATCTCTTAGCGACTATTCGTCAATCTGTTTTTTTACCTTTGTATGTAAAACTACCGATAAATATTGCGTGGAGGTAATCCATTGTGGGTTTAATTCCTACTAACAACCACTATTTGGGTTGGTCTTGACTGAGTACCCTCCGGTACAGCGGGGGAGTGCCCACCCCACTGGTCTCCACCTAGACGTGGTGGGGTGGCTGAGTACCTCCTGATATGGCAGAGGAGTCTCTGGCGAAACGGTGACCGGTGACTATGGGTGCCCTTTGTACTGTCTACCAGGGGGGAAACTAAGAAGGTGTAGGGCGCAGCGGGCAGGCTCGGAGGGCCCACCAAGCATTGTCAGGAGGGTATCAGAGAGTGTCTAAGCATGGCCCATCCGAGAAGACGGCCACACACGCTATGGTTGCACAACGAGGTAGAAGGGGCGCATCCCTTGCGCCTCTCTGAGGAGATCCTCTCGGTTCTGGCTCGTAGGACGTTGGCCTCACCCTCTCTCGTTCCCCCTTTAGCCGGGAGCCAGTGCGTAAATGCATTTTGTTACCGACGTAAAGTAAGAAAAAATGGTCAGGGTGTTTTGTAGGTTATAAGTCTAAGTGAACAGTTTGGAAATTTAGTCACCCAGTTGACTAATGGGATGGAAGTTTCTGTTGGGGGTATTTAGAGGGGATAACTGGGAATAGTTGTTTATGTAAGTTATTATATGCATTTACCATGTAATACCTAAAATAATTATGCCAGAGCAGCAGTAGCCCATTGGCAAAACTTATAGAATTAAAATTTAGAGGATATCGGGTTCAAATCTGCACAAGTCCGAATGTTTTTACTGACATTCAGATGTTCCCCATTTATTGGATACATAATCTGTTGATTGGGTAGGTATTAATTGGTAGTATTCAACTGATATTTGCTACTTAGATAAATTAACAAATAAATAGGTGTCGCTTATTGGTGATAAATCTGCAAGGGTGTTGATATTCAAACTTTTTTATTATACATTTTCAGAACAAACGCCTCGTACCAAGAGATAGAGTTAAAGTCTGAATCCAGCCTGTCACTGCGAGACATCCTGCCAGTTAAGGCCAAGTACTACGACAAGAACAGAGCCCCGAAGCTGTTGGGGCAGCCCACTATTGTCTACTTCCACGTCACTGTCCTGTCTCTGGATTCCATCAATGAGGAGAGTATGGTAAGGTATTTGGTATTCATAGCTTGCCTCTAAGTACATATTTTATTTCTTTCCAGATAATTTGTCCAATTTTCAAACTGGTTTTTTAATGGGCCACATCGCACGAATTTGTGCCATTTTTCTTTTAAATTCTGATGTGTGTAAATTGTAGGTAGTTATAGTATATAATTACATAATAAATGGAAATTGAGAAGCGATAGTCTAGAGGCGACACCCGTAGACTTTAAATTCAGAGTACCGGGTTCAAACCCTGGTTGGTGGTAGAGATGTATATTTGCGTAATTATTGCTTGCTTATCGGAAAGCACGATAATCCGAATCTATAATCGATACTAGTATTTTAATACGAAAGTAACTGTGTTTTTTGCGTACCAGTTACTGGTGAAATATGCGGACTTTATTAAATTTTAACACCACTTATGTACCATATATCATGTGAAATTAAAAGTCTTTGTCTTTGGCTCATCAGGCCTCTCCAATAGTTTTCCATGTGCCGCCTGCATTCACAGGCTTCTCACCGCCATTCATAATATCCTCATCATCATCTTCAGCTTATCTTTGTCCGCTGCTAGACATAGTCCTCTCTAATGGCAAGCCACTGAGCTCGACCTTCAGCTCTTCGCATTCAACCATGATTATGCGGCCTTTAAAACTCTCTTCGTGGAATCCATGACTAGTCTGCAGTCTCAATTCAAATTATTGGCTCAACATTGTGACCAGCTTGAAACTCGTGGACGCCGCAAGATGATGCTTCTTCATGGTATTCCTGAGCAGCGTAACGAAGACACATCAAAGGTCATCCTTGGTCTCTTGAAGGATAAGCTTAAAGTAGACAGCACGGCAAACGATATCAAGCGCTGTCACAGGATGGGGCGCGATGCTGGAGATAGGCCAAGACCGATTCTTGTTAAGTTTCAGAATGTGGAAGTGCGGGACAAAACTTGGTTTGCTAAAGCAAAGCTCAAAGGATCTGGAGTCACTGTTTCGGAGTTCCTAACGCGAATGCGGCACGAGACATTTTTGGCTGCACGGGAAAGATTTGGTGTGGAGAAGTGCTGGACGCGTGAAGGCTGCATTTATGTTCTGGGCGCAGATAATAATAGGCACCGAGTCAACTACTTGTCTGAGCTGGACAAAATCACAGCCATTGAGAAGCCAGCTGCTGCTCCAAAACCACCGTCCAGCAAGTCAAGGCGAGCTGTAACTGTCAAAAAGTAGTCTTTCCTATGCTTTCTAACTATTTAGTTAAGTTTTTTGTTATAATTCACTAGTATTTAATATCACTTTGTTGTTCCTCTTTATTTTCTCAGTACTTTACACTATAGTTTTGATTTCCATATATTATTTATTTTACTCGCGTAATTACTTTGTATTGTTGGTAGTAGTTAATAAATTAATTTCAATTCACCGCCCACTTGCATACTTTGTTCGGGTGCGTTCCTTTGTCACAATTCAATCGCTTAAATTGATATTATCGTTTAGGTGCATTCTGTTTTTGTAATAATTATAACAGTTTATTATGCTGTTACTTAGCAAATATGTTACATGACGTTATTTTTATTTATTTTAACATATTTCAATATACATACCTAAGTGATGTTATCTATGATTTGCTTTAATTTATTTTGAGTGACTTATATATTTTTTTTTTTTTTATTGTTTTAGTCTTAGTAACTGGCGGGTGGTCACTATTATGAAATTGTTTTTTTTTTTTTTAGTTGTTGTTATTATTATTATTTTTTTGTTTATACTATTATTATTCTTTGTTTTTTTTTGTTATTATTTTTGTTTATTTTTTTTTTTATTTAATACGGTACAATTACATATTGTAAATTTTATTTTACATATTAATTAATTTTAATATATTTTAGTGGTACTTAGTATGTTGTATGAAAGTGATGTTAGCGATACTGATTTTGGTAGTGAAGACAGCTTCGCCAGTGCTCCAGCACTGTCTCTTGCCGATACTCTGAGGGCACAGTTCTCTTCTTTCTCCAAAAATTTCAATGTTGTTCATATTAATGCTCAGAGTATTCCGGCTCATTATACAGATTTGTTAGCTAATCTTGACTGTAAAGATATCCATGCCATCCTAGTCTCTGAGTCATGGTTAAAGCCTTCTTTACCTTCGACAGCTTTTTCGCTACCTGGTTTCCAAATAATACGTAATGATCGAGCAGCTGGGGGTGGTGGCGGGGTGGCCATTTACCTTCGTTCTCACATTCCTTTTTCAGTTATAAGCGTTTCACCTCAACCGCCGCCATCGGATGCCGGTGAACATTTGTTTTTAGAGTTGACACTTCATAATTCAAAGGTTCTTCTCGGCGTTTACTACTGTCCATCTATGCGCATTGATTTTTTCAACTCTTTTGATGATATTTTACAGTCCTTTATCCCCTCTTATAATCATGTTATAATTATGGGTGATTTTAATACATGTTTACTAAAAAATGATTCACGCACAGATAAGTTTTGTTCGGTGGTGCTCTCAAACAATCTAGTCATTGCTCCTTTAAAAGCTACTCATAATTTCCCAAACTGTGCACCTTCTCTTCTTGATGTCATTCTCACTTCATCTTTAGATCATGTGGCATTTCATGGGCAATGTTCAGCTGATGCTTTTTCTTATCACGACCTTTTGTACTTATCATATAAAATTCGCCCTCCTAAAATTAAGCCAAAATTCTTATTACAACGTAGTTTTGCAAATATCAACATTGAAAAGCTTCGTGAAGATTTCAATGACATCGACTGGACTGATCTTTATGTAAGCGATTCTATTGATGAGAAAGTTGAGATTTTTCGTAGCAGGCTCCTTTGCATTTATGATCTTCATGCACCAGTAAGGAAAATTAAAATGAAGCACCTTCCTTCGCCTTGGTTGTCTGAAAGTATTAAATTGATAATGAATAAAAAAGCTGCTGCTAAAACCAGATACAAACGTCGTCCTACTCCGAATAACTGGGAAAAATATGTAGCCATTAGGAATAGTTGCAACAGAAAGTGTAGAGATGCTCAGCGTCTACATATACACAATTCTGTAAAAAATTATGATCAAGCCAAGGTTTGGAAGTTTTTAAGATCCCTTGGAGTGGGTAAGCAGCAAGTTGTTTCTGACTTTAAATATTTAGATATTAACCTATTAAATAGTCATTTTTCTTCAGCATCTTTTTTAGATAATACTACAAAAAATAACACTTTAAATTTTTTAGCTTCTCTTACGGCTTCTAGTAACTCTCAATTTAGTTTTCGCACTTTCACAGAATCTGAGGTCAATAAGGCAATTCTGTCCATATCTTCTGATGCTGTGGGTAGTGACAGTATAAGCCGCAAGATGATATTACCTATCCTTAATGAAGTCTTACCTATTATAACCCACATTTTTAATAGCTCTCGATCACTTGCTGTGTTTCCATCTGCTTGGAAATATGCTCAGTTAATTCCGCTACCTAAAAAACCAAATCCTTCAAATTTTTCCGATTACCGACCTATTTCCATTCTGCCTTTCCTTTCCAAGGTACTTGAACGTCTCATTCATTCCCAGTTTAGCTCATATCTTTCTTGTAACAAACTTTTGAATCCTTTTCAATCCGGCTTTCGTGTAGGTCACAGCACCACCACTGCTTTGGTAAACTTTACGGAAAACGTTAGAGATGGTATGGAAAAGGGTAACCTGACTGTTCTGGCACTTCTTGATTTTAGTAACGCATTTAATACCGTAGATTATGATATCTTGCTTGGGATATTACGTTCAATCAATATGTCACCTGATGTGTTGAACTGGTTTCGTAGTTATTTGTTTGGACGGCGTCATCAGATTCGTTTAGAAACTTCTTTTTCTACATGGTGTGATTCCTGTGCCGGTGTACCCCAGGGCGGAGTACTTTCACCCTTACTTTTTGCTGTATTCATTAACTCCGTCTCCAATAGCCTACTTTCGTCCTATCATCTTTATGCCGATGACCTACAAATTTTTGTACAAGCCCCTGCTGATCAGTTGTCTGACGCTGTTAACAGTATCAATGCGGACTTAGTTCGAATCTCTAATTGGAGTCAAATGTATGGACTTCGTGTTAATCCATCTAAATCACAAGTTATAGTTATTGGTAGCCAGCGTATGAGGTCTAAAATTGTATGGTCTGCAGTTCCTCCTATTTGTTTAGATAATATAGTTATTCCTTTTTCTGATGTCGTCAAGTATCTGGGTGTCTTAATTGACAAGAACTTGTCGTGGGCCTCTCAACTACAAGAAGTTAGTCGTAAGATATATGCATCAGCAAGATCTTTAAAACGACTCCAAAATTTCCTACCCATTGCAACCAAAACGGCTCTAGCGCAGTCATTGCTTCTCCCCATTCTTGATTATGCAGACGTTAGCTATCTGGATATCACACAGGACCAGTTGAGTATGCTTGAGCGGCTTCAGAATTTCTGTATCAGATTCGTGTTTGGCATAAAAAAGTATGACCACGTCTCTGAATTTCGTTCCAGGCTTGAGTGGCTGCCTATTCGACTTCGCCGTAATGCTCACATTCTTTCTCTTTTATACTTTACTCTATTTCACCCTTCGGCACCTAACTATCTCAAAGATAAATTCAGTTTTTTGCATATTAATCATTGTAAGCACCTAAGGTCAGCGGATAACTTAATACTGAATATGCCGATGCACGTCACTCACTTTTATGATGCTTCTTTCACTGTACAAGCTGTGCGACTTTGGAATGAACTCCCAGTGTATATTCGAAAGGCTAAGTCCTTAGATGTTTTTAAAAGTCGGATTTGGACGCATTATTTGTCCAGTAGCTAAGGTCTTTCCATATAATTTGTAATTTCTCTTTGTAATTTCGTGATATACTAGTACCTAAATGCAAATTTGTGTATAATATATATATACTTATGTATGTAAATATGTATTTATTTATGTGAATATTTATTGCTGTTCCGGTTAGATTAATTTGAATTCGTGGTTCTCTTTAAGTGTTATTTATAAGGCTATATATACCATCATAATTATTGTTAATTAGAGCACTCTATTGCGCTACCCTACGTGTATACTTCTTATCATGTCCTGTCCATCCCAAGGTTGCCTGGAAGAAATTGCTGTGAGCAATAAGGCCGCCCATTGTACAATTAATTTTAATGTAATTTTTCAATTGCTGTATTTCTCTTTATTTTGGTGTACAATAAAGTGTTCATTCATTCATTCATTCATGCAAGCCGTTTTGCGCATGTCATCGCTCCACCTAGCTGGAAGGCGTCCTACACTTACCAAGTGGTCTCCACTATAGGACGCTATCGATCCTACGTCAGATAAGACCAGCCTACTGCCACTTCACCTTACTTATAAGGGATTTATTTTATTTTTATTTATTTATTAGGTTTGTCAACTGATGTTACAATAATAATTGCTTAAATTTAAAATTGTTATGGTTATAATATAATTGTACAACAGATTTACAGGCAAACACAACTTGCTTAATCGTAAATAAAAATTTAGGAACACAATTGTTAATGCGTTCAGGTTAGTAAGTTAACATACTTGACTACAATAACAATAACCAGTGTAACAAGCGCGACAAAATAAAACCGAAGAAACCAATAGATAAAAAAAAAACAAAAGAGACAATTAACTGTGTACAGATATAATCTTTCTTCGGTACTGCTGTATAGAGTCCGAGTGGACATCCAGGGTTTCGGAAAACCTATTATACAGTCTGCAGAGACGTGGGATCGGGGAGCTGCCACCGAATTGTGTCCGGCGGAAAGGCACAGAGAAAATATTTAGTATTTTGCTGCGTGGATAACGATAGGGAATCTTATACTTAAATTTACACAGAAGTTGTGGACAATCAATACCATTCCTTAGAGTCTTGTATAAAAATATCAAATCTAGGGCATCTCTACGATTATCCAGACTGGACATCTTAAATCTTTCAAGCCTAGTGTTATATGACCGAAATTTTTTAGTCTCACCCTTAGCAAAAGCCAAGTGCCACAGAAATCTTTTCTGGATCCTTTCAATCCTCAGTGTATGGTTTGCATAGTGAGGTCGCCAAACAACCGAGCAGTATTCCAATATACTTCTTACCAGACAGTTGTATAGTAAAATCTTGGTTTTGTAATTCCGAAAGTGTCTGATATTACGCAGTACAAAGCCAAGAGTTTTTGAAGCCTTACCTATGATACTGTCGATGTGCGGCACAAAAGTGAGTTTTCTGTCAATGAGAATACCTAGATCTCTAATAGTTTCCACGTGTATTAGAGGCGAACTATTGATTTTGTACGGGTATGTTATTACACCAGAGATCTTTCTCGTAAAGTTGATACAAAAGCACTTATTTGTGTTGAGGCGCATCCCATTAAGCTGACACCATTGAACCAGATTATCAAGGTCTGTCTGAAGCTTGATCGAGTCAGAGTGTCCGTCCACTACCCTAAGAAGCTTCAAGTCATCGGCATACAAGAAAGGCTTAGAATACTCAATATGCTTTGGAATATCGTTCACAAAAATATTAAAGAGAACTGGACCAAGATGTGAGCCTTGTGGGACGCCAGAACTGACACTGTAGCTGGCAGATTGAAAGCCATTTGCCACTACATAAAATGAACGATTCTCAAGGTATGACCCAATCCATCCCAGAAGCATCCCCGAAAAGCCGTACGTAGACAATTTCGAAATCAAAACGCTGTGCGACACCGTGTCAAACGCCTTACGGAAATCAGTATATACGACATGAACCTGCTTTCCCCTGTCAACTGCTTCCACGACGTCTTCAACAAAAGAAACCAGATTCGTGCAGGTGGATCGCGCCCGTACAAAGCCATGCTGATGTTCCGTGATGTTTTGCTTGATGTAGCCTTGTATGATCGAGCAAACCATAGACTCCAGCACCTTACCAAAAGTACTGAGGATAGAGATAGGCCTGTAGTTTTTCACCACAGTATTGTCACCGTCTTTGAAAATAGGGACTACCTTCGCAACCTTCCATTGTTCTGGAAAGGTACCAGAACTCAAGGAAGCATTAAAAATAGCGAGAAGCGGGAGTATCAGACACTTTGAACATTGTTTAATGAAAAATGGTGGTATGCCATCAGGTCCCGCACCCTTGCAGTCGTCCAGGTTATCTAATTTATCAGAAAGTTCATAGTGATTGAAATGAATATTTGAGAAGGTGTCAGCACGCTCAGCTCGAGGAGAATCGTTCTTGATTATATCTTTGTACTGGCTTACTGTCGAGAAAAACGTGCCGAACATATTGCAGATGGTTACACCATCGCACGAACTTTCATTTTCGAACGACATGCTAGAAGGGTAGTAAGTGCCATTGTTCTTTTTAGTTTTTATGTAGGTCCAGAAGTATTTCGGGTTTTTAGAAAGTGAGTCTTCAACATGTTTTAGATAATTGTTATAGCAGGCAAATATAAAAATTCCCGGTAAGCGGCAATAGGCTCGCCGTCTGTTAAGTGGGATCAATAATAGGTATTATTGGCGAAATGTGGGCGTATAATATGCCTTTGCTGTTTCCCGAAGGGGTAGCCCTTCGGGAAACAGGAGTGAGATTATGTATGTATGTATAATATAGTGACACGTAACTGCTTTCAGACTTACGTAGCAGACATATTCTTGGCACAATCCTGGAGGGACCCTCGCCTTCGACTCCCAGAGAACATGCACGAGGAATACCGCATCCTCGATGTGGAATGGCTGAACAACATCTGGAGACCAGACTGCTTCTTCAAGAACGCTAAGAAAGTTACTTTCCACGAGATGAGCATACCAAACCACTATCTCTGGCTGTATCATGACAAGACGCTGCTTTACATGTCTAAGTAAGTGTGGTTTTGATTTACATAATTATAACATATGAAGCGCTCGTAGCTCTAGGGTGCTCGGTGGTCGGAAAAGATAAATAAATATTAAAAAAAAAAAAGTATACCAGAGTTTACAGAGGTCAGTTCTTGGATAGGTGACCGTTTGTGTGGCATTTGATATCGAGCGCTTCCGTGCTTCGGAAGGCACGTTAAGCCGTTGGTCCCGGTTATCACTAAATGTGGAAGACGTTAAGCCATTTTAGAGGCCTACCGGGCGGCTTGAAAAATTCTAACTGCAGGACGCCATACACTTGCCTCCGCCAATCCGCACTGGGTCAGCGTTGTGGAGTATGACCCAATACCCTCACACCTTGATATGTGAGAGGAGGCTCGTGCTCAGTAGAGGGACGTTAATGGGCTGTGATGACGATGATGAACATACGTACATAAGTTATACATACTATGTAAATATGAGCGTGAGATTTTTCTTAAGAAGGTAGGCACCCACAGACCATACTAATATATCCCTTTTTGGGATGGGAAGAAACTTGACTACAACCGAGATGAGTTTCTTGAAGCATTCTTCTCAATCTCGTTGCCATTTGGCTTTATTAGAGTCACCGGCGAAATTACTGAATGACGGACAATCCCCTCCCTCTTTTAGAATCACGACAGACTGACTGACAGATCCCCCTGATAAAAGTCACCGACAGACTGACAAATCTTGAGAAAAAACCACAACAGACAGATAAACTGACAAATCTTGACAAATTCTGACAAAGAATTCATTTTGCTTTTATTTCTTGATTGTGGTACCGCTCATATATCTTTCATTGTTGTTAAAAAAAATCTCGAATTTTAATTTTGTTTGTTAAACTTTTACGAATCTAAATTATCCTGTTGATCTTGACGACCGATATGGCATGGTGGCGAGTATACCCGCTCTCCGCTCCAAGGTCCTGGGTTCGATTCCCACACAGAACAAATATTTGTATGCATGAACATGAATATTTGTTCTGGTCTGGGTGTTTCCCTATGTATATTAAGTATTTATTTATAAAAAAAAAAATTATTTATCCGTTATTTAGTATCCATAACACAACATCTTATTGATACTTATCTTGGAACTAAATAATTGGTGTAATTGTTAGAAAATATTTATTTATCTTAAAGACAATAAAGTATTTTTTATTTTTTTACGTTGTAGCAACGTTTACTTTTGGCACAGAAATCTGTAAATGAAATGTTAATGGCGATGCCAAATGGTAGCAATCGGGAAAACGCTAAAATGAAGAAGAACAAACGTTTCAAATGACGAGGTGCCTATCCCTTCGCCCAAATTGTAACTAGACGAGATCGCATTCCCTTAGTCGCTGACTTTCTATCAAGACACGGGGTGGTAACAGTTTTCGAAATTTTATGAATGAATCAACACTTTTTTGTACACCAAAATAAAGACATACAGCAATGAAAAAATTACATTAAAATTTATTGTACAAGGCCGCCCGCCTTATTGCTCACAGCAATTTCTTCCAGGCAACCTTGGGATGGACAGGACATGATAAGAAGTATACTCGTAGGGTAGCGCAATAGAGTGCTCTAATTAACAATAAGTATTATGATATGTATACCTATATAAATTACAAATGAAATTGCCTCTACTATTTGCTTTTTTCACAATTGCAGACTGACGTTGGTATTGTCTTGCGCCATGAAGTTCGAGTCGTATCCTCACGACACGCAGAGCTGTTCCATGATGATAGAGAGCCGTAAGTCAACCTTCATACATATTATTATGTCGTTGCCCGATTTTTAATTTCGTTTCACACCTTCTTAGGGTGCGACCACACCTGGCTGAGCTGCACATTTGCGAGATGTGGACGCACTCTTAAAAGACGGATCCTTTACAGTTCACGTTATATGGGAGCTAGGACATCCATCTTACAGAGAAACGATTTACCAAATTTCTTGTTTAGAGTGCTGATCGAGCATTGATCTATAAAAAATTATGTTGCGAAGTATTTTATAGAACGCCCTGCTACCCATCATGACCTGCCCGATTTAATGATTCAGCAAAGACATATACCAACAATAGCTCACTGGTTCTGAGCTAAAAATGTTGAGTACTTTCGTAGACTCTCATAAGGAAAATATTTATATTGTCCTTCAAGCACAGCTAAAATCAATTAAAGTCCGTCACAGTCTCAGTGACACATAACAAATCCAAATGTCTTGCATCCATCATCTGATATACTTCATCAACCTTACCATCCATTCCCCCTCTAACATTCAACGTAGCAAACCGGCTCTCTGCGTTCCTCTTTTTGCCCCCACGGGTAACGAGACGTGACGAGTTGCGTTGACGCTGTCATTAATATTCATGATTTAAAAAGTTACTGTAAGAGATTCTGAGATATCTCATATGCCTAGTAATTCCACTGTCAATGAGTGTGAATAATGTGACCATAAATAATATTATTCACAGTCTTGTTATAGTTTCTTCAGGCATTCTTCTTAATCTTGTTGCCTTTTTGGAAGCCTCGTTAGAGTCACCGACTGACTGACTGACGGACAATCCCTCCCCTCCCTGACTGAATAGCGGTCTTTTAGAATCACGACAGGCTGACTGACAGATCCCCCGATAAGAGTCACCGACAGACTGACAAATTTTGAGATAAAACCACAATAGACAGATAAATTGACAAACCTTGACAAATTGTGACAAAGAACCCATTTGCTTTTAATTCTTTATTATGGTACCGCTCATTTCTCTTTCATTGTTATTAAAAAAATATATCAAATTTCCATTTTGTGTGTGAATTTTGGACGAATGATCATGTTGATCTTAAAGACAATAAAGTATATTTTATTTTATTTTAGTGTCACACACCGTTCACGACCTGGTATTCATATGGAACCTAACAGACCCTTTGGTGGTCAATCCGGACATCGAACTGCCACAACTGGACATCTCCAACAACTACACATCTGACTGCACGATCGAGTACTCTACAGGTATCTTATTCTTAAATTTTCTACAGTTAAATTTAATTTAATTAATTTGATCCTGAGTAAAACCATTCGGCTTTGCAAAATGCTATTGACGCACTGCCTCCCGGCCAATTAGGGGGAATGAGAGGGGAGTGTGGGGCTCACTGCGGCAGACGCGACCACCGCAGTCCTACCCACTAAAAAACTTCCGACGACGCCCACCGCTGCTTTTACCAGGCACCAGTGCCTGGGTTTGTAGCTTCTGGCACCTCGGCCGCGGCCAACGTCCCCCGGACCAGAACCGGGAGGACCTTCTCCGAGAGGCGCGATGTCATGCGCTCCCCCCCCCCCCTTCTGGAGGGGTCTATGGTTAGACGGAGGGGCCCCCCGCCCCCGCCGCTTAAGACCCCCCGGGCGCTGCATGAAGGGCCCTCCTGGCCCACCCGCTGCGCTAACGGCGTAGCCGGATAGAGAGCGGATCCCGCTCCCTCTCCCGAATTTCAATTCTCTTCTGACTCGTGTGTCCCAACTCCTGTAGTCCCGGGTATTTGAAGCGGGGCGTGAAAAGACTCTTTTGCAGGCCGTGTGCGCTTGATATCGTGCTTATTTAAAATATATCTTGAATGCTTCGACTGCTTACCATGAGCCAGGTTAGGGTCATAATGACATGTTACATTACAAATAATAGTTTATATGACTAAATAATATTTTTTGAAATGTCTGATTCGATACGTTACAACAACAGCGCTTGCTATAAAATTTCATAAGTAGCTTCTAAGAACGCTATTTAATTCAGACACATACTTACACACAATCACGCCTGTTTCCCCGAAGGGGTAGGCAGAGGCATATTAAAAGCCCACACTTCGCCATTTTGTTGTTCCCACGTAAAAGGTGGCGAGTATATTGCCACTTAACTTGAAATTTTATGTTTGCTAGAGCCTCGTCCGTTGATCAGCAGGTGCACCACTTACAGATGAGGTTATATCCAATACACACAGGATATATATAACATGATTGGTTTTCAGACACTGATTTTTAATTAAAAATCACATGCATGAATTTCTAAATAATTTCAAAGTAATATAAATCGCATGCTAAAAGGAACATCGACCCATTAATAGATAGGTCAGGTTTGAGTTACGTCCCCCCCGACTGGTCTCCACCTTGTCGTGGTGGGGGGGCTGAGTACCTCCCGGTAGGGCGCAGGAGGCGTTAGGGAAAAGGTAACACCCAGAGACCGACGACTCTGGGTGCCCTTAGTACTGACTACCGGGGGGAAAACTAAGAGGGACCTATGGAGGGCGCTGCGGGTAGGCCAGGAGGGCCCGCTCAGCAGCGCCAGGAGGGTCTAGGCAGCGGGAGCAGGGGGCCCCTGCTGTCTAACCATGGACCCTCCGGGAAGTCAGCCACACACGCTATGGTCGCAGGGGGAGGTAGGAGGGGCGCGTCCACTGCGCCTCTCTGAGGAGGTCCTCCCGGTTTTGGTCCGGGGGACGTTGGCCGCAGGCGGGGTGTCAGAAGCTGCAACCCAGGTACTGGCCCCCGCCTCTTTCTCAACAAGCGGCGGGCGTCGTCGGAAGATTTTTAGTGGGTATTGCTGCCGGCGGTCGTGTCTGCCGGTGGTGAGTCCCACACCCCCTTTCGGTCCCCCTTTGGCCGAAAGGCAGTGCGTAAATGCATTTTGTTACCGACGTAAAAAAAAAAAAAAAAAGGTTTGAGTTACGTACTTATACAGTCTTTCAAGTTCTTACTGAGATCGAATCAATAGTAATCAAACGTTCAAAACACAAGCAGAATTACTAATTCATAAATCAGTGTTAATTTAATGCGCTTACAAGTAGGACAAGTATTCTTTAGAAGATCGTCTTTTGTGAAGTCCTAAAAACAGTCTTTTTTGAGTTAAGTCACTATTACACTAAGCATGCAAAATGTCTTTTGTTTCCATAATGTCTCCAAGAAATGACAAAAGTGCGTACTTACCCTTGGGTTGTGGAATAAGCTCCAAGAGATTTTAGCATGGAGCCCTTCAGTTTTGGAGCATTACCACGAAAATTTAGAAAATATACAAAATAGATAACATTATAAATGTTGTACCTTAATCTGATTATAGGTAACTTCACCTGCCTCGCTGTGGTGTTCAATCTGAGACGTCGCTTGGGCTACCATCTTTTCCACACGTACATACCATCAGCGCTGATCGTCGTCATGTCCTGGATATCGTTCTGGATCAAGCCAGAGGCGATCCCGGCCAGGGTTACCTTGGGTGTCACATCTTTACTTACTCTTGGTGAGTATTTCTACTAGTATTCTAATAGTTTTTCTAATTTATTTAATATTCTTGCTTTACATTTTCTAATATTGGACATCTAACACGCTTTTTGCACCAAACTTATTATCACCCTTCGAGCGATATCCCTTTTATCATAATTTTTATTTTTATTTATTACTATTTTATTTATATATACAGATTGAGAGTGGCGATAGCCCAGTGGCGAGACCCCTTGCCTTTAAATTCAGAAGGTCTCGGGTTCAAACCCTGGTGGCGCACCTATGACTTTTCGAAGTTATGTGCGTAATTATCGCTTGCTCCGTGCCTCGGAAAGCACGTTAAGCCGTTGGTTCCGGCTGTCATGAACATCTATGGCAGCCGTTATTAGGAAGTCAGTGCCTTCTAACAGACTGACAGCTGGTTTAACCATAGAATGATGTTTCCCTCTGGGTTCCGGAGGTAAGACGGCAGTCGCTCCACGTAATATTCATTCAGTCAAATCTGGTTAAACCAGTGAGCAGACCCTAAGCCCTAAGCTTAAGTCTAGGGCAACCGGGATAATGCTAGGATATGCGAGTTAAGTAAGTTCCAGGTGCGAACCTTTAAACCGTATAACCGTTAGTATTGGCACAAAGCAACGGATAAAAATAAATTATATAATGAGTTAAGGCTGTCGTAGCACTTTCAGCGGAAATTCGCTGCTACAAGGTGGTTTGCAATACCTTTATTATCTTATGATTCCCACTGTTGAACATTAACCTCCCTGATAGTATTCCACGTTTATCGAGCATGTTCCGCCTGCATTCACCGTATTCTCGCCGCTTTGACCAGATCATCGGTTTGACGACCGATATGGCGTGGCGGTCAGTATACCTGCACTTCACTCCAGAGGTCGTGGGTTCGATTCCCACACAGGACAAATCTTTGTGTGCATGAACATGAATATTTGTTATGGTCTGGGTGTTTTCCTATGTATATTAAGTATGTACTTACAAAAAAAAAAAGGTATTTAAGTATGTTTATCCGTTATTTAGTATCCATAACACAAGTTCTTAATGATACTTATCTTGGAACTAAATAATTGGTGTGATTGTAAGAGACCATTTATTTTATTTATTTATTTATCGGTCCGTCGGGTGGGAAGCTGTCCTCTTCTTCGTTTGCGCGATTGAAGAACCTCAACGCCACATCAGCCGTCAGTCCTTTGAACTTTGTCACTACCACTTCAGCTTGCAAATACGTATCGCTATGTCAGTCACATCAGAGAGCCTACTTTAATTTCACTAAAAGGAAACTTCGTTATACCCATCCCTTTCACTCAATAATGACATAACTAGAGAGTAAAAGAGACAGGTATAACGAAGTTTAGTTCTTCGTTGAATTAGAGCAGACCTGCACTTCTACGAATTTCATCTTTCAATAATTCTATCACGCAGGGAAACTCCGAGAATTGCATTGCATTATCTGCATTGCATGCTGGACGACTTGAGGGCTTTATGGATTATGTCATTATTATTATTAGCTTATATGGCTATATATATCATAATAATTATTGTTAATAAGAGACTCTATTGCGCTACCCTACGTATATACTTCTAATCATGTCCTGTCCATCCCAAGGTTGTCTGGAAGAAATTGCTGTGAGCAATAAAGCCGCCAATTGTACAATAAATTTTAATGTAATTTTGCCATTGCTGTATTTCTCTTTATTTTGGTGTACAATAAAGTGTTCAGTCACTCATTCATTTTTTTTTTTTGTAGCAACTCAGAACACCCAATCACAACAAAACCTACCGCCGGTCTCGTACGTGAAGGCTATAGACGTCTGGATGTCCTCGTGCTCAGTTTTCGTATTCCTCTCCCTGTTCGAGTTTGCTGTGGTCAATAACTACATGGGGCCCGTGGCAACTAAAGCTATGAAGGGATATTCTGATGAGGATCTTTCGAGAGATTTGGATGCTTTTAAGGTTGATATTTTTTGTTGTTTTATAAGTAGGTTACAAAAGTGATTCGATCAACGGACGCAGCCCTGCCGAACATAAAAGTTCTCGGTAAGCGGCTATAGGCTCGTCACCTATTACGTGGGACTAACTATAAAATGGCGAATTGTGAGTGTATAATATTACTCTGCCTAGAACCAGCTGTGATATTTTCGCTGACTTAATGTAATACTGACTTAACTCGAAGAGAAGATTTTTGGGACATCATATAAGAAGATCTTGTTATGAGGACTTATCATATTTGTTGACGCGTGACATGCAAAAATCGATATTTATTTAATCATGCTTCTTGTTTTTGGAACGTTTGATTAACTCTATTGAGCCAAAACTGCAAGTTTCAAACATAATTTGACATATCTTCTTGAACTGCAAGTTTCAAACATAATTCTGTAATTTATCTTTCAGAGCTGTGGATTTTGAATCAATGAAAACAAAATAAGCCAGTTTTACGTATGTATGCAAATTATTGAATATTGCAAACATTATTTCCAGCACATCTTCCCGACGCCGGTGGACCCTCGGGCCAGTACCTCAGCGTCCATCCCGCAGTACGACACGTTCTGCAACGGGAGGGAGACGGCTGTCTATATCGATCGGTTCTCTCGCTTCTTCTTCCCGTTTTCATTCTTCATTCTCAACGTTGTTTATTGGTCTACTTTTTTGTAGATTATTTTATAGCTGATTGTCTTTTTCAAGCTTTGAGAGGTTCTGTAAGAACTAAGTTAAGTTTACTAGTTTAAGTAAGAACTAAGAATACCAAGAAACTGTCATTCAACCACTTACGTAAATAGTTTCTATTTAAATTAAGTATGTATTAAAAAAAAACATACGTATGTTTATCCGTTATTTAGTATCCATAACACATGTTCCTAATGATACTTATCTTGGAACTAAATAATTGGTGTAACTGTTAAAAATATTTATTTTAGTTTAATTATTAACAGCTAGATTAATCATTCATTCAACAGTCACAGTCATAACATTTAATTAAGTACATGTCATATTAAATTAACATTTGGTACAATGTATGCCAACAGATATAACTTTTAAATAATACTATGATTGTCAGGATTCATCACCTTATCTAACATCACGTTTGGCCCTGTCCTCATCTTCATCATTACTATCATCATCATTGACGACCCATATGACTTGGTGGCGAGGGTATACTCCGCTCTTGAGGTCGTGGGTTCGATTCCCACAGACATATCTTTGTGTGCACGAACATAAATATTTGTTCTGGTCTGGGTGTTTTCTTATGAATATTAAGTTTATATATACAAAAAAAATTGTGTATTCATTATTTAGAATCCATGACACAAGTGCTTACTGATACTTATCTTGGAACTAAATAATTGGTGTAATTGTAAGTAAATTATTCAACCATTTACACTTCGTAAATAATTAAGTTATTTACAACGACTGTGGTGTAGCTCACCGGTAAAATAATGATCAATCTGTTTTCACCATTTAGATATGATTGTCTTTTTTCAAGTCTCGAGGGAAATTATTGTTTTATATTCATTTGTTCTCATTCTCACGAGTACTTCAAATGACATCAAGTTTTCATTATTTTCAATATCACATCAGTGTATAAATTTGCTAGTCGGTTCCCAAACTAAATCCGGTAATTAACCGATATTTTAAAACATTGTATTGGTGTATCCTACCAAGACCTAAGGAGCCCAAGTCAACCTCACCTGCAGGTGGCGCACCTGCCGTCCAACGGACGAGGCTCTGGCGAACATAACTGTGCCCGGTAAGCGATAATAGGCTTACCACCTATTACGTGGGACGATATAGTTGGCGAAGTGTGGGCGTATAATATGCCTCTGCCTACCCCTACCTTCGAGGATACAGGCGTGAATGTATGTTTGTATTTTAACACATTTACACCAGTAAAATACACAATGTTTTCTTTTTCGCTTTAAAAAAATAGCTTATTTGCAATGTTGGTTACATTCTTTATTGGTCTACGTTTTTGTAGATCATTACTTAATTTAATTAATTTAAAAGGTTATAGTCTAGTGTTTTCGATTATAAGGTATTTTAAGGTATTCGGAGTATCTAAATAAAATAGTACAAAAGCTGTTATTTAATTTCTTAAACCTTATTTAGCTTATTAATTTAATGTGACTTAATTGAGGCCATTTGATAGTTTTCTTTAAAAATATGTCACTATCATATTTTAACAGTTTACCTAAGTTAATGTAATTTTGAAAGTTACTTTGAAAGATTTTTTTCATCACTTTTATTCTAGTCAGTACATTGTAGGTAGGTATGTAGATTAAGAAAATATAAATTACTTAAAAAGTTTGTGTTTCATACATAGATGCATGTAATAAATCAATTAAAAAATTAATAATAATAATTCTTTGTAAATATTATGTTTGTTAATAAATCATACTTTTATTGCTTATTTTGTTTTTTTCTTCGACAGAGTTCCAAAAAACATTGCAAGTTTTAAGTAAGTATTTCAGAAGATTTTATTGATATGTTGCGAAGGGAGTTCATTTTTTTTTAGAGCGACGATATCCCAGACTTCTAATTCAGAGGGTCTAGAGTTCAAACCCTAGTGGCGCGTGACATATGACTTTTCCAAGTTAGCGTAGTCATAGCTTGCTTCTTGCCTCGTATAGCACGTTTAGCCGTTAGTCCCGGCTGTCATGAACATCTATGGCAGTCCTTATTAGGAAGTCAGTGCCTTCTAATATTGACAACTGGTTTAACCATAAAATTATGTTTCCCTTTGGGTTATGGAGGTCAGGGGGCCTACCGCCGAATTTGATGAATTACCGGTAATCCATCTAGATCAAAGTTTGTTTACGTTCATTAATTCGTACCGGGGAATCTGCCGACAGCCACCTCTCATTCATGACCTTCAGTCCGTGACAGACCAATAGGTAAATGAAGAACGCCATTTTGTTTCGATTTCCATGAGTTCGGCGGTACGACAGAATCAATTTGAAATCCATTTTGCCTTATAATCGATTGCCATTGAACTCGGCGGTAGGCCCCCAGATGGCAGTCGCTCCATGTAATAACAGAGGTTCAGCCATATCTGGTTAGACAAGTCTGGGGCAACTGGCAAGGATATGACAATTTAACATCTATTATGAGGCATAAACTGTCAGGTTTGATTAAGGTCTCCTTGGTGTATTTTGCTATCAGTATGAGTAAGAGCCTGTGGCCGCACTGAATATTATAAGCGAGACATATTTGTTCCGTAACTCCTCAGTATGAGACTACAGCCTTTTTTATTAATCCTTCAAAGAGTGATGTCTGGACAAGAAACCATCTTTGTTGGTTGGTTAGATGTTTGTGTAATGTTGGTTTGAGTGGGTTTCCCGCGTGAACCGTTAAGCATATTTTACCATAAACATTTGTTGAGTTTTGAAGATAGTATCTTAGAGTAAGATATAAAAACATTCAATTAAATTCTCGCATAGGATCGGTGCGCTGGGGTGGAAGTGGGCCGGTCATGTCTCCAGAAGATTGATGGACGCTGGAGCCGACTAGTGTTGGAGTGGAGACTGCGTTGGGGAAAACAGGTGGCTGTTAGCGGATGGATGCGTTCGGGAGAGGCGCTCTTTAGGAGAGGCCTAAATTTAGCCCCCCCCGGACTGGTCTACGCTTGGAACAAGCAGCGCCAGGAGGGTCGTCGGCGGCAGGGGCCAACCAACCACAATCCCTCCGAGTAGTCGGCCACATACGCTATGGTTGCACAATGAGGTAGGAGGGGCGCGTCCACTGCGCCCTTCTGAAGAGTTCCTCCCGATTTTAACGCGGGGCAGGTTGGCAGCAAGCGCGGTGCCAGACGATGCAAACCAGGTGCCAGTACCCCGCCCCTTTCTGTCAAAAAGCATTGGGCGTCTTCGGAAGATTACTGGGTATTACTGCTGGTGGTCGCGTCTGCAGGTGGTAGGTCCCACACCCCCTTTCGGTCCCCTTTTGGCCGAAAGGCAGTGCATTTTGTTATCGATGTAAAAAAAAAAGTTCGGCAGTGGACGTTGATTGGCTGATTGATTTAATTGAATTTTGATGAGTTTCTGTGGGTCACACAGACAATGCCGCAGTCAGTTACTAGTTCACAAACCAACAGTACACAGCCCAATTGTCAATAGACAATGAAGCATCCTTTTGAGTGCTTGCCTAGTGATAAGGTATCATAGCCACAAAATTTATGTAAACCCAATGCAGTTTTACTAATTCAGAATATTCGAAGTCGGTCGATGAGGCCACGACACCGATGCAGACTATTAAAAAGCAAATCTAGACGATAGATCGCCCTGAACACTAAAATTAGGCATACAATTGAATACCTCATTGTTTCAAGTCTAGACGGCAGGTGTTAAGGCGAACATTCTATTAACGAACTATTTTTACAAAAGGCTTTTTTTAAATATAAGTAATCCAATAAAGTTAGGAGATGAATACATTGGTACACAGCATAACCGACAGACCAGATCAGTGGAAAATAAAAGAAAACAATAAAATTCTTTTAAATCCATATTTGTGCCTGTCTAATTTACTAAGGTGTTTAAATAATAAACAATTTTTTAATTTTATTGTCAACAAAAATAATGTCATGTTAATAGTTGTTTCTTCAAAACCACCAAGAGAAGTCGCTACTTGTACTTTGAATCGCGCAATCGTTTCCATTTTATTTTACTATAAGACAGTGACTTATTTGTTTACTGGTATGTTCCTTCAAAGTGTGTGTTAATAAGAAATAAAGTGAAGCAAAAGTATCAATATATGTGATTTGTGAATCCTGAACTTAATGAAAATATACATGGTGCCGAAACCAGGGAATGGAATGAAGATGGACTTGTAATCGTGAGTGATATTAGAACTTAGATATGAAGTGTATTAAAAAAGACTTATAAAAAATTCGATATATTCAATATTTGGAAAAGAAATTGCATTCAAAAAGACTTGTAAAATTTTGCGATATATTCTATAGACTTAGAAAAATTTGCATCATAAAAGACTTGTAAAATTTTTCGATTTATTCTATAGACTTAAAAGAATTTACATCGAAAAAGGACTTGTAAAATTTTTATGATCTCATTCTATGGACTTAGAAAAATTTCATTGGAAAAACACTTAGCAAACAGTGATACATTAAACTAATTACTTAAGAATTAAAATTACTTAAGAGCAGTTGTTGGTCAATATAATTCATTATGACAGATAAAGGAATAAAGACGCAATTAGAATTTTGCTCGAGATTAGAAAAAGCAGAGAAAAACTTTAAAAAGAGTCCAAGAGTGAGAATAACTAAATCATATATAGAGACAAGAATACAAACGTTGCAAAGCTTATGTGAGGCTTTCCAAACTAATCATGTCAAGCTTATTGAAGACTTACCCCAAGAACAAATAAAGATTTTACCCTATTTTACAGAAGATAAATATGATTGGTTTGAAGAATTATATACGTCATACATGGCAGATCTCAAAGATGCACTAGACAAGTTAAAGGAGAACGTGCATAGAAATGAGGCAGCAAATATGTCTACATGTGCTGAAATTCAACTTCCAAGAATACAATTGCCTAGTTTTAACGGGAAATATGAGGAGTGGCAAACATACTACGATATGTTTGTTTCACTAATACACAATAACGTAAAATTATCAAAGGTGCAAAAATTACACTATTTGAAAAGTAGCGTTTCTGGGGAACCGGAACAACTTTTACGGAATTTCTCGACAACTGAACAAAACTCTGATGAGGCTTGGAAACAATTAACAAGACGGTATGCCAACAAACGATATAACTCGAATGCAGTATTTAAAATTTTATTTTCTCAAAAACAAGTTATTGGGGAGAATGCACTGGCTATAAAGCAGTTACTTGATACTACGACGTCATGCTTGAAGGCTTTAACAAATATGGGATTTAGTACGGAATCATGGGATCCTATTATCATTTATATGGTGATTTCAAGACTGGATGTGGAGTCCCATAGACAATGGGAAAATCAAATGAGTGTGATGATCGATGAGACGCCTGCATGGATTCAATTGGTCGATTTCTTAGAGGCAAGATTCAGAAGTTTAGAAATGGTTGATTCTGGCAAGAACTTATATAAACCATTATTGCAGCCAAAGAAATCTATAGGAAAACCAAAGACATTCCACGCAGCTATTCATGATGATAACCATAAGAGCGAATTAACATGCGTTAAGTGCAGTGGAAATCATTATCTCAACTTATGCAACCAATTTAGCCAAATGTCAGTTCAAGATAGACGGAACTTTGTTCAAACAAAAGGATTATGCTTTAACTGCCTCAAATCGAGTCATGTGGTTGGAAAATGTCGTCAACCGATATGCTGTAAAATATGCAGCCGAAGACATCATACGATGTTACATTATGAAAGAGAAGGATTCACAGAGAATATAAAACTGAAACAGGAACACACAATTCAACCTAGTACATCAACAGCAGAACCAAAAATTGTTGTAAATTTTTCAAAGAAGGAGCATCACAGTTACAATGTTTTACTTGCAACAGCAGTTTTAAAGGCTCGTTCTAGTAATGGGAATAAATGTTTAATTCGTGCATTGTTAGATCAGGGATCACAAGCTTCGTTTGTGACCGAAGCTACTGTTCAATTACTTGGTCTTAAACGCACTCCAGTAAATGGTGTGGTGTCAGGTCTGGGAGAAGGACAAATGCGTATAAAACATTTTGTTAAATTTTGTTTAGAATCGCGTCATAATCCAGAAATTAGTATTCAAGTAATTGCATATGTGTTAGGTTCACTTACTTCGTTGCTTCCTTGTGACAAACTCGAAGACCCTGAATGGCTTGAATTAAAAGGATTGGAGCTAGCTGATCCAAATTTTAAGTTACCAGGAAAGATAGATGTTTTATTAGGCGCAGAAGTACATGGCGAAGTTTTATTGAACGGCTTGATTAAACACCCCAAAGGAAATCTCATAGCACAAAATACGGTCTTTGGATGGGTTTTATCAGGAAAAATATTAAGTGATACTGCAGGGAAAGATAAAGTTACAAGCATGCATTTAAAAGTCATAGAAGAACAAAATTGGCTCAAAAAGTTTTGGGAATTAGAGGCTGAACCAGACAGTATTCAGAAAAAGCTATCGAAGGAAGAGGAAAAATGTGAAAATTTCTATGAAGCCACAACTACAAGAAATAAAGATGGGAGATTTGTAGTAAGATTGCCTTTCAGAGACGAAGATCCTGAAGTTCAATATGGTCAATCGGTGGAAAGAGCACGAAAAAACTTAGTGTTTTTGGAGAAAAGACTGGGAAGAAATCCTAATCTCTATGAGGAATACAAAAAGGTTTTGGCTGAGTACGTGAGCTTGGACCACATGAATCTTGTCATGTCAAATGATTTGAACAATGAAAAGGCCGTATATCTCCCTCACCATGCAGTTGTTCGTGAGGATAGGGAAACAACAAAGGTTCGCGTTGTTTTCAACGCATCAAGTAAGGGTATTAATGGTGTATCTCTAAATGATAACCTATTGGTAGGTCCTAAACTGCAGCAGGACTTGCGACATATAATAATGAGATGGCGAGTTCATCGCATATGTTTAATTGCAGATCTGGTTAAAATGTACAGACAGGTACGTGTGCATGACGATGATACTAATTTCCAGAGAATTCTTTGGAGAACTCGTCCAGACATGCCCATTCAACATTATAAGTTACTAACTTTAACTTTTGGTACTGCGTGTGCACCCTACCTTGCAATCAAAACCCTACAGAGGCTAGCGGAAGAAGAAGAAGCTAAGTTTCCAGTAGCAGCAGAAATAGCAAGAAGAAATTTTTACGTTGATGATATGATGACAGGCTGTAACTCAGAAGAAGAAGCTAAAAGAATCTACGAAGAAATGAATAAACTAATGAATTCCGGAGGGTTTCAAGTGCAAAAGTGGAGTAGTAATAGCAAAGAAGTACTACAATATATTGATAAAAGTAGACAGCGTAACAATGAAGTTCCAATAAAGATTGATGACACTCTAAAAGTACTCGGGATACAATGGAATAAACATACCGATAATTTTGAATACACAGTCAATTTACCAGAACCAAAGTGTACAATAACTAAAAGGCAAGTTCTCTCCGACATCGCTCGACTCTACGATCCGATGGGCTGGATTGCACCAGTTGTTGTATGTGCAAAGCTTATAATACAAAAAATCTGGAAAGCACAGTTAGATTGGGACGATGATTTGACAGAAGAATTGAGAAAAGAATGGCTGAACTTTCGCGACAAATTGAAAGAAATCAAGGGAATAGGAATACCTAGATGGATTAAGTCGACAAATTCAAGCAGATTAGAATTACATGCGTTTTCAGACGCGTCTAGAGTAGCCTACGCCGCAGTAGTGTACGTTCGTGTCGTTAATGAAGATCAACAGATTCAAGTCACGTTGTTGTCAGCTAAGACAAAAGTAGCTCCATTAGAAAAAGAAATGTCTATTCCTCGTTTAGAATTGTGTGGCGCTCATCTTGCAGCGAAATTGCTGTCCGAAATATCGCAAGTCATGAATATACAAAAGGAAAATTTGTATGGGTGGACTGATTCCACAATAGTATTGGCGTGGCTTAAAGGCGGATCAAGCAAATGGACAACCTTTGTGAGTAATAGAGTATCAGGTATACTATCTATAATGGATCACAATCAATGGCGACATGTTTCTACTGATACCAACCCCGCCGATTGTGCATCAAGAGGTTTGCAACCCTTTGCAATAGATAATCACGCATTATGGTGGAACGGACCTGATTGGTTACGAAAATTTAAAATAGAGATAACAGAACAAGAAGATATAGAAACACATGAAGAAGAAAGAGTAACATCATTAAAAGTGACACAGAATAAAGAAGAACATTTGGAGTGGGAAAGATTTTCGAATCTCAGAAGAATGCTTAAAGTATTATTTTATTGTAGAAGAGTGTTATTGACAAAGACCGAACTTAAGGAATATCCAAAATTTATTACAGTGGTAGAAATAAACAAGACATTAGAAGTATGTATCAGACAAGTGCAAAATTTTGAATTTAAAGAAGAGATCAAAATAATTATGAAAGAAAGAGATTTGCCTAAGAAGAGTCTTCTTCATACCCTTTGTCCTATTTTAGATAAAGCAGGAATTTTAAGAGTCGGTGGACGCATTGATAAGGCCAATGTGAGTTATGACATAAGACACCCGATTATTTTGCCTGCTAAAAATCATCTTACACGGCTCGTAATAGCGGATTCTCATATAAAAACTCTACATGGTGGACCACAAATTATGCTTAATTATCTGAGGTCTAAATATTGGATTGTTCGGGCTCGCGAACAGGTTAAAAAATATTACAGGGACTGTACCATGTGTACTAGGCATGCCAAAACTGCGAGAACTCAATTAATGGGGCAACTGCCACAAGCCAGACTTACGCCAGCTAAGCCTTTCACATCTAGTGGTGTTGATTACGCAGGACCAATCAACATTAAGTTTTCTCCAGGTCGCGGTGCGAAATCTTATAAGGGATATATTTGTCTTTTTGTCTGTATGTCCACACGCGCAATACATTTAGAAGCCGTTACTGATTTGACAGCGAAAGCATTTATAGCTGCTTTTAGAAGGTTCACATCAAGACGTGGCCATTGTAAGGATATTTTTAGTGACAATGGCACAAACTTCGTTGGGGCTGATAAACAGTTGCGAGAGATGTTCAATAAAGCCAAATCTAGTTTGCCAAATGAAATCGCGGAAATGCTTACATTAGAATCAACGACGTGGCATTTTATCCCACCTCAATCACCTAACTTCGGAGGTTTATGGGAAGCAGGTGTGCGTAGTGTAAAGGGTCACTTAAGAAAAGTTATAGGCGACTGTACGCTTACATATGAGGAGCTAGCAACAGTATTGTCACAAGTGGAAGCTTGTTTAAATTCGCGTCCTTTGTCGGTACTTAGTGAAAACGCAAACGATCCACTCCCATTGACGCCAGGTCATTTCTTGGTTGGAGAACCAATACTTAACATTAATGATGAGAATTACTCAGAATGTAATATTACTGCATTAGATAGATGGAGATTAGTACAAAAAATGGTTAATACTTTTTGGAAAAAATGGTCAAAAGAATATTTAGTTACGTTAAATCAGAGATACAAGTGGAATTCTAAGCAAACTGAGCCGAATGTTAATGATGTTGTACTTATAAGAGACGAAAATATTCCACCGTGTAAATGGATCATGGGTATTATTGTAAATAAACACGTTGGATATGACAATGTTACTCGAGTAGTTACTATCAAATGTAAAAACGGTTTTATGAAACGTCCTCTCAGTAAAATATGTATATTGCCAAAGTAAATTGATTATTCACAGTGGGCGGTTTATGGTAGGTTTTAATTATATTATTGTTTATTTTTTTAGATTCCAGCATTAGTTTGCTGTTATGATTTTATTATGATAAGAATTCTTGTTATGTTGGTGCTTTCAATGTTTAAGTTGTTATTTTAAAGGACTCGTCCTTGGTGGGCGGTATGTCTAATTTACTTAGGTGTTTAAATAATAAACAATTTTTTAATTTTATTGTCAACAAAAATAATGTCATGTTAATAGTTGTTTCTTCAAAACCACCAAGAGAAGTCGCTACTTGTACTTTGAATCGCGCAATCGTTTCCATTTTATTTTACTATAAGACAGTGACTTATTTGTTTACTGGTATGTTCCTTCAAAGTGTGTGTTAATAATAAATAAAGTGAAGCAAAAGTATCAATATATGTGATTTGTGAATCCTGAACTTAATGAAAATATACAGTGCCATCAAATCAAATCAAATCAAATCATTTATTTGCTTTAAAAACATGGTAGTTACATACACATGGTTTTGAGATACACATGCCATGTAGCCATTTTGCGAGTTAGCACGCAACTGAAGCATGGAATTACTGAATACCTGGAGTTTGAAAGATACCAGTATCATCAGCATTAACGCCTCACTACTGAGCACGACGGCACTACTATGTGGACCTAGAATAGTGCGAACCCCTCTCATCCAACGGGGAGCCGTAAGTGCCGACGAAGAGAAATCCTACCGCAGCGTCATTCTGCGTACTGGCCGGAACTGCGATCACCAACCCGCCTGCCCAGCGTGTTGAATATGGGCAAATACCCCCAATGTATCTATTGTGGATGCTAATGCGAAGCTGTGCACTTTAGCTAAAGCTGAAATGATGACTGAGCACGAGCCACCTGTCACAAGCAATTTTTTTTTTGTTAAATAATGGCATCGTGCGTCTAGCACATCTGGCCAGTGTCAAGTAAGAGATATATTAATAATATATAATTCATAGTAAATGAGGATGAGTGATGATAAAGATGATAAATGGTAAATGGTAAAGCCCTTTGAGTTCTCAGTAAAGATGTGGGACTATACTGAGATCTCACATGGACTCCTTGAGAGAATTTGAAATGTGATGTTGCACTGCTTTGTTTGATTTAACAACACTCATGTATATTCACAAACACTTAACGGTTAATAATCCACCGTTATTATACATTAATGTTAGAAATATTACAAATTTTAGAAAATAAAACACAACTGCAGACATGACGCATCAATTTCCCGCCAAGAAGTCCACAAGCTATATTAGTAGTGAGAAGGTTTATCGTAACTTTTTATCACGCTTTAAGGAATAGTTTTTTGATAAATTAGGTTTCATCTTCAAGTTTAAAGGACGTAAATGTAAAAACTGCAAAATTTAATTAACTATGCCACAAGTTTCCTATTATGTAGATATGCATTGAGTGCTTAAACTTTTTTTTTGTTTGACAACTGTTTTATAGAGAGAACAAAACACCAAACGAGTATCGATTACATACATTACATACCATTTAGAACAAAAACAAAACTTTAAACCGTTTTACTGTCAAATTGACAAAATGGCATTTACGTCTTTTTAGAACTGGATGTGCGAATATGCGTAATCTAAATGCACAACTTTTGCAGGTAAACACCACAAGCTAATAAAATATTTCATACAATTTATTTAAAGTTCATAATCATAATCTTTGGTTAAGGAATGTTTGTGTGTGTAATAGTTAAATAATTGTAAATGTAATAATGTAATAAATTAAAATAAAGTACTTATTTTATTTTAATTTAGTTTAGAATTGTAATTTTTGCAAGTTTTATGTAATTTTTTCTCTAATATTTTAAATTATTTTCTTTATTTTTTTGGTTCACTACAAAACATTTGGTGCATGTTGTGACACCTTAAAATGCTGTACCTACATTTAACTTCTATATAGTGTATTTTGATGTTTAGATGTAAGAAATAATGTAACAGCTACTAGTTGTCCATAATTAAATAAATAAAGTTATTCATTAAAGCCTCACAACAAGATAAAATTGGCCATAATAATGAGTGGTACGCATTGTACCGTGTTTACTCCACAGTATGAAGCCCCTGCATTTTATTTTTGGACTGCATCGACTGCTAACAAAGATGGCCGCGACAGTTTAGAGGTTTACTTTTTCTTTTAAATAATGTCTTCGTGTGGTTTGCACATTTAGCCAGTGTGAAGTAAGAGATTCAATAACATATAAATTACAGTAAATGAGAATGAGTGATGATGAAGATGATAAAAATAAATGTTGCACTGTTTTGTTTCATTGACTAACACTCATGTCGTAAATGTACGTTCACAAACACTTAACGGTTAATAATCCACCGTTATTTATTACACATGAATGTTCAAAATATCACATATTTTAGAAAATATGACAAGCTGCAGACATGACGCTTCACTTTCCCGCCAAGAAGTCCCAGTTTTGAGGTTATAGCAACATGTAGTCATTATGACATGTCATATAAAAAATTATGAAAATATAATTATAATTTAATTATTTAAAAAAATAATAAAACCTCCTCCTTAATTATTCCTTCGCACTGCATACTAAACATCTTGCCGAAAATCGTACAATCGGCACATTAGCATACGGTCCTCGGCTTGTCTAGACTGGACGTGGTCGGAATACTGCGTGGTCTGCGTGGACAGTCTACCTGCACTGCAAACGATGAACTTTGTGATGTCATTGGTTTAGCTGGACTAGGAAAATCGTTTATATCCAGTAGCTATCTATCTGCTTTTACTATAGATTGGCTTTGCTATATTATGAAGCGCGCCATTTAATATTGAACGCTTCCATGGTTTGGAATGTACGTTAAGCATTAGATGTCAAGACTGATCTTTCAACGGCAGGACATACCTGCCTCGTTGTGGGACTGTTCGAAAGAGTTACCGCACCTTGGTGTGTCCCCCCCGGACAGGTCTCCAGGACCGGACTCCACCTTAGCTTGGTGGGGGCCTCCCGGAGACCGGGAAAAGGTCCCACCCAGAGATTGGCGACTCTGGGTGCCTTAAGTACTGACTACCGAGGGGGAAACTAAGAGGGACCTGTGGAGGGCGGGGCGGGCGGGCCCGAGACGGCCGGAGACGTAAAAAATAAGGCCTTGGTGTTACAGGCTCAAGAAGGAACATGGATGGTTTTTAGTCAGTACAAGTCTGACACACCCTTCCGCTTCACCCACAGCGGAAGATGGTCATTTAATGTTTTTCCATCCAAAAAAAATGAAGAAAATAGGACATACCTGCCTCTACCAACACGCACTGGGTCCGCTGGGTGGAGTATTCCCATTACTCTCTCACCTTTGTTTGTTTGCCTCGTGCTCCGTAGTGCTAAAATGATGACTACGGATAGACAGGAGAATTGTGCAGGTGGGTGTTGTGGGCGGTGTACTAAGACCAGTCTGCCTGCACTGCAAACGATGAAAATTGTGTTGTCATTGTCCGATTGCCTACATGTTTGTATTATTAAGCCAAGTTCAGCAGCAAAAAAAACTGAAAGCAGAACGCCATACACTTACTGCCATAGGTCTGGTTCGTGGTTGGTTTTTCTGCTTCCGACTGGCTAACAACTCTAGTATGTACTCATGTTTGTCGCCATAAATGCACTAAAACGTAAAAGTGCCAGTTTACCGTCAGTCGGGACTGAACTCAGATTATAGAAGACAATAGACATGGGCGAGATAGATCATTATAATTATGTTTCAGAATTAAAATTCATTTGTTCAAACTTGGCTTTATTGCGAAACACTTGATACTCATAGCTAGAAGAGCAACTTTACTAGAGCTTGCTGCTAAAATAATTAGTTATGATACCTTTAAGTGTTTCTGAATGTACATGAGTGTTGGTAAATAAAACAAAACAGTACAAGATCACTTTTCAAATTCTCTCAAGAAGTCCATATCAGATCTCAGTGTAGTCGCACATCTTTACTGAGGGCTCAAGGGGTTTAAGAGGGAGGGCATCTCATTTACCATATATCATTATTCTCACCACTAATTTTCATTTACTATGAATTATATATAATTAATGTATCTTTTACTTTACACTGGCTAAATGTGCTAAACGCACAAAGCTATTATTTAAAGGATAAAATAAAAAACTTACAGATGAGTTCAATAACTTGTATCTACACGTCTATTAGTTTAGATAGTCTATAGCACGTACAGACATTAGGTGTCAAACTTATGACTTGTCTTAGCTAAAAATAAGTTTAACCCCAATAAATACCTAAGTTAGACGTTGTCTTTTGCATCCCAGACTACGTAAAATTTTATGTCCTGCAAGAAACGATAAAAGTCAGTGAAGGACAGACAGACAGACTTCAAACAACTGGGTACTTAGACATACGCCATTTACGTCCCTTTCCCGAAAGATCAAGTTGACATTTACTGTCAGAAGTTATATCTATTCATATATAAACTAATAATAGGAAGAAGAAATATTTGTATATTTTTAAGTATGTTTTTAACGAACAAATTCATAATCGAATTCTTTTTGTTTAGTTGCTTGTAAGTGAATTTGACCTTCGAGATTTTAGTGTTATCATATTTAGATTGTTTTTTTAATGTAAATTGGACGTTTTCAAGTACTATGTAATAGTTAATGAAATAAAAGTGTTTGGGGCTTATTACAAAACAAGATATAAAGTTAAGCCAGGCTTAAAACTATTGCTGTCACTTTTTTTTTTCAAATTCAACGGGCTCAATTAGTTTTAAACCTGGTTTAACTTTAGACCTTATTTTGTAATAAGCCTCTTTGAGTTTAATAAATGGTTGTTCTTAAGTAATAAGAAGATTTATTTTTCGCTCTGGTTTTGCGGAATTAATTGACCAGCAGATCCAGTTTTCAAAGTTCTTTTAGCCTGCAATGGGTGAAATGAGCCTAGAGCAGTCCCAGACTGAGGTACGTTAACATATTCTCAAGGCCTAGTCTGCCCAATCAATTACTACTTACTACTTGACCTACATTACTCGGCTTTAATGCAATAATGCACTAGCAATAGGTCGGCCATTTTGATGCAGGGTCAAATACGATGGCATTGATCAATTGATAGATTAATGTCAGAGTTTTTTTTTTTCAATTTTAAGACATTTGTTTTGACTGGTATTGTAATTTATTTTAATAGATAATAAAAATTTAAATATGCTTACAAATTGTGTTATAATAATAATTATTATTTATTTCAGGCAATAATGTAACAAAAATAAACAGATACCCATATCATAAATATCTTAACGAGAGTACCCTCTCTGCTGTGGTACATGTTAGAATGTAAGTAGAATTACATTTATTATTATTAAGTTTATACATACATACATGCACGCCTGTCTCCACAAAGGGGAAGGCAGAGACATACTATACGTCCACAATTAGCCAATTATAGTAGGTCCCACGTAATAGGTGGCGAGCCTATTCCCGTTTGCCGGGAACTAATATGATCGCCAGAGCCTCATCGGTTGATCGGCAGTTGGACCACTTGCAGGTGAGGTTGGCTTGGGCTCCTTAGGACTTGGTAAGATCCCTATGCGGGCGGGGTGCCAGAAACTACAAATCCCCTGGTGCTGGCCCCCCGCCCCTTTTTTCAACAGCGGTGGGCGTCGTCGGAAGATTTTTAGTGGGTAGGAATGCGGCGGTCGTGTCTGTTGCAAAGAGTCTCACACCCCCTCCCGGTCTCCCCCTTTGGCCGGGAGACAGTGCGTAAATGCATTTTGTTACCAACGTAAATAAAAAAAAATGGTAAGTCCCTATACACCCTATTAAGTACAAATATATATATTTCTTATGTAGAAAAATAATTAAAGAAAAGTAACACTTTCATACAACAATTTATCTTTTGCATAAGCCAATGATTGAATAAATGGAATTTCAATTAATAAACGCCTTATCTCGTGTCTGTCTGTCAGTAAATGTCTGTCAAGCGTGTGATTTATAAGCAATATTAATAGAAACATGATATCGTAAATAATTGTTATTTGTAATTGAATTCCTGGAAAGCTTGTATTTTTTTCCTCTTAAAATATTATGCATAATAATGCTGGTTGTACTATAAAACTTAGTTTAATAACTATAACTATTAAGTAAAAATGAATTGTACAATTGTTTTTTATCCCAAAAAAAAAAAAAAAACATACATATAATCAAGCATGTTGTTTCTCCTAAGGGGGAGGCACAGCTGTATTATTAGGACATTGATGTTGTTTCTTTATGTAAAATTGTAAAAAAGAACCTAGTATGTTTTCTCTCTCCTAAGTTTGCTGTGCCCAAAAGGGTTCATAATTGTAACTTGTGTAGATGAAAGACCTTATGTAAAACATTATGGAGTGCAATAAACATTGAATTGAATTGATATTCGCCCACTATTCGCCAATCATAAAGTTGGTCCCACGTAATAGGTGGCGAGCCTATTGCTGCTTACCGGGAACTTTTTTCTTCCCCAGAGCCTCGTTTGTTGATTAGCAGGTGTACCACATACAGGAGAGGTTGGCACGCCTCTTAAAATTGTTTATAAAATGTAAAAATAGACTACAAATATGAACTTGCTCTAAAATGTTATATGTGAAGCCAATCAAATTCATTACATATTAACTTTAGTCTTAATCTCGCTTATAAAGATTTACATATTCTTGTATATAAACTTTCTAAGTTATAAAAGAGTAGGAACCTAATATGGGACAGATTCATTATCATCATCTCATTATTTTAACATCCCACTTCTGAACTTCCTGAACAGACTTTGTGATGGTAATACTTAATCATCATCATCATCATCATATCAGCCTTATGAGTCCACTGCTGAACATTGGCCTCCCCAATAGATTATATTCTATTGGGGATATTAGCCCATAATCAACACGCTGGGCAGGCGGATTGGTGATTACAGTTCAAGCCAGTACGCAGGATGACGCTGCTGCCCATCATACTAATTATAAGTAAAGTAGGAATCTAGGAAAATTAAAACGAATTAAGGGTGTCTTGCACAATGGTCACTAATCCTGTTTAGTGCTAAACTTCACACAAATAACTGTAATGCAATGACTTTTAAAACAAATTTAGCTGAAATAATAATAAATAAATATACAAATATAAACATAAAATATATACTACCGAGTAACTTTTTCTACAAAATCTCATTATTGATATTGGAACATAAACCAATAATTCAGTTTTTTTTTAAATTTCAGTTTGTTTTGTAACATTCTATGAATTATTATTATTTTTTTGCTTATTTGAAATGTAATTTGGATGTAAGTTTTTTTTATATGAAACAAAATGTATTAAAATTAACTGTATGGTATTTATAATTTTTATATGTTGTTTTCTCTTCTGTGCATGGGTATAATTTACCTTAAAGTTAAGTATAATTACATAAATTATACGGTTACCTATTGAAACGCATAACGTTTTTGGCCATAAACTGAAAATGCATAATGTTGATTACCATAATCGTCACTTGCCCGAAGAATCATTAAAAGGCATATTTTAGATAAGCAAAGGTAATGAAAGGCATGTATTTGTTGAACATAATTATACTTATTATCATTTATAAAAATTAACAATAATAATAGTCAGGTGGGCTATATGACTATTAGAAAATACTTTTAAATGGTAAGAAAAAACAACCTTAACCTAACCCAAAAAGAGAAGTAAGCTGCTTTTCAAAGTATGCTTTATAAAAATTTGGCAAGTGAAAATATAGATTTATAGGCTTTTGTAATTATGCCTTTCAACAATTCTGCATTATTATGGTTATATGCTTTAGGATATTATGCTTTTGGATCTTTATGCCATATGTTGTACATAAGTCTTTTGATATTATGGCAATAAATCGTACCTATACGTCATCAAATTATACGTTAATTAAAGTTAAGCCATTATTATTAATTCTTGTACATAATAATATTCGTTTTTTATTATTATTAATATGTACTAAGCAAGTGATTGATTAAAAATATCTTTGTAACAATTCCCGCGCTACTATAGTTTCCCGAAAAAACGAGAAATTATTTAACACTACACGTGTTTCGCCCTTACACAGGGCATCTTCTGGTAAGATAGGAGCCTCAGAACAACGATGTCTTCACGACCAACGCTGAAACGCAGCGTTGGTCGTGAAGACATCGTTGTACAATGGATTTCCGCAAAGTAACGCCTGAATCAATAAAAAATGTATATGTACTTAGTTAAAAATACGACTTAACAGATATCTTGACGATTTTATCTATGTCCGCTATTTCCGTAGTGGATCGGAAGTTTGATTAGATCAGTCCGTTTAGGAGAGCTTTGCACAGACATGTCTCGCTTATTAAGTGGCTAATCGTTAGCAAAACTGCCCAATACTCATTGATTGGAAACAGTTACTTAATATTAAAAACAAAACTACAACGGCGAAAACCCAGTGGCGAGTGCAGCGTGCAATTCAGGGGGTCTCGGGTTCAAAACCTGGTGGCGCCACCTACTTTTTTAAGTTATGTGTGTAATTATCATTATTATGTAATTATTATTATTATTATTTTGACGACCGATATGGCGTGGAGGTCGGTATGCCTACACTCCACTCCAGAGGTCGTGGGTTCGATTCCCTTCCGATTGAACATGAATATTTGTTCTAGTCTGGGTGTTTTCCTATGTATATTAAGTATGTATTTACAAAAAAAAGTATTTAAGTATGTTTATCCGTTGTTTAGTATCCATAACAAAAGTTCTTAATGATACTTATCTTGGAACTAAATAATTGGTGTAATTGTTAGAAAATATTTATTTATTTATTATTATTAATTATCGCTTGCTTCATGGGTTGGAAAGCACGTAAAACCGTTGGTCCAGGCTGTCATGAACCATGAAGTCAGTGCCTTCTAACATCCTGACAGCTGATATAGAATGGTTACATAGAATGATGTTTCCCTCTGGGTTGCGGAGGTCATACGGCGTCGCTCCATGTAAAAACTGAAACTCATTCAAATATCTGTTCAGACCAGTAAGCAGACACTTGGCCCTAAACTTAAATCTAGGGTAACCGGGATAATGCTAGGACATGATATGATGATAACCGAAGTAAAGGAGAGTTTACTAAGGTCAGTCCTTGGTTGGATAATAGTTTCTGGAGCATTTAATATTTAGAAAGGTGTACAGTGATCCTACCAAGACCTAAGGAGCCCAAGCCAACCTCACCTGCAAGTGGTGCACCTGCCGGACAAGGCTCTGGCGAACATAACAGTGCCCGGTAAGCGGCAATAGGCTCGCTACCTATACGTGGGACCAACTATATAATTGGCGAAGTGTGGGCGTAAAATATGCCTCTGCCTACCCCTTCGGGGAAACAGGCGTGAATGTACGAGTATGTATGTTAATATAGATAGCTTTCGTGCTTCGGCATGCATGCTGAGTTGATCCCGGCCCCTGTTATACTCGTGAGTGATAGTCATAAAGACAAGTTGAAAGCTAGAAAAGCAGCACCTACACCACTTACCTCTGTTCAC
Organism: Musotima nitidalis; assembly: GCA_949126915.1. Taxonomy (NCBI): domain Eukaryota; kingdom Metazoa; phylum Arthropoda; class Insecta; order Lepidoptera; family Crambidae; genus Musotima; species Musotima nitidalis. The sequence continues at coordinate 7,745,343 of OX421439.1, read as the reverse complement.
TGTGTGTGTTTTGTATTGTTCTGAAGACCGATATGGCGTGTAGGTCAGTATACCTACACTTCACTCCAGAGGTCGTGGGTTCGATTCCCACACAGGACAAATCTTTGTGTGCATAAACATGACTATTTGTTCTGGTCTGGGTGTTTTCCTATGTATATTAAAGTATGTATTTACAAAAAAAAAGTATTTATGTATGTAAATCCGTTGTTTAGACTTATATTGCAACTAAATAATTGGTGTAATTGTCAGAAACAATTCAAGAATAGAATTTATTAATTTGTTAAACATAGGTATTTTAATTTTAATTTAATTTAAATTATTTGTGATTGATAATTTAGCCTGTGAGTTTCTTGTCACTTCATCTCACAGAGCGGTGGCTCGGAACTGGCATTTAGATTCACTTACACTTAATTTTTATTTTTTTGCATGTAAGTGAATCTAAGCTTCGTGATTTCATTGTAGTAGTGTTTAGTTTTTTTAAAATTATTTATATTTTGTTTTGACGTTTTCAAGTGCTATAGTTTATGAAATAAAAAACTTTTTACTTTACTTTACTTTGCTAATCCGCATTGGTTCCGCGTCGTAGAGAATGTATGACCTGAGATCAGTTCAGTCTTAAAGTATAATAATAAATAAATATTCTCTTACAATTACACCAATTATTTAGTTCTAAGATAAGTATCATTAAGAACTTGTGTTATGGATACTAAATAACGGATAAACATACTTAAATACTTTTTTTTTGTAAATACATAGGTACTTAAGATAGGAGAACACCCAGACCAGAATGAATATTCATGTTCATGCACACAAAAATTGGTCCTGGGTGGGAATCGAACCCACGACCTCTGGAGTGAAGTGCAGGTATACTGACCTCCACCTTGACCTTGACCTATCAGTTTTGGGGTTATTCGAACCATATCCGATGGTATGTATGTTCAGCGGTTTTGTTATGGACTGTGCGCTCGGTTCGATGATTCTTCCACAGGATTTGGAGAAGTACGCTCGTTTGGACGATCTACCATACCGTTTAACGCTTCAGTCGCAATTCTACAATCGAGTAAGACACACGATTTCAATGGCGTCATATGAAGAAGTCGTGAATGTTAAATTTTTTTTTTTAACTCTTTTTTTTCTCTGCTTTGTAATAGGCGTAGTGACCACAACTAACGCTATTTTAGCTTGTTTGGATAACTTTGGAGGCATGTCGGTGTGATCACTGTCTATTAGGGGATTTGAGGCTTGAGGGATTTGAGGCTTGAGAGGATTTGAGGCTTGAGAGAGTGGAATCCTTTATAGGTCGACTGGCGGGACCGATGTTCGCGCGTGCGGAAGCGTCAGGCCACGACCACATCCGGGGCTTGGCGCCGCTACATGCGCGACCACCGGATGCCAGGGCCTATGCCCGCAGCCTCATCCCTCAGGAGACCTAGGACTTGACGGGAGCACTTACCTGGACTGACACCCCACCGCCGCTGATCGTCCAGAGCGCTGACCGCCCAGGGCTTGATCGCGGCGCCCACTGGACGAAGACCAGGCTGAACAGCCGCCCTAACGCCGCTCCCGTATTCACGGGAGCCGTCAGAGACTGCGGCCAGGGGGCACATGACCCGGAACCGCGCCGGAACCCCTACAGGTGGATCACGTAGAAGAAGAGAGAGAAAGTTCACTGTCCAGTAGCACGAAAAGCACTGGACCGTCTTTGATATGGTGCAGTGGTATGGCGTGTCGAGCGTACCGTACCGTCCGTCGGTTCGGACGCACCAGCTTCGAACGTCTGTTAATACTTTTAGTGTGACAAGCAAATTGCAGTGCCAATTGGGGCTTTTTCAATTGCACTGTTATGATGGCATGGGACTTTCATTAAAACGCACTGTAGTGATGGGGACTTTTATATAAATTAACGCCCGTATTGGCTTGGTGGCGAGTACTCCGCTTCTAAGGTCGTGGGTTCAATTCCCACACAGGACAAATTTTTGTGTACATGAAATTAAATATTTGTTCTAGTCTGGGTGTTTTCCTATGTACGAGTATATTAAGTATGTATGTACAAAACAATAAATGTTTTTCCGTTATTTAGTATCCATGACACAAGTTCTTAGTGATACTTATCTTGGAACTAAAATAATTGGTGTGATTGTAAAAGAATATTTATTATTTATTTATTATACTGGATGTTCTGACTCTAAATTGACGAATCCTCCAATTGTACAATATTTAACATAATGGCAACGGCTGGGTGGTGACGGCCTTAAATAGTGCCACCCCCTCTAATCTCACGGGGAGTCGTAGAAGTCGACGAAGAGATTGAGAAAAACCACAACAGACAGATACACTGACATACTCGTACCTTGACAAATTCTGACAACGAACCCATTTGCTTTTATTTTTTATTAAGGTAACGCTCGCTATCTCTTTCATTGTTGTTAAAAAAATATATAGAATTTCCATTTTGTGTTTAAATTTTGGCGAATCTAAATGATCATGTTGATCTTAAAGACAGTAAAGTATATTTAATTTTTTTATAAAAATTTTTTAAGAGAAATTATACGATGGGCAGCAGCGTCATCCTGCGTACTGGCTTGAACTGCGATCATTAACCCACCTGTCTAGCGTGTTGATTATAGGCAAATACTCCCAATATAATGTAATCAATTGGAGAGGCTCATGGTTAGCTGTGGACTTTTTAAAGCTGACAATATGAAATATAACAACAAAGAAGTGTAAAAATGCTGCTAAATAAATAAAAATCGCATACTAACTGGCCTTAATTCAATATTTTTTGCAAATTTCTGAATGGTTTAATGTTACACGGGGGGTCCATACCCGCATACCGCACACAACGTTGCGACCTCAATGGGGTTCCTGAACTCTGGACCCCACAACGTGTTATTGAGTAGGGTGACTTTCCAATATTATAAAAAAGACGCCTTCATGTGGTGCGATTCGCTTAAATCGTAACGATATCGAAGCGATTTTGTTGTTTAACAATATTTTGTATTATTTACAACTGTATATCGGCTAAGTATGTATAAAGGCAATTTATCGGAGTGTCGCCAAAACCAGGTAATTAATATAATTGATTAATAATATAACCACGCATATTATAACAATAACTCTAACATACAATTAGATACACATAAAATGGCGAATAGAAAGAATAAATAAATATTTTCTGACAGTTATAACAATTATTTAGTTCAAAGATAAATATCATTAAGAACTTGTGCTATAGATACTAAATAACAGATAAACATAGGTACATAAATACTATCTTTTTTGGTAAACATAAACTTAATATATATACCCAGAACAGAATAAATATTCATTCACACAAAGATTTGTCCTGTGTGGGAATCGGAACTACGTCCTTAGGATCGGAGTGTGGGTATGCTCGCTACTACGCCAAATCGGTGATCGTTTTTCAGCAGTTTCTTAGAATTAATAGTTACAACTTACTTACTTGTCCCATGTGACTTACTTGAACAATCAACAATGATAGCTTAAATGTAAGTGCTACAAAATGTAGTTCACTAACAAAATTCCAACGATATAATTTTCAAGAGTCGGTATTGGTATCGAATATTTGTTGTTAGTAGTACAGTATAAAAAATATAACTTGTTACATTTGATTGACTCGATTATAGAATTTTTGCGCTTCGGACCTAATCAGATTTAAGCGAAATGTGTCAGAAAATATGTCATAACATAAATATAATAGACTTTAAGCATAAACGACTTTGAACTTAAAGGATAATTGGATTGGTTCGGTTTACGTGAATTGGGCTACTGCGGGAATATACACCACACTCTATACTTCTAGTTATTAACTTTATATTTCCTTACGAATATTATCATTTTGTATTTTTTCTAGAACAATCAATAAAAAAACTGTGGTCTCCACAGCAGAACACGTCTACCTCATCGGTTAGCTCATATATAATGATAATGTTACAATGATGTTAAACTCATACTCAGGTGTATAGGGATCCTACCAAGACCTAAGGAGCCCAAGCCAACCTCACCTACAAGTGAACTGCCGATCAACGGGCGAGGCTCTGGCGAACATAACAGCGGCAATAGGTTTGCCAGCTATTACGCGGGACCAACTATATAATTGGCGAAGTGTGGGCGTATAATATGCCTCTGCCTAACCCTTCGGGGAAACAGGCGTGAATGTATGTATATGTCACCGTAAAATTGTAAATAACGTTAAATTATAATCTATCCCGCGATATTGTAATCTGTCGAAAAATTGTGATCCGTACAAACTGCTCACAATTTAACGCATTATTTTTCGATAGATTATAATCAGAGGTCGGAATTAGGTAGAGTTATTCATGTACTTACACTGATTTCACACAGCGAAAGAATATAGTGGATATGCCTCAAATCCCGGGATTAATTTTAAAGAATAGAAAAAATCCCGTTACTTTTTAATAAAAAGTTATTTACTTTTACTTTTTTAATTTAGACTACTGCACGCGCGACGTTGCCAAACTTACATCAATGATATTGGATGACCGAAGTTGCAAAATTTTGCATTTGAAATCCCGGGAAGGTCCACATTAATATCAACATTTCGATGCAAGTACATAAATAACTCTACCTAATTCCGACCTCTGATTATAATCTATCGAAGACAAACCGTCAGATTGTAAAATGGCATGCGAAAGAACGCACCTCGCGCTCTGATTGGTTGAACTTCATGTTCCCCGCTCAGCCGCCATCTTCGGTTGTTATTAGTCAAATTCATTTGTTGTGAAATGTAAACAAACAGTGTTTTGGTGATTTAAAACAGATTTCGTGTTAATAACAATAACGCATTGTATTATAATAAGTTGTAGGGAGTGTTAACGGACCTGTGATAACCTAAAGAAGTGCAGTTAAATAATAAATAAGAGAGTGCTTGGCTGGTCTTGTGGTTGGCTGGTCTTGATGGCAAGACCAGCCAATCATGGACAGGCTTTAAACAGTTGACAATTTAACGCGCGACAGATTGTGATTTAACGGTTTGTCTTTTAAAGATTATAATCTATCGAAAAATAATGCGTTAAATTGATTACAATATCGCGGGATAGATTATAATTTAACGTTATTTACAATTTTACGGTGACATATATATGTTAACCTCATCGACATCATTTCAGCCCATTAAATCGAGGATGGACTTCCTCTCACGGGCTAAGGTAAAAGGGACCTATTAAGATAAAGCAAAAAGTAATTTAGAGAAGAGTCCCAAAGATCGAATTACTTTATTATGTTGATGGAAACTTGGAATGGTAAGAACAAAAATGGTCAGAATTTATTACGGCTCACAGAAAGTTAATCTATTGGAAAAACTGAAATAATAATATCAGATAATATCAGACTAAAATAAACCTCATTTTGAATATATGTCAGATATTAAAAATATATGAAGAACATATCATCCATAACACCTATATTGTGAACTACATGAGATGCAATAAGTATTTTGAATTTGAACTTTACTTTTTTGCTATCTTCGCCTAATAGGGCTGCTTTCTCCTGGTGGCCAGTCCTGGTTTCCGGCTGACATATCGACGAGCCCAATGGTTTCTTTCCTACTCCCCTCCCTTTATTCTGCGAACACCAATGCTATGGGGCACCTATTCTTCAACTAGTAGATTTATTATAAACGCATACTAGTAAGTATGCGTTTATATCTCAATTCTCTTTTATTCCAGCGAGGCAACATTCCGAAGCACTTGTAAATGGCACATGGTTTGTAAAAACTTTCATAAAATAAGCATGCTTTCTTTACGCGGCTGCACCTGCTTGTGATTCCAATTTACACATAATCATGTTGAATTATAAAATTATACTTTCTCGTAAAATTTTGATAGTAAATTGATAATTTTTTTAAACTTTAAAGAAAAAATATTATTATTCTAGTAATTTCTACTAATTTTTTTTTTTAATTCTTAAATGTCTTCTATTTGTTAACTTTTGAGTTTTTCGCTTGCGTACTTATAAATAGGGGATTTCGCCTTATATAAAACCAAAACTAATTATATACTAAATACGAATATTCATAGACTGATAATCTAGATAAATATTAACTAATTTTCATTTTATTCAGTTTGTAGTGGGGTTTTTAATTCGCGCATTGAACGTAATCCTTGCACAACAAAACCGCGAAGAACAGTTTTGAATGATAATTGATATGATTCTGGTTTAAATTCTGAAAATTATTCGTTAAAGGCGTGAAATGGGGGATGGAGGTTATTTTTGGGTTATTTTATTTAATTAATAAAACTTTACATTGTTTGCGAAAAAGATAGACGACAGTAAATATTTAAATATTAAACAGTAAGGGATCCTACCAAGATCTAAGGGGCCCAAGCGAACCTCACCTGCACCTGGCGATCATCGGACGAGGCTCTGGCGAACATAACAGTGCCCGGTAAGCGGAAATAGGCTCGCTACCTAACACGTGGGATCTATTATTTAATTGGCGAAGTTTGGGCGTATAATATACCTCTGCCTACCCCTTCGGGGAAACAGGCGTAAATGTATGTCACAGTAAGAGTTATAATAATTTTTTGTGTATTTTTGAAATTTTATCAGACTATTTTTGCTGCGTTGTATGATTTGTATGTCAAATTTGAGTCACTAAAAATAACGACCATTGATCATTATTAATGTTGAAATTCTACCGGTGCAGTGATCGGGCGTGCGCGAGCCCTGCGGATGCGACCATTGTCCTTCGGTAGCCTTGGATTCGTTTTGTGTCAGTACTTAGTGTGCATGCGGGCTTATTCTTTCTCTATGCTATGCGAAATTGAAATTTATTATTATCTTTGTCACAATCATTTAGCGGTTGGGTTGGACAGGGGCTTTTGATCATATTTTCGGGTGATATGTGTATGGAGAATCATTTGAAATCTGTTTGATAACTATCATAGTAATGTATGTTATGGTTTTTAATAATAATAATAATAATAATAAAAAAGTATACGGTGGAGAAACATCTATCGGAATGGCAGCTGCTACCGGCGCTTAAGCATTCAAAGGCCTTCATCGGGGTGACAGGGAGCAGCTGGTGTAAGGCCCTCTGCGAAGGTAGCAGGAATCAAGCCAGACTGATAATTGGGGCTCTAACAGGGCATTATGCCACAAACAAAATGCTCCACAGGATGCGACTAGTGCAATCACCGCTATGTCGTAGATGTGGTGACGAAGAGGAGTCTATGGAACACCTGCTGTGTACCTGTGACTCGTTGGCTGCTTGCCGAATGAGTCTCCTGGGGGTGGCCTACCCACAACCAAGGGACTATGGGCTCCAATCTGCAAAGACTGTCATAAAGATAATGGTAACAATATTTGGAGATTTGGAGTGATAGGCAAGGGGATGCACAAAAGATCCGGCATAAGGGTCAAAGTGCGCCACGGTTAGTCTGTGGCCCCCGCTATAAGATAAGATAAGATAGGATATGGTTTTTAAAGCCTAATATTGTCTTACCAATTTTGTGAGAGAAATAGATAGATAGAAAATTCTTTATTGTACACGAAATTACAATAAAACAAAAAAACCTGTGCAAAAGAAAAGCGATACAATTGGCGGCCTTATCGCTTTCAGCGATTTCTTCTAGTCAACCTTAGAAGAGGTGGCCGGCATTCAGTTATCGTCTTCATTACTGTAGTTTATTAACGTCAAACTACCGATGACCTCCTCTTACGAACCAAGGTTAGAGGGTACTGGATCATACAACACCACGCAGATTAACGGAGACCAGGTGTGTGTGTAGGTGCCTCTAAAATGATATAACGGCTACCAAACTGTATTTTGTACCGTCCTAAGGTGCAGTGTGATACCGGCCTAAGGTCCGTTAGGCACTGGCTTAGATTGGTGCCAGCCCCTCTAATCCTTTAGGGAGTCGAAAGAGTCGACGAAGAGACTTACTGGATGATGAGTAGCAGCGTCACCCTTCGTACTGGCTTGAACTGTGATTACCAACCCGCCTGCCCAGCGTGGTGATTACGGGCAAGACCCCCAATATTATTTAATCTTTTGGGGAGGCTAATGTTCAGCAGTGGACTTTATAAGGCATTTCATGATGATGATGCCACTGTATAGTGGTAACCAACGGATTAACGTGGCTTCCGAAGTACGGAAGCGCTCTCAGTAGTGGTACATTGATGGGTTTTTTATTTTTTAAAAAATGGCTTCATGCGGTTTCTACATTTAGCCAGTGTCAAGTAAGAGATATATTAATATCATATACATTATAGTAAATAAGAATGATTGGTGATAAAGATGATAAATGGTAAATGAGATCCCCTCTCCCTAAGCCCCTTGAGTCCTCAGAAAAGATGTGGGACTATACTGAGATCTCATATGGACTTCTTGAGAGAATAAGTTATGTTGCACTGTTTTATTTTCACAAACACTTAACGGTTAATAATCCACCGTTATTACACATTGATGTTCGAAATATCACAAATTTTAGAAAATAAAACAAAAATGATGCTTCACTTTTTATTTATTTATTTTGAAGGGTGACAGAGTTCATGAGTGAATGAAACCGTTCCCAGCGGGCCGTCATCGTCAGCCTGTCATGTGACAGCCAATAAAATTCAATTCTGCAAATTTTGACGTGACCCAAATCTGAGGGGCCGTCGTCCGAAATATTCGTGGTCCATTAATAAGAGGAATTTGGTAATGCAAGGAGACCAAATACCATTTAGGAGCATATTCCTTGGCGACTGATCAATAAGGAAGTCAGAATACCTCGGCTGTCCAAAACCAAGACTATATGGCTGATAAAAATCCATGGGATTAAACTGCCGTTTCATACAGGCTATTCTAATATGAATGACTTAAAGCATGAATATTGTTATATTATGTTGCATTGTATAGCGTCACAGACAAATGAAGATTGTAACTAACCAATCGATAATTTAAAAAAGCATAGCCTGTGAGTGTCTTGCCAGTTCTTCTTACAGAGCGGTGGCTCGGAACTGGCACTTAGATTCACTTACACTTAAATATTTTTTGTTTTTTTAAATTGTTGGTTGCAAGTGAATCTAAGCTTCGTGATTTTAGTATAATTATATTTTATTTGTTTTTGTTATTTTTTTATAATTTTGACGTTTTCAAGTACTATGTAATAGTTTATGAAATAAAAAGTACTTTGACTTTTTTTTTTGACAAAACCTAGCAAGGGACATTTTGTTTAAACACATTTTGTAAGTTACTACTCGTAGTCATCATGGAAATATTGATTTCAGAAAACGTGTCTTAAAAAAAATGTCTCTTGCTAGGTTTTGTTTTTGGACAGCCGACCTGCACTATGTTTTTTGAGGTCGTGTTTTCAAGCCCCTTTGTGTAATTATATTTTAATTATCTGGGTTTTTCCTATGTATCCTCAGAAGTGTGTACGGGGTGTATAGGGATCTTATCAATATCTAAGAAGCTCAAGCCTACCTCACCTGCAAGTGGGGTGCAATAAATAATTATAATTGCAAAAGTTGATAAAAAATGCTATGCAATAGCTTTACCGCGCCAGTCTCCGAGTGCCACACGTCTTTATTCTCTGACAATCACACCAATTCTTCAGCTCCAAGTTAAGTATCATTAAAAACTTGTGTTATGAATACTAAAGGACGAATAAACATGTGATTGAAGCGCTCGTAGCTCTGCGGTGTTCGGTGGTTGGAAACGATCACCAAAGTACAGCAGAGTTTACAGAGGTCAGTCCTTGGATGGGTGACCGTTTGTGTGGCATTTGATATCGAGCGCTTCCGTGCTTCGGAAGGCACGTTAAGCCGTTGGTCCCGGTTATCACTAAATGTGGTAGTCGTTAAGCCATGTTAGAGGCCTCATGGGCGGCTTGAAAAATTCTAACAGCAGGACGCCATACACCTGCCTCCGCCAATCCGCACTGGGTCAGCGTGGTGGAGTATGACCCAATACCCTCACACCTTGATTTGTGTGAGGAGGCTCGTGCTCAGTAGTGGGACGTTAATGGGCTGTGATGATGATGATGATGATGAATAAACATTCGTTAATACTTTTTGTATTGTAATTACATACTCAATATATATATAGGAAACACCTGTGTGTTTAAACGCCTCGATCAGAACAAATATTAATGTATATTATATGTATTAGTTCAATCAAGGGATGTACCTAGCAGTGCAAATTAATTCTCCGTGTTTAATAAGTGTAGTTTGAACTCGATGCCAGCGCAATAAAGTTGCGGGCGTCCATTTGCACAGTATAATGACCTACGAAAAATAAAAGAATGCTCAGGGTTCATGGGGGCAATTCGTTTAAATTATTAAATAATCAGATAAATATATTAGCGAAAATGATTTGTTTAAGGCGAATGACCCTAACGTTAGCTAGTGAGGGGATTTATGCTAAAACATCAATAATTTTTCAGTTTTAAAATGCACTGAGTGGTGGAGGAGTTGGTCGGATATTAATTCCGAAGGTTAACGTTTACAGAAGCCAGCCTTTTTGAGTAGGTGACCGTATCCTTATAGAGGTTCTATTTGATATCATTCAATATAGAGCGTGGAAGCGCTTCAGAGTGCATGTTAAGGTTTTGCTTTTGTTATTCGGCTCATTATCACAGAAAAATTCTAAATGACTACATTATGCACAAAATCGAATCCAACGAAACAGCTGCAACTGAGCATTATTAATATCATTTGTATCTTTTGGTTGTATTTCACAATACAGGATTTAAAATAAATACATCCATTTAAGAAATATAATTTTGGCTTTTGTAATGTCAATAGTAGAGATTTTAAGGAATGCATTTCAAAGTAGTACGTAAATGATAAAAAAAGGAAATTAAAAACTTGTTATCTGCTTGCTGAGGCTTATCTTCAAAACAGCTGGGCCGATTTTATTTGATAGCTGATGTTACACGAAATAACTTTTTATTTTACAAAATAACAAAGCGATTGAAGATCACACGGTCAATATCGCGGGCGCCCGTTATTTAATTAAAAATGTAATGTAATCCTCAAATATCGATGTCCAGCTTGTGTCCCATCCCTAGTTGATCCCTGATGCGATCCTGACCGCCAACATCCGGCGAGGTCCGTGGGAACGACTCCGATCATCAGGGAAGCCACTCTGCCTCTAACTACCGATGTACGATCTACAACGTACGAAGTACGCAACCCATTTTAACATCAAGTTCACGCCCTACTGAACTAGCTTACTACTGAACCAGTCTTTATCTGTGTGCATAGTCTTCTTTACATTGTTTTATGTGACTTTTTAAATTCTGAATGACAACTTTTTTATATGACAATAATGAACTTGCAATGATTAGCCGTGATGGGCAGCTTATAAAGAATTATTTGATAACAATTACACCAATTATTTAGTTAGTTAGTGAAGCGCTCGTAGCTCTGCGATGCTAGGTGGTCGGAAACGATCACCGAAGTAAAGCAGAGTTTACTGAGGTCAGTCCTTGGATGGGTGACCGTTTGTGTGGCATTTGATATCGAGCGCTTCCGTGCTTCGGTAGGCACGTTAAGCCGTTGGTCCCGGTTATCACTAAATGTGGTAGTCGTTAAGCCATTTTAGAGGCCTAATGGGCGGCTTGATAAATTCTATCAGCAGGACGTGTGTATGGCACACCTGCCTCCGCCAATCCGCACTGGGTCCGGGTGGTGGAGTATGACCCAATACCCTCACACCTTGATATGTGAGAGGAGGCTCGTGCTCAGTAGTGGGACGTATATGGGCTGACATGATGATTTAGTTCCAAGATGAGTATCATTAAGAACTTTCGTTATAGTAAATAACGGACATAAATATACTGTGTGATTAGTGCAGGTATACCGACCTCCACGCCATCTTCATCATCAGCCTACATTCGTCCACTGCTGGATATAGGCCTCTCAAATGGCACGCTACAGACCTCAATCTTCAGCTCTTCGTCTCCAACCGCTGCCAGACGTATTAAGTATGTCGTCGAACGCACGCATGTGACGCAGTTGAACTCGAAAACATGACTTTAGTGATCGTAATTATTATATATGTCGCGCTGATATTGTAAAAATCGCCGTTTCATAAAAGAGCTAGAAGGAGAATAAAAGTTTTCCATGTATAAACTTCGCCATATCAGTCGTCAATGTAGCTGTTAGTGTATTTTAATGTTTAATTGTTTTGCATTTTTGTCATTGTACCTTACCTCTGCACCTGTACCGCTTTTAAATTCTTGACATTTTATTTTAAATAACTTTGTCATTCTATATTCTTAGGACTTGTTACCTATGTTATTGTCATTTTTACGTAGGCATTTATTTTTCAAATTGAATAATAAATTTTATAGTGTATCCTTCCAAAACCTAAGAAGCCCAAAACAACCTCACCTGCAAGTGGTGCTCCTGCTGATGAACGGACGAGGCTCTGGCGAACATAGCCCGGTAAGCGGCAATAGGCTCGCACCTATTACGTGGAACTAACAATATAATTGGCGAAGTGTGGGCATATAATATACCCCTGCTTGTCTCTTCGGGAAAACAGAATGTATGTATGTATATATAATAAATTTTATAAAAATGTTCATACACTGATAGTAGCAGTTTTAATAATATTTTTTAGTTACGAGTAATTTGACTGTGCCTGCATATATACAGCAGAGAGCAGACATCATAAAATTAATGACTTCCTATATCAATTTAATTGAAAAGGAAACTGTTTATTGTATTATCTGCAAAGTTTTATCTGCTCCCAATTAATAATGTAACAGATAAAATAATCACTTACAACATAAGTGGCCTCTTTTACGAAAGTTGTGACGCAGTTTAACCCGAAAACGTACAATGGCTTTAGTGATCGTAATTATTATAACTGTCGCGCTTATATTGTCCAATTCGCCGTTTTATAAAAAGTCTAACAGGAGAATAAATAATTTCCGTTTTGTATTACATAATGTACAAACTTCACTCAATTTAGTACAAGTTGCAATCGTGACTGTCATCTACACTAATAGTATAAAGAGGAAAGATTTATATTTTTGTATGTAACGACTAAACTCAAAAAGTACAGGACCAATTTTAATAATTCTATTTTCATTAGAAAGCTACATTATCTCTGAGTAACATAGGCAAATGTTTCTTTTTTTTAAATAGGGTTCCGTAATATTTTTGGGATTTCCTTCACAAAGTGAAAAAATCAACCAGAACAGTTACTCATTTTGCGTACGCTGCCTTAACTATAAAAGAAAGAACCACAAAATGTGCCAATTAATTGTAGATTGTAAAAATATCTACTAAAAAGTCCGCGACACATTAACCTATCTAAATCGAGTGAGGCACAACAACCATTTTTTTATTTACAAATCTTGAATTTTTTTGTGCTACATTTAAACGCATTTATTTTACTTAGGATTAATAATCCTTATCAAAATAAATTATTTCATCACTAAGTGCAGTTTATGTAGATAATATTTGGTCTTGAAATGATCAAAATCGGACGTTTCGTTTTGAAGTTAGGCGAAATTAAATTATTACGATTTCTGCTGCACGGCGCCCTATCACGGGTCGGGGCTCCCGACCATCAGTTTATTTTGTTACCTAAAAATAATTTAACGTCAAATGTTGTTTATAGAGAAGCTCTACAATAATCGCTTTAGTTATCTATCCCAAAACTACGGGTTGCACTCCGGGACTGCCGGTAGGAGTGAAAACTTAGTATTAATTACATTTAAATATTTTCATGATTAATAAATTTAACATCCACATAAAGACAATCTGTGCAGCCTGCGGATAATGACTGCGTCGTCGATGTTAGTGTCGGTGTCTGTAAATTGACCTGGGAATCATTTTGCTGACCGTGTCTTTCCTGGGTAGGCATTCTACAGCGGTAACCGACATCCACGCGGGCGGAGCCACGGGCGACCGCTAGTTATACATAAAAAAACGAATGACACGAATTATTATGCAAATTATATATTATTCTTAATTTATTTACATCATCATCATCATCACAGCCCATTAACGTCCCACTACTGAGCACGAGCCTCCTCTCACATATCAAGGTGTGAGGGTATTGGGTCATACTCCACCACGCTGACCCAGTGCGGATTGGCGGAGGCAGGTGTGTGGCGTCTTGCTGTTAGAATTTTTCAAGCCGCCCATTAGGCCTCTAACATGGCTTAACGACTACCACATTTAGTGATACCCGGGACCAACGGCTTAACGTGCCTTCCGAAGCACGGAAGCGCTCGATATCAAATGCCACACAATTGGTCACCCATCCAAGGACTGACCTCTGTAAACTCTGCTGTACTTCGGCGATCGTTTCCGACCAGCGAGCACCGCAGAGCTACGAGCGCTTCTTTACATTTATTTACATACATACAGTGTATTGTATCTCATGCTTATTAATATGGAACGCTGTGTCCTCTTCTGGAGGTGGGTGCTAGTAACTACGACACAGTCCTTGACTAATGTAGTTTTTAACAAACACAATTTATTGTAAACCCAATTTCTGTTCCAATAAAAATATTTGTATTTGTATACATACATAATGTCACGCCTATTGCCCCGAAGGCATATTAACGCCCAAATTTCGCCAGTCATGTTGTTGGTCCCACGTAATAGGTGGCGAGTCTATTGCCGCTTTTCGGGAACTTTTATGTTCGCCAGAGCCTCGTCCGTTGATTGGCAGGTGCACCACTTGCAGGTGAGGATGGCTTGGGCTACTCAGATCTTGGTAGGAACCCTATTTACATTATTAATATATATACTTCTTGTTTTTTTAAATTAATTAATTACTTTTAAGTGTTTAGGAATGACATCCCAAATTCGGTCGTATTACATTTTTATTAATAGGTTATTGTGTCGATTTTAGATTTTTATCTTTACTAGCTTTAGGTCATAGGGATTCATCTACCTCACCTTGGATTTTGCAGACATAGGCAGAGATAATAATGATATTTTGTCCATTTTAATTAAAAACAATAATTCGTCCAACCGTTTTTTTATCACCTTAGTTTTATAAGGATCTAGCGACATCATACTTATAACCATAATTATAATTCTTTATTGTTTCATTTGGTGTACAATTAGGTCTTTTTGTATATGATTAGGTGGTCACTTTCAATCCTGGGTACATAAACTTTACAGCCTATTATATGTCTTCAGCTTCTAAAATAACACAGGGTCTCAATCGCATTGACATTAGGCCTAAAATTATCTGACTATAGCCATTGCAATAGTCATTTCTATGTTTGCAAATCTGTCAATAAACTATAAAGTTCTTTCAGCTATAAAACTAACTCAAGGTCTCAATAGCATTGAAATTAAGCTTAAAATTGTTTAACTATAGCAATTGTAATAGTCACAAGTGACTTGCAAATCTGTCCACATGTACAGTTCAAGGATATAAGTCGTATTTATTAAATATGGATTGTGTTACTGTTTGAGGCCCCTGTTTTTTTATTATATTACTACCAACGCCCCGCGGTGTCACCCGCGTAATCCCCGTTCACGTGTGAATACCGAGAAGACAAGACAGTATCCTATGTGTTAATCTAGGTTATATGCCACCTGAGTGGTAAATTTTATCTAAATCCGTTTAGTAGTAGGTAACAAATATACATACTGAAAAACTTTCAATTTTCGTGACACCTCGCCTTTATGCTGAGTGGATACCTTTTCTGTGACACTCTTTAAGTAGTTACTTAAATATAATGTATCGGTTTTCTTTTGATGTTGTCACAAAATAAATTCTTTTTCTTTCTTTCTTTCAGTTTACAATATTACTAGGATTAAAAATAGGATAGAAGTTATTTTATGTTTTTTACTTTTATATAAAATAATAAAAAATCTACAAGAGAATCTCTAGATACCCCCATCATTGATTAAAACGTCCAGGGATCTATGTCTCTTCTCATCACAGCCCATTAACGACCCACTACTAATCACCAAGGTTAGTGGGACTCAAGCCATGCGGTATCGTAACTGTGGAGGAGGCAATTGTACGGCTTCCTGCCGTTAGAAATTCAAGCCGCCCAATATGGCTGCAGACCTGTGACGAACGCCTCTAAGTGCCGAAGCACAAAAGCGTTCAATATTAAATACCACATAAACGGTCACCCATCCAAGTCCTGACCTTCGTGAACTCTGCTTAACTTCGGTGATCGTTTCCAACCACCTAGTATACTAGCTGCAAGCTCTTGCAAGGATATTATAACACCTCCAACGGGGTAGGGGATCTATTGAGGTCAAGCACCCACAAATAACACAAAAGGACATTGTACCCGAATTGCGAATATACTCGTACACTAACGAATTGAAGGACGGAATGTTTAACCAATTGCTTCCTATGTGGAGTCGGCAGTGGTCAGATATATAGAAATAGAAAAGGCATGTTAGAACTAATCATCTGAAACGAAGCGCTCGTGGTCGTAAAAGATTTCAAATGAAATTGCTTGTAAACTCTTGATTAATGATGCAGACATCAAAACAATCTGTATAAAAAAGTCGCTTTCCGCAGTCTGTTCCTATGTATACTTAGATCTTTAAAACTACGCAACAGATTGTTATAGTATGAAGTATATTTTCTTGTAACTGGCGGGAAAAAAAACCTTGACGATTTTCTTGCGCTTTTGTTACGATCAAGATCCCGCCCGCAGTGTATGAGCGCTATAGTTTTAAGTTGACTTTCATGAGAACTTTATGGAGCCAAACTTGAATAAATGATTTTGTACTGTGGTCCGCTTGCGGTTGTAGCCGCCGCTCGCCACTCGTACAGTAAGAGGAAGGAGGGATAAGATGATGTACCAGGGGGTACCCTGGCCACCAGCGAAGGGGAAAGGGGTGCTGTACCAGGGGGTACCCTGGCCACCAGCGTAGGGGAAAGGCGTGCTGTACCAGGAGGTCGCCCTGGCCACCAGTAGGAAGAGAAGGGAATGCTGTACCAGGGGGTATCCCGGCCACCAGCAGATAGGGAAGGTATTGTACCGGGGTCTAGCCCCGGCTGACAGTAGGAGATGCAGAGAGAGGAATGAGACCCAACTCGGACGGTTGAAATCTAATTAATTGCAGATAATTGTAAGGTTTTCATATGAATTACATGTTGTGTATACATATAAAGAAGTGCAACGTCTGTGTAAAGTGTCGACGCTGCACGTGGATGTTGCTACTGGGCCAAATCGCTGCTGACCACGCTGACGCCAAGTCCAATGTACAAGATGTAGACTTGTACATATTGACTTCGACTTTACTGTTTCAATGTCACCTTCCCCTTGATTTTTACTCTCCATAATATTTAAATCAGTATTAGCGGGAGAACAAACTTCAAGAGGTTCTTGTCTTATTCTTCTCCGGCCAGGAAAGCCCGTCATAATCAAGTCAAGTCAAACTCATACCCTAGTATAGATAGTTCAATCCACGATGACGCATGGCGACTCTCTTAACACCAATCTATAGAGTTCAATATTGCTCAATTCATGCGTCATCGTGGATTGAACTATCTATAAAGTAGTTGAGTCTATGGAGTTTTGGAACCAAAAGGGAAAATAACAATTCAATATAAAATGCCACTTTCCTAAATTTGTGTACGTTGGCGAAAAATATATGTCTACAAATCCACTATTTTTACACATCATTTTTAGATTACGCACTTACTTGACTGTGATGGAAGGTTCCCATAGTGCTACTTTATTGGTTACGGCTTCTGAGGACCCTTTTAATATCTTCAAATATTCACTGTGTGTGTTCTGTGTTGTTATATTTGATTGATAATTTAAAAGAGCATAGTCTTTGAGTTTCTTGTCAGTTCTTCTCACAGAGCGGTGGATCAGACCTGGCACTTAGATTCACTTACATTTAATTTTTATTTTTTTAAATGTAAGTGAATCTAAGCTTCGTGATTTTATTGTAGGAATGTTTAGTTTTTTTAAATTTATATTGTGTTTTGAAGTTTTCAAGTGCTATATAATAGTTTATGAAATAAAGAACTTTTTACTTTACTTTTCATCTACTTTACAGTAGATAAGTACATCATTGTCATGATGCTGTTGACAGCTTTGACAGAAAGGAGCCCTAAGTTTTATGTATGTGGGTAAGACACACCACTGAGACTCATTGGCTAAGCAGCCCACACCTCTCAACCTTTTTGATATCGATAAAAAAAAATCAAATGACAGCCCTTGCTTTTGGCAAAATTACAGTTACGACAATGAGCGGCCGTCGTCTTACCTTTGCAACCCAGAGAGAAACTGTATGGCTAATTCAGCCTCAGGATATTAGCAAGCCTTGACTTCCTAATAACGACTGCTATAGATGTTCATGACTGCCAGGACCACCGGCAACATGCTTTCCGAGGTACAAGGCAAGCGAAAATTACGCACATAACTTCTAAAAGTCATTGGCGCCTATGCGGAATCTAATCACAATTAAAAGCATAATCTTACACACGAACAGCAAGCTGTCGATAGGTGTCTTTCGAAAAGTCATAGAACCAGGATTTGAACCCGACCCTCTTTGCCACAAGGCTATCGCTGATAAGTGGGGTTGGACATAAGTGGTATTTTATTTAGTAATTGTTGTGATTGTGACCCTCGTGATAAACAAACATGCGACGCAATTTTGACAGGATATTCACTATAGGTAGCACGTGTAACACCTCTTCAGATGAGAGGGAAGTGTTTTTGGACCGGGCCCAGGGTCAGAAATCAGCTCTGAATTGGTAATTGCATAACTCCAGGACTCCAATTCTTGTAAATCGATCGTTTTTAAAGATAATACAACTGGTAACTGACACGTATTCCAATTTGCACTTTAATCTCTAATATTTTAGAATGATTTTGTAGCTGGCGTTTATATTTCAATTGCAACTACGCCTCTTCTCACTGTCAAACTACTTTTGATCATACGACTTCAGATTTACAGTTTACATTCCCAAAACTGTGCGTAACTGCCAAGATGACATTAAAATTGTTTAAATTAGTAGAATTAGGGCTCAGTACAGTATCCTTTAGTGTCATTGCCAAAAGGTCACTGACATTTTTGTTACACTTATACTATGACGCCTGATTTAGCGTTGAGGTCAGTATACTTGCTGCCCGTTCCTGAGGTCGTGGCTTCCATTCCTTTACAAGACCAATAGTTGTTTTCTATATTCTCGTATCCTCCCTTCTTCTTATTTCTATTTACACACATAATATTGACATTAGTGCATTATCTTGTCAGCTTTAAGAAGTCTACTGTTATAGTCCCCAATAGTCGCACAAGCCACAAATCAGCGGTCAATTGGGTGGGAGGCCGTATTAACACGTTTGCCGATTCGTGGTCATCATTTTGTGTGAATACATACAAATATTCTTAAACTAGCTTTTGCCCGCGACTTCGTTCGCGTGGACTTCAGGTTCGTCCCGTCTTGTCTAGTAATAAGTAAGAAATACGGTAACTAAGCACTGCAGAGCCCTAATCATAGGCCTATAGGTAGCTACTGCAGTATGCTCCTATAAACTATATTTAACGATCTTTTTCTATCAGCATAAACATGCAGATTCTTCGCTTTGGAAACACGTGAGCAAGCCACATAGAGCTGACCGTGAGAAAAACATGGCGTGCCCAAATGTAGGCCTGCTACCTTCAAGGTTTGACCCTGCGATTTGTTGATCGTCATTGAAAATGCGACTTTTAATGGGAACTGCAGGCGTTTAAAATTGAATGGCAAGTTGTTGGGTATGATTGGGATGCGCGGTATAAGAACATTGTCTCCCTTGGCTTCTCCAGTTAAAATTGTAGCCTTCACTATATGCCTTCCTAATTCGGTAACTCGCAACCGAGTACCGTTGCATAATCTTGGCGCATCCAGGTTACGCATTAACAAAACGGGTACACCTACCTTTAATTCCAACTTGTGTGATGGCACCCCGGACAACTCTAAAGAGTTTAGGAACTCTACGGGATAACTTGTAGTGTCATCGGATGACATAACTGTGTCAATGGAATTATACACTGATGTTTCGCTGTTTATTTCGGCCAAGATTTTTTTATTTATTTTCGCAACAGTCTCATTTTTTGGTGCCAATATGGTTCTTTCACACAACCAATTTTCGTCAAGAATATTTTGTTGCAGATTCGGAAAAACTTGTTCAATAAGTTCGTTTTCTGTCTCCACAGCATGACAAAATTGCTGTGTGAAAAGAACCATACCTTCTTGGTCGGTGTTTAGGTGGCCTTCACCAATTTCTAGCAGTTTTTGAGCATATGCTCCTGATTCGACATCGCTGAATAACTGGACTCGCATGTTAGTGGTAAGATAAAGCTTTTCAACTTTAGACCACAGATATGAGGCTTTTAGACATGCGTTAATTTCATCTGCTGCAGTGCCTCTCTCGATAACAGGTAAAGTCTGTCTAAAATCCCCTGCCAATAACACTACCACACCACCCATCAGCTTTCGATTGCTGTGAATATCTTGTAGACAGCGATCAAGCGCCTCAATGGCGCGTTTGTGTGACATAGTGCACTCGTCCCACACGATCAGCATACATTGTTGCAAGAGGGCGCCACGGGCACTGCTCTTACTGATGTTGCACGTTGGGGTTTCTTCGCTCGCCAGATTAAGAGGTAATTTAAAAACCGAATGTGCCGTTCGTCCACCGCTCAGCAATGTTGCAGCGATCCCAGAGGAAGCCACCGCTAATGCAACTTTACGGTCCTTACGAATTTTTGCTAGAAGCAGATTAAGCAAAAATGTTTTGCCTGTACCGCCCGGGGCGTCAAGAAAGAAAAGGCCGCCTTTGTCAAGCTCAACTCGTTGTAATATTTTGTTATAAATGTTTTTTTGTTCGGGTAGCAGGCGTGGTTCAGTTTCGCTGACCTGAGCGTCTAATAAAGCAATATCGTAGCTTAGCTCTTTGATCAAATCGGTCGACAACTCTCCTCGACGCTCTGGTGTAGGCATACCGAAGTCGGACAATTTCTTACCGGAAATCGTTATTATTTTGTCCTCTATATGTCTCAGTGCTTCATTGAAACATAGATCATTGTTGACTTGATCCATCCTTTCAAATCTATGCAAGATATCCTCCGATAATGCAGATTTATACTTATCCCATAGTTGAAGAGGATTGGATAAACCGCAAGTGCATATCAATATTGCAAATAGTTCTCTTATTTGCGAAGGAGAGCGACACAGCACTGCCTCTTCCATTGTGGCATCCCAGTGGTTGTCATCTTCCAACAACCCCAACTTCTCACACGCTTGTCGAAAAGTTTCAAGTTCTTGGCCGTCAACTGTTTTTAGATCCAAGAAGCTAGTGGGGCCCTGTACTACATTCAGCAGCATTCGCAAACAGTAACATTCGAAGTTACTAACATGCACTGTGTAAATGCGCCCAAGAGCATCTCCTGCCTTCACACCTGGCCAGCCGTCGACAGGTGTACCTTGTAAACGACGTTTCCATTCTTTCGACGACACGTTCCATGTATAGTAGCGGGGTACGTCAACATAAAGTAATGTTTTTGCAAATGCGTCATTTTGGCAAAGCAGCAAAAATGCAGTTAGTGTCGTCTTAGGTGGTGCGGCCATTCTCTCTCTAAAATTGTTTTCAGTGAAGTAAATCCGCTGACCATTAGGCAGATGAACCGCAAGGTGAGTGACTGTTGGGTGTCTTTCATGCAGAGGCAGACCCAAGATCCGCCACGCTGCTTCGTTACTACTAACATATCTACCGGCTCGATACGTTTGCACCTCATCTCTCGGGTCAATATTAACATTCCCTTGCTGTCGAATGTTAAAAATAGCCTGGTCGCTGCCTTTGTTTATATATTTACAAATATATTTTATCGCCTGTACCGTATTGCAGAACTCTACATTTATGTGACAGTTATAAATTTTAGACAGAAGAGGAGAATATGGGACAATCCAGCTATTGTCAACCAATACTTCCTGTGTTCCACCTCGGGTTTTTAGAGTTATCGTACGGCCGCCATCTCCTGGTGCTCTACGTCTGTACAAAGGATAGCCTTTGTCGTTAGTTTGAGTATCTTTTGAAAGCGCCCTTGGATACTTTTTGGTGCATTTTCCTTCTTTCATGCATGGTGATGACGGATTTAGTGCACCACAGGGACCGTGAATCATATTTTTGGTTACAGTATCGTAGAGTTTTCGATCACTTTCTGGATTTGGTATTTCCGCACTTATGACTTCATCAATTTGGTTGGGGCGTAATTTTTCCGTCAACCACAGCAGTAAGTGCACGTGAGGCAGACCTCTTTTTTGCCACTCAATCGAGTACATGAAACACTTCATATCTCCAAATATTTTACCTTTTGTAAGTAGAGCAACCAATTTTTGTACTTTTATTTTAAATAACCTGGCTGTTAAGTCATGTCTGTCTGTTGCATTTTGACCTGGAATGAGCTCTTTAGTAATTTCTGGCCAAGCGGGATTACATGTCATTGTAATAAACAAATCAGGCCTCCCGTAGTTACGCACGTATGTGAACGCATCTTGCGTGTACTCATGAAGATATCTCGGGCTATTTACAAATGACGATGGGAGTATTACCAATTGACCCAAATTGTTTGGATCTAAATCCGCATCATTCCTGACCGCGTCTTGTAAATGTATATAGTTTTCTGCTCGCAGTTTTGTTTGGTTTAAAGCAATAAACCTTAAGCGCTCACTCTCCACTTTGACATACATGTCCACCAAAAACTGAAGAAAGAGAAGCCTACATCGAAGCAATAAATTAAAATTGTTGCGACGTACCATCATATGATACGCATAAAAGTCTTTGCACGACACTTTTTTGTTCGGTATAGGCTGTTTTGTAACTGGGTTTGTCTGAGGAATATCAAAACTGTACCCCTCTTGTCCTTTCCAAAAAATTATCGGGTACTCGAGAGCATCATAAAATCTATGAGTGTCCGGAACTCTAGTAATCCGGCCATCGTGCGCCTGAATAACAATGTCCCGAGACGCAGTTTGTTCAGTACTAATTACTACGGCAGCTATTTCGTTTGTGGTCGGGGCATTGAATCGTCTTTCGTGTTCACCACGTGGTACACGATCTGGGTGTATCACGACCTTGTAATTATCGCTAGTCACTCTATCTTTAGCCATTTTAAATTCATGCACTAAAACGTTGTGATCATGTAGAACTTTTTGTATTTTTTGAACTGTGTTTCTTTCCACACCTGGTACGTACTCAGAACGCCTATCAACTTGTGCTTCCTCATCACCCATGAAATAAACTTGCAAAAATTTTGGTTGCGTATTAGTAGCAGGAAGCAAAGAGCCAATTGTGTGGTATATTTGCCCTTGGATTGTAAAAGTCGGGCAAAATCCTGGCATCGACACAATGTTATCAGCTCCAAAAGATGTCATATGGAAGCATGTATTGTATTTTCTTATGTTTTTTAAAAAACGGCGAGACTCATCTGTTTCATTTGAAAAAAGTTCTTTAAGAGGTTCAACAGGCTCGTCTATTGAAGGAAGAACTACTTTTCCTCCCGAACAACACATGCCTGCAGCTTCCTCTTTCCATTTAAGAGCACCGCAAAATCTGCATTCTTTATTCATCGCTTCTATTTTTATAAGCTTGTGGCTTTCGTAATCAAGAGTTTCATCG
The DNA here is from genome assembly GCA_949126915.1 of Musotima nitidalis. Taxonomy (NCBI): domain Eukaryota; kingdom Metazoa; phylum Arthropoda; class Insecta; order Lepidoptera; family Crambidae; genus Musotima; species Musotima nitidalis. Next base: position 7,721,746 of record OX421439.1, on the reverse strand, counting down.
TACTCAAATGCAGCTTTATCGAATACTCCCCACGCGTTTCTTGTAAATATTAATCGTCGCTGTTGTGCCCTTTCAGCAACAGCGCGTCTGCGAGCTTCAGCAGCTTCAACAGTTTCAGTAGCTCTTTGGGACCCTATGTAAGTCGCTTGCTGAAGACGCCGAGCTTGAGACTGTTCGGGTGTCTCAGAAGCCCGTTGAGATGCCAGATATTCAGCGTTCTGTTGACGTCGAGCTTGAGACTGTTCGGGTGTCTCCGCAGCCCGTTGAGATGCTAGATACTCAGCATGCTGTCGACGTCGATCCTGGGACTGTTCGGGTGTCTCAGAAGCCCGCTGAGATGCCAGATATTCAGCGTTCTGTTGACGTCGAGCTTGAGACTGTTCGGGTGTCTCCGCAGCCCGTTGAGATGCTAGATACTCAGCATGCTGTCGACGTCGATCCTGGGACTGTTCGGGTGTCTCAGAAGCCCGCTGAGATGCCAGATATTCAGCGTTCTGTTGACGTCGAGCTTGAGACTGTTCGGGTGTCTCTGCAGCCCGTTGAGATGCTAGATACTCAGCATGCTGTCGACGTCTATCTTGGGACTGCTCTGGTTTCTCAGCAGCTCTTTGAGCTGCCTCACGCTCTGCTTGTTTAAGCCTTCGCAGTTCGGCTTGTGGAAACGTCTCGTTAAGTCTAGCTACTTTCATAGTTCGAGCTTTATTAGAGCTTTGGGAAAGATTAGACTTTCGCTTTCGCGGCATAATTCTTAAGTACGTGTTGTTTCTATACTTCCAAAAAATACAGTACGGTAGTTATTGTTATGATTGTACTTTAATGCAATCCTTGCCTATTTAATTAACCTATCTATATAGTAATTCAATTATCAATGAAGTAATTCGTTATAATTAACCTATTTATATAATTTGTTATAATTAACGGTAAGTAACCTATCAATATAGTAATTGAATTATCAATGAAGTAATTCGTTATAATTAACCTATTTATATAATTTGTTATAATTAACTGTAAGTAACCTATCTATATAGTAATTGAATTATCAATGAAGTAATTCGTAAAAATGAAGTATCTTTTTGTACGTGTAACTCCTAACCAAAAAGAAACCTGGCAATAACTAACCTTAGGCCTATATTACTTAAAGTAGGCGACCATACGTTTTTATCAAATCGCTAGTGCCTTGAAAATTCGCAAAACGGACACAACCGTCAACGACATCTGCCCTCACGCGTCTGCCCGCGTTCGGGTCGCGCACTCAGCGATGAGCCACTTCTTCCCCACCGCACCTACCCCGCTCCCCCCACGCCCCGTTCGCCTGGCACCACTGCCGGTATTTATCACCGAAACGGTATTTATCGCCGAAATTGCTATGACTCTGCATTTTAAATCTGTGATATCTTCGAAAATATTTTTTTAATTTACATGCTGTGAAAAGCCATATTGATCTTTATTAAATGCACAATGTATTTAAGATACTTAATTGGATAAGGATTAATACTGTATTGCTTAAAATCGCTTCGTAAATAAGCCATTATTTCTCGTACAAAGTAAAGGATAAAAAATGGTTATTGTGGGTTATTCCTAAGATATAAACATATACCATCACGGACTTTTTTGTAGACCTTTTTAAGTTGTACAATACTGTAGTAAATTGTTTTGATCTATCTTGTAGGATTCAGTCAGCGTTTGCAATGTAAGCGCAAAAAATGAGTTTTTTTTTACGACCTCACATTAGAAACCTCAAAAATTGTAGCCTATGTTTTATTCTGATGTATAAGCTATATTGTGGTAAAGTTTCATTCAAATCCATTCAGTAGTTTTTACGTGAAAGAGTAACAAACATCCATACATCCATACATCCATACTTACAAACTTTCGCCTTTATAATAGTAGTAGGATATTTTATAAGTATGCATTTGACTTGTTGGCGGGAAAGTGAAGCGTCATGTTTGCAATTTTGTGTAATTGGTGATATTTCGAACATTAATGTGTAATAACGGTGGATTATTAACCGTGAAGTGTGTGTGAACGTACATGAGTGTTGGTAAATGAAACAACACAGTGCAACGTCACTTTTCAAATTCTCTCAAGAAGTCCATGTGAGATCTCAATATAGCCACTCATCTTTACTGAGGACTCAAGGGGCTTAGGGGGAGGGCATCTCATTTCCCATTTATCATCTTTATAACTCATTCTCACTTACTACTTATGATTTATATAATATTAAAAATATATCTTACTTGACACTGGCTAAATGTGCTTAACGCAAGAGCCATTATTTAAAAGAAAAAAAAGGTATGCATTTGCAAACCAAGAAGTAATTTATTACGTTTAGTATATTAGTAGAAATTCATCCTTGGAGTTTAAAAGTCCGACGAGCTATATCCGTCGTCAATATTATGGGAAAGTTCTCCGGTAGTAGAAAGGACTCTCTTTCATCTTTGACCATTAAATAAATAAATAAAATAAATATTTCTGACATTTACACCAATTGTTTAGTTCCATGATAAGTATCATAAACTTGTGTTATGGATACTAAATAACGGATAAACATATATGAATACTTTTTCTTTGTAAATACATACTTAATATACATAGGAAAACACCCAAAGCAGTACAAATATTCATGTTTATGCACACAAAGATTTGTCCTGTGTGGGAATCGAACCCACAACCTCATGAGTGGAGTGCGGATATACTCGCCACTACGCTATATCGGTCGTCTCTCCACTACTGAGCACGAGCCTCCTCTTAAGAAACAACCCATACTTCAACAAGCAGACTGAGTTGGCAGAGGCAGGTGTTAGGCGTCCTGGAGTTAGAATTTATCAAGTCGTCCAATAGAGCCGACACACAATAGATTTTTTATTTTGCCTGTGACCAATGGCATTCAACGTGTTGAGTGTGGACAGTATGTAAAATACACTTTAAGTGTCACATGAAAAAAAAATTTGCTTACATAGGTCAATTACATAGGTATATTTCAATTTATTGACACAATATTCAAACAGACTTATGAAACATTTACATAACAACATTTTGCACCTTATAGCTTAGCTATGAGGGTGAAGTAAAAGTAAAAAGTTATTTATTTCATAATAAATACTTGAAAACGTGAAAAGAAAATATAAATTAAAAAAAAAAAACAAAATATGACTACAGTCAAATCACAAAGCTTAGATTCACTTACATGCAAAAAAATAAAAATTAAGTGTAAGTGAATCTAAGTGCTAGTTTCCAGTCACTGCTCTGTGAGAAGAGCTGAAAAGAAACTTACAGGCTATGCTCTTTTAAATTATCAATCAAATATAACAATACGAAACACACACAGTGAATTTTTGAAGATATTGAAAGGGTCCCCAGAAGCCGTAACCAATAAAGTAAGTATGTACACAATGTGAAACTGAGCTGAGCCTGTACATTAGGGGATGGTCACGACAATGATCTGGCTGATTTTTTATTCTAATTTACACAAATACAAGTTGAAAATGTGAAAACTAAGCTTGTTTATCTGACAAGTAATAATTTACAGCATAATACCCCTTTTGAAGAAATTGCTATGTAATGACGACTAATATGGCGTGGAGGTCAGTATACCTACACTTCACTCCAGAGGTCGTGGGTTCGATCCCACACAGGACAAATCTTTGTGTGCATGAACATGAATATTTGTTCTAGTCTGGGTGTTTTCCTATGTATATTAAGTATGTTTTACAAAAAAAAAAGTTTTTAAGTATGTTTATCCGTTGTTTAGTATCCATAACACAAGTTCTTAATGATACTTATCTTGGAACTAAATAATTGGTGTAATTGACGGAAATAATATTTATTTATTTATTTAACTACAGTTTTAAAAGTTGGCAAAGGTGACAAATCTACAGTCTATCTATTATCTACAGGTTAGCAAATCTACCTGTGGAATTTTATTATAAAATCTGTTATCATTACCCAAAAATGAATTCTTTGTTTTGTGAAGTCGACAATTTGGCAGAGAGAGCTTATTTTAATTTCTAGTATTAAAATTATAGTCACAAAAATAACCAGTTGACTGTATGAAGAACAAAGTTTATACATAGGTACTTATCACTTGCACTGACCCTGACACCTAGATATGTCTCAGGAACAGCTAACGATGATACCAGTGGAGTCTTCCTATCATCGCACAACACGCTATCGGCAGGGAGTTTATTCTTACAGCTTAGAAATGACAGGTGCAAATTTCCAGCGATAGAACGACAAAATAACATTTTCAGACCTTCCGTCTTGTCTTATTTCATGATTCTGGATTAATGACGCTGCTGCCCATCATTCGGTAAAAAATCTTCGTCGACTCTTACGACTCCGCGTGAAATGAAAGGGGGTGGAACTATTCTAGGCACCACACGGCATTTTGCTTAGGTACCAAATTTTATCAAGTTCATAGTTCTTTATTTGCGTCATGTTGTACATAAAGATCTTAATGTTACATATAAATATTGGTTCTAAAACATGAACCCTGCAAGGGTATTGCAAAAAACATTATAAAATAGTTGAAAAAATTATCCTTAAATCCTACATTACAAATTAACATTAACATTACACACAATATGAAAAACAAAATTACAATAAAAATATATTTACAATTAAAATCAAATCACATTAAATACAATAATTATACAAATTAAAAGTATGTCACTATGTCAATTAAAACTATGTCAATTAGGTAAATATTCACATAAGTCATAAAAACATTTTTCTACTAGGAAGTCTTTGAGCCTTTTATAAAATAAACAGTCTTCCTTTACGTTTTTTATAGCATGTGGCACCTTGTTGTATATTCTTATTGACATATGATATGTCAAGATCCCATCAAGATCTGACGAGCCCAAGCTAACCTCACCTGCAAGTGGTGTACCTGCCGATCAACCGACGGGGCTCTGGCGAACATAAAAGTGCCCGGAAAGCGGCAATGGGCTCGCCACCTATTACGTGGGACCAACAATATGAATGACGACTTGTGGGCGTATAGTATGCCTCTGCCTACCCCTTCGGGGAAACAGGCGTGTTATTACCAGAGGTCGGAATTAGGTAGAGTTATTTATGTACTTGCATCGAAATGTTGATATTAATGTGGACCTTCCCGGGATTTCAAATGGATTTCAAATGGGAGTGCTCCGCATTTTCGCTATTGTATTCTTTTGTTCTCACAAGCTATGTAGTGCGAACAATAAACGTGGCAACATCGCGCGTGTGCGTATTGGAATTTTGCAACTTCGGTCATCCAATATCATTGATGTAAGTTTGGCAACGTCGCGCGTGCAGTAGTCTAAATTAAAAAAGTAAAAGTAAATAACTTTTTATTAAAAAGTAACGGGATTTTTTCTATTCTTTAAAATTAATCCCGGGATTTGAGGCATATCCACTATATTCTTTCGCTGTGTGAAATCAGTGTAAGTACATGAATAACTCTACCTAATTCCGACCTCTGGTTATTACGTATGTATGCAAAATTTATGAAAATCTGATCTTTGTTTTATCTCACAGTTGCAGAAGTATATATCAGCTGAAATGCAGAGTTAAGTGAGATAAAAATAATAACCTTTAAAAGTATTGTTTACTCGACTGCAGCGATAAACCCCAATAGATAAGGGTAAAAATAATATTAAAAATAGTGAAGAACACTTAAGAGTAGAACATAATATGTTACTTATATATAACTTGTTTTATTGTTTTTTATACAGGTAAGAATCGTCAATAAAAAATAGAATACCTAAAGCAAGTGATGGATTAAAAATATCTTTGTAACAATTCCCGCGTTACTTTAATTACTATAAGAAACGAGAGACAATATTTACTCTCGTTTCAGCGTTGGTCGTGAAGACAACGTTGTTCTGAGGCTCTTATCTTACCTGAAGAGTTATTGAATAGTTTCTCGATTTTTCGGGAAATTATAGTAACGCAGGAATTGTTACAAAGATAGTTTTAATCCATCTCTTGCTTACAATGAATTTCCGCAAAGTAACGTCTGAATCAATAAATTAATGAATCGATGTCTGAATACCGTCATATGGTCTATAATGCTCAAAGCGTATTTTCCTCACTGATCTAAAGTTCACTGTGGCACCTTTTCGGTTCGGAGGCCTTCTCGTGTATGTTAATGTGTGCGTGTGTATATGTAGTAGTGTGTGTTTGGCGTCGAAATGTCTCCTACATTACCAATTTGCATAAACTTGTTTGTATATACCTGATATAATACAGCGATAACTCAAAAATAATGTCCAATGTTTATTTAAACATAATTATATTGTTATTTTATGACACATCCGTTTATGTGTTGTCTGTTATATTAAAGTGTGAATAACATATGTAAACAGAACCCGAACATAGTTTTATAACATTAACAAAATTATTCTATTTAAAAAACGTTTCATGTCAAATTTTTTGCTTCTAACTTGTAATAAGTTCGAAAAGTAAAGTAAAAGTAAGTAGTAGACAAAAATAAAAAAGTCTGAACGCAATTTCAGACACAACAAATCTGATTTATTATATATACTCAAAATTATTAAAAATGTAATTGTAAATTGTTTTTTTAGGAAATGAACATTGTTTCTAACCAAAAGTAGCAAATAATTAATAATAATCGTAATAAGTTCTTTATTCAGGTAAATTATACCCATGCACAGAAAATAAAATAAATACAATACAGTTAATTAAAATACATTTTGTTCAATATAAAATTACATTTTAAATAAGCTAAAATAATGAAAATGAAAAATTTTAAGAAAGTAAATAATAAAATCACAATAAAATAATTTATTGATTATGCTTATTGTATCAAAATCAACTTAAATAATGTAAATAAAGTGAAATAACTAAATAATAAAAAAATATATAGGTACTTTATTGTCTTTAAGATCAACAGGATCATTTAGATTCGTCAAATTTTTACAAACAAAATGGAAATTCAATATTTTTGTTAACAACAATGAAAGAGATAGGTATGAGCGGTATCATAATCAAGAAATAAAAGCAAAATGAATTCTTTATCAGCATTTTTCAAGGTTTGTCAGTTAATCTGTCTGTTGTGGGTTTCCCAAGATTTGTCAGTCAGCCTGTCGTAATTCTAAAGGAGAAAGGGGATTCTACGTCAGTCAGTCAGTATGTCGGTGAAACGAAATTGAGAAGAATACCTTAACTAAAGAATTGTCTTTGGTGCAAACTTTAATTAAATCTTGAACATAGTTAGACTTCACCCCTCGACCATATCTTTCAATAAATAATTTTAAAAATTAAATTCTTTGTCCACAACTTCTGATGTTGCACAAAGTATTTTTTATTATCACTAAAGTAAAGAAGTTGCTTTTTGTACTATAATGAGTATAATGCCATATAATATTTACTTTCAAGAATAAAACTTTACTAATGATAATCTCTTATTGAAAAAAAATTGAAATTAACAACCATATAACCGAGCTGTGTGTTAAAAAAAAAATTAACATAAAATAATCAACTTGATGCTGAAAATTTGACATCAATTTGATAAAAATTTTAAATACTTCAGGTAACGTATTTTGTTAACGGTTTGATGTAAATGATTTAGCTAAATTTCTTTTTGAAGAGTTTGATTCTGAAGACGGATTTTTATTACAAGTTGAATAAACTATTTTAAAAATTAACACACACATTAATGTTTATATTAATCTTTTTGTAACCTATAAACTTCCTATTTATGATATATTTGAATTCTCTACACAATCTTACCTATCTTTTAATTAATGTAAAAATCCTTATTCGTAATTTAATATAAAAACTATACATAGAAATCCTTATTAGTGCTTTGACATTGAGCAAACCACTTTTAAGAGAGAGAGAGAAAAAAAAATAGCGCTGCACGATGGGTGGAACAATTAAATAAATTGGCAAAATTAAAAAGGTAACGCACAGATAACAACTGGCTCACACCAAAATAGTTCTTAAAGTACGCGATTTGAAAGCTGAAAATGCCACGAGTCCGGAAAAGACGGTACATGATTCAATATGCTTGTGAGCTTATATGAACCCACGCGTTTTATTTTACCACTGTAGGCTATCTCTGGTACATCGTACATTAGTTCGCTCCGTGCAGGTCGAGGGCGTGCGCGTCCCAAAATTCGAAAATCCATTCGCGAATTTAGAAAAACTCGAATATTTTTTTGTTCGAACTGCACGAAGATTTTTTTCAAATCGCGATTTTCAAATTACGAATGTTTTTTTTAAAATTTAACTGCACGAAGTTTTGCGGTGTTAAATATTGTGTTTTTTAAAAAAAAAATTGGTTTGTCGGTTTTTGATTAAAAGGGTAAGTAATTTGATTTTTTATTAAAATTGTAGGAAATACTTTGTATGGTTTGGAATTTCATAAGTATGCTGTAAGATCGGGACTCAAGTAAGGGTAATAAAAAAAATGTCAATAAATTACATTACAAAATTATAACATTTTGAAAATTTTGATATTAGTATACATTTGATGAAGTCTGCTCATGCTAATGCTCATTTTAAAATGTCTCCACTGTTTTACGTCCAAGTCAGTTTTTAATATATATAATAAACAAACTACTGTAATCTAGTTAAAAAGCCTCAAAAAAAATCTTTTTTTGAAGTATGTATGATTTATTTATTACAGTCATTTTTATGATTACATAAGTTTTTAAGTAAAAGTTAATATTTTCAACTAAAACACTCAACAAATATTTTATTTATGATATATTTGAAGTGCAACTAAATATTGATTTTAAAAATATAAATAATTTTACATCAAACGATTAATGAATGTTATTGTTTTTTATTACAGTTTAAAATAAAAAATGCAAGTTATATTTAAATTGAACAAATATCTACCTATATTTTAAACTGTACAATATGCGTTAATTTATATAATTTAAAAAAATTCAATAAAATTTTGTTATATTGAATCACGTGATCATAAGTTCTGACATTGATCCCACATCACTATAGTCCACTATTCTTCTTATTTCCATAAACGTTCGACGGTTGCTATGGAGAAGTTTAGTATGTCTTTTAAAGTAAGCCCTTAAAATACTGCTTACAGTGTGTTCACAATTAATCTTAGATACAACAATATGTGATAAATAACACAATAGGTATCATCTAAAAAATAATTTAAAAAAGAATAAGTTAGCCCAAAAATTAAAAAAAAAAATTGGGATTTGTACTGAGTTCTACGAAAAACTCTTGACACATGAGCTTTAAGGTTAGCTTAATTTTATTTACGTTAATTAAATGACATTTAGTTGGTTTCATTGATATGAAATATTATTCATTGAGATAGACTTTAATATTGTCTGAAACAAATGAATAGCATCATTATTGTGTATCAAATAGATTTCCTTGTTGAACTGTATGTACAATAATTTGACAAAAAACACATTTCATCCTGTCGTATCCGGTTTTTTTTTATTATTAATGTTTATGCCTACAATTACATTATAAATATGGCACGTAGAAACGTATTACTAAGAGAGTTGATAACAATCTAGTAACATAAATGAATAATCTAGTTCAATTTCAAAAATGTAGTAACTTAAAACATACAATTTATAAAATATAGTTACTTTCTACATAACACTTAAAAAAAATTGTAATTTTAAAAATAACTTTTAAAAAATGTAGTAACTTTAAACATAACATTTAAAAAATGTAGTAACTATAATTATAACATTTAAAAAATGTAGTAACCTTAAATATAACATTTGAAAAATGTAGTAACAACTTAAATTATATTTAAAAAATATTGTAGCTTTAAACATAACATTTCAAAAATGTTGTAACTTTAAACATATAATTTTAAAAATATAGTAACTTTAAACAAAACATTAAATAACCAAGATGCCGCATTATAATAATTAACCTCCACCCTAAAATATTATATATTTTTTTATGTTCATTCAGTTATAGAAATTATAGCCATATTTCATTATCATTCGTTAAAAATAAACATAAAATAATAAAAACGTAGTAACACAAAACATGACATAAAACACTTGTTAACCAAAACTTACAATCTAAATTTTTATGCATACATTCTCAAATAAACAGTCACGTCTGTTTCCCCGAAGGGGTAGGCAGAGGCATATTATACTTATTATTTTTGATTTTTGGCTAAACAATTTTTTAATAACATTTAAAATTTAAAAATAGCATAAGTGTGTGAGTAGTGTTACTTTTATTTAAGTCTTTCATAAGTGGAAATTTGTAATTAGCGTTAAGTTGTTTTATACTGTGTATTATAAATATAATAAGCTGTAAATTTTCCTAAAATAATTAAAATAAATAATAAAATAAAAATACGCCCAACCTTCGCCAAATATATAGTTGGTCCCACGTAATAGGTGGCGAGCCCATTGTCGCTTACCTTACTGGGCACTGTTATGATCGCCAGAGCCTCGTCCGTTGATTGGCAGGTGTTCCACTTGCAGGTGGGGTTGGCTTGGGCTCCTTAGGTCTTGGTAGGATCCCTAAACACCCATACATATTATTATGATTTAATATTTTATGCATTTACAATGCTATATTTAGTTATTAAGTGATATTTTTACTATAAAAAAGGTACTTTTAAATATCTAGTAGCAGAAAAGTAATTCAATCTCTACAATTTAATAAGCTGCTACGGATAGCACTTTTGATTACGATACTAGTTAAAGATTATTTCTTCGAGAAGAATTGAAAGGAAACCTAGGTTTCATGATTTATTTGAGTTTGAAATACATTGCTGGCTATTTTCCAGCAAGAATATATGTATTTGTAGTAACCGACCGATAGTTGCTGTCGGTTGCTGCTAATGTATCACAAAATATTTTAAGCATAATAAGGAATGTTTGAGCGGTTGGAGACGAAGAGCTGAAAATCGAGCTTAGTAGCCAATGTCCAGCAGTGGTTTATAGGCCGATGATTTTGAAGGTTCGGTGCAGGCGGCTCGCTCGACGCGGAAAATAATTGTGGAGGCCTATATTCAGCAGTGGCTTTTGGGGTGGCCTAATGGCATGTCCTACGCGAACCCACTTCATATTTAAGTTGTCAGATGTGTGGCCGTTTGCTGCTAGAAGTTTAACGCTCTCGGTGAAGATGTGAAGATCTAACATTTGTAAATTCGAGTCATCATTAATTATCGGCATTATCCCCATTGCCCTAGACTTAATTTTAACTGGTTTTACCAGAATTGGCAGAATTTCAGAAGGCACTGATTTCCAATTAATGATTGCCATATTTTTTCTTAACGTGCTTTCCGAGGCACAGTGCATTACACACATAACTTCGAAAAGTCGTAGGTGCGCCACCAGGGTTTTAACCCGAGACCCTCTGAATTTAAAGTCAGTGGGTCATCATTAAAAAGTGGAAAAAAAACCCTCGTCAATTGGAAAGTTTACAAAGTCAGTAGAAGGTAAATAATTACCTAATTATTACCGGGACGTACTCAGCCCCCCCCCACGACAAGGTGGAGACCAGTCGGGGGGGAAACTAGACTAGCTGTTTCAACGTCTGTTAATTGGCGAATTTTCTTTACCGCGAATGCTGTAGAGCTGAGTCTATTCGACAATTTCCCTACTGCAACTTATATGCAGTCTAATATAGTACCTAAAAACTTGGTGGGTCAACTCATCTTCCTTTACCTTTATAGTAGTGTTTACTTGTCTGACGTTAGTCGTCACGAAATTAATACATTTGGTTTTAGCCCCATTTATATATCCATGTTGACGTCCTTGCACCTTTGAGATCGCATTGTTTACATCGTCTAAATTCTGATATCGTTTAAAATAAAATAAAATGATGTATCATCAAAAGTAAAAGTAAAAAAGTAAAAAAAATATTTATTTCATAAACTATTATACATAGTACTTGAAAACGTCATGATCACAAATGAAAAAAAAAACAATCGAAATAATATTACACTAAATCACGAAGCTTAGATTCACTTACATGCAACAAAACAATTTAAAAATAAAAAATAATTAAGTGTAAGTGAATCTAAGTGCCAGTTCCGAGCCACCGCTCTGTAAGAAGAACTGGCAAGAAACTCACAGGCTATGCTCTTTTAAATATGTCCATTAGTTTGGTACTAGAATTACAATCTTCATTTGTCTGTGAAGCTATACAATGCAATATAACATAACCTTAACAATATTTATGTTTTCAAGTCATTCATATTAGAATAGCCTGTATGAAACGGCAGTTTAATCCCAAGCATTTTTATCTGCCATATAGTCTTTAATAGAATAATATCCCTTTGAAGACAGCTTGTGTTTTATTGTTAATTTAAATTTATTTAGGCTCAATTGCTGTATGTTGCTTGGGATTTTATTGTAGAATCGCACACATTGACCTTTAAAAGATTTGTTTATCTTTTGGAGCCTAGTGGCAGGTACAACTAATTTATGCTTATTCCTTGTGTTTAGGTTATGTACACAGCTTTTCTTACTAAATTGATCAGTATTCTTGTGTACATAAACCAGGTTATCATAAATGAATTGACCGGCCACTGTTAAAATACCAATTTCTTTAAACTTTTCCCTTAGTGAATGTCCACACGGGAGATTATAAATTGCTCGAATAGCCCTCTTCTGCAGCACAAAGATTGTTTGAATGTCTGCGGCACAACCCCACAGAAGAATACCATAGGACATAACACTATGGAAATAGCTATGATAAACTAGCCTAGCTGTTACAACGTCTGTTAATTGGCGAATTTTCTTTACCGCGAATGCTGCAGAGCTAAGTCTACTCGACAATTCACCAATATGTGGGCCCCACTGTAGCTTAGAGTCTAAAGTAATCCCTAAAAACTTGGTAGTATCCACAAGGGTCAACTCATCCTCCTTTACCATAATAGTAGAGTTTGCCTGTCTGACGTTAGGCGTCACGAATTTAATACATTTCGTTTTAGCCCCATTTAATAGCAAATTGTTAACGTCAAACCAGTGCACCACCTTCGAGATCGCACTGTTTACTTCGTCTAAATTCTGATTTCGTTTTAACTTAAACAATAATGATGTATCATCAGCAAACAAAACTATCTCGTGGTTTTCTTTAACAAAATATGGCAAATCATTCATATAAATCAAAAACAAAAACGGACCGAGAATCGAGCCCTGCGGTACCCCCATTTTTACAACAGACCCCTGAGATCGCTTTCCATTAACCTCAACCCTTTGAATCCTATCACTTAGATATGAAGTGAGAAGATTCAATGCGGAGTTTCTTATTCCGTAATATTCTAATTTTTTTATCAATGCTTCATGAGGAACACAGTCAAAAGCCTTGGACAGATCGCAAAAAATACCTAAAGCGTCCAAAGAATTATCCCAAGCATCAAATATATGTTTTAAAAGCTCAACACCTGCATCGGTTGTAGAGCGACCCTTAGTGAATCCAAATTGTTTTGAATGCATTAATCCATTTTTATTGAAAAATATTAACATCTGGTTGTAAACAAGTTTTTCAAAAATTTTACTAAATGTAGGCAGCACTGAGATAGGTCGAAAATTTGTTGGGTCTGTTGTACTGCCCGATTTATATAATGGAATGATTTTACTTTCTTTCATTAGATCGGGAAATTTGCCGCAATCTACACATTTATTAAATATTAGAGCCAAACTGTGCGCCACTGAAACAATGATAGGCTTGGTAACTACTATGGAATTGCCCCAGAGGTCTGCAGCTTTCTTAACATCAGCAAACAGTACTCAGTAACTATCTCGTGGTTTTATTTTACCAAATGTGGCAAATCAATAATATAGATTAAAAACAAAAACGGACCGAGAATCGAACCCCGCGGAACCCCCATTTTAACAGAACTTTGTGATCGCTGTCCATTTACCTTAATGCTTTGAATCCTAAACTAAAATATAAAGTAAGAAGATCAAATGCGGAGTTTCTAATTGTATATTTAAAAAAAAAACAATCTTTTATAAAGAACACAATCAAATACTTTGGACAGATCGCAAAAAATACCTAAAGCGTCCAAAGAATCTACACATTTATTAAATATTAGAGCTAAACTGTTCGCCACCGAAACATTGATATGCTTGGGAACTACGTTGGAATTGCCGCTGAGGTCTGCAGTTTTTTTAATATTAGCAGTGTTGAATGTCTATCCATAGGCGTTACATGACTGTACGTAAAATCTTTTGTACATATATGCACGTTGGTTTTAGAAGGCCCTGACTTCCTAATAACGACTGCCATAGATGTTCATGGCAGCCGGCAACAACGGCCTAACGTGCTTTCCGAGCAAGCGAAATTACGCACAGATCTTCGAAAAGCTATAGATCACGATCAGGGCTTGAACCGTCTGAATAAGAAGTCAATGGGTCTTGCCACTGGGACAAGAACGCTCTATTTTATGTTTTATAAGTAATACATCTGACGTGGGATTGATATCTCAAGCGACACTGCGCTACACTCGTCAGACGGGGACATCAGTAATTTTACCACCTACGTGTCTTGTAATAAGGAGGATGCTTGTAGTGAATTTAATAATGGGTACAGGATCTGTCAAAAATAAATTAATAATATTTAATATACAACTACACCAATTACTCGTATTTAGTTCCAAGATAAGTATCAGTTAACACTTTTTTTAAATACATTCTTCATATAACATATATAGGAAAAAACCCAGACCAGAAAATATATTCATGTTTAAGCACACAAAGATTTGTCCTGTGTGGAAATCAAACCCACGACCTTGGAGCCACCATGTCATATCGGTCGTCAAACGTCATGAAGGGAACTGTCTAGGTGTACTATAAAGGTTTATATATTCCTTCATTAATTTAAGCCGATATATTAAATACGAAAATCTCATACGTACGTCTTATTATTGCAGACACCGTCAGGACGCATCCTGCTTTTGGGACCGATATTAGCGAACTGACATCATAACCTGTTTTTTGACGTCACTTCGTCGACACTTTGTCGACGTTCACTAACTTATCCTAGCATTATCCTAGCGTCTGCTTACTGGTATAGCCAGATATGACTGAATTTCATTATCAGTATCTGATATTAGATGGTGTAAGTTAGGCAATTTTTTATTCTAAGTAGTAGGAAACTAACTAAGACTTTATGTTCTCCAATAGCGACCGGCAAACAAAGTAGAGGAAAGGCTCGAACCCGTTGGCTTGATTTATCAGGTCAAAAGGTAGTCGGTTGGTGCAAGCGCCTTCAGATCGCTCGACGTGGACATCACTTGGGGAGGTCAATCTTTAGCAGTGGCTGAGATAATTATGATAATCTATGAGTCAAGCAGGAAAAGTCGCAAAGGATACTAGTTAGAAATCCAGCTCATTTCATAGCATAACATTTTATTTAGGAAAAGTAGTAGGGAATTAGATTATCACGTGACCACGTTGGTAAGCTTTGACTTCACGTGATAACGGTTTTGAATGCAGATTATACAATATGGCTAGGCGGATTATAAAAAGTATTGATTTCCAGTTTTGTTTTCTTCAAGAAAGTTCTGAGCTTATGGTGTGTTTTTTCTTTAATAATAGTTTTATTAATCCAAGTTTCAATTAACTATCTATTCTGTTTTGATTATTATATTATGATCCTACCAAGACCTAAGGAGCCCGAGCCAACCTCACCTGCAAGTGGTGCACTTGCCGATCAACGGACGAGGCTTTGACGAACATAACAGTGCCCGATAAGCGTAATGGCGATATAATATGCCTCTGGCTACCCCTTCGGGGAAAAAGGCGTGACTGAATGTATGTATGTATGTTTTTACCAATCAATAATGATTGGAAAAATCCCACCTAAGAATAATACAGTAGATATTATGTGTATAAAATTATGTGTTTTTGTAATTTTTATCAATGATTTAAATGTTTTTGCTAACATACAATATTATCGACTATATGAAGCAACCGTTAAAGTGTCATATTTTTTAAACATCACTCAAAGATAATCTTTGGACTTAAGATTAAAAATAGCCCTTATAGCGCGCTTTTGTAGTACGAATATATTACATATGTCCTCAGCAGATCTTACAATAACATACCATATGACATAATGCTATGAAAATAGCTAAAAGAGACTAATCTAGCTTTTTCTTTGTCTGTTAGGAGTCTTATCTTTTTGATAGCATAGCATGCTGACTAAGCCTTTCGGACAAATCCATTATATAGGGGTTCCACTGCAATTTAAAATCTAGCTTGATGCCTAAGACCTTTGTGTCATTTAATAACTCAATATGCTTGCCTTTCATTTTTAAGTTAGTCGAAACTTGTGTAACATTTGGCAATGAGAACTTTACATTTAGTTTTACTAATAGAGATATATTATTTAACGTAAATCAACGTAAAACCTTCGCAAGAGTATTATTTATTACGTCAGAATGATCTTTTCCTCTGTTCCCTTAAAATATCAGAGACGTGTCGCCAGCAAACAAAACTGTTTCGCACATATCTCTGGTATAGAAAGGAAGATCATAAATATAAATCGGAATTAATAATGGGCCTAAATGCGAACCCTGTGGAACTCCCATAAGCAATGGCGCGCCAGAAATCTGCACTCAATAACAACTTTTCGAGTTCTGTCACTCAAGTAAGATTTAATTAATTTTTAAGAACTATTATTAACGCCATGTCAATTTAGCTAACAAAGTAGGAAGGTCAACGCAGTCGAATGCCTTCGAAAAGTCACAAAATACTCCAATCCCGCCTGTCCTCCCAGGAATTTAAGTTCATTACCTGTGAGTTTCTTGCCAGTTCTTACTACAGACTTTCTTGGCTCGAAACTGGCTCTTAGATTCACTTACACTTCAATATGTTTTTTTGTTAGTTGCATGCAACTGAATCTAAGCTTCGTGATTTCAGTGTAATCATATTTCGATTGTTTTTTATAAAATAAAAATAAAATGATGTGGTGACCGCTCGTTTAACGTTTTTGATGTTGCTCTCTGGGTTATAGAAGTCAGATGACAGTCGCTACATATAATTAATGAAATTCAGCCAAAATCTGTTTAGACCAATGGCATACTCTGAGCTCTATCCTTAAGTCTAGGAAAACAGGTATAATTCTAGTATATATACTTATAGAACATAAATACATACATAATCTTACGACCATATTGCAATGAAGTCAGAAACCTTCCTAAAACTATTCAAAAGGGATCTTTATAGTTGTAGCACAGTTCACTTTTAGCTATCTCTAGGTGAAACAAAGTTTGATACGTTTGATACGATTTGAAAATCAAATGGTAAGAGATGAGCACTTTGCCCACATCGACACTAGACGAGATTCTGGAGATGATGTTGTAGAATTCTTCAGATGTGTCGCAACTACATATGCAGTAAAGGTTAATTATGTAAAGTTTCTGTGTTAGATAAACTTACAGCACTAAACGTACTTACCTATCTGTGTAAGATATTAAGCAATTTTATATCAAAATAAAAAGAACTCAGATGATTTGCTAAATATTTGTTTACACAAACGTCTGACTCTGACCCCATTTTTTTACCCGTCTTACTGATTGATTAAATTTTACCTATTCCGAGATAAAACGTCCAATAAAGATAAAACAATTTATCTTGCCATAATTAATTATCAGTTTTATTTTAAGAACTCTTTCTTTTAACTGCCTGGTAAGTTGACTTTGACGTTCTCAAGAACACTGCCCACCGGTCTGCTTTACAACAAACAAACTAGGATTTTATTCTAAACAATCGATGACAGATTTATAAACATTCTGTCAAAATCTGGTATAGTAATCCGTTCGACGTACAGGTGGGTTCTAGCTAAATAATTCATTGCTTTGAATCGTGGATGAACGAACTATTTTATTTTTAGAAATATTTTCAGCTGGCGAGAATGCTAAATTACTTACGATAGGTGGGTGAAGTTTACCTATTTGCAATTTTGTTTTGCGAATCACCTGTTCTTTGGGAACGTTCCTTTCAAGCCAAATATTGAAAAATGATTGGTTATGATATTCTCTATATAGAGGACGCCTACCAAAACGTGAACTACCGAGATCTTTACCCACCTGGCCATACATATTGTCATGGTGAAAAGCCAAAAGCTCTGTTGGGTGGGGATCTGTAAAACTGATCGAGATTACCTTAAATGCTTCTCGAAAGTTGGATATCGTTAACAGGGTAACCCGTATTTCACTGTGTAGCAGCGCTGTTTGCTGTTCAAGACTCAGGTAGGATTAAGTTTGAATTATTGTTCTCATCATTCAAACAATATCGGTAAATACCTCCTCGACGCAATAGTCTGCAAAATCGTGCGGTCCACACTTTAGAGAATAACGAAGTTACAGCCTCTTTTGAAAATCTTTAGTTGCATAGGGAAATTGGTTCTCCCAGTGTCTTTTACCAGAATTACTACGGGAAGACAGTGTTCGAAGAACTTATCCTGCTCCATATCAAACTATACGTGCTAGTCTTAGGAACCCCTATCATACTGTGCATTTCAGCACTCGAATCAAAACATGCCGTCATGAGTAGGTGCGCTTGTTACCGTGAATATTCCACGATATGGAACGCTCTCATCTTTACGACTGCACCGACTGCTTACCATCAGCCAAGATATTAAGCAACTTTGAAGAGTAACATTAAAAAAAGCTTGGAAAATTCTAACAATATGTAAACAATTGTATTAATTAACAACGTTTAAATCAAATATATTCTTAATACGTATTACAAAAGATTAAACGTTTGGAATGTGTAAGAAATACAGCTGAAACGATTTCAAGTATTTGAGAGACGATTATGACGTCAATCTTAGTAAAACAAACATATTTGCTTTTAATTACATTGACGTAAAACAATTTTTGCATTGCGGCCTTAGCACGAATAAACAAAACAATATACTTAGTAAAAATGAACATCAAACATTTTGTGAACATGAACTTGTGTGTGAACTTGAATAGCTGAACTTGTGTTCGCGTTGAACCACCCCCCTTTTTTTAGTAGCAATGGATGCGCCATATATAGAGGTCTACAGCTAATTGAATAAAAAAACATCGTACAAACAGAACAACTGCATAATCACGAACATGTTTTCATTATGTTCGTTTTCATATTATATACGATCTGGTCAATTCTAAAATCTCGTCTCAAATCAACCACACGATTAGGTAAGCTGTAACAGTTCTGAGAACATTCGGTTGCCGGTTACAAATTACTAAAACTTAAATAACATTTCCCACGGAACAAAAACAAACAGACCTAGAACACAAAGATACAAGGAATAATTTTTGAAAATGTATCTCTATAGGGATGAAGTGGGGCATGTTTGCGAGTAGTATTTCCGTCCCTCGGCAAGGACAGCCGTTATTTTTGAAGTGTATACCTGTGTCACTGCCTGTGCCATTTTAATAATAATAAAATCAATTTGTTTGTATTAAATTATTTAACATAAAAATGGATACACTTCTTAAACAATATAGTTAACTTCAGACAGCGCGGCTTATGACTCAGACAAAACAACGGTCCCTGCTATTCTGTCACAAACTTTTCCACACATAGCATTCCTATAAATAATGAAATCGTGCAATTATAGTGGTTTAACCAATTTCGATTTAGATGTTTTGAATTCAAATTTGAATTCTTTAAAGTTAGTTTCTGCTATAATTCAATAAAGTTTTTAACTATTTTATTTTTACCATGTGCTTTTTACATTTAATTTATAGAAACCCTTTTAAATAATCATTTCACCTGTAATTCTATTTTTCTTCTATTTCAGGTCAAAATGGTGCCACCAATCAAGTTTGTCATGAAGTTCAGAAGAAAACATTATTTTAACTTTATTACTTAACTTTTAAGTTGTTTAATCCTATATCAACTATTTAAAATTACATAAAATATTGGGTTTCTTTTTAATATTCAAAAAGTTTGTAAGTTGATATAAGAATGAGTGTCTATGGTGTATAGTCCAAAAAGTGGCGGCTTTCTGGTTCTATATTATCATAGACAAAATTTGAAAGATGACTGGACGTATGAGTTTTTGAGTATTAAAAATAAGGTCGTATTTGTGTATACTTAAAACGTATTTAAGTAGTCAAATCGAAAAGTAATGGCACTTTTGTATATTTGATTTCCCAAGTTTTGTTTCGTACGTAGAAATTCGTCAGTCTGACTGTAGGACTAGGTTTTTTTTAAATGGTTTTTTTTTTTAAATAAAATACAAAATTTTTTTTTTTTTATAAATAATATACAAAAAAATTTTTTTTTTTATGATCGTATTTTTGTCTCCTCCGCAGACACTCGACGCCACAGCCACTTCAAAGGCTTGAACATCATAAACTTCAGATTCTCAAACAAGGTCCTACAGAACGAGATCCACGAGGCCGTTCTAAACATCCACCTTCAAGAACTGGAATCCCGTTTCAATACTTCAGCAGATCAGGATCCCAACGAGCACATCACGATAAACTTCCAGATAAGTCGTGTCACAAGAAATAGCCAGGGAAGTAAAGCTTCCGTCCCTTACACTGACAACTCAGTCAAGATGACCAGAAAAGAGTTGAGGACTGGGAAATGGTTGAAGATGAACGTGTCTACTATGGTGGCGGAGTTCATCAGATTGCCCCGAGAGTATTTAGCGATAGTTGTGAGAGTACAAGACTCCAAGAATAGAATGAGCTTGGTGGTGCCTCATCCAAGTTCTGAAGCGAATAACGCATTAGTGAGTATTTTAATAATTATATTCTCTTATTGTTTTCTACTACTTAGCATAATATGATCTTATCATATTTGAATATCTTCGCCATATTGAAACACTTTTTGAAAAGATGGTCATTCATTTGACGACTGATTTGATACTGAGGTCAAACGCTTAAGTTTTTAGTGCGTCTGTCTCGGCTTGGGTATTTTCTTCGTACTGTAAAATTATTAGCGTCGTTGGCGTTGTGATGTGAGATGTGAAATTCTTCTGCGGCAATATCAGCAACTAAATTTAAGAATTGCAGGTGTGATAATTACGTTTCTAGTATAAGAGATTACAAGCAGCTCCTTAAATAAATACTTCTCTTCGTTCCAGATGCCATATATAGAAGTAAGTCTTAAGGACAATTCACACAAGCGTACCAGACGCACCATCGGTATGGACTGCACCGAAAGCACCAAGGAAGTAAGATGCTGCAGGTACCCCTTAGTCGTCAACTTCGAAGAATTCGGGTGGGACTGGATCATCGCCCCTAAGTTATACGACGCAAATTATTGCAGTGGAGAATGTCCTTATAGCTTCTTACAGAAGTATCCTCACACGCATTTAGTTCACTTAGCAGCTCCACAGGGCAGTGGTGGACCTTGCTGCGCTCCAAGAAAAATGAGCAGCATATCCATGCTTTATTTTGACCATGACCTCAATATCATCTATGGGACAATTCCCGGCATGGTTGTGGATAGCTGTGGATGCTCATAGCAAGACGTTGATTAGTAAAGGCTCTATGTGTTCAAAATTTTCATCACTTTAAATTATGCTTTTGTTTTTGATTAAACGTTGACAGTTAAAATTTGAAATTTTAAACTTGCTCGATTCTAATCGAAATGTAATATCACATAGAGCCTTCTTGTGAGGTGTCTGCTGCTGTGTGATATATTTGATTGTTGAAGACTGTGAAACCTTAGTGTTGTGTGCGATGAGTGTGTCCATGTAAATTAACTTGTACCTATAAATGAAACCTCTCTTCTAATTCAATTCCTTTACTTTAAGATTAGTACCTTGGAAATTTCAATTGACAAACAAAAATATCAATTTCCACCTTTTCAACATGTTTCGCCAGTAATTTTGTAAAACGTAGTGTAATGTTAGCTTTTCACATTCATTGTATAATTTAATTTTGAATTCAGTACCTTTTTGCATTTACCTAAATGTAATTTTCTTTGATATAAGTTCAATCATTAGTGTTCGGATATCGGTGAACTCATAATGTAATAGTTAATTTTAATAAATCAATAATCTTAATTTTTATAGCATTTCGACCTCATGACATTTTAATAACACAGAACTCAGATAAATGTATAAGACTTTATAAAGATAATGCATTATAAGTATGCCGTTATCTTTTTCTCTGTAGAATGTTCCATTTTTGTAATGGCTTTTTTTGTCATTAAATATCTTGGTTGACTGTATTCATTAAAAATCATTATCATTTCATTAAGCACGTTCATTAATTGCTTTATGTCATACTTAATATTGGTTTGTTATGTATCCTTTATATAACCTTATGTGCATTTTTGACCTGAGTATTTCTTATGTATATTCGTAGGAGGTACCTACACGCCTGATTTAGAGTAGTTGGAGGTTAAATCTATTAAGATCGTATAGGCAGGACAGTAAATTTATAAAAGTGAGGTTAAAACTACCAAACACAGTGACAGCAAACTTTGCCACGTATAGTTATGTTTAGTCATAGCTATTTTTATATTGATAAGCATTTAGTGAACCTCGATCTCTGCAAATGAAAATCATATAAATCATAAGAAGTCTGTACAAAAAGTACATATAGCCTTCAATGAAATCGCAGGTTCATTCATTTTACTATCCAAGTTATTATTTTTTCCAATTATCGTTTTATACATGTGTTATAATTATGTTGATTTATTTATGATGAATATGATATTTTCATTTCAGTTTATATTACAATATCATATTTAAATAAATAATATCTACTTATTTTGACCTCCAATTACTACTTACATAATTTAAATTTATATATAAAAATATCTATCAATCTAACTCTTTAATAACAGTTTCTTGCTTTTGACATAATACACAATAATACCTTGTTGTTTTCTGAAAGATGAAGTAAAATAATCATTAAGTTTACTTAATCTAATTTTAATATGTACTGCTCATGAATATGTGTGTCATTTATTCATAAACATTAACTTAAACATATTCATCATTCTCTGATAATATGTAAAATTTTAAGAAATCAAAAGTTCTACCTTTTATCACAACGTGCCTTTAAATCATTTTTCATTTCAGTAGCATAGTAATTATTAATCTAAAAATAATTTTAAGTAGGTTATACAGGATGTAAAATAAATGGCGTTAATGTTGATTATGTGCATGCAAATCTTTTTTTATAAATTAACTGTTACCCTATATGTAATAGATGCACTTCATTTCTTTATCATATCAGCTTTATAAAGTCAAATTGTTTATTTTGTTTATTTATACATTAGCCTCCCCAATAGATTACATTCTATAGTTAGTAGCTCATACTCACCACACTGGGCAGGCGGGTCGGTGATTGCAGTTCAAGCCAGTACGCAGGATGACGCTGCTGCCCATCATCCGGTCTGATTTCTCTTATGTGACCATGATGAAAGGGGTGTGGCCATATTCTAGGTCGGTACCACACAGCACCTTAATTTCTTATTCATGCATTATTCGTGACTTAACTTACATCCTGTACATTAATTTGTGCCTCTGTATACGTGCTACAATTTGATTAATGTCGTAAATATTTTTTGGATCTCTGTCGAAATTTGTAAAATTTACCTAAAATGTTTATTTAACATTTAGATGTGGCGGGTGGTGCTTAAGTAGTTCTTTTATTATTAAAAAAAGTAATTTTACAACGATGCCTACCCAATATTTAATTATAGTAACATTATTTTTAATATAACGTATTATTTTGGCGTGATTGATAGTTATTGAGCTTTTTTTGTAAATTTAAGTCTTAGAAGAATTGTCGGAAGTTAGAATTTCAAAAAATAAGATCTCATTTTAGGGTCGAAATCACATTGGAGTTAATACGCTGTGGTTAATAAATCTCTTAAGTATTTAACAGGAAGTTTTTTTCATTAACTCAACTTTTTAAGATTAAATTTATAGTAGAAATTTGTTGCCTTGACAATAAAGTGAATTAGTTCGTTTCCCTTTCAGTTACAATAAGATTTGCTGTTACAAATAAACATAAATTTATACTTAAAGGTTTAGAGACAATATTGTCTATTGATATTGCAGAAGATAGAATTTTCTCCTAGCTCATAAAAATATTCTTCCACTTTCGCAAGACAAAGGCAGAAATACTCTGAAGCGTGAGCTAATGAATAGTCCTTACAATTAAACTAATATAATTTATTTGTAATATATCAAGAAATCATTAAAATAGTAATAAGTAATCGTTATTTTCCATTATAAATCCGTAAAGCTGAAACTGTTAGATACACTTGATTTGCCAATATTTTTTGAAATCTAAACGTGCTGCCAAGCGTGACTATTAGCGTGTCGCCTCCAGTGTGATTTGGACCTAAGGCGTGTCCTTCATAAAGATCTCCCAAAACTTTTGGTTTAACATAATTAAAAAAAAAATGTTGAAAAGTGTTTTGTATACTTTGTGTAGTGTTAAGTACCTATAGCGGAATGATATTTGACGGAGCCGAGAAATAATATTATATGTCGTTTATATTTTCAAATAAATTTCAAAATTCATATTTAATAATGTATTATTTTGTGGGTGTAGTCTTTTATAACGAAAATATATCTTTATCAAATAATTCTGGTTGTTTTTTTATCTGTCAATATTTGGTGAGTTCGCGAGATGCGATGTGGATGATGATTGGGTTTGATTCATGCATACATGCATAATATCACGCCTGTTTTCTACAAAGGGGGTAGACACAGGCATATTCCCACACTTCGCCATTTATATTGTTAGTCACACGTAATAGGTGGCAAGCCTATAGCTGCTTACCGGGAACTTTTATGTTCGCAAGAGCCTCGTCTGTTGATCTGCAGGTGCACCCCTCGCAGGGAGGTTGGCTAAGGCTCCTCAGATCTTGGTAGTAGCGCTATACATATAATTTAGTAGGGGGAATAAATAAATTTGAATTGTAAAGGTGTACCCAGAGGAATGGACTGCTTACCTACTGCTCATGTAACACCTATGGATATAATTAAAACATTCAACACAGTGTTAAGACCGACATACCTCTGGGGCAATTTCATCGTAGTTACCAAGCCTATCATTGTTTCGGTGGCGCACAGTTTTGCTCTAATATTTAATAAATGTGTAGATTGCGATATATTTCCAGATCTAATGAAAGAGAGTAAAATCATTCCATTATATAAATCGGGCAGACCCAACTAATTTTCGACCAATCTCAGTGCTTTAGTAAAATTTTTGAAAAACTTGTTAACAACCAAGATTGAGATTTTTAATAAAAATGGGTTAAAGCATTCGAAACAATTTGGATTTACTAAGGGTAGAGCGCTACAAGCGATGCAGGTGTTGAGCTTTTAAAACATATATTTGATGCTTGGCTTCCCAAGCATTTTTTGGACGCTTTAGGTATTTTTAGCGATCTGTCCAAAGCTTTAGACTGTATTCCTCATGAAGCATTAATAGAAAAATAGAATATTACGAAATTAGAAACTCCGCATTGGATCTTCTTACTTTATATTTATATTCATAGTGTTGAGGTTAATGAAAAGCGATCTCAGGGTTCTGTTGTTAAAATGGGGGTTCAGCAGGGCTCGAATCTCGGCCCGTTTTTGTTTTTGATTTATATTAATGATTTGCCAAATTTTGTTAGAGAAAACCAACAGATAGGTTATGAGGATATGTTTGGTGATGACACATCATTATTGTTTGAGTTAAAACGAAATCAGAATTTAGACGATGTAAACAATGCGATCTCAAAAGGTAGTGCACTGGTTTGGCGTCAACAATTTGTTATTAAATGGGGCTAAAACTAAATGTATTAAATTCATCATGTCATAGCCATAGCCATACATTCACGCCTGTTTCCCCGAAGGGGTAGGCAGAGGCATATTATACGCCCACACTTCGCCAATTATATAGTTGGTCCCACGTAATAGGTGGCGAGCCTATAGCCGCTTTACGGGCAATTGTATGTTCGCCAGAGCCTCGTCCGTTGATTGGCAGGTGCACCACTTGCAGGTGAGGTTGGCTTGGGCTCCTTAGGTCTTCGTAGGATCCCTATATACCCTTTAGACTCTAAGCTACAGTGGGGCCCATATATTGGTGAATTGTCGAGTAGACTCAGCTCAACAGCATTTGCGGTAAAAAAAATTCGCCAATTAACAGACGTTGTAACAGCTAGGCTAGTTTATCATAGCTATTTCCATAGTGTTATGTCGTATGGTATTCTTCTGTGGGGTTGTGCCGTAGATATTTAAATTCAAAATCTTTGTGCTGCAGAAAAGAGCTATTCGAGCAATTTATAATCTCCCGTGTGGACATTCACTAAGGGAAAAGTTTAAAGAAATTTGTAAGTTGACAGTGGCGGGTCAATTTGTTTATGAAAACCATAAGAATACTGATCAATTTAGTAAGAGAAGCTGTATACATAACCTAAACACAAGGAATAAGCATAAGTTAGTTGTACCTGCCACTAGGCTCCAAAAGATAAACAAATCATTTAAAGGTGTGCGATTCTACAATAAAATCCCAAGCAATATAAGTACAGCAATTAAGCCTAAATAAATTTAAATTTAAAGGAAAAATTGAAGCGCTCGTAGCTCCGCGGTGCTCGGTAGTCGGGTACGGTCACCAAAGTAAAGCATAGTTTACAGAGGTCAGTCCTTGGATGGGTGACCGTTTGTGTGGCATTTGATATCGAGCGCTTCCGTGCTCCGGAAGACACGTTAAGCCGTTGGTCCCGGTTATCACTAAATGTGGTAGTCTTTTTAAGCCATGTTAGAGACCTAATACTAGGGCGGCTTGAAATATTCTAACAGCAGGACGCCATACTGCGACGCTAATCCGTACTGGGTTACCGTGGTGGAGTATGACCCAATACCCTCGCACCTTGGTATATGAGAGGAGGCTCGTGCTCAGTAGTGAGACGTTAATGGGTTGAGGTGATGATGATGAATTTTAAATTAACAATAAAACGCAAGCTGTCTTCAAAGGGATACTATTCTATCAAAGACTATGGCAGACAAAATGCTTGGGATTAAGCTGCCGTTTCATACAGGCTATTCTAATATGAATGACTTCGAACATGAATATTGTTAATGTTATATTATATTGCATTGTATAGCTTCACAGAAAAATGAAGATTGTAATTCAAGTACTAAACTAATGAATAAATTAAGAGCATAGCCTGTGAGTTTCTTGCCAGTTCTTCTTACAGAGCGGTCGCTCGGAACTGGCATAGGTTCACTTACACTTAAATATTTTTTGTTTTTAAATTGTTTTGTTGCATATAAGTGAATCTAAGCTTCGTGATTTCATTGTAATAATATTTCAATTGTTTTTTAAAGGTTTTAATAGTTTATGACATACTTAAATGATATTTGATTTTGATTTTTTAATACTATCAGGTGGAGTATACGTCATGTTTGCTAACTGAAAGTCAGATAAATAGGGCTTCGTATACTCATTTTAAAATTGCTGTTACTGAACAAATCTGGCAAAAGTAATTTTGACATGTTTCTGTCGAAATATTTTTATAAACATTTATGAAAGAATTAATTGTTATTTCGTAGTATATTTTTTATACCAACTTGCAATGCCCTTCTTAGCCATGAAAATAAAAATATTTTGTAACTTATGGGTAGCATTACTCTTGGATTCCTAATCAAAAAAACAGGTTTGTATTAACAAATATGTTTTATATCAAAAAGACTTAACTCTACTTCTCACATCATTCTCTCAAATCAGTCACTCTTTATTCATATACTTACTTCATATCATATATCTCGACAACTTAAACTTTTTCTTTCCTACTCGTTGTAATTTGTAAGAGCAGTCTTCTGACTTTTATTCCGTACAAAAAGTTATTCCATATTTAAATAAATTTCAAATTTTTTACTTTGTCAAATTAAAAGTTGTGTCTCTTTCTTTCAAAGAAGCTAGCGTAAGTAATTTGCGGCTCTTAGGACTTGAATCCTGCGTTAATACGCACCGGGTCCGAGAGATGGAATATCACCAAATGCCCTCACATCTTGATTCATGAGAGAAGCTCAGTGCTCAGTAGCACGTTAATGGACTGAGCTCATGATGATGCTTTGTAATTTGTAATCCGTACAAAAAGGTTTTTAAGTAATGAGACGTAACTTCACCTGCGGTCGTTATCTCAGAACCAGAGGCGGCTCGTGACGTTTTTTGATGGGTGTTCACAACAAAAAAAACGAGAGCTTACCATTTATTTTATTAGTACAAGAAATCCATTCGCGGGTCTTTTTGGCGAGCAAAGACATCTCTCACTTTCTTGTAAAAATCAGATAATTAATTTTTAATAAACCGTTTTTCTAGATTTCGTACTACACTTTTGAGTAAGTGCAATATCAGGCCTTGGTGGCCCCTTACTTTTCAGTACGAGATGCATTTCGAGAGTCTTCTCACAATTTTTAATAAAAGATACACCGTATTGTTGTATTTTTACCACATATTATTACGTCGCGCACAAACTATATCATAAATACTATGCAAAAGAAAATCCGCGAAGCATAAAGCTACCGGCGACGTTTGTTTGTTTACACAAGAGCGACAACAACGCATAGAAATTCCTCGCGCCCGCGCACGCCTTGTTTGATCCCGATTGGCAACGTCGCGTAGCAGGAGCTGCGCTTCAGATTAGGTTAATTTTTCATAGGAAATCTTTTGTTTCACGCGCCGGACTGTGTCGATGTTTCTCTTTCGCACTCATTGAATACAGGGCTAGGCATTGTACTAAACTTTGTTTCATAGGAGCGCAATCACTGGCGCTCCACTCGCCACATGACACCAAATATTATCTTAGAGAACGAACATTTAACGCGTAGTGTATTGTATATGCATAGTAATATTTAATGTAGGTATGCATTGATAGGGTTAATAAAGAAATAAATTAAGTAGGTCATTTTTGTGGGAGTGCACTGCACCAGCGCTCTTTAGAACGAGCCGCCTCTGCTCAGAACAGCCACTTAAATCAAATTTTTTAATCATTAATTTCCCCAAATCCTAAGACTTGCTCAGTGACGTAGTAATTCGCTGAGATTAAGACTAGTAATCAGTATAAAAAGGTAATAAATCAAAAAGCCGTAACGTCACTTGCGGTCATTCTCTCAGAACAGCCACTCTTTATTTATATAAACTTTAATTTATTTACACGTTCCGTTTTTCCTACTTTACATTAATATAGTCAACGATGTTAAAATACAATCAAAACAAAAAATATATTTAACAGAAATACACAAGACAATTTACATTTAAGTTACTATACTTAGATAGTGGGAGAAATAGATGGACTAGTAGTATACCCAATTACAAAAAATAATATTTCTCCACAATTTTTTTTGTTATCGTGTTTCATTTTCATTTCCGTCATTTAAAAAAAGTATTTTATAAATTTCGGCCAGTATGTACTAAAATTAATATCTTTAAAAATTATCTTATTGTATATGCCGAGAATTTATCAAATACTTCAGTCTAATGTATTGCTTAATCGATTCAAAATATACAAGAAAATTAATTAATTATACATACAATATTGTACTTGCATCAATTCACAAGAAACAATTCCTATTATGGTTTAACAATCAGTTTACATGGCATTTTATAAACCAACCCTATTCTATTTGGAAATCATATTTTTTGTATTTTTTTTCATGTAATTTTTTTAACACTATGCCTCTAATTACAGAAAAGTGCACAACATCAATTGGTGTCAGTCTATAATTATAGTTTGGATGGAATTTAATTATCCGAATTTGATTTAGGTAAAAAACTGTTTGCTGCGATGAAAATAAAAATTACAACTAATAGCTTTTGTTTTAGCTGCCATATCGAAAAAAGAATTTGTGTCTCATATTAGCACTTTAAGAATATTTTCAAGTTTATATGAGTTTAGTAAATATATGAGACATAGTTTTGATAGAAGCGATTTCATATTTGATTATTATTTTTTTCATTTTTAAATTTAATTCTAAAACTGTATCTACAAGTCAAATATGGCAGTGTAGTAGGTTTATTTAGTTATTAGTATAAAAAGCAACTTAATTCTAAAGCATACAAATGAACATCACAGATTTTTACGCCTACAATAAGAGAAATGCGATCGAAGAGGAAAATGCCATGGTTTCAACATAAAAAGGGCAATAGATGTAGTAAGGTCACATTGGAAGTACTAAAAGTCTAGTGCTAAACTCTATTATATACAAATTCACCGAAGTCCATCCAAGAATTTATAGGATATGAAAAACCTTTTTTTATTTATATTTTGCACTGGTATTGATGATAAAAAAATAATTAGTGTAAGTATGGATTCCTATGAATTATTGGAGAGACAATAATATCTCGCAAACACGACCTCTAAGTATCAACACCACGTGGACATGTATGCAAGTACCTAAAACTCATAAGTGGTCGCCTCATTGATACTTGAGCCTTTAATTTTTAAGTAGGATCACAGTGGAAAAAAGTGATGTAAGTTTACACTCTAAACTATAAATATATGCTTTTTAAAGTCCATATTATGGCAAGGTTGCTACGTAAACGCTATCACTTACTGTGTTTCTATTAAGACATCTATGTCTACTTCCATAGAAAAATTCATTGCCTATTTTCTGTACACACTTTCTTTAAATGTCACTAACACTCGAAGTCATAAAAAACGCTGGGCCAAATAGCTCAACGTTATCACAATAATTCACTGATTTAAAAACTGGGCTGCGATACAGTCCTAGGGTTGCCACTCTGTGGTTGATATACGTCGTAAGAGTTATGGGGCTCCAAATGGCAGACGACGTTGTTCTCGCCATTCAAAACTGCCGCAAGAGCCCTCATGTTATTTTCCTGAGGTTGGTGATAGGGATGCATCAGTCGGCCGCTTTCATAATGTCTCGGATCATAGCGCTCAAGTGTGTCCCACTTGCCATACTTTCCGTAGTGCTCTTCATGGTGATGTCTCTCTCCAGGACTGTAAGAGATCAGAGGTCGATGATCACCAAAGAATTTCGAGCCAGAAGATCCATGGTGTTGGGTCTGCCGGCAGTTGTCAGGGCCTGAATTATCATCAGAGATATCAGATATCAGAGTTTCATTTCTTTCTATTTCCTCGTAAACCGGATCGTCTTGTATGACACGAAACTCCTGTTCTGATCCACGTCTGTATATTCTACCTTGTTGAGATCCTATTTCTGAATAGGTATGGTTGACATTTTGGCTGGCATGATGGTGATGATGTTTTCGTCTGTTCTCGTCCTTGTAATGTTTTCTGAAGATCATCTCTTGGCTACCGGGAGATTGTTGAGACATATACACGTGTGGATTTCGAAAGTCATGGTTGTAGCTGCGTGTGGTCTGGTATCCTTGATGGTGTAAAGGGCTTTCTTCGTCTTTGATAACATGTCGAGGAGACCCGGGTGCGAGGGGTATGTCGCATTCATTGTAGGGGCTGTGGAGATGATTCTGAGGTGCCATTTGTCGGGACAACGTATCGTGGTGAGGCAAAGTAGCCGCGCTTCCAGGATGATGTTTAGAAGAAGTGTTCTGTAAAAATAAATGCAATTTAGCATGATCAGATCATATCGTTAAAAACTTAGTTTTTAGAAAATAGTAAGAAGTAAACAAATCTATATTTATAGGAGAATGATTAAAAAAATTGTAAAGACTAAAAAAAAACTAAACAGCTCAATACAAATTTCGGAAGCTGTCAAAATGATGAATCTTTGATAATGTTCCGAAGTTCTTATATGCATTGGGAGATGTATGATTCTAAAACACAAACGTTTCATTCGTATAAAAATAGACCGTAAAGAAATTATTATAAGTGCGATAATCACGTGCTTGTTATGAGCTAAACTAATGTGACAATGTGTTAAGAAGGGAATGGGAGGCTAGAGAAGTATGTACAGTTGTATGTTTCGGGGCGATGCCATGCAATTGTCTATGATTAGGCGAAGTGTCATGCGAATTTAGTATGAAACTACGCATTGGTAAGATCTTCACCGGAAAAATATAAAAGTTGCAACTAGACCAAATGCTCATATGAACTCACATTTTTTTTTGTTATTAAAGTTAAAAATTAAACAATTTTAGAGACTCTACCTAGGAGGAAATATTAATTATCTCACAATTAACAACAATGATAAAGATGTAGATTAATTGTATACAATAAAACATTGTTCAATATCTAACAGCATTTGGTCATTATTTAAATTATCATGCAGTAAATACTATTAGTATAGAAATAATTATTAAAATAACAATTCGAATAATAACAATACAATAAAATATTAATGCGATATTGCATTGAATTATATACTGTTAAAAATATGATTATAGGTATGTTATAATTTAAATTGATATCATAGATCAATTATATATAATAGAAATATGATATAATATAACAAATGTAATAATTAAAATTTATAAAACATGTGAAATTAAAAAAATACATTATGATAATTTAATGTTTCCTACTCAATATGATTTAATTGGTTCATATTCATTAGTGTCTGCAGTTTATATTATAGTTTTATGTAATCTGACAGATAAGTTGAGTTTGCATTGATTGATTCCTGAAGATATTTTGTGAAAATGTATCTAATGTAATGAATTGGTAAGTTATGATGAATTGATGATAAGATCAAATTCAATAACAAATCAAATCAAATACAACTAAATGAATTTTAAGTGATGCCCTATAACACTACTTTAACATAAGATAAAATCATCTATGTTAATCTAATTAAAGATCTTACCAAGCGCAAACTAAACTAACAACACTCTAAGCGTACAGCCCTCCCCTCACCTTCCACACCCCTCCACCATTCGCCATTAATGCCCAGTCGTTCGCGCCAATTGAAGCCGCCATTTTGTTAGAGAAACAAGATGGCGACCGCGAGCGTAGATTCTGATAATCGCTCGGCACTTCAATGTTATTTCTGTAGCTATGCATCGAGGCGATACTTTGAGTATGAGACGTGCTATGTGGTATATTTTGCGGTGTCGGCACACGTATGGTCCGGTCATCATTGGGCACGTATATAGGTGCTGTTGGTCGCACATTCCATCTTGCTGGATCAGGATTGATGTTGTAACTCTGTATAGTTATTTAAATAATATATGTAATATACTACATAAATATACTAACTTACATATAAACATGTACCAGCCTCATTTTTATTCACTATGGTTACTATGAACCGTATTTGTAGTAGGTACTCAAATATATTTTACGTTTCATGCATTTATAGATATAGATAGAATTTAAGATAGGTAAATTGTAGCATCATAAAAATAGCACTTAAATATGTAAATAAGTATTGAAGCAGTTTAAAAGGTATTGTAGAACGTCCTGAAAATATTTGTCAGAATTTTTTGAGATTTGTATCTACAAGTAACATAAGCTTAAGATCTATGCATATGCATTACACAGAGATAGGATTTTCATAAAAGTCATATAATTTCAAGAATTTATAAAATTTACTAGAAGCATCGTTAGAAGTATTTTGTACTAATTTGATGCTCTAGAACCACCACACCACTAAATAAATTAGTAAAGAAGAAAGAAGTATGATTATTAGTAACATAAAAGCGTTATATTTGTTAATTAAGAAAATAAACAAACAAAAAGTATTACTTACCATAAGCAATAGCACACAAAAAGGTTTAAGAGCTAATTCTGAAGTCAAAATGACATTCTGAATAAGAGTCAACCTTCTCGTTAATAAAATATAACTGCAATTGCTTTCGTTACACGCTGTGCAATTAAAACGAAATGTTAGTGACAAAGAACACAAAACAAAACATTAAAAAATACAAAAAAAAAAAAATTGAGCTGCCTTCTTTTAGTTTTGTAAGCCAAAGTGGTGATAGGTGGTCATTTATTTGATTTTAATAGTACTTTTAACTGTGAATTTGGAAAAATCCTATCTTGTTTAATGCATACGCACCTTGTTGGACGTTTTGTCTGTATCCTTGGGGATATCTTCCGCTTCCCGAATTCATATTTCTCAAATGAGACATAGAGGCAGATTCTCTGTCTGGTATATTATGAGGGAAATTTGCAGCTGTTGCGTTGAGCGTTGGCCCAAAATTGCTTTGGTTTTCTTGTGAATTTCTGCGGTTTCTGTGTGAATGGTAGCTGTGCGCTGCGGCAGCGGCGGCTAGCGATGCGACAGCCGCATTGTTTATAACGTTGTTGTTGTTGTGGTTATTGTTATTTACAACAACGTTTAAGTTGTTTATCACTAGGTTGTTGGTTGTTGACGCCGATACCGATGTGCTTGCGGTGCTCTGTTTGCAGTATAATACTTATTTACATATTTGTTTCATATAATTTAATTATTTATTTACCACCACCAGTTCACACAAAGAAAAATCTTTAAATGGATATATTTTGACGTGACAACGTCTTATAAATTGGTTTGCCGGGTGACACTTCAAGAAACTGCGTTACGCTCCGCTCCGCTGACGTTATGCGGTCACAATGAGAGCGAGTGAGAGGCACGCGTCCCTTCCACTCGGGCATGGTTAGCCCGCCTAAGAGCGAGAGAGACAGACATAAATATAATTCTTTGTATAAATAAATGTTTTAAATTGTTACTATTATTTCATCCTTCTTCCTACTATACGAATGAATATTCACATTAAAATTATTTTACCACTCAAAGTCGTTGTCACGTAAAACTCTCGCCCGTATACCGACTTTACAGGCAACCAATATTTTTTTTATGACTTTATTAAAATCTATATGTAAGTATTAAATATATTTTAAACCCATAGTTTAATCTTTAGGGGGCTAGGAGTTTAATCTAACGAAATAACGTTTGATAATATATATATAAATTAGATGATAATGTGTAAAAAGTCTTCTTCTTCTTCCCTTTAAATAATGGCTTCGTGCGTCTAGCACATTTAGCCAGTGTCAAGTAAGTGATATATTAATTATATATAATTTATAGTAAATTAGAATGAGTGTCGATAAAGATGATAAATCGAAGATGAAATACCCTCCCCAAAACCTCTTGAGTCTTCAGTAAAGATGTGGGACTATACTGAGATCTCACATGGACTCCTTGAGAGAAAATTTGAAAAGTGATGTTGCACTGTTTTGTTTTATTTACCAACACTCATGTATGTTCACAAACACATAACGGTTAATACTCCACCGTTATTACACATTAATGTAAGAAATATCACAAATTTTAGAAAATAAAACAAAACTGCAGACATGACGCTTCACGTTACCGCCAAGAAGTCCAGTTAAGCATTTAAAAGATTACTTATGCATACACTTTTAAGATCAATGTCATTGGAGTTGTCTTGGAATGCCCAAGACAAATATTCTAACGTGGAATAACACTTATAAAAATGTCTGGTCTCAACGTATCCATTACCTATTGAACGTGAGATTTTAGTCACGATTAAAACTTAGATCGATATGATAACATCGTCCATGTTGCTTTGGTCCATACTTACATTGTGAGATCGAAGTATCTTTATGTACAACATAACGCAACTAAAGAACTATGAACTAAGGCTATCTGAAGACTGAAAGATCCGTTCTGATACAGATCAGACAATTTGGAAGTGCAGCATATTAAATCTATTAGTTTTATAGCTTTCTCGTTGAAGACTTTAAGTGAATAGCACTTACAACGTCGTTGTAAGTTTCAAGACGAGGCCAGTCATCACTGGCTTCGTAGCTTCGATGTCCTAGCGCGGTGTATTCTTATTGCGCGACTGTTTTACTCGCTGATTATTTTAGTAAAATGGTACTTACGGTGACATCCCTAGGCTCACTGTCGTCGGTGTCATGCGTGTTGCCATGGTAACGGCGCGGTTTGTGATCGGGCGCACGTTCTGCAGGCGGCGGGGGCGCTAGTCGAGCGCAGCACGCTAGCCAAGCGTGCCGCCTGCCTAAGCGCGCGCATTCTTTTTGGAACTGGAACAGAAGCAATGAATTTTATTATATCACTGCTAAAAGTAATTACTGAGCACAGGCCTTCTCTTGACTTCACGACTATCACTTGTAGTGATTACTCAGACTAACGAATTCACATGCCTTCTGCAGCACTGAAGCGCTTAATATTACTATTATATTATTACTTTATATTATTTGACGACCGATATGGTGTGGAGGCGAGTATACCCGCACACCGATCCTGGGTCGTGGGTTCGATTCCTATACAGAACCAATCTTTGTGTGCACAAACGTGAATATTTTTTCTGTTTTGGGTGTTTTTCTATGTATATTTAGTATGAATTTACAAAAAAAATAAAGTATTTAGGTATGTCTGTTTATCCGTTATTTAGTAGGTATCCATAACACAAGTTCTTAATGATACTTATCTTGGAACTCCATAATTGGTGTAATTGTCTGCAAATATTTATGTAGTTGCGTAAAAGTGGATATCGAACTAAATGGCAATAACAAAAAAAAAAAAAATTAATAAGAAAGTGTTAAAATAATTACGAAATCGTCTGTAATGCTCAACGACTTTTGCCTTGCTTGGGTGACCTTATTTATTTGTGCATAAGTAATATCTAAACCAATTCTCACCATTTCATTCTGCAAACAATGGAAAATGAAGATAAAGAGCCCCTGGAGCGAGTTCAGGATGGTAAACGCATAAGCGACTCCCACAGTCTGCTCGTTCAGGTACAGTAGACCGAAAGTCCACGTCAGTCCTAGCAGGAATGCCAGGACTAGCGAGCTGTTCAGCCATACCCTGGAAATTGAAGAAATAATATTTAAATTTATTAACTTGTACTCTGAACTAGACTATTACCTAAATTAAATTGAACTTTTAAATTTCTTCTTTGTCAATTAGAATAGAATAGAATAGAAAAGTTTTTATTGACATACACACAATATAAACATACAATAAATACATACTACAAATAGAGTACACAGAACACAAGAAAACAAACAGAACTATAAACACAATATAAAATCACAAAAAGAAGTAGAAAAGAAAAAACAGAGTGTGATGTCAAAAACGAATTACATATTTTTATGGAAGAGATGCGCGGCTTGTTTGATAAGTTTGTATTGGATCAGGACAATAAATTTAAAAAATTAGAGTCTTCAATAATGGAGATTAAAGTACAAAATGATACGATTGGTTCAGCAATGGAGACTTTATCTCACAGATACGACGAAATCCAAAAAGAATTAGAAAATATGAAAAGGGAACGAAAAGATCAGAAAATATGTATAAAATTACTGGAAAGTAAAATTGAAAACTTAGAAAGGCAGTCTTGTTTTACAAAAATAGAAATAAGATGTATTCCAAGGCAGCAAAATGAGTCTAAACAAGAATTATGCCAATTGGCTAAAACCTTATGTAAAACTTTAAATATTCAAATTCAAAACTCTGATATAAAAGACATTTATCGGGCCGGCGCAAAGCCCGACGCTAAGAAAGACTTTGTCCCACCAATAGTTATTGACTTCACTTCGGTCCTCGCAAAGGAAAATGTACTCAAAAACTTTAAAAGACTCAGTTTTAAGGACAAAGTAGACAAACTAAACACTAGTCTATTCGGGATAAGCCCCCAGAAGCTTGTTTTTGTCTCTGAATGCCTTACTCCTAAAGGAAGACGACTATTTTTCCTTGCGCGTGATTTTGCTAAAACCTATGGTTATGCCTTTTGTTGGACATCGTACGGAAATATTTATGTGCGAAAAAGTGAAGGCTCGCCGCATATCCGGATTGAAGATGAAGCGACCATAACAGAGTTAAAGAGGAAATTGACTAAATGACTATTTTTTATATGCGTTTATTTTTTTCTGGTTTTAATTGATTGTTTTTTTGCATGCCTGTTTAAACTTAAAGTAATTGTTTGCTACAAAATAAATTATAGTATTTTATCTAAGTATATCTGTCGTGTTCGTGTTTTTCGTAATAACGTAATTTGTTTTTTCTACACAATTGTTTTGTTGATAATTCCACATGTTTTTAAATATTTAAAAAATTATAAAAATCCGTTATGCATAACTCACACACACACTCAAACATTCAATCACTATAATCACACATTACACAAAAGTAAGAGAATCATACATACCTTTTTACCAAGGGTTGCCAGTTTATTGCTCAACTATGGTTTTGGTTTGTCGGTGGGTCACTTACTTATTCTAATTACTGACTATTCTGGTATGCCTTTTGTTTCGCACCTTGTGATTCATTTAAACTATAAAATTCGATAAAACAAATCAAATACAGAGCGACTTAGATTTGTACTCTGTTGCCGATTCTTTACAATGCGATATAGAAAACT
Source organism: Musotima nitidalis (assembly GCA_949126915.1). Lineage (NCBI taxonomy): Eukaryota > Metazoa > Arthropoda > Insecta > Lepidoptera > Crambidae > Musotima > Musotima nitidalis. The sequence goes on along the minus strand of OX421439.1, from coordinate 7,683,564 downwards.
GTCGGTCTCTTATCTTGGACTCAGGTGAATGTCTTAAACTATTTCATCAAAATATTAGGAGCATAAAGCGTAATCTTGATGGGTTGATACCAGTTTTGAGTAGGTGTGACGTGAGGTGGGACAGCATTATTTTAACAGAATGCTGGTTACCGTCTACCCCAAATACACCTACCTTAGAAGGCTATAATTATGTATTAACAACTCAGAATCTTACGCAAAACGAGGGTGTAGCTGTTTTTTACAGAAATGATCTCGCCCTTACTGTTGAAGAGGAACTAGTCTCGGATTCGAATTGCTTGCGTATTTTATTTAATGACAACACCTTAGCTTTGGCGATATATCGACCTTCTGGTTATAAAAATATAGATAAATTTATTCAGTCTTTAAGTGATACATTGCTGAAATACTCTACTATACAAAATATTATTATCATAGGAGACATTAATATTGACATCTCTAATGATAGTGTAGATACCAGAGGGGCCCCTTACTTGGAGATGTTAGCTTTTCATGGAATCTTACCAGCCCATACTATCCCAACCCATAATAAAACGTGCTTAGATCATATTATGTTGAAGACTAGGTCGCCTGCACGATGTCTTGTGCTTCAAACATGTATTACTGATCATGAGAGCGTCGCGTTGTATCTTATATCAAAACATATATCAAAAACACGAAAAACAATTAAAAAACTAAATAAAATTGGCCTAGGTAATCTATTAAGAGAGACCGACTTCACTCCTATATTTTCAATGGACGACCCTAATCTAGCAATCAATTTCTTTATTGAGACTCTCCGTAACTTAATTATAGTTAATACCAAATCAGTAACACTTTCTAGATCCAGGCGTATGATTAAACCTTGGATGACACCAGGTATTTTGAAATGTTTACGAAATAGAAATAATTTATATAAAAAATTAAAAAAAGAACCAAACAATAACATTTTAAAATTAACCTACAAAAGATACAGAAACTTTTGTTCAGGTATACTAAAACAAGTTAAGAGAGAATATGATAGGCAACGGATACAAAACGTTAAAAATGATAATAAAGAGCTTTGGAAGGTTATAAAAGAGATAACTTACACAAAGAAACTCCGAGAAAGTCCATCTGAACTTCTTCGTCGAAATGAACCAGTTCAATCTATTAATGAAGTTAACTTCTTCTTTGCAAATGTGGGAAAGCAATTAGCCGAAAAAAATATTGATACTGCTGCTAAAGGTCAATTGCGACCCTCAAATGGTAGGTGTAGTTCATTTGTAATGTTGCCAACAGACTGTCATGAAGTAAAATTAATAATAAACAACCTCAAATTGGACTGCGCTGTGGGAATGGATTTGATCTCAGCTGATATCTTAAAAACATTTGTTGATATTCTAACACCACCTATCACATACATTTGTAATTTGGCCCTTTCGACTGGAGTCTTCCCCACTGCCTTAAAAAAGTCAAGAATTCACCCGATTCATAAGAGTGGCGCCAGAGACTGTGTCAATAATTATAGACCTATTTCCATTCTGCCAACGTTGTCCAAAATTCTAGAGCGTGTTATTAATAAAAGGTTAGTTAAATATCTCGAGGACAAAAATTTGCTATCTAAAGCTCAATTCGGGTTCAGATCGGGAAGGTCTACAGCTGACGCGGTTCATGAGGTCACTAACTATGTTGTCAATAATTTAGACAAAAAAAGGAAAACAGTAGCAGTCTTCTTGGACTTGGCGAAAGCATTTGACACGGTCTCTGTTGCCATCTTGATCAATAAACTAGAAAATATTGGTGTTCGGGACCTTCAAATAAAACTTTTTAAGGATTATTTGTGTAATCGAACACAATGTGTCCAAATTGAAGATAACATAAGCGAAGAGCTTCCTATCCACTTTGGAGTTCCACAAGGTAGCATCTTAGGTCCCACCCTGTTCCTAATATATATCAATGACCTGTGTCAATTGACTCTCCCTAATGCTAAGATTGTTACCTTCGCCGACGACACCGCATTACTTTTTGGTGGGGACACGTGGGAGGAAGTTTTTTCTCACGCTCAGCAGGGATTTGATCAGGTTAAACGCTGGTTAAGGGCGAATGTTCTGACTCTGAATGTTGAAAAGACTTATTATATGACATTTTCCTTGAGAGGCAATAATAATTCTAATTCTCTGAATCATAGCATAACATCCCATAGTTGCAATAATGACAATAATTTAACATGTGATTGCCCAAAATTGGTGAAATGTTCGAATGTCTGGTATCTAGGTGTAAAAATAGATAGCAAACTTAACTTCCAGTTGCAAATTGATATGGTGGCTTCAAGAGTTCGTAAACTCATCGTAATATTTAAGAACCTTAGACACATTGCTGAACCAAATTTAATTAAGACGGTTTATTATGCTCTCTGCCAGTCTGTTCTTATGTATTGCATTGTTGTATGGGGTGGAGCCGCGAAATCAGCTTTAATAAAAGTCGAAAGGGCCCAGAGAGCAATTCTGAAAGTCAGCATGTCATTGCCATACCGTTATCCTACCGCTGACCTTTACGAAAAGAGTGGAGTCCTGACGGTACGCCAGTTGTACATTTTACAGACTTTAATTAAGCAGCACTTAACCTTAAAATATGAACCGGCTAAGATCAATAAAAAAAGGAGGAAGGACATAGTTTGCGTCAGGAAGAATTTTAATACTAGCTTTTCACGTCGTTTTTTCTGTTACCAATCCTCCAATTTGTATAACAAAATCAACAGAGTTCTCTCAATGTACCCTTTGCCTAAAGGTAAATTTAAGGTTGTGGTCAGGAAGTGGTTACAAAAAATTGATTATACCTCTACTGAGAACTTACTTTAAGTTCACAGGTATGGTATAATCCAACTTCATGATGATTCTCTTTATATACCAAACAATAACACATCATACACATAAACACACACATATACGTTATGCACAATTTACACTTCAGTATCACACACAGAACAAATATTATACATAGTATATATACACACACATACTCAACGCAGTAGATTTTTTCTTATTCAGGAAAAGTTATTAAGTTAGTACGTAAATTATGTAATTGTTGTTGTATTTTATGTTCTCTTATTGTCATTGTCCGTGGGGTGGGGACCTGGTGATTTGTAATACAGGTTATGCCCATATCAAACACCAGCTCCTCACATATGTATTGTAAAAAAAAAAAAAAAAATGTATCACTTTTTTGCTGTACTTAACATACTGTATGTGAGGAGAAATAAATAAATAAATAAATAAATAAATAAATAAATAAATAAATAAGGCACCGCCTCAGCATAAGCTGCCGCTGGCGCGGCAGCGCTGGTATTCTGGCAGTACACTTAATCCTTAATACTTAATCTACTTTTGTAGGGTAGATAGGGTAGTAAGTGAAGTGGTGTGCCGTTAAAGTCATAATAAACACGTAATTTTAACTTTTAGTAATAAAGACATAACAGAACTTAAGGAGGTCGTAGTAGTAAAAGTTTTCCGAAAATGGGAGCTTAAAGTTTTAAGACGATGAGACTGTAAATGATCAATAACTTACAAACATTTATGAACTAAGTTATTCCTAAGTAAGGCAGTAAGTATATTAGTTAAATTTAAAGTGGATGCCTTTGAGAACCATTTATACATACATTCACGCCTGTTTCCCCGAAGGGGTAGGCAGAGGCAAATAATAAGCCCACGTATAGTCCCACGTAATAGGTGGCAAGCCTATTGCCGCTTACCGGGCAAAGGTGAATGTTTGACGAATCTAAATTATCATTTTGATCTTAAAGACAATAAAGTTTATTTATTTTACTGTTATATTTGCCAGAGCCTCGTCCGTTGGTCGGCAGGTACACCACTTGCAGGTGAGGTTGGGCTCCTCAGGTAGGATCCCTAAACACCCTTTGGGAACCACTACACAGATAATTTTAACTTACCTTATTTTGTACATTTTTGAGTTCTCCTTCGCCTTGATCGAGACGGTGGAGTGATGGCACATCATATATATCACCATGCTGAGGCATATCCAGTTTGCCTAGAAACAATAATAATAAGGAATCAATATATAGTGAAATTAATAATATTCTTTAAAAGACACTTAATACAATGTTCAGTCATCAAGAATCATAAACGAAAGAAATCGTTAGTGTAATTAACTGAGATAACGTTTTGAAGGTTAATAGGTCAGGTATAATAGATTCTTGTTGATGCAGGTGTATATTTAAAGGCAATATTATGTAATATGCCAGTATATTATCTGTTTAAAAGGATTATATAATATACATTTAATATAATAGGTATAGAATTGATTTAATTTTCCATATAAATATTACTATATAATAAACCAAATACAATAATCTAAATCTAAACTAATCAAAATATTAAAAGCTAGCATCCTCCTCTTTTTTAAGTTGCAATACCGTACAGGGTCCATATTGTATTTGTGATATTAAGTATAAATAACATCTTTGTAACATATGGAGTGCAATAAAGACTGCAATAAGTATTGATTATTATATTATATGAAGTTTTCAAAACTTAAAACATTTGAAAAACTCACCGCCAACACAAGAGCGACAGGCCCAACGAAGCTCATAACAAAAAGCCTGTCCGTGGACAACCAGCAATGAGTTTCAGTTCCGTATCCACCAGGGAAGGCCGCTGCAGAAGCCAAAACTACGACAGCAGGAGCCAAGTACGCGCCGAGGCAGTACCACCGGGCTCTCGGCCTTTCGGGCTCGAAAACTTCCACCAACATCGCGTACAAATGGAAACCTGAAATTTTATTTAAATGAGAAACGCAAGAATAATAGATTGACAAATGCAAATAATATCAGATTATAGAGATAACATAAATCCCTATAATCCATTTCAGCTTTCCTAATCATTCTTATTATTGTGGAAAAGTTTTACTTGTTTATCCTACACAATAGTCCTCCATATAATAAATTTAATTAATCATATCTCTTTCATGGTTATTATGGAATTTTCATTTTGTATATAAAAATTTGACGAATCTAAATGATCCTGTTGATCTTAAAGACAATAAAGTGTATTTATTTTATTTTTTTAGGCCATGTTTTATACTACTATTCAGATATAACTGTCTAAAAAGTTTCTTATATTTTCGGAGCTATGGTATGTCAGTTATATGGTATGTCAGTTATATATAATTAAAAAAAATAATTCTTAATTTTTAATTATAGAATCATAGTTTATAGTAATTAATCCTTCAGTCAAACTGTTTGAACAGTTTTGTAGGACATCTTTTTTTAACTTATATGCAATACAATATACTTTGTAAATAAATAAATAATAATACCTTCAAGAAACATCCAAGCAAAAGCAGCAAGGAAGAAATAGTGCAACATTCCAGCGATGACTCCGCACAGCAAACGATTGTCGGTTTGGTCGATGCCTGCCATGAATATCACTTCGGCGATAAGGAGGCAGGCGCATAGGTTCTTGTGGATCAGTATACGATCCGACTGAAAGTAAAATACATTGGTTAACTATTAAATTATATAAATATCTATTTCTATCAAGAAATCAACAATTTCACTTATAATATGATAAGGAATGAAGTGAAATGTACCCAAGTTGGAACATGGCATGAGTTATTGTTTCTTTGGTTAATAATTTATTCATAAAATATGGTTTTCATATACATGTTGTACAGGTTTCTTATTCCAACATATTCTATCGCTTTTTGACGTGGACATATTAGTCATCAACAATTAATGCCAAATAATGTTTATTTAAATAAACATAACATAACATAATTCTTCATACTTAATCTAAAACAGGGTAACATAATTATTAAAAATAAAAACTATAAATAAAAGATGTCTTCCAACTGTGGGCCCATGGGTACGGTGCCAAGAATGCTGGCAACGTTTCCTCTTTGGATTGCCAGGCCAATACGCTGGCAGAAGAAGCTGCCAGCCTTCTTGTCAACAATTAATTGTTTACAAAAAGTATAAAATAATTAAAAAATGTAAGAGCAAAATTACAACTTAAATAATAAAAACAAAAATTGGAAAGTTATCTGAAAAATTTATCAATAATGAATATATATTTACAATTGAACCTCGTTTTTTTTAGTAACTCAACTGGAAGTGGCTGTTCGAGCTATTCTTGTAGGATGTATATGTGTTTTAAATTTGTTTATCTTAGAATAAAATAACGTTTATGATTAGTATCACATATAATACCTACAATTGAAATACCATAATTATTAATTGTAATAGTTCAAAATATACCTTCATATTCCTGAAGCAGTGGAAGACCAGTATAGCCGCAGCCAGCGCTGCAGCAGACACCGCACAACCCACGAGAGTCAAAAGCCGCAACGCCAGTGCATGACGTTCGTCCATTTGGACTCCTCTTACATCCATCAGAATGGCGAAGTTTGTGAGATGGGAACAAGCGCAGCCTGTGTGGCTGCTATTCGACCATTCTACTGTGCAGCCTTCGGAGGACCAGCCACTGTAATTAAAAAATATCTTTATCATTAATTTGTGTCACACATTTTGCCTAAGTCATCAAGTGTCCATTCAGCGCATGCCGTGACCAATAATAGCTCTTAGATATCATTACTTGTATGCCAGACGATGTTTTTGTATAAATATAATTGACACATAATCATTATATCATTAAGCTAGTGATTTTAATAAAGCCATAAATTAAGTAAATCCTTTATTAAAACCGATATCAAAGTAAAATTATTACTTGAATATATTGGCGTACCACAAGGAAGTCAACTTAGTTTTGAAATAATTTTAAATTAATTACAATGATACAGAATATACTTGAGCAAATTGAATATAGTATGCACAATCACTTACTGCAAAGTATAATCCCAGAAGACACACGACGGGTTGCTGACGTTCTCAGTCCTCAAATGCTTCATAGTAAGATGGACCATCTGTGACAGCTGTATATGTCTTCCATTGCCGAGGCTTGCTGATATAACCTGTGAACATGAATATACTTTAGAAAGCTGGCTTAAAAAATTACCAATACAAAAAGTTCCACAATACAAGTAAGTAAATCTGAGAAAGGTCTAACTGAAATATTTTCTAGATTACTAGAAAATAATATTTAGCGAAAGTCTTATGTTTAACTAATACGGCTAAAACATGTAAAAGAAAAACGTGTGGTACTCGAAGACTGCCGCGGTAAAGGTCGGAGTGGGGGGTGTTAGGTTTTTTTCGTTACGGAATTTCTGGATTCGGTCTTCACGTTTAAGGCCTGCGATAGAAGCTATGCTTAATAGTTTCTTATCTAAACTCACCTTGGAATTTAAAACTCTAGTAACGTTTCTCTTCTCCCTTTCCGAGTTAATGCTGTTTGTTGACGAAGATATTTGGTCAGTCGAGAAAGCTGCGTATTGAGGGTTCTTGATGAAAGTTGGCGGTAGGATCTGCTCAAGGCGATCGAACGCGAAGAAAACTATGCGGACGAGGTCATTTTGTCGATTGTCTGCAGATAAAAAGATATATTTAGTAAATATTAATTCAATATCTAAAATCAGTCATTTGATGTCTTTACAATAACAATACAACTTACAACCGAGAAGTTTAGGTCTATGGTAATATATTTCCAAACTAACAAAATTCTCATTATCAGATAGTTATCTTCTCATGCATCTAAGCTAGTGGTAAAAATCTTTAGATAAATGGGACATAAAAATAAAACAGTATCAAGTTTCTGATGTAAAATTAAAGAGGTTTTCAAATAAACATGAAAAAGACACAAATGATATGACTAATTATTATTAAATGACATACCAAGCAAAGCTGCCTTGGGAATGGTGATCGTGTCCTCAGATGCTGTCCATTGGTCTTGCGTAATGGGAAGAGGAAAGGTCTCATCTTCCACATTCTTCACTTCTAATACTCTCACTGAAAGGCCTGTTGACAAAGTAAAGATCATACCTAAGACTTATATAGAAAAGACAGTTAAAGATTTCAAAATAAAAACGATTAAGGATTTATTTAAAGAAATGTTTTAAGGAGTTTTCTTTTAAAAACATGTCAGTTATATTATGCCTTTTGAATATTGTTACAAAAATAAACAAAGTAAAATATACAAAGATTGATAGCATACAAATTTACATATCATATTTGCAGAGTAAAAATGGGCTCATATAAAATCGATTAGCATAACCCATATCGCTACTGCACAGATTTAATTGTAGGTATCATCAACTACCTAACGTCTTGCATCATTGTTCCAGTAACATTTTACAGGAATTTATTTTCATGTCATTAAGACTGCAAAAGATCAACTAAAGATAAAAAAATCATAATTTCAAAGGATCTTACAGATATTCTTGACAATCTGCAGCACGGTCTTCTCGCTGGCGACGGCATCTGCTAGAAGGAAGGCGTTTTCTTCAAGCTGGGTCAGTAAAGCACTAGCTGCTCTTCGACGACCTTCCCCGCTCAAGTCTGCCCATGATGCTCGCTGGCTTTCTTCTAGAAGATTCGATCCTGGAAAAAATAGATAAATTTAGCATATTATTATATAACTTTAATTGTGCAACGTTTCAATCAGCATCTTTTAAGCGGGGCGTGAAACAGCATTTAAGCAGGCCGTCATGAGTGGATGCGCTTTGTACCGTGCTTACTTCACGGTATGAAGCGCTTTCACTTTTTTTGGACTGCATCGACTGCTTACCATCAGGCAGGATGTAGTCATTATGACGTGTCACTTTAAAAAAAAGCAAATTCAAGCGATCAGAAAACATGTTTGTGTTAACCATTTTCACATACGAATCACACGAAAAACGATATAAAATAGCCTTTATCTGAATAAAGTGCAACGTCCATCTCTTTTTAGGAAGTTTTGTTTACAGAAAGTCCTGATAAGCAATAAATAGAGCTTTAATAGGAATAAAAAGTTTTTTAGCACCAAAATTAGAATATTTAGTTACCGAATTCCTAGAATAAGTGGTGGTTTTCACCCAAGCCTCTTCAGCCACGCAGTAAAGAGAAGTAAGAAAGAGAAGTAAGATTTTGTTTCAAAGATTTTTTTGAGAATTAATTACATAGCTTATATATGCATTATATAGCTTCACAGACAAATGAAGATTGTAACTAACCAAACGATAATTTAAAAGAGCATAGCATATGAGCTTCTTGCTAGTTCTTCTTACAGAGCGGTGGCTCGGAACTAGCACTTAAATATTTTTTGTTTTTTAATTATTTTGTTGCATGTAAGTGAATCTAAGCTTTGTGATTTCAGTGTAAGCATTATTAGATTTTTTTTGTATTTATGTTTAATTTTGACGTTTTCAAGTACTATGTAATAAAAGATTTGAACATTGAACTCTGAATACTGACCTGTCTTGATGACTCCGAGCAGCATATCAGTAACCACAGCTTCTCTCTGCCTCGCGTCGGGAAACGCTTGTGCCGTGTGCGCCATTCTAGCAGCCAACTTCTTCATAATCGCGGTTGTTGTCATCATGTCACCGCCGTATAGCGTCTTCGAAGATGTTACCTGAACAAACGCAATAAGATAAAAAAATATTCAGAAGAAAAATTATCAGCAATTGCACTAAAATCGGAAGGATGACTTAGTTCTTTGTCCTTAGTCTAATAGAGGATTTGTTTGTTGTGGGATGGTATAATTGTTTACAGCAATTTAAAACAAAAATTTGACTCAGCAATAAAAAGGAATCTTATTCAAAGTACGATCAGACTAACAAGTTTTTCTGGTAGTACGACAGACGAAATAAAAGAATTTTAACTGTATTTGGAGTTCGATTTTATATTGAGGTTAAGCATTTTTCCAATAACAATTATTAAATGCTAATTAGTAATAAAATTAAATTAAACTAAAAAAAATCGATATACATACATAACCATAAGAATAAAAAAACAGTACAATAAACAATTTTCACAAACAAAGTATTCTATGCCTAAAAAGGACTCCACTCAGCATGTGCTGCAGTGGAGGACCACAACAGCGCTGGTCTTCTGTAAAGACCTAATAATATTTGATGACATACCTGTGCTAGATCGTTGCTGATGCTGAGCAGTGACTCCCCTTCTCGAACCCTGGCTTCCAAGCTGTTCAACCAGACTGATCGACATTCACTGAGATCTGGCGTGGATCCTAGCCATTCAGGTACTGCATCCACTGTAATGGGACAAATTAATTAAATTTTATAGGATTTTATTGATAAAAACGAAAAGGATTTTCTGATATCATTTTCAGAAAGTAGCAGACTAGTTTGAAACCTATATAACTCTATATAACTCTATATAACTGTCTGTCATTTGATTTTTGCTGACATTTTGATGTTTTTATTCCTATTCATGTAAATTTGAAAGTAATCTTCATATCCTAAACAATAAATACGATTTTACTAGTCTTGAAAACATTACAAATCTTTTTCGCCTTTCAGATTTGATAGGCTTTGCGCTAATTTCTGTTAGCAAACTTTAAAAAAGAGATTTGCAATTTCTGATAGCTTTCTTCTTATACTTGGGTGTTAAACATAATTATTCCTATTGCACTATATTTTTAAGGTGCATTTTTCGGAGTTATTTCCTATTAAGGTGTATCCAACCTCATCTGCAAGTGATGCACCTGCCGATCAACGGTCGAGGCTCTGGCGAACATAACAGTGCCTAGTAAGCGGCAATAGGCTCGCCACCTATTACGTGGGACCAACTATATAATTGGCGAAGTGTAGGCGTATAATATGCCTCTGCCTACCCCTTTGAGAAAACAGGCGTGATATTATGTATGTATTTCTATATCATGTTCAAGATGGCAATACTCACCATAAGCATAGTCAGCATTGGTGGAAGGATGCTGACTGGAAGCTTGTGCATCTGGAAGCGAGGCAGCTCCTCGATATCCAAGTGAATGTTCGCCAGAATCACCTTCTCTTCCTAAATTAATACATCAATACATTTTTAAAGACGTAAGGAAGTAAATGAAATATTTTACAATTTCAAAGACAAAATTGATGTTGATGAATTGATTACTGACGATGAACTAAGATTAGTACTGTGATAAATGAGATCATGATATAAAAACAAGTACACAAATCTTACATCCAAACGTTCTTAATTATAATGCACCTTCGAAAATTTTCAATGAAGATAAAATTCTTAGCTGAATTTTAAATTTAAATTACATTGGGAACAAGGTCTTTGTTTACATGTAGCGTAATAATAATTAGGAATATAAAAGAGTTCTTTAAGAAAACTTTTAATTTATTTTGTTTTTGAGATTTTATTTTGCTCTTACCTTTTAATAGTGCTTCAGACCCCAGTCTTCTTATCAACTGAAGCTGCCTATCATTGGGCTGGTCTAATCCTAGGTCGTGGTAGTTCTCCGCAGATTGTAGTCCAGATCCCCTTCTTCTTGGCGTCCTTCGTTCTTCTTCAGTATAGTGGTTGGATGCAAATGAGCATCTGGAAGAAAAAGACGTTTGGGGTTCAGTCCTTGTTAAGGTACATTGATTTGTATTTTCAAAGAAATATTTGCAAGAGACAATGTAAGAAATAACTTTTATTGATCTATTCGTCTTTGAATCGTATAGGGATGGATAATTATTGTATATAACAATTATTTTTCGAGTTTCACGTTAAAGGCTGTTTTTACTTTGATTTTCAAAATATTAAAGAAAAATAATGAACGATTACTTTTTCTGTGTGACCAGAACGGATACACCAGGACGGTATATCTCTTCGGTTACAGTAGTACTCGTAGATAAAGTTGCAAAAATATGCACCAATCTATATGCTGTTCTCGTCTTTCTTTTAGAGAGTTTCATGAGTACTATATGCTATCAGAAATGATAAACGTCTACTTACTTCCATCTCGCAAGACCAGTAGCTCCTCCAGGACAAGGTTGCAGAGCGTAGGCACCAGCCTCTGTCCAGTTCCAGTCCAGCCCTCGAGCTGTTACTTGAGGGCAGTACGCTCGTCGGCCTAAGTGAGGTGTGGGACTTGTTGCTGGTAAATAAAAAAAAACATTTAGGAGGCATCATATTAAAACTATAATTAAATATTTTTTTGGCCGTAATCAGCTTCAGAGTGACGATATTGCTCATTATCCGGAAAAGTTTCTCTTAGTCGTCTATTATGACACCTACGAGATGATAGGGGCTGATACTATTAATAATAATAATAATAATAATCTTTATTAGCAGAAAAATAAATGTGACAAGGATATTTGTAAACTATGGCTTCTGCACTAGGCTCGCAGACCTGTGTTGCAGCAGTCAAAAAGAGAATAACAATTTAAGGTACATAATGTAGTTATAAGAGCTCCGGTTCGACTAAGACTATGAAGTAGTTCGAACAATAAACTAATGAATAATAGAAAAGAAAACACTTGAATAACAAAATTTAAAAACAGAATAAAATGTGTCGTGTGTCTGTTGGGTGTGTGTGCGTGTGTCTGTTGGGTGTATGTGCGTGTGTATGTGTGCGTGTATGTGTGCTTGCGTGTGTGTGTGTGTGTGTTTGTGTGTGTTTGCGTGTTTGCTTGTGTGGTTGCATGGGTGGGTGGATCGGTGTCAATTTCTGGTAGGGATTAAATCTTCGGTTTCAGCATAACTTTGGGTCAGTAACCACATTTTAAGATGTTGCTTGGCTTTATTGACAGTAAAGTTTTTGATGGGACAGATACGATTTACATTGTTGTAGATATAGGGATGAGAAAATGTTGAGAGACGTTTTGCAAACATAGTATTAACGGTAGGTGTAGAGATTCGGAAAACACGTTTTTTGATTAAAGTTTGGAATTCCGGGGAATTTATAACTTTCCTATGTTGGGCACAGCACACTCGCCATTGTCAGCTAACACCATACGGCCGATGAAAGCAGACGGCTTAAACACGATCGGCTAGGCAAATTAGGGTCACTGCTGTACACTATGTATAGCAGTAAGCTTACGTAGGAACGTTCCAGAGATAATAATTAAGTTACATTTAACTGTTAATACAGCATAATAATATACCGTTCGATTAATCGATAATTCTTTAAGTTTTGTTGACTTAAGTAATCATATTTTTTGTGGCGTAAACCTATTTTTAATAAATGTGCGCTATATTTTCATTTCAGACTGATTGGGTCTCTAATAAAACAAAAGCCATTTAACCTTAAAATTACATAGAAGTGTTTGGAGGAATGCAACAATAGCTTACAATATGATTTATCGAAGTCATCATCGTTATCGGTATCAGGCCTAACTTCTTTAGGTGGTTCCTGGACGGGTGGTGATGATTCTGCGTCTTCATCCTTCACTGGCCATTGCATTGTCTCTTCGGTTGGACCTGTCAATGTATTTAAATATAATTAATAAACCCTTTTGGAACACATTTAAACCTAAATAAAACATACGACTGCTAGTAGTGAGATATGTATGAAACATTCGTCACAATGCAAATACAACTATAGTAAAGTTATATTATACTATCTCAGCTTAATATAAATTTACTGCGAATAAATCATCCTCTTACAAACTAGGTGAGATGGATTTAGCACTCAGTGCAGATTTGCAGAGGCAGGTCGGTCGGGTAGTCCAAAATTATCCGGATAGGGGGTGCCCCTAACTTGACAAAGCTCATGTCTGCGTTGACCACTGAGAATTATCCTTAATTCTGGTAAAAGATATCCGACTACCTCGCGAAGAAATGAACTTTCCCTTTTCTATTCTCTCATAAAAAAAACGTACGTACCATTGTCCTCATCTTTGTTGGGCTTATCATTCCTTGAACCCGTGTCAGGTTCCAGAACCTTCGGAATTTCTTCTTTGACTTCAGGTATCGCTTCCCGAGAAGTTTGGGGAATGTCTCTTTCTGATGAGGAGTCAGGCTGTCGTGTTGTTGTCTTCTGGAAACGAAAATTATTAGTTTATTCTTTGAGTGTGTCTTAATGTAATGTAGGAGTCGAAATATAATTCATATTCTCTAAACTCAACTTTATATTTCCGACAAGATTGGTTTGCCTTTTCTATATATTTGCAAACGTGCTTTTAATTATAGACGGAATTTGTTCTTCGTGAAATAAACTGTTTGTTTACTTTTTTAAATTTATTGTATAATATAAAAAAATAGCATAGCCTCGCCACCTATTACGTGGGACCAACAATAAAATTATCGCAATATGGGCTTATAATATTCCTCTGCCTACCTTTTTCGGGAAAACATTTCTGTGATTGTATGTATGTATAAAAAATTATATAACAAAAGCGTACATTCTTGACCAATTTTACGCTAAAAATGAAGATATAGATATTTCTGTAAATGTTTCTTCTTTTTCAATCTTATGCAGAAATATGTAACTAAACCTTAGAATTTCAGTTCAATATTAGGCTACAGGCAAAAGGTAGTTAAATATTATTATCATATTATACCTTGGTGCCAATATCACCAAGCTTCACCTCCGGCGGAAGAGTGATATGAGGCCGGAATGTAGGTGGTGTGATGACAGTGGGCTTCTTCCTCTCCCCTTGCTGGACTTGCACTGGGTTCTTCGGCGCTGGGGGTTGGGTAGACCGCCAGACCGTCGGCTGGGAGGTGATCAGCCAAGGTGGTGATGGTCTGTTTGTTGTGCTTGTTGTTGACGCTGAAATTGAAAACGCACATATTATTGATTCGTTTGTGGACATGTGACAAAGAGAAACTTTTAATGGTGTTGATATTATTTGGAATGGATTTATGGCACAGAGCATATTTGGAGAAAATATCGAGAAATTCAGTCTTCCCTCCAAAGGTTTGGTTGCCATTCTCCCTTAAGACCAATACGTCTGTGGCTGAGCACGAACATGGATACTTGTCTTGGTGTGGGTGTTAACGTATATTAATATTATGTTTATCCATTATTATAATATCTTTTCATTTCATCCTTTTAGCTTTAAAAAGATCACTACAAAACGTTGGTGTCCCCAATAGATTCCATTTATATTTGGGATATTTGCCCACTGGGCAAGCGGGTTGGTGAACGTAGTTCAAGCCAGTACACAGAATGACGCTGCTGTCCGTCATTCGGTAGAATTTCTCTTCGTCGACTCTTACGACTCCCCTTGAGATGAGAAGGGGTCTCTTCGTTTAAACTATAGTTATTATGGTGATAAATAGCGCTATGTAAGATGTCCAAGATTATCTAAATATGCTTAGATCTAAATTAATGTAAGTATTCTCTTACCTGGCACACACTGATAATGCGCTTCAAGATACTTCAGCGTGTTAGGGCAGGGGTCGCCGAACACATTCGTACTCGCCAATATGCTACAATTCTGATGCATACTACATCTGTAGACAAAAAAATAGTATTAAATAATAAAATTAGTATTAGTTTGAGACGATGGCATTGGCAGTCCTGACCACATATCGCTTTTGTCATGGAATACTGTCTTAACTGAAAGAAACGATTTTTCGATTTCCCGAATGTTTTCGGGAAATCAAAAATATGAGGACAAATCCTACTAGTTGACGCATACAATTAAAACTAATTAAGTAAGTAATTATGCTCTTTGTATTTTGCACGATTTTAATATTAATGATATTTCAATAAAAAAGTTATTTTTACGTAACTAAAATGAGACCTATCTACGAATGGCTCTATGTTCCGTAAGGCATGCGATATGTTCTCTTCTAAAATATCCTATGCCAAGTCGCACTGGTTCAGATGATATAAGCAGTCTTTACAGTGTATTCTTCTCTAAAATTTCCTCTGGCAATTCGCACAGGTTCAGCGTGGTGAAGTATGAACTTGTCCCTCCCCCCTCTCGTCAAACGAGAGAAGTTTGTGTGCAAAGTATTCAGAGGTTTATGGTTATGGTTTATATTTTATTTATTATGTAATTAAAATTCTAATCATTCGTCAAATGGCTCATGCGTAATGCGCTGTCTGCGATTTGGTTGCGAAGCGAGCAATCTAAGCGTCATTTCCTCTAAGTGACAAGGTTGTCAATAAAAAGGTTGTATGTTTTTTTCATAAAAAATTAAAACCTTTTTTTGTAATACTGTGAGGCGATTTCCAATCTATGCATTAGTTAGGCTCTGTGTTTTCGGTGTATTAAAACTGTATGCAACTAATATGTATATTATAACGTTTTCTAGAATCCGTGGTGTAAGCTGAGAAGCTTAGATATAAGTTTCTTAACTAAAACTCAACTTTGACCCACCTTACATCAATTTAGATCATTTCCTTTAGAGTATCGAACATAACGTAACTTATTTTTATTAATGATTATAATAAATCATTTAATTTCCTCCACATACACTAATACACAATGCACACAATTTAGATTTAGGTTAAAATAATATTTAGTGAAATGTGGGATTCTGGAGTCTAAATTAGGCAAAAGTCTGCTTATGTCTTAGGTCACCAGGCCTCTCACCCGCGGATTTGAACATAACCAATTGTCAGTGAAGTACGAACATTTATATTTAAAATTTCGCAAATCAATTCGGAGACTTTTACTCGGTGTCGTGTCCGCGGGGGAAGGAAAACTAAAATACTTTTGACTATTTAAGCGAGATTACCAGATTATGAGTAACAACCCTAAAACGGGGTTCCGTACAGTTTATTGCCAATTTCGAAAGGCTAACGCAATAACTACGCTGCGATGAATATTTAATTTTCGTCACCTTTCGGCAACACTCGTTGATTCTCGGCAAGCGGCGGCCATGTTTTGGCTGTCACAGATTAAAAATAAGGTAAATTTTTAGGAGTATCTGTGTTGTTTGTTTAAAAGTACTAAACTAATCCTCTTACAAGGTTTTCTTTATCAAATAAATGCTTTAATAAAAAGCAGTTTTTTTTATTTTATTTTATATTACATATCTATGTTTATTTAATATCATACCATAACCCTAAGGTTAACTGGCAGCGAGGACTTCTAGGCGGGAAAGTGAAGCGTCATGTCTGCAATTTTGTTTAATTTCCAAAAACTTGTGATATTTCGAAAATTAATGTGTAATAACGGTGGATTATTAGCCGTTAATTGTTTGTGAACATACATGAGTGTTGGTAAATAAAAAAATACTATGCAACATCTCTTTTCATATTCTCTCAAGAAGTCGATGTGAGATCTCAGTTCCACATCTTTACTGAGGGCTAAAGGAGTTAAGAAAGAGGGCATCTCATTTATAATCTTTATGACCATTCTCATTTGCTAAGTTGTAAATATCATTAATATATCTTTTACTTGACACTGGCTCAATATGCTAAACACACAAAGCCATTGTTTAAAAAAAAAACTGGCAGAGATTGCATTATGGCATTAAGTTCGCCTTTTGCATTACTTTTAAGTGTGGAATAAAGATTAGATAATAAATAATCTGTGAATCGTACTTACATGATGTAAAACACATAAGGTACACCTTTATCGAGGTTTGAACTTCGTACAAATTAGCTCTTTGTCTGATATTTGACAGATTTTTAACCATTTAAATTATTCGTATGTTTTTACTTAATTTTCTTTATTTACGTTATTTCTTTTAACTATTCTACATACACATATATATACATCGTATCACGCCTTTTTCCCCGAAGGGATAGGCAGAGGTATATTATACGCCCACATTTTGTAAATTATATTGTTGGTCGCACGTAGAAGGTGGCGAGCCTACTGCCGCTTACCGGGAACTTTTGTTTGCCAGAGCCCCGTCTGTTGTTCTGTAGGTGCACCCACTTGCAGGTGAGGTTGGCTTGGGCTCCTAAGATGTTGGCCGGATCCCTCTATACCCTTTTAACTTCTGTCTCTTTATTGAATGGAATAGAAAATAGAATAGAAAGCCGAGGCACGAGGCACACAGATTCTAATATAGCTTTGAAATTGGCATAGTAATAAAATGGTAAACATAATAATTAGAAGCGTGTTAAGTATCATTAAATTCATTAATTCCGCAAAGTGACATCCGTGAGAAGGTAAGTATCATTACCACCAATTCAATGACATTATAAATGCCTCAACCACAAAGACAGATCATTATCAAGTAAAATTAGAATTTGTTTAGAATCTAATACCAATTATATTCGCGTATTCCGAAGACTCATTTTCAATGATAAATTAATTGATCTTAATAGAGATATATATTCAAATTCAGTATCTAAGAACAGGTCCAAATTAATTACGCCGCTGCGAATGTTCATGTAATTTGATACCATCTGGTAATTGGTGATGTGATTTAATCTGATTATAGCAAGCCGTGTTCAAAAGAAACGATAATTATTAGATAAATATTGATTTAGGAATAGTTTAAGAACGGACGGGATACAAATAATTTTTCACAACACAGAGAAACGTTAAAGTTAGATAGATATATTTATACTGTAATCTAAGTGGTAGAATATTACATATTTTAAATAATCTATTGTAGTAGCTTTTACTTTTATCTTTGGTTTTTTACTTACTTATAATTTTAAGAAACGTATTTGTAGTGATTCTAGTTTTAGCAAATTTGTTTTACAAGTGGATCCATAACTGTCAAGAGCATTTTAAAATATCTTGCTAATTTTGCTAGTAGTATTCTTAACTTTTCACAAATATAATCTACATGAGAGATTATTATCAATTTTAACATCAATTTGTAATCGTTTCATAGTTTATGTAATGAGCAATATAATAAATTAGCAAAAGAGTGTCGGGTGTATAGGAATTATACGAAGACCTAAGAAGCCCAAGCCATCCTGCAACCTGCAAGTGGTGCCTGCCGATTAACGGACAAGGCTCTGGCGAACATAACAGTTGCCCGGTAAGCGGCAATAGGCTAGCCACCTGCATTACGTGGGACCAAATATATAGCTGGCGAAGTGTGGGCGTATAATATGCTTCTGCCTACCCCTTCAGGAAAACAGGCGTATGTATGTATGTAATAAATTAGCAAGCTTCAGTGGATGACTTCAACTATGAAAGTAATAGTTAAAAAGGATTTACGAAAAACCGTAGTGCTTTTTAAGGCTGCAAACGGAAATAACTAGGCGTCTATTATAACAAGGATTATTAGAATCTAGTAATCATTATCTCAGGTCTTTAATGTCCCACTAGTAAACAAGGGCCACCTCTCACATATTAAGGTAAGAGGGATCGGCCACACGTACCCAGTGCGGATTGGTGTGTGTCATCCACCAGTTATAAATATTAAAACTGGATAGAGGAGAATAGCTAAACTTAACAACTGCCATTTACAATGGTAAGCGGGTTCAACTGTTTAAGGTACCTTTTAAAACACTAAAGAACTTTACAAAAAATATCATTCATCCAATTTTTAACCTTTGTAAACTCTACTCCCCAGTGGTCGTTTCGGAAGACCTAATATCGCGGAGCCACAGTACCAAGTATAACTTGGGTACTTTCAGCAAACGTCTAATTTGATGACCGATATAGTGTAGTGGCGAGTATACACGCACTCCACTCCTGAGGTCGTGGGTTCGGTTCCCATACTGGACAAATCTTTGTGTGCATAAACATGAATATTTGTTCAAGTCTGGGTGTGGGAAACACGTAGGTATATTAAGTATATGTATTTTCAAAAAAAGAGTATTTTTGTATTTATATCCGTTTTGTTTGTATCCATCACACAAGTTCTTCATAATACTTATCTTGGAACTAAATAGTTGGTGTATTTTTATAGAAATATATATATCATTTTTTTTTATCTATATTAGGTTGGCAGAAAGTAATCCTACTTTTAAAGGGTTGCTTAAAAAATACTTTCTTGAGGAGGCATCATTTGATTAAGTCTACATATCATAATTACCATATTTTTGTGTATATGTAGTTTATTAATTAATACATATTTAATTCTATGAAAGTTTATATGTCTTCTTGTTCGTACTGCCTAATATTTTTCTGCTAACCCAAAGGTTAACTGGTAAAGAATACCTTGTAGAATCAAGTTCGCTTCTTGTAATTTGTTTTTAAAGTTGTGCGATAAAGTTTAACTTAATAAATAAATATGTTAGCTTACATTGAAACACCCTGTCCAAGCTTACATTCAAATAGTCCTGCCCTGCTTTCAGTTTATCTGAGGTCAGCCAGCGCAGCATGTCCTATCCTCCAATTTACTTTGGTTATTTGTCATCGACTCATGCATCCCTTCCTCAAATATATCATTCTTCAAGGACTAAACCTATCTCTTTTTTGATTGTCTTCTTTCTTTCCACCGGTAACAGTCTCTAACATTCATAGATAGGTATATGTCATACTATACAGGATGTAACAAGTCTCTGATTAAAGCCGAAAGCTATGTGTTCTGCCCAGGATTAGGATTTAAACCTTTTGTGAGACATAAAAAATGGTTTCCCAACAAAATGATTTGGGTATGTCTCTTGATAAGATGTGTGCAATGCGTAGAATTTTGCTTTGATCAGGGAGTGTTTACAGCCTGTATATTTAGAATCAAAGTAGAAAGTTACCTGCTATGTAAAACCCGCAAACTTCTAGTGGACATGCAGTTGACACTCCAGTCGATGTTGCCGTGGTCGTTGCATATCGTGATGGAGAACCTTCCGTAGTTGGCCCGGATGAGGTGGATCACCGACCCCTCGGAGCAACCGATCTTCAAGGTCTTGCCTTCACAAGCGTACGCAGTCTCATATCTAGGTTCTGTAATAAAAGAGAAAAAAATATGTTAATTTTATTTTGTTTAAGAAACTAAATGTTTGTGGGACTGGTCGAAATGGTCACCACGGCCTCAAGACGAAATATGGATGGTTTTTAGTCAATTAGTTTGACACACCCACAGCTCTACCAACAGCGGGAGACGGCCATTCGATGATTATCCATCCGAAAAACATTTTTTGGCTTCAAAAGTAGACTAAGTTGATTCTACGAATACAAATATTTAATGTTATAAGGAATTACGTTCATATGCATTTAATAAGGAGCAGCTCTAATTTCGACGCTATAAACAGACACATTTATATTTATTTTCTTAGGACTAAAATGCGATGCCGTGTGGAATGGTCAACTCCAGAGAATTGTGCCACCTTATGTCTTGCTCACGGGCGTCTGAGAAGGCGATTAAAAGAATAGGATCACGTTTAGTTGCCAAGTGGGAAAGGGAGCAGTGGTGGTGAAGGTGCTCCCATCTTCACCACCACTGCTCCCTTTCCCAATTGGCTTTCACTGCTCCCTTTCCCACTTGGCTTTCCCACCAATTTCCACTTAGAGACCATTGTACTATAAATAAAATTTTCTACAACCTAAATCCCTTTTAATTAGTTGTTGCAAGGTTTATGCCCACTCCTAATGGGATATAATAGAAAGAGATTAAGTATGTCTAAAAAGCCGAATAATTATAAACCATTACGTTTGATTGTAATGCAATATGAGTGGAAGATGCATTAGCAACAAAAATCATTCATCAACATCTGATAACATTCGCTGTGCTTAAATAAATCCAATTAAACATGACACGTACGAAACCCAACGAAGAGCGCAGGCACAGGGAAAAAGTGTCGACTCAACAATTCATAATCAATTCCTGAATGAGACGGATCCCTGAAGGATAGAGGTGCGGGAAATAATAACGCAGTTTTTATGTGTTCACCATCGTTACGGATCAGAACAATAACGATCAGAGATAGGGGGACCGAACCCCTTACTATGTTACCTACAATCTATAACGATTGTCTTCATTTTGGCAGTTGTATAGCAACCATCGAAGCGTCAGTACTAATATTTATGAATTGCTCTTAAATAAAAGAAGCAATGGTTTTTAAATAAATAAATAGTTTTCAATATCTTACACTGCTTTTAGTTCCAAAATAAGTAGAGCTTGAAGTTATTTCTTCTAGTACCCATAGACAACTTATAAACATATTAGAAATACTTTTCTTGTAATTGCATAATTACAGTGCATAGAAAAAATTAAGCTGAATGTTAGTTTTCATGAATTTGGGCCTTGGTGTCATATGTCTAAAATTGTTTTTTTTTAAATACCAAATATCTAACACTAAGGATCTACTAACACGACATATAAAACATAGCGTCGTCAGTTGCATTTCGCGGGTTGCGATAATAAATCTGGCCAAATTAATGGTGGCTGACAGATCGTTTAGCTTCCTGCAAGTCACGCCTCAGAAGTGATCCCACTTCGAACGTGGAAGAGTGTTTCTGATTATCAGATAAATATTGAGTTTATAGGATTTGTATAGACCGATTATAAAGGTTATTGGCCTTGTGGCTTTTTGTCATATAGTATGAAACAAAGTCGCTTTCTGCTGTCTGTTTCTCGAATATCTTTAAAACTGAGCAACAGATTTTGATGCGGTTTCTTTTCAATGATTTAAGAGGAAGGTTGATATTTAACTCAACGGACAAAGTCGCGGACGGCCGCTAGTATTTAATATTTACGAAGTGCTATTATTTTATTGCTGCCCTTATGGTTTAATTGATTTTTATGACCTGAGGTTATTGGCACTTACTTTAGACTTTGTGGCGATTTTTTTATTAATTTTAAAAGTTACTTTCTCATATTTGACATTGATTGTATTCATTAATGCCCTTACAGTAGCAACGAACTAGTAAATAGACCTGCAAACATTAACTTTATTTCTGGGAAACGTATAGCAATTTTTTCACAGTTTGAAACCTTACATAATATCGAAGGCCAATCACATTTATTTTGTGACGATTGAATTTCCTGTCTATGTTATTCAGCACTTGTTTCTTTTATAAGGTTGTTAAGAAGGTTTGTATTAGGTAGGCAACGCACAAGTGATATAATATTGCAAACGTCGTCTACAAGCTGTTGTAATCACTGTTCAAATAGGCCTATAAAAATAATCAAATTTTAAAATAAATATTTAGTGGATCTGCAATGCGTAAGCAATAGGGTGTACGTTTGAAGGCTGGGATAACCACTTTCCATATAGGCCGTAGTATTTTCGTCACATAGGCCGTAAGCACACTACTGATTTAAAAAAGAAATAATAATCATTTAAAGAACAAAAAGACAGTCAATTGTTCTAAAAACAATAAACAACTGAGGGATATAAGCCTGGCATTTTTCACCGCACCGCTTTAATATGGAAACACGACTATTAATCAAAAAGTTTGGGAGCTTTTAAACTGAGCAACAGATTAACGGTAATCCCCCTGTCCTCGCTATAAATTTATCCTTTTGAATATCGTGTGTCGGTACTGTATTTTGCAATGTACGGTCAGGTACTATCTGAGTATCATTTAGTAAGGATCTTGTCATACATTTGGTACTTTTCACCTTGCTTTTGATCATATCTAGCATCTTATGAGTAAGCACAATGAAAGGTAAATACTGTTTGTCACATTATTACTGTAAATGGTGTACGTTCTGCGCTTAGGAGATTTCAGGTACTGTCCGACTACTGTTTAGGGTCTTGTTTTACATTTGATATTTTTAAGCTAGATTTTGAAAATGTAAAGTCATCTTAGGATTCCGAGCCAACCCCAACTGCAAGTGGTGCACGTACGAATTTAACTTTATAAAAGAAAGCAGGCATCCACGCCAAAGGGGTTAGAGTAATTGATTATTAATTTAAAAATTTGAACAATGAATGAAATAAATGTGGGATTATAATTATAAGCCTCTTGTGTTCGCGATAAATTCAACATTGAAACATTGGTTAACTGCCGGTTAAGCCGAGTCATACATAAGCTTAGTTAAATAAATTTAATAATATTTTCATTATTTGAGCTGAATTGTTGGTATTTATTATCGAATATCTAACTAACTAACTAACTAGTAAAAAGGTATTAAACAATTTGTGGAAAAATGACTTAAAAAATCGTATGCTTATATACCTGTGGTCTTCTTGGCGGGAAAGTGATGCATGTCGGCAGTTTTGTTTTATTTTCTAAAATTTGTGTTATTTCCAACATTTATGTGAAACAATAAGTAATGATCACAAATTTTAGAAAATAAAATAAAATTGCAGACATAATGCTTCACTTTCCATCAAGAAGTCAGTTTTTATTTTATTCAATTGAGTTTTTATCTGTTTCTTTTTTAGTAGTAGCATTTAAGTTTTTCTGTATTTCTGACTAATGTCATGATATCAAGTTTCTTAAAGTTATATCAAAAATTTTATTTATTTTTGTTCGCTTAAGTTGTTTTTAAAGAACAAATAGTTTCAGTTTTTGTTTTTTTTTTGTGTTTACACAATCCTATGTAAGATTGTTAGTTAGTTCATTTACTTAATTACAGTTACTTTGTTAATAAATACTCTTCTATACTATTACCATTCACGTATTCTTTATAAAAATATCATAAATTACCTTATCGTTTCATATTCCATACATATTTCTATCCTATATAATTACGGGTGCCCCTACCCTGGGATCGCTTGTAAATTGTTTTCTACCCTTCGTAACGACTAAGGCACTGGACATCTCGAATAAATCATTTTTTATTGGACCCCCTTCCACAACTCACGCCCCACTATTAGGGGGGTGACTAGCAATTTCTTCAACTTTATAGTGATTTAACAACAAAAACAGAGTGTTAAGGTTTTTTAGTATTGATCTTATCGATGTAAAGTGCAGTTTCGCGTGTAATAGTGTAGTTATCGGTGTCTGCAATCGATTTTATCGATGAAATGTATTGCAATTTTGTTGCTTTAAAAAAACAGGTTTGGTAAAGTATTCTCGTATAGAATGTTCCAACAGCGCACAACTCTATCTTCTACTAAACTATGTATATGAGAGGTAATCTAGTAAAGTTATTATGAAATTTGTAAGCGTTCTACTTTCAAATTCAAAAATACATAAATATATGTATTATTGATAATTCTAACTGTCAAAATTGCAAGTAATCTTTAAAATTCGAAGCTGCATGGTAGATATTGAGGCGTAAAAGATATTTACACGATTTAAATTTCAAGGCTGAATTAATACGTCATGTTATTGCTTGAAATATGTAACAATGTAGCCGTATGAGCTACAGCTCAATTTAATTTGCGAGTTAAACATTTTTCAAACAAAACACATTTTAACTCAAACATTAGTATGACACCGCACCCGCGCTGTTAGGGCAACAATACCTTACAGCGTCCACAGAAATGATGCCCTCACACAAATTCCTTTTTCAAAAGCCATAATTACGGAGCGTATCTCCAAATGTTCTAAACGCTTCAACGTTGGGGGGAACCCCTAATCCCGCGCTATAAGGATTAAATTCGCAACACAAATGCAAAATACATATTATGCTACCTCGTTAGCGATACATGCTACTGTCATTTGATATCCCACTGGCGAATGACGCTCCGTACTTTCGTGTTAAAACGGATTTATTCCATTGCAAACATTAATACGTACGGCGCAAGGTCGGTAACGCTATGTTTTTTGTTTAATAGCACCCACAGATGTAACAATATTGGTTTGCCGGTGAATTTAATTTTGTCTGTCGTTAATCGGTCGCATAGTGGTCTAAGGGATTATACTGAATTTTATTAGCGAAGTTTTATTGCGGTCGTAATAACGATATTGGCGTTCGATCTATTTTCAAATTTTCGTATTTTCATCCTTGTTTTAATGTTGCCCTAGTGCAGTTCGTAAACAGTAAAATTAAATGGGAATTTTCTTTACTGGTATTTAACCAGGAAATTTGATATTTTGTGCGTTGTATATTAAAATATTTTACTGTTGTGTAAAGTCGTTGTTTTATTTGCAATCAGAACATTGATTAATAATTCCAAAGTTATAATCCAATATTCATATTTATGCATAATTCAATATTGAAAGCTACGTGGTTTTGGTTGTCAGAAAATTATCACCGAACTTAGGAATACTTTACGTTTATCTGTTGTTTACTTCTGTGCAACGGAAAGCACGATAATGTTGATTGATTTCAACATTATTACAAGCAAAACGATCTAAGCATCTGCATATTTACACTGTATCCGCGTGTTGGAGTACGAGTTCTTCATCCAGTTTATCTTGCTTTGTGATAGTTGGCCAGTGCTCAAAAGTAAGACAATGATTTACTTCTGATGATTCCAACATTCATCAAAGTTATTGTTAGACATTCATTTGTTGGCCGACATTTTGTTGAATTGTCAAATTTTTTACTATTAGTTTTATTTTTATCATCTTTGTATGAGTGTTTAATACACTCTTTTTCTTCTTTGACTAAAATAAATTTTGTTTTTTATTTCCAAGTTAATTTTGTGAGAAATTCTAATTTTATTTTCCTTCACGCAATTTAAATGTAACTGCTAATTGCGTAAAGTAGGTCACTTTATGACACCTGAAACGTTTGAAAAAGTTAAAACGTTCATCTGTAAAAAAATATGTAGGCGAATTTTGGCGGCAAATAGGGTCCGACGATTTAATTATACAAATTAGCATATTCTCGTGGCTAACTCTCGTGTCCGTTCGCGAATGGACGTTTTTACCCTAGCTTTTGATTTGTTAATGTCAATTTTCATAAGTTAGCAAAAAGTTTAATTGTATTTCCGAAACGTTTTCCGGCAAAAAAATAAGGACGTTTTGTTTGGTTACAGGAAAAGGATTTAGGCAAATCCTTATTTAATTTTACTGTTTACTAATTTTGCTAGGGCAACTTAAAAATATGGATCATACACATTTTTAACATAGAACTAACGCATAAATCATTATTAAGACAGCATTATAACTACATTAATATCGCAGAGAAAAAGGTTGCATATATAAATTTTTAAATTAGAACGAACGCCAATATTTTCAGTAATGTGTCAATATTGCAAAAAAGTAAAGAACACTGTTTTAAAATTAAACAGTAAACATAATGACATTCCATAAAGTACCACTTAACAGTAAATTAAAAAGAAAACCACATTTAATGACAAATACAAAACTCCAAACTTTTTTCTAATCAAAAAGGCGAAAGATCAAACGAATCATTCAATGCCTCATTCGAAATTTAAAAGTGGAAATGGGGAGTTTTATGGGCGAGTCCGTTTCGGGAGGTCGACTCGATCGATTTTCAAATCGAATACGACTTTACAACTTGTTTTACGATCGTAGAATCGCCCCCGATTTGTCCGAGTACTGTAAATTCGGCTCGATACTTGCGGTGCGATAAAAATAAACATTTGGATTTAGGAGTTTTGTTCTTTGCCTAGTCTTAGCTTGTTCAAGAAGAGAAATGTCGGTGCTTCGTATGTAGTGTACAGAGATTTATATGCTATAAAACTTGTATTGCGACAAGTGTAAAGTACAGTCTAACATATCACACTGCATTTGTATAAGATTTAACGCGGCTTTGTCCGCATAGATTTATTTCTGACATTAAAATTTTTTTATGTAAAAATATTTTCATAAAGCATATTTTTTTCAATAACGGCGTCGTGCTGTTCCGCATAATCAGCCAGTGCCAAATAAAAGTTGAATAGTAAATAAGAATGAGTGGTGATAAAGATGATAATGAAAAATGAGATGCCCCCCTCTAAACCCCTTGAGTCCTCAGTAAAGATGTGGGACTATACTGAGATTTCATATTGATTTCTTGAGAGAATTTGAAAATTGATGTTGCACTGATTTTGTATCACAAATTTAAGAAAATAAAACATAATTGCTGACTTGACGCTTCACTTTCCCGCCAAGAAGACTCGTCTTGTATTGTCCTTATGTTTGTTTGTTATTCTTACATTCAGAAACTATATGCATAAATTTTTAGGTAGCATTAACCTACTACTACTACTTAGGTATTTTAACCTGAAACAATACGAAGAACCTTAAGAACACGCGGATAAAGTCGCGGGCAGTCGCTAGTATTAAATAGATCCTATCTAAGCCACAAATAATCAAGTGTACTCAATTAAGGTACCTTTATTAACTAAACTAATATTGTTATATCGATAAACATTGAGTAGTATTTGTTAATAATATTAATTATGTTCCATTGATTAATTTCGAGGACCTTGTAATTATAGACAATGACAGCTGTCAATTAAAATAATGTACGTGAATGGACTTGGGTTATACGATATGTGCGATCGCAGTGATGTGCCTACTTTATATTTCGACATTGGGTGTTGAGTAGTGTTGACGATTGCAGAATAAGAGTGTCTAGAATACAATATATAAATACATTTCACTAACCGTTATCTTACCCTACCCTAAAATAAACAGAGCTTAAATTATGTATTCTGTTATGAGTACTAGAAGCGAGATTATTTAACTCATCAAGCGAGCGGCGATAGCTCAGTGGCGAGACCCCTTGCCTTAAAATTCAGAGGTTCAAACCTTTTTATTTTTCGCGTAGAAAATCATTGGGTTGCGAAGGTCAGACGGCAGTCGCTCCACGTAATAACTGAAATTCAGTCAAATCTGGTTGAACCAGTGAGCAGACCCTGGGCCCTAAGCTTAAGTCTAGGACAACCGGGATTATGCTAGGATGTGACGTGGAAGAACAGCAGGATATGTATGTATATAAAATCCCTATTGGCAAATTTGGAAGGCATGAAAAGTTCTGTACTAGTACTGGGGACATCAACAGGCTGAGATGATGAATACGAAACTTCGTCGTCATCATACTTAACAACACGAAACTGTATTGCATAGCAAACGTGAAAAATAGAACCACTATAAGCTGAACTACACTACGTAACAAATTTATCAAACTATAGCTCTAGATGACTGGTTGCCGATACTTCGATACCTAATTCAGACATTAACCACCCTATGTTTCAATAACCTTTGCTGTGGTGAGCCAGGGTATTATGATATTTATTACTGATGGTATACGATCTGGAATGCCATCAATTATTTTTGAGAGATTTGGAGTAAATCCTTCGCGTACTACCAAGTGCAACTGTATAAAGAGGGTGGAGGTACAGTCAATAAATAAACGTGTTTGGAATATTTAGTTTTTTTGTAATGTACGACCGATAACGGGAATTGGGTCAAATCCACTGTGATCGTGAGTTCGATTCCTACAGAATGAAAATATTTAAGGGCACGAAAACTTATCTAAAAGTTATTTCTTATCATTTCATATAGTCTGTGTATTTATCAGTACCTACGTATGTGGAGGTATTATAAGTATGTTTATTCGTTCTTCATGTACCCATAGAACAAGCTCTATTAAGTTAGGAGCCAGCTGGCACTGTGTAAGATGTATAAAAATATTGATTTAATTATCTTTTTAATATATATATTTCTGCGAATTCTAAGAATTCCATTAGGAAATTGTAATTTTAAGGGTGCTACAGCTAACTAAAATACGAGGTATATGAGACCTGACAACAAATGTTATAGATGAGCTAAAATATAAAATATCTGAGTAGTAATTGTTACACTAAGAGCAGCTTGCACATCATTTCTAAATTTAAACTAAGCTAAATTTGATTTCAAAAGGCGTTTTAATTCCGACATCTGTTGAAAAATTAAATGGACAGAAAGAAGTTTTAAATAGAATTAGCTTTAATCAGATTTAGTAAACGTTGTGCGAGACACCCTAAGAGTTTTAATCCCGTGATTATTTAATAACAATATGAATTAATATCATTCAGTTAGATGTCTCCTTTTTACACTCGAAAATCAAGAAATTTCCACAACGTGCCATGAAAAATGTTACAATCGTATAATTTTGTTGCACTTTCGCGCGCAACTTCCCAAGTGAGGGCCCTTAGGGTGTTTTTAACAGTTTCTCTCGATATATGCACCCCTGGTCACGTATCGTATGAAGTAGCTTCTCTCATAGAACGGTTACATTTTTCTTTTTTACAATTTTCTCTTTTGACAATGTGTGGAAGCGGATATTAGCAATTATGGTTTTTTTAAGATCAAACCATAGACTTTAAAATTACATTTTGTGCAGGACTGTACGTTTTTGCGTATGGTAAGTATGGTTCATATTTAGTTCTATTTAGTATTGTAGCTTTAATTGCTTTTATTGATCATCTTAGGCTATTCACTTTCTCTGGGCTATCTCACAAAGTAATGGAAGTAAGAAGGAACGGAAGGAAGGAACAAAGTAATGGATTGTAAGATTGTCTAAATTTGTTTTTGATTTCAGCAATAATACTTTATTCGACGACGTGGCGAGAATACCAGCTCTCCGCTCCTAAGGTCGTGGGTTCGATTCCCACGCAGGACAAATCTTTGTGCGCATGAACATGAATATTAAATTTTGTTCTGGTCTGGGTGTTTTTCTATGTATATTAAGTATGTATGTACATAAAAAAGGATTTATCCGTTATTATGTATCCATAACACAAGTTCTTAATGATATTTATCTTGGAACTAAATGACTGATGTAATTGTCAGAGAATATTTATTTATTTTATTTTAAGATGGATCTTATTTATTACTCAGATTGGCGGATTGGCGAAAACAGGTGTCTCGCTTCATGTTTTTAAATTTTGTAAGCGGCCCAATGTAACCTTTTACGTAGCTTTACTACTTCTTTATAATAACATAGTTACAACGGCGACCAACGGCCTGTGACTTTAGAAGCACAGCAAAGAACAGACCTGATCTAAAGACCAGCGCTTTGTTTAATTAATACATACATACATAACGTCACGCCTCTTTCCCGTAGGGGTAGGCAGAGATCACATCCTTTCACTTGCTACGATCTTGGCACACACTTTTAGCTTCATTCACACTCATACACGCCCGTCGGTTTAGAGTACTTTTGACCTGCCCTTTCTCCAAAATTTTCTAGATTTGGTCATGAATTGAAATTAATTTGAAATTAATGGAATTGGTCATGACTAATCAACCAATCAATAAATAAAGATCTACATTATACCTGCATCAACTTTTTACATACATACATAAAATCACATACGCCCACATATTGCCAAATAATATTGTTCGTCCCACGTAATAGGTAATAGGCCTATTGCCGATTATCGGGAACTTTTATGTTCCCAAGAGACTCGTTCGTTGTTGACGTCGTTGTCTTGGGCTCCTCAGATCTAGGTCCCTTTACACCATTAACCTTTTCTATAGTAGAAATTTGACAACATAAATAATCATCATCTCAGTCAAATGATGTCCACCGGTGAACAAAGGCACCAAATAGGTTTTATTCTATGATGATTGCAGTTCACGCCAGTATGCAGAATGACGCTGTTGCCCATAATCCGGTAAAACTTCCTCTTCGTCGACCCTTACAATTCCCCATGCGATGAGAATAAAGGACAAAACAAATACGTTTTATAAAATAACACATTAATTCGTAAGCCCACTCCACACTGGGTACACAAAAACTGCACGCAACTCAGCGCCTCCGGGCGGAAATGCGAGGAACTAAACCCCTGGGGGAGGTGCGAATTGCAGGGGGGGCCTTAAACAAGATTTTTTCCTCAATCGGGGACCCTGGGCCCCTGAGACCGGCCGGATACACAATTTACGAGGTAAGAGGTTTAGGTGCTACGATCTTAAATATTGATTAGAAGGTTGTAGGTGATAATTGATGATGCCGCGGATCTTTGTAAATACTTCTTTATTGAATATGATTAGGAAATGGGACTTACGGTATATACATACATTTTTTTTCCCCGAAGGAGTAAGCAAAGGCAAACTATAATAATAATAATAAATAAATTACAAAATATTTTCTAACAATTACACCAATCATTTAGTTCCAAGATAAGTATCAGTAAGAACTTGTGTTATGGATACTAAATAAGGGATATACATACATACATACCATTTTTTTTGAGCACGTAGAAATTGAGCATTGGTCGAAACACAATTCAATCCTATAGTTTCTTGTTTTACAACAACGTTTCAACACATCATTATTAACAACTGAAGATTGTAAAGATTGTACTACTTGTCATTTCTTTTTAATTTCCAGTGTTAACAATGCAACATTAATAGTCTCGTTAAGGCTTAGTTAGATTACTTAGATTATGTTACGCGTTGGTCTAAGTTCGTAAATTAACAAAGAGGATTGAACTCAGTCTCAACTCTCACTAAGACGTCTCTTTCATCTCGCCATTCCAACAAAAGAACCAATGTTCTTTTGTTGGAATGGCGCAATAAAGCAATTTTTTTACCTAACGAAAAAGCTATGATAAACCTATCGCTCTCATTTCCTCCAAATTTCCTCCCAATCCACACGAAACTTCTAACCCTTCCCTTCACAGGTGCTAGCCCTTCAACCCAGTGCGGATAGTGATTTACAAGCACCGAAAATTCGCTGACAAAAGGAATGTCGGCACCTACCAAAAAGGCACTATATACTAGAGGTGCCCTTCCGACTGAAATTTCGTACACAATGTGCCAACAGAGACGTAATAATAAACCCCGCTTATTTATTGCGCAAGGGGTCCCTAACACTAAAAAATAATTCAACCACTTGCAAAATATTAGGGTGTGAACGCTCAAGATATACAACAAGTGTAATAAATTGTAAGATAAGTGTGTGCGCGGCTTTCGATTGACATTTCTCAGTTAAACAGCGATAAATGTAAATTCAGTGCTTTTAGAGGCTTTAACAAATCAAAATTTTGTAAGGATAATCGATAACAGAAGTGATATGTTTTGCGAAAACAGAAAACTAAAAGTGATGAAATAGGTTCAATATTACGCGACCAAGTAGATCAACACGTAATCAATAAGACATTGATTTAACTAAATAGGTACTTACTTTTTTGTACAATCATACCAATTATTTAGCTCCAAGATAAGTATCATTAAGAACTTGTGTTATGGATACTAAAGAACAGATAAACATACTTATATACTTTTTTTTGTAAATACATACTTAATATACATAGAAAACACCCAGACCAGAACAAATATACGTGTTCAAGCACACAAAGATTTGTCCTCGAACCCACGACCTCAGGAGTAGATTGCAGATATATTGACCTCCCTCCACGCCATATCGGTCGTCAAAATTTATATTTTTCTATACAATAAAGCCTAAACCAGTTAATACTTCCGCAAATTTTCAATGCTTAATGAGCTGTATCTCCTGTATTATGTACAATTTTTTCATGATCTGATTCATTCATAGCCTTTCTTTTTGTCTCAGCCGTTACCGTAAAGCGTTAGCTGAAGAATTTTGATTAAGTAACTCTAACTGGTTCTATAACAATTTTTCAAGCCGCCCAAGGCAATATATACCACATATAGTATTAACCGGGACCATTGGCTTAACGTGCCTTCGGAAAGAGAAGTGCTCGATATTAAATGCCACACAACCGGTCACCCATCCAAAGACTGACTCCTGTAAAAGCTTCACTTCGATGATCGTTTCCGATCATCTAGCACAGAGGAGCTAAAAGCACTTCTAAAACAATACAATTCTCAACAATTAAATGTATCCTTCTAAAATACTCGACCACTGTAACATTCGCAGAGGCCATACTAGCCGTTCCAATGGCCACATAAGTGTCTGGTGTAAAGTTACGCATTCGCAAGGTATCTTTGACGCGGCGGGTAAAAAACGTCCACGTTCCCATACATATATTCCTTTTATAACTTTACTGAAACGCGATACTTTCCCCTTTATTTAAATACCTACGAGTAAAAAGGTCTGTGTTCTAGTTTTGTTGATGATTGTACTGAGTAATGTATGTAAATAATTATAGGTTCTGCTAATTATATATTTGCTTAAAATATTAATAATTCTTGACTAATAATTGATTGACTTGATTCATAATACAGGCATTCTTATAAATACATTTTATTATACACCTATATTTATTGTTTATATAAGTATTGTTGAGCCGTGTGGTATCGGCCTAGAATAGTGCCTCCCTCACATCTCACGGGGAGTCGACGATGATTAATCTTACTAGATGATGGACAGCAGCGTCACCCTGCGTACTGCATCACAGGGTCAACGTACAGCGTCACCAACCCGCCTGCCCAGCTTGGTGATCATGGGCACATACCCCCAACACAGTGTTAACTATTGAATTAGCCAAAGTTTAGTAGTGGACTCATAGGGCTGATATGATTATAAATTATTATGGAATAATCGTGAGAATTTAAGCTTACAATTAACATATTTCTTTTAATTTAAATATTGTATACTCTTACAACAAGGTTAAGTAAATTTGGTTGCTCGCGAGTGTACGTGCTATATGGCTTTATATATTTCAATAGTTTATTAATAAGTATGAGAATACTTATGTATTGTAAAGATAGTTTACATTATTTTAAGTTTAAAAAAAAATGGTTGCCTGTAAAGTCGTTTTTACGGGCGAAGATTTTACGTGACAACGTCTTTTTCTCGGTAGAATATTTATTGATATGAATATAATTAAATTGCACAATAGGAACAAGGAATTGAATGAAAATAAGAATTGCACAAATTTTAACTATAGAAATATATTTTGTTTACTAAAACTGCGCGCGCGGCAGACCGATCATAGTTGAGTGGGAGAGAGACGCAAGGCATTCGCCGGGCCTCTCTCTCGTTCGGTGACTCATCGTAACGTTACCGAGCGTTACACTTTTTCATAAGTGACTCCCAGCCGCAACCTAATTTAAGACGTTGTCACGTCAAAAACATATACTTAATAATGGACTTTGTTTATAATTTTATTACAAAGGATTAAAAACTAACACCACATTTGACAGCAAGCACCGTCAGTCACGAAACATTCTCACTTGCCCTGAAGTCACTGACGGTATCGAGTATCTTGCGGTGTAACGTGATATTTCGCGGTCGCATACGACACTAAACGGAATCGTGCGGTTGTGCTCGACTGTACCTTATTGTAGTTGAATGGAATTTTTTTAAACTTTTTGGTGAGATGGTGTTTAGAATAGGATACGTTAGTAGGCTATGGTCATATTACAATAAGTATTACTCAGCATAGATCCTACTATTCGTAAACATTATTAAATTTAGAATAAAACAGACGAATTGATTTTTTTTCTAGTAAAAATTTCGTTTGTAAATACAAAATTCAATGTACAAATATTTTCTTCATTAGAAACATATATTGGATTCACCGAAAGAAATGCAACTTAAACTAATTAAAACCATATTACAACTAATTAAAATTTGTATTTATTTTATTCCATAAGGTTTATGATGATAAGTGGTGACTATATTCTATTTCAATGAGAGTACTTCCAGTAGAGAACACTCTGTGCTGTCAGATTAAGTTACTAAACTAAAGTAAGTACTAAAGTCCCAAATGAAAGTCTCTTAGAACATTTATAAGCGGAAGGAAGCTAGTCATAAATGGTTGGTATGTCAATCAAAGAAAATTACAAAGAGATTCGACCAACAGCATCCAAGGCAAGATTTGAACCCGCGGCCTATGATTTTAGAGCCAGCATACAAACTATCAAACCATCTAAAGAGTCTATCTTACCACTTAAGATTACTAAACTTAACTTTTATGATTTAGTTTTGAAAATGATTTTGCCATTTGGATATAAATTATTCTTAAAATCGTCATAAAATAATGACACCCTTACATTTCATAATTTATTGATTCAGGCGTTCCCTCTGGCGGAAATTCGTTGTAAGCAAGTGATGGTTTAAAAAATTAACTTAATGACAATTCCGACGCTACTATAATTTCATGTCAAGCATATCAAGTTCAGTTTAATTAAAACTTGTTTGTGAACGTTTTAAAATTATAAACTAGGTTAGCAAAAAGTTTTTACACGTTTGAACTTCCACACCGACGTTAATAAATCGAACGAAATAAATCCATGAATGCACTACCGGGGCACAGTGAATAAAAACAAAGCTATTTTAACAAACTAGGTAAACCTGCAACGCCCTCCGCGTAATATAGTGGTCACCATTAAAAAGTAACGACCACTTTTGTAATAAATAACTCCGGCCATTATAATTATGGTGAACCAAATTCCTCTTATCACGCTCATATTTCACCAAAGAGTTCTAATAACATCGGGCATAAATACTTTTTACAAAAAACAATGCGACCTCCAAAATTACTTTCTTTCGCCCCGATTAAGTTCTCATTACGAGAAGTAAATACAATTTATAAACACCGAGAAAGAGCTTGCGAAAAACCGAGGGAAATGGCGCGGTTAAAAAAAGTAAATGTGAGCGGAGTGGCGAGAAAAGTGCGCGCGTTTTGACGTGACTTGTCAGCGGCCATCTTGTCGGCAACCATCTTTGGAGTATTTGGCGCCAACGCAAAAATAACATCGAGGCATTGTTTTAGTAAAACTAGTGTAAATTAGATTTTTTATGTCTATATAGAGAAGATTTTTAGCCATAACTTCTTCAAAAACGCACAAGAAGTGACGTGTAGAAGAGTGGCCTATTATCATGAATTGTGATTTTACAAGCCTGTAGTAAAGTCTCTTATTCCTGGAGTTGGACTTTGACTACAAAGTGATAGACTTAACTAGAATTTGACTGTGACTAAAAGACGATAACGCTGCGTATTGCTGAATTACTATACTTACAATTATCTTGGTTTATCGCATTACTTCACAATGGCGAATACTCTATTCGAGTGAGTCTATAACTTAGAAAAACAAATACAATTTACATACACCAAGGATATGCTAGTGCAAGCCACAAAAAGAATAAGAAGAAAAAAAATGTGGCGTGGCTCAAAAAAATACTAGCGGAAAAAGCGCGCGCGTTTTGACGTGACATGTCATACGCCATCTTGTCGACAGCCATCTTTGGAGTGTGACGAAACGTCGATTGAGTCACGTATTTCGGTTTTTACTCAAACAAATCGAGAATAAGTTTTTCCTTTATGATTTTTCCCTTACAAAGGATGGTGACAAATAGGAAAGTCGAGGTTTTCTTTGGAGGAACTATTCGTTATTATTTAGGTCAATGGATTAAATGAAACTTACGAGTGAAGGAAGGAGTTTCGAAGGCATTCATTATCTATCGTAAAATGGCTAGTTAGGTTATGCCCTATGCCGATTTTTTTCTACAAAACCTTTTACTTATTGATCAAAAAGTTTTCCATTGATTAGTTTAAGACATTATTAGGAATCTCATAAAGTGCACCAGAGGGTTTATAAGGGTTTTTTAAGCGACCTGTTAGGCGCAGAAGTAGGACTGCTTGCTTCTGTCCTAGAGGTTATATGTATTGTACATAAAACACATTTATATATGTTTATCTGTTATTTAGTATACGGTAACCCATCCAATTGCTAATGTCTATAAACGCGGCTTAACTTCAATTATCAGTTTAGAAATGTAGACTCGCAGCGCCATAGTTATCCTAATGTAACTTGCGTCTATTACAAATTAATTTATTTTAATATTTCTTTTACAAATATTATCTAATACACATAGGAAAAAACCAGACCAATAAAATGCGTGCATACATTTCTCACTGGGAAACTTAAGTCATTAATTTTGAAACGGTCACCCATTCAAGAGCTGCTATGAACGCTATTAACTTCAGTTATTGATTTTAAGAACCTAGTCTTACAGATCCATAGTCGCTTAAAATATTCCAAATAGCAACAATGAAAATCACAATGATTTCCCTTTCCAGAACGATGTTTACACACCTGTAACTGTAAATATAATATTTCTGGAAGTGCAAATCCCAGGGGTGTCACCCACAAGGAAGGCATAATTCTTTTTTGTCACACTTGACGACATCGCGTACTAATGTATGAAATAATATTTTCCCCCGAACACGTCACGCCTTGGGCAACCGAATCCGTGTAGGAGGGTTTAGTGTAGGGACGAATATGATGGATATCGATATTATTTCAAATAAATTATTTTAGTTTAAACACTCACAAGTCTTTAAAAGGCAAAATAAGTTTTAAAAGTGCTAAGCTAGCTGTATTACTTTGTTGGAGTGATGTTTAAATCACTCGTTTATTCATAAATGCAATGATATAATAGACAATGACTACTAGTTGTTTTAGTGTTAGCTTAGTGACAGTGACCGCCTTTAAGGATCACTGCTATGACAAAAAGTAGTATCGTAGCGCTTTACGCGAAATAAAATTATCTATTGAATAATACTGCTGCTAGATAAATTACTAGGTATGTAATATTATGAGTCATAAATAAAAATATGTTATAATTAGTTCATTCCTCTACACGTTTAATAAAGGGTATAATAAAATTAGCTATCTATTTTTAACTCTTTTAATTTTCCTTTTTCACTATGAAAGCAATAAACGAAAGGGTATTAATAACACTCCTATTTCTTTTCTCTGTTATCTGACACATTACAAATCATAGAAAAGAACTTCACAAATAACTCAATAAAATAATAAATCCCAATTGAATCTTACTCGCTTCAATTTCGACGCAAACATGAGCCGTCATCGTATATTATTAGATTGCTTACGTACATCACTAGTGCCAATACGAAGTAATCTAATCCTTATATGCCTAAGGCATCGAATAGAGGTAACCCCTCACCGATAATAAAGCAATGTATTTATCACTTTTGCCGTAATACAATATCGTGGTAGGCATTCGGATGACGACGTTGGTACATATGAATTGTATTATATGGATAAGCCTGTGTAAAGGTTTAGTTTTAGAATTGAATTTCATTTGTAATAGAAAGAGATAATTTAGATGTCCACATTATAGGAGCTTCCAAAGTATGCGCTGTGTCCGTGGAGTGGTAACCTGGGTCCGACTCATCTTGGTTTATAAGAGGAGGCTCGAACTCACTAGTGAGACGTTTATGGACTCCGATGAGTCTTTGAGTAAAATTTTTAGAGCTGGTCATATTAAATCAAAATTTGTAAACGGTCAATACTGGTGCAGTTTTCTTACATTTATTACTTCTATAAGTAAGTTTTTTATATCGATCGACGCGGAAAACAATTGTGGTGGCTTATGTTCAGCAGTGGACTTCAAATGGCCGAAATTATGATTATGATAAAGTTTTTCATCACAAATGACCTGCAGAATATAGCTAACGAAGATGTTTTTTTTCGTTGTTTTGGAGTGCTGCAATTAACAATTTTCATTAAAGAAAAATGCAGAAAGAAATAGTTGGTAGTTTTAACCCTTAAACTCTCCTAAATGCGTTGTAATAAAAGCCATTTTTGAACTGACATGTTCTATCTATCTGTACGTATCTGGTAAAAGTGTTACTACCAGTACATCAGTAATATGCTTCACCTGCGACAACCGAAATCAGATTAAATCTGTCTGAGTCTGTCCTGAAAACTCGTTTACATCAATCGATTTAGTTTCAGGTTTGCCTAACACTAGTGTACAGAAAATGAAATGTGTATTGAATATTTGAATGAAAAAATTGAATTGAAAGGAAATAATTGAATACGCCATAGGATAGATAGAATATTTTCATTTCTATAGTTTACTGCTTATAATTCTTGTCGTACTGATTTCAATGAAATTTTAAAAATAATAAAATCCTAAAAGTAATATTGGTGTCTGTGTTTATCTATCTGTGTAAAACTGTAAATCACACGGTAGTAGTTAATTTAAGACACTTAAGCAAACATTTAAAATATATTTTTTAAAGTCCAAGCTATCTTAAATTCAGAAAAGAAAACCGAAATCTAAACGTACCTACCGACTGTCAACGACATTCAGCGCCAATTCGATTTATCGGACTTTAAACTTTACGTGAAGTACAATCCAACACATTGACGTCGAGATTAGCTTGTCCTATCCTGAATAGGAATACTGGAAGACATGTCTGCCTGAGTTAGCACAAAAGAATTGGTGCGATATCTCCCGCCATTCTGTGGCAGCCATCTTGACAAGCGGCGTTCGCGCCAAACGTTCGAAAATCGAACTGAATATGTCATTTCAACAATCGATGCCGAGCTTAGATCATGATAGTTGCAATTTCCAAACCCTACGATTTAGTAGTTGTTGATAAGTCAAGGATCAATAGATTTAATCAGTCATTCTATACAAAATAATATTGCAATAGAAAAACGTAAGAACTGTTGACATCTTAAACTACAATTGCTATCAAAACTTTTGCTTAATTTTTTTTGTCTAAATCTGTACAAATAACCCGATAATATTGATGTCTGCACATTCAATATTATGAAACATTAAAATTAAGAAAGGTCTTTGAGATAAATAAAAAAATATTGAAATATAGAATTAAGTTATTTGTAAAAAACAAAAAAAAATTATACATAAGTAGATATTTTTACTTTGTATGAGATTTTGTGTAAAAACAGACTTACTAGGAATGACTCGGGTTGAATCCATCTGCCAAAACTTTAATTCTGCCGACATACCACATCATAGAGTGCCTTCCAGTCTGCGGTCACCAGTGCAGAAGCTTCTTCCCCCAAGAACCATTAATTTGTAATATACTTCGTCGTCATCATCAGCCTGTCCCCATCTACTGCTGGAGATATACACTGGAGATATATTCTGTGACACTCTTTAAGTAGTTACTTAAATATAATGTACCTGTTTTCTTTTGCAGTTGTCACAGAATAAATTCCTTTTCTTTCTTTCTTTCTTATATACCTCTCCGATGGCACGCCACTAAACTCAATGTTCAGTTCTTCGTCTCCAACCGCTGCTAGACGTTTTGCGTAGGTGGCTCCATCTAGCTGAAGGGTGTCTTAATCTATGCTCGACAAAATATATCTACGCTATTTGTGACTTTGACAGAACATTTGCAATGTTTCATTAGAATTACTAAACTGTCTGTTTTCTAAATTGTAATAGCTCAAATCTGTAGTGCTTATATCGAGATCGCCTAGAGACCTAGATATATGAGTGCTATCTATTTTAATGTCCTAATCGACCACCTATTCTCGTATATGCTAGATAGGAACTAAGTTAATATACTGAAGGCTGATACAGCGTAGTAGTTGGTATAATCCCCGTCTATATCCGTAAACCGTAAAGCGGTAAATCTTTGGTTCTATTTTTATTCGTTCGATTCGAGATGTTTGTGCATGATAATAAATACATACATACAAGCATGCCTGATCCCCAAAAGGGGTAGGCAGAGGACTTATCTACGCCCATATTTCGCCATTAAATTTTTGGTTCCCCGTAATAGGTGGAGAGGCCGCGAACTTTTATGTTCATGAGAGCCTTGTTCGCTGATCGGGAGGTGCACAACTTGCAGGTAAGATTGGCTTCGGCTTCTAAGGTCTTGGTCTCCCTATGCACTATGATAATGGATATTATGCCTCTATGTGTGTTTTACACATTTGTTTTTGAAAAAGCGCTAAGCGATATTCGATTTAAAAGAGGCTGAATAATAGTGTTCTTTTGTCACTCTTTAAATCTTAAAAAAGGTTCTTATGCTTATAAATTATTATTTCATAGCTCTGTTTGATTCATAGCAAAAGGCAAAAGTGGCCTCTTGCAATTATAAAGCATACTTTGTAAAGAGAAGAAGCCAAATTGGAAACATTCTTAATTTCTTTTGCGTAAAAATTAATTAACAATTTATGTCCTACAGTGAACGATTCTTAAAATAAAACTGAACAGTCCTCATAGTTCAATAAAGGCACAACCGGTATTTATTGTATTAAAAATTCACCCAGTCTTTGATATCGCCCGACAGCCCAGATATCAATATTTACAGTAAGGGGTAACTTTAATAATGTCAGAAGATCCGTAATTGAGTAGACAAATTTACTATTCTACAGGTAAATATACCTTGAATAAGTGTTTGCAACTTTTCGATAATATTGTTTGTCACGCTTAGCTTAGCTATTTGTCACATACACCTTGAGTTATATTATTTAATTGACATTATTTTAGTTTTTTTCATACTTTTCCCTTTAGTAAATATAGCATATGTTATATTTACTAAAGGGAAAAGTATGAAGTTCATTAATAATGGGTAATATAGCATACTAATGAGGAACAAATGTTTAAAAAGGTCTAGTTTTTAAGATTTTTCGTTACGAATTTAAAAAAATACAAATCTTTTGCCTTATAATATTATCGTTAAACACAGTTAATATACATTTTAAAATTACTTAGTTTTACATATCGTTAGTCTAATTTTCGAACTACAAAACATACAAAATTTAAAAAATCTAGTGTAAAATATCTCTCAAGTTCCATAAATTAATATTTAATTAGTTAAGAACGGCAATCCGTTCATAACGCATGGGCGTATAACTGGCGTAATATTATGTATGTGACATACATACAGAAAAACATTCCAACAAGGAATCATCATTTTCGTAACGCGCAAAAATAAAAAGGATGCACCTGTATGTTTAAAAAGAAATTTGTTAAAACGAAAAGGTTTACAAAATCAAGCTTAATATAAGCTGCGATAACGGCATACCGAAGGCATGTTATACCGTTGCGTGTCACGGACAAATAAAAAAAAATACAGTCGAGTGAATTTGATACACAGCGCACTTAACTATTAATATCTTTATCTAAATCGGACCATAAACAAAGAATACTAATTTTAACACAAGATTACGGCGGTTGAATATTTAACTAACATCTATCATGTATTTGATTACGTTTACATTGTAAATTGTCAATCGGTAATTAATGAAAGGGGCTACGATAGATTAATGTTTTAAATTAATTCTAAATTAGTTTTATTTAATATTAAATTTAGAAAAAAAAAATATTTCTTCGAAGTGTATACTTGTTTGGTATACAGAAATACTATTACAAACATAACTTTAATTTAATCTTTAAGTAAAACTATGACAAATAACAGTTACACTAATGATATAAAATAAAAATGGAGTAAGTGTGTACTACGCAATTGCGTGGCTTATTTAAACGCTCTATTTAAACGCCATCTACTAAAGAATAACTTGATTAAATTTATATACATAGATACAATCAAGATTTTTTCCACAATACATATAGGCATGGTATGGGCCCACATTTTGCCAATTACAATGATGGTTGTCCCACGTAATATATGGCGAGCCTATTGCCGCCTATTCTATTATTATATACAACTTAATACGGGTTCTTTAAGAGTATCGCGACCACATCAGTTATGAATCTGTAATATTTGGTTGCCAACACAACAACACAGAAAATTAATCATTAAAACAGCTATAATCGTCAGGACTGAGCGTCAGATTCCACTGATGACCGTCGTTATTGGATTTTTACGTAAATTTCCCGGTTTTTATTGAAGTCATTTGCGGGATTATGAGCGCTAACCGGTTTCTGAGGGTCGATTTGACCGCACGATAAGTTTAGACCGTGCGATTTCTGTTCTCCAGACTGTGCGTGTCTAAATTACATTTCCTGAGGTTTATTTTTGAATAATTTCTTCATTAATCCGGCGTTATGAATATTGTCATAAATTTCAGGTAAGGAACTTTTGGCCACTTTCCTATGATAGA
This sequence comes from Musotima nitidalis, assembly GCA_949126915.1. NCBI lineage: Eukaryota > Metazoa > Arthropoda > Insecta > Lepidoptera > Crambidae > Musotima > Musotima nitidalis. The sequence continues at coordinate 7,640,409 of OX421439.1, read as the reverse complement.
CAGTTATAAGGCTTATTTTTCAATCGCCAGTTCAGTTATATTCGTTTTGACTACCCTTTATGTAAGGTAAGGAAAAGTATGATATTTCACATAATTATGATAAACAGTTTTAAGGTCGATCTTTTAATCTTTAATTCAATTTCTCCAGTTAATTAAATAGTATACATAATAAATAATTTCTTGTCATCTTTCATTCGCAACTATACTAGCGGCATTTGTTCTTTTATCCAACTATTGATAAAACAGCTCATCAAAACAAGTTTTACAGAATTCTATATCTAGTATATAGTGTTTTCGAGTTTATTCATGATATCAGCGATCGTTTCATACGCGTTCCCCAAAGGGGCGGATGGATGTATAAAAATAAAGATCCATTTAATTTTATATCTTTTAGAAAAGTCACTAATAACGGCAACTTAGCTTTGATTGCGTAACAAACTTTTATAAAATAAGTCACTTAAATTCTAGTGTCTCTATCTAATGTACTAGTTTATGATTTAAAAATAAAATAGGCATGAATAAAAATAAAAAAAAATAACGTAACATGAAAAAAAAAAAAGAAATTTTCACTGGCAGATAGCTGAAATGTAAATTAAGACTACTAACAAAAACACTTAGATGAAGTCGTGGGCGGTTGCTATTAATTATATAAATAAATAAGTAAGAATGCCTAAAATGATTCTTACACGTGCTTATTGCCCACGCATTTCATTCAACAAAATGTGCCCGAATTAAACTAAGTGCTACTATTTCGAGCAATTGTTTTGAAAGAGCAGAAAAACAGCAACAACGAAAAACAGCCGTTTCAAGATGGCCGTTCTCGCCAAACTGCTCAAGATTCTACATTTGTCTCTGGACACGAACATCACAATGCCTTAAGGGGCGAACTCACGCCAGTCGTCTGTGTGAAAATGGGATATAATTTCGGGGAAATAATCAAAAATCCTCGCGTGCATGCTGGGCATTAGCTCGCCCTACCCAGCCCATGTTAATGTTGCCAGTACATATAACGCGGTATGTATGTAATGAGCCGGGGAAAATTGTGTTGCCATAAAAATAATTGAGTTTTCTACCCTATAAGCTTTTGTACACATCACTAGCTCGCTCCAGCAACTGTAACAATGCTATTAGTCTCCATTAACCTACATTAATTATTATTTCCATAATTACCATAACCAGTTGTGGAAATGAAATTTCACGTATTCTCAATGTAGATAATGATATCCATCAATAATCATTATTGTGGAGTAATAAATGGATGGGCCTACGAGTTACGGCTTTTGTACAAGAGGAAAATGTTGAAAATGTCTGATTGTTTTTTCTTGAAATCGGAAGGAAAAAAGGTCTAAATACATAAGTTTTTGTCTTATTTTTCTCACATCATAATGGACAAATATTCGAACCCATAATTTTGGGAACGTAGTTAGATTTATTAAAAACAAAATATAAAGAAAACCAAAGCTACTAACAAATTTCTTCCTCTGAAACAAACATCTCTGAATGAAACATTATGAACTGGCAAAGGAGCTATTTTGAAACAGATTTCAGGTTAGACAAGCAAACGCAAGGGGTATTATGAAAGATCTGACATAAATCGACGTATAACACTCCAGAGCACAAAGTTCCTGACTACTGCACTTTACTTCTAAAGTATACAACATATTTCGGCATGGCAACTAATAAATTTCATACGGAAAAACGGTTATTTGATTTCCGAAAGTTTATGCGTTCCGTTAATGCTACTTTTATGTTTCTAGCATGTTTTTAATGAACAAAACATACGCCACGGACTATTTTTTAACTGTTTACGTTTGTTTTAAGACTGTTTTTGCCCTGTATGAACTGTAACCCCTTGATACTGTGCAGACAGCTATAAATGCTATTGAAGAATGCCTATTCACCGTTACAACCATTGTTTGTTTTGAAATACGTTTCTTTATAGGTAATTAAAGTGTAAAAGATTAATGAGTATTAGGACTTTTAATGGCTTTGCTTCGTGTTCTTTCATATACTTACTGGAAATATATTTGTTACTAGAAAATTTTGAAGTAACTTGATATTATAGTATTTTACTTGTATGAACTTTTAAACTCCTGAAGCCTGGACCATGTAATTAAGAAAAAACAATTACTATACTCATTATTGCATGGTATATGTAAATACCAAATTACTGTGACACAAAATCTTTTATACCTGTTTTAGCACCTATATTAAATTTTAAGAAGGCAGACGACTGCCAAGAAACAGAAGACAATAGAGTTTACTTATTTATTTAGAACACAGAAATATTATAACAGAAAAACTTAGAATAAGAAAGATTTAGTACTGAGTTAAGCTTCTTCCAAATATAAATAAAGCCTTGAAACTTGATGAAAAGTGAATGTTCTAACTGAAGTTACTCTGTTTGTCGGTATTTTGGTTGTATATGTTGGCCGCTGTAACGGCTGATTTATTCATAACATTGTGGTATAAATATATTATTTTTCAGTTTAGATTCTGTGAGTCATGTAGCAGGAGTTAGTGGTATCCGGAAGTTTATACTAGCAGCACTACTACCTTGCGTCCTTAATAATAGGTACGTAAAACAGATCATATTGTTACATACATACATACATTCACGCCTGTTTCCCCGAAGGGGTAGGCAGAGGCATATGAATACGCCCACACTTCGCCAATGACCCAATGTTGGTCCCAAGTAATAGGTGGCGAGCCTATTGCCGCTTATCGGACACTGTTTTGTTCGCCAGAGCCTCGTCCGTTGATCTGCAAGTGCACTACTTGCAGATAAGGTTGACTTGGGCTCCTTAGGTCTTGTTAGGATCCCTATGTCTATCTCATTGTTATCAAGTCGATGAATCTCTGCCAATGTTTTTTAGAAATAAAAGACAGTATTATAACGTTTATTTCTAAAAAAACTACACATTACTACTGTATTAATAAAATATGAAAAAAAAATTAAAACAAATTTCATTATTACAAAACCAGTAAATCTGTGCCAATGTGATTGTAGAAATAAAGTCTTAATTTGACATCAAGTATTGCCAGATTTATAATTGTTTGCCAAATTTGGAAGAAATCGTACAGGTAGGTATATACTTCTTAGTTACTCTGTGATCTAATTTTACTGACGAAATATACGTTGCCTCTCTAGCGGTCGTAGAAAACTTAATAAATTAAATGGTTTTTGTAGCTTATATTAAACTAAAACCGTTTTTAGTTAGGTTTCATAACTTTATAATGAATTAATAACTTAAATCAATAAGTCAAAGGCAACCTTTGCTCTTTCGACATAATTTTAGACAAACTGTTACCTAACTCAATTTAATCTAACAATTATATTACAGACCAAATCGTATAATAGTTTCGCTTCACTGAGATCTCCCGGAGTCTTAGGACCACTACAGACGGCAGACTTTTTGTGATATGTGTATGATCTGTATTCCTATGAAACATATAACCCGTGCCTTGTGGTTTCGGCCTAGAATACCCAACCCAACTTATCTTACGGGAAGTCGTAAGTCGACGAAGAGAAATCCTAGCGGTTGATGTGCAGCAGCGTCATCCTGCTGGGTTTGAACTGCGACCCCCAACTCGCCTGCCTAGCGTGGTGATTATGGGCAAATATCCTCAACACAGTATATACAGTATGCTATTGGGAAGGCCCATGTTCAGTAGTGGACTTTATAAAGCAGATATGATGATGATGTTAGATTGATTAGTGTTTATAATTTCAACGTTTTTGACTGATTTGCTAGTTTAGACTAGAGTCTTATCATTGCGCTCTTCAAAATAATGATCAAGCACTTAATTTCTTTGGACAAAAAGTTTATACTTTATGGAACAAAATTGTTCAGTCGTAGAATGCCCCTATCGCAAAATGTCTACTGACAGAAATCGTGTCTGTTTTTTTAATTTTTACGAGAAATAACAGTAAGTTTTTGTTTTTTTTTCTAACCATATACTAGGTCATATAAAAAAACCATAACCTACTGGGCTCGTTTTGGATTTTTACAACGGGAGACATGTCTATCGTCTGCGTAGGCCTTTATAAGACCAAGTTGTACGTCCGGTAATTTATTACGGTTATTGCAAGTTTTCGGTAAGGGTCCTTTAGACCCCTTCGACGTTACAGGGTTGACCGAGTATGAAATTAATTTCGATTATTAGTGCCTATTATTGACCATTTAGCTGTTCGGATTGTTTTGTTCGAGAATGTTGTATCTATAAAGTATACTTACTAACGTGTTAGAATATAACGTAAGCAATCCATAATAAAAATCATTTAAAATATTAATTATATTGTTAGGTTTGTAGAAGCTAGAACTTTTTTATCATATATATGTTTAGTATATCACACTATTTATATTTCACTTTTTATTTTCTTTGGTTTGTGTTTAGTAACTTGAAAAATCTTATGTTATGGGAGAGCAAAGTTTCCCAACAAAAGTATCTCTATGCTTAAAGGGAAGTTTCAAACAAATTAAATATATAAATAAATAATAATAAATATTCTCTCCCAATCACACCAATTCTTTAGTTCCAAGATAAGTATCACTAAGAACTTGTGTTTTGGATACTAAAGAACGGATAAACATACTTAAATACTTTTTTTTGTTGTAAATACATACTTATATTAAGTACATAGGAAAACACCGAGACCAGAACAAATATTCATGTTCATGCACACAAAGATTTGTCCTGTGTAGGAATCGAACCCACGACCTCTGGAGTGAAGTGCAGGTATACTGACCTCCACGCCAAATCGGTCGTCAAAATATCAAATATGTTTTAAGTTATTGAAATAAATAAATAATGATTATTATTATATGTTGTAAAAAAGCAATTTTGTTTTTAAATATTATTGCAAGAATTCAGATCCTTCCCTTCAAAGAAGGTACTTCCTTAAAAACCTCAAAATAATTTGATTCGAGTATATAAACGTATAAAACTTACGCTAATGGTAATTAAGCTAAGTTTAACGTTTATTCTCTATGTTGTTTTTTTTTGTAGGCACACTCTCACAAACGCTTCACACATTTCAGTCACGGCCGATTTATGAGAGCAGAGATAATGACAAAGTCAGTCAATCACAGTTTCAGTTCATATAAAACAGAAGTTAAATTAACTCATACACACTCCCCGACTCAATAAAATCAACGTCAATTATATTCTCATACAAATTTCAGTGATGTCAAAATTCACTTACAAATATTACTTTGTCTGAATATATTTCTGTGATACATTCTTGTATACTGTGTAATGTGACGTATGATATCCGCATTTACTCTGTAGACAAGCGGATACGGTACACTACGGTAAGATTTACAGTTACTTTGTAAGAGTTGTCTTGTTGGATCTTGTTGACATAGATAGATAAATAGATAGGTAAAACGTTTATTTCCTTTAAATAATGCAAGTTATATAAAAACATATCCCACAATATCGATTAATATATAATATTTTTGTAATTATAATTAATATAATCTTATTGTAACAAAATAATTTATTTCTTTCTAATGTATAATCATAGCTTATAGTAATTAATCCTTCAGTCAAACTGTTTGAACAGTTTTGTAAGGCATTTTTTTTCATGCCAGCCGGGATCAATGGCTTAACGTGCTTTCCTGGGCTCTGTGCCTCGGCAAGCGATAAGTACGCGATAAGTGTGTAACATAACTTCGAAAAGCCATAGGTTGAACCCTAGACACTCTGAATTAAAAGTCTATGGGTCTGGCCACTGGACTTTCGTCGCTCTCGCTAGGTCCAAGCTCTTATTAAACCCATAAAATATTACTCAACAATATCTGGTCTAAGGTTTAGGTTAAGGTTAAGGTCCCCTAAGGTTTAACATAAACTGAATATATCGAGAATGTACTTATGAAAAGCGACATTTTATAAAACGCCCAGCTCAATCGTGATCTAGCAAATTTCATAATCGGGCAAAGGACAGATTTTGTTATTGTAGGTTCATTTTAGTTTGTGAAAATTTGACGAATCTAATAGATCCTGTTGATCTTAAAGACAATAAAGTATATTTTGTTTTATTTTTATTTTACTTTAAGTGTAAATAAAAGGTAAGCTAAAGAAAGGTAAAGTACGAAAGGTAACCTATGTCGTTTTCAGTACTCCAGCTAACGTATTATCAGATGTTCTGAAAATCGCTTTCATAGCTTAAGAGTGAAGGCGTAACAAATAAACCAACTCAGATTCGTAAATTTAACACCAGTAAAGTAAAGTTGAGATAGAAATGAAAAAAATAAGGCAAGCACTTCAAACAAAAAAAGAAAATCACATCACAAAATGGATTTTAAAAATCTCCTTTTGTGCTACGAACAATTAAAAACTGGCAACACTTGAACCTCCCTAAAATGGCGCTCGAAAAACCATCAGACGAAAAATTATGTCCCCAAAACCATTACGGCACACACTGCGGTGCATTGAAGCGACGTGGAGTGGGGGGTTCCAAGTGGGGGTGTAGTGCCAGACAAGGGGGGAATAATCCAGTAATTATCAGCTTAACTCGAGACATTCGCAGGTGTATACTGAACGCTTATACGCCTTAGATATTTTAAGTTTATATTGGTTTATAGGGTCCGTTGATTTATATTGGATACTTAGGGGTATCCATTTAGAAAAGTCATTTAGTAGACCTATTCAACTTTATATAGTAATAACAAACATGCAAATTTTATCAGACGACAATTCTAAAATTAGCTTTTATTTATTAAATTATAACGTCCATGTCAGTAGTAAGTAATAGTGAAAATAAATATCAAGCACCTTATGAACTTTGCACACCCCCTTGAGTTCTCAGTAAAGATGTAGGACCAAACTGAGATGTCGTATTCTTAAAAGAATTTGAAAAATGATGTTGCACTGTTAATAATCCACCGTTATTACAAATTAACTTTCGAAGTATCACAAAACTTTAGGAAATAAAACAAAACTGCAGTCATGACGCGTCACTTTCCCGCCAAGTTCAAATTATTAAGTTAGATAAAATATTCTTCAGAGGATTTGTTCGTAACGAATTTATCTAACTATTATGTAAAAATGTATGTGACCTTTTTTTAACTCTGTGCTCAGAAAAATAAATAAATTAAAGCTGATCTCTCTTTTTACGGAAAAGGTTTAATTAAAATTCATATTACTAACCAGAAACTCATTATAGATAACGCTCATGTATGTCACAAACGCTTCGCACACAGAATTACCCTGTTAAGAATTATCATTAGCATCACATTTTAAATATATTTTTATATTTAAATTATAAATTATTATATGTGTCTTACACAGACTAACGAAAGTTTTAAACTAGGATTTAGATGGTATTAGACGTTTTTGATTGAGCTGAGATAATATGCAAGTTGTTATAAATCTGTTTTAGGTTACTACAGCTTAATAATACCGACTTCTAATGCATGTCTATGTATATTATGCCATTTTAATGGCACGAATTTTCAATAATACTTTTTTTTTCCTTGTGTCAGTGGGTTTACAGGGTTCATGTTAAAAAAGAACCTACAGTAAAATATCTTGCTGAACACTAAAGTAACAGTCAAATACTTTTGACTTTATTCTCATCATCTCAAGGACGTGGACGTCCACAAGCTGAACACAATTCTTCTCCATATTCCTCCAATGTGAACGGTTACAGGCGACCTGCATCTGCGTGATCCCGCAACCCTTGTAAGTTCGTTTATTCATCTTGCTACATAATGTTTTACACTATGTCTCTTGTCATATGCTCTCTATTCCAGAAATTTTCCGCCCCAACGATACGACAGTCAAAAATATAAAACGGCGTTTTCAGCTGATTTTAAAATATCTGATTATTTTTGCATCTACTGTCAACCCTACTGAACAACAAATTGACAAATAAAATTGACTTTTACTCGTATTTCAGTCCATACATAAATGGTTTAGGGCTGTAGAAAATGGCGGAGACTGATAAGTAGAAAAAGATTTTAACCAATTTCCGTAAATTATAGATTTGTGGCAAGGTTCTCGGTAGCTACTTTAGGTTACATTATTGAAGTTTTTGTAGGGATCCCTAAGTTTTTTGAGTAATAAATATAATCATATTTGTATGTAATAAATAATATTTTATTCAGAAATAATGTAGCAATTTAATGGTGAAAGATTTTTAATATAGCGCATTGTTGGCGTTTAATATGCCTCTGCCCACTCCTTCGGGGAAATACGCGTGATATTCTGTATGTATTTTTTAAATCGGTCCAGTGGTTTCTTTTATTTTAGTTTTATTATAAGTTGTCAACTGTTTTCTCTTTTTTTATAAGTTAAATAAATTAATTTAAATCAAGTATTGTTTTATTTGTTGAGTTGTTTCAAATAATTTCTTTCTTATTGCATGTGGTATTTACCTTTTGTTTGTTTCACTTAGATATTTTTTAGAATATTGGTGAATTATTTTTAAGTACAAGTTTAAACAGATACTGGTGATCCTAAATAAATAAAATAAACAAACAACAACACAAAAATACAAGTCTTTCCTCCTTATAATATAAGTACGTTTTGTCTACCTAAGGCTCGAGTCGTCGATAATTTGTGAAGGGAAAAAACGAAGTATCTAATAATCTGCTTAAGGGATGCGATTTGCAAATTGATTTCATTAACTTGGGTAAAAAAGGTGTTTGTTTTTGTTAGTAGGTAAATGTCTGAGTTATAACACAAATTTCGCCTACATTTCGTCAGTTATATTCTTGGTCCCACTGCTTAATAGGTGGTAACTATTGTTGTTTACCGGGAAATTTTATGTTCGACAGAAATATTGATAATTATATGCATTAAAATGAAAACCAAACTTCAACATACCTCGTTTAATACTAGTTTGAGATATTATCATAGACTTTCTGTCTACATTACGAAACAAGACTTATGTCATTAATATTAAAAATGAAAAGATTTTTTAAAATATTTGTATGAGGTTAGAAAAAGATATTATATAAAAATATTTTTATAACTAAATCATCAACAGTATATTATTACATATACTGTTGATAATTTAGTTAAATAAATATTGATATATAAACATTACAGTGTTCAGAATTGAAGCATATTGTAAAAATTGCTTACACACAAATTTCATTTTAATAAAATTATTGAAATCAAGCCCCCAAGCGCCAGTGTTTCCAATCTAGAGGATTGAAGCTTCCCAGGACTACAAAATGACCTTTACAAATATTAACGGCGGAACTCTGTTTGTATTTCATAACCAAAATCTGTTATTACATCGACCAGCAACGCTTACTGCAACAATGTGTATGAGGGACTACAGTAACTCGTCTTGGTAGATCAACTAACCGTTGTAAAGACAAACACGTAAGCGCGTGTTTGTTTTACAACGGTTTTAAAGAATATTTGGCACTACGTAAACTTTATAACAAAGTGGTTCACTACACTGAAAAGTATATTCATTTGTAATAAATTCACTTTTCATAACTAATTATTTTAATATTCAGTCTCTTGTCCGTCTATACAACATGTAACAGAATAAGGGTTACACCAAGAAAGTAGTTTGTTATAAATCGGCTACTCAATCGATTAAAAATATTAAAAAAATAGGTAATTTTTTTTTTAAATTTTTTTTTTTATTTTTTTTATTTTTTTTGCGGCACTTTTCGGTGCTAAGCGATGTGTGCGTGCGTGTCTCTCTGTGTGTGTAGGTCGGTAGGCTAAAGCGCTAATATGCCCATACGATTTGCCCTCGATGAGTATAACTAGTAACTTAAATAAACCATATTTAATTAAATAAAAGTAAAATTATTTTGCATGTTTTTTAATTATAATTAAATATTCTAATTGGGGTGTCTGAGGGTGTGCGTTAATTCTGTGCCATGTTGTATAACTGCTACTGTTGCCAACGCTATGACTCGGATTAGTTTAATATTTAATTCCCTTTTTGCAGGTGTATAGGGTGACACCCTTCGATAGTACCGTTTTCTATCCCGGTGGTGGCCATAAAAGTATCCTGCTGTACTTTTCTTTTCTTCCTTATACGTGTTCTAGAGACCAGTGGGGGCCAGAATAGTTACACTTTATAAAACCATAACTCGTCAATATTAACAATGTTCTACACTATATAAAATATGTAAGTTTAGGTAAAAAACCAATAACAAACATCAACTTGCGGGTATCCCCGCTTACATACGCTTTCTATCGTTGAATAGAAACCAACCTTCTCTATTCACTTATCGACTTCGTCACCTAGCTTTACCAACTTCGCCGAATTTCGCGCCAAACGATGTTTTGTTTTGCAAGTCTCTGAGTGCCCACCCACCTTTGCTTCAATTTCAACTTTGAAATTGAAGATCTTTGTATTGTGATTCTAAGCAATTCAGACTGCCGCGAACCTACGTTTAATGATAATGTTACGAGTATTTGTTTCTTTCCAACCCACGTACGCAATATTAAGCAGGGGTTGGTATAGATGGCATCCTTTCACTTGCTACGGTATTCTTTTTGTTTAGGATGGAAAGTCCTCAAATGACTGTCTGCTCCTGTGGTTGAAGCAGAAGGATGTGTCAGACTATTCTTGGCTGATAACCATGCATGTTCCTTCCTGAGCCCTTTATGTTTCAGGGCCGCGGTTACTCTTTAAGAACTATCCTGCAGCCCATTTGCTACAATACAGGCTCATAATTTTAGCTTTATTCACACACTCCTGTCGGTTTAGGGTATTTTTAAACTGGTCTTTATCTGAAAGCTTCTGGATTTGGTCATGGTAGTTTTGACGCCAAAATTTCCATTTGCTCGTCCATCATAAAGCTTTCGTTAATGTTTTTCTATGCATCCTCTCAACATGACAACCCTATTTTGATATACTTAATGTATAAATTCTATTAATATATCGACGATATACGCAAAACATAAGCAGCGGTTGGAGGCGAAGAGGTGAATATCCTGCTCAGTGGCCTGCCATTGGAGATACCTGTATCCAGCAGTAGACGAAGATAGGCTGATAGGGATAGTGTATTTTACTTTACAAGAACCTATTGGCCAAATAATTAGTTTAATTATATTATTTGTGCCTTAGTATAAAAATATGCTCTAATTTAAAGTAAATTTTGAATGCAGTACTTACCTATAATTCTAATAGTTTAAAAATTAAATAAAAAAATAATTATTTTCTGACAATCACACCAATTATTTAGCTTTTAGTTTCACATTAAGTATTATTAAGAACTTGTGTGTAGTATCCGTATACTAAATAACGGATAAATAAAAATATATACATAATTTTTATTTTGTAAATAATTACTTAATATACATTTATAAAACGTCCAAACTCAAACCAATATACATTTTCACAAAGGTTTGTCCTGTGTGGGAATCGAACCCAAGACCTTATAAGCAGAGTGTAAGCAGTAAGCAGAGGTATATTGACCTCCACATCATATCGGTTGTCACACATACATATTGGTGTTACATTAAAAATCCTTAGCATTCTATCCTCGTAAGCTGATAGCATAAAACATGCAAGTTATGGATTAAAAATATCTTTGTAACAATTCCCGCGCTATTATAATTTCCCGAAAAATCGAGAAACTATTCAACACGATACATGCTTCGCCCTTACACAGGGCATCTTCAGGTAAGATAGGAGCCTCAGAACAACGATGTCTTCACGACCAACGCTGAAACGAGAGTGACTCTCGCTTACAATGGATTTCCGCAAAGTAACGCCTGAATCAATAAATTAGCATAAAACATAACAAAAATAATGTTTCAAATTTATGAATTCTATTCTTTGTCATACAGCCTTAAAAAACATAATTTTTTGGACAAAAATCAGGATAGCTTTTCTCTATAACTGATTGTAAACTCAGCAGTCTTAATACCACCCCAGTAAAAGGAGGAGTTCACTCCAACAAATAATAGAATGTAGTACGAGGTAATAAATCAGAGAATTCCACAAAGGAGCATAAAAATCTCAGACCAAGACTTGTGGAGTAACTTAATGGGTTTAAGTCTTAAACCGCTTAAGAGGGACCTGCGACCTTTGTATCATCAAGAAAAACTGGTGAAACGTCTCCATTTACAGCAAAGGAGATTAAATTGTAATATCTGAACAGTTGGGGGTAGACGAAGAAAAAATGCTACCACCATGTTTTGTTATATGTTACCAGGACTATTCTCGCGTCTTTGTATTGTTAGTGTGCGTGCAAGTGTGTAAGTTTGTGTGTGTTAATCCAGTAAATTATCAGTTGTAAGTAAAAAATAATAAATTTAATACTATACACATATATTTAGTTAAGGTACTTATTTTTTTAAATTAATTAAGTTGCTTTCTTTTCTGTTTCCCTTGTTCCTTACTAATAAATACAAGGGTAGTTATCTTAGTAATTAGATAACAAAAATACAAGACAAGAGAGCCAACTTTCATAAAAGTGATATCAGACAGAGGCATAATAATGATATGATTTAATTTAATGTATTTGATTTGATTTTATTTAATGTATCTGTTTCAACCGTATTTATGTTTTTGTTATGCTATGGAAATTATTATTCTGAAATAAATGATAATTATTATTAATATACCCCCACACTTCGCCAGTTGTGTGGTTGGTCCAGATATTAGGTGGCGACCCTTTGCCACTTACTGGAAACTGTCATGTTCGCCAGAGCCTCACACGTTGAAAGGCAGGTGCAGGTGAGGTTGGCTTGGATTCCTCAGATCTTGGTAGGATCCCTAATTCATTTTATTGCTGTTGATTATACACTAATATAATCTATCATTCTGTATGACTAATATAAAAATAAATAAATGTATTTGATTTGATAATGATCTACGTATTTATTATATTAACACCTGCCACTAACTAATAGACAATACTCGTAATACATTTGATATTGTCATCAGAAATTTGGGAAGAATGCATTTACTGTGGTTATATAATCTGGTACCATTTGCAACATTCTGTTAAACATATCATAGTAAAAAGTAAGATTTTCTTATAAGATTGAAATAACACGCAAATGAATAATACTGAATAAATTAATAATAATTTAGATTTTTTTTTTTTTTTTTTTTTTTTTTTTTTTTTTTTTTTTTTTTTTTTTTTTTTTTGACACTTACACCAATTATTTAGTTCCAAGATAAGTATCATTAAGAACTTGTGTTATGGATACTAAACAACGGATAAACATACATAAATACTTTTTTTTTTTGTAAATACATACTTAATATACATAGATAAACACCCAGACCAGAACAAATATTTATATTTATACACACAAATATTTATCCTGTGTGGGAATCGAACCCACGACCTCAGGAGTGGAATGCGGGTATACTCGCCACCACGCCATATCGGTCGTCAAGAATATATTTGTATGTCTCTTAAATAATGTTAATGCTTTAGTTTTCCTTAGGCAAGCGAGAAAAGACACGGGCATCACCTAATTCTTTTATTTCACTAATTAATCTTGCAGAATACAATATGTATTATATACTATATCAGAGCAAACTGAAACTAAACAAAACAAAGAAAACTTTACTCTAAAATGAACTCTGAGAAACCTGTGTTTAAGTTGCTAATTTCTCTTGCGTTTGTCTAACAAAAAGAGCTTTTAAAATAAACTCACGCTATTCATATAACTTTGAAACAACTGGCAAATATCATTGTCTAAGTCAATTCAGGATCAAAACAGTGAAAACTTGATGTATAGCTTTGATTGTTTGAAATGTTTTAGAGGACAAAAAGCAAACAGTGCGATCACAGCGTATTAGGAAACAGCTGTATCAGTAGCTCGAACGGTGCAAAAGTGTAGTAATATTTACTCACAGAAGGAAATTGTTTAATAGAGTGAGAGGTGTAATAGCTACTAAACATATGGTGTGAGTTACAAGAAGTTAAGTTTTAAATTAAAATCAGCATAGTGTTTTAAAAATTATATAAATTACATTATAGCGTCATTCTGCGTACTGACTTAAACTGCGATCACCCACCCGTCTGCCCAGCGTGGTGATTATGGGAAAATACCCCAAATGAAATATAATCTAATGAGTGGGCCAATGTTCAGCAGTGGGCTTCATAAGGCTGACATAATGACGATAATAAATGCATTTATTGTAAAGCAACTTCTATCCATTTAACCAATTAATTCAATAAAAGTGTTCAAATAGTGTAAGGAGAATGGAAGTAATAATATTTCCACAGAAAGCAAATTCAAAATTAATCTTTTACTTACATACATAATGTCACGCCTCTATCCAGTAGGGATATCACATCTTTCCACTTGCTCCGATCTTGGCACACACTTTTAGCTTTATTTATACTCATTAGATTAAAAAAAAAGGCTAGCTGTGCCGTTAAGTAGCGTAAACTCTTAAGAATTTACCATTTGACACGATACATAAAGTTAAAAATAGATCTCTTTTAAATAGTTGTAGCATGAATTATGCATGTATGTGAGACTAGCTGCCTTTACACTCATAGGCTGTGACGAAAGGTTACTAAAATAATCGGCAGTCAGAACTTCGCAGACGGCCCTGTCATCCAGGATCCACGTTAAAGGCAGAACCGCTCGCCCCAGTCGAAAACCGCGGGATTGAAATTTCGTTTCAATCCAATTGAAATTTTGCAATGTTAATGGATATTTCTGGTAATACTACCCGGGAGCTGTGTGCTCGATCTTGGTTAGATTAACAGTGGCAGATTAAACTCAGATAGACTAGACTTTGTAGTTTGATATCTTCAATATTCTCGGACATTTTCATCTAGCACTAAACTTAACAAAGCCTGTACTTTACCCAGTACCCATGTAATAGTAGTAAATAGTTAAAGGATTAATATGTTGGAATAATTTCCTATGGAAAATCATCTCATCTCATGCCATCAACATTATCTTACTAAGCAAGGGCTTCCTCTCATGAACCAAGGTATAGGTACGTATAAAAAACAAAGTGCGAATTGCCAGAGGAAGGTGTGTAAACTTCAGACTTCAAAATCATCTATTTCATACACTATTATATAGTACTTGAAAACGTCAAGATTATATATAAATAATAAAATAATAATTATTATTATTGCGTGAGCGTGGTGACCGATAAGAAAACAAAATTTGAGCCACCCGATATAACCAATGCCACCTAAAGGCGGGTTGCTGAACTAAAGAGACAAGCGTGATATTTCAAAAGTCATTAAAAGTTCTGCTATATATCGATAAATGAAACTAAAAAGTATCACTGTTGTGTCGGTCGGAGTGGGGACTGTTAGGTTGTTTTTTCGTTACGGAATTTCTGGATTCGATCTCCACGCTCAAGGCCCGCAATAGAAGCAATGCAGTACCTTAAAAACAAACAAAAAATTTAATATAATAGAATCTAAGTGCCAGTTCCGAGCCACCGCTCTATAAGAAGAACTGGCGAGAAACTCACAAGCTGTGCTCTTTTATATTTAATAACTGGTTTGCCACTTTAAATCTCATCTTCTTGTAGGGACCCTAACAAGGCTATAAATGACCAGGATCAGTTTAAAGTGCCTTCCGAAACATAAAAGCTAGATACTAAATGGCACAAACAGTCACCTATTCTCTATAAATTGCTTTACTACAGTTATCGTTCCCACTACCAACTATCGTGGAGATACAAGCACTTAGTTTGAAAGTGTACTTAGTAGAATATATAGTGTCGATATCGAACACATATAAGTCCCAACATGCAAATAATATTTTAGCAACACGTAGTAACAAATTAATTGTACTGCTAAAGCGATTCTCTTGTACGAGTCGGATAACGTATGGTTCGCTGATATTTAACATTGGATTTAACTATCGGATAAGTGAGAGATGTGACATGCCATACCTTTCCCTCATTTATTTTACACTGGACTGAAGTGTAATTGTTTTTTTAATGACAAATATAAAATGAAATGATACATTGAATTGGCGACCGATATGTCGTGGTAGACAACACAGACAGAATAAATATTTGTGTGCATAAACAAGAATATTTGTTCTGGTCTGGGTGTTTTCCTATTTATAAAAAAAATTGGTTGCCTGTAAAGTCGGTATACGGGCGAAAGTTTTACGTGACAACGACTTTGAGTGGTAAAATAATTTTGAACCCATCATCATTTTTTGATTTTGAACTTCACTTTTTATGTCTGTCTCTCTCGCTCTTAGGCGGGCTAACCATGCCCGAGTGGAAGGGACGCGTGCCTCTCACTCGCTCTCATTGTGAGCGCATAACGTGAGCGGAGCGTAACGCAGTTTCTTGAAGTGTCACCCGGCAAACCAATTTATAAGACGTTGTCACGTCAAAAAGTGTTTATGTAATTTTATCAGTTATTTATTATCCATAACACAAGTTCTTAATAATACTTATCTTGGAACTACATAACTATCGTTCGATCGATCGTTAACACATGGCACATTATGATAGGCCTAGGCGTTTCATAAATAGTTGCTTTCTGAAGAAAATTTTTCGACCATGTTTACCTTTATGCAACAGGTCCAGTTATCACTTAGTATAAGCGGGAATAATTAATAACCTTGAACTAAAAACACTAATTGATTTGCCGTGACTATATTAGGCATATAATATGATCTAGCTGGCTGATAAAAATGCTTGGGATTAAACTGCCGTTTCATACAGGCTATTCTAATATGAATGACTTAAAACTTAAAAATTATTATTATTATTTTGGATTATTTATTTTTTCTCAGAAATTTTAATTTCTGGTGTTTAACGAGACTCACGGGCCTAAACCAAGTGAGAATCATTTATTAGGAATCTTCTTGAAGAAACTTCCTCACAGTTCGACAAGTGTTTAGGATAGCGGCTTTCTGCATAGTCATTATTATTATTATAAAACATGAATATTGTTAATGTTATATTATATTGCATTGTATAGCTTCACAGACAAATAAAGATTGTAACTAACCAATTGATAATTTAAAAGGCTGTGAGTTTCTTGCTAGTTCTTCTTACAGAGCGGTGACTCGGATCTGGCACTTAGATTCACTTACACTTAAATATTTTTTGTTTTTTTAATTGTGTGATTTCAGTATAATTATATTTTGATTGTTTTTTTATATGTGTTATAATTTTGACGTTTTCAAGTACTATGTAATAGTTTATGAAATAAAAAGTTTTGAATTTTAGCCAAATTAGTATAACATAGAGCTGTATAAATTTAGCTATTTCTTGCTAGTTGTAAATATTTTTCTGGTTTTTCCTTATAAGCCAAACCATGTACTATGTAAAATCTTCAAAATCTTTTATATCTTCAGATTAGCGTTGACGTAATTATACAAGTTAAGAGTTAAAAAGAATTATAAACTTAAACTCCATGATAAACTTATCTGGCAGTTGATGAGTCAAACAATAATTGACTAAATGTCCACTTTAATAAACCTCTATTTTGAAGTCGACGTACCTGTAACAGAGAGAAAATTACATTAGAAATGTTAAAATATTTTTCATTTCTAGTTATTATCTATTTCATCATCATCATCACCTCACCACCCAGGGTCTGCTTACTGGTCTAACCAGATTTGTCTGAATTTCAGTTATTACACAGAACAAATGCAGTCTGATCTCCGCAACCCAAAAGGAAATATCATTTTATGGTTAAACCATCTGTCAGAACATTAAAAGGCACTGACTTCCTAATAACGACTGCCATAGATGTTCATGACAGCCGGGACCGACGACATAACGTGCATTGCGAGGTACTGACATCTGCCTAAATATATACATAGCTTCAAACTGAAGATTCTACGTATTTTGTTATTGTAAAAAAAACAACTGCAAACAAAGAAACACATATTCAGAATGTGAATAATTGTTTAAAAATTAAGCAGCCTTTTCATAATTTAATTCCTCTGAATACTGAGTTTTAACTGAATTAATTATAGTACATCTTTATAAGGCTTAGTCATTAGTTTAATTAAATTCAAATCACACCGCGTACTGTCGGAAAAACAGTTTTGTTTATGTTTCAATTATAATAAATTTTACGAATATTTGACGACCCTGAACCCATGTAATATATTATGAAAGGAATAAATAACCCTTTTTTCATTATATAATCTTTTTTGTAATGTAATTTTATAGTAGATAATAATAGATAACTTCTAACAATTACACCAATTATTTAATTCCAAGATAAGTATCGTTAAGAATTTGTGTAAAGGATACTAAATAACGCATAAATATACTTTTTTTTTCGCAAATACATACTTAATATAAATAGAACACACCCGGACAATAACAAATATTCATAATCATGCAAAAAGATTACAAAGATTTGTCCTGTGTGGGAATCGAACCCACGACCTCAGGGCAGTGCAGGCCTACTGGCTTTGACGCCATATCAGCCATCAAATTTATTTTGTACTCAAGGCGAACTCAAAATTATTATGAGGAGATGCATCTTTTTCCTACTTCTTGTAGTTATTATAAGAGGTTTGAACTCCGTATCTGATATTAATTCAGTTAACTTACAGAAGGGCGGCGGCTTTTGTTCTATTACTCATTACACATCCCATTTGCCGTAAATATTAACTGTATTATGTCTTCCAGGGAAGGAAAGTATACCATCAGATACGTAAATAATCAAATAATGTTGAAAGCTTGTAGGGTAAGCATAAACGAACTTAATGCTAATACTTAAATAATAATGTATGTTGTATAGAGATCCTATCAATATTTGAGAAGCCCAAACCAACCCCATCTGCAAGTGGTAGACCTGCCGATCAACGGACGAGGCTCTGTCAAAGTTCCCGGCAAGCAGCAACAGGCTCGCAATCTATTACGTGGGACCAACAATATAACTGGCTATCACGCCTATCTCTTTGGGAAAACAGGCATAATGTGTTCTATGTTTTTATGAACAAAAAAAATATTGAAAATGTATGACACACGTAAGTAAGTGACGAAAATATCTATTTACTTGTCTCATATGGCTATTTTTGTAATTATGTATCTTATACATAAACAGCATCTACAAAAGTTATAACATTCACAAGGTAGACATAATGTTGTGATGATCTGAGTTCGCCATATACATTTTACTGCTTTAAATTATAGAATATTTCAGTGGGACTAGTTTACGTGTTCGTGTTTTATTTTAAAAATTACTTTTAATAACTCTTTGTTTTATTACAAATTATCTTTTGCGCTAGCAGGTATAAAATGGTTTATAAAAGATAACAAGCTTAACAGTAAAATCTAATTACAACAAACAAACACAATTATATTTTAGTGTTTTCTTCGCTTATTCTTCAAATTATGGTATTTTAACAATATAATATAGCCTCTAGTTTATGATCGCACAAGGATTTCAAATTAATTTTGTAGAGTTATAACTAAAGCAGTCTAAGCGAGTATATTGTTTAAGCGTACCGCCCCAGACAAAAGATGCGCGCGATACAAAACATTAATTCTCATTTCAAGACAGGATTAATTAAAAACCCGTTTCTCGAATCTTCATTTGTCGAAAACGCGCACACAATAAATTACATTAATCCATATTAATGGTTCCATACGACATTAAATAAAATTGTATATGACTTTTTTGGCAACCGTACTAGATGGGGAAGGTGGTATATCATAATGATGCATGGTCTCTCTGCAGGTTTCATACATTATTAATTACGAAATGAGAGAGATGGGTAGATGTGAGGCTGTGTGTGGGAGGGAGAGAGGAGATGAAAGGGTTTGACCAGAGTTGAAGTTTGGAAAAGTTCGGACAAAGGGGTTTGAAGCAAGATGTCGCACGATTTGTTATGTTACACCATGAATTTAGGCGTGTATGGGGTAGCATAGTGATGTAACCTTGTAATATGTTGGAATATAAACTCGGTAATTGAGTAGAGGAAATCATTCTGCATAAAAATCTGGTATAATGTAATCAAACGACTGATATATAATAATATAATACCTGCACTTATTCCTTAGTTCGTGGGTAATATTTGACCACATAAAAAACATTTGTGTAAATGAATTCGAATAATTATCCTGTTCTGGTTTATTCTTATGTATTTACAGATAAAACAGTCTTAATAAATGGTACATAAAAGTACAACTTTGATTATGAATTTATAGTTTATACTAACAAGTAAAGTACAATTTTATTTACGAATATATAGTTTAAACTAAAAAGTTTATTATAAGAATTAAATATGTTTGTAAAAAGAATGAAAGATACAAGCAAATACGATATTAATAGATATTTCGATTTAAACTACCTCGGCATCACTACAAAATCAATTATTCTAAACTTTTTCGCTGACATACGGTGTTTACATCTGACTTTGTGCAAGTTCATAGTGAGTCACCGTTTCACAAATTCACATTGACTTAATCGTAAATCCATTTTTCTGTAAAATATTAATTTAAAATTTGTAATTTAAAAGTTGGTTGTTATATTATACTGAAACTTTGAATAGAATCGCGTATATTCTTTGGCTTTGTTTTGAGCTGTTTAGTATTATGCAAGTTGTCGAAAGGTATAATAACAGTTTTAGAACTTTATTACCTCGTGCCCCATGTATCGCAAAATAAATTGAAATTCTATTGTTTCCTGCCTTGATCCAGTCGCCTGCCCCTTCGCAGACTAAGCTCAAAACATAACTTTTCTAAGACCGGCTTGCATAAAAGTTCAAAATTTTGTTGAATCTGAATTTGATTTAAAATGTCATTTACTATAATTTGTACTGTCATTTCAGACATTACTTTGCAGTTGAGAAGGACAGCACGATGTTTTTAATAGATTAAGCTTTAATCAGGATTTGTGACAGTTGTGCAAGATTAGTAAGAGTATATTATATTTATATTTAAAATAAAATTTACACAGACTAAGTAGTCCAAAAACATTACCAAACGCGTTTCCTAATTAATTTAGTTTTATGATTAATAAAAACCTTGAAACTACACACTAAATGTAAGTATGTGTGTTCCTACGCCAATAACGCTTATGTAGTAAATCATAAATAAGTAATTTGGGACGCCATCTTGTCTTTTCATGTTCGCGGTTATTATTAAGGCAATATTGGCAATATGGGATATTAATTGACCGTTACTCTTGTATTCAGTTTCATATTTGTAAATATCACTGGGTAAAGGAATAATAAATCATTAATGGTAAATTTACGCTTTCAAACCAAACTATAAGTATAGTTCAGTAATGTTATGTTTTAAATTTGTGACTTGTCTATGGAAGTATACTGTAATTATAATTGAAATATACATTTAATTTTAATTTGGTATTTAATTACAACCAATTATTGTTATGTTCAAAAAGTTCGCTCCTATGAATATTATTTAAAAACTTCAACAAAAATATCGGCAATTTTTTTCTGATGCCTGCAAGTAAAAACACTTTATTGCTGTTGAAAAATAATCAATTTAAAATACGTCGACGCAAATACAATTTAACTATTAACCCCATCAGCTCGGTTTAACCTAGTTTAAGTATTTTACGGCGTTATGGTTATATTTTCCCAGTATTCACGTTAAAAGCGGTCGTAAACATTATAGTATTCACACGTTACTTTCTAGAAACAATTTTAAAAGAACTACTAAGTATTTAATGAGGATAATTACTATTTTAATTGAAAAGTAGTCATATTTCTGCTGCAAATTATGTTTTATGTCAATTTGTTGTAAATAGGTTTGTGTATGGTATCCTTTTTTGTAAATTTCACTTTTTTGTTTAAGGATTCTATCAATATCTAAGGAGCCCAAGTCAACCTCACCTGAAAGTGGTACACCTGCTGACCAACAGACAAGGCTCTGGCGAACGTATCAAGCGGCAATAGGTTCGCTACCTATTACGTGGGCGTATAGTGTGCCTCTGCCTACCCTTTCGGAGAAATAGGCGTAAATGTGTGGTCGTATTTTTTTAAAAGTATTAAATTTCTTAAAATTTAATCTAGTCACTAACAAATCAATTGGTAAAATTTCGTCACAATCAGTTGACCAGGTTTACAAACATCTGAAGAGCAAGCTAGACAGACGACCAGATAAAAGTCATGGTACCATGACAGATGCAGGCCGCATGCAATCGTGACCGATTGGAAATCTATGGCTTATGTTCAGCAGAAACTTTTAGGGACTAAGATAATGTCAATTTCAAAAAAAAAACAAAGTTGTACGCATAAAAACTTTAAGGAGAAATACGGAAAGGCATTACTAAATAATAAAGTACGATTTGAATCTTAAGATATAAGTTAAATTATTGATAACGACATCTCAAACTTTATCAAACCAAGTTACTTATAAAAAGATCCATAGTTAAGATAAGGACCGTGATAGTTTAAACTAACAAGCGATGCATGCACATTCTGTTCAAAAACTAATATCACAAATGTACATCAAATAGGGCCATTATGGATTTATGAAACGTGTTATGTTGAGTAGAATTAATTGATTCAAAACAACATGACAAAGTAACTTCGCGAAAGCCGAAGACGAATGGGGCTGGAAACCGCCATAATCCTTAGTTTAATAATGACATTTGGCCGTGTCAAAGTTTGCAATCTGAATTCGTGGTACAAGTTAAAGCAGTTTCGCAAAAAATAATTTCTAAATCTGTGAACTGTGTATCTACGGGTGGTCTTAGGCTAGATCAGAACTTATCTAGTGCTCCTGACCTAACGTCTACCACATATTGTGATAATATGTACTTATCATGCCTTTCGAAGTACGATACATTTATGAGTTACCTATTTGATATTTTCTTAACTTTCATGATCGTTACTAACCACTTAGTCTCGCGGAGCTTTACATATAGAAACTGAGTTTAAAACCAAAGGGGCCTTACTAAGTAACTCAATTCTCAATATCTTTATTGCTCTCCATAAACAGTTACAATAATATTACAGTTCGTTGTGGGCTCTGTCGGGCACAGCTAATACAAGAATCAGAATCAAAATCATTTATTCCAGTTTGGCTCAAAAGAGCTCTTATGAACGTCAAAACTTAAAAACTAGCGCGATGACAACAAAAGAGGAGGATATAATGCTTTTAATTATAATAAAAAGTAAATTTAATGGTGTAATTTTTTAATTATTGCTTAGTGGATTATGTGTAGTTGTAGCTGAGATTAGGTTTAGTAAAATTAAAAATGATGATTAATATGTAACTACTAAAAAACCAACTGCGACATAAACACCCATCTTATAGTCTTATCTTTGTAACCATGAATAGCTAACTATGTCTTCGCACTTAATATTCAATGGTAGTTATGCAACTGTCAAAGAAGATCGTGTAATTAAGCAAATAATTATGTAACCATTATGAGAAATGTTGTCTAGAGAAAACCACTTTGAACTCCAAAATACGGATCGTCAATCGCTCGCTCTCATAGCGACGAAAAACCAATTTTATATATATATATTATGATTTAATATTATGATTTAATATTATGATAATTAATTATTTTATATTATGATAGCGATAAATTTCGAATCACTTAATAAGGATTACTGATCACTTGGACCACTCCCCATCCACACACTTGAACTGGAACATGGCAGTTTGACGCACCCCGCACATCGAAAATTGTCTCAGGCGGGATTTCAAAAGCCTCATTTAAATTCTTGGTGGTGGTATATCTGCCGGGATTCGGATGAGCGGTTCGCATGAGGAAGTACCTACGTTTTCAATTATTAATGCTCGTTCTTACATTCGTTATGTCTAAGAAGGCTTGTTAACCGTTTGCGCATTCCTTTAAGCTGTGATTGCAATATTTTCTCTAATAATCCAACAACAGAAAAAAGGTGAAATTTTGGGTCACCTTTTTTCAAAACTTTTTAAAACATAAGTTCTCGTGTACGCATTATTTTTCTGTTTATATATATATGTGTATATATTGCTACGATTTTTTATTAATCGACACTCTTAAGCTGTGAGATGGAGTATTTTCCCAATAGCTCATTTGCTTATAATTTCACTTTTATACGATACGGTACTACTATCTTAAAACACTCGCTATATACTTTCAAAGCTTTGTCCATCTAATTCTGCTCGTTCGTCTACACTTATATTTGGTAGGAAAATTTGTTTTTGAACCTAAGGGTTCCCTTCGTTCTAAAATACATTTTCTTTTGAACCGTTGTTCACAGAGCGTATAGCATGTTTAGCGCACACTGTATCTGTACATCTTTTTAAAATTGTAAAGTATTTTCCTCGTCCTTCACTTCCATTTGTTAATTAAATATCATAATATGGAAAATATTGCGCTGATTTACTTATAGTAAGAAAGAAGTCTACAAGCCCTTAACTGCATTCAACTGGGCGGTAAAATTTAAACAGGAGTCCTCTTACCTCAAGAGCAAGTACTGCGCAGTTAACCGACAAGGCGGTGTTAAAAAAAGGTATTGCCTACTTAGGTCGTGAACAATTATAAGACAAATGACAATCGATTCCAGAAAGTTCTCAATAAAAGATACATGTTCATTTTTTCTAGTTTCTTGTTACTTTAATAATAACTTTAACATAACGTTTTCTAATTCTATTTTTAAGTGTGAATACACGTATTTGGCCCAAAGGAATAAATAAAGTCTATTTAATTTGCAGCCTAAAACCGTCCGAGCCATTCTCAGTGAGTTTCGTGATATGTTAACCCCTAAAGGGTCCGTACGTAAGTATGTCACTCATAACACCCACACGAGCCCACATGGCTCAACATGGGTACATTTGCATGTAATTTACATTACTTCTTGTCTAAAATTAAAACGTTAACATTTTGGTAACAGCACAGAAACAGTCGGGGGCAGGCATTCCTTTAGCCAGCATCCTCTTATGACACAAATTTGTTATTGTTAAACAAAGGACGTTTAGGTAGGTACAGTTGGAATCAGGAATTGTTGAGCATTATAGTACTTTATTGCGAATATAATTTACATCAAGGTTATCAGTTCTATAGGTTTATATATATATCTAGTCTGTATAGGGATCCTACCAAGAGCCCAAGCTTACCTCACCTGCTAGTGGTGCACCTGCCGATCAACGGACGAGGCTATGGCGAACATAGCAGTGCCCGGTAAGCGGCAATAGGCTCGCCACCTATTACGTGGGACCAACTAAATAATCGGCAAAGTACGGGCGCACAATGTGCCTCTGCCTACAGGCGTGAATGTATGTATCTATGTTGTCAGTTCTAAGAGTCTTAGGCAGAAAAAAGAGAGACTAGTTAATTAGAACGACGGTAAATTGATGTTGAAAATTTATATTTTGCTATCTTAACTGCAATAGTTAATTATAACTACTTGAAATATTGACCACTGTCTGAATTACTGGTTAAGGATTAAGATCTGCTTACAAGAACTTGTTTTCAGGCGATCCGATGGAAGATTCCCTTAGGTCTACTTCATTGAAATACTTCAACATATTTATAAACTAGGCGGCATATACAACTTTATCGAGAACCTTGCCTTACATAATTTTTTTTTACTTAATAATTTTGTATTACAAAACACAAAGAAATTGAAACCCTTTTAAACTAGCAAAATCTTTAATAGATTATGTGAGATCATGTAACAGATTAGTCGTACGACTAGTTGATATTTCAGCTTTTTAAAGTATTGCTTAAGTTTCTATCAGATTAATTCATTTTATATTATTTCATTTTTATTAAACGCAAACCTCCTTTGTGTTGAATGAAAATAAAAGTGTTTCTATACAACATGAGGAAAATAGAAAATCATAGACGCATAGAAGATAAATGGATTATAATTTTGTTTATGATTAACCGGCCGCCCGTGACTTTGTACGCTTTACATTCACGCCTGTTTCCCGAAGGGGTAGGCAGAGGCATATTATATGCCCACACTTCGCCAATTATGTAGTTGGTCACACGTAATAGGTGGCAAGTCTATTGCCGCTTACCGGGCACTGTTATGTTCGCCAAAGCCTCGTCCGTTGATCGGCAGGTGCACCATGTGCAGGTGAGGTTGGCTTGGGGTCCTCATGTCTTGGAAGGATCCTTCTACACCCAGTTGAAAAATATTCAAAATTATATATGCCCTCAAAACGGTCTAGATGTTACGGAGATAAGAACAGACAAAAGTAAAATAATGGTTATTTGTTCTAAAACCTGTTTTACTGTTAGATTCATTTATTAAAAACGCTCTTTTTTATAATTACAAATATACATTTCTCAATACTCAATACTTTATTGCGTTCCACAATGGTTTTATAAGGTGGTGAATATTACAATTTTGTACAATTGTGGTGGAGAGAGGAGGAAGGGCGCCGTATAATTCAATGAAAAAGAAAATTTATGTTAAAGGATTATTCTCTTGATAAAGTGTCGAGCGTGTATATGTGTACTTAAGTACCTATTGTTATACGCACCTATTTCTATATTATCAATTTGCTTAAATTTAAATCACAAAACAATACAGACTATATTTTGGTTGTCTTTTTGACAGTATTAGTTAAATTCAAACATTCATTTATTTATTTAATAAAAAGGATTACCAACATGACATATACCATAGCAAAATAAACAATAAGAAAGTTTAAATTTCACAGCTAAGTATTGTCAGATTACTGGAGATCACAACATGCAATAAAATGTCAATTATTTGTATGTCTGTGACATTATTCACTAAGTTAGTTATAGTAACCAATCCAAAGACCGTGTAGTTATTACATAAATAAATAACAACTTATACTTATTAGAAAACAACCCTACACAAGAGCAAAAGTTTAATTTCAGCTTCAAATAGCTACAACCTTAAAGAGATTAAGCGGTAAGCGTAAAATTCACAGAAGCTTTTATAGAGCTTTGAAATAAAGTTTCGCTAATGGACTTGCTATTAATAGATGAAAATACTTGGCAATATTCTGTATTTTACCACTTTTCATATGTTACATCTTTTTTATATGCGTGATATTAATATTTTTTTTATGCATGATATTTTATAGACTTTTTAAAGTTATGTGCGTAATTATCGCTTGCTCCGTGCCTCGGAAAGAACGGTAAGCCGTTGGTCCCGGCTGTCATGAACTATGGCAGTCGTTATTAGAAAGTCAGTGGCTTCTAATATCCTGACGGCTGGTTTAACCATGCAACGATGTTTCCCTCTGAGTTTCGAAGATCAGATGGTTCCATATAATAAGGACAGTCACAGTTTTACTTCAAAACATTCTTTGAAATAAGACTAGATTACAGAACTAAGCCATAAGGAAAAATAGAACTAAATAGATGCATACAAACACGCCTGTTTTCATGAAGGGGTAGGTAGAGGAAATAATACACCTACACTTCGCCAATTATATATATGGTATCACGTGATAGATAGCGAGCCTATTGCCGCTTACCGGCACTGTTACGTTCGCCATAGCCTCGTCCGTTGATCGGCAGGTGCACCATGTGCAGGTGAGGTTGGCTTGGGCTCCTTAGGTCTTGGTAGGATCCCTATACACTAAAACTAATTTACATAAATTCCCAATCAAAGTCTTTCATTCAAATTTTGCTCAATAAAGCTCTTATAAACGTCAAATTAAAAACAAAGTCGCCCATTCACTACGGGCAGAAGCTAGACACTGCAAACAGGCAAGAAACTCGTCAAGGTCGGTATTTTCTCCCGCCAGTTACAAAATAAAAAACAGTAAAGAAGATTGAAAAGTTCTCTTAGAAACAGTACCCCAAAAGTGGCATGTAATTTTGCAACCTCGCGCAAGTGTTACTAAACAAGTATTACCTTCGTCACTTTGAACCGTCACTGACATGTAAAAATTAAATCGGTTACCCACAAGATAACCCTATAACACGCATGGTGGGACCCAATTGCCCCCGTAAGGGGTGGAAAGGGGTAATATTTTCTCGCTCTATTTTGCACAAATCAGTCAGGGTAACAATATGTCGACTGTAAAATGGATAAAAGTATTTTTAAACTTTTCCTTTTTAGTAGGGTGTAAATGGGGGGTTGGAAATTCTAATTTAGCGTACGTGGGAAGTAGGTCACAATTAATATTCAATGAATAAGTTAAAATGGACTTTTTATAGAATATTTTAATTTAAAAGCTTTTAGGAGGTTCTGTAAAAAATGGTTTTCTTTTTTATATTATAGGATTATTAATTTAAAGCGCTTGTGGCGAGGATATTTGCAAACGGGAGCGATTATGGAAGTTAAGCAGTGTTAAAAGAAGTCAGTATTCAAATGGGTGACCGTTTTTACATGACATGAAATTATGTGCTTCCGAGCTTCGTAAGAAATACTAGGCCATTGGTCCCGGTTTTCGCTATTAAGGAGTGATTAAAGAACAAGTGATGGATTAAAAATATCTTTGTAACAATTCCCGCGCTACTATAATTTCCCGAAAAATCGAGAAACTATTCAACACGACACGTGTTTCGCCCTTACACAGGGCATCTTCAGGTATGATAGGAGCCTCAGAACAACGATGTCTTCACGACCAACGCTGAAACGAGAGTATAAGAATTATAGTAGCGCGGGAATTGTTACAAAGATATTTTTAATCCATCACTTGCTTACAATGGATTTCCGCAAAGTAACGCCTGAATTAATAAATTATGTGATTAAAGAAGTCAACATTTTGAAAAGGAGATCGAATGCGTGGTATTCGATACTAAGCTCTTCCGACCCATCCAAGGACTGACCTCTGTAAACTCTGCTATACTTCGGTGATCGTTTCCGACTACCTAGCACCGCAGAGATACGAGCGCTTTAGAAGATTATTGAATACGTCAAAATATTTATTCCATAGCTATTCATAACTCCCGCTCACAAAAAAACCATGGTGGTTTAAGTGAGTGGCTTATAACATCCTTACTAATATTATAAATGCGAAAGTAACTCTGTCTGTCTGTCTGTCTGTCTGTCTGTCTGTCTGTCTGTCTGTTACTCTTTCACGCCAAAACTACTGAACAGATTTTATTGAAATTTGGTATACAGATGGTCTAGACCCTGAGAAAAGACATAGGCTACTTTTTATTGCGAAAAGGGGGTTGTAAGGGGTTAAAAAGGGGGATGAAAAGTTGTATGGGATTTCTCAATTTTAAAATATAAAACCATGAAACTTTATATTTAAGCACTTGATAAGAAATAATTAATCATTTGTTCAAGCGTTTTTGAAATTTCGACCTGTGAGGGGATGAAATAGGGGTTGAAAGTTTGTATGAAGTTCGTCATTTTCAAAGATAAAAACATTACATTTTGTATTTAGGCACTAAATATCAAACAAAAATCGTTTGTTTTAGCATTTTAAAATTTTTACAAGTGTGGGGGTGAAATAGGAGTTGAAAGTTTATTTGGGTGTTCGTCATTCGTGCGCACGAATCTAACTATGCCTAGACGTCGTTGTCGGACGCATGCGATTAGAGAAATGTGCACTACAGAGAAAAACATTTTTCGATCCAGTAAAATTATTTTATTGTTTGGTATATTTTTTTAAGTAAGTATTTTTTATTAGTTAGGTCCTGCAAATTAATTTTGTACATATACTTAATATTTCGGGATCGTTTAGTTCATAGTAAGGTAAGATAGTTTCCGTTACTTTAAAAAAATCTGATTCTAGCTACTTTCTGCCTCTCAATGGAATACATAGGTACTTTATACCTACTGTAAACAATATTTTTTTTAAATATATTTATAGTAGGTATACTAATGATTCTTATTAATTAATTAAAAATGCTACCCAAAGATACTATACCACGCGGACGAAGTCGCGGGTAACAGCTAGTAAATTATAATGTTAATATATCTTGTACAATAAATTAAAAAAAAACTCATCGAAATATGATAAAAGCTTAATTAATATGGATAAAACATAGAAGATTTTTACTCGGCACGCGTTGTCCTTCACATGTTAAAATTATGTAATGTCCTTATTTTTTTAATGACTATGCCCGAATAAATAAAAAAAAAGAATTTTAGAGTCAGTTTGGAACAAACATATAAAAGCATCAACTATGATACAAATTTATTAGATTAGGTTCAAATGGCTATGTGTGATATGTCTATTATTCTGATTAATCTTAATCGACCGTACAGCTGCTATTGCAACGTAAACAAAGTCACGAGCAATAGCTAGCTTAACACATAATAAGGGGCAGTCTCAATTGTTCTCGTACAGATAGTTATCTAAACTACAATCACATAGAAGCAAAGTCGTGTTATAATTTACATAATTGACAACATCAGATGCCCACACGTCATTATGGTATAAGAACACTATACACTATGATAGATCGTTTCTACTGAACATCTACATTGATTTACTATAGGTATTTAAAACCGTAGTTTGAGGCTGGGTGATTTATCTTACCGTATTTTTTTTGGAATCACATTTTGAAAATAATCTTTTATATGTGGACTTTATATAGTTGTCAGTGTCGTAACTAGGGCGATGTCAACAGTGTCCAGGCACAGAGCGCAGACCCTGTAAGGGGCGCAGAAATGACCAGACTAGTATTTAGTTTTATCTCATGCATGGTAGCTAGTAGGTACATTTTGTTTTATTGCGAACATGGTGTAGACGCGCCCTATTGTCGCTGGCCTGTATTTTCAGTTCCTGGTCAGAGCATTATTTAAGGGCGCAGTTTTGAAAGCTTGCACCGGGAGCATAAAAAGCTAGTTACGGCACTGATACTTGTTAAAGCCTTATTACATCATCAATGGCCAATTTTTGTTAATTAAATAGATGGCTTTCGACGTTAAAATAAATAAAAGAGCTAAAAAATCATTGCAACAAAACACAATTCATTCTAAATGAGAATTATGAATGATGATAAATGGTAAATTAGATGCCGTCCCCTAAACCCCTTGAGTCCCCAGTAAAGATGTGGGACTGTACTGAGATCTTGGACTTCTTGAGAGAATTAAAAAAAAAAGATGTTGCACTGTTTTGTTTGATTTACCAACACTCATGCATACAATTAACGGTTAACAATCCACTGTTATTACATATTAATGTTCGAAATTTAATTGTTTTTTTAAAAATAAGACAAAACTACAGACATGACTCTTTACTTTCCCGCCAAGAATTCCTAAGACATGTTAATAATAAGAATAAAATATAAAATAGGTTAACATACACAATCAAAAAATATTCACTGGAAAATAAAACCTCCTTTTATGAAGTTGGTTAAAAATAAGCTGTATGTATAAGTCAGTAGTGTTGACTATTCGTGCATACAATAACATTAACGAAAAAAGTTTTAACCTAATTGCAGAATGACTCAGCATCGCTTTAAAAGCTTTTTACACCTTTAGAAGAATTATTATTATTATTGCGGTATAAAAATATAAACTCAGAAACGCAGTATTTATAATTTAGGACTAAAAATGGGAGCAACCAGTGTTGTCCATATTTGCGATTAAATAAAAAAAAAATCAAATTAAAATAAAATGACTGTTTTTTTGAACCAACCTGTTGGTTCAAAAAATACCGTATTTTACAAAAATGATACTTCTTTTAACAATAACAATAATGAATGCAAATATCACGTCAAAAATATTTTCTAAAGCAGCCTTGTTGACATTATTTTCTGCAAAATGTTTATAATACCACAAGAAGGTATATTAAGATATAGACAAACTCATTTAAACAAAAACAATAAATAAAAAAGCAAAAATCGTGCCAAAACATTCAAAAAAATAGAATCCGACATTCAGTTTTAAAAATACTTAAAACAACAACAATATGAATCCTTCACAGAGTCCGTATACCAAAACGGACCAAGTTACGATTATATACTTTTGAAACGAAAGCTTACGCACAAGTTTACTCTGCCTTTGAGTTAAGCGTCCAAGTTCGAGATGAGTGATGGCGGGACAACCGGCGGCAACCGCACTGATTTACTGCAGTTAACCAGCTCGAATACTTTACATGATACACACTGTTATGTGAGTTGGAGGAACATTTGAGTTATTGAAACAGGCCGTCATGAGTAGATGCGTTTGTTATCGTACTAAGCAACTGCTTCGATGAAGTGATAAAAAAATAGGAGTAAAGTAAAAACGCGTTTTGACGTTCGTACAGGCAAACTTGAATAACTTATTTTGACTTTGGCTTTCAAAAAAATATAACTCAGAGGCGGGTATATGTTATTTATAAATCTGGTGGTCATCAATAGAATCAGAAATAATAGGTTGGGGAAAAAGTCTTTTCGTATTTTTGTATGAAAAGTCAAGACATTTTTTTCAAAGTTTATTTACATTTATTTACAATATATATGTACCGTTTTGTTGAATAACTTTCTGCCATTTTGTGGGCAGAGACATTATCCCGTTACTGTAGAAACTTTGGGACTTCTGATCAAAAAAACGGGACAAATAGTTTTGGCAGTCCTCTCTTGAGGTCAACCTTACAGAACCTAAAGAATTCTGCAGAGACCGAAACAGGTGAAAATCTGAAGGCGCAAGGTCAGGGCTATATGGTGGATGCACTAGGACCTCCCCGTCGAACTCTCTTAATTTTTGCTGAGTGGCTAAAGATGTGTGTGGTCTAGCGTTATCGTGATGAAAGACCACACCCTTCCTGTTGATCAATTCCGGCCGTTTTCTCTCGACTGCTTCCTTTAATCTCATCAGTTGCTGGCAGTAAAGATCAGAATCGATGGTTTTGCCGGGCGGTAAAAGCTCATAATAAACAATGCCCTTCCAATCCCACCATACACACAGCATCACCTTATTTCGTGTTAGGCCAGGTTTGGCCACAGTCTGTGAAGCCTGGCCAACTTTCGACCACGACCTTTTTCGCACGTTCTTGTCGTACGTGATCCACTTTTCATCGCCAGTTATCAATCTCTTCAAAAACGGCTCGGTTTCATTACGTCTCAATAATGAATCGCAAATGAGTACACGGTTCATTAAGTTTCTTTGAGTGAGCTCGTGTGGCACCCAAATATCGAGCTTTTTTGTATAACCAGCTTTCTTCAAATGGGTCAAAACTGTTTTGTGGTCAATTCCCAGTTCTTCAGCTACATCGTAACTACCAATATGCCGATCTTGCTCCACTGTTTCAAAAATGGCGTCCATTTTGTTCGTAACAGGGCGACCAGAGCGAGGTGCATCTTTAACATCAAAATTTCCGGACTGAAAACGTTTCAACCAAATTTGTGCTACTCTTACTGACACTGCATCAGGTCCATAAACATCACAAATTTTTTTCACTGCTTGAGTTGCATTTTTGCCTTTTTTATAATAAAATTTTAAAATGTATCGAATTTCTTCATTAGATTCACTCATTTTTACGGAGAGAAAAACAAATGAAAAATAGCGGGAAACAACTTTTTTTTATTTTTTTCTTTTCTTTATAATGGAACCTTTTTAATGTTACCAAAACCAGCCAGACACAAATAGTACAGTCAAAAAAAATTTATAATAAGTTTATACCTACGTTATGCGAAAAGACTTTTTCCCCGACCTAATATATCAATAACATTCTAGGATATCTCATTTTCTGACCCCTCACTAAGCAGACAATATATAATGAGTTCTAGACAACGTATAAGCAGAAGTACTTTATTTTTTCAAGCGCACTTATTTACTGTAGTTAACTATATCTAATACTTTACATAATACACACTGTTATTTGAGTTCGGGGAACATTTGAGTTATTCAAAGGGAAGACAAACAGAGACATGTTTATAGTATGAATATGTTGGCAATAAACTTGTTAATATATAAGAAACATTCTTTGAACATCCCATCTTTTAGCTCCAAACTAAGCCAACCTTGTAGAATGGGTACAAGACAACGGATAAAACCAATTTTTTCAAGATAAATATACTACGAGAGACATTAATATTACATTATAATGTTTTGAAGGGTGATCAAACCAAAAATCTTAGAAGCAACTTGCAGAATATTGAGAATATTGAATAAGAGCGCGTTAGTTTAAAGTTTGACGAAAGAGCTTTATTGAGCCATACTTGAATAAATGATTTTCACTTTGACTTTTACTTTATTGATTTCCACGCCATATTGCTTGTTACTATGTCAGTTAAACTAAAATCTTGGGATTGAGTGAGAACTACAATATATAAAATAAGTAATTAACGGAATTTAGACTTATGTGTTAAAAAAACAAATGCAAAGAAAAAATATTTAATTCAAGTTTTACTCATAACATAAATCAATCAATCAATCAATCAAAATAGTTTATTGCGAACACAGGTTACAGGATAAGTGTTACAGTATAGGTTTAGATCTAGCTGCGGTCTGCCTCTTGGGCGTACAATAGTTGCGATTTCATTTAACACGAAATCAGATTTTATGGATTTTAAAAGTAATACTAACAAGTCGGACTTTGTCAAAAGTTTATAGTGATAAGTCGTTTAAATATTCTTTGACATTATAATAGCATTTTTCTATCAATAGTTCACGTAATTTCAACTTAAAGAGATTTTGGGAAGGCAGCAGACGAATTTGCTTAGGAATTTTGTTATAGATATGAGTAGCACTTAGAACGTAGCACGTAGCATAAAATAAAAAAAACTTAATTAGACGCGGACAACCCCCGCTCTAATAAAGATGAAGCAGTTAAGCAGTATAACTTCGAAGTGACAGCTTTATTTCCCGAATATTTATGACGCGAGTGTTCATTCCACTTAGCAGTTAAATGAGAGTATAATTATTAATTACTGCAGCTTAGCAGTTGAAGGCATAAAAACTTCGCCTGATGCCTCTCAAGTAAAGCTGGCGGGAGCGCAACTTACCGAGATTTTTGCGCTTTTTAAGGCTGTGACGATTGTGTTCTAATTTGTAGTCAAAAAGTCTGAAGACAAAACAAGTAAAGTATAAAGTCATATCCAATTTTGGAGCTTGAACGTAGAAGAAATAGGCAAGAAATCCGTTACAGTTGACTTTTTCCCCCACCAGTTACATAAATTTACTGAATATTAATATACAGTAAAAGGTTATGAACAAATTATTGTTGCGCAGACGGTGCGTTTCAAACTTAATGCCGCCTACTATTGCGTTGTGGAATGAGCTCCCTAGAAATATTTCCCCTAAAGATTACAGCATGGGGCATTTCAAAAAGGGCGTGAAACGGTTTTTATGGCTCGGCTACGCGCTAGTGATACCCCTAGTGTTGCAAACGTTCATTGGCGGTGACCACCTTCCATCAGATATGCTGCATACTTGAGTGCCACTTTGTTGTATCAAAAATAATATATAAAGAAAAAAAAATGCTTCTTTATTGGTTACTGCTTCTTTCCCTTTCAATATCTTCAAATATTCACTGTGTGTGTTTTATATTTGATTGAAAATTTAAAAGAGCATAGCCTGTTAGTTTCTTGTCAGTTCTTCTCACAGAGCGGTGGCTCGGAACTGGCACTTAGATTCACTTACACTTCATTTTATTTTTTTTGCATATAACTAAATCTAGCATTGTGATTTCTGTTTAGTAAAATTTTGTTATTTTTTATATACATTTCATTTTGACGTTTCCAAGTGCTATGTAATTAAGAACATTTTGCTTCACCTTACTTTCGAACATTAAAAATTGCACATACTTCAAGACAGTATGTCGTGTGGCTAAGCAGGGTTTATCAACCCGTACTGTCATTGGTCGCTATGGTCGGTATTGGAATCGCATTGCTACTCCGTCTGAGCCGCTGTGTGCAAGCGGAGACCTAGGATAATGTTACATGGAATGTGCATGTTATGTGCATGTTATGTGTACATTTGTCAACATATGATGTAGTGGGCTTAGAAAATCTAGGTATATTAAGTTTATTTTTGTAACTGGGGGGAGAAAACTAACCTAGAAGAATTTATTACACTTACTTCTACGATCAAGCTCCCGCTTGCACTGAATAAGCGTGTTAGTTTTTAAGGTGAAGTTCCTAATAGCCTTATTGAGCCAAAACTTGAATATATTAGTTTGACTTTTTATTTAGTAGCGGCCGCCAGCGTTTTTGACCACGTGAGCTATAAGTATTTTCAATTTTTTTAAAGTAAAAGTAGAAATTTTACTTTAACTTCATATTTACTAGCGGCCGCCAGCGACTGAGCTACAAGTGCTTTCATATTTTTAATCTAAAATGTAAAATTTTGACTTTGACTCCACATTTACGGGCAGCCCGCGACTTCGTCCACGTGAGCTACAAATACTTTGCTGTTGAGTTAAAAAGTAGCTTAAGTAATTTTTAATAACATTAGCTAGGAGCCAGTGTAAATCCTTTTAAAGTCCGTGCAGCTGTTTCGGAGATGAGACACAACAAACAGACAGACATACACTTTTAAAACCGGTTAGATGTTACTACCAAACTACCCTGTAACATTTATATTCATTTTAAGAAAAAACCCATAATTTGATATTACAAGAAGAAGCATTAAGGCATAGAACTGAAGCTACTTTTTTACCATAAAAATTACAAAGTATTCAGGTAAAATACTTACTTACATACTTATACATAACTAACAAAAAACTAATAAATATTAAAGTAAAACATTTTATTATTTTAAATCAAGTTTTGTATCATTTTATTTCTTATTTATTATTCTGTTCTACATCTTTAATATGCTTACGAAATACTTCTCTTAAAAAATCTTATTTCCTTGAATTTTTTGAGTTCCCACTTTAAGCATGGCAGCCTTTTCACTTAAATCAACACCAATTTTCTTTTTCTCTTTGCCCGCTCCTTATTC
Organism: Musotima nitidalis; assembly: GCA_949126915.1. Classification (NCBI taxonomy): domain Eukaryota; kingdom Metazoa; phylum Arthropoda; class Insecta; order Lepidoptera; family Crambidae; genus Musotima; species Musotima nitidalis. The sequence continues at coordinate 7,603,800 of OX421439.1, read as the reverse complement.
TGATTTATGGTTTCGTGATTTAAAGACTTAAGATAAAAACATTACTCAAGACAAATGGATTGGAAACGATTCAGATCCCGATTCTAACACAGAGCCGTAAACTCCGGTGCGTCATAAAGATCTTTGAGGTGTTAAAGACACTAATGATCAAATTAATTATGAAACAATGGGACCTCCATTAATTACCTGCTTTAACAGATCCCATTCGCTTCAAGGACGAATCCATTTGAAGAAGCAAAAGTTAGCACAATGGTAGTGGTGCTGAAGGCAAGGAAGAATTTATGGGAGTACGGTGAAGAAACAAAGGACTGAGGGTGGATGGAACGCCCCTTTACTCGAAAGTAAGCAGTTGAGGATGCGGCACTTACAAGGTCGTAGTAATCAGTTAACCTACTTTTATTGCTGAGGACCTACTTTAATTCAACGAAAACGAAACTTCGGTACATCTGTCTCTTTCGCTCTCTGGGTATATCGTTATCGAGTAAATGTATGGGTATTTCAAAGTATGTTCGACAATCATGTGGGATTTTTTTTAAAGGGTTCAAAATGAAAATTTGGTCATAAATTGGTCACAGTATTAACACATAACTATTCATCTGATAATGTGCACGTTTCTAATAGTTCATGCGTAGGTATGATTTCACTGTAGGTGGAATGCAGGCTTTGCTGGCTTTCCGTATTGTTCATAAGGTCATCAATGTGTGATTGTGTCAATGTGATCGATTGCCTGTCCAATTTGAACCGCAGCAGCAATTGAAGCCTGGCTAAACTGCTACTGAGGTGAATTCTCTCGTAACACTCGCTTTTCAATCATACTTTGAGTGGTTAAGGGGAATTTCTGGAGCACCATGTGTTAAGAAATATATTGCCACTTCAATTCAATAAATTTCAGAAAGTAGTTACGTAACCTTCGATTAATTCAATGATCTGTTTAATTAAATTTGAGTAAGTATATTTTTAAACTTTTTTTTGATTGAATATTTTTATCAGATTTAATTAAACGTTAACGTTAAAGTGTAATACTGCCATCAAACCAATTGCAATCTCAGATCAAATGGATGGCATTCACTAACTTATCCAAACAAAACCTTCTTGGCTCCTCGGAGCCGACATTTCATTGAATGCTTTAATTTCCTGTTACATTCACACTGGTCCTGGGGTAGACAAAGATTTGTTTGACACAGTTCTTGGCGAAGATGACGCTATTGCATTCTAAAAACACCTATTCAGAGGAATGAAAACAGATGACCCTAAGAATCAGACATTCATTCTACGTTTTTACAACTTTCCTTTCGCTGATTGCGTCGTTCATCCTTCAGAATTCGTCTTTGTAAAAGATTATGGCATCATTTTGGCTTTTACAATATTGTTTTGCCATAGTATTTGTTATTAAAAAATAACTTAGTATTATGCTTGTTTTTTCAGAAGATTCTGATAATACGACTATTAAAATTCCATTTGGAGTCTGAAGAATTTGCAATGCGCTCGTTACTCTGAGACTGACAACTTATGACTAGTATTTTTTATTATAATAATAATATAATATGTGCTTTTAGATGAGGCGTGAATTGGCAAGAGGTTTCTCTCACTGCAGCCCTAGCCACCAGTCGTTTGGGTTTTACCTCGCGGCTGTCGGTCTCCGTTTTTATATGAAAATTTATAAAAATATTGTACATTAAAAAATTAAATTAGTAGATAATAAGTGAATAAGATAAATATGTGTTTAATAATTTCTAACAATTATACCACTTGTTTTGTTCTAAGATAAGTATCATTAAGAACTTGTGTTATGGATAATAAATAACGGATAAATATAGATACTTAAATACTTTTTTATGTAAACACATACTTCCTTATCATTAAAGAATGCTCTTGTGGATAGTTATTGAAGATACTCTTTCTAATTTATTGAATTTACTGTTAAACGTTCTATTTAAGTTGACCGCAGTTGTATCACAAACTGGTAAAAACTATCACAATCTTCAGTATCTTCTGAGGCACTCTTATTTTCCGCAACGTTGTTCTTATCCAACTCAGTGCACTTACTTTTAATTCAGGTGTTTAGTTAAGACGTTGCATTGGTGTATGTGCTCGGAGTTGTCGAACTAATCAACTATTAACTTTAGCTCCCGCACGTTTTAAGAACATTCTGGATCTTAACGTTCAGTTAGCGATTGTTCCTGTGTTTTATAAGCTAGACATTTTTTTGAACTATCAACAATGCTGTTACTTTTAAGTAAAACATGAGAATTCTTAATTTAAAATTTCACTTTATGCATTTTTAAATAATTGCTTCGTGCGTTTAGCATATTTAGCCAGTGTCAAGGGAAAGATATATTAATAATATTTAATATATAGTTACTAATAGAATCAATTTCAACTATCTGACTATCACGGTTCATAAGATACAGCGTGGTGACAGACAAACGGACGGATTTTTTTTATCAAAGATAGCTGTTATTGATATTAGCTCCAACAAACATACCAATACAGAAAAACTTCACCTGTAGTAAAAGTATCGTTTACGCTTTTATATCCAATTAAAAAAAGCAGTTATGTCAAAATTTGAATTAAGTACATAAATTTATACAGAATAAAAAAGATGTTTTATGACAATATTTCCAATGTGGAATATCCCATCCCGCAATAGCTCCTCCGACCTCAAAGTAATCAATCAATTATTTTTTCATGACGATGCGCTCATCAGATGGACGGCTAACGAATTGCATCCGTCTGTAATTAATCCAAAATCTGCGGAACAAGAAATCTACGGGTTAACGGCCTCGTTCAGAGACTCTCGGGCAAGGGGCGTCTGATTGATCGTTGGAGTTTTCTTCCCAATATTTGTCAAAACATTTTCAACGTCGACTGCTCTTAGTGTTTTCGTTTCATTAATTATGGTAAAGGTTTGTTGTCGATGTTGAGTGCTTTCATCTGGAAAAAGGTCTCTAGCAAATGCGTGTTTACAAACAAGATCAGGTCATAAATGTTATCCTTGAAGTTTATTGCCTTCTTGTAAATAGAAAGACAGAAAAACGTTTATTCATAACCATGTATAAAAAAAAATCAAAATAATATAAAACTGATGATACCTACATCTCTACATGATTATGAAAAGGTATCTCTCTACTAATAAAAAGGACTAATAGTGAAAAGGTATCTATCTACTCAGCATCTAAGTGATGCCTCGACGCTGGTCTTCCGTAAATGATAATAGTAAGTACTTTACTTACTTTATTAGGTTTGGATGTGTTTGTGTATAGGTAAAGCAACGAAAGACACAGGTTAACCATCTAGTACATAAAAGCATAAATACAATCACGCCTGTTTCCCCAAAGGGGTATGCAGAGGCATATTATACGCCCAGATTCCGCCAATTACAATATTGGCCCCAAGTAATAGGTGGCGAGCCTATTGCCGCTAATAAGTACCTACATAAAAAATGTAGAGAATTTGCAACACAGTTTTCGGTTCAATAATTTATGTCTGTAACTTTGTCAGAATATATTCGAATAAACATATATGAACATAACCACGGGTACACAATAACGGGTCATTCTTAGGAATTTTTATGTGTTAATTCAACCAATATATCGTACCCCTAGATGAAAACGTCACTAACTCAAAAAAAAACTTATTCTGAAATAGTGGCATTTTCGGATTGCCGGGTGTGCCGCGAATCCGAAAATGCCACTAATTCAGAATAATGAAATTTTTGAGTTAGTGACGTTTTCATCTAGGGGTGCGATATATAAGTACCACAGGTAGTAGTCGTCTATCCGTTGACGCGTGATTTTGTAACAAATATGCAAGCAAACATAATTCATAAAAAATCAAGTATTACAAATACAAACAATGAACAAAATTAAACAATGGTATGTTAGCAAACCAGTCAGCTATTCATAGTATCCACTTCAAAGGAAATATTTCAAAACGGACTCCAGCTCGTCAATAAGCTAACAGCTTCAACCATATGACTGATTTTGGATAACAGCTACATCCAGCTATCAACCCACGTCTTGAGCCACTGAAATGGCTTATCTGCAACCCAGTGTTCCAGCAGCTATCTCTGCCGGAATCATCTGGTCCGTCCGACACACGGAGTGATATATGGCCACGCGCGGTGCTCAGGTGTGCAAAATTTACTGCTTCTAAGTGCAGAGCAATTATTTAGGAAGTATTATTCAGATTGAAGAAATTCCGAGCTTATTTTAGCTTTGCGGTGTTATCGAAAATGTTGTATATGATGTGTTTTAAGATTATTTGTGAATCTTCTAATTATATTTTTTTAAATAAATTCACGAATGAAAAAATTATAGATTTATTTCGAATAAGCAAGCCTCAGAACAACGATGTCTTCACGACCAACTCTCGTTTCAGCGTTGGTCGTGAAGACATCGTTGTTCTGAGGCTTCTATCTTACCTGAAGATGCCCTGTGTAAGGGCGAAACACGTGTCGTGTTGAATAGTTTCTCGATTTTTCGGGAAATTATAGTAGCGCGGGAATTGTTACAAAGATATTTTTAATCCATCACTTGCTTACAATGGATTTCCGCAAAGTAACGCCTGAATCAATAAATTATTTATTTCGAATATTTCACAAATGATTACACTTATAAAATGTATAGATATATCAGGTGTATAGAGATCCTACCAAGATCTAAGGAGTCCAAGTTAACCTCACCTGCAAGAGGTGCACTTGCTGATCAACGGACGGAATATAAAAGCTCCTGGTAAGTGGCATTAGGCTCGCCACCTATAACGCGGGACCGGAAACATAGTTGGCGAAATGTGGGCATATAATATGCCTCTGCCAACCCCTTTGGGGGAAAAGGTGTGAATGTATGTTTACTTACTGTAATTACATAAGCGATATTTATATATACATAGATATCGAAAACGGCTTCACCTATCAAAAGATACAAGTAGTTCACATGTAGAAGATAACCTCTAATTTAAAAACTAAATAAGCTGAAAACTTGTTTCAGTCATAAACTAGTATTTCTTTAAAATATTATAAAAACGCCATACCTTAGTCTTGTGATAACGCGAGCCTATGCATAATTAAATTTGCTTTTATGTTTCTATTTATTAATTTTATACGAATTATTCTATTATTTTAGTTGTATTTTTAGCGGCAATATTTCTAAGATTGACATTAATATAAATTTTTGAGTTATCTGATGTTATATTCTGTTAAAAAGAAGGTTTATTGATCAACGCAACTTGTTTTACGCTAGCAGAAATTTACACATGTACCCTAACATCCAGCTATGTTTTGACTGGGGTTAAAAGTTTAAACGGACGCGACCCGGATAAGCAATTATGACGAGTGGCCATTGACCTGAATTACAAAACCATGCTCTATTTACTTTAAAACAGTTCTGCTGTGGATTCACTGTAAAATTATTGTTGCAGAACATGTGGCTGACATCTTTGATCTTGTTTGTTGGTAGTTCGGCGATGTGGTCTAATTGTAACTAGTTTTTTTGTTCATATATATTCACGCCAATATGTCCCTTTTGGGGTGGCCAGAAGCTTTAAACTCTTTATAACTAACTAACACATAAATCCAAAATATCAAAACAATACAAAAAAAGGACATATACAAAGGTAAACTTATCTCTATAAGATATCTCTTCCAGCCAACCTCATGAGGAGTCAGATAGATAAAACAAGGATAGGTAAAATACATATGAAAAGTTAAAATAAAAAATTTAAACAACAAATTTCGTACGAGTATGCAATAGTAAATAATATAAACATACACAAAAAGCATAAGAAAATATATACATATTATTAAATAGCAACAACGTATAATAATAAAAAGAGTTTACATATGTATATATAAGGATACATAAACATATATATATAAATACACACAAAATCACAGTTTATGATTCAGATAGTGTTCTTAGACTCTACGTCTGAACTTCTCAAGGGAAGAACTGTCTCTGGTAGAAGCCGACAGATTATTCCTGAGTTTCGCTGCGTGCACGGTAAAGGAATCAGCAGAAAATTTGGTATTGGAGACAGGATAAACAAGTAAACAAGCATAAATAAGCTTTGCAATAATCTAAATGGGATTTATGTAGTTTTATAAGTTTTAGCATAGATATCTCTAGGTGAAACGTGTCATTTTGTGAGACGTGATTAGCCCTTCGCCAACGTTAACAGAAGACGAAATCTCGTTCTCTTAGTCAGCTTCTACGACACATTTAGTCCTGGCATGGGATGGTAGAATTTTTGTCGAGGTGCGTCTACTACACGGCTATATGTTAATCTTCATATTAAGTTATCAAACCTGCAGTTAAGAGCAACTTTGATTTACATTGACTAAGTAACTTAAATGTTTAGATTCCAATGTAAAATAAACATGTTCACAATATGGATACTAAATTTAGAGGGCTGTTCAACAGCTTCATTTTCGTATTAAAAGTACCAAAATACAAAAAAAATAAGTCGCCTGCTTAGAAAGATATGTTTTAAGTGAGATATTATATAATTTATATAACCAAAACCTTCGATGCAAAATAGAAAGCATTCAAAATCATCAAACATTCAACAGCTGAAAGACGATTAATTCTATTCGAATTCTAAAACATAACACTGTCGCCTTTCTCAACTGTAAATTTTGTCTGATTCAGAATTGCCATATGCGAATTTATGTTCACATAATAATATAAGAACAGAGTGAACGCTCACATAATTATCATGCTTAAGCCTTGCGTTAAGCTCAAGTTACATAATTTAATTGATACAACACACAAAGTAACGAGGTAGGCTTCAAAACCGTTGCGATTTGAATTCACGTCGATAATCAAAGATAGCCCGCGACCAATCTACTTTGATCTCCCGCGCCCCCTCCTCTCCTAGCATTGTGGGGGACGATGGTGTAAGATGAATGTGTAGTCAGGGATCTTGTCTATTTGGACAGCTATATTTCCGTGTCGTCGTCTGTTAGGGAGATGAAATAGGGCTGCGGCTTAAGGCACAGGCTTGTAGCTAATTATGGCAGGAAGTTATTTTTAAATATTAAACATTTTAAACTTCTAAGCCATTATTTAAGTATCTAGATTGCATGCTGATATCGACCTATAAGGCGCGAAGATTGGCAGGCATTCTCAGCTTTTAAAGTCGTGGTTTCAATTCTCAGGACACATTACACCAGCATCTCACGTTCCATTACAGAGTACGAGCCTTCTTACAAACCGAGGCGAGAGCTATTCAGATCTTATTCCACCACGCGAATTGACGGAGATTTTTCAGGCCTGGTTATTTTCTGTTACAATCTCTATTTTGCTGTCTACTCTCTGGTGCTGTGATTCTCACAAAGGACAAAAAGCTGAGAAAAACGCCACCTCTTATGACTTACATGATTTAGTTAGACGAAGTAGACGTTACACTGCGGTACAAGGTGTAAACGTAGAGTACTGATTGCGGGTAGGTGGCGACTAGGTGCTCTAATTAGTCAAGCAATCTTCGCTAGATGGCGTTGTACAAGATATAGCTCTTAGGAGAACCAAGACGTCTGATGTAGCTTATGTCTCTTCAATTATCTAGAAATTATATTTAGATAGATAGATAGAAGATAGAAAATTCTTTATTGTACACCAAATTAAAAATAAAACAAGAAAACAGTTGCAAAAGAAAAGTGATACAATTGGCGGCCTTATCGCTTACAGCGATTTCTTCCAGGCAACCTTAGGATGGAGAGTGATTAAAATTAAATGAAAACCGGGGGTGTAGAAAAGAATAAAAATATATAGTTGTATTTTTAATAAACATAAACAAAAATAAATACTATTAATTAAATTAAATAAACGTACATACATAAATACGTACATGATATAGGAACACTGAGCAGCAGGACATTACTTCTCTAAAAGGAAAAGCTTCTTTATTCCAATTTTGAACACATTTAGTGATTGCGCTTGTCTTATAGTAACTGGGAGAGAATTCCAGAGACGAGCAGCTTGTACAGTAAAAGATGAATCGTAAAAAGAAGTGACATGTGACGGAATCTCAAGGCTCAGACTTTCCGATGACCGCAAAGAACGCGAATGTAAGCAGTGAAGGAAGTTAAAGTTATCTTTAAGATAGTGAGGGTAAGTAGGATTGTACAAAATGTTAAAGAGAAGAGATAGAATGTGAGTATTCCGGCGAAGACGAATAGGAAGCCACTTGAGTACAGAACGGTAATGAGATACATGGTCATATTTGCGCAAACCAAATATGAATCTCATACAAAAATTTTGAAGACGCTCAAGTTTATTTAGCTGGTCCTCCGTGAGATCAAGAAAGCAGGCGTCGGCGTAATCAAGAACGGGAAGTAGCAGAGACTGCGCTAACGCTACTTTAGTGGTAGTTGGTAAAAAGTTACGTAGTCTTCTCAATGATGCAGCGGAAGCGTATAACTTACGGCTGACAGCCTGAAGTTGCGGACCCCAACAAAGAGTATCGTCCATAATTACCCCCAAATTTTTGACCGTCTTTGAATAAGGTATATCGACACCACTAAAATTAACTTTCGGAAGTGAATTAAAATATATTTATATTTGTTCAGTTGGCAGTACTTTATATCAATTTTAGGTATATAAAATACACTTTGCATAGATTTGTACTTACAATATCTTCGTTTATTTCATTATTTCTTTATATCCATGCAATGTATTACGGGCTTATGAATAACTGATATTTAGCCACATCTGGTAGGACCAGTTAGCAGACCCTGGGTCCTTAGCGTACGTCTGAGACACAACCAGTGTAAATGCTAGAATAATTGAATGAACTTGCATTCGACGGGCATTGAACGTTCTTCTTTTATATGCAGTTTACAGTCTTTTAGTTTGCAAGCATTTTTAAAAAGCTTTACATGTTTTTTTTTGTACTGTCAACAAACCTATAAGCCCGAATTGCACAGAAGAGTTAAAGCGTTCATAATCATTTCCAATCCTATTTCAACGAGAATCGACAGATTTTCTGCCTGCCGTATTAAAGCACAGCCTAATACATTGGGCTTCCTTAGCACATCATAGGAGATCACTGAGAAAGGATTTTTGGAAATACAACCTCTAAAAGGGTAAAAACGGTTCACACACGTACAAAGGCAAAGTGATAAATGATCTTTAACGACTCTATTTCTTACGTTCTAGTGACTTTTTGTATCCACCAAAAGAACTGACAAGAACTAAACCCCACAAAATATAGATAGATATATATACTCTTTATTGACCAAAATAACTTAAAAACTACAGATTACAATGAATATTGAAATACAATGAAAAAGCCAATCTGGGCGGTCTTATCGCTAAAAGCGATCTCTTCCAGACAACCCAGAAGATGTCTTGGTAGCTAGAATGGTATTGAACATAATAAGGCTAGTTATTATACAGAAATAAATTATTATTATTTATACAGCCTTTTAGCCTAGAGTACGGTTTGGTAGCGATTTTCTATCTTCTGGCAGATGTACCAGATTGAAGAACCAGGTAAGGTTTCTCTAATATTTTAGATGGTAAGCCTTTTTAACTGCTAGCAAGTTGTTCAGGTATGAAAGTACATGCGTGAATCTATCGCCTTAACACTTCCGACCAAAAATGTTTTAGGGAGTCATTGTTTATATTGATATTCCTAAACTATTTATATTTATCTATGTTTCATGTTCGGTGATTAAAATATATCATAACCAGTTCTTATCTTAGTTGGTAGGCTCCAGAGGTCCAGAAATGTTCCCTTGCATTGTACAGCGTCTCGGACGTATAAAGATTGTAATTCAAGTAACCAATTGATAATTTTAAAATAGCATAGCCTATAAGTTTCTAGCTAGTTCCTTTCGGAGCGGTGACTGACAAGTGGCACAAAGATTCATTTATATTTTTCTTTTGCATGTTGATTTTGTTTCGTTTGTGATTTTACGATAAAATGCATATGCTGATGTTTTTCATATTTAATTTTAATGTTTTCAGTTACTATGTAATAGTTAATAAAATAAGCAATTTGATTTTTGATTTGAAGATATGGCAGACGGCCCTCATAGCTTACAATCTGTACAGCTAGGTATGCGTAAAAGCATTCTTTGCGGACGGAAAAAGATACTCTATCTAAAATGAGATTATTATCGAAAGCAAATAGAATGAAGCTGAACTTTCAGCGGCCTGTTGTTATTTTAGGATAATAGCAACAGCAACCTTTGTCAAATGTCGCCCCATATATGTTGCGAAAAGGCCGTGGTATTTCTAACCGTACATCGCAACAACTCATAAGATTATCAGTATACGGTCCAATATTGCTGAAAACTTTCTGGTCTGTTTTCCAGATTATTAGGATACATATTCCAATCTTAGATTAAGATTATTTTATTGTCAACCTTTTTTGTCAAATAGCAGAGACTTTTGTTTTTATTTATGGAATGGAATTCTCTTTTTAAATTAAGAAATGTATTTTTTTAACCATTTGGTGACAGTAAGAGAAATAAGGGATTAAATAAAAATATTTAAAGAATAACGGATAAATAACGGAAGACTTTTAACAACCATTTTTTATTATTTTTTTTTAAAAATAAGGATCCTTAGATTAAGAAGGATGTATAGGGATCTTACTAAGACCTGATGAGACCTGCCGACCAACGGACGAGCCTCTGGCGAACATAACAGTGCCCGGTAAGCGGCAATAGGATCGCCACCTATTACGTGGGTCTATATAATTGGCGAAGTGTCCCCATAAGGGATAGGCAGAAGCATTATTATATATGTGTATTAATATGCCTCTGCCTACCCCTTTAGATAAACAGGCGAGAATGTATGTATGTATGTATCTTTAGATTAAAAACGCATGTACTGACTACACTCATACCATGAAATGCTACTAGCGACAAAGCAAACATCAGCATATGTACCTCAATTTAACTGTGAGACAGACTACAATAGATTTCCAATAGTCTGGATAATCTTTTAAAAGGTTATACAAAAATAGCTTTAGATAAACCACCTGACTTAACCAGATTAACTGAAAACCTTGACAAATTCTGACAAAGAATCCATTTTGCTTTAATTTATTGATTATTGAACCGCACATATCTGTTTCATTGTTGTTCAAAAATAATTGGATTTCCATTTTGTTTGTAAGAATTTGACGAATCTAAATGATCCTGTTGATCTTTAAGACAATAAAGTCTATTTTAAATTTTAACTTGTAACTGGCGGGAGAAAAAACTAACCTTGACGATTTTCTTGCCCGTTCTTTTACGATCAAGCTCCCGCCCGCTGTGAATGGGCGCGCTAGTTTTTAAGTTTTGACGTTCATAAGAGCTCTTTCAAGCCAAACTTGAATAAATGAATTTTAATTTTAAATTTTTTATTTTTTTATTTTACATTACCAAGCTTCCACTAGTGTTGTGAGCATCCTTGAAGTCGGATCAACATATAGAAATTAAATTTTAGTAAAAAATACTTACTAAGCCTCATGTTCATATTAAAGCAATGTTTTTTCATAAAAAGGGGAAGCTTTATGAAACGCCAAAACTAATGCAAACTTTCATAATGACTAACCTATACATGATGGTTTCCCATCCCTAGTATTCGTAATCTTGTTGCGGGACTGTTCGAAAGGGTTAACGCGGCCTCAGGACATAGCAGGCTCAAGGAGGAACATGGATGGTTTTTAGTCAGTAGAAGTCTGACACACCCTCCTGCTCCACCCACAGCGGGGGAAGGTCATTTGATAAATTTCCATTCGAAAAATAATAAAAAGTATTCGTAATTTATAACTAATATGTACTTTTGAATGTATGTATGCATGTTTCTTACGAAAATTATCAAGAACAAAACTGAATAGATTTCGATAATTCTTTAACTATTAGAATGCTACCTTATCCTCGAGTGACATAGCAAGCTCAAGAGACATGGATGGTTTATTCTTTATTCTTTGCTAGAAAAAAGTAAGGATACCTACTAAAACGTCAATAATGTAACCCAAGATGTATCTTATCTTATCGCGGGGGCCACAGACTGTCCGTGGCGCACTTTGACCCTTATGTCGGATCTTTTGTGCATCCCCTTGCCTGTCACTCCAAATCTCCAAATATTATTGCCATCAAACCCCAGATGTAAAATAGCAATCGAAGCAAATCGTTTTGCGGGCGTGCCACTAGTTATAATCCTTACTAATATTATTAATGCGAAAGTTTGTATGTATGTATGTTCGATACTCCTTCACGCAAAATCAACCGAATGGATTTTAATGAAACTTAACAATAATATGGCTTATATACCTATCAGCATAAAACATGAGCTTCCATTTATAATATTTAGCTGATATTATTAGGATAAGGTAATGAACCCTAAAAAAATACGAAGTGACTGTACCTAAGTTCCGTATTAAAAGTCGCGGGCGGCCACTGGTAACATTATAATAATACTTGTCCGAAGTCAATAATACACATACTAGATATTTATACTTGTAACAACAAAGTACGTAACAGATATTTCACACGACAAAGTTTGAGGCGGTATTTTTTCTCTGGCGCTATCATCAAACTATAATAATTGGAAAAGTTTGCTCATTATATTTTTGGCAGACTTTTTTCACTGCTCGGTACAGTCAACGACAAAATGACAGTCACAAAGTTGTGTTAAACTCACACCAGGCCGACTTAACTTTTTTTACGTGCTTTGTTATGACAAATCTCTATTTGCGCGTAAATATCAGTAGGTTTACACGTATTCATGAAATATCAAGAAAACGTGTAAACTATATAACAATTAAAACATTTATTTGAAGCGACCGCTCATATCTCCGCGGTGATTACCGTGGTTAAGCAGAGGTTTACAGAGGCCAGTCCTTGGATGGGTGACCGTTTGTGGCATTCATATCGAGCGCTTCCGAGTTTTGGAAAGCACGTTAAGAGGTTGTTCCCCGTTATCACTATAAGTGGTAGTTGTTAAGCCAAGTTAAGGGCCTTGTAGGGCTTTAAAATCTAGCAGCAGGATGCCACACCTGCCTCCGCCAATCCGCGCAAGGTCCGCGTGGTGGAGTGGACACCAGAATCCTGTCACTTTTTTACGTGAGAGGAGGCGCGTGGTCAGTCTTCCTTCTCCTTCTCAGTCTTCTTTCCTCGTGGTCGGTCTTACTTGTAAATTTTTCCTAAGTAATACATATAAACCTTAATTTTCAAAAACATATATACATACAGTCACGCCTGTTTCTCGAAAGGGTAGGCAGAGGCATATTATACGCCCACACTTCGCCAATTATGTAGTGGGTCCCACGTTAAAGGGGGCGAGCCTATTGCTGCTTACCGGGAACTGTTATGTCCGACAGAGCCTCGTCCGTTAATCGGCAGGTGCACCACTTGCAGGTGAGGTTGGCTTGGGCTCCTAAGGTCTTGGTAGGATCCCTAAACACCACTAAAACACTTGGCTAAAAAACGGTTTAAATTTAAACATGTTACTAGGTTAAGTATGCTTTTAGTTAGCCTTCCTGAATCGCTATTTCCTTTTAGGATGTCATATGTAGGCCTATGCTTACCATCTTTAGTATCATGTAAATTATAATAATAATTCTTTATTGTAACTAAATACATTCATAGGAACAAACATATACAATTAGATATATTTACAAGGACAAATTATACCTCTGCGACTGAACTAGATAACTTAATATCTGTGATGCAGGCTGCAGCGCTCTTCCCTTCACATTTATAATCTAAGACTAAGGAAATAGTTAATGTTAAAAAGTAAAATTGAGGACATGAGTGTGATATGGTGTGTCCTCCTTGTGTGTTGCATGTTAGTGTGTGAATTGATACATAAGATGGCTAGCCCTACGCACACATAGGACATTATATGAGCTTTTCGTTATTATTACTACTTATTTTTCTAATTGCGTTGTACTTTTAATGCAATTATATATTATGCTTGAACAAGACAGAATAAAAATTCACCCACGATCATAACTAATTCCAAAAGGGAAAGATTAATATTGACGCTAAGTCGCTAGGGTATAATAAACAGTATTTTAACCACAGAACTTGTTATAGTTGCAATTGTTAAACAAATTATTAATCTAAATACTGCGAGAGCGCTTTGAGATCCGCCATAATTTACTGTTTGCGCCTTTTTTAATTGAATTTGAAAGGCGAGAACCATAAAAATACCTAATAGTAATTCTCTTAGCCTTATCTTCATACTCTTAAGGATCTCAATCCGACAAAAACTGTTTAAAACAAACACGTCGAGAAAGAGATAGATATATTTTTGACTATTATAAATTTTGCAGTCTCCATACAACACTATGTACTGTAATTTCAACGGGTAGGGTAGAAAATAGTACTGTCTTTTTTTTGTAATGGCAAATTGTTTTTTTTTGTAAATGGTTGATTGGTAAGAACAACACATGGGGTTGCCAGTAAGGGCTTCTAATACAATTAAAATAAATTTGTGAACAAGAGGGACTTTTATTGTATTGTTGGGATTAGTTTTTTTATGTGCAAAAATAATTGTGTTATAGTTTTGTAATCATTTGTAACATACGGTGTTTAATTTTGAGGGATAGATATTATTAGTACTTGTCTTAGTAACAAAAAATGTTACGGCCTTTTTTAAATACTACATTTTTATCATCGTAATATCAGTAGAATTTTTTTGACGACTGATATGGCGTCGTGGGTTCGATTCCCACACAGGACAAATCTTTGTGTGCATAATCATGGATATTTGTTCTGGTCTGATGTATTCCTATGTATGTTATATATGTATTTAAAAAAAGTATTTATGTATGTTAATCCGTTATTTATTATCCATAACACAAGTTTTTAATGATAGTTGTCTTGGAACTAAATAATTGTCAGAAATATATATTTTTAATTTGTTTATTTTATTCCTTATAATATTAATTTAAATAAAATAGTATGCAAGTTCTAAAGTTACATATTAGATTTTGCGTTATTATCATATATTGATGAATCGGGATTTAGAATTATGTTAGGCCGCCTGATTCTATGACTTTCTATATTTCGGCTTAGGCACCTAGTGTTTAACGGAGTCTCACAAGTGTGACCAGCTGTGACAAGGCAAGAGGGGGGTTCAAAAGTTTACGAAATTCGTGTGACGTAATTTATGGACGATCCTTAAGTAGAAAACGTTATTCAGTAAAAAACAGAACAAGACAAATACATAGTCATGTTTTTAAAGGAATATTGGTTCGAGTAAAAAACATCAAAAAAGGAGTGTAAAGGGATCCTACCAAAACCTAAGGAGCCTACCTAAGCCAATCTTACCTGCAAGTGGTGCACCTGCCAATCAACGGACGAGTCTTTGGAGAACATAGCAGTGCCCAGTAAGCGGAAATAGGCTCGCCACCTATTACATGTAGTCGGAGTATACTGTAGGCGGATAATATGCCTCTGCATATCCCTTCAGGGAAACAGGCGTGAATGTATGTATCTTTTTAAAAAAAAGATTAAAATTCATTCATATTAATATATTTGCAGATTACAAGGTAACAAAGATAGTTTAAATTTTTTTTTACATTTCGGCTAGGTTTGGTCTTTCACCGTGTTATTTATATTTAAATGTTATAAGAAACCATAACTAATATAGTAGCAATATCCCAGGATCCTTCCATAACAGTAAACATCGAACCTATCGACTTCACTGTCATTTTTTTATGAAAGCATAAGAATCCATAATCTAGCACCTACATTTCAATTCCACTGCTGGTTCACATACCATTGATAAAGCACCAAGATGCAAATACGTAAAACCGGTTACAACCAGTTTCAACCAGTTCAGGGAATTGAAATTGACACTACCATACAGATTAGATTACATTCATCGCTAAAAGTACTTAACGTCACATTGCTAGCGCTATTGTCCCCTCAAGCAAACATTAATGCGATAGATGGCGTGACCGTCTTCCGAATGTAGCTTTCTAAGGGAAAATCCAAGCAATGGTTGCTATGGTACCCTTAATGGCTCATTTCTCTTCAAATGCACTTAATATAGACTTCTAATTGCGCCCTACAGGGGTCCGTTACGGCGATTTTGCTTTGCTTCTGATTGATTGATGTATTTAAGCCCTTGAGCAACGCAATTTTGAGATTAAATCTTGCATAAGCTCTTTAAACCTAGGTCTTTGTCTCGTAATTTACTTTTAACAAAACTTTGTTGAACAATGCCGAGAAAGCTAAATAACGCTCTCATAAAAATGCATCAGTCAGAGCAGAAAACCGAGAGAACAGAGAACTAGGTCACGCTATTTAAACTCCTCTGTTTATTTCAATTTGAGAAAAATTACCTTAAACAACTGCATGTTGGAACTAAGCATTTTTACCGTTGATAAAATGAAAATTAATTTTGCTGGACAATTCCTCGTTTTTTCCCTCGCTATATAAAGCAAAAGGCTTAAGGCCTGTCTTGTGTCGTGAAATTGTGCGAACATCTTGTAATAACCTCAATGTTGACGCGCGCGCGACCGCCATTTTAGAAACGGCTGAATGAGCGCGAAAAAGATGTCATGGCGGCCGAAATAATTAGATTTCGCGCGTCTTCCCGGTTCATTTCAGTGTGTTTTGTTAATTATTTTCGCTCTGACGACGGGAATTACGGCATTATGGTTTATTCAGTAATATTTCTGAAATAGAAGTGTCAAAGCCCATTAAAATACTTTTGCTCGTTCTGGAGTACTGTTAAATGTTGGTAAATGTTCTATTAATAACAAACAACAAAGAAAGCAGGCCATAAATATCGCAAAGTTTCTTTTATTACTAAGTTTTTAAGTAGATTTTGTTTTACGGCAAATCTAAGACTAAATGGAATGATTTATTTTTAGCCTCTAGTTAGACGTGGCTAAAAAGTAGCTAAAAAGTGAGATAGATTATTTAAGTGTAACCTGATTTTTCGTGTGTCTATCTGTCTTGTGGCGTCGTAGCTCCCCAAATAATATATTCTATAGGTAATTGATGATATACAAAAAAAATTTTATTCATACCAAGAACACTTAATATTATTGAAGTATACATTTCATATATCCAATTATGACGAGAAATTATTTAAAAAACATATGTATCTAATCCCTACGATGTAAACGTATTTAGTTAAAGATATAAACTATATATACATACACACACACACACTTACACACACACATACACACACACACTATGACAAATTAGTAAGTAAGGCCTCTATATCAAAAAGAATCCCTCAAAAGTCTTTACATTCCCTCTAAAACGGATATTCTTTTCACAAGGGGCAAATTGGTACGGTAGCCATTAAGGTTGCAACAAAAGACCTAACAGGGTTCCTTTCAATAACCACAACAGCGATTGATCGCTACCCATAGCTTTCGAACGACAAAAGATATCGTCACGGTGTAAAATTTGCTCACCCTATAATTAGTCGTTGGGTGTAAATGCATTTGTACTAATGGAACTCAAGCATTCAAGGTTGTCAGCTGTTGGTAAAAATATTACTGAGTTTATAATGCGTTGTTTCTTTTTTAATAACAATCATCATATCTTAGCATTATCCCGGTTGACCTAGACTTAAGCTTAGGGCCCAGGATTTGCTCCCATTTTTTTTTTTTTTTACGTCGGGAACAAAATGCATTTACGCACTGCCTTCCGGCCAAAGGGGGACCGAAAGGGGGTGTGGGACTCACCACCGGCAGACACGACCGCCAGCAGCAATACCCACTAAAAATCTTCCGACGACGCCCGCCGCTTGTTGAGAAAGAGGCGGGGGCCAGTACCTGGGTTGCAGCTTCTGACACCCCGCCTGCGGCCAACGTCCCCCGGACCAAAACCGGGAGGAGCTCCTCAGAGAGGCGCAGTGGACGCGCCTCTCCTACCTCCCCCTGCGACCATAGCGTGTGTGGCCGACTTCCCGGAGGGTCCATGGTTAGACAGCAGGGGCCCCCTGCCCCCGCTGCCTAGACCCTCCTGGCGCTGCTGAGCGGGCCCTCCTGGCCTACCCGCTGCGCCCTCCATAGGTCCCTCTTAGTTTCCCCCCGGTAGTCAGGATTAAAAATATCTTTGTAACAATTCCCGCGCTACTATAATTTCCCGAAAAATCGAGAAATTATTCAACACGACAACTACTAAGGGCACCCAGAGTCGTCGGTCTCTGGGTGTTACCTTTTCCCTAGCGCCTCCTGCGCCCTACCGGGAGGTACTCAGCCCCCCCACCACGACAAGGTGGAGACCAGTCGGGGGGGAGGATTTGCTCACTGTTTTAACCAGATTTGACTGAATTTCAATTATTACGTGGAGCGACTGCCGTCTGACCTCCGCAACCCAGAGGGAAACATCTTTGTATGGTTAAGCCAGCTGTCAGTCTGTTATAAAGCACTGACTTCCTAATAACGACAATACGATAAATACGCACATATTTAAAAGTCATAGATGCGTCACCAGGGTTTGAACTCGAGACCCTCTGAATTAAAGGCAAGGGGTTTCGCCACTGGGCTATCGCCGCTTTTTTATTACAATGAAATAACTAATGAATAAACATAACATATAGTAAAGTTCCAATAACCAAACCAATCGGATGTAGGAGAAATGGTAAGTCAAAATTTAACTAATCGACCAGAGTGCATGAAAAGATTATTAATTACTATGAAATATGTAATTTATAGAAGGTCAGATGGCTAGATAGAAGGCGGCAATAGGCTTGCCACCTATTACGTAGGGCCAACTACAACGAACTGCAATTGTATCATCTAATAAAAAATACAATAGTTTATAGTGATTCTACAAGGATCTGAGGAGCGCAAGCCAACCTCATCTGCAAATGGTGCATCTGCCGAACAACGGACGAGGCTCTGGCGAACACGAAAATTCCCGAAAAGCGACAATAGGCTCGCCCCCTATTACTTGGGACCAACAATTAACAACAACAATATAACTGGCGAAACAATATGCCTCTGCCTACTCCTTCGGGGAAACAGACGTGATATTATATATGTATGTATGAAAAATACGAAATTTTTTGGCAACCCTATTTCACTGTACCTACGATACAAACCCCTTTTACAATGTACGAGTAATCAAGCCCCCTTCTCTCACGGGCCAATAGTACACTTAATTACAGAGAAAGACAGCGTGACCGATAAGTTTTGAAGTTTACTATTGAAACTCTACACGCATGCATTCAAATTATGGATCACAGTAATGGCAGGAGACTTGTCATGACACTGAAACACTAAATACAACCTAATTTCCTTTACTTTAAGATTTAAATCAAGTTATTTTATTGCCCTTAACCGTAACACACGGGGGAATGAAATAAAAATATTTTTGTATGACATTACAAAGAAATGGTGTAGTCTCATGAATGGAAGCGAGGTGTGATACAGTTTGAATAAATAAATCATTCAAAGGGGAAACGTATTTTGTAAAATACTAACATATTACAACTTAAAGAGCGCTCAAAGCTATAATTTTTTCATTACAGACAGACATTTAAATTGTGTTTATCAGCAAGTGATGGATTAAAAATATCTTTGTAACAATTCCCGCGCTACTATAATTTCCCGAAAAATCGAGAAATTATTCAACACGACACGTGTTTCGCCCTTACACAAGGCATCTTCAGGTAAGATAGGAGCCTCAGAACAACGATGTCTTCACGACTAACGCTGAAACGAGAGAAATTTCATGTATTTTTTATAGCTGGAGGAAAAATCTTGACGAGTTTCTAGTACATTATTCTTTGTTCCAGCTCCTGCCTAAATTAAATGGGTGCGTTAGTTATTAAATTGCCGTGCATTATGAGTTTTTTTGAGCTAAACTGGAATACAACAATTAATGATGACTTTATTTATTTGTTTTTCTATCACCAATTCATTGCGGAACTGTTCCAAAGGGTTACCAGGGACATAGTAGGCTCAAGAAGGAACATGAATGGTTTTATTCCAGAAAAAGTCTGACACAACCCTTCCGTTCCACCTACAACGCGGACATCTCAATAAAAGGTATGGGTGTACACTAAGTATTTACAAAAGCAGAGATTTATGTATATGCATCCGTTGTCAAGTACCCACAACACAAGCTCAGCTTAATTTGAAGCTAGAAGCGATAAGTGAAATGTCCAAGAATATTTATGAAAGACATCTATGCTACATACAATCAACATCTATATAAATCTGAAAGAGGAACTTACTTAAACATTCAGCGCAAAGCCGCTCAGTTTGCAGCAATAAAATGGCGTTTACAAAGAAACTCGTTAGCAGAAGCAGTTAAGAGTCAACCACGGTTATCCAGTAACCACGTTAGCGGGGTAAATCGTTTATAATGGAGAACTGCGCAGACACATAAATCAGGGGAAAATTTCGGCGATGGCAACACTGATTGGAATACTAGTTAACCGTTGTGGGGTGACTGCGCTTTTGGGTGGATGGATTATCTATAGCGTAATTATTTATTGATTTGTTTGTTCGCATCCCCATACAGTGTTTGTAAGAATGTTTACATATTATTGAAAAGGTAATTTCCCTGTTCATATTAATTCCGTTGATCAGCAGGTGCACCAATTGCAGGTAAGGTTGGTTCGGGCTCCTTAGGTCTTGGTAGAATTCCTATGCACTGCACACTTCCCTATAAACTTCTATAACATTCATTACACACAAATTATTTATTTACCTCAATAAAAAAACAAACATCCTTATATATCTAGCCACCATTTTGGTTGATACTCTCTGTGAAATTGTTTGATTTGAAAAACAATTTCACAAAGAGTACCAACCAAAATATTGACTACAATAATAAATCGTCAGCATCATCAGAACTCTAATTACTCAAGTTAATGTTGAATTTTCATGATCCACAATAGGATTTGTACGCCAGATAAATGAGGCCTCCAATGCGATCAGTCATCTATATTAACATTATTAAACTCAATCCGACCCCAGAGTTGGGGCGTCAGGACGATTCCCGTTTTATAATTAAGGAAATTTGAAAACCGGGACAGGCGGGTGATTCTACGTAATTAATGTGACGACATCGTGACGATATTAGCAACGATTTTATGTTATTCAAGTTGGCAGAGAGACTACGATCAGAGCCTCTTAGAACAGCGATTTTATGTAATTTAAGCTGTCTGGCAAGCTGTTATATGCATGCTCTATGTATATATGCATGTAATACTGCTGCTACATGGCTAGAAATACTATAGTCTATTCAATCGATAAAATTATTAGTAGAACTAACCAAATGTGTCGGGAAAAATGTTACACATGAATAATTTATGCAACTATTTATTTTTTATAGCGATACGGTATCAGTAGCTAAGACTAAGAATTATGCAATAATCTTCACGAATAATATATCTATATGCAAAATTATTTCATTCATACTTTCAACTTTACAAGAATCAGTAACCCGAACTCAAACCGGCAACAATCAGATACGACGGCTGAGTTAAATCAAAACTTCGTACGAGTTGAATTCCAATTTTACGTCGCGTTTGAAAGACGAGATCGCGATATATGAACTCATTTTAAGGAAGAATACGCTCCGAGTAATCTTCTCAAACTATTCGACTCTTTAGTGGGTGCTCTTTCACTTGAGTACGTGCTTATACCCGACAATTTGAGTAAATAACTAGCGGACGCTAGTGTTTTTGACTGTGTGACCTATTTCAGAGGATTACGACTAATTACTTAGTACTTTGCAACGCTATAAAAGTAAACGCATTGTTTCATGTTATATAAAGTCAAATTGAAACATTGTTATATGTTACCCCTTTGGATAACAAGTATGATGTTTTTTTCATTTGAAAGAAAAGAAGGGATTATTTATTTAGTTAGCCACGAAATAATAAAAATGTAAACAGCTGTGTGCTTGTAACACTAAAAAGGTTTCGCATATCAAAAAGTGGATCCAAATAAAAGACCCTATTTTACGGCTCGAAACATTTAAGCACCAGCACCACTCACCTGCGAGGCTGTCGCGGTCCACGTAGTGAAGTAGCTTGGATTGTGAGAGGTGGTCTGTACTTTACTGTGCAAAAATAAAATGATGAGGCTCGAACTCAATATATGCCGAGGTGTCGCTATGACACCGCGACTCTGGTCTTCCTTACAAGCCTATGAATTCAGGCTTTTTTTTAAGTTGACCGTCTATAAAGTTATTTGTAACCATAACTCTCGTATTAATAATTTCTGTACCAACTAATTAAAACTCGCTATTATTTTTTATATTTGTGTATTTTATACATATGTAAAAAATATTTTTAGTGTTTTTTTTTAAGTTTTTGTGCTCTGCCTACTGCTTTCCTGTTCTCTCCGCCGCCTAGATTGGCCATTTTCATTGTTTTTAATATTCATTGTAATCTGTAGTTTTTAAGGTATTTTAGGTTAATAAAGAGTATATCTATCTATCTCGCTCATCATACATCTGCAATTCAAACACAAATATTAATTAAAACGAAGCCCCTAAGCGCATTTCACAATAAAAAGTATATTACATTGTTTCCAATCCAGCCAGTGATTGAGAATGGTGGGCGGTCGCTCAGCAGACGAATCCTGGCGGGCGCCATTAATCAACCAAGTGACAGATCGCGAGTACGCCGATGGTGCACGTTTTGTCCGTACATTATCCCACATCTCATTACAGTTGTGTGGATACCCTACCGGTTCGTCTACAATAGTTTCATAACTATGGAAGGAATTAGGTATATTACGTACTAGCTGTTACCCGCGACTTCGTCCGCGTGGA
Organism: Musotima nitidalis; assembly: GCA_949126915.1. Lineage (NCBI taxonomy): Eukaryota > Metazoa > Arthropoda > Insecta > Lepidoptera > Crambidae > Musotima > Musotima nitidalis. The sequence goes on along the minus strand of OX421439.1, from coordinate 7,581,083 downwards.
ATAGTATCTTTGGGTAGCATTTACAACCCCCTTTCCGAAATAAAAAGTAGCCTATATCCTTTCTCAGGGTCTTGACTATCTGTATACCAAATTTCATTTAAATCCGTTCAGTAGTTTTGGCGTGAAAGAGTAACAGACAGACAGACAGAGTTACTTTCGCATTTATAATATTAAGTAAGGATTAATGTTGTATTATGTTTAAAATATAAATATATTATCTTTATTAATATAATTTCATCATTCTCTATCAATCTGTTTTCTTTTGTTTATGTTTTCGTGTGCTATTTGCCATGGCGTACTAAAATAAATTTACTATCTATCCGTCTATTTAATTCCTTTATACAATATTTCCATGTGTAAAAATGGGTTAGTCATAACTTTGGGTATTCCAATAAGTCTTATTTTAGCACTATCCCGAATTCCCTTGAAATAAGCTTAGGGCCCAGGGTCTGCTTTAGCCAGTTTTGGCTGAACTTCAGTTATTATACGGAGCGTCGTCTGACCTCCGCAACCCAGACGGAAACATCATTCTATGGTTAAACCAGCTGTCAGGATGTTAGAAGGTACTGATTTCCTTATTACGACTGCCACAAATGTTCATGACAGCCGGGACCAAACGGCTTAAGTGCTTTCCGAAGCACGAAACAAGCGATAATTACGCACTAATCTTCGAAAAGTCATAGGTCACCAGGGTTTGATCTCGATACCTTCTGAATTTTAAGGCTATGGGTCGCGCCGCCCAATAAATATAAAATGTTTAATTTAAACTTTCTACATTTTGGGTATTGACATTTCAACACTTAAACTTCAGATATATCTGATAGCCGAGAATGTATATTTGAACCCAATATGTTATATTGACAGTTAAGTAATATATTATTTTTCTTTTCTACAATTAAAACTTATTTTAATTTATTTTATTTACTTAGCTTACCAAGCAATCTAATGAATATAAAATATTGTATTGAATAACTATTAAAATGTTTTTGCCCTTAAAATTACTAAAATACCCACATTTAAATCAAACTTGCCAGAACAAAAGTATTTAGCGAACTTCAAACCAATTACATCTAAAGGAGATTGTAATTATACTTAGCGATAGTAGGGCTATTTAATTAAAGCTGATGTTTATTTAGGAGCATCACATTGTAAGGGAGGTGGTGGGCATGACCCGTTTAGATTACATTAACTAAGCATTGTTGAGAGAACTTTGATTTAATAGCAGGGGGATCATTGCTCTCATTGTTTAAAGGTCACTTTTATTTAGAAGAATATATATTACTTTCATTTGAAATGTCACGCCTGTTTTCTCTGAAGGGTTAAGCAGAGGCATAAGAGGGCCACATTTCACCAATTATCATCGAACCAAGAAATTTGGGAAGTCGTTGGCGCAACTATAGGTTGACGAAAAAGATGAAGGGTCTGTGACATTGACTGACGTGGTGCTACAGGAGGATAAGATCTTTCTGTCACCTTCTTGGCACCTTACGTAGGGCAGGAAACAGTGGGGTTTAGTCGGTAGTCCCGGCCACTATCATCTCGGCCTGGGAGCCCGACATAGCTTTGTGCTGTCCCTGCGGCGCAAAGTATGCGTAAAGGCATTTACCACTATAAAAAAATGGTTCCTTAGGTCTTAGTAGGATTCCCAAATACCCTAATTGTATGTCATGAAAATTCCTATTCTAATTTAAAAGTCTAATTGTATGTCATGATAATTATTGCGACAAATGAGCTTCCCAAATAAGTTAACTATTAGAGTACTTTCCTGGTCCTTCGCTAGTTTCAGGATCCGAATAAACTTAAACTTCGATGTCACAAAATCGCTTTAGCGTTTCGCATTACCTGTGAACAAAAAATAAAACATTAATTAAGATATACAACAAAAAAAATTTTTACATTTTTTCTAGGACTTTTATATCTACATAGTTCTATTTTAATTTCAATCCTACCATAAGTTTGTTTATAGATTTATACAGTTATTATGCGATTTCTTCAAAGGTTCATACTATACGGCTTGTTGAGTCCGGTATTTGGCACCAAACCATCATATCCTAGTATTATCCCGGTTGCCCTAGTCTTAAGCATTAGGCCCAGGGTCTGCCCTCTGGTTTTATCAGATTTGGGTCACCACGCACCAATCCAGATCACCATAAGGAGTAATGATAATTTGGATCATATTTTAACATCTGACAAATTTGAAAGAAACAATTAAAAAGAAGTCGGTATATGATTGCTTACAGCACACGCCATTGTCATTAAATAAAAAGTTTAAAAATACAAAATAATTATTCTATTTATAGCTTTAACTTGTAAATAAGTTACAAGTTTAATCAAAGGAGTGATGCTATGAACAACGATTTAATATATAAAAATAATAATATTGCAAACCAATGCCATATTAAAGCTGGACGTAAAAAAAAAATTAAATTCCCGCGCAACGGCGCGAAACTTGCAAAAGATAATTAAGGTAGATATAAAATAGAATATTCGATGCCTCTCTCCAATATCCGGTGGCGGACGGAAGCTCCACCATTCCAGTTTATACTCGAGTTTCATTTGTTTTTTTGACAGTTGTTTTTTTTTCTTTTTTTTACAAAGTGACTTTTTACAATTGCCCCAAATGCATTATTCGGGCCCGGCGCTGTTTTATTTAGATTTCAATTAAGTTTTCGTTTTGTTTCTGCGCGGAATGGCTGCGACTCGATTAGTCTATAAAATGGCACGAGGTGTCAATATAAAGTTTTTTGTTCAAATTAAATTAGCTACGTTCTTTATTAGGGCGGGCGTTGTATGTGTGTATTGAAGCCGATTTGATAAGTATATTTGAATTTTTTTGTCAACAAATATAAGGTATGGCTTACGACTTGTACAGCACTCGATTGTATATTTACATCACAATAAATCTAACACCGCTATTTACTAGCTCCAAACTTAAAGAGTTAATCTCCTTGTACTTATAAGATTAAAATACTTAAGTCCTTATATTGTACCTTGGAAGCAATACAAAGTTACCATTTTCCACTGAAATGTGATATCATTTGCGGTTTTGTAAGATATTTTTATTATAATCCTTTTAAAAAAAATTGTCTGGCATCAACCGCAGATCAGACATAACCCGATATGGCAAGGCTTCGTAATACGGGCGTTTCGCGGTAAGACCGAAGTTCAGCTTAGACCACAACATAAGGGTTACATTGTTATTGTTATATTTAATACTTTTTTTTACAACATTTGATACTTTTTTGATACAAAATATTTAAATCGGAAGACCGATGAAGCTCGAAAATTAATACACCCGCACTCCGCTTCTAACGTGGTTTCGACTCCCACACCGGACTGAAATACTTTTTTGTACATACATTTTTTTATTACATGGAAAATATACTTCAAATGTTAATTTTCATACCTACAAATATTTGTTTTGGGTGGGAATTAAACCCACGAGCTTCAAGGCAGAGTGAAAGTGCCATATTGTTTGTCATAGATGCTCCGATGGGGCGTTAAGGTTCTTGAATGGCGACCACGAATCAGCAAACGTAGTAGAGGGCGGCCCCCAACGCGATGGACCGACGATCTGGTCAGGGCGGCGGGGAGCCGGTGGATGCAGACGGCAAAGAATCGATCTACGTGGAAAGCAATTGGGGAGGCCTATGTTCAGCAGTGGACTTCGAATGGCTGAAATGATGATGATGATGATGATGAGATGCTCCGTGGGTCAGTCTGATGGTATTATCTATAATCATCATCAAATCGGTTGCCCTTGACTTAAGGTTATGGTCTTCTTACTGGATTGACTAGATTTTGGCATGTACACGGAGCGACTGCGCCTGTTTAATCAGCTGTTCTGCCTTAGATGTTCACGATAGCCGCAACCCGTTGGTAATCCATTGCTTAACGTGTTTTCCGAAACACGCTTAATTTTAGAATTTATAAAATCTCTTTTTTAAGTCCATATCATCCTCACCATAACCATCTTCTGAACTAAATTTATACAATGTCATTGTAGATTTACTCTTTTAGATAGATAGATTTTTAGATACCGCTACTATGAGATGTATGAGAATTATGCTTGCAAAACCACCTAAATACGGGGTATTTAGGTGGTTTTGCAAGCATAATTCTCATAGGTACGGGACTATGAAAATCATGCTTGCAAAAGCTCAGCACAATCTGAATTATTCCCGTGGTTGCTTGAACCTTCCTAGGCCTCGCTTTTAACCCTTTACCAGGCAGTGGTCAATATATGACCACCATAAAATGAACCTTATGCGGTTAACTTAAGATGGAAAACCAATGAATATTTTCAACGTGCTCTGCCTGTTAAAGGGTTAATGCCTTTGATCAATGCAGCAGTTCACTGGATACCCATAGGTTTAAGAAGCAAAGCGTACCTGTATAAAAATATAACGCAAAACATATTGTACGTAAATAAAGAAATAAAGAAATATTGGACAAGAGATTAGCGTTACAATTTGTGACAATTGTAAATTGCTTTGCAAGTACGAAATTCAATAAAAAGGTATGAACATAGTCAGAATAAATGGCGTCAGCAATACCGGTCCTTCGCAGAACGAATCAGAATCTTCATTGGCCTCCCCAATAGTTAATATTATATTGGGGATATTTGCTCATAATCACCACGCTGATGACACTGCTGCTCATCATACGGTTGGATTTCTCCTCGTCGACTCTTAAGACTCCCCACGAGATGAGAGGGGGTGGCACTGTTATAGGCCGATATCACATCACACGGTACCTGTACCTACCAGATGTATCTGAATAAAAATAAAAAAGATATACTTTATTATGAAGCTGACTGTACAACTTAATTGAATTGAACTTGAATTAAATTCTACTTGGATAGCGTATTTTTTGAATTATTTGGAAGGACATAGGTACGTCATATAATATTTTTGTAAGAATTTTAGCACCCCATACAATTTACAAATAAACTCGTTACACGCTACCGTTGGCGCTAAATCAAAAGATTTGGGACGCATATGTCGAAACATACGCACATGCGTTCGACCATGTGAATGTATCAAATTAGCTACCACAACAAATGAAAACGACCCCTATTTATAACACAATTAAGGTCCAAGCCGGCAATGTGGGGAATGGGGAAATAATTAGATATTAAATGCGAGACTTAGGTAACATTTGGTGTTATTAAGGCGTGCATAGCTTTGATTCGGCGCAGCTTAATATGTTTCTGGGTAATGTTGCTTTTGGAATATTTATAGGATTATAAGTTATTTTTGACGGGGTTGAGAGGGGAGTGTGTGGCTTGAAATGTATGGGTTCTTCGTTTGTGGCATTTCATGACTTGCTAATCGTTTCGTCTGAAAATAGTGCAATATATTAAGGGTTTTAAATAGCTGTACGCTTAAGCAAGTGATGGATTAAAATATATTTGTAACAATTCCCGCGCAACTATAATTTCCTGAAAAATAGAGAAACTATTCAACACGACACGTGTTTTGCCCTTACACAAGGCTTCTTCACGTAAGATAGGAGCTTTAGAACAACGATGTTTTCACGACCAACGTTGAAACGAGAGCTATACGCTTCTTATAGCCTAGCTGCTTTTCTGGAGTCTAATGCAGCGAAAAAGCGCTACACATTTATCTCAAATCGTTGTAACTTTTACAATAACGATTACGCAATTAAAAGCTGCAAAGCGCTAAAATAGTCTAAAGTGTCTTTTATTTTGTGTAAACGCGAAATTTGGGTATTGAAATGGCACGCAATAGTACGAAATGACTTTTCTAAAATATCCTTTAAAATTACTAGATTTTATTTATTTATAATTATGCAAAATAATTTGACTAATATATTAAAATGCTTGCAGTTTTGTAAACAGAAATAGAGATTATTTTATTTAATGAAGAAAAAAGATCACAACCTTTTAAAAATATGCCGTTTTATATTTAACCCATATAAGTTTCTAAACCATTTGTAGGTTTCTTGACCCAGCAATTTGAACTGTATAGTATTCACGGGTGTAAGCTTCAATTTTAGGCCCTTATATGGCTACCTTAAGAAGCTTTTGTTTATCTTCAATTTCATCAATATCTTTAAATTAACTTAGTACATAATGTACTAAAGTATTGCAAGGTCACACAATGTTACTTACGTTGGACCCAAACAGTAACAGTTGTGCCTAATCACCAATTAATTGCAACAGCCCTTACAATACTCTGGGACACGTTTATGGAAATTACACATTACTTTAGTGATGTTAGAACTTCAATATCGATATCTGTAATAAGTCGATATACCTTAACCGATATTAAGTGGTCGATAAATTTATTCATATTGTTATGGTCTGAATCCATTGTGTATTTTTTTTAAAACAGCTATATATTCAAATGCAAGCATAAAACCGAATTAATAATTATTGACAATATTTAGAATCACACAGTCGATATTGGTAAGAAAAGAAAAACTATTCTATTTTAAGCGGCCGGTAATATTCTCCATAATAGCAATCGTCGTCTAGACTCCTTTGAAATGAATCATTGATTAGCAGTCTCTGGTTGAAATCGAGTAATGGACTTCTTGGGAACGAGATATCGAACGTTATATTATTGAATGATTGGAAGAGAATACTAAAGTAACAATAAATAATTGTGCAACATAATCTTAACATGATTGTCATATATAATTATTTGTAGATAGCGTGTACCTATTAGTAAGTAGGTGTGCACACTTAGTTAATATCGTATGAAATATAGTGACATCTTTATCGCTTAATAGCAAAGTCATACTATGTTTCTTTAGTAGAATAATAATTGGAAACACTTTAATTTAGACAAAAAATAAGCAGATTTTTATAATTACAGAAATTTAACAATCTGATAAGACCACTTATCGATAACTGAACAAAATGATTAAAAACATTTTCAATACATCACTATAGAAGGCACTTGAAATTAATCCAAGCATTACGCATTTTATCACGAAGTGGGGATGATGGCAACTCCCATGAATAAGAAATCGAAGACATTTCGATTTTTGTCAACATTTGAAAATTATTTATGCCATCACAGGCTCTCTATCATGTTTAACGAAGCTTTTCCTAACTAATACCATGCGATTTTGAAATAAATATCTAATAATGACACATTACAACACTACACAATACCACATATATAACATTTTATAGATACTGTACCTTTACTGTACTAAACTGTATTTTACCTTAGTCTGTTCTCAAGCCGAAAAGTAAAAAAAATATGTTGCAAGTTTACAAATAACTAAATTCACTTTATAACGAATTAAGTAACTTAAGTCTTTATTGTTTGTAATTTTATTACTTTTATTTTAAAATGCCTAAAAAAATATACAAAGGATTCGCATAGTTTAAGATTGTAATCGCAGTTAAACTTATTGATAAGTTTTATTTTACTTATTAACAGATATTACTTGAGACGCACGTACCTAAAAAATAAATATGTTCTGACTATCACGCCAATTATTTAGTTCCAAGATAAGTATTAGTAAGAACTTGTGTTATGGATACTAAAAGACGGCTAAACTTACATAAATATGTATTTTTTTTGTAAATACATACTAAATATATAATATGATCACCTCATAATAAATAACGCACATTATTAAAAACAGAATCGTTCATGTATATTACGTTGATTGACTCTCATTTTTATATTAACTGGTGCGCGTGACAGTATTTTATTAGCCTATGTATTATTCTGGGATATAGGCTTTATTATTGCAAAGTTTTATCAAAACCCATTCAAGTAGTTTTTGCGTGAAAGACGCTACAAGCTTTCGCGTTTATAATATTTGTTACCTCTTTTAAAAAACCTTCTAATCTTAAAGCAAAATAACTATTTCATTAACCCACAAAGAACATCCAAAAACGTTTTCAGAAGCTGACAGCCGAGGTCATTTGGAATATCAAAGGAAGAATAGACTTCTCAAGCTTTTATGACGTTTTATAATGTCGCCAAACATCACGTCGAGGTCCAATTTCCGATGGCAGACGTCAATGGCAGACATAATATCCTTGAGCCCACGACACTGTTTCTTTAGAGATATTTTGATGTTATTTTGCAGGAAATTAAAAATAATAATGCGAATAAACTGGTGGAATGTCTAACAATAGCTTACATACTAGCTGTGTCTAGCGCTTTTGACTCTGCGATACTACTAATACTCATACTAGATCGGATCAGTGGATGGTTTGTGTGGCATTTAAACTAGTAAAGAAAGAAAATATTAACAACTAATTTTCGCACGAATTTAACAAAAATATAATTCAACGTAGGTACTGGCAGAATATTTTATAAATCATAATTCATATTAATTTGCAAATACAGATGATACAGGGGTGTACATACATAAAATTAGCGCTATTCCATTTTTAGCCTCGTGGCATGCAAATATAAAATAAATAATGGTCATGTTTTATCATATCTGATTAATCATTAGCATTACACAAAAAAGCGATCGACAGTTTCAAAGATGAATGCACAACAAAATACTCTCATGAGCAAGACTGAATTATCTAATCCTTAGACTGCTTGTCTGGAATTTAAACTAGTAAAGAAAGAAAGAAATAAAACTGACTTAAAAAAATCAAATTTGGACCAACTTAATAATAATATAATAATATTTATTTATTTTCTCCCATACAAAGCAAAGAAACTTAAAGCTACTTAAACGTATTACAAAACAACTTAAAATAAGAGGTGTACAATTTTTCCAAAGCTTGATATTATATGGGAGACTGGTGCCCAAACTTTCCTGTGAGAAATTAAGAGGATATATGTGTGTTTGTATGGGAATATGTGTCAGCATATGTGTGTGTGTGTGTGTGTGTTTTCAAAGTGTAAAAAGAGTTCATATAGCGATCAATTTCTCCGTATTCGATCAATCCAAACTTTGTAGCCAGTCATGGATAATATGTTTACACGTGAATTTATTTTTAGCATATATCCTGAGATTTTTATTAACTTTGTTATACAGTCTACCTCCTCGATATTTTAAAAACCTTCTGTATAGTTTGGTCCTACCCTACTAACTTAAAAAAAACAAAATTCATAAAATAATTTACTGTTAAGCAGTGTACAGTTTTAAAGGTGAGTCCTCATCCACAACAAAAAAACTAAAGCTTTAAAGCACATTGCAAAGCAATTACGGGACCCAAGATGGAGTAGCCTACATTTTTAAAATTTTAGCATTGCCAGTCGTAAGAAAGGCCCCTCCACTGCCAAATTAGCCGACTACTATAATTCCGAATGCAAATTGTATAAAAGAAAAGAATGGGGGTAATTCGAATAAGGGTGAGGTTAACAGACAAAGAGATTTTATGAAATGGAACAACTTTAACTTTCTAATTTTAAGGGTATCTAATCGAGACAGTTATCTCGTGTTAAATAAATTGAAAAGAGAGAGAGACGCGGGTACAATACGATTAATTCGTCTAGTACTAGCTTAGGGCCCTGGCTTCGTTCGCGTGTCTTAATTAATTATTAAAATTAGTTAACTTTTTGACATAAAAAATATACTAATTATGTTTTTGTTGAATCACAAGAAGAACACGCATTTTCCCGAAACATTATAGCCAACGTTTTTCATAAAAGAAGAATCTTTCTTCATATGAAATGGAAATGCATAAAAATGTTACAAAACATTATTTATGTTGCAATCGTGTTCATATTTACTTAGTAAAAAGATTGTGTTATATAATACATATTTTGTCATCGCTTAATCCAACCAATGGTTAATATTTAAAATATATTATTCCACTACTCAGGCCATTATCCGCTTGAGCATACACTAAGCGTATTTTAGTATAAAAAAAGAAAAATAACTGCCATTTTAAATAAACTATACATCCTAAAGTCCCCGCAGCTTAGGCAAAAACACTATATAAAACATATTTAAATAAAAAAACCAAAGATACCACAGAATATTCACGCAAAAGGTTTCATTAAAGTTTCAACCTCCACCGAACACCATAGAGGTCCGTAACCAAACACATTCGACGCAAAAAAGATCCAATGCCTCTTGAATTTAAACATGGGCGCGATCAATCAAAAACACTGTCCCCGAACATTTATCTTCCGAATCCGTATATTAAAAGGGAAACAGGAGGAAAAAACCACCAAACCGCCATTGGAATTATTCATGTGGCGAGAGAAACGATCAGATCCATGAAATGCTTATAATATGCCCACGTTGAAAGCGTGTCTGCTGATGCCAAATATATTTTAGGAAACACATTACGGTTTATAAACAGATTATGCAACATTGTGTAAACAGGTTATTTTTGGAACAGTACATGCAATAACTATTTTGCTAATGTCAAAAACATTGGTAATGTCAAATACATTCCGTTAAACTATTTTAAAAAAATATATTAACTTGTAAAAGGTATTTTTTTGTCACTACAACATAATTTAATTGTTTTGCTGACGCCAGAAAATATTAATATGTTTGAAAAACACTAAACAGTTCATGTATTAATAGTAAACGGGTAAGCTGGACAGAACATAATATATCTACATTATATATATTTGCTAATGCCAAATACGTTTTAGAATATACTTTACGGCAAATATATCAATGTAGCTGTGTATGACAAGATACAGACATTTAACGACTTCGATAAATAATACGTTACGCAGAAGAACAGAAAGAAAAATTAAATCTCTTTGCAAATAACTGCTTTTTCAATTACCACATCAAGTAACAGTTAGAACCTTATCTTGTTTAAAGTAATTACAATAATAATTAACTGTTATTATCACAGCTCTGTAATTATTTTTAACACCTTTGGCTGTTATTAGAATAGTAGATCATAATGTATTTAAGTAAAGAAAGGTGACGTTTAAACGAGCTGTCCTACATATTTATTATTACAGAAACAGTAAGTTTTCTGTCAAGTAGGTACCCCGACAGTTAGGCTTGGTTAAAACAGAAACCAATTTCTTAATTACCTCTACTCAATTGCTAAAACTATGTGTTACAATATATTGAATAATTTGTTGTAAAATAGCTCTTATAATTCTTAACTTTAGAAAATAATTGAAAAGTATTATTTAAATATAGGAAAGATACGACCATAAAAGACGAAAAATATATTTTAAAAACTTAAAATCATAATGAAAAAGTGTTCATACAACATACGGATATAACAGGCGAAATATATATTTAAAAGGTTTATAATTATGTATACGAACTGAATTTTATTTAGACCCAACGTCGCCGTCTTGTGATACTTTTCTTTATTTTTAATAATCAACTCTTCTTATTACAACGAATAAAAATAAAAGTATGTTTACGGACAAAACATTTTCGCCATTTAACAATCTCAATTAAAGATTAATTAAACGGTATGTACATTTTTATGGTGACAAATAAACATGGAAATACATAGCACATTGTTTATTTATTTCTTTATTATATTCATTTAAAGTCGATTAAAAACAAAAGGTAGATAAGTATTTCTTATTAAGTAAGTAAATACCTCTGTCGCTAAGCGAAAGGATCAAGCGGTCAGGGACACAATATATTAAATAAATATTGCATTAAGCTCGGGTGTGGATTTGTGGGTAAATGTCTTTTTGAGCCCCTCCCTCATCCTGGAGATAGCTGGGGATCTCTTTAGCATTTCTGCGAACATAATAAAACAATACTCCAGCGACGACCTTCCGTTTCGTTCCGTTATTTTTCTTAGACACGCTCAAATTACGTGAATCGCGCTATGTTTCAATTTTAAGCTGAAAATCTTGAATTGAGTTAAATTTTTCTCAGAAAACACTACCAGGAGAAAGTACTTGTTTTAAATTATATATACCTCAAGATCGATATACGTGCTAACCTAGAGAGGCTCTTGTGGTCGTGGTTTCAATTCCAGTCAGGCCAAATATTTGTGTGCATAAACATACCTAAATGCTAGTTTTGGTCTGGGTGTTACAAGAATTATTTTTAAAACAGAATGTTGAGATATCGTTATAATGTTATGTTATATTACCAATCCTACAATTACACATGGATAAACATTTTTTTAATGTGAATTTTCATAGGTGTATGAACCTATAATATAATTTATTTATTAATTTAAAAAAAATAGTTGATTGAATATTCGCTTCTTTAAACAGTTAGCAAGTTAGCTTTGTATGCCTGTATAATTAACATAAAAACGCTATCAAACTCTTAAAACATCTCAAACTCAACAGAGTTTAACTATAAAATAAAACTATGGAATAAAGTTGACTCGTATTATGAAATAAAAATACATACAAACTTATTTTGTGGTGTTATATCTTTTTAATTTATAAGAATACATATTACAACTTTTAAAAATTCGCTAATTTAAACAGATAGCACGTCAGTTTTTAATTACATTGGACATGATAACGCTATCGGCCCCGGAGGAAATGCAACCTGCATATAAATTAAAGCAGTAGGTATGCATACATTTAGAGCACGTAGCATATTACCACAGTTTATAAAAACATGCAGTAGGTGAGCTTTCAAAAATCTTTTTAAAAATGTTTTAAAATTTCTCTACAACCCATAAAGTACAAGCTTTAGACCCATAATTTATATAAACTTGTATGTAGACCTTACTTAGTCTGAATTTTTTTTATTATTAATTTGTTTTTTTAGAAATCACTTTCTGGTGTTTAACGAGACAAACGGGCAAAAGACATGTGTGAATAATTTATTGAGATTATTATTTGCTTGGCTTGAGGCTAGAAGGCTCTGTGACTATGAAGAGTAATGATTTATTTATTATCTGTATTTTATCTTTATCAATTGATTTTTGAATTGGAAAGATTGTTTGATAAATATGTTATTTTATTTAAAATTCAAAATTCAAAAAAAAAAAAAAGCTTTCAAAGATTACTTTTACAATTGTGGGCGTTCTATTCAACTAACTAACCTTGAATATATTTTTTTATAATTAGGTATTTTGAATGTATCCGTTAAGAAAAATATTAATATTATGAGAAAAACTTTTAAAATAAAAACTGTCCCCTATATTTAAGAGACTCTCAAACTATATTTCACTTTATCATAAAATCTTTTTTACATTTAAAGATTTGCATAAAATTACATATAAAAAAAAAAGTTTTGTTTAGAACATCTGTTACTAATAATTTTAGACTGTGGCAAGGTGTTGGTATTCTCTCGTATGAACTGTGTTGGTTAGGATACCATTTGGAGGTAACCAAATTAGGGTTCTGTAGACTGTGTCTTATCTTAGTAGTTAATAGTATTATACGCAGAGGCTACGTACTATACTAGTATATTTAGTACTCAAATCCATAGCTTTAGAAGTGAAAGCCAAATTAGTTTATGTATGTTTGGCTCTGTAAAGATTTTTTTGAATCTTTAACTTGAAACTATTGCGCAAAATAACTGCGGGCAGGACCTTTAATGATTGAATCGAGAAAAATCCTGTGCAGTGATCGTATCAACGACTCATGGAGTTCAGATCGGTTACTTTTAGATTCGTGTACAGAGGTTTTATCGCTTGCTCCGTGCCTTGGAAAGCACATTAAGCCGTTGGTCCCGGCTGTCATGAACATCTATGGCAATCGTTATTAGTAAGTCAGTACCTTCTATTAGATTAATAATGCTTAGATTTAACTTCATTTATTTTTTAGTTTTTCTTAATAATTAAGTTTTTATTACATACGAGCTGACCCGGCGAACTTTGTTCCGCCTTAATGGCAATAAATAAGCAGATTGTGTTTTTATTTTATTGGAAAATTACAAAAAAATTAAATACCTACATTAATCATTCATTATTATTTCTATATTTTATTACAAAGTTGCTCTTCACTTAAGTACTTTGTGATACACGACATTTTTTTTTTATTATTATTTATTGAGAAGCACGAAGTCGAGCCATACTATTGCGGCGATGTTCACGTGCAATTTCTTGTTCTTCTTCAGTCCTTTCATTTCCAGTATTTCGTATTCTTCTTGCATTACGGCTTTGTCGGTAAAGATTCGATAGTCTTGTTCGCGGCAATATTAATTAAACTTCACTTCACTTCAATTCACCTAAAAAATATTTCAAAACTCATATTCACATTCCCGCTAAGAAGTCAGAAATAGTTTGAATATTGATTTCTTACAAATATCAAATTGTCATCCATACGTCATTTACATAGCTGTCATTTGCGTTTTGTTATTCCAAGTCTGATTCTTTTCTGTTATATCACGTTTTATAGTGACTGACGTTTCATGTCAAGTCACACGGGAACGCTGTCGAACGGGATAAAAAGTATCCTATGTCCGTCTCCTGGCTCTAAGCTACCTCCCTACCAATTTTCGCCCAAATCTGTTCTGCCGTTCTTGAGTTATAAGTGCTGTAACTAACACGACTTTCTTTTATATATATAGATTTATGTCATCATTTTATTTTATTTTATTTGTTTGTGACGTTATGTCGCTATGCATTAAGTAACCACTTATTGTTATAGAAGAGCGGACTCTCCTGTCACAGATCTACTCACTTAAAAGGAGAATCCAAACTCTGTATAGAAAAACATACTTTGTATATGCAATAAACATTTTTTCATTTTTTTTTTTCACCTTCTAACATCCTGACAGCTGGTTTCACTATCAATTACAAACTGAATAAAAGAAAACTCATATACGGTCACCCATCCTCAAAAAACGCTACTTAACTTTCGTAATCGATTCCAACCACATAGTTTCGCGCTACAAGCAACATCAGTCGTCAATAACTTACGTGGTTTCTCTACAAGCTGATTATTTCTGCATCGTAGACTTAACAACTAAATACCGTTGCCGTTTGCTAAGGTGGGTGTTAAAGTACATTAATATATACGACAGGGTTACAACCTGCCTTTCTAATCAGACTTTGTTGCATACAAATGGACGTTAAAGTCCGTGTCTGCTCTATCATACCAGTGAGCGGAGAAGATAGAGTTATTTTAATTCATTGACCGCAGACGTTGATGTGAGTATGGACATTCCAGAGAATTCTATCTAAAAATCCGCGGTTTGAGAAAGTTATAAACAAATGTATTAAATATGTTAATTCTTATATCGTTCCCAAATTGTTGGTTTTACCGTACAATAATATTTCCCTCTGGGTTGCGGAGGTCAGACCACAGTCGCTCCAGGTAATAACTGAAATTCGGCCAAATCTGGTTAGACCAGTGAACAGACCCTAAGCAACTGGGATACAATGCTGGGATATGATGATAATGTTCCCTTAATTCGTACCAACTTTCAGCTTACCACAACTTGAACTAATTCGACAAGTCTAAATCCAGGCTTTCCATAATGTACAAACTAATATATCATATCGCAAGTATGTAAAATAACTCTGCCTATCCTGATCACTGATCATAACACAAGTTATGTGGCAGTAACTAATCAGCTACACCAATTGGGCGTCTACTACAGACGACGCTTAATTAAATATATTGCAATCAGTCTTGCAAATATATTGTGACTTTATTTAATACAAGCTGTGGCTTGCGACTTCGTCCGCTGGTCCTACAGGTAAGCATCAGCTATCTTTTAGTGAAACATACATACCTACATATTGTAACGCCTCTTTCCCATCGGGGTAGGCAGAGATCCCATCTTTCCACTTGCTACGATCCTAGCATATACTCTTAGCTTAATTTATACTCATTAATATTATTATACTTAATTTTTTATTTCCTTTTTAACAAATGCAAAGTTAATGGAAAATCTGTTCTCAAATCCGTATCAAAGGAATTCCATTCTCCGAGTTTGGAGACTTATCCATACTAATGTTATAAATGCAGGATTAACTCTATCTGTCTGTGTGTCACGCTTTCAATCCAAAACTACTGAACCTTTTTAAATGAAATTTGGTACACAGATAGTCTAGAACCTAGATACGTCACGGAAATGAAAACTATATATTATTATAATAATATTTAAAATACCACCAATATTAATAGTAATTGAAAATGTCTCTAAGAAATAAATGAAATTAATAAAAAGCCAATGATTATGTAAATTTAAAGCAAAACAAATGTCATATCAGCTTCTTACAATTAAATTACATATAACACAATTCAAATACGTTGACACAAAAATTAAAAAGGACATAGGCTACTTTCTAATGCGAAATAAAGGTTTTAAGGGGTAGAAATAGAGGATCAAAGTTAGTGGAGATGGAAAGTCTATTTTCGAAACGTTAAAGCTATTTTTTAGGTTTATTATTAGCTGATTTAAATTATTTTAAACAAGATGCGCGATTTTTTTCACGCGAAATCGCGGGGAACCCCTAAACTGAAAATATTTTAAAAATGGATGCCTATTCTATTACTTTCAACTATGTTTTGAATTTCTAAGACTTTATATGTAAATCGCTAGGCAAAATCTGTTAACGAATCCGTGTCTGAGAAATTCGACCATTCACCGACAAAATTGGAGTTCTTTGGCAACGCGCCCAGCTCTGATTCAGATTATATTGCCTTGTTTTTATCTTGCAAATCAAGACTGCCCCAATATGTTCACTGGTGGCTTTATAAATTATTTATTTTAGTTTTTCAGATGATGTTTTTACGTTTCGGTTGACGTTAAATTCTGCATAAATAATTCTATTTTAATATAAAATTGGTTCAATTATTTTATAAATGAAAAATGTAATGAAGTTATTTCCTTCTTAATACAAAAGGTACTTCATATTAATATAAACGTAACTATAACAAAAATTTATTATAACAAAAAGATCACATAAAATAACATACAACAAATATGAGATTCTTACTTCCTCTTTCCTATTAAACTATATTGTGCCTGACAGGATCCGTAATTGATGCAAATTATTTAAGCCATTATTTAGTGTTTCTTAGTTGTTAAATTATAATAATTATATATTCATCGCATAATAAACATTGAGTTAAAATTAGACAACTTAATTATCACTTACTTAATAAAACTATTTTGTGATATTTCTTTTCAAACCTTGTTAACCTTGTAACCTTTGCAATATAACTATTTAATATCTGCTTAAAACTTTCGTTAAAGAATACATTATAGAGGTAACTCCAAAGAAAGTGCCAGTTCACTGCTAAAATAATGCAAGGAGAGAGATTTATTTAAAAATAAAACCGAAACGTAAGTACTTGCAAAAGAGGAGCTCTCTATATAGCTTTTCTAAATATTCCCCTTTCAGTCAAACTTCGACCATATATTAGGGGAAGACAATTCATTTTTCAAACACCGGTCTGACGACAACGTCGGGAAAGTTTAGAACTTGAAACTAAATAGGGATGTCCCTATATCGACATTTTAAGGTTTATCGATGAATTTTATCTGTGTGAATTACATAAATAATTATAGATTTTAATCAGTGGATTTCATATTGCATCTGGGACATATTATAGCGTTAATTTTATTTTAAAATGAAATGTTTTTTTTCTTATATCTTATATACATAAATATTCTTAGACAAAACACACAGCGCTAACCCACTGATAAATATAATTACTTTGTGAATACATACTTATTATAGGTATATAGAAAAGACTCACACCAATACCGCTATTTGTTACGGTTTCATTTGTAATTCATACGTAATATACGGATACTAATACTGATCACCACGTCATGTCGGTTCTTATAATGTCAAGTATACTCAAATTCAATTACACAAATATTTGTAAATGTGAGTATTATGCTTTTGACCTCAGAAGCGGAGTGAAATGAAATGAATTGAAATTCTATTTAGACATAAACACATAAAAAAAAGAACAAAAAACATAATAGAAACTATTTTTATAAATAAGTTAATATATATTATGCCTAAAAATTTGATTATGAAATAAAGAAAGAGATTTATTATATTATTAAAAAGGGCGCCATTCAGCATGTGCTGCAGTGAAGGACCACAACAGCGCAGGTCTTTTTGGACTTACACGCCATATCGGTTGTCCCATCGACTATCGATAGTTAGACTCAAAATGTGGAGCGTAACTAGGAAGCCAAGAACTTGGTTATGAAGTTTTTTTTTATATTGGCATCCGTAGAATAAAATCAGGTAAATGCTGCGCTTTACTCCTAAAGCAGCGCAAGTGTATACCTGCAGTCCTCTCCAGAAGTCAAGAGTTCGATTCCCAGACTGGATAAATATATACAAATATTTGGTTTAATTTGACCCTTTTACGCATTTAAATAAAAAAGTATGCGATGTGTGTGTTTAATTGTTATGCAGTACGCATCGTACATTTGTATTTGAAGCGTTATGTGTAATGTTAAAGAAGATTTATTTTTACCAGCGACATTATATAATAACGAGTCAAAGAGTGATTAATCTGAGCCAAACTGTGCCTATCCTATTCATCGTACAAGCATCGTCAGTGGACTGCCCACAATATTACAAAGAACTGCATATCCTAATACTGTTATTAGGGCATGCAGTGCTTAGTCTTATTACTTAAGCTCGGACACATAGACTCACGCTACCTACCTTCTTACCTTACAAGAAATATAAGTGGCAATGTGTAAGCGTCTGACTGTAGTGGTCAACGTCACATAAGCCAAACCTAAAAACACCCAACCCAATTTGAAAAAAGCCGAGATGAGTTTCTTTAGGCATTCTTCTCAATCTCGTTGCCTTTTGGAAGCCTCGTTAGAGTCACCGACAGACTGACTGACTGACGGACAATCCCCTCCCTCCTTTAGAATCACGACAGGCTGACTGACAGGTACCCCCGATAAGAGTTACAGACAGACTGACAAATCTTGAGAAAAACCACAACAGATAGATAAACTGACAAACCTTGACAAATTCTGACAAAGAACCCATTTGCTTTTACTTACATATTTCTTTCATTGGAATTTCCATTTTGTGTAAATGTTTGACGAATCTAAATGATCATGTTGATCTTAAAGACAATAAAGTATATTTTATTTTATTTTAAAAACACCCAGCAGATCGTAGCCGAAGTTACAGAAATGATTCAACTCTATAAAAACTTACCTACCGGTCGGATTTCATGATTCGCCGGAGTAGGTAAGCCAAACAGTAATGTTATGAACAACTCCGCGGTCTGCCCCGGAATGTGCGCTGTTTTGAGTTGTTCGACCCGTTTCATAACTGTACGGTTGCTCTCGACTACTGTATCTGCCGAACGGATGTGTGCTTTTGAAAGTACTTTATTTAGAATTTTACAATATGTTTTCATTCGTTTTGAAATGAGATTAGATTTTTTTCTTCTTGGGTGGAGAGGGGAAGGTTGTGTCCGACTTTTACTGACTAAAAACCCTCCATATTCTTAAGCCCTTACTCTTGCTCCCACTCACAAAAAATCCGTGTGGGTTTAAGTGAGTAGCTTATAACCAAAAATATAATATTACTATATTTTGAACAATAAATAGAAAAAAAAAGATAAGAATACTCTCAACGAATTAAAACTGTCTAAACATAAAAAAATTCATAGCTCCATACAGCGAAATAAGCGTAGCTACACATTACGGCCTGCATGAAAGCCGGTTTACGCCCCGCTTTAAAAACCCTGAATGTATATATGTGCCTAATTATTTACAAATGTTATCGAGTAAATCTGCCATTTTATCATTGAATTTCATAAAATCTATACATGGGTGCATAGGGATCCTGTCACCATCTAAGGAGCCCAAGCCAACCTCACCTGCAAGTGGTGTACCTGCTGATTAACAGACGAGGCTCTGGCGAACTTAACAGATCCCGGTAAGCGGCAATAGACTCGCCACCTATTACGTGGGACTAACAAAATTAGCGAAGTGTGGGCGTATAATATGAAACAGAAAACAGGCGTAAATGTATGTATGTATGTAATTTCATAAAAATAAATAATACTCAAATAAAACACAATTATCTAAAACTCATTTAACAAAAAGTAACACCTAACTGCCTAAATATATTCTCCAATTATATAAAGGAATGTAATCAAAAGTTATAAATACACGGCGAAAGTATGAACAATAGAAGTAAATCACATGGTAAACATCTAAAGAGCTGAATTTCAAAGCTTTCGTTGCGTTTAAATAATAATCAAGAACCTTAACATGTTTAACATTTATTATCAACAAAACCAGAATTATTATTACAAGTCAAACTCAATTTGTAGATAAATGGTTTTGGTTTCGATCGATATGGCGTGGATTCATTCCCACACAGGACAAATCTTTGTGTGCATGGACATGAATATTTGTTCCGGTCTGAGTGTTTTTTTTATGTATATTAAGTATGTATGTACTAAAAAAGTATTCAAGTATGTTTATTTGTTATTTGGTATCAATACACAAGTTCTTAATGATAAAAGTAAAAAGTTCTTTATTTCATAAACTATTACTACATAGCACTTGAAAACGTCAAAACAAAATAAAACTAAATATTACTCTACACGGAAATCACGAAGCTTAGATTCACTTACATGCTAATAAATAAAAATGAAGTGTAAGTGAATCTAAGTGCTAGTTCCGAGCCTCGCTCTGTGAGAAGAACTGACAAGAAACTCACAGGCTTTTGAATTATCATTCAAATATCACAATACGAATAACACACAGTGAATATTTGAAGTATATATAATTATTCAAGGTCTAAATAATTGGTGTAATTGTTAGAAATTATTCGTTAGTCAACCATTTAACCACATTATGTCGTGTAAGTCGATATAATCCTGCACTTCACTCCAGAGGTCTTGGGTTCGATTCCAACACAGGACATATCATTGTGTGCATGAACATGAATATTTGTTCTGGTCTGGGTGTTTTCCTTATGTATATTAAGTATGTATTTACAAAAAAATAATATTTCAGCATGTTTATCCGTTGTTTAATATCCATAACACAAGTTCCTAATGATACTTATCATGGAACTAAATAGTTGGTGTAATTGTCAGAAAATATTTATTTTTTATTATTTATTTATCTGCATTCAGCTCCCGAGGTCGTGGGTTCGACTCCCAGGTTCCTTCTCGAAGCGGTATAACTTAAAATAATACCATCCTATCGACGAAGTCGACGGCGCGTTCGTGCTCATCGCGCGCCTCAACGAGATGCCAGCACACTAAGGGGCCCCAGGAAGGGGTTAAGCCTGCCGGGGTTGCAGGACTGTTCGAAAGGGTTACCGCGACCTCTGGACATAGCAGGCTCAAGGAGGAACATGGATGGTTTTAGTCAGTAAAAGTCTGACAAATCCACAGCAGGAGAAGGTCATTGATGATTTTCCATCCGAAAAATGGAACATGGGTTTCGACATTAACAACAACATCAGAAACACGTCACCTCAAGAAACTTTATATACAATATCATACAAACAACTTGGTAATTCCGCACAAACCATACGCATTCATACATGGCTAATTTGGTTGAAACAGTTGGCAATGGATAAAGCGTGTAATTTTCAAAGGTCTGACTTTATGCCCTAACAAACTGAGATGTGCGTTAAACATACCTAATTAACACATTAGTGACGGTCCTGATTATGTAGCAAGTACTAGCGACTGTCCGCGACTTCGTCAGCGTGAATTTTTCGATATCATGCAACCTATACGTGTTTTATGTATTGTAGTATTTCTTTATTATGTTGTGTGATGTTGAAATAAATAATTTTTCATTTCATTTTCATTTCATTTTCAATATGTAATCATCAATAATCATCATCATCAATCATCTATAAATCAAGTTCAATTGTAACTTCAGCTATCTGTTGATGGATGTCCTATTGCATGTTAGTTGCGTTTCGTTATACCACATTTTATATCACGTCTCACGGAAACGGAATTTAAACTATCTTATGTCCGTTTCTTGATATGCTATCTTCCCAACAATTTTCAGCTATATCAGTTGAGCCGGCCTGGAGTTATATATAATGTAACTAACGCGACTTTCTTATAAGTATATAAATTATAAGAAACAATATTTGCTCGAATACGCTCAGCAGCTGCTTACTCTCGTTTCAGCATTGGTCGTGAAGACATCGTTGTTCTGAGGCTCTAATCTTACCTGAAGATGCCCTGTGTAAGGGCGAAACACGTGTCGTGTTGAATAGTTTCTCGATTTTTCGGGAAATTATAGAAGTGCGGGAATTTTTACAAAGATATTTTTAATCCATCACTTAAATACAAAGGCTTGGTTTCATAAAACCTATTGTGTAACTAGCTGTCTAGAACCGAACGATATGGCGTGGGGGTATACCTGCTGCCCGCTCTTGTGGTCGTGTATTCGATTCCCACACACGACAATCCTTAGTGCATTAACATAAATATATTTTCAGGTGGTTTGGGTGTTTCCAATGAATGTTAAATATTTATTTATAAAAAAAGTACATAAGTATCTTTATCCGTTATTTGAACCGCCAGCCCAGTGTGGTGATTATTGGCAAATATCCTTCCATTGGATGGATAGGCCAATGTTCAACAGTGGACTTTATAAGGCTGAACAATAAAAATACAATTCACAAATGCGTCAAATCTTTCGTAATACGAAGGTCTAGTCCCGGTATGCACTAGCTTTACGATTATACACAGATTAAGATAAACCAAACTCCGACATAGACGGAATTCGCCCCCAAAATGTGAATTTCACAGAATATTATTTGACTGTTGATATTTGTGTTACTTTGTAGATTTCGTATGTTTTATTCAAATGTTGGATGGATAGTTTTGAATACGAAACACATCACATATTCATATTTTAATTAAAAAACAACCTTGCACTAATGTTATAAAGTTTAATTTGGTAGTTAAAATTAAATAAATGTTCGTGATAATGTCACATGACTGTAGCATTTTTGTCTGTTTATTCCGGCTATAATCTGAAACGGCTAAATCGATTTTCACGGGACTTACATTGGCAGATAGCTGGTGCAATAAGAAGCACCTAACTTCAGTTACTTTAATTTTAGAAATTTATTTATTTATTTTATTTATTTATATTTGTTGTAAGTATGTATGGAAAATCTATAATGTAAAATCTCTTGGTCACGCGGGTGAAGGCGCAGGCAGTCGGTAGTATGCAGATAAAACTCGTCATAGATTAAACTCTAGAAGTAGCGGTTATCTAGGATTAGTTCCCTAACCAATGAAATCGGTTGCGAACTCCCCACAGTCCCTACTGTCCGACGTCGCAAGAAACAAACAAGAAGTTTCTAAATCAGAGTAACCATGCGGGAACTGCCGGATTAGACCGCTCCGCTCCGGATTACGGACTTCGGGACCAATAGAGATGGGGCTGATCAATTCCACATTCAAATTCAAAAATTTAAGGTTTAAATTGAAATCTTTGGATTCCAAAACTTTTTTTTTCGGTCTCAGGTTACGAAAGAGTTTGAAAGAGTTTTTAAGAGTTCAAGGATTCACCTGAGTACAAATTCTGTTTTGAGTATTGTGATTCTGTCTCTCTAATAAACTTTCATTTGAAAATGTGTATACCAGGAACCTTGATCTTGTTATGCCTATCGTCGTAAGACTATGGACTTCGGGCCCAATAGAGATGGAACTGATCAATTCAAAGATTCTAAATATTTTTTTTTATATAATCAAAAATTTATTGATTACAAACTTTTTGATGCATCTTTATTTGGCAAGTAAAGCGATTTCGGAAAAAATTTGTATCTTTTCAAGAATTTCAAATGTAAAAGTAAAAATGTTCATACTGTGTAGTAAAAAACATTCTGCGTATACAAATAAACTTCCTTAAGGAAAATTATATACGACAACCTTATACTATACACGACATCATAGCATAAATCTGACGCAAAGATAAGTAATACCAAGATGATTATTATCGTATTTATACAACAGTAATCTCCACGCCAATCGTCGTTTTAGTAATTTAATTTTTTTGCAACGCATCATTCCAATTATTTAAAAATAATTGTCTAAGAAATTTATCAAGAAACCGAAGCACATCACTACTACAAAATCCAGTTCGCGCGAGTCCACCCTGAGAAAGTTATATTAAATCTGATTGAATATACAATAATATATCATATAACTAGACATTTTAATAAAGGAACAACCCTAAGACTGTCTATTTGACAAATATATTATTGTTTCCTTGACAGTTCATATTTAGGTCATACTACGGACTTCACACGATTTCGTCTGTTATTATAATATGTTATGAATAGGATATGCAGTGGCCTGTCTTTCCCTGGGGTTCTTGTTTTCATCGTACAAAATTTTAACTAAATCGGTGCTATCATCAGTCATACTTTCGATTAAACTCCTCTTGACATGAAGTTAAGAAAGATTAGTAACTCTAAAAGGTTAAAGCATTTGTGTGAAGAGAGGGTTTTCTTCAGTAGAATATTGGCAAGGATTGAACTCGGTGCCAACTGGCTCTGAATCTATACGATCAACGAATATATCGCGACCGTCTTTAATACCAACATGAAACTGAATGAGACCGATGGAATATTAAAATATTTTACTATATAAACCGCTTAACAAATTGGGATAACTTTTTGGTACCCAGTTGTTACACACACACACGCACATACACATAAACACGCGAAGTATATTATAGCCATTGTATAAATAATACCATTTTTTTTAAATATGTTAACGTAAAAAAGCTACGTCTGTCTACTAATATTTACATATTAAGCATAAAAAATATTGACCCGATTTTGGTTTATAATAAGTCAATTATTATATTTACATTTGACTGAGTACTGTGGGTTATGTAATAAATAAAATTTAAAAAAAAATAAAGTTTTAGGTATTTTTGTGTTATTGTTACCTAGAGGTATAAATAAAACAGGAAATACTAAAAATAAATTTGGTCATATGGTGTATTAAATAAAAACGTAGGTATACCTAACACTTATTATATTTGACGAACGATATGGCTGGAGGTCAGTATCCCTGCACTCAGCTTCTATAGGTGGTGGGTTCGATTCCCAGACAGGATAAATCTTTGGGTAAGTTAATATGATTATTTGTTCTGGTCTGGGTGTTTCCTATGTATATTAAGTATATATTTACAATATAGTGATAGTATTAGGAATGAAGTGATAAAGGTTGAAGCTGGTGTAAAAGAAGATATAGTGACAAGAATTGAGGAAGGTATGCTTAGATGGTTTGGTCATGTTGAGAGGATGAATGTAAGTAGATTAACGAAAGTGATTTATGTTGGAACAGTGATTGGAAGTGTTGGAGGGGAAGACCACCTTTCAGGACCAAATTTAAAGAATTGTTTGAGAAAGGGTAGGTCAAAAGTACCCTAAACCGACGGGCGTGTATAAGGAGGTTAATGAGTGTGAATGAATGAAGTGTGTGCCAAGATCGTAGCAAGTGGAAGGATGTGATCTCTGCCTACCCCTACGGGAAAGGGGCGTGACATTATGTATGTATATTTACAATAAAAATGTATTTAAGTTTATCCGTTATTTAGTATCCATAACACAAGTTCTTAATTATACTTATCTTGGAACTTAATAATTGGTGTAATTGTTAGAAATTATTATTAATACTAAGCAGCTCGTGTAATAAAGTAAGTGGCTTAGTACGTCCACCTGTAAGATGGACGAACGACCTAAAAAAAAAGGTCGCAGAATCTCGTTGGATGCAGAGGGCCTAATCTAATTTAACGAAAACAAAACTTTGTTATACCCACCCCTTTCACTCAATAATAATATACCTAAGGTGTGAAAGAGATAGTTCTAACGAAGTTTCGTTTTCGTTGAATTAGAAAAGGCCCTCAGGTCACATCAATCGGTATCATTGGAAGCTTATGGGGAAGGCCTATGTTTTGCAGCGGACGTATTTAAGCAGATACTGATGATGAAAAAGTTTCCAGTCATTAATAAATTCACTCCTGAGGTCGTGGGTTGATTTCCACACAGTACTAATCTTTGTGTGCATAAACATTAGTATTTTTCTGGTCTACGTGTTTTTGCACATTTATATGTATGTATATTTACAAAAACATTATTTATGTATGTTAATCCATTATTGAGTATTTATAACAAAAGTTCTTAATGATACTTACCTTAAAACTACATATATGATATTGGAAAATATTTATTTATTTATTTATTTATTGAAAATAAAATTACTCGGCAATGCAATATTAATAATTTTATTTTCATGTTTTACAAGTGGGATCACTTAAAACGGAATGAAAAGAAGCCGTTTTTACTCCGCGGTCGAGTACTGTAGCGATAGGCTATTACACTACCCCGGTTCGCAGATTATATCTACACAGATAACCATAGTTTATATAGACATACAGTAGGTTAACATTTTTTTTTCATAATAGCTTCGTGCGTTCAGCACATTTAGCCAGTGTCAAGTTAATAATATATAAATCATAGTAAATAAGAATGATTGGTGATAAATAGTAAATAAGATGCCCTCCCCCTTAACCCCTTGAGTCCTTAGTAAAGATGTGGAACAATACTGAGATCTCACATGGACTTCTTGAGAGAATTTAAAAAGTGATGTTGCACTATTTTGTTTGATTTACCAACACTCATAAACGTTCACAAACACTTAACGATAAATTTTCCACCGTTATTAAACATTAATGTTCAATATATCACAAATTTTTGAAAATAAAACAAAACTGCAGGCATGACGCTTCACTTTCCCGCCAAGAAGTCAAGGTTGACATTGCTAAAATCGCGGTAGTTATCTTTTTTATATGAAATATTAACGTGGTAAGATAGTTTTTTTAAATATATACCACAAGGTGGCACCGAGACTTGCGGGTTATCGAATTTATTGGAGGTGACCGCAGCCTATGGCCGCTTGCAATACTAGAGACATCACAAGCGTGTTGGCGATTCTTTTTAAAATGGTTTCGCGCCTTTTTTGCTTAAAGCTCATAGATTATATATAACATACATGCATAATATGACGCCTGTGTCCTCGAAAGGGTAGGCAGAGGCATATAATACGTCCACATTTCACTCACTGTTTTGTTGGTCCTACGTAATAGGTCACTAGCCTATTGCCGCTTACTGGGAACTTTTATGTTCCAGTTTTGGACAGTTGTTTTTGCGAGGGGGCCTGTATACCTACACTCCGCTTCAGAGGTCATGGGACCGATTTGCTCGCAGGACAAATATTTTCTTTAATATTATTTAATAATATTTGAATATATTCCTTGTATATTATTGAGTTTTACGTTAATATTTTATATTATAAAAAAAATATTTGGGAATAAAAACAAAATGTTTCCTACCAAAAATACGATATACCGTCATAGTTTATACTCTATGCTCGCGAGCAGGTAAATTACATAGCACACCTAATTAGTTGACGCCTGGAACTCCACCGGACCGCTCGTGATTATAGCGCGGCCGCGTTTAGACCCTGAGTAGACACGATCGCTAAATTAATAAATAATTATTTAGTTTCAAAATAAGTATTATTAATAACTAGCTAGTGTTGTGGGTATTAAATAAAACATTAACATATTATGTACTTAAATACTTATTTCGGTTATTATATTTCGGATTAAATCTGTAATATGTAGAAGTTAACGTAATTTTTAATTCTGAATAAATTATAATAAAACTAAAAACCAACAACAATCTTCTTATAAATTAAAAATAAACCAACTAAAAAGTCGGTATACCGTTATTGTATATACTCTATGCTTGCGAATAGCATAACCAATTAGTTGACGCCTGGAACTCAACCAGACCGGTCGTTATTATAGTGCGGCCGCGTTTAGGCCTGAAGTAGACACGATCGCTAAATTAATAACTACCCAACAGCCTATATAATTATTGACGTTGCATTTATCGACACAAGCTTATTGCTTTGTGCCTATGTGAAATTATAATTAAGCTTTTGCGTATTGACATAACTATTAATTTAATTGTTGTCTATTAATGCTGATAATATTAAAGTGAAAAAATATTCATTCATTGGGAGGTTTTTTTGAATAACAACTCAATAAAAATCAGTATGTAGCACACATTCACGCTTTTACTTACAACTTTTTACAGATTAAAAAAAATATATTAATACATTTTTTCTGCTTTTTAGTTTAATTTCCAATGAAATATATTTATTTCCTATTTGTTTATAGTAACTGTACTTTTATTTATGTACTTCTGATATTCCATTCTGATACCCCACGCTTGTTTTATATTTGAATTAAGTAATACTTTTTAATGTTGCTAAATAAAAATGTATAGATTAAAAGAAATGTTGTATTTCATTTAATTTGTTTCGTTCTTTAGTTGTTTAAACTAAACCTTTTTAGTCTTCAGCTATATTATAAACAGTAAAAATGCTCTTCGCCGTCGTCGAATACTTTCCTTTGTATTAATCAGTGATGCTTACCTGAAACAAAAATATATATTTGTTAGCTTCGAAAATTTACAAATTAATTTTAAAAAATATCTCATATCGAATTAAGTTTCTTGTACAAATATGTATACGAGTGTCGATATACCAAACTACATGTATAACAAATAGTCATCATCATCATCATACCAGTCTATTAAAGTCTACTGCAGAACATTGCCCTCCCCAAAAGATTACATTATTTTGGGGGTATATGTCCATAATTACCACTCTGGGCAAGTGGGTTGGTGATCGCAGATCAAGCCAAAAATCAAGCAAAATTATATAAATAAAAACTTTTCTTTGTAACCATGGTTTGACATAGCTGTCAGTGGTTTGACAATTGACAAAAGGAATTAAAATAAGACGGGGCAACGGTCAGTCGGGTGAGCTAATTACATCTTCATAATCTCAGAGCGTAATGCGTATGCACAAGATTGCGCTTACGTCGAAACAGTTTAATTTTGTGGAATAAAGCTTCTGATTGTCTTTCTAACGTGCAGTGTGAAAACTACACTCACATCACGTCAGCGATGGAAATCTAAGCGATAGTCTCACGATAAATCCCTCGGTTACCTACAATAGGATGTTTCGTTAAAACATGTTCTAGAGACGAAATAAACGAATTTTTTTAAAAAAATATTTGTATTTCCAAAAAGTTTCTGATTGTGTAAGCGAAGAATTAAAAGTATTGTTTTTTATTAATTGAATGCAAAGATCAGAAGATTATGTATTATATGTAATAAATTTCACTTCTACAACGTATGCACAAACAAGATATATTACTTTGCATTATGCTGTGGCGACGTATAGACGCTACGCTTTTGATAATATTTCATGAACCGCATCTCCCAACCTTGGAATGAAAACAACAACTTCCGTTTTTATTCGCCGAGTTTACAAATGCATACATAAAATTACGGTTTCTTTCCATAGGAGAATGTAATGATGACATCCCTCCACCAGCTAAGATGTTAGAACACCTTAATTTACTTTCGTTGGTTTACAGTGTGTCAAAAAACATTTTTTCTGAATGTGAAAATTATATAGAAATTCTTATGCGGTTTATCGCTTCCAACAGCACCATGCTCGTCCATCATAAACAGCTTTCTTTCATTTCAGCATAACGCCTCTATGTGGTGTACTGAGCATGATGTCGAGTGGTAATAATTTACAATGTTGTGCGAGCGAGACAGTTATATATGGCCTTAATAAAAATGGCAGTGAGGTCTTTGAGACTTTGTAAGGAGCACGCAGACACGCTTTACTCTAAGCATAGCTCGTGTATTCATGTAGAATATCGACTGTATCTTTTCGTATTGGCTTATAAAGATTTCTAACTCGACTTTGACTTTGAAACATTGTATGTGCGATGTATTGTCGTTTTTAAAAATTACAATGGTTGAACTTCTTGATCTGTTACTTCGAAGATGGCTGTCAGGAGACATGGAAACGATAGAATTAGAACTGTATTTCTATACCAATGACTAAGCTTTCTTGGGATTTTTATAAATTTCTGTCCGAAGACCAGTGCTACTGTAGCTTGATGCTGCAGCAGTTATAATTGACGCAGAGAACTAACTGTCTGCACACAATTTTTTTTTTAATTGTCATTTGTTTATACAGTAAGTATTTTAATATTTAGTTGTGTTGGGTCCATAATAAATTATTTCTTTCCTTTATACTTATATTGAATAACGGTAATGGAATGACTAGGGTGCTATGTGCCACAGCATAAAATGAATAATAGAATCAGAGTGTTATTCTTTAGCTTTATAATTGGGTTAAAGTTTGCAGTTTGGCACTTAATTGTTTGATAATCTTTACACTGTCAACTGTAGTTTTGTTCTAAAATAAACAGTACATTGTTAACATACTATGTTTATTTTTAACGTGACTACATCCTGTATAAAGGTAAGCAGTCGATGCAGTCAAAACAAAATTCAATCGCTCCATAATGTCAAGTAATCAATACATATTTAGGAATAATAAATCTACCTTACTTTACTCCAAAACAAATGGCGTCGAATTAAAGTTTCAACAATAAAAATACCAAATCTGATAATGTTTTCCAAGCCTTAGACTATAAGGGATGTTCAAAATAAATTACAAATACAAAGTCCAGTGGCACTGGTTAGTTAAACAAAAGCCGGATCGAGATACGGCGGGAGATAAATAGTAAATCTGCCCTCTGTGCGGGATACAACGGACGCGACTGGAAGTGGCAACCACTTTTTTTTTCTGATGGATAATTTAAAAATTACTGTCTACCACTGTGGGTAGAGTGGAAGGGTTTGTGACCGTGTGTCAGACTTTCACTTACTGAAAGCCATCCATGTTCCTTCTTGAGCCTGTTATACCTCAAGGCCGCGGGACTGTCGAAAAGGATACAAACTTCGTACTCTCCCGCAAAAGTTACAACGACCGGTAGTGAGACTCTTAGCTGAAATAATGACGTCTGTTTCTTTTTAATTTCAAGTCATAAGGATACAGACTATTTGATAAATACAAAAAGAAGAAGTTAAGTACCTATTTTGATAATACATGAAATTGTTAAGATATTTAAACCAGCCCAGAGGGTTTTGTTAGCTAAAGCTTAAAGCACCCTTACGCCTACGCCGCGCCACATCTAGAACGCCTACATCGACGTCTGTTTACATGTTTTCATGGTAAATTTAGCAGACGTACCGGACGGTTAAGTCGGATCTTAAATAGCTAATGTATTTAGCCAGCGACGGGCGAAAGGTTTGAATTTATAATTTTCAGAGCAAAATACATAGCGGAATACTGAAGCGATGGGGTGCCTGCGTTTGAAACGTTAATGTATCCAAACTTAGACCCATTATATACCTGGTGCAGTCATTTGTACCTATCGCCCGCCTATTTGTGCCTGTCAATTAATCCGCAATCAGAGACTGAAAACAATCTTAGATAGACGCCGATCATGGTTCCAAATTTAAATCCAACGCTGAGGCATTGCTTAGTGCAATGATTATTATGCAGCTAAAACTGTGCTTCGATAACTTTTATAATGCGAAATGAGACTATATTATTTTGCAAACTTCTCTTAAATGTGTAGCCTCGAAAAAGGCCCAGATTTAATTGATTTGACAGTAAAATTTGAGGATACGCTAGCAGATGTAGACACGGTATTGTCTATGATAAAAATGCGATGTTTTTAGGCCCAATTTTTTCTACTTAATTCAATGCCTAATATGAGACGAATAAAAACTCATTTATTCATTATAAAAAGTACAGTAAATAGTGTTGAATGCCGGCTAAAAGGTTAAGATTTATAATATCCGTCCGGCTACGTTTCAACCCGGGCGTGGGCTTTAGGATAACGAGGTTGCTTAGTGAACATCGGAATGGGGTAACTCTGTGTCCCATCCGGGGTACGGTAGCCCTTTTAACATTGGGTATTTATGTACTTACGTCATTTTTTATTACAGCACCCTATGTAGGTCGCTATGTTAGACAATAATAAGGTTGGATAAAATATATAGCAGGCGATTTCTTTAAGTAAAAGTGTATTTTTTATTTTAAGTTTGTCTCGTATTAACTTCAACTTAATTATTCACAGCGGGCAGGATTTTGAGTATAAGTAGTAGAATAGGGCGAGAATTATTTGCTTCAAACACTGACATTAAACCTTATTACATACCCCTATATTTTTATGAGTATTTGCCTCTGTAATTTTAGCGGCAAGAGGCTCGCCACCTATTACGTGGGACCAACTATTTAATTGGCGAAGTGTGGGCGTATAATATGCCTCTGCCTACCCCTTCGGGGTAACAGGCGTGAATGTATGTGTATGTAATTTTAGCCGCCATTACCTACTATTATAACCTACTATTGTATTTTTATTTAAAAAATCAGCTTTACAGTCAAATATGATCAGATGTTTTAATGACAGCAAACAGACAGGGAAAATAAAAAAAACTGCAATTTATTTTATAAAAGGATAAGATACCTTTTAAATGATACACTAACTATAGACATTAAGATCTGTTTATGTAACTTTAACTACATTCTAAAAGAACTTAGTTACTTGAAAAATTGTACCTTTAACAGTTAATTTAAAAAAATGTCTTGAACCTACCCCTTGTACGCTAACAACAATAAATTTCCATAAGTTTTATTATTAATGCATGTTTGGCGTGTCGCTATGATAATTACGCAGCCTACTGTACTGTGATTAGTCTTCAGCGATAATGTTTTTTGTTAGAAATATTAACAATATGCGAAAAACATCATTAATAACCTCGAAGCAAGGTTAACTTCTTGTTTTGTAGTGTTAAACCTAGTTAAGACGTGAAAATATTTATTTTTCAAAGTTTTTATAACATAATGTATGTCTGGCGTCTATTTGTACACTGGAGATAGGTAAATTCGTTAACTGTAATTATAAATTGTTTTTAGAAGCTAAGGAAAATTATTTTATTATAGTACTAACACTAGAAATTCACACAGACTTGTATTGAATTGTGCTCCTAGAACGGCATCTTATCAAAACAATGTGAAGCAATGTGCATAAAGATTTATAATAAAACTCGAATATGTATAAAATAACTTCCATTTACTAGATTTAAATTGACATTTACTAGAAAATGGTTAATACATGCCTTCTATGATATTTACGAATTTATAAATAAGAAATCGGCTGTGTAATTTTTGACATTTGTGTGTGTAAATTCATTTTTTAATTAAATATTTGTTTATAATTTTTATCAATATAATGCACCACAATTTATTGCAAATGAATTATTTTATTTGTATCATTGTATTTGTTACTGGATTTAGGCTAAGGTGGAATGTTTTGTAATAGATTAGTAGATGTACTATTTATAAAAAGGACCTAAAACGGTTTTATCACTGAAAGCGAGCTACTAATGTAATCAAAAGCAGGCTTAACATAGGCTTTCGCCATAAACTATCGATAGTCGGTTCTATTTTGTGGTTGGTCGTCTCACCTGAGGTTTCCAGGCGAAGGGTCTCAATTTTAGAACAAAATCAAAAGACCCGTCTGTTTGTCAAGCTGTGTCCAGCTCACTACCATTTCAGCTTGCTTATTCCTGGATCTATATCTGTGACTTTGGAACTTATATTTGAATGAATATCTAATCAAAAATTCTCTAAAAACAACAAAATTATGCTTCCGTCAAAAACTAATTAAGAAATAAACCGTAAAGATAGTAAAGTTAATTAAAAAAAACAATATGAGAAACACAAAGCGAACGGAGGAGATTCAAGCAAAAAGTACGTATCATACCTCGGAAAACACAACCAGCCGGGAATAAAAAAAGGGAACATGAAATATACGAGGATAATTTAAATATAACCATTCATCTGGCTACAGTGGTAGCGTCAGCAAAAAAGGCGACGTGACGATATATTCCAGGTGATTCTGTTTTTCATTATTTGAGCGACACTAGACGACTTTTAGGGGAACTTTTGTATAGCATTTTTTTAGTCACGTTAAACCTACCTAATTTGTGTGATTCCCGACATGAAAACTTGATAAGCTTTTTCCAAGAAGTAAATAGTTTCCCAATAACTTGAAACGTTGACTTTGAAAATACATGTTGCTCCTAGCTCACCAATAAACAATGGGCTCCAGTAACTAAATTTGTTCATTATCTATATTTTCAGTAAGACTATCTCTTGTCTGTAGTGTTTATTGGACAGTACTTTAGGGGATTAAATCAATCCCTATATACAAACAAAAAAATATTAAATTAATAACAAACATTTAAATTGGGTTTATAACAAAATTCTACTTTGTGGACGCAATCTCAGGATATGTCATCCTCGAACGTTTTTCAAATCTCTTAAGACCAACTAACCAACCAAAAGGCAAAAATAAAAAAATATTATGTTGTTTTTTCTTGTTTTTAAAAATAAACTTATAGTTTTATTAAGAGCCTTCCACCGATGGTCTGTAACAATAATAAGTGAACCATACTTAAAAGGTACCTGACGTAAGCATTAAGGTGGGCTCACAAAGAGTTTTATATTTAGATCCAAAAAGTTTTGTTATTACCATTAGGTAAAGTAAAAGTTAAACGCTTCTTGCTGTGAAAACATTTCCAATAGAATTGTCGGAAAAACATGTTTTTGCAAACTTGAGCTAAATTAACTAGAGTTTACGATACTTACAACAGGTTAATAACACCTATCATAACATCTGGCGCCTACGTAAAGATCTATTAATATAGCTGTACTTTATTTCATATATTGCAAAGAAGATGTTAGGATGACACAGACATTGGCAACTTTTTTTTTATCTACATACATTTATAAATACAATCACGCCTGTTTCCCCGAAGGGTGACGCAGAGACATATTACGCGTCCAAATTTTGTCAATTTTATTTTTGGTCCCACATAATAGGTGGTGAGCCTATTGCCGCTTTCCGGGAACTTTTTTGTTTGCCAGAGCCTCGTCTGGTGTTCGGCAGTAGCACTTTTTGCAGGTGAGGTTGGCTTGGACTCCTAAAATGTTGGTAGGATCTCCATACATCTTGTAAAAATTGTTTTATTGTTATATGTATTTTATTATATTGCGTATTTTTTATATTTTGCTATCGTAAGTAGTAGCTTTTGTGGTTAAATAATGTGCCTACAAATTATATAAGTATGTTTAAAATTCGTTACTTGCTATATTCGGCGACCGATATGGAGTGGAGGTCAGTATACCTGCACTTCATTCCAGAGGTCGTGGGTTCGATTCCCACACAGGACAAATCTTTGTGTGCATGAACATGAATATTTGTTCTGGTCTGGGTGTTTTCCTATGTATTATATATTAAGTATGTATTTACAAAAAAAAAAGTATTTAAGTATGTTTATCCGTTGTTTAGTATCCATAACACAAGTTTTTAATGATACTTATATTGGAACTAAATAATTGGTGTAATTGTCAGAAAATATTTATTTATATATTTAAGAATAATGTTTGTGAATTGAGACTAAGAGCTATGGAGTTTAAATAGTAAATAAAATAAAAATAAAAATATTTCTGGAAGATTGGAAATAAAATGAAGACTAGTACTGAAACAAGAAGTGGGAGATAACGATACATGTTAATTACAAAAACATATTTTTAAGCAACTTTAAAGAAGTCGTTCAGTAATGTAAAGAATGTCTTTTCATTTTTGTATCTGAAATTGCATTGCAATTTCTACATTAAACATACTTCCATAATAAAAAAAATGTCTGACAGTAAAACATGCATACTCATACAGATCAATAGTTTAAAAAAAAATATCCAGTAAATTTATTCATTGATACCATACAAGCGTTCTCTACCAGTTAATCATTAACATGAAAATTCTAAT
This sequence comes from Musotima nitidalis, assembly GCA_949126915.1. Classification (NCBI taxonomy): domain Eukaryota; kingdom Metazoa; phylum Arthropoda; class Insecta; order Lepidoptera; family Crambidae; genus Musotima; species Musotima nitidalis. Next base: position 7,545,443 of record OX421439.1, on the reverse strand, counting down.
GTAAAATTAAATTTATGACCTTTTCTGCAGACCTTACTCGCGACAAAATTAAACCAGCTTATTAATAGATTGGAGATACGTCGCTTTGTGTCCAGGCCCCCGTCTTACAAATTTAATAGGAAATTTTATCACAACCAACTTTCTCTTGATTTAAGCGGTGTTTCGACGTTGGCAAATTAAAATCTTAGTTGGAGGATACAAGGCTTTTGATGTGATTTACAGCTCTAATATGTTTAAATTAATATATAATTCTTGACAGCTTATATAGCGCAAAAGAGCTTGTACTATGGGTGAGGACTAGACTAGTTAGAGTACTTTTTATTTTATTTCTATTATATTTGAGATAATTTTGAATTTTATTTAAGTGTGTATTTTTTTACCTTTATTACACAAAACTTATAAACAAGCGAATTTATTGCCGTTAGGAATTCTCTATTAATAAATTGTGACAATGCGACAAATGTCAAATTATTAGTATTTTTTTGTAACTACAATAAAATACAAGCCCATATGTACACAAATGTTTTGCCTAAGAAGAAATAAACCAAATCAATCGGCTAATAATATTCTTTAATAAGTATTGACATTTCTGATAAAGTACACTAAAGAATTCCTTTTTACATGTAAAACTGACAGCAATTGGGACTAAACTACTAATTTACGAGTAGCTATTAAATTAAACAATGTCTAAAGTATCACAGTGACAGCCAACACCTTTCCATGTTAAATATCGACAAGACTTGTATGAAAAGTAAAATAGTCACTTTAATAATAGTGACCACGTAGACGGGGTGTGCAAGAAATAGCGGGGGCCCTATGAATATGTTATAAGGCACTGTCTAAGCTACGAACTTAGAGCGTTTCTGAACTTCTAACACTGGGTACCCATATTTCTGGTCTATAACTGATATGTCAAGCAACCAAGCTATATTTGGGTGTTTTGGCGGCTGTCTACTAATTTTACTTTAACTATCCTTGTAGTAACTTGGAATAGAATTGCTTAGTCTGACGCTTAAATAATTAGCAGATTTTCTGGATTTTTTTTAGGATAATAATAAAGATAACTATCGAATCGAGTGGCGCGCATATAAATGCCAAGAGATTCAGAATCGTAGCAAGAGGAAGGATGAGATCTATGCCTACGAAAAAAGAGGAAAAATATGAGTGAAAAAGGTCGGTTATAAATGTTTGACTGTTTTTTATGCAGAACAAATAAACTAATTAAGGAAGGGTGTATAGGGTGTATATCTTACCAAGGTCTGAGGAGCCTAAGCCAACTTCATCTGCAAGTGGTGCACCTGCCGATCAATGGACGAGGCTCTGGCGAACATAAAAGTGCCCGGAAAGCGGCAATAGGCTCGCCACCTATTACGTGCGTCCAACAATGTAAATGGCGAAGTGTATAGTATGCCTCTGCCTACCTCTTGGGGGAAACAGGCGTGATATTATATATGTATGTATGTAAATAGATGATTATTAATAATTAATAGCATATGATAATTATTTTAACGTGTGGTGCCGGCCTACAATAGTGCCAACCACTCTCATCTCACGTAGTATGAGTCGACGAAGAGCAATCCTACGGAAAGATTGGCAGCGGCGTCTACTACTCGCTTTAAAATATTCCGCCAATGAAATAAATTTAATTTAATTAACAGCGATTTTCATTTGTAAGATGCGTTCGATGAAGTACCTAAAATCGCAAAAAAAATACTATTTAGGGCACTAATACTTTTAAAAACAACTTAAGTTAAACTTTTAATATGACATAGATTACACAAAAGAAAATATCTCGAAAAACTATCAATATATTTTTAAATATTATTTAAGATTCTTACTTGGTATTTTTTACAAAGTGTTATTTATAAATCGCTTTACGCTTGTGCCTTTTTAGTACAAGGTAATCTAGTTAAATATTTAAGTTCCTTACAAGAAAGGAAAGGGTGCATTTGACAGTGATTGTTGTAAGAAGTTTTCTTGAAATACATTTTCCTTTGGAAATCAGAACCAACAGTTTTTTTATCAATCTTTATTGTTTACGAAAAATTGGGTAATATTTTTTAATGGTCTAATGTGAAGATAGAGTAGAGAAAAATGTCAAAACAAAACCAAGTAGAAAAGAAAAAATTAAAAGATTACAGCAAAAAATTCTTCAAAAATAAAGTAATACTAAGTTGCAAACGTTTAAAAGCCGCGGCGAACCACAAATTATAACAAACCATGGTAAGTAACTACTAACTTCTTACCATCAGGTGGTCAATATGCTTGAGTGACACCCTGTTAAATTAGAAATAAGCTGCTTAAAAAAACTGATAATTACACCAATTATTTACTTCTACGACAAGAATAATTAAAAACTTGTGTTATGGATAGTACCTATACACAACGCATAAACATACATTAAACCTTTTTTATTGTAAATATTCATTTCATCCGCTTAATTCATAACATAAATGGTGGCTCAGTGATGTTTTCACATATTATAAAGTTACCTTTTTTGTGATGTTATCAGATGACACAAATTTACGCATAACAATTAAATAAACTACATATGGAAAATAAACAATTCAAACAAAACGTTACTTAATATACATAGAAAAACACCCTGACTAGAACAAAAATTAAGTGACAAGTATACATTGCATAATTAATCTTAAAATGTTACCAAGTAGCAAAAATTAATATTCATAAAGCTACCTAGACATTATCGCAAATTAATTAATACATAATTTAAGATTCAATCAATACTAATTATCAAAATTCGACTTAATGGAATGATTAAGAATCCGTTACGGTTGAACTGAGATCCTGATTGAGATTAATAAACTTTTATCGTTCCCCTCTTCTGATCCGCCATTTTGTTTGGCGCAAAATTAATTCAAAATGGCGGCAGTAAAACCGCGTGGTTACGCGCAGCAATGTGCCTAATGAGCAGCTATTAAAATTGCTTCTGAAATGACGATGGCCGTGCAATTTTTTTTGATCAGATTAATAATATTATCTACACAGGGGTCCTGTGCATTAGTCTGGAGTGGGGTAGGAGACGCATGAAGTGAATTTAAAGTACTCATTATGTGCAATTATAAAGTATTTTAAGACTTAATTGCAGGGTTGATCACTTGAGCTGGTGTCAATATAACGTTGAATGGCACGGCGGGATATTAATAAATAAATAAATATTCTTGGATATCCTCACAGCAAAAACTCGTCTCTTCCTATGCAGAGCTTGGACTAGACGACGGATGTTTACCTGGTAGTACAAGCTTTATCTTTATTAGTGTCGTACTCATTGTTTCAAGTCACGGGAGTCCTTACGCAATTGAAATTCAATTAATTTGTTATTCATTTTCAAAATATGTACCAACATGATATTATGCAAATACTTGGGAATATTCTATGGCTTCCTTTTTTTCGACAGTCATCTGCCACACAACCTCACAGATTAAACTCTTTTATGAGTATAGGTTCAAAGACAAAGGCCAAAGAAACTCTCTTAATTAATCTCTTATGAACGTCAACTGCAAAACTGACGCACTCATTCACTGCGGACAAGAGCTCTATAGGGAACTATAGGGCAAGAAAGACTTCAAGTTTTGTCTTCCAGCTCGTTTCCTAGCTCATATAGCTCAGCATAGTTTGATCCTGAATAGTTTTAAATTTTATATTTTAATTGGTGTTGCTGCTTATTTAACACTTGTTGTCTTCACCTATAATTATAATGACATTTAGCAATAGAACTTAATTGTGTGTAATATAATTGTACTGTGTTCGTGTTTATTATGTTGGTGTTCAATAAATAAATAAATAATCATTAACCTTAGTCATCATATCCTTTAAAAAAAAGTAAGATAAAATGATTCAAGACTCAGTTCGCACATTTGTAACGGCGCAAGCATTATCCCGTTTGCAAAGGTTAAACTTAAGATCTATCTACATTTTGGCAGATTTTCATTATTTTTTTAGTATGAATAACTTTAGAAGTACACTGTATTCCGTGTAATCATGTGGCTATTTCATCGCTACCCTCAAACAAATATGAGATTTATTTAACAAATTCCATTCATAAACGTCTTTACAATACTTAACTATAAGAAGAACTTAATACGATTTAAAAAGTGTCATAAAAATTAGAGTATCTACGCATGACACATAGAGCGATCAATAAATCTTGAAGCTTATATACTAATAAACTCATCAGCTTTAGTAGAATTTAAATAAAATGAGCTTTGCATCGGTAAATCTCGTATGCGTGGGCGCATGATGGATGGCTCAATATGAGTTATGTTGCTTAACATTGTTTCACGTGAATGTGTTAAGTTGTGGATGCGGTATATGTACAATTTGGTGTGCATTTTAAAAGGGTATAACAAAATCTATACTTTATTTTTAAATCAATTAGATTTTACTTTTATTATACTAAAATATAACATATTGTAATATCTGTTCTAAAGGAATCTAAGACCACTTATCGATAAGGCATCTTCTTCAAGCTTTTACACCTTTGACGTCCAAATCGGTTAAAATGTTATATTTTAACTTTACTATATACGGTTCATTTCACGATGGCAATTTATTTACCATATCCCTAAATGAGTCAATAGATAAAATATATAAACATTTTTATGTCTACATCCTCAGTTGAATCATATAAGTAAAATCATTTTCATTTCTACACTAATTATAATGAATAGTAAAACAGCATTTCATTAAGTCGCCAAATTTCGAATATTAAATATTGCATTAAAAACTAATATTAAAAAAAATTTTTTGTTAACGCTACAGGCAAAATTGGGATTTGATTTCAGCATTCCTGTAATAATATATACAGAAAAAAATCTAGTACAAAGATTAGGAAATTTAAAACGACCCAATAGAAATATTGAAGTGTTGAGAAGTTTATACAAAAACGCCACCATGTCCGTACGCGTACTAGACCAGCACACGAATCCTATCCTCCTGCGGAAGGGCGTGAGACAGGGAGATGTCATATCTCCGAAACTGTTCACTGCTGCCCTGGAGGATGTTTTCAAAATGCTGGACTGGGGAAACTACATAATATAATATACATAACATAAATGGCGAGTATATGTCTCACCTTCGATTTGCCGACGATATAGTGGTCATAGCGGAGTCGCTTGTGGATCTGGGCACAATGCTCGAAGACCTCGACAGAGCTTCCCAAAGGGTAGGTCTCAAAATGAACATGGACAAGACGAAAATTATGTCGAATGTCCATGTTAAGCCTACCCCAATAATTATTGGAGGCTCGGCTCTCGAAGTTGTCGACGAATATGTATACCTGGGACAAAAAGTCCAAATGGGTAGGTCCAACTTCGAGAAAGAGGTCAATCGTCGAATCCAGCTCGGTTGGGCTGCGTTCGGGAAACTGCGCTATATCTTCTCGTCAAAAATACCTCAGTGTCTTAAGACAAAAGTCTTTAACCAGTGTGTGTTGCCAGTGATGACGTACGGTACTGAGACTTGGTGCCTGACTATGGGCCTCATTAGAAAGCTCAAAGTCGCTCAGCGTGCAATGGAGAGAGCTATGCTCGGAGTGTCCCTACGTGATCGAATCAGAAATGAGGAAATCCGTAGGAGGACTGGAGTGACCGACATAGCGAGGCGAATTTGCAGGCTGAAGTGGCAATGGGCGGGGGGACATAGCTCGAAGAACCGACGACCGATGGGGCGTCAAGGTTCTGCAATGGCGACCGCGAACCGGTAAACGTAGTAGAGGACGGCCTCCCACGCGATGGACCGATGATCTGGTCAAGGCGGCGGGAAGCCGATGGATGCAGGCGACTCAGGATCGCTCAATGTGGAAATCTATTGGGGAGGCCTATGTTCAGCAGTGGACGTCAGATGGCTGAGATGATGATGATGATGATGAATAGAAATATTTAACACAAGAAATACCGCATCCATTCCTTTATATCCATTTTGTGAAACTGTCACAATGTCTCACATAAATTAAAGTCTCTCTAATGAGTTTGATTATGACATTCCCAGCATAATACATTAATAAAGAAATTAATGGGTGGTCCTAATATAATATAGACATCGAATACTTTCAAGAGGACTTTTGTATTTTGACAAATGAGCTTCATTATCGACGATGAAACTTGAGCGCGATTTTTGTATAAAAAAGTAATTGTTAATTTAATGGTGTTAATATTTGATTGTTTAATTGAATTTAGAGAGATTGAGTTAATTTCAAATATGAAATAATAAGACGTAGGCCGGTCATGTCTCCAGACAACCTAATGGACTTTAAAGCCGACAAGGGTTGGAGTAGAGACCTCGTTTTGGCACTCGTAGTGAAGGGCGTTCTGCGGCAAGGTGGATCGAGAATCTTGAGACAGGTGGTAGCCGATGGATGCTTTCTGCAGAGGACCAGGTTGGTTGGCGCTTTTTGGGGGAACCCTACGTCTAGCATTGGACGGCCATTGGTTGATTAAATAAGTTTTTGAAAGCAAGCAGTCTTAATGCACAAATTGAGACGAGACTGATCGATATTATGAAAACTTTCTCAATTTACGGTAGTACGCAAGAAGACGCTGCTGCCCATCATCCGGTGGAATTTCTCTTTGTCGACTCTTGCGACTCCTCGTGAGAGGGGATGACATTATTCTAGGCCGGTACCACACGGCACAGCCTTTAACCTTCTAAAATACACGGTCACAAGGTAGACTAGAAAATAACTGTCATTCTCCAACTCTTAATACACTCATTGTTCGATTAAGCTTAAATAATTAAGTCTAGAAGTTTCCCTTTAACCTAGATCAGACTTTGGGCGGTTAAGGCGGGTTTAATTTGTTTTGTGTCAAGTCAGCGCAGCTGCGTCCATTCGCACGCTTTTATTGGGATCATCAACAGTTGAACGTTTTATTTTATCTTCACAGAGTAGCGTGGAACAGAGAGAGGTTGTTTTTTTTGTACGAGTATATATTATGTTGCTAATCGAACTAGATAACTAACCTGTTAGTTTTAGGGAACTTGATAATCTTGATCTGCGATAACGTAGTTAAAAATTGTTTTAACAATGTGATCTCGCTTATTATTTCACCAAATCAAATGTTCTTTATTCTGTTATTTAAGATTAATTATTACCAAAACTAAACGTACTACTTTTTTGTTACTTAGTGTATGAAGATTGTTTTTCGTAATATCATAGAACACTAGAACGATTTAAGAATATCTTAACCTCAAATTAATTATGTACTTATTTCAATCTGCATTAATCTTCAATTTCATTCAAATACATCTTCATATAAATAAGAAGTTACATGAAATTGTTTTTGATAAGTCTGTAGGCAATTCCAACAGTCAAGACGTAATACCTCTTTATGAAGATTGTTTTTCATAATATCATAGAACACTACAACTATTTAAAATTATCTCAACCTCGAATTAATTATGTACTTATTTCAATCTACATTAATCTTCAATTTCATTCAAATACATCTTCTTATAAATAAGAAGTCACATGAAATTGCTTTTGATAAGTCTGTAGGCAATTCCAACAATCAAAACGTAATACCATATATTTTATCCTCTATATTGTTTATGGGATATCATATATTATAATATATGAAATTTGGAACAATTTTATTAAAGTATCTGATTCAATATTAGCCTGTAGTATCTATTGCGTAGCTTGAACACACTGGTACGAAAGTAAATGGGGTATCTCAGTACCGAACCGAACGAACTTCCACAATACAGGCCATTCCGTTTATTATTATAGCTTCAGGAGGCATTACTAATACCTGCCCACTGACTGAAGTTAAAGTCAAAGTTAAAGTTAAATCGTTTATTACGCTTATTCCTTATTTCCTGATTATGTCATATTGTATTTATATATTGGGTGTATAGGGAACCTACAAAGACCTAAGGAGCCCAAGTCAACCTCACTTGCAAGTAGTGCACCTGCCGGTCAACGGACGAGGCTCTGGCGAACATAACAGTGCCCAGTTACCTGCAATAAGCTCGCCACCTCTTACGTGGGACCAACAATATAACTGGCGAAATGTGGGCGTATAATATGCCTCTGCCTACCTCTTAAGGGGAAACAGGCGTGATATAAAGTATATATGAAAATTTCTTCCTGTAGACAGGAGAGTTACAGGAGCCTCATGGGTCAAATTTAATTTATGTTTTCTAGTCAATAAATAAAAACCAAAATTACAACACAATACGAATTAACGAAAGCGTTTTTGTAGACAACCATCATTGCTACAATATGTGTATGTCCGATATATGTATGATTATATTTACAAATAAAACTAATGCTAATTTTAGTTGATTGACTCTGAGTGAAATGTGCAAGATTTGTTTTTTAATTTTTATTGTCTTCTTATAATTGTTCAACTTCAAGTAACTATAAAGTGTATGTATTTTTATAAGTTAAAGTTCTTACTGAAAGTACCTACAAGTTAGTTGGAGACCAGCAATAATATGCTGGGCCATTAAGTAGACAATCGATAAAATGGGGCTGTGATCGCTTACTCTTTCTTGGATTCCAATGTGGCCCCCATGAGGCCGATACGAGTATCGACGTCTGCCCTATAAATATATTCAGTGTAGGGTTGTCAACTGCTTACTTTTCGAATAAAACTTTTTTAAAAAAAGAACCTACATTTTTAGTCTTCATATACTCAGACGGACTTATGTACATATGACTCAAATGTTACTTTTATAGCTATAAATAAAATGTACTATGTGGTTGGCTCCGTGTGATATCGGCCTAGAATAGTGCCATGTCTCTTATCTGTCTGGGGAGTCGTAAGAGACAACTAAGAGAAATTCTATTGCGAACTGCAACCACCAACCCGCCTGTGTAACGTGATGGTTATTGGAAAATAGCTCTAACATAACGTAAACGATTGGGAAGTAATAAGTAAAGAATAAGCAGATAGCTATTATTTATATTATTTCTTAATCAAAAAAATCATTATATAAATGTTAAAACATGCCTGACCAGCCATTTAAATAAAATATTTAAAAAACAGCCGAAACTATACTTAAATAAAAGAAAGTAACGAATTTCGAGATGAAATAGAAATTCCTTCTTTTATATACCTAGAGAAACATGCTTACAGAAATGTTAAGAAATATCTACGTGCTCAAAAAAAAACACATATACTGAATCATTTATACAAGTAGAAAACAAAACAATACAAGAACCCTTCCATTTAATCGTTGCTTGCTATTATAATGAGCAGAAAACAAATTACCCATCGTAATTAAAACTAAAACTTCCGCTTAGAAACCGATAAATTTTCTCTAGACATTTACCGGTTTCATCGCTTGAAAACTACGAAAGACCGAGCGTAGTAAATTGTTGGAAAGGACCAACCCTATTTAGACAACATTGATTGCATGGACCAACTTTTATTTTATGATTATAGTGTAACTTTCGATGCTTTGCGGCTAAGCCAAATCATTTTAATTGGATAATGTTTACGTTTGAAACGAATTGTAGTGGCAAACATATTATTAAAATGTAATTTTGGTGATACAGAAAATTGTGTTTATGAAAATTAAGTAATTGGTCAAAGTTATTATGGCCGATGACAGACATTCTGAATTGAATATTATAACTGTTGATGAAACGTTCGGTCTAAGTTACTTTTGCTCGAATAATTAATGTTCATATACTGTTGATACCATGATGAGTCTAAGTAACTCGAATAATTAATGTATTAATTGGTCGTTTATGAAATTAGGTCTGATGCTTATTTCCGAAAATAGACGTCAGTTATTGTATATTTTTAAAAGGCCGTAATACAAACTGTAACATATTTTGTATTATTTTAAAAATAGGAATATTTTTGATTTGTGAAAACAATTTCACAGACGTAAATCTAACGGTAAATCGTACTGTACATATTTTCTATGAAAATAAAAAAATATATCTAGTATCTGCATCATGAAAGGCGTAATATATTTTAACGATTATTAATTATCTATATTCAATTTTTTTTGTCTATTTCAGAACACTCGAACAACCGGAATTGTCACAGATATTATTAGAAAATAATGAAGCTTATTTTAACCTAAAAATCTCACAGATTCAGGATAAGCTTGGAAAGTAAATAGACATCCATCTTAAAACAAACACATAATATGTGCGATTAAAAACACCATACACACTGAGTGCATTGAAGGCAAATAATGTTCGACATACATATTCAAGCTAACAAATATATGTTTGGGATTAAAAACATCGTACTCACAACAACAAAATAGTGTTGTTGAGTGTTTTATGTATAAAAAGGCTCCCTAAGGCGCAATCCCAAAACTGGATGCAGCAGGAATATCGGAGACATTGGTTGCACGGAGCACACCACTATAATCATCCTTTAATACTATAATAATACCTAACATGAGATATATTTTATTTAAATTATGTATTTCTTTCAATATTCGACTGAACCGGTTTTTATGGAAATTTCACTTGTAACTAATATTAAAAGAACAATGTAACATTAATTGGCTTATATGGAGATATTTATGAATGAATTATAAATGTCACTTTTCGTCACGAAACTCTGAAAGACATTCAAAGCTTGTAAAGGTAACATTCATATTCAAACATATATTTGCAAGTTAGATCATCGTAAGTACCCACAACACTAAAATATATCCAAATTCAACGAATCTCTAGTGTGTGTTGAGTTGTTAATGTATAAAAAGCTATCTCGTACGGTGACCGCTCCCCAAGGCGCAATCCCTATAAAACTGGATGTAGCAGAAGGACCGGAGATGGCGGCGGTGACGTACCGGTCGCACGGGGCACATCACTATAATCAACCGGTTTTTAGCTGGGCTTGAGGTGAAATGGCGAAATATTGTCTGGTGGTGATGCTGGCTGGGTTTTTATTCCTTTTCAGTGCTATTGGGTACTTGGCGGTTTTTTTTATTAACGCACAGAAGCCAGCTAGTTAATTGCATTAACAATTATTTATTAGTAATTAGTCTAAAATTTGTACAAAAAAATTATGTGAACCAATCCATTAATAATTTATTTATTTATTTAACAATTTATGTACACACAAAACATATAAAGGAAAAAAAAATATATAACAATGTACAATGGAGCTGCTTATTCCAAAAGAAATCTCGGAATATTGTATTTGAAATTATTAAAGGCGCCTATTTATCCTATTTAAATCTTTATCATATAAAAATATTATAAAATTTGGCTTGTTTTGAAGTTGCAGTGAATTGCCATAAGATGTCGCTTATATGCAAGAAATGTATTGCAGTGATCACAAAAAGTGATTATATAAAATGTAGTGATTGTCAAAACTATTATCACTTGGATTGTACAAGTATCGGAGAAAAACTGTTTTACTTAATGACTCCAGAAAATAGAAAAAAATGTATATGTGACACATGCAAATATCCAGACCAGCCCAAGTCAATTAATACCTTTCAAATTAATATATCTACCGAAAACTCTTTCGAATCTCTAGAATTGGAAGACAAAGAAGATACGATGCAGGGGAATAATTATATTACTATCCGAAATAGGAAAAATCATTCATTCTCAACGCAACTGTCTACTTCTTACCAATCTCTAAATGATATACCTTGTACTTCTAACTATCTCAACAAAAGTTCAAAAAGCTTACCCGATGTGTCTACAAATGAAAATATCTTTATTGAGGAATTAAAGTTGGAAATTGGAAAATTACAAATGGACTTACAAATAGCTAATCAAGAAATTGAAAATTTAAACATGGAAAATATAAAATTAGAAAAAGAAAACCAGGAAAAAGATAAAATAATAAAACTATTTAAAACGGTAAGCTTGGATGAAATAAATTCCAGTATAAAATTAAATAAATCTCGCATGTCTACCCCCATTTCTGTAAATCGCAAAAGAAAAATAAACATTATGTCAAAAAAGACTCAAATAAATTCTGTATACAAAGTAAAGAATGGCAAGTCAATAAATTCCCCTGATCACGTGGTCTCACCACTGCCTTTGATTGATATTACTACGAAACCAAAATATGAGTATACAGACTGTTATGGGAAGCCAAAATTATGTATAATAAGTGGAATACGAGATAATAAAATTTCTAACACATTAAGAAATTACTTTGATGAATTTAGTACCTGTCATTATCGAGTGCCGGGAGGTGGCGCTGAACAACTGTCAAGTGGACTTCAATGGAAGCTCGAAGGATTTAATTTTAATGATTATTGTTTATTGTTTTTGGATGATCACGATTTTCTTGTTTCAAAAAATTATAAGGAATTAATTAAAATGTTAAAGCAGAGAATAACATGTGTGCAGCACACAAATATAATTTTATGTTTACCGACATACAAATACAATTTAAATATTATGAATGCTAGAATTGAACTGTTTAACAACTTGATATATAAAGATAATAAAATTAGTCCATTTTGCTTTGTGCTGGACTCTAATAAAAACCTGCAATACTCACACGTCATGTTCTCTAGGCACACTGGTAAAATAAATTTAAATGGTATAAGAATTATTTGTAAGGATGTGAGTAACTTAATATTAGATATTAAAAGAGTATCATTGTGTAATTTACGTGCAAGAAATAATTGTAATAATATAATAACTTGCCCTATAAGTCCAATGTATAACAAAAATCATTCCTTTCGTTCTACAACAGAAATCTAAAATTATACACCAAAATATACAGGGTATTAGATCTAAAAATAGTACGAGTATTAATATTTTACACCAAAATATACAGGGTATTAGATCTAAGCTTAGCCAGATTGAAATTTTATTGTCAAAAGAAAAGTTAGACATATTATGCTTTAGTGAATCTTTCCTTAAATATCAAGATACAAAAATTCTTCAAATTACAGGGTATAAATTGGCTGCTTGTTATTGTAGAAATAAGTCTAGAGGTGGTGTTTGTATATATGTTAAGAGCAACATAAATTGTAAGAAACTTGAATGCATAGAGTCACTGAGTATGGACAAAAACTTTGAGTGTTGTGGAATAATATTATCAGAATTAAACTATTTAATTATATGTATATATAGAACTCCAGATTCTCCAGGTTCCAACTTCGATACCTTCATAAAGGCTATTGACATGTTATTGCTAAAAATTACAATAAGAACTAGATACATGAAAAGGAAAATAATAATAACAGGTGACTTCAATATCGATACCCTTGTAAATAGTAAAAAATCCACATTGTTTCAAAATACATTACTCAAATATAATGTTAAGTTAACTATTAATGAACCTACCAGAATAACCCCAACATCACAGTCATGTATAGATAATATCTTAACAAATATTGGAACTTACAAGTCGAGAGTTGTTCACTTTGGTCTATCTGATCATTCTGGTCAAGTCATCAATGTACCTAGTAATCAAGGTTTCAATGAAAAATATTGGTTTATTTATAAAAGGAACGTTGATAGTAATATGAATATTTTTTTATATTATTTGTCTCAACTAAATTTCTCTGATGTTTATTTATGTCCTGATGTAAATTCAGCATATAATACTTTTTTAAACTTGTTTAAATTAATTTATGATTTATGTATTCCATTACAAAAAAAAAAGAGTTTCCTATAATAAAAAAATAAATTGGCAGACAAAAGGTATAAACAGAGCTAGTAAAATAAAAAGGGCATTACATCAAGATATATTGCTTAAACGACAAACTCATTTGATGCCATATTATAAAAAATATTGTAAAGTATTAAAATCTGTTACCCGCCTAGCTAAACGAAAATTTAATATTTCATTTATAAAGCAGAGCGCTAATAAAAATCAAGCAACTTGGAACCTCATAAAAAAACAAACTACTCCTCAAAATTCATTTAGGAGTACTATCAACCGCATTAAAATTGGTGACACTGAGATTACAGATGCGTACACTATTGCAGAGAGCTTTAATAATCACTTTGCTGGCTCGAATAGGTGTAACCAAAATAGCATCAATAGTCATTTCGTACCACATTTCCGTAGTATATTCTTGACACCAACTAATTCACATGAATTAAAGAAAATTGTTAAAAATTTTAAAAGTAAAAGAAGCTACGGTTATTATGAATTACCTATGCTTGTCATAAAAAGTTCATTTGAATATATAAAGGAGCCATTACTTTACATAATAAATTTAATGATTGAAACAGGTATATTTCCTGAACAATTAAAGATAGCGACAGTTAAACCAATATTTAAAAAAGGTGAAAAAAGTAATATAAATGACTATAGGCCCATTGCATTGTTATCAAATTTTTCCAAAATATTTGAAAAAGTAATTTGCAATAAATTAATAGATTTTTTGAATAAGTATAATTTGCTTAATAAATATCAGTATGGGTTTCAGAAAAATAAATCAACTACTCTTGCGATCTACACAATACTAAAAGAAATATGGGAGTCTTTAAATTATAAAACGCCATGTATTGGACTATTCCTTGATATGTCCAAAGCATTCGATTGTGTTAGGTATGATATCCTTTTAAACATGCTAGAAAAACTGGGTATACGAGGAATAGCTCTGAAACTTATAGATAGTTATTTATCTGATAGAGAGCTATTAACAGTAGTTGATTCATATAACAAAATAACAAAAACTTTTCAAGAGGTAAAATCCAAATCTTTAAAGATGTCTCAGGGGCTACCGCAGGGAAGCATTCTTGGGCCACTTTTTTTCTTAGTTTATATTAATGAATTCCCTAATAAAATAGAAAACTTATGTGTAATGTTTGCGGATGATGCCACAATTTTTATATCTGACTTAAACAAAAATAGAAATATTTTTGAAAATAATGTTAATAACACCTTACAAGCAGCAACTACATGGCTTAAATCTATTAATTTAAATGTAAATCCTGTTAAAACTAAATTTATACAATTCAGAAATTATAAAAATGATTCTTATAAACTTAATGTTATGGATTGTGATAAAAAAATACTAGAAGTAAATGAAATAAATTTTCTTGGAGTTACTATTGATACTCATTTAAACTGGAAATCGCATATCTTTAAAATAAACAAAAAAATCTCTAGCTATTGTTACGCTTTATCCATACTTGCCGAAACTACTTCTACTGATGTAGCCAGGGCCGCATACTTCGGTCAGGTTTACCCGCTATTAACATACGGCATTATTTTTTGGGGAAACTCTGTTAACGTATATTCAACATTTATCTTGCAAAAACGATGTTTGCGCATTATATATAATATGTACTCTGATGAAACTGTAAGAAATATTTTTAAAGAGAAGGGGTACCTTACTTTGACGAATATTTATATTTTGGAAACGTCATTGTTTATTAAGCAGCACCCTGAGTTTTTTGATGTAAAAACATCGCGCTATAGTGTGCGCAATCAGTATAAACACAATATATGCATTCCTCATGTAAAAAATTACTTATACTATAAAAGTGCTTTTTACACCAGTATAAAAGTATTTAATAAATTGCCTTTGGAAATTAAAGAATTAAATCTACCAAAGTTTAAATACAAATTAAAAGCCTGGCTAATAAATAAACCATTTTACAATTTAAATGAATACTTTTTTACTAATAATTTTAAGTAACTAGTTGTAAGTTGTATAAATTGCACGCCCGCTACGGGTACACTGTTGTAACTAATGTAATGCATGAACACCAGCAAAATGTACACAGTCTTAGCAATAAAGATCTATTCTATTCTATTCTAAAAATTTACTTTTACAATTATGCATTATACAGATATAAGAATATTTCTTCTTTTATATATTGTTATCCAATAATGCCTAAAAGCTAAAATATTACACAAATTTACAAAAAACATATACACAAGTGAGCTTATCGTCAGAAGAGATCTATTCCATCCAAGATTGCTTTAAGAATTTACGCATGATATTTAAAGTACTAAGAGAAACTTAATCCAGATTAATTAAAAAACAGATACCGAAATCAGTTTATCGGATTAAGGAGGAAAGTTTCGACACAAACTTTTTGAATAAAAGTATCTTAAAGAACTTTCGAATTCGATACCACCGGGTATTTTATTAGGCCAATGTAAAAGAATGTTATACTTTTTGGTGCTCTAAAAACAGGTGAACTAATATAGACCAATAGACTGCAATATAAACTCAGAGGGGGTTCAAATTCTAGTTCGAAATTATGCTCTGTGGTTTAAAACTAGTAGTCATTGGTCCCGGTTGTCATTAACATCTATGGCAGTCGTTATTAGGTAATCAGTATCTTCTAATATCCAGACGATACGACAGCGAAGCGCTCGTAGTTCTGCGGTGCCAGGTGGTAGGAAACGATCCCCGAAGTACAGCAGAGTTTACAGAGGTCAGTCCTTGGATGGGTGACCGTTTGTGTGGCATTTTATAAAGAGCGCTTCCGTGCTTCGGAAGACACCTTAAGCCGTTGGTCTCGGTTATCACTAAATTTGGTAGTCTCTAAGCCACGTTATAGGCCTAATGTGCGTCTTGTAAATTCTAACAGCAGGACGCCATACACCTTTTCATGGCCTTCGGAATGCGCCACCGTCGGGATCCCGTCTGACGGTAGGAGGGGTTCACATCGGCGTCGAGTCCACGATGAAGTATCTGGGGCTTGTCCTCGACAGCCGGTGGAGCTTCGTCGAGCACTTCCGACGTTTGGCTCCTAAGTTGGAACGGACCGGGGCTGCCCTCAAGCGGCTCCTGCCCAACTTAAGGGGTCCAAACGCCTCCTGCCGGAAGCTTTACGCGGGGGTCGTGAGGTCTATGGCCCTTTATGGGGCCCCGGTGTGGGCGCGTTCCTTGCAGCGACGAGCAGCTCAGTATCTGAACGCGCCCCAAAGGGTGGTGGCCATAAGGCTGATCCGGGGCTACCGCACGATCTCCGGCGAGGCTGCGAGTCTCCTTGCCGGATTGCCGCCATGGGATCTCGAGGCGATAGTTCTCACGCGCCTTTATGAGTGGCGCGTGGAGATACTACGTCGGGGAGAAACTCCGCTGCCACGGCAGCTCGATGCGCAGCGGATGGACTTTCGGCGCGATCTCATGGCGTCATGGAGAGAACGACTGTTGCAACCCCGTGCAGGGCTCGCCACGATAGTGGCGGTAAGTCCCCTCTTTGAGGAGTGGCTAGAGAGGCGCCACGGCGCGCTCACCTACCGCCTGACACAGGTCCTTACCGGGCATGGCTGCTTCGGTAGGTTCCTGCACAGAATCAGGCGGGAGGAAACGTCCGGGTGTCACCATTGTGAGGATCGGCCGGAGGATACAGTGGAGCACACCATCGCGGTCTGCCCTGCTTGGGCAGAGCTCAGATGTGTCCTTGTAGCGGCGATCGGCGGCGGCGATCTCTCGCGTTCGGCCTTGGTGGAGGCCATGGTCCGGAGCGAGAGAGAATGGGGGGCCGTCGCCTCCTTTTGCGAAGCAGTCATGCTAGCAAAGGAGGCGGCAGAGCGAGAGAGGGAGAATATCACTCGTCTCGGTCCCAGCCGCCGCGGTGGACGCCCGAGACGTCGGGAGCCGCGAGACGACTCTCGGCCACCGTAGGCGCTGGCTTGTGGGCGGCGAATAATGGGTAACTCGCCGCCCGTCCGTCTTCCATAGACGACAAGCCGCGTCGATGGCGCGTTCGTGTTCCACGCGCGCCTCAAAGAGATGTCAGCACACCGAGGGGCCCCATAGGGGCCAAGCCTGCCGGGGTTGCGGGATTGTTCGAAAGGGTTACCGCGGCCCTGTTGTTACAGGCTCAAGAAGGAACACGGATGGTTTTTAGTCAGTAGAAGTCTGACACACCCTCCCGCTCCACCCACAGCGGGAGCACCACCCACAGAGGATACCCTCGCACCTTGATATGTGAGAGGAGGCTCGTGCTCAGTAGTGGGACGTTAATGGGCTGAGATGATGATGAATGTCCTGATAGCTGGTTTAACCAATGACGTTTACATCTGGGTTTCGGAGGTCAAACCCAGAAGGCAGACCCTGAGCTCTTAGCGGAGGTCTTGGGCACAACCAGGAGAATGCTTGAATGATGACTAAATGGTAAATAGTTTATGGTTTAAGTCGCGGTTCGTGAATTGATTTTATCCCGTTCATATTGAATACTTTAAAGATATGGTAAACCACTTGGTTTAAAGACATAAGTTTTGATCTTGAGCCTGCTTTAGGTATTGCTATTTTCCTAACCACTACCAAAAATAGGTGATTTGGAGATAACGCGAACATGGTGTATAGGGATCCTACCAAGACATAAGGAGCCCAAGCCAACCTCACCTGCAAGTGGTGCACCTGCCGATCAACGGACGAGGCTCTGGCAAACATAATAGACCCCAGTAAGCAGCAATAGGCTCGCCACCTATTACGTGGGACCAACTTTATAATCGGCGAAGTGTGGCCTTCGGGGAAGCAGGCGTGAATGTAGGTACGTATGTAACGCGACCATTTTTAGGCTAAGTAACAAACCCAAAGCTAATTCTAAATAAACAGACCAATACCACGCAAGGTAATAATATAATAATTCGCCATTGACATCTCACGCTAAACAAAAGGTTTTGCCGCCGGTAATGATACCACATTACTGGGATTATGTCTCATATTTCCACTATACAAAGTACCATATTCCTCTGGCCATACCCCTTGGTGATTGGGTATACATTTTATGACGTGGGGGACAATAGCGTCGGAAGGTAGATAAACAAAGATAAAATCTTGAATATGTGGACGCTTAACGTAAATCTTGGCTAAGGATAAATATTTTCTTTTGATTTTGACACTAAAAAGATCGACAATATTGAAAATAACGAGTATGTATCTTATAAGATGAAAGTGTCTACATATGAAATGACAAAATAAGAGCTTTTTATTATCAATAAATTGCTTTCATATAGAAGTAATTGAAAAACAGATGTTATAAACAAGTGTATGAGTATAAATAATAATATAGGGGCCTGTTTGTAAAATGACCAAAAAAAAGTTTACATATGAAAATAATCTGTGGTATGTTTTTTAAGACAAATCTCCAAAACAGCTCAACTGTTTTCGACAGAATTATCTCTGGTGTATAGCTGATGTTTTATGGAGTTATTTTGGCTTCTTTAAGAAGGTTAATCGGATGAAATCACACTCGCAGGCGGACGCTAGTCGTGAGTTAAATTAAATTAAATTAAAAATTAAATTAAATTAAAAATTAAATTAAATTTAATTAAATTAAAAATTCATTTATTCAAGTTTGGCTCAATAGAGCTCTTATGAATGTCATACTTATAAACTAACGCGCCCATTCACTGCGGGCGGGAGCTTAATCGTAAAAGAACGGGCAAGAAAATCGTCAAGGTTGGTTTTTTCTCCCGCCAGTTACAATTAAAATACATAATATTAAAACAATTGTGTTCTGCAGTCACAAGATTTGAAAAAAAAGAGAAAAGGAAGACAAAACTCTTTTTAGCAATATTAACGTAATTACGGATAAACATAGTAGACATGAGCAGACGCGTTACGCTCAACCATATTTTAGGAAGCGCAACGACCCGACGCATGAGTATGACGCTACCACCGCGGAAACATATAAGTGAGCGTGATATACTCAAGCTGGATAAAAGGATTTTAGTAAAAATAACATTAATATTAGAAGACTGAATTAAATGTGCTGCATTTAACATAACTCTTAGCTAGGGATCGATATTTATTTTTGATTTTAACATAAAAAGGTTGATATTGTTATAAATAACGAGTATGTATGTTTTACATGAGTAAATAAGATTAAAGTGTCAGCATATAAAATTACAATATAAGAGATTTTTATTAATATAAATAGCATTTATATAAAAGTCACCAGCTACCACAGAAAAAATTATCAAATCATTTTACTACGAAAATTGCTTGGAAAAAATCGCTGTTAGCAATAAGAACATCTTTGCTCACCATATACGATATATGGCAGGATGTTTTTATCGTATGAAATATACTATATAATTATCTATATATATATAACAGGAGAAAAAGTCATGAGAACATAACCACCACTACTAACTGATATGGTTCTGAGGGTATAGTACCTAACGCTTAACTTACTTACGGAAACGTTCGACAAAAAACATAATTACAATGCAAACTTGTGCAATAATTCTATTCAACATATTATATTACCTGTTATCAAATATCACGCCCTATAAACCACAAACATTAAAAACCGAACAAAAGACCATATGTTAGAAAGCTAAAAAGCAGTATCAAATCACACCATCGCTCGCCCCTGTAGGTATGTGTGACACGGAATTTCACAATATCCTAGTGTCCTACAAAACTGTCGACTGTCGAATGCCATTGTAACGAAACAAAAACCATTGGCACTGGCACAAAGAACGTTTTCGCGCATAAAGCTTGTCCAGCTCTCGCGTGACACCTGCTCTGTTGCGTCACAGAGCACTCAATTTGAGTAGCCTCATAATTTTTCTAAAATCATCAAATGATCTTCTCCCGTTGTGGGTGGAGCTGTAGGGTTTGTCAGACTTTTACTGCAAGTGATGGATTAAAAATATCTTTGTAACAATTCCCGCGCTACTATAATAATCTCTCGTTTCAGCGTTGGTCGTGAAGACATCGTTGTTCCTAGGCTCCTATCTTACCTGAACATGCTCTGTGTAAGGGCGAAACACGTGTCGTGTTGAATAGTTTCTCGATTTTTCGGAAAATTATAGTAGCGCAGGAATTGTTCCAAATATATTTTTCATCCATCACTTGCTTAAATGGATTTCCGCAAATTAACGCCTGAATCAATAAATTATTTTAGACTTTTACTGACTTAAAACCAACCAACAGACCCGCAGGCAGACCCCGGCAGGACTGGTCCCTCAGAGTGCTGACATCTTTTTAAGGCGTGGAACTCTTCATCTATATCTTAGAATTCCATTATTTTGCTTATGCTATACGTTTCAATCAATTTAATGATTAAAGGTAGCCATAGTAATGAAACTAGGGTTCAATCAGTTAGATCAGGAAATATTCCAATTTTATGCTTAAAGGCCATTCATGGTCCTACATCTGAGATTAAATCATCTAGAATTCTAAATCATGGGTTTCTCTCACTTTTATCTTATACGCATAAATATAATGCTTTTAGGTTAGTCATTCATGGTTCTAAAGTCCAGCTGTCATGAAAATGTATGACAGTTGGACTTTCTAATATCCTGACTGCTAGTTTAACGACAGAAAGATGTTTCCCTTTGGGCTATGGGGTTCAGACGGTCGTCGCTTATAGGAACTTAATTTCAGCCAAATCTGTTAGACCAGGGAGCAGACCTTCTTAGTGATACTTATCTTGTAACTAATTAATTGGTGTGACTGTAAGAGAATATTTATTTATTATTATTTATGTGTATGAAGTGTGTTTAGGGTTCCCTACCATATCTAAGGAGCCCAAGCCAACCTCATCTACAAGTGGTGCACCTGCTATTGCTGCTGGGCTCTAAGCGTGAATCTAGTGCACAACCTGGATAATGCCAGGGTGGTGCTTCACTAAAGGCTCCCCTAACTTAATACACTAAGGAGTAAAGCTTTGTCCGAAAACTCGATAGAACTGATGTTAATACAACAACTGACTGTGATTGTGAATTTTTTACATAAAACATTACAACTGTCTGTTTTTAGGTGTATATTACCCTCATACTACTTTCAAAGTATGTAATAAGTTAAGTCGGATTTTATATCAAATTTTTCATACAAATTTTGTCATATACATTTTTTCACATGATTTGTTTTATATTAATTTAAAAAAATAAAGCCCTTTTATTCCAAGTAGAGCTTACATAAAAATGTATATTACATCAACTATTATTACTGACATTAATTTCAGTTACACAATATTTAGATGCAAATGATTCAATGTCTTGTCTAGGCCAATTACTGTGTGTCATACACTTTTCCTGAATGGGACTGTCAGACTCAGCCTATATCAAAGTCTGTCTAGTCTTCATCTGACACCTGCTACTTAGCGTCGCCGTGAGTCAAACAATCTATGGAGTCGAACTGTAGAATATATTATTGTAAATTACTGTGATATTGAGAAATGCAAAATAATATTATTTAGTACTCACTAAAGAACAAATTGTTATAATTATTAAACAATAGTTGAAATGTGAGACAATTTTATATATCATTGATTGTATTTGACATTTTGTATTAAGTATTTTATTTCCTACTTAAGTATATTGTAATTTAATTTTAATTTTGTCAAAAGTTAAATACAATTGCTATTCATATGGTTTTTCGTTGAAATAAATGAGTTCTATTCTTTTTTATTATATCTGAAGAAATTATAGAGTTTCCGTCACAATTCTCTTCAAGGAATTAATTAATCAATGGAGACGAAATGATTGAGTTTGTACATAACTGTTATAGTTTAGGTTAAAACTATGTATATGGAGACAGAAGAAGAGACAGAATACTTCAAATATAACGTTCACGTCTTAGTTCTCTATAATCATGAGATCAATCTTAGGAAACGTAATGGCTACGTCTAGCTTTTAACACAACATTGCTGTGTTACTTTTAAAGGTCAAAGTATATTTTTTATAGATATAACTCTTCTATTGCCACAGTAGTAGAAGTAGTAAAATATATTGAAGGCAAATTAAAAGCTTAACACAGCTATTTTTAATGTAAATAAGTTATATATAATTAATTTTTTTATGTTTGTATGTTTATATGTTCTACATATATGTTCGTCAGTTACTGTCTCACGACTAATCCAGATAACCAACTTATGATAGCTTTTTGTTAACAGATAGATGAGAGTATGGAGAAGGATTTTTAGCAATTTTATATGAAATTTTGCTTTACAAAAAGAAAAAACATAAGTCCGTCCTTACGAGCTAGCCCCTTATGTTTGCTACATATATTTTCTTAGAATGCAAGGGTGCACCGATTACCAGCTGAATGTCGATACACTGTTACATGGAGCTTAAAAAATGAATTTGGGGAGAATGGGCATAGTTCGCAACACAGCGATAGCGAGGCCTTGCGAGAAAAAAAACTGTTTTCATTTTGTAAGACTCACTCATCCCCCGGGCCGTCAGGGAATGGCTTTCTACCACATTTCGTGGGGTCTTTGCTCTTTTTCGCTTTTTGCGGGAATGTAGGTTAGTAGTTAGCGTGTTCTATGTTTCAAATCAAAAGAATAAGCATTGATATTTTTTTTGCTACAGTCGGATTACTATAGTTATCGAAATTAGGCGCCCGCCCTTGGTGACGCTTTTAGGATTAAGTACTTCGAATTGAAACCAAGCTTACCTAAATGATTTTTATTTTTAAAGTAATTTAGATATAGGGACTCATTTAATATACAGAGTCTTTATTACGTGAAGGAAATAACATGCGTGAACTGGTCAGAGCACTCACTTAATAACTTTTTTGTACATACTAAAATACTAACTTCTCATACTTGTACACTCAGACCAATTAGAAATAGAACCCACGACCTTGAAACGCAGATCGTGTATCTGCAGATAACATATGATAGATAATATTAAATTGAAAAGTAAAAATATATCACAACAACCACAATATTTGAAAACCGATATGACTTCACTCCAGAGGTCGTGGGTTCATTTCCCACAGAGGACAAATCTTAGTGTGCGTGAACATGAATATTTGTTCTGGTCTAAGTGTTTCCCTATGTTTACTAAGTATGCATTTACAAAAAAAAGTATTTAAGTATGTTTATCCGTTCTTTAGTATCCATAACACAAGTTCCCAAATCCCAATGATCTTGGAATTAAATAATTGGTGTAATTTTAAAAGAAAATTTATTTTATTGATTTATTGATTTTATTATAAATTATATTAAAAGCAGTCCAATGGTTTTTAGCATAAAAACTAAAAATACAAATAAACCAATCTGCAATATCTAATAACTTAAATATCGATTACCTTAATAAAATGACCCTTAACAATAAAATAAATTTTTTTAACACCTTGATTGTAACTCCAAAGGGAAGCGATTCGTCCGTTTAATTTTTCAGCTAATTTGATGATGACAGACAGACGGACGGACAGGAGAGGAGAGGACCCTTCATTAGCACTGATTGCATTTTCACGTTTGAGGACATCCAGGAAAAAGGTTCATTTATCCTACTTCCTTTGAGTTTCATTCGGTGTTTGACATTAAAGATACTTTTTTTAATTGTTTTGTGTTATTTGTAAATCAGACTACGTAGTTACAGTTATGCCATGGGCACTAGACTACGGATAGACAAATATAAAAACTTGTATTTGGAAATACACACTTATATATACATTTACGCCTGTTTCATTGAAGGGGTAGGCAGAGGCATTTTATACGCCCACACTTCGCCAGCTATATAGTTGGTCCCACGTAATAGGTGGCGAGCTTATTGCCGGTTACCGAGCACTGTTAAGTTCGCCATAGCCTCATCCGTTGATCGGCAGGTGCACCACTTGCAGGTGAGGTCGGCTTGGGCTCCTTAGGTCCTGGTCCCTTGGTTTAGGGATTTTGCATAAGGTTAAGTAAAATTTAAAATCATAGTACCAGTATTTCAAGAATGCTATTAACTACTATGGTGGCTGTTCTGCGAAGCTTTTCGATTCTCATCCCGCCCTCAAATAATCATTTAATTATAATACAACATTACACGTCACGAAGGAAAATACATTTATTATTATAATAATTATTAATATTCAATGAAAGTTAATAATTATGTAAATTAAAAAAAGAAAATGTCACGTCAGATTTCAATTTTTTTTATTTGTTATTATATTATAAAATATTAAATAGCATATTAAAGAGTCGCATTCTTAAACCACTAAGGTTTGTATAGACGTAACACGAAAATTAACTTACATACAACACAATTCAATTGAAATTATCAATGTATCCGTCTAAAGAACCGTCCGTCCTCTCCTTTCCTATCCCAAATTACACGTGCTGGTCTTAAGAACCATCCACATACTGTGTAGACTATTAGCACTCAAATAAAAAATTTGGGATGTCGTTCCTGTGTAAGACCATTAAACTTCTGGAATACTCTGCCGGCGCATGTGTTACCCGATTCCAATAGTCCTGGGTCTTGTAGGCGGGGCATGAAACGGAATTTATACAGGCCATCATGAGTAGATGTGCTTGTTACTGAACTTGCTTAAGCAGCTTTCTGCTTTCTATCAGGCAAGAATTGGTCACTGTGACAAGTCATATTAAAAAAAATTATCGTAGGTTACTTATAATTTATAATTATAGTACCAACATCGCAAGTAAGCAATGATCAAAAGCTTAAGAAGAATAAAAGCTAATAATTAAACAAACATTCCAATATTATATTTTCTATAAATCGAGTCGTATGACAAAACGTTCATCCTTCCACGAGACCAGCAGCTAAATGACTGTAAGCATCTATCCCAGTTTCAATTTATCACCCAGAGATGGCGTTGAATGTATGAATGAATTGAAAGTTAGATTACACAATTTAAATTCCCCCTTCATGCAAAATAGGGACGGAAAGATGAGGTCTGAGGGGGTGTGGAATACATTATACTATGGACTGAGGGTTGGGAGGGGAGGGGGGGGTTTGAAATATTTACCTCGCGGGAGTTTGGAAGAGTGTTCAACGGAGCAGAGCAAAATCTTAATGGATTATAGTATGATTGGACAGCGCGTATTACCTGCGGAAATTTCGCTTCTTTTTCAATTCAACTTGAATTGGTTTTTATACTGTATCGGCTGTCCCCTTTCTCCTCCATTTAAGCGTGGGATAGCAATTAGATGGAATAACGGGTTAATTTTTGCCCTGTCTCCTCTCACTAATCCAATTCGGTTTTGTGTCGTATCGTGAGGTAGCTATTAGGGAATCTGTTTTGATAAGGTGTTAAGGGTTTTCAGACATTTTCTCTGTGTTTGTTTATTTAAATGTTTTGTTGAATAAATTGACTTTGTATTGTGTATTGCTCTTAATTGGATTTAGGATTACGTTACTCTATTTAATATTATCTTAGTGATATGTCTTTCGTTTTAAGTATACGAGTTAATGTTCATCTACGAAACTAAATGGATATTATTATTATTATTTTTAGCCACACGTTCTCTTGTGTTATATGATGTTGATTTGTGTATATTTTTTAAATTTTTTCCAAACAAGATGACAAAGAACAACAAAATTGAAATAGCTCAGTTTTGGCGATCTCAAATCGCTCCCCATCTTAAGACGTTTTGTGAGATTAAGCAACAAACTTAACCTCACAAACATTCACATTACACTTAAAGCTTTAACTTGATCAACAAAAATAAACCCACAGACAAGATTTAGATCATAACCGTCAATCAGTAAGGGAAGATAGTTCTTACTATAACGTGATAAGCACCTTGAGACACAATTAGATTTACTATTATTGTTATATTCAGATCGAGGGCAAATAATGTCCCTTGGTTTCCCGTTAGATCAAAAGGTCGATCTCAATCGCTTTTGCTGTAATCGTCTTAAAGTCGAATTTCCAACGACAAATCTCACGTTTTCAGTATAAAGATTTGAACCAATTCTAAGACCAAGTATCTTAACTACAGTAATAACAGTTAAAGTACATGGACAGACAAACTGATCTGTTAACTAAGGGTTGTAATTTAAGATATAATAAGGGCTGGTGATAAAGGTCTGGGTTGCCAATTATTTCTTGATAGATAAAGTTTAAATCAAACTCAAGTATTCTGATCACGCATTAGAGAATAGCGTTAATTATTTTTAAATATTGATTAACTCTTTACTTACAGTCATCATCATCATCATCATAATATCAGCCCTATAAGTCCACTGCTGAACATTGGCCTCCCCAATAGTAGGTATACATTCTGTTGGAGGTATTTGCCCATAATCACCACGCTTGGCATGCGGGTTGGTGATCGCAGTTCAAGCCAGTACCCAGGGTGACGCTGCTGTGCATCATCCGGTAGGATTTCTCTTCGTCGACTGTGAGATGAGACAAAGTGCACTATTCTAAACCGATACTATACGACGATTAATTCGAAGCTATCTGTTGCATACTTTTTTCTTTGATGGTTGATCGTTTAAGTAGTATTTGACATCGAGCGTTCCCGTACTTCGGATAAGACATTATGATTTTAGTCCTGACTCATGATGAGCCTGATGGCTGATGAGAAAGTTCGAACTTTAGACCTAGATAAAATCAGAATGAATTGCAAGGTGTATCATATACAATATATTCAGATTTCTCAGAAAACAACAAAAGCAAGCAATACCTAGTAGAGTAATGCCAAATTAAAGTTCAAACAATTAATGAGCAAGTGTGAAATCCAAAATCCGTTACTAATCAAATATCTAATGAATAGTACAAAGACGTTTGAAGCGATGATTGCTGAAGCGGTATTTGTGACTAATCCTTGTTAACACATACGTTGTATTCGGGTTTTCCTTGAATATATTCGTCATACAGTTCCAAGTCCTTTTAACACAGTTTTTTAACATTCATATATACAATCACGCCTGTTTCCCCGAAGGGGTAGGCAGAGGCATATTATATGCCCACATTTCGCCTTTCATAAAGAAACCGAGAACTTTTATGTCGGCGAGAGCCTTGTCCTTTGATCGGTAGGTGTATCACTTACAGGCTTGTACTAGATGATAATGGTACAGATAATGGTAGGATCCCTATACACCCTAAATATGATGATGATGAAAAATAATTAAGGTCATACCTGACACAAATTAAAGCTGGATGCTCTATTATGCCACATAAATAATGCTAAAACCTACACATATAACACGACGTGTTTTTTATTGATACTTGAAGAAATCATTTGTATGACAAAAAGTTAGCAAATTCAATATTTGTATGCCTGAGCCGCAAAACATAGTGTCGTTATTTAATAATTATTGAAATCTAATGTTACGACTTTGTTAATCTTTAAATAAGTTTGATTATAAATAACAATGTGCAATATGATTGCCGTAATATAAAAATAAATAGATTGTTGCAAATCACATATATATGGACATGATACACAACACAAGCTATTCTAATATGAATAAATTAAGATATAAAAATATGATAAAATATGAAGATTGTAATTCAAGTACCAAATCAATTGATATATTTAAAAGAGCTAGCCTGTAAGTTTCTTGCCAGTTCTTCTTACAGAGCGGTGGCTCCGAACTGGCACTTAGATTCAATTACACTTCAGTATTTTTTGTTTTTTAATTGTTTTGTTGCAAGTAAGTGAATCTAAGCTTCGTGACTTCTTCTTGACAGTGCATATTAGATTATTCAGATATTTCGATTATTTGTATTATATTTTTATTTAGTTTTGACGTTTTTAAGTACTATGTAATAGTTTGTGACATAAGTTATTTTTGATTGATTTGCCAACTTTGGCAGGATATTAGTTGACGTTTCCAACTAACTGTCCATCCCGCTTCACAACTCAACATTCAGGAATGTTAGTAATAAAAATATAAAGTAAGCAAAAAATAAAGAGGACTTACCTGAACTTCTCGCCTCAGCCAATATTAAACTCTCCACAAGAACGCTCACTAACAAAAACACAATTGTCTTAAACCTACAGCACCTTTGTCTGTCCTTCCATCGCCACTTATTATTATTACCACTATTCTGTAAATCACTATTATTGCTACTAGAATTTCTACTGGAATTTCTGGTACCCCCTCCCCCTCTATCCTCAAGGAGGGGTCTGAGGTCTTGAAGGGTCCGCCTTTGTTCTGACACGGTTTTCTCCAAAGGTTCTTGGTCTATGGCGACCATGGTTGGGTTTTGAGAGGAACCAGCGACCGCTATGTGTTCTGGTCAAAATGCCTCGTCATCTTGTGTTCTCATCTGTAAAGATAGAAAAGGTAATATTATTAACTTTTTCTTACTAAAATTATACACGTGTCGCCGTGTGTTGCCTAGAATAGTGGCACCCCTTCTCATCTCATGGGGAATCGTAAGAGTCGACGAAGAAAAGAAATCCTACGGGATGATGGGCAGCAGCGTCATTCTGCGTACTGGCTGGAACTGCGATCACCAACCCGCCTCCCCAGCGTGGTGGTTATGAGCAAATACCCCCAATAGAATGTAATCTATTTGGGAGGCCAATGTTCAGCAGTGGACTTTAGAAGGCTGACACGATGATAAAGATGATTATAATTAATGCGAAAGTATGGATATATATTTGTTACTCATTCATGCAAATATTATTGGACCGATTGTGTTGAACTTCGGCATAATAATATGTATAGCTGCATTCCTGGAATAACACATAGAATACTTATGATTCCGACATTCACACGGGATGGGGGACCGGAACACTCGAGATACACCAACACCGATACAACTCGGGGCTGGTCTCGACTGCACCCATGCAGAAGCGTATGCTCCTGTATGGGGGTGGTCCAGACTGCCAGGCACTTCTTCTCCTGCAACCGAGCGGGTGGGCAGGTTGCGGATAGCCCATCTCCGGCCGCGGGACCGACTCACTTTTTTCTGTTAAGGGTCGATCGCGGGGCCGGGGTGCCAGTGTGATTGGCTCCGGACAAGAGAAGTTCCCGAAGGTTACATTCCAGGCCTAGGGTAACCCAAAACCCCACTCCCATGTTCCAATCTCCAAACAGCACTCCCTCCACTTCATCATGCACACATCCTACTCCCATCCCTTCTTTCCGAGAGGAAGGGTAACCTCGCTTCCAAAAAAGCCCACCTCATCTTACAATGCAGAAAGGACAAAAAGATTATTGTCCCCAGGTGGGTTCCGGCCAAGCCGGGGAATCCCACACCGATTCGTCGGTCAGCTCCCATCGTAATCTGGGGGGGAGCACCCAACTGCATTTACAGGCTGCTTCTGCGCCTAACACAAACACCCAAACGGCTGCGACTCACGCGCCTACTACACAGACTAGTGAACCTTCCACGAGCGGCTGGCAACAAAAACTCGTTCGGAAGAGCTTTACCCGAAATCCCGACAACGACACTGACGAAGCTCGTCTTTCTAGCCTTGGACATGAACTTCAAACGCTGGTTACCCAGCGCGCGAGGTTCGAGGACAGGCTGAAAGACATAGCAAAGGACAGCGGATCTACAAGTGCTGCCTCTCTCTCTGCCGATGAAGTACGCTTGCTGAAAAGAAAGCGCGGAAAAGTTATGGCCAGAGAGAGGGAACTCAAGGGCCGAATGCGCAAAATCCGCGAGGACAGAGCGCAGACGGACGCGAGTGAGGGAGTACGCGACCAGCTGCCGGTACGCGAGGGGTCAACCCAACGCGAAAAGCAGCCGGACGCGGAAACGCACGACCAAGGACGAGTACGCGAGGGGGAAACCCAGCGCGCAAAGTCATTGATTGTGTCAGCTACTGGTGGAACTGCTGACTTGACTGACCAACCAAAACAGCACAAACCGAAACCTAGGAAGAGGGGAAGGCGACCTGGGGCTTCGCACAGGACGATCTCGGCACAAAACACCTTGCCAAGCACCTCTTCGTCTCGGACTGAGCCTTACGGCTGTAGGACGACGAAGAGGGAGCGCCCTGACGACACGGCCTCGCCGAGAACACTACAGGGAGACTCGAAACGTGCGAAGGTCCACACCGCCCAAGGGGGACGGAAAACCTACGCACGGGCTACGCTGGATATCCCGGCGCGGCTCGCCGTAGCTATCTGCTTCTCCCCTCCTTCTAGGGATCTGACAACTGACGAAGGAGAATTCATTAAGACTGACCTTGAGAACAGGCTCATGGACTCCGACCCTGCAACACCACTCCCGTCCTTCCGCGGTTTCCCACGGATAGCGGAGGGCACCGTGCAGATGTGGTGCGAGGATGACGACTCCCTGACCTGGCTTACCCTCAACGTACCCAACATTCGACTCCCTGACTCTGACCTGACGCTGACGGTCATGAGGCAGTCCGACATACCCACCCGAGTCCGAGCTGCGCTCTTCGTCCCCAGATACAATGGGGACATAGCGCGGCTCCAAGGTGTTCTGAAACGACAGAACCCCTGGTATGACTTGGATGGGTGGTCCCTATATAGGGCGACCTCGGTCGGTGGTAATAACCCTGGGACTTATCTCACCCTGGGCTTGCCGCCGATTGAGGCTGAAAAGGTCTTGGGGCGGGAGCGGCGTCTATCGTACCTACTTGGGTCGATATACGCGCGCTTCTACCCCAAGGCTGAACCCTCGGACGCCCCTACCGGAAGCCAGACTACCATAACTGCCCCGACACTGACACAGACTGACGACATCGCTAAGTTGGAGGAAGAGATGTCCAAAGCCGCTATGGCCGACGCCGAGACCGATGTCCCACCACCTGAGCCGTCTGGGTGGAGCGAGCAACGGCTACTAGCCTCATCCCCGAATTGCGACCGGCGCGAAATGGATTTAGGAGGTGAACTGTCCAATGGATCTGTTTCCTCCTAACTCCAACCAACCGCCGCCGCCGCCAACGCCCATCTCCAGACCAGCTTTGAGTATTGTGCAAGCAAACATACAGCACAGCCAGGCTGCAACGGCCAGCCTGCGCAGGGCGCTGGAGACGAAACCCAGAACTATAGCACTGATCCAAGAACCATGGATTAGACAAAACAAGATATGTGGCCTCAATAACATCGGAGGTAAAGTAATCTATAACACACATAACACAGACAAACCACGAACTTGTGCATACATACCAAAAGATATCCCGATTACACTACTCACCCAATTCTGTTCCAGAGATCTGACAGCTTTCAGACTCCAAACCGATGGTGAGTCCCCAGATATAGTATTAGCCTCGGCCTACATGCCGAGTGACGACGAGAACTGCCCACCAAAAGAGATGTCGGACCTGGTGCGACACTGCGAGTGCGCAAACCTGGACCTGATCATCTGCACCGACTCAAATGCTCACCACCCGCTCTGGGGGAGCGACACACCAAATCACAGAGGAGAGGTACTATGCACATATCTATTTACTACTAACCTCAACATTGTTAACCGAGGCTCGGAACCAACCTGGGTCACGGCCAGAGGACAGACAATTATTGATCTAACACTAGCCACAGAAAACGCAACAAATTTTATATCAAACTGGCACGTATCCAGCGAACCTTCTTGCTCCGACCATAGGAGAATTCGCTTTACGCTCTCAGTCAACACACAAGAACCCACACCGAGACGTAACCCGCGCCGGACAGATGTCCCGGGTTACAAACATCTCCTAGCCACACTACTATCAAAGCATGATATACACAAAACCCCGACAGATCCAACACAACTAGAACACACTGTAACGGAACTTTCCGAACACATCACAAATGCCTATCATGCGTGCTGTAAGCTTAGGGTCCCACCTGCCGGAGGTAAGGGTAACCAATGGTGGAATGCGGAACTTGGTAAGCTCAGAGACGCACTAAGGAAACAATTCAATAAAGCCAAGAATTCCAGACTACCAGAAGACTGGGAAACCTATAAACAAACACAGTATACATTTAAGAAACAAACCAGAAGCGCCAGAAGAACATCCTGGCGAAGGTTTTGCGAATCAATAGAATCTAACAACGAAGCAGCACGAGTGAGGAAAATCCTATCGACAGATCAGGATCGTACCCTCGGAGCGCTGAAAAAGTCAGACAACACATACACACAATCAGACCAGGAAACCAGTAAAGTCCTACTTGAAACTCACTTCCCAGAATGCACCCTCGTTGAGGACAGAATATGGGCAGATGAACCAAAACGGACTATATCTGATGATGACTGGCTGATAGCCCGCAACATTGTAACGGAGGAAAAGATTAAATGGGCAATTATAACTTTTCAACCGTACAAGTCAGCAGGCCTAGATGGTATCTTTCCAGCCCTACTACAGTGGGGAATCGACTCCATAACCCCGTGGTTGGTAATGATCTATCGAGCCTGCATAGCAAACATGTACGTACCACTCGCGTGGCGAGAAGTGAAAGTTATATTTATCCCGAAACCCGGAAAACCAGACTACACACAACCAAAAGCATACAGACCTATAAGCCTAACATCCTTCCTACTGAAAACCCTAGAAAGGCTTTGTGACCGTCACATCCGAGACGGACCCCTTCGAGGAATATCGCTTCACAAACAACAGCACGCCTACTCAATCGGAAAGTCAACAGAATCTGCCCTGCACAATGTGGTTTCAAAAATCGAATGTGCTGTAGACCACAAGGGTTCGGCTCTGGCTGCTTTCATTGACATAGAAGGAGCCTTCGATAAAACCATGTTCTATAGCATCAGCAAGGCTTTAGAACATTTCGGAGTAGATCCCACCCTGAAAGGCTGGATTGCCAATATGCTCAGATTAAGAGCCGTACAAGCTTCAATCAACACCACAACAAGAGCCATAGTGGCGAAGGGCTGCCCCCAGGGAGGCGTGCTCTCGCCACTACTATGGAACCTTGTCGTAGACAGCCTTATCAAGCGCCTAAATGACAAAGGCTATACAGTGGGCTACGCTGACGACATAACCATTATAATAAATGGCACACTTGAAAACACACTA
Organism: Musotima nitidalis; assembly: GCA_949126915.1. Lineage (NCBI taxonomy): Eukaryota > Metazoa > Arthropoda > Insecta > Lepidoptera > Crambidae > Musotima > Musotima nitidalis. Next base: position 7,511,956 of record OX421439.1, on the reverse strand, counting down.
TGCAACCTTATGCGCCAAGCCCTGAAAATAGTTGAGGACTGGTGCCGAGAGTACCAACTAACAGTAAACCCAACAAAAACGGAACTCATACTATTCACAAAAAAGAGGAAGCTAGTTGAATTACATCTACCAAAATTCTTCAACACAACCTTAAGCCTATCATCAGAAACCAAGTACCTAGGTGTATACCTAGACAAACAGATGAATTGGGCAAAACACACCAACTATACCACTAAGAAAGCCAGTATATCCCTATGGCAGTGCAAACGTCTACTTGGCAAGAACTGGGGCATAAGCCCGAAAATTATGCACTGGCTATACACAATAGTAATCCGACCAATAGTCACATATGGCTCGCTGGTCTGGTGGCCTAGAACCAACCTTAGTATAACCCAAAAAGAACTAGAAAAACTACAACGCCTGGCCTGCGTGTCAATCACCAGCAGTATGAAAACCGCCCCCACTGCGGCCCTGCAGGCAATGCTGGGGCTGCCACCCCTACACCTCACCGTACGAGAGGAGGCAGCCACAGCAGCTTTCAGACTACATACAGCTGGTACACTAAAGAAAGATTCCCGGGTCAGACACATACGAATATTAGATGATGCTGTTAAAGAACAACCAATGTTGATGGCACCAAATGACAGAACCCAGAAAACGCACACTTTTAAAAAACACTATACCGTGCAACTCACTGAAGAGGCGCACGACTACTCTGGCCTAAAGGAGCTGAGAATATACACAGATGGATCAAAAATAGGCACGGGCACCGGTGCCGGCGTATTCTCAAATGATCTCAACATTACCATATCCAAATCACTAGGAAAACACAACACAGTCTACCAGGCAGAATGTGTGGGCATAACCCAAGCCGCGCATGCTGTAATAGCTAGACAGGTTAAAAATACTCACATCCGTATAATATCCGACAGCGCGTCTGTCCTTCAATCCTTAAACAAAAATTACACGACTTCCAGATTGATACTAGAATGTCACAATGCACTAGAACAGGCATCGATACGATATCGTAACAAAATTACACTACAGTGGATCAAAGGACACAGTGGATCAATGGGTAACGATGCAGCTGACGAACTGGCAAGGAGAGGCTCCATCGCGACGGTCTACGGACCTGAACCCATTGTTCCCATTCCCTTTAAACAAATACGCAATTGGCTACATAGCATAACACACACACAATCCCAAGAGTGGTGGTCCTCCACTCCAGGTTGCAGGCAGTCCAAGGAGGCCATGCCGTCATTGGACGCAAGGCTGACTAGGCGACTTTTGCGACTGGACAGAAATAGCCTGCGCCTGGTGACGGGGACCATCACTGGGCACTGCTTACTGAACAAACATTTACACACTATAGGAGTCACAGACAGCCCCTTGTGCAGAGCGTGTATGGTGGCCGAGGAAACGGTCGCACACGTGCTCCTGGAATGCACAGGCGTGGCTGACACACGAAAGGTAACCCTAGGTTCGCCGAGTTCCATTGGAGAAGCTTTGCGCGGACTTGGAAACCTGATCTGCTTCTGGAGAGAGGTGGGCTGGCTGGAGTGAGCAACTATGGCCGCAAAGGCTCACGCACAATGGTCCATAACAGGGACTAAGTGCGGAAACCACCACCACTAACATAGAACATAGAACATACACCGCGGGGCGCCGCTATTATAAACGTATAAAAATATCCTAGGACATCTCACACAGCGACGTTGAGCCCTAAACTTAGCAAAGCTTGGTACTAAATATTTTCATATAATCACACCAATTATTTAGTTCCAAGATAAGTATCATGAAGAACTTGTGTTATGGATACTAAAGAACGGATAAACATACTTAAATACTTTTTTTTTGTACATACATACTTAAAATATATAGAAAACACCCAGACCAGAACAAATATTCATATTCATGCACACAAAGATTTGTCCTGTGTGGAAATCGAACCCACGACCTTTGGAGTGAAGTGCAGGTATACTGACCTCCACGCCATATCGGTCGTCATCTAAAGAATAATTAAATTAGTTTATATCAAATTGTATGTATTTATTTTACATCTCAATCCCATCTAATACAATACAATGTTGCTGTCGGAGAATAAATTTGAAAATGACTGTGACTATACTTTTTATTTGCAAATATATATAATAAATACATAATAAAGATGCGAACAAATATTTTCACAAATGTTTGTCCTGCATGGGAACCGAACCCACGACTTTGAAACGGAGAGCAGGTATAATTGACCCTTTGCGCTTTATCGGTTTAACAGGTAAAACCATCTTAAATTCTTAAGTAATGTTAAGCATACAGTGATAAGACTGATAAGACGCACAAAATTAAATAAAACAAGAGAATTCGTGTAAATTAATTATAACAACATCAAATTTTAAATCTAAAATAAATCCCAAATTTGAATTCAATTTTCTATGATGTTTGTACTTACAATGCTATATTTAGGTAAGAGATTATTTTTTTTCAAGAAAAAGTCAACTTGACCGCGATTTAAATGAACGCGATGAGTTCAAATCTGTGTATACATGAAACACACTTTTGGCTAATTACCGTTAACCTATAAATCAGCGAAGAACAATCGATAACTATTAAAAAAACATTCTAAAGAAATTATAAGCTTTTACGACTTCCATGAAAAAAATCAAAAAATATTAAAGAAAGAAAAAAACCCTTCTTCATTTCAATACGTACAAAAGTGATGATCGTTAATGTGAATCATAGTATTTTAAGACTCATTTCTAAGAAGTTTTAACAAACGAGATTCAGATTGACTATTACTATTTAATCCTATAAAAAGAAGCGTTAAAAATAACTTTCCAAACTCGAATTAACACACAAAACAAAATCATCCAACATGGAATTCACAAACACAATTTCACACACGTAAAGATAACAAAAACTAAACAGGTTTAGAATAACCTACACTTGTATAAATGACTCATTCCATAGAAGTCATATTATAGATACTGAATTATTATTACCATGTAAAACGGAACTCTTCAAATCTCTTTCCAAATTCGATCTTACACAAAATTAAAAAAGATCATCCTATATAAAATTCACAACACACTTTCACCCACAAATAACACACACTAAACCAGGTTTAATTTTAACACTATATTTGTATAATTAACTCATTCCAAAGAAGTCGTAATAAAGATTTAGACTTATTATTACCACTATTATACGAAGCTCTTCAGAACACATTCCAAATTCAAAATTTAAACACAAAACAAAAGAAGATCATCCCATTTAGGAATTCACAAACACACTTTCACACACTTATTTTTAATAGCAATAAAACTAACAGGTTTCAAAATATTAACACTAAACTTGTTTATTACAAAATAAATAACAAAAATAAACGAATCACACGCTCGTTCGAGATCGGTCACCGACGTGCGCGTACTGGGGTGACATTGTACAGTGCGACTACCTGCCCCTTCCGATGACAGGCCGATAGCCGACCCAAGTTGGCGGGAACTACACAGATAATATAAACACCCATCTCGAACACGTGGTATTATTATTGAAATAAAATGCAGGCAGGGATGAGAGCAAAAAATGTTGCCAAGTGCGAGCTAGAGTCGCGTGGTATAAATGACTTGGGTAAGTAAGAATGTAATAGTGTAGCGTTTTATTCTAATATTGTTGTATCTTTAGTAAAAATCATACTTTTTATTTGCTCATACTAATGTTATTTTAAAGTATAGTATTTTTTTAATTTACAGGAAAAATATTAAGTACGTAAGTAAATAAGTTACGTGTAAACTTAGTGCTTAAGGATGACCTCCTTACGATGCTATTTGTACGTAAATAAAAACAAAATAAATTTATTTTAACGGTAATCAGTCCTAGCTGTTAGCAACAATAACTAAAGCAGTCAAAAATATCACAGTAACTCACATACGTCAGAGAACCCTATCCTCCATTTCCTTTGGAACTATTTTCAACAGAATTCTAAAAACGGTTTTGCTAAAATTTTACTTTTCAAAAAAATCTTGCTTTTGTTTCTCATTTGGTGCATGATCATAATTATGTTTACTTAAACTAATAGCTACAGTAGTCAAAAATTGTTCTCTATGAGCAACCTTTTTTTTCTATTGTCACATTCGGCACGGATTTCTAAAAACGGTTTTGCAAAATTTTTACTAAAAAAAAAACCTTGCCTGGATTGCCCCGTCGTCTATGCGTAATGTCGCAATGACATTGTGCATGGATGAATAATGTGAATACATTGCGTTTCTGTCACTTATTGACATGACGTCATTCAGGTATAGCGATACATATATTCTTTATTGTATAAGCTATAAAGTTCTGTTTCCCATTCTACAAATTAAAAATAAAAATGCTTTGTTTGAAGTCTTTATACTACAAGGTGGCATACAAGTATACGGCCCCCCCCTGTATGAAAGTGGTCATCGTAGGTACACGTGGCTGCAAGCAGTAGTTATATTATAAGAACTGAAAACAAAAGGCACAAAATGATTTAAATGGAGTTTTTAAATATTACAAAATGAAGTCGTATTCCTCGAAAATATATGAAAATCTTCATTTCAATACGTTTTAAAATGACAATATCGAAACTGCGAGGAAAGAGTCGGTACGTGTTTTTAAAAATATTGAATTTCCCGTTTGATATCTGTCGATGCAAGCGAAACTGAATATCTTTTGTGTGAAATAAACCATATAGCAGGCATTATACAAAGCTTTGGACTTACAAGTGAGTAATATGAATTTACGAGTCTGTTTGTGAAATAACCTATGTTTTTTATATAAATTTTTTATTGATATCTGAATTTAATATAATACACAAAAAAATTTATTTTTTAAACTAACATACACATAGAGCAGACAGAAAATTAGCGCAAATTTAGTTGTTGTATATAATTTACTATCTTGTTAGGTATTAGGAGATATTCAATTTTTAATTTGTATCAAATTTAACTAAAATATAAAATTTTCATGGCAAAAAATTTATGACATTGAGATACATTGAAAAAAAAACATTGGCATTAGTTTTACGTCACGAAAAAATTGCCTGACATTAAAAAAAGCAAACTGAGAATAAGAAAAGCCTTCCTTATTAGAAGTCAGTAAAAAACAAAAAACATTCTATGAAATTCATATAAATCATTTACTTTGCTTTTAGCAAAAACAGAACACGAACCAAAGCGTCGTCGTCACACGTTCAAGAGCACAATACGCACATTTATCAACAAAAAACCTTACAACTTAATAGGGTAAGCGCATCTACTGACAGCACTGTAAATTGGCCATTTTCAGAGAAAAAAAACACGCACACACGTAACATAAGAATATTGACGCGAAAATAAGCACAAAACGCGAACGCCGCCTACAATCTAATAAGCAATTCATCAAGGGATGTGACAGTGTGTGTTATCGTCAGGGCACGGAGTAGGTAGAGCTATTTTACGTGTTTGCGATATTTATGTATTAAACTTCAAACTTCAAAATAAAATACAATCGGAATATGTCTACACTGAAATCACGAAGTTTAGATTCCCTTACATGCAACAATAAAAATATTAAGTGTAATGATATCTAAGTGCCAGTTTTGAGCCACCGACCTGTGAGAAGAACCAGAAAGAAACTAACAGGCTATGCTCTTTTAAATTACAAATGTCCATGACGCTTTACAATGTAATAGAATATAACATTACAAATACTCGAGCATTAAGTTATTAGTATTAAAATAGCCTGTATGAAATGGCATTTTAATCCCAAGCATTTTATCTTTCATATAATCTTTAATAGGATATTATCCTTTCGAAGACAATTTCTTGTATGGACATTCCTGGAAGTTATTAGAAGATTCACTGATGTAAATGTGGCAACATCGTGCGATCACTATCAAAAATTAAAACATTATCAAATATGTGAAGCTTCTTATTATCCTTGTTATTAAGAATCGATATAATTTATTAAAATCAATAAAATTCAGCCAAATATGTTTAGACCAGTAAGACCCTGGGCCCTAAGCTAAAATCTATGGTAACTGGGATAGTGCTAGAATAATTATAATGATAATAATTTATTCAACTCTCATAAAGTCAGTTTGAATTCCCGGGAATGTCCATATGAACCTCAACGTTTACCGCTCCGAAATAGCTCTGCCTACTCTGACCCCTGGTTATCCTACATCGAGTGGAGAGTAGGGAGGTATAACATACACACCTGCGCCCCATTGACGGAGATAAAGAGTTTCCGAGATGAACTTATTTTATGAACACGGATTAACGACTAGTCTAGACTCGGGCCAGTGCTAATGAGGCGGCGCGATTGTATTCAGTCATTCAGTATTTTATCGATAATGACGAGGAATTATTATGGACCTGACGAGAGTGCCACCTTGAGGGTCTCGAGTGAATTTTTGCGAGAAATTATTTTCTTATTCCTATAGTCATTTTAATAAATACGAAGGTAATTGTGTAGAAGATTAATAGGCATTAAGGGTGTGTAAGGTTGTTTCTCGAGATTTTCAGTACCTAAGTGTTTGACTTTAAGTTTGTAATTAAATTATATAAGGCTATTATGGACAAAACAAAAATAGACAGTTTATAAAAGTTATATAATTTAATATTTTTTACTTTATTACTAAATAAAAACGAAGAATTAAAATTTTTATTTCTCTTTGCAGCATTTACGATTACTTTGCATCAATAAGAAAGTATGGTCCTTAAACTAATTATCAGAAAATTATTGTTTCAGCTTCCTTTCAAACGTGGTTTCAGAGAAGAGGCCCACTACATGAACTGGATCCGAGAAGAACTAATCCTTAAATTTGTCTTTTGACTCCAAGACTTAACTAAACTAAGCATATTAGGATAACAAAACTCGCGATTTAACTTAGCTAAGAACACTAAGGGTATCCTGTTAAAACAATCACTGATCCTGATTAGAGCAAATCTATTTAAAACATCGCTCTGTCCCTCTCAATCTTTAACAAATAACTGAAATGCAAGGACATTTAAAATCAAATTTAGAACTATTGTGCAAGACGCCCTAAAACTCAGGCGTAGCAAGAAGGTGGGCTTCATAGCCCTTGTCGACTAAATTAGGTTATATTCTAAATGGGAACCAAACCCGCAACATATTAATTATACGTGTTAACTAAACTGAGCATCGCAACAGACAACGAGGCACCCGGGATGAACACAGGTGGTTGTCCGGCGTTCATTATCGGCCATTAATCTTTTTCATCCAATAATACGCGATAGACAAGAGCGCTCAGGGTAAGGTAAAAATAAAGGAAATTTTCGTGTTTTTATATTGCCTTTTATGTAATTACTTAAATAGTTAGTAGTATCATTGGATATTGTGTCGTCTAAGCGCGAGATCAGTTCTAGAGAATAAATAAATTAGGTTCTAAGCTAGCTTGTTAATTACATTAGTGTCTATATATTGCATTTTATGTAATAACTTAAAAAGTTAGTCCGTGGCTGTTCTACTATCTTATAGATTTTTAAAAACTGATAAACATATTTAAATATTTCGTTCATTTTCTTAACTTGATGTTAGTTAGGTTTTTGTGTCGTCATTATTTTCAGTTTGATTACTTCTGTAAATGAATGTGGTACCCATTATTAGTATCCACTTGTAAAGAAACAGTTCAGTCATTCACCCTATTTTTATCATTTTTGACTAAGAAATCTTTTCTGGAATCTGGGACATCTCAGTCTATTGATTTTTAATTTATTGGGTAAGTATTATAAAATAGGTGCTTGATAACTATATGATTAGCTGAAACAACATTAGTACACACTGTTCTAGCACTGGTTGTCAATTTGATTTTGCCTTAGCCTTAGACTAATGGAACTATGGAACTATGAAACAATATAAAAAAATATCCATCTTCTGTTGTCACATTGAGCAATACTAAAATAAAACATTTACGAAAACGAAGTAAAAATAAAATGGAGAACAAATAAATAATTTGTTACTATCAAATTCAGTTAAGCAAATGGGTTGGCGGGTTTTAGACGACAAACAATGCATCGAACTAAGAACGAGATTAAGTCTATTTGTATATGAAAGTAACTCCCCATAATTATAACAAAAAAGTACAAAATTCCTAAACCATGTAGGTTTTATGTCCATTATTAATGAATAAGGGGTCGTAGCTATGTGATGCGATGTGTAATTAAACGATCATCGAAGGTAAGCGGTGTGAACTGAGGTCAAAGATTGGATAGGTGGCCGTTTGTATGAAATTAGGTATGAAGCGCTTCCGTGCTTTGCAAGCTAAGCCGTTTATCATCTCAACCCATTTAAGTCCCACTACTGCTTCTCGACTCGGCCCTTCATTCATTCATCCACGCGGACCCACTGCGGATTGGCGGAGGCAGGTATATTATATATATCCTTTATTGCACATAAACATTCATAAAAAAACACAGTAACAAAAACATCTACAAAGGTGAGCTTATTTCTATAAGAAATCTCTTCCAGCCAACCCTAGCAGAAGTGTCAGAGATTAGTGTGTGGGATCATAATAAAAAATAATAAATTAATATAATAATATTGGGGGGAAAAATAATAATAACAACTAAACTAAGAAAAAATATATATATACATACAATTATAATGTAAACATATACAAATAACATAATAGGTTGGGGAAAAAGTCTTTTCGTATTTTTGTATGAAAAGTCAAGACATTTTTTTTAAAGTTTATTTACATTTATTTACAATATATATGTACCGTTTTGTTGAATAACTTTCTGCCATTTTGTGGGCAGAGACATTATCCCGTTACTGTAGAAACTTTGGGACTTCTGATCAAAAAAACGGGACAAATAGTTTTGGCAGTCCTCTCTTGAGGTCAACCTTACAGAACCTAAAGAATTCTGCAGAGACCGAAACAGGTGAAAATCTGAAGGCGCAAGGTCAGGGCTATATGGTGGATGCACTAGGACCTCCCAGTCGAACTCTCTTAACTTCCTGTTGATCAATTCCGGCCGTTTTCTCTCGACTGCTTCCTTTAATCTCATCAGTTGCTGGCAGTAAAGATCAGAATCGATGGTTTTTCCGGGCGGTAAAAGCTCATAATAAACAATGCCCTTCCAATCCCACCATACACACAGCATCACGTTATTTCGTGTTAGGCCAGGTTTGGCCACAGTCTGTGAAGCCTGGCCAACTTTCGACCACGACCTTTTTCGCACGTTCTTGTCGTACGTGATCCACTTTTCTTCGCCAGTTATCAATCTCTTCAAAAACGGCTCGGTTTCATTACGTCTCAATAATGAATCGCAAATGAGTACACGGTTCATTAAGTTTCTTTGAGTGAGCTCGTGTGGCACCCAAATATCGAGCTTTTTTGTATAACCAGCTTTCTTCAAATGGGTCAAAACTGTTTTGTGGTCAATTCCCAGTTTTTCAGCTACATCGTTACTACTAATATGTCGATCTTGCTCCACTCTTTCAAAAATGGCGTCCATTTTATTCGTAACAGGGCGACCAGAGCGAGGTGCATCTTTAACATCAAAATTTCCGGACTGAAAACGTTTGAACCAAATTTGTGCTACTCTTACTGACACTGCATCAGGTCCATAAACATCACAAATTTTTTTCACTGCTTGAGTTGCATTTTTGCCTTTTTTATAATAAAATTTTAAAATGTATCGAATTTCTTCATTAGATTCACTCATTTTAACGGAGAGAAAAACAAATGAAAAATAGCGTGAAACAACTTTTTTTTATTTTTTTCTTTTCTTTATAATGGAACCTTTTTAATGTTACCAAAACCAGCCAGACACAAATAGTACAGTCAAAAAAATTTTATAATAAGTTTATACCTACGTTATGCGAAAAGACTTTTTCCCCGACCTAATATATTAACAAATAAATACATTCTAAATAAGTGTTAGCTCTGTTCTAAAAGCAACAGGTAGTGATTCTTTAGTTTCTGTTTGAAAGACGCTACTGATGGGCTATTGGTAATGTCGGACGGTAACTTATTCCACATGCGTACTGCACGAGCCGAAAAAGAGTTGCGAAAAAATTTCGTATTAAAATTAGGATACACAATGTAACGTCCTGCTGTTAGAATTTTTGAAGCAGCCCAATAAGGCCTCTAACATGGCTTAACGACTACCACATATAGTGATAACCGCGACCAACTGCTAAACGTGTCTTAATCACACAAACGGTCACCCATCTTAAGACTGCACAACACAATTTTAATGCCTGATATGGCGTTTAGATCTATATATCTGCATTCCGCTCCTTAGGTCGGTCGTGGGTTCTGTTTTCACTCAGGACAAATTTTTGTGAGCATGAATATGAATGATTGTTCTGGTGTAGGTGGTTCTAATATTAAGAATTTATTTATAATACCATTACAGGTGTCTTACCTAATGCGATAGCATAGCAATTTTTATAATAAATACAATATTCTATCTTTTTAATTATCAATCTACAATATTATTTAAATATAATATAACATAAACTAGCCTACCATATATATAACTTTAGTATTACATCCTATATTTACAAAATAAGTTCTAAATCTAACGTAACTGAAAGATAACTTATTATATTTAACGCAGTTCTGGCGAATTCACTAAAAGAGCATGAAAATAATGCATGTACAAAAGAAGTATTTATGTATGTTAATCCGCAATTTAGTATCCATAAAAAGTTCTTAATGATTTTTATCTCAAAACTTAATATTTATTTATTTATTTTCTCTTAGGAAGATTTACAGCCTAATTTCCAGTTGGTTTACAATATCGCATGCTTAAAGGAACATCGACCCATTAATAGATAGGTCAGGTTTGAGTTACGTACTTATACAGTATTTCTATTTCTTACTGAGATCGAATCTATGTTAATCAAACGTTCAAAACACAAGCTGATTTACTACATAATAAATCAGTATTAATTTAAAGCGCTTACAAGTAGGAGAAGTATTCTTTAGAAGATCTTCTTTTGTGATGTCCCTAAAATAGTCTTTTTTGAGTTAAGTCACTATTCCATTAAGCATGCGATATATTCTTAATCCTAATGCGATTTACAAATCTCCACAAATGTCACGTTTGATTGTAAGAGTACCATTTATTATAACAGTCGTGAGCGAATTGAATTCTGCAGATAAATGGGCTAGAAGCAGCCAATTATAGACACAAGTTTAATTGCAGCGTTTGTTAGCAACGTTCTAGTTCATAGTAAATGCCTGAAATATCTCACAGTGACAGCGCGAATTCCCTTCGAATCGTCAACAAATAGTGCATCCGAAGTGTTGGTCTGACCGCAGGTGCGAGTCTGCTCGGGAAGCTCCTCATTAATCTTGCCTTATCCCCACATAACGCGATAGTGGAGGGATTAGGGGGGGTGCATAGTTCTCTGGCCTTTTTATAAATTGGCTGTTTTGAAAGTTTGATGGTATTGTGGTGGTTTAAATTTATTGTTGCTGCGAAGTTTTTCTCTTTGTTTCAAACAATATTTTATTTCTTTAGAAACCGTTTCATTTTACGTTGCGTTTATTTTTGCTTAAAGTAAAATTGAGTAAAAGTCAAGTAAAAGTAATTGAATTAAAGTAAAATTGAGTAAAAGTTGTTAAAGTAAAAAGGAAATATTGAGTTGTAAGTGGTTAGTAACTTGAAGCCCTGTAGATTGACTTCTTAATTTAAATGATTTGACCCTTAATATGAATTATTGATGTCTCAACGTTAAAAAAACTTCTTTTTCTTAATTTTTATAAAGTATGGAATATTTTATAAATGACTGACATCATTACTGCTGACTACAAACAATCACATTTTTTGAGCTTGATATGTTCCAGAGCCGCTATAACTCTTTCAAACAATATCGCAACCCGAAAGATAGACATCCTAGTGTAAAGAAATTACACCATAGTGTAAGGCCTCCCTGGACTATAGTACTATTATTTACCTCCTTTCAACTGGCCACTGAAATTGGTAAGAGTTTCTGATTAAGAAAAAAATATTATAAGTGTAAAAATAAATTGTTGTATGGTAAAAAATATTGTATGTCACATAACTAAAAACTGTTATTTTGTAATAAATACTCTCAGACAAATAACTTTTTACTATGACTGCACTTAACGGATTCTTTAAAACTAAAACCTCGACCTCTTTTCCGATTTTTAAATAAAGAATTTTCAAATTTGATGCGTCTCCCTCCAATGGAACGAAATGGTGAGAATTCCACCGTAGCTAGCTAGTGAAATAACTTCTCATTACAAAGACTAAGTACCAATGAGCGAGAGAACCGTAAAATTCTATTACCATTGATTGGGCGATAGCGTTCAAAGGAAAAAGTGCAAAGTACCCACGTTTGGTGAATATTTTCATGCGTAACGATTATTGGGTATTTGTTCGCAGTTGTCGCAGAAAAAAAGATTAGGGTTGCCAATTATAATAATTTTAACATTAAGTGAAGTCGATGCTTTATTACAGTGATTTTCCAAAGCTTCAACAAGGATATAATAGGATATACATAAAATGATATAAAGATTATGAGAAAAATATCCAATAATAACTACTTCTATTGTAGGTTAAAATAAAATAACCTCATCGTTAACAAATAAATCTGACGACTACTTCGATAATTTTGACAAATAATGAAACATAACAGACAATAAGTAAATTTCGGAGATTAGTCACAAAAACAGACATACAGACAATTTTTTTTTATTGTTATGCATAAGAAAGCAATACGGCTACCTTATTACTTTCTTATGCATTTGATATAAAGCTTTTATTTTGACATAAAAACAAAAATATACAACCTATTTTTGTTTGGATACAGATTTTACGATAATGAAATCTACCTCGTAAGTACAAAAACATTTACTGCACCTTGCAATAAAGCAATGTTTATCCAAAAAATGCTTTTCTAGGTTTGGCCAGTTTATATACCTTGAACTTGCAGCGAATTTGCAATGGCGATTATAATGCGTCATTCTATCTTGAACCATAAAAGCTGTAAAGAAAAATTCAAATGGTGAACCCTATCAACATTCGGACAACACAACCATAGTGTCCAGAAAGATCGTAACTGAAAATTGTTCCGCTCCCAAAGGACGTTTCAAAGTTGAAGTGGTGGGGGTCCAAACTTCCACCCTGAGATCTTTCGCAGGTGTCATGAGTTATCGTGGTGCTGTAACCGTTTTATTGGTCGTGAATAACAGCTTTATCCGTACTAAGGGATATTGCTACCTTCCCAGATATTTTCCTAAAGCTAGATATATCCGTAAAGTAATAACTCGAGGCCCACTTGGAAGTTTCAATACGAAATGACTTTTTAATATCGCGCGATTTATCCCAGAGTATGAGAGTTTACCTTGCTCTGTTAGGTATTAAATGTTAGGCAAGCGTTTAGATTTGAAAAGGTAACTAAAGTAATATCGAAGACTAAGTCCTAATTACTATTATTATTAGTAAACGCAGGTAAAGTATATTACTGCGCAATTTATTATCATCAATTTATTTTCAATTATAATTTTGTATCTATTATATTTATTTTATAATAATGCACATAAGTACTATACAGAAAGACAAAAGTTATGAAAGACATGTACAACGGTACTGCCATAAGGAATTCTTCCAGTAGAGTGAAGAAGAAAAAAAAAAGAAGTAGACACGTGCACAAAATACGTTACAACACCATTATCAAACATACTAAAACTATAAACAACATATAAAAAGACTAAAGTTAAACTATTACATACTAAAATTAAAACAATAATATACTAACACTAAACAATAACATACTAACATTAAACAATAACATACTAACATTAAACAATAACATACATACTAACATTAAACAATTAAATAACAACGTATAGCGTAATCAGGCAGCAATGAAGTGTTTCTTTATTGTCTTGTTAAAAATGGATATACATACTTTTACTTAGCATTGGCTCTAGTTCGAAGCTCGAGTCTTATTTTACGAAAGCTCAGCTTACAATCATATATATAATTTAAAGTAAAGGGCATTCTCTTTAGGACTACATATATCTGATTATATTCTATCCATCCAGTATAACTTCTAAGTAAGATTGTCCAGAACTTTTTAGATCAAATTTACAAGACTGGCTTTTTTTGTTAAATTGTTTTAAATGCTTCATTCAGTGTTAATTTAATAAGAAATGCTGTTGGTTTGTTTCCTTCATACTTAATTATAAAAAAAACTATTATCTTATGAACAAATATTTTTACCCATTGGACAAGCGCTGCTTGATTTGAGGCTAGATGTCGCTGTGTTAGATGTATATGATTATTTATTTATCGTTTTCTTTACTTATGATGGCAACAAGCAAACCTAGTAACAATTTACCAGCTACGCTCACGGAAAATCTTATTAGATTTGAATGAGTGGACGAGAGGTGAGAAGTATAAACAGACATTTATCGTAACAATTGGGATGTCCGTTCCTCTTTAACCCTCTGAAGGGGGGAGTACAGGTGTTCCCCCCAGTTGACGGATTGTTTGTTTTGCCTCACCCAGTCGAGTTGCTTGTTTTGGTAAGGAATTTGCAGTTGCAATTGCTCCTGGGTAAATCGTTGTTTCGTCAGCCATTTTACTGTCTATTCACCATGTTTTTTCGTTAAATCAGCAATTGGTTTTTGTCGGTTTAATAGTGTTGGGATTAACAGGCAGGGTTTATGTAATTATTATTACAGCGCTTTTGTGGTTTTTGAACTTAAGTTCAGTCAAATTGGTTAGACCCATTAGACCCTGGGCCGTAAGCTTAAGTCTAAATCAACCGGGATTTAGTGATGAAAGTGCCTTTGTGATTAAGATTCAAAAAATGTTTCTTACTGCTTACCTATATTGGCACGCCTTTTTCCTATAGGGGTAGGCAGAGAACAGATCTCATTAACCTTCTCAAACACTCCTATTGGTTAAGTGTACTTAGACTTGCCCCTTTCTGCAAAACATTCTGGACTTGCTCTTGGAAAGTCTTACGCGGTCTTTCCATCCCAATATTATCATAACTTTAATTTAATTTCATTTGTATTTTTATCTAGTGATAAACGACCCCTAGACCTACCTATTTCCTCTAGACACAACCATTTTTGCCCTAAAACACAATACTAAAACATAATATATGCAGAATATTTAAAATACTCTTAATATAAACCATTTTTTTGATTTTAATAAATTCTACAACCGATGATTGAGTTATTTTATAATTAAAACTTAAAGATGAGTGATATGAATAATAAAATATCGTCTCTTTTGAAATTGCTTTAATAAATAATTTAAATATCTGCTACTAACATTCAATCGAAATACTATAGTATAATTGACGTATATATCACATATTTTTTAATTAAAACTGATCTCGACTAATTTACTACACAACCGGTAACTGAGTTTCAATAACTTTAGAATGAAGTAATTTAATAGAATCGCCGTTAATTGGCATCTATTGAGAATATGGCGTATTATAAGAGTGATAAAACATTATTTTACATTTAAATGGTCATTTACAATAATTTTATCGGATTCATTAGCCGGCATTTCTCGTTGGAATAGCAGCCATTGCTCTTTAAAAGGGAACGGTAGTTATGTCCGATCTAAATTTAGAAATGAAGGTATGAAATAGCCTGTACATTCCTGTTTTAACTGCGGTCTATGTTTAAGAAGAGGAGCGATTGATAAATTATTCATTGGTGATTGCAAGTTTGTGTCTTAGTGAGAATATATGATCGGTAGCTATCACAGTAGTTATGCATGTAACCCTTAATAGATTTTATGGGTTAGTTAAGGCTGAAAACCTATGAAAAAGGTATGTGGTCAGTTTTCGGTGGGATGATTTTTAATGTGGTATTTTGATATTAAGCGCTTCCTAGCTTTGTGGGGCACGCTGAGCCGTTATGGGGTGGTTTGGCAAGACGATACTCACGCCTCCGTCAACTCGCCCTGGGTCATCATGGGTTAGTTTGATCTGGATCCCTTGCTTTACACCTTGGTGTGTAAGAGAAGGCTCTTGTCCAGCATCATCAGTAACCGCATTAAATTGGTTGGTGTGACAGAATGTTCGGCATTCAGGCTGCGACTCCGCGAGCTATGGTCCGATTACCTGGTCAGGGCGGCGGGGAGCCGGTGGTTGCAGGCGGCACAGAATCGATCAACATGGAAAGCAAATGGGGATGCCTATGTTCAGTAGTGGACTACAAATGGCTGAAATGATGATGATGATCAAGATATTTTAAACCTTCAAATGAAAGCATTTAAAGTGCATAATTGCTTATGTCTACGTTGTTTCGTACGGTAACTAAATAATAGATCTTTCTGTCGAAAGCCATGACATGTTGCAATTTAAAAAATATTAAAGCCAAATCCTTTCGCAGGTAGTCATAATGCTATTTGTAATAAAATACTATACAAAATTTGAAGTACCTCTTTCAGTTTAGGCCACAGGTAAATCAGCAGCGCTAGCATCAGAGCTAGGGTTAAAATTTCAGGGCCTTAAACGGCGTCGGCTGTCACAGACCTTATTCCGGCGCTGCAAACTACTTGTACGTCGGTAGTTAGACTTTTTATGCTTAATGCTCGCATTTATTCTAAAGAGGCATCGTCTCACAGGTTTTCTTCGGTATCGGCGAATTATCGTAGGGTAAATGTGCCAATTACAGTCACCGCTGTTGAGCTTTTTTATCTTTTTATCAGTTGGTCCGCTTTTTTGTGTTGTAGGTGTGTTGTACATTAATTTTATTACAGTTTGCCTTCGCGGTATTGTTTTATTAAGTTACTTTTTTATTTCGGATTCAAGTATTTTATTTTAATTTCGGTGTAAAAACGTGCTGTAATGAATGGTTTTTAAACTGTGACAAGATTTAATTTTTTTATTAACAATAAAGAAGTGAATGCGAAAATCTTTTCTTATATCATTAATTGTAATACAACTGAACTAATTACCATTTTGTCTAACAATCATGCCAATTATTTAGTTCCATGTTAACTATCATTTAGAACTTGTGTTAAAGAAAAGGAGGGGTAAACATACTTACACATCTTTTTTTTTTGTAAATACATACATAGGAAAACACCAAGACTAATGTGTGGGAATCGAACCCACGACCTCTGAAGTGAAGTGCAGGTATTGACTTCTACAAATAGCGTGATAGAACCACATACAAATTAAGTGTCAGTAGCCTAAGCAACCTTATTATTGAAGTCAGTTATACTAAGGTATACCTTAAAGTTAAACCAAGAATACGGCGCAGTCTGCGGCATAGTTTACTATTTCTCTAACCCAGATATGTACTTATCTTGATTCTAGACTATAGGATTGGAATACGAACTTCATTTTATGGATACCATCAAAGTCTCAGTGGACATTAGACAAAATTTCCTGTGCAGAAGAGAATAGCAAGCGGTGAGTTCAGCTAAGCTTATCCCGAATATGTGCACAGGATTTTGATCCTTAACAGGAGTAGCCTGCCTGAAACTTCAATTGTACATAATTTGAGAAAGAAAATTGAGTTGGCAATGGTTTTGTGTCAAGCTTGTTAGTTTTGTATTATTAAATTGTTATTATTTTTAAAAGGAAATGATATCATCTTAAACGAAACGTTTTAGTTTCTACAGAAATAAATTTTGAAATAATTAAGTCAGAATTTCTAGGTTCAATTGACAATTAAATTAATTTCATTAAATAATGATAAGGTTCCAATTTTATTGTGTTATTATTTAGTTTAAATTTTGATGATTACTAAGTACAACTGCTATTAATATGACTTTTAGTTGAAAAAAATGAGTTCTATTCTTTTCTAAAATTTCGAAATTCTAGACAGACTTTATAAATGCATAAAACATGCATTTCTATGTCACGAACTCTCGTAGCACGTGGTCTGAAACGATCACCGACGTAAAGCAGCGATCACAGAGGTCAAGCCTTGGATGGGTGACCGTAAAAGTGCTGCAATAATGGTGATGACATCTCACTAGATTATTAATGACTTCTTGGCGGAAAAGTGAAGCGTCATGCCTGCAGTTTTGTTTTATTTTCAAAAAATTGTGACATTAGAACATTAATGTGTAATACCGATGGATTATTAACCGTTAAGTGTTGGTAAATGTAGCAAAACAGTGCAACATCACTTTTAAAATTCTCTCAAGAAGTCCATGTGAGATCTCAGTATAGTACCAACTCATTTACTATAAATGAAAATACATTTTACTTGAACTGCTAAAAATACTAAACGCACGAAGTCATCATGTAAAAAATATTAAAGCTATTATAAATGTATCTGAGATTAGATGTACATATTTATTTCTATGAAAGCTCGTTTAGTACACACGTACAACAACGTACCTATATTACAGCAAAATAATAGGTTTTTGTTCTAAGAAAACAAATTCTTGTAGAATCCGAAATCCGCTTTCCCACTATTGACAAAGTCGTAACTCTCAACTGCACAATTTCGCGAATGCATTTGCCACAAAATGGTTGTTCAACAATTGAGTATGCTATGAAATTTTCATAAAGTAAGTGCTTATTCGCGTGGCCTCTCGTTAAGGAACTTATACACATCGTGTGCCCTTAAATGTGTGTATGTGTGTTGTGTGTATGTGTGTTGTGTGTGTGTGTGCTTGCGTGTGTGTGTGTATAGTCCCACATCTTTACTGAGGACTCAATCCCTTGAGAAGAGGAGAGCATATTATTTACCATTAATCATCTGTATCACCACTCATTCTCATTTACTATGATATATTATGTTTATTAATATTATAATATCTCTTACTTGACACTAGCTTAAAGTGCTAAAAGCTCAAAACCGTACAACTTGCTTGCTTGTTTTCGAATATTCATATGTTTTTACTTAAGACAAGTTGTAAAATTTCTTTGGTTATTTAAAAAAAAATAGGTGTTCGCGGATTTAGATCATATCCTAAGCCTAGTTGATGGGTTGGACTTTTCATATTTAAAAAAAAATAGGTCGGGGTTACAGATTCACTGAGTCGGTTAGCATATTTATATGTCTGACGGCATAAAGACAATACTAATTACCTGTGCCGATAATTGCTTGAGCTTTTTACTAAGTAAGATTCAGCTTAGTCTCTACTGTAGCCAGTCTTTTTGTTGTACATAACATAAAACATAAACCAAAAACCGTGGCTTATCTTTCTATAATTTTTCATTGATAGGATGATGCCTGGGCGAGATAGATCTTAAAAACTACAAATAACAATAAACATTAATAAAAATTAAAATACCGCTATCGCTAAAATTAAAATTAGAGATTTCTTTTAGAAATAAAGACGAAGTCCACCTCTGTACTTCGTCTTTTTCACGTACGCCTTTTTTTTTGTTATTGTTTTTTGTGCAGTAAAGAATATATATATAAAAGCGATATATCTTCCAGACAACCCGAGGGGACGTAAACTAGACGTAAATAATTACACACGGAAAAAAAGTATTATAGCCATTTTACTTTCATTTGTGCTTTGAATATTATATGTGAAGTATTTTTAATTCACATAATATTTCTTACAAAGGAAAATGGTTGCCATAGCTAAAACATGGTTACTGACATGAATAACATAAAAATATTCCGAACAGTACTTTGAAGTATTTCAACTGCTTTTAACTATTTTTAGAATTCGCAATAGTCAACTTTAATTCTACGACTTTAAAGGTTATCAAAAAATATAGTTATCAGTCTCATTTCTACTATTAAACACGTGACATAACCAAATAAATAACAAGAATTTTAATTCCACTGGGTGTAACATACACAATAAAATTCACATAAAACAATACACATTAAGCTACGCACAATTTACAACCTTGCGATCACATCATGTACTTGCGTTCCAATATTAGTTTAGAAAAACACTCTTTTATCAAAGAAATAAATTTAAAAAATCAAATTACATATAACTTTTAAACCAGTGCCAGTTATTACAAAACGATGTCTAAAGTTAGACCAGGTTTAAAACTAGTGCTGTCACTTTCGTTTGATAAGATGAAGACAGTGACAGCACTAGTTTAAGTCCTTTTTTTTTTTCTTTTTTTTTGATTTACGTCGGTAACAAAATGCATTTACGCACTCTCTCCCGGCCAAAGGGGGACCGAGAGAGGTGTGTGGGACTCACCACCGGCAGACACGACCGCCAGCAGTAATACCCACTAAAAATCTTCCGACGACGCCCGCCGCTTGTTGAGAAAGAGGCGGGGCGCCAGTACCTGGGTTGCAGCTCTGACACCCCGCCCGCGGCCAACGTCCCCCGGACCAAAACCGGGAGGACCTCCTCAGAGAGACGCAGTGGACGCGCCCCTCCTACCTCCCTGTGCGACCATAGCGTGTGTGGCCGACTTCTCGGAGGGTCCATGGTTAGACAGCAGGGGCCCCCTGCCCCGCTGCCTAAGACCCTCCCGGCGCTGCTTGACGGGCCCTCCTGGCCCGCCCGCTGCGCCCTCCACAGGTCTCTCTTAGTTTCTCCCCCGGTAGTCAGTACTAAGGGCACCCAGAGTCGCCAATCTCTGGGTGTTACCTTTTCCCTTGCGCCTCCTGCGCCCTACCGGGAGGTACTCAGCCCCCCCACCACGACAAGGTGGAGACCAGTCGGGGGGGACTAGTTTAAGTCCTGGTCTAACTTTAGATCTCGTTTTGTAATAAGCTCCTAATAGGGCCAACATTTTGGGCACGAAACTCGTCAAGTCAGTTTCCCGGCAGTACAGATCATCATATCAAAAATTATAAAAGATATATGTGCCATTCAATATAATATTATTATTACTTATTGTACAGGCTCAGCTCAGTTTCACAATACATACTTACTTGACTGTGATGGAAGGTTCCCTTAGTGCTACTTTATTGGTTACAGCTTCGGGGGACCCTTTCAGTATCATCAAATTTACACTGTGTGTGTCATGTAATAAAAATAATTTAAAAGAGCATAGCCTGTGAGTTTCTTGTCAGTTCTTCTCACAGAGCGGAGGCTCGGAACTGGCACTTAGATTCACTTACACCTAATTTTTATTTATTTGCATGTAAGTGAATCTAAGCTTCGTGATTTCAGGGTTGATATAAATTTTTTTTTCATGTATATTTTGTTTTAACGTTTTCAAGTGCTATGTAATAGTTTATGAAATAAAGAACTTTTTACTTTTACTTTTTAATACATTTTATGTCAATATTATAGAATAGTAATACTATACAGATATAAATCATGTTACGCATTTAAGAAAAAAACCGTACATTACCTATCAAAATTTCAAGCTTCTTCAGTCAAAATAAGTACGTTTAAGCGTAAGAGATGTTATGCATGATAAAAACGATATTGCTAATAAGTCAGTCAGTCAAGAAGATCGATTTTCCCAAAGCTGGGTCTAAACCCATAATCCTAAGATTCATATCTATTAATACAACTAAGTCCATTTTCGGAACGTAACTATCAAGATAAAAAAACTCGCATTAATTCAACGGCGTCGCTGATACAGACGATTAATGACATTCAAATTGTAAGGGCTCTTACACATAAATACTATACGTCGTCGTAGCGTTGAAGTCTACGACGAGCTTCATCCAGTCTCACTTAAGAGCATGGGCCTCCTTTCACTATTCAGGTGATGGGTATTCAGGTCCATCCACCACAGTTCTGGTGATGAACTACCACATATTATGATAATCGATAAGCTCGCCACCTATTACGTGGGACCAAAAATGTAATTGGCGAAATGTGGGCATAAATTATATGCCTCCCCCTTTGGGGACACAGGTGGTATATATGGGGCCAATGGCTTAACGTGCCTTCCGAAGCATCAACGCTCGATATCAAGGACTCACCTCTGTGAACTTTGCTGCACTGGTCGTTTTAAACTGCAGAGCTACAAGCGCTTCATATATTCATACAAACAATTCGTATGAAGATTCCCACGTTATGACATCGGATCGTGTTTATGTGTACGCCCTAAGAAAAGATGGTGTGCGATAAGCTAAGCCATTATAAACTTAGGAGTTTGAAATATTGCAGCCCGTAGTAAATGAATTTTAATCAAAATTTTAATGAAGAAATATTTCGCCACTCCTCCGTACGCAGAGGCGGCGACAAATTTAAAAAGAATTTTCATTACCCACGCTTTGTATCATATTATTTTATATATTTATTTTAATTAAAATATAAAGGACAATAAAGATAAAAAATATTACTTAGAATCGACAACATCAATTAAATTCTTCACCCACCGGCATAAAGCGCTCCTATATTAATGTTCTGTAATGATACACCCATTAACACCATGCATCAATTAATTGCCTTAAACGAAGCGAAAAACTACATAGAACGAAAGCTAGACTCATTAACCATGGCGACCTAATGGAATATGACGAGAATGCGGGTAAAAACAAGAACAATTCCTCGGGGCACGTTTAAGCATGATTTATAATAGCGCCATCTAGAGTTCCAACGGAGAGTGAATTGCAACATGGCGTTAGAGAAATAGTGCGCACCTGGAGTGACGGCAATTGGTGCGTTTATCTCGCGGGGTGAATAGAACGTATATTTAAATTTAAAAACGTATATAAAAGAAAGAACAAGCGAATTAGTGTTTTGTAATCAGTTGCGTTAAGTATGAAGATACGTGTGCTTAATTTTCTTGTCAAAAGTCATCACAGCCCCCATTAATGTCAAAAGTAACAAAACCTAACCTAACAAGCATAGGCGTTTTCTTATGAATCAAGTAGTCTCCACTCATATTTATGTCACACTCTACTTCGAGGTCCCAGCGCGTATTAGTCGAGGTAGGTGTGTGGCGTACTGCTGTTATAAATATTCAAGCTCGCCTACTGTCGCTATGTTTTTGTACACGTTTTAATTGGATATGAGTAAATATTTTTACTATTATAACAATCAAGTTTGTATTAAGTGATCAAAAGTAATCCAAAACGGTTTATAGATTTTTGAAGATTTAATTAAAAATATTAAAACACTACCAGGTTTAGTCTTGTAGGAATAATTTTCCGGTAAAATACATAAGTATGCATTTTTCATTTCCTTAATCCAAGCCAAGAAACCAGTATAAAACGCAAACACTATTCGTAACAAGGCGTAAAGCTCGCGTTGTTAAATTATGATAAAAAGGTAAATTTATATTTTTCTGCATTGCAACCCCGCTGCCATAGTTTTGGGGCAGTTATGCGACTGAACAAAAAGTTACCAACACACAAATTGTTTGGGTAAAAATAGTAACATTGTGACGTGTAACAACGATCGCATTTATTTTTTTAAATAACAGTTTGTACAAAAAATACATACATTACATTACGTACATTTGGATCACCTTTTATATAATTATGAAATATTATGTTTTCATTGGATTGTTTATTTTAGTAAATTATCTGGCACAACTGCTAAGTATAAATTAGGATAGCGAAAATTCAAGAATGCGTTGTAGGTCCAGTACACATTTATGTCTTATTTTAACTTTCTTATTAGTTATTAGGGTTCTATTTGTAATAATATATTAATTCAGTATGGTTAAGTATCATTACGACATATTATTATACAAATTGAAAGTGGATTTTACTGTTTAATTAATTAGCTCACCTTTAAAATGTTCATAGTATATGATATAGCGAGTGATCAGTATTTAATATCGATATTTTGATGTGCGTCACTAATACGCCGCAAGGGTTGTCGACGCCCACTTTCCGATCCGATGACTTTCGATGATATCACATTTTTATCCTAAATTGCGACCCTAACAAATTATGTTACATTGCGCGTAGATTATATTAGGTAACATTTTACGATATTGTACTGAAAGTATTACAAAAAATAAGGACAGAAGAAAAACATGTTTTAGAAAATCAACAAAAAGTGGCTAAAATCAATGAAGAACAATAATATTAGAAAGATAAGACTCTTTACTAACAAAATAAATTTAAAAACTACAGATTTTAATGAGTTATGATAAAAATGAATGCCAACCTAGCGGTCTTATCGCTAAAAGTTATACCTTTCCGACAACCCAACGCGATCCTTTGTGAACAAGAAAACAGTAGGCAGAGCACATAAACTTTAAAAAGAATAAACATTTTAAACTATTTGTTACATATGGAGAAAATATACGAATATATAAAATGCAAAAAGTATACTTATTAACTTAAAATTAAAAAAAAACATTATACAAGAATAATGAAAAATCTCAAGATGCAGTTAGCTTATTTTGTGTGAATGAAAATGTGTTATTATTAGTTTTTTGGTGAATTTGTAACTTTGTATCTCAGTCTCCCCGTGACCCCAAATTACTGTAATGTATTTGAAATGTTCGGATTAAAATTATTGAATACACCGCCATTTAAATTCGTAAAATGTGATTCATTATCAAGAACAAAAAGATTATGTTATAAATATTGCTAGCTATGGCAGTAAATATGCATACTAATATAATATGGCAGCGGTTGGAGTCGAAGAGGTGAATATCGAGCTCAGTGGCGTGCTATTGGTGAGACCTATCGAGCCCAGCAGTGGACGGATGTAGGCTGATCATGATGATGTTACAGTATTATTATGACAGAAGTAACGATATGATTTTGCAAAAGAACGTTATTTCATACCTTCAATTATGTCTATCCTATTATAGTTTAAACACAAAATCGTAACTATATATATCCTTACTTTTTTTAACTTCAATTTCAAATTTAACATTTTATTCGTTTAAAAACAAACAATCTTAAAAATGTTCTACAGAAACTCCAAGTTTTGGCACTCGACACTTAAGCTCGTGTTTTCACGACTGCAAATATTTGGTTAGTACAATCAACATTGAATAAAAAAAATGTTGTTTACCCCGTTGGCGACAAACAAGTGAAATTGAAATGCCTTGTGGACATTCTGTTGTTTGTTTGTCTGTGTGTTTGGCGAGCTGGTGTTTGTATGCCATGTGGCTGTATTTGAATTGAAATCATGTCTATTGAACGTAAGTAACGAAACCGATGGAGATTAGTGTTAATCAGCTAATGAATGATGCATTAGTTCATGGGAAAGTTTAAGAGAAATGCGTTCATTTGTTTTTTAAGGCATGACATGAAACCGCATTTCAGTAATTTTTATATGAAGTAAATGTTCTGTAAATTAAAAATGTAAAAGTTAATTTACGCAGTAGATGATATAAAAATGATAAATTATATAAATATTATATCATCGAGATATATTTAAATAAACTCTTTGACAGTAAAGCAGCATTGACTCACGTAAGTTTATAATCTGGTGATATAAGAACCTACATTTTTGCAGACAAATCGTACTAAATTTATTACAGTGTTAAGCACAAAAATTAACGAGATTTTGCCTGATTATCTGACTTTGACTCTAAAAGGTATCTGTTGTCGTCACAAAAAAATCAAAATCGAACACAAACTACAGTCGTCTATGTATTCATAGCGGAATAGTAACAAAGTGGCTGGTTGCTACTATCTCGCCTCCCAATAAATAAGACTAACATACAACCCTATGTAACCCGACTGCGCATACATTACCACTGATAACATCGGCTCCAGTATAAAGGTAACAAGGAAACTCTTTATTTAGAAAGAAACTGTGTTTGCTGATATCTACTTAGTATATCTTGAACAGAAAAATACCACAAGTTACAAGCCTAATATTATCAATATAAATAAATGTACAGATATGAACATTTTTGGTACATATTTTCTTAGATAATTAAAATTTTACATTTACTGCGTTTGATATCAAAAATGAGATTAGTTACTTCCCAGATCAAGATGGCTTTGATTTTTTATTTATAATTAACAAATAGATTGACAAACATAAAATTGAAAGCAAAATGTAGCCTATCTATTCAATAAATAATTGATATTCTATTGTTTCCTGTCGTATGTACGTTATAAACTACGTAAATTAAAAACAAAACATAAACTGTAAAAGCATTTCTCAATATTAAAATAATAATAATTTTGCTATAATCTGCAAACAAGATTTAAGTTTGGTTAGCCTCATTACTGGATTAAACTTAGTCAAACCGCCAGTAAATAAGAAAACTGAAAGCATGAAAAAGCATAATGAGGACCTGCAGGCATACATAAATCTATCATTAAGGAGCCCCGTCTTAATATCCGATGCTGTAACTAAAAAAGTAATACTAAGCGATTTGTTACACCCGCGAATATCCAGGGAATTTTTATGCGAATATAAAAGTTGCCACTTTTTATTTATGCGCGAGCATTTGTGTTGTAAATAGCCTCTTAAAATGCAAACTCGATTCGCGGTTACGTTCGGTAGCTTCCTTGGACCACCTGAGGGTAAAAGTGGCTCATCCGTTCCAAGTCTTTCTATAAGATTGTTTTCTTGTTGTATTTGGTTTAAGTAGATTTTGATATGTCACACTTCTTGGGAAGCTATCAATAAAGTTTTTTCGTGTTGTAAACAAACGAATATGATTCAGAGCTACAAAGGTTTTCATGTAAATTGAGTCTTTAAACAGGTGTCTCACACATATATGATTTTTGATTGATATTTAGTCATCAACAATACAATTTTACTAACACATTTACACATATATTAAATTATCAACGATATTGGAACTAAAAGCCAACTATTTATGGTACCGAATTCTCAATCCATAAGCTACTATACTTTCTTTTTTGTTCACATTACACCCGTCATAAGGCTGCGAGCGTTTATGACGAAATAAAGAGCAACAATGACAATATAAAACACAGCTACCTATAAAACGCCTTTTGATACATTCAATATTCTATATCTAGTAAGAACGGTCCTACCTTTTCACGAGTTTCAAGATTTTTGTCGGGCTGCCTGTTGAAGGCACTTCCAAAATAATGTAATCGATAATTCACAGAGGTTTTTAGGTGCGCTACCTACGATGAAATTTTCAAAATACATTTGCATATTAGTTTCTCAATTTCTATATTTTTTGCATTCACAATGCTATATTTTTAAAACTTTATAAAGTTATGAGACGATTTTTTCACTAGAAAAAATCAACTCGTCCGCGGAATCAGGATAGGAATCGAACCTACGTCCTTCATACCATACCATAACCAGTCCACTACTCTATTTTTTCTTATCATAATAAGTTCTTTGTTCAGGTAAATTGTACCCATGCACAGAAAAGAAAACAACAAATTAAAATTGTATATACAATACAGTTAATTTACATACATTTTCATCAATAAAAAAAAATAAAAATAAAAATCCACCCAAATTATATGTTAAATAAGCTAAAATAATAATAATAATTGATAAAATGTTACAAAAGAAATAACTGAAATTTTTATATAAATACTTGGCTTTACTTTCTAATTTCCATTTGAGCAAAGCTACATGTTTATCCAAACAATTAACACTCTTATAAGTGTTTGTAACTTTACTTACACACCTCTATTTTAACTTATCAAATCAAATGTGTCTTGCTTTTTTTACATTGTTTGAATTAATGTCAAGTGGTCCTTAACACTAAATGGTCTTGTAAATATATTACTTATCGATTTATTTTTGTTATAAGAACAGATCTATTTATAAGTCTTGTCAAACATAGAGAAGCTACGATAGTTTTTATACAATGTGATCAACTAATAAGAACACCTCGAGATATTCCAAAAAAAATCCTCCTGTCGGCTTAGATCGGATCGATGCTTACAGTACATAGCCTGGTTATCGGGGACTTGGGGCAATTATGAGATCCTTATCGTCACTGGCGTATTAAAGATTTTTCACGCTCGTTCTTAACGGTTTCCCGTTGTGAAATTGACTTTCTTAACGTGGAATTCTTATGAAGAGAATTTTAAAATGAACTGGTACTAAAAGTCTTTTGTTCCTTATCTGGATGATGTCATACTCATGTGTTGTTCATTTATTATTCAAATATATAGTTTGTTACCATATAATTAATTTGCATAGATGACTTTTATGAGTAATAGTTTTTATTTTAATTTTGCATATCATGGATGGCTTAAATTGCGACCTACTTCGTGAGATAAGTAAATACTTTATGACAATTTTTTTATATCTGTTTTTAAGCTAGTACTTTTATTATAACATACACAATGTGTTTCACATAAACTAGCACTGGCCCTTGACTTTGAACTAATCGGAATTAAAGACTAGCTATCAAATAAGCTAAAGTTATCGCTTCTGATATAGAAACAGCTTGTATGACCCCATTTGAGTGACATAAAACACTGTATGCTCACTTTTTCATTTCAGTGAAATTTTATTAAATAATTACGTAACATTCCTAAAAAATGCAAAATAAAATGCTTTAGTACCAGCAAACTCCTTTGTTACTGTCAACTGTATTTCATAACTCCGAGGCTAAAATAAATGGCGCTGACATAATTAAAAAAAGCAAAAACTCGTTTTTAAAAAAGACGCATCGTTGTCTACGAGTGAATTCAAATGCAAAAATAACAGTCTCATCGCGGCTCACAGTGGAATAACATAATGACAGCCCTTACATGACAATTCCATTCGCACAGAACTGTCAGTCATTAGCATATGTACATAAAGCGCTTCTCTCATTGGTCGAGACCGTGGTCGCTGTAAATATGAACACAGTACCACATGAACGTGGGAAATCACAGAGACCTCATTAAAATTCTATGTTACATTCAGTAAAATCGGTATGAATTGTTTTTTACATTAACTACCTTCTTGAACAGTTATGGCCTTCCTTCACTTTGGTATCGGTATATTAAATAGGCCATGGATTAATAAAGTTACCACTCATTATTAAATATCAATTAAAAGGCAATGACAATTAAGAGTCACCTATAGGGAATATACAGTTATAAACACTGTTTCTAATAAAATCAGTAATTGTTTTCGAAATAACAGTGACTTTGAAAGATTTTATATTGACTTAGTACATGATATAGGCCCTAGATATGTAGGAAGCAGATAAATAATGGATGGATAATTATTTTTTAATAAATAATTATTTCTTTTATCAGATTTACAATTAATAAAGTTTTATTTAGTAAGTAAGTACACTTAAATAAGATATATTATTAAATCCACAGCATTTATAAAAAATATTTGGAGTTGTAATTAAAATAATAATACTATTCACCGAGTAATTAACTGAACTCGCCCCCGTTCATTGGTCAAATTCAAATAGAACTTCATGAATTTCAAGCTGATGTTATTTCAAAACTATGAGGTACTGTGTAGATTGTTTTTAGTGGCCATGTTTGTATAGCAGACATTGTGCGACGCCATATTGTTAATTAAAACCGCGGGATCTTTATTTTAACGCGCAATTGTTTTGAAAGTTAACTCAAATTTCAGGATTTTCGTTGTGGCCAATTTTTGAAAGCATAAAAGTAATTTTAAATCATTTTAGCCTTCTAAAGCGAAACACGGACTTAATAAATTGTGTTCAACGAATTAAATTCTCTCATACAAATGTTAAGTTTCTTTAAAATTAAAATACAGATTTCATATGGTATGGTTTTATATAGTTTTTGTGCATTTTTTAAACATCAAACAAAATACACTAATTGGGGGCAACAGTAGGTTGAATATGATTTTGTGATTGTTTTCTATTATATGTTTGCTATTATTAGAAACGTATAAGTAGATATGTTTTCTTAATTATACTATAAAATGAAGGTTACTGAAACTGAACTCAATGAAATATTTTAAAATTAAACCAAAGTTATTATAAATATACTTCATGTATCAAAAATAAAACTGTAGAATACCACAAATAAACCTAAGTAGTTCTCGTTTAACAATATTGTACTAAAAACATTGCTTGCATATTTATTATAAATAAAGAAATAAAAAATGTATGTTCAACAAAATTAAATATTCTTCCGCCGTGTTGAATCTGTAAAACCAAGTGTGGATCTTTTCAAGCAAATAAAATACTCGAATATATTTGAAGAGCCCCGGGGACGGCCAATAACTTGGAGCGGATTTTGGACTGTATACGTATGGTAATACGTGGGGCTTAGATCTACTCAGAAGACGGACAGCCATCGATATCAAAACCTGACTCAGAAAAGATTTGAGAAACGATTTAGTGACTTCACGTCAGCATAATATATATTTTTTTCGAAACTTTTATCTCACGTTGGAAATTTATATACTTAATGTATTAAATAAGTCTATACGTAATAAAAGTAGTATTTGGAAAAACATAACAAACAAACAAACTTACGCTTACGGCTGAGGCTATTGTCTTATCAGACTTAGCTGAATTTTGCTTATTTTTTGACAAAACAAGAGTAATGTTTATAAAAATTGTTTGCCTGTTATAATTTAAAAAGTAATGTTTAACGGAATCGCTGCAGTTTAGAATTTAGGTACAATGTCACATAGGCATACAATTGTAATTGGATACCCAGGAGGATAGGCTAAATAAACTAGAGCATATTTTATGAATAATACTAAAATTTGGTTACGTGGAACATCACACTATTAACAAAAGATTAAAGAAACATTCAAGTAGTCATTCCTTTCCCCCAAGCAAATAAAACCAAGCCTTAGCAAAAGCACTTTAAATCAGTCATAAGAAAATCAACATTAACGACGAAGTCGTTCTCACACAAAATGGGACACCGAAAATCGAATCGATTATTGTAAAATCGATAATCACCAATATCCAACCACGATATTCCACATCGATAAAAATGCAAATACACATCCCTCAGGATGTAGATGGTATAGAGGGTATATATTCTACATAGAATGATTGCATTGAGCGCTGCCAGCGAACGTCTCGTAGCTGTAAGTAGATTCGGTGGCTCACAATAGGTCTTTCGTCTTGACTTTAGAACCGCTTTTTATTCGTATCCGACTCGCGAATTGTCTACGAGGACATTGACTTAATGCCTGCATCTGTGATTTTATGCGAGACTCTTTCTTCGTTGATAACTAATGTTATTTAAGCTATTGCTCATATCATTTCGTGTTCAAATATTACTTACTCGTCTATAGCGAATCAAAATTTTTGATTCTCTGATTAGCATATAGATAAGTTCGATCGTTTTCTACACATGCAATATCTCTTTAGATATAGTAATGCTAAATCTCATTCTTAAGAATAGTTTTTAATTTGCGTTTTATTTATTAGTACCTCCTATTCTCTGCTTAAAATTTATTAAGTACATCTGATTGTTATTTAAGCTCACTCCGAATATTTTTTTTTTTCAAAGCAATAGATTAACAAAACAAGCAACGAAGGATGAAAGAGAAAAAATAAAGTACATTGACTATATTATCCACGTTTCAAAAATATCAGTAAATGGGTGAACGATCAGTGGAGCTAAGATTAAGGATTTCCACAAAACAGTTCGAACTGCTCCAACTTATGATAATGTCGGCTTTGAGAAGCCATTTCAACCGTGATTTCGTAAACAGTTGCAGTGGCGAGTTCTCGGTTCCAAACTTCACAATATACTTTGTAAGAGGACATATTGAAAAGAACAAAAGACTTTGGAAACAACAAGAATAAATCGAACGGTTTTTAATAATACACATTAGCATCAGTTTAAATCTAGAGATATTATCATAACACCTGCAATTTTAAATCTGATCGGAAAAATAGATTCCGTTGAAGTATCATTATCACTATGGCTTCCTTAAAGACTTTCTATGTGCCATAATATTGATATAGGGATATACACTCTATTATTTATTGTCTCCCGGCAGTCGTCCGCTTTCTTACATAAAGTGCTTTGAGCTACGAGAAGGTTCACATTTGTAGTTGATACGAAGTTTGAATTCAGTGCCAACTGATGTTTCGACCAAACGCTAAACTGATGTGGTACAAACACTTTTTTATTGTTCATGCTTCGCATTGCTCTCTAACCTCTGAAGCCATAAAATAAACAGTTCGACAAATAAACTGCAATAATGTAATAAAATTACAGAAACACAGTTCGGAATTTCCTATTGCCAGTGAAAACAGTAATTTCAACACATTTTCCCTAGCTACTCCTTATTTTCTTCTTTGATTCGTTCGTCCACATTCACCCTTGACCCATCATTTGTTATTATTAGCTATTCCACAACCACAATTCAGTTGATTATATCTCCTATCATATCTTCAATAGAAATTGAGCTTTATTCCCGGTACATCAGCGCAGCAATTTTATTAGAAGGTTGGTGGTGTTTATGATGTTCGGAAATGTAACACTGCGTTTCCAACCTTATATAAATGCTAACAAAATGTCGGTTTCGCGTGATATGGTATACTTAGCGTACTTTTGCTGTTTTGCATACATTACCTATCGGTTTGCATATTCTTGAACCAGTGACTTACCTATTTTATGGTTTTTGAATCGTATTGTAAAATATCTAGCTTTTATTTTGTCTGCTGTCAGGGAATTAGTAAAATTTATTCTGCTGTTATAGTAGCGATCTATTAAATGCTTTGAGTAAAGGCAGAAGCTTGTCAAAATACTGATGATGTAAGGTATTAGAGCGACGACCGCAGTCAATTGCTAATGGTCAGGCGGGTCACTGACCATCCAAAAAACATTTCTTTCTTAAGATAATTTGTGTTATGACATATCTATTTAACTTGGTAATTATTTTAGGGGCTGAAACTGTTAATTTGAGGTGCATGTGACTGATAACTACGCTCTTTATATTAATATTTGCTTAAGTGTTAGTTATAACAAAACGTGACAATAATAAAACGTTACTCATTAAAATTAAGTATACTTTAAATTTGAAGACTTATTGATTAAAACTGACATATATGCCTGATTCCCAGTAGCATATTCTACGCCCACATTTACGGGTCCCTTGGTGGCAAGTTGAACTTTATTCTTAATAAACAATAAAAGTATTTTTTATAAGACTGGAAAATCATACCTGTTTTTGACTTTTTGATTAAATACTTATATACAACGAAGCTCTTATTATTAAATTTACAAAACATTTACCCCAATCGCTCAATAAACACTAAACAATGTTTCACACAACAGCGATTCCTCTCGTTTACCATCAACGAATAATATAAATTAAACGAAACCTTACATTGAGAGATGAACTTTTCATCTCACAAAATTGTCTCTAAGTACTTTCCGATTGAAACAGGCCTTGATCAAATTTTCAAATAATTTCTCCCGAAGGGTCTTCAAACAAACACTCTCAGAGCCTGTAATTTAATATAATGGGTAATTAATACAGTTAACAAAGTTAAAGTGGCAAGTTAAATTTCTAGCTGACTGTTAATTTTGCGGCGGTTGTTATTGGAAAAAGTTTCCAAATTGCCCTGTAAAAACTATTTGCTTTCATTTCTGATTGATGTTCTTTTCAATGTGCGTTTATCTTTATGTATTGTAACGTGGTTTTATTTGATTTTAAAGTGGCTTCAAAGTTACGATTTATATAGGCCTGTTTTAAGGTAAAACTTTTTGTAATTAACCTTTGTTAACAATGCTGAGGTAAGGTGGGGGAGGTTTACCGTCTCTTTTTGTAATGATAAGTAAAAACATAAGCAGACGCTTGTCTGAAAGATAGAAGTATTAGCGCTAAAGCTTTACACTGCATATAGCCTAGGACCTAGGCATCCTTCCTCTCATTTTTTCCAGCGTTAAGGAAGTTTACCCTGTGGTGGGGAGGATCTACATCTCACTCACGGATCTAGATCACATGGAAAGGGAAAATCTTCGAACAAGCAAATGGAATTTCTATGGCGCTGTCTATTTGATAGAAGGCACATCTTATACGTTATATTATACTGGTGCAAAAAATAGACCGCTTCTATTCTTATATTTTTTTATTTATTTAATTTTGTTCAAAAACATAACTAAATGACGCGCTTACGAATGGTCACATGCAAATTTATTACACCAGCTAAGAATCTCGCAACAATTACTGATAAAAAAATATCAAATATCGTTTACCTTCCACATAGTTACAACAGCCAATTAAGTTGTTAGCCAAATTTGTTTTTTCCACCAATATATTAACGTTTATACATACATAACATCACGCTTGTTTTTCCGACGGGGTAGGTAGAGTCATGTTATACGCCCTCATTTTGCCAACTATATTGCTGGTCCCACGTAATAGGTGGCGAGCCTATTGCCGCTTACCGGCAACTTTTATGTTCGCCAGAGCCTCGGTCGTAATTCGGCAGTTGCACCACTTACAGAAGAGGTTGGCTTGGGCTCCATAGATCTTGGTAGGATCCCTTTACACCCCTATATACTATATTTTTATACATTTTACCTAGAAAAGCCTGAACAACTATTAGACTGCGAGAAAAGTAGTACAAAGCCCAAGCATATCTAAATACATTTGAAGTGTTTAGATTATATCCCAGTTTACGTGTCAGGTACTCCAAAAACACCTCAGTCATACGAAAACTTACGGGTTCTTGCCAACTAATATGCATAATCGTCAGTTTCGGATTTACTTCAGCTATCAAAAGAGATGGCGCAAGGCATAAGCGATCTGAGTTTAATATTCTTTATTGCGTATAACATTACAACTTATAACAATGTGACATAAAATTAGTGCAAAAGTGAATTTATTTCTTATAAAACTCTAATAGATCTTATTTCCCAGCCAATTTTAACTAAATTCGAAGTATACTTAATAAATAATAATCGAACCTATAAACTATGCACATAATTAGACGACCGATATGGCGTGGAGGTCAGTATACCTGCACTTCACTTCAGTGGTCGTGGGTTCGATTCCCACACAGGACAAATCTTTGTGTGCATGAACATGAATACTTGTTCTGGTCTGGGTGTTTTCCTATGTATATTAAGTAAGTATGTATAAAAAACAATATTTAAGTATGTTTATCCGTTCTTTAGTATCCATAACACAAGTTCTTAGTGATACTTATCTTGGAACTAAATAATTGGTGTAATTGTAAGAAAATATTTATTTATTTATAATATAAATTGAAATCATTTGTGTAGAGTTATAAGAGGTCATTGTGTATATGAAGAATTTGATATTAAGCGCTTCCATGCTTTAAAATTCACAATCCGGTTATGACAGAATGTGGTATATGGTATAAAAAGTTGGGTGGCCTCAAACATGACAACATGACGCACATATGTACAGTCGGAGTCAAATAGTTGGTAGCACTAAAAATATTATTCAAAACATGCTCTAATGTGTTCACAATAGATTATTACTATTTGACGCTAACCATACATTGGTCTGGTTACCGTATGACCTTGGGTTATAAGTAAAAGAATTCTTAACTGGGCCGTTAACGAATTCAGTTCTAGATGTTTATAAAATAATATCTTAATTAAGCTAAATTTAAAAAAAATTGGTTTAATACATGGACGTTCTGTTGAGCATAGCCAAGATAAAAATCTAAAGAAAAAAGAGACTTTAGACTTTACGAAAATAAATTTTAAAAATGTAGCGCCACTTTTTCCATATTCGCGCCATAACAAATTCTATACAAAATAGGTAATAGCACACTATGAGAATGTATGTTCGTCTATAACTTGACCCACACGACTATGAGAGAATTTACATACAAGATTTACTTATCCCAACCGTTGATAGTCAGTTTTAGTTTAAATCTCAAATAATCCTATAATATTACAGGGTATTTGAGTTAAGATTAGTTCACATGGGATGACGCTGAGAATATACATGTTGGTAATGGTCTTTCTGATCGATAGTGGGAAAATGGTATTTCTGAACTAAATCAGTTTTTTTAGAAAAGGGCTAATTTTAATATCAGCAAAGAGACATAGAAATCTTTGTCAAAATGGGTCCACCAGTTTCGGTGATTAGCCAGAATAAACATATAAATCCTGAATACTTATTTATCACAAAGCTGTTATTTAAACAAAATACTTTTTAGGTATAGTTTACAGCCAGAGATGTCTGTCCGTTTGTCTGTGATGAATGTACTGATGTCCTACTTCCTTCCTATTAATAATATACATGCGAAAGTTTGTGTGTACGGTTGTATGTTACTTTATCACGCGAAAACCACCGAAGGAATTTGCATGAAATTAAGCATGCAGTTAGTTTATAGCTTGGATTCAAATATAATAATAATAATAATAATAATTTATTTCTGTATGATAACTAGCCTAGTTACAATATTTTACGAACATAAATTAGGTTAGTAATGCAATTAATTAAAGTGATATCTACCTAAACTAAGTAAACTTAATTACTTGTGTCTTAGGTATCCACAATAAATACGTGTTAGTGCTTATTTGACAAAATTCCTTACAAATTACAATGGAGTGTGCTTACGCAATTCAATTATTTTTTTTGCAACATTTTACTTATTCTATGTAGCATTATTTATATTATTTAAAGACTATCGTACTACTTAACAACCAATAATAAGTACTCTGTTTCTGTGTAGTTTTTGGTTTTTAACCATTCTCTAATACTTTTTTTACATGCAAAAATGTTCATTGGGTAGATTCCCAATGAAAGATTTATTCTGTTATATAGAAAAGGACCAAGAAAGCAAAAGAATCTATGGGAGTGTGCTGTATGGTAAAGTTCTACAGAACATACTAAATCTGCCCGTCTTTTGCTGGTTTGTTTTGGGTTGTAAGGAGTAATTAAATGTTGTTTAGTGGCTGTTAGTAAAATGAAGAGTTGTCGTACAGAGAGGACGTCACAATCAGCAAGGAGTTCAGCGGTCGGGAAACGAAAAGGGAGGAAATTACTAACTTTTAAAATGGCTCTTTGTGCAATTTCTAAATTAAGAAGGGTCGTTTTATGAGTACCACCCCAAGATGTAATGCAATATACTAGTAAAGATTGACAGAGTGAAAGATAAACTGTTTTCAATAATTGGCTATTTGCAGCGTTTCTTAAGTTTTTAAATACATATATTAGTTTCCGTACTCTAGCTGTAAGTGCCTCTATATGTGCTTTGAAATTTAGATACTTATCAATGATTATGCCTAAGTATTTAATAGTGTCAGTGGTACAAATTGAGGGGCAGGAGCAGTCGTTATTTGATGTTGACGAATTTATGCATTTATGAGATTTGATTCAGTATGAGTTTAATGTGGGTTGGGTGAGTGCATTAAAAGAAAAAGTAATATATTTTGTTTTTTCATGGTTAAGTGTTAGTAAATTTTGACTAAGCCAATTAGAAACTATGTTAAAATCAGTTTGTGTCAAGTCAAACGCTTCGTTCCATGTCTCAGCGCTGCAGAGCAAAACGGTGTCATCAGCGTATGATATTATTTTACTATTTCTGTGGAGAGTTAGTAAGCAAAGATCGTTTACGTACACGAGAAAAAGTAGAGGACCAAGTATACTTCCTTGAGGAACCCCGTATTCGACGTATAGGTCATCACTTACATAGGTATCTATTTTCACACGTTGAGTTCTATTGGAAAGGTAATCTTTTAGCAGAAGTTGTGGGAGACCCCTAACACCTAACAATTGTAATTTTAGGAGAAGAGTCGGAACCGAAACCGTATCAAAAGCTTTTGAGAGGTCTAAAAACACAGCTAAGCACTTTTTTTTAAGTTCAAGGTCCTCACAATATAGTCAGTAAGTTCATGGACGGCATCATCAGTTGACTTATTTGGTCTGAATCCGTATTGCCCAGGTGCCAAGAGTCCGTTGATCTCTAAATAATTTGAAAGTCTATTATAAATTAGTCTTTCAAGTACTTTAGAAATTGATGGTAAGATGGCGATGGGGCGATAGTTATTCATGGAACTTTTATCTCCACTTTTGTGAATAGGTAGAACAAGAGCTTTCTTAAGGATTTTAGGGAATAGCCCTTGTGAAAAACACTGATTAAAAATATACGCGAGGGGCGGGATTAGAAACTGCCTAAACTTTTTTATAAAATGGCATGATATTTTGTCAATTCCAACTGCACAGTGACTTTTCAAGGCCATAATGATCTTTGCTATTTCTTCTTCGTCCGTATCAAATAAGGCAAAAGAATGAAGAGATGGCCTAGATTGGTGTATGTTATGAATGTGCTGATGATTGTGAAGCTTCGCCTTTTCTGCTAGATGCTTACCCATATTAACATAAAATTTATTAATTGAGTTAACAGTACGTGATGAATTAGCTGAATTGTCCAAAAGTTGACGTGCAGATGTTTTTGTTTTAGCCGTATTAGTAATGTTTTTGATGACTGTCCATAATCGTTTCTTGTCGTGACCTGCTTTTTGCATTTCCGTACGTTCATAATGATGTTTTAATTTATTTAATAATTTGGTGCAAAAATATCTATATCTATAATAAGTAATCTTAACGATCTCATTGTCAGGTGTTTTAGAGTACTGGTTATGTAGCTTATCCCGATGTCTAATACAACGTAAAAGACCTGGAGTAATCCAAGGTTTGATGATTTTCTTACGGCGTGATAAAACTATTGAATGAGTATTATTTTCAATTATACTTGTTAGTGATGAAATGAGATACTCTGATGAAATGTTTACGTCAGTTGCGCTGTAGACGGGAGTCAAGTCTAAATTGCGTAGGTCATGTTCAACGGCCTCATTACACAGTTTACTGTATTGTGACATTGCGTAATTTTTATTGTGTTTCCTTTTTAAACACAGCAAAATAGAATTATGATCAGTCACACTAGAGTTTAATACTAAAGTTTGTATGGAGATCTTTGTTCTAGCAAAAACATGATCTAGGCAGTTTCCTTTTCTCGTTGGCAGGTGATGAGTCGGTAAGTAACCTAAGCAGGCTGTCATTGTAAGATACTCAGGCGAATTGCGATCACAATTTCCAGGCTTTATGTCTATGTTCATGTCACCCATCACAAAAACATCTCGAAAAGAAGTCAAAGTTAATAAAATGTCACTAAGAGATTGTAGGAAGTTACTAATATTATGAAAAGAAGGAGAACGATATATTGCTACTATCGCAGTATCGGTACCTATTTTAGTTATGAGGCAGTTAGCATCGACTATAGCAGGCTCCTCTATTACAACATCTGTTGTGGAGTTTTTTATGTAAACAGTTACACCGTCATTCTGTGAGATGTTAGTTTTATTAGTGAAATATGTGTCATATCCAGGTAATTGTGGAATGTGGGATGTAGAGGATAAGTCAAGCATTCAGTTAAGACGATTATGTCCATTTCTACATTAATTTGGGCAAACAAAGTTAACATACTATCAAAATTACAATTAATGCTACGAATATTCTGTAAGAAAATTTTATAACTATTATGCCTTGCGTTATTTAAGAATAATAAACATTTATCAGGGTCACAAGTTGAAGATTCCTGTTCACAGGAGGAGTCTATGTCATTAAGTAAATCGTTTATCATACCCATGCTCGAGCTGCTTATAAGTGTAAGTGCGGCGCTCTAGGCGCCTTCATAATCGATGTTACTTAAAAATCTGGTTTCTGCGCTTTTTCTTGCCGGACACTTCTCATCTCCAGTTTTATGCTGGGTCGGTTTGTTAAAACGTTGGCACGTAGCGCACTTTTCAGGTTCGTTACGTTTGGTGCATTCCTTGATGGTGTGACCCACGCATCCAGTGACCGCAAGTGCTGTCAGTATCTCGACAGAACTTCGCGGAGTGTCCGTACTGTTGGCACTTGTAACATCTGGTAACAAGAGTGTAATCTCTCACAGGGCATGAAGTCCAGTTGATGTACACTCTCTCTTGCTGCATAAGGACTTTTCTAAGATCCGCCGTGAGTTCAAAAATATAATTACAAAAGGGTGCATCTCTTTTTCCCGACTTGTGGCTTAGTCTAATATAGTTGTAAAACTTATCGGAATCGATGTGCGGAAGTTTATCCGAAATGTTTTGTTTATATAAACACTCGATTACTTCCTTCTCGGGAGTGCTAGAAGGTACACCTAATAAAATAATTTTAGGCCTCTTCTTAGTGGTCTCTTGTACATTAAGCCCCGATGCCTTCAACTGTGCTGATTGCTTCAGTTTCTCGAGGTCTACTTTACCTTCAGTGCTAATAATAATGCCGCCGTCTCTGGTCTTTCTCATTCCATGGATGTGCAGTTTAAGTTGTTCGGGCTTAATAATTGTCTGCACTTGTTTCTTGGTCTCTTCGCTCGATTGTTGTTTGGTTATTGGGAAAATTGTTATGCTTCTAGTGTTAGGTAGGCTTGCCACAGAGGTATTTCCTTTCCTTAATGCGTCCGCGAATGTTGAAACCTTCGGAACGGAGCAGATTTTTTGTTTTAACTCCTCGAATTGACATTCCATTTGTTCCGCGAATTCTTTTTGGTCGTTTAAATTACGGATCTTAGATTGTGCTGAAATGTATTTTTGCTTTAATAACTGATATTGCACGGCCATTTGTGAAACACCGCCCATTATATTCCTGCTGATGTTACTAATTTTCAATTTTTGTTCAGTGTTTAGCTTCCCATCGCCAGAGATAAAGCAAATGTCGTTAAGGGATTTTTCAATTGACGTAAGCCACTGCTGTATCTCGGGAGTTGACACCAGCTCCGCGAGCGTTGCCGCAGGAGTCAGATCTTCATCAACCACTAGTTGTCTGCTACGCGTAGGGCTTCTAGAAGTCATAGTGCTCCGATTTTGGAACGGAGAAGCCATGTTCAATAGTAACTATTAATTTGTAAATGACATGACTCACATGCGTTGACACAGATTTACTCGACTGCCACTTTGACACAGATTCGATTGTAATAAATAATGATAATTAAAAATATAATTATTGTGCAATTGCGGAAGACACGTCCATCAGTAATCGCTGCCAATAATACTCAATATATATATATATAGAACCATTACGACACCGGTATGAAACCACGGGGCACTGCTAGTACCAAATAAAATAAACATTTATTTGTAAAAAGAGGTAAAGAAAATCTACATAAACCTTTTTTTAGGGTTAATGTGTTACTCATAAATAAAAAAAAACGGATGGAATAACCATTTACAATGATCACGATGTCCATATTGAGTTTAAAATGACCGCATATGAAAATGGGTCATACATATTAACGAGTGAATGAAGAAGTAATGAACGTGATCCTTATTCTTGACACTTGCAATGAATAAATTTATTGATCAATTTCTTCAATTGTCATTGCAATATTTAATATATTCGTAACAAAGGCTCGTGCTCAGTACACGTTAATGGGCTGTGATGATGATGATGATGATGTAGTGTAATCGACAAAGATGTTCAGAGGTATTTCTTATAGGATATGCAATGCGTAGTGCTAGTAGCTCTGTGAGACCAGTCGAGTTAAAGTAAAACATTATTTATTTTGACGACTGATATGGTTTCTGCCATATTATATAGGATGCCATAGGATACTCGCACTCCGCTCTTGAAGTCGTGGGTTCGATTCCCACATAGTACATATATTATTCTGGTCTGGGTGCTTTCCTGTGTATATTAGGCATGTGTTTACAAAAAAAAGTATTTATGTTTGATTATCCGTTTTTTAGTGTCCTTAAAACAAGTTCTTTATGATACTTATCTTGGAACTAAATCATTGGTGTAATTGTCAGAATATATCTGTGGAGATGAGTCAAAAAAAAAATAAGATTTTGCACCTATTGGTACATAACTTTAATATGTGTCACGGCAAAAAGGAGGTTTGTCAAAATATTTTATATTAAATATTAAAGTTTTGTACCAAAAGGTGCAAAAATCATATTTTCATTTTTTTTTACTCAACTCCTTTTTCTTTGACACCACAGATATTTGTTATTATTACAATTAATGTTATATAGGGATAGAGGTTTATAGGGATCCTACTGAGGGACCCAAGCAAGCAAGTGGTGCACCTGCCGATCAACGGATGAGACTCTGGCGACCATAAAAGTTCTCAATAAGCGCCAATAGGCTTGCCACCTATTATGTGGGACCAAGAATATAACTGGCGAAATGTGGGCTTATAAAATGCCTCCAACTATCCTTTCGAAACAGACATGATATATGTCTGATAACTTCACTACCAACTCAGGTGGTCTTTAAGTTATGTTCTCCATCTTTCTTTATTGTAATTCCACTTTTATATGATCTATTCAATCCCTAAAGTATCTGGACAAAATTGAAATTCTATTGTTTCCAGCCTC
This sequence comes from Musotima nitidalis, assembly GCA_949126915.1. NCBI lineage: Eukaryota > Metazoa > Arthropoda > Insecta > Lepidoptera > Crambidae > Musotima > Musotima nitidalis. Next base: position 7,469,946 of record OX421439.1, on the reverse strand, counting down.
TCGCCATTCATCTGCCATTTCATAACTTTTTTGTGTGTCTTAATAAATACATAAATTTACCGAAAATTGTGAGAGGAGGTCCAAGCGCAGTAGGGACACGTTAATTTCTTTAAAAAAAAATTGAGAAAGCACTTCTTTTCTTACTCCGTTTATTTTTAATGGTGAGTGTTGGTTTACCTCTGTCTTTATGATTCTGGATGTAGTTTTACTGAATAATACCTGTAACAGAAATATTTTTTATTAGAAACGTATCACAGAGGTTTTATTAGAAATATAATGGCCAGCAATACACATTACTTCATATCCTACACCTAAAGAAGATAACTCTCAGACTAAAAGAGAAACCTATATCCAACCAGCTGAAACGAAATATCACAAAAATATGTTGAATATGTTGAAAAATAAGTTGTATGAAGAGCGTTCAGCTCATTTAATCTATATTTTAAGGATTGACTTACAAACTTCTAGTACCGCTGCAATCAGGCAGATTATAAGCAATAAGTTTTTTCCTAGTAGATAAGTAATAAAATTAAAGTAACATATTATAATTGGGCTTCGCATAGAATTCTGATAAGTTGTTAGTTAGCTTAGATATTTATTAATTGCGTTTCAAACTATTTGTGAGGATTTGTAAAAGGCAATAGGATTAAGTGTAAACCAACTGGAAATTAGACTAAAAAATCTGGCTGATCTTCCTAAAAGAAAATAAATAAATTAAATCATTTAGGTCTTGGATAGCTCTTAAGTATTAATGGAACCCCCTGAAAGGGCACAGCAAAGTCACGGGTAAAGAAATTTAAAAAAAAATCATGCACACCTATAATTATTGTAACTTATACATATATACACACATTCACTCCTGTTTCCACGAAAGGATAGGCATAGGCATATTATCAGTAGGTAGCCAAATTTGTTTTTTCTAACCAATATATAACTTTTATACATACATCATATCACGCCTGTTTTTCCGACGGTGCAGGTAGAGTCATGTTATACGTCCACATATTGCCATTTATATTGCTGGTCCCACGTAATAGGTGGCGAGCCTATTGCCGCTTACCGGGAACTTTTACGTTTGCCAGAGCCTCGTCCTTTGATCGGCAGGACCACCACTTGAAGGTGAGGTACAGTACAAAATCAAATTATTTCACATTATTTAATACATCTTTATTTATATACTGCATTATCTAGTCAACTTTGCTAAGTTAATGCGCGTAATTGTCGCACAGCCTAAATTATGTACTTCCAGAAATATCAATGAATGAATGAACACTTTATTGTACACTAAATATAAAAAAAAGTAATAAAATCACATAAACAAGTATATGGTACAATGGGCGGCCTTATTGCTAACAGCAATTTCTTCCAGGCAACCTTAGGATGGACAGGAAACAAAGAATAAAAAATAATGATATAGAGTAGGCACAACAGAGTGCTCTTGCTTACTTAAAAGTAAATAATAAATTTACACATACATATTATATTATTATATTACATGAAATATATAATTTAAAGTTACATACATAATATAACATATTTAAAATTACACAGACAAATAATGCTCCCGGACTGATTTCTTAAATAAATCTAATGAATTTAATTTTCGTATACCGACGGGCAGCTCATTCCAAAGACGAACTGCCCGCACAGTAAACGACGAGTCGTAAAATTTTTTGGCATGCATTGGCATATTTAAAGTCAGATTCTTTTCTGACCTCAAGTTTCGAGAGTGACCATCATGGAGGAATTTAAAACGCTCCTTAAGATAGATTGGAGCTGCTGGATTAAATAATACACTATAGAGAAGATCAAGAATGTGAGCATTTCTGCGAAGTCTTATAGGCAACCACTGAAGCTTAAACATCTTTATATCTTTATATAACAAGAGATAAAACATATAATGAATTATATAATGTGCAAAGATGAGCCCCAACTTAGTTAAAATAAGAAACTTATTAAGTTTTATTACCTTGCTCTGTAAAACTATATCTATTGCAGATACGCGGACTTACCGTATGGTAGTTTCGCGGATTTGTACTATCCCCGACGACTTGCAATAAACCACAACACTTTGTGTATTATTATTTTTTTGTAATAACTGCATAATAAATTTAAAAAAATATATCTATCTGTAAATAAATATATGTTAAATTAACATATCATTTGCATAAAGCTAGCCCATAATTTTAAGTTACAGCTCAAACAAAACTTCACCAACAACTGTTACAATAAAAAAAGCTTATTAAAAAGCTACACGCGACAAAATCTACCCGTAATAACCCTCAAAAACATTATCATTATATTCCAGGGGCCTTTAATCCGAAAAGAAATCCACCAGAAACTCAAATCAGGGGTCTTTTGAGAAACTTCAAAGTTAAACAACCCCTGCTAGTTTCCAACGGAACCAAAAATCTAGAACAAAGAGAAATAACACCAATCTGTGATACAGTAAAGCTGATTTTTCAAATCCATTTGCTAGATTTGGGGAAACAAAAGCTCAACGCTGCATTTTAGACTGTATTTCCGTTAACACGGGTTACATTTTAAGTTAACAAATATTTAAATTTATTCCCCACCAAATGCGAATGAATATCAACTGTACGGTATAAGAGATTTGAGTGCGAAATTGTTTGACGATTGCACCAGTTGATCTAGGGGTGGCACTCCGCGATTTTTCACAGTGGTTCACTGAATGACATTTTGTATATTTTACTAGTTAAGTGACAGATGGGTGAGGGCTGCGAACTATTTATTGTGCCATTACCGCTAGCTTGCCAAATGCCACAAACTGAGAGCTTGAGAATGACAGTTCGAAATTGCTCTCCTAAAAACCAGCTTTGTTGCAAATTAAATATACAATACGTAGTACGCAGCGGTGTATGTTTGCAAAGTTATCGCGGACTGTTATGGCAGTTTTATTGTTTACGTATTGGCGGATAATAAAACGCAAGGGAAGGGCAGTTTACTTTTATTGTCTCAGCGCCTTACGTAAAATTCAATCAATTTATTATGTAGGTTTCTGTGTATTGAAAGTCGTAGGACGGTATGGGTGCTACTGAAATAGAACTAACTTAGAGATCTCTGCGATACACAAATATATTCAAATTATAACTAAGAAAGCACATTGTAACTCGTGTATGTAGAATGTAGACACAATTGAAAGCCTATCAGAAAGTATAGAGTTCCTACCAAGACTTAAGGAGCCCAAGCGAACCTCATCTGCAAGTGGTGCAACTGCCGATCAACGGACGTGGGATTGGCGAACATAAAAGTTACCGGTAAGCGCCAATAGACTCGCTACCTATTTGGGACTAACGATATAATTGCAGAAATGTGGGCGCATAATATGCCTCTGCCTATCCCTTCGGGGAAGCAGGCGTGGTATTATATATATATGTATAAAATGCTTGACTATCTGCTATTGATCAGTATACTGTTAAAAAAACCTGATATCTTTACCTTTAAAAAATAGAATCAAAACCAAGCATGCTTTTGTGAATCTAAGCTTCGTTATTTTAGTGTAGTCAGATTTTTATTGTATTTTATGTTTCATTTAGATTTTTATTATATATGTATGTATAAAATGTATGACTATCTGGTATTTATCAGTACATTGTTAAGAAAAAACCTTATAACTTTACCTTTGAAAAATATAATGAAAACTAAGCATGCTTTTGTGAATCTAAGCTTCGTGATTTCAGTGTAGTCGTATGTTGATTGTCTTTTATATTTCACTCAGATTTTTATGATTTTGATATTTTATTTAAAATTCGGAAGCTGTAAAGAGTTTGACATAGAGATATCATTCATTAAAATTCCTTTTCTCTCACGTAAATACTCTAACAAGAACATAACAACATGGGCCTTAATTAGTAAATTAATACGCAAAAATCGATTCAACGCCGCCCATATCAAGTTTAATATGTGATATAAAATTGATGAGGGGTATCATTCCCTCGTTAAATTGTAATATGCGTGAGGAATGACAGTTAATGTGTCGTAATGAGCTTTGTGACATTACTGACATATCAATTTGATGGCTGCCGGATTATGGAGTGGATATGATGGTGAGATTTTAAATAAGGATTTTTAATAATAATAATAGGTGTATGGGGATCCTATCAAGACCTAAGGAGCCCAAGCCAACTTCACCTGCAAGTAATGTTCCTGCCGATTAGAGAACGAGACTCTGGCGAACATAACAGTGCCCGGAAGCGGCAATAGGCTCGTCACCTATTACGTGGGACCAACCATATAATTGGCGAAGTTTGGGCGTATAATATGCTTCTGCCTACCCCTCCGGGGAAACAGGCGTGAATGTATGTATGTATTTTAAATAAGGATGACATTATAAGCTACTAATGGACGACTGAAATAGCGTGGGGCTCCTCAGATCTTGATAGAATCTTCATGCGTTTTATTAGTTTAGGATACCGTGTAAGGACGGAGTTCTCCTTATACAATTTTAAAAAAATCTCCGTCTTCGCTCACTCAGCTTAATTGGCTCTGCTCAGCTCAGCTCTGCTTAGTTTGAGAGGTAGATTTACTATGTCTTTATGTTGTCTTTTGATTATTAAACAAACTTTAAATCTAGCTAGCACAGTCCCTTAACGATAATATTTCTTACTATTAAATGCAAAAGTAAAGAGAAAAGATTCTAGTTCATAGACAAATGCTTGAAACAAAATCAATTGGCAAAATCCAATGTAAACTATCATAGAAAACCTTAATAGACTCTCGCCTTTAACATGCAAGAGTTTAAGGGTCAAAATAGCGTCAGAGCCAAAGTCGCCTCGCACTATCATTTCCGCGCGACTGCACACTAACGTCATTACCACCGTAGCTATATTGACTGTCATTAGTTTGACAGACTTTGACAGTTGCAGATACGATTGTCCTTTTCGGGCATTAATGCTCACAATGCAATTATTTCTGCGCCATTTAGTACGCAGCGTTATAAAAGGGTACCTATATACAAAGTACTGTTAGCCGTGCCCATTTTCTTGAACACGTAAATATGCTTCTTGATTTTTATCATTAGTTCAGGTAATTTAATATCTAGCGCTTCCGTGCTTCGGAAGGCACTTTAAATAACTGGTCCTGGTTTACACTATAATATGTGGTAATTGTAAAACCATGTTAGAGGCTTGAAAATTCTCAACATCAACTTGGAAAACAGCAGCTGGGTACGCTTTGAAAAGTTCCTTCATCATTTTCACCGTGGTTCTTGAGAAGAGGTTCGTGCTCAGTAGTGGGAAGTTTATAGTTATTAATAAATCATTTTGTTGCATTTTAATCTAAATTTCAATTACATGTATGTAATCTAGTAAGCGTTTGACATTCGTGCGTTGGACAATCTGCAAGCTACGAGAATAAATTAAATTAAAAGTATATTTTCTTTGAATTCACTTGGGATAGTTGTCCTCAAACCATCTACCCCCTTCTCGGCTATATAATCTTTCACACACGATGACACGAAAATATAAATATGATAAATCATTTATTTGATTCCGGAGTGAATCACAAGCGCTAAAAGTTACAGATAGAATGAAACATGTCGAGCACAACAATGTCAGAGAGTGGGGGAATAATTATGTTCATATATTATTAATATTGGTAAATAAATAAGAAATAAATTATATTTAGGTATAGCAGATATTACTTCGGTATAGCCCAATATACTTAGAGCACAAAAGCGTCACCAGTCCACTTCATCATACACTTACCCTAAGCGGTGACCATTGAGGAGGCGAGCGGCGCCATATCCGTCGGCAAAGAGGACAGATGCTCCACAGGAAAGCCATTTTGAAGGCTTTGTGTAACGTTAAAAGTGACGCCTTGGTTATGTGAGGTTTTAGTTATAGCGGGATACCTATAATATTTTTGCTGTTGTTATTTCAGTATTTTTTTAAGTTATTTATTGACTAATCATGGTTGCCAATTGAAAATTTCCTATATGTCATTCAGAGAATTGGTGATTAAAGATTTTTATAAGAAAAATTACTCGTAGAGGATTTAGAACTCGCAATGTCGACGATTTTGATATTTGATGATAAATTTTAAATATAAGTAAGTAATTGGTTTTTTTGCGATAATCGTGCATTGATTCAGTCGATACTTTGCAGTTATTAATTGTCAGAAATTGTTTGTGAAATGCCCTGTTGCATAGTGAAATATGGGTCGTTTTAAGTAGTTTCTCGATTTGCACAGTATCTTATTTTGAACTATTTATTTATAATATTTCTTTTCCCAGAAGACAGGTTGAGGATAGTTAATTGAAGTGATAAAAGTAGGAATAAAAATGTATTATTACAGAAAAAAACAATGCCGAAAAAAATTTTTTTTACAAATTAGATATTGGACTAATTATACGCACAATAATCTTTGAGACTACAACGAGGCTTTTGAAGCTCCCCTTATCTGGCTGTAAATATTTTATGTGTACTTAAAATAGAACTAATAATACTTTTATAATAAATATAAAAACTAAATAAATTGGTTGCCTGTAAAGTCGGTATACGGGCGAAAGTTTTACGTGACAACGACTTTGAGTGGTAAAATAATTTTAATGTGAATATTCATTCGTATAGTAGGAAGAAGGTTGAAATAATAGTAACAATTTAAAACATTTATTTATACAAAGAATTATATTTGAGAATTATAACCATGCCGGAGTGGAAGGGACGCGTGCCTCTCACTCGCTCTCATTGTGAGCGCATAACGTGAGCGGAGCGTAACGCAGTTTCTTGAAGTGTCACCCAGCAAACCAATTTATAAGACGTTGTCACGTCAAAATGTTAATGTTATTCGAACTGTATCTAATCTAAAAGATGTTCTACGGTTAAAGACATTTATTTTCTCAAAAGAATTACAAAATTCACTTACAGAGAAAATACAAAACTATATTATAACTTGTTTACAACACCAACTTGCATTTCAAAAAAAGTAGGTATATTGACAAAAACTCATTTAAACAGAGGGCAAGTACACCGGCAAATCGGTGACTGCGTGCATACATTGTTCTAAATAAACTAAGCTCAATTTTGTAAAAAAATTGTGATTTATGAGTGATTATTGTATGATTAATAAGGTTAAAACCTATTTAAGTAATATAAAAACCTAGAAATAGAACCCAAAATCGCGCGAGGTAACACCACGGCCTACCCTTTGCGGTTATTTTGATTAATCACCGCTCCTAATTTGAATAGGACACTAGTTGTTTTGATTTCGTATGAATAGAGCCACGTTCTTGATTAAATTTCACGATTTCAGGTCTCGTGGCTGGTCTTTTGTCGAGCCGACCCAATTTGGGCGGGATCAATAGGCATTCCAGTCAAAAGCTTTAAGTCGCACTTTGCCTATTGGGAAATTTGTTGGTTAAAATTTCACTTTCACAAACCGCGTTTAATTTAGCGGTGATCTTACAATTGGATATTTTGTTGTGAACCCCTGTGGGTAAATGTCTTTTTTTAAGAAAATGGCTGTATTTTTTTAGAATTTTAAGAAACTGGAATTTACAAGAAATTATAAAAAATTGATTTCATTCACTCCCTTTTATGTCTTTATTATGGTACCGCTCATATCTCTTTCATTGTTACAAGACAATAAAGTTTTTTTTTACTCGCGTCTCATTTTGGTCGTGATAAAAAATCTGACACCTCCTAATTTGACTGACTGACACCTGACTTTTCACGAAAGTCTCATACCGCATTTACACAATCGTGCGAATCGCGAGGCGAATGGCGAGGCGAATAAAGAACACGCATATGTAAACAGTCCGCTCGCTATTCGCCTCGTGCTTCGCCTCGCGATTCGCGCGCTCGCGTTGGGAGCGGTTTTTCGGACGCGAATGGCGAACACGAACTTACTGTTTACACATTCGCCTGCATTCAGTTGACAGCTAGCGCCCGACCCAACAAGACGTGTAGACAAAATGGAGTGGAGTGAAGTGCGAATTATAGAATTCCTAGAACTTTTTCAAAAGGAAGAGCTAAAACCATAAAATCCATAGTTTGGCTAAAACAAAATTAATTATCAACAAACATAGTAGAAGACATGAATTATTTACCATAATGTGTAATTCAATAAATTTTTTGTTCAACATTTCAGATTAAATAGGTACTTACATTGTTCTATTGCGATGACACGCTATCATCCACCATCGTCTGCGTCGACGGTTCTTTTTTACGCAGAATATCTAAATAATTGTATAAACTCAATAAATGTAGCGCGCATGCCGCTATTATTTTCACGTCCTCCATGTTCGTGTGCGAATGTCAAAATGATTCACCCCGCGAATGTGTGAACAGTAGTTCGCGACGGCACTCGTATACGAATGTTTCGTCGAATGTTCGTCGAGTGCCGAGGCGAATGGCGAGCACGATTGTGTAAATGCGCTATCAGGGTTTAGGACATACACCAAAAGGTACACCTACATATAAATTTAGTAATAATACATAATACTTTTACATAGCAAATCGAGATCTCGACCTCAAGAATGGAGTGCGGGTCAGTATACACCACCATGCCATATCCGTCGGTACTTACTTATTATTATTCAATGGAATTGTTTGGAAAATCATAAGAATATGTAATTACATATTCTGTCCAACAATTGTTCTATCCAAGTCTACTGTAATAAACCTTAGAGCTATTCTACCATTAAAGTTTTATTTGGATATTAATACAATATGGTAAAATTGATTCTAGCTTGAATAGAAACTTTTAAGATTAATTGTTTTTGAAAAGACGTAAAATTTCAAAATTTGCATGAAACTAATTGTTCAAAAAAACTGAACTAAAGTGTTGAAGCTTAAAAAACATCTGACAGCAATCTTACCTACACCTGAGCTCACAAAACAAGCTTAAATTTATCATTTCTTTCCACAAAACCTCAGCTTTGACAAAGAAAAAATATTTCTTACACTGTCACACAATGAATTATGTCCAAGCATTAAATCTAAGGCTCTGAAATTAAATTAGAAATAAGACAACAGCGAATTATGATAAAGGAAACCGTTAACTAAAATACACCCTAATAGACGTAGGGACGGTACCATCTTGGAATATAGATTAATACTGCTTTATGCTTTACCGAAGACAAATCCCTGTTGTAAGGGGGTTAAAATATATAATCGCAGGTCATTGTTTCGAAGTAAATTTGCCAATGTCAAATATTAATCTGATTTAAGTATTTTGTCGAGTTCAACGTTCCGTGGGTGCCAAGTTTAATTTAGATTTATTGTACTGTATACCGTTTGTGTGGTGCTGGCCTAGAATAGTGCCACCCCCTCTCATCTCACGGGGAGTCTTAAGAGTCGACGAAGAGAAATCCTACCGGATGATGGGCAGCCGCGTCATCCTGCGTACTGGCTTGCGATCACCAACCCGCCTGCCCAGCGTGATGATTATGGGCAAATATCCCAACAGAATGCATTCAATTGTGGAGGATAATGTTCAATTGGGCTTTTGTAAGGCTGATACGATACTGTATACCACTGTATACGAGTTTATTAAAAAAAAATGAATTGAAATATAATTTATTTATCACGCCTGTTTTACCGAAGTATTTTTTGTCCCACGTTAGATGCCGAGTCCATTGCAGGTTATCGGAAAACTTTATGTTCAAAAGCCCCTCGACTGTTGATCGGCAGTTCACGTTGGGTTCTCAGGTCTTAGTAGGATGAAGTTTACAAATGAAAGTGCTCCATGCTGCGCTATAAGCACGGTAACAATGCAGAAATGCCGCTTAGATTTCGATCAATAACAGTCCAAAGAGAAAATAAAAAGTAAGTAAAATGACTTCTTTATGTATGAAAATACCAGGTTCGGTACAACTAGGGTTGCCACAGCATGTGTTGTAGTAACAATAAAAAAGTATTTTTATGCAAGCTCTGTCATAATTAGTTTTCATCTAGACGGCGAATATTGAATCATATTTTTTTTTAATTGTATTTATGTGCCTTTTATGTATAAAGTCGTGTGTGCTACCATATAAGCGAAGATCACAGCGAGATTGTCATTATCATCATTTCAGCCACCAGAAGTCCACTGCTTAACTTCCCCAATAGATTTCAACGTTGATCAATTTTGTGCCGCTTGCATCCATGGGCTTCCCGCCGCCTTGATTAGCGGTCAATCGTGTGGGAAGCCACCGGTCATAAGTATGTTACTTATAGTTTTGTTTTAAGAAAGTATAGACGTTGACAACCCTGATTTTACACAGACTCAAGCTTGAGTGTGCACCCTACGAAGGCAATCTCAGGGGTATTGTGGCAAAGATTAAGGCAATGCAGAGGGGTGAATACAAAGAGACGGTCTGTAAACATTGATATCCATTGATCATTCGCTTTCTTACCAGACTGCAATAAAGATTATTATGAATTATTTTAGTCTCTCTTCGTTTTTCTCTTACATAAATCAGGGATTGCTCTGCGATTCTTGTGCATGTACCTGGCATTCCCTTGGGATTACAACATGGGGCTATCAAAAAGGGCGTGGAAAGGTTTTTGAAAAGTCTTCAACCATCCTAAGGTTGCCAGTAAGAAACTGCTGTTAGCAATAAGGCCGCCTATTGTACCATACATTTGTACATGTGGTTTGATTTGTTTTTATGTTAAGTGTACAATAAAGTATTCATTAATTCATTCAACGCGCATCAGTCGCGGGCGGCCGGTAGTTTTAAATTTAAGACAAATCCAGATCATAACAATTATTTGCGTTCTACGATACAAATAATTATCTTGTGTGGGATTCGAACACAAGAGCCGCCACTCAAAATCGATCGTGGAATAGGTATTTTCGAGTTTTTTTATAACCATCTTAGTTGCATTGCTGTCGCTCATTTTATGTATTTTAGTAAAAAAGCAGTTCGATATTCAGTTCTATTTCAAGAGTATAGTGAATATAGAATTATTTAAACTTTTAATGACAACGTCCATAGTTCTTCTAACGTTAATTAGAAACAGTTATTAAAGTTATTTCCATGTTTTCAAGTAATTATCACTCATGGACGGAATAATTACAGAACAAAACTTTATGTTTTGTGAGGCTTTTTGTTGTACAGTTAGATTCTTTAATGATATTTTGGCTGGACTTCCCTTTGAAGGGTTTCTGTTAATAATAAGTAAAGTGCTTATACAGCATAAGCCAGAAAAAAATTAAAAAAAGATTTTGCGAGTAGTAAGTTTTGAAACAAAATAGTTGGTATTATGTTTTCTACATACATACTTTTTGTTTATTAATGGACTCTTACAAAACACGGTCATTGAAACTAATAATGTATCGTCTCCTCCTACTAATGTCCCTCCACTTGGCAAAGACCTTGTCCCAATAACTATGGTAATAAGGATTCATGATGACTCCACGTCTTCCGAAGCAAGAAAGTGGATAGCTTCAGCTTAGTATTCCACCGGTTATGTGGCAGACAACCGGCCATCCATCCGTGAATCCCTCTCACTTTGGTTTAAGAAAGGAGGTCCGTGAAAAGTATTAAGACCTTGTCTGAGTAGTGAAACCTTATTTTAACCGCGTGGTGGAAAGTGGGTTCTTCTTTCGTATTTAAGACACTTAAGCTAACGGCTCATCTGATTGAAAGTAGTCATTGCTTCCTATAAACGCTTGCAATACCAGTCGCACCACTAGCGCACTGACTTTTTTTGAACAGCTGTTGTAATCTGATGGAAAAAGCTTGTCAGAGAGCTCATTCCACAACCCAAAAGTAGGTTGCAGAAAGATTATTTTAAAACGCAAGTGGGTTTTTAAACTTGGCCCCCTGTTGGGGGGACACTCCCAGCGTGAGTGACGAGCCCAGTACTAGACTGAGCAGGTGCCGCACAGTCTTAGCTTTGGCGACTGTCGCTACGTGAGAATTCATGTTCAGCTTACGATCGATCGTTATTACCAGGTACTTGATATGTGGAGACCACGCGATCTCTTGTCCATGCAGGCAGAGTGGCGGTGGGAGTAATATCCGGCCTGGGTCTTCTTGACATTGGCCGCTAGTCTCTACCTGGCGAGCCATTCAAGCAGGAGGTCCAACTTTCTGGATTATTGCCGATGCATGATGTCTCCTGTACGACGAAGTATGTAGACGACGTCAACGGCAGATAGGGCCAGGTGTACTTTCAGATATGAGCACTTATCACACTTCTAATGTATTAGGATGAACTCCTTGTCAAAAGGAAATGTCTGATGAAATTTATATCATGGCTGTCATGATATATATAAACGCCTACAAAAAGAAATAAAAATAAAATCCTAATCAGAACTGAAAGTGAAAAGGCATACCATTCCAATGATACCGGCCGACCCAATATCATTTACGAACAAACAAAAACTTTTTTGTGAATTTTACATACGAACTCCTGGAAAGCCTTAGAGAGGGTTGGCGGGGTCGTAACGTCCCCTTCCGCCCGCCATGTTTGTCGTTAACGGCACACGTGAATTTCAGATCCGTTTCCGGTGTTTTTATGTATCGCTATAAGTTGTTCGATTTATTTTCATCACTACGTTTAATAAATTATACTTTCACAATTTACTCAAATCTAATCACAATAGTTGTGATGAAACCACTTGACTCCATTATTTATATATACTTTATTATCAAGTAAATAAATAAATATTGTTAAACCATCTCACATAGCGCCATTTACCCTTAAGTGAGTCTATGTTTACTGTCATATATACATCTAAGCTATCTATCTTTTTATCAAATATTTATACTTTCAAATATATATTTATTTTGTATAGCTCAAAACATAATTTTAAGCAATATTTGTTTAATGCCAAGGATCTATCAATAGTATTTATATAGTATAGAGGGTGATCCCACTCTCGTAAATGCAATGCTTTTATCTCTATTTACTTTCCCATACCAATTATTACTTTTTAAAAGCAAATACATGCCAATTATTAAAAAAAATATAAGTTCCCCTAAGCACGAGTGCCACGACTGGAGTAGTCGCGTCACACGTGTTTCTATATAAAAGGTGTTATATTTTTATTGGCACTGAGACTTACAAAACGTTACGTTTTATAAGGGTCGCGACAGTCTAAGGGCTTACTGTTACGGAGTGTTTGCTACAGAATAAGAAAGTTTGGGCGGAAAATAAATATTACGTGTATTATATAAATTTAAAAAAAAAGAATGAAAAGTATAATAAGTATGTATGTACTAAATGTGGAGGTCCATGTCAGCTAGATTTAAGGGATTTTTTGCAATAGTTATAATAGTGGTCTGGTACGTACTGTTGAATGCCAACTCGTACCCAATATCCCAGTTGGAGTGATTTGCAACAATTATATAAACATTGTGATGGCTGTGATGATGATGAAAATACGTCCGATTTGGTGTGAAGTGAACTAAGATAAAAACCGCACAAATTTGAGAAATATACATTCATACCTGTTTCCCCGAAGGGGTAGACAGAGGCATATTATACGCCCACAATTATGTTCACCAGAGCCTCGTCCTTTGATCGGCAGGTGATCCACTTGCAGGTGAGGTTGGCTTGGGCTCGTTAGGTCTGAGTAGGATTTCTATATACCCATATACATCTTAAATATGAGAATACTAAACCAAACACCTAGCACTTTATTCCTAGAACAAATTCCCGTATTCACTAAAAGACAATCGGTAACAGTCAGATCCTTAAGTCCAGACTACGGAGTTCTAGAATTCCTGAAAGATTGATCCCCACATTAGCATAGTGTTTGCGATAAAAGATACCTATTTGTGTTCTTCAAGGAATTCCGTCTGTTTAACGCCATTTATATCAGAAGCTAGGGTATTTTGCAACTGGAAGTAAGAGAAGGCATTTGTATTATTTAAAGCTAGATACAAGCATTTTGTATCTTACTAATAAGAAGTTCTTTTAAGCTAATGAAAGTATCTTAGTAGTTTTAATTAGTAGTTCATCTTTCCAAGAAAGTCCACTGTCAACAGCACATAGAGCTTTATTGTAAACTTGCATTTAACATGATCCTGCGACCTTATTAAGAATTTGACTAATAACTAGTACTCCAAAATTAACATCATCATCATTAAACCAAGGATGTCCGATCCATGTTCCAATGTGATCGATTGCTAGCTTGCTTTTAGTGTGGCCTTGTGAACTTATTAAGAATCTTACTTTTAAGTAGTTAATACAGTATCATTATTACCTGTAAAACTATTGAATGGAGCAAAATTATTACCTTTAATACTATTGAATATCGTAACATTATTATCTTTGAAACTATTGAATACATTAATATTAATTTCTTTAAAACTATTGAATACAGTTACATTATTGCCTTTAACACTATTGAATACAGTAACAATATTATTATCAACCCAAAGATGTCCACTGCTGAACATTGGTTATTTTGAAATTAAAAAAATATTAAGGATAAGGTTCTTTAATGGCTTCCGTGTTAGCAAACGTAATAAACTACAGCCTATTGAAGGACTCCGTATAGTTTATGCTTTGATTGTACCCAATTTTATAAAAATCTTCCCAATAATCAATCATAACAAACATTTTTAATTTCTTCTTTTAGTCATACTCGTAAGTTTGTATACTTTTTCTTCCTGTTTTTCTTGATGAATTTTATTAATTCTTTATATTCTATAAAGAATTGCTGAGTATAATAGACCCACCGAACAAAGTGCGACACCTTTAAAATTATGTAGTTAAAAACCAAAATATAAAAGAATACATTTTATTCCTAAGTCCAATTGTATTTAACTCTACAATATTCACTGAGCATATTAATTCCACAGCATTGGTGCTCTTAAAGTGTTCTTAATTGAAGTCTGTGTTAAGAGGAATTGAGTTGACAATCGGTTGATCAGCTATGAGTTCAATGACCTGAAGGCCCTTATAAGGGCACCCATTGTTTGTTCAGATGATTCTGCTCAAATTTATGTCGCACTCTATTGTCCTCCTCATAGTAATAAGTACCTTTGGTGTTTGCTGAGTATTTGGGGTATCTGATTGAGGGAATAAAGGACTGAAGTACTTTGTAGATAAAGTAAATTAAATATGAATACGTAAAGTGTTCTGAGAAATACGTGGTTAGATTTTATTGCGGAAATTATTTTGATAGGCATAGGTGATATTTTTGAAGAGCTAGTTGAAATTGTACACGCAATGTCTATGTCATAATATAAGTTTCCTATCTAGTGGCAGTCGTCTGCCACTTCCCAGACTAAAAGAATATCTTATTCTATAATGTAGAGTATTTTTTTGATAAAACACTAAATCAATTTATAGAAAAAAATTCACTTACATTAATTTACTATCTTACTTATATTTGTTGAGTGTTTGGGGGTATCTGATTGAAAGACTAAAAAAATAGAGTACTTTGTAGATAAAGTAAATTTAATATGAATAGATAAAGTGTTCTGAGAACGGTTACATTTACGAGAAACAATTTTGACATTGATGATAATTTTTTAAAGTGAAAAGACTGGTTAAGTTTAACAAATATCAACACTGTTTCATCATACCTCTACTGGGTTAGGACCTAACGTCCAAGCCAATGTGACACAAAAATCGTACAAGATTTAACATTATGCTAACAATTAAGCCAACCAATTATCCTACTATTGGGCACTCAAAAAATTTATGGGATTCATATCATATCCTACCAAGCGGACACAGTGCAAATGCTTTATTTTGCTGTAAGAATTAATTTTCCAGCAGTCTAATCATTTATGTGTGTGTATAAAGTGGGCAATAACGCCCCTTGTGGGGGCTGCAGGTCTCAAGGGGGGCGGTAAGAGACCCAGAAAGAAAATGGGGGCGTTGTGTAGAGGCCTGGGGGGTGATTTGTAATTTTATTTAGCTAGGAGGCCTCTTCAAAAAATATTTATTCTCAAAGTGGGCAGTAGACAAAATAAGTTTGGGAACCACTGATTTATACATTTAAGTTATATTGGAAACATTATCAGTCCATAAAAAAAATATATATGGAAAAATGCGTGATAGCAATGTTTTATTAACACTGTTATAAAAACCTAATAAGTCTATACAGATACAAGAAGTCATCGAAACTTAACCGCGGTTACTTTGTTCTCAGAACACACGGACAAAGAGAGAGAGGAGGAGAGATAGGGGGGCAATCTTCAAATCTAAAATGCCGAGGGGAACCACAGACAGAGGAACACATTATTTCCTTATGAATAACAATCCTTTAGAAGGGCGGAACACAATTTACATAGTATTAGAAATCAGTAGATATTGTTGAGAACAAATTTGTCATTGCTAACATATAAATTGCTATAGTTACTTTAACTGCAACGCATGTTAGTTAACTACTATCAAAAATAAACTGTTAGTAAGAGATAAATCTCAGTTTAAAGAACCATCTGGATCAAGAAGGTCTATATAATCGTTATTTTCTCACTAGGCCTGGGTCATATAAGAACATGACAAGATCACATCATGACATCACGACTGTTTTCCCGAAGAGATAGGCATAGGCATATTATACGCCCACATTTCCCTAGTTCTTGGTCCCACGTAATAAGTGGCGAGCCTATTGCCGCTTATCGGGAAAATAAGTTCATCAGAGCCTCGTCCATTTTCAGGCAGGTGCACCACTTGCAATTGAGGTTTGCTTGGGTTCCTCAGATCTTGGTACATAGTTTGTATTTGATGTAAATATCATCTATTTGTTCTTGTAAACAAATTGTTAAAATACTTACCAGGACTGTTAAACTCGTCAGGAGTTAGTAGAATAATCTTACCAACACCTATTCTCATAAAACTATGATGGACTAACAGTGCAGACGAAGTCGCATGCACTATCTATTTCTGAATAATTTCGATAATTAAATTTCCAAATCCGCAAAATGATCTCAGCGGAACGTACGGTACGTTGCAGCACTAATTAGTGTCGTAGCCGGTTCACCGATCGATAAATTGTAACTGCTCCGCTTCGTACGTTTTAGTAACAGTGACAAATATTTCGCATATATCCGCGTATCGAACCGCGCACTATGTGTTCCGATGTACGATTGAATTCTAATATCGCAGTTGGACGTATTGGTTTAATGGAGATGGTGTTTGGATAGTGAGAATTTCGCTTGATGAGGCGTGTTTTAGAGTACTGAATTAGGCATCTATATGGCGTGGTGGCGAGAGTACCCGCTCTCCGCTCTTAAGGTTGTGGGTTTGATTCCCACGCAGGGCAAGTCTTCGTGTAATGAATATGAATATTTGTTCTGGTTCTGGGTGTTTTTCTATGTATATTAAGTATGTATTTACAGAAAAAATAGTATTTATGTTTATCCGTTATTTAGTATTCATAACACAAGTTCTTAATGATACTTATCTTGGAACTAAATAATTAGTGTAATTGTCAAAAAAATTATTACTTATTTATATAGTATAAAATGATTAAATAAAAATTTTAGCCAGACATATTGGCTTAATAGATATGTTTTTAGATATTATTAGGCGTGTTTTGAAGAACCAAAATTTGGCTCTATTTTTCAATACTAATTATAATTTACACTTATTGAATTAGCTCTATGACAACTAAGTTTAACTTTTCTTTACTTACGGACCCTATTTTTAAGAACCAACTACCTAAAACTCATAGTTTCTCTCCCACTTCAGTTAAGGTTGACTGGAAGAGATTTCTTTTAGAAATAAGACCACCTTTGTACATCGTCTTTTTTTTGTTATTGTTTTTTGTGCAATAAAGAATATTTATATAGTTTATAAGGTATAAAAAACTAAGATTCAAATCTCGTTCGTAAACTATGTTCGATTAAAAGTTATTTTAGATTTAAGTATAAATAGAAATTCATATTTCACGACTTTATTAATGGATTATAACTATAATGTATAATCCATTGATTAAGTTGTTATATTTTCATTTTTATCAATATTTATTGTCAAAAGTACCCTAAACCGACGGGCGTGTATGAGGAGGTTAATGAGTGTGAATGAAGCTAAAAGTGTGTGCCAAGATCGTAGCAAGTGGAAGGATGTGATCTCTGCCTACCCCGACGGGCAAGAGGCGTGACATTATGTATGTATTTTTATACTGCCTCGACGGGCCTGTATGAGGAGGTTAATGAGTGTGAATGAAGCTAAAAGTGTGTGCCAAGATCGTAGCAAGTGGAAGGATGTGATCTCTGCCTACCCCGACGGGCAAGAGGCGTGACATTATGTATGTATTTTTATACTGCCTCGACGGGCCTGTATGAGGAGGTTAATGAGTGTGAATGAAGCTAAAAGTGTGTGCCAAGATCGTAGCTAGTGGAAGGATGTGATCTCTGCCTACCCCGACGGGCAAGAGGCGTGACATTATGTATGTATTTTTATACTGCCTCGACGGGCCTGTATGAGGAGGTTAATGAGTGTGAATGAAGCTAAAAGTGTGTGCCAAGATCGTAGCTAGTGGAAGGATGTGATCTCTGCCTACCCCGACGGGCAAGAGGCGTGACATTATGTATGTATTTTTATACTGCCTCGACGGGCCTGTATGAGGAGGTTAATGAGTGTGAATGAAGCTAAAAGTGTGTGCCAAGATCGTAGCAAGTGGAAGGATGTGATCTCTGCCTACCCCGACGGGCAAGAGGCGTGACATTATGTATGTATTTTTATACTGCCTCGACGGGCCTGTATGAGGAGGTTAATGAGTGTGAATGAAGCTAAAAGTGTGTGCCAAGATCGTAGCAAGTGGAAGGATGTGATCTCTGCCTACCCCTACGGGAAAGAGGCGTGACATTATGTATGTATGTATTTATTGTAATCTATAGTTTTATATCACATGTAATATGATTATGTTTTTTCTGTCAATAAAGCATATATCTATCTATGAATTAAATTGCATCAAATGTAATTGAAAATATATCAGACTATTGTAAAGTTAGAGCTTAGATTATTTCATTATTTTTGTAGGTAAAAACAACCACTACAATTAATCCTTTGGTTATATTTTGTAATCTGAGATTCTACTAGAAGTAATCTGGTAGTTCTCTTCATGACAGAAGTCGCTTTGTACCTTTAACTGTGTAGCTAGATCAAATTTTGGGTGCTATAGCAAGCGACATTACTGAGAAAGTAAGACTTGGTGACTATGTCTCAAATTAACAAAATGAAATAAGGATTTTAGAGACGTTTTCTTTCTTTTTTTATTTTAAAAAATGGCTTCGTGCGTCTAGCACATTTAGCCAGTAAAGTACATAAATAAATAAATAAATATTTCTGACACTTACACCAATTATTTAGTTCCAAGATAAGTATCATTAAGAACTTGTGTTATGGATACTAAATGACGGATAAACATACATAAATACTATTTTTTTTTGTAAATACATACTTAATATACATAGGAAAACACCCAGACCAGAACAAATACTCATATTTATAGACACAAATATTTGTCCTGTGTGGGAATCGAACCCACGACCTCAGGAGTGGAATGCGGGTATACTCGCCACCACGCCATATAGGTCGTCAAAATTCATAGTAAATGAGAATGAGTGGTGATAAAGATGATAAATGGTAAATGAGATACCCTCCCATAAGCCCCTTGAGTCCTCAGTAAAGATGTGAGACTATACTGAGATCTCACATGGACACCTTGAAAGAAAATTAGAGGCGTTTGAATATTTTTTTTAAATATCTTTATCAATAATATATTACGACTTTGGTTCCACGTTCAAATAAAATTAAAACCAACATACTAATATGAATTTTTTTTTTTTTTTTTCTTTTAAATAATAGCTTCGTGCGTCTAGCACATCTAGCCAATGTCAAGTAAGTGATGTATTAATAATATATAATTCATAGTAAATGAGAATGAGTGGTGATAAAGATGATAAATGGTAAATGAGATACCCTCCCATTAGCCCCTTCAGTCCTCAGTAAAGATGTGGGACTATACTGAGATCTCACATGGACTCCTTGAGAGAATTTGAAAAGTGATGTTGCACTGCTTTGTTTGATTTACCAACACTCATATATATTCACAAAACACTTAACGGTTAATAATCCACCGTTATTACACATTAATGTTAGAAATATCACAAATTTTAGAAAATAAAACAAAACTGCAAACATGACGCTTCACTTTCCCGCCAAGCAGTCTAATATGAATTTAATAACTATAAAGGTCAAAAAAACAGAAATATGTCCAACGAGGTCTTTTATTGATAAGTTTGCTTCTAAAAAAGAAACAATTTGTGTTGACGTCCAATTTGTCCGAGCGTAGAGGTTGTAAGCTGAGAAAAAGGGGTGGTGGCCGGGACAGCCTTAGCTAAAGTAGTTCCCATTGTTTCTAAGATTTATCGCTATACGTCTGACATTAGATGAATTGGGTTTTTACAGGTCTTAAGCGTTTTTATCTGACTCTTTGCTAGCAGAAGCGAGACGATTAGTAAAGGTTTTAGAGACTCTTTATCGCTTATTTTTGTTGTAACCTTACCTAACTATATTGCACAAGAAATATAATTAATGTGAAATATGTAAAACACCTTATTTTTATTTGGTTGCCGTTCAGTCATATTATAGGGAAGTGTGGAAAAGTGCCTCCCCTGCTTATCTCACGCGGAGTCGTAAGAGTGGACGTAAAGAATTTTTTTTTCTTTATTTTGTCAACAAACAGTCATATAAACAGAACATTAATTTAAAACAATTTTAGCTTAAGAACCCACACACCCAATCTCCTACCGTGCCCAATTATACTTATGTCGTATTCGAATGTGGACAATGCTTAATTAGGAGAATTTAACAGAAACATGGCGGATCTTATTGTAAAAATAAAAAAAAAACAAAAAAATCTTACCGGATGATAGGCAGCAGCGTCATCCTGCGTACTGGCATGAACTGTGATTACCGCCAGCCCAGAATAGTGATTATGGACAGATACCCTTAATAGAGTGTAATAATTATAAGTATTATATAATTTAAAAAATATATATATCTGTGTGTTTGTATTATTACTTTGTTTCTTTTAGTAGTCGTTTGTGTTATTTTTAGAGTAAAATGTATATTAGTTTTGTTGGCGTCCTATCTTATTATTGTAGTTTTTAATGTTGAATCTGGCCCCTGCTGAAAATCAGTGCAGTGGGTTTGTTTACAGACTCACTGCCTTTTTCAATATCATGTAACTTGTACGTGTCCTGTGTATTGTTTTATTTCTTCGTTTTTATTATGATGTGTGATGTTGAAATAAATAATTTTTAATTTCATTTTCACTTCATTTCATAATCTATTAGGGAGTCTTATGTACAGCAGTGGGGTTTATAAGGCTGATATGATGATGATGAAAAATTGCAAGCCACTACACATACGCCTCCGCCAATCCGGTGTATGACCAGAATACCTCAGACAATACGCTTATACGCTTCATAAAATGAGACCCGCTTTCAGTAGTAGGATGGGTAATGGACTAAAAACATATACATATACTTTTAAGGATAGTTTATTCATACGGACCTCAGACGTAGGTACCTTAAACTTCTAGAGAACATAATGCAAAGGTAACAGATCTATTACGTTCTGCAAAGGAAAGTTATGAATACAATGAGAATAATAACAATTTATTGTCTTATTAATTCCACACTTATAATTCATTGCTTATTTGAAATGCAAAATACAAAACTAAGGCATTTACACACACTCGCGGTATAATTTACACCTGACACCTTCAATACCATACCTTATAGGTAAGGGCCCTTTGTTAATTCATAATACATATCCATACGGCAACAATTCATAATAGACCTTAAGCAAATAGCTATAAATGCCCATTCACCAAGCCCAAGTAAGCTGTCAATTGTTTGAGAACAATAAACTTAGCACCATGCATTAAGAGCCTTTATATCAAGGCGTTAAAGTTGGAAATGCGTAAAGCATAGTGAGCAGGAATATGGCGTTGACTGTACTTGACAGGCATACAATAACTGCCCTCAAAAGGAATCGGTGGTGCTTTGAGAAAACAGTTTAAAGCGTAAACTTTATTCGTTTGGCCGATATTCCCTTTTGCATCGACAGCTCTATAGAGGCAACCCTAGCGGCGGCTGCTTTGATGTTTCGCCGCCGACGAATTCGGCGCCAAATTGCAAGCGGCTAGGGTTGCCCCTCTTATTTATTCAAATGTCTAAATTCGCGTTCGATTGCCAGTATTGCCACTGATCGTTTGAACTGTGTTCTGTTGCGCACGTATAAAGGACGGCTACATTCAAATGGTATGTTGATGAACCTAACTACCTAACAATCTGCATGAAATATTTATACAAATGTACTTATTAATAAGTAAAGGCAAATGAATACATTCATCATAGAATTTATCTACGTCTATCTGTTAAAAGCCGTGGATAATGATTAGTATATAAATGTCTTAATAAATCATTTATGCCAATTCATTAAGAAATTTCATTAATAATGATTTACTTTACAACAATTATGAAGGAGGTGAAATAACTGCTTTTAATATTAATATATTGTGATTGGCTAACTCAATCTTGGCATTATTACATTCCAATAAACATTTCAAATTACTGACGTCTAGACACAGTAGAAATTCAATTGTGAAGATTAAGTACACATGCAGCACCATAACTCACAAAAGATTGAAAAAAACGAAATGAATGAAAACAAATAAGATGAATGAGAATGAATATCTTTTTACTATAAATAAGTCCATAAAAACTTTTAGCCACATAACAGCCACATGAAGTCCTCAGCTACATTGGCTTACTCAATAGATAATATTCTAGCCCTAACCCAGTTGATATATTCTATCAGGGATATATGCCCATGATTACCACGCTGGGCAGGCGGGTTGCTGATCGCAGCTCAAGCCAGTACGCAGGATGACGCTTTTTCCTATCATCCAGTGGATTTCTCTTCGTCGATTCTTACGACTCCCCGTTAAATAAAAGGGGGTGGAAAATTTCTAGGCTACACGGCTTCGACTTTTATACGTGTCGTTGTAAACAACTCAACCTACCTGCCTGTTACACTTTCTACGAAGAAATCTTGAACCCCGGGAAATAAAATCAAATTATTCCGTAAAAATGTCATTATCATCATAAAAATAGCTTTGTTTTAGTGAGTCATACAAATGTTCAGATGGGTGGGCGCTATTGAAATATACTGACGGAAACCGACTGAATGACTGTAGATCAGATATAATTATGTCGAATCATTAAACATACATACAACCACACCTATTTTCCCGAAGGGGTAGGCAGAAGCATATTATGCGCCCACACTTCGCGAATTTTTGTTGGTCCCACGTAATAGGTGGCGGGCCTATTGCCGCTTGTCGGGAACTGTTATGTTTGCCAGAGCATCGTCCGTTGATCGGCAGATGCACGACTTGCAGTCGAGGTTGACTTAGGCTTTTAAAATGATTGTTGGATACCTGTCCTTCCATTATGTAACCATTTTCCAAGAAAATGTGATATGATAGGGAAAGTTACATACAGAAGCTAGATTATCCATGAAATTAAATATTGAATGTGTAACTGATCTCTGCGCACTGTAAAACGTTTGTTTCAACAATCGACTCAACATATTATTAATTTGTTAATTGGTAGTGACTTTTAATAAAAAGTGACCTTCTCAAGATTTCTTTATTTTCATAAATCTTAATAATATGCAATATTGCAATGAGAAAAGCACATTATTTTAAAATAAAATAACTGGGAAACTTATATTGAGAGTTGCAACTAATGACAACCAATTTATATAAGTCTCAACAGAAAAACGAAACTGCAAAAGAAGGCAGTTATTTTGTAAAATCCGATCTTAAATAATTTCAAACTGAAAAAGAAGTCGGCATTAATAAACGTCGAATGGCCCCTTAACAGCGTTAACCATTTTAGCTCTTTAAAGAAGATACTTATATAAATAGAATAATCGTAGGTACATCTGTCTGTCTTATAAATTGGCCATGACGTTAGCTGAGACGAACGACCCGCCGTACAAAGTTATACCAAAAGTAAAAACAGAGATTGTCAACCCTATACAATGAAAATAAAGTTAGGGTTGCCAGTATTGACAGCGCTGTTTATCAAGTACTTTTTGAAACAAAAAGGTTGACATGTGGCATTTTTTTCTTTCTTTTAAGACAATCTCAATACTGGTAGTCTATATTTTGCTCGTAATGAGGGTGGTAAATGTATGGCCAAGTCAGAATTGGTTTTTGAATACAATAAACACATAATTAAGTCTTGAAAGATGCGACAGACTTATAAAAGTTGTTGTTTCGCTGAAGGCTTTATTTCCAACGTTCGAGCAATAAATACTGTTAGCTACATACATCTTGTTGTAAATTGATATGTGATTGTTATAGAATTGGGTATGGGGAATATATTGCTAGTTTTTATTGTCTTTTTATCGACGACATGGTTTATTAAGCATGTGTAGAATGAATTGTTAATTGCCAAATACATCGTTTTTTTCTAAGATAGTATTTTGAATATACATAATAAGTCATCATCATCATCATCATAGCCAATTAACTCATTTCAAGGTGAGAGTGTATCGGTCATACTCCACCACACTGATCCAGTGCGGATTGGCGGAGGCAGGTGTATGGCGTCCAGCTGTTAGGATTGTTCAAGCCGCCCAGTTAGGCCTCTAACATGATTTAATGACTACCCCACTTAGTGATAACCGGGACGGTTAAACGTTTCGAAGCACGGAAGCGCTCGAGGACACCATCCGAGGACTGACCTCTGTTAACTCTGCTTTACATCAGTGATCGTTTCCGACCACTGAGCAAGCTGAAGTTTCAGTGGGCCCATTAGATCAGACGTAGGACCGGTAACAGCTGGGCAAACTAATTCTCCAGTGTGAAATTATATAAACATATTTTTTTTCTTATACAATAAATAATAAATAAATTAGTTATGGGGCAGTAAATTCCCAGTAATACTTATAGTCTGTTGTACTCATCTCATATTTAAAATTTAATTAATTATATTAAAATTATACTTTACTAAGCGACTTAAAAGTAATTAGTTTGGTAATACTAAACTTTGTCACTGGTTTCAAAAAACAATTAGATAAAAGGAAATGTCAATTGTCCTGGTTAGAGCCGTTCATCTCAACGTAACAAACTTGGTTCAAAACTAATTCAATGCGGAGTACTCAAATATTAATAAGGCTCTCGCGATTTTGCTTAGATTCGGTTCTCTGAATGAAGTTTTATCAGCAATTAGGTTTGTAATTGTTATTACAATCAAGTATGGTGGATACCTATCTGTTACAAAGGTCTGAGATACAATTGGTTCCGAGTTAAAATCTAGCCAATAGTAAACGAGAGACCCAAAAAATGTGATAAATAAATTAAAAATAATACATGTTTTATATATTCAAATATAGCGTGGAGGTAAAAACTTTGTTTTATCGTTTATTGATATAATATCAATCTTTAGCAATTCAGTACTGAGGAATTTGAGGAACCCACACCTCACCTCCAGGTGCTGCACCTGCTGACTCTGGCAAACATAACAGTTCCCGGTAAGCGGCAACAGGCTTGCCACCTATAACGTGGGACCAACTATATAATTGGCGAAATGTGGGCGTATGGTATACTTCTGCCTACCCCTTCGCGTAAACAGGCCAGAATGTTTGTATGTATTGCATATTATGAAATAAATATGTTTTGAGGTTAAATGACGCTGTATTATTATAAATCGAAGTCTATGTGATATGTAACTTAGAAATCAACTTTTGTTTTGAAAAAATATATTTGCGCTATTAAACAGAAGTTGATACAAAATAATAAATAATTATTGTAATTTATAATTCTAAAATTGCCCAACAAATATGGTGACGTGTAAAATTTAGATTTATTAGTTTTTTTAACTTTTATTAAATAACTGTCAAACCTTAAGCTCTGCAAACACAATTACCTTGAGCCTTCCCGTCATCGTCAGTCATTTATTTTTCAAAATGGCGCTCGCGACCGTACGCCATTTTAATAAAGCGTTTTCGGAAATGGAAATATGGCATTGTCAAAGCTTCGGCGGGACATCTGACAGGTGCGAAATTAAAATTTATTATGACAATAATAATTTAATAATACATTTTAATATAAACACGGGTGCACAAAGATCGCCTTCTGATTGTTTTCGGTTTATTAATTTTTGCTCGAATGCCGCCAAAACATGGCCGCCTTCTATGAAATGGCGGTATAATTTATGTTAGTACAGTTTTGTAAAACAGTTTTGTATGTTGTCCTAAAATTTAATTTATTGCTTACTAAACTCAACGATATTTTACCGGAATATCCAATCTATTGTCAATAATTATTGTTATAAAGTGATAAAATTGTATTCTTTCATAATTATAATACTTGGCACAATTTACACAGTGCTTATACTAAGAATACTAGATAATGGATAAACACATTTACTTTTCGATTTGCAAATCTGTAGAAGTACACTTAGACCCATTTTTTGTGGGAATCGAACCCACGACCTTTAGAGCGTAACAAACGGTATATCGACCTACATGCCAAATCAGCTGTAATTAGATGTGTCAATGTATCATAAAATCCCAGCAGTATTTTATTTATTGAATACAGTAAGTAAAGTTATTAATTAAAATATAATTAACTAGTACTTAGGTACAATATATCTACAATAAGAACAGCAAGTCCGCGCGATTTATATTACCTGAAAAGAAAAATGTTTCATTATTGTAAATATTTTATAAAGAAGTAAGTGTTGCAAGGTTCGCCACAAGTATTACTACCATCGGCAGACGCGTAATAGCAGTATAATTAAGTTATTAATACATAATTCGTTACACTTTTTTCGACCACGCCCTTTTGATGACGTTTTAGGGCGTCCGCACACTGGAAACTTTTGTCGCTCGGAATAAAAGCAGGTAGATTCTTTAATACTAACATTAACAATGTATAAATTTTACGTATGCCAATCAGCCAGTGGGAGGCCTGGTGATCTAAGACATAGGCAGACTTTGCCTAAATTAGATTTTATGATATTACAATGTATATTCGAAAGCCAATGTGATCGAGCGGAACCCCGTACTAGGATACCCTGTGTTACAGGATTCCGGCCCCCATCTACTGACCCATGCACTCAACTCATTAATGATTACATATTACAAAACTATAACTATAAGAAATAAAAACAAAAGTGTGTAAGTTTACGTGCATGTTATATTATATATTTATAAAGTGCAATGTATATATATACAGAATCATATTTTAGGTGTGGTGTGTGCATGAGCGTGTGTGTGTGTGTGTGTGTGTGTGTGATTGTGTGTGTGTGTGTGTGTGTGTAAGTGTGTGCGCGTTCGTGCTTGCGTGTTGTTGTATGTAGATAGTACATTAATAGTACTGCAAAAACATTCATATAGACCTATATTTTTACCTTCACCATACCTTCCGTTTCTTCATAATCTTTAAGTTGCAAAATTTTTTTTAGTATTTATTTGCATTTGTGGGTAGTCATGGGATATATGAAAATATTTTTATTAATAAAATTATATAAAAGGGACCTAAGAAAATTTGATGTCGTTTCGCAAAAGGCGAGAACGGTGGACAGTTTCTAAAGATTATGTCTTTTCTTCTCTTTCTATCTAATATTTTCGGATCATATATTGTTTTTGAATGAGTGAATAGGGTCGACTTTAAAATAAATAGTTGTCTGACTGTTAGAACATCAGCGTCTAGGTAAAGTTGTGAAGTAGAATATCAGTAAGGCTTAAATAGTATTATTTTCAATACTGCCCTTTGTGCTCTTTCCACTTGTAACATATGATTTTTATAAGTACCACCCCATGAAATAATACAGTATGCAATAATAGACTGACATAAAGCAAAGTATGTGGTTTTAAGAATTTTATAATCAGTGACATTTCTAAGGCGTTTAAAAACAAATATTAGTTTCCTAATTCGTTTGGTAAGTACATCAGTATGATACTTCCATGTTAATGTGCAGTCTATAAAGACACCGAGATATTTTACTTCAGCCAATCTCTCCAATGAAACACACGAGCAAGGCCCAGGATCCGAGCATACATGAGCCTTTATTTCTTTAGATAGAAAAATTGCCGTTCAAAGAATCCGTTAATCCATCTACTTTAATCCATCACTTGCTTACAATGGATTTCCACAAAGTAACGCCTGAATCAATAAATTGTTTAATAGATTGAGATCATGATGATAAACCTAGTAAATAATGTAATTTTTAAATTAAAAATGTGGCCAGAACGTCGAAGATGAACTAAAGCGTTAGTATATTAAAGTAATATTTTAAACAATAACCGATATGGTGTGGAGGTCAGTTACCTGTACTTCACTCCATAGGTCGTGGGTTCGATTCCCACACGGACAAATCTTTGTGTGCATGAACATGAATATTTGTTCTGGTCTAGGTGTTTTCCTATGTATCTTAAGTATGTATTTACAAAAAAAAAGTATTTAATAATGTTTATTCGTTATTTAGTATCCATAACACAAGTTCTTAGTGATACTTATCTTGGTACTAAATAATTGGTGTGATTGCAAGAGAATATTCATTTATTTATTATTTAATAACATAAACGTAACTAAACGTTGTTTATTTGCAAACTTAAATAAAATTAAAAATTGGTAAGTTTGTTTCGTGGTGTGCCGCAGCTCTAACGTTTAATAAACACATTCTAGTTTGCTGCCCTCAGCGTTTAAAGATAGTTATTATATTCATACTAAAATAGATAACTTTATATCGATATGAGAATAATTATGAAGCTTTATATGAAATGTATATTTTTAGCTTAGGCACAAAGTGTTTTCTACTTTAGTAAGAAAAACTACTAGAATTACTATGAAATTTCAAAACTGATGGGTATTGAAGTGCAATGTTAATAGTTACTTTTGATAGAATGTGTTAATAAAGTAATCAAGCCTATTTCTGCAATAATTAAAATGACAATAATAATAGTGCGTAAGGCTGTTTAACTATAATTTAACAATTCTGAATGTCTTAAATTAATTGGAAATATTAGCTGTGGCCTATAGAAGTGATTTTGTTACCGTCACTTGTCTATGGACAATCTATCATGTAAATGCTTACTTTAACTGATTCGGACTCTATGAAACAGGCCGTTTTTACATCAGATATGGACTTATTCGCTTAGAGTATTGACCCTTCTCGAGTAATTTTATACATCAAGTTATTTGCTTCTTCATTTAGTAAAAGTCAACTAATTCAAAGTCCTATCCAGTTACGTAGTGGATACTTTAGAGGACAAAATAAATTATACTAACTACTAGATCTAACTGTCAATGTCAATTTAAATTCAACCAATCACAGTGAGTTATAGATGACGCATGACGATTAAAGGGTATAACACTAGTCGCTCATTTTATATGGTTAGGCCGCAGTAATCTTCAGTCACAAGTTTGATTCGAAGGCTCTATCACACTGGGGCGCCCTGTGATTTACGATGAACTTTAATTAAAGTGATTTTACATAAGTCTCTATGAATAATAGTTATAAGTATTAATAATAAGTTAAATTGTGAATCAAATATAAAAACATTTTATTACTTTAAGTAAGTTTTTGTTTTTCAGAACTTCTTACATTAATGTAATTACAAAATGGTTTGTTCGCTAGAGGATTAATAATTTAAGTATTTGCGTTACAAACGCCACCATTATAATAGCACTAATACAAAAATAATTTAAATCTTTTATAACACTCTCTTGTAAATTTTACATTTTGCCTTTGCAATATTGTAAGTATAAAATGCTTTAACTGTTTCCAAAGTATTCCAGTGAGGTCTAGCCCCCACTTCACAAAGTTGATCGCCAGGCTTTATCCTGTGGCTTTCAGAGTAAGCTATCTACTTCTAACTTGACAGATTCACCAATGGAGTTCATTCTTAGTCAAAAGGGAATGGATCTTTCAATCCTTAGTACTATTATATATACTAAAATTGGGCACTCTATGTGGAAGCCCTACTATTATAGTTACATACATACATTCGCGCCTGTTTCCCCGAAGGGGTAGCCTGTGGAAGCCCAACTATTTTAGTTACTTACATACATACATACATTCACGCCTGTTTCTGTAGGCAGAGGCATATAATGCGCCCATTTACGCGCCACATTATGTATGTATATATAATAATATATATTTAGCCGGCACTAACATTTATTAATTAAAATTTCCTTGCAATATCAAATCAGAAAACAAAACCTGGAAAACAATTAGAAGCCGGATATTCGAAAATCATAATCCCGAATACAGTCTGAGTTATCAATTACACTGTCGAAAGACAATAGCTTTAATTACACCGACTTAATCAAAACTTTATTCATTCGAATGCGAACCTGTATGCGGAATAGATAGTAATGTAGGCAGCAGCGGTAACTTCCGGCTATCCATCATCTGAGCGCTTCTGGACGTAATCGGGGGGAGGGATGGGGTAGGGTTGGCAAAAACGTGAAAAAATATATACAGGTATTTTATTGTTTTAAGTCAGACTTTTAGTTGCAAGGAAAATTAATAATACATGATAATGCTGGAAGTACATTGGTTGGCCAAGTTACGACTTACTTCCAGGAACTATAGACAAGCTATATTATTATACAGGTTCTTGAGAATAAGTCGGCTTGTGATAAGCTTGTAATAGTCGGAGATGAACACAAAAAAACAATGAAATCCATAAAATGGGATTTAAAACCTCAGTCTCCTTTCTGGTATAACTATCTGCCCATCGAAAGTAGTTTTTTTGTGATAATATGTACCAATATTAAACGAGTAGTTTAAGATAAACTGTGTACAATTAAGTATTTAATTATTTTTATTTTTATATTAAGTATTTAATTATTATTATTATTATTTAATTATTTTACTCCGTCGAGTCTTCTCGTCACCTATACCACAATGTTTGAAAACGAAAGTTTTCAATCAGTGCGTCCTACCTGTTATGACCTACGGTGCCGAAACGTGGACACTCACAGTAAGACTGATTCGCCAGTTCAAGGTCGCTCAGCGAGCTATGGAGCGTGCTATGCTCGGAGTCTCTCTGAGAGATAAAATCAGAAATGATGTTATCCGACAGAGGACCAAAGTCACCGACATAGCATACAGGATTAGCAAGCTGAAGTGGCAGTGGGCTGGCCATATCTGTCGAAGAACCGACAACCGATGGGGTAAACGAGTTCTTGAGTGGAGACCGCGACTTGGCAAACGTAGTGTAGGACGTCCACTCGCCAGGTGGGGTGACGATTTGCGAGCGGTCGCTGGCAGATGCTGGATGCGGCAAGCCGAAGACAGGGGAAAATGGCGCGATTTGGGGGAGGCCTATGTCCAGCAGTGGACTAGTATAGGCTGATGATGATGATGATGATGATGATATTGGGAAATGTCGTACATTATGCGCTTAAGTTTTTGTCAAAATGTGATATGACAGAAAGTGTTTAATATATCCTTTTATTGCTAGAAATCAAATAAGATTATCATTTCTGTATACAAAAGAAAAAAATGTTCAACTAATTAAGTTGGTGCATGAATAACGTGTGGCAGCCCTAGCCAAGGTGTGGATTGGTGGGGGATGGGAGGAAATGGGGAGAAATGGAATAATTCCAAGCGCTCAGGTCGCGTACACTTTGTATAGACAGCGGGAGTAACAAACAGCTTCCGCTATAATGTTCCTAGCTGTATACATATACTGTATACTACTGCTACAAGCCCTAAAGACTGATGGAGTTCAGAGAATTCGTAAATCCTCATTAGCAATATGGATTATGGCCAAGTCGTGAATGATCAACGCAGTTATGCAGTATTTACTAATGTCGTTTTTGAATGGTTGAGGTTAATATCCTTCGATTCTTGGTAAGCCGTTGCTCCATCCTGGTTATGTGTAACGACTTTAAAAAATCTGAAGAATCATTACAGGATTTAATATAACAGATCGGTACAACCTCTCGTCTACCTCGAGGCGAAAGGTTAAGAGCTAGACGTGAATAATAATTTCGGCTCATGACCATTTGAGTGTACTATGTAAAGACCGCCAAACCTTACTTGGACCGCGTAGTGCACCTGAATGATTCTCACCTTGTGGGTCGTCAATGAGCTGAGATTATGATGTAAAGATACATTTCTTAGAATAAACATAGGGAGTTATAATCGCTATATTGTTCCTAGCTGTATACATACTGGTACAAGCCCTGAAGAGCCATGTTGTTCAGGGAATTCGTAAATCTTCGTTAGCAAAATGGGCTTCACCTAAACGAATCAAAGTGGCTTACTGAAGTAGAATGCGTGACGGTTGATATCTAGAATTATAGGGATAATATTATGACCAATATAAATGATAAACAACAATATTACAGAAGGCAGCAAAGAACGCCAAGCCTCCTTGGTTTTGGGTGGTGAAGAAAGATCCATTTTTCCTTTGGTTAATGAGATAAACGTTAACAACGTCCACCACGAACTACAGGCAGACACAGTTCGGACGGGCAAAGATAGGTGCATAGCGTCCTGTCTTTAGAATTGTTCTTCAATATTTCGTAAGCACGAGTCGAGCGTTTCGACATTAAATACGATACAAATGTGTGACCTATTCAAGAACTGACCGCCGTAAACACTGCTATACTTTGGTGATCGTTACCGACAATCTAGTATACCAAAATGAGGGCAAATTATATCAATATATCAGCCATATAAAGTTTACTGCTAAACATTGGCCTCTTAATAGATTACATTATATTTATGGTATTTGCCCCTAATCACCACGCTGGGCAGGCAGGATGGTGATCGCAGTTTAAGCCAGTACGCAGGATGACGCTGCTCCCCATCATCCGGTATAAGTTTTATCCGTCGACTCTTACGACTCCCCATGAGATGAGGGGAGGTAGCACTATTCTAGGCTGGTAAAATGCCCAAATTGATTGCATTTAAAAAAAAAAACACTATTCTATTAAACTCCTTTCACTTATAACTAATAAGAATTAATACTTGAAAGATTTGTAAATGATAATTTCATTCATAAATTTAATTAATTTATTAAGACCTATCTACGTATAACTGCAGAGTGGAATATTAAATACGGAACAGCTATGCGCACCGGAGATATGATGATTGATGATCTGTGGAAGTCGGTATAATCTGTGGTCGTATTTGCATATTACGGGAAATGCGCGTACCTATCTATAACGTTATAGACTATAGAGTTTAATATTTAGATTAAATAAGCTAGAGCAAATCTATTTATCGACAAATAGTTAAATATATACATACATACATACTTTAACGCCTGTTTCCGTAGAGGGATAGGCAGAGGCTTGTTATACGCCCACACTTGGCGAAGTGTAACAATAATATAATTGGCGAATATTGTTGTTAGGTGGTGAACCTATTGCCGCTAACCGGGATCTGTTACTTTCGCCAGAGCCTCGTCTGTTAACCAGCAGGTGCACCACTTGCAGGTGAGGTTGGCTTGGGCTTCTTAGATGTTGTTAGGATCCCTATACACCTATTAAAATATGAATATGTCTAAGTAGCAGTGTCTTAGCCAAGTTCGCAAAAAGAGACACATTTCCACTTTATATGTGTGAAATAAAAATCGGATTGAATAATTATTTTGGATTTATTTCCTATGATTTTTGGGTTACATATTTTGGAAAATTTATCAAATAATTTGTTCAGCCCTATTGTTGAGGTTTAAAAATCAAAAAGTTAAGTAGGTATGTGGATTTCTTGAAAGTTCTAATCTTACTGGTAGCTAACTCTAATTTGTAACTTGACAAAAACAAATTCTCTATTAACTCGAACCCGAAATATTTTATTTGTTTTTTTTATTAACTAAGTGTTATTAAACGCACAATAAGTATAACTACTACGGTTCAAGCGTGAGAAGGGATCATTAAAATTAAATGTAATACTGAATAGCACCTTAGCTCTCAATAGCGCGTTACGCGGCACCATTGACGATACGTCTGATATTATAACATATCATTATTAGCGATGGAATTGAATCTTCTCAAAGTTAGTAGATAGTTTGAAATATTTTTATATCATTCATAGATGTAATATTTTATTTTTTCGATTATAATAATTTTCCGCTATTAACAAATCACAGTGAAATATTCGAAATATTGGGATGATAAAAATAACTAAAAATAATAGTTGAAATACTTATTGAATTGATAATTTAACGTATTTCTTTTAAGTTAAGAATATTAGAATTAAGAATTAACCCCTTTTGCTTATTATGCAGTAATTTTTTTTAAATGTTTCATTTTAGTTTAAATTTGGGAGATTACTGTGTACGCTTCTAAAGGTAATTCTAAGGTACATATATGTAATTTTGTGGTTGTTTGATTATTTTATATATGTTTGTATGTTTAGCTAAAAGCGTACCTATATATTAACATATTAATAAATTGCACAGACTGTCTATTGCAACTAGGTCATCTATTCGCAGTACATACCAAATAGAAAAAAAATCAGAATATCCTATAGAGATATAATTTTAAAAAATCGCTTAAGCGAATTATCCACTAATGTAGACAAATCTCAGCTTCCTTTTATAGCGTCTCCATATGTTACCTCCTCTATGACGAACCATGATGTATCAAAAGACGATATTAGCTATTAAATCGCCTTAGAATTTCTTAGTAATGAGAAAATTGATCAATTTCTTAAGAGAACTTTTATATAGAAATGTGGTAGCATAATAATGCTGACACTGAATATATGAATGAATAGATGAATGCTGTATAATCATACTAATTTAGCTTGGCATAATAGTAACGCTATTGTATTCGTATAAAAGCTTTTGTCTATTATTGTATGGGATTATTTTTTATTAGATATTATAACGATTGAAACATTTATTTAAATGGATTACTTCGTTTTTGGTATATGGTTCTGACTTAATAATTTTGATGATAAACCATGGCAGGCGTAGCACTATAGTTCATTCGCGTTAAGAAAATAGTGACTCATCACCGACTGCCGACTTTTTTTTTTTAATTTTTATAGAATAATGCCAACCCCCCCCCCTCTTGTAAAAGTCGACGAAGCAAAATCCATTGGGGAGGACAATGTTCAGAAGTTGATTTTATGTATATATTTATATATTACCAGTACCAGACAACTGCTGATAAACACTTAAATATTTTGATTGTAAATAGACACATTTTTGTAACACATTGAAAATACCCAGAACAAAACATATGTATTCATGTTCATATACAGAAATTATTTTCATCTTTTTGGTTCATAAATATAAAGATTTATATAGAAAACTTATATTTATGTTCATGCAATGAAATTTTAGTCATCTTTGGGAATCGAACCCATTACCTTTGTTAACAAAAACGGGTTATACCCATATCGTTCGAAACATCATATGAAAAACTCTATAGCAAAAAACATTCTAATAATTTTAAACTTCACTAAAAAGCTTACTACAATATTTAGGATTAATTGTCCAGATACAGCGAAAATACTCTTAATTAACTA
Organism: Musotima nitidalis; assembly: GCA_949126915.1. Taxonomy (NCBI): domain Eukaryota; kingdom Metazoa; phylum Arthropoda; class Insecta; order Lepidoptera; family Crambidae; genus Musotima; species Musotima nitidalis. The sequence goes on along the minus strand of OX421439.1, from coordinate 7,434,491 downwards.
TAGCATTTCAAATTCACATTGCTCAGCTAATGCGTCCGTTTAGTGGCACGCCAAGTAGGCATTAAAGCTCGGAGTATTAAATAACTAATTTGTGTGATGACGTCACCCGTGACGGTAGTCAGCAAAACCGAACAAGCATTCAATATTCATCGAATGGACGCTACGCTCTGCGTCAACGTAACGGCGTCACAACAATGTCGCCTTCAAATTTTACAGTTTCGTATGTGTCATCTAGTAATAACTGGTTTAGGGTTGGCAGCTGATAGAGTTTAAATATTTTTGGTTTAAGAAATATTAAAGTTTATCTGTCCCGGTCATTATTATATACGGCAGTGACCTGATTCTATTTTATCTTGGTTTTGGGACATTCGTGAGCTGTAATGATGATGAACCAATCGAGCTAGATGAGCTAAAGAAATTTATAGAGGAAAAAATGTTTTTTTTTGTACTTCTTTCTATTTATGAGTTTATTTAAAAACACAAATAAGTGTACAGTATAGAAAAGTCGGGATAAAAGTAATGCAACAACTAATGTTTTCTTTCTACAATTATTATTTAATCGAGTGTATAGGGATCCTACAATCCTACCTGCCGATCAACGGACATGGCTCTGGCCAACATGATACTGCCCAGTAAGCAGCAATAGGCTCGCAACCTATTACTAGGGACCAACTATATAAGTGGCGAAATGGGAGCGTATAATAAGCCTTTGCCTATCCCTTCGGAGAAACAGGCGTGCATGTATGTATGTCTATTATGACTGGGTCTGTGTGGTGGAGTATGAACTGATTTCTTGGTTCGTGGCACAACTCTAAACACATTCAGTGGTGGGACATTACTCGGCTGTGATATATATATTTTCACTATAAAAACAAATTAAACCGTTACTCCTAATAGTACCTTTTTTTAAACATTAAATAAATAAATGTCTATGATGCAGTCAATTTATGTTTTATAGTTAAACAAACTTAGTGGGTTTTCAAGAAGCAAACATGAAATTTTCATAAAGCTACATACTAGACTTTTATGTAGATATTAACTATAACAAGATATTTACAAAAACTACAATGTAAGAGAGTATTATTTGGACTGCCAGAAAGCTATAAAAGAAAAAGCAGCATAGCTCATAAATTACTTTTATTACTGTCCGCGGGGCATTAGAATTATTACTAAGTAGATTGCTTGTGAATATTACGCTTTATAATTATAAATTTATTCTTTAACGCCATATTTGTAGCTGAGAAACAAGGGGAAAAATTTTAGAACGATTTTTTTATTTGATGTTCATTTCATTTTCATACTTAATTTCAAAACAAGTATTTATTTATTTATTTAAAAGAGACAACAGTGGACATACTAAAGATTAAAATTAAGAAATTACAATGGAACAGGTTCTGGTATGTACACCAATTATAGGTATCTACAGCATTCAAAACAAAACAGACTATTATTATAAGCTTAAAACTATGTTAGTGCAACAGCGTTAGTATATAATCAAAAAATCAAAAAATATAATAATCAAAAAATTTAAAAAGAAGATTGAAGATGTGTTAAATTGTTGTAACCTAAAAAGAGCCTCAAAAAAACTAAGTGATCTTTGGAGGCTCTGATACAGTCAACAAGTACAGGTTTTCATAGTAATAATTTGGCTTGTTCACTTTATTTAACAAAAAAGCTAACAAATCCAATATTGCAATGGAGCTAGTTTTGTCTTTAGTACTGGTGGTATATTACTACAGTTGTGGTAAATAACAGTGGCCAGAAAAATCTATATTGGTTTTTATTCAATTTTGTACATTTACCATACTAATAAATGTTAATGTAAAAACATAGTAACTGTTAAGATTCAATGTATTTTAAAACACATAATGAAACTGTAAGTCAACAAAAACTCAACTTCAACTTTTTATTTCATAAACTATTACAAAGTACTTGAAGACGTCAAAATTTATAACAAATATAAAAAAAACAATCAAAATGTAATACGAATCTTTGATTCACTTGCAACCAAACAATTAAAAAAACAAAAAATATTTAAGTGTAAGTGAATCTAAGTGCCAGTTCCGAGCCATCGCTTTGTAAGAAACTCACAGGCTATGCTCTTTTCAATTACACTAGTTTACAGTACATCTGTTGCCAAAGAAATTTTAGCTGTTGCTGACTACATATGATATGCTATTTTCAAACATATAAGTAAAAGATTTTTATCAGCTCTAGTTTCTGAGTTTCAGCTATGTAGGTATAAAACAGAAAAAAACATGTATTTACTAAGAAAAACTTTATTAAAAAAAATAATTAATCATTGAGTTCTAAAAAACTTCGTTTTAAAGCTCTTCTCTGATGTGTAGACTTTGGAAAATGACGTATTAGCGACCAACAATAGTCGGACATCATATTTGTATCCCAGAAACCCTGATAGCGCTCTTCCATGACACGTAAGTCCTGATGCATACGCTCTCCCTGCTCTTCGCTCATATCTCCTAAATTTTCTGGAAACCTGTCCAGGTGACTATGGAGGAAATGGAGTTTTATGCTCATATTGCACCCCATATTTTTTAACTGTAGCAGAAGGTCTTCTACAAGTTCAATATAATTTTCAGATTTTTTATTTCCGAGAAAATTCTGCATCACAGAGACGAAAGCTGTCCAAGCCTTTAGTTGTAACTCAGTCATAGAATTTCTAAATTGAGTATCTTTCGTAAGTTGTCTAATTTGGGGGCCGTCAAAAATACCGGCTTTTATTTTTTCCATAGTGAGCTGAGGAAATTTTTGGCAAATGTAAGAAAAGCAGTTCCCGTCTTTATCTAGTGATTTAACAAACTGTTTCATGATGCCCAGTTTTATATGTAATGGTGGAAGGATAATTTTGTCACGAGCTACTAATGAATTCTGGACTATATTTTGCTTTCCAGGCTTCATACTTTCTCTCAAGGGCCAGTTTCTTCTTATCCAATGCTCTTGTTTAGCTCTACTGTCCCAAAGACATATGAAACAGGGAAACTTAGTGTAACCACTTTGTTGACCGAGAAGAATGTTCACCATTTTTAAATCGACACAAATTTGCCACTTATGGTCATTGTATTTTATTTTGTTCAAGACTAGCGAAATGTTACAATATTCTTCCTTTAACTGTGTACTGTGGGCAATAGGTACCCCAGCGTATTTATTTCCATTATGTAATAGAATACATTTTAGGCTACGTTTTGAGCTGTCAATGAATAAATGCCAGTCGTTTGGCTCATATTGTTTCAAGCCCATTTTTATCAACAAGTTTTTGATATCTGAACAAAAGGTAATACCGTTTTCTTCGGAAAAATAACGCCGTAATTCTTTATCTCTTTCACGATAAAAACTTATTTTAGTATCTGAGGAAAGCAAATTTTTTTCTTTCAGTCTTGATGCTAACAATTCTGAAGCTTGTTTAGAAAGATTTAAATCTCTTACAAGATCATCTAACTCATTTTGGGAAAAGCATTTTGGCTCATTTGACATACCTTCAAAATCAGCATCATTTTGTGATGAGCTTGGTCCTTCGATGTCTTGTTCCATGGGTTCAGATATATTTTTAGGCACTGAAGAGTCAGTTGAACGCTGCACTGGACGCTGAACACAACTAGTACTTGGGTACTGCCATTTAGCTCGATTTTTAGTATTTAAACCGTTTACGTTTACGCTACAAAAATAACAATCTTCGAGATGATTTCGTGGTTCTCGCCAAATAGTCGGTGTTCCAAATTTAAAGGCACTTCTTTTACCATTTTTCCACAATCTTAAATATTCCACACACGATTTACAAACACAATTGGAAGCCCAAGACTTCTCATTTTTTATCCAAGAGCATTCCAAAATACTCAAAATAGGTATTTTTCACCAACTCTGATATAACTTTTCTACAATCGTTGAACACATATTCCCCGCATATATAACAAAAATGATCTGAATTGTTTAAACAACGTCTCCTTGAACTACTCATGACGCAAAAACTTTGGATACTAATCTTAACACAGTAAAATATGCCTATTATCGCTTAATATATACGCTTAAATGACAAAAATCAAAAACAAAGTAACTCGAGCTGCTCAAAAAATTTTGAGGGTAGATTTGACGAAAACAAGTCATAAGTGAACATTATCAACCACAAAATTCGCGGCAACAGACAAAAAGTTAAATTTTGTAAACTAGTGTTATCGATTGGTTACTTACAATCTTCATTTGTCTGTAAAGCTATACAATGCAATATACTATAACATTAACAATATTCATGTTTTAAGTCATTCATATTAGAATAGCAGGCTATTCTAATATGAATGAAACGGCAGTTTAATCCCAAGCATTTTTATCAGCCATATAGTCTTTAATAGAATAGTATCCCCTTAAAGACAGCTTGCGTTTTATTGTTAATTTAAATTTATTAAGGCTTAATTGCTGTATATTGCTTGAGATTTTATTACCGAATCGCACACATAGACCTATAAAAGATTTGTAAATTTTTTGGAGTCTAGTGGCAGGTACACTCATATTTTTAATTGAAGAACAGATTTATTCAATATAAATATAATAAATTTAATGGTGTAAATCATCGCCAACCCTACAGAAGGAGAGCCCCAGGTGGCCTGCGACCGCACTTAGCTCCGACGAGCTCACTACCTGTCACTTATTATCTTACATCACACGTGTCGTTTACTAAATTACTACATCTTCCTGACGCGGAAATGTGCTACAAAATTGTATATCCAAAAATAACAGCTGGCTTATAACTCTTTACCAGAAGCCGGGAAAGTCTGTCCTCTGTTTCGTGATCAGATAGGGACTTCAAATTACATTTTTATGCAATTTTTTTTTAACTTTCGTTATCGTAAAAGTCATTAGAAGTTCTCTTCTGGACATGCGCCTCGCCCATTGTTTTTTATGTTAATCGATCTCGAACCGCCTGTAACCATCGGCTTCCAACCGCCTTGATCAAATCTTCAGCCCATTAGGTGGGTGGCCGTCCTCTACGATCCTCCCCAGTTTGCAGTCCCCATTGGAGATCCTTTACGTCCCCTCGTATGCCACTTCAGCTTGAAAATCCGTCTTGCTATGGCGGTCACTATTTCTTTTACGGATTCGTTTTTGTGTAAACCCTTAAAATTGTATATACTCGATAGAATAATGTGTAAATATAAACGCAAACCAAGATAGCACGTCTTTCATATGTTTTATGTATAAAAGTATAACCATTAAAAATGCTGTAAATTAAATTTACTACATATTTCGGTCAAATAATTTTGGCATGATTATGTATGTTGCCGAAGTGATTTTGTAGGGATCCTGCCGTTTTGCCAAAACTATTTTGACAAAAATTTATAATCCAAACAAATTTTAGCAAACTTTTTTTACACCAATGCAACGTTGCGAATTATTTTAGTACGCAAATTTTCATTTGGTCAAATTTTTACTCGGCAGTATATTACTACGGATAATGACATTATGGCATTAGGTTTTTTAACAAGTAATTTATTACGGCAAACAAACTTTAGACAAATAACATTTAATCAAATGATTTGTTTGGACATAAAGTTTTACGTTTATTATTTTAAATAATCACAAACTAAGATATTAATACAAAATATATACTAAAAATAAAATAGTATAAGGAATGTTTGTTTAATATGTGTTCATAATTTTAAATTAACGTGATGATGATGAGTGAGGCTTAGATACACATTGGTTAGGTTAGGTTAGAACAGTGACCACAAAGCGCGCGAGCCGAGCGAGCGAAGCGAGCGTGCCGCGGCAGCGGCCGGCGAAGCGCCAGAAAATACTACTGTTGATTTATGTATGGCCAATATTTGTAGATTAGTATTAATAGTAAAGATGCAAATAGAAATGGTTATTTGAAAAGTTTCGAGACGAATTATTTGGCTTATTTTATTTTGCGTAAAATATGTAATACTAACTGAGTTATTGTCGAAACGTTCACTTGGAAAGCATTACGTTTACGATACAATTATTTGTGAAGAGTTAATTTGCCAAGTAATAATTTGGCAAATGAAATTTTACAAAACAATATTTGGGAAGTGATAATTTGTCAATTTTCTTTTGGTGTAACTAGGGATACCCGATTTTGTATCTTGGCTAATATATTTAGTTAAAAACTCGTTCCACTTAGTAAACTACTACATACTCCTGCTTCGTCCAGACCGCTTGACTTTCGGTCATTTAGTGTTTAGAGCAGTACTAATTACTCGATCAGGGGTCCAATTCTTACAATGTATTCAGGTCTCAGCAGTCATTCAGGACTGTGTTCGAGAATTCAAGCTGTAAGTACAGCTATTGATTTAGTGGTGATTAGTAACTTACACGGTGTACAAGAGTCTTCGCAATTGTTCAGAACAGTGTTCGAGAATTCCAGCTGTAAGTCCAGCTGTTGATGTAGTGGAGATCTGCTCTTTATAGTTGCTGTTATTTAAAAAAAAAAGACTTGTAGTCTGAGTATGTGTTGTGTGTGTATTTTTATCGCTATTTGTACTATGACCTGTAAAACAGGTATGCACTCATACCTATCTCAGGCATCAGTCTCACACAAACAAACTGTTACTTTGTAATAATTATAATCATCTACATACTGCTAATGTACCAATTGTTTGTGTTGAGAAAAATAAACATTATTATTATTATTATTATTTGCTAGATTTATTTACTGAGTTAAATTATTCCTTTACTTTCACTTATAAAGACAGTGCCTGCAAAGCTGCCAACACTGATTACATACATAAGGATTTATCATTACACTAAAATGGAGGTTACATTACTGAATAAAACTGAGACCTGCAAGAAGACCCGCTTCAAAGATTCATAATCGCTACAGCAAGCCATTAATTCAACTCTGGATTCACGCCATAGTATATGCAACTCATTGGCAGAAGAAATACTCTGTAATTTTTTTTTCTGCTGGCAAATTTGTTATAAATAGCAATGATACTTTCGTATATATTATACGTATAGGTATCCTACCAAGAAATAAGGAGCCCAAGCCAACCTCACCTGCAAGTGATGCACTGGCGAAGTGTGGGCGTATAATATGCCTCTGCCTACCCCTTCAGGAAAACAGGCGTGAATGTATGTATGTATCATATGTATGTATAAAATAGTACTTTAGCCTTTTGCCGATTTAAAATGGCGCAGAGATTCCCTACTGTGTAATGAGTCTATCTTACATCTCCGCCATTTTGATAAATAGCGCAACGTCCTCGCTATTTTTGTTTCCAGTAAAAGCTTTTCTACTATATTCTTGTTTTAATGTCTTGGAGTGGAACGCTTAGACCGGCTCTAGATGTAATAAAGTATCACAAGAACGAACGCTGCGAAATAAAAATGGGAGAAATATTTAGTTTTCCAATATTATAGAGAAATAATTAGGAAGGTTTAAGGTTTTTCTTGCAGTGTTAGTCACCAGCTCTACGGCTGGCGGTATAAATTATTTATTTTGTATATACACATATTTTGAGGTGTATAGGGATCCTACCAAGACCTAAGGAGCCCAAGCCAACCTCACCTGCAAGTGGTGCACCTGCCGATCAACGGACGAGGCTCTGGCGAACATAACAGTGCCTGGTAAGCGGCAGTAGGCTCGCGACCTATTACGTGGGACCAACTATATAATTGGCGAAGTGTGGGCGTATGATACGGCTCTGCCTACCCCTTCGGGGAAACAGGCGTGAATGTATGTATGTATGTACATATTTTGAAAGTTTATCTGTATTTAGTAGAATTTATTATATTATATTTCTATATTTTCGCTATTTGAGAACGGTAAGACTTTTTCTTCATATCATGTATCAGGTTCTATGAAATGTAAAAAATGTTAATTTTTTTTCTGTATAAATAACTTCAGCTTAAATTACTGTTCCGTTAAGATCGACTATAATACTAAGTCTGCCTAGAATACTTACACTATCTTTTTATATATGTTTACCAGTTATCTTTATGCCAGAGGACATATTTCAGTTTTATTGGTCATTTGAGTCAGATGAGTCAGAGTCATATGCGGCAATAGGCTCCCCACCTATTGCGTGGGACCAACAATATAATTGGTGAAATGTGGCCTACCCCTTTGGGCTATTTATTCCGCACATAAATATCAGATATCATATTATATCTTACTATATATCTGGGTAACGAGCTAAGTTCACTGCTTGTTAAGTTTTCTGCTAAATTACAATGTAGTTAATATGGCCATTTTAATTTCATATACAAACTCTTTAAATTCAGAGACATGGTAAAATATTTTCTCCTTTCTGGAAGTCGTTTAATATAATTTGTTTGATACACAAAACTCACAAAGCATACTAAACACCGCGAAGATTGAAACTACAAGTACTAAAATCACTACCGAGTAAGTCAGTCAACCACACCCTAAAAGTGTCTCTAATTCAACTGAATAAGACGCATTATTCCTAAGGAAAGTATGAGAGTGCAGTTTGCTGTACGTAATGTTTCTAATCGCAGAATAGGCTGTATCTGATGGTATCTGGTAGTTTCTGTCCCGTGCATACTAACGGTACTACTGACCTTAACCACAGCCTACGCACTAAGCAGTACCCTAGCAGTCGCCGCACACGGTAGCTATCGACATAAAAACGTAAACTACCTCTGATATGGGAAAAAAGACTTTATGAGTTTTCAAAAAATTTATTGTCTTTAATATAATGGTAGCTTTGATTAAATGTGAAAAAAATTATATGTATTTACTTTTTAAGTTTTAATTGAACACTAATTACAAAGTCAATCAAGATAGAGTAATAAACTTCATTAGGTAATGCAATTTGCTTTTTATGTTTTGTTTAACAATTTGTGTTCTTTTTTGATGACTGCTGTTCCAGCTAATTTCTTCTTATAACATATCAGAGACAAGTTTTTAGCAAAATAGCAATTCTATGTCTTACGAGCCATTAGGACTGTCGCCACATTAATTTATTTTTTAGGTAATATCTGTACTTTTATTGCCTTGTTAAAAGCTTGTGAAATGAGTCTGTAGTTTATTATATATTATAACAATCATTGTATAGTATAAGCCGGGGACTTTGGGCCAACTGATTTACTGACCCATCTTTTATCGTTACGATACGACTGCCTTAAAACTATGAAATAGTTATGATTTTGATACATTAATACATATTTCTCATTCAATGCAATTTACCTTACGAACGAACATAATTATCATTGGTAATTATTATTCCCAACAGAATTTTCGTTATGGAAATTATCAACAGTCGGTCTCAACCTTTAATCGCGATCATAAGAGAACTAGGAACTAATGCTACTGTATCTCATTACGCTGTGTCACCTTTATAACGGTGCCCGTCTATGGGACCACTTGTTCTTCAATAAAGTGACCATAGTTTGCTTGTTGAGATACCGCAATTACCTGCGCTGTGGACATATAAATGGCATTTCATTTTATATAATCGCTGGGGTATTTTAAGTAGGTAGGTCTCTGAAGAAGAAATCATGCGTAATGGGGAAACTATTATATTAAATTTCCGCATATTTTCCTATATGGGCATCGGGAATAGAAGTGCGTTTTATCTGAAAGCTCGTCTTTATCCTGTTGCTGGTCGACGCAACGCAAAAAGGGGTAAACTGATAAGCATTGTTGATTTAATATTCCTACAATATAATATTTTTATCTCAAAAATAAAAGTTCCCGGTAAGCGGCAATAGGCTCGTCACCTATAATTTGGGACTAATAGAATTGGCGAAATGTTGGCGTATAATATGCCTCTGTCGACTTCTTCTGGGATACAGGCGTAATAAAGCAATTCGTGTATGAAATGTATAAAATGATAATATACGCATAGGATACGATCCTACCCAAGGAGGAGTAGGAGCCCAAGCCAACCTCACCTGCAATTGGTGCCCCTGCCGATTAACGGACGAGGCTCTGGCGAATATAAATGTTCCGGGTTAGCAGCAATAGGCTCTACACGATATACGATTTTTGAAGTTGCCATTTGAAGCATGAAAACGCTCAATCTCAATTACCACACTCTGCTGTACTTCTTGATCGTTTTCAACTATTAAGGTTCTGCGGAGAAATTAGCACATCTCGCGAAGCTAGGTGCTTTTCATTACTACCTTACTTACTCATATACGCTTCTTTTCTTTGTGTTTTTATTTTAAAATTTTTAAATTTACAATGCTATATTATATGGACGAAATTTTAACCTATTCAAGCTGCAGTGAACGAGTTGATTTTCCTTGTCAAAATTTCGTGCTATAACTTTAATATTGTGTTCTTAGGAGAATCGAAACCCTAAAACAAAGTGAAATTTTACAGACCCCACGCCACATCCGTCGTCGAGACACCGCGCTATACCAAACATTGACTTCAAAATACAAAATGTAATCGATCAAAAGTTGAAACAGAAACTTCCTTTAGAAGGTAAGGTAAAGCAATACTGGGCGTTTATTAAGTGGTTCCCGCCATGCCGAACGAAACTTGGGAGTCAAAAGGCACTGTCAAAATATCAAATACAATACGAGCCGAACAAACCTTCGCAAAACTTTTATTGCAAAATTTAAACACCCATTCAGTGTAATAGCTGAAGTTTCTGGTAACCCCTCCCACCCCCAACTCGATTTTCCCCCGCTTTTATTACGTATTAGTGACGGTAAAAGTTTAACGGATTTATACGGATATTTTGAAAATGTTTCTTGAGTTTGGTGTAATGTTTCAATGCATATAATACAAAAGATAAATTGTATTTTTAAACAGTAAACCCATAATTAATGTTTTCATAGTCGGAATTATATTATAAACCCTTTAAAGTCCCACTGCTGAACCCTTGCTTCCTCTCATGAATCAAAGTGAGAGGGTATTGGGTCATGCTCCACCACGCGCAGCCAGTGCGGATTGGCGAAGACAGGTGTGTGTCGCCCTGCTGTAAGACTTTATATTTTACTAGCAGTCGCCCGCGGCTCCGCCCGCGTGGATGTCGGCTACCGCTGTAAAATGCCTACCCAGAAAAGACACGGTCAGCAAAATGATTTCCAGATTAAATCACAGACACACTAACATCGACGACGCAGTCATTATCCGCAGGCTGCATAGATTGTCTTTATGTGGATGTTGAAGTTGTTAATGATGAAAATATTTAAATCTAATTAATACTTAGTCTGTACTCTTACCGGCAGTCCCGGAGAGCAACCTGTTGTTTTAGGATAGATAACTAAAGCGATTATTGAAAATCTTCCCCATTTTCCCCAACAACATTTGACATTAAATTATTTTTAGGTGACAAAATAAACTGATGGTCGGGAGCCCGGAAATCGTAATAATGTAGCTTTCTAATGAAAAAAGAATTATTAATATCGGTCCAGTAATTTTTGAGTTTATTCGTTACATACAAAAATACAAATAAGAGGAAAAAAAAAGAGGAAGCTCTTTATAATATAGATTACATTGACTCCCCCCCCCCCCCCGTACCCCACTGACGCTTACATGGAGCCTACATCGCATGCTGGCTAGCTGAGCGCGGTGAGCGGCAACCACGCGACATTTTCTACTACTTGCATTTTTAAACTCGTGATATCTTCCGAATGAAATGTCCGAATTGAATAATTCAAAAAGTTATAAAAAGGTATTGAAACCGTCTTGAATACAAAGTAATTTTTTTGATAAGGATTAATACCAAGGTACAAATATAGAGCCTTTTCAAGCGGCGGCATATAAATTAAATTTTTAGAATAAAAAAACCGCTTACTGTGACGTAACTATAATATTTAGACATATGCTGTCGCGACACTTTTTGTAGATAATGATGAGTACTGCAAAGTCGTAGTACATAATTTTGTTCTATCATCAATAGTTTTCGCTGCGCACGCTATGTAAGGAATTTTTCAGGTAATTTTTTTACACCTTGGGTTACATTATTGGATTTTTAGTAAGGATCCCTATTTTTTTAAAAATATAATATAGCCTATGTTACTCGGGGATAATGTAGCTTTCCAAAGGTAAAATAATTTTTGAAATCGGTCCAGTAGTTTCGGAGCCTATTCATTACAAACAAACAAACAAACAAACAAACAAACAAACAAACAAACAAACAAATCTTTCCTCTTTATAATATTAGTATAGATTAAACTTTCTAACAGCTTGTGTAATAATTTTAAAATATATTTACGATAGTTCAACACTTGCAAAAGTTTGAATCTTTCAATATTGTAATAGTGTAATTAATTATAGAAATAAATTGCGTTTTTGATATAAACTTAATTTTTTTTTTTGTCATTAAATTACATAAAAATAATATTTTGCATTGCTTATTTAAATATCTGAATCTCAATTTTGCAAACATCAATTGGAATGCAGTTAAAATTTGATATGTTCGTATTTTGTGTAGTTGTTATGTTCTTTAGTCGGACCAAAGTAATATTTTATTGAGTTTAATTTGGGTTTTACTCATCTATTATTTTAAGTTTATTAGCGTTGTTTGTGTTTGCATGTTTCGTTATATTTTACAATAAGAATGCTTCCATTTTTCGACAGTGACGACAACACCCGCCGAATCCGATCAGCAATTTTGTATTTTAAATTTTTTTGTCGTTATCTTTCCTAAGCCATCACTGTTTACATCCTTATGCCCCCTTCCCTGTTTATCTAGGGCTACAGCATGTAACCTTTAAATATGCATTTAGTTAATAATATGTTATTTTAATATCATCGGTGTACACTTAAACCTAATAAACATGTTAAATTGGCAATAATAAAAGATAATTATTATAATTTGGGAACAAATATCACTACAATAAATCTAACAGTATCCGAATCAAGTACATCCCTAGCTCGTACAGAGGTATCATTAATCTCACAGCTCACAAAAACTGCCACTAATTCATTCAAAGTTCATAATTATTCGGTTCTAGCCGGCCAGTACCGGATAGAAGTAGTTTTCTGACAAAAAACCTACAAATATCAAACTCAAACTATTAACTTTATCGGTTGTAGACATCTGCTGTCTTTGTTCCAAAAAGTTTTATTGATTTATTTTAGAGCTTTGATAAATAACTATTCTACTTTTAAAGTCCTTGGGTTATAAATATCATGTGAACCAGGGTAAAGAAAAAACTATCAACTACGGTAAATCAATTAAACAAAGTCGCTTCCCTCTGTCTATCCATATGTATGCTTAAATTGGTATACGAATTTTTATGTTGTTTTTTAATGAACAGAGTGATTCAAGATGAAGGTTTATATATAGGTCACGCGACTCACGCGGACGAAGTCACGAGTGGCCGCTAGTTTGAAATAAAACTGATTTTATTAAAATTTTATTGAAACGGTGATGTTCAACGTACATAACGTACGTAATAAACGGATATTTAAATGATGTTTCTGAAATTTGGAATATTTTTTTCCTTATTTATAGCAACATATCACTATTTTTAATGATACTTTAAGGTAAATTCTCGTAGATCTTACGCTCAAACATTATTTGGATCATGAAGAAACAGCCACAAAAACATCAGAATTTTACTCACAAGTTTTCTAAATAATTATATTATTATCTTAAATCGGTTTTGGTTTTTAAGTTTGTTACATTAGAATGTTCCTCAGTGACGTTTAAAAGAATTTAAATGAAAAACGTATCACATGCCATCAGGTGAATCCGTGTAGTAATTTCTAACAAATATTTGATAAGTTCTATCCGACTTAACATTCTGGCCGTTTGCCCCTTATCGCAACTCAAGTATTCTGAATGCCAATAGAATTTCCAGTTACTTCGACATTTCCTTCAAATTCTTAGGCGCATTTAGTTGGTAGTAACAATACTCTTTTAACACCTAATACGACATACAGTTCCTAACATATAAATATATTTGTATTAAATCCTCCATAGTATATAATTCCTTGAAATCTCATACAATTACGAAGAGCTTACTTTTAGGTTTTAAACAAAGAATTAACCTATGTAAATATCGTAATATTATTTTTGTATCTTACAACATATACAATATATGTATGTGGCCAGACAATGTAAGCGTAGAACAAAAGGTTTTCTTACAGAGTGGTGGCTCGGAACTGGCGCTTAGATTCACTTACACTGAATTTTTGTTGTTGTGAAGTTGTTGAAGTGAATCTAAGCTACGTGATTTCAGTGTAGTCATATTTCGATTGTTTTTGTATTTCAATAATATATATATATATATATATATTACGTTTTCAAGTAACTATTACAAAGTAGTGTCAGAAATAAAGATTTTTTGAAATTGGAAATATTTTTGATCATCGTACACAAACAATCTTTCGCATTTATAATAAACAAATGATATAAAATATTCTCTGGCAATTACACCAACTGTTTAGTTCCATGATAAGTATCAATAAGAACTAGTGTTATGTTTTTACATTGTTAAAATGTATAAACGTACATATTATTATGTACTTTTTTATTGTTTACTATTTTGCATAGAAAACACCTGGACCAAAATATATATGTTTATGCACACAAAGATATCATATCATATTTGGGAACCCGCGACCCCAAAAGCAGAGTGCAGGCATACTCACCTCCACGCTATATCGGTCATTCAATTTTGAGTATTATATTATTAGTGATATTAATAAGGAATATTTTTTTCTAAATTTATTATTTGTCATAATAATTCGATTTACTATCACAAATAATAAATTTATAATAATAAAAGAAATATTTTTTTCCAATAAAAAGTCTTAGTAGGCCTTCAACATAAAAATAAACACCATTTATCGGAATTGTTTTTCCACAACGGATAAAATGGAAAAAATATTAAGCCTCGTACCGTTACTTCACTTTGATTATTGTTATATAATTTAAGCTGTTGTTTCTAACAGAACTGTTTTCTTAAAGTAAATGTAAGCATCCTGTTTATATCATGAATTTTATAATCTTATAATGTTTGTTATACAGCCCTAACGATTATTTATTACCCTCTGGTAGTGCTGTATGGTTTACGCAAATAAATGATTTGATTTGATTTGACCACAAGCGTTTCAGAATAAAAGCATGCCGAACAATAACCAGCGATTTCATTAAAAAAGAAAATGTCACTTCGTTTCAGTATACCCTCTGGTCCACGCTGCATTATCTATGACATAGTCCCGAGTAGTCCCGACGAACTATCATCAGTTCGTTACGGCAGAGATTAATATTTCGTCGCAGTAAATATGTTATGCCATGGACAGCGTCCGAACTTGTCCAGTTAAATTGTCGAAGTTGCCAACCCTAGGGAACTGCTTACCAATTGAGGGATGCCGACGTATAGTGGATTAGTAACGTTGGAACTATTTAATTAAGCATTTTAATGTATTGTTGTAGACATTTCAATCTCAATTAGACATTAGAGCAAAGATAGAAAATTAAAAGTTATTACGAACTTTCTTTTTTCAGGATTTTGAAAATAAATTATTAAATAATATCTGCAACCAAGTTACGATTTTTACCCATTGTATTTGATTTTGATTTACGTTAAAATACCTCAATTTCGAGTCGATTATGTAGGTTGCGAATCAGTCATACCTAGTGGTTAGTGTCAAATTTTAGGTAAATGACAACCCTCAGCCAATTCATAAGGATTTAAGAGCTTTCAACTCATCAATTTATTAGTGTTATGATTGCCTGTACGACCGATATGGCGTGGAGGTTTGTATACTTAAGCTTCACTCCAGAGGTCGTGGGTTCGATTCCTACACAGGACAAATCTTTGTGTGCATGAACATGAATATTTGTTCTGGTCTGGGTGTTGTCCTATGTATATTAAGTATGTATTTACAAATAAAAAGTACTTAAGTGTGTTTATCCGTTGTTTAATATCCATAACACAAGTTCTCAATGATACTTATCTTGGAACTAAATAATTGGTGCAATTGTCAGAAAATATTGATTTATTTATTTATTAATAAACCTTGGTATTCCTTCCTTGGTATTTAGGCGAGCTGCAAAAACTATAACCAAATCCTTGGATGGCTCGTTGCTGTTGATCCCAGCTGTCATTTTATGCGTCGATAGTTAATCTATAGACCCCATCAAATGGCTTGAAAAAACTATAAGCCGGATTAGGGCACTAGGATTATCCTTTTCTTATTTTAATAATTTAAACCAAATATGATCCAAAACCTTTCATAAAATCACTGTAATATTTTCTCTATAACAAACCTAAGCCTTTATACCTAAAAGCTTTTAGATATTACATAAACAAAACAAAGAACAAATTTACTAAAACGTCCTTTATTAAATTATCATTTATAATTAAAATCCACATGTTTGCAATGTGGATCCCTCCGTTCGCCTTTATTGACATAGGGCTGTAGTAAATCAAATTAGTTCAGGTAATACCATTCAGCATATGTCATATAGAGACGAAATTTCAGCGTTTTGGTTTGAATAATAAAGCGACCGGTGTCTCGACACTACTGAAATTTTACTGCTTTATTTGCAGGAGCAGCAATGCACCACTACTTAATAATTGGAAAAGAAATAAAGCTTCACATGAGGGAAAATTCTTATGAAAATTATATGATAGGCTTCTGCTTATATTTGCTTCCAATATGGCATGATAAGGAAATCAATAATATATATGTATCAACTCTGAAGGTCTTGAGTTCGATTTCCACATAAGACCAATATTTGTATGCATCTACTCAGATGAAGATAAATACCCATTTATCTTCAATAACTATATTTAGACCTATGTCTTAACTACGAAATTATTAACACATCTAGTTACCGAGAATATGTATTATGATTTTGTAATTTTGCATGTTAATAGAAGACTATCCTATGACGCCTCTATGTCATATCTGCTCGATTCGCAAGGTAATAATTGAGTATTAGTCAAGACCAAAATGAACAACGTTAGCTGCAAGAATTTCAATAATGAAGCGTGTGACAGCTCCAGTATGCGAAATAGTGTAGGGGTTGTTCACGGTCTACATTACCAATAGTTGGTGTAATTTATTATTTTATTAGAAGCTCAAACCAGCAAACGATGTAGCGGACAGCCGATAGGCTGATGAACTGGCTATGATTGCAGGTGGAACCAGGCGCTACACTATCGACGAAGAAAATAATTGAGGAGGCCTATATTTAGCAGCAAACATCTTGAGGCCGAGATGATGATTGGCGGGAGATAGGTTCTTGCCGATTTTCTTCTCTTGGGAAGTTTTTGCCATTTTTATCTAAGGATGGAAAATCATTACAGTCTCCCGCTGTGAAAGCGTGTGTGAATAAAAACTTATTTCTCAAAGCAAGTTTCCGCCATTTTCCTGTTTTTCATCGATGGAATATTATTAAATGACAGTTCATAGGGTGGAGCGGATGGATGTGCCAGACTTTTGCTGACTAAAGAGCTAAAAACCTTACATGTTCCTTCTTACATGTAACATTTTCGAACAGTCCAGCTAACCTAACAGGTTGAAATTAATCTAGATAGAATTTTGATAAGTCGTCTAGTATTCATATTACAAGCTCGTCTTAATCCGGGACGAAAAGCATTGTGTGAGATGTTCATAATTGTTTTTGTTTCTATATATTGACGATCAATATGTTGTGGTAATAAGTTTACAAGCATTCCGCTACTGAGGCCGTGGGTTCAATTCCCACACGAGCAAATCTTTGCTTACATGAACGTGAATATTTGTAATGGTCTGGTAGTTTTCTACGTATATTAAGTGTGTTTATCCGTTATTTAGTATCCATAACACAAATAAACCTGCATTTGTCAGAAATTATTTATATGTATTTATTTCTAATATTTGTACTATAACCAAAAGTACTAGATTTTGTTTAATCCATTCCAAGCTTAATAACAATATGTATTTATGACAGCGAAAAATTACACATATGATTTACGAGAAGGTATTTCACAAGCTCAACACAGGCATGGCGTGATCGCGTTACATTTGTAACAGTGACAGAAATGTGGAACTGCGAGTATTTACATTCTCATACGTAGGTACTCATACCCATTCAGTGTTCGAATTATAAAACATTTAAAAAACGTTATATTTTTGTTTCGCTATCCTAATAAGGAACGAATCGAAAATTAACTATTTCCTGTTAATGTTAATTTATTTACATTAAAAAGTCGTAAATCTGTAGGTACATACTCCTATAGTAGCGCCAGCTTGCTATAATATGACCACAAATAGTATTATATATATTCATAATATTTTCTAAAAAATATTAGATTGATTTTCTACCCGCACGCAGATATTCCCGCGAAACTTTCAGAGTAACGTACCCCGCAGGACTTCTTATATATATCTGTACCGAACTGAATCAGAAGTTTATGAAATTTTTTATACTGGAATCAATTCCTTAACACATTCAATATTTATGTGGGGAACACCACCAGTGTGTCCAGTACCCAGCGGCGACAGCTCAGTGGCAAAACCCATGGAATAAATATTCAGAGAGACTCAGGTTCAAAACTTAGTCGCACACCCATGACTTTTCAAAGTTATCGCTTGCTTAATACCTAGGAAAGCAGGTTAAGCCGTTGGTCACGACAGTCTGATGTTTCCCTCTGGGTTGTCGAGGTCAGACTGCAGTCGCTGCATGTTCAAACTGAATTCAGCCAAATCTGGTTAGTCAATGAGCAGACCCTGGGCCAAAAGCTTATGTTAAGGGCAACTAGGCTCTGCAAAGTTTGAAACTAGGTGGCCGTTGCGTCAAATGTCCGAGAT
Source organism: Musotima nitidalis (assembly GCA_949126915.1). Classification (NCBI taxonomy): domain Eukaryota; kingdom Metazoa; phylum Arthropoda; class Insecta; order Lepidoptera; family Crambidae; genus Musotima; species Musotima nitidalis. The sequence goes on along the minus strand of OX421439.1, from coordinate 7,415,782 downwards.
CATGATTAAATCATACATTTCTGGTAACCGATCTTTAAAAATATAATACTATATCACGTATAGTTTCCAGTTAAACTTATTTTGATTATTATTATCAAATGTTTCTAAAGATAAAAGATACAGATAATTTATTTGTCAAAATACAGTACATTAAGGAGTTACATAAATATTAGCATCTTGCATTCTACCATTACTGGTGTACAAATATTTATAAACTAACTAAATGAAATGAACAAAGCTGTTGATCATCAAAAAATAAAAATAAATTACATCACATCACATCATATCCTTTAAATATTCACCAACAGCGTAATAAAATTTTTCTATTAGTTTAGAATATAATCGTTGTTTAAATGTAACAATTTACCCACGTTTTATATAATTACTTCATGTTAAACCCACGTTTTATACGATTTTAATAAGGTATAAATGATTCACCACGGCTAACTCATAAAAGCTTATGTAAGTACAACATTCCTGAACAATGGGTGGTCTGATCTGATTTCGTAATGAGTGTAACAGCAATTGTTTTTAATTGTGAAATATAAAGGCAGAATGTTTCTCAGTATTCCATATTGAATTACATCAGGAATCCGCCATTCATCAAACAGTGTCTGGTTGTAGATTCTTCTTAAGCTGAGATTATACATACACACTAATATTAAAAATGCGAAAGTAGCTCTGTCTGTCTGTCTCGCTTTCACGCAAAGGTAGTAATTAGGTAGAGAGAGCCTAAGAGAAAATAAGGTACTTTTTAATTGAAAATGTAACTACGTACCACCGACGACCGATATGGCGTGGAGGTCAGTATACCTGCACTCCACTCCAGAGGTCGTGGGTTCGATTCCCACACTGGACAAATCTTTGTGTGCATAAACATGAATATTTGTTTTGGTATGGGTGTTTTCCTATGTATATTAAGTATGTATACAAAAAAAGTATTTAAGTATCTTTATCCGCTCTTTAGTATCCATAACACAAGTTATTAGTGATAATTATTTTGGAACTTAATAAATTAATTGGTGTGATTGTAAGAGAATATTTATTTATTATTTATTTATTTTAAGTCTCTCGTACAAAGTCGCGGGCGTTCGTTAGTTATTATTACAAATTACGTTGAGGCTTTAAAATAGTAGTATTGTCGATTTTGCTGTGGAGTATCAGAGCAAACCGACAATCAATCATGATTTCTTCTATATTATTATTAGAAAAAACTATCAAGTGTTAAACAAAACTATAAGTGTATGTTTAGTGTGATATTGTATAGTGGACAATATTATTTATTTCGCGCTTTTTGCGAGACTATTTTTATTTAATACAATGCATGCACCTTATAAATAACACATAATATACTAAATAAACTAATTTTCAAGCTAGCGCGGCGTGTACTTAACTCTAGCAACTGTTTTTGTTTAATAATGGCTTCGTGCCTTAGCACATTTAGCCAGAGTCAAGTTATAGATATATTAATACCATTTAATTCATATTAAATAAGAAAGAGTGGTGATGAAGATGATAAATGGCAAATGAGATGCCCTTCCCTAAGCCCCTGGAATCCTAGGTAAAGATGTGGGAGTAAACTGATACCTCACAAGTGATTTTGGACTGATTTGTTTCATTTACTAACACTCATGTACGTTCACAAACACTTAACGGTTAATAATTCCCCGTATTACACAATACATTAACGTTATTTTCTAAAATTTGTAATACATACAAATTTTAGAAAATAAAACAAAAATGTAAACATGACGTTTCTTTCTTTCCCGCCAAGAGGTCCAAAAAGTTATGCTCTAAAAGGTTTATTGTCGTTGCAAAAACTTTAAACTATTTTAAAACTTTATGTAAAAAAAATCATTGGCCTCCATATGTAAGTGCCCAGCGATTTATTTACATATAATTTGTCTTTGGTATGTCGAAGGTATTAAATAATTTCACAAAACACTATTCAAATTAAAGGCAGAGTAAAATACTATTTAATAGATCTGTGTTATCTAACAAAAGCATGTCTTTGCTTAAAAGGTAGCTTCATTCACTAACATAGACACCAAGTTTATGATATAAGCATTTTGTATTGTATTTGTATTTACTTAAATCTTTTTCCAATAAATCTGAAAACGCCTAGAATTTCGTGGTATTTCATTGGTTTCCTCTACGTTTCTATGTACACAATTTTGTGGTCTATGTAATTTGATAGCTAAGCCCAGCCAAATAACCGGAATGCATGATAATTAACACGTGTGTATTAATTGAATACCACACGAAATTCTGTAAAATTTTGCGGTTAATAATTTTGAAATGGTATCGTCAATATGACATAACATTGTAAATTATTGTCATAGATTACAATGTAGAACGGAAAGTGATTTTAAGCTTAATTGCTGGTGATACACCCTTCGACTCTACGCTATGCGTAATGAATGATTAAGAATAACAGAGTATTAATCCGTGGGTCAGGCAGACGAAGTAACAGACTGTCGCCAGTTTTATATTTCAAGCTATATTGTTCCAATAGACTCAATTAAGGCGCTTATCAATGAAAACTTTTAAATTAAAGGTAAAAGAACAATTCCTTGGTAGTGAGAGATACAACTGAACAGCTGGCGACCTTCATGAAAGAGGAATTTTGGCCGAACGGTGTCGTGTTCCGGACGTTCAGATGCCGGTTACCGGACACCGCACAACGCGACACACTGTTTACGTGGAAAATGATTAGTGGTTACGTTTTATTTGTCAATAACAAAAATGTTTATAAATATATTTTTAGATGGAAGCGGCGACACGGTGTCACCAACGTGGTTCCCGTGAGAATACCGGAATAAATAGTATGCTATATATAGGTTAATGCTCTGTTATTTTTGGGTCAAAATGTCAAAATCATTCAACTCTCTATGGGTAGAGCGGAAGGGTATATCAGAATATTATAGAGTAAAAACCATCCTTTTTCCTCCTTAAGCCCTTTCTGTTCCGGGGACTAACTTACTTCTTAATATCCGTAATTATCAATAAACAAGCGCTCGTACCCTTGCGGTGCTCGGTGGTCGGAAACGATCACCGAAGTACAGCAGAGTTTACAGAGGTCAGTCCTTGGATGGGTGACCGTTTGTGTGGTATTTGAGTCGTTAAGCCATGGTAGAGGCCTAATGGGCGGTTTGAAAAATTCTAACAGCAGGACGCCATACACCTGCCTCCGCCAATACACACTCGGTCAGCGTGGTGGAGTATGACCTAATACCCTCACACCTTGATATATGAGAGGAGGCCCGTGCTCAGTAGTGGGACGTAAATGGGCTAAATGGGCTGAGATGATGATCAATAAACATTCTGGCATAATAAACCAGTTTATAAATTATCTGAGTGCCAAATTTCATTTTTTTTAAATGTGACACGTCATAATAACTATACCGTGCCTGGTGGTAAGCAGTCGATGCAGTTCAAAACAATTAAAGCGCTTTATTACATACCGTATAATAAGCGCATCCACACATGACGTCCTGCTAAAACGCCGTTTCACGCCCCGCTTAAAAGACCCGGGATTATAGGAACTAGAAAAAACATGAACAATGAACATTCTAACATACTTACATCTACAAAAATTACAATAAAAAAAAAGAATAGCAAAAATATAAATGTGAAGAAGATCATACAAACGGTGCACGAAAGCTTTTGGCTTTCGTTTTTATTCCCTTCAGCCTCATTGCGGTCACCAGCTCATCATCATAATAAATCGCATGCTTAAAGGAACATCGACAGCATTAAAAGGTAGGTACGTACTTATACAGTCATTCTATTTTTTATTGAGATCGAATCAATGTTAATCAAACGTTCAAAACACAAGCAGAATTACTAATTAATAAATCAATATCAATTTGATGCGCGTACAATTAGGACAAGTATTCTTTAGAAGATCTTATTTTGTGATGTCCTAAAAATCATCTTATTTGAGTTAAGTCACTATTCCATTAAGCGTGCGAAATATTCAGTTATTTTCCATGCATCTACTGGCTTCCCGCCACCCTCACAAGACGAATGATCTAATGCCGCTCATTGTAAATTGTAAATAATCTTTATAAAAAAGCAGTAGCTTTTATATGAATTCCTAAGTTTCTTTAGTAAAATAAGGATCATATTTAACGTGTCTTCAAAATTAATAAATTGCCAACCTAACCTAACCTTTTTGTACCTACATCAAAATTACTGATTAAGCACCTAATCACCTATTAGATGCTCACTCAGTATTTTTGATGATCAAAAAAGCTTTTTTTAGAGGTTTAGTTTATTATATTCCGTAAAATAATGGCATACAGGTTTATGTGTCTAAACAGTAATGAAAGTATATTCTAAGTACAGAAGGGATCGATTGGCATACTTATATTAACATAACGGCCTGACCTATGGCCGAGGCTGCCTAATGTAATAAATTATTTAAGGGCCTGGCCCTATTGGTTAGGAGTTAGGTCTGGGTAACGCGTCGGTATATTTTTCTTTCTCACTCATTATCGTAAAAAACTTGTAATGTCCACAGCTGAACATAGGCCTCTCCGATATATTAGATTATATTTTAAAATGTCAAAATCATTCAATTCTTCATGGGTAGAGCGGAAGGGTATATCAGAATATTATAGAGTAAAAACCATCCTTGTTCCTTCTTAAGCCCTTTCTGTTCCGGGGACTAACTTACTTCTTAATATCCGTAATTATCAATAAATAATAAATAAATAAATAAATATAAATATTTCAGACACTCACACCAATTATTTAGTTCCAAGATAAGTATCATTAAGAACTTGTGTTATGGATACTAAATAACGGATAAACATATATAAATACTTTTTTTTTTGTAAATACATACTTAATATACATAGAAAAACACCCAGACCAGAACAAATATTTATATTTATACACACAAATATTTGTCCTGTGTGGGAATCGAACCCACGACCTCAAGAGTGGAATGCGGGTATACACGCCACCACGCCATATCGATCGTCAAATCAATAAACAAGCGCTCGTACCCTTGCGGTGCTCGGTGGTCGGAAACGATCACCGAAGTACAGCAGAGTTTACAGAGGTCAGTCCTTGGATGGGTGACCGTTTGTGTGGTATTTGAGTCGTTAAGCCATGGTAGAGGCCTAATGGGCGGTTTGAAAAATTCTAACAGCAGGACGCCATACACCTGCCTCCGACAATACACACTCGGTCAGCGTGGTGGAGTATGACCTAATACCCTGACACCTTGATATATGAGAGGAGGCCCGTGCTCAGTAGTGGGACGTAAATGGGCTAAATGGGCTGAGATGATGATCAATAAACATTTTGGCATAATAAACCAGTTTATAAATTATCTGAGTGCCAAATTTCATTTTTTTTAAATGTGACACGTCATAATAACTATACCGTGCCTGGTGGTAAGCAGTCGATGGAGTTCAAAACAATTAAGGCGCTTTATTACATACCGTATAATAAGCGCATCCACACATGACGGCCTGCTAAAACGCCGTTTCACGCCCCGCTTAAAAGAACCGGGATTATAGGAACTAGAAAACACATGAACAATGAACATTCTAACATACTTACATCTACAAAAATTACAATAAAAAAAAAGAGTAGCAAAAATATAAATGTGAAGAAGATCATACAAACGGTGCACGAAAGCTTTTGGCTTTCGTTTTTATTCCCTTCAGCCTCATTGCGGTCACCAGCTCATCATCATAATAAATCGCATGCTTAAAGGAACATCGACACATTAAAAGGTAGGTCAGGTTTAAGTTACGTACTTATACAGTCATTCTATTTCTTACTGAGATCGAATCAATGTTAATCAAACGTTCAAAACACAAGCAGAATTACTAATTAATAAATCAATATCAATTTGATGCGCGTACAATTAGGACAAGTATTCTTTAGAAGACCTTCTTTTGTGATGTCCTAAAAATCATCTTATTTGAGTTAAGTCACTATTCCATTAAGCATGCGAAATATTCAGTTATTTTCCATGCATTTACTGGCTTCCCGCCACCCTCACCAGACGAATGATCTAATGCCGCTCATTGTAAATTGTAAATAATCTTTATAAAAAAGCAGTAGCTTTTATATGAATTCCTAAGTTTCTTTAGTAAAATAAGGATCATATTTAACGTGTCTTCAAAATTAATAAATTGCCAACCTAACCTAACCTTTTTGTACATCAAAATTACTGATTGAGCACCTAATCACCTATTAGATGCTCACTCAGTATTTTTGATGATCAAAAAAGCTTTTTTTAGAGGTTTAGTTTATTATATTCCGTAAAATAATGGCATACAGGTTTATGTGTCTAAACAGTAATGAAAGTATATTCTAAGTACAGAAGGGATCGATTGGCATACTTATATTAACATAACGGCCTGACCTATGGCCGAGGCTGCCTAATGTAATAAATTATTTAAGGGCCTGGCCCTATTGGTTAGGAGTTAGGTCTGGGTAACGCGTTGGTATATTTTTCATTCTCACTCATTATCGTAAAAAACTTGTAATGTCCACAGCTGAACATAGGCCTCTCCGATATATTAGATTATATTTTATTGGGTGTGTTTGTCCAAAATAGCAGCCGCAAGTATAATCATATTATCTTTCTATCTACAATAATACCCATAGCTTGTGGACTAGAGAAATAAATATTCTGTTATATCACACCACTTACCACCATGATATGAATAATAATAATAGGTTAGGGAAAAATCCTTTTCGTATTTTTGTATGAAAAGTCAAGACATTTTTTTCAAAGTTTATTTACATTTATTTACAATATATATGTACCGTTTTGTTGAATAACTTTCTGCCATTTTGTGGGCAGAGACATTATCCCGTTACTGTAGAAACTTTGGGACTTCTGATCAAAAAAACGGGACAAATAGTTTTGGCAGTCCTCTCTTGAGGTCAACCTTACAGAACCTAAAGAATTCTGCAGAGACCGAAACAGGTGAAAATCTGAAGGCGCAAGGTCAGGGCTATATGGTGGATGCGCTAGGACCTCCCAGTCGAACTCTCTTAATTTTTGCTGAGTGGCTAAAGATGTGTGTGGTCTAGCGTTATCGTGATGAAAGACCACACCCTTCCTGTTGATCAATTCCGGCCGTTTTCTCTCGACTGCTTCCTTTAATCTCATCAGTTGCTGGCAGTAAAGATCAGAATCGATGGTTTTGCCGGGCGGTAAAAGCTCATAATAAACAATGCCCTTCCAATCCCACCATACACACAGCATCACCTTATTTCGTGTTAGGCCAGGTTTGGCCACAGTCTGTGAAGCCTGGCCAACTTTCGACCACGACCTTTTTCGCACGTTCTTGTCGTACGTGATCCACTTTTCATCGCCAGTTATCAATCTCTTCAAAAACGGCTCGGTTTCATTACGTCTATATAATGAATCGCAAATGAGTACACGGTTCATTAAGTTTCTTTGAGTGAGCTCGTGTGGCACCCAAATATCGAGCTTTTTTGTATAACCAGCTTTCTTCAAATGGGTCAAAACTGTTTTGTGGTCAATTCCCAGTTCTTCAGCTACATCGTAACTACTAATATGCCGATCTTGCTCCACTCTTTCAAAAATGGCGTCCATTTTATTCGTAACAGGGCGACCAGAGCGAGGTGCATCTTTAACATCAAAATTTCCGGACTGAAAACGTTTGAACCAAATTTGTGCTACTCTTACTGACACTGCATCAGGTCCATAAACATCACAAATTTTTTTCACTGCTTGAGTTGCATTTTTGCCTTTTTTATAATAAAATTTTAAAATGTATCGAATTTCTTCATTAGATTCACTCATTTTAACGGAGAGAAAAACAAATGAAAAATAGCGGGAAACAACATTTTTTTATTTTTATCTTTTCTTTATAATGGAACCTTTTTAATGTTACCAAAACCAGCCAGACACAAATAGTACAGTCAAAAAAATTTTATAATAAGTTTATACCTACGTTATGCGAAAAGACTTTTTCCCCGACCTAATAATAATAATAATATTCTCTTACAATCACACCAATTGTTTAGTTCCAAGATAAGTCTCATTAAGAACTTGTGTTATGGATACTAAAGAACGGATAAACATACTTAAATACCTTTCTTTTTTTTTTGTAAATATATATACTTAATATACATAGGAAAACACCCAGACCAGAACAAATATTCATGTTCATGCACACAAAGATTTGTCCTGAGTAGGAATCGAACCCACGACCTCTGGAATGAAATGCAGGTATACTGACCTCCACGCCATATCGGTCGTCAACTATAGAAAGAAATGTCGAATAGAAATCTAGAAATTGTATAACGAATCTGTAGTCTGTGGCAGACCATAATAGTTCATATAAAATATAATTTTATAATAAGGCCATCAACGACGACCGATATGGCGTGGTGGCGAGTATACTCGCACTCCACTCTTGGGGTCGTGGGTTCGATTCCCACACAGGACAAATATTTGTGTGTATAAATATGGATATTTGTTCTAATCTGAGTGTTTTCATATATTAAGTATATATTTACAAAAAAAAGTATTTATGTATGTTTATCCGTTATTTTTAATGATACTTATCTTGGAACTAAATATTTGGTGTTAGTGACAGAATTATTTATTTATCAATCATTTCTGGGTTTCCAGAAGTTTCTTATCTAACAAGCTTGTAGAAACGCAATTTGCGGCTTAGGTTATTGATTTTAACACAGCTTAACAGGAGCTACCCCGCATTCTCCCTGCTGGATTATAACCTAAATCCTTTAACATTTGGTTTGTGACAGCAGATTCATATAGTGGGAAGTAAGTCATCATATCAGCTTTAAAGTCCACACAACAGACTACATTCTTTTGGGGGTTTTTTCCATAATCACAACGCTGGGCAGGCGGGTTATTAAAGTTGTGAACTCCTCACAAACAACTTTACCCTTGGCTCATCACTACACTTGATGACATAGTGTTATCAATTTTAAAAAAAATAAGAAGAACCTTCCCCTTCCTAAATCTATACCTACTATCAAATTTCTCAAAAGAAATAGAACTTTTTATTTGCATTCGTTTTATTGATATTTATATGATATACTTCGATATTTTATTTTCAACGCTAATGTACATTTATATTTTCTATGATGTGTATTTTTTTTTTACAAATAAATGAGTATTTGAATACTAGAAAATACATTGAAAACATCGCAAAATTTCCACTCGATTTATTTATTCTCTGTCGATATATTCTTCTAGAACCGAGCCAGCTAGTTAGCATAGGAGCCAAGCTCCCAACTCTAAATCAAACACCTTTACCCCAGCAGCACTTAAACTCGGTACATTCTGATTTATGCCCGCGTACCATTCTCACTGTAGGGTTGCTGTTTTTGTGTTCTTATTTCGTTGTTTGCTAGTATTTACGGTTTAATTAAACACATATTTTTATTACGTTGCCTTTTGGTGATTTATGATTGAGTCATTATGTTGTATTGTATATAGGTATATTTATTTTCAAGCTCAGAATAGGAATTTTAATTAAAATATTTAGTTCTTTTTTTGTGAGAATCGTAAGCGATCTGTTAAGTTTTAATTTTATAATAATTTTGAACTTCTTGATGGTTCAGAATATCTTCACAATATTAAAATAACTTGAGACGATATTGGCTTTAGCATAGCACGAAAACAAAAGAAAAAGAATAGAAGCGTATAATATGCCCACATTTCGCCAGCTATGTTGTTGGTACCGCGTAATAGGTGGCGAGCCTATTGCCACTTTTATATTCGCCAGAGCTTCGTCCGCTGATCACCATCACTACTTGCAGGTGAGGGCTTGAGATATTAGTAGGAGCCCTATACACGTATATAATAACAAAACTTATCAAACCTTTAATTAATAAGTTAAAAGCTAGTTTTATAACAGAATCCGTAACATTGAAGGATCATTGTTAAATATACAAGTCAACATTTGATAATGAAATGCTTATAAATATAATTAAGATTTTTCAATAGAAGGAGAAGCTTAATATCTTTTTAATTTTAAAACAAGGCAACCCAACAATTACATTATCCTAATAAAATTGTAAGTACATGTCGTTTAAAAATAACTTCGACATTTGATAGCATAAGATATTAGTTAGAAATGTTTTAAGTAACTCGTCGAAATTTTGTCAAAAAGATCTTTATTACAAAGAACGTATTGTTGCTTTCACAATGGAGATAGGGCTTCTTTCATTACTCCGTGCTTGTTTTTTTTGTCAATTGTTTTCTTGTTTAGCAGAGGTTCATAGAATAAAGATTTTCTATTTCTAATAAACATTCAATTTAAAATTAAAAGCTCAAGATACAGTTAGCATCTTAATTATCCTAGCTACAAATAATGACATGAAGAAATTTAATTTTATCTACAAAGATCTTAAATGATGAAATTCATTATTGTTTAGACATTCAAATTATTATGACCATATTGGTCCAAACATGTAAAAATATCTAAACACCTTTTGTTTAAACTTTATTTAGGCAGTTGATGTAGCAATGCTTGTTTCAGGGATAAATTAAATTGAAAACTGTTGCAACCATATATTGACTACTTTTGATTCCTCACGTAACTGTGACAGTAAAAAAATACATTATATGATGATAGTCAAATGATTTTGGCGACTTTAGATACTACGCTCTATTTGACTCTGGCTGGCTGTCCGGACAGATTCGATGTCACTTAACAAAATAACTTGAATTAATCAATAGTTTTTGACATAACAGTTAAATTAATACCACAAGAATAATTTAAAGTACATTTATAGCCTAAATAGTAATGCTTCATACTTTCAAATACTTCAATCTGTCTGATGTGAAATCAAAAAATTACAACAATGGATGAATGGGGCGCGAAATGACATTTAAGCTGACGCTAAGCGTTTTACGCTTATAACTCGGTATATTGCAGCGCTTTCATTTTTTGAACAGCATCGACTACTACCTGTTATAACTATCAATATAAAAAAACAAATCGCCGCTTATAAACAAAGCACAGCCCTATGACACGGGCTTACGCCGCAAACCAAGCGGAACATCAACAATACAACAGTATACGGAAGCGAAGGAGCGCATACGTACAAACATACCTGTTTCGGCTTACATTAGTGATATAAAATTATGAAATACTGGCGTTGTAAGCTTTTATATATAGACCAGGGGATAGGAGGATTCAATACATTACTACTGATATGTCGGGAGTTAGTCGGGAGAGTCAGTTTGATTTCAATATATGACAAATCTTTTGGGCTAAATATAATCATTATGTTTGAACATTTGTTCGGATCTGGGTGTTTCCTATGTATATTAAGTATGTATTTAAAAAATTATATTTAATTGAAATTACAATCATATTTCACTGAATTTCTCCCACCTTGGTTCCTGAGAGAAAACTTCAAGCTCCATAGTGAGATGTTAATGGCTTAAGAATGTACATGATACACTTCGCTTTTTTCCAGATTCATAAATAAATTTAGCTCTAATTTTAGGACTCTCAGTTACAAAGTAAGACGTGATGTTCGTCGCAATATCTAAGCTTGCTTCGAGTACTTCAGAATACCGTGTACTTACTTATTACTGTGTAAAGTTATTTGATTGCATTACCTGTAACAAAAATACACAACATTTTTAATAAAATGTGATAGACATAAAACAAAAACATCATCATAAATAATCTAACGCCCAAAATATCCCATTTGGAATAGGCAGAATTTTTTAAGCACAGAGTATGTGATATATATATGACAGTATATCTGTGAATAAAACGTGTCAAATGCTGTGAGTTAAGGACTAGACCCACACGGTTGCTAGACAAAATTTAAGTCTTCTACGACACCCGTTGAGATACTTTGCAGAATTGGCTACCACACCTAATAGATAAAATTATGCACTGAAGAAAAAAAATACGCAAAAGAAATCAAATTGGACATTTATTTCATTATTGCCAGGATTCGTATAACAGAAAAAATTAAGTTAGTGGCTTGGGATATTAAATAATTTATGAAAATTTTAACGGCATATTAACTTCTTTCTTGTAACCGTGGCGTTTGACATTTAGTGTTTTGAAAGTTAGTGCGATTTGTATTTGTAATATATTTTGTTAATAAATATAACTATTAAAATTCGTATTCAATATCAAAGTAGTTGAGACAGTACATCGTCTAGTAATAATATTAATTTAGAGAATTATCTCATATTCTCTTTCAAAATAAATAATGTTTGATGTATGGCCCCGAAACTTTTTCCACTTCGCGATACACTTCGCGTTTTTGCAGCCCAGCCCGCGCTCTCTCCCGCGTGGTTTATTAAAACTCTTAATTCGGTTTGTTGTGATAATTGGCCTTGTTCTCCTCTATATATTTACTGTTAAGGAGCACATAAAAATGGCAGTTTAATTATTATGTGGTCGTTGAATCACGGCTCAAAAGCTATTTAAGCTATGGAACCGAGTTCCGACATTGTCGAAGTAAACTCGTTGATTGAATTTTAATTTAAGTTAGTAATATCAAAAATGTTATTAGTACCTTAAACGCTTTAAGCTTACCACACGTGGTAAACGAAACCCCTTTAACCATTAATTTGAATAATTTATTGTAAAAAAATCTTACATTTAAACAATAACATTAAAAATACAAAATAAAATACATTTAACGTATTGTAATCGCGGTGTATTAAACTAATTTGATCCCGATATTTAAAATATTGTACATAGATTTGTGGTCACGTAAATATAAGCAAACAGTATCAACATTAAACATTATAAAGTACTACGCAAGAGGAGCAGATATATTTATATAAGCGATTTATTTTACGTAACATTAGATATTTGAATAAAAAGATTATTCACGAAAATATAAGTGGCAAAATTTAAGAAAATGTAATAAAAGAGAACTTTCTTTGATCACTAATGACTTCTCAATTCAGCTGGGTATTCGATTAACTGAACAATAGGAGTGGGTCGTTCTAATTACGTATCGCATTGTTTTATGACTAGCATACCGATTTCCATTGCTATAAATTGTTTTGATGATCGATAAATGTGCATTAACAATGGATTAAAGGTTTATTTTCATATGTCTTTTGTAATTGAATTATTGATTGAGCAGTTGTACAATGGTTTTATTTATTTGATTTTACAAACAGACATAAACATATTATGTGCCTTAATTTTTTATTAAAAGACAGAAGTTTTTGAATTACTTATTTCCTACATTGATATAATATCTTTTTTACATTATATTATATATTATTTCTTTTAATTTGGCATTTTCCTTATTAAATGATGCAATCTATTAAAAAAAATTATATTATAAATCACAAAAATAATTTGTTATATATGTCTTTCTCTAATTGTTACAATAGTTGCATATCCCAAAGGGATAAAAATGTGAATAGAACTTTTATAACATTTTGACTGTACCATCTGATATTGTACACACATTTGGCAATAAAACTGATTCTGATTCTAAAAAAAATTTTTAGTAAAAAAAAGATTTTGCATAAAGGGTTGTATTAGGTATATCTGTACAACTCGATGCCCAATCTACGCTAAAGGAACTATAGGTATTAGATCTAATGCAGTTGTGTCATTTTCATTACTAAAACCATTTTTTATTTGCACAAAAAATAAATTAAAATCTATTTATATGCTTAAAACACGATAATTAAGATGGTATATTATTTTATGCGTACAACATGTCTTGCCTTTGTAAAAGCGTGCGAATGAATTATTACAATTCCAAATAACATAAAATTAAATTAAATTACACGGATGTCAAGTTAATATTAGAAATTTAAACATTATTATGCGAAATAGCTCTTAAAATTTGAGTTTTTTATAAATTTTTTAATAAAAACACAAAAATTATAGGTATTAATGATTGAAATCAAAGCATTTTAAGTTTTTTTTTGGTTAAAATTCAATAGGACCACGAATTAAGAAGTATTCGCACTGTTGAGGATTGAAATAATTAATTAAATTGCAGTTTAAACGTATTTTCTATATTTGATACTTATGCCATTTTGTGACAATTTTAATTATTATTTTCCATATATAATTTTTATAAACAGATTTTTTTCTTATCTATATTGTTTTAGGCAAATTTACAATAGAATTTGGTGACTAGATGAACTGTAAAACAAATGGTACTCTACTTTAGATATAAATAGACTGCACTTACGAATATATTGTATTAAATTACAACAAAAAATCACTGTCTGTCTGTTCACCCTATACAATAATAATTATTATTATTGTACTCTCCCTATATTTATCCCAAAGGAAGATAATCTTTTATCATTCCCGCTGCCGATTTATGGCTTCACGTCAAATTGTATTATGTCATTTTGACGTGTATTGTCATTATGTTACGTCCACGATTATCAACCTTATTACTAGCTAAAATAAAGTTCAAATAACGATTTTTACTCTACCAAGTCCTTCAATAGCGTGCTAAGGGTTGGTCAGAAAACGTACGTGCAAATATAAACTTTAGACTTAAGTTTGTAAATATGCATTTGGTTTGCTTGGATAACTTAATGATTTTACTCTAAAACCAATCGATGTTGCATTAAATGTGACTATTGTAGTTCAATGAACATATAGAAAAGACACATGAATTAAATGATTGTTTGTGGTCAAAATAAAACGAGTTTAAATGTAATTCTGTTTAATGTGTTCTTTTGTAAATAGCTTAAATAGTCTTTTCATACATATAAGTGCTTTTCTTCAATTTATATAAAGTGATAAAAACATGAAATCCACGAAAAATAGTAAAACTACATAAAAGCCTACAAGAAAGTTTTAACAATCTTTTAAAATTACAGTAGTTTTTATATGTAATTTTTTTAACTGTATAACTGTTTTATGTCATAGAAATAGGTTGATGTAGATTATATTGGTTAATATATGTAAAACTAAAAGCTAGCTTACTATATAAAACGTTTTTATAATATAAAAAATAAATTTTATTTACCATCAATCAAAATAGTCAGCTTAATATGAATTCAATAACATCACTAGCGTATTAGTAAACACACTTGAAATTGAAAGGGTCTCATTATTTTACTAAAATATAACAGATTAAAATCTATTTTTAGAACTGGAGTAGGTGCGTATGCAAAACATGAGAGAATTACAAATTAGTATTGATTTTGATTTACATTGTTGACGAGTCCACCAGCAGCATCTAATTCATCATTAAAATGGATATATCGGTCACCTACTGCCGAGCAGAAGTAAGCTAAATAACAAATTAGATAAAATAGGGTAATATCTTACCCTATTTTTAATCTGAGGGATAAGGATCCTTTACTACCTTTGGTATAAGATCATCATCATATCAGACCAATAAACATTGGCCATTGGTAATTTGCCCATAATCACCACGCTGGGCAGGCGGGTTGGTGATCGCAGTTCAATCCAGTACGCAGGATGACGTTGCTCCCATGAGATTGAGACTAGGGGTGGCAGTACTCTAGGCCGGTCATCATCATCTTAGCCATCTGACGTCCACTGCTAAACATAGGCCTCCCCAATAAATTTCCAAATTGAGAGATCCTGAGTCACCTGCATCCATCGTCTTCCCGCCGCCTTAACCAGATCATCGGTCCATCGCGTGGGGGATATCTAGGCCGGTATCAGACGGCAAAGATACTTTAGAAAATTTTGATGCATCATCTCAACTTGAAAATGTCCAAGCTTCCTCTCACACAACAGTGCATTAATAGTCACAGACAGCCCCTTGTGCAGATCGTGTATGGTGGCCGTGGAAACGGTCGCACACGTGCTCCTGGAATGCACAGGCGTATCAAATCACCGAGTTTCATCACGGAAATTTTACACAGGTTGGGAGACCTGATCTGCTTCTGAAAAGAGGTGGGCTGGCTAGAGTGAGGAAGAATGGCCGCTAGGGCTTACCCACAATGGTCCATAGCAAGAAAACCGCCACCGCTAACTAGAGCAAATGCTCCTGACACATTTCATTTCTACTCATACTCGCTCAATGACCGGTAAACTCAATGTACCCAGAGTATACAATAATTATGGTGACAGGACAATAAAAAAACGACTTCCATACCTTTTAAATAGTATACCTGAAGCCATTAGAGTAGAAACAAACAAACACAAGTACAAAGCAAATTTTAAAAAAAACACTTTATTTTTAATGTGCAAAATTGTAATTTATTTATTAGTATAAAATCAGTTGTACTTAGTATAAAAGAGACTGTGACCCACAGACAAACCAGTCAAACGGTTTTGTACTTAGTATAAAAGAGACTGTGACCCACAGACAAACCAGTCAAACGGTTTTGTGGGATATGTTTTTATGTAACTTGCATTATTTAAAGGAAATAAACGTTTTATCTAAGCCGCCCATTAAGATATTGGCTTAAGGACCATCACATATAAACGAAAAACAAATGCCAAACATGCCTTCAAAAGCTGTATGTTGAGATATATGTTAATATTGGTAAAATAAGAGTTCTGTCTCCCTTTTTTTTTTCAAATCTTGTGACTGCAGAACACAATTGTTTTATATTATGTATTTTAATTGTAACTGGCGGGAGAAAAAACCAACCTTGACGATTTTCTTGCCCGTTCTTTTACGATCAAGCTCCCGCCCGCAGTGAATGGGCGCGTTAGTTTATAAGTATGACATTCATAAGAGCTCTATTGAGCCAAACCTGAATAAATGAATTTTTAATTTAATTTAATTTTAATTTAATTTATTAATAAATGTCACACAAATGATCACCAATCCAGATACAAATTTCTGTGAATTCTGCTAAACATTGTCGTTTATTTAATAGAGAACATTATCGTGGAGCTTGGTTGTACTTTAAAGTATGTATCAAACATTAAAATTAGGCCCAAATGACGGTGGACGATCGTAAATAAGAAATAAACATTTTTTTAACGACCAAAGCACAGTTTCCGATTCATATTTCTACTTTGGTAATTTGAAATCGTGAAGTCGTTTAGTAATCGACTCAACTTTTATTTTACGACTGAAAAACACTTAACCGATAACCTGCTATTGCGATTAATCGGACTTTACGATTCTCGATAATTGATTTCGCGATCCCGAGTTATAGAGTATGAACGATTTGTTCCTTGAAGCGGCAATCACTGTGCTATTTGTTTTTAGATTATTAACCTATAAGGTTTCATGAACCAGAATGAAAATATAACAGACTAGTGGTTTTCCCGCGACTTCGTCCACATGAAATTCGATTACATCACGCATCTTGTTTCAGTAACTGTAAATATCATATTTATATCAGCTAATATTAAACCTAACAAAATAATGTCATGCTTCCAGCTTTAAAAATGAAGACATTTTATATAAACTTTGATCCCCTATTTCTACCCCTTAAAACCTTTTTTTCGCATTCAAAAGTAGCCTATATCCTTTCTCAGGCTCTGGACTATCTGTGTACCTAATTTCATTTAAATTGGTTTAGTAGTTTTGGCGTGAAAGCGAGATAGACAGACAGAGTTATTTTAACATTTTTAATATTAATATGGATTATTATTCGGACCTCGTGAACTAGGTTATCGACTAAACTTTTGGTTTCAAATTAGTTCAAAATGATACAGTTTTATAGCCTTGCCGATTTTGTTATATTATTTATACTATCCTGACAACAAAGTAGCTTATCGATCCGACAATCGTTTTCGTATTTATTTATTCAATAACTATGCAAATGTCATGTGTAAAATACTTATGTCAACAAATTAATGATTATGATTACACAAAACGAAATGTTCCAATTTAGTTTCGTCACAACCAGTATCATGTAAGTCATTTGATATCAACTTCAGAACACAGGATGACTCAGTTGTTTTTAATGTAAGGTGTTTGCTGATAATCACCACACTAGGCGGGTTGGTGATCGCAATACGCCGGCTAACGCTGCTGCCTATCTTCTGGTAGGAGGTGGGAGGGGGTTGACGAAGTGTGACATGGTGTGATAAGGGGATCGGAGGAATCCTATTTCGTGATGTCACATTTTAAATCCAGATAGGTACTATGAAAATTTTGGAAGTTTTGATGTAATTATTTCTTGCTGTATTATTGCAAAATATGTGACATCACACTAAGAAAGAGGGAGTCTCACAAGTGTGACCAGCTGTGACAAGGACGGAGGGGGGGTCTAAAGATCACGAAATTCGTGTGACGTAATTTATGGATGACCCCAGACCACATATAAGATGAGAGGGGGTGGCACTATATGTATATTTTCTTTTTGTTTCCAATAGAATATAAAAATATGTCTATTTTGTTAGTTTTATTTTGGGTACCCATGGAAAAATAGTGTCGTGAAATCGTGTTCGACTTTTTGCTGATTTGGTACCATTTCAGTACTGAAGTCTTTTTTTATATATAAATTTATTTCTTTCTTTCTTTCTATAAACAAAAACGTTTCCCATACATTCAAAATTTGATTCCACGTTTTATAAAATGCCGCGATTCTTCAATCTGCCTTTAACACATACACAGGAAGAGGTACGGTAACTTTTTAAATATATGCTGTATACGTTCTATGAAGCAATTGCGCCAGTGAGTGTATAGCCCTATAGCTATATGTAACATGGAAAGTTCCCTTCGCACACATCCACGTATAAATTAAAACCCCAGCCTTTACATCAGCCACTCGTTATAGCCTATAACATAATCGTTCGCACGCGACTCTGCTCGTTATCTCCCCGCCGATTTTATAATCACGAGAAAATAAAATGCTTTATCGATCGTGTGAACGCGCCCTAACACGCAGCAAGCTCTTTACACCTTACGACTTTAGTGTTAAGGTCCATTATTATTTGTTTAGTGTATAGATGGGGCGTTGCTCGTTCCTGCTCACACAGTTAAGTGTTATGAGTGAAAATTGTTTCGAATATTGAAAGATGGATGATCTGCCTGAAATAATGCCATTAAAGAATACTTACTTATGGATTCGTGGGAATATATTGCAAAATTTACAACACTATTTTAGTTATAGAATACCTTAGATCATTTATTTAATGAAATTATTGTTCATGTGCAATTAAGAAAAAACTTTAAAAAAATAACTTTTTATAGATGCACGAGGTGGCTGGGAGCTGGTGTAGATAGCATAAGATCTGCCGATAAGAAAAACAATAGCAAGGCCTATATTTAGGAATATACTTCAGTAGCTTAGTGAAGAGTATGATTAAAACTCATAAATCGATCCGCAGAGTTATATAGTCTCTGGAGTAAGCAAGTCTCTGGAGTAAGCGAGTCTCTGGAGTAAGCGAGTCTCTGGAGTAAGCGAGTCTATGGAGTAAGCGAGTCTCTGGAGTAAGCGAGTATCTGGAGTAAGCAAGTCTCTGGAGGAAGCGAGTCTCTGGAGTAAGCTTAAAGCTGCATACCTGAATTTGTCCTGTGTGTAAATTGAACTCACGACCGGAGTGGGGGTATACTCGCCACTACGCCATGTCAGCTGCCAAATTTAATTTCACTTTAAATGAAGTAATACACTACAAAGTGCACAGGATTCTATAAACAACTACCTGACTAACAATAAATGACATGTTGAACGCTATGTCGGACGTGTTAATGTATAATTTAACTGTATATTTTAAACAAGCCTTGAAGCTAGAGACCATATGAAGACTCTCCAACAACTCTGCCTGTATTAGTTTATTATTATTTATGACCCTTAGGTTAACTGGTAGAGAATTCCCTTGGTGTTAAGTTCGCCTTTGTGCAATAAAAGATAAATAAATAAATTTGAAAAAACAAAATCAATTGTTCATGATAAAATGTAAATTCAAAAAAAAAGTCGCGATATTTAAAAAGATAAGTCAAAAGAGTTTTTAATTTGTAGTTTCGAAAATTCCAAAAAGTTTCATTGATTAATTATTTAAATATCTTAAGCAAAGTTTTGCAGCTTTGTAACTTTTTTTAAATACAAGAACAATTTCACAGACGGTATGCAAGCATAGTACATGTATGTATTACACATGAATACACATTTTATACACGGGTATAAATACATATAACTGTGCACATTGTAAACAAAATTTAGTTTTCATTTCAGACTACCCTACACGTTCTCGTTTACGGGAAAATCAAATTTCTCTTTGAAATATATTTTCTAAACAAAACCAGTAACCGAATCAACGGAGTTCTAACTGACCGCAATGCACCAGCCACTTAGGGGATTAAATGGGTTCAAAGTTTATGTTTCCAGATAAATTACAATATTCAAGTAAAACAACGCTAAGGTTAGGTTAAGGAATTGCTGGAATTTTTCCCGTATTCTCGGTAACTACTAAAAAGGGTAAAGTATTTTTTGTCACTAAGCTAAGTTGTTGGATAAGGATAGAAGAAAGCTGTTATCTCTTTCTTTAAGAAACAATAGTTTAATTGTACAATACAATTTAGCCGTGTGGTACTGGCCTTAAATAGTGCCATCCTCTCTAATCTCACGGGGGACTCCCCGTAAGAGTCAACGAAGAGAAATCCTACCGGATAATGGGCAGCAGCCTTATTCTGCGTACTGACTTGGATTGCAATCACCAACCCGCCTGCCTAGCGTGGTGATTATGGGCAAATACCCTTAATATAATGTGGGTGTGTAACGGTTGATATAATAACAAAAAATCTAACGTTCACTAGACATAATTTCACTTAATATAATTTTGTTTAATATAACGATCAGTTGTCATAATGAATTGTAGTTATAATTTCATTTCACCTAATTTCTTTTGATATAATGAACATTTCTTATAATGCACATTTGACATAATATTCATTTTGGACTTTAGGGCACCCCGACTCGGATAGGTTAGGTTAGGTTATTTTTTTATATAGCTACCGTCGACTAATTAGGTTAAAATGAAAATTATATAATATGAACTTTATACTAAATGTTATTATATCAAAGAAAGATTATATCATATAAAACATTAGATCATTTGAAATTAGGTTATTTGTTATTATAGCATATAAAAATTATAACATATGAACGTAATTTCAAGTGAAATTAGAGCATTTGTTATTATATCAAACAGTACACACCCATATAATGTAGTCTATTGGGGAGGCTAATCTACAGCACAGGACTTTATAAAGTTAATATGATGATGATGAACATATTTAATTATTTGTCGAAGAAGGAGGTCGTTGGTTTAGACATAGATAAATCCTACATTAGAAAAGGTTAGGTATATACAACTAATCGTAGCTTATATTACCTGAAAACCAGCTTTGGAAGATCTGATCATTAGCATTAATTGTTACATAAATACATTTAACGTATTTATTTTATTTGTATAAGTTTGACGAATCTAAATGATCTTGTTGATCTTAAAGACAATAAAGTGTTTTTTATTTTTAAGCCTGTATCGTCTCAGCCACTTCTAATTGAGTTTTATGTTACTATCATACCGAGGACCGTCAGTTCTAGATTTTATATGCCCTGCCACTTCTGCTTACTCTGTGTGCCGTATAGGTAAGTAATAGCTGGACTACAAAATCTATAAATCGATAGACACTTTCAATATCAAGCTCGTAATTTCGGGACTGAACCCAAAAAATATAGGGTTGTTAAAAAATAATAACGTTAGATACGATCGCCAGATTATGTAGTTATAGACGTATTTTTGTGTGAAGCCTTAATGGATGAACCATTATTAATGTTATGTGAGATTGAAGTGCTGTGATAGCCTGAGTATTATTACTCTCATTGATATGGCCTCGTAATCGCGCCTTTATTTACCGAAGAAATATTGGATAATTAGGTCGTATTGTAATTTTATTAAGGGAGGTAAGGTTTTGGTTTGTGAATGGAATATATCTTTGTAGGAATTGGTATATCTTGGTTATTATGACTAGAAACTAAGGCAGGAGAACAAATGATCATTACATCTTATCTCGGTTGATTTAAGCGTAGAGCCTAGGGTCTGCTTAATGGTTCTTCTTCTTCTTCCATTTAAATAATGGCTTCGTGCGTCTAGCACATTTAGCCAGTGTCAAGTAAGTGATATATTAATAATATATAATTCATAGTAAATGAGAATGAGTGGTGATAAAGATGATAAATGGTAAATGAGATACCCTCCCCTAAGCCCATTGAGTTCTCAGTAAAGATGTGGGACTATACTGAGATCTCACATGGACTCCTTGAAAGAAAATTTGAAAAGTGATTTTGCACTGTTTTGTTTGATTTACCAACACTCATGTATGTTCACAAACACTTAACGGTTAATAATCCACCGTTATTACACATTAATGTTAGAAATATCACAAATTTTAGAAAATAAAACTAAACTGCAGACATGACGCTTCACTTTCCCGCCAAGCTGCTTACTGGTTTATTCAGATTTGACTGAATTTCACTTAATACATGGGCGACTGACTGACCTCCGCAGACCAAAGGGAAACATCGATCTAAAACAAAATTGAAATGGCATGAAATAAAAATGTGATTACATATTATTATATGCCTTATAAAAGATTGCAATGAACAAGCACTACGACTCTGCTTCTGTGGAGACCTTTCAAATATCTATCAGCGGTGTCATGAAAGAGTTCGTAGTCCAATTCCTCTTCAGGGCATAGTGGTTAATGCGCTGAGATGATGAAAATGATGACTCAACTACACACTACAACTTTCCACGAACGCAAGAACTACACTACACAAACTATTAAAGTAAAATGTAAAAATGGGGGTACCGCAGGGCTCGATTCTCGGTCCGTTTTTGTTTTTGATTTATATGAATGATTTGCCATATTTTGTTAAAGAAAACCACGAGATAGTTTTGTTTGCTGATGATACATCATTATTGTTTAAGTTAAAACGAAATCAGAATTTAGACGAAGTAAACAGTGCGATCTCGAAGGTGGTGCACTGGTTTGACGTTAACAATTTGCTATTAAATGGGGCTAAAACGAAATGTATTAAATTCGTGACGCCTAACGTCAGACAGGCAAACTCTACTATTATGGTAAAGGAGGATGAGTTGACCCTTGTGGATACTACCAAGTTTTTAGGAATTACTTTAGACTCTAAGCTACAGTGGGGCCCACATATTGGTGAATTGTCGAGTAGACTTAGCTCTGCAGCATTCGCGGTAAAGAAAATTCGCCAATTAACAGACGTTGTAACAGCTAGGCTAGTTTATCATAGCTATTTCCATAGTGTTATGTCCTATGGTATTCTTCTGTGGGGTTGTGCCGCAGACATTCAAACAATCTTTGTGCTGCAGAAGAGGGCTATTCGAGCAATTTATAATCTCCCGTGTGGACATTCACTAAGGGAAAAGTTTAAAGAAATTGGTATTTTAACAGTGGCCGGTCAATTCATTTATGATAACCTGGTTTATGTACACAAGAATACTGATCAATTTAGTAAGAAAAGCTGTGTACATAACCTAAACACAAGGAATAAGCATAAATTAGTTGTACCTGCCACTAGGCTCCAAAAGATAAACAAATCTTTTAAAGGTCAATGTGTGCGATTCTACAATAAAATCCCAAGCAACATACAGCAATTGAGCCTAAATAAATTTAAATTAACAATAAAACACAAGCTGTCTTCAAAGGGATATTATTCTATTAAAGACTATATGGCAGATAAAAATGCTTGGGATTAAACTGCCGTTTCATACAGGCTATTCTAATATGAATGACTTGAAAACATAAATATTGTTAAGGTTATGTTATATTGCATTGTATAGCTACACAGACAAATGAAGATTGTAACTAACCAATCGATAATTTAAAAGACATAGCCTGTGAGTTTCTTGCCAGTTCTTCTTACAGAGCGGTGGCTCGGAACTGGCACTTAGATTCACTTACACTTAATTATTTTTTATTTTTAAATTGTTTTGTTGCATGTAAGTGAATCTAAGCTTCGTGATTTAGTGTAATATTATTTCGATTGTTTTTTTTTTCATTTGTGATCATGACGTTTTCAAGTACTATGTATAATAGTTTATGAAATAAATAATTTTTTTACTTTACTTTACTTTAAATAACAATCAAAATCAAAGAGGCGAGAAGATGTTTTCATATTGAGTCATATAATATTACTTTCCTTAAATGTCACATTCATATTATGCATATATACAATTTTAAAGTATATTTTGCAGTGATATATTTTTTTAGTTAATATTTTTATAATTGCCGCAATATCTCGCTGCACGCAACTTTGGCTGGCTTATTTTGTGCGATCCACATGTTTACTGTTTCAATAGGGAGGGGTCCTATTATTCTGTCAGACATAAGGTCTGTAAAACCTTTTCACAAATAACATCTTACATGCGATGAACGGAGTGATTGATCGAGTCTAGACTTGACGTATTGTTGATATTCATAAACGAAAGAGAACTAGGAAAGTCGTTCTAACTAGCTACTGTAGATGGATTCAAAGCCCAATTTCTGATAGATATCACAAGGGCTGGACGCTAGTATCTCTCGAAAATTAAATTCTGTGTACCAACTGTATAAATGTTAATCTTCTGTACTTAATTTATTACATACATACATTCACGCCTGTTTCCCCGAAAGGGTCAGAGGCATATTATACGCCTTCACTTCGCTAATTATTTATAGTTGGTCCCACGTTATAGGTGGAGAGCCTATTGCCGCTTACCGGGCACTGTTATGTTCGCCAGAGCCTCGTCCGTTGTTCGGCAGGTGCACCACTTGCAGGTGAGGTTGGCTTGGGCTCCTATGGTATTGGCAGGATCCCTATACACCAATATAGTAATATGTAGTGGTCACCTGTAACTAAGTTGACATTAAGCTGCAATCATGTTTGCTTTGTTACTTAATCAAGCTGTAATGTAACCTTGTTGGTGATCTGAATAAATAACTAAAAAGGAGTGCAGCTGGAACATTAAAAAACAAAAACATATTCCTACATACTCGTAAAACTCATATCATTATCATTTCAGCTCTTTATCGTCCAATTACTGAGCACAAAAAAAAAGAATGAAGCGCTCGTAGCTCTGCGGTGCTCGGTGGTCAAAAACGATCACCAAAGTACAGCAGAGTTTATTGAGGTCAGTCCTTGGATGGGTGACCGTTTGTGTGGCATTTGATATCGAGCGCTTTCGTGCTTCGGAAGGCACGTTAAGCCGTTGGTCCCGGTTATCACTAAAAGGCCTAATGGGCGGCTTGATAAATTCTAACAGCAGGACGCCATACACCTGCCTCCGCTAATCCGCACTGGGTCCGCGTGGTGGAGTATGACACAATACCCTCACACCTTGGTATGTGAGAGGAGGCTCGTGCTCAGTAGTGGGACGTTATTGGGCTGAGATGATGATGATGGATGACTGAGCACAGACCTTCTTTCACATACTAAGGTGAGATAGACTTAGATTACGTTCTCCAGTAATATTCTACGAGCCAAGACGAGATGATTCATGCTACATCCCAGTGCGTTATAGCGGAGGTAGAAGTATTGCGTCCTGCTTTTAAAAAAAAATGTTACCTCTCTACAGGGTCTTTCAGTTGGCTTATCGACTATCAGATATAATCGGGAGCAACGGCTTAACGTGCCGTCAAACCAAGGAGTTATAACTAGGAAAATCATCCCACCTAAAAATAGTATAACGGTAACATTGACAAACAAAAACAAATTCTTGCATAGTCGTGAGAAAGCAACACTGAGATTCATTAAATTCTCAGGTTGCTTTCAAAATCAACACATTGCGGCGAAAATCTCAAAATTAGCTCCTAATACGCTTAAGTTGTGTACAGCAGGAATTCGCGTAGTGTGACACCCACGCGGATTCCGCGGCTTTTAATGAATAAAATTAGTGTGTACACTCCTTTTAACTAGGGTTGTCGATTTTAATTAACGATGTGTATATCATTTATTTTGGTCAAATTAAGAGGATTAAAAATATCTTTGTAACAATTCCCGCGCTACTATAATTTTCCGAAAAATTGAGAAACTATTCAACACGACACGTGTTTCGCCCTTACACAGGGCATCTTCAGGTAAGATAGGAGCCTCAGAACAACGATGTCTTCACGACCAACGCTGAAACGAGATCCTGAGACTCTCGTGATATTTCATATACAACTAGTTCTAATATCAATATAATAAATTATTTAAAAAAATCTGGTATCCAATTCTAAACCAATGAATATGAATTATTTTCTGTAACAAGTTCAAAATAATTTACATAAATAATTTACTGAAGTTTATAAGATGTCCTGAATAGCACGTCAGTGTCAGAGATTTCAATTTCCCAATAGAATATAACTTCAAAGTCAGCCTTTGACTTTAATAACTGAATTTGTGGCCGTTGGATTAAATTTCACCTCTGGAGAGTAACAGCAAACCTTATAGGAATATGCTGTGTTAAATAAAGTTATAAAACGGAAAAAAATAATATTGGCTTTACAATTATATAACTGGTTACCGCTTGCGACTTCATTGCTCTACCAGCAGAGATTTAAGGGGATAGTAAGGGTATTATTCACTTAAAAAATATCCTTTATTTTTTCATAGGGTTTATAATTATTTCAAGTATAATTATAATAATCAAAACCTGTTCACGACCTGTCCTGGTTCCGGGATCAAGACAGATGCAGGCCACCTACAATAGGTCACGCTGGAAATTCTTGAAGGATGCATATGTTCAGGAGTAGACTTCTTCGGGCTAATGACGATGATACTTGACGACCGATATGGCGTGGAGGTCAGTATACCAGCCCTCCGCTCCTGAGGTCGTGGGTTCGATTCCCACACAGGACAAATCTTTGTGTGCATGAACATGAATATTTGTTCTGGTTTGGGTGTTTTCTATATATATTAAGTATGTATTTACAAAAAAAAGTATTTAAATATGTTTATCCATTATTTAGTATCCATAACACAAGTTCTTAATGGTACTTATCTTGGGACTAAATAATTGGTGTAATTGTTAGAAATTATTTATTTATTTTAGTTCGCTACGTCACAATGTAGTTCGTAGGACTCATAAAATGAACAATTGGAATAAAAAAAGCAATGTAGTGCCAACCCTAAGTCTACATACTCCTTACTCAGTGGCTAATTAGGGACATTCAGTATATTTCCGTGTGTATTTTGCGCAGTGGACTTGTTCTAAAGCACTCAAGGTGTAGGGTTTTAAGATTTCAGTACTCCAAAGTACGCTTAGAGGTTCTCTTGGCCCATTTTAATAATATTTTAAATTAAATAACGAGAAAATTTTTAGGATCCTTTTAATTATAGTTATATCCATCATGTACATTATTTTCCACCAATGAAAGTGGGAGACTAATAAAAACTAAAGACTAATGATAGTATCACCATGATAGACTGCAATGGTAAAATTAAGCTAAACTAAAATTTAGTAGAAATTAATTTAGACTGGGGCTAGAATTGCTGTGTTAGAGACAAAGAAATGGCTAAGAATTTTACCTATAAAAATGTTACATACAAACTTTCAGAAAGTTATCAATCAGCCAACTGCTATCCACTGCTGAACGTAGGCTTCCCTTAAAGACCGCCGACCATCTCGGTCTTCTGCAGAACGAATTCACATCAGGTTTGTACACTAACTTGTTAATAATACTAATCCCTCATAACATAATGTTGAATGACAATTCTAGGGTCGGCCAACTAAAGCAAAAAGACTTATGCAATATAAAAAATATTTTTGTGACTTATGTGCTTTAGTCTGCCGACCCTAGAATTATAAACTTAGTAAAAAAAAGAGTGAGTTAACTGTAATTGCTTCACCATCAAAAAAAAGCTACCGTCTCATACAATCTTGTGTGGTATTACGCAAACCGCGAATATGCGTAAAGTAATGAAATTTTAAACCTAAAATAGTCTGCACAACTTGCGAGTGAAGAAACATTCGTAACAGTAAACACTGAGATGCACTAACGTGACTACGTTGTGACTACAATGCCCTTAACTAGGTCGAGAAGGCACAGGATAACCTAGAACTGACATTTTAGTGCTTTCAACTTGTAAGGGTTGATATTTTCACTATGACGATGCATCTAAAGTTTTAGCTATGAGACAAACATAATTTTTTTGATTATGACGACGCTCTTGGGATCTTTGTTTCAAGTCCTTCACATGTCAAATATAATATATTATGTGTGCAAAAACATAAAATACATAATCATTACATGAACATTATATTGATGAGAAGATCTGAATGTTGAACCTTGACGATTTTCTTGCCCGTTCTTTTACTATCAAGCTCCCGCCCGCAGTGAATGGGCGCGCTAGTTTTTAAGTATGACATTCATAAGAGCTCTATAGAGTCAAACTTGAATAAATGACTTTTGATTTTGAACCTCATTAAATGAAGATCTTTTTGTAAGGTCGTTGTCTTGATTTCTACACTGGATAAATATTTGGGTGCAAGATTATGAACATTGGTTTGATTTGATTTTAACCGCACCGAAATTAAACGAGTCATCAGGGCTCCAGGATATATTATTAAATACTCTTTTATCTATTGCTATAATAAAATAAATCCTTGATTTCTAAAACATACATAAAAATCAGAAAACATCTGATATGTTGTGTGAAGAAAACTGTGTATATATCTATATTTATTCCAAATTTCTAGCTAAAATCTAAACTTCTAACTTAATTAAAAAAATAATAAAGGTAAGCTAGCTTTACTTTGTTTTCAATATTGAAAGTAAGAGGGAACTTAGTTGCGTATTCATAATTCGTAACACTAAGAGCGGGAGTACACAAAAAGTTTTCTAATTTCGAAATTAGGTCAGATTCAGGAAAATGTTTGTACTCAGAAAAGATCTGCGCATATACGTACCAGGCAGTGTCAATGCGGCATTTTACAAAAAGACTAGGCAAATTGTGAAAGCGGTTTGCAACCGTTTTTTGTATATGTAACACTAGCTGGAGCCCGCCACTTTGTCTGCGCAGGATTTAGAAAATAATTATCTTTCCATACGTACGGAGATTTCTGATATCATATATCATACCAGCTCAGCAAACCAGAGAAAAAAATATTCTTCGCCAGGATATTAGTAAACACTGACTTCCTAATAACGAATGCAATAGAAATTTATGACAGTCGGAACCAACGGATTAATGTGCTTACTGAAACACGAAAATGTCGGGGCTACGCCTGCAAATATGAATAACATAAGGAAATTAAGCCAAAGGATGTTCATTGCTGACCATAGAACCTCCTCAATCATCTTTCCATGTGCCGCAGCCTGTGTCCAAAGCTCTACTTTATAAGCTCGTTTTTTAATAACAACCTTACCTACTTCACACAGAGTATAGAAATCCTAAGCCCGAATTCCAATAACTTATTAGTTCGCTGAATAAATCCTCTTTAGCGAGTCGAGTCATTATTTGCCTACATTCCTGGTTGCACGAGCACCATGAATCAGAGTGGCTACACTCGCAGCATTACAACGTGGAACGAATTTGTTTCATAAACACGACCTCTCGAATAGAAACATTAGGGATATCGATAGAGCTGTGTTATCGATGTTTTTGTTACTTTCTCCATTTGTAATTGATAGGGTAAGATTTGGTGATTATGGTACTGAAATATAACCTGATGCAGATTTATCTCATATGTTATAAAGTAACAGCGGGTTAATACTGGAAAATTTTAATAGAGTATTAAATGCGATTTAACTTGTCCTCTTCTTTTCTTTAATTAGATTAATTAGACCTTAATTAGAGAGCACAGAACGGCAGTAGGCCAAAAAATATAATATATAATAATATAATTTGCTGTTGTATTTAAATTATGCTGCGGTGTTAAACTTAAAATATAATATAGTATGATAAAGAAGAAAATACTTTACAAACCAACTATAGTTAACAGAAAAGGCAGTAGACAAAAATAATATTACACCTACTAGCTTCTACTACAAACAAGTATGTCTTAATTTTTAGGAGATTCAATTTTCAAGGAAATAGTAACAAAGCACCTTTTCTTTAATTGAGCACAAAAAACAAAACATATTTAACAATTATAATTATTTAAGTAATATGATTTTTGCATATTAATCATATTATGTTTAAAATTCATAACAAGCTAGATTTTGTTCGGGACTAGGTAAGTTATCGATAAGTTAGACTATCGATATGAACCTCCAGTGCCTATTCAGACATCACTATCCGCGAGTCGCTGTTATCCAACAATCGCTACGTGATCGGCGTATTGGTTACGTTTGACGTGGGTACGGTTTACATCCGTCTAACCTGATGTTAGAATTAACATAGACCAAGATTATAATGTGCAATAGTCGTTTCACTTAACAAACACATAATTTTTGTGGTAGTATTATTTATTTCTGGTTTGTTTTTATTATTTTCTGGACGAATGGTAACTACGTACTTAAAATACAAACATACAATCACGCCTGTTTCTCCGAAGGGGTAGGCAGAGGCATAATATACGCCCACATTTCGCCAGTTATATTATCTTTATCTAATAGTTTATTTAATACGTTACACGTTACGTACCTATTCAAAATCAAAATACAGACCTAAATTAAAAAGAAAACACAGGAATACCGCAGTATAAGCACTCACACATATAAAAAAACCAATACACATAAGGTTTATGTAATTACATACATAGCACGTCATCAAAGGAGAATTGCAATACAATGTGTGTATATTAGTTTGAGGTTATGTCGCTGTGTTCACCAATCTAGCAGGAGAGCTGTTAAGCTGGACAGGGTTGTACAACATTGAGTCATCATATAAATATTCAGTCAGTTAAAATTGAGTAGGGATAAAAACAAATATTTACATATGAAAATAGATATAAAAGTTAATTTCATATTATTAAAGACAATTAGAATTTCATACATATTTTCTAAAAAAAAGTTATAAGCTCAAAACTCTCATTATACATTTTAGTACGAGTATTTTTCTTTTTAAACGGCAATTTAATTGTGTACACAATAAACATGTGTTGGAAATTTTATGAAATATTAAATCGGAAAATACATTTTGTATCATATTCCAAACAAACTAATTATGAGTAAACTAAAATATAAATCAAATATAAGCTGTATAATCTGTATAATCACTGGCTTCTAATAATCAAAATTATTAACGTGAAATATTATGCATTGCTTAAAATTTAACTACTAAAGCTGTACAAAACCGTCACTAACAACGAACGTGTTCAACCATACAAAGACGCGAAGTCAATGAAATCTGACCAATACGTGAATAGCTTTGCTTTGTCTGGCTCACACTCGCATAATGCTGCCAGAATGTGGGCAGCAGGTCAGCGTTGAATAGTACATGGACGCCGTGTGAAATGGCATTACGGACATTAACGACCCAAATTGACATTGGAATACGTGAATTTTGATATTAAAATGTTTATTATAATATAAGGAAATAGAGATACAACGAAATGAGGAAAATCTGAAGCATTAATTAATAATAATCGGTGTTAATCGTTACTTTGGAGAAATCAATAATAAAATAAACAAAGAGTATATCAAACATGACATATTGGACATTGCATACTATCATATACTTTTGCTTTCTTCTGTAAGCATAAAATTAAACCAAGATTCCACTGAAGCTATACCCAAACGTCACTTGCAAATACGCGACATATTAATAAAAACTGACTGATATTTTAAAAGCTTTGCTTTGTCTGGCTCACTCTCGCATAATGCTGACAGAATGTGGGCAGCAGGTCAGCGTTGAATAGTACATGGACGCCGTGTGAAATGGCATTACGGACATTAACGACCCAAATTGACATTGGAATACGTGAATTTTGGTATTGGTGTGTTCATACCAATAAAATAAGGGAATAGAGATACAATTACATACTTAAGATAAAATAAAGTGACCAGTCACCTCTCGATTTTTGGATGATAACATACCAATTAAATAAGGGAATAGAGATACAATTACTTCTACGAGGATGATAACAGTTGCGCGGGTAACCGTTAATGACGTACCTATATTGTAAATAACCGGTGTATTTTATTGCCATAAAATTTGAATCATTCTGAAATGAATTTCAAAACACTAAATATATAAAATTTGAAATTAAATGCGATCTAACTTGTCCTCTTCTTTTCTCCACCGAACTACACGTGCTTGTTTTTGGGACTACACTAAAATTGTTAGTCTATCAGCACTCGAACCAAAAACTTGGTAATACGTTCTTTTGTTAGATCTGAGCCTTGGAATTGTATACGCATTTGTTTCTAGCGAGCTGAGCTTAGAGCGCGAGAGACTTTAAATTTGTTGATCAGCTCTACGATGAGTGCTCACGTTTCGACTCCGTTATAACACCCTTGTCAAGTTTTATTTTAATAAAATATGAATTACAATAATGCTAATTCCACGTACAATACAGGTTATTTTACCATAGCAAGAGTCAAAAATTATGTGCAGTTGTAAAGTACAGTCATAAACTCAATCCTTACTCAAAGTTTACAAAGAATACCCAAGAATTGCGTGGATCCGACGGGGACCAAGTTTGAGATCTAGAGACGACGCCACAGTCAATCATGGACGCAGTACTTATGTTTTGGGTAATGAAAACATTAAAACACATACATTATATCGATGCCCCGTAGGCAAAGGCAGAGGCATATTATACGCCCAGATTTAGCTAGTTATATTTTGGTCCCATGTATTAGGTGGCGAGCCTATTGTCGATTACCGGGAACTTTTATGTTCGCTGGAGCCAGAATTGAAATAAATAATACGATATAAAATGCGAAAATCAATGAATGTATTCAAAACCAGTAAAAACCTTATAAGTAATAAATCTACAAGATCAGCCTGTGCCAATAAGCATTGAGTCCGCGTGTTGGAGTTGGCCTGATACTCTCCCCTGGGTTTGAGAGAGGAGTCCCGTGCTCAGTAATTGGACATGAAAAGGCTGAGATGATGATGAGTTGATGGCACGACCTCTTTTAGTTCTATATGCATACTTTTTCACAATGGTTTGCTGTTTTCTGGCCATATGAAGTGACCTTGACTATGAAAGTATTTTTTTGTTGCCCCTTCCGCAGCTCGAATCAAGCGGTAAAACATACTAGTTACTATTAAATTTAAATCATCGGCACCAACGAGGCCAAAATGCGTTTATTAGCGACCCTGAACATTATTATATAAACGTGACATGGACCGCTTGTATAAGCATCGTGTACTTAACACAAAACAATTTTGGCCGGGTCACAACAGAGAAAATGTAAGACATGAGGTACTGTCTACATACTTACCACGTCAGATGCGAATTTCTTTGTACCCCAGAGATTTAGTGCATAGGAGGAAAAGTTAAAGTTCTATGTCCTGATTACTTGCCTGGATGCTTCACAGTACCTGGAAAAGACAATGTCTGCTGGTTAGTACTCATACTTTAGAAGTCACTATGAGGGAGCATTTTCATCTAGCTCTCATATTTCGGGCGAAGAAATATAAATTCTGATTTTGGTGTCGTAAAGTCTCTCTGATGGTATGAGAGAATAGGTTTTTCTAGAGTGGAGTGTAAACTTCCACATACAGTGAGAAGACTTTTCAAGCTAAGATGTATAAACAGGAACACAAATTGAATATATTATAAATGTATGACTTGTAATTAATAATGTCATTAAATATAGAACTGGTGTAAATAAACTTTAGGTTGATATAAGTCGCTTGCTTAAAAAAAGTACAAAAGCTATTTCAGCCCCTAAGAACATCGTCAATCCAAAGAACTCTATCTTCAATTCATTTCCGTCTAATCTGGTACGGGCGACAAAAGAAACGACTTGTTGTCATATAAATCATCCCTCTCATCCGACATAAATGAGACAGACAAGGATGAACGACCCAAATCTGCAACGCACGTCCATCCTCGCCTAAGGCCAACACTCAACTGCGATATTAAACGCCACCTGAATAATTCATAACAGGAGGGTACATTGCAATAACTTTGCTAACCGAACAAATGTAAACTCCAATGCCTGGGGTGCAAAGTCCAATTTGCAACCACGTTCGACTTCACCAGTTTCGTCTTTTCGATCCTTATGACATTTGAAAATCAAAGGAGTTAAAAGCTAAAAGAGAATCTTAACTATGTTTACTATTGACGGTTTGTGGGAAACCAGTTCGAATATTTTATCTCTTGTCGCGACAAAATGCGATAGAAGGTACTTACTATTCATACTAAGTTGGCGGGTACCGTAAATGACATTTAGGAGATCACCGTTTTCCAATGTTCAGTAAAGGCGAGGGCGAGAAGCAATTATTTGAATAAGACTGTTCAAAGCTTAAATTTTTGCAAGTAAAATAATACTGGTTTATCATTAAACTGATTTAAAAGAATCTAAGTGACTTTGGTAATTGTTTGAAAATTATTATTACAATTTAAATAAAGTTTGAAGGTATGACATCAACGTTCATTATTCTATTTTATACCCAGTTTTGAATATTTCAGTTATCGTGATCACGAGGAGATTGATCTTAGGTGCCCCAATTGATTTAACATACTCTTCTCCCCCCTATAAATTTACAAATTAAAACTACCGTCACAAGAACATTGATTACTGCAAATTTATATTTAAATAACATGCAACAGTAAGTAAGTAAGTCTCTTTTTTAAGAACGAGCTTCCACTTACTTGAGTAAGATCATACGCTACCACGTTGACCCAGTGTGGATTTTTTTTATACTACATACATACATACATACACACACGCCTGTTTCTCCGAATGGGTAGGCAGAGGCATGTTATACGCCTAAACTTCGCCAATTATCTAATTCGTACCACGTAATAGGTGGTGAGCCTATTGCCGCTTACCGGGCACTGTTATGTTCGCCAGAGCCTCGTCCGTTGATCGGCAGGTGCACCACTTGCAGGTAAGGTTGGCTTGGGCTCCTAGGGTCTTGGTAGGATCCCTATACACCGTATATACCATATGGTGGCACTTAAGCATGCGGCCCACTAAACTAAAGTGGTCAGAGCAGCCGATGGACGCCTACAACACCAGAGGCATCCCTAGCGCTTAGTCGAACCATGAAAAACCGTTTCACGCCCTTTTTGTAATGCCTCATGCTGTGATCTTTAGGGAAAACCTCGCAAGGGAGCTCATTCCACAACGCAATAGTACGTGGCAGAATGACGACCGATATGGTGTGGTGGCGAGTATACCCGCACTTCACTCCTAAGGTCGTGGGTTCGATTCCCACACAGGAAAAATATTTGTTTGTATAAATATGAATATTTATTTTGGTCTGGGTGTTTTCTATGTATATTAAGTATGTATTTACAAAACAAAAGTATTTAAATATGTTTATCCGTTATTTAGTATCCATAACACAAGTTCTTAATGATACTTATCATGGAATAATTGGTGTAAGTATCAGAAATATTTATTTATTTATTTGAAACGCACCGTCCGCGCTCCAGTAATTTGTAAGGTGTGAGGAAACTCCTTGCCGATGGCGAGCTGTACAAGGATAAAGATATGATTGGCAGGGGCATTCTAACTTTATTGTATATTACACATTGCTGTTGGTTTTATTGCTCGACTTCTCAACAGCACCTAAACCTTATGCTTTATTACATATCCCAAAATTAATTTCAGCTTCAAAATTTCACAACAATCTCTTTACGGGGTCATAATGAGACTAAAATTGCATGCAACGTGCCCTTTCAGCCAAATGCCAAGGGTGCCCAAGTGCCAAAAGTAATTACGCTTAAACACAATAATTCAGGCGAAGTTAGAAAAGATTCCAAAGAATTAGGGATAATAGCGCCTTTTTGAGGCAGTTTACATAATAAAACAATGGGTAAGGCCGGCGAGCGGTTATACTGTGATAATACATGACACGAGTTATGAAATATTCGCTGTTAAAGCGACTCGAACCGCAAAATTTTAATAATGAATTAAAACATCCTTTCAAAATGTAAATTTTTAATTAGTATAGCGTCGCCACCTCCCTTCGGCATTCGTTCCGGTTATATTTACCGGAGTTTTATTGTTCCTTTGTATCTGCTACGTTCATTTATTATTAATATAGCATTAAATCATTGCATTTTAACATCTCCTGTAAATGATAATATTACTTGTGCCAGCGAAATATACTGCATGCCAATCATACAGATTGCTATTAACATATTTATTTGCAATTGTAGCGATAATACGGAATTGTTTAATGATATTAAAATAAATGAATGAATAAATGAACACTTTACTGTACACTACATTTAAAAAAAAAGTAATAAAATCACTTAAATTAAGCTTTCAGGCAACCTTAGATTAAATACATTGAAGCTTATTTAAAGGCAAATTATATATGTATAAGGCAGTGTTGAACATGGGCCTCCACAATTTTTCTCTTACGGATTATCTTATTTCTGCTTCTTTCATGTAGGGACACTAGCTCTCTCCATTGCACGATGAATGGCTTTGAGTTTTAAACAGGATGGAACACAATGGCGACATAATACTTTAGGGTATGCATGTTTCCGAGGTACAGATTTAGATGTAAAAGTACTAATGTAAGCCATACAAGTACTTTTCCCATCACTTCATACGTTGTCTTAGAAAATCAATGGACGTTTATATGGAGAGGTAAAATAAAAAGTTACGTTGACTACACAATTTTTTTTTAAAGCTTAATCTAAAGGTTCGATTGCTCATAGGGTTACCGCGGATGACATAATTTTTTACATATTTTTTATATTTTTATATAGGGATCCTACCAAGACCTAAGAAGCCCAAGCCAACCTCACCTGCAAGTGGTGCACCTGCCGATCAAGGGACGAGGCTCTGGCGAACATATCAGTGCGGTAAGCGGCAATAGGTTCGCCACCTATTCCGTGAGACCGACTATATAATTGGCGAAGTGTGGGCGTATAATATGCCTCTGCCTACCCTACAGGGAAACAGACGTGAATGTATTTATATATGTATTTAATTGTTTCTAGTAAAAAAGTTCGTCCCATAAATAGACACAGTTAACATATTCATAGAAATTCTAGTACATTCTTTAAGTAATCTAAAAAGTTTTTAAGATAAGACTCTTCGTCCGGTGAAAATAAATATTATTCTGAACACTTAAAATGTCTGCCCGGGGCGACTCCCTTAAATATTGCAGATTTATGCTAAACGCTTACTGGACTTTTGGTTTTTTATTGTCGCATAAAAAGTTAACTCAAATTAAGTCTGAGTTTACTGCGAGTTAAAAGTGAGGAGCATCGATTTTATGGTACATAATATATGTTATCACGGGCTAACGTATATAGCTAGTATATAGTTTATACGGGCACCAGCCCGTGACTTTCCCTGTCACTTTGCCCTCGTGAGGTTGCGCCCGTGAGTATGCTTGTGACATTCCCAGCCTGACCCTACTAAAGCTTTATTTTCTACAGGTCACAAAATATCCTCACAGAATAGTGTGCAATAGTGCACAATTTAAAAAAAAAAATATAATATAAAAAATTACAAAACATTAGGGTACATTCATATAACCTCAACGTAAACCGCACAGTTTATTTGTTAAGGTGAGTCGCCACTTAAACTAAGTTTAATATGTTGCCAGTATATGTGCTAGCTTTGTACATATTAGGTCGGGGAAAAAGTCTTTTCGCATAACGTAGGTATAAACTTATTATAATTTTTTTTTGACTGTACTATTTGTGTCTGGCTGGTTTTGGTAACATTAAAAAGGTTCCATTATAAAGAAAAGAAAAAAATTAAAAAAAGTTGTTTCCCGCTATTTTTCATTTGTTTTTCTCTCCGTTAAAATGAGTGAATCTAATGAAGAAATTCGATACATTTTAAAATTTTATTATAAAAAAGGCAAAAATGCAACTCAAGCAGTAAAAAAAATTTGTGATGTTTATGGACCTGATGCAGTGTCAGTAAGAGTAGCACAAATTTGGTTCAAACGTTTTCAGTCCGGAAATTTTGATGTTAAAGATGCACCTCGCTCTGGTCGCCCTGTTACGAATAAAATGGACGCCATTTTTGAAAGAGTGGAGCAAGATCGGCATATTAGTAGTTACGATGTAGCTGAAGAACTGGGAATTGACCACAAAACAGTTTTGACCCATTTGAAGAAAGCTGGTTATACAAAAAAGCTCGATATTTGGGTGCCACACGAGCTCACTCAAAGAAACTTAATGAACCGTGTACTCATTTGCGATTCATTATTGAGACGTAATGAAACCGAGCCGTTTTTAAAGAGATTGATAACTGGCGATGAAAAGTGGATCACGTACGACAAGAACATGCGAAAAAGGTCGTGGTCGAAAGTTGGCCAGGCTTCACAGACTGTGGCCAAACCTGGCCTAACACGAAATAAGGTGATGCTGTGTGTATGGTGGGATTGGAAGGGCATTGTTTATTATGAGCTTTTACCGCCCGGCAAAACCATCGATTCTGATCTTTACTGCCAGCAACTGATGAGATTAAAGGAAGCAGTCGAGAGAAAACGGCCGGAATTGATCAACAGGAAGGGTGTGGTCTTTCATCACGATAACGCTAGACCACACACATCTTTAGCCACTCAGCAAAAATTAAGAGAGTTCGACTGGGAGGTCCTAGTGCATCCACCATATAGCCCTGACCTTGCGCCTTCAGATTTTCACCTGTTTCGGTCTCTGCAGAATTCTTTAGGTTCTGTAAGGTTGACCTCAAGAGAGGACTGCCAAAACTATTTGTCCCGTTTTTTTGATCAGAAGTCCCAAAGTTTCTACAGTAACGGGATAATGTCTCTGCCCACAAAATGGCAGAAAGTTATTCAACAAAACGGTACATATATATTGTAAATAAATGTAAATAAACTTTGAAAAAAATGTCTTGACTTTTCATACAAAAATACGAAAAGACTTTTTCCCCAACCTATTAGTGTAAAATATAAAAAAGGTATGTAGTATATAGTAAACGTGTAGAGTGTAGGTATATACTGCTGGTTTATAGTGTAGGTATTAATTATTTGCGCTCAAATAATATTCTTTAAGTATTATTTTAAAGGCATTGCCATTGCCTTTATTATTCTAGACATTGCCTTTATTTAGCTTTGCCATTAGTTCGGTAGGTAGCTTGTTCAAAATCAAGGGTAGCAAGTATTCCCAAGTTCTTTTCCCGTATACGTTATTTTACGCCCAGGAAGAGAGAAAAAGTAGCCTTTACTATCTATCAATGAAGGCAAACTAAAAATAACAATCAAACTGAACAAAATGAACAATCAAACGTTGGACAAGGTACGGTATAAATTTTAATAAAAAATACACTTTATTTTTTATCTCTTTTTACATCTTATAATAAGATATAAACTTCAATATCATACAATTATCGTCGAACATACAAGTATACATAAAACAAGACCTCAAACTTCCCAAATCAATCTGTTATCTCATTAATAACGCCTTTACGAGGAGTGAATCAGCTCTAAAAGCGTTTTTAGCGAGAAATATGCCAAGGATCGCTTTTAAATTGCAACCAGATAATCTTGAGAGAAGGAGAGAAAAAATAAAACTCGGCTAACAAAAAAGCAAGCGAGGCGTAGGCCCGGCCAGATTAAAGGCACACTCCGCAATAACTCCCACAAAAGGTTACCTTAAGCCCTTACGTAGTAGACATCCAGCTTTACGGGTGCGATTCGAAAATCGCTCTCATTCCCTTGCTAAGCGATAATTGCTTGGCTAGGGAGTCGTCTGTTGTATTATTTTTAATTTATAAGAAATAGGCTTTTTTTAATTATGTACAGACACACTCTCAGACTATATGAGTATATGGTATTTATGTGCATTTGTTATGTACATATGTATATAATAGCAGTGTATAGGGATCCTACCAAGACCTAAGGAGCCCAAGTCAACCTCACCTGCTGATCAATAGTAGTTTTTACTTTCATTATTAATGGAAGTAAAAACTACTCTACTCAAGATCGAATCAGAATTGAGGAAATCCTTAAGAGGACTGGAGTGACCGACATAGCGAAGCGAGTTTGCAGGCAGAAGTGGCAATGGGCGGGGCACATAGCTCGAAGAACCGACGACTGATGGGGCGTTAAGGTTCTCCAACGGCGACCGCGAACAAACAAACGTGATAACGGACGGCCTTCAATGTGATGGACCGATGATCGCTCAATATGGAAATCTATCGGGGTTGCCTATGTTCAGCAGATGAGCGTTCAACGTCTGAGCTCAGATGATGATAATGACTAATGAAGTAGATAAACAAATAAAAATAATAATAAAATTAATATGTTTGATGTACAATTTTCGCTAGACTCATATTGGTCTAGACTATTGATGTTCATTTTTCTTTAATCTCCCGCCGTAAACTTCAATAGACCGCCTATTTTCAGAATGGAGTTCCGAGTCGACGCTGCGATCGGTCCACTGAATATCACCCAACGAAAATAGATTCACCTCACAAAAGATGTTATTATATTAGGTTGAAATATTTATTTGGCACTATCGTAAATCATATTACACTTTAAAAAGAACTAAACTTTTTATTTACCCACTAACTTTATTTTTACTTGAATGCAATTGAAGTTAATATGCCTCTCTGCCTATCTTTTCTAGAAAACAGGCGTGAAAGTATGTATGTATAATTAAAATTTGATTTATTTTTTAACGAGTTAAAAAAAAAGTGTAGGCTTAGAGTTTTCATCGGAATCTGTTTCTGATGCCTGATGGTAAGCAGTCAAAAAAAATAAAGTCGATTCATACCGTGAAAACGCACGGTTTATTTATATTCATAATAAAACAAAGCATTATAACCGCACACGATGGAACCCATATCTAATGCATGCTTGTATTAGCCGTGGCTGCTAAGACGCACACAAGCGGGAGTATTGACGGAATTTTGTCAAGCGTGACTATCGTTAAAGCATAGTATTGGATATAGCAGTATATACTTTCAATACTTAAACGGGTTATGCTATACTCTCATTACTAACTATGAGTACCCTTAATGTAGGTATCTGTTGATGCTTAACAGAAGACTCTGGTCATTCGTTGCTTATGTGATATATAAAAGTATATTAGTCATTGAGAATTCGCGGATAAGCTTTTTTTAAGTTGTTGTAACATTTCCTTCGCTTAGTTTTTATTATATTTTTTACTACAAAACTTATTCAGCAATCCAAAGATTGATCTCTGTAAACTTCGCTTATCTTAAGTACGAGTAATAGCATTTACTAACCTAGTCTCCCAGCGCCACAAATATTAATAAATATTTCCCGATAATTACACTAATTTATTTAGTTCCCAGATAAGTATCATTAAGAACATGTGTTACGGATACTAAATAACGAATAATACTTAAATACTTTTTTTTTGTAATACATACTTAATATACATAGGAAAACACACAGGCCAGAATAAATATTCATGTACACACAAAGATTTGTCCTGTTAGGGATCCGAACCCACGCCCTTAGGAGCGCAGTGCGGATATACTCGCCACCACGCCATATCGGTCGTCAAGTATAACAAACCTTCTATTAGTTACTCTTAAACATTTTATTGTAATATTAATGGGTCTAGTCTAGACCCAGATTACCGCCTAGACCATCTAGATTACTTCAAGCCCTAAATCTGAAGACATTGTACCAATATTTACTTTACTATGACTACGCCAAGACCGTAGGGTTGCCAGCGAAAAATATTTGCATACTACGCGTGTACACCTCTCGAGTACTTCAATATCGTACGCCTTGTATTAACTGAAGACCTCGACATACAGTTATGAAGACGAACTACGTGAAGCTCGAAATGTATTGACACAACTTCTCATGCGAACCTGTCGCTCTATAAGAAGTTTGCAGGGCTGGCACTTGATTTAAGTCTAACATATCGTGAGTTGTTGTCGTAGAATGAATAAAAAGAGAACAAAAATTTGTAATTGTGAATTATTGATATTTGAATAAGTAAAATTAAAAGTACTTTTCGTTGTAAATTAATTGGCAAGTTATTAATTTTTTATGTGACACGCCATAATGACTACATCCTGCCACTTGAAAACGTCAAATCAAAATATAAATGAAAAAAAAAACTAAATATTACCACAATGAAATCACGAAGCTTAGATTCACTTACATGCAAAAAAAAAATTAAGTGTAAGTGAATTAAGGTGCCAGTTCCGAGCCACCGCTCTGTGAGAAGAACTGACAAAAAACTTACAGGCTATGCTCTTTTAAATTATCAATCAAAAATAACAATACAAAACACACACAGTAAATATTCGAAGATATTGAAAGGGTCCCCAGAAGCCGTAACCAAATAGGTTCTTTCATTATAGTTTTCGTTAAAAATGGTTTATATAGTAATGTGATACCACCTTAGGCATACATGTCAAAGACGGGCAGAGTCAACCGCAGCCTGTTCATATTTGGAAGACTACAGGGCCTACTCTAATTCAACTAAAACGAAACTTCGTTATATCTATCATCGTCCATCCCTTTCACTCGATAATGTTAAACCCAGGGAGTGACAGAGATAGGTATAACGAAGTTTCGTTTTCGTAAGATTAGTAGGCACTCTGGGGTATCTCTTGCGCGTTGCATTTTGAAAATACAATATTATAAGGTATATAACACCAATGTTGCGGACTCAATCCATATAACGAAGACAGCGAGTAATTATGCCCATAAAGATGTAACATTTCAGAAATTAGTAAGTACTAATTTCGTTAAAAAATTAAGCAGTATCTGCAAATATGGATTTATTTTAAATTAATTTTTTCTATATTCGTAACAGTCAATGTTATCCCACAATTTATTAACTATACTGATAAATTTCAGTTTTTTAATTAATTCATTATAACCATCATGAGGTGGATGCAGGATCGCTCAATGTGGACATCTATTGAGGAGGCCTACGAGAGCAGTGGACGTCATGTAACTGAGATGATAATGATGAACAATTTAAAATTACAAATATATCTTCGTTATCATATAAGAATGATCAGTTTTCCGTTTCACGTAGGTACTGAGTTATTTACTATTTTATTTATTTTATTATTTTGGAAGGAACCAAGATCTTAGGCGCCGAAGCCTGCCCCTGCACCTGCCGATTAGCAAACGAGACTCTAGCAATTAATTACAAATGTTCCCAGTAAGCGGCAATAGGCTCACCACCTATTACGTGGGACCAACATTACGCCTACTAACTATTTATTTACTAATATCATACATACATACATTCACGTCTGTTTTCAAAAGGGGTAGGCAGAGGCATATTACACGCCCACACTTCGCCAATTATATAGACTAATATTATATCCCAGCATTAGCCCGGTTGCCCTAAACTTAAGCTTAGGTGCCAGGGTCTGCTTACTTACTAATTTCAGTTACTACATGGAGCGACTGCCGTCTGACCACCACGACCCAGAGGGAAACATCATTCTTTGGTTAAACCAGCTGTCAGGATGTTAATGACAGCCGGGACCAACGGCTTAACGTGCTCTCCGAAGCACGGACTAAGCCATAATTACGCACATAACTTCGAAAAGTCATAGGTGCGTCACCAGTTACCATTTATTTACTATACGAATATATAATTATTATCTACACTCATGGTTTATATCTACACTCAAAAACACGTACCGACGAAAGTTTAAAATGGAAATGTAAACAAAATTAATACTCTCCACCAATATTGTTATACAATCAATAATTTAAAACGTCTGTATGTTATTGACAGGCAATTATTTAACGTACAATATCGAATTTTCATTAAGCAAAACGCACGAATAACATGCACTGGTGAAACGCTCATTGTTATTGAATATTGTCCAATTGTCTACGGATATTTATTAATTAAATTGTAACCAGTACAATTGTCCCCTTTTTATATTATTATTAATCCGATGAGGCCAGTAATCGGTTGAATGCCGAATTTCGTCGAACGCGGAGACGGTTATTGGGTAAAATAGCAATTGGTAGGTTTACTTTTATTTTTATTGTCGAATGTTTTTGAAATTATATGGTTTTTTGTTAAATCTTATTTGTAAAATCTTCTCAGACCTTAAGGCGATTTTCACACTGCCCCGCATCATGCTGCATATTGCGTGTCGACGCACCTACGCGCGTTCCTGCGGGAGTGCAAATCTGCATCATCGTGCGGGTTTTTTGCGCACTCACGCGCGTAGGTGCGTTTTGTAGATTCACGCATGGCGCCGTTCTCTGTGGTGGTTGTGCAGTAATGAGCATCAAGATAGTTTTGATAAAAATGGTTAATATTGTGGAACTCATTCAGGACGCTGCCATTATACTAACTGTTTGGTTTTTGTACGGTCAAATTAAAAGAAATCTTGCCTATAGAAGATACTGGGTACAACTTTATTTACAAACAAGATCTTAGAAAATATGAAGAGAAATTCTTCAACTATACGAACTACACTTCTTCATATTCCAGATAGCTGGGTCGTTTTTGATTTCGAATATAAATCGACCGATATCGAGATCCATTTTCAAACAACGCCCATTCAAAATCACGCGCGGCACTGCGGGATTTGATGTGCCATACCTTGCGTCTCGCCCCGCACCTACGCGCGGGGGTGCATGTTTCTCCGCGTGTATGCGCGTGATCCGCATGAACGCGCGTGGATGCATTTTCTGTGTGTTAGACTGTGCGTGTTTTCCATACAAACGGAGATACTTACAAGCAACGGAAGAACACGCATCCACGCGCTACGCTT
This sequence comes from Musotima nitidalis, assembly GCA_949126915.1. Classification (NCBI taxonomy): domain Eukaryota; kingdom Metazoa; phylum Arthropoda; class Insecta; order Lepidoptera; family Crambidae; genus Musotima; species Musotima nitidalis. The sequence continues at coordinate 7,371,121 of OX421439.1, read as the reverse complement.
CATCATGCGGGGCAGTGTGAGAATCGCCTAATGGTCCAACTACTGAACACAGTGAGAGGATAATGGGTCACTTTACCACGAAAACCCTGTGCTGATTGGCTGATTCATATCATTTCATCTTTAAACTTCGTAAATTGATACCAATACATAGAAAATATACAGAACCTTAATACCCTGAGTTGAATTTTTTTGGTGGAGATTTCGTTTTACTTACGTGTATTTAAATAAGTAAAGTTAAAAAAAAAGTTTTCTGATATGCTTAAAGCGCTTATTTTTGGATTGGGTATGTATCGAAATATGAACTTCTTCCCAACTGGTTCCTTAAGCCTGCTGCGACCAGCCTACCTAATGAAACTTTATTCCCTATACCCTATGTACAAGTCTACATCTTGTACATTGGACTTGGCGTCAGCGTGGTCAGCGGCGAGTCGGCCCAGTTGCAATATCCTCGTGCAGCGTCGGCACTTTACACAGACGCTGCACTTCTTTATTTATTTATATGTGTACACAACATGTAATTAATATATAAACAATACAATTATATGCAATAAATTAGATTTCAACCGTCCGTGTTGGGTCTCATTCCTCTCTCTACACCTCCTATTGTCGGCCGGGGCAACACCCCGGTACAGTCCCTTCCCTTCCTGCTGGTGGCCAGGGCACCCCCTGGTACAGCATTCCCTTCCCTTCCTGCTGGTGGTCAGGGCTACCCCCTGGTACAGCAGTCCCTTCCCTTCCTGCTGGTGGTCAGGGCTACCCCCTGGTACAGCAGTCCATTCCCCTCCGCTGGTGGCCAGGGCGACCCCTTGGTACAGCACTCCTTTTCCCTCCGCTGGTGGCCAGGGTACCCCCTGGTACAGCATCTCATCCCTCCTTCCTCTTACTGTACGAGTGGCGAGCGGCGGCTTACAACCGCAAGCGGACCACCGTACATTTTGGTCATTCGATCCATATTGAACCATATTCCCTAACACCTACAGACTAAATTCATTTTGTCTCTGCATACACATTATTTATTAACACTACATATATTTAATGTTTCTATTAATTGCACAATACAAATTGACATCATTTTAAAAATCTTAACATAATATTATTTGCATTTACAATTCTGTAGGTAAAAAATAAACACTCATGTTACGAAATAATTATTTTTACATTTTACAACGCATTTCTATTGAGCAATAAACGTCTCACGTTACAACGTATGTAACGTAGCGTTTAATTTGGATTATCTTTTTACAATATATATATTTTTTGCACTTATAGACTTAATAAATAGTTTATTAAAATAATTTCGTAACATTTTGCTAACAATAATAGTTATGTCGCCTTGGGTTGTCAAGAACTGGCACCAAGAAATAACTTTAAATTTAGGGAATTTGAATACACAGCTCATTTCTGCATTTAGGCTTGACATTTAATATCCTTACCGAACAGGAAGGATATTGAGCTAAAAGCTCAGTTCTGCATTTAGGCTTGACATTAAATATCCTTACCAAACAGGAAGGATAATGAGCTAACAGCTCAGTTCTGCATTTTGGACTTGACATTAAATATCCTTACCAAACAGGAAGGATAATGAGCTAACAGCTCAGTTCTGCATTTTGGACTTGACATTAAATATCCTTACCAAACAGGAAGGATAATGAGCTAACAGCTCAGTTCTGCATTTTGGACTTGACATTTAATATCCTTACCGAACAGGAAGGATAATGAGCTAACAGCTCAGTTCTGCATTTTGGACTTGACATTTAATATCCTTACCGAACAGGAAGGATAATGAGCTAACAGCTCAGTTCTGCATTTTGGACTTGACATTTAATATCCTTACCAAACAGGAAGGATAATGAGCTAACAGCTCAGTTCTGCATTTTGGACTTGACATTTAATATCCTTACCGAACAGGAAGGATGATGAGCTTACAGCTCAGTTCTGCATTTTGGACTTGACATTTAATATCCTTACCAAACAGGAAGGATAATGAGCTAACAGCTCAGTTCTGCATTTAGACTTGACATTTAATATCCTTACCAGTCAGGAAAGATAATGAGCTAACAGCTCAGTTCTGCATTTTGGACTTGACATTTAATATCCTTACCGAACAGGAAGGATAATGAGCTAACAGCTCAGTTCTGCATTTTGGACTTGACATTTAATATCCTTACCAAACAGGAAGGATAATGAGCTAACAGCTCAGTTCTGCATTTTGGACTTGACATTTAATATCCTTACCGAACAGGAAGGATAATGAGCAAACAGCTCAGTTCTGCATTTTGGACTTGACATTTAATATCCTTACCGAACAGGAAGGATAATGAGCTAACAGCTCAGTTCTGCATTTTGGACTTGACATTTAATATCCTTACCGAACAGGAAGGATAATGAGCTAACAGCTCAGTTCTGCATTTTGGACTTGACATTTAATATCCTTACCGAACAGGAAGGATAATGAGCTAACAGCTCAGTTCTGCATTTTGGACTTGACATTTAATATCCTTACCAAACAGGAAGGATAATGAGCTAACAGCTCAGTTCTGCATTTTGGACTTGACATTTAATATCCTTACCGAACAGGAAGGATAATGAGCAAACAGCTCAGTTCTGCATTTTGGACTTGACATTTAATATCCTTACCGAACAGGAAGGATAATGAGCAAACAGCTTAGTTCTGCAATACCTACCATAACTCTTCTTACCATCTAAGAAAGATACCGAGCATGTAGCTCAGTATTTGTATTAATATTTATATTTGACGACCAGTGTGACATGGAAGTCAGTAGATCTGCACTCCGTGACTAAGGTCGTGGGTTCGATTCCCACACATGATATTTTTTTATATTTTAAAGAATATTGCATAAATACAATGTTTATTTTCAATATAATATTTTTATACATATTTTACATTTTCACTATTATGCACTTTTTGCAACGTACACAATTATTAATTTATGCAACTTACAGAATTCATTGGTCCGCTCGTTCCTATCACCTCCATACCCTAATATGAGACAAGCGACAATTCTCTACAGCCGAATTTTATCACAAGTAACAACGACAATGAAGATTAAAGAAGACACAGAAGAATAACCAGACCTGCATCAAAAAGCGAATCGGTCTTTGGCTTCCCACCAGCGGGTTCCACCAGAGTACTGAGAAGTCGCAAATCCACAGATGCACATTAGGCTCAGCGTCTGCATCATGCTCCATCTTCAACTCGGCGTGCCTCTTTTCCGAGTCGGCAGTATGTACAAGTCTACATCTCGTATCTTGTACAATGGGCATAGCGTCTGCATCAGCAGCTGAAGCAGCGAGGCAACGCTGAACCACAGTCGTCCTGCACCATCTGCATTTCACGCCGACATCATCAGCCCGGCGTGTCTCTTTTCCGAGTCGGCAGTATGTACAAGTCTACATCTTGTACATTGGACTTGGCGTCAGCGTGGTCAGCGGCGAGTCGGCCCAGTTGCAATATCCTCGTGCAGCGTCGGCACTTTACACAGACGCTGCACTTCTTTATTTATTTATATGTGTACACAACATGTAATTAATATATAAACAATACAATTATATGCAATAAATTAGATTTCAACCGTCCGTGTTGGGTCTCATTCCTCTCTCTACACCTCCTACTGTCGGCCGGGGCTACACCCCGGTACAGTTCCTTCCCTTCCTGCTGGTGGCCAGGGCACCCCCTGGTACAGCATTCCCTTCCCTTCCTGCTGGTGGTCAGGGCGACCCCTTGGTACAGCACTCCTTTTCCCTCCGCTGGTGGCCAGGGTACCGTCAGATTTCAACCGTCCGTGTTGGGTCTCATTCCTTTCTCTGCATCTCCTACTGTCGGCCGGGGCTACACCCCGGTACAGTTCCTTCCCTTCCTGCTGGTGGCCAGGGCACCCCCTGGTACAGCATTCCCTTTCCTTCCTGCTGGTGGTCAGGGCTACCCCCTGGTACAGCAGTCCTTTCCCCTCCGCTGGTGGTCAGGGCTACTCCCTGGTACAGCAGTCCTTTCCCCTCCGCTGGTGGCCAGGGTGACCCCTTGGTACAGCACTCCTTTCCCCTCCGCTGGTGGCCAGGGTACCCCCTGATACAGCATCTCATCCCTCCTTCCTCTTACTGTACGAGTGGCGAGCGGCGGCTTACAACCGCAAGCGGACCACCGTACACCCTACTTAATTATAATTTGCTTTACGTTTTTGAGTACATCTGTCACATGCCACTAGTTTTTTGAATAATAATAAAATAAACAACAAGTGTCAACCCTAGCGATCAATCTAGGAAACCGCGCGGGCTCTCTCAGGCGCACAGGCTTTGTACACATATACCTACATTACATAGGCTTATATGTAAGTCTGCCACGAAGACACGTAAGCTCATTATGGCTTCTTACATAGAAGTATTATTTTTTAAACTATCCTTTTAGCGTTTATATAGGTAAATAATCGCTACGTAAGCCGGCACGTCAAATTGTGATAAAAAGTCAAATTGTGATGAAAAGTCAAGTCGTGGAATACTTCATTCTGGGATTTGACCTTTCATCACAATTTGACTTTTTATCACAATTTGACATGCCGGCTTATGTAGCGATTTTTTAAAACTGTTTATTTAATAGTGTCAAATTCATGCCAAATTTCATGACTCTGGTTCTAATCATAACCGTAACTTTGGGCTACTATAAGTTAGAAGCATGATTTTTGTACAGCTACAAGTTACCGCAGACATAAGTATTACATATTAAAATGCAAATCTTAAAATACTAGAAAAAATCAACGCGTCCATGTAGTCTGTGGTAGCTCAGTTGTTAGAGCAGTGGACCGGTTAACCAAAGGTCAGAGGTGCGATTCCTCTCCGGGTTACCGTGGATGAGTTGATTTTTTCTAGTAAAATATTCGTCTCATAAGAAAAAGCGTTGTATGCCAGCGGCACCAGACACATTACGCGATCTAAAGTGAAACCAGGTATAAAACTAGTGCTGTCACTTTTATTTGATAAGAAAAAGACAGTGACTAGTTTTAAACCTGTTCTTACTTTAGATCTCGTTTTATAATAAGCCCCCTTTTGTTTGACGTTCAAAGAAAACAGCAGACAGACAGACGGACAATGTTATGCTATAAAGATTCCGTTTATGACATGTTTTGTACGGTACCCTACAAAACAAACGAATCAAAAAGGTTTAACGTAAGTAAGTAAAAATTCTATTTCTTTGCTCGTATGTGTAGGTATGCCTTACATGAATACAATTGTCTGAACTTCACGTCAATAACTGAATAATAAAGGAGTGTGACCTCTTTGCTGAGCAGACTTTTACACGAAAATCCTTTCAGCAGACCAGCACCTAGCGGCCAACACTGTAAAACCGAAATATGTATGTTAGTTATTTTCAGATAAACAAGCTTGAACTTAATATTGTTCGGCGTGTATTGGTTTCAAAGCTTCGAGAAAATACTATGGAGTTATAAATAATACACAACTCTTTATTGGAATCAAAAATTTAATAAAATGCATTTAAATTTAAAAATCATGCACAAAAGTGTTTGAGTTTTTAAGTACAGTCACTGCTACATAATTGATAACATCCATACATACACGCCTGTTTCCCAGCAGGGGTAGGCAGAGGCATATTATACGCCCACACTTCGCCAATTATATAGTTGGTCCCACGTAATAGGTGGAGAGCCTATTGCCGTTTACCGGACATTGTTGTTTGCCAGAGCCTCGTCCGTTGATCGGCAGGTGCACCACTTGCAGGTGAGGTTGGCTTGGGCTCCTTAGGTCTTGGTAGGATCCCTATACACCCTACATTGATAACGGGTGTTATTTAACGTGTCTTCAAAATTAATAAATTGCCAACCTAACCTAACCTTTTTGTGCATCAAAAATACTGATTGAGCACCTAATCACCTCATTAGATGCTCACTCAGTATTTTTGATGATCAAAAAAGTATTTTTTAGAGGTTCAGTTTATTATATTCCATTGATAACATCCAAAGCGCCGCGCCGTAAAGAGCGACAAACGTCTTTATTGTCAGAGCGTTAGGGTGTATTCCGATTTAAATGGCGAATTGAGTGCTACCACTAATTGAACATTACTTGACTTATCTCTACAAGAAGTCTCTTTCAGCCAACTTTAAGGGGTCAAGTCATATATTCATAGCAAGGACAAATGGCTAATATTTTTACATAATTTATAAGCTACATATTCAATTCCTCTCGTTTAGACTAACGTAATTCTGACATTATCTATGGACCCAGCCAGCTGTCATTTCAAATCTCTTATGACCTTAAAACATTGCGAATGGTCTCATGAGTAGTTCCTGTGCAAGACCAGTTAGCTCTGGAATTCGCTGCCGGCTCATGTGTTTCCTAGTTCCAATAATTCCGGGTCTTTTAAACAAGGCATGAAACGGCATTTCAGCTAACCGTCATGAGGGGCTGTGCTTTGTACCTTGCTTGATCCACGGTCTAAAGCGCCTTCATTTTTGGAACTGCATCGACTGCTTACCTTTAGATGTAGTTATTGTGACACGTCACATAAATGAAAAGGTTTGGGAAAAATCAATTAAAACAGATAAAATCAAGAAAAATTGCAAAATAATCCACGATGAAATTCCGTACAACGTGTTTTACTATGTATAGGTAATACCTTTTAAGATAATGTAAAGAAGTTATTTTGACGTGTCATATAAAAGAAAAAAAACAGTTTAAAACCAATCAAAACAAGAAAAATTGCTTAATAATCCACGATGAAAATCCGTAAAAAGGGTTTTACTAAGTAATATTTGACCTATTTGAATATTTGTAACCTTGTAAGAGAGTGTAAAGAAGAATACACCCATAGAGCCCTGTTCCCTTTCAATGTCACCGCGATTGATTATGTTTACGAAACTTCTTTGCTGTTCAATCTCAAACCTTTTCCTAATAAACGTAAAAGGGGAAGTCCCCTCTTCTTATTTAATGATTTCTTTGATACCGAGTGTAGGGGTATCTTCAAATAGCTGAACAAACTACTAAGAATTAGTTATACGTTTAAGTATTTATCACATTTATTGGTCATACATTTAGTTATGTCAAAATTGCAGTGAATCAAATTAAAATCTAATATATTATTAATCTTGAAACGAGTTTTGACCCAGTTTGACTTAGACACACAAAACAAAACTAAAAAAAAAAAAATTCGGAAATCTCACAAAGCGTCTCAGCGTGAGCAAAACGTCATTAATTATATTTGCCTTAACCCTTTAACAGGCAGAGCACGTTATTTTAATTTATTACTAATATTTTACAGTTTTCAGTATGATGTTGTTTGTCTTTTTGTTTACTAATACCGCTTTTAAACCTTTTACCGCTAATTTTTGTTTAATTATACTATGACCGCTTATATATTATATTAGTACCGCATATTTAGCTATTATTTTTTGATCCATATTTTTTTTGTTTTGGCAATATTTTGTTAATAATTATAAATTATAATGTATAAGATGTACGTTCCGCACTGCACTCAAAATGGCCCAGCTGAAAACCAGCGCTAGAACACTGGACTAGCATATGCTGAGTTGCGTCATTTTGGTGTATCATATAAACATTTATAAATTGTTTTTAGTTTTAATTGTATGGTGCACCAATAAATATTTTTATTATTATTAAAATATTCATTGGTTTTCCACCTTAAGTGAACCGCATAAGGTTGAATTTATGGTGGTCATATATTGACCATGCCTGGTAAATGGTTCAACGGTTTACTGAAGGACCTTAGCCTCCCTAATAGATTACATTATACCCTCAATTTGCCCATAATAGCCACCATCATGGCCAGGCGGGTCAGGTGATCGCAGTTCAAGTCAGTATGCAGGATGACGCTACTGTCCATCATCCAGCAGGACTTCTCTTCGTTGACTCTTACCACTCCCCGTAAGATAAGATAGGGTGGCACTATTCTAGGCCGGTACCATACGGCTTGAACAAAACTAAGCAGCGACAAGTAAATATTTACAAAAAAACTAATTATCCGTTGTCTATTGAAGCTAGTAGGTACCCTTATGACAAGCTTTGCTTAGTTGCTTTTGAATGCCTTTTAATACACAGTAATAAAAATAAAACTCTTTAGTAAAAGATAATATTCATTGTTCTTTAAAATACTAACGAACCAAGAAGATTCTATTACAAACAAAAATTAAATCAAAAATAGAACAGCCCTTCTACGGAGTCCGGACACCAAACTCCATAGTTTTTGTCGCGCGCGCAAAAAAAAAAAAAGAATGAATAAAATGGCCGCCTGCAGTCAATCACTGGCCAGTAAAGTGACGCGACGTAAATCCGACCGTGCAATAATTGGCGTCCAGCGTCCACGGTTCATTGCTGTCGTTTTAGAGTTCTCCCTCGCTGTACGAGTACCTTTATGCATAAAACGAATATTAAAAGCGTATCTGTGATATATTTATAAGGTAACATTGTATGTAAAGTATCATAAGTTTTGTGTAAATAAATCTTGAAACGACTAAATGTAAAAAAAATTGTTTCATCCAAAAAATCCAGTCATATTCATAGATATAAAAATAACATTGACGCGAAAAAGCTAAAATAGTAGTCCTTGCATGATATCAATGATACAACAAGAAAACGTGTCTGATTCAGACTATATATCAACTAATTTTGTCGACTTACATGAAAGCATTCTCACTCATGCACTCTCTAAGGTCGTTGTTTCGATCCTTGTGTGCATGTACAGCCAGCATGTACAGTTAAATGGTAGCAATCAAAGTGTCAAAAGATCGACATACGTCTTTTTTGTCAAGAGCTAGGACGTGTTTCGATATATATCGCGCTTTGGGTGTGGGCTGCAACTATTGGCGCTGACTGTTCACGAATATTTGTTAGGTCCAGTAATTATTTTGATGGAATATACAAAACTTTAACTAAGCAGTCAAACAAGTTAAAACAGCAACACTAGTAAGTTCCAGCAACTATCTTGTTTGCGCCATCTTGTTCACGTATTCAACCCTCGCTAGAACTGGTAGTAAAACTCCTAGTATGCAGTGCATCTAGTGGGTCACTACGCCGAAACGTGCACCCTATGCACTGAGAATACTTATTTACAAAGTTGCTCTCAAATGTTTTAGGGGAGCTGTACTATAAATCTATGGTTTATTTAAGTACTGGTGGATATGGTATGAAGAAGTTACAAGTAGGCATGGAACATTAAGGGGCTAGGATCAGAAATTCACAGAATTTGCATATTGTCAATGATATAAAAAGAAAATGTAACTGGCTCTTTACAGCCAGACTGATATGGAGCAGAAGTTCGTAAGTACGATTCTGTACGATATTATTGATGTCCTATGCAGGATCGTTTTCCTTTTGGAAAACGCGTAGTCAGTCGCGTATAGCGCGAAGGTGTGCAACTTAAGGTCGTGTGTTCGATACCTACACTCGAGAAATAGTTCTGTGCATGAACATGAATATTTTTTCTGATAAGGTGGTCACTTGGAACGCATTCTAAGTAATGGTTGTCGTGGTAATATGGATGAAATAGTAGTTATGACAATTGGGACCTCCGCTAATTAACACTAAAGTATACGCAAAAATCAGTCCGGTATGACTCGAATCCCTCTCACCTCGGTTTGTTAGAAGCCCTCTAGCAAATTACATATAAATAATTTCTTATTTTTATTTGGATGAAACATCATCAAATGACCTTCCCCCGCTGTGGGTAGAACAAGTTACATATAAATAAATAATAAATAAATAAATATTTCTGACACTTACACCAATTATTTAGTTCCAAGATAAGTATCATTAAGAACTTGTGTTATGGATACTAAATAACGGATAAAAATACATAAATACTTTTTTTTTTTGTAAATACATACTTAATATACATAGAAAAACACCCAGACCAGAACAAATATACATATTTATACACACAAATATTTGCGGGAATCGAACCCACGACCTCAGGAGTGGAATGCGGGTATACTCGCCACCACGCCATATCGGTCGTTAATAATTCCTAGTAAGAGATACATTATTTGGTATTTATTTAATTTATTACGAATATGCATTACATGTATTTTAAATGGTCTCGCAAAACCGAGACCATTATTTATTATATTAATAAATATCTTTTTAACAGCGTATACGTAGACTAAATAATTATTTTAGTTACGAGTAAAACGGACAAAGCCGTACCTACCACCCAAAAAAGGGAGCAACTCGAAAACCTGCAACTTTTCAATTGTGTCATTCCTATAAATTGGATATGGCAGTTTTGAAATTCGCATGGGAAATAAAAGGTGGTATTTCGAATTCATCGCACGGCCTGCCAGTGTGACGTCACAACTAACACCCTTCGCAAATTAGTTTCATAGAGCAATACCGGTGCACCGACGGAAAAAAACCTTCAGCGCAAATATACAAAAGCTTTGACCTAAAACTGAGTTTCAGTCCAACGTATCCAGATGTATGACGTAACAATGCGATTTTTCACTCCATACCAAAGACTGTGTTGTACCCACGACACAATGTCGCTTTTACAACGCTTTACAAAAGAAAGAAATGAAATAGTGTTGACTATGTAGTAGGGAAAACAGGAGTTAGGTGACTGGTGGAAAACGGAGCAATCTCATCAAAACCATTCATAAAGACAGCGCTTTTTCTAGCTATCGGAAAATCGCGATTTTCGAGGACGTTTGAGATATGTCGGATTTTGTGTAATAAACTATGAGATGTCATCACCACGATGATATACGCTTTTACTTATGTGGTTGTAGAGTTTAATTTCTTATTTCAAAACAGCAGACACTTTAACGCCAACAATTATTTTTTGGATTATGAACTTAGATGTCATGGCGACTGCGTCTTACCCGAACGCATAAGCTATTATATGTTCATTATTATTACCCGTTATTGACGAATTTATTCTACTATACCATAGAAACCAAAAAATCAAATAGATACAGTGAAAGAATAACAAGAAAAACACTATTTCAATTGAACCTACCAGCACTGCTACATAGAAAAAAAACCACAATGAATCGTATAACAACAAAAGTAGCAAAACGCAAAACTTTAGCATTTCATTGAACAATAGTGTAAATAGTGACACTAGAAAAATATTGTTCGGTGTGAAATCACTGTGGGCCAGTGTAAGCTGATCTCCCTGCATCTACATGAGGGTCGATAATTGAATAAAATTATTGTAGACGGGGGTGCCTCGGTAGATTGGTCGTGCAAATCTAGTAGCTAATAAACAGACACGTGTTAGTCGCGTGCGCATCATGAACGATAATGCTTCGGGTAGGGTGTTGGTAAGTAGCCGACAGCCGCTGCGAGATTTATGTGTGAAGTGACGTTTTATTTTATTAAGTTTTGACATAAGCTTGAAGTCGATGTAGCGAAAAAGGGCCTTGATTATAGGCAACCGACCTTAATTATTACGAAAGACAATTATTTTTTTAAATTATTTTTTATTTTATTTAGTATACAAATAGTAGGTAATACATAAAAATTATTTTTAAAAATAATTTGCTTAATACTAGACCCACAGATCCCTAAATTACATTATTTCCGAATGGAAAGCGGTCTGACAACTCGGGTGCATATTACGCTGAATTGCTAAAACTATGAGTGTAAGTGAGAACCCCGTGACTTGACGTGAGCTCAGTAAAGCGGTGCATGAGGCCACGCTCCTTGTTTCCACTAGGAAGTGTGAAAATGTGAATTTTATCTATTATCCAAGTACCATTATTCGTCGCAATAAATATTTTTCCTGTTAAGGAATCAAAGCGATGCCTGATTGATTGGTATTGGAAGACATTTGTGTGACGATTGATATTAGTACTGTTAGGTCCCCACGCAACCACCAGCGGTTTAGTGATCCGCCATTCAAAAGTCAAAGGTCAAAAGTCAAAAGTCAAAAATACTTTATTTCATAAACTATTACATAGTACTTGAAAACGTCAAAATTATAAAAAAATAACAAAAACAAATAAAATATAACTATACTAAAATCACGAAGCTTAGATTCACTTGCAACCAAATAATTTAAAAAAACAAAAAACATTTAAGTGCAAGCGAATCTAAGTGCCAGTTCCGAGCCACCGCTCTGTAAGAAGAACTGGCAAGAAACTCACAGGCTATGCTCTTTTAAATTATCGATTGGTTAGTAACAATCTTCATTTGTCTGTGACGCTATACAATGCAACATAATATAACAATATTCATGCTTTAAGTCATTCATATTAGAATAGCCTGTATGAAACGGCGGTTTAATCCCAAGCATTTTTATCAGCCATATAGTCTTTAATAGAATAATATCCCTTTGAAGACAGCTTGCGTTTTATTGTTAATTTAAATTTATTTAGGCTTAATTGCTGTATATTGCTTGGGATTTTATTATAGAATCGCACACATTGACCTTTAAAAGATTTGTTAATTTTTTGGAGCCTAGTGGCAGGTACAACTAGTTTATGCTTATTTCTTGTGTTTAGGTTATGTATATCACTTTTCTTACTCAATTTATCAAAATTTTTGTGTACATATACTAGGTTTTCATAAACAAACTGACCCGCCACTGTCAAAATACCAATTTCTTTAAATTTATCCCTCAGTGAATGTCTACATGGTAGATTATAAATTGCTCGTATGGCCCTCTTCTGCAGTACAAAAATATTTTGAATATCTGCGGCACAACCCCACAGAAGAATACCATACGACATAACACTATGAAAATAGCAATGATAAACAAGCCTAGCTGTTTCAACGTCTGTTAATTGGCGAATTTTCTTTACCGCGTATGCAGCAGAGCTGAGTCTATTCGACAATTCACCAATATGTGGGCCCCACTGTAACTTAGAATCTAATATAACACCCAAAAATTTGGTGGTATCCACAAGGGTCAACTCATCTTCCTTTATTTTAATAGTGGTGTTTACTTGTCTGACATTGCAGCATTTATTATTGCATATTAAGTATGTAAATCAAATTTCTATAAACCTAATCTTCGATGATTCATGATAGTAAATCACTTTTCCATGATATTTTTATACCTACCATGAATTTGTTGTTTTGAACTTTGTCGATTTGCATAAACTGATCTCGGAACAAAAGGTAAATCAAAGAGGTTTATTTCCGTGAACGCATATTCACAAGCAAGTGATATGTACTTACAAAATATTAGTAATTAACGTTAATATTATTTATGCAATTATTTCAACAATGAACCGATGTTATAATATGAATAATGGTAATAATTCTCATAGATAACATATCTTTATTGCCACAATAAAACTCACCTTATGCAGTAAATATAAGAGAGGCCATAAATGAAAAACCAATGCTGTGAAATCAATTTCGTCATAAAAAATATAACTTCCTTAATGGTTAGCAGTCATTGCAGTCGAAAATTCGAAGACCATCTTATGGTGGTCTGTATATAAATGCTATTTCGCAGCCTGATCAAAAGACTCAGGAATGGAAAAAACAGAGAAACACATAGTATTTGCAAAGAAATGCAATACGTTTTTTTAATACGAGTGCTGATATAGATAGCACAAAATGAGGGTGAATAATTCCTAAGACCAGCTTGTATAGTGTCAGTCAAATCCAAGTTTTTTACCATATTTTCGTATATTCTAGTAAATGCACATTTTATCTGAAGCCTGATTGGTGGAACACGAATACCTTCAATTTACTTTTTACTTTTAGACATAAAAAACAGAAGAGCTACAAAATTGGGTGGACATTTTGTCAAAACATAAAAAAGACCTGTCAAAACCAGCGACTGGAAAATTTTTGGATGCCAATTTTGAATCAAAAGCGTAACCAAAAAGAACTGATGTTGAGTATGTCAAAACGTACCACGGTCCTTTATTTATATAATGACAGCGCCGCGCCGACGCAATACAAACGGGCTAGCTTGATGTTTGTCATTCCAGGGCTGTTCGTAGATAAATAAATGGTTTAAAGAAAAAAATGTGATATAATAGAGAAAAAATAAAGTTGACCTTAACGCATTGTATGTAAACAAAAAATTGCAAGCTCATAGGTTTATTGCAAGAAAGCTGTTAAGTTTTTTCTATGAAGAACTGGCCACATAATTATCGGAAGATTATATTTAACCCAGATTCGGTTTGAGTATTGATAGACCTAAACACTTCTTGCTTAAAAATGTTCCCAGAGAGACGTCAATGCGCTAAAATCAACTCAAGCTATTATTTATTAGGTCTTCTCCATTTTTAATTCGGATTGACGGTGGAGAATAAACTAAAATGCTAATTACGATACGACTGAATACTGTTCTAAAATCTTTTGTGTCCATCAATTCCTAAAGACAAATTTTGGTAAATGCTATAAAATCAGCAGGTCATATTGCAAAAGTGACTTCAGAACACACACAAATATTTCAAATATTTGTTAATTTGTTTGTCACGTTATTGTGGGTATGGGTGTCACTGTCACGGACATTAAAGAATTCTCTTTAAGAATGAGATAGTCTGCCTACATTTTTAAGATACCTACGATAGGCCACTTTATATCTATAGACTTTGAGGATCACAGAGAATACGAAATCTTATCCGTAACCTTTTATTAAAAGAGTTTTTTTTGTATTAAAATCAAAAGCCCGATCCAGAACCCGTTTCGACGAGCTCAACCCTACAAAAACCGGTGCCTAGTATTTGTTTTTCCACGTTTCCCCATCGGTCTGTGTTGCGGTTAATGCGAGGGGTGCGGATGAACTTTCGTTTTCGTTAATAGAGAGGGCGCTGGCGTCAAGTGGCCGTCGGCGGTTACTTACCTTCATGTAAATTACTACAAACTTCATCACCTAGGGGAAGTATTAATTGATTTCGTAATAGACTACCTAACACCATTTCGCAGTTCACTTGATCGGTCGCCATCGCGTTTCGCTATCAAACTTACTCTTTAACCTTCTGCACTGCTTTTAGTTTATCTGGGATCGTCGCGACATATTTTCGCTTTTATCTATCTTAGTTCTTGTTATTGACTCATCTCCTCCTTTCTAGGGGTAAAATTTATTGATTTCGTTATAGACTACCTGACAGCATGTCATCGGTTGTAATGGGGTTTAGTTCTAGAACTTTATTATCAACCTCTTGCTCTGCTCCCAGTTTTCCTAGGGTCGGTACAGTATGTCTTCTGCTTCCATTTATCTCGGCGAGTCGTCATTAACTCATTTACCCCTTTCTAGGTAAAGTATTATCATAATATAATTAATATAAATATTTGTAAATACACACTTAGTATACATAGAAAAACACCCAGACCAAAACAAATATTCATGTTTATGCACACAAAGATTAATCCTTTATAGGAATTAAACCCACGACCCCAGGAGTAGAGTGGGGATATACTCACCATCACGACATATTGGAAGTCGAAAATATTTAAAAGAATGAAATAAAAAAATGATAATAATAAAGCATATCACAGATTCATACACACAGATAACGCAAATGTCCGAACCCCGACCAATCGTCGAGTTTGGCCGCTGTATGTAGATACAGACCACGCGCGTCTGTTGATTTTTTAAAAAATGTACATACATACTATCACGCCTGTTTTCCCGAAGGGGTAGGCACTTCGCCAATCACATAGTTGGTCTCACGTAATAGGTGGCGAGCCTATTGCCGCTTTCCGGGTACTGTTATGTTCGCCAGAGCCTCGTCCGTTGATCGGCAGGTACAGGTGAGGTTGGCTTGGGCTCCTTAGGTCTTATTAGGGTCGCTATGCACCATGCATGTTAAATAATGTAACACGAAATATTTTACGTACGAAACATTTATCATCAGCGGCATTACTGTCGATGAATCAGTTTGGGTTTCCCGTCACTAAATATCGGCAGTGACATCACAGTAGGTGTTAAAAAGTCGGCACGCTTGATTTCATTACAAATCATGATAGTTGCATTTTCTATTGCATATCTTTATCTTTGAATATAACTTTTCGGACTCTTAGAAAAACTAGCAAGCACTAGACCAATACTTTAAAGCTGAAATGAATCTGTATTCTAAAGCTGTTTATCAGAAATAATGATACACGTAAAGCTTCAGCTAATCCACACTGAGTCAACGTGATGGAGTGTATGACCTGAATCTCTCTCACCGGGGTTTTTGTCAGGAACCTCAGTGAGAGAAATTCAATATTTGTTTAAAATATCTAAATCCAAAATTTTCAATGCAAAAAAATTCAAATTATAAACAATATTTCGCGTATATTAAGAAAAATTCAAGCGTAACATTGCAAGGAAAATCAGATTTCATATAATTTACGTGCAAACCAGACCTCGTACATTTGGAATCTCTCATATCGAATCGAAAAGCGAAACCCTGAAATTATATTAAAATGAATGCACTGTGGGGCAGGCTGTCAATAAAAGCTCTTTGTATGGAATTTATTTTGATATTTCTCACCCCGGCTCATCCATAATCTGGTATAATAAGCGTCGACTTATATTTCACTGGAAGTGTCACTCTATTCACGGATTTTTCTATCGTCACTAAAGTTAACTTTGTTAGGCACTATTTTGATATTGCCAGTTAACTTTACTTTGCTAGCCCCCTTAAATTCCTCATAAGTAAGCTTCGGCGATATTTGAAAAAAATCCTAATATTTTAGGTAGTGTACACAATTGTATGGTCAGTTTATATTTCATCTACATTGAATGTTCTATTAGCAACCCTTGTAAAATATGGTTAAGGCTTCTTCTTCGAGTACTCGAGTCTAAGTGTAGTCAACAAATTGATTGAAATTTAAAACAAATCAGATAGCACTTTAAAAAACCTCTAATTTATAAACATGAATGTACAGACTGCAATTTCTTACATTGTAGCCAGGAATCTATTGTATAACGGATACAGTATCCCTTTTGATGTAGCTTGGACAACTTAGTGTTTTATATTTACTTTTTTATTTAAATGTTTAGGTTGTTTTATGTGTCTCAATTGTAGCGAATAAATATCTTTTTGTTTGGTTTGTATTACCATTGATCCATAAAGCCAAACATCAATACCCTTACCATCAGGGAAACCATCCGCTTGTATCAAAATTATAAATTCCAGCATGCACTGAATAGACGGAATATCAACCTCCCGTTTCAAAGCTATCATTTCAATAATCTCATTCATCGATGCGAACGTTCGAGACCTAATTACATAGATTACGCTAATGCAAATCAATTTCTGCATAAGCCATCAATGTACACGTGCCAATGAAATTCACGTTTTCTATTAATACGTGTCGGGCGATTTATGTTTCAATGAAATTGGTGATATTGTGTTGTTTGATTTTTGCAATATTTTTTTTTTCTCGCGGTACTATATTTAAAATTAGCATCAAGCACCGGCATTGTGTTTACTGACTCAGTCCTAAGTATATAAATGTTCTGTAAACTTGTGTGTTTATATCATTCCTTGTGCTTAAATATGTGAGGATCTATCATCTTCATTATAGTTTCAGCAATTTGAAGTCCACTGCTGAACATAGGCCTCCCCAATAGTCTTCCACGCCGATCGATCCTGTGCCGCCTGCATCCACCGGCGTGACCAGAGGGCCTACTCTAATTTAACGAAAACGAAACGTCGTTACACCCATCCCTTTCACTCGATGACGATATTCCTAGAGAGTGAAAGAGATAGGTATAACGAAGTTTCGTTTTCGTTGAATTAGAGTAGGCCCTCAGATCATTGGTTCATCGGGTGAAAGGCCGTCCTCTACTACGTTTGTCGGTTCACGGCCGCCATTGAAAAACTATAACCATTTGACGACCGATATGGCGTGGAGGTCAGTATACCTGCACTTCACTCGAAAGGTCGTGGGTTTGATTCCCACACAGGAAAAATCTTTGTGTGTAAGAACATGAATATTTGTTCTGGTCTGGGTGCTCCTATGTATCTTAAGTATGTATTTACAAAAAAAAGGTATTTATGTATGTTTATCCGTTATTTAGTATCCATAACACAAGTTTTTAATGATACTTATCTTGGAACTAAATAATTGGTGTGATTGTAAGAGAATATTTATAACGCCCCATCGGTCGTCGGTTCTTCGAGCTAGTCTAGGATCAATAAGGAAGGTGTTTTGTTGTGTAGTTGTAATTCAAAGTACTGAATTTGTCTCCTAAAAATAAATAAATCAAATCATCATCAGCTTGAGCCAGATTTTGATCTGTTCGCCAAAAAAAATCTATTTAAAATTAAAGCGGAGTAGGTAGTATCTACTTGGGGTAAATTATGTCGGTTTTTTTGAGGTTAGATTTTAAAGGGGTAAAAGACGAAAATTAACTTCTAATATTTTAAATGAAATAAGTAATATAACAGTCTTATAAAAAAAAGGCTCCTATCACGATCTGAGAAGCCCAAGCCAACCTCACCTGCAAATGGTGCACCTGCCGATCAACGGACGAGGCTCTGGCGGTAAGCGGCAATAGGCTCGCCACCTATTGCGTGGAACCAACATTATTATTGGCGAAATATGAGCATATAATATGCCTCTGCTTAACCCTTCGGGGAAATAGGCGTGACTGTATGTATGTAGTTAACCCATACGAATACAAAACAGAACTATGCGGTAAGTTCTGCTATAAACTATATTTTTACGTTTAAACACCCACTGTACGTGGCACAGTGTAACATAGTGGGCCACAGTATAAAGGTTTGCTCTGCAGTGGTACATCCGGGTCATAATAAAAATATAACTCGAATACAAGGACAGTTTTAGCATCTCTAGAGCTACGAAATAGAATAGGAAAATATAATAAATTCACTCGGTTGCACCCTTCCGTTCTACAACGATGCCCTTGCGACGCCCGGCTTCCATTTAACTAAGGATTAAACTTAACATTTCATTTTCAACAAAACAAGTTAATGTTAAATAAAATTTTGTAAAGGGACAGCATATACGATTTTTTAACAGTAGAAAGTAAAGTAAAGTAAAATGTTCTTTATTTCATAACACTTGAAACACATAGCATTTGAAAACTATTTAAAAAAAAACAACTACACTGATATCACGAAACTTAGATTCACTTACAGCAAATAAATAAAAATAGGTGTAAGTGAATCTAAGTGCCAGTTACGAGCCCCCGCTCTGTGAGAAGAACTGACAAGAAACTCACAGGCTATGCTCTTTTAAATTATCAATCAAATACAACAACACAGTGAATATTTGAAAATATTGAAAGGCCCAGATGCCGTAAACAATATAGTAGCACTAAGGGAACCCTTCATCACAGTCAAGAAAGAAAGTAGTTGGGTTGTTAAAAATAAAATATTAGATTGAAATTTTAAATAAATATTGATAAAATATAAGTAGGTAGTCTAGCATATATGGTATCAATCGACAATTATAAGTGGGATTAAAACATCATCATAAAGTCATCATCACCATCTACGCCACAAAAGTCAACTGCTAAGAATAGAATAGAATACTTTATTTGCACTTGATTGAGGTACATTACAGTTCTTGTTGTACAATAAAATAAAGCTCCTCTCATTCAGCCAACAACGGTGGCATGCAAATTATAATTAAATTACACATCAATTTTTAAAACAAAACTATACTAATAAATCATTTAATATACATCATAAACAAATGCCTCATTCAACTGCTTTCCACATTGTTCGATCTTTTTCTGCCTGCATTCACAGGCTTCCCGCCACTATCAGTTTATTATTGAGGATTTCTTTTCATCAAAAATTACTTGTCTCTTAATTGTAGATTCAATGATTTCATGGATTCTACATTTAGATTCATACTTTAAAAATATAATAATAATAATAAATATAATAAACATTTAATTATTTAGTTCCAAGATAAGTATCATTAAGAACTTGTGTTATGGATACTAAACAACGGATGAACATACTTACATACTTTTTTTTTTTTGGAAATACATACTTAATATAACATAGAAAAACACCCAGACCAGAACAAATATTCATATTTATACACACAAATATTTGTCCTGTGTGAAAATCGAACCCACGACCTCAGGAGTGGAATGCGGGTATAATCGCCACCGCGCCATATTGGTCGTCAAAAATTGTTACATTAAATTATTTCGTTGCGTTTGTTAATTTCTTACATTTATCTTTAGCTTTACTTTCAAAAGATCAATTTAAAATTGTCTAGGTATGGACTGGCTATATTTAAATATTGACTTAACTAGAAACCCCTTTAGTGACAGTAATAATATAACTAAACAGTTATCCCCGATAAGTCCACACAGCTGCACGCTTCACAAAAGAACGTATTATTTGAAGTGGATGTCAAAACAGTTAGTAACTGAAGTTTTTTTAAATGATCTGCTAAGGATGAGTTCATTCTTTAACTACTTCAAGATATAAAATATATTATTAGTAGTCGGATTATTATAGGCAATTAAAATTTGAAAATAAGCTTATAATAATTGTGGGCTATATGAATAATTATCATAAAATGATCAGTAAACTAATTTTTCAAAGCATACATGAAGTCAATTTTTTTTGTTATAAGTTCACATGTATACTTTGACATTTAGTATACGATATTTTCGCTAAGCGACAGTTCTTAAAAAAAATTGTCAAAATATAGGTTCCATGAGGTTTACATGAGAACCGAATATAGGCGTATACAAAATAGTTGATATAGAGCACACATTAAATCACGCAAACTAAAAGAAATAAAAGAATTAATTAAATTAAGTGAGAAGAGAGGAATATATAAATAATTAAATTCAACGGAAATAATTAAAATTTAAACAAAACAACAAAAATAAATACAATCACGCCTGTTACCCCGAAGGGGTAGGCAGAG
Organism: Musotima nitidalis; assembly: GCA_949126915.1. Taxonomy (NCBI): domain Eukaryota; kingdom Metazoa; phylum Arthropoda; class Insecta; order Lepidoptera; family Crambidae; genus Musotima; species Musotima nitidalis. Next base: position 7,350,313 of record OX421439.1, on the reverse strand, counting down.
CCATTACATGCGCCCACACTTCGCCAATTGTGTTGTTGGTCCCACATAATAGGTGGCGAGCCTATGGCCGCTTACCGGGCACTCCCAGAGCCTCGTCTGTTGAAAAAATATTAGGTCGGGGAAAAAAGTCTTTTCGCATAACGTAGGTATAAACTTATTATAAATTTTTTTTGACTGTACTATTTGTGTCTGGCTGGTTTTGGTAACATTAAAAAGGTTCCATTATAAAGAAAAGAAAAAAATAAAAAAAGTTGTTTCCCGCTATTTTTCATTTGTTTTTCTCTCCGTTAAAATGAGTGAATCTAATGAAGAAATTCGATACATTTTAAAATTTTATTATAAAAAAGGCAAAAATGCAACTCAAGCAGTGAAAAAATTTGTGATGTTTATGGACCTGATGCAGTGTCAGTAAGAGTAGCACAAATTTGGTTCAAACGTTTTCAGTCCGGAAATTTTGATGTTAAAGATGCACCTCGCTCTGGTCGCCCTGTTACGAATAAAATGGACGCCATTTTTGAAAAAGTGGAGCAAGATCGGCATATTAGTAGTTACGATGTAGCTGAAGAACTGGGAATTGACCACAAAACAGTTTTGACCCATTTGAAGAAAGCTGGTTATACAAAAAAGCTCGATATTTGGGTGCCACACGAGCTCACTCAAAGAAACTTAATGAACCGTGTACTCATTTGCGATTCATTATTGAGACGTAATGAAACCGAGCCGTTTTTGAAGAGATTGATAACTGGCGATGAAAAGTGGATCACGTACGACAAGAACGTGCGAAAAAGGTCGTGGTCGAAAGTTGGCCAGGCTTCACAGACTGTGGCCAAACCTTTTTTTTTTTTTTGTTTTACGTCGGTAACAAAATGCATTTACGCACTGCCTTCCCGCCAAAGGGGGACCGAAAGGGGGTGTGAGGCAGCAATACCCACTAAAAATCTTCCGACGACGCCCGCCGCTTGTTGAGAAAGAGGCGGGGGCCAGTACCTGGGTTGCAGCTTCTGACACCCCGCCTGCAGCCAACGTCCCCCGGACCAAAACCGGGAGGACCTCCTCAGAGAGGCGCAGTGGACGCGCCCCTCCTACCTCCCCCTGCGATCATAGCGTGTGTGGCCGACTTCCCAGAGGGTCCACGGTTAGACAGCAGGGGCCCCCTGCCCCCGCTGCCAAGACCCTCCTGGCGCTGCTGAGCGGGCCCTCCTGGCCTACCTGCAGCGCCCTTCATAGGTCCCTCTTAGTTTCCCCCCCGGTAGTCAGTACTAAGGGCACCCAGAGTCGTCGGTCTCTGGGTGTTACCTTTGCCCTAGCGCCTCCTGCGCCCTACCGGGAGGTACTCAGCCCCCCCACCACGACAAGGTGGAGACCAGTCGGGGGGGAGACTGTGGCCAAACCTGGCCTAACACGAAATAAGGTGATGCTGTGTGTATGGTGGGATTGGAAGGGCATTGTTTATTATGAGCTTTTACCGCCCGGCAAAACCATCGATTCTGATCTTTACTGCCAGCAACTGATGAGATTAAAGGAAGCAGTCGAGAGAAAACGGCCGGAATTGATCAACAGGAAGGGTGTGGTCTTTCATCACGATAACGCTAGACCACACACATCTTTAGCCACTCAGCAAAAATTAAGAGAGTTCGACTGGGAGGTCCTAGTGCATCCACCATATAGCCCTGACCTTGCGCCTTCAGATTTTCACCTGTTTCGGTCTCTGCAGAATTCTTTAGGTTCTGTAAGGTTGACCTCAAGAGAGGACTGCCAAAACTATTTGTCCCGTTTTTTTGATCAGAAGTCCCAAAGTTTCTACAGTAACGGGATAATGTCTCTGCCCACAAAATGGCAGAAAGTTATTCAACAAAACGGTACATATATATTGTAAATAAATGTAAATAAACTTTGAAAAAAATGTCTTGACTTTTCATACAAAAATACGAAAAGACTTTTTCCCCAACCTATTACGTGACACATAAAAAAATTGAGATAATAAAAATTTGGAATGTATCTATAAAAATTTAATTTAGTTCGTATATTGCTATCTTTCTCTTTTATTAGGGTAATTTTTTGTTTATATTACTTTAATTAGAATAATTGTTCTAGATATGGACTGGCTATATTTACAAATAAAATTATACACGTATGTTTACCCGTTCTTTAGTATCCCTAACACAAGTTTTAAATGATACTTATCTGCTAAATAATTGGTGTGATTGTAAGAGGATATTTATTTATTTATTCATTGTCAATGTTCTAAAATATTTTCTTCAGGGGTCAGCTGGAGCTGCTATTATTTCAACTAATATACTACAAATAGTATACTTTATTGCGATAAATGTTTCTGTGTATATATATGTTGATGTGTATATCAATGTATATTTAATACATAAAAATTATAAGTGCCTTATAATGACTAGTGTTAAGAGTCATTTTTGAGCGTCGAATGTAAGTTGATGTTCAATTAGAATTTAAGAAAATACTAATAGACACTAAAGATTTATAATGCGTATTTTATAACAATAAAACACATATATATTTCAGAACCATTATGTATAACATTAAAATCTTTATGTACAACAAATAAAGAACCATGAACTAAATTGAAATATCATAACCTACCTCATATCTTTTAAAATTCTTTAAATCACACCTATGTTTTTCAGAACATTTAATTTTCAGAACAACTCAATATCAATTTAAAGGAAATGAAATATTCTTTCGAATAAAGACTTGTCATGATAAAAAGTAAACAGTAGCGACAGGTCATCGACCCGAGAATTTGTGTGATTGAGTGTACGGTCAGCAAAAAAAGTCAAAAAAATATCTTGAAAAGAAACAAAAGAAGATATTTTTTTGTCAAAGGCCAAGGCGAGGCGAAATAAGTCTCATTTGATATCGGAGGGGTGGCCGTATCAAATAGGAGGAGAGGGGGAAGCATATTATCACGTAACAAATTGGTTTCTGCTACCTTTGTTCGAGTATCAGGCCCTTTGCTGAGAACGATGTACGGTGTGTAAATAAAGCCTTCAGCGTTAAGCAAATACAATTTTATAACAAAAGAGTCGGGATGACCCTTTTATAAGTTTTTTTTACGGAATCATCTCAAGACACTTGTGTGAGTAACATGCTTTTTGTAGCTTAACAATTGTGTATCGTTTAGGCGGCTTTCTTAGACAGACGTGTCTTATTAGGACTAAGGGACTTTCATTTTGTGTTGGTGTACAATTATTATGTTGTCACAGGTGGTTCAGTAGAAATGAATAGTACATATAGACAATTTCAAAAAGCGCTTACTAGACACAGAGGTTATAGAAGGTGATTTTGTAGTATTTCATTTCGTGATTGGTAAGGTCCGGGTTATCACTGTAATATTTAGTTGTCAATCCGAGTTGGTGGCATATTGTGAAATAATAACAGCATATATGACACCATATAACAGCTCCGCCAATATCTATATATCCCTCCTCTTGGTTTATCGAGAGGAAGGAGATTGTCAAATTTAAAACGTACATGAGCTGCGAGTAAATAGGAGCCCAAGCCAACCTCAACCTGCAAGTTGACCTGCCGATTAACGGATTAGGCTTTGGCGAACATAACAGTGCCCGGTAAGCGGCAATAGGCTCGCCACCTATAACGTCTTTTGGGAAAACAGGCGTTATTGTATGTAGTATTAGAGTTCACCGAACTATTACCTACAAAATTAAATCTTATTTTAATCTGAAAACTATTAAATTTAAAACTATACTGTAAAGTCTCGCACATTTTCTGGCTACATTATGCAGGTCGTCGGTTGACATAGATGAACTTCGTAACATACCTGGAACAAGAGAAAAGATAATTATTAGAATAAATTTAAAATAAAATGTTTTAAGTACATATGTACATTCCAATGCATCTCATATAAATTACTTTCGCCTACAAAGTCTTTTAAACTATTTTATTATGTTAGACTGTTTTCTGTAAGGGGGAGGCATTGTCCTTGGTCTGAATGTAATAAACAAGATAGGTTAAAAAAGTCTCAGAAAATACACAAGTCCTATGAATTTTATATGCTGACGGTGACAGACATACCGCCTATTTAACATGGAAAAGAGAAATATTCTTTTGTGAAATACCATTCAAGAATAAAAATATCTTTTCATATACAAAATTCGTATGCTTAACAAGTTTTTTGTGTTCACATTGATATAACATTAAATGTTTAAACAGAAGGCGCTTGGAAGTATATTTATGTTTAATTTAATTACTTAAATATCTTTTGGGTATCGCTAATTTCGATTATTTTAAAGTTCTTTCTAATGAATAGTAATCTTTCAAGCCATTATTATGTAGAAACAATATTTTATTCTACTGTTTGCTTTATTCCACAGATTAGCCCTTTTAAGTCCTAGAACTTCTGTTACGAATAGGTTCACGATTAAAGTAAATCTGTGAGGTTTGATATCTTGTCTATGATTCGAAGTCGAACGCTGAAGTTTAAAAAAATTACAATGATATTTACTTATTTCGTATTTATTTATAAGATGCAATATGCGTTAAATTATTACTATAAATCAGCTTAAGGAGACTGCTTCTTAAGAACATAAATTTTGTATACAAAAAAAAATTAGGTGGAATATCCTTTCTATGTTTTAGCTAATTACACTTAATACATTAACCCTGCTGCGGCCCATCGAGTGTCCAATCCTCTCCGAGAACGAACGATCGAATGAACGAATGAGCAAATGAACGGCTGATTTATTTGTCCGTGCCGATCCCAGTGGAATGGTTCAAGCCAATTGAGGGAACAAAGCTTTGACCGAATACTTATTTCGAATGCTTAAATAGACGTGAAGTTACGGTATTTCTATTTAACCCGCCGCTGTGACCTTGCTGCGATTGAATTTGATTATTTACATTAACTTTACTTTGTAAAAGCTGATTATTTGGTACTAATTAAACATCTGATTTCCTATACCAATATTATGCGCTGTTGTTATTTCTGTATTATCTGTATGAAGGCGCTACCTTTACATGGTAACTCTTGATCCATACTGATTTAAATTAAAATATATGATTTCAGCACAAATATATTGTAAAGAAATGAATCATATATTCAAAAAAAATCAAATCTTAAAAACTAGCGCGCCCATTCACTGTGGGCGGGAGCTTGATCGTAAAAGAACAAACAAGAAAATCGTCAAGGTTAATTTTTTCTCCCGCCACGTACTTGGAAGTACCTATTAAAGTGTCTAAGTGAAGTACTCATGTCTATGCGACACTAGGTGGTCGAAAGATTATTGAAATTAAGAAGAGTTCAAAGAGGTTACTTTTTGATTGGATCACTAATTTATAAAGCATTTGATGTCGAGCGCTTCCGTGATTAGAAAACCACGTTGAGCCGTTAGTGTCAGCTTACACTAAAGATAATAATTAGCTGATAAGGAGGCCATGTTTGGCGGTAATCTACACGGGGTCTGCATTGTGGAGTATGTTCTAAATCGCTTCAAAGTTGCTGCATAAGTGGATGTCTGAGCCCAATAGTAAAAAGTAGTAATTACTGTAAACTAAGACTCAAGTGATGTCCAGGGTGACATGATTATGGGAAAGTGTAATATTTATTATGTTTAATGTAATGAGTGACATAACAATAATGTCGAGACAAATACGTACTGAAGTGCAAAAATATAGCTAACCCATAATATGGACGTGTTTCACTTGAATATGAGAAACTTATATATAATATATTATAACTAAACTATAATAGATTGGTCTAAGAGATTTTGTGTAAATTAAGGATACATATTAGCATAGGAATAGTTGGCGCTGTGTGAGTAATTAAATGATTTGGCCCGCAATATAATATATCATTATAACAAAATTTACATTTTTAAACTGCCTTGTCCACGAAAGACACAGTACACACGATACTAAATTCCAGTAGTAAAAAGTCGCAGGCAAAAGCTAGTTAGGTACTGCGTAACGTTATCTATGTATCATATCCATAAGTAAAGTTTACTGAAAGGCTTACTCTCCAAATTAACTTAATTACAATAGCTAATCCCACATTAGGCATATTGAATATCATACAAAGCACAGCAATTTCTATCATCAAAGACACAATTTCCATTTACATCCCGAGCTTAAGCTTTTTATTGCCCAAGATTGTAAACTGTGCAAGTGGACAGTTGATTCATGCATTCAATTTTGAGTCTTATTGTTTTAGTGTACGTCTGAATGAGCAAAGCTTTGCTTCAAATGCGATCCTCATGCTATGTTTAACTGCGTAAGTACGAGGGACCGCACTTAGCCCGGTCAGTGGCAGCGGGCCGGAATCATTCACCGGTCGCACGTTCACAGTTCACTCATTCACTCATGGTTCACTCATTCGTTCGCTTTGATGTCGTGGCGCTTGCACGCACTTTCCGGACCAATGCACTTTGAGGCGAATTATAAAATCAACTTAAATGAAACTCTTTTCTTTATGTTTATAGTTTTTGACCGTATAAAAACATTATATTTGTGTGTGGAGTGATGTAATTGTATGTTTAATAACATGATTAGTTCAATTTAATTTGTCCTTAGCTTTGACGACCGATATAGCGTGATGGCGAGAATACCCGCTGCCCGCTCCTAAGGTCGTGGGTTCGATTCCCACGCAGGACAAATCTCTGTGTGCATGAACATAAATAATTTAATGCACACAGTTCAAGTTCAGTTGTTCTGGGGGCCTACCGCCGAGTTCGATGGCAATCGATTATAAGGCAAAATGGATTTCAAATTGATGTCGTACCGCCGAACTCATGGAAATCGAAACGAAATGGCGTTCTCCATTTACCTATTGGTCTGTCACGGACTGAAGGTCGTGAATGAGAGGTGGCTGTCGGCAGATTCGCCGGTAAGGATTAATGAACGCAAAACTAAGTTTGATCTAGATGGATTACCGGTAATCCATCGAATTCGGCGGTAGGCCCCCTGGTCTGGGTGTTTTTCTTTGTATATTAAGTATGTATGTACAAATAAAAAGTATGCTTGTACGTTATTTGGTATCCATAACACAAATTCTTAATGATCCTTACTTGGAACTAAAGAATTGGTGTAATTGTCAGAATATAATTATTTATTTTACTTTAATATAAGTTTTTAAAGAATCGGCGACGCGCTACTGATGCTTCTTGTATCGCTTGAGTCCGAATTGTGATAAAGAAACAAACTTTATTATTCTCCATACACTTACACATACCTATCTACTGAAAAGATTTATCTTATTGGTCTAATATTTCCAGGTAGAAGATTCTTAAAGAACCTGTATCACAAGTGGTCTCTAAACTCCACGTAAAACAACCAAAAACTTCTAAGAAATGCAAATAAAACTAATTTAAAACCAATGCTGAATAGCTATAAATATTATATCGCGATAAATAATCTCCAGCCGCAATTACGAATCAAACGGTCATAGTAGTGCCTAATAAATCTATGGAGTCGCTAACTAAATCAAGTATAAATTATAAAATTATTTCAAATACACGATACAAACTTGCCGAGACCGCGGGAGGCCCATAAAAGATTACACAATGGCCAATAAATATTTTACATGTAATCATGATGAAAAATTGCTTTGCCCAAAACACTAAATGTTTCCGGATAAGGTATACAGTATAAAGTGGCATACATTCCATCGAGTTTTGAGAGCGTTAAAGTCAGCACTGTGGCAAATTCGTTTGATGTTTCAAAGCCTGTAAAAATATAGGTTTTTTTTGTTATGGTTCTGCTGTAAATTGTAGTTTTAAAACTAAGCACTAACGCAAAAGCGTTCTTTTGCATTTGCAGATGGTAATTATCTAATGAGACCGCGAAAGTTAATGAAATTAATTTTGTCGCTATCATCATCCTAAAATGACTTTAATTATAGATATAGTCTAGTCAAAGCTATTTAAAGTCCGCCATAGCATAGACAAGTCAAAATCCTCACAAAGAGTTTTGAAATAAACAAAGAAAACTACAATTCACTGACATATACGTCTGTCTTACACTTGTGGACGTTGTTCAAGACGTTATTTTTGAAAATTCAACCATTTTTACATATAAAATGTCAATTTTACACTACTTTAAGAAAATTACATATACATAGTTTATGACATATCACGCCTGTTTCCCCGAAGGAGTAGGCAGAGGCATATAACGAATATACGCCAATATATAGTTTATCTCACGTAATAGGTGGCGAGCTTATTGCTGCTTATCGGGAACTTTCATGTTCGCCAGAGTCTTATCTGTTGATCGGCAGGTGCACCACTTGAAAGTGAGCTAGGCTTGGGTTCCTTAGGTTTTGGTATGATCCCTACACAATATGGCACAATGCCTTAAAAAAAGTCTATGCGCGTTGGCGCCATAACTAACTTTAATAGCATCGTGGATCATGTAAAAGCGTTAACATTTCTATTACCAAACAGGCAACCATCTGATTTGAATTCAAAATGCACAGTGTGCTATTTAAAAAAGTTATACAGACACGCCCATGGTATTAAGGACGCTAAATTAATGTCTTATTTTTCGACTTAACAATGGAACGTAAAAGGCATCGCTGCATTAATATAACAATTATGTTAATATTTTGAACGGTTGTTGAGTTGGTCTATTCCCATCAGTCTGACTTTCTTTACAGCTGATTATCAACATTTTCAAATAGTTTTTTTAAGAGTTAAATAAATAACTTCAACTGAGTCCATAAATGTGCCACTACTGAGCATGGGCTTTCCCATACCGGCATTCATAGCAGGAGGGATTCATATTCATTTAGATTAATATAAGTGGCGCCCAGATATTAAAAAAACCTTATGCCCTAACGTGTCAGCAGAATTAGATTACATTTATCGTACATCTTAAATCATAACTAAATAAATAAATACATAACTTCTAACAATTACACCAATTATTTAGTCCCAAGATAAGTATCATTAGGAACTTGTGTTATGGATACTACATAGCGGATAAACATACTTAAATACTTTTTTTTTGTAAATACATACTAAATATACAAAGAAAACACCCAGACCAGAACAAATATTCATGTTCATGCACACAAAGTTTTGTCCTGTGTGGGAATCGAACCCACGACCTTAGGAGCGGAGGGCTGGTATACTGACCTCTACTTCATATCGGTCGTCAAATAACTAAATACTTTATTGTTGTTTTGTTTTTCCATACATAAAGCTGTACAACTATTTCCTTTTTCAGAGGTCCATGAAATATTTACCGCCCGACACGATAGTTAATGTTTTATCGATATTAAAGAAGACATCTTTGTAAAGGGTAATTTACTGGTGGTGTTAATGGAGACACTTGGAGTGATTCATCAGCTAATTGCCGTCAATTGGTCCAAGATTGATGGAGATACGGGCCTCGTTCGTATTCATACAGACCGCCTGTGACAAATTGTTAAGTTGAAACGTTTATGTGATCAAAGTCAGATTTGACGAAAAATACGTTATAAATTGTAAGTGGTTTAGTTACACAGAACTGAGAACTATGGTTTGGTCGACTTAGAAAGAGACAACTAAACTAATGACGTTTACTTACATTATTATTATTTTCTTATTTTCTTCTTTTATTTTAAATCATGTGACTGCAGATCACATGTTTTTGTAGATTTGTCAAATTGTTTTACTACTAAGTACATATTCTTGTAACTGGCGGGAGAAAAAACTAACCTTGACGATTTTCTTGCCCGTTCTTTTACGATCAAGCTCCCGCCCGCAGTGAATGGGCGCGCCAGTTTTTAAGTTTTGACGTTCATAAGAGCTCTTTTGAGCCAAACTTGAATAAATGAATATGAATTTGAATTTGAATTTGAATTTATGTGACCGATAAATATATTATATAAATTACATACATATTACAACGCCTGTTTCCCCGAATGGGAAGGCGGAGGCAGATTCGCTTCCCACGTAATAGGTGGCGAGCCTATCCCCGCTTACCGGAAACTGTTATGTTTGCCAGAGCAGGTGCACCACTAGTCGGTGAGGTTTGCTTGGGTTCTTAAAGTCTTGGTAGGACACATATCTTAACTAAATACACATGTGTAAACTAAAGCAGCTTATTGGCTTGTTTCATGATGCAGTGTATTGGATATCATATATTAATATGGGAATGTGATCTCGTCTGGTGTATATATGGGCGAAGGACTAGCCAGTAAGTGGCTTACCATTTCATACTGTTCATCCTTTTAACATATTTGTGCTTAAAGTGAAATTGATACAACTAAAAAGATACCTTTTTAATTTGTTGTAGCAAGGAGTTTGTCTACCTCAAATGAGAATGAGAAATATAAATGTAATTAGGAACGAAAATATCAAGATTTCTCAACACAAACTTTTGGGTCGCGTCATGCGCATCAAAATACGTTTCATTACGAATTTAAGAAGGTTTCATTACGATTCACCGAAATGAATAATTTTGATAACAGCCAGATAGTCACTCAATTAATGTATGTAAAATAACATAATAGCCTTTGCACAATGGAGTACTTTAGAGTTAAAAAAAGTGTCAAGGTTATTAAAAAAAAGTTACAGATTTTGCGATTGCTTAGCTCGAGTCATCGTCGTCATTTAGGCGGGTATATAGGGTTGACACATGTGCCTAATCATAAAATATTTTTTAGCAAAACATAGAAGACACAGTTTTTTTAATAAATATAGTTTTTTCCGCGCATAGTTATATTGATCACTCACGAAGCCGCCTGCATTCAAGTATGATAAAATATATAAGTACATTTAACTTACATACATAATATCTTCCCCGAATGGGTAGGCACATCATGTAAATTATATACGTACACACATAACACTTATACATAATTTGGGGTTTCTCTAAAGGGTTAGAGGCATGTTATACGTCCACATTTCGTCAGTTATATTATTGGTCCCATGCCGCTTACCGAGAATTTATGTTCGCCAGAGCCTCGTCCGTTGATCGGCATGTACACCACTTGCAGGCTTGGCTTGGGCCCTTAGTTCTTGGTAGAAACCCTATTCACCCACCAACACACAAACTTATACACGTATAAGTCCATTTATCTTTTAAAAAATTAAGTTTAGTTGTAGCGACAATCATTTCATAATTATTCAACCCAATGCCATATAATAAGCTTATATCATCAGATAAAAAAACAATCAAACTTTTTTTATACAACATGCTGTAACTACATAGAATATATAAAAGACCTATCAAAGTGTTAGAGTGTTGTATTTAAACACAAACATTGGTCCTCAGTAGAATTTTAATGCACCACCTTATTTTTTTCGAAGTTCTGGTGCTATATCATTTCACTTTACCTATGATATTATTAAACTAATATGAAGACTGTTCCGTATAAAATACGGAATCGACATTAGGCACAACCCTAAATATAACCCGCACAAAATGCGACGTTGGTGATGTCATAAGAGAGGTATAAATCGACAATACACCGACAATTTTATGGATAATATTGCTCAAAGCAATGACCGCTTCATACCCGTGACCAATGTGTTTTAAATGAACTGTGTAATGTCGACAGATGTTACGTTTTATGTAGAAAATTAAATGACACATTCTTGACTAAATAATTTTTATCACTATTTAAAATGCAATTTTTTAAATTTCTCAAAAATTTTATTGTGTATTCTTAATGATTATTTTTTTTAAAAAAGATATAGAATTTAATAAAGAGTCACATTATATCGACTTTATCACTGTTATTGTCTAATACATACATAATATCACGCCTGTTTCCCCGAAGGGCTAGGCAGAGGCATATTATATGCCCACATTTCGCCAGTTATATTGTTGGTCTTACGTAATAGGTGGCGAGCCTAATGCCGCTTACCGGGAACTTTTATGTTCGACAGAGTCTCGTCCGTTGACCGGCAGCGCACCACTTGCAGATGAGGTTGGCTTGGGCTCCTTAGATCTTGATATACACCCTATACACCCTTATAAATTAATTGTTAACATTATTTATGTTTGGGTCCCTCTCACTACAGATACAGTTGGCTCGAAGAGATTTCATTTATATCCTTAACCCAATCCATCTTTTGTTGCTTCTTCAAGATATTTGGCTGATCCATTGGCACTTAAGTTTGGAAAATTATTCTGTTATTTAAGTCAGACATGACAGACATGTCACCCTTGATCTTCAACGGATTTTTTTATTTATAATTTTGTCGGGGTTGCTAAAGTCGGGAATGCGCTGGCAAGCATGCAAACTGCGAGCGTCTATAAGCTATAGTGACCTCTATTAATTAGGCAGGCCATAAGTTTAAGTGCTATCTTGTGGTTTAAAAGAACATACTAGAACTATATCTCTTTTCGCATAACCTCTTTATAAACAGCCCCTACGTTTAAGAATTCTACATCATAACAACCAGTTCCTTAGCAGATGAAAAAGATTTACAATTACCACAAAAAGGATCAACATAAAAAAATAATACTAAAATTATTATCACACATTAAATTATAATTACACATAAGCTATCGTTATAAATCAGAGACCATTATGCCATTACATCATGTTATTCAAAATTAAAAGTGCATGTTTAATTCATGTTAATGTAATCCACTTCCATCCACTGTGCACTGTGGGCGTATTATGTTCAGTTCATAAAAGCATAATAAAAATAACATTATTAATTCCATGAACCGCGTCATGTTAGATTTTAATAAGCATACTTTTGCTGTGTACAAAAAAAATATATGAAACATAAAATGTGAATTAAGTTTTAGTTGGGAGCATTAGTTCATATGCAAGTGTTTTTATATAGTTTCATATTTTTTTTTGTTTCTTAAGAAATACAAAGTGTGTATTATTTCAAATGTAATAAAAAAAAATATAGCAATTGGATGAGGCACTTTAAATTGAAATAAGAAAAAGCAATACTGTAGTGTCAACACTATTCATCAACATATTAAATTATCAGCATATCAACGTCCCACTATGGAGCTCAAGCCTTCTAAGCAAGTGATGGATTAAAAATATCTCTGTAACAATTCCCGCGTTACTATAATTTCCCAAACATTGGGAATCGAGAAACTATTCAACACGACACGTGTTTCGCCCTTACACAGGGCATCTTCAGGTAAGATAGGAGCCTCAGAACAACGATGTCTTCACGACCAACGCTGAAACGAGTGTTCTCTCACTTGCTTACAGTGGATTTCCGCAAAGTAACGCCTGAATCAATAAATTACTCAAGCCTTCTCTCAAATACCAAGATGCATCTCATCTCACATACCAAAATGAACTTAGTGTCTTAAGGGCACGTTAACATTTGAGCCAAATAAATATGTCATCATAACGCAATTTATTTCCAAACAAAGGATACTCAATAAATTACAAGTTAAGTCGCGAGCAGAAGAAGAATATAAATAAAAATAAAAAGAGCTATCTACTACCTAGTACCTAACCTACTGTAGATATGAAGGCCACTTACATTCAGTAGGTACTTAACACTGCTCACGTCTTCTCATAAGCTGAGGAAATGTCTCTAAAGAATCCTTCACTTGTGTTAATTAAAGAACCTACAGCTCCTGGGACTACGGTAAATTATTAAACACTTCTGAGTTTGTGAGCGCCGCTCTTTTTATTTTAACGAAAGAGGAGGTTTTCCGTTCTATTTTAATTATGTTATTATAGCATAGACTAGGTATAGATCGAGCTTACGCTTTCATGGTTGCTAGTTGCTATTCATTATCATCATCATCAGCCCCCAGCTGGGCATGGGACTCTCCAATGGCACGCTTGTTTGCCATTTTGACGACCGATATGGCGTGGAGGTCAGTATACCTGCACTTCACTCGATAGGTCGTGGGTTCGATTCCCACACAGCACAAATCTTTGTGTGCATGAACATGAATATTTGTTCTGGTCTGGGTGTTTTCCTATGTATCTCAAGTATGTATTTACAAAAAAAAAGAGTATTTATATATGTTTATCCGTTATTTAGTATCCATAACACAAGTTCTTAATGATACTTATCTTGGAACTAAATAATTGGTGTGATTGTAAGAGAATATTTATATATTTTTTTTTTATATATTAAAGGTAAAGCCCACAAACGACACGCTGGGCAGGCGGGCTAGCGATCGCAGGAAGTAACTTCGCACCGGTGATGCTGCTACCCATCACTAGTAGTTGCTATTAATATGTGTGATTTTGTGTACAGAAAATATTAACGACAAATAAATAAAATTAAGCGAGTTTTTTTTTATCAAAAGCCACACTATACTATTATAAATGCATAAGTAAAAAAATAAATATTATCTGTTATGAAAAATAAAAGGCTATCACGACGATTATCCAATATAGTGCAAACTGGAACCAACATCTTTCCATGCCTATTAAATCCCACTTAAGTGTTCACCAATTCAGAAACTGATCTCTGTAATCAGCTTTTCCTTGGTGATCGTTTCCAAATATCACTTTTTATCAACTTACCCATCTATAATTAATAAGTAACATGTATGGGCCAAAAATAAATATACCACGTGACTGTGATACAGTATTCGCTGATCGCATTCGGTCACGTCCCATGTTAAAGCCAACCCCTGACAAAAGCCTAAGCTCCGCTAATTAAGCCTGTAATTGCGCTATTACTCCTTTGCGCTTAAATTTTATGACTGACCGCCTTCCTTCGGGGCTCACTGTGACGACGACGCCTGCTGGAAATTCTAAATATAGCATAACTCTTTATTGGCCATTCTGGAAGTTGATAAAAAAATATATTGCTTATTAGAACTTTTTGTCATTCCGGTTTTATTTCTTTCGTTGACTCATTTTATTAGAGTATTCGCCGGTGTCAAGTGATTGGCTTAAGAATTCTGAAATGTGCAGTGTTTATGCGCTATTTTTATTTAGTAACAAACCGAGTCAAGTCAAGTCCGTCAATTCAAAGTCCTACTCCAGTAAAGTAGTGGAGAATTTTCTAGAAGCTGCTATAAAAAAATTTAATCGATACGGACAATCACAATTTACAATCATATGCTACCTTCCTTCACTTGAGTAAGTTGCAGATGAAGTTATATCTAAAAATCCACCATGTTTACAAAAAAACACTCAAATTTCCATCAGTTTTTAAAAATTACATGCCTCGAAAGTTCTCTTATTCGCGTTGGCGCCAAAACTATCCACATGGGGGGTAGAACCTTCAAGTGACTTGATGATATCATAACTATACAAGGGATCAATGGAAATTACATTTCCATCATGATCATCATATGATAATGCATAATTTTCAATGCAATTAGAAATATACTATCCATTATGATCCGTCCAGGCATGATTATCGTAGGATCACAATAGCAGTTTAGTCGACGGAAATAAGTGCTAAATAATATATGCTTTTAAGGTAGGTATATTCGCCATCAAGGCGTCCTTAAAGAGTATAATTATATAGAATCAACGCAGGACTATTAAGATGGAGAAAATATAGGTAAATGCATTTAAAGCGAGTTACGACGCTTCGCTTAATTGTTTTAAGGGTCTGTAGAAACGTAATATTTAACACATACAGACGAAAACATTAACATACAAATTGGAAATAAAACATACTCTTATTTATTTAATCATTAGAACCAAAAACATATAAAAGGAAACAAAAACTTTAAGTGGTTTTCAAACGACAGTGCTAGTTTACGGGATCACTAAAGATATAACTAATGTATAAAAACACAAAAAAACAGAAGACAATAAAATCCTTCTTGTTTTGGAAGTAGTTTAAGAATACCCAATGTGCCATTTGCGTGCCAACTCAAAATCCAAGTTCAGCATTTCAAATGTCTGTTATTCTTACGCGCACGGTATGAAAATTGACAGGCTATTGTTTGCTAGCACCGGCTGAAGTTAAGTCGTGTTAAGATTCCAGCTAAAGATAGACAACTGCTGAGTTTTGTACACCTCATGTTTTTATTGCAGTCGGCAAGGGCTTGCGAACCTTAATACCTCAGTGTCTCTCATTTTTATTTTACCTCAGGTGTTATTATAAAGGAGAAGTTTATAATATCGGTTTATTAAAGTCAGGCGAGCTCTCATTAAATTCTTTTGTGTTAATAACCGAGAAGCCATGGGAAATAAAAAGAAAATCATCCATTTTACGAGCAGCTGCTGCCATGATTATTTTTGCGCTTTACACGACGTTGAATGTTAATTTGTTTCGAATTAAACAGATTAATATTAAAATGAAGATGTTTAAAGATCTTTATTAGGATATCGCGTTCTAACGGAACGGTTTTTTGGGAAATAAACTTGTCTCACGATAGGGATTTACATATTCGAAATTCGTCAATTCTTTTTACTCCTCCGCAATTGGGTAACGAAAATTGTGTGAAAATGTGTGAAAATTTAACTTAATCGGTTCAGTAGATTCGGAAAAATTGGCTAGATTGACAAACAGGCTCACGAGTAAAAATTTAGCCAGGACCTTCGTTACTTTTATTTCTGAAAAACGCCATATAAAAGCGATAACTTGCAATAAAGACCAATATTTGAAAAAGGTTCTAAGGTGTATTCTATGAATATGTATCTATACCTCACGCCTTAGAGATGACGGTTGCGCGTACGGTGCGTTTTAGGAGAAACTTTCTATCGCATACCCTTTAGTTGTGGAATGAACTCCCTGTCAAGGTTTTCCTTAGAGTTTACAGTATGGGGTTCTTTAAGGAGGGCGTGAAACGGTTTTTATGGTTCCGCGACGCGTTTACGGTGAACACTTTCCATCAAGTTGGCCGCAGACTAAGTGCCACCTAGTGGTATAAAATTTTAAAAAAAAACAATATTCATAAACATGAACCAGTGACTAAGGCGTAGAAGCACAACAGACATAATAATATTAGTCTGGATAATAATTCAATTTAAAAAAAGGATAGTTTTATGCCTTGTTTGCCGCTCGCTTGCTCACTGTGCAAGTTCGGACACTTTTACGGTTGTCGTGAACACATACGTTTGTTCTCAGGTGTCACGTTACACGAGTTTTTAAAAATTGATGGCGTGTAATAAATGTTTTTGGCTGCACCGATCTTGTCTCCCGGCCCACTGTGGGCTATAATGTAACACGAAAATACAACTATCTCCCTTACACACATAATAAAAATGTCCGCGCGGGCGAGAAGGCCTTACTGCAGATTTGTGATTGTTTCGTACACTTTTAATACCCATGTCGATTTGTATTACAATAAGTTTAATAAAACGGACGGCTCGTAAAATACTCGCAGATACATTTTGCGTTGCTCCTTTTTTTGTGGTCAAGTCGATACAAATGTATTTTATTAGTATTGATTACCGGTTATTTGAGTAAGACCATTTTGTATATTGAATCAGAATATTTTATTATCAATATCAGCTTTCAACGCAAAGAATAAATACAGCTGTAGGTTATGTTATTACGTCTGATAGCGAGAAATAAATTTTGCTGATATCATTTCGTTGGTAGCTTTGCAATAAGTAAGTGTCGATACAACGCGTATTTGTATGTACTGTAACGTAAGCAATTTAATATTTGCAAACAAAGAACATAACTTCAATATCCATACAACGATAATTTTAGTATACAATGCCGCGTAGCAATGTCTCAGCAATTCCAGGACACACTCACTCGGAACAATGGGCGATAAACAAAGTAATACTGTGGAGAAATGCTGATGTTACGAAATAAAAGATTCGAAGAAAAGAGACGATAAAAATTCTGGCGACAAATCACTTCTCTCATTATACAATGTTACAAATGCTTTAATATTGATATCAGGGTATAGAAATAAGTTATATGAAATGTTTCCAGAAATACATTTGGACTTATCAGTTCCGGTGTCCAAGGGTGACCTTCCAGTGAGAAATATAATAGTTTATCTGTAGTTTATCTACACATTTTTCACTGATCCACAACCATTTCAAGCAGAAATTAATCTTAATGCTTTTAATTTAAACGGTTTTAAGATTAAAGCCATCACTGAGAATGCATTAACTTTTGTTCAAGTCATTTGTTACTACGATAAATGCTTAAGAAATTGATTTAAAGTTCTTTTAAGAAATTAGGCTTTTAAAACTATGACAAGACAGTTTTCTTCTGTTCATGCTATCCGTAATGATTTCATAAATGCAAAAGTTTGTTGGTCCGTAAAATTTATGCGAATATATCTCTGAAAAATATTTTATGTTTCCATTGTTTCGATGATTTTTAAGAATGACATGGAATTTTTGTGATTTATTTTAGTATTTTACATACGGTTTCGAAAAAGTTCATTACTATCGCACTTTTATCTAGGTTTATTTGGTTTCCGTGAGTCACGTTAATATATAATAAGAATTATTATTGTCACGTCTTAGCGATGATACCCCCCTATGACTTTTCGAAGTTATGTGCGTAATTATTGCTTGCTCTGTGCCTCGGAAAGCACGTTAAGCCATTGGTCGCGCCGGCTATCGTGAATATCAATGGCAGTCGTTATAAGGAAGTCCCTTCTAATATGACAACTGGTTTAACCATCGAATATTCCCATTTGGTTGTGGAAGTTAGATGGCAGTTAATCCATGAAATTACTAAAGTTTAGCGAAATCCAAATATCAATAAGCAGACTCTAAGCTCTGGCTTAAGTCTGCTTTAATCTAATAATAATCAGTATTCTTATTTTAAAGAACCTTATTTTGTCATCAGAATTATTTATAAGGTGGTCCAATATGTTATAGTTGTCTCCTTTTAATAAACAAACACCAGCTAAATCTTTGACTTTAAAAAGAGTAGCCTTTTGTATTTTGTGAATTCATTTTTTAAAGTGCCCAACGAATAGTTAACAAAACCTCTCATACAAGTTTAATATTACAGTGACAGCATATTATATGCATAAATATTAAATTTAAGCGTTGCGGGTAAAACGCCTGTCAGTTCAAACTGAAGATGCACAGTGGATGCAGCCGCATCACGACCCGGACAAAATTAATTTATGCCGAAATAATATTTGTTCCACTGACATAGCTCTCACATATAACAGAACTGTTTCTAGCAATGTGCTTTCAACTGTATGTTGTCTGTGTAGTCTAAATTTATAACATAACATTACGTCCAACATAATATTGCTTCTCATGAATTTTAAGCAACAAAACAATGGTTTCCGCGTCCCAACGTGTGTTGGATTTAAATACCGTTCAATAGGATTATATTTGAAACGGAAGGTCTGTGTGTGGGTGAAAAAAAATCGCTCCACAGAATCACTTAGCTTACTGGAATAGTTCGTTGAACTAGCTTTCACGTTAACAGTCATTCTTTATTGCTCTCTTTTCGGTTTTCTCGTCACACAGTGGGCAATTTTGCTAAAAGAAAGTGAACATAATATTATAGTTTACAAAATATCTTTTAACATTGCTGATGCAGTAAGATGGCGAGCGGTACCTACTGAACGTTTTTATTATAGATAGCTTCGTATAGAATTAAATTCATATAGTTACACACTTAAGTAGAGGCCTAGCCATTTGGATGCAGATATCGTCTTAAAGTCCCAAGTCGTGGTAGGATTTGAACCCGCAAAGTTTGTGCGTTGGATCAAGCGTTTGAACCACTACGTCAGGTGTGTTCCTACAATTTTCAGTTTAAATTGTTTCAAAATAGCGTTAATTTGGGTCGTGGGCAGTATTAGGATGGGGTTTTGTGACATAGCCAGAGGTCGGTTTTCCCGCGGAAAGGTCTAACTTCCAATACATAAATACTTTGACTCGCCCAGCAAAAAGGTTAAGCGTCGCTAATTAAAGCGTAAAAAATAACATTTAGTTCTAGGAATTTATGAAGGAATTAAATTCTCAAACAAAATTCGGCGAAATGTGCATTCCTAGAAAACTTTGTTGAACAATGTTTTTTTTTACTTACTTTACCCCTACTAATAGTATACGTTAGTATGTTATTACGAAAGCTAGTTGTGGTCATGTTAATTGTTTACGTTTTCAATTGGTTCAATGATAACCCGGTCGAACTTAATAATTAGTCAACTTATCAGAACTGCGCGTTCATACATTAGTCGCGGATAATTGTATGATGAAATTGTATGATTGTATTAAATTAAAAAACACTTTTATTAAATATGTTTGGGTACTTTTATTTATAGTGCCATTTAGGTCCAATATAAATGTAATTTATGATTTTGGGCAAATATCCCCAATAATAGTAAAAAATCTATTGGGGAGGCTAATGTTCAGCAGTGGACTTTACACGGCTGATATGATTATAATTTTAATGCACACAAAGAAGATTTTTTTATATATTCTTAATTAAATTCTTATTATTTACTAGTTGTGTATAATTATGCACATTCATATTTTTAATTATCTGTTATTTATTTATTTATAAAAAGTCCTACAAAACTGTTCAAACAGTTAGACTGAAGGATCAATTACTATAAACTATGATTATACATTAAAATTATTAAATATTTTTTTACAATTAGAATATATTCATTATACTGCTATCTCCGTAAACGTTTAATTGTAAAATTAAAAATTAAATTAAAATTAAAAATTCATTTATTCAAGTTTGGCTCAATAGAGCTCTTATGAATGTCATACTTATAAACTAACGCGCCCATTCACTGCGAGCTTGATCGTAAAAGAACGGGCAAGAAAATCGTCAAGGTTGGTTTTCTCCCGCCAGTTACAATTAAAATACATAATATTGAAACAATTGTGTTATGCAGTCACAAGATTTGGAAAAAAAAGGAGACAAAACTCTTTTTAGCAATATTAACATAATTACGGATAAACATAGTAGACATGAGCAGACGCGTTACGCTCAACCATATTTTAGGGAGCGCAACGACCCGACGCATGACGCTACCACCGCGGAAACATATAAGTGAGCGTGATATACTCAAGCTGGATAAAAGGATTTTAGTAAAAATAACATTAATATTAGAAGACTGAATTAAATTAAATGTGCTGCAAACCACAATTTTGTTACTTTGTGTAACTCATCTCTGATGTTTGCAGTTTCTGATGTTGTATTGATTCAATATTTGTCTAGTATGGGAATTGTCTTTGGAATAATAAATGATACTGTAAAGACAATTATATTTTTTAATATTGCAGTTCACTTAGGTTAATTGATTGAACGCTGCGGTAACAGATATTCGGCCGTCATATAGTAGAGCTTTCAATATTAATTTGAAGTGAAAATAAATTACTAGGCATAATGTGACAAATGTTTCGGATCAACGAGCCCATTGGAGTGCTAA
Organism: Musotima nitidalis; assembly: GCA_949126915.1. NCBI lineage: Eukaryota > Metazoa > Arthropoda > Insecta > Lepidoptera > Crambidae > Musotima > Musotima nitidalis. The sequence continues at coordinate 7,329,103 of OX421439.1, read as the reverse complement.
TTCTAGACAGATATCTTAAATTAGACTATAAGAGATCTTGTGGAATCCACATTTCTAGCAAATAAAGATATTCTAACTCTTTATTTCATTCTAAAACCGGCGTCAAAAATGCATAAGTTTAACCAAATCTTGATGTAATTTAGTGCCACAGTTTGCTATCCCCAGTACCCGTACCTTATCTGTGACAGCAGCAGTAGCCAGTCCTAGTCTGCGGAACACCAAGACTATACACTTTGCATTTTGATAGTCCCATTCAGTTTGAAGAATTATTGAGCTTCGGGCGGAGCATTCCTCTATTTTACTTGCATTTGTGAATATCTGGTTTCATTTTTAACTTTCAACGGAAACAAAAGAGTATATACAGTACAGTCACACATATAAATTGTTACGTCTGTATACCCTTTTTGGGGGTGGGGAGAAAACCTTTTTTTTTTATATCACTAGGTGGCACTCCAGCATGTCTACCTGATGGAAAGTGATCACCCCAGGGGGCCTACCGCCGAGTTCGATGGCAATCGATTATAAGGCAAAATGGATTTCGAATTGATTCTGTCGTACCGCCGAACTCATGGAAATCGAAACAAAATGGCGTTCTCCATTTACCTATTGGTCTGTCACGGACTGAAGGTCATGAATGAGAGGTGGCTGTCGGCAGATTCCCCGGTACGGATTAATGAACGTAAACAAAGTTTGATCTAGATGGATTACCGGTAGTCCATCGAATTCGGCGGTAGGCCCCCAGCTTACGGACCGGCGTTGCCGACCAATTGAAAACTGTTTCACGCCCTTTTTAAAGATCCTAATGCTGTAATCGCAATGGAGCTCCTTTCACAATTTTTTTTCCGATGGAAAATCATCTAATGACCTTCTCCCGCTGTGGGTGGAGCGGGGGGGCGTGTCAGACTTTTACTGGCTAAAATCCATCTATGTTCCTTCTTGAGCCTGCTACGTCCTGTCCTGAGGCCGCAGTAACCCTTCAGAACAGTCCCGCAGTCATTCCAACACCCTATGGTACGCAGCAGAAACCTTTCTATAGCCATTTAAGAGAAATCTTTCATCATCATCATCTCAGCCATCTGACGTCCACAGCTGAACATAGGCCTTCCAAATAGATTTCCACATTGAGCGATCCTGAGTCGCCTGCATCCATCGGCTTCCCGCCGCCTTGACCAGATCATCGGATCAGAGAGATCTTTACTAAGTAGTTTTAGTAAAGTTCACTTTTAGCACAGAGATTTTCAGAGGACTGGTGTCAAATGATAAGAGGCCGCTAGCTCTCCGCCCACAAGACGAGATCCTATTCCTTGAATCGCTTTTTACGACATCCCCGAGACATGGTATGGGAGAATTCTTGGAAGGTACTGCTACTAAAAGGCATATGTACAGTACACTGCGTTGAATATTATTGAACATCGGCATACATATACACATACACGCCTGTTTCCCCGAAGGGGTAGGCAGGGGTATGTAAATACGCCTACGGTCCCAAGTAATATGTGTCCCGAGTGGTGTCGCCATACTAATTTACATGACCCTCATTTGTTAGTTTTATAGTTTACTAGGTTTTAAATGCAGCAGTAAGTATTTTATTGTTATTTTGATCCCCTTGTAAGGTATAAAGAGCTATAAAACTATTTATTTTTCAAAGGTCGATGTGCAATATTTACAGCCGGTTACCTTATAGACATAAGTTTGAGTACCTTTAGCATAACAGCATTTTGATTTAATTACTGATGAACATTTTAAACAATGTCGGCAGTAAGTATTTTATTGTTTTGGTTATGCAATTATAAAATAATCAATCGTGGTTTTTTTTATATGTACAATGAATAATTACAAAAAAACATTTTAGTCAATTTGATAAAGATGACATGATGGCATGACATGTTAAAAATTATTATTCCTTTTTACCTTAACTCAACTCCATAAGGTTCAATTTACGGTGGGAACATGTTTACCGCCGCCTTGCAATAGGTTCAATAAATTTTACAATACGTGTAGTCTTCTTCTTCTTCTTCTTTTAAATAATGGCTTCGTGCGGTTTGCACATTTAGCCAGTGTCAAGTTAGAGATATATTAATGTCATATAAATTATAGTAAATGAGAATGAGTGGTGATAAAGATGATAAATGGTAAATGAGATACCCTCCCCTAAGCCCCTTGAGTCCTCAGTAAAGATGTGGGACTATACTGAGATCTCACATGGACTACTTGAGAGAAAATTTGAAAAGTGATGTTGCACTGTTTTGTTTGATTTACCAACACTTATGTATGTTCACAAACACTTAACGGTTAATAATCCACCGTTATTACACATTAATGTTAGAAATATCACAAATTTTAGAAAATAAAACAAAACTGCAGACATGACGCTTCACTTTCCCGCCAAGAAGTCCTAATTCTACGTGTAGTCAATTGTTAAAGTCTTAAAACGTCACTCAACGTCAACATTATAGTTAAAGTCTTAAAACTCGAATGAGATCTGAAAACCAGAGTTTAAAAAAATAATAATTAAAATTAGGTACCGTTATAAATGAAATTCTTCATATATTTAGTATCAATAAACCTTGATTTACATTGATGTGTATTAATGAACTAATCGAAAATAATACTTCCAAAGTCTGTGTGTATGTGCGTGTGGTGAAGTTTAATTAAACTTTGGTTACAATTTATATCCCCATTGATTACCCGCAACGAATTCTTCGAAGGAATCTTTAAAGTTATGAACAGTTATATAAATATAATACTGACTGCAGAGGTTTTTGTAGACTTGTCAAATTGTTTTACTACTAAGTACATTTTCTAACTGGCGGGAAAAAGAACCAACCTTGACGATTTTCTTTCCCGTTCTTTTACGATCAAGCTCCCGCCCGCAGTGAATGGGCGCGCTAGTTTTTAAGTTTTGACCTTCATAACAGCTCTTTTGAACCAAACTTGAATAAATTATTTTAACTTTTGACTTTAACTTTTACAATGACAACTTTTCGGCATAGCCTAAGTTTAGGTATGCTTTGGATGCAAAGCCATAAATTTTTACGTCACATAGCCAGAAATTCTGCACTATACAGAAAAAGTACTAAAGTACTCTTATTAATTTCACTGGAATTTGAAAGAAAGAAAGAAAGAAAGAAAATAAATTTATTCAGTACAAATAAACATAGTAATTAAATACACAGAAAAAGCAACGATTAAATTTACACAAGCAAAATACAACATTAAACCATGTACTGAAACGGTGTCCACTCAGCACACTGTCGGACACCATAGGATGTCACGACGCTGATCTTCCGTGAACACCAAAGAACTTCCTTATTTGCTATAAGGTGGATCTCTAATATTTTTCTTATAGGATAAATACATCTATAGAAGTTAGTACCGTGTGGTACCAGACTCAAAGTCAAAGTATTTATAGCCAAAACTAGAATAATGTCACCCCCTTTCATCTCACGAGAAGTCGCAAGAGTCAACGAAAAGAAACCTTACCGGATAATGGGCAGCGTACTGGCTTAAACTGCGATCACCATCGCCTGCCCAGCATGGTGATTGAGGGCAAATACTCCCAATATAATGTAATCTATTAGGATGCAAATGTACAGCAGTGGACTCAGAAGGCTGATATTTAGAAGTTATGCAGAGTTCACTGAACTAAGGTAAAATTTTCTGCTTCGGAAGGCAATTTTAGCCATTGGTTCTGGTTAATATGACATTAGGGCATCTTTGACGAGTATGTAGTGTGTTTTGTCAAAATAATTCTTAAAAAATTTCTTTACAACAGTCCCAAAAACTGAAGGGTGCCATAGTGGAACTTTTTGGTAGGTATTTTGCGAGGGTGCAATAGCGGGAACCATATCATAGCGGAACTAACCGCAAATTAGGGGCCAATTTAGGTATGATTTAATGTGATATGCTATAAACGATTTTCTTCGAAGCGCCATAGAGTTGCATATTTAATTCCATGCAATAGGACGCCACACACCTGCCCCTGCCGATTTGTACTGAGTCCGTATGAACTAAAGACCTCTCACCTTGATTTGTGCCAGTTCACCTGAGCCCATTAGTAAGACCTTATAAGGCTAAGATGATGAAATTAAGGTTCATCTCATATAATTTGCTGACAGAAAGACGCCAAACATCTGCTTCCGCCAGTTTGTACTGGGTCCGCGCTGTGGAACATTTATTTTGCGAGACCATTAGTGAGCCCAGCGATACTGCAATTATGAATTGAATTTGAAATTATGATTACGTTTTTCTTTACATAAGCAACAGGGCGCCTAGCATCTACCTCGCACAAGGCTTATGTACTTGAAAATAACCAAAATTCTTCTCACGATTTGTAAGAGAAAAACTGAGGCCAGTAGTGCAACTTTAATATACTATGAAAATATGATGAATATATTGTAATCCGTTTAATAAAATAAAGTTGAACAAGCCACATAATAAACGACGTTAGTAAGTACATTTTACCTGCCTATACTAAAATGGCGTAGATATGAGTCCAACGGAGTAACAGTTAAAAGGACGACGACACTACGACTGTCATTACACCGCTAATGTGATTACAGCAAATTGTATTAGGACATGAGGAAGTCGGAATAACAGGATGCCAGCTATTATGACGTGTAGTGGGGGTCTTAAGGCTGGCTAGTAAACATGCCGCTTCGAAATAGAGTAACTCAAAGAGATAGGTATCTATCTATAGAGATTGCTTTTATTTTACATATTTTGACTTAGAACACACATTATTAGTGTCTTCGCCTTATTATAAACAATAATATAGTGTTATAAGACAAATTCTTACTTTTAAAGACGTATAAAAAAAGTTACTAAGTAGTCTTTAGATAGGCTAGATTGTAGTTAAAATAAGATACCTCCTTGGAAATAGGAAAGTATTTTTTACATACATGCCTACATTCACGCCACACATGTAGTTGATCCCACGTAATAGGTGGCGAGCCTATTGCCGCTTAGCGGGCACTGTTATGTTCGCCAGAGCCTCGTCCGTTGATCGGCAGGTACACCACTTGCAGGTGAGGTTGGCTTGGACTCCTCAGGTCTTAGTAGGAGCCCTATACACCCAGTATTTTGTAAAGGCAAAAAAAACGAAACGAAACTAGAAACGACTAATAACAATAATGTTTGTGTTAATTCAAGTGATAATAATACATGTTTACTGATCACAGTCACTAAAATAGCTTAATTGAAGTTTATAAATAATAAATACGACGCCAAAAAAGTTCCGCGCCCACAACGCTCTTCGAAAGAAGTGCTACCAACAATTTCCAGGAAGGCAGTTTAAAAATATAAGACATTAAAGAATATGGATGGATTTTCAACATTGCGTGATAACATCGGATCCAGTTTTGAAAGGTGTAAATAATGAACGGCTTCCAACAACAAATTTCATACAATTTAAAAACGCCAAGATTACATTTTGTGTTTAATGACCACGAATTATTTATACAACACCGATCCTTTCACGGAGTGGTATACCAACGGGTACAACCAAATTAAACAAATCGTTAATTTCCCTCCCTCCATCTCCCATCTAATTTAATTCACCAAAGTGAACGTAGCGAAAATCGTTAAACAAATTTATTGTGTATAAAAAAGGTGGCTTTTGGGAAATAGAACAAGTCAGGTGCAGTGGTTGGGAAGTGTTGCTTTTAAAGAATAAAATATAAATGAACAGGCAATAACGGACTTAACAACACACTTAATTGGAAAGTGATATTAAATTAAAATCTTATTTTAACAAATATACATGTTTATCATATTAATCTTGTTTTTATACCGAACCGCGTGCATAAACAATGGACTGCTCTGATGATAAAGAAAAAATATTATAGGAATGAGCATTTCTGTTTTTTATGAAGCTTAATGGAATACATCCCAGTACTAGAAAGACGTAACTGTAAAAATATCCGAAACTGAGTTAATAATTCAATGTATTTTTCAAAAATTATTTTTATATCGCAATAAGTGTCCCATATATCTGTGTTCAAAAAAAGTGTTAATATTAATTTTAATCTAGAAATAGCGCGTTAGATAGCGTTACCTTCTTTTTTGCAATTATATAAAAAGTATAAGCGTAACATTTCTGACTTGTCTGTAACAAGTGACTGTGACATGTCGAAACAAGAAAGTATTTAAGATAAGTAGAATAAACAATTCTACAATAAACCGCATTAAAATTATGTTTAGTTTAGTTAAGTTCTGATATTTTTTTTCTCAGTCATCCTATTTATACCAACGAAAGACTAAATACGCATAGAAGACCATAAATCGGAAGATCTCACGAGACCAACTGCAACGTACATCTAGTTTCCAAGTCGGATGCCACACAAATCACAATAACCGCTCTTCATTATCCGCATTTCACTCGGCTGAGGCCTGTATCTATTGGAATGCGCCCACAAAGGGGTACCCATACCGAGTTACTAAGTCGCTACACTTTGTTCAACCGGCTTGGAATCAAACCAGTCCGCCTCGGGCCGGTCTCGGGCTCCCCGGTCGCCAAAGGTTCTAACCGCCAGTTGACTGACACTTAAATGCCACTTAGGAGTTGTTCTCTCAAAATTTTATTAGTAATAAGTAGCTTGTCCGTGCTTATAATACATTAGTAGTAGACCTGCTGTCTCTTGACCTTTCGATATCTCTATAGATGTATTCTGCTTTAATATTATTGAAGATATTGTTTTTCTTTAACGGCTATCGATTTTGAATCAAGATTATATCTGCAAGATTTTTAATTGTGCTTTTTGTTACCTTTGCGAATAGTTAGACGTTTGTATGGTTCATAATCGCTCGTTGCCAACTGTCTTTTACGATGCAGTCGCACGAACGAGATTCCAAGCAATACGCCTGGATATTTAAACTCGTATATGTTGTACAGTAATTACAGAGGTGCCATCGAGGTAAATATCCCGTGTTCTGTCCCTCTCGCTCCCAACATTCACTCTGTCATTTGCCTTTTCGAGAACACTTTAGTGTCGTAAATATTGCGTGGATTGGCGGCATCACAGCCGATCCTTTTAAAAGATTATGCAGTAACCAATAACTTATGATCTATGTTAAATGCTAATAGCTCATACCTAGCAATTTCTGTAATAACACAGACGCTGCGTTGATCAGCGATCTATCTAACGCGTCTCACATTCGGGATTACGTAATATTATGTCTTTATCATTTTAAATCAAGTTCTTTTTTTATATGACATCAATGTTAAGTGTGTCTTGAGTTATTAGCCGCCATATTAATTATGTTAAACGTTAATACAAGTTGGTATATGTCATTTATAAAATTTTATTTCGTTTTAATTAGATCGTAAAAGTCGTGGTTCGCTATTAAATTTAAAACAAGATCCTGGATTATTTTCTCATAAACAAAAAAATATTTTTAAATTTTTAAGGCGGATATTGCAGGTCTTTCCTTGGCCTATATGCTGAAGATATGAAAGATGGCTTAACAAAGAAGCGGCGCTCTTGGCGTATATACCATTTTTCTGAAAAATACACCTCCTGAAAAGGCGCCCGTAGGAAATAGTAATTACAAGTTCGCCTTTCGAACGTCGTGTGCCATTGTGCGCTCCTCACAATACGAAGGAATCTTTTTGTCCACGATATCGGCTGTTTGCACCCACTGTGCAGTAGCGCAGGCATATATTTAGATGTACACGGACCTACAAAGTACTGTAGGGTGTACTTTTGGAATCATTCTTATGTCACACAATATACAGTCGAATATTCTCACGTGAGTCTGAAAAGTCTGGCGTCGACGATAATATTCACAGAGGACCTGTTCCGTTTTGGGATTTGGAGGATATAATACACCCTCATCAATGTTGGTATTTATTTCTATACGTGGTATTTTAACAATTCAATTCGGAAATATATGAAGTAATTCTGCGTTTAAGGTTTTAGGTTCGGGAAAAAACCACCCGTTGAACGTTGAATTGAATTGATACTTGTTTTAAAGCTTTGTTTTGACTTTTTGATTCTTTCGAGTGATTCGACTATTCATTGATCTAATGGTAAATGGAACACAGTTAGTATAGTGCCGCTTTAAAGACTGTCCAGATTGTATCTGATATGAGACTTAAACCCCAGGATACTATCTATAATTGTGTCATAGTCTCAAATTTTTTTTGCTAAAAAAATCTGGTATGTAAAATGTGAAGCTTCACGTTTTCTATCAGATAAATATCTGCTTCCTTGTAAATTTAGTTATGTTTTAAGTATAAAATCTAATTCATTTCTCAAAAATTTAAAACATTACTTCAATTTTCCTATGCAAAACACAATGAATAAGCTGTATGAAATTTCGACGAATTTCGTTATTTACGTAAATTAAGTACTATAAGCAAAAGGTGTAAGTAATTTAAATAGCAGTAAAGACTTATAAACCAAATTCTATTTCCTAAAAAGAATATCTCAAACACAAATTAAGGTAAAAGTATAGGGGGTACACTACAATTTGAACTTAACTACTAAATAATTAAAGTCCACAACGAGTAAAATACTTACGTTCGATTAACGTGGAATTCTTAAGAGTTGGGAAACTCGAACAATTTGGTACTTACGAGGTTTTACACACTACATCACTGCTTAATCACTTTAAGCTAAGTTCTTGACTGAATTAATGACAAAAGACGCTTTAAAAGACATTGAGTTTTATATGTAATTTATTGTGATTTTCAATTGAAAGAGATTGGACAGCACTCCTTTTATTTGTAAATACGAAAGTGTGTAATAATTAATGTTATAGTGACGGTAGTTTAAAATTTGTAACTTTGGCTATAGGGACACCATGTTTCACAGTTTCCCTGTGACCGCGAATGAATGTAAAGTATCCGAAACGTCGATATAAAAATAGTCAAATATACCGCTACTTCAATCCGTAAAATTTATTTTAGCTGAGTGACAGTTTTATGAAAATTTCAACAATTTTAATGTAGGTACATTATTGTATAAGATTACATATTGAAAGAAAATTATTTAGTTGTTATTATTAATAAGCATTTTTGTAATATCATCATATTATTACTATCATAGTACTTCCAAAGCCCACTATATGAATAGATTAAGTTAAACGGCACTTAACATTGACAAAGATCGACCATAGTCCAAAGATAAGACTCTATAATATCTATAAGGCTGATTCACTAATTTGTATCCTTATTCCGTACATCACAAAGCTTTGTATCAAACTGTTTAAGAACAATCATTATTTATTAAAAGATAATGAGATAACCGTTTGTTTTAATTGCATTACTGCATAGTAACTGTCGGCCGCGTAATTTAGTGTGCCTTTTCGCGACAATTATTGCGTTCATACAAAGCTTATAACTTACCAAACAAACGTTCTGTTTGGTGCGACAAAGTACTAAAGTGTTCAGCTACTTATGAGGTATTCTGTACTATTTCAAGATAACCTTGTAAGTTCAGTACCGTGGACAATAACGTTTATATGACACACTTATGTGTTATCAAAACAGTACAATTTGTTCATTATATCTTGTGATCGATAGTGTAATGAGTTTTATTGTTTTAGCTTGAGTTTGTACTAATAAAACAAGGTGTTTTATGTTCTTCCGAAGTGTGTTAGTATAAAAGCATTCATTACAAAGGACTAGGTATCTGTCCTTTGTAATTTTTATACTGACTGCTAAGGTCGAAGAATTTATCTTTGCAGCATAGAAAAATTGTCGTCTTATAATTTTAAACATTAAGGGAATTATTACAAGATCTAAAGTTAAATCAGGTTTAAAACTAGTGCTGTCTTTTTTTTTCATTTTATCAAATGAAAGTGACGTCAATAGTTTTAAACCTGGTTTAACTTTAGATATTGTTTTTTAATAAGTAAGCCCCTAAATACTTATTTAATTAAGTATTCATTATAGCGCCATCAAAGCGAGTTTATAGTTAAGTGCGCGTTAGATCGCGGTACGGTTTTTGTAGGGTAAAGCAAATCGCGACGTTACACCTAATTCAGTCATTTTCATACCACAGTCAGTCCTTCTTATTTATTTTATCTCTCTTTAATGGAAGAGACCACTGTAAGCTATAAGGTCACCAATTGCTTGCTCTTATACATTGTTGTCTGATTTTATTACTTTATAGTGTACGCAATAAACAGTTAATGATATTTTATAGTTTTTTTTCCAGATTGTAATGACTTCGTACTGCGTAGACTTAAAATGCAAAACACATAATTATTATAAACAATTTTTTGATTTGCGACTTGTATTTTTGTTAAATCCAATTTTTTAATAAATAATGTAAAGTAATAATAATCTGCCTTTAAAACGCACATGGGTTTGTATATTATTCTAGCATCTTCAAAATATACAAATTGTCACTTTTAGACTATGCAGTACCGGTGGTGCGATATAAGGATTTAATAATGGTTTATTAAGTGATAGAAACGAGGATTATGCTATGGGTAAGTTATCAGGAACCCCCATCGCTGGCTCCTTCGATCGTACATCACAAAAGTGGTTATCGCTTAAAACCTTGCTTACGCCATACTGGTGCGACTGCGACTTTAGCGTGTGTCACAGAAACGTTAAAAAAATTAAAATTTTATCTATAATAAATATCTATTAGATATCCCTTTTTTAAGCTAGCAAAAAGCAGTCTAAAATGTTAAAATACGTTTAGCTTAGGCGAAAAATTTTTACAGACAGGCAAAAGTTACTTTTGCTAGTATGCATTTGCATAGCAAGGACCCAGTTAAACTATGCTGATAGGCTAAACTTAATTTAACTGGACTTTTTTATATTTTTGGAAATTAGCAACTTTTTGCGGAACTCTAAACAAGAACTAATTAATTTTATTTCGACATTTTGTTGCAAAAATTAAATAAAAATTACTTGTGATTTGTTCGGATTCTTAATAATAATATGAAATAAACATTTACTAAAGTTACTATCATATAAAATCGAAACTATATTTTAATTGTATAATAACATAGTAACACAGTATATGTACGTTGCTGTTCCTTAAAAAAACCTTTACAATAAAGTCCTTACGAAAACGCGTGTAAATGAATATCTCCCTAATTCAGCTGGATCACTGTGGCAGCCTTTCTTCTTACCGTCGAAACATTAATTTCGCTCAGAGGCAGGCTGACTAAATTCGTTTAAACACCCCCTACCCTCTCGGTGTAATTTACATCTCCTTATCTTCGGTGAGCACGAGGGGTAGATTTTTTCCTACCTTCACGATATCTGTGTGACAGATTTCAAAAAGGTGCTGGTGACACCTTGCATGGATCGCCTGCGTTTAATGACCATCATATTTCAGTTACCGCAAAAAAGTCGCACCGGAGACGCTGTGTCGCTGTGGCGTATTGATGAATTTTTGATTTAGTTAATTCTGAGGGTTTTTATCGTCTATCGGTTTTGTTTGAAGCGTCTTTTACGTAGCTATTGCTTTTTCAATGCCATACACCAAGATGACCACTTCCTACCTGATGATAAGCAGTCGATGCACAAGTAAGAGCGCCTTTTACCGTGGAACAATCACGGAAACATACGCACCCACTTCCACAATGCACACATGCCGTTTCACGCCCGCTTAAAATGTCTGGAACTTCTACTTCGTTTGATTAATTCTAGTCTTTTTTTATATATATGAAGCGTTATTTTGATAATATATAGCATGTATTAAAAAGATCTTGCATCCATGCAACAATTATGACGCCATTTTCTTAACCTAAAAATGACAAAAGCGATGAATAATTACAACTAATCTATAAATAATGTAAGCTTATTAGACTTGATAACTTGCTTATAAGCATAAAGCTTATACAAGTCGTCACAGACTCAACTGTATTTGGAGAGGGCATTGACATCACGACCTTGCATTATAATATTGGGATTCGTTATTTATCGGTTCATATTAGCCGATACTGACATTTTATCTCTTGTATTTTTTTTCTTAGATATAAAGCTCACTTGTTTGGAGTATTTGCTAATGTGGAATAATTAAATGAATTAAAGTATTTGCATAAATACAGCGTTTTTGTTAGTTAATCGCAGTTAAAGTAAAGTAAAGTCCGTCTTAGCCGATTCCAATCAAAGTCATTTTCCTGCTTTCCTGCATTTATATACATTGCTGAAAAAGTTATGTCTAAAAATTCATTATACACATAAAAAAACGACTTTACACTAGTTAAAATAAAAAAACTGCCAAGACGTGTCTTTTTCGCGCCGGCACGTTTAGATGTTTAAAAGCCAACTATTATGTACGTTAAAAAGGGTTGTAGTAACATCTATTGCTAATATAAAACCTAACCTTGTTGCACATTAAAACTTACTTACTTACGTTTACTTAGTACAAATTTTAATATGTTTTGTACTCAGTATCTTTGGAATTTCACTTTGAATTTCACCGGAATATTCCAAAATATATGTTAGGATAAACAAGTCAGTATCGAAAAAAAAAAGTTGAAATGTTTTTAATATTTTTGTACTCAGTCAGTTTATAACTAACTATACATATTATATCTCTCTCTTTCTAACGTAGGTAATTAAGGCTCTTTCTAAGTGTACACTTACACAAAAAAAATAAGTCACTTTTCAAATTCACAAACCTTTAACAAAAATGGTTGGTATTGTTATTCCAACTATGGCATATTTGCGTTAAAATTTATAATTTTAGAACATAATTAAGTTTAGGTGTTATTCATATAGATGTCCATAATTATTATATTGTAATTCACAGGCACGCCTTGCCCGTGTATATGACTAAGTTGATCTCATTTGCGTACCTACAGAATTACCATCTCTTACATCTCACCGCCAGTTTATGACTGTTTTTATGTCTACTACCAGCTTCCCGTGGTGACACCCATATATATTCTTTATTGCACAAAAAATATATTTATGAAACAATAGCAAAAGAATGCCTTATGTGAAAAAGACGATGTACAAAGGTGGACTCATTTCTAAAAGAATCTCTCTCTCTTTCTCTCCAGTCTCTCTTCCAGTCAACCTTAACTGAAGTGGGAGAGATAGTTAGCGGGCATTAATAACACACTACAATATGATAATATTACACATATACATATACTAAAATATGATATAAGATACATATCAGGTATATAAACCTACTTATATACATAAATAAAAACAAAGAAAAATAAAAAATAAACAAAAATCATAATGACTAGCTCGATAGCAAGTGCTTCTTTAAGTTTGTCTTAAAAGACACAATTGACGGACTGTCCCGGACATCACTTGGCAACTTATTCCACAACTGTGCACCACGGGCAGTGAATGAATTTCGGAAGAATTTAACCCATGTGGTTCCCGACCATGTGGGGATATCGAAATAACAAGTATCCTATGTTGATCTAGAATCTAGATTATTAGCTGTGTGCCAAATTTCATCCAAATCCGATAAGTTCTTTTTGCGTGAAAGAGATACAAACATATATAATAAGTACAAATTTCGCATTTATAATATTAGTAGAATGTCGGTTACTAGTGTGTTATAGGTACGATCACGCCTGTTTTCCCGAAGGGGTAGGCAGAGGCATGACATACGCTCACATTATGCCATTTTTTTATAGATTATGTAAAAGGTGACGAGACTGAGAGCCGTGCCGAGGGGAATATAAAAACCTTTTTATTGACATAAATTCTTGATGTACACAGGAAACAATAGAAAGCCCAGGGCTAAAAAAATATTCACAAAGGTTTGTCCTAATTGGGAATCGAACCTACGACCAAAATTGCGGAGTGCAAGTATATCGACCTCGACGCCCCAGTCGTCATTATGTTTATGGTTATTTTAATGTATATGTCTGTTCAAAGATAGCTTTAATAGATTAATAGCTTTATATAGCTTGAACACGGGTTATAAATTAACGAAGCAGGTCGCTTTTAACGCGAATGACATCTCGCGAGGTTTTTTAATAACCTAATAAAATTATTGTTTGTAGTTTCGCTGCCTAAACATTGTAAAACAGTTTATTATTGTTTATTTATATGTTCTAAATCTAGCTAACTTCTGTCTTTATACTACAAGTTATTTTAAAATATTGGAAATGTTAGAATACGTACTACATTACAATTAGTTTGTCTATGGTTTGAACACGTGTTATAAATTAACGAAGCAGGTCGCGTTTAAAACGAATGACATCTCACAAGATTTTTTTTATAACGTTATAAAATTATTCTTTCTCTGTCTAAACATTGTGAAACGTTTTTTTTGTTTATTTAATGTCTTCTACCGCCTTTAGCTGTTCTAATTCTAACTGACTTCTGTCTACATGTACACGAATTACTGTAAAATGTTAGGATACGTACTATTTCACAATTAAAACCGATTTCAAACCGTGCAACTTTATTCATTCGTACGATTTAATAACTTGAACATAATGAAATGTTGTTAATTGATTTTTATTTATATATGTTTTGCTGTTTGAATTAACTTTATTTTCATTAGTGTTGTAGCTATTATTTATTCAATAAACATTATTCTATTCTATTTTACAAAAAGTATTAAAGAATTACTAAAAGCATTTAATTAAGACATTAATTTCATCTACATAGCATTATCTGAGAGTAAATTATCAATCATTAACCGTCATTGATGTTATTAATTAGCGTACGCAGCAAAACACTAGATGTCCAGATACGTCCGATTGATCGATCAATTTCAATATTAAGCTCAGGAATTTAGAATAAAATGTATAATTATAACAGTTATACGAACTCATAATGCCTCTTAAATGCTTAGTTTGATTAAATATTCAACGTCGATACCCAATGAACGGAGCTCGATGACTCCTACGCATATATTGTGGAGATTCTCTGAGTCCTAATGAATTGGATTAAACTATGAGATTATGTTTTTAGTTTAAACGACCTTTAGAGTTCAAATTTGCACAGTAAAGATGATAAGTAAATTAGAAGTTAAGTATTTTAAATTTTCTGTTAAGATTTAATAAAATGGGTAAGGTTGTTAGTAATGATATTATTGATTTACCGAGTAGCGTATTTGTATTTAAATGGGATCCTATTTAAATGGGCTCATTTTTATATGAATTTTTAAATTTGGTTTTATAAAATATAAAATCGATTTTAAAAAACTAAGCAAATATGAAAAAAAACATAAATTTGTAAAGCGATACAAAGTTGTTTTTTTTTTTCTTCAGAAAAATGATTTTTGAATTTATTAAAAAAATTTATACAAGCGATTTGGTTGTTTTTTTTATTTAAAAAATTACAATAATATAATTATCAGACTTGCAAAAATGTAAATTACGGCATGACTCACAATCGAAAACAACTTTTGACAAATTGTTGTAAAAATAAAAGAGTTCTAATTCCAGTCTTTTATTAAAACAATCAAAAAGTTTTATAAACCCATAGATACGATCTTTTTAAACACATTTATTAAAACAAAAAGTACTTATGCGATTCCACCTAAAACTTTTTAATAGCAGTCCAATGAAATTAGTTCCGTGGAGGTTTTATATAAAGAAAAAAAACTTTTGAATACGTTCATCATCATTAGGATAGGCGTCGTGGTTGGCTGATGAAGTCATGGGTATGTAACTGAGGTGGATGATCGGAGTAGGTAGAGGTTATATTAAGAATACGTTGCATTGTATGTTTGAAAATGTTTTTAAGGTAAAAATAATAAGTAAATATTTTCTGACAACTGTTTTCATTTGTGTAGGCAGTTACGTACCTACATACATTCTAAAGTATTATTTCTTAATTGCATCAATTACCGTATTTTCAGTTATTTTGCTTGTTAAATAGTAAGATCCCAGGTTCACTGTACGGTCACTAAACCTAAATAGCTCTACCTAATCCGATCCCTGCTGATGAGGGATGAAGTCATGGGTTTGTGACTGATGACTGATGGCCTGAACATAGCATAAAGGACTCCATTCGCTTCGGTTTGCAGATGATTACTGCCCCGCATTCAACACCTTACCACAAGATGGCGCCTAATGTACTGTCAGCAATCATAAATGTAGATATACCCATTTGTTCTAAATTCAATGTATAATAATTCTTGGACAGATCACACAGCGCTTCAAGCCGAGTCAGTATGAGTATACTAAGTATACTCTTGAGAATTACGCTACGAGCTATCTGTGAGGTAGCGGACGGCTATCGGAATCAGGCAAGAGTATAATTTTTATAGTTTCCTTGTCCCAGGCCATGGCCAGGCCAGAAAATTATAAAGGTATTTGTAAAAAAAATCGGTCATGTACTTTGTTTAGGATTATTGATAAAACTCTATTCGGACAGAACAATATCTGTCTGGTCAGCTATAAATTAAATTGTCGATTTTTCTATGCTTCACAATAAACGTTTAATAAATATTAAATTTAAAAAAAGAATTGTAGGCACACGAAAACTGCAAACAACATTCTAAAAAGTTTCAACAACTAATAAAACATTTTAAAAATAGATTTCCCAAAAAGTTCCAACAACAAATACCTCGGCCTCCGTGGAGGTTGAAGACGATAAGGTCAGCGTTAATCCTCCACCGTTACTCCGAGTACAATACAACAAAATGTCTAATGACTGGAAAGTAAAGTTACTCGCATACTCTATTCAATCGTCCCAAATACTTAAGCATAACTGTCTGGACGCCATAAGAATAACGGAAATGATGTTAGTCACGTTTTTATCTCATTAATGGTTCGGCCACTATTTATCTCCGTGTGTCGTCGGTACGACCATTAATACGCGTCAAATCTATCCCCCTAGTCTAGATCTGGCCCTATAACAGTTATTTCACTCTCGCTCTTGTCTTTAATTAATGATTTTTACTTACTTAAGTAAGTAATACAAATTTTAATACCTACTGAGAACTGTCATGGTATTTGGGTATATATTTCATATCTTGGCGTTATTAAAGGGGAACTTATTTTTTTCATTATGTCTTTATAATATTAGATAAAGGTGAAAATAAGATAAAAGCTAAAAATATTAACTTGTATGGGCAATTTTCCATATCTAGTTGCAAGTTTTTTACAGTACTATGCATTGATATATTATAAAAATGTACATCCTTCATGAGTTCTTGATGCTTGATAATTCTGACTTTAACAGCTGTAATAGAATAATTGAAAAGCTCAGTTCATTTAAACCACATAAAATATAAGACAGACAAATTAATTTACAATATGTATAAAATGAGATAACTGTTCACAATACGCTATGCCCGCCTCTACCAGCTTGTTTCAAATCGTCTCCAACTGTGTAGGTAGGTACTGTCTGGCTCTGGAACAGACTTATTTTGTTTCGTTTCCAATTTCGAAATTCGAATACAATTATTTAAAAAGAAAATTCAGTGTGAAAGGAGGTTCAATCACCTCAAAGACATTCTTGGAAATAAATAACGAAACTCTTTTAAACGAAAATCATAGAGCTAAGCTAAATTGACATTTGGTGCTAAGAAAATCAATGTAATCATTTAATTTACAAACCAAAAATAAATGCGTGTAGCGTGATTCATCTCTAATACATACCTGCAAACAAAAAAAATAAGTGTTAACACATGGGTTACAAGACTTACAAGTAAAGACATAAAAAATGGTTTCATTTACACATTTGAAGGGAAAGTAATTTATTCTCAATCTTCGTTTTTTACAAGGTCGTGCTAAGGAAACCCCGATTTCGTGACAAAGAAATACATCGATTACGACAAAATAAGCCGCGCTCACGATTTCAGCTTCTTACTATCATTATAGACTGGAAAAAAAGGTTAAATTGCTTTTTGCTAACTATTAAACGATCGATTTAAGGCAATTTCTGTCTGACATCATCGTTGCATTGCAAAGGAAACTTTATGCAATAAGACGCTAACCAGATGACTTAAAACACATGCCACGATTATGTAAATTTATTTCAGTACGAACAAAAATTACTGACGAATTTTCGGCCTCTTGTATTTGAGTTGCGGTTGAGTGCAGATAAAAAAACTGGAAATATCCGGTGACTTCGCGCTAAAACCGCATGCAGTCGAAAATGCAGTCAAAGATCCAAACCAAACAAGCGGGGCACAAACATGTAAACACTTTGGTGCGGCCGCTCGAATACGCTTCCTGCCTGCGAGCTAGAAAAAATAAAAACAAAAAGAGGTTCCGTATCAACAAATTCAGCTCACAGACACGGGGCAAGCAAAATAGCATCCGCATAGAATTCGAACATGTTCAAATTTTGACGTTCCATTTTCTTCTTTCCAACTCGTTTAAGGTTTTTGGCAGTGTCAAATAATTTGATAAATAGCGTTTTAGTTATTAAATCACAGTCAAAGTCACGTAAAGTCTAGTTTGTATATCACACCAGTAATGTAGTATTCTATGGAGTTTTGGGATCAACAGTGAAGATCGAAATTCACGGTACCATGACACTATTCTACACGTTGTTAAAGAAGTTGGCACCAAACCGGAAGCACATTGGTAGTTTAATTAAATCTTAAACTATCTATGTCTTGAACTCAATAGGGTACCGGGAAGTGTGTCAAGTTTAACAAGTAAGTTTTTATTACACACCCCGGGATAGGTGAAACTAAATAAAAGCTTACAAAAAGTTTTCATTTACACATTTCAAAGGAAAGTGGATTATTTAAATTCAAGCTTCTAAACACGGGATAAGCCAAATTGCATCCACTTTAAATTCGAACATGTTCGAATTTTGACGTTCCATTTCTGAACCCAAATTTAAAAAAAATATTTGTGACGCAAACATTATGTCCCTAACGTCCCAACCTATTTAAGAAACAGGTGGTTGTAACATGGGTAAAAAAGTTCTGTATATTTTTTTTCCCAAAATTCAAGATATTTATAGAAGATTTGATAAGAAACAGTCTTATGTAAATCAACACCAATTATTACTTGAAGCATTTTATCCACAATTGTGATCAAACCGATAGCTATTCTATTGTCAAAGCATAAGGATAGATATTTTTACTAGAAGCGTTTGCAATGTTTCAATTGAAATAACTTTTAAAGATAGACAAAAGCATCTCAAAGAGAAATGGAAGGCGGCGATTGTGCACGGCTGGCGAACACTGTCTAGTTTCCCATTTAAAAAGATTCATTAAAAGTTTGTGAAAATCTTCTCATTATGACTACCTACCTTAAAAGGGCTAAAGTGTAAAACTTTAAAAACTGTTATCACAGGTTTTTGTGGAATTCGTGAATGAAACTTAATTAAAACAAACAATTGGTGCCCTTTTCTTTCTGAATTGAAGATTTACTGTAGTATTTTTGTTCTTCATTTACAGTAGTATAATGTAGAATATAATATCTTCAAAGTTTGTCATTGTGAGTTGAACAATTTTTTATGAAATCGAACATATTTATAATGTGTGTGTGTTTTTTCCATGATTATGATAAATCCATGAAATGAAAACAAATCCACAAAAAGAAGCTTTGAATTCGTATTCGAAACGTTTTTCGTTTTAAAACAGAACTCGTTTTTTTCTTTTATGTAAATTTCGAAGTAGTTTAAAAGGTTGTAGTCGCAGTTTCTTAGTATCCACTCAAAAGTTCGTTAATGCTTTAATATTTATATATTTTTTTAGTAATTTAACTTTTTAGAGAAAATATCTTTTTATTTATATTTTTAAAGTTAATAATATCAAACCGCTTCTGTAGTGCATGGAGTGACAACTTAAATAATCATGCATTAGCTCTGTCATAACAGTTATGTATTAAGACATTAGAAAAATGTAACAACTACTGGTTGTTTATAATTAATAAATATCAGAATAGGCTAGAGTTCAAGAGCAATAGATAGCAAAAACCGTGAGCGGCTAATAGTATCACATAATTCGTTTCCATCGCGTATATCATTCCCTAATCGCGTTAGCTCTTCTTGTATTAACAGGACATATTTTATGTTTTTCAACTCTGGCAACCCTCCAGAAGAATGAGCCAGAGATGAGTAAGTGCGATAGTTGTAAACCGTCTATGGAAATCGATTTGGATTGCATCAATTTTATATTTTTTGTTATATTGCATGTTATACCTACTGATGATTAAATTTTACTGTAATTTATTTTATTTGTCACATAATACAACACTTTCTTTGTAAACATACACAAACACATACACACATGCATTCACAATTATTACACACACACACACAATCCTATACACACATACACATTATAATATAACATTCTTATCCACACACTTTCACATAATTCCTAACATTTTTAATTCTTTTTTTGTCACATCATGTTACCACAAATTCTATTCACTTTATTTATGAAGTATCCTTTGTAATTGTAGGGAATAGCGGGGCCTTCTAACACAGGTATGTCATAATTAAAAGGAGATCCTACCCACATGTTATTTGTATTGTAAAAGACACCGAATAAAGATTTTTTATTTTTATTTTACTGTCATAGTGTAAACTGACTCTAGCGTCAAGCCTTAAGTATCAGGGAGATTATGATAGGCCTGAAATATCCATAAAAAGTCGTATTTATGGATAAAACTTTAATAAATTCAGTTCATGATATTTTTAAAAGAATTTTATATTTTATTTTTTTTGACAAATTGAAACTACAGTAACGCACAGTCGAATACATAAAGAAAGAAAGAAAGAAAATATATTTATTTGGTACACAAACAATTCACAATTACCAACTAAACTTATATACTAACTGGACTGTACCAAAAAGGTCACCGCTCAGTATGTGTCGCAGTATGACCCACGACGCTGATATTCTGCGGTAACCTAAAATAAAACTACAAAAAGCAATACTGAACACAAAAATAAAAATTATAGTCAAAGTGGCATTGTCGACGTTTCTTATTACAATAAAACAACTTACAAATTAAAAACTGTTACATACAACTGTCTTATATCTACTTATACTTATAAATACATTGCAAATGTAAACTATATATGATACTCCGATACTTATTATACAAATTCATATCATATTTACCCCGCGCTGTTTGTCATTGATAAGTATGTATCAATTTATTTATATACATAAAATAGAATCTCTCTACTGCTTCCTTATGAGCTTTCAAAGATAATAAACAATGAAATCAATCAACACATACAAATACAACACAACAAACTTTACGTACAACCAATTAATAATTAACGAAAAACTTACAGCATCAACAAAAACAGAAACTTTTTCGACGTATCGATTCGAGACGTTATTCGATTAAAATCGAGGCAACCTCATTCGGGGCCCGGGGTAGTGGCAAATCACATAAGTAATTACATATTACATCGTGCACGAGTAGCAAATAATTAAATTACAACACTCGAAACTTGCTAGACCCTTCAACGCGTACTTAGAGTTTGGGAACGCGTCCTACAAATATTAAATTGTTGGAGCGAGTTGTGATCGATTCGTAATCGAGTCAGCTCTATCGATGGTCTAGGGTAGGGATCAATCGTTTGATAGTACCTATCGAGAAAACTGTGACAAAAAATTATGTTTTTTTCTTTTATCGAATCGTATAATCGTCGAGAGAAATGCGACGAAAATTAAAATCTTATGGCTTTTATACCTTTATTATTTGACGGAAGCCATTAGACACAGTGGATCAATTGGTTACGATGCAGATGACGAACTGGCAAGGAGAGGCTCCATCGCGACGGCCTACGGACCTGAACCCATAGTTCCCATTCCCTTTAAACAACTACGAAATTGGCTACAGAGCATAACACACACTCACTCCCAGAGCTGGTGGTCCTCCACTCCAGGTTGTAGGCAGTCTAAGGAGGCCATGCTGTCACTAGACGTTAAACTAACTTGGCTTTTACGACTTGACAGAAATAGCCTGCGCCTGCTGGTGAGAACCATCACCGGGCACTGCTCACTGAACAAACATTTACACACTATAGAAGTCACAGACAGCCCCTTGTGCAGAGAGTGTATGGTGGCTGAAGAAACGGTCACCCACGTGCTCCTGGAATGCACGAAACCCTAGGATCACCGAGTTCCATTGCGGAAATTTTACACAAATTTGGAAACCTTATCTGCTTCTGGAGAGAGGTGGGCTAGCTGGAGTGAGCAAATGTGGCCGCAAAGGCACACGCACAATGGTCCATAGCAAGGACTAAGTGCGAAAACCACCACCACTTACTTAGAACATAGACGGGGGCCATCTGATAGAAAACAATGACGACCAATATAGCGTAAGGGTTATTACTGCACTCGGCTCATACGGCGGCTACAGTCATGAGATCAATTCCCACACAGGATCAATATTTGTAAGCATAAAAAAAACTATATTAAAAAATATTGGTTGCCTGTAAAGTCGGTATACGGGCGAAAGTTTTACGTGACAACGACTTTGAGTGGTAAAATAATTTTAATGTGAATATTTATTCGTATAGTAGGAAGAAGGATGAAATAATAGTAACAATTTTAAACATTTATTTATACAAAGAATTATATTTAAAACATTAATTTATACAAAGAATCTCTCGCTCTTAGGCGGGCTAACTGTGCTCGAGTGGAAGGGACGCGTGCCTGTCACTTTTTATGTCTGTCTCTCTCGCTCTTAGGCGGGCTAACCATGCCCGAGTGGAAGGGACGCGTGCCTCTCACTCGCTCTCATTGTGATCGCATAACGTGAGCGGAGCATAACGCAGTTTCTTGAAGTGTCACCCGGCAAACCAATTTATAAGACGTTGTCACGTCAAAATATATTTTAATGTAAATCAAAAGTCAAAAAGTCAAAAGTCAAAAATACTTTATTTCATAAACTATTACATAGTACTTGAAAACGTCAAAATTATAAAAAAATAACAAAAACAAATAAAATATAACTATACTAAAATCACGAAGCTTAGATTCACTTGCAACCAAATAATTTAAAAAAACAAAAAACATTTAAGTGCAAGCGAATCTAAGTGCCAGTTCCGAGCCACCGCTCTGTAAGAAGAACTGGCAAGAAACTCACAGGCTATGCTCTTTTAAATTATCGATTGGTTAGTAACAATCTTCATTTGTCTGTGACGCTATACAATGCAACATAATATAACAATATTCATGCTTTAAGTCATTCATATTAGAATAGCCTGTATGAAACGGCGGTTTAATCCCAAGCATTTTTATCAGCCATATAGTCTTTAATAGAATAATATCCCTTTGAAGACAGCTTGCGTTTTATTGTTAATTTAAATTTATTTAGGCTTAATTGCTGTATATTGCTTGGGATTTTATTATAGAATCGCACACATTGACCTTTAAAAGATTTGTTAATTTTTTGGAGCCTAGTGGCAGGTACAACTAGTTTATGCTTATTTCTTGTGTTTAGGTTATGTATATCACTTTTCTTACTCAATTTATCAAAATTTTTGTGTACATATACTAGGTTTTCATAAACAAACTGACCCGCCACTGTCAAAATACCAATTTCTTTAAATTTATCCCTTAGTGAATGTCTACATGGTAGATTATAAATTGCTCGTATGGCCCTCTTCTGCAGTACAAAAATATTTTGAATATCTGCGGCACAACCCCACAGAAGAATACCATACGACATAACACTATGAAAATAGCAATGATAAACAAGCCTAGCTGTTTCAACGTCTGTTAATTGGCGAATTTTCTTTACCGCGTATGCAGCAGAGCTGAGTCTATTCGACAATTCACCAATATGTGGGCCCCACTGTAACTTAGAATCTAATATAACACCCAAAAATTTGGTGGTATCCACAAGGGTCAACTCATCTTCCTTTATTTTAATAGTGGTGTTTACTTGTCTGACGTTAGGCGTCACGAATTTAATGCATTTCGTTTTAGCCCCATTTAATAATAAATTGTTAACGTCAAACCAGTGCACCACCTTTGAGATCGCATTGTTTACATCGTCTGGGTTCTGATATCGCTTTATTTTAAATAATAATGATGTATCATCAGCAAACAATACTATCTCGTGATTTTCCTTTACCAAATGTGGCAAATCATTAATATAAATTAAAAACAAAAACGGGCCGAGAATCGAGCCCTGCGGTACCCCCATTTTTACTACAGAACCCTGAGATCGCTTTCCATTAACTTCAACCCTTTGAATCCTATTACTTAAGTAAGAAGTAAGAAGATCCAATGCGGAGCCTCTTATTCCATAATAATCTAATTTTTTTATCAATGTTTCATGAGGAACACAATCAAAAGCTTTGGACAGATCGCAAAAAATACCTAAAGCGTCCAAAGAATCTTCCCAAGCATCAAAAATATGTTTCAAAAGCTCAACACCTGCATCGGTTGTGGAGCGACCCTTAGTGAATCCAAATTGTTTTGAATGCATTAAACCATTTTTATTAAAAAATCTTAACATTTGGTTGTAAATAAGTTTTTCAAAAATTTTACTAAAAGTAGGCAGCACTGAAATAGGTCTAAAATTAGTTGGGTCTGCTGTACTGCCCGATTTAAATAGTGGAATGATTTTACTATTTTTCATTAAATCTGGAAACGTGCCGCAATCTATACATTTATTAAATATTATAGCTAAACTGTGCGCCACCGAAACAATGATAGGCTTGGTAACTACGATGGAATTGCCCCAGAGGTCTGCAGTCTTTTTAACATTAAGAGTATTAAATGTCTTAATTATATCTATGGGTGTTACATGATTAAACATAAACTCTTCTGTACAAATGTTTACATTATCTCTTAAAATAGCCTCCGCTAAAGTAGGCGAGGAATTTAAAGTTTTTGTAGTAGACACTGGAATATTAGTAAAGAAGTCTTCAAAAGCATTGGCAATATCTAAGTCAGATGTAAGCGTCTTGCTATCAATGTTGAGTTTAAACTTATTATTATAATTCTTATTTCTTCCCGTTTCACTATTAATAATATTCCATGTCATTTTAATCTTATCATCACTATTTTTAATTTTATAGCTCAAATAACAAGACTTTGCCGTATGACATGCTTTTCTAAATATTTTAGAATATTTCCTTACATAATTATGAAATTGTTCACTATTGTTAACATTTCTTTCGTCATACAGTTCATACAGTCTCTTTCTACTTTTATGTAGCCCAGGAGTAGCCCATTCACTAAAGGCAGCATTATCATTTACCTTAATCGTTTTGGGAGTAAATGTTGATTGAAAACTACTACAAAAGTCGCTAAAAAACATATTATATAAAATATTAGGGTCATTGCTTTTATCTACCATGGGTAAACTAAATGATAATAATTTATTGTTAAACCTCTCAAAACGATTATTGGTTTTTGGTATAAATGTTATTGTTCTTTTAGCCACAGTTTTATTTCTACAAAGCAAAGATATTTGTTGACCAGAATGATCTGAATCTAATTGATTAATAATTTTTTTACTGTCATCACTCAGTATAATATCTGTAAATATGTTATCCAAGCAAGTGGCAGTAGTGGCTGTAATTCTTGTTGGCTCTAGAAACACATTTATCAAATTATATGATTTAAAAAGTGCTTTTATTCTTGTACATGCACTCGAACACTCTAGCAAATTAACATTAAAATCTCCACAAACAATAACATTTTTGTTAGCTTTATAAACTTTTCCCAGCACTTCATCCATAATACTTTCAAATAAATCATATGAAGCTGATGGAGGTCTGTATACACTCAATACAACAAACCGCTCCATTTCGATACAGGCTATTTCAATAATCCGTTCGGCTGAGAAGCTTACTATATCATGGCGCTCCTTGAATCTAAATTTCTTATTTACTATAATTAATGATCCACCATGTATAGCACCCTCCCTGCAAAACGAACTACCTACCTGGTGATTATTAAAATTGAACATGAACTGGTTACTTTTAACCCAATGTTCAGTAATGCAAAAAATATCAATATGATTACCGTTCATGAACAATTCAATTTCTAGTTCCTTACCCAATATTCCTCTAATATTCTGGTGCACCAGGTTTATAACATTATTTTGTTTAGTAATTACTATGCCAGAGTTTGTCTCTGTTGTCTTAGATCTTAATTTAAATGATTTTCTATATTAGAAATAGAATCAGAATAATTAATGTCAACACAACAATTATTATCTACACTACTGCTTTGCTCAATAGAAGCAATATGTTTAGCCAAATTCTTGGCTGTTATACTAAAATAATAGGATAGCGAATTTGCTATCTGTCGCTTAAAACTAGATGAAAGGTAATATCTACCTTTAGTCATAAATTTGCTGCTAACAAAACTGTTAGTATCAATCAAATTAATACAATTATGATATGTACTTATAGTATGTAGTACACAGTTTAACTTATATCTAAGATTATTTTCCGCGTCTGGCAAGCTCTTTGAGTAGGGGAATGTGAACAAAATAATTTTACTTAAACCAAGAGACAATAAATTATTAATATATTCAATTAAATCCTTTTTGTTAACGTTACCCCTATTCTCCACTAAAATAATAAGAGTATTCTCATTACTAAATTTATAATTTAAAATTTTTTTCATAATTTTGTCATATGTTGCAGATGGCATGCAATAGTTCACAACTGATTGTCCCTTAGACTCTGAATTCAATTTTGAGCCCATATGTCTACCAATATCATCACTGAACATAATTCTTTTATGTACATCACCTTGTGTACAACATGTTACATCAATTGATGCACACAACGGCTGCTCTGCACTGACACTAGTATGGGAGCTTCCACATAAGGTTTTGGTGTCAATGCAGACCGAAGGAACACACTGTGGAGAACTCAAGCAGTTGTCGTTGCAAGAGTTTTGATTTATAAAAGAATCAAGGCGCTCAGTGTTATCATTTGAGGTTTTAAGTATCTTATCTATTGTTAAAGAACATTTATTGTAGTCCTTAAGGGACAATTCATATTTCCTAGTTAGATACTGAATTTCAAATTGCAAATTTTGTATTTTTGATTCTAAGTGCTTTGTGTCAGTATAGTATTTTGAATGACACTGTTTTAACTCTAGCTCAGACAACTTCCATTGTTCTCTTAATTTAAGATTAGATTTAATATTCTTGCATTTATTCATCAGGCTATTAAAATGTTTTAATTGTTTTTTTGATTTATAGATAAATTTATTAATTTTAATATATTTTTTTAGTTTATTTCTGCTGCAAAATAGAACTGACTTGTCTGGTTGATATGAGTTATCATTTGTGAGATCAATAGTAGACAAGTCCGGGTTTGAAACAATTGCAGAAGTAATAAACTGCGGGGCACCACTCATTAACTCACTGTATAAATTATTTGTTTCACGAGCAGCAGATTCCTGTGAGGACACTTCCAAGTCGGAGATGTGCACATGGGCATCTCGTAGTTCCTGCTCCAGTACTGAAGTCCTCCTCAGGGTCCTCTCATACTCTTCACTGCACTCTTGAAACCTATCTACTATAGATTGTAGGTGATCCCGCTCAATAACAACATCCTCATAACTAATATGAAGCCTTGAAAGTTCAGATTTTAATTTCTTTGTGTCATCTAACGCATTCACTAACAGATTTTCGTTCTCCTCTCTTTCCTTTGAAAGTTCTGCACAGAGCTCCGTTTTGGTCTTAAGCTCCTGCAACACCAGCTGGAGTTTGGGCTCCTCCTGCTGGCGAGACAACGCTTTACGGCTACGAGTATTCATATTGTGTTGCATAAAATACAATTCAAACGCGAGTTAAATTAAAAAAAATAACGGAGCACTTTGCTTTGCAGTATACGAAGTGACAAGTGGGTATTTTGAGGTTACCGGTAATTACTTTATATTAATATTTTATAAAATTACGCAAACACAGCAACTGTCGTCAACACTGAATAAACGCTTATACAAGTATAATATTCTACTCAGGAGAAACAATCGACTTATTAAGTATTTACGTGAAGAAATGACTATCAACAACGGTTTTAGGACTTGTCACTTTTTACACTTAAAATACACAAATCACATAAAAAAAATTATATGTAACACTTATTTAACACTAAAATATGTGGTGATATTGGTTTTATATCGTTAAATTATGCTTAACTAATTAAATTTTAATTAAAATTATACAGAACAATTTTATGACATCTAGTATCGAGTGTTGCCAGACACGAAAAAAATCATAAATTGAACTTACTTCTGTATTAAAAATATCAATTAACGTGTTGTAAATTTTATATGAAATATTCTTACAAAAAAAAATCATCTGACTGTAGTGGCCATTAATCTGTGTCATTAAAGCATAATTTTTAATGAAGATTTAGATACAGGTCTTTTAGTTAGTTAACGAAGAAACAAAGAGAATATATGTATAAATTATCAAAAGAAAAAATCTCAAAGCACCCTAGATAAATGCGTGAAAATAAATGAAAATGAAATGAAGGATAAAGAGCTTTAAGCCTAGTGTAACAACATGAGAAATGCTGAAAGTCCTTGGTAAGGTAAAGAGATTATGAAGGAAATACCATTAGCATAGGAGCTTACAAGAAAAATGTGCCAGCAAATAGCTTAGGCATAACGTGAACAGTGTTTTTTTATGTAATTCTAGTAGGCATCTAGAATATCTAAGGAAGGAATATAAGCAAATTATCTAATACTAGGTTTTACCTGGTTTTCTGCTCATGTTGATGTTTATTTATTGTTCTTCATCAGATGATGTATATGTTCATGACGACCTATATGGCGTGGTAGTAAGTGTACCCGCACTCCGCTCCTAAGGTCGTGGGTTCGATAAAGTTCGATTCCCACACAATACAAATCCTTGAGTGCATAAACATGAATATTTGTTCTAGTCTGGGTGTTTTCCTATGTATATTAAGTATGTATTTACAAAAAAAAAAAAATATGTATGTTTCTCCGTCATTTAGTATACATAACACAAGTTCTTAATGATACTTATCTCGGATTAAAACAATTGGTGTAATAGTCAGAAAATATTTAATTTAATTGGGAAGGAACATCAGAAACACAATATAGTAATATGTGATGTTTGTTTGTTCGTCATAACGTTCTGAACTTAATTTACTTAAATTTAACAGGCAAAATATTATTTTTATGATAATAATGTTGCTATAATCATGGGTAAAAATATTTACATTCCTATTTATATTCAAATTAATTTTACTTAAACACAATAGCACAGTTCACGAATGTTTTGTGAGAGTGAAAATGAAGATTAGAAAAGTTCGTAATGCATATATTGTCTGAAAAAATAAACCAAATTGCAAGCCAACTAAAGCTAGCTAAAAAACGAAAACATGGCTTAATATGAAAAGCATTCTTTGTATCCGAACTTTGGGACCTGTAATGGATTGTGACCAAACTTTTTGGAACAACAGAGCAAAAATTTTAAACAAAAGTGTCGTACAGTAAAATTTAATATAGTTGGGGGGAAGCGAGAGCCGTCAAATAAAACCTAGAAGTTAAGACACGAAATACGAAAAGAAAAAACTGAAATGTTTTAAGTCGGATTTAACGAGAGTTTAATGTTGTGCTTAAATTCCGGTATAGGTGTTCCGCTTTGGTAAGTTTCTGAACGTTAGAGATTACAGCCCTGTCATTGCCTACCGAGACGTCTCGAGGCGATATTAATGTACCTAATTTGAAACGGGTTAGAATAACTCATAATATTGTTTTGTTTACATTTTTGACGTTTTAAATTACTATGTAATATAAAAATGTAAAAAAGTATATTTCTTTTATACTTAACATTAAGTCATAACAATACAATGACTAATAGTCCTTTATTGCACAAAATCACTTTAATAATTACATGAAATAAAAATAATATGTACAAAGATGGACTTATCTCTAGAAGAGATCTCTACCAGCCATGACTAGACTTGTTAGCGAGAAAGT
This sequence comes from Musotima nitidalis, assembly GCA_949126915.1. Classification (NCBI taxonomy): domain Eukaryota; kingdom Metazoa; phylum Arthropoda; class Insecta; order Lepidoptera; family Crambidae; genus Musotima; species Musotima nitidalis. Next base: position 7,299,329 of record OX421439.1, on the reverse strand, counting down.
GAAGCGTCATGTCTGCAGTTTTGTTTTATCTTCAAAATTTGTGATGTTTCAAACATTAACGTGTAAGAACGGTGGATTATTAACCGTTAAGTATAAGTGTTAAACAAGTGTTGGTAAATAACACAAAAACAAAACAGTGCAACTGATGTTTTCAAGTTCTCTCAAGAAGTCCGAGTAAGATTTTTGTTTAGTCCCACATCTTTACCAAGGACTCAAGAGGGTAAAGGGGAACTGCATTTTATTTACCATTTATCATTTTTATCACCACTCATTCTCATTTATCATATATCTTTTACTCCACACTGGCTAAATGTACTAACCGAACGAAGCCATTATTATAATAGCCATTCATTTATTTATTTATTTGTATTAGTTACACGGGTCTGGCCCAATTACCATAACTAACTCAGTGAGTAATTTTACATGCATATATAGTTAAAAATATAATTAAAGAGGACATAATATTCACAAAAAGACGACAATTTTGCCTGGATTGATTCCCAGCTATCTACGAATATGTCACAGTCAGGGTACTGACCAATTACAATAATACACTAATAATTACAATAACTAACTCAGTGAGTAATTTAAAAAAATCCCGTTCACTAAATAACTAATACTAATATTTACATACATATATAATATCACGTCTGTTTCCCCAAAGGGGAAGAGGCAAATTATACGCCCACATTTCGCGAGTTATACCGTTACCGTTACTAATATTTAGGATAACAAAAAGACATTTGGTCCGATACAAAAACTGATTGTTTACATCAAAACCTCTTAAATTCTCAAGAAAGGTAACTGAAGATAACTTTGATTAGAAAAGGGTTTTCTTCAGACGAAAGAAATATATTCCCGAACTTTTCCACTTTTCAGGAGCAAAAGAATAGTAGGCCTAAACAACAAGCAAGCTAATAACGGAGTTTTTCGAGAACCTTCTGTGTAGTGGAAAATGAGCTCTCCAGTGTTAGTTTTAGGAGTGTTTTGGGTCTCACACTTCCACTATTGTTAATTCCCTGGAGTATCTTTCGTTAGTTTCCTATCTTCCTCTACTGTTTGCTGTTAATCCATTATTTTGGCAATTGCTTGGTCAAGGATGTTCTTTATGGGTTAAGGTTTTTTCTCTTTAAGTATTATTTAAAAAGGCAGACTTAATATCATAGTCCAAAACTAAATTAATGACTATGACATTATCTATTGACGCTCCATGTGCCATGTCAATACTTTGGCCGCTTTTAAAGATTTTCCTTGTCATAATGACATATTGATCTTAACTTTATCGCATAGATTAAAAAAAAATGTACAAGAAGTGAACTCAATGCTACAAGGCGTTTTTACCAGTTACCATTTTAACTGGCGAAATATGGGCGTTTAATATGCCTCTGCCTAACCCTGTGAAAACAGGCGTGATTTTATTCTTATGTATATAGAATGGCATAAGCTCAGCTTAGTCTCAGGACAGGCTACTTTGAGTACCACAAACGAGCTTCCTATACCATTCAATGAAACGTTATTTAAACTTTAAATCTTAATGGCTGAAACTGAAGCTACACCGAGGAAAGTCAGTAGCGTCCAACTACTGTGAAATTCCACAACTAATCGGTGGAAAGTTGTGGAAACACAGCATGTGGTTCTCAAACTGCTAATGAGTCTTCAAGTGAAGTTGTGGAATAATTCCTCTTTTGATAAGCATAGGTAGATATTGGATATGTCAATAGAGTTTGTATAATTAATTAGTACGTTCTTTCTAGTGCAAGAGCAAGAGCTTTTTTTCACGAACAAAGTGAAATGTATGTAGGTCCTGAAGCCAGTGCGGAAGGCAGAAGTGCAGTATTTCGTGTGAGCTGACCAAGAGGCCCATTATTCACAGTTGCTTTGTTTTATTCCGAGATAAAATGTATCTAAACCAAATTTAAATTCAGTCCAGTCCAGACATAAGACCAGATATACGAACTGATGTCCGTAGTTGGTATCTTAGGATTAATATTTTATATTACCGGAATTTTTTTTTTTGTAAATACATACTTATTATACATAGGAAAACACCCAGACCAGAACAAATATTCATGTTTATGCACACAAAGATTTGTACAGTCTGGGAATCGAACCCATGAACTCTGGAGTTAAGTGTAGATATACTGACCTCCACGCCATATCGGTCGTCATTTAGCTTACTCTCTAGGAGCTAGGAGCATTTCGAATACAGCCTGATGACAGGTAACAAAAGAATTTCAACTGCGTCCACCAGTAGACTTAAAAGACTTAAAAAATAATTATACCATACGACACCAGCTTATCGATACCACATTCCTAAATTGAAATGAAATAAACAATCCCGCCAATAAGCAGGCGCCTTTTTGTTTCGTAATTCAAAACCTCCAATAGCATGCACGTAAATAGGACTCATACAGACGGTCCTCAAATACATTATTAGTGGAATAAAATCGCAAGTTCAGTTCTCTCATCTTGAGCTACCCACATAGAGTATTGATTACGGTTTATTTGCATATTTGATTTCATTTCGTTGTTTATTGTTACTTGGTAATTTTATTCGATTTTATTTTTGCCGTTTTAATATTACCAATACTAAAGTCATTCTGTGTGTATTTTATTGCTTAATTTTTTTGGTAACACATGACATCGTTTTATACAACCAGTTTTGCTTTGGTCACAATGATGATAACCCTGAAATACATACATACATACATTATATCACGCCTATTTCCCCGAAGGGGTAGGCAGAGGCATACTATATGCCCACACTTCACTAATTATATAGTTGGTCCCACGTAATAGGTAGGCGAGCCTATTGCCTCGAATTTCCTATTGCTATCGAATCAGTTGTGAACGTCACTTAACTAAGAAGGGTTACTTCCCTAAAGCAGAAGTCAGCTTTGAAAAGAATAACTGCATAGCAGACCTGTCCACATGTAGACAGACAGTAGGATTATCAATATAGCTATCTGTTTCTCTCTTTCTGTCACTTTAATTTAAGACCTAGTTCAGTTCGGTTACGGTTTCTTTCGGTTAGACTACGTAATGCCGCTGTCAAATGAGTTTTTATAAAAAGTTATTCGTCATAACAACCATATCCTGCCTGATGGTAACCAGCCGATACAGTAACCAGAAAAGAGTGTTAAAAAAGCAGAATAGGACTCCCGCTTCATGCTCAGGTTTTTTTAATAATAATAATAATAATTATAATAATTTATTTGCTGTATAAAGTTTTACATTAAATGAACAGTGACCGAGGTCATCTTTTAAGCAAATAATGCCTGTACCAGATGACTTCGCTCTTCCATAGCTACAGGTCATAACGCGCGCGTGTGGGTGTGTGTGTGTGTGTGTGTGTGTGTGTGTGTGTGTGTGTGTGTGTGTGTGTGTGGGTGTGTGTGTGTGTGTGTGTGTGTGTGTGTGTGTGTGTTTGTTTGTGTGTGTGTGTGTGTGTATGTCTGTGTGCGCGCGTGTGTGTGTAGGTAAGTGTTAGTATGTAATGATAGTAAAAAAATTGTAAAGGTATACCTACATTTGTGCAATGTTTTGTCGTAAATATTAACTGTTTTGTTTTGTCCACACGTCAGAACATAAAAATCTGGTTTGTGTTCATGTTCAGGTTTTAATCACCATTAAAAATTGCGTGTCACTTGGCAGTGTCCAAAGAAAAATATTTTAAATTGTATGTCTACCCGGGTTCATTATATGTACAATTATTGTCAATTACAGAGGGCTCTCCCTTTAATTTTGTCACCGGTATGCGGCGAAGAAGCCACTAATCGTTATCTTGATTGCGTTTACAAATGCTTAAGAAAACTCATTTCATGGGACGAAACTAAAGTGCCTGCAATTTGCACGATTTATTAAACACTGTAATTACTGGTTGAAAAAAAAAACATATATTTTGTTAACTTATCTCTGTAGTTGGACATATGTTTTAGTTAGTACATCGCGAAGGCTTTACTTGTAAAGAGACAAGACATATATATATACAAAATCTTACGGCTAGTCCCATTTGGTGGTGTGCAGAAATCTTGCTGCTACTATTTATAAGAGATAATCTATTGATTAACGTTACTTTGCGGAAATTCATTGTAAGCAAGTAATGGATTAAAAATATCTTTGTAACAATCCCCGCGCTACTATAATTTCCCAACACTGAAACGAGAGAGAGAGCGTTGGTCGTGAAGACATCGTTGTTCTGAGGCTCCTATCTTACCTGAAGCTGCCCTGTGTAACGGAAAACACGAAACACGTGTCATGTTGAATAGTTTCTCGATTTTTCGGGAAATTATAGTAGCGCGGGAGTTGTTACAAAGATATTTTTAATACATCACTTATTAATGAGAGACCTTTAAAGCTGTTGCATATTTCACTTTACGGACAGATGTCTTTAGATGAAACGAGTCAACTTGTGAGGAGTGGTCGACGAGATAACACAAGACAAGACATTCCTTTTTCTTTTTTAAGTCGAAAACAAAATACACGCACTGCCTCCCGGCCAAAGGGGAACCGACAGAGGTGTGTTGGACTCACCACTGGCAGACAAGACCGCCAGCAGTAATAACCACTAAAAATCTTCCGAAGACGCCCACCGCTTGTCGAGAAAAAGGCGGGGGGCCAGTACCTGGGTTGCTGCTCCTGACACCCCGCCCCGTCCACAGGGAGGTAGGAGAGGCGCGTATACTGTGCAACCTTAACGTATGTGGCCGACTTCTCGGAGGGTCTATGGTAAGACAGCAGGGACCCCCTGCTCCTGCTGCCTAAGACCCTCCTGGCGACGGCCTCTCTTGGCCCGCCCGCTGCGTTCTCCACAGGTCCCTCTAAGGCAGTACTAAGGGCACTCAGACTCACCGGTCTCTGGGTTTTACCTATTCCCTAGCGGCTTCTCCGCCCTCCCGGGAGATACTCAGTATTACTACTACTATTACTATTTTCATTGCATGTAAGTGTGTTTTATTAATTTTTTATTTATTTATTTTATCTAAACTTATATCTATCTTTACAGGTGTTGCATACCTAATACGATAAACATTGAGCATAAATATTGCATCTATGCAGCAATCTTATTATGCATCCTAGTTAAAGGTAAAGTAATATTTTCGAAATCGATATTATTTGCAACCACCAAACGAAATGAATTACATTAGTTAAAATTACCGATCGCAATGCACCGACAGCGTTCATCGGGAAAAAATAACCGTTCTGCGATCTCTGAACTAATTAGGTTATTCAAGCTTCTGCCCGTAGCGAATAAGATCGATTTTCATTGCGTGTAATCTTATAATTAAGCGTACTACGAGTATCTCAACAGTTAAACGTCTTGTTATCGGAATAAAACTCATTCGCAACAACTAAACGAAATTAATTACGTAAGTTTATATTACAGATAGCATTGCATTTCACCGACATTGGTCATCGGAAAAAATAACCGTTTTTGCGCCCCTTAAACAAATTGGGTGTGTCGAAAATCGAGCACAATTGAAATTGGCAGCGATCAGACGGCCATGGAAGGCATTTTTATTCGAAACCGCAAAACATGCTGTTGTAATTATGAATTCGGTTGATCGAAAGCCGTCCGTTGGTTATCCGGGGGGGTTTTAATTGTATCTATTTTACTCGTATATTGTTATGTCTTATAATTACAATATTATTGTTAAATTGTTTGCAACTTTGTTGTAGCTTTTTGTGTTGCAAGATATTAAGTATTTTCACTTTGAATATTGTGTTATTTTTTTAATAATTCAACTCAAACCAAGTTATGGAAAGCGGTGGCCGCAATATATGTATATTTGCGACTAGATCACTAACGTAATACTAACCGTTTAAAAACCGTTTTACAATTTATTTAAAAGCCACACGGTGTATTCTCTTAATATAATCTAGCCAGTGAGTTTTATCCACTACCTTAGAATATGCGACAAAAAGATTATATTTATTTCATGTAGTTTAACTACAGTTATAGTAAGCCAAGAACATATATCCATTTTAGTGAGGGTAGTTACATTAATATAACTTTTTTAACACTTGCCCCATGCCCGGAAAGCACGTTAAACCGTTGGTCCCGGCAGCTGTCATGAACATCTATGGCAGTCGTTATTAGGAAGTCAGGGCTTTCTAATATTCTGACAACTGGTTTAACCATAAAATGATGTAAGCATTGGGTTGTGAAGGTCAGATGGCAGTCGCTCTATGTAATAACTGAAGCTGAGCCAAATCTGGTTAGAACTGTGAGCAGACCCTGGGCCCCTGGGCTTTAGTCTTGGGCAACCGGAATAATGCTAGGATATGATGAGGAGGAGATACGTTCATACAATTTATTAAAAATAATTTAAATGGTTGCAGCTTAGTTCACTTTTAGCACTATATCTTTAATGATCTTTCATCTCTAGATGAAATGTGTCAAAAGGTCTCTTAGTCTACGACACCCATCAGACATTGGGTGGTGGAATTCTTTTGTAGGTGCCTGTACCACTGCTCATCGTCCTCCAAATTCTACGCGGTCGTGAAAGACGGGCTGGATCGGAATCGGTGGAAGCAGATCATCCGCTCCGATGCTAAGCCACGATCCTCAGACAAGAGGAGAGAGAGAGTACCACTGCAGTTATACAGTTGCCATTGTAGCTACAGAACTTTTTAATGATATTAGAAAAAGAAAGAAAAGGCATACAATACAGCTGCTTAATGAATTTTCAATCTATCGACCGATAACAATCTCGGCGTAATCAATACACGACAGTGTTTGCAATAAAATTTCAGTCATAAAAAGCGATTAGTCGATAAAAAATTGCGGAATCGCTGCAAACCTGATGGTTATCAGTAATGAAAATTAATTTTCCAGAAACTCGTGCTATATTGAATGATTTCCCGCGAGGCTATAGCTTTTAATGTCGATTTGTTATGGCACAAATCCGATTTATAATTCATATTTGAGTTGAAATAATGACGTTCGATTATTATATTTGACTGGTTACGCTTAAGCTACAAAATGGCTTTTTTGATTCACAGTTTAAAAAAATATTCGTGTTTGGCTCAACAAGCTTTTATATAGAATATAAACTTAAAACTAACACGCCCATTCATTGCGGGCAGGAGCTTGGGTAGAGATGAATGGTTTAAGAAACTAGTCAAGTTGTTGAGCTTCGAAAGGCACTTTAAGATATTTGGTAGTCTTTAAGCCATTTTGAGGCCCTATTAAGCGGCCTGAAAAATTCTAACACCTGCCTCATTGCAGTGGGTTCGCGTAGTCAAGGTTGATTACTGTCGACCTGGTTTCTATGTTTTTAGCTATAACTTGGTTCCTGAGAGAGCAGGTCAGTGCTTAGTATCGACATTAATAGACTGAGATGATGATGTTTTTTAATCTATGTAGTGGCGGACGATTGCTCGAGGACAGGAAGCAATAGAATTTTTTATTCAACTGTCGAAGTGAAGGCAGGAATGACAGCCTTCGAGTTACATAATAAGCGGTTAAAGCAGAGTTTACATTTTATGCCTTATTAGACTAAGACGATGGTGGCACTTTTTCATCATTATTTCTAGATTACATATAGAATAAACGAATCTAGCACGCAACAGAACCGCCAAGCAAAGCGATAAGTTCGAGATTTGCTTGCGTACCACAATCACATATTTTAAACGTATATGAATCGATAAGCTTCTCGTAAATTGAAATTCAATTACCCAAAGAGCCCTTCGTATAGCCTCCTTAACATCAGACCTTATTGGTTGACGAGTTATGAGAAAAAAGGTGAACTCAGGAGTTTTTTTGAGCAGTTTATCAATCATACTGTCAATTGTGAAACTGCTGATTTGTTTCATGCGGCTTTCAGCTTTATTGTTGAAGGAGTACTAGCAATTGTTGTGTGGCAATGTTTTGAAAGTATTTTTAAAGTACATTGATCATTGCCAACAATAAGACGAGCGAACAGTCATCAGGGACTGGGTTCAAAAGATAATTGTTGTTTAAGTTATGGTATGGAATGGAGTAAGTTCGTATTTATATCTTTTGTTGTGGAAAGAGTAACTACCTATTAAGCTTTAAATGAAAGTTAATCCTTTTGTCGTAATTTAAAATACTGACTGCAAAATATATATTTTTAAATTTTAGTTTATGTATGTAAATTTTAATGAATAATCTTAAAAAAGCCAACTAAAGAATTATTATATTAAAAGAACGTAAATATTTGTCAAAAACTACAGCAATAGCTTGAATTCATTAAATTTAACTGTTTTTAAGTACCTACCTACAACATCGTTACACTTTTATGAAAAATTATGAAGATTGGCAAAAGAAAATAAATTTACAGATTTACTAATATCATGAACTATTTACTAAGATTTACTAATATTAGAAAGCTATGCACGCCCGCGCTTCGCTTCGATAACACATTATTTACTTTTTGATATATTCACATTATTGAAGATTTCGTAGGGATATCAAACATTTTCTTAAAATAAATATAGCCTTTGTTATATTAGGGATAGCCTATAGAATAATGAGGTCTATTCTAAGAGTAAAAGATATTTTGAAATCGGTTAAGTCATTTTTGAGTGTACGCTTTTTAAAATGGAATTTAATACTTCACAAATTGTGAAAAGGTAGTGTGGTTGAGAGAGAGGATTAATCAATTACAGTTCGCTTACAAAGAGTTTATGGCAAGGCATCAAATAAAAGAAATTATTTGTTGAATAATATGTGGTACACTGTCTCGACAACGTGAACGTCAAAAATAAAAATAAAATGTCAAGTTTCGATTTTAGAATTCTTCTTCTTCCATTTAAATAATGGCTTCGTGCGTCTAGCACATTTAGCCAGTGTCAAGTAAGTGATATATTAATTATATATAATTTATAGTAAATGAGAATGAGTGGTGGTCCCCTAAAACCCTTGAGTCCTCAGTAAAGATGTGGGACTATACTGAGATCTCACATGGACTCCTTGAGAGAAAATTTGAAAAGTGATGTTGCACTGTTTTGTTTGATTTACCAACACTCATGTATATTCACAAACACTTGACGGTTAATAATCCACCGTTATTACACATTAATGTTAGAAATATCACAAATTTTAGAAAATAAAACAAAACTGCAGAAATGACGCTTCACTTTCCCGCCAAGATGTCTATTTTAGAATTCATAACATTCAATTCGAAAAGCGAAGCTTGAAGTTTCATGAAGCAAAGAGTATTTAAGAAGCACGTTGAAAACTTACACACTGGCATCTTACAAATACTTTTATTATCAAACCAAAGCCAACGAAACAATTAACTGGCGTTAATAGCACCAATGACATTTTTAAGTTAAGTTCCTTTCAACACTTTCGTGTGACGTTATTTCGCACTGCCGGGGTGGGTAACTTGGCAACACCGCATCAAATTAAGGCCGTTTGCTGGCCACCGTTGTTTTTCCACTTCCCAGATTTATGGCAACACTTACTGCTCCTCCAGTTTACTTGTGAACACTTAAAATTTTCACTCCTTTAATGTATGGTTGTACAAACAGCGTAGCGCCCCAAAATTTATTGCAACTATTTACTGAAATTTTTGTATAAAATAATATTTAATGTGTGTTCTTTATGTGTTGTAATTTAAGTGATGACTTGCCAAATTAAAAGATTTTCATAAGTCATGTAATTAAATAAAATGTTTCTTTTTTAATAACGACGTATTTTTTTATCAAATATTATTAAAACCAATGAATCAGTGTACAATGTAACGAACATTCATCAGGTCATCGCCGTTTGCTTATAGTGCCATCAAGATTCGAACTCTGTGTCAACTCTATGGCGCGTTAGTTTATAAGTATGACATTCATAAAAGCTTCATTGAGCCAAACTTGAATAAATGACTTTTGATTTTAAACTACAACTTAACCGGACGCTCATAGATCTTTTCTTGCCTTGTTAGATCATTAAAAGCTGACTTTTAAATTGTTTTTTGAAAAATATTTTAAAAAAATTAAATTTCTTAACAGTCCGTGTTACATATTTGATTTGAATATCAAATCACATCAAAAGAAAAACCCAGACATAAGTTATCATTAAGTCACAAAAACACATTTTAGTATTTTACCAAAATAAATAGTACCTAGGTACTTCATACTGAAATGTTAGCCCGTAAAATCGCCATCAATGCAAACCCACGCCATACTAAGTGCATTTCCAACACAACGTTGCTAGTACTACCATTCAACGCTTGTTTAAAAAGAATGCCGTCTACGAAAGCATACAAAAAGCTCACTAGGTGTTTAATTAATTTAAAAGCACAAGAGAAGTGAAAGAAAGAGGCAAAAAAACTCAGACTTTGTTTAAACAATAGGTCTCGGTTTTTTGCTCAGAAAGTCTTAGATTACCTTTCTTTGGAAGCTCAGCTGCTTTCGCTGTTCTTAAAGTGTGATTCACGAAAAGATATGGAGTCAGTTTTAATTCAACTCATTTAAGTGAAAAGGTGTTTCTTTATATCATTTTATTACTTCATTGGTTTGTGTTTTGTTGAGATTTTAAACAATTTGTTTTAGGATTATTTCATTAATTTTTAGTTTATTATTTTTTCTGTGTTTTTAGCTTTGCATTGAATTTTAAGTTACTGGGTTCTCCCGTGACTTTGTCCGTCTGGGAGATCAGAGACAGATCTAGCTCAAGATTGTCATTAACCAATTTATATTTTTCCCAAATTTTTTTTATTAAAGCCTCTATTTTGACTTAACGACAATCACATATTGTGATAATCGGCCTCAATATTTTAAAGTACCTACTAAAAAACAATGGCCCCTGTTGAATCCCTTCTGTCAAATGTATATAAGGTTATAGTAAACTAAAGTGAATACTTACGTAGGTACTTATCATATATACAAAATATGTAAATAAAACGAATTTCCATTAAAACTACGGCAAAGTTAAATTTTAAATAGTTAATTGAATTTTTCAACGTTGCTTTGTCGGAGAATGAGTCAGAATTAGATAAAAGCTATTTATAAAACAAGAAGTGAACAAAACTAGTGTTTTTATTCCAAACACAATTAACTAAAACCATCCATATCTTAGCATAAAGTACTAAGTTTAGTGTATATGCAAATGTAAGTGCGGTTTACGACATACTGGCTGATAGTGATGGAGCTAATAGACTATCGATAAAATGTCAAAGACAAAATCATTTATTCACGTTTGGCTCAATAAAGCTTTTACGCACGTCAATTAAAAAACTAACGCGTCCATTCACTGCGGGCGGGAGCTTGATCGTAAAAGAAGGGGCAAGAAAATAGTACCAAAAATGTTCGTAGATGTTAAAATTCAAATTATTTTATTACAGCAACACTAACATTTCTAGGATCCCAACTAGAAATTGGCGCTTGCCTCTTATAGGCTTGAACAAGACGATGGATTTCTAACCATTTGACCGATGACCTCGTTAAAGCTACAAGAAGCCGTTGGATTTAGCAGGCTGCAAACGTGCAAAATAATTCGGGAGGCCAATATTGTGGCTTAAATGTTGCATTCTTGAAACTATTGTGAATAGGTCAGGTTGCAGTCGGCCGATCAGACTAGTAATTAAAATAGATAACATTTTAATTTTTATGCTAAGATACTCCATTTGCTCTTACTGTTTTGAAAAAATCTTGGAAATCGCAGCTTAAAAGCACCTGTTAATCCTCCGTTTGTACAATATCATACATATAGAATACAGAGTTTCATATAAAACAAAAACACTTTTTATCACAGCCTAAGTCACATTATTAGTCCACTAAAAAAACATATGTGAGTTAGTTACGAATTCTTAAGCTATGACTCTTTATTTCCATTAATAACATATTGAAACTTATTTGGTCAACAAAACTTCTTACCGCAATTTATGAACAACGTTACCACTAAATGGACAATTTGCATAATTATCGATACAACAATCTTTACACATCACTAGTCAAGCATACTGTTTTTCTGACAATATGCAAATATACATAGATAAAGTCATATAAATTACAAGAGCTGCATAATTTGAATCGTTTTTAACTTTTTAAATAGCTACCTATAGTATGAAACTAGATAATGTAAGTGGTCAATAAGAATTTGAATATTTCAATCATAACGCCAAAATTTGGACATATCAATAAACTTGTAGTGTCATATGTTTTACAAAATTAGACTTTGGGTTATTTGCAGTAAAATAGAAATGTGTATGAGTAGTACCTAGTGTCTAAGAATGAAAGGAATGTTCTAGTATTTTAGAATCCTATGATGTTACAGCTCTAACTGAAAGCAAACCTCTTGGCTTTATATTTTACGGTAGATAGATAACTTTCTAAACCAACTGTTATTAGGTATGTTTAAGCAAAAGGTAGTAGATTTACTGGTAATCTATACCAGAAATTAGTGAATACATACATGCCAATGAAGTGACTTTTGCATTATATTGATTAATAACATTAGACCTTTTTCGTCTAACAAAAAAAAGAAGACAAACTTTTTCCAGTGGTCTCAAAAACACTAGCATAACTAGTTTCAAAGAAAGCTGATAATATTTGCTATTAAACCTTTTTTTTATTAAAATCTTCAACCTCTATATTATGTTTCCTTATAAGTGTAGTTTATAGTTTTGCCGGCCAGTGCAGATGGAAAAAATGGTTGCCTGTAAAGTCGTTTTTACGGGCGAAGATTTTACGTGACAACGTCTTTTTCTCGGTAGAATATTTATTGATATGAATATAATTAAATTGCACAATAGGAACAAGGAATTCTAGTGCTGCGCGCGCGGCAGACCGATCATAGTTGAGTGGGAGAGAGACGCAAGGCATTCGCCGGGCCTCTCTCTCGTTCGGTGACTCATCGTAACGTTACCGAGCGTTACACTTTTTCATAAGTGACTCCCAGCCGCAACCTAATTTAAGACGTTGTCACGTCAAAAAAAAGTCTTTAAAACCGAATGTTCTTATCGAAAATATTCAATCGATCTAAATTCAAAAGTTGGCATATTATACCGTGGCTCACAAGTAAGATGGTAATTTCTGGGATCCCGAGCCCAGGTTGGCTTGAACCCTCCCTAACGTCCCCCTCCATGAGAAGGCTTTGAATTTATACGACCTGCTTGAAAGAACTTTGGATTGGCAACAGTGTACGCAGCTATGCTACCTATTTGTTTTTACGCCAATTTTGCTCATGAGAGGCTGTATAGTGATAAGTTTGTTTATGTGGAGTCATTACCTGTGACAGTATCGGAGACAGTGACAGCTGGTGCCATATCAGCGTGGTCGAAGCGTGCAGAATGTACAGCCTATACTTGAAATGTAAAGTCTGAGCCTATAAATTTCTGTATCTTTGTTGTGGTTGTTGTTTATTTATTTTTATTATTTTTGATGACTTTTTATTGCTTGTTATTACTTAGTTTTTGTAATTTTCATTGAAAATAGTACTTTGTGTGTATTTTTTATTTTTTAGTTTTATTGTTTCTAAAATCATTATGTACTAGTTTAAGTTATAGTTATGCCATTGCGTCATAAGGTGTGGCTTGAAAACCAGCGCAGCTATGACATTGTTATAGCTGCATTAAGCTGAAGCAATGCCTTTTGACTGCACAATTTCAGTCTTGTGAATTTTTTTACAATTTTATGTACCTACTTGTGCAGTTAATAAACATTTCTTTCTTTCTTTCTTCTTACCTCATCTTACCGGCATCCGCAGAATACCAGCGTCGTGGCAATCGTTTTTATTATTATTATGTTATTAGCAACATTTTATTGACATTAAAATTACAAAATTAAATAATAAATCGATGTGTCTATTTGTTAAAATGATACGAATAAAACAAAACGTAGCAGTGGTTAAAAGAGTGGAACGGTTATCCAAAAGGTCGTAAGTTTTATTCCTTCTCGGGTTCCCGCGGACTACTTGTGTTATCCAAGTAAAAAAATTCGTCTCATTACTAGTATTGTAAATTCAAAAAGTAAGTTAATAAAATGTAAAAATAATTAAAACACAAAATGTAACTAAACTGGCCTGTTTTTTTTGTCTAGACAAAATTTACTTTACTGACCAAGCATAAACATAACAACGTTGCACAAAAGGAATTTGTCAGTCCACACTCATTACGTGCTGTTTGCTTTATACTTGAAGTGTGATGGAAGGTATTTTGTTTAAGTTGTTTAGTTGCTAGTAGCTTTATTTACATTGCTAGTTTAGCTATTACTAGCTCATTAGCTATTGTTTTGAACATGCGAAGTACCTGACGTCTGTATTTAGTTAGTTGCTTTAAAAAGTTTTAGTTTAAAGCTAAAAAGAAAAGAAAATAATTAAAGCACTATCATCATTTTGTGTTATGCCAGTTGCTTCCATTACGGACCTTCTTGTCTCAGTTGCATCCTTGGTTGATACGTTATTGGCACGCATGTCATCCTCTACGACGTGAAGCCAACTCTTCCTGGGATTGGCCAATGTACCTCGGCTGGGTGGAAGTGCTATGGGTAGACATTTGCTCCTACCGTAGGTTGACAGATTTCGTAAAACCTGGCCCCCGTGGCGATATCACGAACATGGAGGCTGCCGCGAATGAGTGAGTTCTTGACGCGGTTCTTCCGCGTAACTCTGCACATCCAATTCAGCGTTTTTATCCCCGTGACACCCCAGCTCTTGTACATTGTCGCTTAAGTATAGGCCACGCTTCACTGCCATACAAAAAAACAGGCCCAATGATGGATTTATAGATCTGGCTCTTCAACTTTACCGATATTTTGGGGTCACAAATAACACTAGAGCACTAATTGGTAATTGGTCATACATAAATACATACATAGAGTCACGCCTGTTTCCCCAAAGGGGTAGGCAGAGGCATATTATACGCCCACACTTCGCCAATTATATAGTTGGTCCTACGTAATAGGTGGCGAGCCTATTGCCGCTTACCGGGCACTGTTATGTTCGCCAGAGCCTCGTCCGTTGATCGGCAGGTGCACCATTTGCAGGTGAGGTTGGCTTGGGCTCCTTTGGTCTTGGTAGAAACTAACCCTATACACCCATACACCCTATACACATATACATTTGGTAATTGGTGGAGACAACCATATGACTTACACGTGATGGGGTATGATCTGAATCCCTAGCACAATGGTTTTAGAACTGGGACGTCAACAAACTGAGACTATGAACATTTAATAAAAAAAAAATTACCCTTTCGCATAAAACGATTATTACAAAACAACACTCTTGAACAGAATTTATTTAATAACTAAACACATTTTTATGTATGCTATTGAGAAATCTTACTAATTTCCGTCACATGTTAGTAGGTTAGTAGCAATATGAGGTAATCAGTACTATCAACGAATTAGGCGCCTCTTACACGCCCATTCAAAACATTTTAACGTTTCGAAAACTGTCAATCAGTTTCAATACAAGGTAAGTTTACTGCCGTTCATTGGTTTTGCGAAGGTCATTTCATGGTATGATTTACCATAAAATTGCTTTATTTAGAATGTCACATACTTACATACTTTAGGGATTTGTGAATCGATTTGGCAAGGAGGTCGGTCCCTACCACAGAACACCACTCTTTAGAAGTAAAAAAATTGTGAAAACTTATATATATTTTATATTTATCTGCATCGATAAAAGCGAAAGCTTACTCACTCATCACAAAATCTCTGAAACTATAACTGCATTTTTTTTATTTTCCCGCAAGAACGAGAATTAAGTTCCGAGTAGGACTTCTCGCGGAGAAATGTCTGAACTAATTTTGACGGGACCTTTCAATCCTACGTAGTCTACTTTTCAACTCATAAGAAAGAAAGTACCTATAAGTCACTCAGATGACACAACATAAGCTTGTTAGTAACGATTCGTATATAATTTTAGCAAGTTAAAACGCTCTGTGAAATCAACAGTACAGAGGGCTAATCAACATACCTCAGCACTTACTGGGGAATCAAACTCAACGATTGCAAGAGTGGAGCAGCGACAAAGTTGGAATGACTTTGTAACTCGATTGGAATTTTGACGTTGACGGGTTGGCGCGCTGTCACTCAGCCTGTTAAAAACAAACTGTCTATCTCTCAGTTCGTTACAGATTGACATAACCTTTTTAGTGTATAATTATGACAAAATCCACAGAAGATCGGCACCCAGCTTTGTGTCATTAATTGAATGTCCAACATTTTTATGAGTTAGAAAAGTTTGGTAAGCCTTCAAAGTTCTTTATTGCATTCATGTTGTACACAGATGTTAACAAAGACAGAAGGAAACAAACATAACTCTGCAAGGGCACAGCCAGTACATATCGCCTTATTATTTCGAAACCGTTACTAAACGAAAAAAAGGTAATTTTACAGAAGAAGCGATTTATTTGTAGTTTTCATCGATTTCAAAAAGATGGCGTTATTAGATTATTTTCGTAAAAATTTCGTTTAGTAACGGTTTTGAAATAATGGTGCGATATTATTATTTAAAAAATTCCAAGTAACTTATTATTAAATTAAATATAAATCGTAATAGTAGTATAACAAATCCTTAAAAATGTATATGAGTCGTAACAATCATATTTATATTTAAAGATTTAAGTTGAATAGAAATCCTTCTTGGACTTTTACTACCGAGGTTTGTTCAATGGTTTAGTTTGGGCTGCTTTAGTGAGTGATATAAAACTGATTAGACGAAAATTGGTGTATTTAACTAAGACATGCTGATAGGCTGGATTCTTATCCAGCACTGACTTCGAAAGACAGCTTAATTGAGCTGTCGAACAAAAGACGGAATTGTGTGGAAATTTCGATCATCGAAGTCGTTTTTGAACTTGTTGTTGAAATTGCATCGAGTTGCAGTTTATCTTGGATTGTAGCGCTTCCAAACTAGGTGGACGCTAACGATCATCGATTTTCGGTAGCGTTTACACAGGTCTGATCTTAGGTGAGAGTGATTGTTATAGGCTAGAGTTTTCTATGAATGTCTAAATGTATCATTAATTCCTAAAAAGATTCTATGGTCATATGAAACCGCTAGTCTTGCAATAAATACTGTTTCTCCTTAGGCAATCCTTCAATCATCTCGGCCACAAGCAATCCACAGCTGAATATAGACATCGATCGATCTTAATTTCATGACATAATATAGAAGGTATACGTCGAAGCATTTCTTACATTAGGAATCTATTATTATTCCCATTCCTTTATCGATGTAAAAACGATTGTACAATAAAAAGGAACTCCCTAATTTGACGTCAATTATGTATATCAACCATGTCTTTGATACCCAAATTAATAACATTTTCAACTTACAAAACCTTCAGAATGAAGTCATAAATAGCTCTCGACTCAACAAGAACAAAATCCAAAGAGAAGATTTAGTCGAGAAATTTCTTAAACAAACGCCGATCGCTCCTTTTGAACTTTTGATACAGAAAAAAAACCTCAAAACAGGTTCTGGACTACACAACGATACGTTTCCGGCTCCCAGACAGAGCTCGATCTATCCCCGACGTTATTTCGTCCGGATTTAGAATTAAAATCTCTTAACAGGATCTGGACGTATAAATAAAGTCTTTAAGTGGTCTATTTGTAGGGTTGGGAATTGATTGTCACGTTTTGATTGTGGCTTTAAGGTACGGATGGTGAGGTGTTAGTGTAATTCGTTTTTGATGACTTTTTAATTTGACCCTCGTGTGAAACGACGACTCTTGCGCACAGGCGGACGTTGTACTGACCACTGGGTGTTATAAGGTCTCTTTGAAGCTAGGCGTCATGTTTCCTATGTTTTGCCGACATTGTCGTTACAAACTTTATATAACAGATATATATATACAATAGGTAACGCAAGTATCGCGATTTGACTTTTTAACGCCTAATGTGACTAAATATCGGCTAGTTAGTGACGGGAAATCCTAATTAATTCATTGACGGTGATGCCGCTGATAATAAATATAAAATATATATATATATGTGAAATCGTTAATATTATATTATTAAAAAAACAACAACAGACGCGCGCCGAATGTATGTAGCAGCGTCGAACCCCAACAATTGGTCAGAATTTGGACACGCGATTCAAATGTTTTCGCGTTATCTATTGCCTATAAGAATAAGAATATTTTTTATTGACAAAATAACATTACATAAACAATTAGACCAAACAGTTACAAGAAAACATACACAAAAACCAAACAAAAATTATTTTAAAAAATAACAATAATAATAACAACAACATAGCTAATGTTACCTGTCAAAAAGGCAATACATCAGCATAATGCTGCTGCATCTAATAATACAGAAGCGCTGGTGTTCCTGCACCGCCCTTTTGAAGTCGAGTGGCGTAGAAAAAAAAGTGATAAAACAATTAATAAAACAAAAATAAAAAACTAACATTAAAATGAAAACAAAAATTTTTAAACATAACCTACAACATAATAATGACAAACACATATAATATAGCTGTGCTTTATTACAATACCATATAGATACATTATTTTATTTATCATTACGTCAATATTTAGATATCCACCAACAGATTTATACCCAGTTTCTCCATTGCATTAAGTATGTTGTATATCATCATCATATCCTAGCATTATCCCGGTTGCCCTAGACTTCATAAGCCCAGGGTCTGCTCACTGGTTCAACCAGATTTGACTGAATTTACTAACTATCTTAAAAACATACCGTGATCATTTCATCCAGGGCGTTATATCAAATCAAAAGTATGTACCTGAAACAGAACAGAAAAATATTATAAACAAAATTATTAACATCTGCAACATATAGCTTTCTCGGGTAAAAACAAAACAAAGAAAACAGTAGCCGGTCCCTTGCTCGCATTCAGAAGCTGTCAAATAAATAGAGAAAAATATGAAGTAGATACTCCTTCTCATAATTCATGTCGGAATGTCTTGCTGCATACAGAGGTGAAAACATTTTATGAAGTACAGTATTCTCATGGTCTCAAACTCATTCATCTTTTAAGTTGACAACACAACTAACTATTATTTTAAAAAGATATACTAGTAACATCGAAAAGACAGAGATATTTACACTTAATTGTCAGTCTGTGTTAGGGTTTTTGTAGTTGAATGTGATGGACTTGTTTTTAAGTTTAATGTTGAATTAGTGGCAGTCCATGAAATAAAATATAATTTCTGTTCAAAGCAATATAAACTATTCCACTAATGCCCAAGTAGCAAGGACAAGTTTGGCAAATAAAGGCTTTCTGCAATTATATCAATTAACAACCAGTTGGTATCAGTAATAATTTCATTTCAAACGAATTTGTCTGACGATATAAAATATAAAATACTTTTTGGAGAGACTTGCAAACAGTGTGCATTTTAGAATCTAATAATATTACTTTCTTAATCTAAGCTCAAAAAACCAGCAACAGTTTTCTAACACCAAAAGAGGTTAAGCATCAAACAAACCAATCAGACAATGCAACAATGTAACCGTAAAGGTTCACGTAAAACGTTGAAAATCGAAAGTAAAATGGCGGACAGGTATAATGTTCGAGAGAGGTGCAAACAAAGTTGTTTACTTGGTAGATTGGGGGATTACTGCTTGTTCCACAGGAGGCACGTCCAAAAAATATGCTTTGACGAAAATTTGGGGGTTGTTAATATTTAAATTGGTCTGCCAGAACTGTGTGACACATAATTCTGTTCGGTTGGAAATAGATTTTATGGTTTTGAAGATTCAATTAATTAGTGACGCAATATTTTTTTTTTATCTATCACGTTGCCGTGTTAGAAAAGTGTTACCCCCTCTCATTTAACGGGGAATCGTAAAAATCTACAAAGAGAAATATTAGGTCGGGGAAAAAGTCGTTTCGCATAACGTAGGTATAAACTTATTATAAATTTTTTTTGACTGTACTATTTGTGTCTGGCTGGTTTTGGTAACATTAAAAAGGTTCTATTATAAAGAAAAGAAAAAAATAAAAAAAAGTTGTTTCCCGCTATTTTTCATTTGTTTTTCTCTCCGTTAAAATGAGTGAATCTAATGAAGAAATTCGATACATTTTAAAATTTTATTATAAAAAAGGCAAAAATGCAACTCAAGCAGTAAAAAAAATTTGTGATGTTTATGGACCTGATGCAGTGTCAGTAAGAGTAGCACAAATTTGGTTCAAACGTTTTCAGTCCGGAAATTTTGATGTTAAAGATGCACCTCGCTCTGGTCGCCCTGTTACGAATAAAATGGACGCCATTTTTGAAAGAGTGGAGCAAGATCGACATATTAGTAGTTACGATGTAGCTGAAGAACTGGGAATTGACCACAAAACAGTTTTGACCCATTTGAAGAAAGCTGGTTATACAAAAAAGCTCGATATTTGGGTGCCACACGAGCTCACTCAAAGAAACTTAATGAACCGTGTACTCATTTGCGATTCATTATTGAGACGTAATGAAACCGAGCCGTTTTTGAAGAGATTGATAACTGGCGATGAAAAGTGGATCACGTACGACAAGAACGTGCGAAAAAGGTCGTGGTCGAAAGTTGGCCAGGCTTCACAGACTGTGGCCAAACCTGGCCTAACACGAAATAAGGTGATGCTGTGTGTATGGTGGGATTGGAAGGGCATTGTTTATTATGAGCTTTTACCGCCCGGCAAAACCATCGATTCTGATCTTTACTGCCAGCAACTGATGAGATTAAAGGAAGCAGTCGAGAGAAAACGGCCGGAATTGATCAACAGGAAGGGTGTGGTCTTTCATCACGATAACGCTAGACCACACACATCTTTAGCCACTCAGCAAAAATTAAGAGAGTTCGACTGGGAGGTCCTAGTGCATCCACCATATAGCCCTGACCTTGCGCCTTCAGATTTTCACCTGTTTCGGTCTCTGCAGAATTCTTTAGGTTCTGTAAGGTTGACCTCAAGAGAGGACTGCCAAAACTATTTGTCCCGTTTTTTTGATCAGAAGTCCCAAAGTTTCTACAGTAACGGGATAATGTCTTTGCCCACAAAATGGCAGAAAGTTATTCAACAAAACGGTACATATATATTGTAAATAAATGTAAATAAACTTTGAAAAAAATGTATTGACTTTTCATACAAAAATACGAAAAGACTTTTTCCCCAACCTATTATTACCGGATGATGAGCAGCAGCGTCATTCTGCTAACTGGCTTGAAATGCGATCACCTCCATAAAATGCAACATTTTGGTGAGGCCAATGTTCAGCTGTGGACTCACAAGGCTGGTATGAATATTTTTATTTATTTATTTATTTTTATTTATTTATTTTATCCAAACTTATATATTATTATAGATACGTAAAACAAAAAGTTGGTCTAAAATGTTTGCTGATTGAGCTGATCTGGCGAATCCATACCTCCTGCCTGGGTGTTTTTTATGTAATTTATACTAGCTTCTCAGCAGCTTCGCCCATGTGACCTATGTTTCACATGACTGCTTGTTTAAATCGATTTATTAAAAATTTGCCTATGTAACTTACGATAAATGTAGCTTTTATTTAGTAAATGAAATGAGGGAATCGGTAAAGTGGTTTTTGAGTATATAATTACAAACATAAATAAAAATGTATTTTCAAAATAACAGATCTTCCTTTTATAGGTTTGCCATATTTAATTAATCGGTGTATTTCTATTAGTTCTTTTGTACATAACGTTCAAGCTCCGCTTACTTTTGAGCAAGATGGCGCTATGTGAAACATTCAAGTCGATTTATTATTACTTATCGCGTAGAACACTTCCTGGATCAACACTGTGATTGAGAGCATCATCAGCAAGCCTGACAGGATCGCAACATCTCTGCGATGCTCCTCTCGCAAAATGTCCAGCCTCATTAACGCTTGAAACGTGTTTTCTCACAGGCGATGCTTTGATATTATCAGCGCCATCTATTGGCCGCAACGCTACATCACTTTGCTATCCCAGTGTCATGTGGGTGGAAAGGCACTGATTTTAATAAGTCGTTTATTTATTTATCTATTTAGTACACGCCAAGAAATGAAATTACAGAAAATCATAAAACTAAAAAACATTGGGTATACAGCTTATTTCAAAAAGAAATATCTTCCAGCTGGCCCGCGAAAATAGTAACAACTTTATGAAAATGAAGTGTAAACATTTAAGCAAAGAACAAAAATCTAATAACAGGACAAAAAGTGAACTATCACATGTTTTTTAAAAGAAGCAATAAATTAAAACAATGTCCCATAAAACTGTTTACACAGTTTGTATAGCAGACATCTTGAATTTTGTCAAGTCAATTTTGAAACGTACCTGTTACAAAATCATTAGGCAGAAATTAAAAGTTAAGTAAAATTTACCAGTTTCCTAGACTGCTTTCCTATAGTTTTGTACAATATCTGAACAAGCTTCGTCCTTCCAATTCATTCTACAATTTCCAATAACTTGATAACTTGACTTTGTTGATTAGTTTCTTATTTACTGATTAGAGTTAGTTCTGTAGTAAGGTAAGATTATAGTCATTTCCTTAACAATATCATTCAAAACCTCGCTAATCCCTTATTGTGAGCTTAAGGCGCTTTAGTTACGGGTGGGATCACACCTTTATAATAAGGGCGAGGTTTAAGCAGATACGCTTAGCCTTTGAACGTTTCAGAATTAATGTAAGATTAAAAACCTCAAGGTTAAATACAAAGTCAAAAATATTCAGTAATTTCTAATCATCGAAATTTATGACTGTTTCGTTAAACTTAAAATAACTACTCTTAATTTTATGTATATTTTTAAAATCAGTAAGCTGGTTCGTAGGAACATATCTTTATACCACCAATCCCGTGATTACCATTTCCATACTCGCAATTTTAATAGGAAAGAACGAGCTTCGCCATTTACAAATTTGCATATTGTTGGATCGGGAACATATCAAATGTTAATAGGAATATATAATAAGGTACCACATACTATCAGAACGTAGAGAAAACAGTTTATTTTATAAAAGACTCAAAGAGAACTAGTAGAAAAATTTTTTTATGACATAAATCAATATCTTACTAAGTGACATAGTAACCTTTTATTTGTATTTTTATTGTATTTAATGTAATTTTATTTTATTGTAATATTATAATGAGTCTGATTTTGTTCTCCTAGTTTAATTCCAATTTGAAATATATTTATTGTAATGTAGAGTTTTGACATTACATTTGTAAATATTAAGTAATGTTTCTGCAATACCTTTAGGTTTTATGCTCTAGAATCATTGTTTATATCACTAAGGTTTTGAGCTATAAAATTAGGCAAATAAAGAACTATGAACTAACATAATTATCATTCACTTCACTTAAAATATCATACCAACATCAGAATTTGATTCGATGTCGTAAAGTCATCTGTGGTTCTTTGTTAACATCATAATGTATAATTAACTTTTAAAAATCGCTTAAACTAAAGACTACGGCTGTTTTAAAATATAGTGCAGACAACACATTAACAACCTTACTATTTATAGGTACTTAATAGCTAATTCGAAATTTACTCTCCGATTTTTAGTTATCACCATTTCTAACTTAATTTGGGCTTTACAACAGAATACGACCTTTATATATACGACTCTAAGATCTTGCGCATTTATATGCAAAAAGTGTTTTATCATTTTAGCCACATGTAGATGCATATTGGCCTCCCCAAGAAATTACAACCAGTAGAAAGTATAAGCCAGTACTCAGCTGTTCATATTAGCTGTTGTCAGCTGTTAGTAGTATTTCTCATTCTTACGACTCCCCGTGATTAGAGAGGGAATGTTCTAGGCCGATACCACTAGGCATTTACAACCAAAACAGCTTTTACAGCTCATCATATCAGCCTTATAAAGTCCATGGCTGAACAATAGTCTTCCCAATTGATTACTTACATTATATTGGGGATATCTTCCCATAATCACCACACTGGGCAGGCGGTTTGGTGATCGCAGTTTGAGCCAGTACGCAGGATAACGCTGCTGCCTATCATCTGGTAGGATTTCTCTTCGTCGACTCTTAAGACTCCTCGATTAATGAGAGGGGGTGGCACTATTTTCAGCCCAGACCACACGGTATTTACAAAAAGCTTTTATCTAATGGTTAATTCGAAAATTACGCACCAGTTCTTCATTTAAGACGTAAGTAACTTCCAAAAACACTAAAATTCGCTTTAAAAGCCTATGTACGGAAAAAAGAATCTCTCACAAAGAAGCTTTGTGTTGGACAAAGTAATTTCACAAAGTGGTAATACAGGCCCTCGTTGGAATAGGTTTTATCTGTCCGGAGCCGGCCTTTTTTGCTATTTGTTTGTATTCGGCCTATTGGTCTGTGGCTGTAGGCCGGACATTGATGGAATGGCTCGTTTTGTTTGATTGATGTCACATATTTTATTGTTGTTGCATGTATTACCCTTTTAAATAAATTGATATGTCTAACATAAATACATATTATAACGCCTGTTTCCTCGAAGCGTTAGGCAGAGGCATACTATACGCCAACACTTCGCCAACCATATTTTGGACCCACGTTATAGGTCTCCACCTTGGCATGGGGGGGGGGGGGCTGAGTACCTACCGGACCTACGGGAAAAGGTAACACCCAGAAGTTGGCGATTCTGGGGGCGCTTAGTACTGACCACCGGGGGAAACTAAGAGGGACCGCAAAGAGCGCAACGGCCAGGCCAGGAGGGCCCGTCAAGCAGTGCCCGGAGGATCTTAGGCAGCGAGGGCAGGGTCTCCTGCTGTCTTACTATAGACCCTCTGAAAAGTCGGTTACACACGCTACGGTCTCACAAGGAGTTAGGAGGGGCGCGTCCGATGAGTTTCTCTGAGGAGGTCCTCCCGGTTTTGGTCGGGCGGGGTGTCAGAGCTGCAACCCAGGTACTGGCCCCTGCCTCTTTCTCAACAAGCGGCGGACGTCGTCGGAAGAATTTTAGTGGGTATTACCGCTGGCAATCGTGTCTGCTGGTGGTGAGTCCCACACACCTCTCTCGGTCCCCCTTTGCCCGGCAGACAGTGCGTAAACGCATTTTGTTACCGACGTAAATCAAAAAAAATAAGGTTTTGTTTTAAGCCTAAAGGATGTTTTCCTTTAGGTAGTGGAGGTAAAACGTCAGTCGCTACGTTTAGGAACTGAAATCAGCCACATCTTGTTATCCAAAGCCAGAGCAAACCCTGTGCCCTTAGCTTAAGTGTAGGAAACAACCGCTGAATGATGAAGATATACATACGTCTAATCAGTGCTACACACTACTTTAACTTCCATCGACGTTTATAGTTTGTATACCTTTACGTACATAATCTGATATTCAATATCCAATCAGGATAAGGCAGAAACGTTGCTACAACTATTTGAAACAGATCTTTATTAGTACCGTTGTAGCATAGATCGTTCTTAGCACAGAAATCTCGAGATCAAACTATTTCGGATGGTGAGAGATAGCTAAGCCTTGACACATATTCAAACTTTCATTTCAACAATAACTTTAAAAAAAAAAACGATTTAAACTTTTTTTAACATTATAAAATGCATAAAAATCTTTCCGACAAGACTTATTTTTATTTTATTTATAATTTAATCGATACTCGTAACAAGAGGAGATGAAGTAACAAAACAAAGTCCCTATACATCCCGATTAGGCACGTTTGAGACATAATACGTCTCAATCGATGAG
The DNA here is from genome assembly GCA_949126915.1 of Musotima nitidalis. Lineage (NCBI taxonomy): Eukaryota > Metazoa > Arthropoda > Insecta > Lepidoptera > Crambidae > Musotima > Musotima nitidalis. Next base: position 7,273,748 of record OX421439.1, on the reverse strand, counting down.
AAAAACTCTCGCCTCAATACATAAACACGGCAAATTCTGCCGTAAAATGCCGGGCCAACACACTATTACCCATAACTTTGCCTTAAAACAAGACTCGACGAGATCTTGCCAACATTTTTGAACGTCCTCAACAAAGATAAATAACCCCAGATAAGCAATTTTAAATTTTTGTCTCGGAAGTTCTTTTTGGATTGATTTTTTACCGACCGAGACGGCGCATCGATTAAATTTGATTCGCACTCATTATAATTGTTTGCTTGTATGAATACGATTATTTCACTTTGTCTAGGTGTATGTATAAAATAACAATAAAAGTATCTAGATGTTTGTTCCTTATCTAGTTCTTATAACATAATAATTTCATTTCAATCGTCAAATAAGTACAATCTTATGATTTATCTGTACAGTAAAATATAATACGACAAATTTTAATGTTGTCATAACATGCATGACAACTGTTGATTTATATGTACTTGAAAATGGGTACTTGAGCAGAGCCGTTGGTCGTCTTGAGAAGATTTTAATTGATAATGACTTGATTTCGAAGAAGCATTTAAGTTAATTCAAGATATTGCTAGACTAAATTTAAGTCAAATTTTTAGTATGAGTTTTGCGTCAAAGAGTCAATCACATCAGCTCACTAAGTTTATATTAAATAAATAAATATTTTCTAACAATTACACCAATCATTTAGTTCCAAGATAAGTATCATTAAGAACTTGTGTTATGGATACTAAATAACGGATAAACCTACATACATACTATTTTTTTGTAAATAAATACTTAATATACATAGGAAACACCCAGACCAGAACAAATATTCATGTTCATGCACACAAATATTTGTCCTGTGTGGGAATCGAACCCACGACCTTGGAGCGGAGAGCGGGTATACTCGCCACCGCGCCATATCGGTCGTCAAAATCTTTGTTAAATTGTTTGGTATCTTTGTTAAATTTGAAAAAAAAAATCATTAGAAGATTTTTTATTTATGTAATTTTTTGATTCAGGCGTTACTTATCGGAATCCATTGTAAGCAGGTGATGGATTAAAAATATCTTTGTAACAATTCCCGCGCTACTATAATTTCCCGAAAAGTTTAGTAACAATTTAACACGACACGTGTTTCGCCCTTACACAGGGAAATCTTCAGGTAAGATAGGAGCCTCAGAATAACGATGTTAGCCTATTGCCACTTACCATACGCATGATCGTCAAAGCCTTGTCCATTGATTGACAGGCGCACCACTAGCAACTGAGGTTGGCTTGGACTGAAGATGTTAGTAGGTTTCTAGGATAGGGGCTGAGTCCCTCCCGGTAAGGCGGAGAAGCCGCTAGGGAGAAGGTCTTGTCTTGTCTTACCTTCGACCCTCCGAGAAGTCAGCCACACATGCTATGGTCACACATGTAGTTTGGAGGGGCGCGTCCACTGCGCCTCTCTGAGGAGGTCCTCCCGGTTTTGCCCCGGGCCGGCTCGTGGGCTACGATTTTTTTTGTTTTAAATGGTAGGATCCTTATACACCCACATATAATCGAATAAATACACTTACGAATAAATCTTTAAAACATTTGATATGCTTGCAATTCCCAGTCAAGATATTAGTTATTTAGTTCATAGTTCTCTGTAATATCAGTTACAGCATTATTATTTCAAGCTAGACTCTGTTGACTTGAAACATATCACATCTCAGTACAGTCAAACCAGTGGCAGGAGAATGTGAATATATTGTAACAATATGGATGAATATTTATTTATTATATAAAGAATATACATGATAGAAAACGAACGAGGAAGGAAATATGAGAAAAATACAATATATATTTGTTTATACTTACTATTTTTTTAAAATGTGAACCGTCATAATGACTACAACCTGCCTGATGGTAAGCAGTCGATGCAGTCCAAAAAAAAAATGAAAGCGCGTCATACCGTGAAATAAGTAAGCACGGTACAAAGCACACGCACTTATGACGGCCTGCCAAAATGCCGTTTCACGCCCCGCTTAAAAGACCATAGGAAACACATGAGCCGGCAGCAAATTACAGAGCTTAGTGGTCTTGCTCAGAAACGACTTATCAAATTTCTTGGTTCGAGTGCTGATAGTCTGCACAGTATGAGGATGGTTTCTAAGACCAGCAAGTGTTGTTCGGGAGAGAAAAGGAGGAGTATATGAGAGAGATTTGAGATGAGGAATTCAAGCAAGTGGCCTACCAGTTGGAAAGTGGTCACCGCCTTCAGACACTTCCAATACCAGGGTCATCACTGGCATGATCCGCCAAAATCCTTTACATTTTTTTAATTTAACATAAACTACCATCAAAGTTGAATTTAATGTCAAAAATCAAAATCAAGACATTTCAATTTATTTCGAAAGCGTACTTACCTACTCCTACTTAAGGAAAAAATGTGCACAACATTTTGTTATTAAAGTGTATCGCAATGTCACTTCGTCGCGCAGTTCGGAAATGCACTCAACATTTAAGTCTGCGTCGGTTCCTAGAACGGCCTCACCTCGACTTGACTGTCAGTTATGCTCTCATACGCTGGCTCTTAAGTATCCTCTGTGAAACTTTTTTACTCTTTGGCTCTCAAGCACGCGCAGGGCGACACAAGGGAGGTTGAGGGGGGTAGGGGCAAGACGTAAGCGATTTGTAGAGCCGATGAAAGCTCTTCAGAATATAGACGTTAGGGTTGTCAGAGGCTAATGGAAATAACGGACCGTATTTTTACTTAAGACCCGGTAAGTAGGTTACTTAAATATGGCGGCTTAGTTCGTTAAATGGGGCCTCCTTATAACGTTTGCGAAGTGCGTGGGTGTTCATGTTTGCAGTGGATCAAATAGACGATTGCTCGTGTTGACGATGATTGTTCTGTAATCTGGTTTTAACGCCGGGATTTGTAGGAGATACTGCTTGTCAACATACGTGTGTTTATTGTTATTTTGGAGGGCATAAGGTATTGAAAAGCAAAATGTAAGGATGAAAGGCAAAATGTTAGCCGTTGTAACAAACAAGTTTATTGGAAATAAGGATTTTTTCAAATTAGTCTCAAAAGGGACTGCAATAATATTTTGCAGAAATTGCATTACATAATTAGTACGACCGGGATATATACATTTTTACCAGTTACAAAATGTATTCATACAAATATTATACTATCTGAGAAATAATCATTTTAAATGTATATTCTTGGCCAAATATCAGTTTTTATGCCACTCATAAAACAATAATTTGCGCACGTTGAACTATAAATTGCAAAGGCGTTGCCACGGGCGTTAATTATTGCTTAGCAAACCTACCACATGTTAATGTACATATATGAAAGACTTAAAAAAAATTATTACCTGCAATAATAATTTGTAAAATTACTTATGCAGTACATGTTTTATAATCACTATCTATAACAAACCCAAAAAAAACATGGAATCAACAGTAACAATTACTAATAAAACTGTGAATTATATTAACACTTATAATAAAAACAGAAAATAATAGGTACGTCCAAAACGACTTGCAAAAACAAAAGCTATAAGACAATAAGCTCATTAAAGGATTAACTTTTCATCAAGTCGCCAACCCTAGTGCTAAGAGGCAAGAAGACTCAAATACTTGCTCTACTACTGGGGTTGCAGAATTCACTCCTCGAGGTCATCCACCCCACTCATTAAGCGATAACTTCACCCATATTACGTCACAGCTGCAACTTAAAAATGCAGCTTAAAAACAAAATTAATTTATAAAGAAACCACGACTTTTCACAATACTTTACCATTATTATGAACATGTCTATTAAAAAATGATCAAGAAACGTGCACATTTTGATAACTTTATTATTATGAAATGGGTAGCTAATGGATCGTTTTGGTATTGTTATAATCGGTACCAACAAGATAATTGTCGAAGTGTGGGCGTATAATATGGCCTCTACCTACCCCTTCGGGTAAACAGGCGTAAAAATTTGAACGCATGTAAAAATATAATAATTCATTTAAATGAAAATAATGAATTCCAGTTGTGTGCGAAGGTCAGTTACTTGATAGCTCAAAGACATTTCAAGCATTGTTAAATAAAACGGAGCTAAATTGTTCAACAAGGGTCTCCTTAATTGGAACATAAATCGTCCCATCAATATAATAAAAATTACAATTGTCATATCATTTTGTTTCAGAGAAATGTTTATCTATTAAAATATCAGCCTTGAGGAGTTAAACCAAAGATAAATAACAGTTAACAGTGTTAATTATTGCTCCAAAGATTGAAGTTGGCGACGTAAAAATAAAGAAACATTTCAACGCGTCTTTGAACTTACAACCGATGAATGTAACTGTCGAAACTGAGAAAATATGACATGACAAGACTTATTAACGTTTGAATGACATTTTCCGTTCGTTATGTCACACTCTTTGTAAAAAAATACATATTTTTAAATACAACAGTAAAATTAGTTTTAGTTAAATTTTGTCGGAAAAATGCAAGCTCTATAATGTTGGTAAGAAAAACGATAGTTTTATAAACAATATTATGTTAAGACAAGCTCTAAGCTCGAGTAAAGAAAACCTTATTCAATAATTGAGATATAGAAATCGTGTTTTTTCTCAACAAAATTGTGAGGCTTGCTTTTTAAAGTAAGTAGTAAGCGGCAATAGGCTCGCCAGCTATTACGAGGGACCATAAAATTTGAGAGCTTGAGGGAAATTTGAGCTTAATTGTCATTGTAAGCATAAGCTTATATATACATACGCATATAAATGCTTTTTAAAGTAGACATTTTACTCAAACTGATTTCACTATAGTGTTGCAATATATCGTTGTTTTACTAAGACTGCGATGTGTATTGCTCGGGAAAATCTAAAAGCAGAGCTCTCAAAGAATGACATTCTAACTTAATAAACGTCTAAGAATACAGTCTCTTGGCGTGGTCTGTTTGAGAAATATACACTTTGACGGGCATTTCAAATATTTAGGACGAGATGACAATAAAAAATTTACGATTTATCACGCTCGAGGCCCTTCGTAACCTTTTTTAAGCTTTGGTCTACTATCTTGAATTTATTTTTATACTAGCCGCCGCCTATGTCTTTGTTTGCCCTCAGCAAAAGTAGATAAAACTCCAATCTTTCATCAAAAAATATACTAAATGGTTCAGATGCTTATGTGTGAAATGTACCAAAAAAATAATCAAACTTTTTAGCAGTAATATTATTTGGGATAAGAATAACTTTGCTGGTAGCATGATATAGATCATATTTTGATAAAATCTGAATGATAAAATTTGATAATTTCCTATTAAGTAAGTAAAATTGTTAATTAAGCGTGGCCCCCAAGCACATATTTCCCATAAACCATCTCAGGGTACTGGGGTGCCTGAAAACCAGCTCCTCTGGAGTATCATACACTGAACAGCACAAGCTTAGCCACCTTTTGCTCTCTGGTCTCAGTAATTGAAATTAAATTTTGTTAAAATTCTGATGTACGTAAAAACGTTTTAACTTAAATATGTGAAATATTATTTTAATCAATAAATATATCAAATGAAATCACCGTAATACACATCTTAAGACGACCGATATGGCGTGGTGGCGAGTCTACCCGCTCTCCGCTCCAAGGTCGTGGGTTCGATTCCCACACAGGACAAATATTTGTGTGCATGAACATAAATATTTGTTCTGGTCTGGGTGTTTCCCTATGTATATAAGGTATTTATTTACAAAAAAAAAATGTGTATTTCAATATGTTTATCTGTTATTTAGTATCCATAACACAAGTTCTTAATGATAGGTACTTATCTTGGAACTAAATTATTAGTGTGATTGTAAGAGAATATTTATTTCTTTATTATTTATAAAATCATCCACAAGTATATAATTCTATTTTGTAAATAGAATTATACGTAAATAAGTGTTATTCACGCCGTAAAATGTGTTCAATGTATTAACTCTGATGATAAATTTGGCACGCATGCCAACCACATGCGTGCCGAATTCAAGTAAATACCGTTTTGCTATTTAAACGCAATAAGAAGTAAGATTTAAGCGAACAGTATGATTTCGATGTAATATTGTAGTATTTTAAACGTCATTAACATTTTGTTGTTTCACGAGGTGAGACAAGATGAGTATACTATATACCTTTGCTATATAAACCAGAAAAGATTTTTAAAGGAAATTACTAGTTAAAAGTGTTTCGGCAATAAAATAATATGAGTGAATATTGAATATCAATCCTAGCTGAATTGGTATTAAATAATCACTATATTGTGTTTAAAATGAGTTTAGTAACATTACTCTGTCAAATTTACAAACCTTGACGATTTTCTTGCCCGTTCTTTTACGATCAAGCTCCCGCCCGCAGTGAATGGGCGCGTTAGTTTTTAAGTTTTGACGTTCATAAGAGCTCTTTTGAGCCAAACTTGAATAAGTAAATATGAATGAATTTGAATTTGTGGGCCCTTGCTTTGCTTCTGTAGCCAAATACGTTTTTGAAGGGACTCTTAATTAAAATTGCTTAATTGTATATTTCTCACATATAGTATTGAAGACCGATATGGCGTGATGGCGAGTATACCCGCACTCCACTCATGAGGTTTTGGGTTCGATTCCCACACAGGACAAATCTATGTGTGCATAAACATGAATATTTGTTCTGGTTTGGGTGTTTTCCTATATATATTAAGAAAAAAAAAGTATTTATCTGTTATTAAGTATCCATAACACAAGTTCTTAATGATACTTATTTTGGAACTAAATAATTGGTGTAAGTATCAGAAATATTTATTTATTTATTTGTATGGCTTTAGTAGAAGTTTCTTTCTACTATATAATATAAGTTTCATTTCGAAAAGAAAACTAAATGTAAACAAAACCGTAATTTTACCCCAATTTACCGAAACCCTTTTGAATTTCTCAATGACATTTGTTTACAGCACAAACACTGAATGACTCTAAATTGGTCTCTTAAGCCATTTGTCAGCATAACAAGTGTATTTTTATGCCCATATCGCCACCCATATGCCGTCAGCAATTATTCACAAGACTTAGCACACAACAGTAAAACTATTAGCGAGCTGTGGAAATAGTTTGGAATAGTTTTCTTGGCTCAACGCCAGGGGCGCTGCGCTAGCTGATAGATCGCCTGCCTTGCAGTGACACGGTTGTAAACAAAAATAAATGAGTTCGTACGAACGCAGTGTTTTCATATTCAACTCGAATATATGGCTTGTTATGTCAGAATAAGTTTTATTGGCCTCAAACGTCGGGTCGGATTGAAGTTGTAAAACCATTCGGTATTTATTTCGGATACGATTTATATATTTGTATTAAAAGTTTATGTAATTTGGATCGTGTATCATGTTTTACTTTATGTGAGATGTTCGTCATGTTGAATATTAAAGTTTATGAGATAATTTTTAATGAATCTTCCAGTAGCGTGACTCACAGTTTAGAACCACCTATATGAAGCGCTCGTAGATTCGCAATATTGAGTAGCTGAAAACGATAACTGAAGTAAAGCATAGTTCACTGAGGTCCTTGTATGGGTTACCGTACGTTACCCGTACCCAGTAGAGGAACGCTAGTTGGTTGAGACGATGATAGACACTTTAGATTTATTAAAAATACAAAGTAGCAATTTTAACTCATCTTACATGTCTTGGATCCCATTAAGATGAACCTACATATCTTCAAATTCAAACAATTTATTAGCTGCAGACATGAGATACAGCATAAAACAGATAAGCAAACTAGTTCTAACATGTATAAATGAAAGGGGACTGCACCAAATATCTATATTATCTTATCCATATCTTTATATGTTAGAAAGGACGTTCTCGACATCTTCTGGGTGGCCCATTCTTCCTTATTACAAGTTGGATTTCCCAAAAACCTTTCAAAAGTCTAACTAAAATGTGAATATGTTTGTTACTTTTTTTCATATCTAGATAAGGTACAAAAAACCTGACATGCTAATTTCAATAAACAAAACGTTTTTGCGATAATGACTCAGTCGTTCAAGAAATGGTATAATTAAAGTTAGTTAAAATTGAAATAGTGTAGTGGATTGTTCTAAAGATATAGTGATTAAATGAATCAGGTCGACTATACTTTGTTCCTATGTATGGTCATGTTAAGCAGCTGTCGTACCTTATTCAATAAATAAATACAGACATTAAATGCGCATACTTGAATCAACCAACAGTACAGTTTTTGAGGCAAATTGTTATAAAACCATTGCCAAAAACTAAAATGAAACAAACCATTTAATTAAAAGTTATTACATGTTAAGAATTCATTACTTCATAAAGTCAGTCTTAAGTATGTTTCTATTTTCAGAGCATAATTCATATATGTATTACTTTCTTAATTTCATACACTTAATGTCCCAAAATAGTCGGATTAGGTATCAAATTAAGATTTCCCAGTGGAATTGATGTAGTTAAGCTTATAAGTGTAGCAGAACTTATACAAGTAAAAGAGAACAGTGATTAAATGTAATATTCTTAAAATACTAATTCTAGAAACTTTGACAGTTCTTATGAAGTTGGAGATGACCAAAGCTTTGTGTAAATTATACAAAGTGTACTCGTCAGACATATTAAAATACTGATTGTGCTGAATTCAAACTTCAACCTCTGCAATACAGACATGAGCAACAATTTCATCTCGCAGTTAAATATCTGTATAATCTGACGGATGCAGTTGTGGAGAAACATAGCAATGTCGCGACAAACTCAGAGGAGTAAATTATAAAAGTTCATAACAAGTGTCAGAATTTCTGTTGCTGCAACTATGTTCTAGGTTTTATGTAGCTCAAGTACACTGCCACTTTAGTGAGATAGCTCACAGTATTCCACGATTGCTTCAAGTTTTGATGTGAATTCTGGGTAGAAATTGTCGTTTTAATTCGGAATGTTATTTTATCTTCTGTTCTTTATGATTGTCAGTTCTTGCGGGCTGTCTTGATTTAATTGTCGAAGTTATTTGTTTTTATTGCTGAACTGCTTTTGCAGATTCCAGAGCTTTTATTGAAGCATCCGAGCTATTAAAACGGTGAATGAGAATGCGAAATTATATATTCATGCTTAATTTCATTTATTGTTCTTGATCATATTTTTTGAGGACACATTTTAGTTTTTGTTTAAGTAACACTCGTTGGCAAAATTACTTTCAATTACATATAAAGCAAGTTATGTAGTGTGATGCTGTTATATTCCTTATTCAATAACATGTGAATGCAAACGCACAATGAATCCCAGTCCCTAATTAACGTTGACATTTTTTTTCTAAATGTATATTTAGCTACATGTTTCAAACCGTCCTTTCATCAAAGGGAGGGTAGATGAAAAGAGTCTTACGGGAAATGAGTACACGACTTACTTTAGCACTTTGCGGGCCCAGTTGGGTAATTATGTCCCTAATAGGCTTAGTTGGGAAAAATACATTTTTGTTATTACAACATTATGTTAGCTTTAGGTAATGTTTGACGTGACCAGTTGTTTTTGAACTTAATTTTGGTGTTAATGGTTTATTTCAGAGATAATTATAAAGTTGACAATTAGTTCATTATAAGCATCCTCATCTGCTTAAAAAAAATACGTTTTGTTTAAAATTATCCGATTTTTTTTTGTCATCATTATCAGCCTAAAAGCAGTTCACTGCTGAACATAGTCCTCTTCGCTTGACGAAATTTTTATTTTTATAATATTTTCTTTAAATAAATATTGGTATAAATATAGATGAATAAATGAAATTTTGCTTTTGTCTAATGTGACAAGGAAAATCGCAAGCAACCGCCAATAACATTAGAATTGTTTAAGAGTATTACATTGACCATTCGCTCTCCCAACCAACCCACACTACACAGAACAAAGCATCTAAAAATCAAAGACACACGACTCGGTTTTTCGCCACCATCCCATAATACACAGTGATTAAATACAATTTCGACCGCTCCCGAGGGTCCTCTAGTGCTTCCGGGAAGCCTACCGACTTCCGCTCCCTCCTACCCCCCATCCGGTACTTTTGCCAAGTGGCCCTCAGTCATGTACCTTTTTTGTCCCAAAAAGTTTTTTCAAAAGTAAAAAGTGGGCCATAAATGTATACGGAGGACGCGTTGCTCCCGAAAGTTGTGACCCCTTATATTATTTAGGGGATATATACGTAAAAATATAATTAAAAAAGGGTCTTCCTCTTTCGGAGGTAAGCATTCTTTAGTTGTTATTATTCATTCAACTGTGCAATTCAGGCAAGCACCTTTTTTATTTAATACAGATGGCGTAAATTAATATTGTGATAAATTCCGCGCAGTGTTTTGGGTACTGGAAACAGAACAAACATTTAAATAATAACCTTAAAAAATCAAAAAGGTTTTCGTTGTCAGAGATTCACACAAAGGACAAATGTAAATGAAAAAATGTTGATTATTGCAACATCACCTGACTATTTTATAAAGGCAAAGTGGTCACCCACCACTTTGCCAAAATGATATGAGGAGACCAACGAAAATCTATCTACATTCTAACTTAAGCCCGATATTGGTGGTAGTGCAAATATTATGCAATGATAAAACTGTCGGACGGTTTGTCATGACTTCCTTTAGTTTATTGGCTATTTTGAATGTATTATATCCACTAATTTTAAATAATGATATCTGTAAATCAGTATTTATTAAAACAGCAGGAGGTTGTCAAAAAACTAGCAAACTAAACCACATAGCTTTAAAAGTACAGATATTATCTCTTGTTTAAACGTTAACTAATCATCATCCAGTTTATTTATGAACATCGTTAAACACCCGGCAATTGATTAACAAAAGGGCATAACTGAGCTTAAACTAACAACATTTCACAGTTGCCCCATGTCTTTCAGCATCCAAACATTAACTAGACACCCACTTAACTCACACAAAGTCTTAACAGAATTGGGTAGAATTCAAATTCGAACATGATAGTTTGAAGCATACCAAAACTTGTCTTTATTCAATTTATTTACATCAGATGTCATGCGTTTTTCGTCTTTGAGGAGATGGTTTGAGAGTTTCACGCTATATAAACATTTGGTGATCCCATATGTTAAAGCGGCGAAGAAAATACATCGAGAAATGTTTACAAAATGCTTTGTTGACGGACGTTTAGTGAGACTATTAGAACAAAATGGAATCTGTCAAGTGGTGTGAACTTATAAAAAGAGGATAATATTATAAAATTTTGATATAGAGATTTTTGGAAGTAGTATAATATTCTCATACAAATTGAAAATATCTGTGTAAAAATAATCTTGCAATATACGTCTACAATTTAGTACTAATGAAATAAGCTTTCAAGAATGTTTAAGAAATTATCATATAATTTTTTTATGATATTAAGAAAAACAGTGTACCAATAAATTGTAATAAGATATTCACAGAAATAGATTTTTAAGAACACAAAATTCAATGATTAACAACCCGAGATAAAGTTATGCCATTTACTCAAGAAATAGCAACATATGTAAACAAGAAATGTGAATCAGATCATCCGCAAGATTACTTCTTTGGGATCGAGTAATTTTACGATCCAACTTAAACCATAAACAACATAGTGTCGCGAAATTATATATCCGTCTGTGTTACAGAACTTAATGCGAAATCTCGAGAAAGCTTCACCTTAGAGGGATAATAGATACAACGCGAGAGCAATAATTTTGTGTTCTAGATTCTAAAGAAAACGTCTGTCGCCAATTCGTATCTATTAAAAATTCAATTGTATTTTTGTGAAATGAAAGGAAGTTGATTATAGCTTCAAAAATATATTCCAATTATATTTTTATACAATTGTCTTATTGGTTTAAAGTAAATAAGAAATTAAATCACCCGCTAAGCAACATCATGGAAAGAAATGTTTGATAAAATATGAGGAAAGAATATCAATTTCAAAAGATTGTATCGGAATGGATTCTGTATCCAAAAATATAGGTATCTGAAGAGTCGCTGCTAACTTATTGAACCTTCAACAAATTGAAGAACACAATCTAAAGCAATGTAATTGATGAACCCCGAACTGAATCTGTACAACTTAAACTAGGTAACTCGTTAGTTATTTATCCTAAACCAAATGACATTAATTTTGTACCAATATTTGAAGTATTTTCATATCATGTCTATACATTTATGCCTATACATTTAGAGTAAATTCTTTTCGTTCCGCTTTACTTCTGATTTCATCTGTTTCAGCAGTAATTCGCAAACCAATACGAGGGGATATTTGAAAATAAAAGAAGACACAGTCGTCGTCTGGAAACCCACGTATGCTATTCCACAATTCTTTTACGCCTTTTCAAGTTTCCATTTACAGAAAATCTCACCTAGCGATCTTTATAAACAAATACAAAATTTCAATTTGAGAGTTTAGCCCCTGAATCGGGGTTGAGTCCCGCAAATCCTTGTTTGATCGACTTCTTAAGCCGTATCCGAGTGATACTCAAAGTTTCGTAGGGTTAGACACACAGGATCCGTTTCATATTGATTAGCATATTATTATCACAGACTAAAGCCTTGTCTGCCCTGTTTAACAATACACAGTTTGATTTTTCAGTATGGATTTTAGTTTTTGAGAAGAAATGTAAATATTTATCAAAATTTAATCTAGAATAAAGTATAGAATATGTCAAAAGACTTTTATAAATTTTACATATATATATAATATTATACATTTTAGATTTAAGTTCCCATACAACTTCAGTTTTATTATCTAAAACAGTGTTCACAGGCGAACATAAACACAAAAGAATCGCAAACCTGGCAAAATAATCTCTTTATAAACAGCCGTCCATAACTTTCTATCATAAGGTTAAATATGAAACAGTCGTCCAGGTACCCAGGAATCAGGATGTCGGCTGTAAAACTTAATATGGGACACATATCGATAACTACGGATCGTTGGAAACGAAACGCCCCATAAAACCAGAACGCTTGCGTTGCCAGACATAAAACCAGGAACATTCGATATCGGAAGAATAAAGACAGTATTCTCGTGAGGGCTGAGGACGCATCATTTTATAATGTATCGTTCCACGTTGTATCAGTTTGTTTTGCAATTTTTAATGACAATATACCTGATGGATCGAGTCGTCTACAATATTATGAGCATCTTTAATGTTTTATTACTTTGAGAATTTTCTGAATTTTCGTAAATCAATTTATGAAGAATCAGCGTCGCAGAAATTATTGAAAGTACAATAATAATATATTCAGTCCTTATAATTTAAACGTGTTCCGATTCATCAGAAAGTTTTATCATTTAAAAGCCCAGGATTTTTAATAGTCGTACATAATCGAAGAAAGCGACGATTTTCGAACACATCTCGCTGGACGATAAAAAAGTTCTTTGGAATTTTATCTTCGCTTAATAATTCCTACTTGGAAGTGTTCAGAGTACAAGCACCAATTATAGCGGGCGAGCCATCACTCTCACTCATTACGGATCCATTAACAAAAAGCCAGAGTTGCCCAACTGCGCTGCGTTTAAAACGATGAGTAACCTTTAACCCGAGTTCTTTGTGGGCGGCACCATCCGCCATTGTAACACTTCGGGACCATTTCGAGTGTCAAATTAATGATCTGAAGCAGGAGGTGTTGTTGCGACCCCATTTCGTACCTTCAATGTTACTAGACATTGGCCCAAGTTAAAAGGATATTACTTACAACTTATTAATCTAATAGTATCCACTGTAGGAAGCGCTCGTAGCTCTGCGGTGCTCGGTGGACGAAATCGATCACCGAAGTACAGCATTGTGTACAGAGGAGGTACATCCTTGGATGGGTGATCGTTTGTGTGACATTTGATATCGAGCGCTTCCGTGCTTCGGAAGGCACGTTAAGCCGTTGGTCCCGGTAAACACTAAATTTGGTAGTCATTAAGCCATTTTAGAGGCCTAATGGGCGGCTTGATAAATTCTAACAGCAGGACGCCATACACCTGCCTCCGTTAATCCGCACTGGGTCAGCGTGGCGGAGTATGGCCCAATACCCTCACACCTTGATATGTGATAGAAGGCTCGTGCTCAGTTTTGGGACGTAAATAGGCTGAGATGATGATCCACTGAAGGCAATGTTAAGCCTATTAGAATGTTAAATATACAAAGAAATATTTTTTTTATTAACCATAGATTATGTCCCCCTCACACTATATATATTTGTTTAATTTTACACACATTTGTCGTAAATTCTTAAAGATTGTAAGTAATAAATCCATTATAAATAGGTTTATATTCGCTGCAGCGTGAAACTTGTACCACATTTCCTGCACATTCTGCGTTTGTTACGCAATAGATGGCGTGGCTTGTCGATAATCTAATCGTTACATACTACTTGAACTTTTCAGGTACAATGCGAGACTCGTTTGTTCGATTTTGTGAATAGCACAGCCAGTACACCATAGCGTTGCGTTCTTTTAATTACACAATCTTTTTAAATATTTCTTTAGAAACGAAAGTGGTTAGTCTTTTTAAATTTATTTTACTTTCAAATGTGTCAAGATGTGCATAACTAAATACTTTTTGATCATAAATCTTTTATGTGTAAATGTTGCATAATTAATTTATGTTCGTATGGTAACTTCCGCATTTGTTGACGTATAAATATTATTTCATCACTGCCATAAGATTTTATTAGCTTAACATACCTTTTAGTAACTTCAGTTAGCAGTTTAACCTAAAATGTGCAACCAAACTTCCGACCAGAATTGATATTGTCATGAAATGAATCCTTTTCAATAAGCTATTCATCAAGTTCCTCTATAGTCATCATTATACACAGGATACAAATTTAATTGAACGCTGATTTTTTTTTATATTGAACAGTAGTTTGGAATCTAAAATATGGATGGCCCATTATACTTTCAAATTAGGCAATAGGCTCGCCACCTATTACGTGGGACCAACTATATAATTGCGAAGTGTGGGCGTATAATATGCCACTGCCTACCCTCTTGGGGAAACAGGCGTGAATGTATGTATGTGTGTATTATATTTCAAATTTCTTTTCTACCTATTCGAGAGGTAACATTAAAATTAAAACTTCTATTAGACTTTATTATTACTTAAAAAAGAGACTGCAGGTCAGATTTATATTATACAACATAATGTACTGCAATTATGATACATTTTAAAAGATCTCATCTGTCGGTATAATGATTGACCGTACGAGCAGCTGCATGAATAGTGTTCATGTATATGTTTATTATTAGTTTATCCGTTATGTTTCTCTTTCAAGTTTAACCCCAGATTGATAAACTCAGATATTAACTAAGAAGTCATAACAATAATAAACGAGTTAATTGCTTTTTCTGAGAAGACTTTGATCGCAATGACGTCATTCGACATTGATCGACGACGATTGAAGAAGAATCTAACAAAATTTTAACTTTTTAAAAACAATACGATTTAACATTGATAGCATAAGAACCGTTTTTGCTTGTATTTAACGCGTATACTTCATCTAATAATGAAAAAACAAAGTTCTTTGTGTGCTCAAGTAATTAATTATAGTTATCGAAGATCGAGTGCTTATGGGATGATGGATCATTTTATATTGCAACGGTTATTTGGCGATCATTGCTTTGATCTCGTTGTGATTGGAATTTTTATAAAGTCCAGTTAGTATGTTAAATCACTTTTTATATCCTAGTAAAAAAACTTTAGAGGTTTATAAGAACTTACCGTTTCTGGAAATGTAATAAGGATGAAAACCAGCATAAATTCTATAAAGAAACAATAAGTTATTAATAGCTACTAATGCTTGCAAGTACTTATTACTATTTCCTATACTACGCATACAAATTCAAGACCAGCTTTTAGTAAATTCGGCCAATTAACAAGCCAAGAATGAATTAGTGTAAAAATATATTATAGGCTTTATATTAATATTGTTATGTACTTTATAAATTTTAATATATTATGCTATATACTAATTAGATGAAATTTTTTATCCGAAAAAAAAAACTTGTTGATTCAACCTCTTTTAAAATATTCTGAAACATGCTGCTTACAAAAAAAAATTTTTATTTGTTTCTACTTTCACAAGTAAAATAATTTGAGGATAGCAATGTAGTTGATAACAAAGTAAAATGACAAAACAGATAATTAGATATGACAGTACCTATTTTATGAGTAGGAAGTAAAATAATTACACACTCTAAAAGTGCTTTGATCTAGAATTTATCATTTCTACCTTCAAAAATAGAGAAAAAAAAACATTTAATAAAAGTGTTTTTTCTATTTCGAATTAATAATAGTCTGTGATTCTTCATGGTTGCCCTAACATTAGAAAAAACAATCCTGCCCTAAACATGGAATTTTAATCGAACAACTTACCCCAGGAACTTCCAACCAAAAGACCGATTTGGTCAAAGCGTCGTAAAACCGGCGGATGTTGGTGATTCAATATCGATTAACGTGGAAAACTATTGGTGAGGCCTATGTTCAGCAGTGGATTTCAGCGAAGATGATAATAGTATAACGTCGTTTAATTTAGACATTTACAATAACCCCTGAAAAGCTGACCTAAATCTGACTACAGTAAGATTATCTCTGGACATTGTTAACTGAATATTCCTGGATGGTTGACCTAAATTTCAGATCTTCACGTGCTATCATTCTTATGTAAGATCTATGTTGTCTCCGGCGATGTTCGTTGAATTGTAATTTTAGAATTCATCGCACGTTGATTCTTCTTTTTAGTATGTTCTTAATTCAATTATACCTAGGTACCTAACACTTTATTACTAAGAAATTTAATGAGAATAACAACTAATAACTACTCGTAGTCAAAAATGAGCAAATATTTATGAATTATTTAATAAACAAATAGATTTAACTAACAAGTAATTAAACAGCGTCCTTCCTCCTCTCTCCTACACTATGCTGTGCCCGACAGGGTCCACAATTGATACTTTTGTACCTCAACTACCATCGTGTAACACATTGTTGGAACGCAATAAAGTATTGAGTATTGAGTATACTATAATTAATTGGTTAAACATTTAAGTTGATAGTAATTCATTCGAAACGTTTATGAATTGTCAAGTGTATCATTAAGGAAATAAACATCAAATGAATAAATATGAAATTGGTCGTTTGTATACCTTAAAACAATATTATGACAAACACAAGCTATAAAGCTATTAACACTTACAAACTAAACACAAAACCCGTGCGAAGTTTGAGTAAGTTTTATCTAAAAATCAAGTAAAGATATACCAAATGTTTGGTTCTAAATTTTGCATTCCAGAGTAATATTAACTTAAATTTAAAGCAACTTACAAGCAAAAAAGAACTTTCTTAATAATAAATGCAAACCTTTCCAAGAATAGTAAAGTTTATTAATAACATCGCATCGAACACTTAGTTTAAGTGAATTTATCTGAAATTGATAACGGTTGTAGCACCGACGATTTCACTTCTTTATCTGAAGCCGGCACATCTGCGCGGGCGCACCGTATCAATGCGAATTGACTACAATAGATTTACGATTTTCCACTAAAAGCCGTGTAAATTATCCATTCGCTATCTCGCTCTGTTATTTGCTAATACTACAAGTGAGAGAGAGATACCATGCCTACGCTAGCTCGGTAAGTTCGGAATGGGATTGTGATTTATTTGTATCTGCGTACTTAAGATTCTTGTTGTAAAATTCTATTTATCTGTAGATAAGCTTAAAAGCCAACATAGGAAGACCAAATTTCAAGACATTGTGAAGATTTTACTTAAATTTTTTTTATAACTAGATTTAATTATACTATGCCAAATTTAAGTGTCATGATATGATATCAACAAAAGTATATCGATGTTTTCTTTCTTTAGTAAAGTAAGTAGGTACCTATTAACTTTTAAGACTGGTTTTATCAGTAACAAAATATAAAATCTCCATAACATTTTCTTAAGCTGTACTCGAATTGTATTGTAAAGAAAAAAGCAATCAACTTTAATGAACATTAATCGAGAGGAGGTAAAAATGTGTGAACAGAAAACTTAAAAGCTTATGAAAATATAAAACAATGCAAACGCCATGTACGAGTGACAATATAGAAATTACACCTGCCTAAAATCCCTGATAACTTGTAAATCGATCTGAAGTAAGTTTCAATGTATCATTTGAGAGGTCGTCACACATGTTCAGTTTCAAATCCTGTCTGATATCATCTTAGGTGGTCCCTTTTTTTAATATGAGCTTTTTTGCTCAGAGATATTTTAAGCTCAACGTGATCTCTTGAACCTTTTATTTACTACAACTATAAATTTTAAGCATAATTAGGAACGATTGTGGAATAGGAGTAAATCATTTGTGCTTATACTATCATAATATTGACTTATCATACCTAAAACACATTTTACGGATTAAAATCGCGGTTGATTTAACTACATATTTTTATTCCAATGTTTGTAATACTTTACAACTCGTGGTGTTTTAAATTGTTTTTTCTTTGCAATGTACAATCGCGTAAATAAAATACTACAATTTATATTATACCTACTTTACCAGCATCAAAATTTTTGACTATTTTTTCCTAGGGAAAATGGTTATTTTGTATTTTTATTTAGTTATAAAATAATCATCATCGTCATCTCAACGCATTAGCGTCCCACTACTACTGATCACGGGCTCAAGAACATAGATAAGAAGATTACTTAAAAAGGAAAAATAACTACATCTACGAAAGTAAATTTACTCGAAACAGCGTACAACAAATTTCCCATTTCAACGGGAGCATAGCAAATTAGTCTTTGAAAGATAAAATACTGCAACAACGATCGCGAGGTACACTTTAGTAACATAGTGGTGGAAGCAGTAAGGTGGCGCTCAGTCAGCTGAGACTTGTAAAAGCAGCCACGATTATCTTTGAACTTTTTAACTAGACAAACTGTAAGCATATCAAAACTTACTTTTGTATCGTTTATTGTTCCTGGCAACTTTCAATTTCACCACTTATTTATAAATGGTAGATATTTAAACATCATTTAATAATTACATGTAACGTACATAATACCAAATTGAACAATAAGCTGAATCATAAAAATATCATGACCATCAATTATAATTTCAGTAATTGATACATGCATAACATTAATTTAAACCCGGGGAATATCGGCAATAAATAAATGTTGATACTCCAAACTCGATAAAGCAAACCAAAGCAAAACGATAAATTACGAAAAAAATTGCGGGCATCCAGAGAAATCACCGCCAAAATAACGCCGCGAAAACTTTTTTAATAACGCTCGCGGATTCAGTCTCAATCGAAAAATCCGTAACAAAAACCCCGTACAGTAAGAAAAATGTATAAACATGTCAAGGGACCGGTCCAGGTACGCCATTTTTTATTGAATTGAACACCTATGCCCGAGAGAGATGCACGATTCCCTGCCTTTTCAAGCTCGCCACCATCCGCAAGCGAGACGCATTGATACTACCATACATTTGTCCTTATCACACTGCGTTTCGCGAGGACAAAGAATAAGTAGTAATAAAGACGTGACATTCCTGTAGATGGTTGATAAAACTTGCCAGTTTCTGCGCTCTGCAGCTATTAAAAAGTTACGAATAGAACCTTTTCATTCTATCTTTACTTCTTCGAGCTTCATGAAAACACTAGGAAAAAATCTGGGGATGTCGTGTATGATGTAGCTTTACGTGTTGCTTGTATCGAGCCTTCGTTATGGCCTCGAAATTGGAAGAAAAGAAAATGGACAAACGTTGAATGTCTCAATTCAACTCCGGAGGACTGTTGTTGGGTGTCCTCAATCCAGATACTGGCACAAAACGAGCGCAATCATTTCAAATATTCCTAATTTTTATTACGGTCGCCGTCTGAATTCCATTCGGATGTTTTCAATTCAAATGACAAAATGCCTTGTGATCCATCTGTTTCGAGTTTCTGTTATTCCCGCTAGGGCCAATTAGTGAGAGAGACATTCGATATGCCTCTCTCAGCAGAAAGTTTGGGCTACAATTTTTACCTGGCATCATTACTAGCGTTGACAGATGTATTATAAGAATCGCAAGTTGTATCGACCGTCATTAAAATATCGCAATTTTATTACTGGTTTTATTTTATTTATAATGGTTCTTAATACGATTTTATTCTTTCAATTCAAAAACCGATTGAAGCCAAGACGGTTCTCAGTCAACTAGAAATAAGCATAAACACTGTACTCGTAAGTATTTTTATCATGTGACATTATTAATGATCCAGAAGTAAATTTAGGACAAATTCTTAAGAGACGACATCAATCTTCTATTCTCTATTCTCGAAATAACTTTTGGCCGATTCCGGAGGCATATGAATCTCGTAAAATTGTGCCCGGGAAACGCTTGATTCACCGCCGCGTCCCTAATCTTACAAAATGTAACGATCCTGTCGCTTTTATCGGTACATTACTCCGTATCTACGCAAATCCAACCGAATTTCTCGAAAGCAGACGCCAATATACAGAAAAGTTTTGCTCAAGCGAAACCGACAGACGTATCCGTTTGGATGTTGGTACGGCCACCTCGTAAACCGTTGTTACGTAAATCGATCGTTTGTTCAGCTGATTGCTAGATTGAAAAGCTTTTCGCTTTGTTTTCTACAGTCTTATGGAGATCTGAATGCAATCAACGAAATCCTCTCAACAGAGGTCGATTTGATAGACACGGTGACCACAAATCATAGTAATATTGACTTGATTGATTTGGTTTCTATGCAATTTGGAGTACACATACCAATAATAAACTTTCAACCTTCTAACGGCAACCGAATCTATATCTAAGACACGCCATAGAGACAATACAACTTTTCTTATTATACATATTCCGCCTAGGGTTATTCAGAGACTACTGTTCTCTTACGCACTATATTAGAACTGGTTTATAATAAAACAATGAAACTGCAAGACTTGCAAAAGCAAGATTACTGTATTTAAGGCAAAAACGTCCGCCCGGATGACGCTAACCTGACTCAAACTATAGATAATGCAGTTAAATATAGTTTAGAAGGCTTCCCAACAAAATTCTCACGTCCCTCTAAGGTGTGAACTGATTTAATGAAAGCGAATAATGATAACTATTGTGAAGATCTTCTAAAAGTTACCAACAAATAAACTGTTTTTGTTTATAGACGTAAAGAATTACTTTGTACAAATATGTACAAAATATGGGACCAGAAAATTTGTATGAGTGAATATAAACATTTCAATTTAGATAATTTGATATTGTACTCATTGGTGTATTAATGCAATAACTTCGCATTGTTCTCATGATTTTTATTTTCGATTTGACAACTGAATTCTTATCAGGAAGACAAATAAATGCATGAGAAATATATATCAAGTGAAAAAGTTTTTATTTTATTTCGTCGTCCAAAAAGGCCAATAAAACAGTTTCTTTCATTCTCCATTGGACACCAGTCTCATTGGTTCGCAAGTGCTAATAAAATTCAAATCATGCAAATGAATTATTCATTAGTCGGCGTGATTACTTTGGGCTTCTGTCGTTTTTGTTCATGTCTACTTTTGCATTATTAAAGGTGTACTGAGACGGTTTTAAGAAGTACCTTCGAAATAACAAATAATCTACCTGATTGGTTAATTTACATGGCTATTTAAAATTATAACAGTACGAAATATAATATCTCAAGACCATTTTTAGATATCCACAAATCTTTAAAGCAAAAGTCAATATTAAAATTTACGTGCGAATTAAACTTCAATTACAACTATAACTTATTTTAAGATTCTCTATAAAGCATTATGAAAACTTTAAAGAGATAATAACTTTCCAGAAAGTCACGTAACAGCAGTTTTAATATACGAGTATCTCTCCATAAAACATTCCTGACATGTGCCACATCACCTCTTCCACAATAATCGAACCAAAATATCAAGTCATTCGAATTCTATGCTCCGTAAATAGCTAAGAAGAATTTCCATATTACGGGTACGCATACCTAAAGACTGATAAAGAACAAGTTTATTGCTGAATACACTTTAAAGAAACTCATTTGTATGGTCTAAAAGATTTCTTCGATATCTTCATAGCTTAATAAATAGGATGAAAGCCACTTAACACCACGGCAACAAATATTAAAGCTGCATTCTATGAAAACACCGCTAGGTATTCAAAAGATATTAAAGACTCAACTATAGTAGATAGCATAAAGAAAATAGAATTTTTTTCGTGTTTTATAATTAGCAAGAAAACGACAATAAGCAAACCAATTATAAAATTTTCAAATCATCTACGTAAGCAAGATATAAATAAAATGGCTGATAGGTTGCTTTTATAAAGTAAACACCTACTAAGATAATGTTTCTGGGAATTCCCTTTTTTAATGGAGTAAATAGGGACCGCACTGACTATTTTTGTATTCTATAACTGAATAAAGTATTGTCATATTGAATTTCAAAACTGTTATAGAAATAGTCCGCAAATATTTTCAATTCTTGATATAAAGGAATAAAATCATTTGATTTGGTATTAACTTAATATGGAATATTTATGAAACATTAATAATATTAGATACTTGTATCAGTGTACCTAAGTTTACTTTAAACAGAAATTTCAATGTTTCACTTCCAAGAAATA
This sequence comes from Musotima nitidalis, assembly GCA_949126915.1. Classification (NCBI taxonomy): domain Eukaryota; kingdom Metazoa; phylum Arthropoda; class Insecta; order Lepidoptera; family Crambidae; genus Musotima; species Musotima nitidalis. The sequence continues at coordinate 7,251,158 of OX421439.1, read as the reverse complement.
TTAAGTAAACTAAAATATAAGCAATGAAAAAATTTTATATGTAATTGTGACATATTTTCTTCTATGTGGTTAATGAATAAACGGTATATTCAAAACAATTAACTTCAATAAAAAACAAAACTACTGTACTAAGAATACTTCACTAACAGGTAACCCAATCCAAATGATCTAAGCCGATAGAAATGTACCACACTTGACATTGTCACCGCTAATCATGGTAAGAAGTCAAGAAATGTCACCACTCACCAGTTGTCAGACTCAAACAGTACCACATCAATTAAGGTGGTATAGTATGCTCATGCTTAACAGTATCTTAGTCGAGAAACATGTCACAATGGCCTGTCATATTTAATTAATCCCTGCAAGTAATACAATCTTCGGATACTCCTAATGGGCCTTATGACCCACGTTTTAGAATATACTTTAAACTAGAATCTCATCCACAACCGTTTGACTTAACGGTATGAGATGGTCGAGCATTTTTTTCACTGTTCAATGTCGAACTTGAATAGATGGTTTATTTAGATACCTTTCTCGAGCAATGTTTTGGAACTATATTGAGGCATTAGTTTCTTGACGTTTAGTTTATGTTGTTATAGGTTGTGTTTAAAAACTTTCAGTATGATTTATTCCAATAAGAAATGAAAAGAACTATTACTAATGTTCTGATCAATTACAAAAGTTTTGGAACATTGTTTTGCATTGTAATGAAATTTTGAACATAAAATATGAGATAGGTCTCTAATAATTCCACAACGAACCTGATTATTAATCTAGATATCCCTTGCCCCGGGGCCGTTGTCATTGAAATAAGAAGCTAGATCACTGTACATAATTCTCAGATTTGAATAAGATTAAATTTCTACATAAAAATCTAAAGCAAATTTTTTTTAATGGTTATTGACTTTTATAATTTGAAATCTTTATGTAAGAAACTTTCTAAATGGCTTTTTTAACGGATACGGTGCATGGCGGTCATATTAACAAAATAAAAATATAATTAAAAGAAAGAATGTCGGAAGCATTCTCACAACCTCTTATTAGGGCGACTTCATTAAGAAATAATTATTTAGCTACCGTTTCAAAAAGGCGGGGCAAAAATCAAACTGGCTTCATAAATTTCTAGTGGCAGCCACAAATCAAATTTCGAACACTCCCCATAGACTACGTGCGTTCCAAATAGCTCTTCAATACGTCGCGTCGTCTGTCACAGACTCTCGATTTTAAAATAAAAAATTCAAGTTAGGGAGACTTAACAATAGGACAATAGAATCGGATTATAGTTCTCATTTCCCTCTTAGGATTACCTAAATTCTGAATATTGTCTTTAATAATACTCGAGAATATGTGGTTACTTTACCGCAGCCATTTTATATAATTTTAACGATTTAAACAATCAACAATATCCAATTCCAAACTAAATTGACGACAAAATTGGGTGCTGTTGTCGACGTCGATGATATTACATCGAATCTGAATAGCTTTTTCCTCAGAATCTTGATTCTTCATAGCCAATTAAAGGGAGGAATACACGTCACATGACCGCGACAATCGACACATGTCGACATCTGTTCAACTAGCGACATGACACGCATGTTTCCGGCGCTTTTCGACATTTTTTCACTGGCCAAATTAACTTGGATCCTGCATGTTTTGGAAAATGTACACGACGCATTTTATGTACGCGTTTTTGTCAAAACACGTGCCGAATTTAAAACATCTGCTGTATTTTTAAGTGTTTTATGGAGAGTGTCAATATGTATCAGAATTACATACTTTAGTTTTGTTTTTGCTACTATTGCCTGTTAATTTGTAGAGATAAAGACAAATATATTAAACGGTATTAAACTTTGCAAAACGATATTTTTATATGAAAATCGTCTAAATCGTACATCAAAGCCATTACGAGCTTGAATTGCACGATTATATCGCTAAAATAGATAAAACAGCCAAATGACTTAATGAAAATTCAAAGTATGAATACGGCTGTTTTATACTCGTATTATTATTCAAAATCCACAAGTTTTAACGCACACACGATCTATAGCTATCAATATTGAGTTTACGACCCGGTTTACGACTAAATCAACGGTTTCGTCTTGTAAATGTAACCCTTAAGTTTGACATAAAATTATGCGATCAGATTCAAAATTGACGCTTATAATAAGGGCTGGTTTTATAAGATCATTAATTATTAGCTTAGTGGAATACTTGTATCAAAAAATGACATTAGCATCGTTCAAAAGAGTTTTTACAAAAGTAAAATCACATTTTCTTTTATTTCTAACAACTTGAGCTTATATTTCTTACGAATTGATCGGTAATATTTTTTTTTATATCTTGATAGTCGATTAATGTCAATTTAATGTCAAGATATTGCAACTTATGCAAGCATTTATTGAACCTAGCAATCAGAATGAAAATGCAATTTTATTATAACCTTTTTTGTTCAAATTGCATCAATTTCTTAGCATAAATATTATTATTTGTAACCAGTTTTTTATAATAACACATGAATAACATTTCTGATAATTTTATTTCTTGAACTAATACTCGTATAATTAAAACTAAAAAACTACATCTAAAACTCATTTTTGATATAAATAATTTATTCTATAACTCAATATACTTGATTGCTTTGACTTGGTATTGGAATCACAGGATAATATTTCATTATATTGTTTATCCTTATATCATTAACGTTTTCCTAACTATCATCGGTTATCATTGTCTTTATTTTTGAAAATGGTTTTGTTGGTTTCATAACTTAGTTCACAATTAGTTTTGTTTCAAATCTTACTAAGATTAGAGAGACCGATGTCGTTATTAGTATCATATCTGAAAATTAGCGCTTCTATAGTCGCTGGTTGTGGTTTACGCTTGAAATTGCGTTAACAAAGCTCACAAATTACACAGTTCTGTGTAATTAGCTGCAAAGATTCCGCCCAAATTGTAGTTTACAGGCAGGTAGCGAGAGCGAGCTTTGTTTTGGCACCACTAACGCCATCTATGGCCGCTCGAAGGCAAACCTGAGCTTTTTTTAGTGAATCTTTTATATTTTTCTCAATATACGTGTAAAAGTAAATTTTTTACATTAATTTTCATTTTTGTTTTCGTAATTTTGAAGTGTAAACTAGTTACGCTAATTCCTTCAGTTACTACTATTTTTTTTTAATCCGTTTTTTTTTTGTTTACATGCCGAGTGGAACACTAAATATAATTTTTGTTTAGTTACCAGATACGTATTAGAAAAAAGTTGACGGGTAGTTTTAGAAAACAATGTTATCTTTAAGATAATTGTGACTTCTCACATTGTTGAGCTTTATTCAAACATTTTAGTGGCGTGCTTGTTGCCAGTCTGAGTGTATTAAGTGCCGTTATAGCTTTCTGCCGCTTAATTAATGCTCGCCCACTCCTCACCGGAGTCGAACCTGTTCCCAGGACGCGTGTTAACTGCACAATGCATGTACCGCGCATCTACAATGCAAATCCACAAACCCTATAGACGATCCACAACTACACCATCACATTACAGAACCCTGATGCCGCTTTAAAGAGTACGAAAATCAAATCAGGACTATCGATTTAACTCCACACGAGGGTCGTAGAAAGAATTCCTTACAACAATGAACCGGTGTAACAATAAATACCTTAATGATATCCCAAGATCGGAGAAAAGGCGTCCGGCGCAACCGTCCACACTTTTTTTTATGAGAAATCCACTATATCATCTCGTGCACGGAACATCACAATACAGAATGGCACAATCTCACACGAGCACAGAATGAATCCACAGCACTGGGTTGGTTTTGATACAAAAGATGTTTTTTTCGTAACACAACGCGACGCAGCCCTCCTGACACAACTCGACCGATGCGCTCGGCAGCCGGGCACAGACTGAACTGGTTTTGGCTGGAGGGGGCGGCGCGGGGGGAGGTGGACGGGTGCGTTTGGTTTTATGAAAATATTTTGTGAGTAATGCACGTGCTATGTCAGAGTGCGTCGGCCTAGGCCTCGGGGTTTGATTGAAGTGCGGTCTGTGGTACCGATAGCCATAGATAGTTAATAAAGGCAGCGACGAGACGAGGTCACACTTGCTGGCTGGCTAGGAGGTATTTTCTTTGTGCCTAGCCCACGCTTTCCATTTGATTCGAGCTTACCCGGGCTGCATTTTCTATCTTCAATCAAATTTACAGCGTATCGCTACTTGTTTGCTATTATGTTCGTATTATACCTTCATAACCGAAGCTTCTAAAGGATATAGATTCGATAGACTGTAGAATACGCTACTTCAATGTGGTATCTGAACATGTATCTTATTTACAACATAGTTATTTTGTTGTGTCTTGACTGTAACTTTATAACAGTGGACTGCATAAAGTGTGTATTTATTCGTCTATTGTAGGAGTTTAGATTGTTTTAGTATTACTATGTAACGTCAATTTAACTGAGACTTCCATCTGACGTTAGATAGTCGATATGTAATTACTTACCCACCTAAGAATTTTATGACAGCTTATTCTATGGCATTTTGTGAACATTTGCCAATTCTGACAAATGCCTAGGCGTTTTTTAAAACGACTGTCTTAACTTTTGTTTTTCAACAGAACACTGTCGAGCTTTTATGTTTATCAGAGTTGAAAATAAGTAAAGTAAAAAGTTCTTTATTTCATAAACTATTATATAGCACTCGAAAGCGTTAAAACAAAATATAAATAAAAAAACAACATACTACTTTAATGAAATCACGAAGCTTAGATTCAATACATGCAAAAAAATAAAAATTAAGTTTATGTGAGGCTAAGTGCCAGTTCCGAGCCACCGCTCTGTGATTAGAACTGACAAGAAACTCACAGGCTAGGCTCTTTTAAATTATCAATCAAATATAATTTAAATTAACAATACAAAACACAAACAGTGAATATTTAAAGATATTCAAATGGTCCCCAGAAGCCCCAGAAACCAATAAAGTAGCACTAAGGGAAAAGGGCACTAGGGGAAGTAATTTAATCATTAATTAATACATGCATACACAAATTGTTAGTGCGTTTAAATCTTTGAGGTAATACGTGCAAACGACTAAAAGGTTTCAGTAGTATTTTTTTGTAATACGAGAATTTTTTTGTATACATAAATAAATTAATAAATATTTCTGACAATTACACCATACTTTTAGTTCCAAGATAAGTATCATTAAGAACTTGTGTTATGGATACTAAACAACGGATACACATACATTAATACTTTCTTTTTGTCGATGTATACTTAGTATACATAGAAAAACACCCAGACCAGAACAAATATATTTTTATAATGCAAACAAAGATTTGTCCTGTGTGGGAATGGAACTCACGACCTCAGGAATGGAGAGCGGGTATGTTAGCCACCACGCCTTATCGGTCATCGTTATTTGTATGGAAAGGTCTATAAATAAAATAATTATCTAAATATTAGACTTTACAAATTAAAGGTGGACGTTAATATTACAGTTAAAATGTTAGTTTTTTAAAATTATAATAAAAAAATCAATTTCTAGTTTTTATGTAGTGTAAAATAGTTTGCACGGATATCAACACATATATACCAAAAGTATCAAATAATAATTGTTTTATACATATATACCTACATAAAATCACGCCTGTTTCCCCGAAGGGGTAAGCATAGCCATATGATACGCCCACATTTCGCCAAATATATTGTTGAATTATAGTCAAATTTTTACTGTAGTGATTTCACATTGATACTCCTTTGGGCATAGCTAAAACTAAAATTCCAACTGTACCTACTAATATACTTAGTAGTTCTTGAACTTTAAAAGCAAATACCTTTATAAAACTCTTGTCTTCTTAGAAAACTAAGCCTTAACTTATTTTTTTAAAAGAACTAAGCCTATACTTATTTTTTTAAAAGAACTATGCCTAAACTTATTTTTTTAAAAGAACTAAGCCTAAACTTATTTTTTAAAAAGAACTAACCCTAAACTTATTTTTTTAAAAGAACTAAGCCTAAACTTCTTTTTTTAAAAGAACTAAGCCTAAACTTATTTTTTTTAAAAGAACTATGCCTAAACTTATTTTTTTTAAAAGAACTTATTTTTAAAAGCTGACTCTAGTCATTTCGTAAAATAGCTCCGAAGCCTGCTTGTACATTTTAGTTCAGGTATCTACGGAAGACCAGCGTCGAGGCATCACTTAGATGCTACGGCACATGCTGAGTAGATACCTTTTCATAATCATGTAGAGATGTAGGTATCTTTAGTTTTGTATTATTTTAATTTTTTTGTATATGGTTATAAATAAACGTTTTTCTTTCTTTCTATCTTTGCATACACAACCTTACTGAAGGTTACTTTAATACCAATAAAATATACATAGCAAATACTTAAAGGTGTATGGGGATTAAACAAAGATCTAAGGAAACCAAGCCAACCTCACCTGGAAGTGGTGCACTGGCCGATCAACGGCCGATGCTCTGGCAAAAATAAAAGTTCCCGGCAATAGGCTCTCCACCTATTACGTTGGACCAGAAACATAATTGGCGAAGTCTGGGCGTTTAATAAAAGTCAAAAATTCAAAGTCATTTATTCAAGTTTCGCTCAATAGAGCTCTTATGAAGGTCAAAACTAGCGCGCCCATTCACTGCAGGCGCTCGATCGTAAAAGTACGGGCAAGAAAATCGTCAAGATTAGTTTTTTCTCCCGCCAGTTACAGGAAAATGTACTTAATAGTAAAACAATTTGACCAGTCTACAAAATCCTGTGTTCTGCAGTCACAAAATTTAAAATAAAAGAAGAAAATAAAATATGCGTCTGCCTACCCGGTAAACAGGTGTGATTATATGTATGTATGTAATACCTAAATGTCGATATTATAGCAAGCTTCATAAAGCTGAAAAGGCAGTAGGCGGGGCACATAGTTCAAAAACAACGACCCATGGTGCGTGGTTTTGGCGACTACGAACCAGCAAACGTAGAAGAGGGCGAACTGCCACCCGATATACGAATGATCTGGTTTATGCGGCGGGAAGCCGGTGGATGCGGCTCAAAATCGATCAGCATGAACAAAAAATTAGGGAGGCAGATGTCTAGATTGTCCAGCAGTGCCCATATGGCTGTAATGATGAAGCCCCATAAACTCGATGCAGAAGGATCTAATTGTTTATACACATTTATATGCCAATATCTCTGCATTTAGCGTTTACTCGCCAACTTACTGCAGCATAATCCCCAAGACCTAAGCTTGGTATATTTCAAACATTAATTTAAAAGCCGAAGGCCCGGTTAACTGGTCAGCTAGATATTTTACGATTTATAAACCTCTATTAGCAGGTAAGACTTCTAAGCCACAGTATATCGCACGTTCGGTAAGACAAGGGCATAATTGCAGTATTTACAATTTCACAGAAGAGCCATTTTTAGAATATTTCTGCGCTCAAATCGATCTTGTATAGTTAATATTACTCTAAATTAATTCTCCTTTACATGAAGTAAACAATACATTATGGTGTCTTTGTCGCACCAGTTGAAAAGGCATTTTTAAAACACTTTTGCATACATAACTATTTTTCGCAAATATGCCCTTGTCTTACCGAAGGTGCGATATATACAGATTAAGTGTAAATGTGGCGTATTCCTGCTTAGACGTTGCAGGTGAGATCAAAAGCAACGTACATAACATAACTAGCGATCGCCCGCGACTTCGTTTCATTGACCTACAGGTAACTCTTTTATTTATGAAGTTAAAAAGTATCTTAAGTTACTTATAATTAAAACAACTATCTGCCAGTAAAAAACCCCTTTAAATCGGTCTAGCTGTTTCAGAGATTAAAAAGTATCTTAAGTTACTTGTAATTAAATCAACTATCTGCCAGTAAAAAACCCTTCTAAATCGGTCTGGCTGTTTCAGAGATTAGCCGGTACAAACAAGCAGACAGATAAAACATATTATCAAAATCTTTATTTGACATAATAATATGTACCGTGTATACCTACGCATACGCATTTAGGAAAAATTGGTCATGTTAATATCACAAACAGACACACCAAGTTAACTTATTTATATCTATAGATGTTGTGAACTTAACGTTATTGAGTCATGCAATAGAAATTTACAGGCATTTTTTTAAAATGAATATCTGGCGTAACTATAGAATGATGTTGCCCTCTTTGTTGCGGAGGTCAGACGGTAGTCGCTACGTGTAAAAACTGACATTCTGCTAAATCTGGTAAGGCCAGCAAGTAGACTCTGGGCCCTAAGCTTAAGTCTAGGGCCATCGGAATAATGCTAAGATGATGATAACGTACCTGCGCGCCAACTGAGCGTTAGTTTCTTACACAATACTCTCGTGGAATTTATAACGCGGACAGCGCATGTGTTTTATACCTATTTGACACAAAGAGTGACAAGGCTCGACGCGGTAGCAATGCAATGTTCGCTTATGCTCGAAACTAATAACCTATCTACAATCCGAGAATAAAACCAGTCTTAGATATACGCCTGTCATGGTTTTAATAGTTCCTAAAGCTTCAATCCAAGGATTGGTTACTGAGACGATATACTTAAAAAATATATTTATCTATCGCGAATAGCAAATTTGAATCGAAATAGGTTAATTACAGGCCTTAAGATGTGCGTGTGCAGGCGTGTATCTTTTCGCGCGTTTGTAGGTAGCTTTCTTACTGGTTTTACATACACTGTGTCTAGGCGGTAATTCTGAATCATAGCGCGAAGTTCACGCGGACATTTTAAATTAGTATGTTCTTATTTTTAATAGTAATAAATAAGTACGTACATCCTGCAATACAAGTCGGGTTAAATTACCTTTTACTGTGCTTTTTTATTTTTTTACTAAACATGCCAATATTTTTTCTTTACTGGTCGCCAGTCGTGCGTTTATATCGTAAAAATATTATTTATTTCCAATGAGTATGTATTAGTATTTACAATAAAAACTCTTTTGTCTAATATTAAAAAATAATCATCTTTTTCTTAATATCTTAGTATCTTAGCATCCATTGCTGAATATAATAATAAAATACCTGTAGGGACTTCTTGGCGGGAAAGTGAAGCGTCATGTCTGCAGTTTTGTTTTATTTTCTAAATTTTGTAATATATAGAACATTAATGTGTCATAACAATAGATTATTAACCGTTAAGTGTTTGTGAATGTACATAAGTGTTGGTAAATAAAACAATACAGTGCAACATCACTTTTCAAATTCTCTGAAGAAGTCCATGTGAGATCTCAATATAGTCCCACATCATTACTGAGGATTTAAGGGGTAAAAGATTTAGGGGGGAGGGCATCTCATTTACCATCTTTATCACCAGTCATTCTCATTTACTATGATTTGTATATAATTACTATATCTCTTACTTGACACAGGCTAAATGTGCTACCCCCCCGACTGGTCTCCACCTTGTCGTGGTGGGGGGGCTGAGTACCTCCCGGTAGGGCGCAGGAGGCGCTAGGGAAAAGGTATCACCCAGAGATTGGCGACTCTGGGTGCCCTAAGTACTGACTATCGGGGGGGAAACTAAGAGGGACCTGTGGAGGGCGCAGCGGGTGGGCCAGGAGGGCCCGTCAAGCAGCGCCGGGAGGGTCTTGGGCAGCGGGGGCAGGGGGCCCCTGCTGTCTAACTATGGACCCTCCGAGAAGTCGGCCACACACGCTATGGTCGCACAGGGAGGTAGGAGGGGCGCGTCCACTGCGTCTCTCTGAGGAGGTCCTCCCGGTTTTGGTCCGGGGGACGTTGGCCGCAGGCGGGGTGTCAGAGCTGCAACCCAGGTACTGGTGTCCCGCCTCTTTCTCAACAAGCGGCGGGCGTCATCGGAAGATTTTTAGTGGGTATTACTGCTGGCGGTCGTGTCTGCCGGTGGTGAGTCCCACACACCTCTCTCGGTCCCCCTTTGGCCGGGAGACAGTGCGTAAATGCATTTTGTTACCGACGTAAATAAAAAAAAAAAAGGCTAAATGTGCTAAACGCACGAAGCCATTATTAATAAAACATACATATATAAATTTACGCCAGCTTTCCCGAAGGGATAGGCAGAGGCATATTATACGCCCACACTTGGCTAACTATATAGTTGGTCCCACGTAATAGGTGGCGAGCCTATTGCCGCTTATCGGGCACTATTATGTTCGCCAGACCCTCTTCCGTTGATCGGCAGGTGCACCACTCGCAGGTGAGGTTGGCTTGGGCACCTTAGGTCTTGGTAGGGTCTTGGTACACCCTATTATTAATAATGACATGACAATATACCTGTAAAAGAGTTCTGTATAGTTGGACAAAGTTCTGTTTTAGCACAGAGATCTCTAGGTATAGGGCGTACAGGGATCCTACCAAGACCTAAGGAGCCCAAGCCAACCTCACCTGCAAGTGGTGCACCTGCCGATCAACGGACGAGGATCTGGCGAACATAAAAGTGCCCGGCAAGCGGCAATAGGTATAGATAGAATTATGATATAATTATCTTTATATAGTGTATACACATACATACATACATTCACGCCTGTTTCCCCGAAGGGGTAGGCAGAGGCATATTATACGCCCACACTTCGCCAATTAAATAGTCCTACGTAATAGGTGGCGAGCCTATATCCGCTTACCGGGCTATATAGTGTATCTATACTTTAATTGGTGTGTCTGTTTGTAATATTAAAATTATTGATTTCCATAAATGCATATGGATGTATAAGCAATGTACCAAACTATGTACGGTATTATGTATATATCAAAATATTTATTTTTACAATTTTTGTCTTGTTGTTCGTTTCGGATAATCTCTGAAACAGCTTGGCAAATTTTGATGCGACTTGCACTGGCAGTTAGCTGATTACGGGGTCGCGTAAAAAAAAGGAGACCGATAGACCGATGAACTGGTCAAGGCGGCCGGAAGCTGTTGTATGCAAGCGACTCAGAATAGCTCAATGTGGAAAGCTATTAGGAAGCCTTTGTTCAGGAGTGGACGTCATATGGCTGAGATGAACGACCGATTTAGCGTGGAGGTCAATATATTGCACTTCACTCCAGAGGTCGTGGGTTCGATTCAACACAGGACAAATCTTTGTGTGCATGAACATGAATATTTGTTCTGGTCTCGGTGTTTTCCTATGAATATTAAGTATGTATTTACAAAAAAAAAAAAATTGGTTGCCTGTAAAGTCGGTATACGGGCGAAAGTTTTACGTGACAACGACTTTGAGTGGTAAAATAATTTTAATGTGAATATTCATTCGTATAGTAGGAAGATGGATGAAATAATAGTAACAATTTAAAACATTTATTTATACAAAGAATTATATTTATGTCTGTCTCTCTCGCTCTTAGGCGGGCTAACCATGCCCGAGTGGAAGGGACTCTCACTCGCTCTCATTGTGACCGCATAACGTGAGCGGAGCGTAACGCAGTTTCTTGAAGTGTCACCCGGCAAACCAATTTATAAGACGTTGTCACGTCAAAAAAGTATTTAAGTATATTTATCCGTTCTATAGTATCCATAACACAAGTTCTTAGTGATACTTATCTTGGAACTAAATAATTGGTGTGATTGTAAACGAAAATTTATTTATTTATATATATCACGCGAACAAAGTCGCAGGCGGCCAGTAGTGTTACATGAATTATAGATCTAAGTACAAGTAATTGTGGTCAGTACCTTATCTAGCTTGAAGTATCTATCTTTGAGCTCTAGGACTGTGGTTTGTGGAGCATAACTTTACAAACTTTGGTTGCTTAAAGATACAGATAACTGTTAGCGAAGAGAACATAAGGTCTTCGAACTTGATCATTCAAATTAATATTTGATATTACATGACTGAACCTTTGAGAGATGTCCAAGAATCGTAGATGAATATATAATATATGCTTAAATAGAACACATAGTCCGAAACCATTTGCTGTTGGCTTGTTCGAAAGGGTTACCGCGGCTCGGGACATAGCAGGCTCAAGCATGAACATGGATGGTTTCAGTCACTAGAAGTCACACCCTCCTTTTCCACCCACACCGGGAGACGGTCATTTGATAAATTTCCACCCGAAATAAAAGCAAAGCCTTCAAACATTGCTCATGGGGTAAAAGGGTCTTGGAGTAGAAACCCTGCGGAAAAGACTCAGGGGAAGACGTAGATGGGATTGAAGGATGTCGTCAAGAAGACTTCAGGACCGAACTAAATGCAAGCGGCGCAAGATCTAGTCAGATGGCAAAATTTTAAGGCTGTCTCAGGAATAGCTAAGAAGAAGAAAGAAGATATGCTTAAATACTCCATTTTAGGTGGCCTTGGTATTATCACTTAACAGGGATCCAGATAATAATATATAATAGAGCGCACCTTAAGCACAGCTATCTCTAGATGAAAAGTGTCAAACAAGGTAACTACCCCACACTGATACTAGATAAAATCCCATTCTCTTAGTCGTGTTCTTTCATCATATCCTATCATATATATATATTTGACGACCGATATGGCGTGGAGGTCAGCATACCTGCACTTCACTCCAGAGGTCGTGGGTTCGATTCCCACACAGGACAAATCTTTGTGTGCATGAATATGAATATTTGTTCTGGTCTGGGTGTTTTCCTATGTATATTAAGTATGTATTTACAAAAAAAAAGTATTTAAGTATGTTTATCCGTTATTCAGTATCCATAACACAAGTTCTTAATGATACTTATCTTGGAACTAAATAATTGGTGTAAGTGTCAGAAATATTTATTTATTTATTATTTATTATATCCATTATCCTGGTTGCCCCAGACTTATGCCCAGCGCCCAGGGTCTGCTCACTGGTTTAAACAGATTTGGCCGAACTTCAGTTAATACATGGAGCGACTGCCATCTGACCTCCACAAACCAAAGGGAAACATCATTCAATGGTTGATCCAGTTGTCAGAATATTAGAAGGCACTGACTTTCTTATAACGAATTCCATAGATGTTCATGACGTCCAACGGCTTAACGTGCTTTCCGCGGCATAGAGCAAGCGATAATTACGCACATAATTTCGAAGAGTCATAGGTGCGCCACCAGGGTTGGAACCCTATCCCCCCCGACTGGTCTCCACCGTGTCGTGGTGGGGGGGCTGAGTACCTCCCGTTAGGGCGCAGGAGGCGCTAGGGAAAAGGTAACACCCAGAGACCGACGACTCTGGGTGCCCTTAGTACTGACTACCGGGGAGGAATCTAAGAGGGACCTATGGAGGGCGCAGTGGGCGGGCCAGGAGGGCTCGATCAGCAGCGCCAGGAGGGTCTAGGCAGTGGGGGCAAGGGGCCCCTGCTGTCTAATCATGGACCCTCCGGGAAGTCGGCCACACACGCTATGGTCGCACGGGGAGGTAGGAGGGGCGCGTCCACTGCGCCTCTCTGAAGAGGTCCTCCCGGTTTTGCTCCGGGGGACGTTGGCTGCAGGCGGGGTGTCGGAAGCTGCAACCCAGGTACTGGCCCCCGCCTCTTTCTCAACAAGCGGCGGGCGTCGTCGGAAGATTTATAGTGGGTATTACTTGGCGGTCGTGTCTGCCGGTGGTGAGTCCCACCCCCCTTTCGGTCCCCCTTTGGCCGGAAGGCAGTGCGTAGATGCATTTTGTTACCGACGTAAAACAAAAAAAAAAAAGGGTTGGAACCCTATGGGTCTAGCCACTGGGATATCATCGCTGTTAGCCGTGTTCTTTGATTTTTTTTTTTATCTATTAGCTCAACCCACTAACGTCCCACCACTGGGCACATTGTTTTTTTTATATTTGTAGAATCTGCAATGTGGAAACAATACATGTAGAAACAACGCGCATCTTTGAAGAAGATGCGTATACTTCACGCTACCTAACTTGGTTCACTGCCGTGGCAGTGGCCCAAACTAGCCGGCTAATCCTCAGATACCTCTCGCCGGCGAGTAGGTTATGCCCATAAGGGGCCGACCGGCTAAACTACACACATGGAGTTTAGCCGGTCGGCCCTGCTGCTTGCCTCTGATTTGGGGAAGGCGAGACTGAGGGCCTCAAACCTAGATTAAATACTAAAAGTATTTCAATTGAAGAGCGACATACTAAGGGCGGTCTCTAGTAGACCCGAACCTCGGCTTAGGATGTCGTGGGTGTTTGTGGTGACCTAGTATAGATAGGCAGAAGCAGGTGTGTATGGCTTTCTATTGCTATTTTTTAAGTTGTCTAGCAGCATTGACTAACACAATAAGTGATAACCGGGCATCAAAGCACGGAAGCACTCGTTATGAACTCAATCGTTAGTAAAGTCAGCTTTACTCAAGTGATCGTTGTCTATTCTATTCAACGACTGATATGGCGTGGTGGCAAGAACAGCCACTCTCCGCTCCTAAAGTCGTGGGTTCGATTCCCACGCAGGTCAAATCTTTGTATTCATAATAATAAAGATTCATAAACATAAATATTTGTTCTGGTCTGGGTGTTTTTTTTTATGCATATTAAGTAAATATTTACAAAAAAAAAAACAGTAATTATATATGTTTATCCGTTAATTGGTATCCATAACACAAGTTCTTAATGATACTTATCTTGGAACTAAATAATTGGTGTAAGTGTCAGAAATATTTATTTATTTATTAAATTTAATTTTATACCACAAGGTGGCACTCAAGGTTACCTGATGGAAAGTGGTCACCGATGATATAGATATAAAATAGATAACGCAAGTATCACTATTTGTATTAAAATAAAGCGGGCCGACTTTTTAACACCAATTGTGACGTCACAGCCGACATTTATTGACGGGAAATCCAAACTGATTCAACGACTCTGTCGATGATGATAAATATTACGCGCGTGAAAATTTAATATTAATCTTTAAATTTTAAAAACAACAACAGACGCGCGGACTGTATGCAGCGACGGCCAACCTCGTCGATTGGCCGGGTTTTGGACACGCAAAGTACATGCACTTGCGTTGTATGTTACTTGTATATTTATGTCTGTTCTTGCAACACTAGCGACAAACCCTTTACGCCCTATTTGAAAAGCCCATGTTGTAATCTCGTGGAAAAACCCCTTACCTAGTCATCATCATCATCATCTCAGCCCATTAACGTCCCACTACTGAACATGAACCTCCTCACACATACCAAGGTGTAAGGATATTGGGTCTACTCCACCACGCTGACCCAGTGCAAATTGACGGAGGCAGGTATATGGCGTCCTTTTTTTGGGCGATGCCCCTGCCCCCGCCGCCTAAGACCCCCCGGGCGCTGCCTGACGGGCCCTCCTGGCCCGCCCGCTGCGCCAACGGCGTAGCCGGAGAGAGAGCGGATCCCGCTCCCTCTCCCGCTCCGCGGCCTCCTTCTGCGACATCACCACTTCGCAGAAGGAGGCCATCGCCTCCCACGCCGTCTCGCTGTCGACCATCTTTTGCATGATGGTCGGCAGCGAGAGAGCCACTCCACCCAGGGCCGCGGCTAACGTCGACCGCGGCCCCGCCCACGCAGGGCACGCCATCAAAGTGTGCTGCGCGGTGTCTTCCGCGCAGTCACAGTGGTGGCAACACCGGGTCGACTCCCCCCCGGCGACGTCACACAGATACTTCCCAAAGCACCCGTGCCAGGAAAGTACCTGCGTGAGCCGGAAGGACATCGACCCCCACCGACGGCCGACCCATCCCTCCAAGATGGGCCCAACCGCCTCGAGGATACGGCGCCTCGAACCTTCAGCACCCTCGGCACTCCTCAAGAGCTGCCGCCGCCATGTGCCTGGGCATGAGCCTGCGTCTGAGCGTCTCTACGCCACCGCACCACAGTGTCCGGTGCAGGGCGGAGACCCTGGCTCCGGGATTGCGCGCCACGCCAGAACACCGCCGAGAGAA
This sequence comes from Musotima nitidalis, assembly GCA_949126915.1. Lineage (NCBI taxonomy): Eukaryota > Metazoa > Arthropoda > Insecta > Lepidoptera > Crambidae > Musotima > Musotima nitidalis. Next base: position 7,235,337 of record OX421439.1, on the reverse strand, counting down.
CCTCAGCGTCGAGGTCCCAGGGAAGAGAACCGGCGAGCGCGCATGCCACCTCATGGGAGATGGTGCGATACCCCCTAGCGACACGGGTCGCCATGACCCTCTGCGGCCGCCGCAGGATCCGTCGATGGCGACCCGATACGGAGCTCGCCCAAATTGGGGCCCCGTACAAGGCTTTGGACCGCACCACTCCCATGTAAAGGCGACGGCAAGTGCCGCCACCCCCCCCGAGATTGGGGAGCAGGCGAGATAGAGCTCCCGCCGTGCTTACCAACCTTGGTCCTAGGTGCCGAAGGTGAGCTTCGAAGTCCCATCTGCTGTCGAGAAGGACGCCGAGATACTTCAGCGTGTTCCCGACAGGGATGGGAGTTCCTCCAATCACAATGCTGGAGCCTGAAGGCGGCCGCCTCCGGGGACCATGAAAATCGATAGCCCCGGATTTGTGCAGTGCCACCTCGAGCCCCAGCCGCCGTATCCTCTGGACCACCGTCGCGACGCCGGCGGTGGCCAAAACTCTCGCATCCCGGAGGTCAGAACCCCGGGATGTTACGAGAGTGTCGTCGGCGTAACAGACCACGTCCACGCCGTGCAGGTTCACACAGCGCAGAACGTAATCATATCCGATGTTCCACAGGAGTGGTCCCAGGACAGACCCCTGTGGAACACCGCACACCATACGCCGACGACAGCCTCCTCCGCCCATCGTTGGGAAGACTACCGCCCTCTCCGACAGGTAGCTCCCCAACAATCTCCGCAGATATGGAGACACCCCGTGGAATCGGAGCGCCTCCATTATCGTTGGCCAGGGCAGGGTGTTGAAGGCGTTTGCGATATCGAGCGACACCGCAATCAACACCCCACCCCGGGAAACCGCCCTCTCAGACAGGTCCCGCAAGCGGCTGATCGCGTCAATCGTCGATCGGCCGCGGCGGAACCCGAACTGGAGGTCGGACAAATCCGGTCCGACCTCCTCTAGGTGCTCGACGAGGCGGTTGGCGATGACACGCTCCAGGAGCTTACGCCTCGTCGAGCAGCACGATGGGCCGATAACCAGAAGGGTCATCGGCCGGACGTCCCTCTTTGGGAAGGAGTACCAAGCGGCCCTCCTTCCAGCGCCGCGGAAAAACCCCATCCCGCAGACACCTAGCAAAGAGGGAGGTAGGTATATGGCGTCCTGCTGTTGGAATTTATCAAGCCGCCCATTAGGCCTCTAACATGGCTTAACGACTACCACATTTAGTAATAACCGGGACCAACGGCCTAACGTGACTTTCGAAGCACGGAAGCGCTCGATATCAAATGCTACACATACGGTCACCAATCCAAGGACTGACCTCTGTAAACTCTGCTTTACTTCGGTAATCGTTTCCGACCACCGAGCACCGCGGAGCTACGCGCGTTTACCTAGTAAAAGGACGTTAAATAAAAATCTATTTAAGCCCCACAGCAAAATCTACATGAATCCCTACCAATGGACGAATTTCAGATTCATGCAGAGGTATAAAATAATAAACGTGTGTAAACATGTGTTTTTTACGTGTGTTTTAAGTACTAATGGATCGGAAAAAAAATGTAAAGTTCTTTTATTGGTTTTAGTTTTAAATAAAAATACTGCATGTTCAATTGAAATTGGAATAAGCCTCGAATGTTACATAGAATATAACGGGTATTTCCTATCTATGCATACATTTGTTTGCACTGAAATATTAGTAATAGTTTTTATAAAAAGTGCGATCGAGTGTGGAGTATTGTTTCCGTCATTGGAATAGTTCTGATAAGTACCTCCTCCACACACTTGATATATTGCAATGGGGAGAGGATCGCATTATTTGGGACGCTGAGGTTACAGTCTCTTTTGAAGACCTACAACTACGTATGGACATTGCCTCTCTCAGTGTCTTCTATCGAAACTACTATGGTGAGTGTCCTGAGCAGCTTTTAGATTAACTATGAATTAAATATTATTAATATATCTTTGTGTCGTATGGTACCGGCCTAAAATAGTGCAACCCCCTAATATCGCGGGGAGTCGACTTAGAGAAATCATATCGGATAATAGGCAGCAGCGTCATTCTGCTTACTGGCTTGAACTTCGATCACCAACCCGCCTGCCTAGCGTGGTGACTATAGGCAAATACCCCAAGTAGAATGTAATCTACTGGGGAGGCTAATGTTCATAGTGGAATTAATAAAGCTGATATGATAATGATGATGAATAAATATTTTTCTTGACACTGGCTAAATTTGCTGAACGCACGAAGCCATTATAAAAAAAGAAGTACTGGCAAGAGATCTGATAATCTCATTGATGAAGGTTCTCGTAGCAAAGAGTATCAATGTAATACCTTTTTAAACGGAAGCATCGCTCATGCGTGATAATCGCAGGATACCGATCATGAACCTCATTCGGTATTACCTTCGAATCTTCTACCTTTGAAGCTTTAAGTCCATACTGGTAGATGCTCGCGACTTCGTATTCGCATTCTGTAAAATCATTTACCTAGATAAATATTGTGCAGGTATTGGAAACTTTGGAAAGATAATAAAAAATGGGTCAAAAACGCTTTGACCAGATCAACTGTCCATCGTCTGGAAGGCCATCATCTACCATCATATCACAAATACTCACTGTGTGTCTTCAAATATTCACTTTTCGTTTCTTTACTATTATAATTGATTGATAATTTGCGTGTGAGTTTCTTGTCAGTTCTCCAAAAAAAATATTGTTAATGTTATATTATATTGCATTGTATAGCTTCACAGACAAATGAAGATTGTAACTAACCAATCGATAATTTAAAAGACATAGCCTGTGAGTTTCTTGCCAGTTCTTCTTACAGAGCGGTGGCTCGGAACTGGCACTTAGATTCACTTACACTTAAATATTTTTTGTTATTTTTAATTGTTTGGTTGCAAGTGAATCTAAGCTAATAATTTAGAAACAGTGTACTATCGCAACTTAAAGATAATGATATGGACAATTAATAATTATTTTCTAAGTAACTCATAATGTACGTTAATTTTTTTTTTAAATATTTGTATACGTACTTAGACTAATCGTTATATATTACTCTGTGAATAACGTTGTTGGTTACATAATAAGTAAGTGTATATCTTAAGATTTAAACCTAAGCAAATATTATGTAATTGTTTGTTGTTCCAAATAAATAAAAATAAAATAAATAAAATAAGCTTCGTGATTTCAGTATAATTATATTTTAAATGTTTTTTTATATTTGCTATAAATTTTGACGTTTTCAAGTACATACTATGTAATAGTTTATGAAATAAAAAGTTTTGAAGTAAAAAACTTTCTGAAGCTTTCTTATAGAGCAGTGGCTCGGAAATGGGACTTGGAACCGCTTACATTCTTTTTTTATGTAAGTTAATCTAAGCTTCTTGATTTTAGTGTAGTTGTATTTTGTTTCTTTCTTATATTTTATTTTGACGTTTCTAAGTGGTATAGCATAGTTAATGAAAAAAAAACCTTTTACTCTTACTCTAATGAACATATAGGTAAATAATACAAAACGAGCAGGAACAATAACGAAAAAACAATATCAGTTGTCGATCCTTCGAAATATGTGAAAATGCTTTTTCTGCGAGCAAACCGTTGCTTCAGCAGTCACTTTAGTTCTTTTTTTTTCTTTAAAATAATGGCTTTGTGCGTCTAGCACATCTAGCCAGTGTCAAGTAAGTGAAATATAAATCCTTATCCTTACTAATCCTTACTTATATATAATATATATATAATATAATAATATATAATATATATAATATATATAATAATATTATAAATGCGAAAGTAACTCTGTCTGTCTGTCTATCTGTCTGTCTGTCTGTTACTCTTTCACGCCAAAACTACTGAACGGATTTGAATGAAATTTTGTATACAGATGGTCTAGACCCTGAGAAAGAACATAGGCTACTTTTTATTTCGAAAAGGGGGTTGTAAAGGGTTAAAAAGGGGAGGGAGTGAAAAGTTGTATGGGATTTTTTAATTTTAAAAGATAAAACCATGAAACTTAATATTTAAGCACTTGATAGGAAATAATTAAACATTTGTTCTAGCGTTTTTGAAATTTCGTCCTGTGAGAGATAAAATAGGGGTTGAAAGTTTGTATGAAGTTCGTCATTTTTGAAAATAAAAATATAACATTTTATATTTAGGCACTAAATAATAAACAAAAAATCGTTTGTTCTAGCATTTTGAAATTTTTACCAGTATGGGGGTGAAATAGGGGTTGAATGTTTTTATGGGTGTCCTTCATTTTTTAAGATAAAACCATGAAACTTGGTACGTATTTCTCTTAGGATGTGCAGAGTTTTTCTACAAACGGAATTCTCGAAATTCTAACGGAACGGAACGGATTCGGCACGGGAACTACGACGCCAAACTATTCTAGGAACGTAATATTTAAAAATTTTGGGTGTATCAAGTTTAAAAAATATTTTGGCTTTTGAAGTTATAGTTCCTTTTAACGAATTCTCTGCATCGCCGCCGCTGATATCTACTATACCTACTAATGATTCTTATTAAATAATAAAAATGCTACCCAAAGATATTATTCCACGCGGACGAAGTCGCGGGTAACAGCTATAATATATAATTCATTGTAAATGAGAATGAGTGGTGATAAAGATGATAAATGGTCAATGAGATACCCTCCCCCAAGCCCCTTGCGTCCTCAGTAAATATGTGGGACTATACTCAGAACTCACATGGACTTCTTGAGAGAATTTGAAAAGTGGTGTTGCACTGCTTTGTTTAATTTACCAACACTCATGTATATTCACAAACACTTAACGGTTAATAATCCACCGTTATAAATAAATATCATTATAAATATCACAAATTTTAGAAATTAAAACAAATCTGCAGACATGACGCTTCACTTTCCCGCCAAGAAGTCTTCAGTTCTTTTACGTTTTATCTATTTTTTGTTTTTTTAATGTAAAACGTCATAATGATCACATCCTGCCTGATGGTAAGCAGTCCGTGCAGTTCAGAAAAGTAAGAACGCTCCACACCGTGTAAAAAGTCAGTGTTCTCGTCTCCTACCTACCTACTTCCTACTCACGTACTGTATACATGCCGTTTCACGCCCCGCTTAAAAGACTTAATTTAAGATTGTCTCTGAGGTAGCACACTCATTAATACTTTGTCACACTAAGTAGAAACCTTATAAGGCAAGTTGCGACTTGAATATTTAAACGAAAAATTTACGTGACATACTACACAAATGAGTGACTTCTTTGTAGACTTACCTTATTCGCCTCACCTAGACATTGCCTCAAACTATATCCTAGAATTTAAGACTAGACTAAGCCCTAGACTTACGCTAAGAACCCAGGTTTCGCTTACTTGGTAACTAGATTGGCTGAATTTAATTTATTGTCACATTGTCTCAAACAGCACGCTCTATCTTCAAACATTTCTTAAGAATCCATACTTGTAGTCGCATTTTTCTCTCAGCAATATACAGACTCAAGTATTATTATATGTATATATTTGTCCTATCATACCTCGAGAAATAAGATAGAAAATCTGTCGATCCACCAAAATTCTTAACCGCAATCGACAAAATTTCGTCAAAGAAAGTATTTCTATAAAAACGCATTTTCGGAATTGCGGCCCTGGCCTTTGAAGTTAATCCCTGGATTCGGGTTCAGCGTAGGGATCCCTTTCCCGGAGTGTGTTTGTATGTAAATGCTGGATGTTTACCGTGAGCAATTTCAGCTTGGAGGGCTGGCGTAATTTGAGCTTTGCGTGGGTCATGTTTTCATCCGTTTGTGGTAACAACGCGGGGTCCATTTTCAGTGGGAATGTGACGATTGTGTTTTAACGCCATCTAGTGGTAGGGGAGAGTTGGAATTAATGTGGAAGTGTCGCCGCTGCTTGGAGATTTTTTGTAAAGTAAGATATTGTAATTACAATCGATTATTGATAAGTACTATAAAAAGTAAACCTGCGTTAAAGTGATTGTACGAGTATGTTTAATATCTGTCGTGGTTTTATTTATTGTGACACGCCATAATGTCTTCATTCTGCCCGATGGTAAGCAGTCGTTGCAGTAAATAAAAAATTAAGAAGCTCCCTATGGAGTAAGCACGGTAAAAGCGCACTCACTCAGGACGGCCTACAAAAACCGTTTCACGCCCCGCCTAAAAGACCCGGTATCTTATTATCTAGGAAACCGGCAGAGAATTCCAGAGCTTAATAATTTCTTACATAGGACGATTTACCAAGTTCCTTGGTTACGGTATAGAGTAAGCACGGTAACAGCGCACTCACTCAGGACGGCCTACAAAAACCGTTTCACGCCCCGCCTAAAAGACCCGGTATCTTATTATCTAGGAAACCGGCAGAGAATTCCAGAGCTTAATAATTTCTTACATAGGACGATTTACCAAATTCCTTGGTTCGAGTGCTGGTAGTCCACAGTATGTGAGTGGTTCCTTAGACCACTTGGGATTCGGTTTGTTAATATACCTGGAGTCAGCTCATTAAATAGTGTGTTCATTCCAACACAAGACTAACATTTGTCGATATGAATTCAAATATTTTTCTTGTTGGAATGTTTGTTATTTATGTATTTTTCTCAGTATTGTACCAACAGTATAAGCTCTGATTAGTTTCAGGACTAGAAATGTTGTGTGAGACCAAATACATTTAACTATGGCTCATATTTAATGTGTCATCAAAATTAATAAATTACCAACCTAACCTAACCTTTTTGTACATCAAAAAATTCAGATGGAGCACCTAATCCCCTATTAGATGCTAGATCAGTATTTTTGATGATCAAAAAAGTATTTTTTAGAGGTTCAGTTTATTATATTCCTTTAACTATTACTATTCAATCTCTTTGTGTGAGACAAATAATATTTTGATTATTTAAAGTAAAGTAGTTACTTCATACATGAATCATTATTCATTATCATCATCATTTCAGCCATTTGAAGTCCACTGCTGAGCATAGGCCTCCCCAATTGCTTTCCACGTAGATCGATTCTTTGCCACCTGCATCCACCGGCTTCCCACCGCCCTGACCAGATCATCGGTCCATCGCGTTGGGGGCCGCTCTCTACTACGTTTGCTGATCATTATTAGGTCAATGAATATCGAGTTCGAATCTTGCTGATAGATTATGAATCCCCTCGTAACTTAAGCTTTCCTAATATGTAATAATTAATTGCCAACATCACCCATGCTTTATATACAACGACCCAATTAAACACTGAAAAATAACATAATTATTTTCGAACATAAAGTATTTAATTACTATTTTCTGTTACATATATTGTTCATACTGAATTAAATATGTATATGAGAATAGTAATGAGTGTAAAACGCTAAAAGTGTGTGCCAAGATCGTAGCAAGTGGAAGGATGTGATCTCTGCCTACCCCTACGGGAAAAAGGCGTGATATTATGTATATATGTAATTATGTATGTATGTAATTATGTATGTATGTAATTATGTATGTATGTAATTATGTATGTATGTAATTATGTATGTATGTAAATAAAACAGATTTTATTTAGTTTGCTATAGTATTTTCATATCGACGGCTCAAATTTTTAATTAAGTGTGCAATATTCATAAAAGTTGTTACAAAATATAGATATTTAACATAAGTATTCAAAGATCGAGATTGGAACTTACATAATTATGTAAAGATAGTCGCCCTGCTTGACCTTCTTTAAGTGTGTTACCCTGCAGACCAAATAGGCTCACAACCTATTACGTGAGTGGGACCATCAATAAAATTGACGAAATGTGGGCTTATCATTTTCCTCAGCCTACCGAAACAGGCGTCATATATATAACATACATTTAGTCATCCTTTACCCGACACACCGAGTCAACGGTCCCTGGATGAAGTCCAGAAACTCCCATTCAGCTGGTTGTACTTGAATTAATCAATTGTTTTAATCCACTCGTGAAGGCAGCTGTTGACCGTTCGCTAACACTGTTGGGGCTAGGATATAGTTATAAGCGAAGCGGTTCGATTAAATCTTCTCCATTAATATGTCTTTGATATTCTAATAAGGTTAGTGTGTAAAAATAATGGCAATCTATTTCTATTAGGTTAAGTTAAGTAAATAAAAAGTACAACTTACCGTTTTAAGTTACATAAAAATAAAAAATAAATTATCTAATAAAATGTATATAGGGTTAGATGAAATTCCTCATACAGGTGATCACTTTTAACACTAAAATGAATATCTATAGGGATTTTTTTCCTTAAAACACTAGGTATTAAAATAATTACAAAAAAATATTGCATCAATTTTAATCTAAATTCTTGTAAATTTTTTGTAATAAATTTGAAGTATCATTCTCGTGTGCATAAACTGTTCAATGAGTTCCAAATATGTGCTGCTTTTGCGTATCAAATATATACTCACAATTACAAGAATGCCGCCGTGTTTCTGTTGATATCCAATAACTGGAGGGTATTATCGAGACCATGATAGGGGGCAACTTTATGATGCAACTTTAATTTCAACTTTATGAGGCAACTTTATCCTGCTGCAGTCCCGAATACAGCAATACGATGTGCGCAATACGATGAACGCACTGCTTCTTGACCACTTGACAAACGAAACGTCTAAATCGAAAGCGTCCTAAGGAATTATTTACAAACTATCAAAATTAAATATGTTTTTTACATATTAATATTTTTAAAAAATAAAGCCAATATTTATTCATTTAATCTTTATTGCACACAAAGTACAAAGGTGAACTTAATGCCGAAGGCATTCTCTACCAGGGTTAAAGGCGGTGCTATAAACTGAAACAAAATATTAATAAACTTACACAAATCAACTAACTTAAGATAATACTAATAAAGTACACAACATATACATAAATATATATAAAACAGGCAAGATGATAGTAGGGAGACTTAACCCGACGAGGATTCATTTAAATAGCAATCATGCAACGTCTAGGAACGACATAAATGGAGACAAAAAATTTGGAGAGCCGACCCCAAATAGAGATAAGACTAATAAAGCTCGACGAAGAAAAAATGAAAAATATTTTGTAAAAATTATGATCACACTTCTGTATCGCATTTAAGTGAAAAATGAAAAAGTCACGATTGCGATCACATTATATAACTCATATACAGTTTGTAAAACTTACTTTAAATAAATAATTATACTAAAAGTACGTTTATTATCTATTATTGATTTGCTATTTACTAGAATTGTAACCTAAATTAAGTTTGTTTATGTCAGCTATTTATTGCTTTTAACACTGAGCCCTTTTAAGTAGCCTAAAACACATTTCAATAGTATCTATATTATTTTTTCCTATAGGATAAAATACTGTGGTGAACACCGCAATCGACTGTCGCTCTCGCTCGTTCTGTGCCCGCATCCCAGCGGTTGACAAGATCTATTTATTGTTGTGCTACGTGTTATTTTATTTCACTTAAAACAAATTCTAAATGTAGTAGATACAGATAGCAGTCGGTTGGGAATTCCTAACGTTCATTGATCTAATAATTTAAAATAGAATTAGAATGGATTTTTGTTATCTTTGACTGCGTAGATTATCAGTGATCGGGAAAGGCAGAGTGTAAAACGCAAAAAAATAATTGGCCACACTTACTTATTGAGATACAACTGCGTTGTTTAAAAGTTGTATTTAACAAATATAATGTATTTTTAATGAAAATTTAATTAGTGCATATTGATACATAATCTTATTGATCTGATTGTTTATTAAGAGAATTCCATAAGGCAAATTTATTTTAAAAGAAAGAAGTCACCTTACTAGTTATGCATTAAATATGTGTCATATTTGTCACATAGTAAACTATGTTCTTCATACGTATTATCACAGTGCCAGAAAAAGTGCTATAGTTTTAGGGATTTTTAAAAATAATGATAATCTTATTAAACTTACAAATTAATTATAAGTATGACGCATAGATGTAATTCTAATAAGGATGTTACAGAAATAACACTGTATGAAATATCGTCTGGACTGTTAGTATTTTACTGAAAAATAATTACAAATATTTTTCTTTTTAAACTGTGATTATATCATGAAGAGTCAGCGAAGTAACACTGTCTGGTAATATTTTCTTTATTAACAGCACTAGGATGTCCATAGCTGAATAGAGAAAACACCCATAGAACACTTCCACTATACCTCTGTTAAATGTATTTAGGTTTATAATAAATATATAAAGTTTTTTTTTTGCATTGTGTCTTTTTAATGACAAATAATTACACTGCCATTTCAGATCTATGACCGAATTTAACAGTAATCGTAAAACTGGGACCATACTGTGTACTAAATCATATTAACCAAGTACTAACTATACTAATACTTTAGCCGTGTCTGTTCATATAATTTAATGATTGAGTTTCATGAAGTAGTATTGACTGAGTGCGTAGGGTACCAATTAGTTGAAATGTTAAGTCGTAATAAATCATTCAATCTATTGTTTTAGGGCGGAGTGTTCGCCGTTAGTTTGGCTAAGTGTTTTAAGTTTAACATTGGTAGGTGTGGAAGATAACCTTACTGATTATGGGGAATGTGTAAACAAATACATTTTCTATAACAGTCTTTTTGAACACAGTTTAAAGAGCACTTAAACATATTCAAGAAAAGTAGTATAGTATACTATAACAATTATTTTACATACATATATAATATCTGTTTCCCCGAAAGGGTTGGCAGAGGCATATCGTACGCCTACATTTCGCCACTTATATTGGACCCACGTAATAGGTGGCGAGCCTATTGCCGCTTACCGGGAACTTTTATTGGTCGCCAGAGCCTCGTCCGTTGATCGGCAGTTGCACCACTTGCAGGTGAGGATGGCTTGGGCTCCTTGGATCTTGATAGGAACCCTTTACACCCAATTTATTTTGCATACATACATACATTAACGCCTGTTTCCCCAAAGGGGTAGGCAGAGGCATATTATACGCCCACACATCGCCAATTATATAGTTGGTCCCACGTTGTGTCCGTCAGTGCCTCGTCCGTTGGTCGACAGGTCCATTACGTGCAAGTGAGGATGGCTTGGGCTCCTTCGATCTATGAACCCTATACACCCAATTCATTTTGAATGGAAGTAAAAATAAATATTTCATACAAAATAAAGTGGACTAAATAGAAACACCGGTCTGGAATAGTGCCACCCCATCTTATCTCACGAGGAGTCGACGATTCTTACCGGATGATGGGCAGCAGCGTCATTCTGGCTGGAACTGCAATCACCAATCCGCTTGCCCAGCGCGGTGATTATGGGCAAGAACCCCCAATAGAATGTTGTCGATTAGGACAGCCAATGTTCAGCAGTAAACTTTATAAGGCTGATTTTATGATGATAAATTAGAATTAAAAGAAAATGCCACCTGGTCACACAATGGCCAATCTAGGCGGTCTTATCGCTAAAAGCGATCTCTTCCAGACAACCCGACGCAAAGGAGAGAACAGGAAAGCAGTAGGCAGAGCACAAAAACTTTATAACGAATAAGCACTAAAACTATTTGTTAAATATAAATAAAATACACAAATATACATAAATATAAATATATATACACATCATACAATACAATACATAATATAAAATCTATATATAATATAGATAGTAAGTAAGTAGTAATACAATGAAGTCGGAAATGATTATAGCACCAAGTTTATTTTACTTTATCTTTATTCAAAAACACTACAAAAACAAGTAGGTGTTCTGGGTAAATAATCAAAAAGACAGCAGAGAGACGGCGCTTGAGAGCCCTAGGGGTTGGTCAGTGTATTTTATTCAACGATATATTTGCAAGACAAATATAAACCTTGTCAGCTTATTTCACTATGAAATCTCTTGTTTTATTTTGTCTAGATATACCCAAGTTAAATTTCGAAGGGCCTTGTCTGTTACCCCGAAGGAGTAGGCAGGGGCATATTATACGCCCACATTGCGCCATAAAGTTGATTCCACGTAATAGGTGGCGAGCCTATTGCCGAGCCTTTTTTTATGTATATGTCACCGTAAAATTGTAAATAACGTTAAATTATAATCTATCCCGCGATATTGTAATCTGTCGAATAATTGTGATCCGTAACAAACTGCTCACAATTTAACGCATTATTTTTCGATAGATTATAATCTATCGAAGACAAACCGTCAGATTGTAAAATGGCATGCGACAGAACGCCCCTCGCGCTCTGATTGGTTGAACATCATGTTCCCCGCTCAGCCGACTCAACAAAACTCTGAATTCTGCGTAGTTTTGTTGACAGACAGAATCAATATCCGACATTGTAAATATTATCAAATAAGATATCAAATGAGTTCACACGCATAAAAAATATTAAAACACTGAAAATACAAATTAGGTTATGTTCGGTGACTAACTCTTATTCATTACTTAACTGCACTTCTTTAGGTTATCACAGGTCCGTTAACACTCCCTACAACTTATTATAATACAATGCGTTATTATTATTAACACGAAATCTGTTTTAAATCACCAAAACACTGTTTGTTTACATTTCACAACAAATGAATTTGACTAATAACAACCGAAGATGGCGACGACGGGCGGCTGAGCGGGGAACATGAAGTTCAACCAATCAGAGCGCGAGGTGCGTTCTGTCGCATGACATTTTACAATCTGACGGTTTGCCTTCGATAGATTATAATCTATCGAAAAATAATGCGTTAAATTGTGAGCAGTTTGTTACGGATCACAATTTTTCGACAGATTACAATATCGCGGGATAGATTATAATTTAACGTTATTTACAATTTTACGGTGACATATATACACCTACCCTATATAATTATGTATATTTTTACAAATCAGTATCGGTTATATAATAAATGTTTATACTTTGTCTAGTGCTATAGCTTTGTATTAGCTGTGCTTTGTTCTAGATGGCAACGTAAGATATAATAGGTTGGGGAAAAAGTCTTTTCGTATTTTTGTATGAAAAGTCAAGACATTTTTTTCAAAGTTTATTTACATTTATTTACAATATATATGTACCGTTTTGTTGAATAACTTTTATGCCATTTTGTGGGCAGAGACATTATCCCGTTACTGTAGAAACTTTGGGACTTCTGATCAAAAAAACGGGACAAATAGTTTTGGCAGTCCTCTCTTGAGGTCAACCTTACAGAACCTAAAGAATTCTGCAGAGACCGAAACAGGTGAAAATCTGAAGGCGCAAGGTCAGGGCTATATGGTGGATGCACTAGGACCTCCCAGTCGAACTCTCTTAATTTTTGCTGAGTGGCTAAAGATGTGTGTGGTCTAGCGTTATCGTGATGAAAGACCACACCCTTCCTGTTGATCAATTCCGGCCGTTTTCTCTCGACTGCTTCCTTTAATCTCATCAGTTGCTGGCAGTAAAGATCAGAATCGATGGTTTTGCCGGGCGGTAAAAGCTCATAATAAACAATGCCCTTCCAATCCCACCATGCACACAGCATCACCTTATTTCGTGTTAGGCCAGGTTTGGCCACAGTCTGTGAAGCCTGGCCAACTTTCGACCACGACGTTTTTCGCACGTTCTTGTCGTACGTGATCCACTTTTCATCGCCAGTTATCAATCTCTTCAAAAACGGCTCGGTTTCATTACGTCTCAATAATGAATCGCAAATGAGTACACGGTTCATTAAGTTTCTTTGAGTGAGCTCGTGTGGCACCCAAATATCGAGCTTTTTTGTATAACCAGCTTTCTTCAAATGGGTCAAAACTGTTTTGTGGTCAATTCCCAGTTCTTCAGCTACATCGTAACTACTAATATGCCGATCTTGCTCCACTCTTTCAAAAATGGCGTCCATTTTATTCGTAACAGGGCGACCAGAGCGAGGTGCATCTTTAACATCAAAATTTCCGGACTGAAAACGTTTGAACCAAATTTGTGCTACTCTTACTGACACTGCATCAGGTCCATAAACATCACAAATTTTTTTCTCTGCTTGAGTTGCATTTTTGCCTTTTTTATAATAAAATTTTAAAATGTATCGAATTTCTTCATTAGATTCACTCATTTTTACGGAGAGAAAAACAAATGAAAAATAGCGGGAAACAACTTTTTTTTATTTTTTTCTTTTCTTTATAATGGAACCTTTTTAATGTTACCAAAACCAGCCAGACACAAATAGTACAGTCAAAAAAATTTTATAATAAGTTTATACCTACGTTATGCGAAAAGACTTTTTCCCCGGCCTAATATTTACTAAGTCTATGTAGTGTACTATGTATATGTAGTGTACTTTATTAGAATTTTCTTAAATGTGTAGATTTATGTATGTTTTTTAATTTGTAGCACCGCCTTTAACCCTCTTAGGTAACCCTTTGGTTAACTGGTAGAGAATACCTTCGGCATTAAGTTCGCCTTTGTGTTACTTTTATGTGTACAATACAGATTAAATAAATAAGTCGTATCAATTAATTAAAAACTATTCATGGTGATCATTTTGTGTAAAATATTATTAAATGTCAGACATAAAGTCTGCCTTAATATTTTTTTTTCATAGTACAATCTTTTGCAGCTTAGTAATACTATTTAGAGTCGTTGCATGAGAAGTCCAAACATTTTTTTTTAAAAACCCAGTCTTTTGTTTGCATGTAATAAAACTATCTAGAGCATCCCGTTATAATATAACATGTTATTATATCGTATAAAAAAGCCAGACGCAACTAATGCCTTTTGAATAATCTTTTAAGTTTAGGTTAGTACTCGCTTACACTATGCAAGATGCCTGAAAACATTTTTTTTTAAAACCTACCCCATTGTCTTTATAGACTTAAAACTATAAATACTAACCCAGAGATAACATGACATACAAAAATATAATGCGTAATTTAACAAAATTAAGCTACTCGTTCCGTAATAAACACAACAATTTAACAAAATTTGTACATAATAATAATATTAACCCAATTCTCTGGAATTATTATCATAATTAATAGCCGAGACATGGCGGCAATATTACGTTACAACAAAGACAATAAAAGTTTATCGACTTTCCTAACCCTGGGGAGTTAATTACGTATGTCCTTAATCTTTTATCATTTACCTTGTGTTGGGTTCGTAAAATAATTAATATTAAATTTCTTTTAGAACAAGTAATATGGGTATACCCAAGTCAACCTCACCTGCAAGTGGTGCACCTCTCTTCAATTGAAATAGTTTTAGTATTTAATCTAGGTTTGAGGCCCTCAGTCTCGCCTTCTCCAAATCCATTTCGGTTGCGCTGTATCGGCCATCAGAGGCAAGCAGCATTCACACAAATGAAGTTTAGCCTGTAGACCCATAGTTATCCCGGCATAACCTACTCGCCGGCAAAAGGTATCTGGAAGTTAGCTGACAATAAAATGATTTGATTGATTGATTGATTAGCCAGCTAGTTTAGGCCGGGATCATAGGAAAAAGAAAACACGTTAACAAACCTTTTTGTTTTGATCAACAAAACAAATTTATTGTCCGATAAAAAAAGAATTTGAATATTCTGTTACTTTAAAAGTGGTTATCTATATTTCCCACGGTTGACAAGTTTACTAGGAACTGATAAGAATTGGGTCAAATATATTTGCTTAGATAAAAAAGAAAGATAAAAAATTAAGACTCTACGTACTTTTCACTACACACACTCATTTTTTTAAAAAAATTATTCTGTAATTATAGGTTATAACAACTTATTTATAACATAGTCCCACAAATCCGTGATTACGGTTTAACTGCGGGATCTGATTCTCCGTACATTTTTCGTTTAAATATTATATTATATATTGATTATATAATATTATATATTAAAATTTTTAATTGTGAAATAGCCAATACATTAATGAAATTACGTAGCTAACGTAAAAAAATATAGAAAATCTTATTGTTTTATTTTTCTCTTAAATTTAGGCATTTTACATATATATGCACACTTAAATATAGCAAAAAAAGTAGGGCTTATATGGAACAAGTCATCAGAAATATCAATCAGTAAGTAAGTCAAAAGTCAAACAGTTCTTTATTTCACAAACTGTTATATATTACTTAGAAATATTAAAATACTAGCACTACGCAAACTGCAGCCGTCGTCCCACCAGCGGTCATCGTACGCACAACAACTGCAATGACCGACTCGCCACATCATTTCATTTGCCCCCATTTAGTCATGACTATCGCAGCTCTGAATATTAAAAAAAAACAAAATATAACCTGAACTACACTGAACTCACAAAGGTTAAATTCATATGCAAATAAAAATAATGTTAGTGAATCTAAGTGGAATTTCCGAGCCACCACTCTGTTAGAAGAACTGACAACGAACTCACAGGCTATGCCGTTTTAAATTATCAATTGGGTACTTAAATTGATATTTTCATATTATGTCCGTGTATATACGTAGAATCCCTCTACCGAGACCTGAGGAACCCAGGTCAACCTCACAAGCAAGTGCACATGCCGATCAACGGACGAGGCTATGGCGAACAGAATAGTGTCCGGGGTAAGCGACAATAGGCTTAACACCTATTACGTGGGATCAACTATATAATATGCCTCTGTCTATCCCTTTGGGGAACAGGCGTGAATGTATGTATGTATGAAACGGCAGTCTTATCCCAAGCATTTTTATCTTCCATATAATCTAGTGTAATTGCATAATATCCCTATAAAGACAGTTTCCGTTTTGATGTCAATTAAAATTTATTTAGGCTTATATTACTTGGGGTTTTATTGTAGAACCGCATACTTTAACCTCTTAACGATTTGGTTATCTTCTGAAGCCTTGTGAAAGGTACTGATCACTGAAAAGTATTTGAAATGTTCCTTTAAAAAATACTTCAATAGACAGCGATTCAAATCCGAAGGTTATGTTGTATCGAAGAACATTTGTTGGTTAAAAGTGTTGTCTAAAAATAATGATTTATATTGAGAATGCTTCTGCAAATCAAACTGCGGCAGAGTCCGCATTCTATGAATAGGTATTTCTGGCAACAGTACATTCTGGGAACAAATAGGGTCAAAAGTGATTCGATTTTAAATTCAAAGCGTTTTTTTTGCTCAAAAGAATGAAGATAAATAAAATCTGCCTTATAAAGTCCACTGCTGAAAATTGGCGTCCCCAATAGATTACATTCTATTGGGATTATTTGACTCCCCATGAGATGAGAGGGGGTGAAGCTATTCTAGGCCAGAACCAAACGGCACATATTATATTTAATTAATACAAGTTTTTTTTAGTTTTAGAAGCATTCTTAGTCTAGTTGGTACTGTTAAGCAGAGTTTACATAGTTCTTTGGATGGGTGACAGTTTGTGTAATATGAAAAGTCCCTGTTGTCACCACACGTGATAGGAGTAAGGGTAATTTAAGACTGACAGTCCACTAAAGCGAGGCGAGGCAGCAAAGTGGAGAAACGGAGAATTATTAACCAATGAGATTCGCGGACATGAGAGGAGCGAAGACTATATGCAATCCCATTAGTTAATATTTGTCTGTTTCTCCGCTCTGCATCAAGGGACAGACAGCCTAAAGTAAAGTAAAGAAGTAAAGTAAAGTAAAAGTAAAAAGTTCTTTATTTCATAAGCACTTGAAAAAGTCATAACAAAATATAAATTTTAATAAAAACTAAATTTTACTACACTGAAATCACGAAGCTTATTCACTTAAATGCAAAAAAATAAAAATTAAGTGTATGTGAATCTAAGTAATAAATTCTAATAGGTGATTTTATATAAGGTCTGGGAGCTCTGATTTACTTCGGTGATCGTTTTAGACCCTAAAGCTACAAAGCGTACGACTTTAAAAGAAAGATGAAAATAGTAGTACTAAAACATTCATTTAAAAAAAACTTATTTTTCTTAATCTATGTCGAAGACAGTATGACGTGAAAACCGCGCCGGACAAAATAAATAAGTTCGATGTAATAGACTAGCGAGAAGATCGAGTGTTGGACCTTTTTCGAAGGACCAAATCGAGAAACGGCCGAGTCATCGCATTCGCAACACATCGCTTCTACTTAGTATCAAACTTTTTGTAAGCACGACCTTACAAAGATTATTCGGTGATTGTGCGCAGACTAGACACTTATTTTATTTTCTGATAATTTTTATTATTATTTGGTTACAAAGATAGAAAATAAATTAATATTTGAGTGCTACACAATAATATAAAATATCACGACGCCGAACTTCTTTAAATTTTAAATTAGTTTAACTGAATTATAAAAATCCCTGAAATTCAAAATAAGTTTGATATTATACAAGTATAATAACGTACTTTATATACTACTGCAAAATTTAGCCCAAGCAAAACCGGCCACAAACAAAATATACAATCTATTGTATTATATATTAATGTACTTATTTAAAGATTTAAAGATAATTATGTCGTCCGTAGGGTAGGTGTAAAAAGGGCATTATTTAATATATTTAAATTAACAAACATAAATAGTTTTTACAATCAAGATACATACTCAGGGTAATTTTACCCTTAGTATGTGAGTGAAATAAAATGATTAAAAATGTATAATATTTCATTATAAAATTACATGTCACATTATTCGTTTGCATTTTCTGCATAATTTTATTTTTTTAAGAATTTCTTCAATGAATGAAAATAAAATAAACACTGGTACAAAAGAAAAAGTAAAATTACACAAACATAAACTTAAAGCTAAGTGTCACCTTAATTACGCATACCCAACACGAAATTATGACCCTACATAATTTCTTCAGTATTCCAATATTGGTTGAAATAGGTGAAAACCTTCTCGGTTCCCACACGGTATATACTAATATTTAATTTTGTGTGCATGCATATGAACATTTGTCTTGATCTGGGTGCTTTCAATAATAAATGTTAGTTTTCTAATTGGTTAGTATTAATTGGAAAAACTCTTCTTAGTTTGGGGCTAGAAGTGCTGTTTGGGAGGTCCAAGAATTTTCATTAACTAAGTAATTTTTCATAGCACATTTAAAATTACATAATTACGGTTAAAGACATTTATTTTCTCAAAAGAATTTACAAAATTCACTTACAGAGAAAATACAAAACTATATTATTAACTAAATTTACAGCACCAATTAGTATTTCAAAAAAGTAGGTAGAATGACAAAAACTCATTTAAAAAAAAAAGGGGAAGTGCACCGGCAAATCGGTTTAAAATGTGAACTTAATGCTATATGGAAAATTGTTATGTAGGCAGAAAACTACAATGAACATAATCTCCCATCAATACTCTTTGACCATCTCACGACCAGTTTTTTGTGGTGTACGTACAGCATTCAGACGATTTTTTGTCCTCATCATTAGCTATTGTGCTGCTTTAATTATTGTAAGACCGAGTCGAGATGCGATGTGTATCTACCGATTACTACAGTCACAGAGTAAGCGTAGTCAGTAATTCAGAGGTGCTAGACGTCTAGACGTATCGTGCGGCGTATTAAGCGAAAAGATTGACTCTAATTAACCTTGCCTTTAAACTACATAGGCCTACATATGAATTGTATATATATCTATAGACAATAAGAAAATTATTGTAAGTTTTATTGGCATTATTAGTATTGAACAGGGCGATTAAGAGGACTTCAAGCGATTTTTGAGCATTGATTACGTGAAAAAGTTTATTAAAAGTTAGTAACAAAGATAGATAAAGGTTGCCTTGGTATTCGATCAACTACAGACCTGGGGACAGTAAAACAATCTTGCGATTGTTAGTTTGGGATGAAGATGTGATTATTAATATATATTTCTTAACTTTGCATTCGTATTTCTGATTAGCAGTAAATATTTTGTTATGCTTTTTAATAATTACGACTGAGAAAATTAAATTTGAAAGAGCCCAACCATAGCCAATTCATTTCACTCCTTTTCTTGATATTATCGACGACCTATTCGAAGAGAAGCCTCTTGCCTATCAGTATTTCCTTCGTTCGACTTCTACACACGACAAAATATTTCTTTAGCATATCGTTTCTATCGAGATTAATTCGATTTGTTTAAACATATAAATGAAGAATATAAATATATATAAATAAAGAAAATTACAAATTTTATAAGAATTTATTAATTACCGACGCCTGATTTGGACAGAAGCAGTACCTATAGCTACCATGATTATGTATGTGATCAAAGATATAAAATCATCATCATCTCAGCCATATGACGTTCACTGCTAAATATAGGCTTCCACAAAATATTTCCGCACTGAGCGATCCTGAATCGCCTGCATTCATCGGCTTCCTTCCACCTTCACCAGATCATAGGTCCATCGGTTATATAATATGTATTCATTATTATGTGTGCCATCGGTTAGTCATAAGTCATCAATATCGCTTACATACCGCATCTTTATTTACACTGTGGTATCGTGGTTCTTTTCATTCGTTCTCGGGTTTTAGGGAATCGATTCGTGTTATTTGGATTTGCGTGTGAAAATGGGAGTGTTAAATGAGGAAAAGATGTTAAAATATGCTGATGTTGGCATATTTTTAAGTACAAAGCGGCCGGGAATTGTGCAATGGAATTCCTTTTTCTCTTCGGGACTGAATAAAATTTTACAAGATATATTTTTTTTCTTAATATTTTTTTATTATTGGAATAAATAATATTAACGAGTATATTTTATTAACACACGGCGCCCGCGACTTCAGTGGTACTTTTTTATACTTTTGGTTAAAAAGTAGCCTTAATGGGGCTCTCTAACATCAGCTGTCTGCCTGTGTAAATTCCGTTAAATTGGTGCAGCTCTTTAAGAAATCTCTTCTATATTTTGAATACCCCATTAGTATTATTATGTATTTAATAATAAACATTTGGTAAACAGATACTAAAACTCTACATACATTCATTCACGCCTGTTTTCACGAAGGGGTAGACAAGGGCATATTATACGCCCACACTTCGCCAATTACATTATCGTTCCCACGTAGTAGATGGCGAGCCTATTGCCGCTTGCCGGGATCTGTTATGTTCGCCAGGGCCTCGTCTGTTGATCAGCGGGTGCACCACTTGCAGGTGAGGTTGGCTTGGGCTTCTTAGTTGTTTGTAGGATCCCTATACACATTTAAATTAACGTTAAATTATACATTAACCATTATTTACTATTAACCATTTAAACCTAAAGTATATGTATAAAAATTTGTAAGCCTGACAAAAAAGAGCAAGAAGTGGCAAAGTTTATACAAACTACTAACTTAAAACTCTTTACACCTCAGCATAACACTGAACACTATGGACCTAATAAAAAAGCTCAAAGTCGCTCGGCGTGCAATGGAGAGAGTTATGCTCGGAGTGTCCCTACGTGATCGAATCAGAAATTAGGAAATCAGTAGGAGAACTAGAGTGTTTGACATAGCGAAGCGCGTTTGCAAGCTGAAGTGGCAGTGGGCGGGGCACATAGCTCGGAGAACCGACGACCGATGGGGCGCTAAGGTTCTTGAAAGGCGACCACGAATCAGCAAGCGTAGCAGAGGGCGGCCCCCCACGCGATAAAACGATGATCTGGTCAGGGCAGCGGGGAGCCGGTGGAAGCAGGCGGCAAAGAATCGATTAACGTGGAAAGCGATTGGGGAGGCCTATGTTCAGCATTGGAACTTCAAATGGCTGAAATGATGAAAACCCTGAAATGGTTTGTGTACTTAAATATTTATATACTTGTTTAAACCCGAACACACAACTTCATTTATATTAATTACCATTTGAAAAGTACATAATAAATAATGACTCGTTCACACTACGAAATATGTCCATGTCATCCTTGGCCTGCTCCCAGTATTTCAGGGACGACGCAGCATAAATCAAATCAAATCAAAAACCATTTATTCAAATTTGGCTCAAAAGAGCTCTTATGAACGTCAAAACTTAAAAAATAGCGCGCTCATTCGTAAAAGAAACGGCAAGAAAATCGTCAAGGTTAGTTTTTTCTCCCGCCAGTTACCTTCATACCTTCTCCTACATTTTGTTTTTATCTGACAAAATACATATATATGTTTTCATGTTATATATTTTCAAACTAATGCTGATAGCCCCCCGTTTGTGTAGAACTTGGTGAGCTTTCAAAGAAATTACCGGGACCAGTAGATTCTACTTGGCGAGTTGTCTGTCTTACATTAACTGTGGCAGTTTTAGTTGTTTAGGTAGATATTGGTTTAACGTCAGCCTGTGAAGAACCTTGTTTCAATGTACATATAAGGAATATTACTTATTGGCTTATGTTAATGTACAATTAAGTATTTATTAATATTTACAACTCTTAGGAAAACTTACAGCTAAAAGTAATGCAAAATAAAAGTAGATGCTACTAGGTCTTATTTTTTTAAATAGCTATTTTTTTATTTTACTTTATTTGGAACACCAACAGCACATTAAACATTTTCTAATGCTATTTACAGATATTCGCATAAGCAAACAAAAATAAATGTTAACATGTCATAGAGATAGTACATAGGAAAAAATTTAAAACATAAAATTATGCGAGTCTATGATTTTTTTTTTTTTTTCTATGTCATCTAAGAAACCTAAGAAGTATGTATAGACACATTAAATTACTTTAAATGTATCTCACATCACTTCACAAACACTATAGTTTCTAAGTCAAACATCTCGAGATTGAAAGTAATAGATTCTTGGTCGGGCACCAGTAAGTCTCCTTACTTGGTACATAAATTCCCATTCAACCTAGACGCCGTTGTCTGCGCTGACCTAGATTTCTGATAAAAGTAGCCCACCGTTTGTCTAGAACTTGGTGAGCTTTCGAGGAAATTGCCGGCAACTTAGTCGCTGGGACCACTAGATTCTGCTGCACGAGTTTCTGTCGTACATTAACTGTCGCATCTTTAGTTGTTTAGATATTAATTCAAAATGGCTGACGGGACGATGGAAAAGCTTGTTGTTATTTACATGACTGTACTCTATATATCTTTTTGTCTATGGAGAAATTCAAACCGAAAGTGTGTACTATTTAAAAAGAAGCAAATTATAAGTGGTCATGTGTTTATAACAAACTAGGTATCAAACTCAATATTATACAGAGGAATGATTTCATTTGAGAAATAAGCTCCGAAACTATTGAAATTTTTTATAATAGAAAGCTACATTCTTTATAAGTAAGATAGGCTCTAGTATTAGAGCATGCATGTTGCCCCGAAGGGGTAGGTAGGCAGAGCCATATTATACGCCCACACTTCGCCAATTATATAGTTGGTCCCACGTAATAGTTGGCGAGCCTATTGCCGCTTACCGGGCACTGTTATGTTCGCCAGAGCCTCGTCCGTTGATCGGCAGATGTACCACTTGCAGGCGAGGTTGTTTGGGCTCCTTAGGTCTTGTAGGATCCCAATACACCCCTAATATTAAGCGATATAAATACGATATCCCTAACTTCAATAATAAAACCAAGTTGTAAAATAATAGAAGCGAAGCGAGGGAATGCCACTAGTGTCAAATTAGTATGTTATACAGAACTACTGAGAAACCTATCACATATAAGTTTCTACATTTATGAAAGGGAATTAATAATTTTAAATTATCAAATATGTTAGTGAATTTTAACAAGCACCTCACATATAAAAAAATCTCAAAAATATCACTGAAATGTCAAAAAATCCTTTAAAAGATATTTTGTATTTGTATCTCTCTTCCCAAGAGACCCCGCTGCCCTAATTAGCAGTGTGGAACACTAAGGAGTTTTAGCTGCTTTAACTCGGATAAAGCATTTCCCCTCATTATAAAAATACGAATATCTTTCTGACAGTGACGCAATAATTATATATTTTTTTGTGATGTCTTTACATGCGGTTTTACTTGCATATTATTCTTACGCGGCGGCGGTTTTGAATGGGGCTTCATCAGCAAAAGCAGAAATCATCCAGTCAATACACTGTTTTTGTGTTAAACCACTTCGAAAGTCATAATAAATCATCGCTTTTAAAATTTTCTCGAGTCTATTACATTTTTCCAACAGCGAAACAAGCTTGACAAGACCGGGATTCTTTTTTTAAATAAATAAGTAATTGGTATTCGAAATTTAAAACCAAGTGGTTTTCAATTAAAAAGATTTTAATATAACAGTGGAAATATTCCATTAGTGCAGCCCTCATATTAGCAAACTAACCTCTTAGTAATTATAATTATGATTACTTATTTAATTCCCAACAGTTACAATAAGATCTATGTCATATAATAATAATAATATTTATTTCCAAAAGACATTACACAAACATATATTTAACCTAGCCCCCACACTAGGCAAAGCCTGTCCTGTGGAGGGCCATATAGAAATTGAAAGTTCATATTTTTTTCTTATATCTATTTGCTACACTATGAATACATTTATATAAAACTAGGGAAAATAAATAAAAATAGACAGATATAAGGTGTGTGCGTTGTTGTGAGGCACGAATATATAAATATGGTTAAATAAAATGCTAATTAAAAAAAAATTAGTACTTCTACATTTAATAAAAAGCTCTAATTTTAAAGTATAAAGTATCATGTTTATGCACACAAAGATTTGTCCTGCTTGGGAGTCGAACCTAGGAGCGGAGAGCGGGTATTCTCGCCTCCACGCCATATCGTTTGTTAATATATTGTAATATTCTCCTTCCTCTGGCCATTGTATCTGATTGTATACTAAGGGAGGTGCACACGGGCTGTTTAAGTCCCCTATTTAGAGGCGGCAGAAACAGTTTAACGTAATGAGATGAGACCGTGTGCGCGTGACATGGCGACTTTATTATGGACTTAGGGGTGGTGAACAGTGGATGCTGTACTTATAATTATATTTACGCTTCCAAAGCTTAGCGAAATTGAAGTCTGCTCTCAGTTTATTATGATTGAGGTGTTGATGAGAAGGATCTGAAAGGTTCTAAGAATTCTTACACATAAAAAAGTAAAATAAATGCAAGTTATTATTATTGCTAATTGTTTGCAATAGATTAACACGCTTTGTTGCCAACTACAAAGCGTGTTAATTGTTAAAAGTAAAAACAGGTTACTTCGCACTCCCCCCGACTGGTCTCCACCATGTCGTGGGGGGGGAGCTGAGTACCTTCCTGTGGAGCGCAGAGGGCGCAAGGGAAAAAAATCACCCAGAGATTGGCTATTCTGGGTGTCCTTAGTACTGACTACCGGGGGGGAAATTAAGAGGGACCTGTGGAGGTCGTAGCGGGCGGGCCAGGAGGGTCCGTCAAGCAGCGCCAGAAGGGTCTTAGGCAGCGGGGGCAGGGGGCCCCTGCGGTCAAACCATAGACCCTCCGAGAAGTCGGCCACACACGCTGTGGTCGGGCAAGGAGGTAGAAGGGACACGTCCAATGCGTCTCTCTGAGGAAGTCCTTCCGGTTTTGATCCGGAGAACGTTGGCCGCAGGCGAGGTGTCAGACGCTGCAACCCAGGTACTGGCCTTTTTCTCAACTAGCGGCGGGCGTCGTCGGATGAATTTTAGTGGGTATGGGCAATCGCATGGGCACGAATTGGACGTTACTTCGTTCTATAAAGAGGTAGGGTAATATTATTGTTGTAGGTAGTTGATTTAGCCTGCGACATCTCTCTTGTGGTAATTTTAAAAAATGTTATCGTTGTAGTATCAAATACGCGTATGCATAGTACGCTGATATTTTAAATTCGCTTAATCGTTTCATGCTCTGAAGAGCAATTTAAAGGTAAACTTTTGTTGAATAAGTTTATTATTATTTTTCAAGTTCAAACTAGTTATATAAAAACTAAAAATTATGTACCAGCTTTCATGAAATTATAAGCAAACTCAAATGATATTTATATATTATTTGATCGCTTTAGCATAGCTTTATACTGAACCACCAGCCTGCACCCTCTCTTGCATGCAGGCACACGTGGTCACAATATTTACTTCACAGACGCCCTCTGCATATTTTGCTCGTTATTACATGGCTCCTGAAATATTATATTATAGCTTAATCTGGACTAAAGTTATTAATAAAAGGACTGACATTATATATAGTGGATTCAGCCATTTCTTTTGCCGTAGGGACCACCGAGTTTTAGGTAAAATTTCCATTAGCATAATTTGTAACTTAAGTGTTATGATGCTAATTGCCTTACATGCGCGTTACATTTGGGGTTTTGTAAACACCAGCACTTTAAAGACAAAACATAAATACTTCCACGCCTGTTTTCCCGAAGGGGTAGGCAGGGCATGTTATGCGCCCACAGTTCGCCATTTATATGGTTAGTCTCATGATTACAAGCTTACTATTAAGTTGGCGAGCTTATTGCCGCTTATTGAGGATTTTTGATGATTGCCATAGCCTCATCGGCTGACTGGCAGGTGGGCCACTAGCACCCCCCCAACTGGTCTCCACCTTGTCGTGGTGGGGGGGCTGAGTACCTCCCGGTAGGGCGTAGGAGGCGCTAGGGAAAAGGCAACACACAGAGACCGACGACTCTGGGTGCCCTTAGTACTGACTACCGGGGGGGAAACTAAGAGGGACCTGTGGAGGGCGCAGTGGGCGGGCCAGGAGGGCCCGCTCAGCAGCGCCAGAAGGGTCTAGGCAGTGGGGGCAGGGGGCCCCTGCTGTCTAACCATGGACCCTCCGGGAAGTCGGCCACACACGCTATGGTCGCAAGGGGAGGTAGGAGGGGCGCTTCCACTGCGCCTCTCTGAGGAGGTCCTCCCGGTTTTGGTCCGGGGGACGTTGGCCGCAGGCGGGGTGTCAGAAGCTGCAACCCAGTTACTGGCCCTCGCCTCTTTCTCAACAAGCGGCGGGCGTCGTCGGAAGATTTTTAGTGGGTATTACTTGGCGGTCGTGTCTGCCGGTGGTGAGTCCCACACCCCCTTTCGGTCCCCCTTTGGCCGGAAGGCAGTGCGTAAATGCATATTGTTACCGACGTAAAAAAAAAAAAAAAAGTTGGGCCACTAGCAGATGTGGTTGGCTTGGGCTTTTAAGATTTTGATAGGATCCCAAAAAACTCACAACTATACTTTAACTACAATATTCATACGTGTAAATACTAGGACCAAAGCTCTCTGTAATGAAAAACCAACTGACTTCTTATATAATATTTTCATTTTATACAATTTTTAGAATGTACACGACGGTTCCCGCGAAAGGTTAGGCAGAGGTATATTATACGCCCACACTTCGAAAATTATATAGTTGGTCCCACGTAATAGGTGGCGAACCTATTTCCGCTTTCCGGGCACTGTTATGTTCGCCAGAGCCTCTTCAGTCACTTGCAGATGTTGCTTGGGCTCTTAAGATTCTGATAGGATCCCTAAAACACTCTCAACTATACTGAAACCGCAATATTTATATTTGCAAATACTAGATAACGTTTGTTAGTTTCATAAACTCTTAGTATTATGCTGTTAGGTAGTACTAGGTGGTAAAGTATCACTGAAGTAAAGCGGAGTTAACAATGATCAGACTTTGGATGGGGTACATGTTGTGATTTGTTTGTGGTTAACTTTCAGATCAACTTCATTGGGTGGCTAAAAAAGTTCTATCAACATCCCGCCACACGCCATTTTTTTTTTTTTTTTTGGATGGAAAATCATTCAATGACCTCCCCTCGCTGTGGGGGAGCGGGAGGGTGTGTCAGACTTTTACTGACTAAAAACTATCCATGTTCATTCTTGAGCCTGATACGTCCCGCGGCCGCGATAACCCTTTCGAACAGTCGGCGGAGTCATGCGTCGAGTTGTTACGTTCCCTAAAATATGGTTGAGTGAAACGATGGCTGGTTCATCTGTCATACTCGTGAACGAGTCTTACTTGTTGGGACTGGTCTGCTCATGTCTACTATTTTTATTCGTAATCATGCTCGTATAACTTAAAATAAGAGTTATTTTCTTCTTTTATTTTATATCTTGTGCCACAGAACGCAGCTTTTTGTAGACTTGTCAATTGTTTTACCACTAAGTACATTTTCTTGTAACTGGCGGGAGAAAAAACTAACGTTGACGATTTTCTTGCCCGTTCCTTTACGATGAAGCTCCCGCCCGCAGTGAATGGGCGCGCTAGTTTTTAAATTATGACCTTTATAAGAGCTCTTTTGAGCTAAACTTAAATAAATGATTTTGACTTTGACAGTCCCGCAGCCCCTTTCAAACAGTCCTGCAGCCCCTTTCAAACAGTCCCGCAGCCCCTTTCAAACAGTCCTGCAGCCCCTTTCAAACAGTCCCGCAGCATACCGCCACCCACCTGCTTCTCCAAATCCAAACTGGGACCGCGTGGTGGAGTATAGTCCCAACTCCTATATATACCTTGGTTTATGAGAGGAATCTCTATGTCTATTGGAGGAAAGGTATAATTTTCTCACAGAGCAATAGCTAAGTTAATAAGTAAGCCTTACACAAAGGAAAGGAAATAGTACAAGTTACAACTAATTCAATGTAGACATCCTATTATGGGGGTGGATTAGTAGCGTTATCCTCACTTCTAAGTATTCGGCTCATTCTGATAACATGTGGATAGAAAATACTTGTAATGAATAGACTGCAAGTAGAAAATAGAGTAATATCATACAGGGAATGGTTTGAATGAGAATAATATTGTACTTGTTGTGTCCGTGGTTTTGACTGCATACCATTTATTATCGAAAGCTTATTTTTGTAAACTTTTGGATATAGGTAAAATATATAGAAATTTATAAGCGACTTATGAATCAAATGGGAGGGGAAGGAAAGAAATACATACATACATACAATCACATCTGTTTCCCCGAAGGGGGATGCAGAGGCATATTATACGCCCACTTTTCGCCAGTTATATAGTTGGCCATGGGTTTAGGGTGGGGACATATAATATGTTACTAGCAAACTATACCCGCGACCATATCCCGGTAAACAGCACTCTGTATGTGTAGGTACGTATAATTCAAATGATACAAAACACTTTGTTAGTGCTCACCTACCCACACCACGAAATCCAACCTCAAAAAATGTGTCTCTAACTTCAGCCTTTTGGGCTCTGGGCGTTTTTTTAATAATGTTTATTTTTAAATGTGTATTTATTTATTAAACAATTTGTGCACATAAAGAACATACACAAAGATAGAATTTATGAAAGACATGTACAACGGCACTGCTTATCCCTAAAAGGAATTTCTTCCAGCAGACCGAAATACGTATATACGACCGATGTATGTATACGATGTATGTATGTTATTTATAAATATGTATGTATTTGTGTTTACTTATGTGCATATGTGTGTATTTTTATGTAGATTAGCGTACTATTTTATGTAAGTATATCATTACTAGGCTCTGGCGAACATAAAAGTGCCCGGTAAGCGGCAATAGGCTCGCCACATATTACGTGGAACTAACTTTGTAATTGGCCTAAATGTGGGCGTATAATATGCCTCTGCCTACTCCTTCGGGGAAACAGGCGTGATTATATATATGTTACTAAAAGAGCTCTATTATGGCCAACAATCTTAGAGTTCGGCAATTTTTTTATATTATTATATCTGTATTTTCCTTTTTAAAATCATCATTTCAGCCATTTGAAGTTTACTGCTGAACATAGGCCTCCCTAATTGTTATCCACCATAATCCATCTTGTGCCGCTTGTATCCACCGGATTCCCGCCGCCTTTATCGAATATTTCATTGATATTGAGGATATTTAATTTTTTTTTCAACTTTATTTTATCAACATTAATGATCTTAAAGTAATAAAATGCATGACTATAATGAGGGGAGGGGTCCCCTCTTCAATAGTGATCTACCCGACATTACCAAAGGTACAAACTATTAGATATTTTATTACACTATGAAATGCAATGAAATAATTGAATTTAACTGTCCATATTCTAATTCAATTGATTGATTAAAATATAAAATAGCTCTTGGCTTTAAGGATCGCATATAAAGGCTTTAACGCTACGCAAACTGTCATCATTTGGAAATGTCAACACAGAGAATAAATAGAGTGAGCTAATGACAGATAACTCAATACCCTGCGTAAAATAGAGCCCTCTCGAAAAAAGGGAGGGTTGATAGTTCGAAGGGTCGAACACCTCTCATTACTGTCACGTGTAAGTGGTGTGGTATGCGATTTTCTGGACAAAAATGTTGATCCGATATATTCAGTGTTGAATTTCATGTACTGTTTTTCATATTAATTTTATTTTTATACCGGCAAAAGGATTCCTTTTTTTTCTCTCTACTCAAGCTTCTACACGCAGAAGTACATATATGCATACATTCATATAATCACGCCTGTTTCCATGAAGGGATAGGTAGACTCCTGCGTGTTCAACGTGCACGTGGTAATATCGGGATTAAAAGTATAACTAAATACTTTAAGAGAGATCGAAGTTGGTTCAACCAGAATCTATGGACATACATTGTAGACCTTGCCTGACCTTTTTTTTATTTCTTTTTATATATACTTTCAATTATTGAAAATTTTGTTTGGTTATTAATCGAAACGAAATCGCATTGAAATCATCAAGATTAATGTTTTATTCACGGTAGTTTTAAATTTGTAACTCTGCCTATAGAACACTTTGTATCTCAGTCTCCCCGTGATCACAAATGCCAGTAAAGTATTTGAAACGTCGGGATTACATAATTAAATATACCGCGATTGGAATCAGTACAATGTGATAAATTTTTAATGTGTAATCGCGTTAATGGAAGAAAACAGTTTTTGCCAATTAATAACTTTTATTCAACTCATCTTACGGGAAGTCGTTAGAGTCGACGAAGAGAAATACTACTAGATGACTGCTGCACGTCATTTTGGGTACTGGCTTGCTCTGCGATCAATTATGGGTAAATACCCCCAATATATTGTTATTTATTGGGGAGGCCAATGTTTAACAGTAGACTTATAAGGCTGATACGATGATTTATTCTATTCTTATTTAAATCAGGGTCATAGCTTATTTTACTATAATGTTTTGGTACAGGGATGTAAGTGATACTATAACACTCTTTAAAAGTTTTTATTATAGTCTCTCTATAGTCGGTCTGAGGATCGTGGTTAGCATCGGAGTAACATCTGGAGTGGATGATCTGCTTCCACCGGTACCGGTCCAGCGTGTCTTTCACGACCGCGTTGAATTTGGAGGACGATGAGTCTTTCACTTGATCGTTCCATCTGGTTGGTGCATGACCACGCGATCGTTTGCCTTCTTATTATCTATATATATATATATAAAAATCAATTGCTGTTCGTTAGTCTCGCTAAAACTCGAGAACCGCTAGACCGATTTGGCTAATTTTGGTCAGAGAAGGTTTGTACGTAGAGAAAATAAAAAAAAAAATCTTGAAAAAGTGTAAAATCAACATATTTCTATACTCCCATATACAAACAATTTGTACTAATACTTAAAAGCCAATTTGAACCTTATCAAACAAATTTAATGTCAATAGTGACGTTAGTTATATCAAAAAAATTTACTGTCATCATATGTTATTTCATTTCATCAGCGATAATTATTGCTTTGTTGTGTTTATATTTTCAAAAATATTGTTGTTATTGATTTGTGTTTATATTTTCCAAAATATTATTGAGTTGTTGAGTGAAGGTAAAATGCCATGAGCAAGACGACAAAACATAGGCCGGCCATTGCACGGCGATCAAGAATTGAATTGCCCATGAGTTTTCAAAACAATTGTTAGAAATTGGTGATGGCAAAATACCAATCGACAGTACCAACGGATTGATCACTTTACCGAACAATTTTTGTACAATTGCGCAATCTATAGATGAGTTGATTAAATGTGTTTTTCCGAATATTCTTCAGAATTACAGAAATCATGATTGGTAGAGAGAACGCGCCATTTTAGCACCGAAAAACATTCATATCAATGCCATTAATTTTCAAATTCAAGCGAAACTGCCAGGTGTAGTGACGACATATAAATCAATTGACAGTGTTATGAATCAAGATGAGGCAATGAATTATCCAATTGAATTTTTAAATTCATTGTAACCGGCTGGTATACCACAGCATTGCTTGAATCTGAAAATTGGTTCTTCGATTATATTATTGCGAAATATTAATCCACCAAAACTGTGTAATGGCACCAGATTGGCAGTGAAAAAGTTATTTCCAAATTTGATTCAAGCTACAATCTTAACTGGTAAATCTAAAGGAGAAGTGTGTTTGATACAATATATAAACAATATATCATTTTGGTCATTTGGAATTTTAAATAGCTAGCAATTTAAAATATTTTTTGTTTGAATAAATGAACTTAATAATCTTTTTTTTTTATTACTATGCCTTATACGTAGCGAAGCACGTACCGGGCCGCTAGTAGTAAATAATAATAAAGCCTTCAATTAAACCGCAATGCATTGATCTACTAAACAGTAGTACTCAAGACTGCTGTAGTGAAATTACGCCGACAAGAGCTGTTCTAGATGGAGATGTAAATGGACGTTTAGCCACAGACGATCAGCAACAGTTAGTTTACTCTTGGCGTCTTACCACTAACGTACGTGGACGTCTCAGTAAATGATATGCCTGCCTGTAATTAGGTTAGTGCTTATTTAATTTTTTATTAAGAACAAAGGCTTATATATAAGTAAAAACAAAAAAAATATGACTGACATTTTATTTTAGTACCTACATGCTGGAGATTGCTTAAGTTTTTTTTAGTTTGCGTTTCTATATACGTCGTTACAATATATATATGCTATTCTATTCTTTCAAACTAGAGAATTTTTTTGGTGTACATAATTGGATATGTATTTATTGTAATTATTATTTATATATTCAATAAAAAATCAACTTACCAACTTAGCAAAGGCTTACAAACTTTTCACACCAAACATCACGCACGAAGGACCATAGCTATGAAACATCCAGGTGATCCCAGGCATATAAGATATACTTTTATCATTCTAAAATAAATTTTTTTACTAAATTTCATACATTAGTAAACGTGGATGCTGTTCTTCAACGCCTGTGGCTCAGATCTCGTTAGGGACGCTGAGACGCGACGTTCGGTGTGGTCACCGTGTCGGGCCCACGTGACGCCCACTTCAGCGGCTAGGATAACCATCAAACACCATTATTATGGGATAATCCGACTATTTAGGCCAGTAATGTCTGAACAATTGGTCACACTTACTTGCTGCGCAATTGAAGACTTACTTTATCGCGGACTTATAATAGAAGTTTTAAGTCCTTTATGTCTGGAAGTAGGAGTGGTAGATGTGGACACCAAGCGGTTGATATTATCTCTAACCTCACGTTCTTCAATTCTATTGGGCGTTTATGGGATTCCCGAGCAACGTGAATAAATTAACACAAGAACCCTGAATTTTATACGCGTACTGATACATATAAGTCCCAGTCCCAGTCTATTGCCGCATACGGGGCACTGTCATGTTCACCAGAGTCTCGTCCGTTGATCGGCAGGTGCACCACTTGCAGGTTAGGTTGGCTTGGGCTCCTTAGGTCTTGGTAGGATCCCCATAAACCATCATACTCATCATCAGCCTATATTCGTGCACTGCTAGAAATCGAGCTCTCCAAAGACACGACACTACATCAGATCTTCAAGTTTTTTGCTTCCATCTGTTTCCAGACTTAGTGATGTCTTATTAAGTACATTCACAATAGAATAATTAAATCTTTTGGGGAGGCCAATGTCCAGCAGTGGACTTCATAAGGCTGACATGAGAAGATCAAATTAGATCCATCAAAATGGTTGCGGCAAAGAATTCCAAAAAATATAGCTAGCAGAGCATTTGAATCGCAACCACGTTTCGCAAGTATCCCAAAATAGCTTTAATTCATGCTAACCATATTCAATGCATCTCAAGCGTCCAAAGTCAGCGCATTAATGAAGGGAGCGGAAATAAACAATGCTTATGTAACTGTATTGTGCTGGACTTAGGGTTCAGTTTGCGAATGTCACCTGAACATGTCGGCAAGACCGCTAATAAATGGGATAGATGACTGACACCAGGAAGCTTTTAAGGTAATTTCAGTTGTAACAATTAAACTGGACAGACGGAATAGAGATAGGGATTGGCTGGTGGGAGACTCGATTCTGAACTATGTACGCATTAAATTAAGATTGAAATTGCTTGGTTGTCGATGCTGGGCATTTGGTGACCAAGTTCCTAAATATGCGATGTAAATAGCTTGATTTTATGTATTTGGTACGACTGAGGTATTACGGTACATTCAATCAAATAGAATTTAGATTTATGAGATGTTTTGATAATATTTGGCACCTTTGTATATATTTACTACTAGAATAAAAAATTATAAAACATTTGTACAAGAACTTTTAGTAAAGTTGATGCTTTGCGCATTTAACATTAAGTATGAATTCTGTGAAAATCTTTTTCATAGATAACCCGCAATAAAATATAATAATTTAAGTACGAAATTAAAGACTTTCTATATAGGGTAGATCGGTAAGACTTTTTTGAATATGCGTGTATGTTTATAAACTCTGAAAAGCATTAGGATTTGATTTTACATAACTTTCATTTGCTCATAAAGACATGAAGTTCTATGTAATAGGTATTACAGTAAACCGTTTTTTGTCACTGCTGATTAGTAGCCTCCCCACATATATTATATTCTATTCTATCTATTATTATATTCTACTGGGGGTATTTTCCCATAATCACCACGCTGGGCAGTCGGGTTGGTGACCGCAGTTGCAGCCAGTATGCAGAAAGACGCTGCTGCCCATCATCCGGTAAGATTTCTCTTCCTCGACTTTTACCCCTCCCCGTGAGTCGAGATGAATGAGATGAATGAAAGAAATTAATTGACATGTTGTTTTCATACCTTTACGCGATTACACATTAAAATTCATCGACTCTTATGACTTCCCATGAGATGAAAAGGAGTGACGCTATTCTAGGACACCGCTACGCGGCACAACTTACGCCTTCATTTCGCCAATTATATTATTGGTCCCACGTAATAGGTGGCGAGCTTATTGCCGCTAACCGGGAACTTTTATGTTCGCCAGAGCCTCGTTCGTTGTTCAGCAGATGCAACACTTGCTGGTGAGGTTGGCTTGGACTCCATAGATCTTAGTAGGTTCTCTATACACCTTACAAACCAATATACTGTAAAATTATATTTTTTTATTTACTGAAAAGAATGATAAAGTAATAGAACATCTGAATATGATAGGTCACTTGATAAAAATGACTTTTATATAATTTCAATGCGTATTTATAAGGGAAATCTTAACTAAAACATAGACGTAAGTGGTAATTACAGATTTAATTAAATTTTAATTTAATTGAATTGTTTTAATACGTTCTCATTCCATATTTTATTTTAAATTTAAATTTCTTATAGTTACTTTTTTTTGATAATAAGCCGGTTAGAGTATTTATGTTAAAATGTTGTACATTTAGCTTCGTTATAATGACTACTAAGACATAAAAAAATTATGCCACAGCTACTGGTTGTCCACAATAAATATATTTCTACAATAAATATATGGGAAGTAATATCGTTCGGCACTTGTAACTCAAATTGTATAGTTAGAAAGGTTTACC
Organism: Musotima nitidalis; assembly: GCA_949126915.1. Taxonomy (NCBI): domain Eukaryota; kingdom Metazoa; phylum Arthropoda; class Insecta; order Lepidoptera; family Crambidae; genus Musotima; species Musotima nitidalis. The sequence goes on along the minus strand of OX421439.1, from coordinate 7,199,867 downwards.
TTAAATTCTTCATCATCATCATCAGCCTACACTTGTCCACTGCTGGACATAGGCCTCTCCAAAGGCACGCAACTGAACTCGATCTTCAGCTCTTCGTCTCCAACCGCTGCTAGTCGTTTTGCGTATGTCTTCGCTCTACCTAGCTGGAGAGCGTCCAATATTACGCTTACCGAGACGCGGTCTCCACTGTTAGACTCGTCTAAATATATTCTTAACTTACCAATAAAATCTCAATGACAGTATAAGAAAATAATAAAAATAATTACGCTTTCGAAAAATTATCTCGTCTAAAAATATAATGTAGTATTGAACCTTTTTTTTAACGTCAGAAAAATGCATGTACGCATACGCATCCGGTCGGAGGACCGGACCAGGGTTATGTGGGGCTCCTGCGGGAATTTTTCAGCCTTAAAAAACTGACTGCGCCTATCACTCGTTGATAAAAAGGCTGGGCCATGGTCTCTCATTAGCACATGCCATTTAGACTACTACAGTATGGAACCTGCCAAAATTTTTGTCTCTATATTAAATTCTTCTTGTTTCGCATCCAACCGTGTATTCTAAAAGTATCATATCATAATGTTTTATGACTAATGTAGCTCGCCACGTAATCACCCTTGATTGACCATTGTCGTACGGGTCAACGACCCCGGCCCCTAAACAATAAACTGATCAGGTTTTTATTACTTGTTTACACTAATTTATGGCCTATCCTAGTGAAAGTCATAGGGTTGTCCTCTACGTTTTCTGATCTGTGATATTCTTATAGAATTGCAAATTAAATAAATATTTTCTGACAATTACACCAATTATTTAGTTGCAAGATAAGTATCATAAAGAACTTGTGTTATGTTAAAAAAAACGAAATAACGTTAGTAACGGATAAACATTTTTTTTTTTTTTTTGTAAATACATACTTTATGCACATAGGAAAACACCCAGACCAGAATAAGTATTTATATTTATGCACACAAAGATTTGTCCTGTGTGGGAATCGAACCTCCGACCTCAGAAGCAGACTGCGGGTATACTCGCCACCACGCCATATCGATCGTCTAAACTACTACTGCCTAAAGAAGCGAAAACCCGGTGGTGAGAACCATAGTCATCAAATTCGAAGAGTCTCAGGTTCAAACCAAAATTCCTTATATTATGCCACCTATGTTTCGATATATTTAGTGAGGCCAGCAGCAGGCGGACTTACCTTCATCCCCGAACGCTGCTTAACATTAATAATTGTGACCCAAAAAATATTTTTTAAAAAATCCTGGGACCCAATTTTCCAATCAAATTTAAAGTCGAGACCAAAAATCAAACCTGTACAAAAGTTGGCAGATGTTTTTAATACAATTAGATACTACCCTACCCCACAAAGTGACTTCTGAAATTATAATCATTTTTACCCTTTTCCCCCTGTATTAGGTTAATTGAAAATTAATTAAATAAAATTTACATTGTAGGTAGGTGGTGGGTCTTCGCCAATAATAAAATGAGCAAAGGCGTACCTCTGTATTGTATTTCGGAGGTGGGCATGAAATTTTATCTATTTTCAGTAGATTTTTGCAGTATATATTTCAGTTCATTGTCCTCAGCTCAATTTGTTTATTTTCTAATCAAAAACAATCATCTTTGTGTTTGTATTTACCAATTTGCTTTCAAATTAGATTTAAAAGCGGAATTTACTTATGTTCTAATTAGTTCTAATATTGTATTTATGTATGTACAGGGTTACCATTACAAGTACAGCAGCGAATTCGGAGGGTTTCGGGTTCAAACCCTGAGCCCACCTTTTTGACTTTTCAAAATTATGTGCGTAATTATTGCTTGTGCTGTGCCTCGGAAAGCACGTTAAGCCGACAACATTTTGACTACTAGATTGGCGATGTCGTGGAGGTTAGATGGCAGTCGCTCCATGTAATGAAACTTCAGTTCAGCCAAATCTGGTTAGACCAGTGAGCAGACCCTGGGCCCTGGGCTCAAGTCAGGGGCAACCGGGATAATGCTAGGATATGATGAATAACATAAGTACAACATATTTTATAAAACGCACAATCAAGTTATAAGTATTACAATATGCATTTTGAGTACACATTATATCCGATAAAACATAATATGTAGATAAATTATGAAATAGGTAAGAATACAATAAGAATACATTTTTTTTCAATCAATCAAATTGTTTATTTCGAACACAGGTTACAGGATAGGTGTTACAGTACAGGTTTAGATCTAGCTGTGGTTTGCCTCATGAGAGTACAATAGTTGCGATTTCATATTACACGAAATCAGTATTTATGGATTTTGAAAGTAATACTAACAAGTCGGACTTTGTCAAACGTTTATAGTGATAAGTCGTTTAAATATTCTTCGACATTATAATTTATAAGAAATACTAAAATAAAACTACATTCAATCTAAAGTACGCCACTAATTTTCAATAGTTTCATAAAGTTAAGAAAGTTTTGTTCATAATAGAAAATGAATCTTAAGTTCCGGCAACTTATTGGTCAAATTATTGTACAGACGAGCCAAACGAAACCATTGGTGAATTTCGACCCATCCTTGTTCTATAAAATTTGCTTTTAAACCATGGGTGTCTGGCATTCTTGAGGGAACATTGAAAGACATTTGCATACGTACACGGCGAACAGTAAGTGAAAGAAAGAAAGAAAGAAAATAAATTTATTCAGTACAAATAAATAGAAATTAAGTACACAAAAAAGCAACGATTAAATTTACACAAGCAAAATACAACATTAAACCATGTACTGAAATGGTGTCCACTCAGCACACTGTCGGACACCATAGGATGTCACGACGCTGATCTTCCGTGAACACCTAGGCATGAAGTGTTACTACGCGCAGTATTTGTGAAATGCATCTATTTAAATAATTAAAAATAAATTATCATAAATATAATTATAAAGTAGTTTGTGTAAAGAATGGAATATTATAATAAAAAGTTTAAATAAAAATATTGAGTATACATATGAATATAATGAGAAAGAAGAAGAACGAATAGTATTGAAATGCAGATAACTTAACCAAATCGAAGTAAGACAGTGGTAAACGACGAATGACACAACACAGGTATAATTAATCTTTTTGCGAAATCAGTAAATATTGTTTGTATTTAAATTTAAAAGTTTTAATTGAAGCACTATTTATTATTGGTGGGGGGATGTTATTCCAGCATTTCGTAGCAGAGTAACGGAAACTACCACGAAATGCTGCTGTGTTGTGTCTAGGCATCACGAGAATAGGAGCAAATCTTGCTTCACGTCGAGAAAAATTTAACTTCTCAAACAAACTTCTCAACAATAGCAAACACGCAAAATGCAGAGATCGTCTCGACTGCATGTTCAGTAAATTTCTTTGGTTTAGATAAGGAGTCACATGGGCGCGACGTGGTATCGAAAAACAAAATCGAGCACATGCGTTTTTTGTGTGTGTGAGTGAATCTAAACATTAAAAAAAGTATATATCTGCACAGCTCAATTTGATGTTGTCTTAAAACGATAGGGTAGGCTATGGATGCCAAACTACAGTACTCAAGTTTACTTCTTACAAAACTATTAGAGAGTATAATTAAAGAAGGGGTTTTTTTAGTCTTTAGTATTTTGAACAATAAATCCCTTACAGTTTGGTCAATGTGATCTGAAAACCACAATTGACTATCAAATAAGATCCCGAGGTGTCCTATGGCATTAAAATCTTGGAGCTTATCTCTACCTATTAAGTACTAAGAGGAGACTCGGGTAGGTGGTGCATTAATAGGCTGAGATGATGACGCTATTGCTATAATGTTGCTCACGTATAACGTGAATTAATACTATAATATAACATTTTCTGTAAATCTACGTAATAGGGGTATGATTAGTAGTTGCCATTAATTTACCTTTTACAAACTATTCGACTTGTACAGGTCGCTAGGTAAATATGGTACGCGGTAAATACAACGCACAACATGACGTAACGCACAATACTCGCGGGCGAGCTGGCATGGAAGTATCCCTCTACCACTATCGCTCTACATACAACACGAGCCATACCATTCAAAATAAAGCTACTATAGAAAGCAATGTAATTATAAATTATGTCGATTAACCGAAAATTCCGGAAATATGTTGCAGCTTATTCCAGCAAAGGGGCAAGAGCAGTAAATACTTATGCCGTATTTCTTATTGTGTTTAAGTGACATACATCTGTCTTTGGTTTTAAACGATTAGAAGTTACATTAGGTCATCGCAGGGTATGCAATATTTCCCCCCGACTGGTCTCCACCTTGTCGTGGTGGGGGGGCTGAGTACTTCCCGGTAGAGCGCAGAGGGGAAAGGTAACACCTAGAGACCGGCGACTCTGGGTGCTCTTAGTACTGAATACCGGGGAGGAAACAAAAAGAGACCTGTGGAGGGCGCATCGGGCGGGCCAGGAGGGGCCCGTCAAGCAGCGCTAGGAAGTTCTTTGGCAGTGGGGGCAGGTGGCCCCTGCTGTCTAACCATACACCCTCCGAGAAGTCAGCCACACACGCTGTGGTCGCACAAGGCGGTAGGAGGGGCGCGTCCACTGCGCCTCTCTGTGGAGTTATTCCTGGTTTTGGCCCGGGGGACATTGGCCGCAGTCGGGGTGTGAGATGCTGCGAGCCAGGTACTGGCCCCCCCGTTACTTCTGGTTTTGGCTCGGGGGACATCAGCCGCAGGCGGGGTGTGAGACGCTGCGAGCTAGGTACTGGCCCCCCCGCCTCTTTCTAAACAAGCGGCGGGCGTCGTCGGAAGACTTTTAGAGGGTATGCTGGCGGTCATGTCTGCCGGTGATGAGTCCCACACACCCCTCCCGGCCCCCCTTCGGTCGGGATGCAGTGCGTAATTGCATTTTGTTAACGACGTTAAAAAAAAGGGGTTAGCAATACTTGTAAGGGTAGGTAAGTTTTTAAGTACCCAAAACAGTAGATGTGATAATTTAATCAGATTTGGGATAGTCATTGTCGAAAAATTTAAAAGTGGTCAATAATGAGATAGCTTTACTATCTATGGATCTACGACTGTGTATTCAGAGCCTCTTCTCAAAAAGATTTTGTAATCTCTCATGAAATGTCTCATGAAATAAGCACCTCTTTGTAGCAGCATTCTTTTATATGTGTGATTTTCTTTGTTTTAAGCTGTGTAAAAATATAAAAGTAAAATAATAAAAGAAAAAACTTTACTCTTCACATGTACAAAACAGAATTTAAAACAGTTAATATCTACAAATATAGCTGAAGGTAGGTAAATATTCCCATATAATTCTGATCCGCAGCTAAATTACCTAAGAGAATTCAGATTTCTCAATCACAATACCTGAAAACAAGAGTGGATGGAAACAAAAAGTTAATCATCCATCGAGTCAATCCGGGGAAGACAATGGATTTAATCCACCGGGAAGGTATAATAAAGTATTGAAAACAGCGGGAGAACTCCAATCAATATCTCATATTCCCTCGAGAAGTCCTGTGGTTTCAGAGAGGGATAGTGTAGTGAATAGCAGTGTGTTATTTGCAAAGACGAAGAGTCTTGTCGTAATAAAAAAATGAGAAAATAAGTTTTTCATTATATTTTGTAAATTATCATTTTATTTTTTGATTGTGACATGTCGTAATGAATACAATCTGCCTGACTGAAGCCGTCGATGTAATTCAGCAAAATGGGCAATTCCGTGGAGTACGCACGGTAACAAGACCCACTCATGACGTAGTTTAAATTAAAATTTTGGTTGATAAAAAACTGTTTTTATTGTGTCGACGAGTATTGTGAAGAGTAGTGTTTTTACCCAATTATTTTGCAAATTTTATGTTTGACTTTGTATTTCTTCTTTTTGATTTAAAAAACTAGGACTGTAGGACTTAATTCAAAAATTCAAAAACTTTTTATTTCATAAACTATTACATAGTACTTGAAAACGTCAAAATTATTAAAAAAAAAACTATCAAAATATAATTATACTGAAATCACGAAGCTTAGATTCACTTGCAACCAAACAATTAATTGTTTGTTTTCTATAAACAAATAATGAAGTGTAAGTGAATCTAAGTGCCAGTTCCGAGCCACCGCTCTGTAAGAAGAACTAGCAAGAAACTCACAGGCTATGCTCTTTTAAATTATCGATTGGTTAGTTACAATCTTCATTTGTCTGTGACGCTATACAATGCAATACAATATTTATGTTTTAAGTCATTCATATTAGAATAGCCTGTGTAAAACGGCAGTTTAATCCCAAGCATTTTTATCAATTATAATTAGGAAACACATGTGCCCGAAGAGAAGTCTAAAGCCTAATGGTCTTACACAGAAAACGACTAACTAATTAGTTCAAGTGCTGACAGTCTGCACAGTATGTGGTTCCTAAGACCAGCACGTGTTGTTCAGGAAAGGAAAGAAGAGGTCCAGATGAGACCAAAATAATAAATAATTGTTTTTTTAAAATCTTCTTTTGTTTTAAATAACTGTTATGCTGCAAAACTAGTCTCTTGCAGTCAAGACTACAATAACATTATAGGATTCTTAAAACATCTGAGAATAAAGCCATTACAATGATATGTGATTGTCAAGTCTTGAGATTGTGAAGTCATTACAAACGATCACCACATTTCAAATCAGAACTCTGTGATAGAAAAAAATACGGCCACCGGGTACATGGGCTTGATAGTGCTACGGTAAGAAGGCATTCTGGAATAAGCGCGAAACTCGCATAAAAATACGTCCTTCTTACATTGCGTTACAATCAACAAAAGATAAAGCGACACTGTCGCCTATTCAACTATGTTGAATGTAGGAATCTTATGCTAGTAGTACTGGCACTGAGAATGTTATTCGCATTCTGATAGGAATGTTGCTAGCAAAAACATGCCCAGGGAATCGATCTAGGCTATAATAATTACAGTTGTCATATTTAAGATTACTTATTACAGGTACAGAAAAAATGTAACTCTACTTTCCTGTTTGTTTTAATTAATATCATAGATGTGAACCGTACATTTGTAGGTTTTCTGAGTCTGCTTGTTGCCTTGTGCTGCTGATCTAGAATAGTATCTACTTCTTGTCATCTTGCGCATGTTCGAAAAGGTGACTTCTAGGAACCTTCAAGGGTGATTAAAATAAAGATATATAATACATTCATTTGTAGGTTTTTACATTACGGTCTACTTCTTTTCGTTCGATGGCAGATTCATTTTCGTGGTGTATTAGTGTATTAAACTGTCTCCTCCTTGAGTCGTACTTCTCAGTGCTGAGAAGTGTGACCTCCCCTCTGTATCACTTTTTCCTTTATTATTTGTCTCCATCTATTCCCCTCATCGGCGGTGTGAACTGTGGAGTCAAGAGCGATGTAGAATGGGCTGCGTCCGCATCTACTTTGCCGGTCACGATGAGCCTCTCGAGGTTGTTGCCATCTTTCCTTGCGATGTGACTAAGTATTCCATGATTCTGCATAAAGACTCATATTATAGCCGCAAGGAGATTTTAAAGACTATAAACATAACAATTATAAGTATATAAATAATTCTGATTAAATATTACAATGTTTCATAAATTTATAGGTACGTAAATTTACTTTTATCACAATAACGCCTATTTTCCCGAAGGGGTAGGCAGAGGCATAATATACGCCCACATCTCGCCAATTATATTGTTCATCATCATCATCATTTCAGCCCATTAACGTCCCACAACTGAGCACGAGCCTCCTCTCACAAATCAAGGTGTGAGGGTATTGGGTCATACTCCACCACGCTGACCCAGTGCGGATTGGCGGAGGCAGGTGTGTGGCGTCCTGCTTTTAGAATATTTCAAGCCGCCCATTAGGCCTCTAACATGGCTTAACGACTACCACATTTAGTGATAACCGGGACCAACGGCTTAGTGTGCCTTCCGAAGCACGGAAGCGCTCGATATCAAATGCCACACAAACGGTCACCCATCCAAGGACTGACCTCTGTAAACTCTGCTGTACTTCGGTAATCGTTTCCGATCACTGAGTTCCGCTGCGCTTCATTATATTGTTGGTCCCACGTAATAGGTGGCGAGCCTGCTGCCGCTTTCCGGGAACTTTATGTTCGCCAGAGCCTCGTCTGTTGATCGGCACCACTTGCAGATGAGGTTGGCTTGGACTACTAAGATTGGGGTAGGATATACACCCACTTACATACACACTTTTATAACAATATTAAAAATTTTGGAAAATATATATTACAAAAAACATAGAACACACTACTAGAAAATTATAAAGTCAAATTAATCAAACCAAATTAAACTACATTAATAACTTTATCCAACTACCGACATTGTTTGCACTTGTTACATGTATGTAATTTTGATGAGATAAGTAGATTATTTTATTAATACATTGAAAACTAGGGTGAGAATAAACATTTATTATTATCAATTAAATTAATCAAATGACATAAAACTATATAAATTACATAACACTCGACTCGACATAACACTTTCTTAGGGTGCAACGGTCGTTTAGAAAAACTACGACACTTGGGGAGGTTTTTCCTTCGCACAGAGTACAGTTTTTTACTTATTGATGTCTCGTGTTGCTGACTTACCAAATTACTACTCTCTATAGGGTAGGCAGAGGCGCATACGCCCACACTTTGCCAATTACATAGTAAGTCCCACGTAATAGGTGGCGAGCCTATTGCCGCTTACCGGGCACAGTGATGTTCGTCAGAGCCTCGTCCGATCGGGAGGTGCACCACTTGCAGGTGAGGTTGGCTTGAGATCCTTAGGTCTTGGTAGGGTTCCTACACACCTTTCATTGTAGTTAAAAAAATATTAAATTATTATGTTTGTATAAAAATCAGGAATCTAAATGATCCTGTTGAGATTAAAGACAATTACTTAATTGTCTTTAATTTTTTTAAATTTCATTACTCTTGATATAAAAACTTTATATATGCAGATATATGAATATAATTATAATAAAACTAAAAGGCCCGTAATTCGTAGATGTGGTAAGAGAAACTCTGTTTGGTGACGGCGCCAATATTATGCGTACTGCGTATTGGCTTCAACTAAAATCGCCAACGAAGGATGCCTATGATTTTTGGAATTCCTCTTATTTAGGGACTGAAATTTTTTAGCAGTTTATTTCTTATGATATAAGGATTATAAAGTAGAATCTTGAATTAGAATGAATCGAATGAAGTAGAAGAGTACGAATAATAAAAAACGTGCTGCTTTTTCTTAAAGGAGACAAGGTACTTGTAAAGTTAAACAAACAAAGCAACGGCAGTCGGTAGTAAGCCAAACAAAACTTAAACTCTCATATGGTACTAAATTGTTTACGATATTTCCTAAACAGTAACAAACAACCATAGAAAATGCCAATCGATGTGGGTAGATCTCTCTTTCCACTAAGTTTACAACTCACATTAAAGCTTGATCGATAGATTTTTTTATTGCTCATTTAATAGAAGATTATCCCCTTTTACGATTTCATTACAATCATGGTTGCGTGCGCAGGCGTGCATAGTGAAACTTGTAAAACGTATAAATGTATAAAAATGACAGAACAATTGAAGTTTGAATAAAAATATATTTTTTTTAATATAAAACATAAGACAAGTCATATTAATGTTGCGGTTCCCTTTGCAGGGTTCATGTTAAGTTACTGTAAAACTATGTCCATCAAGTTATACCAACATGAATAGCGATTTATTGGCGGGAGAAAAGGCTTGACGAGTTTCTTGCCCGATTCCTCTGAACTCAGAAACTCAAGCACCTATCGATATGAAGCTCTGCACTCAAGCACCTATCAGTAAGGAATGGACGAGTTAGTATTAAGTCATCTTATCATTTATTAATGCTATATCTGACATTCATAAGAGCTTCATTGGATCCCAAATAAAAAAAAGGAACTTCATTATATTCGAAATATGAGCTTGAATTAAATTAAAATTATTTTAATTTATTGAAATTCATACATACATAACTTAACGCCTGTTTCCCCGAAGGGGTAGGCAGAAGCATATTATACTCCCACAATTCGCCAATTATATAGTTGGTCCCACGTAATAGGTGGCGAGCCTATTGGCGTGGCAGGTGCACTACTTGCAAGCGAGGTTGGCTTTATTGAAATTCGGCGGGGAGTGTATCCTCACACCTTAGAAACTTTCTGCTGCGTATCCCTGCGTTATGGAATGAGCTCCCCAGCGAGTTTTTCCCAAGAGGTTACAGCACGGGGCTCTTCAGGAAGGGCGTGAAACGGTGTTAGTGATGCTCCTGTTGATGCAACGTCTATAGACTGTTCCATCAGGTGGGCCGAATGCTTGAGTGACACCTAGTGATATAACTATATGAATTCTTATGGCGTTGTTGAATAAAGATGAAAAATAAACACACACACACGCACGCACGCGCACACACGCACATGCACACACACACACACACACGCACATGCACACGCGCTCACACACACACACCCACGCACGCACACACACACACACACACGCACATACATACACACACTCTCACATACATACACGCACGCACACACACACGCACACACACGCACACGCGCACACACACGCACACGCACGCACATACACACACACACGCGCACAACAATTTTATAGTATTTTTTACATTATATTTCTCAACCCTTTATCTTAATATTTCGTTGGTCTTTACGCGGGTACTTCTCCATCAAGATTATGCTGTGCATGCTAAGCTACGACACTATGTGACTGTTTCCACTGACGGTGCTTGGGAAAGCGTAGTAGAGTGATTTACGGCAAGGTAGACCAACGACATACAAAGGGTGACTGGTGCCCTGATGGACGCGGTGAGGTTGCGATTGCAGAAGACGAGGATGGGAAGGTTTTTAGGGAAGCCTTTTGTACAGCGGTGGTAGAGCAATGGCACTGGTTTAAATGCATAAGCATAAGAAGCAAACAAAGAAGCAACAAAAAAAGTATGTGATAATTTTTATTTTTAATTATAGGCTTAGAAATCTTGTAGATTATTAGATTACTCGTAGTAAACTTCAATCCTAAAATAGAACAATTAATGAACAAAAGTTTTATCCTAGTTGACATTATCATTAAAAAGTAATTTTAAACTTTTCGTTGGATTTTGGAGCAAAATAAGCTTGATCAATTTATAATTTGGCTAGAGTGATTAGCTACGCCCACAGGCTTAAGTTTAGAGATTACCTTCTAGGTAAAGGATAATTATATTTTTACTTACTGTAAGTATTTAATTCGCATTAAGTTATTTAAGGGCAAACATAATATAGGACGGCCTCCCACGCGATGGACCAATGATCTGGTTAAGGCGGCGGGAAGCCATTGGATGCAGGCGTCTCAGGAATGATACAATGAGGAAATCTAATGGGGGAGGCCTATGATTAGAATTTGACGTCATATGGCCGAGATGATGATGATCATGCTTTTTTATATCCATTCTACCATTCCCACTAATTACAAAAACGAAATTTTCTGAGTCTGTGTCGATAACTTTGAACACAAAAACTGTAGTTTTTTTAGACGGATTAGGATGAAATTTGGCACAAAGGTAGTTTATGACCAAAATTAACACATGAGATACTTTTTACGCTGATATTCGCACGGGTATGGGATCCACATGGCTGACACCGCAGGGTGCTGCTTATATATTATAATAAGATAACCCGCCTGCTCAGCGAGGTGATCTTGGGCAAATTAGGGACGCCAATGTCCAGCAGTTGACTTCATAATGCTGATCTCATGAGTCAGCATGGGCCTCTTCTCACAGGCAAATTAGAGAGGACTTCAGGTAATACTTCAGCATGCTGACCCAGTGTGGTTTACCGCAAGCAGATGCGTGGCGTCCTGTTGTCAGTTTTTTTTGTCAACTGTCATTTGAAGTGTTAGGCACAAAACCTGAATGTGCCTTCCGAAGTAAGGAAGCGCTTGATATTAAATGCTACAAAAACGATAAGCCATCCAAGGACTGACCTGGGGGCCTACTGCCGAATTCGATGGATTACCGGTAATCCATCTAGATCAAACTTTGTTTACGTTCATTAATCCGTACCGGGGAATCTGCCGACAGCCACCTCTTATTCATGACCTTCAGTCCGTGACAGACCAATAGGTAAATGGAGAACGCCATTTTGTTTCGGTTTCCATGAGTTCGGCGGTACGACAGAATCAATTCGAAATCCATTTTGCCTTATAATCGATTGCCATCGAACTCGGCGGTAGGCCCCCTGTTTGAGCTTTTCTTGACAGTGATCGTTGTCGACCACCTAGTGCCTCAGAGCTACGAATGCATACATACATTCACGCCTGTTTCTCCAAAGGGGTAGGCAGAGACATAATAATAGCTCACATTTCGTCAATTACAATGTTGGTCCCACGTAATAGGTGGCGAGCCTATTGCCGCTTACCGGGAATTCTTCCGTTTGCCTCTTTTGTTGATTGGCAGGTGCATTAAATCAGTTGGCTTGGGCTTTGAAGATCTTAGTACACACATGAATAGAAGGATATAAATTAACTTGAAAGTGAATTGGTTTGTGAAAGCTTGTATTAGCAATAAACGATTTCTTAATGTTACTCGTATACATGTCCCAGGCAAAATATAGAAAGCGTCGTTTAAAAAAGGACAAGGCATATTGTGAAATATGGTCAACATTTTTAAGTTTACTATTAGCAAGTGGCAAAGACGGAAGCAAATTAAGTTTATATCACAAACTAAACATATACATACTTGAAAACGTCAAAAATAAAATAAAAACAATCGAAATATGTTTATACTGAAATTACGAAGCTTAGATTTACTTACGTGCAACAAAATAATTATAAAACAAAATATATGGAAGTGTAAGTGAATGTAAGTGATGACCGGCATGGCGTGGTGGCGAGAATACCCGCTCTTCGCTCCTAAGGTCGTGGATTTGATTCCCACGCAGGACAAATCTTTGTGTGCATGATACTTATCTAGGAACTAAATAATTGGTATAGTTGTCAGAAAATATTTGATTGCCAGTTCCAAGCCACCACTCTGAGAACTGGTAAGAAACTCAATCGTGGGTGTTAGATTATCTTGCGCAATTATGCAAACCCCCCCCCCCCTCGCCCCTTCAAATTAGGTGTCATTATAAGTTGCATTGTACGTTTCCCATACATTCACAAAAGCCTTGCCGTTTTGAAAATGATGCATCACTTCATTCTGCCTTCGACATACACCTTAAAGGACTTTAGTGTAGCAAATTCATACTTTACTACTTACTACTAGGTACTTTTAAAATTTCAAACCTTAATCATAAGTTTAACTATAAAATGTAAACAAGAAGTATACTTATAGTACTAGTGCAATAGTGTACACGAGTTTCCTTGGTCTGACAGTAAGATAATAACGCTATAAAAATAACAGTGACCAGACGCTGTGATAAATATCACGTGACTCAGAACAAGTGACACACGCGACCACAATACTTTTCCTTCTGAAGCTGCTTTATTTTACGGATTAACATTATCTATATAAATAAATAAAGTGGTCGTGTCTGTCTGAATGGCTGAGTTAGAGCATTTTTCATAAGTTCATATGAAAGTAATATTGGGCTACGTCGATGATCTCATCAAAGCGGCGGGAAACCGGTAAATGCAGGCGGCTTGAAATCAGGAAAATGATTGGGGAGGTGTATAGTATGTTCATCAGTAGACATCTGATGGCTGAGATAGTCATCAAATCCTACCATTATCCCGGTCAGTAACCGGCGAAGAGAGCAGAGGCGCAAGTAATGGGGGAGCTGAGGATGGTAAAGGATTTAGTATAACAGACACAAAATGTGAACATCTCTGCGTAGCCTTATAGGAAGCCATTTAAGTCTTGCCGGGTATTCTGAAACATGATCGTATTTACGCAGACCAAATATAAACCTTAAGGCCAGGTTCTGAAGACGTTCTAGCTTATTAAGTAACTTTTCAGTTGCATCCAAATAACAGATATCAGCGTAGTTGAGGATTAAAAGCGCTTGAGCAAGCATAATTATAGTGCTAAATGGCAAGAAAAATTTAAGTCGCCTAAGAGAATGGTATGCATACGCCGACTAACTTTATTAATATGAGGTGTACAAAAAAGAATTTTCTCAAGAACAAGACCTAAAATTTTTGTTTTATCGGTGAATGCAATTTCTTTCACCACCATACTCAACCACTGGTAAGGAATCAACGGCAAGCCTCCTGTACATTCGACTACTACCTATAATTATAGCTTGGGACTTTGCAGAATTGATAAGCAATCCAAATGAACTAGACCAAGCATTTATCGATCTGAGATCAGCATTAACAAATTCGTCGTTTTCGTCGTGTTGTCGTTTTTATGACAATAAATTAATTTAATAAAAGTATGTAAGTTATAACGGCTGATTGCGAATGTTATAGAGCTACATAGTATATTTTTTAATACGGAAAATTGTTAAGTAACTATAGGTACAAAGTCACGGGCGGCAGCTAGTCCGTACTAATATGGGAATAACTTGGATTGCTACCTAATAGCTTCGTATTAAGGGCGGACAGTTTTAACTCAATGGTTCCTTTAGATGTTACGATCGATTTCAGGCAGAGGTAAATACGATATTAAGGTTTATTCGTTTGCAATAATATAAACTAGTTTACAAATAACAAAATTAAATCTATTTAAAATATTTTAAGTGTTAAATTTGTTTACATTTTTTGCCATCTGCAATCAACTCCTAAGTCGGTCGTTGTTTTCGATTTAATTCGTAGTTAATTTTTAATTATCATAATCTGTCCGTGTACCTAAATATAAATAAATAAATTATACGACATGACAAATATTTGAGAGTTAAAATTTTTCGATATCATGCAACCTGTACGTGTCCAATGCATTGTTTTATTACTTTATTATGTTGTGTGATGTTGAAATAAATAATTTTTCATTTCATTTCATAATATTTCTATTTGTTGTAGTCAGTGTGTTTCCTATATATTACAAGTATATTTTACAAGCGACCAAAATTCCTAGACCTATAGGGCTTTTTAAAAATCGAGTTGCTGCAGGTAAATAAAAAGTGACTTATAACCAGTGGTCGGAGTAGGTATATTGATTTTAGATACTTGCGTCATGAATAGTCATGATATCATAACATGGACATGCATTTCTTCCGGAATGTACCGGTGAAATATGAAATTCAGTGCGAGATTCTTTGTATAAATTAATGTTTTAAATATAATTATTTGTATAAATAAATGTTTAAATTGTTACTATTATTTCATCCTTCTTCCTACTATTCGAATGAATATTCACATTAAAATGATTTTACCACTCAAAGTCGTTGTCACGTAAAACATTCGCCCGTATATCGACTTTACAGGCAACCAATTTTTTTACTATTAAATTCTGGTCATCTACGCCACTAGCAGCATAGCGTTGAGAGTATTGATACATTTTTAACTAGTTTCATGTAATAATTTCGATGTTTCGGTATTTTTATCATAATAATCCGGAAACTCGGAGGCGTATCCATATTAACATATACGTTTGATGTCAGTGACCTTAATTCAATATACCTACTCCGACCACTGCTTATAACCGTCCGGTTTGCGCTTTGTTATGCCACGTCTCACGGGAACGGGGAAACTATGTTCGTCTTCTGGGTCTAAGCTCCCTCCCAACAACACCCAGCCAAATCTTCTTGATGTATAAATTGTGTAACTAACACGACATTCTTTTATAAATAAAGAATTTAAAAAAAGGGGTTTGAGGTATGTTTATCAGTTCTGTCTGTAATACTCTGAGCACCAATTCTTCTAAGTTTAGGGCTAGACGGCGCTTTAAGGAATGTCTAAGAAAACTTAATCATTTTCATTTACCTTTCAAGACACTATACTGGACTCAAATAAAATTCTTATCTTTCCTGTCTCCTTTCTCTTCCTGATAGCTTAGGGCCTAGGGTCTGCTCATTGGTCAATCTAGTTTCACCTGAATTCAGTTATTACATGTAGAGACTGCCGTCTGACCTCAGGAACCTTTAGGGGAACACCCATTTATGGTTAAGCCGGATGATATTAGAAGGCCCGTACGTCCTAATAACGACTGCAATAGTTGTTCATGACAACCTGGACCAACGGCTAAACGTGCTTTCCGAGGCACGAAGCAAGCGATAATTCCTCTTTCTAATAATGGGAATTAATAAGAGGCCATATTAACTAACCTAGTATATTTTTGTATAACTTTATTCAATGAAGATTAAATACTTAAGTAAATAATGTACCAAATAGTTTTACAACAACAGAGACCCGTATCTTTCATACCTTAATAATATCCTCACCTTTACTCTTTTTTTTTTTAAATTACAATGACGTATTGGTTATTTTGAAATGTAATTATTTTTTATTACTTATCATTGAAACTTAGTGTACGAATCTTGGCAAAGAATATTCGTCGTTCACTGTGTCGTTTACTGTGCGGGCAGTTCGTCTTTGGAATGAGCTGCCCGTCGGTATACGAAAATTACATACATTAGATTGATTACATTAGATTTGACAACCGATATGGCGTGGTGGCGAGTATACCCGCATTCCACTCCTGAGGTCGTGGGTTCGATTCCCACACAGGACAAATATTTGTGTGTATAAAATATGAATATTTGTTCTGGTCTGGGTGTTTTTCTGTGTATATTAAGTATGTATTTACAAAAAAAAAAGTATTTATGTGTGTTTATCCGTTATTTAGTATCTATAACACAAGTTCTTAATGATACTTATCTTGGAACTAAATAATTGGTGTAAGTGTCAGAAATATTTATTTATTTATTATTTATTATTATTTAAGAAATTAGTCTGGGTGCATTATTTGTCTTTGTAATTTTAAATATGTTATATTATGTATGTAACTTTAAATTATAATTATATCTCATGTAATAATATGTATGTGTGATTTTATTATTTACCTATAAGTAAGCAAGAGCACTCTGTTGTGCCTACTCTATATAATTACTTTTTGTTCATTGTTTCCTGTCCATCCTAAGGTTGCCTGGAGCTGCTGTTGCTGTTAGCAATAAGGCCGCCCATTGTACCATATATTTGTTTACGTGATTTGATTACTTTTTTATATTTAGTATACAATAAAGTGTTCATGCATTCAACAGAGATCATAATGTTGAAATGGATATGAGAAGTGCCTAAAAGCGACAAGATAACTTTGTTCAGACCATCTCTTTCTGTTGTATTCTCGACGAGTAGCGAAAGACTTATAAGCCACTCTCATTACTCCAGTACTGAAGTTTGTAAAACTTACAGCCACTGGGCTTCGACCAGAAGAATGGAGCGGTTTCATGGGATCGCTGGTTTGCTCCCAACTGGCACGTCAACATATTATATAAAAAAGGTAAATATTTGTTTTGTTTAATGTTTTATTAAATCACAAGATAAACTTAACTTGATGTGCATGTAATAAACGCCACTTATCCGCGCGTTTCATGTTATAAACACGGTTCATGACACGGTGGATATATTTTCATGCACTTTTAGTGAATTCGCCAGAACTGCGTTAAATATAATAAGTTATCAGTTACGTTAGATTTAGAACTTATTTTGTAAATATAGGATGTAATACTAAAGTTATATATCAGGTAGGCTAGTTTATGTTATATTATATTATATTTAAATAATATTGTAGATTAATAATTAAAAAGATAGAATATTGTATTTATTATAAAAATTGCTATGCTATCGCATTAGGTTAAGACACCTGTAATGGTAGCATAAGATTATAAATAAATAAATAAATAGTTTAAATGAAAAGACAAGAATAAAGATTATGATCATCATCATCATATCGTATGGCATTTAGCTGCCTGAATCCTATATTAAATGTACAGTATCAGTTCGCGTAGCCACTTCTCGGCAGCTGGAGTCAGAAGATGAAGTTTTTCAGGACCACCGGGAAAAGAGTACAGCTGGCAATCGTTTACAATATGGGCTAAAGTTTGATCTGGCGCTCCACAATCACAGGCCGAAGATTCCTTTATTCCCCATTTATAAAGGTGGTGATTGGAGCGTCCGTATCCTGTTCTGAACCTATTTAGTCTGACCCATAATTGACGTTGAGCACTAAACCTAGGGGGCTCCACTATTAAGTCTTAAGATTATGATAAAGTGCCCATAAAGCCTGCAAAGAGTAATGGAAGAGACATAGAGCATGTGACTTGAAGAGTAAAGAATATGGACGTCAATGGGGAGAGGAAGAGAGGAGGACAGATATAAATGTATTGAGTTCTTCAAAAATTATATTGTGATCGACAAGGAAGTGGGATAGTCGATGGCGAATAACAGAGCTGAATAATTTATTGATTCAGGCGTTACTTTGCGGACATCTATTACGGCGGTGAATGTGAAAAATGCTGTGCCGACCCCAGATAAACTAGGAACAGCCCAACAAGGCCATATAGAAGAACACAAGCATGATTCTGAATATAAGGTTGTGTCCTTTTAATTGAAATATTAAAGTGGCATTGAATATATCAAAGAGCAGTCAGTACGATGCAATCATAACTATTTATTCAAATTTCGCATTGCACTGCATTCGTCAATTATAACGTATCGAATTTCCCCTTTAAAATGAATCTTATTAATGCTATTTTCAAGTGTAATAATAATCTTTGTTAATTTATTTTCTGTCCTTGTAACTTGAACAACTAATTACATTAAAGTATCACTTGCAAAATAATCACTAATAATCACTTTGACGACCGATATGGCGTTGAGGTCAGTATACCTGCACTTCACTCCAGAGGTCGTGGGTTCGATTCCCACACAGGACAAATCTTTGTGTGCATGAACATGAATATTTGTTCTGGTCTGGGTGTTTTCCTATGTATATTAAGTATGTATTTACAAAAAAAAATGTTTATCCGTTGTTTAGTATCCATAACACAAGTTCTTAATGATACTTATCTTAGAACTAAATAATTGGTGTAATTGTCTGAAAATATTTATTTATTTATTTATTATTACTAAAAACATGCACAATTTACAAATTAAATTTAAGTTATATGAAGTGGCAGACGGGAAATACTCAGAAGGTACGAGATTCCGGTTTTATTACTTTATGACGCACTTATTTGTTTTATAGAAAAGCGATGTATACAGAAAATTTGGTAAAATGCGCGAACTTCCCCCAATCCAAAGTTTGGGAGAAAAATTGTGTTTGCCAATTATCGTGGCTGAATTATTTACAAGTGACACGGACTTTCGGGCTTATATTGTAAAAGGTAACCGCTGAATATTTAAAGACTTTGGAGATTTTAAATTTTTCTAGTAAATTGTATACGAAAAAATTTTTTGTTGGATTTAGTGCTATGGAATGACTTTCGGACGCATGTTTCACCCTTTTGAATTTCAGTACAAATTAGGCCAAAATTTAATAACAAAATCTACAGTCATAAAAGATCTAGGGGTAACATTCGATCGAAAACTAACTTTTCATGACCACATAACCGCTGTCGCAAAGGAGTCGTACCAACGTTTGGGTTTTGTATTGCGAAACTCACGAGACTTTAGGACTGACGGAGTGGTGAAACTAATCTTTAGTGCGCTGGTCCGAACAAAACTTGAAGCCAGTGCAAGTGTGTGGCATCCACATGAAAGCAAATATACACTGCTTTTGGAAAAAGTTCAGAAGGCATTCCTTAGGTTTTTGTATAAACGTAGATACGGTTACTACCCTTATATGTATCCTACCAAGTTTCTCCTTGGCCAATTAGAATACAATTCTTTAGAGGTGAGAAGAGCCTGTGATCAAATCATCACTATAATTAAAATTTTACGTGGTAGAATAGACTCTCCTGATCTTCATGGTGAGCTGTGTCGACTTTATGCACCCGATAATTATTATAGGAGCAGGAAACATAAACTGTTTGCTGGGCCGACCTGCCGAGCCGTAGCCCGCTCAAAATCACCCATTCCGCGGACACTCAACGCACTTAATGCCATCCTGGAAGCAGCACCCGACTGTGATTTGTTTGCGGATGGATGGCCTGAGATTTTGTCAGTGTGTCTGAGGTATTGTGAGAGAATGGGATAAAAGAAGTTTTTAAGTGTGAGATTTTAATATTATATTTAACTTTTACTGTTTTTGATAATTAGTGTAATTGGTGTATTCCGTTCTAATTAAATAAATAAATTTGTATATTTCATTTACATCTAATGACCGCCTAAACCACCTTACAAGTTTCACCTTACAAAAAATCTAGACTTCATTCCGAAGCACTTTGAATGTCATTTTATA
This sequence comes from Musotima nitidalis, assembly GCA_949126915.1. Taxonomy (NCBI): domain Eukaryota; kingdom Metazoa; phylum Arthropoda; class Insecta; order Lepidoptera; family Crambidae; genus Musotima; species Musotima nitidalis. The sequence continues at coordinate 7,179,591 of OX421439.1, read as the reverse complement.
ACCTTTAACTTTACTATAGCTACTTTGAGTAGAAGTTGTCAAGGTTCTATCTTCCTCCAAATAAGAATTGATGCTCTTTGATTTCTGTGGACAAGATACAAATACTAAATGTACAATAATTGTATCGAAGTCCGATTCTTAAAATGGGGAGATCGATAAAGCAGATGATATAAATAAATTAATAAATATTCTCTTACAATCACACTAATTACTTAGTTCCAAGATAAGTATCATTAAGAACTTGTGTTATGGATACTAAATAACGGATAAACATAGATAAATATATTTTTTATTTTTGTAAATACATACTTAAGATACATAGGAGAACACCCAGACCAGAACACATACTAAGATTTGTCCGGTGTGGGAATCGAACCCACGATCTCTCGAGTGAAGTGCAGGTATACTGAGGGCCTACTCTAATTCAACGAAAACGAAACTTCGCTATACCCATTCCTTTCACTCGATAATGATATACCCAAGGAGTGACAGAGATAGATGCAACGAAGTTTCGTTTTCGTTGAATTAGAGTAGGCCCTCTGACCTCCACGCCATATCGGTTGTCATATTATATGCTCATTGAATTTAGGAAAACTAATAGTTTTTTAAATTCATTGTTTCTTTTGTTGATCCAAAAACACTAGATTAATATTACATATGATTTTGTAGAAAGGGCAGATCAAAGGGATACGACGAGATTGTATGAGAAGGTTAATGATATTGAATTATAAACCACTAAAAGTTGTAAGTGGAAGGATGAGATCTCTGCCTACCTTTAGGTATAAGGCGTGACAATGTATATGTCACCGGCCAAAATCGATTTTAGGACAAACTAGTATAGCCTAGTCCAAACTAATTTAGGTGGGCAACGTATAATATATAAATTGACTTAATCGACGCTACTACCGATAGAAGATATTATATAATCAAACCATAATACACATACATATCACATTGTATAGTATAACGAGCATATTATAGAGGTACAGAGATGGCATCCGCTATAGTGATTGAATGTGTGGAATGTACTAGGGACGCGGTGAGTGTGGTTTTACAGTATGTGGACCATTCCAGTACCACATTAGATACCGGCTTGTGGGTATTTAGATACTCGCCTTGTGTTATGTTTCACTTATAGACCTATCTGTAATGAAGAGCTACTATAAAGTTGCGTGTAAATATATCGAAGCGCGTTGGTAGTGGCTTCTTTTTTTTTTTATTAATGTGACACGTTATAATGACTACATCCTGCCTTATGGTAAGCAGTCGATGCAGTCAAAAAAAATGAAAGTGCTTCATATCGTGAAATAAGCACGGTACAAAGCGCATCCACTCATGACGGCCTGCTAAAATGCCCTTTCACGCCCCGCTTTAAAGACCCGGGATCATAGGAAATAAGAAACACATGAGCCGGCAGCGAATTCCAGAGCTTAGTGGTCTTGCTCAGAAACGACTTCTCAAATTTCTTGGTTCGAGTGCTGATAGCCTGCACAGTATGAGGATGGTTTCTTAGACCAGCACGTGTTGTTCGGGAGAGAAAAGGAGAGACGGGATGAGATCGAAAAGCTCCTCAGAACACCCGCCATAGTAGTTCCGGAAGAAGACACTGAGAGATGCAATGTCTCTACGCAGCTGTAGATCCTCGAGTGAGGCTGTTTGTTACCCCAGCATCCCCTATAATGCGAACCGCTCGCCGTTGCAGTCTGTCAAGTGCGTCGAGGAGGTACTTAGATTATCTCGTAACGAGATTTGACATAGTCTAGCGGAGTGTCTTGCCAATGGTCGGCGCAGACATGTTGGACGTCATGGGTTTTACTGACGTCTATTGCCAGCCTTCACGGATCGCTATTGTTAAACGCAATGTTTTGTAAACCTACATAAAGTGCTACGGATTGCCAATTGGGAAGGAAAAAGAAGTGCTATGGCCAAACCTGACAAAGGTGGGCAGCCGCCTTCATATAAAAGTAAAGTAAAAGTAAAGATTTCTTTATGTCATAAACATTACATAGCACTTCAAAGAGGAAATGTTGCCAGCGTCCTTGTCACCGTATCCATAGGCCCACAGTTGGAAGACATGTTCTATTTATAGTTTTAAGTTAAGTTAGTTTATTTAAGTTGTTTACATAGCACTTGAAAACGTCAAAATGGCATATATATATAAAAATACTACACTGAAATCACGAAGCTTAGATTCACTTACATGAAAAAAAAAACTAACTGTAAGTGAATCTAAGTCAGTGAATCTAAGTGCCAGTTCCGAGCCACCGCTCTGTGATTAGAACTGCCAAGAAAATCACAGGCTATATATGCTCTTTTAAATTATCAATCAAATATAACAATACAGAACACACATATATTTAAAGATATTAAAAGTTACGAATAAAGTAGCACTATAGGGAACTTTCCATCACAGTCAAGTATGTTATGTGAAACTGAGAGGAATTTGTTCAATAGGGGATGGTCACAACAATGATCTGGTTGACTTTTTTTTTATTTACACAAATACAAGTTGACTATGTTGGACCCTAGCTTGTTGTTCTGACAAGTAATCATTTACAGCATAATACTTCTTTTGAAGAATTCACTTTTTAACTACAGTTTTGATAGTTTGTAAAGGTAGATCAAATATTTCCTGTGATATTTTAGTACAAAATCTGTTACCATTACCTAAATATTAATTCTTTGTTTTGTGAAGTTGACAATTTGGCAGAGAGAACTTATTTTTATTTCTACACAAATAGTAACAGAAGGAAGTAACTTTTTTTTCTATTTATTAAAGCACCACATTATTGGTTTGTGGGTATTTATTATATTATGTTTCACATATAGACTTACCTTCTATATTGTTACAATCTGAGGAGAACCTACATATAACTTCTTCGCGCTTAAAAATAAATACTGACATTATCTCAGCCCATTAACGTCCCACTACTGAGCACGGACCTCCTCTCACATATCAAGGTGTGAGGGTATTGGGTCATACTCCACCACGCTGACCCAGTGCGGATTGGCGGAGGCAGTTCTATGGCGTAATGTTATGTTATATTTACAAAATCTTTTTTCTAGCGCGATTTCAACTTTTATTTCACTTTCCTGTATACCTTAGTTTTAGACATGTTCTTTAATACTTTTTCTATTTTTTTTAATGTGACACGTCACAATGACTTCATCCTGCCTGATAGTAAGCAGACAGTGCAGTCTAAAAAAAAATTAAAGCGCTTCATACCGTGAAATAAGCACGGTACGAAGCGCACCTACTCATGACGGCCTGTTAAAATACCGTTTCACGCCCTGCTTACCCTGGATCAGAGGAAAAAAGTAGGGACTGTCGATTTAGAGACTGTTCTATCATCATTTGAGCGGTAATTCTTAATTGTGTGTTGGTAAACCAACCCTCAGCTTGTTATTCCCGTAATTAATGAGACACGGTTCGTTTCCTGGTTCCTTCAACCATTACGTCATTATCGGCTCCACTGAAAATCTCTGTTTACTATTAGGTAATGATCTTAACGGATAATAATATTTTGATTTTATTAACAACTGTAGCGATAAATAACTAGCGTGGCTTCATATTGTTTTCTTCTCTTTACTAGATAGTACATTGCAAATTATATAAGCCGGGCCTTATACCCTGACGAATAATAAATAGATTTAAAAGATAATGGGGCTTATTACAAAACAAGATTTATAGTGAAACCAGATTTAAAACTATGCACTTCATTTAAACATAGCTTTACTTTAAGACTTGTTTTGTAATAAGCCCCATTCTGGTTAATGCTAATCTCGAAATGTTTCTCGAAAACTTTAGGACGCTTGGTTGTTTGATGAGTGCTAATTGCGTACTAATGATATAAAAGTATAATTAAATTAATTACAAATGTACTGATATGGGAGCCGTTCAACCTCATAGTTATGCAAATATTTAGTTAAGTATATATACACCGTACACAAATATTTCATGGATTTAATAAAGTCAAAAACATTTATTCAAGTTTGGCTCAAAAGAGCTCTTATGAAGGTCAAAACTTAAAAACTAGCGCGCCCATTCACTGCGGGCGGGAGCTTGATCGTAAAAGAACGGGCAAGAAAATCGCCAAGGTTAGGATTTTCTATCGCTTGTTACAAGAAAATGTACATAGTAGTAGTAAAATAGTTAAATAAACCGCGATTCAACTCCGTAAAATCTGTTTTATGAGCGTAGCTTCGTTTACGTAAGCTAAAATATTGCTTTTAAAGAATGTTTCAGTAAGAGTGCACTTTTTCATTTTAAAACAAAAACAAGTAGCAACGACTTCGAGAATACATTATCTAACAAAATTCTGATGTTAACTGGCCACCAAGATCGTGCGATTTTACGCCGTGCGATTTTATTATTTGGGGTTTTGTGAAATCACGGGCTTATGCGAAAAAACCCGAGACAATACCTGAGCTCAAATCGGAAATCTAACGCATCATCAGTGAGATACAGACACATCTCTGTGTAAAAGTCATGGAAAACTTCATGAAAAGAGTAATGGCCTGTCATCGGAGCCGTGGGGGTCATTTGACGGATATTTTATTCCATACTTATTTGGAACATGTCTTCTTTACAATATAATAAAAATATCCCAACTCTGTCACAAAATACTTGTTTTTATTTTAAAATGAAAAAGTGCACTCTTATTGAGACACCCTATATATTCTTATCAGTTATATATATTCCTTAGTTATAGTATGAGAATACGAGGAAATCGTATGACATGGCATGGCTATGTAATAAGAAGGGGGTGGATAAGTTGTTTATGACTAACTAAGATGAATGAATGGGAAAAACATGATTGCTGACCCAAAAAGCTTTTTTTTCTGTGGAAACTGTATTGGTAATGTTATTTCAATACTATATGTTTTCCCTTGTGATTTAATAAAAAAAAACTAAAAAACGGATAGGAGAATGATAATGACCTCTTAGAGATTAATAAATTTGCAAAGATGAAAGATTTCGGTGATAAATATATCCAGTAGGTAAATTATCTCTCTACGAGAATACATACTAGTATAAACATAATTATTAACATACATACCAAAAAATCACTCCTGTTTCTCTGAAGGGGTAGGCAGAGGCATATTATATTCCCACATTTCGTAAATTACATTATTTGTCCCTCTAAATAGGTGGCAAGCCTAATGCCGCTTACCGAAAACTTTTATGTATGCCAAAGCCTCGTCTGTTGATCGGCAAGTGAACCACTTGCAGGTGAGGTTGGCTTGGGTATCTAAGATGTACCCCCCCCACTGGTCTCCACCTTGTCGTGGTGGGGGGGCTGAGGACCTCCCGGAGGCCAGGAGGGCCCGTCAAGCAGCGCCAGGAGGGTCTTAGGAAGTGGGGGCATGGGCCCCTGCTGTCTAACCATAGACCCTCCGAGAAGTCGGCCACACACGCTATGGTCGCACAAGGAGGTAGGAGGGACGCGTCCACTGCGCCTCTCTGAGGAGGTCCTCCCGGTTTTCGTCCGGGGGACGTTGGCCGCAGGCGGGGTGTCAGACGCTGCAACCCAGGTACTGGCCCCCGCCTTTTCTTCAACAAGCGACGGGCGTCGTCGGAAGATTTTTAGTGTGTATTACTGCTGGCAGTCGCGTCTGCCGGTGGTGACCCCCTTTGGCCGGAAGGTAGTGCGCAAACGCATTTTGTTACCGACGTAAAACAAAAAATAAAAGTCTTGGGTGCGACACACTTTCCCGGGTGGTGAGCTTTCCCTGATAACGGCGGCAATAGCCTCCTTCTGCGAAGTGGTGATGTCGTAGAAGGAGGCCGTGGAGCGGATAAGGGAGAGCCCGTCAGGCAGAGCCCGGGGGTCTTAGGCGGCGGGGGCAGGGGGCCCCCAGAAGTGAGAAAGTTACGCCATGGCCGCACAAGGAGGTAGGGGGGCGCTTCACATTGCGCCTCTCGGCTCATCGGTTCTGATCCGGGGGACGTTGGCCGCGGGCGGGGTGCCAGAAGCTATAAGCCCAGGCACGGATGACCCGCCCCTTTTCAACAGCAGTGGGCGTCGTCGGAAGTTTTTTAGTGGGTGGACTGCGGTGGTCGCGTCTGCCGCAGTGAACCCCACACTCCCCTCTCGGTCCCGCCATAGGCCGGGAGGCAGTGCGTAAACAGCATTTTTTTTACGATAATAAAAAAAAGGGTTCCTAAGATGTTGATAGGATCCCTATACAATACATACTATATTATAATAGTATCTAGTGGAACAGAAAATAGTTTTAAAAACTACAGTAGTTATGGGTTCGAATCCCTTTAATATGATGCGTTTAGGGATCCGCGAGGCAAGGAGTTTGGATAATAGGTTCCCGGAAGACAATGGTTCAAGAATCAGCACTATGCTGGATTGGTCATTACATAAAATATTCGAAAGGTTTTCCGCTATCATGATTGTGATAATATACAAAAATCACTAACACACAATACTTTTCATTTAATATAGAAGACACAGAAACTGACCCTTCACTGGACACGAGTAAAATATAATATTAGGTCGGGGAAAAAGTCTTTTCGCATAACGTAGGTATAAACTTATTATAAATTTTTTTTGACTGTACTATTTGTGTCTGGCTGGTTTTGGTAACATTAAAAAGGTTCCATTATAAAGAAAAGAAAAAAATAAAAAAAAGTTGTTTCCCGCTATTTTTCATTTGTTTTTCTCTCCGTTAAAATGAGTGAATCTAATGAAGAAATTCGATACATTTTAAAATTTTATTATAAAAAAGGCAAAAATGCAACTCAAGCAGTGAAAAAAATTTGTGATGTTTATGGACCTGATGCAGTGTCAGTAAGAGTAGCACAAATTTGGTTCAAACGTTTTCAGTCCGGAAATTTTGATGTTAAAGATGCACCTCGCTCTGGTCGCCCTGTTACGAATAAAATGGACGCCATTTTTGAAAGAGTGGAGCAAGATCGGCATATTAGTAGTTACGATGTAGCTGAAGAACTGGGAATTGACCACAAAACAGTTTTGACCCATTTGAAGAAAGCTAGTCATACAAAAAAGCTCGATATTTGGGTGCCACACGAGCTCACTCAAAGAAACTTAATGAACCGTGTACTCATTTGCGATTCATTATTGAGACGTAATGAAACCGAGCCGTTTTTGAAGAGATTGATAACTGGCGATGACAAGTGGATCACGTACGACAAGAACGTGCGAAAAAGGTCGTGGTCGAAAGTTGGCCAGGCTTCACAGACTGTGGCCAAACCTGGCCTAACACGAAATAAGGTGATGCTGTGTGTATGGTGGGATTGGAAGGGCATTGTTTATTATGAGCTTTTACCGCCCGGCAAAACCATCGATTCTGATCTTTACTGCCAGCAACTGATGAGATTAAAGGAAGCAGTCGAGAGAAAACGGCCGGAATTGATCAACAGGAAGGGTGTGGTGTTTCATCACGATAACGCTAGACCACACACATCTTTAGCCACTCAGCAAAAATTAAGAGAGTTCGACTGGGAGGTCCTAGTGCATCCACCATATAGCCCTGACCTTGCGCCTTCAGATTTTCACCTGTTTCGGTCTCTGCAGAATTCTTTAGGTTCGGTAAGGTTGACCTCAAGAGAGGACTGCCAAAACTATTTGTCCCGTTTTTTTGATCAGAAGTCCCAAAGTTTCTACAGTAACGGGATAATGTCTCTGCCCACAAAATGGCAGAAAGTTATTCAACAAAACGGTACATATATATTGTAAATAAATGTAAATAAACTTTGAAAAAAATGTCTTGACTTTTCATACAAAAATACGAAAAGACTTTTTCCCCAACCTATTATATCTTACATACATTATCGATAAAGAAAAAATATACGAAGAGCCTCATATTTCGACAAAACGCTCGCAAGGCCGGGATAGCCGGTATGAATCGGCGCAATGTTTTTTTCTTGGAAATTTCAACATCATTCTGTATACCCACAAAAGGGATCGGCGAGAAAGCGCAATTTTTTCTATTCTAATTTCCTATAAATAAACATATATTTCTGGAATAAGGGCGGCTTTTTGCAGGCGACTTGTATTTTATTTATATGTTGAAAGCAGACTTGGACGATTATACTGTTTTTTCTATCTATATTGATGAATGGTTTGATAGTGATTTCATACAGGTACTACTTAAAACACATTTTTACTATTTTTATTCCGTCATTTCGCATACTTAATCCGCAAGTTTTGGTTTTTAGTAGTCAATGTATTAATGAACAAATTAATTTTTACTAAACTTACGTACTACACATTATTCAACCTAAGCAATAATTATAAATTAAAGTCACTGTTTGTGGAGAGCAATATTGAGTATAAAGTATGATTTGTGGCCGCGGCAGAAAGTTTTAGTTCAATTTTTTTTTATATAATGATGCGTACTGACATCAAGTAAGCTACGCAGAAAAGCGACAAAAATACTCGCCGCAACATCTCGCTGTCATTAAGTGTGATTCAAATTCAAATTGTTTATTGCTTGTTACAATGGATATAATTGGTATTTAGTTTTAATATGGTACATAGATGAGACACCCTGTAAGAGCGTTGCAAGGGTAGGCTAGTGAGTTAACATAATTACAGTGGTTTACATAATTCCAGTACACATTATCGTTCTCCTTATTAATTTATACCTGAAATCTAAATGTGTTGTGCTTGCGTCAAGCACGCGCTATCGATAGTAGTATAAAATGTGACTACATACCTAGTCACAATAATTAGATGACCTTAAAGGGCTAAAAGCCACTTTTAGTATTTTTTGTTAACGAAAGTCATATTAAAACAGCAAACATATGTATCAACGCAATGCAACGACTACCTTTAAAAAAAAACGATACACATGTTTTTCCTCTGTGACCCAGAGGTTAGCGTTACTATGGCGGCCGCTAGTAGATAATACATAAATGCTCTTTACATAATTACAAAAACTAAAAAAGGATTCAGGTATTCTGAATATATATAACCTTAATTTAATGAGCATTGATTACCTTTTAACAGCCAGTAAGTGATATATTTTCCAACACCCGTTGACATTTGTCGCAAAAGGAAAGTATCTTGTCAAGGGGAGTAATTCGAGAAGTGTAAGGCCCCTGACAAAGCATTGCAGTGCGTGTGTGAGCACCCTACGGGATGCCGGGAATGGTTTATTAATGTCAAACAGCTGTTGTGAGATACAATGTTATCTTGATCTTACGTGTTTCTCTAGTCGAATTGGTAAGTACTATTTTGTGTTTAAAATCAGTCTTAATGACATGAAAGAGAGAAATAAAGTTTACTGGTACAACCAAAAAGTTTGGTAATTCTAAATCACTGCATTTCTTAATTTTAATTTACGTATCTGCTCTGAAAAAGGATTATTACTATAAAGTTTCATTTTCTATGAAAGCACAAACATTTTAATTATGACGGCTTATACGATCTCGTACCTTGCTGGTCCCCTAGTCCAAGGGTCTCACTTGAGAACAGCGGATACAGCAAAACTTGTCAATTATTTGAATGGCCCTCAGTGTGGCGTCATTAATTCAAGCGTATCTAGAGTAGGTGCCAGCGGTCCTATTCTAGACCGCGTTGTTTTATTTGTATACAATCATACAACAAAGCACTGATTTTAAAAATGCTTCTTTCAGTGAATTTATTGCTTATGGGGTGTATAGGGTGCTAACCATATCTAAGGAGCCCAAGTCAACCTCACCTGCAAGTGGCACCTACCGATCAATGGACGGGGCTCTGGCGAACATACAAGTTCTCGGTAAGCGGCAATAGGCTCGCCAATTATACTGACGAATTGTGGGCATATATGATGCCTCTGCCTACCCCTTAGGGGAAACAGACGTGATACTATTTATGTATTTATTGCTTATATCCTCAATATTCTCATTAAAAATAATGCTAGCTTTATTTCTAGACCGCGATGCGTCATTAATAAGCATACAAACAACACAGCATTTACAATATTATTGTTAAAGTATTTTTTTAGTAGGTAAAAGGCTTAGCGCTTTTATCGCAATATCTCTTAACTATCACGTCCAAATTTCCCATTTAGGGTAGGCAGAAACCTTGCAATAATTATTCAAAAGGGATCTATAAAGTTATTAGCAATGTTCGCTTGCTCCGTTAGACGTATAACATTAGAAATATCTTACTTTATCTTAATCTAATTACATCTGATAGGATAGTAAAACTGAGAATGAGTTCGAGTTTCAATACAGAATACACCCGCCATCTAGACGTTTGTCGAAGATGCGCCTTTGCGCGCTTAGACAACGACGGCGAGAAATAATTGAGTCATCGCCTTTTAATAGTTTGTTGTTTTCTTATTTTGCGCCCTTTTCTCTTATTAACTTCTTTTCCTTTTGAAGATGTTCTTAAACACGATTTTTTTGCAGATATTTTCTTTATAAGAGGAGATGCAATATAATTGGTACAATGATAAAAAAGGTATTGTAATTGACGTAACACTAATATAAGTGGAGGATCTTTTATTTCATAAACTATTACATTGCATACATCTCTCAGTGTCTTCTACCGGAACTACTATGGCGAGTGTTCTTAAGGAGCTTTTTGGTCTCATCCCGCCCTCTCCTTTCCTCTCCCAAATACGATCGAATACGTTCTGGTCTTAGTTTTTATTGAACTGCATCGACTGCTTACCATCAGGCAGAATGTAGTTATTATGACGTGACACATAAAAAAAATAGTACCTACTTTAAAACGTCAAAAGTACTTGAAAACGTCAAATATATAACCTCACATCCTTATATTCAATTTAGGGGCGGCCAGGAATCGTGCTATAACTTAAGTGCTCATAATAGTTGTAAGAAATATCACTTTTAGTACAGAGATACATACATAATATCACGCCTGTTTCCCTGAAGGGGTAGGCAGAGGCATATTGTATGCCCACATTTTGCCTATTGTATTTTAGGCCCACGTAATAGGTGGCGAGCCTATTGCCGCTTATCGGGAACTTTTCAGAAGCCTCGTCCGTTGTTCGACAGGAGCATCACTTGCAGGTGAGGTTGGTTTGGGCTTCTTAGGTCTTTGTAGGATTCCTATACACCCAGTATGCTAATAGTACAGAGATCTTTAGAGAAATGTGTTAAATGATGATATATGGCTAGTCCTTCGCTAACATGGACATATACAAGATTCTTTTCCCTTAGTCCCTTTCCAGGACACCCTCTGGCACGACATGAATTATTATTATTTTATTTTGATTACATGGCGTGATAAATGTTTGGACGTGCCGCAACCACAGCGCATGTTTTTTTATAGGTATAAAATTTCTTAATTATTTACTGTAATAATACACTATAGGCTTCATATTGTCAGCCTAATTTTCAAACTGCTTATGTCTTTTTCAGCAAACTTTATAGGAGGAAGTAAAAACTGTTTATTTTTCATAGATATTTTTCATAACTGCTCTGGCTTATATGTAAAATGATATGTTTTGCCCTACATACACCGACCCTTTGAATCAAAACAAAGGAAGGTACATATATCATGTTCTTTAAAAGAATCCGCACTGAGAGATGCAATGTTAAGAGAGGCTGTAACCTCAGCATCCCCAATAATGTATACTAGTCTATCAAGTGCGTCGAAGAGGTATTTAGCGGACACATTTCAAAGTTCTTAACGAATTAAATATAAGTTTATGTAATTTGAGAGATATTCCAATTGATATATCTTGAATTTTACACTAGATGTCATTAAAAGTATTTTTTAGGGGTTACGCAGTTTGAAAATTAAACTGACGATTTATAATTTAAATCAAATATTTCATAATAAAATAACTTATAGTTATTATGAAATATTTACTAAAAAACATCAAACCGTCAGCGTCTGCCTGAATGGGATTCGAGGCAACGACCTTTCAATAACCGGTTCACTATTCTAACAGCTGACCTACCAGGACACCACAAAAATAATGTCTGCCTGTTTTACTAACTTTAAAAACACTCTAAGATTTTTAATGTCCTCTTACACAACAACAGCCAACAAGCATTATAACACAAACCCACGCTCACAGTAATGAAATCCCCTATTTTGTACGACTCAATTCCGGTAGTTGTAGCCCGGTAATTATACGTCCGTGTGACTAAATAATCGAGCCAAATGGACGCATCTAATTAAGCTGCCGCACGCTGAGCATCTGATAAATTTGCCGCTTGTATACCCGGCATATACTAAATTGTACCAACGAGTGCTGGGTTAATAAGCTATCATTCGTTTTAAGGTAACTTAATTAAGTTTTAAGGAAAGAGCTGGTCAATAGTACCTTTGGTGACACAGTACAAGCGATCAGAAACAAATATCTAATAAAATACTCTTAGAGGTTTTACAAATACATAGATTTTTAAACATATTTCGACGCAAATTAAAATAATTATTACTCAAAAATGCCTATTTCAATATTAAGGATTTTTTAATTTATAAAAATGTATAATGTATTCCTAGCAGATTTTATTAATAATATATATAATAAATAATGCATATAATAAAGTAAAGTAATGAATAATGATAAAGCATGAACATTTTGTATTGTATATTTGGATGCCAGAAGGCTAAATATCGAATAACGCTAATTTTATGTATGTTGTGAACACCCCTGTGCCACCTGTATATATATGCAAATACATATGATCTAATTTGATCAATAGTAACCTAAAGATTAATGAAATCCTGCATCGCGCAAACTAAATTCCTCAAGCTCGTACAACACCCAACCTTAATTGGTTGGGCCGCAGCCCCCGGGCACATCCCGCAGCCCCCAGGCACATCTCGCAACCCCCGGGCACATCCCGCAGCCACCACACACACCACATCACCACACGCACCACACCACCACACACACCACACCACCACACGCACCACACCACCACACACACCACACCACCACACACACCACACCACCACACACAATAACACACCACCACACACACCATCCCACCACACACACCAAATGGCATTAAGGCGTGATTGTATGCATGTTATCTGAAATAGGAGGCTGGCGTTAGATGACAAGGAGACAGAAAAAATAGCCAGTCCGTGCCCAGTTGTAGTACCTGAGGGCCTACTCTTATTCAACGAAAACGAAACTTCATTATACTCATCCCTTTCACTCGATACAGAAATACCTAGAGAGTGAAAGAAATAAATGTAACGAAGTTTCGTTTTCGTTGAATTAGAGTAGGCCCTCTGATTAACGTGAGTCACCCTAAGAGCAATTGGCTAATCTAACAAAACAGTCTTTTTATTATACCATAAGGTGGTGCTTAAGAAAGTAGTCAGTATAGCCTATTGACGCTTAAAACACCAGGAGCATCACAAGTGCATCACTTCCCCCCTTTTTAAAGACCGTGAAACGGGTTTTAAAGGCGAGCTAGAATAAGTTGTGTACGCGAAAAATATTGAAAACCGATAGCTCTGTAAACCTGTCAGCGACATACTTAACTTTCCAAAACTTATCACTATGGGTCTAACATCCCTCTCAACACCAAAAACAAGATTCCCGTTTCATTATGTAGATCAAAACAAATGATTTCATTTATCGCTAAATATATTCGACTCATTTTAGCAAGGGTTTTGGCAAACGGCTCGGAAAAATTTCACTTCGTCCCTAAAGTGAGATAGCTCACGAAAACTATACGAAAGAGAGAGATGGTTGTATTTTGTGAATTTGTCTGGGATAAGGGGCGATCGTTGTTTTGACTGTCTTATTGATGTCATACATTGTTCTAATGTGTAGCAGATGTTGGGTCGGCGTAGAGATTTAGAGGGAAGTTAGTTCCACTATTGCGCACTGAGGCATATTGATGGAGTCACGATTTAAATAAAAGTATAGGTAGACCTATCGGTGTATAGGGTTTTTTGATTTACGTCGGTAACAAAATGCATTTACGCACTGTCTCCCGGCCAAAGGGGGAGACCAGGAGGGGGTGTGGGGCTCACTGCGGCAGACGCGACCACCGCAGTCCTACCCACTTAAAATCTTCTGACGACGCCCGCCGCTGTTGAAAAAGGGGCGAGACGCCAGTGCCTAGATTATAGTTTCTGGCACCCCGCCCGCGGCCAGCGTCCCCCGGATCGGAACCGGGAGGACCTCATCAGAGAGGCACAGTGTGTCGCGCCCCTCCTACCTCCTTGAGCAACTCCACCTAGGGCCGCGCCGGGCACTCCACCATCGAGTGCTGCGCAGTCACAATGGTGGCAGCAAGGGGTCGATTCCCCCCCGGCGACGTCACACAGATACTTCCCGAAGCACCCGTGCCCGGCAAGCACCTGCGTGAGCCGGAGCCGGAGCCGGAGCCGAGGCCGGAGACCGCAACTTCGGCACTCCTAAGGAGCTGCCGCCGCCATGCGCCCAGAGCATGCGTCTGGGCTTCTTGACGCCACCGCACTACAGTGTCCGGTGCGGGGCGGAGACCCTGGCTCCGGGATTGCGCGCACCGCCAGAACACCGCCGAGAGAACCCCGGCGTCGAGGTCCCACGGCAGAGACCCGGCGAGCGCGCAAGCCACCTCATGGGAGATAGTGCGGTACCCCCTGACCACACGAGTCACCATGACCCTCTGCGACTGCTGCAGGATCTGTCGATGGCGACTCACGATGGAGCTCGCCCATATTGGGGCCCCATACAAGGCCTATAGGGATCCCACCAAGACCAAAGGAGCCCAAGCCAACCTCACCTGCAAGTGGTGCGCCTGCCGATCAACGGACAAGGCTCTGGCAAACATAACAGTGCCCGGTAAGCGGGAATAGGCTCGCCACCTATTACGTGGGAGCAACTATATGATTGGCGAAGTGTGGGCGTATAATATGCCTCTGCTTACCCATACGGAGAAACAGGCGTGAAATTATGTATGATACTGTCCTCTACTACGTTTGCCGGTTTGTGGCCGCCATTGAAGAACCTTAATGCCCCATCGGTCCGTTCTTCCAGCTATGCGCCCTTGCTCCCACTTCAGGCCGAGGCGAGGGTGTACGCAGGCGGCACAAGATCGATCGGCGTCGAAGACTAGAGATCTATATTCAGAAATGGACTTCATATAGCTGAAATGATGATGATGATAATGATAGGTATATACGACTTGACAATCACCATCACCTCAGTCTATATCCCCAATACCAGGCTAGGCTTAGATCTCATAATTATCAAAGTTTTCGCATTTGCAGAATCAAAAAGCCTAACTCTAATTCAACGAAAAACTAAACTTAGTTATACCCATCCCTTACAGTCGAGTCAGTACTTACTGATGTATTTAGAGAGTGAAAGAGATAGGTATAACGAAGTTTAGTTTTTCGTTGTAATTGAGTAGGACCTCAGGTAAGTGTTTTTCTGCTGTTTTTTCATATCGTTCAATAGGGCCTAAAATATGAACTAAGCACATTGAAAGCCATTGACACAATAAAAAAGCTTCAGTTTGTCAGTTATTTTGCTCTTAAAAACTGACCAACAAGCACATATTGCACCAAACCGCCAAACGTTAATGTGCAATTTTTACCCTAAGTAAAATTTATTATTATTTTCAAGTTTGGTTTAATAAAGTCAGTAATCTTCACCTCAACTATATCTTTCACTATAACTATATGGCTCCTGTGGTCGTGGGTTCAACTCTCACAGATTACAACTGTGTGCATAAATATGAATATTTGTTCTGTTCTGGTTGTTATTCCATATATATATATATATAAATTAAGTCTATTAATCCGTTATTTTGTTATTCCATATATATATATATAAATTAGGTCTATTAATCCGTTATTTTGTATTTAGAACACAAGTTCTTCATAATAATTATGTTAGAACTAAATAATTAGTGAACACACATACATTCACATCTGTTTTCCTGAAGGGGTAGGCAGAGGCATATTATACGCCCACACTTCGCCAATTATATAGTTGGTTCTACTTAATAGGTGGCGAGCCTATTGTCGCTTACCGGGCACTATTAAGTTCGCCAGAGCCTCGTCCGTTCATCGGCAGGTGCTTCACTTGTAGGTGAGGTTGGCTTGTGCTCCTTAGGTCTTTGTAGGATGCCTACACACCCTGAAGGATCCCTAATACACCATATAAGATTCCTATACGCTCCTATTCAGAAATCATTTCCTATAGTCTATGTGTATACAACATGTAAAATAATAAGGGTTACACCAAGAAAGTAGTTTGTTATAAATCGGCTACTCAATCGATTAAAAATATTAAAAAAATAGGATTTTTTTTTAATATTTTTATTTTTTTTTATTTTTTTTGCGGCATTTTTCGGTGTTAAGCGATGTGTGCGTGCGTGTCTCTCTGTGTGTGTAGGTCGGTAGGCTAAAGCGCTAATATGCCCATACGATTTGCCCTCGATGAGTATAACTAGTAACTTAAATAAACCATATTTAATTAAATAAAAGTAAAATTATTTTGCATGTTTTTTAATTATAATTAAATATTCTAATTGGGGTGTCTGAGGGTGTGCGTTAATTCTGTGACATGTTGTATATATATGAGATATATATTCATACATGGACATATGATGATGAAGAACCCCCCCTGCTCAGCATAATAAACTCGTAATATGAATCATTGACTGCTAATTAAAGGCAGACGGACAAACGATGAAATTAATGGTCCGCAGAATATTAGATCACGTTAATAATATTATTGGAACCTGAGCAGAGGTAATTAGTACATGACATAGCTCCAAGCATTCGTATCAGATAACCTAGGTTCGCTGTAATGTATTATTACGACATTCGGTGGCAGTCAATTTATGGTTCAAATGATCAGGTTGAATTTCCCGAAGTGACTTGCATAGAGTTGCATACTCGTATTTCCGAAAACGGAATTAATTGATTTAATCATTTGTTTCTAGCAGGTCTATTTTGTGCTTACAGCGCCTCGCGGTGTTAAAATTCAAAAGTCAGTTAGTCAAATTTGGCTCAATAGAGCTCTTATGAATGCCATACTTATAAACTAACGTGCCCATTCACTGCGGGCGGGAGCTTGATCGTAAAAGAAAGGGCAAGAAAATCGTCAAGGTTGGTTTTTTCTCCCGCCAGTTACAATAAAAATACTTAAAATGAAAACAATTGTGTTCTTCAGTCACAAGGTACAAAAGAACAAATAATTACGAACAAACTCAACCATATTTTAGGGAACGAAACGAACCGACGCATGACGTCACCACAGCAGAAACATATAAGTGAGCGTGACATACTTAATTACTCAAGCCACAGGATAAAAAGAAAAAAAAAATACATTAATATTAAAAAAATGAATTAAAAGTGCAGCAAACAACAATTTTGTTACTGTAAAATAGTATATATATAAGCAGCCATAAAAACAATTTTCAAGAAATAGTCTATAAGCAGTCGTATTTAAAATGAAAATTATAAAATAACATAGACAATGTAGGTATGTAAGTAATCGTTATATTGTAAAGAGGGCAAAACACAACTTATATCATTGTAAAATGTTACATCCAAGCATTTTTGTCATTAACGTAATCATTAACCGTGTAGGTAATAATACCCTTTCTTGGTGGGTTATATTGTCTTAACCGTTTGCTTAAACTTTTCAAAAGGCAAATCAAAAATATCTTTTGGAATTTTTATATAATATTGTATACCCTGCCCCATAAACGATTAACGAATTTTTTGCAGGCGTAAAAAAGGATTTAGTAATTTATTTATATTTCTAGTATTAAAACTGTGATCATCACAGCGCCTGTTATAGGTTCCTATGTTTAGTTTTATAAATATTATACTTTTATAAATGTATTGAGAGGCATCAGTCAAGATACCCGCGTGGTTTCCGTGAAAATATCTGGGTAAAAGTATCCTACATGTTAACACATAGATGATGTGACGACCGATATGGTGTGGAGGTCAGTATATCTGCACTCCGCCCCTGACGTCGTGGGTTCGATTTCCATACAGGAGAAATCTTTAAGTGCATGAATATCTCCCGGTAGGGCGCAGAGAGCGCTAGGGAAAAGGTAACACCCAGAGATTGGCGACTCTGGGTGCCCTTAGTACTGACTACCGGGGGGACAACTAAGAGGGACCTGTGGAGGGCGCTGCGGGCGGGCCAGGAGGGCCCGTCAAGCAGCGCCAGGATGGTCTTAGGCAGTGGAGGCAGGGGGCCCCTGCTGTCTTACCATGGACCCTCCGAGAAGTCGGCCACACACGCTATGGTCGCACAAGGAGGTAGGAGGGGCGCGTCCACTGCGTCTCTCTGAGGAGGTCCTTCCGGTTTTTGTCCGGGGCACGTTCGCCGCGGGCGGGGTGTCAGAACTGCAACCCAGGTACTGGCCCCCCGCCTCTTTCTCAACAAGCGGCGGGCGTCGTCGGAAGATTTTAGTGGGTATTACTGCTGGCGGTCGTGTCTGCCGGTGGTGAGACCCACACACCTCTCTCGGTCCCCCTTTGGCCGCGTAAATGCATTTAGTTACCAACGTAAATTAAAAAAAAAAGGATTAAAACTGGTGCTGTCACTTTTATTTAATAGGATGAAGACAGTGACAACGATACTTTAGATCTTATTTTGTAATAAGCCCCCTAGTATCTAAAACATACGAAGTAAAGTACCAATTTGCATTTAACAATAAAATGATCTATGTGAATATAAAGGAAGTTTGATAAACTAACTAGACATTGATTTGAACGACCAATCGAATCATAGAGTCATAGAATATTAAATCGGATAGACACCACACAGTGTTATTGAACGCCCGCCAAATTAACAATATTGCACGTTCAATGATTCACGACCTGTTCCGAAATTCATAAGGCTATGTCAGTGCAAAAGTCACAATTACATTAAGTATTATTCAGTGCTTTAAGAGTTGCCAGTCAAATACTGATTTTTGATACTTTACTACTTCAAAGTGTGTGTAAATTATTATGAAGATGAACTGACTATGGGCCTCAATAGGAAGCTCAAAGTCGTTCAGCGTGCAATGGAGAAAGCTATTGAGAGCTAGGAGTGATTGAATCAGAAATGAGGAAATCCGTAGGAGAACTAGAGTGATCGCTATAGCGAGGCAAGTTTGCAGGCTGAGGTGGCAATGGGCGGGGCATATAGCTCGAAGAACCGACGACCAATGGGGTGTTAAGGTTCTCCAAAGGCATAATTGGCAAAGTGGCATAATTGGCAAAGTGGCATAATTGACAAAGTGGCATAATTGGCAAGGTGGCATAATTGTGAAGCCAGGAAATTCAGCATTTCAGGTACAATCACAGGGGCTTCACAAATTAGATATAGGTCATAGGGTTTACGAAACTGAAAAGATAGGAACCAATACTGTACCCATACAGCCTACCTACATACCCCCATCAGGCAGAAATCATATCCTTTCACTTGCTACGATCCCGACACACATTTTTATCATCATTTACACTCATATATAGTTGTATGGGGATCCTACCAAGATCTTAGGATCCCAAGCCTATCTCACCTACTAGTGGTGCGCCTGCCTTTCAACGGGCGAGGCTCTGGCAATCAACAAATGTTCTAGATAAACGGCAATAAGCTCGCCACCTATTACGTGGAACCAATATTATAACTGGCAAGGTGTGGGATGTTAATATGCCTCTGCCTACCACTTCGGGGACACAGGCGTGAATATATCTGTAGCTGAGAGGTAAAGAATATTAAGTCCACTTTTTATAAATATGTTTCTGTTTACCACGTACTAGGAGTACATATTCAAAAGTCATAAAATATTTATTTCATAAACTATTACATAGTATGTACTTGAAAACGTCAAAATTAAATACAAATATAAAAAAACAATCGAAATATTATTACACTGAAATCACGGAGCTTAGATTCGCTTATTTGCAACAAAACAATGTTAAAACAAAAAATAATTAAGTGTAAGTAAATCTAAGTGCCAGTTCCGAGCCACCGCTCTGTAAGAAGAACTGGCAAGAAACTCACAGGCTGCTCTTTTAAATTTATCCATCGGTTTGGTACTGGTTCAGATTTCCAAAACCATGAAGATAACAATTAAAAATAAAGTGGACTTATTATTCTTTTCCTTTCAGCTACAGATATGTATGTATATATGTGAACACTCATTAAACTTGTTAGTATTTCAATTATAATAATTGGTACAAAAATAACACAACAGCAGGTAAATAAGTTTATTAACCAGTATTAGAGTTGATCGGACTATTAATGACGTCTTAAAATGCGCGGGAACTGAGGGTGATGGAAAAATTGGCGCAGGTTTCGAGGTTACTGTAATAAATATCGCAATTTTCCGATTAAACTATGTACCGTCAGCCTCAGAAGTATCTGAACACTTTAATATTATTTAACGCCAATAACTGCAAATATTTAATGATGTATTAGTTACCAACAGCATTACTGTTTCATATAACAAATAACATACATACCATACATGCAATCGCGCCTGTTTTCCTGAAGGGGTAGGCAATGGAATATTATACGCCCACATGCCGCCATTTTATTGTTAGTCCCATATAATAGGGGGCGAGCCTATTGCCGCTTGTTGGGAACTTTTACTTCGCCAGAGCCTCGTCCGATGATCAACAGGTGCACTAATTGCAGATGAGGTTGGCTTGAGTACCTAGGATCTTGATTGGAAACCTATACACCTCACAAAATAAATGACTTGTTCTAAAATAAATGCCTATCATAGGTATATGAAGCGTTTTTGTCAACATACTTTTTAGCATTCGAATAGTAAAGTCGTAAGAAGAACCAGCCTACGCTCTGTCGCTTAGCGCAAGACGCAACTACTCTTTCGGGGAAACAGGCGCCAACATATGTATGTACTTAATTGATTGCATCCAAAAAGAATGTAGTAGTGCATACTAACCTCATTGCCACATCATCCGATAAAATGAATAAATCGGCAATGTTGCCTCGTGGTTGGTAGGGCGACGAGTATTGATGACGTCATCGCTCAACACGCCAATCCGCGCCCGCCAAACTGATTTCAGTTTGACTCCAGTTCGAAATTCACATTTGTAATGTTTAGCCGGACCGCGCAAGTTCGGAACGCGCCGGAGTACTGAGTAATTTCTAGTAATTACGGGGTGTGTGTTTGAAATATAGTTCGGTGGTTCGCAGAACTCTGTCGGTCATTATTCGCGTCCGCTAACTATTTCGGACGTGGAATCTAAGCATTCGAACTCCATGGTGTACAGTCGAAGCGGATTCATTTGTTTGCGAATATTAGTTTGAATAATCATGAAGGAATTCTGGTAAATGCGAAAAGGGTACTATGATTCTTCCCTTGTTCGAAGCTGCGTAACATATTTCAGCGGTTAAAACAGTAGGCACGGTCTGCTTTATGATGGAACCAGATTTTGTCTGACCTCCGCAACCCAGAGCGAAATATCAATCTATGGTTAAACCAGCTGTCATTATGTTGTGCGGTCTAAAGCCCTGTATGGGGCCCCAATTTGGGCGAGCTCCATCAAGGGTCGCCATCGACAGATCCAGCAGCAGTCGCAGAGGGTCATGGCGACTCGTGTCGTTAGGGGGCATTGCACCATCCCCTACGAGGTGGCATGTGCTTGCCGGGTCTCTTCCGTGGGACCTCGAAACCGAGGTTCTCTCGGCTGTGTTCTGGCGGTCTCCGCCCTGCACCGTACACTGTGGTGCGGTGGCGTAGAGACGCTCAGAGGCAGGCTCTGGGCGCATTGCGGCGGCACCTCTTCAGAAGCGCCGAGGATCGTGCCGAAGTTTCGAGGCGCCGTATCCTCGAAGCGGTCATGCCCGTCATTGAGCGATGAGTCGGCCGTCGGTGGGAGTCGATGACCTTCCGACTCACGCAGATACTTTCCGGACACGGGTGCTTGGTGAAGTACGTCGCTGGAGGGGAATCGATCCGGTGTTGCCACCACTGTGACTGCTCGGTATACACTGCGCAGCACACTTTGGTGGCATACAGTTACAATATCTAAAAACAACAATAATTTAACAATATAAATGCTTAGCTTACAACAAAACACTAATATTAAACCCTATCAACAGCTGAGCATTAACAACAGAAAAAAAACTTTATACAAACAAAAATCAGGTATCATAAAATTCCCCACCAAACTCACCACCTCGCCTATGCCACACTCGTATTAAAAAGATCAAAATTAAAAGTAATTCTCACTTTATTAAATGTATCACTACCACGCCATATAAATTCATTATGCCTATAATTAGTATGGGCCTGGTACTATATTGTACAGAAATTCTATAAATTTACTATATTGTACAGAAATTCTATAAATTTACTATATTTTACAGAAATTCTATAAATTTACTATATTCTACAGAAATTCTTTAGATTTACTAGTTATAATCTACAGAAATTCTATAAATTTACTATATTCTACAGAAATTCTATAAATTCTTCTGTCGAGAATACTAGTAATTACAGTACAATAGGCAACAGTGTACTACTTTATTTTAAAGACCAATAAAATGAGCTAATGCTGTACCAGTAGCTAGGAAACTGCTCGATCATCGCGTTGGTAGTAACAATTTAAATGTCCTGGTTTTTCCCGGTCTAGACACGATTCCAGTTAATTTCGAAAATATCCAATCTAAAGGATGTGAACTGCGCCATATAAAATTATTTAACAAGCTTTCTCCCTAACAAAAACATAAAATAAGTAACCCCTACTATGGGTTACTGCGTTAATTTTCTTTGTAATGTATATTAAATGTATGTGTATATTAAATAATGTATATTAAAATATAAAAATACTATAAAACCTTTTTCAAAGATGTGTATATAATACTAAATTAACATTATAAAAAGCCACTTTTACAGCGCTTCTGTCAATAATGTTTTCAAATTCAGTTTTAATAAGTGTGAAGCGCTCGTAGCTCTGCAGTGCTCAGTGGTCGGAAACGATCACCAAAGTACAGCAGAGTTTACAGAGGTCAGTCCTTGGATGGGTGACCGTTTGTGTGGCATTTGATATCGAGCGTTTCCGTGCTTCGGAAGGCACGCTAAGCCGTTGGTCCCGGTTATCACTAAATGTGGTAGTCGTTAAGCCATGTTAGAAGCCTAATGGGCGGCTTGATAAATTCTAACAGCAGGACGCCATACACCTGCCTCCGCAAATCCGCAATGGGTCAGCGTGGTGGAGTATGACCCAATACCCTTGCACCTTGGTATGTGAGAGGAGGCTCGTGCTCAGTAGTGGGACGTTTATGGGCTGAGATGAAGTGTACTTTACCTAGTCGATACATACCTTTATTATATAATGTTCGAATCAACTCATAAACCCAATATTTACTACACATCACGTGTTATTATTAAGGTACCTTTTTAACGGATCATAGTTTTCGCTTAATATTTAGTGCTTTTTTGTATTTATTTCAACTACTATCAAGGATAGTTCCTTGAATCACTTTCTGATTATAAAACCCATACTCACAGTAAACAATAGTTAGATTTAATAGCATGGCATGGCATAGCATATTGTGATCCTGGCTTATAAGTTATAACTATTATTACACACAAAAGGGTCTTGCTTTTATTTCAAAGACAAGACCAGATATCTGTAAACAATTTTCATATTTGCCTCTTATCTTAATATTATATATGGTATCATGGTTTTGAAACATGAACCCTGCAAGCGTATTGCAAAAAACGTTATTAAATAGTTACAAATATTAAGTATATATTTTGCATTACAAATTAAAACTATACACAATATGAAAACCAGAAATTACAACAAATATATGTCAAATTAGTAGAACAATATTATAATCAGTATATTTTTACAATAAAGGCAAATTGGATTAAATTCAATAATACTACATAATAACAATACAATTTTTAATTTGATGTAGGTAATAAAACGGATTACTTACCAATAATTCTACACAGGAATTAATGACTTTCAATCAAGAACAAATAGTAGGGGTTCCTACTCCCAGTCAACTGGCGTCACGCCAGATACAATTCATCTCCATTAACGCTTTCATTGAATGTGAGCTACGCAAAAAACTTTATCCGCGCGTAATGTATTTAAAACACTGAATAAATCCACTTATGTAGGGCCCTCGCGATTTACGACATTTTATAAGGTGAATTACGATCTTTTAGCGAAAATTAAATTGAGCACTATTCTAAATTAGGTGTGTCTATTTTATTTTGTTCTCAGTAGTGATCACTATACACGCTTTGATTTCTTACGTTGCGTTGAGAATGTAGTTAAGCTATATTAAGCAAAGTGATGGATTAAAAATATCTTTGTAACAATTTCCGCTATATTAAGTTAAGATAATGTAAAGCTATATAAAGCTACAAAAAGCTACATTAAGTTGATTGTGGGAAAACACTAAGGTTTTTTGGTATCTTATTCTTTTATATCGACTTATACTTATAAAGCGCTCGTAGCTCCGCGGTGCCCGGTGGTCGAAAACGATCTCCGACGTAAAGCAGAGGTTACAAAGTTCAGTCCTTGGATGGGTGGCTGTTTGTGTGGCATTTGATATCAAGGGCTTCCATGCTTTGGAAGGTCCCTGTTTTTACTAAATGTGGTAGTCATTAAGAGGCATGTTGGAGGCCTAATTGGGCGGTTGGAAAAATTCTAACAGCAGACCGCCACACACCTGCCCCCGCCAATACGCACTGAGTCCGCGTGGTGGAGTATGTACCTAATACCCTCGCACCCTTGCTATGTTAGAGGAGGCTCGTGCTCATTAGTGGGACTTAAATGAGCTGAGATGATGAATACTTATATTCCCCTCTCATCTCACGGGGTAAGCGTCGGCGAAGAGGAATCCTATCAGATGATGGGTAACAGCGTCATCCTGCTTACTGGCTTGAACTGAGATCACAGTCCGCCTGCCTATCGTGGTGATTATGGGCAAATATCCCCAATAGAATGTGATCTATTTGGGAGGCTACTGTTTGTGGACCTTATAAAGCTGAATGCTGCTAATGCTGATGAATACTTAAACTGATTAAACCAGTGAGCAGACCTTGAGCCTTAAGCTTAAATCTGAGGCAACCGGGATAATGCTAGGATATGATGATAGTTAAGTATATATAAATCATTTTGGCTCCGGGTAAAAACAATTCAGAAGTCAAGCAGATCTTTCTGATGTTAGTTTTTGGATGGGTGACCGTTGATATGACATTTGGCTTTAAACGCTTCTGTAAGTACCAATATAGTTCAGAATATAAATTACAGATGATTCTAGCGAAGGCATGGAAAATTCTAAGAGCAGGAAATTTGTAACTGGCGGGATTAAAAACCAAACTTGACGATTTTCTTGCCCGTCCTTTTAAGATCAAGCTCCCGCCCGCAGTGAATAGGCGCGTTATATTTTAAGTCTGACCTTCATAAGAGCTCTATAGAGCCAAATTTTAATAAATGAATTTGAGTTTAAATTTGTCACACACTTGCCTTCGCCAAACCGCACTGGGTTAGAATAATGGAATATGACCTAAAACCTTCTGAGTAGTGATTAAAACTCCAATACTGTAAACCATGTATTGATTGGTTTAACAAGCAGTCGCTCCATGTAATAACTGAAATTCAGACAAATCTGATTAAACCAGTAAGCAAGACCCTGTGCCCTAAGCTTAAGTCTAGGACAACCATATAAAAAAAAGCATTTATGCGAGTTTTTCCGTTATTTAGTATCCATAACACAAGTTTTTAAATGGTACTTATCTTAAAATTAAAAAATTGGTGTAATTCTCAAAAAAAAATTAAGATACTCGTAATGCTACGATATGATGACTGCAAGCCACGTATATAAAAATGGAGGTCACGCAGGCGAAACCGTGGTTAAAAGCTTGTAAAGGATATTTATGCACATACCTTTCAAACGCTAATAAATACGAGGGTACACAGTCTACATAGTGCCGTTTCAAAGGCCTTTCACGCGTGACCTCCATGCAATCTCGCACACAATCAAATTTAATATGGAACTAACGGGTGATCAAATAAATTCGTGCCCATACATAAATCTGGCCGTTTACCCCGCCACTGGGACCCTTCTCCACTAATGGGGTTCCCAAATTACCCATCTATTTAATTTCCCCCGAATGGATAATCGAATCATACTGGCAACTTTGAGACGAATTAAATTACGCGCATGTGGACTTTTTGTTAATGCGAGTGAGTGTTTTTGTGTCTCGCATATTGATTAATGATACATACACTCGTTTAACACATGCAAACGTTTTATTCTCTTTACTATAAAATTTAGCAGCGGTTGGTGGCGAAGAGCTTCGATCGGGCTCACTGAGTACGTGCCATTGTGCCACCTAGGTCCAGTCTGTAGGTTCAATGAGTGAAGATTGTCTGATGATGATATATATTTTTTTAGTATATTATAATTATAGATTGTCTTTTATTTAAATTTTCGTATGTTTATATCTTGTAAGTACCTATTTAAAAAGTTGAATTCTACAGTCACTAGATTTAAAATATAACACCATTTTCTTACACATATTATTGTACGTGTCGTAATCGTATTACAAAAAGCTTTCAAAAACTTTATAAAAGCTAAAAGTATTTTTTAATTCTATTCATTATTGACGTAATGTGATAAGTTACTAATTATGAATTAACAAACATAAGTGTGGGTACTATGGTGATGTCTGAAAGCGGTTTACCGTCAGTTCTCGAGCCCTTTGAGCCCTTTGAGGTGTGGCACCAAACGGTAGTGTTTGCTAGTTGTCACCAACATTTACTTTGCCCTATATTCATGGTAATAGTGGGTCTCCTCAGCACCTCGTGTGCGTTTGGGCGTAGGCAACGTTCACAGTTCGGTGATCTTGAAATCAATAGAGAATATGCTACGATTCATCAAGGTAAGATCGACGTAATGGCTATAGTAATGCTGGCTGCAGAGACAACCTCTTTTTTTTTGCTTCCGACGTAATATAATGCCCAAGGGGGATCGGAAGGGGGTGTGGGACTCACCACTGGCAGACGCGACTGCCAGCAGTAATGCCCACGAAAAAAACCTCCCGACGACGCCCGCCGCTTGTTGAGGAAAAAGGTGGGGGCCAGTACCTGAGTTGCCGGTACTGTCCCCCGCCTTTTTCTCTGTAGGTAGTCAGTACTAAGGGCACCCAGAGTCGCCAATCTGGGTGGGGGAGCGCATAGACAATCTACCACAATTAATTTATGAGCGTTTGTATCTTATAGTCTTATCTCGAAGTTTTTAAGCTGTTAAGAATGTAAACTTATTTATTTATTTTTCATTTAGTCAAAATCCACAGCTCTTAAAGATAAATTACAGAATTTTGTTTGAAAATTACAGCGAATGACGATTTTTTATAAACACAGTTTTTAAATATATTACGCGATATCTATCAGAGGAGATTTATAAGCACATATGAGACAATTAAAGATTTTTAGGCACATTAAAAACACACACACTATAAAACATTAAACACACGCCACAAATGGGCATGAGAACTAAAAACTAACTAAATTACAAACTAAAGCACTCATTGACTGCTGGCAGTTGCGATTGCTTGACCCCATGCCTTAGTAACTCTTTCATATTTGATAGAGAAACGTTTGGATAGTTTCCGTACATAATACAACACAATAAGAAACTTGACCCCCGGGATCTAGCACCGGGAACGTGGGCGGCAGAGAAGTGATCTTCTATAGGAAACTGACTACTTATATTATGGAAGGTTAAAGTAAAAAGAACTATCTTTAAGGGCAGCGGCACAGCGGTCAATAGTGCTAAATCTATTTAAAACCAAAGGGGTTCAAACTTCAAACAAATGATAGAGATGCAATTTCATTTTAAATCAAATTAAGCACTGTTGTGCACCCGCCCTTAGTTTGGGTTTCGCAATATTCAGAAATAATTTTCGTTTTTCAAATTTGGAACTAAAATGACAACGATGACTCAATAAAATAAAAAAACTGTGAAACCACGTCGAATGTTCTTAGCCGAAAACAACACGGCTTAAAATAGTATATTGTATAAACTACGTAATATTACAGGTTCATATTTACTTTACTTTCGGTTCCAATAATAGATATCCGTGGAGCGAAAAAATCTGGGCCATGTGCGGTGTGTAAGTACAACTAAAAGGCAGTATGACAAGTTCATCATTTTACTTTAAAGTTCACCCTTGTATTCAAACCAGTTATTAGTTGGGTCATAAGAATAAAACTACGATGTCCTTTTGTGTGCTGAACGAACAGACAGATCAATGGTACCAAGACGCGCAACAAGCAATATTAGGAATATGGGTGGTCATCTGGTGAGTAATTTTTCTTGGTGAGAGAATATCTATTAGCTACTTCACATGCATTGATCTTGTGAAAAATTAAATGATTACTCATTATTTAAGAGTGTATAAAGATCCTACCAAGACCTTTAGGACCCGAGTCAACCTCAGCTGCAAGTGGTGCACCTGCCGATCAACAAACAAGGCTCTGGCGAACATAAAAATTCCTGGCAAGCGGCAAGAGGCTCGCCACCTATTAAGTGAGACCAATAATATAATCTACGAGTTATGGGCGTATAATATGCCATCGCTTACCCATTCAAAGAAAGGTGTGGTTGTGTTCAGGCGTCAATGTACGTACATTATTAGTAGTATTTAAATAAACCTAACATAGACTTAGAAATACTACTCACCAAACTATATCAGAATAATTAGCAATAACTAAATTTGAATCAGATGGACCTTAGAAGGAACAAGGAAGCTGTAGAATAGAATATTTATTTCTCGTTTTTGATTTTAAACATTTTGTATTGATTTTGCGCTTCTTTCCTTCGTAGGCTGAAGTTTTAATGACTTTCTTGATAAATGGGGTTCACACAAACAAGCTCTATAACTTTATAATATTCTTATAGAATCAGTAATTTATTAAGTACTTACATTTTTTCACTATGCCCAAAGCAACAATGGTGCGTAGCAAATAAAAATAATAAATGTGCAATTCTTTAGGCAGGGCTGTAAAACTGTCGTTCGCACTCGCGCCCTTGAGTTGCTCCTGCGGGCTGCGGGTTGGTAGCCCCTGCACGATTGATGCGACGTCAGACCAGACCGAACGATTTAATTTATAAGTCTCGGTGTTGTCAGACTTTTTAAAATACCAAAAAATGGAAACAAAAAATGTTTTAATGTAAAAGTGCGATTACATTGTTAAACGTTTTAGATTTATCGCTTCTACTTGGATTTGTTTCGTAATTGAAAGGTTGAATGATTTATTGGGCATTCGTTTGGATGTCGTGATTATTTTTAAATTTGAAATAAGCGGGAAGGTTAGGAAAACGCAATAAAAAAATGTACCAAGTTACATTTTATTCTTAATAAATTACATATTGTATTTTAGGTGGTCGATACTTATACAGCGAACACTCTAATTATGACAAGAAATCGTACTCATACGCACAATTAAAATGTGTGAACACTTCAGATAAGCCGCATGCTCGAATGCCACAAAATATAAATATTTATTTTACAGCAGCAATGCAAAGAAAGAGTGAGTACAGAATATTGGCAGAACTAACTGAAATTCTGAGGAACATGGAGAAAATGATAAGGCAAATGAAACCAGGAATTTCTAACAAAAAGTTAGAGCAGTCAAAAATTTTAGAACACCATGAGGGCAACTTTGCGTTGGACCCGGAAGAGCAAAAGACCATGCGTACTTTCAGAAGCTCCTTAACACTCTGGCAGTGTCGCAGCCCCCTTCTAAAGGGAAGGGAAAGAGGGGCGAAGTTCGATCGATGCCTTTTTCGGCATCCGCACCGGCCGCTCCTTCTTCGCTGGAGTTCGCTCAGTCGTCCCGGTTCCGTGGTCGCCCCGTCCCAGTCGACCACACGGCCAGGAACGGCAGTCCCGGACGACTGTGTTCTTGCGCCACCCCAAGGAGAGAGCGGTGGCACAGGTGAAATTGTCGCGGAGCGCGGCCCCAGCCAGTCCGGCATCACAGTCGGCCCGATCGGCAGCCCCCGCCAAGAAAAAGGCGCTGCGCCCGCCATCATCTGCAGCAGTGGTGATGACGCTGCTGCCGGGCGCAGAAGAGCGAGGCCGCACCTATGAGGCCAAGCCAAAGCTAAGCTATCGCAGAAGTCAAGTCCAAGATCAAACTTGGCGATCTCGACATCGCCTCGGTGCGGAACCGCACGGCGGCAAGGCGACGAAGGGGGCTCGGGTCCTGGAGATAGCAGGAGAGGCCTGGGAGGACAAGGCCGAACAGCTGGCGGACCGCCTCTGCGCTAATTATTTGCCAGAGAAAGTAAGTCTCCAGGCCGGTGATGTGGGTGGATCTCCGCATCACGGACCTGGATGACTCTGTCTCCAAAGAAAGGTGGCGTCGGCGGTGGCGGCAGTTGGCGGCTGCGCTTCTGATCTCATCAAGCCTTGTAAGATCGGGAGGGCTACCTCTGCGGGGCTGGGGGCTATTAAGGTCTCCTGCCCCGTGGCGGCGGCAAAGAAAGTCGCCGCTGGGCGAATGCTGGTCGGATGGGTAACGACCGAGGTGAGCGTTTTGGAGCCTCGCCCCGGTCGATGCTTTGCCGGCATTGGCTATGCGCCTTAGGGCAGGGGGCCCCTATCGTCGAACTATAGACCCCTCGAAGTTAGCCATATACGCCGGTGGTCGCACAAGGAGGTAGGGGCGGTTGCGCCTCTGTGAGGAGGTCCTCCCAGTTCTGATCCGGGGGACGTTGGCCGCGGGTGGGGTGTCAGAAGCTTAGGTTTAGAAGGTTTATACTTTGGCACTGGCCCCCCGCCCCTTTTTCAATAGCGGTAGGCGTCGTTGGAAGATTTTTAGTGGGTAGGACTGCTGGCGGTCGCGTCTCCCCTTTCGGTCCCCCCTTTGGCCGGAGGCAGTGCGTAAAGGCATTTTATTACCGACGTAAATAAAAAAAAAAGGATTGTGTGGCCAAGTAAGCTCGGGCCAATAAGGCGTATGGGAAGATATCGCTGAAGTGACGAGGAAATATTATGATGCTGAATGTTCGTTCGTAGATGGTATTTTAACCGGAAATATCCGTAAATTGTACTAAAAAAACCCTTTTTTGAATATACACAAAACCAAAGCAATTACCAATATAAAAAGCGTAATCTCATCATAGTACGAGTATAATACGATTTTGGCATAATTGTTTTATACTGAAACTTTCCCAGAACTGTATTCCCGGGGGCAGCGGGATCCGACATCCCTTTCAATGCTTTTATCCCGGAAAATAATCCACTTTATTATTTTTCAATCTGTTAAAAGTTTTCAATGGTCGTCAGCTTATTTCATTTACATATTCTGTATAAAGTTATTTGTAGTAGCCGCTCAACAAATTCTAATCCTGCTAATATCATAAATGCGAAAGTTTTGATGTAATAAGAGTAGGGAAGCGCTCACAGCTCATAAAATTAATCAGAGTTTCGTTGAAAACAGTCCTTAGATGGGTGACCGTTGATTAGGTGTGGCATTTGATACAGAATACTTCCGTGCTTTGAAAGGCACGTTAAACCGGTGATTGTGGTCTGATTCATCACCATCATCAATTTAGATATTTGAAGTCCGCTGCTGAACATAGACCTCCCTAATTGATTTCCACGTTGATCGATCTTGAATCGCCTGCATACACCAGCTTCCCGTCGCTTTAACCAGATCATCGGTCCATCAAGTGGAAGGCCGCCTTCTACGTTTGCTGGTTCATGGTCATGGTCCCCATCAGTCGTCGGTTCCTTCATGTGTTCCGTCCACGGCCACTTCAGCTTGCAATCTGGCGTCGCTATGTCAGTCACTCCAGTTCTTCTACGGATTTCTTCCTTTTTGATTCTATCACGTAGGGAAACTTTGAGCCTTGCTTTGAGCCTTTTTTGAAGTCAGGCCACGTCTCAGTACCATACGTCATTACTTGCAACACATAAAATATAATTGTAAAGAATGAATGAAATAAAAAAAAATATGTGTAAATCTGTTGCCTAGTAAATAATTATGGGAAAAACAGCAATAAATAAAGGACAATATTAAGAAGCAAGTAAAATAATATGAAATGAAGTACGACGTAAGTATGCTCGAAGGACATAAATTTATAATAAGCTGCTGTCTCAAGTAAAATTAAATTCAATAGTCTTAAGATTGGTTCAAGCTGTTTTTGTACAAAATATATGTGCAAGTTAGGCATATCAAATCAAATCAAAGTCATTAATTCAAGTTTGGCTCAATAGAGCGCTTATGAATGACATACTTATAAACTAACGCGCCTTATAATTGCTGTATAATATGTATAGTAGGTATGTTTTTTTTATACTACTAGGTGGCACAAAAGCAAGCGGCCCACCTGTTTGAAAGTCGCCACCCTAGCCTATGAAAGCTTACAACACAAAGAGTATATTACCGTTTCACACCCTTTTGGGGGAAAACCTCGCCAGGTATATTTAATCTACAATAAACAATATACCGTGTAATGAAATGAATGAAAATGAAATGAAAGGAATGAAAATAAAATAAAATAAATGAAAAAATGAAATAAATGAAAATGAAATGAATGAAAATGAAATGAATGAAAATGAAATGAATGAAAATGAATATGAAATGAAATAAATGGAAATGAATATGAAATGAAATAAATGGAAATGAATGAAAATAAAATGAATAAAAATGAAATGGAAAATTATAATAAAGACAAAGAAATAAAACAAAACACATGACACGTACAGGTTACATGATATCGAAAAAGGCCCCTGCTCAGTATGTGCAGTGAGTCCGTGAACAAACCTACTGCACTGATTTTCAGCAGGGGCCAGATTCAGCATTAAAACTACAACAATAAAATAGGACGCCAACAAAACAAATTTACATTTTACACTAGATAGATAGATACAACAAAAACGAATACTTGAAAATTATTTTGTTTGATGTAATCATTACATGCGGTATAATGTGTAGGCAGTATATTCGCAGTATACCTTAGTATTTTGGAAGGGCAGCACAGTAGGTCAGTGGGCCAGCACAGTAAACGGCAATAAATTCAGTGCGGGACTTTGACAAATGGATTCCAGTGGCGCTCCGGTGAGAGTGGGTGGAAGGCACACGCGAAACGATACTTGTGTGAATTAGTCATACTATTGCAATCATTGAAGTTAAGGAGAGAGCTCTGAGGTAATTGCTTGGATTGGTGACCGTTTGTGTGACATTGAAAATCGTGTGTGTCAATGTCTGCGATTCTACAATCAAATCCCAAGCAATATTCAGAAATGAAGCCTAAATAAATTTAAATTAACAATAAAACGCAAGCTTTCTTCAAAGGGATACTATTCTATCAAATACTATTTAAGGCAGATAAAAATGCACTTAATTATTTTTTGTTTTTAAATTGTTTTGTTGCATATAAGTGAATCTAAGCTTTGTGATTTCAGTGTACTAATATTTCGATTGTTTTTTAATATTTTTATTTAATTTCGACGTTTTCAAGTACTATGTTAGTTAGTTATAGTTAATGAAAAAAATAATTTTTGACTTTTGGTGCTTGGAAAATCATGTATGATTACGATAGTTGTTGACAAAAAAAGCTTGAAAAATTCTAAGAGTAGGTATTTTTAACGCTACACATCAGTGCGAGACTGTTACAAATGGATTCCAATACAGCTCCGAAGAGAGTGATTGGAAGCCACACGCGAAACTGTACTTGTGTGGAAGTAGTCATACTTTTACGATCGTTGAAGCTTAGCTGTGATTAAGAGATATAATATTCAAAGATACTAAACGGTAATATTTTGTTTTGAGGGCAATAAAATTAAGCCAGACATTGGGCCAGGAGGGCCTGTCAACCCCCGACTGGTCTCCACCTTGTCGTGGGGGGGAGGGGCTGAGTACCTCCGGGTAGGGCGCAGCAGAGGCCTAAGGGCACCCAGAGATTGGCGACTCTGGGTGCCCTTAGTACTGAGTATCGGGGGGGAAACTAAGAGAAACCTGTGATGGGCGCAGCGGGCGGGCCAGTGGGGCCCGTCAAGCAGCGCCAGGAGGGTCTTAGGCAGCAAGTGCAAGGGGCCCCTGCTTTCTAACCATGGACCCTCCGAGAAGTCGGTTACACACGCTCTGGTCGCACAAGGAGATAGGAGGGGCGCGTCCACTGCGTCTCTCTGATGATGTCCTCCCAGTTTCGGTCCTGGGGACTTTGGACGCAGGCGGGGAGTCAGAGCTGCAACCCAGGTACTGGCTCCCGCCATTTTCTCAACAAGCGGCGGGCGTCGTCAGAAGATTTGAAGTGGGTATTACTGCTGGCAGTCGCATCTGCCGGCGGTGAGTCCCACACCCCCCTTTCAGTCCCCCTTTGGCTGGAAGGCAGTGCGTAAATGCATTTTGTTACCGAAGTAAAACAAAAAAAAAAAGGATCCTTGTACACCCTGTACATGTGAATGACTTTGTAGAGATGAAAAATATTAGTAAAAAGCGACGTTTATTTGTCAAATATTGTATCATACGCTATCTTCTTAAATGTATTATATTTCCTTAAAATGAATTAGTTTGAATGTTCTTTAAAATATTTTTCGACTTATACTCGACCGTTTTTTCGCTAACAAGTTAATTGAAATTTAATATCAGGCTCGTTATTTTCCGCTTTCTCTTACATTTTAGCGCTCTAAATGAGATAATGATCCAATGAAAAGCTGTGTTTATAATCTCGTACATCTAAATTAGAAAAAAGTCGTTTTTTAATTACACTTAATTCTTTTTTAACGCGGAAAGTTAAGAGCAAAAAATCATTACGTATTATATTTAAACAGACATTATACTTCTCTTTCTGCTCCCAGTGAGAGTAAAGTAATTCAAAATTTTGTACATTTACATCTTATCACTAAAGTCCCACTACTGAGCACGGGTCTATATCATGAACCATGGTAAGAGAGGTTTAGGTCATTCTTTCACTACGCGTACCTAGTGCAGATTTTCAGCAGCAGGTATGTGGCGTGGCGTGTTATTTTAGTTTTTTCGGATGAAAAAATCATTAAACGACCCTCTCCCGCTAAGAGTGGAACGGGAAGGTGTGCCAGACTTTAACTGACTTACGACCATCCATATTAATAAATAATAATAATAAATATTCTCTTACAATCACACTAATTATTTAGTTCCAAGATAAGTATCACTAAGAACTTGTGTTTTGGATACTAAAGAACGGATAAACATACTTAAATACTTTTTTTTGTAAATACATTAAGCATGTATACATACATAAGATAACACCCAGACCAGAACAAATATTCATTTTCACGCACACAAATATTTGTCCTGTGTGGGAATCGAACCCACAACCTTTGGAGTGAAGTGCAGGTATATTGACCTCCACGCCATATCGGTCGTCATATTCACCCATTACAATTCCAAAAAACCACTAGTTAACATCTTGTCCTCTAACATAACATGGCAGCGCGTCTTGTAAAGTACGGAAGATTTTCACATTCAAAAATCATACATACATAATGTCACGCCTCTTCCCCGTAGGGGTAGTCAGAGATCAGATCCTTCCACTTGCACGATCTTGGCACACACTCTTAGCTTTATTGACCGTCACATATACGCCCGTCGGTTTAGGGTACTTTTGACTTGCCATCCTCAAAAATCTTCCGGATTTGGTCATGGAAAGTCTTACGTAGTCTTCCCCTCCCAACACTTCCATTTACTTGTCCATCTTAATCACTTTCGTTAGTTTCCATTCATTCATCCTCTCAACATGACCAAACCATTAAATGTAGCATTTAATAAACGATCATCGATCCAAGATGGCTTTTTTTAGCTATAGGTAATCAATCAGATGTGAAATAAAAAAGGTTGAATCATTATAATGTGTACTAAGATTTTTTCTTTCAGTAAAGACTTGGAGATTCAGAAAGAAATTGCGTGAAATCTCCAAAAGCGTATTTGCAATGTTACACAGACTTTTCAATTAAGATTTAGATTAAGGTGAGTCCCAAAAAGACAAAATTAGTTAAGTTTTGGGCATTAGCTCTAAAGAACTTAATTACCAAAAAGTTTTCAAAGAAAAGCTGTGTACTAAGGCAATAGCTTTTCTTAAAAGAATAAATTGACGCAAAAAAATCAAGGAGTTTGCCGCGTTTTCTGTGAAGTAAGCAGCAAGCTTTTTTACTGTCTTGTTTTATGAATTTAATTATTTGAAACGTTGGAGTACCTATGTATATTCTTTATGAATAAATGAGTTCATCATGTCCTAGCATTATCCCAGTTGCCTCAGACTTAAGCTCAATGTGCTTTCGAACACAGATCAAGTGATAACCACTTACGCACATAACTTCGAAAAGACATAAATAAAAAAATATTTTCTGACAATTACACCAATTATTTAGCTTCATTAAGAACTTGTTTTATGGATAGTAAATACGGGTAATCATACATAAAATACTTTTTTTTGTAAAAACATACTTAATATACATAGAAAAACACCCATACCAGAACAAATATTCATGTTTATGCACACAAAGATTTGTCCTGCGTGGGAATCGAACCCACGACCTTAGGAGCGGTTATTTTCCTACCACGCCATATCGGTAGGTGTGCGGATTTTAACCCGAGACCCTCTATACTCTGAGCTCTTCACGCTTGACAATCAAACCCACATAAACGTCACCCATCCAAGGGCTGACTTTTGTGAAATCAGCTTTACTTCGCTGATCGTTTTTAACCACCCCGCAGCGAAACTACGAGCGCTTCACCTAGAATTAATGAAGTAAAATAAAATCCAACACGCCAGGTGGAAAACTGGAACAATTAGCAAATACCTACTCAGTTGCCGTTAAAACTATTTATTCGAATCACGCTTTGTCCGCGCTAAATCAACAATCCCTTTTTCCGGTTAAGCCGTTAATTGGCGTGAAGCTGGGCTTCACTAGGAAATGGAACTCTTTGCATTTATTTGCTTTGTAACGTTAGGGTTAGGGATTTTCATGTGAAATGACGCGTTAGTTTTTAAGTTCCATATATATAGCCTGTTATTGTAGACACTGGCATACAACACGCCCTCATTTCGATATTTATATTTTTGGTCCCCTGTAATAGGTATCATCATCATCTCAGCCTTATGACGTCCACTGCTAAACATAAGCCTCCACAATAGATTTCCGCATTAATCCTGATTCGCTTGCATCCATCGGCTTCCCGCCGCCTTGACCAGATCATCGGTCCATCGAGTGGGAGGCTGTCTTCTATTACGTTTGCTGGTTCGCCGTCGCCGTCGTTGGTTGTAATAGGTATATAAAAGCTTCATTGAACCATACTTGAATAAAATAAATTACTTTTATGTATAGAGAGGTTTCATTTAGAAGCGCTTTTAGGTATAATGTGTTCGGGAAAGATAATTTAAGTAAAGCAGACTTAAAAATTCAGTCCATGGATAGGTGACCCGTTGTGTGGCATTTAATACCAAGCGCTGCCGTGCTTCGCAAGGCAAGTACAGATTTCGGTCCCAGTTATCAATGTGGTAAAGCTAGAGAACCTTTTTTCTTTTCATTCTAAAAGCAGGAAGCCACATTCGATACTTTTTATATATTTAAATAAACTTTTTTCTTTTTTTTTCCTAAACATTGTCACTATTTTAAAATAAAGAAAATCTAAAGGTTCTATGCAATTCGAATCAATACCGATAATTACAATTCACGACAGGGAACGATAATTTAAGTAAAGCAGACTTAATAGTTCAGTCCATGGATGGGTGACCCGTTGTGTGGCATTTAATACCGAGCGCTGCCGTGCTTCGCAAGGCAAGTACAGACTTCGGTTCAGTTATCAATGTGGTAAAGCTAGAGATCCTTTTTTCTTTTAATTCTCAAAGCAGGAAGCCACATTCGATACTTTTTATATATTTAATTAACCTTTTTTTTTTTACCTAAAATGTCACTTTTTTAAAATAAAGAAAAACTAGAGGTTCTATGCAATTTGAATCAATACCGATAATTACAATTCACAGTAATATGCCACTCCGAAAACCTTTGTAGGTTGTCGGAGATGTTATGTCTAAAAATAACATTATTTACATATAAACTCGAATTTACTTATATCAGTTATGGCAATTAAAATACTCCCGCGATAGGTCTTTTTTTGCGTTAGCGCCAATTTGGTATCATCTTAAAAAAAATCTAGTGTACAGGGATCCTACCATCGTCTTTGGAGCCCAAGCCAACCTCATCTGCAAGTGGTGTACCTGCCGATCAACGAACGAGGCTCTGGCACATATGAAAATTCTCGATAAGCGTCAACAGGCTCGCCACCTTTACGTGGGACCAACAACACAGTTGGCGAAGTGTGGGCGTATAATATGTCTCTAATTGTATTAGATTTTCAGACATAATATTAAAAAAGCCGAGATGAGTTTCTTGAGGCATTCTTCTCAATCTCGTTGCCTTTTTGGAAGCCTCGTTAAAGTCACCGACAGCTTTATTGACTGGCCAACCATTCCCTCTCCCTTTAGAATCACGCCAGGCTGACTGACAGATCCTATAAGAGTAACCGACAGGCTGACAAATCTTGAGAAAAAACCACAACAGATAGATAAACTGACAATCCTTGCCAAAATCTGAAAAAGAATCCATTTGCTTTTATTTCTTGATTATGGTACCGCTCATATCTCTTTCATTGTCGTTCAGAAAAAAATATGGAATTTCCATTTTGTGTATCGTCCTGTCCCTCTCAAATTTTAACAAAAGACTAAGATGAAATTACATTTACATCAAATTTGTCTTAAATCAAATTAAGAACTGTTGTCCGAGCCGGGCGGCTAAAGTTTGTATTTTTAAATAATGGCTTCGTGCGTTTAGCACATTCAGCCAGTGAGGTGTTAAATATACAATATTATATTTAATTCATATTAAATGAGAATGAGTGGTGTTAAAGATGGTAAATGAGATGCCCTCCCCTCTAAACCCCTAGACTCCTTAGCAACGATGTGGGACTATAATGAGATCTTACATGGACTTCTTGAGAGAATTTGAAAAGTCATGTTGCATTGTTTTGCTTCATTTACCAACACTCATGAACTTTCATAAACACTTAACGGTTAATAATCCACCGTTATTAGACATTAATGTTCTAAATATCACAAATATTTTTAACTAAAACAAAACTACAGACGCGACGCTTCACTGTCCTGCCAAGAAGTCCACAAGGTTTAATTATTATACTGTGTACTAAGATTATTTCATTTAATTAAACTTTGAAAGACTTTATTTCAGAAAGAATTTGCAACAAATCTCAAAAAGTGTAGTTGAAATGTTACACAGACTTTTCAATGAAGATCAGCTTCTATTTTCAAAATCCACTATCTTCATTTTTTTTTCTTTTAAATAATGGCTTTGTGCGTCTAGCATATCTAGCCAATTTCAAGTAAGTGATATATTCATAATATATAATTCACAGTAAATGAGAATGAGTGATGATAAAGATGATAAATGGTAAATGAGATACCCTCCCTCAATCCCTTTGAGTCCTCAGTAAAGATGTGGGACTATACTGAGGTCTCATATGGACTCCTTGAGAGAATATAAAAAGTGATGTTGCACTGCTTTGTTTAATTTACCAACACTCATGAATATTCACAAACACTTAACGGTTAATAATCCACCGTTATTACACATTCATGTTAGAAATATCACAAATTTTAGAAAACAAAACTGCTTCAATTTCCCGCTAAGAACTCCTATCTTCATTTAAAACAACGGCAATCCGGCAATCCTTCAACTTTGAAAAAAGAATGACGTCCAACGAGGCCGCGTTTCAAAAGGAGGCTGCACTAGCTCGGAGGTTCTGTCGCCATATTATTTACCGCGAGCGCTTCACTCGCAGGAGTCCACTAACGACCTCTTTTGTCCGGATGTAGGGCAGTTGGGCCTTCGTCACACTACCTACTAATACTAAGTACAAAATATAGTGTCTTAATTATAATATATTAGGTCGGGGAAAAAGTCTTTTCGCATAACGTAGGTATAAACTTATTATAAATTTTTTTTGACTGTACTATTTGTGTCTGGCTGGTTTTGGTAACATTAAAAAGGTTCCATTATAAAGAAAAGAAAAAAATAAAAAAAAGTTGTTTCCCGCTATTTTTCATTTGTTTTTCTCTCCGTCAAAATGAGTGAATCTAATGAAGAAATTCGATGCATTTTAAAATTTTATTATAAAAAAGGCAAAAATGCAACTCAAGCAGTGAAAAAAATTTGTGATGTTTATGGACCTGATGCAGTGTCAGTAAGAGTAGCACAAATTTGGTTCAAACGTTTTCAGTCCGGAAATTTTGATGTTAAAGATGCACCTCGCTCTGGTCGCCCTGTTACGAATAAAATAGACGCCATTTTTGAAAGAGTGGAGCAAGATCGGCATATTAGTAGTTACGATGTAGCTGAAGAACTGGGAATTGACCACAAAACAGTTTTGACCCATTTGAAGAAAGCTGGTTATACAAAAAAGCTCGATATTTGGGTGCCACACGAGCTCACTCAAAGAAACTTAATGAACCATGTACTCATTTGCGATTCATTATTGAGACGTAATGAAACCGAGCCGTTTTTGAAGAGATTGATAACTGGCGATGAAAAGTGGATCACGTACGACAAGAACGTGCGAAAAAGGTCGTGGTCGAAAGTTGGCCAGGCTTCACAGACTGTGGCCAAACCTGGCCTAACACGAAATAAGGTGATGCTGTGTGTATGGTGGGATTGGAAGGGCATTGTTTATTATGAGCTTTTACCGCCCGGCAAAACCATCGATTCTGATCTTTACTGCCAGCAACTGATGAGATTAAAGGAAGCAGTCGAGAGAAAACGGCCGTAATTGATCAACAGGAAGGGTGTGGTCTTTCATCACGATAACGCTAGACCACACACATCTTTAGCCACTCAGCAAAAATTAAGAGAGTTCGACTGGGAGGTCCTAGTGCATCCACCATATAGCCCTGACCTTGCGCCTTCAGATTTTCACCTGTTTCGGTCTCTGCAGAATTCTTTAGGTTCTGTAAGGTTGACCTCAAGAGAGGACTGCCAAAACTATTTATCCCGTTTTTTTGATCAGAAGTCCCAAATTTTCTACAGTAACGGGATAATGTCTCTGCCCACAAAATGGCAGAAAGTTATTCAACAAAACGGTACATATATATTGTAAATAAATGTAAATAAACTTTGAAAAAAAAGTCTTGACTTTTCATACAAAAATACGAAAAGACTTTTTCCCCAACCTATTAGATCTTTTTTTTGGACTGTCTCTAACACGCAAAATGAATAATCCGATATGGAAACCAATCTTAGATATACGCCAATCTTGGTTTTAAAAGTTCCTGAAATTATTGGTTATCGCTACGCTTTACCAGGAAAAACGATATTTTTTTCTATCGAAGATGGTCAATTTCTGATCGAGACAAGTAATCAATTTCAAGTGTTAGAGGCCAATTTTTGTCCCAAAATTCTGGCCAAGTGCGAGACATATTTAACAAACACAAACTGTTTATTTCAAGTAGGTAATTCCCAGTGGTCCCACGTAGGTAATAGGTTGCGAGCCTATTGCCGTTTAGCGGGCACTGGTGCCTCGTCCGTTAATCGGCAGGCGCACAACTTGCAGGTGAGGTTAGCTTGGGCTCCTCAGGTCTTAGTAGGATCCCTATACACCCAATACTGAAATGTATCTTATCGTAAATAATATTATATCTTTAAACACGCACAATCAAAGTTTTCAAACCGCTTTCCGACAAACTTACTGATTGCACACATATTTGTACAAATGACATACTACTAAGGCTACTTCCCCCGGACCAACTTCGGCTCTGGCGAACATAACAGTGCCCGGTAAACGGCAAGAGCCTCACCATCTATTCCGTGGGACCAACTTTAAATATGAGTACCCCATCGGAGTAACAGGCGTGAATGTATGTTAATAGTTATGACGATAATATATTATACCAAGCCATTATAGTAGCCTATAATTATTATAAAAAAAATACAGAAAATTTTAGTTTTATAACGCATTCAATCACGGATTGCTTGCTTACATATAACTTTTAAATAGTAACAGTAATGTTTCAATCACTGATTCACTTCCTTTGATGTTCTAACGTTATAGCTAACTAATATAGCTAAACCAATATAGCAAACGAATATGGCTAACCAATAAATCCAGGCGTGCATCCAGAGGAGGGCATGACCTGCATTACTAGTATTAAAATATAGATATCATATTTTATTAGCGTTCAAACCATATGGCGCTGGTGTAATAAAACTATTCATGGATATCCCTGTAAAGATTTGGAGCAATATAACTTCAATGAATGTAACTTATTATCATGAGTATATATATATATATATTGATATACTCAATAATTGATCTAGGCTGGGTGTTTTACTATGTATACTAAGTTTGTATTTACCAACAAATAAAAAGTATTAATATATGTTTATCTTTTATGTAGTGTCCACACACACAAGCATATTTTTTTGCTTTACTTCCTACCTATACTAAAAGCAATATGTGATGTAGTATATGCATTTTTTGTAGACTTGTCAAACTTGTCTTGTTTTACTATTTTGTACATTTTCTTGTAACGGGCGGGAGTGTAGCGGGGCGTAACCCTAACCTTGACGATTTTCTTGCCCGTTCATTTACGATCAAGCTCGCCGCCCGCAGTGAATGGTTAAGTTTGAGTTTTATAAGAGCTCTATTGAGCCAAACTTGCATAAATGATTTTGACATAAATATGTTTATTAACACGGAACAGAAAAAACTAGTGGAATTGCAAAGTAGGCGTATCGCGCGTGTCACAAGTAGGCGCTGTTACGCTTACTTCATTGAGTCAAGCCGCAGTTGTGTTCTGACATCACGTCGAGTTGGTAGTCGTTGCGTTCCCTTGATTTTAAAAAATATGCCGTATTGTTCCATTTTAGAGTGCAAAAATGATAGTAGGAGAAAAAATCTTATAAATGGAGGTGTTTTGTACCATCGGTAAGTAATATTTTAATTGTATTCTAAGAAAATTATGTAATTTCAGTTTACACGTT
The DNA here is from genome assembly GCA_949126915.1 of Musotima nitidalis. Classification (NCBI taxonomy): domain Eukaryota; kingdom Metazoa; phylum Arthropoda; class Insecta; order Lepidoptera; family Crambidae; genus Musotima; species Musotima nitidalis. The sequence goes on along the minus strand of OX421439.1, from coordinate 7,136,624 downwards.
ATTTAATTGAACGACTAGCTAAAATAAACCTTAATGTATTTAAATAAAGTCCATTTTGGCTTAACTGTATTAGGCAAGTCCATCTCGAATGTTCTTCGCTACTCAGTTAATGATGTAGTCAGGTGAAATACTGATATTATCGATAAATGAAAATAATGTATAACGATATATCAGGTTTCCCAAAGCTCCCGGTGCCAAAGAAATAAACGTGTTTTTCATTCTATTCTATTTTCGATGTAGGTATAATAAAAGTTATTACAAATTTCTCAAAAACTTCATGTTTTTATCGAACGTATCTATCGATATCGCTTTCTACTGCAACAATCAAAGCGACACCCTGCACTGGCAGAGTAGCAGTAGAATCTATGTCTGTGGCGGTAATGACAACCTTATTACGATTTCATAAGGGTTGTAATTGCTTCAACAAACAACAACACCATCTATGGTCAAGTAGCGATACTTTCTCAACAATCATAGGTAGTTTGAATTTAGTTTAAAAAATGTTTTAAGTATTTTTCTTTTAAGCAAATTAAATCTTATTATAGTGGATGAATGTATATTTTCCGGTGTAGAACAATTGACTTAAGCTAATTTTGACTAAAATAAAAATGACCAATTACGCTCATTGTTTATCTGTAGTGTAATATATGATCAATGGTTTATTTATGTGAGTTTGGCGACAACGGTCTTCATACTAATTTTGTCACTTACCATTTCCACTAGTTTTTTCTGTTCCGTGTTTATTAAAATGCCACGGATTTAGCTGCAATTTGGCACAAGCACTCTCAGTGACACTTTTTACCGCGGGAAAAAACGATTAATTCGAAATCTAAATTCATTAGGGTTCGAACTTACGGATGGAAGACGTAGTGATTTGTAGATGCTGCTTGTGGTGTACGAAATTACAAAAATCAATTTTTGTTTGCTAGGTAACGTTATAGTTCATCGCCAAAAAGACCTGCTAATTTTTTTTAGTGTAATATACAATACTATTGGCCAAATTGTGAAAAAAAAAAATATATATATATACAATATTATGTATTTGCACTTAGTAGGCCATTGACATTGGCTCGTAGAAGCAGACCAGTGCGCTGATCGTTAATGCCCTAATATCTTTATACATATAGTGATACTGCGTTTTAATAATAATTGAAATTCAGCCAACGCTGATTAGACCAGCCAGCAGACCCGGGCCCTAAGCTTAAGTCTGGGGCAACCGGGATAGTGGTAGAATACAATATGACTGTGTTTTTGCTCTGCCAAACTAAATATATAAAAAGGAAATTCAATAAAATGAATATAACCAGACAAGACAAGCAATACGAAGTAATTATCTGATCTCATCTCTTGAGATATTGTATTAAAAAAAAAAAGAAATGTAAGTGTGAACGTACATGAGTGTTGGTAAATGAAACATAACAATTCAACATCACTTTTCAAATTCTCTTAAGAAGCCAATGTAAGATCTCAGTATAGTCCCACATCTTTACTGAGGGCTCAAGGGGTTTAAGGAGAGGGCATATCATTAATCATCTTTACCACCACACATTCTCATCTACTTTGATTTATATATCTCTTACTTGACACTGGCTAAATGTGCAAAACGCATGAAGCCATTATTGAAGAGAAAAAAGAAAGCACTATCTAATAATGGCTCTTAATATCTCGCCTCATCAGCTGGTAAAATAAAAAGGTAACTTTATTTAAAAAGAGATTACGTAGGTAGTTAAAAATTTTATATTCAAGAACTTCAAATTTGCTCATTGTACATTTTTCGTCATTGTCCTGCCCGAGGCCCTTTAGTAAAACCTCTTAGCCAAAGTAGGGTCTTTAAATGACCCTCCACGAATGCTAGCTCAGGGCGTCCAGCGGATATCATATAGAGAAGTAATGTTAGGAGACTCAATCCTGTCAATACATAAGTGAAACAGTAGGCATACTTTGTTACCTTCAGATATATAATATGAAGCTGCCCGCGACTTCTAGCGTGACTTATAAGTACTTAAAAATTTAAAGATAATAATAGTGGTTTTTAAAACTCGAATACCCGTGCGAGTTCTGTGGTAGATTGTAACTTCAGCTGATGAAAGTCCCGTTTGCGTTTTGTTATTTCATGTCAGTTGCAATTTGTTCTATCACGTTTTATGTCACGTCCCACGGAAAGGGGGTATGAAGTATCCTACGTCCATTTCCTGGTTCTAAGCTACCTCCCCACTAATTTTCAGCTGAATCGATTTAGCCGATCTTGAGTTATAAAGAGTGTAACTAACAACGACTTACTTTTTTATATAATTATATTAAATTTCAATTTTTCAAATATATAAAAATGGAAATTAAACTGAAGGACTATTAAAACTTCCGTGGTGATATTAAGGCGCTTGTGTTGCACGTATATCCAAGTTTGTAAGCAACTTTTATACGATAGTCTTAACATAACTTAATTTGGAATACAACATAATATTTAGCCCCTAATGCTTATTAACAAGGTTTTGTAACTAATTACATTGTCAGACGACCTGACCTTTAATTTTATTTGCAAACTATTATACTTAGTCCTGAGTCTAATACAACTGCATAATATAGGTTAAAAGCGTGATAAATTTTGCAACGCGCTATTGAGGTTGTTATAGTGATTATTTAACGGTATAAAGCGCTTTATTTTTTTTTGGACTGAAGAACTACTTTTGTTCTTTTGACAAAATATTTCGGAGTATTTTCATTTCGTCTCTTTAGGGTATAAGATCTTCAAGGTTATTCGAAGAGTGTCGTTTGTTTTTAAAAATTGCTAAAAAGGATAATTACGGAGCTAAACGTTTAGAAGTCTATTTAATATGATGGCGTTTAGTATAAAAATTACTAATTCAAGATAGGTAACAAGTATCAGGTGTAAGTTGTGCCGTGTGGTACTAAACTAGAATACTCCTACTATAAAATATGGGGAGTCGTAAGAGTTGGCGAAGAAAAAACCTACAGATGATGGGCAGGAGCGTCATTCTGCGTACTGGCTTGAACTGCAATCACCAACCCGCCTGCCCAGCATGGTGATTATTGTCGAATACCTTTAATATAATGTTATCTATTGAGGAGGCCAATCGACAGTGGACTTTATAAGCCTAATATGATAAGGTAAAAGGTTTCAATGATGTACTACAGACATACATTTAATTATACTTATTTAAGTTGCACTTATCTTTGTTACTTAAATTCACATTGATTTTATTATTATCATTGAGTTATTTTTATTGTGAATGAAACAAATTTTTTTTTGATATAAAACACTCTTTACATGTATAAATCTGTACTGTAATGTTTACTTTACATGCATGTTGAAAAAAACCGTGATATATATTTTGTACGTAGTTTTTTTTTTAAAAATTACTGAAGAAATTATTGATTCGGGCGTTACTTTGCGGAAATCCATTATAAGCAAATGATGGACTCAAAATATCTTTGTAACACTTCCCGTTCCCAATCCCCGGATAGAAACTCTCGTTTCAGCGTTAGACGTGAAGACATCGTTGTTCTGAGGCTCTTATTTTACCTGAAGATGCCCTGTATATATTTTTAATCCATCATTTACTATCATCATTTATCATCATCATTTATTACTGTCAGAACGACGCTATGGAACGACCAGTATTATTCGTCTAAAAACTGCATCAAATTAAAACAAATTCAACGTTCATATCTTTTTATTTAAATAAAAAAGAAATAACGAAATTTATACCTACTTAGGGTACAATCCGCCTACTCATTCTCCTGCAATATCTATGGATTTGCTTTATACATTTTTAATCTCGTCACAATGACTTTGTTTAGCCTGTCTCTGACGTCATGTCACCCTCCCTTCGTTTGTTTTAATGTAGGGGACTGTACTTCATTGAAGTTACACACAAATTTTATACAGTTATTTTTTATGTATTCCTCATAATATGCTATCATTATCCCGGTTGCCCTAGACTTAAGCTTAGGGCCCAGGGTCTGCTTACTAGTTTAAACAGATTTGGCTGAATTTCAGATATAACATTAAGCCACTGCTGTCTGATCTCCGCAACCCAGAGTGAAATATCATTGTATGTTTAAGCCAGCTGTTAGAATATTAGAAGGGACTGACTGACGAAGGGATGTTTATGACAGCAGGGACCAACGGCTTAAAATGCTTTCCGAGGCATGGAGCAAGCTACAATTATGCACTTAACTTCGAACGGCATAGGTGCTACGTCCGGTTTTGAACCAAAATCGAACAAATGTCGAATCGAACGATCCACGACCTCTGAGGGCCTACTATAATTCAACGAAAACGAAACGTCGTTGCACCTATCCCTGTCACTCCCTGGATATATAATTATAGAGTGAAAGGGATTGGTATAGCGAGGTTTCGTAAGCCCTCAGGAGCGGAGTGCGGGTATGCTAGCCTCTACGCCATATCGGGCGTCAAATTTAACTGACTGTCAAAAGTTTACCACATCTTGCTTTAATTATTTATTTCTTTAGTAAGTGCAGGTTAAAACAACTTGTTTATAACATAGTCCCACAATACCGTGAGTACGGTTTAGCTGCGGGGACTGATTCTCCGCACATTTTTCGTTTATATATCTTTTTTTTAGTATTGAGATAGCCAATACTATAATAAAATTACGTTAGCTAGCTCACACTTACTGTAAATCTAAATAATAATGTATTATTTTTTGTAAAGGTAATGTTCTTTGCAGACTATTTAATAAATATGGTACACGTTTTTCAAAGTGCTAATGGTATGCAGTTTAAATCAAACTATATAAATACCACCAGCAGCACGTTAAACGCGAATCCCATTAACGAAATACATGGTAGGATGTACACGAGGGAGGTGGATGTGAGAAAATGGCTCCTTTCCCAGTTAACAAATCCGACAAGCTCATACTACGTGTAGCGGCTAATGCAGAGCCGGGGCAACGTAAACAACTAAATAACGCGCGAAGCCAACAATGAAAACCCGTGACAGATTTGTGGAGACAAAAGCACATAATTCATATTAGCCGCGACGTTTGGTTTTCCCGGGACGTGTGCCAACAGTATAGGACTGGACAGAAAGTCGGGTAGTTAAAAATATACATATATTTATTTAGCGGCAATAGGCTCGCCGCCTATTACGAAATTGGAAAAAAAATTTGGGACCAACTTCACAATTGGCGAAGTGTATTGTATTACGCCTCTGCCTACCCCTTCGGGGATACAGTCGTGAATGTAAGTATGTGTGTATATTTATTTAAAAAATAAAATTTAGGTCGTACAACTGCACATGGGTTTCCATATGTACTGTATTTTCTAAGTTATACTCATGCAATTGTTATGGTTTAATCGCAGTAGATTACCAATAGTTACTTATTGATTAAAAAATATTCGACAAAACAATGATGCTACTTGGTTGCAGTATAACCTGCTTGGTTAGGTATTAATTTTCTGTGGTCAAAGAGTTGAAGATATTTATAAAGCAGAGTCGGGTCCCAGACCCCTATAAACTGAAATTTACATTATCCAGTATGATAAATATGCAATGTGTTTAGTTAATAATAAGTAGAATGTATATTAATCCTTTTTTGGCTCTGCCAACATCTTCTAGATATATAAAAGCAAAATAAAATGTGACATCGCTCGTGACATACAAGAACCCATCACTTATTTATATGTGTCATGAAATAGACTTAGAGCTTAGCAAGTAAGCTCCTAATGTTATTTTTACGCATAAAGAACCAGGCTTTCTGCATTACATATTTAGTTGAACAAACTCACCCGCCCGTGGAATTGAAACATTTCGGCGTCACAGTCGCAATGAAAGGAAAAAATATATGCAATAAATCCGATTAGTTTACTCGCCTTGATACGTATACAATATGGAACGTTGTTGTATGTCGTTGAGAATTTGTCGTGGAGTTTAGACAAAGTAATATGTGACAGACGCAAACGAAGTTCAATACTAAAATGTATAGATTAGCAGAGACGTTGCATAATCCCGAATTCGTTAACGTGTTTGACCGGGTGATTAATGCTCAGCTCATTCGTTACCTGGAATATGACTGGTAGAGAAAGTCTGATGGCATTAAGTTCGCCTTTTGTACATTGTATTTTTACGTGTGTGCGATAAAGATTAAATAAATAAATATCACTCTCTACTTCATGATCGCCAGTATGGGTTTAGACCTAAGCGATCAACGGATGATCTTCTAGCGTTCGTTATTCATGCATGATGTGATGGACAAGCGTTTCGAATCTTTGGCCGTAAGCTTGTCTATCGTGCTTGTCACATGGTACGGTTCACTCTTCCTTTTCTGAACTGCATAAACTGCTTGCGATCAAGCAAGATGTTATCTCTTTGTCACTATGAATAAAAATCTTACTAATTTAAGCCTGATGAGACTGCCTGTAACTCTGAGGGTTTACCACCCATAGCTCCGCAGTACTAGGTGGTTGAAATGATCATAGTTCGCAAAGGTCAATCTTATGATGGCTGACCGTTCATGAAGCACTTATTATCAAGCGCTTTCGTGCATCGGAAGGCACATTAAGTCTTTAGTCTATATGTGGTAGTTCGTAAGTTGGACCTATATCAGTGACCCTATTGTTAGGCTTGAAGAGTTCTAACAGCATGACGACACCTGCCTCCGCCAATCCGTTCTGCATCTTCTTAGTGGAGGATGCCCTGAATCGCCATGTCCTGTGACAGGAGCTTCGTGCTAAGTAGTGGGACATTGATGGACTGTCATAATTATTGTCAAGCTAAAACTGATTCGTCTCGTATTAAATGCACGACTCAATTTCTGTTAATTTATATTTAAAAACGGTAACATTAAAACATTAACGATTGCTTAATAAGAAACTTCGCGACATTTTCGAGTGAACCGTAGTAAAACAATACACAGTAAAAGAAGTGCAACGATTTCTAAGCTTCAATTGCCATTTAGTACCGGCCTAGAGTTTACAGAGGTCAGTCCTTGGATGGGTGACCGTTTGTGTGGCATTTGATATCGAGCGTTTCCGTGCTTCGGAGGTCACGTTAAGCCGTTGGTCCCGGTTATCACTAAATGTGGTAGTCGTTAAGCCATGTTAGAGGCCTAATGGGTGGCTTGATAAATTCTAACAGCAGGACGCCATACACCTGCCTCCACCAATCCGCACTGGGTCCGCGTGGTGGAATATGACCCAATACCCTCGCGCCTTGGTATGTGAGAGGAGGTTCGTGCTCAGTAGTGGGACTTTTATGGGCTGAGATGATGACCGGCCTAGAATAATGCCACCCGGAGTCGTAAGAGCCTACGAAGAGAAATCGTACTGGATGATAGGCAGCAGCGTCATCCTGCATACTGCATTGAACTGCGATTACCAAACCCTGGGCAGGCCCCAGCGGGGTGATTATAGTCAAATACCCCCAATAACACTACCTTTACTACTTTAACTTTTCATTTAATTGTATTTTGTGGCTTTAAATATTTTGTTTTATTGTTAGGTTTCTGCCCTTTGTGTGACTGTTGCACACGAAAGTTATTAGTTATAAGTTATTAGGTCTCCATGGAAGACCAGCGCTGTTGTGGTCCTTCACTGCAGCGCATGCTGAGTGGAGTAGTGTGTAAAAATTGTTTGGATTTCTGTTGTTTGTTCATATGTATTTATGTCTAAATATAATTTTATTTCAATAAAATATAATTCATTAGGGAGGCCAATGTTCAGCAATGAATTTAAGGCTAATATGATAAAACTTGACCATCGGGAATGGGCGTGTTATTTCTCAATAGGGTGAAGAAACTAGCTCACCTTCACACTATTAAATTAAACACGTTTCATCAAGAGATTTGTGTGCTTAAAGCGACCATTTCTAGCGCTTAATAAACTATATTATTCGCTTTTTAATTTACCACAGTTATGTTGAAGTATTTGAGCACCCTAAATGGTATATCTTTATTATAGTGGGAGTGAGATTATGTATATGTTCAGTGGTTTGAAATCCCTTGTAATATGATTTACATAATTTATTGATTCAGCTGTTAGTTTGCGGAAATCCAGTGTAAGCAAGTGAAGTATTTAAATAACTAAGTTTAAATTTTGCAAATATAATTATGACTATGTCCTACTTTTGGTACTTTACTGTGCCTTTATTCTGTGCCATCAACTTTCCACAGCCCATATAGCTTCTATAATTACCCAACTGAATTACTTCTAAGAACCACTGACATAAACGTCAAATACTAAAACATTCCTCTGTCTATACAACTAAGGCTTAGAATGCGAAACCAATAACCTTCCGAAAATCTCGCTGACAGGAGTTTGGGCGAAATCCACAAAAGTTTCAGATGGCCGGCATAATGAGAGCTCTATTGGTTTGGCACGCGGTACATTTTTGGGTGGAGATGAAAGAAATGCGGGGGTGTGGGGGCTCAGGTTAGAGTGGGCACGCGACCACCCGTTGAGACCTCACAGCATGGGCCAGACAGTGAGTCACCCGAAGTATGGAAGATGTGGTGAACATCGATTACAATGACTTTCATAGAAAATGTTGTCACAAACATTATTATATTTTGAAGGTAATTTTGTTTATATAAATTTAAATGACAGACTTACTGACTCACTGCTTTATTAATGCTCAGTAAGAAACAGTAGACGACGGGAAAGTATACAGATACATATAGAGTAGTAGTCCATATAGATAACTAAAATCCATTAACATCTGGTTAGACTAGTGAGCAGACCTTAGGACCTTAGCTTAAGTCTAGTGCAACGGGATAATGCTAGAACGATGATTATCTGATGATGAGTAGGTACTCAACATATGCCGTGGAAATCAAGAAGTAGTGGACTGGCCATATATATATATATATTAGCCACCGACCCAACAACCATTAGGACAAGAAGAGGTAGTTGCCGCCCCTTATGCTATGCAAGATGGCTGGCAAGAAATTTATCAGAGTCGTGTGTAATAGGAGAGGATTATCCATTATTGGATTGCTAAACAGCTGATCAAGTTCTTCAGATGTTGATAGTGATAATATGCACGAGCTTGTCACCTTTTTTTTTAAATCTGACACGTGATGACTAAAACTTAACTTTATGATTTCAAAAAGTACCTATAGTTCCGGCAGACAAACTCGCAGGTGGCCCCTAGTGGTTCATATAAAACATTCACTTGTGTACTATGTCTTAAAACTAAAATGAATTGATATTTTGTTAAATTTCTCGTTAGAACTGGTTAGAATCAACAAATAAGCGATGACAATCACTAACTAGATTATTTGTATTGTGATTAACTACATATTTTCGTTCACTTTAAAGCAAGTAAGAAAGAAAGAAAGAAAAAGAATTTATTCTGTGACAACTTTAAAATAAAACAGATACATAATATTTAAGTAACAATTTGAAGAGTGTCACAGAAAAGGTATCCACTCAGCATAAAGCCGAGGTGTCACGAAAACACCTCGACGCTGGTCTTCCGTAGATACCTTTTGTGGGAGCACTACTATGACACATTCATTATATAAATGGTAAAACACAATACATATATACTATATAGTACTCGTATAGTACTTGAAATAGTATGTACAAACATTGAAAGGCTATTCAGCGAATGAATGAATTGCAATCAAAATGCATGGCGGACGCAGTGTCAACCTATTATGGGAGGTCACGCCATCTAGTGGGGAGTGGACGACACGCTATCGGTGCCTCTACTACGAACCTTCTGTACCACATAGTTAAGAACTAAATATGATTTTCCATTTTCTTTTGAACTACTCAGAATACCTAAATAGGTGTTTTCGGAAACCCATTTTCAGATCTCTAATTTATTTAACTTAACATTGTTGGCAAAAATTGTGCAATTTCGTTCCGTGAGATTCAAGCTATCTCTGTAGGTAACGACTTTTATCAAAACGTTGCGCCGTTTTAATGCTTTAGGCGTGAAAAGTAACTCACAAAATAAGTTACTATCGCATTTATATGTTTAAAAAATGGTTGATTCGTATGGTGTGACAAACACACACAAGACATTTTTGAACTCATAAAAAAGACATAAAATTTGAAAATATATAAAAACCAATGTTTGCAATTAGCGATGTGCCATGTTTTGTTACTAATAGTAGAGTTAAAAAAAAATTACCAATCAAAGCAAAATAAAAAGCACAGCAAAATATCGTTATATTCATTCATTATTAATATGGAATATGCTTAGACATTCATTACAATAGTATTAAAAAAATGAAAATGTGAAGTTAGAGAGTGTATAGAAAGAAAGAAAGAAAAAGAATTTATTCTGTGACAACATCAAAAGAAAACAGATACATTATATTTAAGTAAGAATTTGAAGAGTGTCACAGAAAAGGTATCCACTCAGCATAAAGCCGAGGTGTCACGAAAACACCTCGACGCTGGTCTTCCGTAGATACCGTTTGTGAGAGCACTGCTATGACACATTCATTATATATGTCACCGTAAAATTGTAAATAACGTTAAATTATAATCTATCCCGCAATATTGTAATCTGTCAAAAAATTGTGATCCGAAAAAACTGCTCACAATTTAACGCATTATTTTTCGATAGATTATAATCTATCAAAGACCAACCGTCAGATTGTAAAATGGCATGCGACAGAACGCACCTCGCGCTCTGATTGGTTGAACTTCATGTTCCCCGCTCAGCTGACTCAACAAAACTCTGAATTCTGCGTATTCAGAGTTTTGTTCACAGACAGACTCAATATCCGATATTGTAAATACATATTATCAAATAAGATATCAAATGAGTTCACACAGGTTCACACGCATAAAACATATTAAAACACTGAAAATACAAATTAGGCTATGTTCGGTGACTAACTCAAATAAGTGAGTAAGTAACTCTTATTTATTATTTAACTGCACTTCTTTAGGTTATCACAGGTCCGTTAACACTCCCTACAACTTATTATAATACAATGCGTTATTATTATTAACACGAAATCTGTTTTAAAACTCTGTTTGTTTACATTTCACAACAAATGAATTTGACTAATAACAACCGAAGATGGCGACGACGGGCGGCCGAGCGGGGAACATGAAGTTCAACCAATCAGAGCGCGAGGTGCGTTCTGTCGCATGCCATTTTACAATCTGACGGTTTGTCTTCGATAGATTATAATCTATCGAAAAATAATGCGTTAAATTGTGAGCAGTTTGTTACGGATCACAATTTTTCGACAGATTACAATATCGCGGGATAGATTATAATTTAACGTTATTTACAATTTGACGGTGACATATACATGGTAAAACATAACTACATATTTTAAGGCATCTGTAGGAATCTTATCAAGACCTACGGAGCTAAAGCCAACCTCACCTGCAAGTAGTGCATCTGCCGATCAACGGACTAGGCTCTGGCAAACATGAAAGTTCCAGCAATAGGCTCGCCACCTATTATGGACCAACAATATAGCCAGTGAAATGCGGGCATATAATATGCCCCTGCCTACCCGTTTGGGGAAACAGGCGTGATTGTATGTATGTATAGTAAAGTTACTTTGTTTAGTCGAAATGAAATAATTTATTCACATAAAATAGAGTACCATGTGGTGGTTTTCGTATATAATAGAACATATATTTTGCCAAACGCAGGGCGTGTGAATGTCAATATCAAATAAGTGGAATTAAAAAGTCATTGTAATTATCGTAATAAAAATAAAAGTGATGTCAAAATAACGAATAATATCAAATTATATAATTTCAATCGAGAACCAATAGTATTAATCGATTCCAAATCAATTGACTTGTTTCCTAGAAAGCCGATGGAATCATTCAATTTTTAATGTGCCACACTAACTGGTGTTCCCAATAAAGAACTATGTTCGGGTTGAAGAACTATGGAGCTACTGTTTTTGTAAACATCTGTTTTTAACTGCACGCGAGGTGTAGTGTAATAGATATCTAATCTAGAGACTTCATCTATAAGTTAATGTTTTTTTGTTAAAGCCTTGTTGAAATAGATTAAGTAGTTTAATGTTTATATTAAGTATCTACTATCGCTGTTTTGTGTGGTGTTTTTTTTTTTAAATAAAATTACTTTCGTTTATCGATCTTCAATATTGTATATTTAGGATGTCAGCATTTGTAACTATGATATTCATACTTATAATGTTTTTTTTCTGTGTTTATTTGCGATCAGTTTCAAGATTATGAGCAAATCCGTTCTATGCTGATGGGATGCTTCCCATTGAAAGCAATTACTCACCTGTCGCCAAGAGCTGCTGCCGATCTTCCAGCTCTAAGATATGGTGACGTTTGAGTCGTCTCACATACTGCTCCATTGTGAGATGGTGAGCAATCATTAGGGTGATGGATTAGTCACTCCCTGTATTTAGAAGCCAAACTCCGAATTTCCTTACTTGTTGATAGTAATTTCGAGGTGCTTGTGAACTTTATTGTTGGTTATGTACCATGGAACCTCTGCGATCGTTATTAGAATCTTCTTTTGTTGGCGCTATAATATACTTATCTTGGAGGCGCTTGCGCTGTCCCACAGTTGAGGACCATATGTCCAAATGGGTTTCAGGATGGCTTTGTATAGAAGCAGTTTGTTGTTCAGAGAGAGTTTCGAGTTCCTTTCTATCATCCAGTATAGGCTTTTGTACTTCAGTTCAAGCTTTTGCTTTTTGAATTTGATATGGCTTTTGCAGGTTAATCTGCGATCAATGTGTAAGCCAAGATATCTCACATGTTCACTATGCGGCTGAGCACACTGACTCAACTCTACGGTCCACAACACAAGTTCCTCGTGATACTTTATCTTTGAGCTAAAAAATTAGTTCACACCAATTGATGAAAAATTGTTTATTTATTATTATTAAATATTTACTCCATTTGTTATTTAGGCTTAAGATAATTGCACTGTATGTTACCCACGACACAGGCTGTGCCTAGTGTGACTATCACCGTAAAATGTTATGTGTAAAAAAATGATTAAATAAAATTAATATAATTCATATGTACTTTAATTAAGGTCATAATTATTTGTTTAAGGTCTCCCGACTGGTCTACACCTTGTCGTGATGGGGGGGGCTGAGTACCTTCCGGTAGGTCGGAGATGCCGCCAGGGAAAGGTAACACCTAGAGATTGGCGACTCTGGGTGCCCTTAGTACAGACTACCGGGGGGGAACTAAGAGGGACCTGTGGAGGGTGCAGCGGGCGTGCCAGACGGGGAGGTAGTAGGGGCGCGTCCACTGCGCCTCTCTGTTGGCCGCTGGCGGGGTATCAGACGCTTCAACCCGGGTACTGGCCCCTGCCTTTTTTTCAACAAGCGGCGGGCGTCGTCGCGAGATTTTTTGTACGTCGCGTCTGCCGGTGGTAAATACTACACCTTCTGTCGAGGTGTAGTACTGTACTGTACCGAGGTGGAGGGACCTCCTTTGGTCGGAATGCATTTTGTTACCGACGTAAAACAATGAAATTTCCCATCCCTAAAAAGGCCTAAGTCGAGATAAATGCTAAGATGATTAGAACTATTTCCTGACAAATGAGACAATGTAAAGAACAAAATGAATACCGACTTTATAAGGACATTTCGGACACGGAGTTTAAGAATTCGCATATTTAGTTAAAGCACACATTCAATAGGTAAAATTTACCTTAATGGAATACCAATACGGTTGAATTTTGAGCTTTAGAGATAACTGTGCTCATAAAAGCCGACAAATTGTTTTCACCGTTTTGTTTAACAAACATTACTTTAAACTCAGCGTGTGGCTTAACATTCTCTGTTTTATGAGAATTGTGGGGGTCCACTATACTGTATCGATCTTTACAAATAAAATATGAGTGTCGCTTTAGACTGGCCTTTTAATATGAAACTCGACATCGCATTCGATCGCATTCACGTTAACTTTTATTACTCGTACATTGCTTGTTTTATATAAAGACGGAGGCTTACGAATCAGTACTGAGGAAGCAATGAATGGTGTATAGGACAGCTTTTGCAATAGATGTCGGCGTTATACGAAAAGCTCTATTGGGAGCTGTTCATACCGGTTTGTAAACAGCTAACAATTATCGAATGCTTTCGTTTATCGAGAATCGATTGATCCGACTAAATTGTGTTGTTTCTACGAATCGATATCAAATAGGACAGGTCGTCAAAAGAAATTAAGTACGGAATTAGAGCTGACATCGAGAATTACAGTAATTTACTTACTTTTTACTTTGATGTTCACCTGGTATGGTATATCTATTTTTGATCAGCATGCTGTCTTCGCCTATAGTTATAATGACATTGAGCTAAATACTGCTATGATTAATTCTTCTTTGGTATTATTTGTGTTTATTATGTTGGTGATCATTTTAATAAATAAATACACCAGTATATACCAATTAGGAGTGAAAGAGAACTTATCATAACCAGGGCTTGTACTAGCAATTATTAAGTCATTTTATGTATCGCTAACAAATACTTACTACAATATCTAAAACTAAATACATAATTTAAAAATGGTAATCTGTATCAGAAGTCTGATATACCAGAATAAGTTATACCAGCATGTAAATGCCTTATCTGCTAGATTATCAGATAATGGTAGTGTCCAACACTCAAGACTGAGAAGGAATAATATTCCACCCCTTCACAGAAGGTTCTGAACATGACAGTAGTCGAAGTCAATGGATCCACCCCCTGACTAAAAGACAGTAACCAAACTTAGGTTATAAAAAACAGTTCAGTGTGCTATGAAGGATTTAGAAAAAAAAATTGGTGTTACATTCTGTGCTGATAGTATTGTCGACACTTTTTCTTTTTGTTTTTCGTTTCATGAATATGGTGATGATATTAGACTACTAGGAGAGTGGAAACGATTGCCAAAGTTAAACATTGCTCTAGGTGATGAAAAAAAAGAAAAAGAAAGGTGATCAGTTCTTGAATTCCCCTTTGGCCGAGCAGTAGTGTGTAAATGCATTTTGTTACCGACGTTAAATAAAAATTGTCAGTCCTTGAATGGGTTTAAACCCTATCTGGCAGATTGGACATTGGACAATTATAACAGCAGGAGTTCGACAGGGATTAGACAGTTTAGTCACTAAACGCTCGGATTCTATTTTATTACTTTTCACACAGAAAACTAATAAGCAACTTGCAGTGCAATAAAACAAGGAGAGTTAATTGTCTTAGTGAATATAAGCCTTTATTGCAAAAGCAATCGTAACTGCCCCATACTTTTATAAGATATTTTTACGATACATTAATAAAACGGGCTAATTTTATTTAATTCACGTCCAGCCTTATTTGTTCATTTCGTATCTTTATACATATAAAATAAAATAGTTCTTAGATATCGTGTTTAACTAGTTTACAAGCCAATTAATATCTAATAATAATTAATATCGCGTACAAAAAAGTAATCCAAGTTATGGAGTATGTAAACATGGTAAAAATAATAACGTTGAAGGGTATTATTTAAATATATTATTAATGCAAGCAAATTTGTTGTGTCTGTTACATACATACATACATATATACAACCACGCCTGTTTCACCAAATAAATCATACATAAATATTTTCTGACAATTACCCCTATATTTAGTTCCAAGATAAGTATCATTAAGAACTTGTGTTATGGATACTAAATAACGGATAAACATACATAGACCCTTTTTTTATTGTAAACACATACTTAATATACATAGGAAAACACCCAGACCAGAACAAATATTAATGTTCATGCACACAAAGATTTGCACTGTGTGGGAATCGAACCCACGACCTCAGGAGCAGAATGCGGGTATACTCGCCAGCACGCCATATCGATCGTCTTATCGTGTTTCCCGGAAGGGATAGACAAAAGCATATAATACGCCCACATTTAGCCAATTATATTCTTGGTCCCAAGTAACAGACGAGCCATTGCCGCTTACCGGGAACTTTTATGCTAACCAGACAGAACTTTTATGTTTTACGTCGTATGTTGATCGGCCACACTTGCAGGTAAGGTTGGCCAGAGCTCCTAAGAGGTTCCCTTCCGGACAGGTCTCCACTTTGACGTGGTGGGGGGCTGAATACCTCCCGGTGGTCGGGAAAAGGTAACACCCATAGGTTGGTGACTCTGAATGCCCTTAGTACTGACTACCGGGTGGAAAATTTAGAGGGACCTGTGGGCGGGCCAAGTGTGCCCGCCAAGCAGCGCCAGGAGGGTCTTAGGCAGGGGGGGCAGGGGACTCCTGCTGTCTAAACATAGACCATACGAGAAGTCAGTCACACTCTATGGTCGCACACAGAGGTAGGAGGGGCGCGTCCACTGCGCCTCTCTGAGGAGGTCCTTTCGGTTTTGGTCCAGGGGACGTTGGCCGCAGGCGGGGTGTCAGACGCTGCAACATAGGTACTGGCCCCCGCCTTTTTCTCAACAAGCGGCAAGATTTTAGTGGGTATTACTGCTGGCAGTCGCGTCTGCCGCTAGTGAGTCCCACATCCCCTTTCCCCCCCCTTTGGCCGGAAGGCAATGTGTAAATGCAGGCTCCTAAGAATTTGGTAGTATCACTATACATATATATGTTGTGTCTTTTTCTCTTTACTAAGCTTGAGATTAGATATGACAAAGGACGACGCAGAGGTCAGTATATCTGCACTTCGCTTAATAAGTCATGAGTTAGATTACCCAAGATGAAAAATATGTTGGCTTGGTTTGAATTAATTCCTATGGAATTACAAAGAATATTATTTATGTATGTATGTACCTGTCGTCTAGAACTCAAAGTACAAGTTTTGCTATATTATCATAACAGCCTTATAAAGTCTACTACTGAACGTTGGCCTCCCCAATAGTTTATTATATTGGAGGTATTTACCCATAATCACCATGCTGGGCGGGTTTGTGATCGCAGTTTAAGCCAGTAAGCAGGATGACGCTGCTGCCGGATCATCCGGTTGGATTTCTCTTCGTCGACTCCCGTGAGATGAGAGAGGTTGGTCCTATTCTAGGGCGGTACCACACAGCACAAGCCAATCATACGCACATAGAAACACCTAAGTCTATATAAAGTCAACATATTTCGTTGCTTAATATTATAACATTTTTCTTCTTTTTTTTAAATTTATTTAATGGCTTTGTGCGTTTAGCACATTTAGCTAGTATCAAGTAACGAGATATACTAATAAAATATAAATCAAAGTTAATAAGAATGAGTGGTGATAAAAATGATAAATCATATGCCCTTCCCTACCCATTGAGTCCTCAGTAAAGACGTGGACTTGCTAAGAGAATTTGAAAAGTGATGTCGCACAGTTTTGTTTCATTTACTAACACTAAATAATGTTCATAAACACTTAACGGTTAATCCACCATTATTACACAGTAATGTTCGAAATATCACATATTTTAGAAAAATAAACAAATCTGCAGACATGACCCTTCACTTTCCCGCCAAGAAGTCCATTATTCTATGTACTTCGGCAACTCTTTACAGTATTTTTATTTAAATAAGTTTGTTTTCTTCTTAAGTTTACTTGACGGTTGAGACAGTTAAGTTAAAACTTACACAACACTATAGCTATATCATGTAATGTTTTGTTAAACTTGTTTTTAATATATGTTTAAATGTGTTTTTGTTTGTAATAAACCTTTAAATAGTTTGCTAAAAGCTGAATTCTCTTCTTAAAATACAATGACAATCGAAAAACATCTTTCTGTAGTTACCACACGAACAGGCATCTGTGTCAGATTCGCAGGAGGATTTTCTTAAAGTATGGAACCCTATAACAAAGTTTAGTATTCGTGAGCTTTTTATTATTTAACCGACAGTGCAAGGGTTAAATAGTGCCCCTCCACGATCCAGTACTTACTCAAACGTGTTACAAACTTAGTTGAAAGTCCATATTTCAAGGATCTGCCATAGTTGCTAGTCATACAGTACCTTCTCTTTTATAACTTATTATCCTGCTTCTGCCGTTTTTTTCTTTCCATAATGTGCTTTTCTTCCATCTATCTTTTTTTTCTCTTAGGACCTCCCCAGAGAAGCGAACTCCTACCTCATAGCGTGTGTGGCTACTTCTCGAAGGGTCTATGGTTAGATAGCAGAAGCCCTCTCTATCTCGTTTTCCCTCAGCGTTCTCTCTTCATCATCTTTGTCTTTTCTTATTATAATAATATGTCCATACCATAAATAAAGATTAGATCAAAGC
Organism: Musotima nitidalis; assembly: GCA_949126915.1. Taxonomy (NCBI): domain Eukaryota; kingdom Metazoa; phylum Arthropoda; class Insecta; order Lepidoptera; family Crambidae; genus Musotima; species Musotima nitidalis. The sequence continues at coordinate 7,118,468 of OX421439.1, read as the reverse complement.
TGAAGTAGCAGTGGGCGGGGCACATAGCTCGAAGAACCGACGACCGATGGGGTGTTAAGGTTCTTGAATGGCGACCACGAATCAGCAAATGTAGTAGTGGGCGGCCCCTAACGCGATGGACCGATGATCTGGTCAGGCGGCGGGGAGCCGGTGGATGCAGGTGGCAAAGAATCGATCTACGTGAAATGCAATTGGGCTGAACTGATGATGATGATGAGATCAAAATAATAAAAAAGAACTAAATTTGTATTCTTAGTATTTCTAAATCTCGTACACACAATTAAAAAAATACTCAAATCTTTCAATCGACTGACAATAATTGGTACGCGATAAAACATAAATTTTGATATAAATAGTTTTTTTAGCCTCAGAGGTCCTACTGTACGCATAATATTATCTGCTTGAACAGAAACGTTTTACAACATAATTCAAGGGGTTGCCATACATTGTAGAGCTCATTAGTGGCGGCTAGGCACTATGCTTCTTTACGATTGCAAAATGGCCACACTAAAAGGAACAACTTCGATTTTTACAAGCTAGTGATGTGTTTTGTCGATTTAAAATGTATCGATTTGACTGCAGAAAAAAGCATTTTTATATAATTCATGTGTTGAAAAATGAGCAATTATTGATTTCATTTTCGTAATTTAGTTTTTACTATCAAAAACAACGTCATGGCGACACTTAGTATTCTATATATATTTTATATACTTAGTATTCTATATATATTTTATATATTCATCAGCTCAGCCAATTACCATCCCATTGTTGAACTCCAGTTTCCTTTCACAAAGGAAGTTGAGATGAAAATACGGCTGCACAGTGAGTTTAATTAATGTTCATATACGTTTTATCTGCTACAGTCAATAGTTGACGCTCAGGAAGATTAATATATTTTTAAAAAAATGGTATGAAAAAAAATTATCTTTAACAACTTTATCTTATCTCTCAATAATTTTATCTTTTAAAAAGTACATATTATGTTATGTCATTTTTCTAATTGTGTATCGATAAAAAATCTCGACAATATCCCCTCGCTGTTCCACGATTGAGTCATTAATGTAACACCCGCGGTTCTCCGCTCATTATGAACAATTTCCTTGTGAATAATCATAAAGATTCTAAATATGACGATTTCTCGTCATATCTCTCTTCAAAGCGTCGATTATGATTAAACAGTAAAAAGATTTAATTTTGTCTTATTTATGGGCAGTTACGTCACTATTTGAAATGTTATCGATAAAGTATCATTAATTTTATGAATAATTTATTTGACTTAATGAATTAACGGTTTGAAACTTGAAACCAAGTGTAGTATATACATACAATCACGCCTGTTTCCCCGAAGGGTAGGCAGAGGCTTATTACACGCCCACAATGTGCCAGTTATATTGTTGGTCCTACGTAGTAGGTAGCGAGCCTTAGCTGCACTCCTCTCTTGAGGTCGTAGCTTGGATTATTTGAGAAAATTGATAGAATAGCAAACAATATTAATTCAGCACTTACCGTATCGCTTTACCTTACTGCCGTACATAGCGGAGGTTGTGGCTTTTTTCTGTTAATAATGGCTTCGTGCACATTTAGCCAGTGTCAAGTTAGAGATATATTAATAACATATTAATTATAGTAAATTAGACGTTTTTTTTTTATTCAGTACTTAACAAAAACGGTAAAGAGGTTTCCTGTACATATTTGTACACACCACAAAGTTTCGTATTAGCTTGATGTGTACCTACTGCTAAATGAGATATATTAATAACATATAAGTTATAGTAAATAAGAATACATTAACGTTCGAAAAATCACAAATTTTAGAAAATAAAACATAACTGCAAACATGACGCTTCACTTTCCCGCCGAGAAGTCCAAATTTTGGATTTAAAAGTACCTATTATAGAATTAATAGTTTTTTTTTTATTCAGTACTTAACAAAAACTGTAAAGAGGTTTTCTGTACATATTTGTACACACCATTAAGTTTCGTATTAGCTTGATGTGTACCTACTGCTAAATGTTTTCCAAAAAAGTAAGACAGTTCAATGTCCAATTGAAATAATCCTTAAACAGTAAACGTACAAAATTATTAGTATATTGTGCCAAAGCGGTGTGGGAATTGATATCACTCCAAAATTGTAAGAGTTATGTAAAGCACTACCGACAATTCTATGACATTAAATATTTATACCTAATCCATTTAATAGGTCTAATAAAGATTCATGTGCGATGTACAAGAATGTTTAAATATGTGAGTATTGAATTCTAAGCAATAAAATCAACAATTAGCAACACCTATCATGGTAGTGGTTCGGGTTGGTGACCGAAGTTCCCCCCCCCCCCCCAACTGGTCTCCACCTTGTCGTGGTGGGGGGGCTGAGTACCTCCCGGTAGGACGTAGGGGGCGCTAGGAAAAAGGTAACACCCAGAGATTGGCGACTCTGGGTGCCCTTAGTACCGACTACCGGGGGAGAAACTAAGAGGGACCTGCGCCAGGAGGGTCATAGGCAGCGGGGGCAGGGGGCCCCTGCTGTCTAACCATGGACCCTTCGGGAAGTCGGCCACACACGCTATGGTCGCACGGGGAGATAGGAGGGGCGCGTCCACTGCGCCTCTCTGACGAGATCCTCCCGGTTTTGGTCCGGGGGACGTTGGCCGCAAGCGGGGTGTTAGAAGCTGCAACCCAGGTACTGGCCCCCGCCTCTTTCTCAACAAGCGGCGGGCGTAGTCGGAAGATTTTTAGTGGATATTACTTGGCGGTCGTGTCTGCCGGTGGTGAGACCCACAGCCCCTTGCGGTCCCCCTTTTGCCGGAAGGCAGTGCGTAAATGCATTTTGTTACCGACGTAAAACAAAAAAAAATGGTGACTAAGTTCAATCCATTACGCGGGATGACGCTGCTGCCCAGGATCTGGTGGGATTTCTTTGCATCGACTTTTATGGCTCCCCATGAGATGAGAGGAGGTGACGCTATTCTAGGCCGGCGCCAACGGCCATGTGAATTATTATATGCCCTTATTTCGTTGTTTGTCCATGTTAATTTTATTTTATCGATGATAATCTGACCGTTTGCCGTATTCAAATTCAAATTCAAATTCATTCAAATTCATATTCATTTATTCAAGTTTGGCTCAAAAGAGCTCTTATGAACGTCAAAACTTAAAAACTAGCGCGCCCATTCACTGCGGGCGGGAGCTTGATCGTAAAAGAACGGGCAAGAAAATCGTCAAGGTTAGTTTTTTCTCCCGCCAGTTACAAGAATAAATAAATAAATATATAAATAATATTTATGACAGTTGTATAAAGGTATGATATCCTCAATACCCACACAACTCCACACCAATCGCATTATATTCTATTCAATATTAAAACTCCGGCGATAATTTTCGCCTCTCTAAGAGATTTATGCCAATACACCCTTATTTCATATTCTCTGGCTTTATTCGGCATAATTAATGACCTCCCCCCCCCCCCCTTCCCTACACTTCTCTTATATTAAAAAAAGTCCAGACGACGACGTGAAGGCGAGCCACAGGTGATAAAAGAGAGATAGTTTACATTGCGTTTACTTGGCAGCAGTTTCTGTTTTCTTTTCAAACAGTTGTCGCCCCACTGCTGGGCAGAGACCACTCTTTAGAACATTATTTTATTAGTTTAGTCAACACTTATCTTCAATCTTTACAAAAGCGCTATAAGTAGTCACTTCCATAGTAAATATATCAGCGAGTTTGAACTCGGTGCCATCTTATTCTCTGATGAACGCCTAAACGATAGGCTGCAATAGCCTAAAATTTACTTAAGTGTTATGAGCTAAGTTTTATTACATCTGGTATGATGTAGATCATGTTTACGTGTGGCACCTTGCCAAATAATCGTATGCCGAATTATAAGGCTACTGATTTTTATTATATTTTTCATTTAAATAAGTAACATACTTAGCTATATTTGTTCCAGTGCCAGTGTCGTTCCATACATAAATACATGCATACATATTGTCATGCCTGTTTTCCTGAAGGAGTAGGCAGAGGCATATTATACGCCCACATTTTGTCTATTGTTTTGTTGGTCCCACGTGAAAAGTGGCGAGCTTGTTGCCTTTTACCAGAAACTTTTATATTCGCGAGAGCCTCGTCCGTTGATTGGTAAGTACATTACTTGCAGTGGCTTGGACTCCTTAGATAAACAAGACACCATGCTAATTTCAATTTTTTCTGACAAAACCATTACGATGCGTTTAATAATTATATATACTTATGTTTATATTTTCATTACAAAAACTTTTAAGATTACAAGTTAAAGTGCATTACATTTTCACAAATACATTTATCACTTATAAAATGCATCACTAACAGTTTCTTAGAAACCGACAGAAAGACAGACCACCAGCAGTATATAAGTCCAGTGAAACCAATCTTCAATCAACAGTCACAAAAAATATATGTATATTTTGTTTTCTAAAAGTTGTTAATGCAATTGAGTTTTCTTTTTGTAATATAGATGTTGTTACAAAATTGTTGATAAATTTAAAATAAGATTGAAAATATGTTTTATCAATAGAAGAAAGGCTCGCGGACTTGCTTATGTTAGTAGACTGTGGCGAATTGATGGGGAAGGCACGTTAAGCATCTTGTCAATAAAGGTCTCCACACATTTTTATGCGAGCCTTCAGAATGCGGCCTTGAGCCTAGTCCGAGTAGAAGGTCAGTGTAAATTGTGATATCCATACTAATAATAATAATATCCTAGTATTTACTACGCTTGGACTTACTTTAAGTACCCCGTGACTGCTCACGGGTATATTTAGATTTGGCTGAATTTTAGTTATTACAGTTATATAGATAAGGGAGTAAGTCCGTTAGTTTGTTACTTTTACACGTGCAAGCCGTTTGAAAATATGATGTGATTTTTTATAGAGGCAGATGGAAATTGTTATAATGTTCATATTCGTACAGATGCATTCGTAAGTTTGTTTGTTTGTGTTACATTTTAACTTTAAATCGCTGAGCTAATATTGATTAGAACTTTGTTATTTTTCTATAATATTTAAATTAGGCTAATAAAATTGTCAAACCAGAGTCAAATGTACGGCCAAATACGCTTGATCAAATGAACTTTTCTTTTTCTTTTTTTTAAGTGACACGTTATAGTGACGACATCCTGCCTGATAGCAACAGTCGATGCATTCCAACAAAATGAAAACGATTCATATCGTAAATAACGCACGGTAACAAGGGCACCCATTGATGACGGCATACAAAAAAGCCGTTTCACGCCCCGCTTAAATTACCCGGAGCTATACGAGTTAGAAAACACATGCAAACACACACAAAACCGGCAGAGCATTTCAAGGGACGACTTATCAAATTTCTTGGTTCGAATGCTGACAGTCTGCACAGCATGACGATGATCCCTAAGACCAGCACGTGTTATTCAGAAAAGAAAAGAAGAGGCAATGTCCCTACGTAACTTTAGAATTATAGGACTAGCTGGATACGTATTCCCACAATCTTATGCTACCCGCTTTATCCTCTTCCGAATAACACTCTCTTTCGAAGCATGAATAGGGGCCGCTTGTGTACATACATACATAATACCACGCCTGTTTCCCCGAAGGGGTAGGCAGAGGCATATTATAAGCCCACATTTCGCCACTTATATTGTTGGTCCCACGTATTGGATAACGAGCATATTGCCGCTTACCGGAAACTTTTATGTTCCAGGCACCACTTGCAGGTGAGGTTGACTTGGGCTTCTCAGATCTTGGTTGGATGCCTTTACACCCAGAAACGTCTAATTTGGGCCGCTTGTGTAGCATTAAATAATCAAACACTTATGTGCTTCGGAAGGCACTTCAAGCATTTGGTTATCATAGTGAGTTGATAACAGAGTGTAGAAGACGTTAAGCCAAGTCAGAAGCTCTATTCTAACAGCAGATCACACACCTGCCTCTGCCAAACTGCTCTGGGTCAGCGTGTCAGGTCTGTATTCAGGTCATAAGCCTGACCTTGGTTTGTGAAAGGAGGGCTATGTTCAGTAGCGGGTTAATTAACTTTTTAATATGATAATGAAGTCTTTTGTGATAATTACAAATACATATATAGATGATATCATAAGTTTGAAATATATTACATACATACATATATTTACGCCTGTTTCCCCGAAGGGGTAGGCAGAGGCATATTATACGCCCACACTTTGCCAATTATATATAGTTAGTCTCACGTAATAGGTGGCGAGTCTATTGCCGCTGTACGGGCAATGTTATATTCGCCAGAGCCTCATCCGTTGATCGGCAGGTGCACCATTTGCAGGTGAGGTTGGCTTGGGCTCCTTAGGTCTTGGTAGGATTCCTATTCAATATATTATAGTAATTAATATGCTTCCGCAAGCTTTATCATATTTTATATTGAAGTAAAATTTGTAGTATTATTTATATATGTGATAATACTGATAATATATGAATAAGGAAAATCCCAAACCGGATCAAATACTCGTTATAATTGCATCTCTAACCATAACAATACTCGATAAAAACAAAACATTGGCAGGTTAGTGTCTGAAAAAAGAACAAAAAAGTTAGTATACTTTTTTTTATACTAGCTATTTCCAACTGTGTGCCAGGTGAGGTTTTATTTAAAAACCAATTTACCCACAGAATTAGCGGCGGGCGAGAAAGGGACGTGGAGTAGCCATTTTTTATTTTCCATTTGTGAAAATTCCATTGTAACGTTTCCTGGGCAGACGATTTCAATTACTGAGCTGTGTCGGAGCTTGTGTTACATTGCACAGAGATGGCTTAATTTTTTTTGAAAATTATGTTTTTTTTTAGGATAGCTCATTTAAAACTTTTATTTGCTTCAAAATTATAATTATTGTAAATATTTCAAATATGAAATCAGTACTTTTAACAAAAAAGATTCTTCCAGTTTATTATGTTGTAATCAGCAAAATTAACTAAGTATTATTGTTAAAATACAGAACGTATTCGTATTTTTTTTTTCACCGAGTGACTAGAACCGAGACATGTAAAATTCTGCCTCCCACGTTACGCCCATTCTCTCTCCCTCCGAATTATGTCCTCCATCAAGGTCGAACGCGAAAGATCGCCGCCGCAGATTGCCGCTACGAGGACAATTTAGTCCTCCGCCCAAGCGGGTGTGCTACGTGCTACGTTTCTCCAAAATTTTGATGCAGCTTAAAAAACCTCAAATGCGCCTGGTCACAATCGCTCTAACGGGTCATGGTAGCTTTAACAGACACCTTTTTAACATAGGTATAACAAACAGTCCTCTGTGCAGAGCATGCATGGGGAGGAGACAGCCGCACACGTCTTGCTGGAATGCAGGGTGGTGACACCAGGCAGCCTTCCGGAAGCTTTCAGCGACGTTAGGGCGCTGATGGGATTCCTAGGGGATCTGGGATGGCTGGAGTAATCCAGCTCTCACCCTCCTACGCAAAATAAATAAATATTAATATTTTTCCAACAATTACACCAATTATTTAGTTCCAATATAAGTCTCATAAAGAATTTGAGGTATGGATACTAAAGAACGGATAAACATACTTAAATACTTTTTTTTTGTAAATACATACTTAATATACATAGGAAAACTCCCAGACCAGAACAAATATTCATGGTCATGCACACAAAGATTTGTCCTGTGTGGGAATCGAACCCACGACCTCTGGAGTGAAGTGTAGGTATACTGACCTCCACGCCATATCGGTCGCCATCTGGATCGTCGATCAAAATGAACGCATAGGTTGCGGAAAAAGCCTGCACGACGAAGAAGAAGAGGGTGTGCTCCACCGTGTCCTCTGGCTGATTCTCACAGTGGTGACACCCGGACGTTTTCTCTCGCCTGATTCTGTGCAGAAACCTACCGAAGCATCTATGCTCGGTTAGGACCTGCGTCAGGCGGTAGGTGAGAGCGCCGTGGCGCCTAGCCAAACCTTCAAGAAGGGACTTACCACCACTGTCGTGGCGAGCCATGCAGGCGGTTGCAACAGACCACATTTTTGTATACTTGGGCCAAGAAGTACAGGAGATTTGTAGAGCTGAACCAAAATTATCAAGTCATTAATTATCGAGATAACCGCTCTTTAACTTTGAATAACAATAAAAATAAAACGTGCCCTTTGTCGAATCTATCAAGGGATATTCTAGTAGTTAGCTTTTTGGGCGAGTATAATTTTAAAATATTATAACTTGTACTTAGTCATTGTAATAAGATAGAGGCGTTTGAATTGATATTCTAAAATTTTGCAAACCGAATCACCACGGTTGGAACGGATAACAAAAGATCATACATAATGTCACGCCTCTTTCCCGTAGGGGTAGGCAGAGATCACATCCTTCCACTTACTACGATCTTGGCACACACTTATAGCTTCATTCACACTCATTTACCTCCTCATACACGCCCGTCGGTAGGGTACTTTTGACCTGCCCTTTCTCCAAAATTTTCCGAATTTGGTCATGAAAGGTCTTACGTGGTCTTCCCCTCCCAACACTTCCAATCACTTGTCCATCATAAATTACTTTCGTTAGTCTACTTTCATTCATCCTCTTAACATGACCAAACCATTTAAGCATACCTTTCTTAATTCTTGTGACTATATCTTCTTTTACACCAGCTTCGACCCTTATCACTTCATTCCTAATCCTATCACTCAATTCCACACCTAGAATACTTCTGAGTGCTCTCATCTCTACTCATCTCATCTTTTAACATGTAACACACAACTAAGATTTATAAATCCTGTCGTAATTTAATCCGAACGTGTAATAGTTTTTATATCCTCATAAACTAAAATAATATTTTTTATGTAATAAAAAAAGTGTCACTTCTCTTAAATAAGGCGTGAATCGGTTTGTATATTGTCGCCAACGCGCTAGTAATGTCGGCCCGGTGGTGGTTTAAAAATAAACAATAATTATAACTTTACCACAAGCCCTCTCCCTAATAAGGAACGTAGAGCAAAAGTAGTCGGTATCAAGTAGCACAGCGGTGCGGTTACTGGTCTCCGTGATACTGTGGCCAGTGGCGTTATTAGTGCTTTAACGTTATTTATTAGTCTGTTATTGCTTAAACAACGCTTTTTACCTCCAGAGGTCTTAATGGTGGATTTCGGACGGAACAGTAAATGCAGGTACATACTTAACTTTTAGAGATATTCTGAACTGCATGCAAAATAAAATTTTAAAAGAAACAGGATAGGTCTGAGTTCACAGAAGGTAGCTAATTCTTTTATGCTTAAAAAGGCTTTAAAAGCCTACGTTGGGGAGGTCAATCTGTAGTCAGATGATTTGACAAGTATGAAGTTTATGGAGGAGGCTTATGATAACCCCCCTCCCCCCCTGACTGGTCTTCACCTTGACGTGGTGGGGGAGCTGAGTACCACCCGGTGCAAGGGAGCCGCTGGGGAAAAGGTAATACGCAGAGACTCTGGGTGCCCTTAGTATTGATTATCGGCGGGGCAACTAAGAGGGATCTGTGAAGGGTGCAGAGAATGGGCCAGTAGAGCTCGCTAAGCAAGAACAGGAGGGTCTTAGGCAGCGAGGGCTCCTGCTGTCTGATCATAGACCCTCCAAGAAGTTGGCCACACACTCTTTGGTCGCACACGGAGGAAGGAGGGGCGCGGCTACTGCGCTTCTCTGAGATGGTCCTCCCGTTTCTGACCCGGGGGATGTAGGCCGCGGGCGGGGCGTCAGGTACTGAAAAAAAATAGTTTAATTTTTTGACCATCATTGTCGTTTTTTTTTGAATTATAGGTAAACTAAGCACTCTCATTGAGTTTGGTAACGGATAATGGATTTAACAAACTTCTAATAATTAAAACTAAGATACGTGAAACAGCACAGAAGCCAGAAACAAAAACAACGAGATGCCGATTTTCCATGATTGTTGTCTGAAAAACCATTACTTATTGAACTTGCTCCTACTCATTTATACCAAAAAGCATCTATAACCTATTAAATATACGCAAAGTAACAGGAATACGCCGTCTGTGCCGTCAGAAAATTTTGTTACCAGCAAGTGCTTTGATAATGACATTTTCTCCAATACACGAGTACACCGACTAGACAATTCACTTACTAGTAATAAAAAACACTCTAGAAAAGTCCTTTGTATTATACAAAATTTTATTTTTTCGTAGCTCGGCGGTGCTAGATAACAATCAGCAAAGTCAAGCAGAGTTTAACTAGGTCAGACTATGGATGGTTGACCGTTTATGTCGTAGTACGTATAATCGTAGAATTAATTTAGGGGCCTAATGGCGGCTTGAAAAATTTTTACAGCACGACTGGCACGGTACGGTACGGACCCTGGATCTGCTAATGAGTATGACCTGAAACCCCCTCACGTTGGCTTGTGAGAGGGTCTCGTGTTCAGTAGTGGGACGTAGAGGAGCTAGGTGAGTGCTTTCATAGCAACATTTACTTTAGTAAACGAGAATAACCACTGACTGGAACCGTCTTTCCTCATTAAATTTTATTTTATAATATTTTTCCAAACAAATAGATATAATTATGACATAAAAGCGGTTTTGGTGTTATGAAAATGAAAGCATAAAATGTTATATTTATTGGTTATTCAAAACATTTTACAAAAAGAAGTATTAATTTATTTGAATACCTTGCACACCGCCTTCTAGCTCCAAAGGCCTGGCAACGAATAAGCATACTTCTTTGTTCATTTTTATAAGTACATATTTGTTACAATTAAGACCATACTAAGAATATCCATGTATTCAATATAACTAAATCATAATAATCTAAGGAGAACAATTTAACTTGTACTAGTAATGTAGTAAGTGAGGTTTACATCAAATGAAGGTGGTATGTTTCAAAATAAAATTATGCACAAGGCCGTAAATCAGCCACAGACTTCTGCAGAAACTAAGTACGATAATTTTCCCAGAAAATTGCCAGAACCGCTAAAATTCGCCACACGTCTCCAACAAACTATTAAACAATCAACAGCCCATTCGACATCAGAATTTGCAACACGTAACTCCGACCTCGTAAACAAATAGTGAAAAGTTTTCCAGGCAGGAGCATATAACGTCGATCATTTGACCCTGAATATTTGATCGAGTCTGCTGATCGGAATAAGTGCCGATTACGTCAGTTTCTTAGTCTGGGTGACATCCTTATTCCTTTTCTTTGTTCCTGCCATTTTCTCCGTCACTTTGCACTTAGCCTTTTTTTGTTTTTTTCGGATGGAAAATCATCTAATGACCTTCTCCCGCTGTGGGTGGAGCAGGAGGGTGTGTCAGACTTTTACTGACTAAAAACCATCCATGTTCCTTCTTGTGCCTGCTACGTCCGGAGGCCGCGGTAACCCTTTCGGACAGTCCCGCAGCCCCGGCAGGCTTGACCCCTCGCTGGGGGCCCTCACTGTGCTGACATCTCTTTGAGGCGCGCGTGGAACACGAACGCGCCGTCGACGCGGCCGGTCGCCTATAGAAGGCGGACGGGCGGCTAGTTACCCATTACTCACCGCCCACAAGCCAGTGCCAACGGTGGCACTTTGCACTTAGCCTGCGTGGTGGACTGCGGCCCATTCACCATTGTTTTCATCACATTTGGAACTGTGATAGGCTGTGATGATGGCGAACTTCTTCGTGCAGGCATTTTCCGCAACTTGATGATTAATTAGCGCCTATTTTGATCAGAACGGTACAAAGCGCATCCACTCATGACGGTTTGCTAAAATGCCGTTTCACGCTCCGATTAAAAGACCTGGGAGAGCTTAGTGGTTTTGCTCAGAAACGACGTCCCAAATTGTTTCGTTTGCTGAAAGTCTGCACAGTATGTAGATGGTTCCTAAAACGTGTAGTTCAAGAGAGAAAAGGAGAGAGCGGAATGAGATCAAAAAGCTCCTCAGGACACTCGCCATATTAGTTCCGGTAGAAGACACTGATAGATGCAATTTCTCTAAGTAGCTGTAGATTCTCAAGAGAGGCTCTTACCTCAGCATCCCCTATAATGCAAGCAGCTATATTGTTGATGGCTGTAACCTTTGACATCATCATTGATTCCGTTAAATAAAGCAACAATTTATCCCTCAATATTTCAACTTGATAAACAACTACAGAAACAGATTTTAATCAAAGCGCTTTTACCCGAAGGAGTAGGAGGTGACACACATGTTTCCTTTTCGCACCCAGGGTGTGGTTAACCACAACCAGGAGTTAAAACAAAAATTAAACCGTTTGTGACACGAAAGCTTCGTGATTTAGTGTAATATTATTTCGATTGTTTTTTTTTCATTTGTAATCATGACGTTTTCAAGTACAATGTATAATAGTTTATGAAATAAATATTTTTTTTACTTTACTTTACTTTTACTTTTGGTCCCTCCTTGGCACCATTCGTAGAGTAGCAAAAAGTGGGGTTAAACACCTTTTAGAATGGCAGCTGCTGCCAGCGCTTAAGCATTCATAGGCCTTCATCGGGGAGATAGAAAGCAGCTGGTGTAAGGCCCTTTGCAAAAGTAATAGGAAACAAGCCAGACTGATAATTGGGGCTCTACAGGGCATTACGGCACAAACAAAATGCTCCACAGGATGCGACTAGAACAATCACCGCTATGTCGAAGATGTGGAGACGAAGTCGAAGAGTCTATGGAACACCTGCTGTGTACCTGTGACTCGCTGACTGCTTGCCGAATGGTTTTTCTGGGGGTGGCCAACCCACAGCGAAGAGACTATAGGCTCCAATCTGCAAAGACTGTCATTAAGATGATAGCAACAATACTTGGAAATTTGGAGTGAAAGGCAAGGGGATGCACAAAAGATCCGACATAAGGGTCAAAGTGCGCCACGAACAGTCTGTGGCCCCCGTGATAAGATAAGATAAACAGTGGGGTTGAGCCTGTAGTCCTGGCCGCCACGTCTCTTCCGGGAAGCACGACATAACTTTGTGCTGTCCCTGCGGAGGAAATTATGCGTAAATGCATTATCACTTAAAAGAGAAGAATACCCGTATGCAAGTATGTTTATCCGTTATCAACTAGTACAAAGAGTATATGCACTGCATAGTTTGGGGCTAGAATTTTTTAATGATAATCAAAGAATAAAGAATAAAATTATTTATTTGGTCCACACAATTAGGTTCTTACATTTAAAGGCATAGTAATGCCAACAGAAAACAAAGAAAACAAAACAAAAAAAAAAGAAAATCCTAAATAAAATATGTAGACCAGTAAAAAAGGTCCCCTTCTCAGCTCGAAGCTGTGGTTATGAAACCATAGCGCTGGTATTCCATCCTAGCATTATCCTGGTTGCCCAAGACTCAGGGCGCAGGGTACGCTCACTGGTTTTAGCCATGTATCGCAGGTATGGCTGAATTACAGTTACTTGGAGTGACTGCCGTCTGTCCTTCCCAACCCAAAGGGGCACATCATTCTATGGATAAACCAGCTGTCAGGGTGTTAGAAGGCACTGACTTCCTAATAACGACTGCCACTGTTCATGACAGCCGAGATTAACGGCTTAACGTGATAATTACGCACATAACTTCGAATAGCCATAGGTGCGCCACCAGGGTTTGAACCCGATACCCTCTGTTTTTGAAGGCTATGGGTCTCGCCAATGGACTATCGCCGCTTGAAGTCTTAAATAATATGTCCAAGAAATCATAAACATCTAATCACTATATTATCGTCCTACTTCCGTGCACTTTTTTCGTTCTATAATCTTTATTTATTCTCTCACATAATGGTTGTTACAAAATTAAGCTTACACTATTGTTGCACTTCAAAGTATATGAGAGACTGATATCTGTACTAGGAGACCTGTATGACAGATTACCAGCCTCTCCTACACAACACCGGTGAATTAAATAAGCTTATAATTAAGTGTGCGAATATAATATGCGTGATAAGAGTGCGCGCAAGCGCGTGTATGTGATTGTATATGAGAGTGTGTATATGATAGTGTATATATGAGAGTGTGTGTATGACAGTGTATGTTTTGGTGCGTGTTTATGGGTGCGTGTGTGTATGGGTGTGTGTGTGTATGGGTGTGTGAATGTATTGGTGCGTGTGTGTATGGGTGCGTGTGTGTATGGGTGCGTGTGTGTGTGAACGCCATCGGTCCAAGACACAATAGAAAACGTAGGGGCTTATTACAAAACAAAATCTAAAGTTATAACCAGGTTTAAAACTACTGTTTTTATTTATGAAATAAAGACAGTGACATGACATTTGTAATAAACCCCCTTCAGTACTGTTTGGCGTTCGTATACTTTAAACTAACATAATATACCTTATGGTCTGAAATAAAGAATAAATTAAAGAATTCTTACTCACAGTACTTGTCCTAAGAATAATTTTAGCAGGCTGAAAAGATGTCTGTTTAATAATCAATTAACAAAAACGCTTCATTGTTTCATTTACAATGTTGCGTTTAGCAGTCCTTTTTAACATAAGAATCGTCTGCTTATATCCCTTTATCAAGCAGCATATCCACGTTTCTCTTATTTCAAATTAGATTGGTTTCAATTCAGAAACACTTTTTTTTTAAATAATGGCTTCGTGCATTATCACATTTATTCAAATTATAGATATATTAATAACATATATTTAATTTAGACGGCCTATAAGCCGTTGGTCCCGGTTATCACTAAATGTGGTAGTCGTTAAGCCATATTAGAGGCCTAAATGGGCGGCTTAAAAAAATCTAACAGCAGGCGCCATACACCTGCCTCCGCCAATCCGCACTGAGTCAGCGTGGTGGCGTATGACCCAATACCCTCGCACTTTGGTATGTGAGAGGAGGCTCGTGCTTAGTAGTGGGGCGTTAATGAGCTGAAATGATGATGATTAGAAAAAAATAAAAAGGGCACTCTTACTGCGAAATCCTTTAGTAAACTTACTTAAAATGTATGTGTATCCGTTATTTTGTATCCATACCACTTCAGTAGCCTTTTAATACTAATCTCTCAATATAACCTACTTATTTTTGTACGCCTTATAAGTCGTCCTGCGTAGTCATCCTTTGCAGGTCGTGCGCAGTTTTTGCGCGTCACACCACATTTCGCGCATAGCTTTGGACTTTAGAGGTTGGAGCAAGCGTACGATACCAGAAATACCTCCTAATTAATTCTATAAATAATTTACTGCATCTCTCGTCGCCAAATAAGAAATAAGCGATTCGAATCAGCATGATTAATTAATTGTATTCGGGATTTTTGACGTTTTTCCAATGGCCATTTGCTTTGTTTTAGGACTCAGGCTTGTCAGCGATTTGTGGACGTGATTGGGACACGCAGGAACAGGTCCTGGATGGGTCATCAGCGCCGAGACAAGGTTCTTAAATTGATGAATAAGTAGTTTCTCAATGTTATTATGTGTATTTTTATGGAGAGCGTGTATAGGGTTTCTAGCAAGATCTTAGCAGCCCAATCCAACCTCACCTGCTAGTGGTGCACCCACCGATCAACAGACGAGGCTCTGGCGAAAATAAAAGTTCTACCTATTACGTAGGACAAACGATATAACTAGCGAAATGTGCCTGCCTACCCTTTCGGGGAAACATATATGTAAGTATATAGGTGTGTGTGTATGTATGTGCGTGTGTATGCATGTGTGTGTGTGTGTGTATGTAAGTATGCAATCGGGGTATGATTAGTTGGTTACATGATGTAACTACGTATAAGATTATCACAATTATCCATATTTTAAAAGCATTCTAGTTGGGAACAATAGGAAAACGGCTTTAGTAATGTCAGCGTTTCGTGTCAGTAATTGAATCGTGGAGTGTCGGCTTATAATCCGGAGCGAGTGGCGTCTCTGGCCGCCTGTGACGTCATCAATCGAGTTAAATGGCGTTCGGACGTGTGTGGACGCCCGATGAAGGGCTGGAGATGCGGTCTTGTAACTAGCGATTTGAAGGGGCTGAGACAATAGAGTATTGATCCATTTTATGTATTGTTTTGCAACAAACAGATTACGAGCTCACAGCGATACACGGAGGATATGTTGTTTTAGGAAAATAATATAACATGTTGCAAAACCTTAAGTTGTGTAATGGGCACAACAATATCATAATTTTTGAATATTTCCCTTTTTTGTACTATAAGACCTTCTTAAGGATTCTTGGTCTATGGGAAATATCTTGTTGGTCAATCGAGTTAAATGATTCTTTTTTACATTCGTAGGTGGGCACCCGATAAGGGCTGAAACCGCTGGCCACCAGTCCCTCACTGGTGGCCAGCGGTTAGGAGGTGCTGAGACAATAAAGACTGATCTATTCATTATACAGACGAATTAAATGGGCGACAAAGTATAATATTTCAAAATTTTTGTACATACAGCATTTTATGTTAAAAGTCGCCATTTTGAATTGCTTCAAGGGAAATATTATACATAATTATATTATTACGACATATTCATCATATTATTTAGTTGTGTTCTTCTCGTAAAAAACTAGCCAATTGATGCTATGATATTAAATTTGGCAATTAGCAAATTGCTAATTTTTTATCGAAAACAGATAGAAATAACGAGATTGTAAGCAAACAAACTTTAAGTGCTATATTCCTAAGTGGCAATTGTAGAAAAACATATTACATTGCGAGTGCCCATTTAATTGCGGGCGAATATTGGATATCGCATGAGCATCCGTTCAAAAAACTATCCGAATATATAAGGAAAATGCCTATGCCCCCCAGAAAAGTTGAAATATATGCTAGTCATATAGAATAGAATTTTAGCTGTTTAAGTCGTCTCCAAATATTTTCATTCTTCATCTTTTACTAACAACCACTTCTACTTTTACAAGATAAACTCGCCAATAATAAATATTCAATTCTTGATTCTGCACTCGGGAAATGCAACTTTGAAACCTAAGGTCTAAAACCCATTTTCGATTAATATCTACGACTAGTGACTGAACTTGGTGTTACATTGACAGACAGCAGCGTAATTACAATATGTCTTTTTTACCGTCACTATTTAATAATAATATTTTCGTCTCATCATCTCAGCCAATTACCGCCCCCTACAGTTCTCTCATAAACCAAGTATAGAGGGTATGTTTTCGTCTAGGATTTAATATCACCGCTTGCACTAAGCCCGCAGCCTTACACACGAACACAGATTCAGTAAGACAAGTTACTTTCGAGCTGACCTGCCACGCGTCCCAGCGGTGAAAATTACATCTAAGTACATTACATTCCCTTCCGTGTGTATGGGCTCTTTCACTATGTCCAAGTAAGATCCATTAGCGTTTACTTTACAGAAAGTTCATACAAAACGTCCATAATCTCACGCCCAAAAAGAAACCTTACTACAACTTTATTTTTCAATTTAAATTAGATCTAATACAGTTGTGACAAAGTTCACGTTTAGCACAGTCCGTTGTTAGTAGGCCGTTAAAGTGGATGCGCTTTATACCATGCTTATTTCACGTTATGAAGCCCTTACATTTTGTATTGGACTGCATCGACTGCTTACCATCAGGCAGGATGTAGTCAAAATGACGTGTCACATTAAAAAAAAACATTTTTCTTTAGATGAAACGAGTCAAATGATTAGAGGAGCCTAGCCCTTCGATTGCATTGACACGCCTACTGTCAATCTTATTCCCAAGATATATATTTTTTTATACCTCTAGATGGCACTTAAGGGTGTGTGCTGCCCAAATGCTGACGACCAAATAAATGATCACTGCAGTCTACTAAATATTTAATTAACTTAACATTCTATGAAGTAGAACAGCCACTAAACCTGCACTATAAGAAGCCGACCATGTTGCATATATTTATACACATACACA
The DNA here is from genome assembly GCA_949126915.1 of Musotima nitidalis. NCBI lineage: Eukaryota > Metazoa > Arthropoda > Insecta > Lepidoptera > Crambidae > Musotima > Musotima nitidalis. The sequence continues at coordinate 7,100,686 of OX421439.1, read as the reverse complement.
CACACACGCACACACTCACACGCACACACTCACACATTAGTTATCTTTTTGTTTTTTATAATTTGTCTTGTTTTTGAATTTTAATCTCTTTAGTCCTAAGGAAACCGTATTGATGATGGCCGCGATACAGGCTTCGCCTAGTGCGGTTAACATTGTAAATGATTACAGTAAACTCTGGAATGCGTAATACAGATTTATTTAATAGTCTATGGATGTTTGTAACACCACGAACCCTAGAACGTGGCTGAACCCCTTTAAAACTTTTTCAAGTCCTTTTTTGAAGAATCCCATGCTAATCTTTGAAATCTGGTGTAGTTTACACAAGAGGTGTAGTTTCCACTCTCACTTGAGCTTTGGTCGTGAAGACATCGTTGTTCTGAGGCTCCTATATTACCTGAAGATGCCCTGTGTAAGGGCGAAACACGTGTCGTGTTGAATAGTTTCTCGATTTTTCGGGAAATTATAGTAGCGCGGGAATTGTAACAAAAATATTTTTAATCCATCACTTACTGACCAGAGAGCTCATTCAGCGTCAAAGTTCTTCAATAACTGTGTATCGCCACAAGACAAAAATACGGTTTTCTACCCTGGTTAAGGCTACTAGAAGCCGCTGAATGGTGGCTCAAGATCTATTTATTTATTTATTCAAACTTTATTGCACAAATTAAAATAAAATATGCACAGAAGACGAACTTAATGCTGTAAAGCATTCTCTACCAGTTAAACTTTGGGTTAGCAGAAAAGTATGAGGCAGTACGAATAAGAAATCATATAAACTTACATAGAATTAAATATGTGTTATTAATAAATTACATATACCCTATACACAAAATTAATAGTAATTATGATATGATAACTCTTCAAGAAAATGTTTCTATCAACGTGAAAAGCAGTTAGGTGGAGGCTATATTCAGGAGTGATTTATTTAAGGGTAAGATTATTATTTATTATTATTTATTATTTATTTATTTAATTAGAACGGAATACACCAATTACACTAATTATCAAAAACAGTAAAAGTTAAATATAATATTAAAATCTCACACTTAAAAACTTCTTTTATCCCATTCTCTCACAATACCTCAGACACACTGACAAAATCTCAGGCCATCCATCCGCAAACAAATCACAGTCGGGTGCTGCTTCCAGGATGGCATTAAGTGCGTTGAGTGTCCGCGGAATGGGTGATTTTGAGCGGGCTACGGTTCGGCAGGTAGGCCCAGCAAACAGTTTATGTTTCCTGCTCCTATAATAATTAAGATGATGGTTATGAACTTATTAAGCGGCGATAACCCAGAGGGGAAACACATTGGGGCTTATTACAATACAAGATCTAAAATCAAACCAGGCTTAAACTAGTGCTGTCATTTTTTTTGATAAAATGAAGACAGTGTCAGCACAGGGATTTTGTGCCATAAATGACTTACGAATTTTATGCAGACGTAAAACCAATTCTTTAATTTAATCTTTATTTCAGACAGTAAGGGATGTCTTTAGTTCATTTTGTTAGTTTAAAGTATTTGAACGCCAAACAGTACTGTAGGAGGTGTATAACAAATGTCATGTTACTTTATTAATTTTATCAAATAAAAACATTAGTTTTAAACCTGGTTTAACTTTAAAACTTGTTTTGTGATAATCCCCATAGTTTATAAATTCAGAGGTTCACGGGCTTAAACCCTGGTGGCGCCTACAACCTGCAACTTTTCGAAGTTATGTGTATATTTCTCCTTGCTCCGTGCCTCGCAAAGCACGTTAAGCCGTTGGTCCCGGCTGCCATGTAATACAAATACTTTACTGTCTTTAAGATCAACAGGATCAATGAAATTCGTCAAATTTTTACAATCAAAATTGGAATACACGTAAAAAAAGATATGGGCGGTATCATAATCAAGAAATAAAGAGATAAAAAAGCGAAATGGATCATCTACAGCAGTCGTTATCAGGAATTCAGTGCCTTCTAACATCCGGAAAGCTAGTTTAACCAAAGAATGATGTTTCCCTCTGTGTTGCAGAGGTCAGAAGGCAGTCGCTCCATGTGATAACAGAAGTTTAGCTAAATCTAGTTAAACCAGTGAGCAGACCCTGGGTCTTAGGCGGCGGGGGCAGGGAGCCCCTCCCGTCTAGCTATAGCCCCCCCAGTCACGTCATGGCCGCACAAGGAGATAGGAGGGGCGCGACACACTGCGCCTCTCTAAGGAGGTCCTCTGGTCCTCCCGGTTCGGATCGGGGGGACGGGGGCCGCGGGCAGGGTGCCAGAAACAACAACCTAGGCACTGGCGCCTCGCCTCCTTTTCAACAGCGGCGGGCGTCGTCGGAAGTTTTTTAGTGGGTAGGACTGCGGTGGGCGCGTCTGCCGCAGTGAGCTCCACACCCCCTCCCGGTCTCCCCCTTTGGCCGGGAGACAGTGCGTAAATGCATTTTGTTACTGACGTAAATCAAAAAAAAAAAGTGTGCAGACCCTGGGCCCTAAGCTTAAGTCTAGGGCAACCGGGATAATGCTAGAATATGATAATTATGACAAAAAACTACCTATATTTCATTAAAAAGCTTTCATTCCGTAAGGAGAGATTGAATTTGTATTGTAACTTGCGGAAGAAAAAAACAACCGTGACGATTTCCTTTATTGAGCCAAAGTTGAATTAATGATTATTCATTAAAATTTTGAGTCTTATAAGTATTTAAAATAATTATAAAATATTGATTTCTAGTAAAACTACGAAAGACTTCAAACTGTTTCTAAGACCCCCTGTGATTTTATTGGATGATGAAGCCAAGTATAATGAATACTCATAAAAATATCTGGGATATAAATCTTACAAATTCAAAACACATAACTCCTCAGATCAAGTTTAATATCTTAAGGACATAACACTTGTATGTTTTTAAACATATTAACGAGCCTGTCACCACATGGGGTGAAATTCTGCAGGCTATACACGACATTGTATTAATGTCTGAATTAAGAAGCAATGAGATCATATCTACTTAATAGACAGTTATTAACAACGCTCTTTGCTGCTACACATATTAAATATCAATCACACATGACATATCATGTAGTGGAAAATTTACTAGGTACTTATTGGTTATTTACCATAACTTAACTCCATAAGGTGCAATAAATGATACGACTATCATCATCATCATCATTCTTGCCTAATTAAGGGTTAAAACTCCAAATAATAAAGGAGAGGTTTTATTTGTCTTGGCGCATATGAAAATCAGATAAAAACCAGAAAAAGAACAGTCCACGTAAATATATTTTCTTTAGCTTATATCACCAATCCCAGACCATCATGAAAAGGATATTGGATCGGATGATCCAGATCGCTAGTTACAGAAATTACAAACTCTAAATAACTAGATCATATCCTACGGGAACTTGCTCGTTCCTAGGAATTCAAATAAAGCAATCAATATGCCGCGGCTACTTGTAAACTAATATCAAATTGCAAAAGAACTGCAGATACTGAGCAATACTTTTTACAATACTTAGTGCACGGAAAATAATGTTGTTGGTATTAAAATAAGACAGTTTTTACTGAGAAAATAAAGAAAAAAAAATATCGCAACACACGCAAACAAGAGTGGATAAATAAAAAATAGATTTATAGATATCTTAAATTATTGATCTATATATATATATATATATAGCTCAGATGAGTTATAAATAAAAGGCCAATTCACACGGAGCTGTTTATTGAGGTGAGAAGCAGTGGTTGCTAGTACCTAATAAGACATGCATTGCCGAGGTATACATATATGCAAACGTAAATACATAATGCTTGCGCGATTCAAAAGTGTACAGCGACATCTATATTGCTAACTATAAATATTAAACGTCACCTACCTGCCACATGACATCTGTTGTTTAATGTATGGTGAAAATTGTACACTATATCTTATCTTATTTATAGATATCGTTACTTTGTACATATCCAATGGTAAGCAAATGAAGGTCTAAAGTAACTATCCGACAGTATAAAACTTTCGCGGGAATTGTCACAAATTTATTTTAAACCTTTAATTGTTATTTAAATTGTTAAAAAATTATAAAGATAACCATTTGTACATAAAATAATGTTATTAAAAGAACTTTGTGTTCAGAAGCTTACAAAATAAAATCTAAAGCAAATTAACATAATTCCGCCATTACAGTTACGCCATTCATTCCGTACAACAGAACGGCCTATTAGTTATACAAATCAAGTAATTTAGGTGTCATTACTTTCTCCATATTACCTTGGTACATAATTGTGTTGAAAACAATAAGAAATAGCTACGTATTACGGGACAGGATGCCGACAATTGTTGTTGATCCAATATTTTGTAGGCAATTACTGTAATTGTATAATGTCACCAAAGTAAACAGTAATTCTTTAGTACGTCATTGATATAACGACGGATTCCAAGCAAAATTAGTTTTGGAATGTTATTTTTGTTACAAAGACAATATTTAAAATTAGAGTAGGAGCTTATCTCAAAGAGAAAATGATGTTAGATATAATTTAAATCTATCAATAAATAATTTACAGCAAAAATATACAGTACCTAAACAATTTGAATAAACTACCTTAACTTAAAACTATAATCTTAAAACGACATTTTAAATCAAATTAAGCTTAAATCATGCAATTTATAACTGTTGTGCAAATCGCCCTAAATATCATATGAAACAATAGCCGACCGACAGACGATCACCCATCCATGCACTGACCTCTGTCAACGCTGCTTATCATTTGTGATCGTTTCAGATCGCTTTATCACTTAATCGAGCAATTCGAGAGGTTGTGTTAATTAAACATGTATACCTACACGTGGCTTGAAATGTTGACAAATCAACTACAGAACTTTTAAGTTGATTATGTTCAGTGTGCTAGTGGCTAAAATATTTATAGAATTTGAAATAATAAGTAATTACTATAAAAAAGGCACAGAGCCCATAAACGATAAATATAGATTAGCTTGTTATACCCTTCCATTTACTACCGTATATAACGCTTCGTTTTTGCATGTTTATGGAACTGTCAGCTAGACAATCCCATTCGTACTAGACCAGTTTTTCTCGCCGTCTATTCCGTATGTACAAAAAAAAGTTGATATCTTGTGAATTTAATTGTGTGCGTTCTCTCCCGGAGTGCTTCTCCCTCATTAGGGGCTTGTTTGAGTTTCTCTTAAGCATAATGACTTGAATAATAATTAATCGCTAAGCCAAAAAAACGTTTAGCGTCTTTGGTTGTGTTCGTGTCGTTTGTGGAGAATTGGTGTGGTTGCATGATTTCGAAAGTTTATTAACCGAATTTTTTTGATCATGACATTCGCCAATTATATTAGGTCGGGGAAAAAGTCTTTTCGCATAACGTAGGTATAAACTTATTATAAAATTTTTTTGACTATACTATTTGTGTCTGGCTGGTTTTGGTAACATTAAAAAGGTTCCATTATAAAGAAAAGAAAAAAATAAAAAAAAGTTGTGTCCCGCTATTTTTTATTTGCTTTTCTCTCCGTAAAAATGAGTGAATCTAATGAAGAAATTCGATACATTTTAAAATTTTATTATAAAAAAGGCAAAAATGCAACTCAAGCAGTGAAAACAATTTGTGATGTTTATGGACCTGATGCAGTGTCAGTAAGAGTAGCACAAATTTGGTTCAAACGTTTTCAGTCCGGAAATTTTGATGTTAAAGATGCACCTCGCTCTGGTCGCCCTGTTACGAATAAAATGGACGCCATTTTTGAAAGAGTGGAGCAAGATCGGCATATTATTAGTTACGATGTAGCTGAAGAACTGGGAATTGACCACAAAACAGTTTTGACCCATTTGAAGAAAGCTGGTTATACAAAAAAGCTCGATATTTGGGTGCCACACGAGCTCACTCAAAGAAACTTAATGAACCGTGTACTCATTTGCGATTCATTATTGAGACGTAATGAAACCGAGCCGTTTTTGAAGAGATTGATAACTGGCGATGAAAAGTGGATCACGTACGACAAGAACGTGCGAAAAAGGTCGTGGTCGAAAGTTGGCCAGGCTTCACAGACTGTGGCCAAACCTGGCCTAACACGAAATAAGGTGATGCTGTGTGTATGGTGGGATTGTATGGGCATTGTTTATTATGAGCTTTTACCGCCCGGCAAAACCATCGATTCTGATCTTTACTGCCAGCAACTGATGAGATTAAAGGAAGCAGTCAAGAGAAAACGGCCGGAATTGATCAACAGGAAGGGTGTGGTCTTTCATCACGATAACGCTAGACCACACACATCTTTAGCCACTCAGCAAAAATTAAGAGAGTTCGACTGGGAGGTCCTAGTGCATCCACCATATAGCCCTGACCTTGTGCCTTCAGATTTTCACCTGTTTCGGTCTCTGCAGAATTCTTTAGGTTCTGTAAGGTTGACCTCAAGAGAGGACTGCCAAAACTATTTGTCCTGTTTTTTTGATCAGAAGTCCCAAAGTTTCTACAGTAACGGGATAATGTCTCTGCCCACAAAATGGCAGAAAGTTATTCAACAAAACGGTACATATATATTGTAAATAAATGTAAATAAACTTTGAAAAAAATGTCTTGACTTTTCATACAAAAATACGAAAAGACTTTTTCCCCAACCTATTATCTAGCAATCGAGTAATCCAATACTTGTTTTATCAATAATGGTTTTTGCTGAAAATTCAATACAACTTATTTATTTATCTACTAGGATCTAGGTTTATTTTGGTTGAAAAGAATATGCGGATGTCAATTTTAATGAAATATACTTTATTTTAGAAAATAAGTCAGACATACCTGACCAAGTATTTAAGTAAACGTTACTTTATTTAATAATAAAGAAATAAAATGACTTTTATGATACTTTTTATGATGGAAAACTCATTATCCGTTTCAGTCTCACCTCACATCTCATCAGTCATAAGAGTCGACGAAGAGAATACCTACTAGATGATGGGAAAATGAGAAGCAGCGTCATTCTGAGTTCTGGCTTAAAGTGATTATAAGCAAATATCCCTAATATAATGTAATCTATTGGGGAGACCAATGCTCAGCAGAGGGCTTTGTAAGACTGATATAATGATGATGGTTTTATTATTGTGTGAGCTTAAGCATCACAATCGATTAATCATCGGTAGGAAGATAATCATATCTATATCATTCAAAACGCTATCATAATTCGTTCAATAGAGTTCCAAAATCATGTAAGGATTCCTTGGAAGTAAAATAGTTACTTTGTAAGACGTGATATTTTTATAAACAAGTCATCTGCCCGTGAGTTCGTTCGCGTGGAGTTTCTCTGTTTTACAAAAAAGTTTCTTAATTTAAAGAAATACTTCTTTTTATGGTATTGAACTTGGCAGATATTCACCTAATCACAGAGGAAAGTCTTATACACCATAGGGTATATAAGACTTTTTATGCATGAAAGCGGTCTCGTAGCTTCGCATTACTATATGGTCGGAAACAATCACCAAAATCAAGCAGAGTTACTAGAGGTCAGTCCTTGGATGAGTGATCATTTAATATATGCGCTTTCTTGCTTCGGCATGTTACAATGTTGGTTACATCTACACTATATTTACACGGTATTTAGCCATGTCGGAGGCCTTATTGAGCAGCTTCATAACAATAGGCCTCCGCCTACCCATTACTGAGTTATTACTTAATTTACATAGACAAACGTACATAATGTGTAAATTCACAAATTTGTTCTGATGGGTGTATAGGGATCCCACTAAGATCTTAGAAGCCCAAGCCAACCTCACTTGCAAGTGCTGATCAACGGACGAGGCTCTGGCAACTTATAAGTTCCCGATAAGCGACAATAGGCTCGCCACCTATTACGTGGGACCAACAATATAATAGGCGAAGTGTGGGCGTTTCATATGCCTCTGCCTACCCCTTCGGGGGAACAGGAGTGTTAGTATGTATGTAAAAATGTACGTAATGTATAAAGTCACAAATTTATTCTGATAATTTAAAAAAAAATACGCGAATGGAAAGCTTAAAATTTTTTAAAGCCGTATGATTTTTTTTACATCAATTCTATTCGTTAAATAATTGTTCCTGTGGCTAAGTGCAAAAGTATGTTGTACGTCACTCAATTATTCTGTATGTATCGTGGATTATTTTATTGGTCATAAAAGTATGGAATAGTTTGGGAGGGTTTCGGTGTAGGAATAAAACAATCCGCCCGCCTACCACGAGACTGTTACTACGATTCAAAAGCGATCGTTCAGTTAAGAAATCGCTATAGGTACATTAGAAATAATTTTTACCTTATTAAAAGTAGTCAATAAAATCATTACATTTTTTGTTTTATTTATATCCATTTTCTGTCATAATAGAAAAAAATAAGTAAACCATTATCGTTGGTCTAAGTGACCTCCTACACAGAGGGCTGAGAAATGTACGTAAATAGTCGGCATTAATTAAAAGATATTTTAAAATGTCCGAATCCGTAGAGATAATTAAAGTTTGTCCAAAAAACAAACAAAAAGTTAATCGATAGACATGAAAATTAGTAATAGTTTATTTGGAAATACGGTTTTTGCCGTAAAGCAATATTAACCGCACTGTACAATCCAGTACAACCTATAAAATTACACACTTGTACACATAACGTGCAAACCTTTTTATACCTCGCTCAAGAGATAATTCCCTGTACACTTTCATCCTACAAAGACTGAGTATATTTTTCGCCCGGTCTCCTGTCGAGATGCGTGATGTTCCATTCTCGCCGTAATTAAAAGGCAAATGACGTAACATTGGTATAAAGAGAGACTGGCGTATATCGAAATGATACGACACAAAGCTGTCTGCACTCTGCTTATTGCCAACTACAGGGTGGTCAAGAAGTGTTTGTTACATCTAATATTACAATTTACATGTTTTTGATCAGCTTAAAAAAAATACTCTGCTTTATCTTTATTGAATTTGTTATATTGGTAATAAGTTTTAAATGTATGTATTTGTCTTGTGAGATTTCTAATAGAAAACATATTCATACATTTCGCATGCTGCCTCGAACTAAGGAGAAGTTTTACGTGTGCTAGGCAATCTCGAAATGATACGTAAATAAATTTCAAACAAATATTATAATTATTTGAAACATCTTGAATACATTCGTTTTGTATCATATAGATTATTTACGATTAATGATAGTATTTGAATTGAAATGAAACCTCTTATATACATTCGCTTTGTAAATAAAGATTTATAACTTGTAGGGGGTCCTGCTGTTTGACAAAAGTCATTTGGCAAAATTAGACTTTACAAACAATGTTTGGGCTAAAAATTTTTACACCAATTGCTCATTTTACCAACGACTCACTTTTCCAAATGATAAATAAACACTTAAATTTACATTTTGTAAATAATTATTTAATATAATAATAATTAACATTTAGCAACTGAGTAATCATGACCATTTGTCAATAATTTTGGTCAAACATTAGTAATCCACTTTTGTAGACATGCGCAAAATCTTTCACTGAAGTTATAATTATAATTATAATTCATTTATTTCAGATGTCAAAGATCCATAGGTACAAGCAAAACAAAATAATAATAATTCAAAATGCATCATGACTCAAGACAGATCAAAATAAAAATTATATTCAAATAGATAAAACTGGAACAAAATAAATAAAATTGGAACAAAATCAAATTGAAATAAAATAAAATTAAAATTCAATTAAAATTTAATTATAATAATTTGAATACAATTAAATTAAACCGTCACATGTCACAAATACAATTATAAAGACTATATGTACCTTCTCAGCGGCATTGGCACTGCGACATGTCTGTCACAGCAGTGCCGAAGGTACGTACAGTCCAGTCGGTCAGCGATCATCTTCAGAATGACATTGGAGCTGGCCCGCACTCTGTGCACCAAGGAGGCTGAAATGAAGTGAAATGAGTGATATAGTTCAGTGGGAGTTAATGATATCGCGGGCTTCAAGCCAGAGGGGCGTATGAAAAAAAATGCATTTTTTTTATTACCTCAATATTTTGGAATTTTATCGATATAAACAACCTCATTTTTTTTTTAATTATAGGTAAAATACCTTAAAAAATACTAATTACTAAGCACATACATTAGAAAAAAAGTTATTAAGTTTTTTGCTATTCCTGAAAAGTAAGGGTATAGCTTATACGCCCCTCTGACTTGAAGCCCGCGATATGTATCACTCATCTAGTTCAATTAGTTCAGTAGATCTCAAGACTTCCAACTCATACGCTGTTTCATTCAGTTCAATTAAATTGCATAATAAATGCATCGTGGGGAGACAGATCTATTCTAATGACTAATAATACTACTTATGAAATTTTAATAAGATATGGGCAGTCAAGAATAATTACAATCTTAAAATTATAAAACAGAAATTATTATATACCAATCGCGTCTAATGTCGGATTAGGAAACTCTCATGACCCCTTACCTTGGTTTTGGTAATCAGTTTAATGTCTTACTTGCTTAGCTGTTTCTCGTAACTAAATAACTTGTATATACCACATTTTGTGTTGACGTTTACAAATTTATTTCCAATTAGCTCAACCGACTTCCGACAACCGCTCACCAAAAAATTGTAGTAAAAAATTGAACAACCTGTAGACGGCACCGTCTATCACGCACCATATCGCCAGACTGCGCGCCTTGCGGCTTTGTTGTGCTTTTAAAAAAATGCATCGTGCGAACAATGGACCGCCTGTATAGAGGTACATTAGAGCTCCGTTTACGGTACGGAGGTACTTTGGTACCCTAATGGACAATTCTGGGCGCTTTTACTAGATTAGATTTAGTTGAGATTTGACTAATATCACGTCTGTTTTCCCGAAGAGGTAGGCAAAGGCATATTCCCACGTACGCCCACACTTCGTCAATTATATAGTTGGTCCCACGTAATAGGTGGCGAGCTTATTGCCGTTTACCGGGCACTGTTATGTTCACCAGAGCCTCGTCCGTTCATCGGCAGGTGCACTACTTGTAGGTGATGTTGGCTTGGGCTCCTTAGGTAGACCTAGCCAGAGGTAGGATCTTGAAATTCTTGCAATGAAAACTAGATTGTCACAGGACAATGTAGCTGCAAGAAGTATAGGCAAATGATGGTTTGATGATGTAAGCCCAGAGATACTGCTAGTTCAAAATATAACAGTTTTTTTTCTAAGATACTGGCCGCTTGACAAATGCTCTAGTGTTCCGATTACTATACAAGAGTACTTAGATATTATAGTGGGCAATTCTAAATAAATTATTGATTCACGCGTAACTTTGCGGAAATCTATTGTAATGGATTAAAATCATCTTAGTAACTATTCCCGCGCATTATAATTTCTCGAAAAATCCAGAAAAAAATTCAACACTTGAATTTTGATTCTTATACAGGGCATCTTCATGTAAGATGGAGCCTCAGAACAACGATGTCTTTACGACCAACGCTGAAACGAGGGAGACTATCTCTTGGGCAATTCTATTCGGAAATTTCAGACCAAGCCTTTTATATGTTTTCGCGCTCAAATTGTTGTCCTATGGAAGAATCAAATTAAGAGCGAAGACTATATTAGAGCGCCAAGTCCACACACCTGTAGGAATAAAATTCCATAAATATTGTAAAATATGGGAAACATATAGCTATTTAGTAATGTCGCCTTTATATTCAACTCATGTACTATCTTTGAACTATAATTTGAATAACATTGAATAACAATTGAATAACATTTGGCGACCGATATAGCGTGGAGGTAAGTATACCTGAACTTCACTCCAGAGGTCGTGGGTTCGATTCCCACACAGGACAAATCTTTGTGTGCATGAACATAAATATTTGTTCTGGCCTGGGTGCTTTCCTATAATAATATATATTAAGTATGTATTTGCAAAAAAAAGTATTTAAGTGTGTTTATCCGTTGTTTAGTATCCATAACACAAGTTCTTAATGATACTTATCTTGGAACTAAATAATTGGTGTAATCGTCAGAAAATATTTATTATTATTATTTATTGAGTATTGACCATCACCTCAGCCCGGTATAGACCACCTTGCTTCTACCTTTATTAAAAGCAGCTTAACCAAGAACCGTTAGGTGGTCGTAAAACAATTACCGAAATACATAAATATTTTCATGAAAACCTGATTGCGGAAAGTTATTAATTAACAACATAAATATGTATGTATTATATCATACAAAGTATCCAACAAAAATTTATTTTTTTGTTTTACGTCGGTAACAAATTACATTTATGCACTGCCTACCGGCAAAAGGGGGACCGAAAGTGGGTGTAAGACTGACCACCGGCAGACACGACTGCCAGCAGTAATACAAACTAAAAATCATAATCATAATCATAATCATAATTCTTTATTGTTTCATTTGGTGTACACTTAGGTCTTAAAAATAATATTTTGTCCTCAAATGAACCCTGCAAGGGTGTCACAATTTAAAATAGGAATACATTTCTTCCTTATATTATTTATAGAAATTAAATACATTATAAATTAAACAACCATATAAATCAATAAACTATATATACATTATGTTTTTACTAATTATATTAAATGTCCAATTATATGTTTAAGAATGTAGGTATTCGTTCAGACTGTAGTAAGCATTTTGCAATAGATGTTCCTTTAGATTAATATAAAATATGGAATCTTTAGATATGCATTTAATATTTTTGGGTAACTTATTATATATTTTTATTGACATGTGCTCGGTACCCGAGCTCACTATGTGCAACTTTGTGAAAGGTGTGGCCAACTTATTACGGGGTCTTAGACCATGAGATTGAGGAATTTCGTCTTATACTTGAGTGTATTTATCGGGGTTCTTACGGACTAATTTACATAATTCAAAAATATATAGGGATGTCAATGTAAGTATTTTTAAATATTTAAAATGTGGTCTACAACTTTCCATGTCTGTAATGTTTACAATAATGCGGATACATTTCTTTTGAAGGATGAAAAGTTTATTTCTATATACACTATTGCCCCACAGGGTAACCCCATAGCCGAGCCAGGCATGGGCGTATGCATAATAGGTGATTAGGGCTGTTTTGGCATCGGTACATTTCTTCAATTGGTATAAAGCATATGTAAATCTTGATAATTTTCCTATAAGCTGTCGATGTGTTGTTTCCAAGTTAAATTGGTATCAATTTTTATTCCTAACAAGGTGGAGGTTGTTTCAAAGTTAAAAGTATTATTATTATATGTTATTGTTGTATCTATGTGGGCTTTTTGCCGGGGTTTAAATTGCATGAGCTTTGTTTTATTTACGTTGATATCCAAGTTATGAGTTTTTAACCATTCAGATGTTTGGGTAAGTATTGTATTTATTTCACTTTGGAGGTCTCTACCGGTATTAGAGAGGAAAACAACAGATATGTCGTCAGCATATAGTATACACTTGTGATCAATACAATTCACTATATCATTTATATATATTATGAATAAAATACATCCTAATATACTCCCTTGAGGGATGGAGTGGTCAATTTGTAGTATGGAAGATCGAACGGTATTTCGAGTGTGGCTTTCTAAATCGAAGTTATCTATTTCTACATACTGCGTTCGATCCGCAAGATAGGACTTAAACCATTTGTTTGCTTCACCTCGCACACCCACATCATAAAGTTTTCTAAGCAAGATATCATGAGAAACTCGGTCATAGGCCTTGGTCATATCAAGTAGTATTGCTATAGCATATGTACGGTTATTAATTATTTTGAGAATTTCACAAAAAAAAAATCATCCGACGACGCCCGCCGCTTGTTGAAAAAAAGGCGGGGGCCAGTACCTGGGTTGCAGCGTCTGATACCCCGCCCGCGGGCAACGTCCTCGGACCATAACCGGGAGGACCTCCTCAGAGAGAGGGTCCTTGTAAGACCATAGCGTGTGTGGCCGACTTTCCGGAGGGTTCATGATTAGACAGAAGGGGCCTCGGGACGTAGCAGGCTTAAGAAGGAACAAGGATGTTTTTTAGTCAGTAAAAGTCTGACACACCCTGAAATCCATCCAAAAGAAACACATTTTTGTACATATAAGACGGTGGTCGCAAAATGTTTATGAAAATAAATCAAAGCTTTCATAAAAACCTGTTTACGTTAATACTAAAATTTAAAAACCAAAATTAGCTCATAAAACCAGCCTCTCAGGTTGCGCTTACATTTCGAGCATTTATTTATGCATAAATAGTAAGAATACTAATCTGTATCGATTAAATGTTTTCTAAACTGCTTCTATCTAGTTAGGTAGGACTGTAGATGAGAATGTAGATGTAGGTGTGAATTAGTAATTTGTCCAGCTTACGGTTTTAAAGTCCTTTATACACACAATCCAATCAAATACATAAAATAGTCACAGAAGGCAGAGAAAGATACTAAAAGCACAGCACAGCACAATGATATAGGTGATAGGCGTGAGAGAAGAAGTACGAAGTATTCTATGTAATAAGGTTTTGCATAAGGTTTCTGCCACACACGAGGGATATATATTATGTGCGAGATTAGTCCGAGTTAGTATGTACAGTTTACTTTGTAACGTTCTTAATTTGAATGTATTAGAGCTAGTTAATTCTATTAGGTCGGGGAAAAGGTCTTTTCGCATAACGTAGGTATAAACTTATTATAAAATTTTTTTGACTGTACTATTTGTGTCTGGCTGGTTTTGGTAACATTAAAAAGGTTCCATTATAAAGAACAGAAAAAAATAAAAAAAAGTTGTTTCCCGCTATTTTTCATTTGTTTTTCTCTCCGTAAAAATGAGTGAATCTAATGAAGAAATTCGATACATTTTAAAATTTTATTATAAAAAAGGCAAAAATGCAACTCAAGCAGTGAAAAAAATTTGTGATGTTTATGGACCTGATGCAGTGTCAGTAAGAGTAGCACAAATTTGGTTCAAACGTTTTCAGTCCGGAAATTTTGATGTTAAAGATGCACCTCGCTCTGGTCGCCCTGTTACGAATAAAATGGACGCCATTTTTGAAAGAGTGGAGCAAGATCGGCATATTAGTAGTTACGATGTAGCTGAAGAACTGGGAATTGACCACAAAACAGTTTTGACCCATTTGAAGAAAGCTGGTTATACAAAAAAGCTCGATATTTGGGTGCCACACGAGCTCACTCAAAGAAACTTAATGAACCGTGTACTCATTTGCGATTCATTATTGAGACGTAATGAAACCGAGCCGTTTTTGAAGAGATTGATAACTGGCGATGAAAAGTGGATCACGTACGACAAGAACGTGCGAAAAAGGTCGTGGTCGAAAGTTGGCCAGGCTTCACAGACTGTGGCCAAACCTGGCCTAACACGAAATAAGGTGATGCTGTGTGTATGGTGGGATTGGAAGGGCATTGTTTATTATGAGCTTTTACCGCCCGGCAAAACCATCGATTCTGATCTTTACTGCCAGCAACTGATGAGATTAAAGGAAGCAGTCGAGAGAAAACGGCCGGAATTGATCAACAGGAAGGGTGTGGTCTTTCATCACGATAACGCTAGACCACACACATCTTTAGCCACTCAGCAAAAATTAAGAGAGTTCGTCTGGGAGGTCCTAGTGCATCCACCATATAGCCCTGACCTTGCGCCTTCAGATTTTCACCTGTTTTGGTCTCTGCAGAATTCTTTAGGTTCTGTAAGGTTGACCTCAAGAAAGGACTGCCAAAACTATTTGTCCCGTTTTTTTGATCAGAAGTCCCAAAGTTTCTACAGTAACGGGATAATGTCTCTGCCCACAAAATGGCAGAAAGTTACTCAACAAAACGGTACATATATATTGTAAATAAATGTAAATAAACTTTGAAAAAAATGTCTTGACTTTTCATACAAAAATACGAAAAGACTTTTTCCCCAACCTATTATGTTACTTTGTTTTTATTTGATTTAAACTACGCAAGGTCCGCGCTTATTGGAGTATGACACAATTATCGTAAAAGTTTTGTAAACAGAGGTCTGTGGTGTTGACTGGAGCGATAATTAGCTGAGATGTTGACGATAATGACCACTTATTGAGGATTTGTTTTATAAATGTAACAATTTACACTTACCACGTAGTATCAGTAAGGCAAAAGAACCAAAAATATACATACATCAATTTACGCCTGTTTCCCCGAAGGGGTAGGCAAAGGCATACTATACGCCCACACTTCGCCAATTATATAGTTGGTCCCACGTAATAGGTGTCGAGCTTATTGCCGCTTACCGGCCACTGTTATGTTCGCCAGAGCCTCGTCCGTTGATCGGCAGGTGAAGTTGGCTTGGGCTCCTGAGGTTTTGGTAGGATCCCTATATACCAAAAATATAATGATGTAAAAGTGCTTACAATTATACACAAAAGCGGCTCAGTCCCCTGCTATTTTCATTCAAATACTTTACACTCGGGGTTATCTCCTAAACCGATATCCGGTAACAATGGGCCCACGCATTGAGTAACGAGCGGGCCGGATAAGTGAAAACAAAGCTCCGGCGGTGTTGCCGGGCCGTCCGGGCATGGGGGCTTCCCGCCAAATGGGCAAACAACTGCAATGGCGGCCCCTTTACCGATTCCTGGTACAAGTAACGCTGATTTATGGTTTTAAAATTTACATATGAAGGTCATATTTTATTATAAGGATTGAAATGTCAGAATTGTATCAGCCATTTAACGACTTATAAGGCGCCAAGCTAAATTACTGCACTTCACTCTTAATTTTTGTGAATCACATGTTCACTTGTATTGTATTGCATTATGGGGCAATTTATAAAATTCAAAAAAAAAAAAAGACTATCCATAAAAGATAATGGAAAGTTTTTGCAGGTTGTCTTGTAAAAAATATACAAGCTACAGGCAAATATTGAAAATAGTGGGTATATTGGTTGATCGAAATAATTTTATATTTTTTATGTCTTACGGCAATAAATTTGCTTATAAGAACGCACCATTAATCTTCATGTATTTTTAAAGTTATCTTGTACGTGAACCTAGCTTAAGATTTTTCACACATAATCCAAAACACTTTCGCTAAATTATTCTTTATTATTATTATTCCTTATTATTATAAGCCTCATTTAAAGAAAACCTAGTTTAAAAGACTATCCGAATGAAAATAACTCTAAACAACCTAAAATCTAATTAAAAACGATGCCAGATAAATCGTTGTTATTAACTTCGCCGCCATTTTGTCCCGTTAAAATGGAAACGGCCAAGCAAGCGTACATAGATAAGAAATTTTAATGGAACTTATTTAGCAAGTCACACTGCGTATCAGTTTTTAAAAAGGTCTAGATTTAAATAAAAACGTTTTGGTAAAAATAAAAAAGTTTCATATACAACTCGCGGGACCAGTTCTTGGCGGGAAAGTGAAGCGTCATGTGTGCAGATTTGTTTTATTTTCTAGAATTTGTGATATATCGAACATTAATATGTAATAACGTTGGATTGTTAACCTTTAAGTGTTTGTGAACGTATTATAAGCGTTGGTAAATGGAATAAAACAGTGCAACATCACTTTTTGAATCCTCTCATGTGAGGTCTCATTATATCACACCTTTACTAAGGTACCACATCACACTGATAGTACCACATCACACTGATAGTACCACATCTTTACTGAGGACTTAAGGGGTTTAGGGGAGGGCATTAACCATTAATTTATCATCTTTATCATATCTTTATTGACACTGGCTAAATGTGCTAAACGCACGAAGCCATTATGTAAACGAAAAAAAATACTCGCGGCACCGAATTTGTTTACTTTATAGTTTCTTGTGATAGACAAGTTCTAAATTCATCATCATCCCAGCCTATGAGCCCATTGAGCCCTTTTTTTTTCTTTACTTCGGTAACAAAATACCTTTACGCACTGCCTGCGAGATAGTGCGATACCCCCTAACCACACGAGTCGCCATGACCCACTGCGACTGCTGCAGGATCTGTCGATGGCGACTCGCAATAGAGCTCACTCATACTGGGCCCCATACAAGGCCTTGGACTGCACCACCCCCATATAAAGGAGACGACAGCAGTCTTATTGTTTGAAGAATTTTCAGTCTTATCAATGGTCAATAAGATGTACAAAAATAGATAAATTTATTAATATTTCGTGTTTTAAGCCCCATAAATTCAATTTTAGCATCTCAATTGGAAGCTAGCTAGCTAAGACTTGTATTGGCATCAATAACCATCATGATGATGATTACGCCGAGGGTGCCATTACAAGGCCGCCGTGTTCCCGTCGCGCGGAACCGATCGCTAATGGCGACCAGCGGTCAACGAACAGCTAATATCAATAACTGCGGTAAAAATGCACCATGGGTATTATTTATAGTTTAGTTTTAATTTATGAGATATTTACTTTTGTTATGACGGCATCGATAAGCAATTACAATAATTAGTTATTAACATTAAAACAATTGTAATACACAATTAAAAACAAGATAACTCAGCAATAACCTTTTATTTAGTTCCATTATAAGTATTTTTAATAACTTGTGTTATTTGTACTAAATAATGGATGAACATAACACACAATAATTATTATTTATGGTTGTAATGTAAATACATACTTATTGAACATAGGAAATGTTTAATATGAATAAAAACATTAAAATAAATATTGATTACCTAATAAACCGGTTTACAATAATTATTCTTCATTATTGTAAATACATACTTATAAAACATAGAAAATATTTAATATAAATAATTTTTCTTTTTAATTTAAATAATTAGATATAAGTATTTTTAATCAGACGTTCGGACGCCGATAATCAACTAGGAATAAATTTTAGAAAGTATTTTTATTCGTTCTCTAGTGCTATAGTTTGACACGAAATGTAACATTAGCATTATTCCGATTGCCCTAGACTTAAGCTTTAGGCCCAGTGAGCAGGCACTGATCGAAGCAGAGTTGGCTGAATTTTATTTATTACACAGAGACTGACACCTGACCTTCGCAACCCAGAGGAAAACATAATTCTATGGTTAAACCAGGGGTCAGGATATTAAACGGCACTTACTTCCTAATAACGAATGCCACAGATGATCATGAAAGTCGGAACCAACAGCTTAACGTGCTTGTCGCTAGAAACTTAGAAAAGGCAAAGGACTAGGATTCGAACCCGAGTCCCTCTGAATTTAAATCCTGTGGGTCCTGCCACGCTATCGCTGCTTTTTGAAAGCGTGAGACGCCCAAAGATATTTATTTATAATATTATTATTTGAAAGAAACAGAGCAAAATAATAATATACCACATCTAACAGTTAAACTGTTAAGTCTCCATGTAATTGCATTGGAGTCGGCAACCGGCCGCGTGCGCCGGCGCAAGTAGCGATTCGACACGACTCACCGACACCGGGACGAGAATGGTCGAGAACTGTCTGAATTTACTTCAATTTATCCTATTTTTAAATATCTTATGGGAATTTATATTATTTCTTATCCAGTTTTATAATTTGTACATAAGGAACGTTTATTAATTACTTTTAGAATAAAGAGCATGTATTGATGTAAACCTGGTACAATTTTTGTCTTCAAAGTATTCATCGTCATTATCAATATGCTGATATATACAAGAATGTCCTCTGCTGAACATAGGCCTCCCACATCCAACGTGATCCTGTGACTCTTATCAGGTCAAGAAAGTAGTAATGTTTGAAAGTATTGCAGGAGCAATAACTTATAATTGACTTTTCAAGGAAATATCTGAATTGGCACTGAACTGTACGTTGGACTGCTGCGCACATGAGGTTTGAGGGTAAGGCTTAGTAGCAGAGAAATCTGTTCTCAAACCATCTCTCAGTGTCTTCTACCCTGGTGGGGCACCTATAACTTTTCGAAGTTATGTGCATAATTATCAATTGCTTCGTGCCTCGGATAGCATGTTAAGCCGTTGGTCTCGGCTGTCATGAACATCTATGGCAGTCGTTACAACGAAGTCAGTGTCTTCTAACTTCCTGACAGCTGGTTTAACCATATAATGATGGTCCCCTTTGGGTTACGGAGGAACAATAAAGTTCGGACAAACTCTTACTCTAACATAATAATAGACATGAAATTGATTTCGTTCGTGTTTGTAAATGCGTCCAGTAATTTGGTAGAATAAGCACAAGTAAATTACGGCAAGTCATTAATATCTCGTATTATTTTATTGCGAACAATAAAACTTGGTTATTTATATCCAGAAAGTGCCTTGTTATTTGTGTGTATACTACTTACACGTATTATAGAGTTGTGACAGTTTTTAGTACTTAAAATGCTTGTAAATAAACTTTCATACAAAAACATGAATATTGTTCATGTTATATTATATTGCATTGTATAGCGTCACAGACAAATGAAGATTGTAACTAACCAATCGATAATTTAAAAGTTATTAATCTCGGAACTGGCACTTAGATTCACTTACACTTAAATATTTTTTGTTTTTTTAATTGTTTGGTTGCAAGTGAATCTAAGCTTCGTGATTTTAGTATAATTATATATTAATTGTTTTTTTTTTAATTTTTTTATAATTTTGACTTTTTCAAGTTATAGTTTATGAAATAAAAAGATTTTTGATTTGATTTGATTTAAAATTATAACCTTAGTAAACCAGCTTCTATAGTCCACAGCTTCTGACACATTTCGCATGCTTAAGGCAATAGTGACTGTTGACGCACGGCATCTGTCGCAAACACAAGCCAACTGCGAGCAGTAGCGCCACCCCGCGGCCAGCGCGAACAATAAATTTGACACATTACTTACCGGCGTCGTCGATCGTGAAAGCATTGCAACCTAACCTAAAATTTAATTAAATAACCTTTTGTAGAAAAAGGCAATAAATGCAACATGTTTTTACCTCTGTCGTTTTAAATACAACATCCACCGTAGCTGAAAAGATACAAGGCGCTCCAACGTTCATCATTTTGGTCCCTCGAGCCGAATTTCGATTTCGAAGTTGATTTGAACTTGCATCAAAAACAAAGGAAAGCGCAAGTCTGGCGTACCGTTACGTGGATATAACGAAGAGGATTATAATCACATCGAGTGGCTGCCGTATACGCTTATTGGAATTGAAGAATCATGCCTACTTCTCCAGGAATTGACCTACGTGAGATCTAAGGGAGTAGCGTTACCGTGAGTTCGTTCCAATTACCAAAGCTAAAACCCCATATTTTCTTAAACTTATCTTATTATTTCTTACATTACATACGTTGTCGCACATTAAAAGCGAATATCTTCCATTAAGTGTTAGAATACAGAACATAAGTTGCACATTAAACGCACTTTACCTATTATGTTACAAAAGTTATATCCATAACATTGAAACTTGTTAGTAGTTTATCATCCAAACAATCTGTGTCATTAACGCATTAATTGAATTTAATTGTTGAATGTTAATATTATTTGTTCGGTGCATTACAGCTGTTTGCCCGGCCGGCCGCGTGACCTTGAGCCGCGTCTTTGCTTGGTGACAGACAGCTCGGCCGCTTGCTATACCTAAATCTACGCGCACGGCTTTTTCACAGCAACCTGCTATACAAATTTAAGTATTGCACTTATATTCACGTTAATTAAAGATCTTTAAGCTTAACACTAACAATCTTTCTCACCATTTATAGCTCATCAGTTTGTAAGTACGTATCATATCATAATAACTTCGAAAGATTAAGTAAATAAGTGAATTGTAAAATGGATTCGAAAACTTTAATTAAGCAACGATCTACCTTTAAAGCAAAAATAACTCAATTTAAAAGTTATTTAGATACAGTTAACAGTTGTCCGAGTTTAAGTAGCTTACAAGCTAGTGAATTAAATATTCGTTTAACAAAAATAGAAGAAATATACTCAAATTATGATTCCATACAGACTGATATAGAAAACATGTCCG
This sequence comes from Musotima nitidalis, assembly GCA_949126915.1. Classification (NCBI taxonomy): domain Eukaryota; kingdom Metazoa; phylum Arthropoda; class Insecta; order Lepidoptera; family Crambidae; genus Musotima; species Musotima nitidalis. The sequence continues at coordinate 7,078,827 of OX421439.1, read as the reverse complement.
AAATTCCAGATGAACAATATCTAGAACGGGAGGCTTTCGAGACGCGGTACTTTGGTGCGATCGCGCTTGCGCGGGAGGTGCTTGCGCGGTGCCGGCTCCCGGCTGGCGATGTCGGTGCTGCCGGCGCGGACACCAGGTCAGTCGCGAGCTCTTGTGTGCATACAGGTGGGCCTAATTTGAAGCTTCCTACTATACATTTACCTAGCTTTTCGGGTCAATATCACAACTGGCTGGAATTTCATGATACCTTTAGTTCACTCATACACTTAAATGAGCATATACCCAAAATAAACAAGTTTCATTATTTGCGTGCAGCTTTGAAAGATAGTGCTGCTTTGATAGTGCGTTCGCTTGACTTCTCAGCTGATAATTATGACGTCGCTTGGGGGCTGCTTTGTGACAGATTTAATAATAAAAGGCTTTTGGTGAACAATCATATCCAAGCTATCTTTAACTATGAGAGCATATCTAAAGAGTCGTCCAAAGCGTTACGGAACATGATTGACACTGTCAATAGAAATTTACGTGCGTTGAAAACCCTTGAATTGCCCACCGAACATTGGGATATTCTTATTATCTATATTATGTCAAATAAACTTGATCAAACTACTACTCGTGAATGGGAAACACACCGTAATAAATTAAAGGACTTACCTACACTAGAAATATTTATAAATTTCATTAAGAATCGTTCTGATCTTTTGGAAACTATGGAGGAAATTCATACTAAACGCCGCCATAGTGACGTCACACACAATCGACATAAGTCATTAGTCGTAAATTCCTTTGCACCGCGTACAGATAAACCATTTGTTTGTCCGCTATGTAAAAACAATCATGCTATTTATCGATGCACGAAATTTAAGTCATACTCATTAGACAATAGAATCCAGAAGGCTAAGTCATTAAAATTATGCCTCAATTGTTTGCGCCAAGGTCATTATGCCGATACTTGTAGAATTGGACCCTGTCGTTTGTGCAACAAGATGGAGAATAGTCTACTACACTCTCATGACTCACCTGCTGAACCCGTGTCGTCAGCTCCGAGCAACAGCGTCGCACTCTACGCGACTCCTTCTCTGCCACAAGAATCAAGTACAAATGGCTCTTCAGAGAATACCAACCCACAGAGTGTAGTTCTATCAGCCGTTCATAGTAATTGCGTGCTATTATCTACTGCTTTAATTCAAGTGCTTGATTGTAAAGGTAAAAAACATACTGTACGTGCATTGCTAGATAATGGAAGCACATCAAGTTTTATCACTGAAACCTTATTTTTAAAGCTTAACTTACCGTCTATTTCGACATCATCGTTAGTCGAAGGACTGAACTCCCAAACTTCTCGCTTAAACAAACAATGCAGTGTCACGTTATCATCGCTTATATCACATTACACAACAAATACAATTTGTTTTGTTGTCCCGCGCATTACACAACCATTACCCACAGTACGGGTAAATTATGAGTTGTTGAATATACCACAGAATATATCACTAGCCGATCCTACCTTTAACATTCCATCTGAAGTAGATTTACTACTCGGTGCAGACATATTTTGGAGTGTGCTAGGTTCTCATAATATTTCATTAGGCAAAAATATGCCAACATTAAGCAAAACTAAACTTGGTTGGTTAATTTCTGGTCTTGTCCAATCAAACAATTTATCAAATACAGTCCATTGCAACCATACTATCATTTCATCAGATGATCAACTCAGTAAACAACTAACTCAGTTTTTTGAACACGAAACCGTACCTGAGCACAAGGTGGAATCCGTGGAAGAGCAACAATGTGAAAAGCATTTTTTAGAAACCACAAGTCGTGCTCCTAATGGGAGTTTTATTGTGACTATTCCACTGAAACTATCTCCTGACGCATTAGGAGACTCATACGAGCGAGCTGTAGCAAGATTTATCTCGTTAGAACGTAGATTTAGCAGAGATCCATTGTTCAAAAAACAGTATTGTGAGTTTATTAAAGAATACATAACATTAGGACATATGATAGAAAATACAAACCCCGACGCTGATACACATACTTATGTATTACCACATCACGGTATTGTCCGGGAAACAAGTTTGTCAACCAAATTACGTGTCGTCTTCGACGCGTCTGCTGTTACGACGACAGGCTTGTCATTTAACGACATTCAGATGGTCGGGCCTACCGTGCAAGATGATCTCATTAGTATTTTAATTAGGATGCGGCAACATAAATTCGTAGCAACTGCAGACGTTGAGAAGATGTACCGCATGGTAAACGTTAACCCAAATCAACATCAGTTACAGCAGATTCTGTGGCGGTTTTAACCTTATGAAAGCCTTAAACTTTATAAACTTAAAACAATTACTTACGGCACAGCATCTGCGCCTTATCTCGCAACTAGATGCTTAAAGGAATTAGGAATAATATGTCCAAATAAAACTATTTCTGAAATCATTCAGCTTGACCTTTACGTCGACGATTTGATTACTGGGGCGTCGACAGAAAAGGAACTTATACATATTTGTCGTGGTGTCATAGAGCAGCTAAAGTCAGGTCAATTACATTTAAGAAAGTGGCACTCAAATGAACCACATATCATTAATAAAATAATTAATGAAGATAGCAGCGACGAGCTAATGAATCTCAGTATCAATGAGTTTTCCAAAACGTTAGGATTAATATGGGCATGTAAAGAAGATAATTATTTGTATTCAGTAAATGTACAAGAAAGCAAAAACATTAGTAAACGTCACATACTATCAGTGATGTCGCAAATCTTTGACCCACTTGGCTTAATCAATCCATGTGTACTTACTGCGAAAATTATTCTACAAGGATTATGGGCTTCAAAAATCTCATGGGACGAAGACGTCCCAAATGATGTCCACAAGACATGGAACGACTTTGTTCAATCGTTGCGCTTAATAAATAATATAAAAATTCCACGTTGTGTCCTTGTCGATGAACCTATCATTATTGACATGCATGCCTATAGCGATGCCTCAATCCAAGCATATGCGGCATGTGTATATCTTAAGTCTACAAATTATAATAATGTAAGTTCAGTTAAATTAGTAATGGCAAAGAGTCGTGTCGCTCCATTAAAGGCGACTACAATTCCTAGGTTAGAACTGTGTGGCGCCCTTCTTGCAGCAAAACTTGTCAATAAAGTAAAGACCTCTTTTAGATTGCAACTAAATAGTTGTACTTACTGGTGCGATTCCACCATTGTTTTAGCTTGGATAAAATCAACTAAACAAAATTTATTGAAACCTTATGTATTTAATAGAATTAAAGAAATCATTAGCATTTCCGAACCATCTGCTTGGCGCTATTACCCAGTTCATTGAACCCAGCTGACATAGGCTCGCGAGGTGCAAGTTCTGCCTTCCTAAGTGACTGTCTCTTGTGGTGGGCTGGTCCGTCCTTTTTATTGCAGGATGAGCAATCGTGGCCCCAACAACCCAATCATTACAAAGAATCTGAATTACCTGAATTGAAAATACAGTGTAACTTAAGCACGGATCAAACAGACAAACTTAGTCACATTTCTAATTTCATTAAACGATTTTCTAATTGGAATAAATTACAACGTATAATGGCTTATGTTCTACGATTTATACATAATTATTTTCATCCGAATGCCAGACGTGTTGGTGTTTTACGCATTCAAGAATTGAACTTGGCACTTATTGCTTTATGTAAATTTTCGCAAAGGGAAACGTTCTCTGACGAATATGCAACTTTAAAATTAAATAAATTATTATCTACCAAAAATCAACTCAATAAATTAAATCCATTTTTTGACAAAAGAGATAATCTACTACGTGTAGGAGGAAGGCTATCAAATTCATTTTATGATTACGACACCAAGCACCCTATATTGCTTCATTCATCTCATCACGTCGCTATACTTTTGTTTAGGTATTATCACATATTACTCATGCATGCTGGACCACAGCTATTGCTTGCCTCAACACGCCATAAATTTTGGGTTATCTGTGGTAGAAACTTGGCTAGGAAAACAGTTCATGGCTGTGTAAAGTGTTGCCGGTTTTCTGGTAGAGTGATACAACCTATAATGGGTAATTTGCCTGAGCAAAGGCTTCATGCTGATTTTCCCTTCTTGAATACAGCCGTTGATTATGCCGGCCCAGTGATGATATTGAACCGAAAGGGTAGAGGAAGTAAGCTCATTAAATCTTACTTATGCATTTTCGTATGTATGGCCGTTAAAGCTGTACACATAGAGCTTGTGACTGACTTGAGCAGCGATACTTTTTTTGCCGCGCTGCACCGATTTATCGCTCGCAGAGGAAAGCCCGCGCACATCTTTTCTGATAACGGGAGATGTTTTGTAGGCGCGTGCAATGAACTTAATAATTTCATTAAACAAAATTCTAATGATATTACCGAGCAGGCTTCTAAGTTATCAATTAATTTTCATTTCTCTCCATCATACAGTCCACACTTTAATGGTTTGGCCGAGAGCAGCGTCCGGTCAGTCAAATATCATCTGAAACGTTCTATCGCTTCAGCTAACTTAACTTATGAGGAATTGAATACGGTCTTGACACAGATTGAAGGTATTTTAAACTGTAGACCTATTACTCCCTTGTCTTCTGATCCTTCGGATCTCATCGCACTTACTCCATCTCATTTTCTGATTGGACGAACAATAGCGTTGCTCCCATATCCTCAGGTCGAAGAAACAGCTGCTCCACATACTCTCTCACGATACATGAGAACGCAGCAATTGAGAAATCATTTCTGGAAGAGATTTTATAACGAGTATGTTTCAGAACTTCAAACTCGTCGAAAATGGAACAAACACGGAGAACAATTAAAATTAGATGAAATGGTCCTTATAAAGGACGATCGCTTACCTCCAAATCAATGGATGTTGGGGCGTGTGACACGCCTCTACCCCGGCTCCGACGGAGTGAGCCGCGTTGCCGACGTACTTACTCGGTCCGGAACAGTTCGTCGTGCCTTCAACCGTCTTGCTCCACTACCAGTGGAGAACCAGAACAGCAGCCCTGGGGCCCAACATGTTGACGCACGGCATCTGTCGCAAACACAAGCCAACTGCGAGCAGTAGCGCCACCCCGCGGCCAGCGCGAACAATAAATTTGACACATTACTTACCGGCGTCGTCGATCGTGAAAGCATTGCAACCTAACCTAAAATTTAATTAAATAACCTTTTGTAGAAAAAGGCAATAAATGCAACATGTTTTTACCTCTGTCGTTTTAAATACAACATCCACCGTAGCTGAAAAGATACAAGGCGCTCCAACGTTCATCAGTGACTTAACTCAAAAAAGACAGTTTTTTCGGACATCACAAAAGAAAATCTTCCAAAGTATATTTGCCCTACTTGTAAGCGCATTAAATTGATACTGATTTATTATTTAGTAATTCTGCTTGTGTTTTGAATGTTTGATTAACATTGATTCTTTCTCAGTAAGAAATAGAAAGACTGTATAAGTACGTAGTTCAAACCTGACCTATTTATTAATAGGTCGATATTCCTTTAAGCCTTTTTTTTTTTTTTTTTTATTTACGTCGGTAACAAAATGCATTTACGCACTCTCTCCCGGCCAAAGGGGGACCGAGAGAGGTGTGTGGGACTCACCACCGGCAGACACGACCGCCAGCAGTAATACCCACTAAAATCTTCCGACGATGCCCGCCGCTTGTTGAGAAAGAGGTTGCAGCTCTGACACCCCGCCCGCGGCCAACGTCCCCCGGACCAAAACCGGGAGGACCTCCTCAGATAGCCGCAGTGGACGCGCCCCTCCTACCTCCCTGTGCGACCATAGCGTGTGTGGCCGACTTCTCGGAGGGTCCATGGTTAGACAGCAGGGGCCCCCTGCCCCGCTGCCTAAGACCCTCCCGGCGCTGCTTGACGGGCCCTCCTGGCCCGCCCGCTGCGCCCTCCACAGGTCTCTCTTAGTTTCCCCCCCGGTAGTCAGTACTAAGGGCACCCAGAGTCGCCAATCTCTGGGTGTTACCTTTTCCCTTGCGCCTCCTGCGCCCTACCGGGAGGTACTCAGCCCCCCCACCACGACAAGGTGGAGACCAGTCGGGGGGGATTCCTTTAAGCCTGCGATTTAGGCTACTTTTAGATAGTTTCGACTAAAATTACAATGTTGAATAATTATCTTTTAATCATCATAATTATTTCATCACCATCATCAGCCTACATTCGTCCACCGCTGAACATAGGTTTTTCCAATGGCACGACACTGAGTCCAATTTTCACATCATTTAAAAATACTTATTTTTTTAATACCTTCTTAAAATACACCCAAACCACGACAAATAGTGATGTTTTTGCACACAAATATTTGTCCTGTGTAAAAATCGAACCTACGATCTCAGGAAACGGATGCGTGTTTATTGACCTCAACGCCGTATATTTCGTTAAAAAGTTAGTCAAATGTTATAATTTGTTTTATTTTCTGCATTAGCTAACTTCCATACTAAGCAGAGGGAGCAGGGGTTCCTATCCTCTAACTATACACCCTCCGCGAAGTAGGCCACATACGCTAAGGTAACTAAATCCAATACTGTAAAGACAATTTTTTATCCTTTTCAAGTCGCACGTAGACACCCAATTACGTGTAACAATTAATAATTACACTCGCATAAATTATAATACATTATAGTATATTTACCTTATCGGGATGACACATGTAAACACAGTTTGTCGTGGAGACCTGCTACGCTTTCTTTCAACTTTTATTTGCTAAATTCGCTGAAATTTTAGGGTTCTTTTAATTATTTAATTTTTATTTTTTTTTGCTTTAATGGTTTTTGTTTTAGATTTGTAACAACGGCACAGCATCAACATCATATTTTATATAGTTTCAAGTATATCCTTCGTACGTTGTATTTATACGCTTGTACGGAAGACCAGCGCCGCGGTGCCATAGTGACCCCTGAGTATGAGCCAATTTGGTGCCCTATGTGTCTATTTATTTTAATTTTTGTGAACTACTATATCGTGTACAATAACCCAACGTACCTAGGTGATTTGCACATCGACTGACTGAAGGAATTGGCTAGTTGTGCCCCGTGGCTTTTACTTTGTCTTGTCTCTCTTGATTTCGTTTATTTTAATTTTTTTTATTTATTACTTTTTATATTAGGTCTTTACTAAACCTGTATATTTTTTTAAATTTTTAAGTATATTGCAACAGTTGTATACTCATTGGCTATTGGTATTGTAATTAAGTAGACAACATTGATGCCCGGTATCTTACTGCATAAAATGATATATATTTTTTATATTAAAAGAAAATGTAGTGACAAGAATTGAGAAAGGTATGCTTAAATGGTTTGGTCATGTTGAGGAGATGAATGAAAGTAGACTAACGAAAGTGATTTATGATGGACAAGTGATTAGAAGTGTTGGGAGGGAAATACCACGTAAGACCTTCAAAGACAGAATTCAAAAAAATTTAGAGAAAGGGCAGGTCAAATGTACCCTAAACCGACGGGCGTGTATTAGTAGGTTAATAAGTATGAATGAAGCTAAAAGTGTGTGCCAAGATCGTAGTAAGTGGAAGGATGTGATCTCTGCCTACCCCTACGGGAAAGAGGCGTGACATTAAAAAGTAAAGTAAAGTAAAAAAAATATTTATTTCGTAAACTATTATACATAGTACTTGAAAACGTCATTATTAAAATATTAGGTCGGGGAAAAAGTCTTTTCGCATAACGTAGGTATAAACTTATTATAAAAATTTTTTGACTGTACTATTTGTGTCTGGCTGGTTTTGGTAACATTAAAAAGGTTCCATTATAAAGAAAAGAAAAAAATAAAAAAAAGTTGTTTCCCGCTATTTTTCATTTGTTTTTCTCTCCGTAAAAATGAGTGAATCTAATGAAGAAATTCGATACATTTTAAAATTTTATTACAAAAAAGGCAAAAATGCAACTCAAGCAGTGAAAAAAATTTGTGATGTTTATGGACCTGATGCAGTGTCAGTAAGAGTAGCACAAATTTGGTTCAAACGTTTTCAGTCCGGAAATTTTGATGTTAAAGATGAACCTCACTCTGGTCGCCCTGTTATGAATAAAATGGACGCCATTTTTGAAAGAGTGGAGCAAGATCGGCATATTAGTAGTTACGATGTAGCTGAAGAACTGGGAATTGACCACAAAACAGTTTGACCCATTTGAAGAAAGCTGGTTATACAAAAAAGCTCGATAGTTGGGTGCCACACGAGCTCACTCAAAGAAACTTAATGAACCGTGTACTCATTTGCGATTCATTATTGAGACGTAATGAAACCGAGCCGTTTTTGAAGAGATTGATAACTGGCGATGAAAAGTGGATCACGTACGACAAGAACGTGCGAAAAAGGTCGTGGTCGAAAGTTGGCCAGGCTTCACAGACTGTGGCCAAACCTGGCGTAACACGAAATAAGGTGATGCTGTGTGTATGGTGGGATTGGAAGGGCATTGTTTATTATGAGTTTTTACCGCCCGGCAAAACCATCGATTCTGATCTTTACTGCCAGCAGCTGATGAGATTAAAGGAAGCAGTCGAGAGAAAACGGCCGGAATTGATCAACAGGAAGGGTGTGGTCTTTCATCACGATAACGCTAGACCACACACATCTTTAGCCACTCAGCAAAAATTAAGAGAGTTCGACTGGGAGGTCCTGGTGCATCCACCATATAGCCCTGACCTTGCGCCTTCAGATTTTCACCTGTTTCGGTCTCTGCAGAATTCTTTAGGTTCTGTAAGGTTGACCTCAAGAGAGGACTGCCAAAACTATTTGTCCCGTTTTTTTGATCAGAAGTCCCAAAGTTTCTACAGTAACGGGATAATGTCTCTGCCCACAAAATGGCAGAAAGTTATTCAACAAAACGGTACATATATATTGTAAATAAATGTAAAAAAACTTTGAAAAAAATGTCTTGACTTTTCATACAAAAATACGAAAAGACTTTTTCCCCAACCTATTATATAAAAAAACAATCGAAATATTATTACTCTAAATCACGAAGCTTAGATTCACTTACATGCAAAAAAACAATTTAAAAACAAAAAATAATTAAGCACCTTATTATTTTTTAAGCCATCTTAAGCGGTGATCTGATTTTGTTTAAGAGTTATGATGCTTCCTTATTTGCTGGGAATATGGGACCTTTATAATTGGTAAAAAATAAAAAACAAAATAGCTCAAAGTCACAAGTTATTGCAGTTCAGTGCTAATCAATATTTCCTACACCTTGAAGATTCTTAGTGGGTAGGACTGCGGTGGTCGCGTCTGCCGCAGTGAGCCCCCCACCCCCTCTCGGTCTCCGCCTTTGGCCGGGAGACAGCGCGTAAATGCATTTTGTTACCGACGTTAATCAAAAAAAAAAAAGGCTAGATGACACTGATTTTGGACAAGCGAACTGCTTTCCACCAGTCATCTAGATATTCTTTGCCCTGAGCTTGGCAAAACAAATGTCAAAGCAAGTGGTGCACTTGCCGATCAAAAGAGGAGGCTCTGGCGAACATAAAAGTTCCCGGTAAGCGGCAATAGGCTCACCAACTATTAAGTGGGACCAATTTTATAATTGGCTAAATGTGGGCGTATAATTTGCTTCTGCCTACCCCTTCGGGGAAACAGTCGTCATTATATGTATGTATAAGCATGAAAAAAGAGCAGTGAATAAAATCATTGCATACGGAACACTATCAAAAAAAAAACTACCTTTTTACTTTTATTCAAAGCAACAGGTTTCAATTCTCGTGCGAACAGAGGCCGAATCGCGTGCCGCTACTCGGTAATAAATAAAATTAAATAAAAATAATTAGTCTCCAGAGCCCAGACCGTCGGTGTTGGATTGCAACTCCACCACGTCTCGAACACGTTGGATGTGCTGGTAATTAAACTTAGGACTCCCAACCGGTTCGCGTATCCTGATTTCGTAAGGCTTAGCGTTAAAATATTTTAATCTGTTTAATTTTGTGCCTTTATTTAATTCGCAGTACGACGTGACGAATGGGACGGTTTACCTGATGGTAAAATGGTAAATTACATGACCATAATTAGTAAATTTCTTATAAAGAAAGTTACTGAACTGACTCTTCACACTACACGTTAGTTTTACAACTGGAAATTTCGGATGGTAATAATAAGGAGACAGGAAATTATAGAATTTTATCCATGTTTGGGTTTTGATAATATTTTGAAATTGAAAATTGGCTTGATTAGTTATAGAACTTAATTCACGTACGTTGCACACGCAATGTATTATGAGATCTAAGCTCCTGTTTGTGCATACCTATCCTCCTTCAGATTTCATGTTATAGATATAAATAACTCTTACTACTTTTACTCAGCCCCCAAAGCCTCCGATATCAAATAAAGCTAGGTTTATATTTTGCCATGTTTTGTTTGTAGGGTACTTCGAGCTTTTTGGAATCCAAGGGCAACAAAGTCAAGATGCTCATGACAGCCGATACCAACGGCTTAACGTGCTTTCCCAGGGCACGGATCAAGCGATAAATACGATTATAACTTTGAAATGTCAAAGAAAATGACCAGGGTTTGAACCCGAGAACCTCTGAAATGAAGTCTACGGGTCTCGCCACTGGGCTACTGTCACTTGTTCTTTTGGATACGAAACTATAATATAATAATCCTTTATTGCACATAAAACATAAATAGACTACAATAGGTATTTAAAAACTAAAAATACAAAGGTGGACTTAACTCTAGAAGAAGTCTCTACCAGCCAACTATACGACATCAACATAAGTAAAATTTACTTTTTGCCTACGATACATTGGTAATGTCTAAGATCCTTGGGGAGCTGAAAACAATGCTTGTCGATCTGACAAGAGCCTCTGCTGAAGCTGATCTTGAATATAATTGCAAATGTAGTTCCCGTTACAAACAGTTTAGAATATAGTCTTATCATTTTATACTATGCGCCTTATCATCACTCAAAAATTGGTGAGTCGTTGCATTGTAAGACCATTGTTCTTTGGTATTTTTTTCAGTTGCATGTGATGACATAAGAGCTTATCTTCTATTAGTAATGCGAATGTGACAAAGATATATTAATCAGCGTTTGTCCTATGTTATACTATTTGTATATGTTTTACTACTTTACAGTAACAAAATTGTGGTTTGCAGCACTTTTCATTCATTCTTGTAATATTAATGTTATTTTTACTAAAATCATTTTATCCTGTGGCTTGAGTACGTCGCGCTCACTTATATGTTTCTGCGGCGGTGGCGTCATGCGTCGGTTCGTTGCGTTCCCTAAAATATGGTTGAGCGAAACGCGTCTTCTCATGTCTGCTGTGTTTGTCCGTAATTATTTTAGGGCTGCTGAAGAGAGTTTGTCTTCTGTTCTTTTGGATCTAGTGTCTGCAGAACAATATTGTTTTAATATTAGGTATTTTTTTTGTAAAATGGCGGGAGAAATAACCAATATTGACGATTTTCTTGCCCTTTCTTTACGATCAAGCGCCCGCCCGCAGTGAATAGGCGCGTTAGTCTATTGAGCCAAACTTGAATAAATGACTTTTGTATTTAGAGTTTTTTGATTTTTAACTTTTCATGCGCTGGTAAAGTAAACATCTATTTTTACTATAAATATCTAAGATCCGAGGTTGTCGTGCGACAAAGGTGTGGAATCTCTAATCTATCCCTAAGGTAGCAAGCCTATTGCCGCTTACCGGGAACTTTTATGTTCGCCAGAGCCTTTTCCGTTGAACGGCAGGTGCATCACTCGCAAGTGAGGTTGGCTTAGGCTCTTACCAGGGGGTGGTCGACCATGAGTTGTGAAAAAGGATAATGGGTCTGTGAGACGGGCTGGCGTGTACTACCGGAGAATAAGATTAATCTGTCACCTTTTTGGAACCTTACGTAGAGCAGGAAACAGTGGGGCTTAGTCGGTAGTCCCGGCCACTACGTAAACTATGCGTTAAGGCATTTACCACTAACACAAAAGGTCCTTTAGGTCTTGGTAGGATCCCTATACACCTACAATTATTATAACTCTGGTTAAATCAGCAGGCAAAACAATAAGAAAACCCGCATACAAAAAGGTAATGCGTAAGCTAGTACAGTAGTTACAACCTTAACTTAATAAGCTAAGTATTTATTTAATAACTTATTTGGCTACTTACGTGACCGGTGCGCCGATACAGAGCCATTTTGAATACTTAACAAATTACTACAGCTTTGATCGGATAACTTTAAATGTAACATGGATTCAGAACATTCGATCATTTGTGGCTGTGGCGATACCTTTAAAAAATATATAAAAAGGGTTTAGGTACTGTCGCGTAGGTAAGTTGTTTTAATTTATTTAACATTCTTCTCGACTATTATTTTTTATTTTAAAGTTTAATAAAACAGGACTGCAGGGTGTATAGGGATCACACCAATATCTAAGAAGCCCTTACCTCACCTGAAAGTGGTGCACCTGCCAATCCACGGTCGAGGCTCTGGCGAACATAAAAGTTCCCGGTAAGCGGCAATAGGCTTGCTACCTTTTACGTGGGACCAACTTTACAACTTTATTGGCGAAGTGTGGGCGTGTAATATGCCTCTGCCTACCCCTTCAGGGAAACAGGCGTGAATGTATATATGTATGTTTAAAGTACAATCTATTAATTTCTTTTTTGTGTGTTATATGAATATTTAAAAAAAACATGTCATCCGCCGTATCACCAGCATACATAGTATAGTTATTGCAAAAAAAAATGTATGAAGAAATTCTACTTGTTTTTTTATGTTTTTGTTTGAATTGATTTAGAAAATAGATTTACCATTTCATAGCTACACTTATAAGAACACAACGTATAAACAAATAATATTGTCTGTTGTAATGTGAACCAAAGAGCTTTTTATTAAACGCAAAGTCAAATTAGTTACTAAAGTTTGGTTTAACAGAGCTCTTATGAGGGTCAACATAAAATAATGCGATACATAAAATTTACAAAATGAAACCACCTTTTTGAACCCAAAATATACCAAGATCACGCACCGAAGACGCAGAAGGCCCCTAGTTAACAAATAATAAATTTAGTATTCTATAATTATACGTCTATTTTTACTCACAATTATTGCTTAGTTTTGGGAAAATAAAACGCTGTGTGAAATGGCCCCGAATTTAATTGTACAAAACTACAAAATTCAAAACAGTCTATTCATAAATAAACAAACATTTCACAACAGCTGTATTATGAAAATGGAAATGTGAAATTTCCACTTTCCATTCATATCCAACGAACGCATTATAAGTTAACAATGCTTCCGAGCTAATCTAAACGAGTGGCAATAAAAAGGTATCCGCTGCGAAGCGCTTCGCAGATAAATAGCAATATTAACAGGAAAGAACTCGGCAAATGACCATTGGGCCGATTCCTGTTGCCCGTCTTCAGATACTAGTAGCTTATTGTGCCTTTGTCTTATGTTGTTTTAGTAAATAATAACAATTCATCTTTTATTTTAAATCTTGAAGACTGCAGAACACAGTTTTTTGTAGACTCGTCAAATTGTTTTACTATTTGCTTGTAACTGGCGTAAGAAATAACTAACCCTGCTTCTAACTTCTTGCCGGTTCGTTTTACGATCAAGCTGCCGCAGTGAATGGGCGCGCTAGATTTAAAGTTTTGACTTTCATAGGAGCTCCATTGAGCCAAACTTGAATAAATGATTTTTTCTTTGACTAATAAATATTCGGTCTTATACAGCGTCATGAAGCCATAAACTAAGCAGAATGTATACTATGGGTACTTACATAATGGATAAAAATATTAACAAGTTCTAAAGTGTACACAATAAAAATCCAGACCTTTCTACCATGAGTCTCCTCCTTTCTACACTTTTTTTTATTTTATTTACTTCGGTAACAAAATGCCCTTACGCAATGCCTCCCGGCCAAAAGGGGACCAAGAGAGGAGTGTGGGGCTCACTGCGACAGACGCGACCGCCGGCAGCCCTAACCACTAAAACCGTCCCCTCAAATCAGAACCAAGAGGACCTTCTCAGAGAGGCCCAGTGCAACGCGCCCTTCCCTACCTCCTTATGCAACCATGGCGTATTTGGCCGACTTCGCGAGGGTCTATAGTTAGACGGTAGTGGCCCCCTGCCCGGACGCTTAAAACCCCATAAGACACCTAGAGTCCTGCACCCATGGTTGAAAAGACCATCAGTCCATCGGTGTGACGCCATCATCTACTACACATAATCGGCGAAGAAGGGTGTTACAATACTTTTATTTACGAAAACTGGAAAAAATAAGAAGACTGTGATGATGTAAAAATAACATTTAAAAAAGATTTGAACCTAGTGTATAAGAATGAAAAAAGGATATATTTATTGACAGAACACATATACTGACATAATACATAAACGCAAACAATTGGGTCGCACTAATGAATCAAGATCAACTAAATATAATCCACCAAACAAAAACTTAAAACAGAACCATATTCTTAGACATAATCCACTAAACAAAAACTTACAGCAAAACAATATTTCTGGATATTACAAGAATCTTCCCCCAAAATGGCACGAATCTCTTTTCTCCGCGAGCGTACGGTCGCGTGCCAACCGCACATAAGGCAGCTACACACGCCACTCCGATGTTTTACAGAGTCGGCTATAAAAAACGACAACACCGCCCCAATTGATATTTTGTTCGGTTTACTACTGTTTTATATGACGCTTTATAAATATCGCGCCTCGGCGGCGATTAATTTCGGTGCGATTTAACTTTTGCACTTGACTGTAGTTTTAAACAATGTATGTTCTATAAGGACTTTTTCAAATCCGTTTATTTCATAAATAATATGTTGGACGGATTTTCGTGTTTAGTGCTCCTCTCATCTCATGTGGAGATAACTGATATAGTACCCAAGTTTCATAAAATTCGCCCCAGGACTACTCCATTAGCAAGAATATTCATGGTTTTTGGGCTCTCATTGACTATCCATCGCATAGAATCGCACTGCTCGCCATTTGCCGGGAGTTCATACTCACACCTAAAAAACGACAGGAACGCGTACAGCACGTTTTAAAATAAACTTTATGCTGCGCACCCTCGAGTTATGGAATACTCATTACCATCCCTATAAATAAATATTCTCTTACAATCACACCAGTTATTTAGTTCCAAGATAAGTATCACTAAGAACTTGTGTTATGGACACTAAAGAACGGATAAACATACTTAAATAGGTACCTTTTTTTTTTTTTTTAAATACATACTTAATATACATAGGAATACACCCAGACCACACACAAGAAGATTTGTCCTGTTTGGGAATCGAACCCACGACCTCTGGAGTGAAGTGCAGGTATACTGACCTACATGCCATATCGGTCGTCTATGTCGGTCGATGTTATGTAGGTCGATTATGAAGCTCTTTTTGGTGATGATTTCCCAAAACGTTACAAAATTGGGCTCATCAAGAAGTAGGTTAACAGTTTTTTAACAATGCGATAGTGATGTCTCTGGGATTGTCTCCATAAGCATAAAAAATGGTGGATTGTATAAAATAAAACTTGACAGTTTCTACTAATTTAAGTTACGCAACAAAATACTGGTAGTTAATATAAAGATTCGAGTAACGACCCGTCTACACTCAAATCTCAATTTATAGTCTAATGAACATCATTTGTCTTTAAAGATATTCTTTCTTTGCAATACAAATTCGAGTTCCTTATACTCAAACACTAATTTATTGGTAATACAACATTAAACGTCACAGAAGAGAAAACTATTAATTATAATAAGTATTATTGAAAATTAATTAGATCACAATATTATTAGTAATTGATAATGTCAAAATAAAAAATGCCTATAAAAATTTAATTAAGAAATAAATGAAATTAATAAAAATAAAAAGTCAATATTTTTTTTTCTTTTCAGTGGCTTCGTGCGTTTTGCACATTTAATAGAGAATGAGTATAGATGATAAATGGTAAATGAGATGCCCTCACCTAAACCCCTTGAGTCCCCAGTAAAGATGTGGGACTATACTGAGATCTCACATGGACTTCTTAAGAGAATTTGAAAAGTTATGTTGCACTATTTTGTTTCATTTACCAACGCCCATGTATGTTCACAAACACTTAACGGTTAATTATTCACCGTCATGTTTTTCCTATTTCCTATGATCCCGGGTCTTTTAAACGGGGCGTGAAATGGCATTTTAGCCATTCTTACCCTACAGTACATGTAGACAATGCTTAGCAGTTACCAGAAATCAAACTTTTCGGCGAGACCGCGAGAGCACAATATTTACCCAAAACAGAAAAACTGACGGTCAGAAGGTAAAATTTAAAATAATTTTCACCTACCCGCATTTAGACTGGATTGAGATAGTCGTTTATAAGTAGTTAAGAGTTATTTTCTCACATACCCCGATGAACGTATTCTCGTACACAACTTGGCTAAGTTGAAAGGAACTTAAGTAATGCTCCACATTAAGTTGGACTCGAAGCATTCTTTGCTGCGTCTGGGTTTAATTACGTCTGTAAACAAGCCGCATGAGGTAAAGGGATCTAAATGATGCCCCTTATTAGAAATAATAAGGAATAAAGGGCATTTAACGTAACATTTTGTTAGTACTAGTGTTTGTTTATATAGGGTGTTGCGGAAACGAGTAATGAGCGGAAGCTTAGAGATCACCTCTTGGGGTACCCGAATCACCCCCGTTAATGTTCCGCGAGTGTTTATAGTTTTCTAGTTATGAAAATATAATAGTTTAAAGGATTTTCTATATCTAGACTTGCGCTTGTTTTTGGGACAACCTGTACATATTTTGCAATATTTTATATCATATATACAATCACGCCTGTTTCCCAGAAGGGGTAGGCAGAGGCATATTATAGGCCCACATTTCGTCACTTATATTTTTGGTAGGATAGGTGGCGAGCCTATTGCCGGAACTTACCTATATGTTCACCAGAGCCTACTCCGTTGATCGGCAGATGCACCACTTGCAGGTGAGGTTGGCTTGGGTCCTAAGATTTTTGTAGGATCCCTATGCACTTCAAATATGCAATATTTTATTTCATTACTAAACTATAAACTAAATAAAGAAGTATGGATACAAAGTGCCTGTTTCGCTAAGTACCGCCTTTTTAAAATTGCTATTACTTGTATTATTGTAATATTTTTGTGTTATTTTTAAGATATAAATGTTACCTATGTAAAGCTTACATGTTGCAATGAAAGGTCAAAAAATTTGCTATAAAACGTTTATTTTCATTTTAAATCTTTGACTCCTGAAGTTAAAAAGCATATGTAATTAGTAATAGTAATTTTATAATTTTAATTTTTAATTAAGACTGCTTATATACGATTTCTTGGAAATAGTTTTGATGGCTGCATAGCTTAACTGATACCATATGGTATACCACTTTACAGTAACAAAATTGTGGTTTGCAGCACATTTAATTTAATTTAATTTAATTCAGTCTTCTAATATTAATGTTATTTTTACTTAAATCCTTTTATCCAGCTTGAGTATATCACGCTCACTTATATGTTTCCGCGGTGGTAGCTTCATGCGTCGGGTCGTTGCGCTCCCTAAAATATGGTTGAGCGTAACGCGTCTGCTCATGTCTACTATGTTTATCCGTAGTTATGTTAATATTGCTAAGAAGAGTTCTGTCTACCTTTTTTTTTCAAATCTTGTGACTGCAGAACACAATTTTTTTAATATTATGTATTTTAATTGTAACTGGCGGGAGAAAAAACCAACCTTGACGATTTTCTTGCCCGTTCTTTTACGATCAAGCTCCCGCCCGCAGTGAATGGGCGCGTTAGTTTATAAGTATGACATTCATAAGAGCTCTATTGAGCCAAACTTGAATAAGTGAAATTTTTAATTTTAATTTTTTTTAATTTTTTAATTTTATGAAATAATCAAGTAGTACTAAATTTTTCAGGTACTTGCATTTACTTACAGTATGAATCTGTATACTATACTCCTTCACTTTATATTAAAATTGTATCAGAATATTAAGTAATAAACACATTTTAGAAAGAAGTAATAATGATTGAATTATCTACATTCCCCAAGTATTTAATGTTCTCCAAAAAGATATACTTAAAGTAAAAATCTGTATACACCTTCACCTCAGCAACAACCGGCATCCGCAATAAACAGAGATAACGTCGTTGTATCTCCATCAAGACAAACGTACGGCCAGCAAAAAAATCAATTTACACGGCTGTTTAGGGATCCTCCCGATCTATGGAGCAGTCGCTTAATTACGGCTATAAAACAATTGTGGGTCTTCTAGGCATAGGACGAGTGGAAGAGCTAGTTCTAATTCATTGAAGTTTTTTTCGCTATGTAAAATTTTAGCTTATTTCAGAATAGATAACGAAAGTATCACGATTTGTGTTAAAATCAAGCGTGCCGAATTCTTAACACTTAGTGTGACGCCACACCCTGATGCCGCTGATGATAAATCTATCATAGGAGAAATAGTTCATGTAACAGTATTTAAAAAAAACAGCAAAAACAGACGCGCGCTGACTGTTACTGTTACATACAACGCAGCGGCCAACGTCGACGAGTGGTCGGGGTTCGGAAACTCGAAGTTCATGCAATTGCGTTATCTATTTTTTTTTATCTTGGTGCTTAGGTGTAAGTTTATATAATTGAAATTTTAATTTTCATTATATCTGTTATCTATTATATATTTATGTCTGTGTGTTTATTAAGCAATTATTATACTGAGAGTATCTAGGCGCTGTCAATAACTTCTGCGTACCTGCAGGAATTGAGCTGAACTTGTTAAATAGTAGCTTTTCTGCAAGGTGATCCTTGCATCCATACTCCCTCTCTGTCTCTTTACATTGTTCCAGCGGCTTATACGTAAAAACATTGCTTATAAAGAAGTCAAGCTATTCTTTGAAAAAAAGTCAAAGAATATAAGTTATCAACGAGTAAAATGATCATGATTATCGCATATTCATGTACTTACTCAGAATTAGCAAAACTAATTGTATATGATAATTTTTTTGGATACATATTTTTTTAATCAACCAGCCTTTCCGAGGTGTGTATATCGCATCGGGCAACTTATGTCAATTCAAACACTACGGCGCTGCCAACAAGAGTAAACTAACTTTATTAAATATCCTGTGCCCCAAGGCAGCAGCTTAAACGCTCATTAAGTGCTATTAACGGAGCGACGGCGGCGGATCGGTAATGGCGGCCGAGGAGGGATCGCTCCACACTTGAGTTACAACCAGGCGTATTGCAATCTTAGCGGACACTATTGTTGATTACGCAAAGCAAATTTTTATGTAGAATTTATTTATTTTCAATTTTTTATGAAAATATATAAGGAGTTCCATTCAACATCCTGACTTCTATTTCTTGCTGAAGAATGGAACTTGCCGAGATTTTTGACGCATATCGGAATGTATATTGTGCGTCATATCGACATTTTCGGGGTAGACTCCCCGAAAATAAAAGTCTTTTTTTATAAAAAAATTTCAGATTTTTTTTTTTAAGAATAGTGGTCAATGTTCTTAAGTGGTCGTGCTACGAATGAAGTGTCCACCGCCTCAAAAATGTCGATATGACATTGTCATTCAAAAACGCAGCAGCGCCCAAAGTTTTTGCAGTTGAAAGTTTTGTCAGGCTAGTCGCAACAAAGACACTCATAAAGTTTTACATTTGTTAGTGTCCCAAATTAATTAGGGCCGTTTTATTAGGGACTTATTGTGATTAAAACGCAATAGAGGTTTGAGTATTCGTCATATCTTTGGCATTGTTTCGCTAAATACCTCTTTGAAGTTCTTGATCTTGCCTTAACAGTCTACAAAGGCAAGCGGTACGTATTATTTGGGATGCTAAGGTAGCAGTCTCTCTTACAGACCTCTAGCTGCTTAAAGGCATAGCTTACGATATCTTCTGCCAGAACTATTACGGAGAATATTGTGAAAAATTATTGGTAATTATATAAAAATTGGAAGGAACAATCATCTGTTGACTTATTTTAAGACGAGCACAATAAGCGGCATATTACTAGACGGACCTAAGTGATTTAACCAATTACAGTTCCCCCCGCTGGGAAGTTTGCGCTGGACATTAAAAGAATTCCCTTACAAAGATATAAAGAATTCCATTTGTCACACAAACATAAAGTAATTGAGTACTGACTATATAATACAAAAGCGAGCCGTATGTAATAACTGAAATTCAGCCAAATCTGGTAAAACCAGCTAGCAGACACTAAGACTAGACTTAAGCTTTGGGACCAGGGGGTCTAGGGCAATCGGGTTAATGCTAGGATATGATGACAAAGGCGAGCGGTATGCATTATTTAAAATGCTGAGGTTCGAGCCTCTTTTAAAGAACTTAAAGAAAAAAAATAGATATTTAAGTATATTTATCTGTTCTTTAGTATCCATTACACAAGTTCTTAGTGATACTTATCTTGGAACTAAATAACTGGTGTGATTGTAAGAAAATATTGATTTATGTGTTTCCCTGCGCCTATAGTACCGGGACTTTTAAACAGAGCGTGAAGGGACATTTAGACAGGCTGTCATAAGTATTCAAGTCTCTTTTTGCACCTCACATAACGCTTGTCTAAGAAAAAGGATATACAGTAATGAATATTTATGTAATTTGTTTTTTTTAAATTTTACATTTAAATTTAAGCAATTGATAGATCATTAATACATTTGTAACAATTCCCGCGCAACTATAATTGGTTAATTATATACAATTTTAGACTACATAATAAATAATAATTATGTCCTTATAAACCTCCTCTGATAGTTATCCCGTAATATATTTTAAACCTGTGTATATAACACCCGTCATTAGCTGTAAGTTTCATTATAAACTGTAATTTATCTTTAAGAGCTGTTGATTTTGAATTAAAAAAAAATACATTTAGTTAAAGCAAAAAAATTACCAAAAAACAGCGTTTGGATAAGCGGTGCACTGCTCTCGAGGAATATATTTTATTGTAAATGCATAGTAAAAAAAAATTATGCCTATCTGCGTCAATTGAATATTCGTCCCTTAATATTTCTTTTGCCATATCCAGAATTCTCTCTATAGTAAAGCTATTACACTACACATATGACGTGGTAAGCTTAAATGTGATAGTACATAAAACTGTATGGCGCCATAAACATTATGGGTGTACTGTTAATCACTACATCGGTAAAAGTATGCTGAGCAGTATATCTACACCCACACGACTCAGCATTCTGCTCACAGTATATATATCTTTATTTATAAAGGGTGTACAATTACTCAGATCAAAGCCAAAAGCTTCGTATTCTGCCCAGCCTTAGGATATTTTTTTCTTTGAGACTATACCTGAGATATAAAGCTTATAGGTTTGGAAGGTCAAGCTATGTAAAAAAAAATTGTTTATCAAATTAAATAACGTCTGAACGCTTAGGCGACAGAAGAGCGAGCTGATGCGCGCATTTCATTGCATGCTACTTACTGTTTGCAGTTTATTTCACACCAACAATTTTGTTTGATTTCGATCGATAATTTTCAGGCAATGTCTCTTGTTACGATATGCAGATTGCCGTTAGCCTTTGATCAAGGTTTTATTTTACACCTGTATATATTCCTTAAAGTTTTACCATTTATTAACGAATTTAAAACAACATTGTAATAATTCCCGAGACACTGTAATCTCACGAAAAATCTAGAAATAAATCACCATTACTCGTGTTTCAGAGCATCTTTATGTAAGATACTAGACAACCTTACAGCAACGACATCTACACGACAAACGCTGAAACAAAATTCTCAGTTTGACTCATCGTTATTGTGTAATTTTTTTCTACAACTTAAAGAGCTATAGGTAATATGTCTGGTGAAGTGAGGCATCTATTAACGACGTCTACACGAAAAACGCTAAAACGAAATGCTCAGTTTGGCTTTTTTAGGGTTCCGTAGTAAACAAGGAACCCTTATAGTTTCGCCATGTCCGTCCGTCCGTCCGTCCGTCCGTCCGTCCGCGGGTTAGCGCAGAGACTATTAACATTAGACAGCTGAAAATTGGTGTGGGTATACATATTAATCACGTCGACAAACCAATAGAATAAATTTTTTAAAAATATTGTTTTTTAACGTACCTCCCCTACACGTAAAGTAGGAATGATTTTTTTTTCTCGAGTCTATCTTATCATGTTGGGTATCGTTAGAAAGGTCTTTCAAAAGTAATAAGAGTTTCTTAAAACCATTTTTCGATTTAGGGATCTGTTTTCGAAATATTAAGCTTTAAAGTGGAAAAAATTGATAGAGTTAAGTATCCGCACCCCCCACCAGGTAAACGGTACTTTCAGAGTGGCTGAAAAAATTCACAATAGTAGTATATATAATGAAGTTAAAAGGAAAACTATCACGGCTAAGTAGGCTTTACTGGTTTTCGAGTAATGGACGACAATCAAATAATTTTTTGGTATTAAATGTATTAAAATTTCATTCATACCGTAGTAGTGATATCTATCAGGGAATAGCTGAACCTGTTCATATAGCGACATTATGGCAAAGGGTGACTACGGAACCCTATATTGCGCATGGCCCGACACGCACTTGGCCGGTTTTTTTTTAAGTAAAATCTTTTTTTAAAACTTTCAGTTAGGACGGCATCAGGTAAGGTAAGTGTAGTGGGAC
This sequence comes from Musotima nitidalis, assembly GCA_949126915.1. Lineage (NCBI taxonomy): Eukaryota > Metazoa > Arthropoda > Insecta > Lepidoptera > Crambidae > Musotima > Musotima nitidalis. The sequence goes on along the minus strand of OX421439.1, from coordinate 7,056,180 downwards.
ATCTAGGCTATAAGGATAGGATTATCATAATAATATATGTGATTAATAAAAATGTTTAAAGTCTTTGGGACATTTGCTAGCGGTCAAAGCAACGAACCAAAATATAAAATATAACAATAAAACTCCAAAACTTTACCGGTCTAAAAACAAAATCTTTTAAAAGAGGTCGAATGCAATAAAGAGTTATTAATTATTTAATTAAAGGCTATATTTTTCAATAAGGAACAGCAATATCAATAGAAACCCACACAAATTCCACCCAATATCATATTACCACGAAACTACTGAGTCAACAGCGCAGAATTTGCAGACATTATCAGAAATCTATAGGTAATAAATAAAATAAAACATTTTTTGATTGCAAAATGGATTTTGTTTTTCAAAACTTTCAAACTAATATTTGTTTTATTCTTGAAAATTAACTGCTTTTAGAATGCATATGAATTATGTATTTTACCACCACCTGGTTTAGTTGGTAGTCATCATGATCCAAGGTTAGGGGTCATCCAAAATTACGTCACACGGATTCCGTAATTTTTTGACCTTCCGTCAGCCCTTGTCACAGCTGGTCACACTTGTGAGACTCCCTCCTCCTTAGTGTGATGTCACATATTTTGCAATTGTACAGCAAGAAATAATTATATCAAAACAGCAGTTGTAAAATTTTTATAAGATCTGGATTTTGAAAAGTGACGTCACGAAATTTAGGATCCCTCCCATCCCCTTGTCACACCATGTCACACTTCGTCAACCCCCTCCCACCCTCTTAACGTGTGACATCATTTATGGATAGCTTCTTATAGGCATTGAGGTCATACTCGTACGGCGTAGGTCCTGCTTTTAGACATGTTTAAGTTATCTAGAGGCCCCTAATTGCAGCAAACTATCAACCGATACTGTGATAACCAGTACCATACCAATTGCTTAACGTGTTTTCAAAAACACGAAAACAGCCTCCCCCATCCATCTGCTTCATTTTCTTGATCGCTTCTGGTCACTTAGATCCGGAGCTGCAAGCGGTTCGTACCGCAATTACTGCCTATTAATACCGCCTATTTTTCTTTTGGAATACTCTCAGGACAGTATCTTATGGCTAGTTTTTTAACTACTTTCGAATAATTGGTAAAATTTGCTCTCTTGGGTCTTAGTGTATTCTGAAATGTGTTAAAGCGAAATACGCGAGGTAGTTTTTCAGCTGGTACTCCAATCTCCCATAAACTGTGACTAGTTTCCATCGGGTGTGCAAGCTAAAGCAATGAGAGGTGGTTCTCGGCTTGAAATTCCAAAAAAATCTTGCTTATTAATCAAAATCAGACCTTATGCGCTCTGTTCCTATATTACATTTTATCTAAACAATTAGTACACTGTTGATATGTCAAATAAATAAATAAAATGTTTATGATGTGATTAAGAATTGTTTATCATATTTCAAAGCTAACAACAACGTAGTTATAACTGAGGTTTAATGTTCAAAACTGTATATAAATATTAGTTCATAAGTATATCAAAATATGTCATTGAACGTATTTAGATTGCGCAAGCGTTATTTGTTTTCCGGACCCATTAAGTCCGGCAGTTGTTGTCTAATTTGCTTTCGTTGCCATACAGGTAAAATCTTTCCTGGCCCTTTTTATATAATACAAAGGTTAGTTCAAATTATTAATTACATTTTTAACTAATTCCAGAGTTAAGACAAATAAATATAAGTCACCAACAAATTATCACGAATTTTTATCGGATGTTTTGAATTGATATTTTATTCAATAGCTTTCACCCGACTACACGATTATGTAAAAGCAAGTATATTATTCTCTATGCATAAAAATACTTGGCCAATATTTCGAAACGCACGACTAGAATTACTGTAATTATAATATGGAGAGTATGAATTAATAAATGAAAGCACCATACCTCCATTGCAAAACGATTTCTACGTTGAACATGAGACATTGTAGGTTTTTAATAATCCACATTTTGTAATATCTAGTTGTTGGCGCATCGTAAATGAATACGCCACAGAGTTGCGTTTCTGCGTTTTATTAAAGTACATGTCATGCGACTCATGCTCAATATTACGACATTCCTTAAATTTAGGATATTTTTTATCGGAAAAGTTACTTATATCACGACGCCTTCCTTTTAGTAATGTTTTCTCATTAGTAGTTGCAAGAATTGTCGTCATAACTAAACGCTAATACATTAGTTTTTGCGTTAAGTCATGTCGGCAATACGACGATAAATTTTCTTGCATCACATTATCAAATCCAAGCAATATCCCGGTTGCCCTGGACTAAAGCTAAGGGTCCAGGGTCTGCTCACTGGTTCAACCAGATTTGACTGAATTTCAGTTATTACGTGTAGCGACTGCTGTCTGACCTCCGAAACCCAGAAGGAAACATCATTCTATGGTTAAACCAGCTGTCAGTCTGTTAGAAGGCACTGACTTCCGAATTACGACAGCCATGGGTGATCATGACAGCCGGGACCAACGGCTTTACGTGCTTTCCGAACCACGGAGCAAGCGATAATTATGCACATAACTTCGTAAGTCATCACAGTCACATAGTTATACCTCCGAAAATACCTACACAGACATCTGCAATCAATAGACGCATATCTGTGACGTACCTTCGTCAAAATTCATCACGGACATAACAGCTTTGACAGGAGAATACTTAATGTCAGGTTGTTATTAACGTTAGCCGCTGTCATCTCATAATGCAATCACAAATTTAAACTCTAATGCTAATGAAATATGTTGGCTTTTATTTAAAGACTTGTGTAATTTAGGTATGTTTGACAAACGAAATGGAAAGTTTACAGTTATCAACAAAGTGTGACGTCACACTAGAATGAAATTTGACATATGTACCTATACTTATATACGTACTAACGGATATATTGGAGATTAGGCGCAAAAACAGCGACCATAAAAATTTTTCAAGACTAGGGTAAATTCCTGTTTTTACGTCTGAATATCATATCGCATATTGATATATTATATCATATCACTTTTCATTAAGATATTTTGCTAATATTGGTCGTAGGTATCGTGCTGTTACATAGCCTAAAGCCTTCCCCATTCATAAACTATCCCACACAAATAAAAATGTTCAATTCGTTCCTGAGTGAAACAAACAAATCTCTGCTGCTTTATAAATGAAAAGAAAAGAATAGGTAGCTTTTAAGTGTGGATAATATCAAATGTATAGGGTTCCTACCAATACCTAAGCAGCCCAAGCCAATCTCACCTGCAAGTGGTGCACATGCCGATCAACGGACGAGGCTCTGGCGAACATAACAGTGCCCGATAAGCGGCAATAGGCTCGCCTCCTATTACGTGGGACCAACAATGAAATTGGCGAAGTGTGGGCTAATATATCTGCCTCTGCCTCTGCCTACCCCTTCGGGAATACAGCCGTGAATGTATGTATAATATCAAACAAAAAGACATTTCCAGTCTGTAATTGTTTCAGAATACTTTATTGCATTCCATAATGTTACAATAGATGGTGACAGAAATAATATGATATCAATTGCGGACCCTATCGGGCACAACATAATTCAGTAGGAGAGAGAGAAAGGAACCTATTTCATTGGTTGTACATTTAATTGATCTATCTATCCTCCTCGACGCACTTGACAGACTGCAACGGCGAGCGGTTCGCATTATAGGGGATGCTGAGGTAATAGCCTCACTCGAGGATCTACAGCTGCGTAGAGACATTGCATCTCTCAGTGTCTTTTACCGGAACTACTACGGCGAGTGTTCTGAGGAGCTTTTCGATCTTATCCCGCCCTCTCCTTTCCTCTCCCGAACAACACGTGCTGGTCTTCGAAACCATCCTCATACTGTGCAGAATATCTGCACTCGAACCAAGAAATTTGGGAGGTCGTTTCTGAGCAAGACCACTAAGCTCTGGAATTCGCTGCCGGCTCATGTGTGGCGGCTCATCCCGGGTCTTTTAAGCGGGGCGTGAAACGACATTTTAGCAGGCCGTCATGAGTGGATGCGCTTTATAGCGTGCTTATTTCACGTTATAAAGCGCTTTCATTTTCATATTGGACTGCATCGACTGCTTATCATCAGGCAGGATGTAGTCATTATGACGTGTCACAATTAAAAAAAAAATACAAAATTATATCATTCGATAGTTAAATGTTTATTGCATTTTTAAAGTAAATTATTTTATTAAAAACAGTAACTTTAAGACTCTAAGACTGCATTTTTAAAGTAAATTATTTCATTACAAACAGTAATTAAACCTGACTCTCTTGAGGCCACTGGTTCCAACTCCGGCTCCGATCTGATCCAAATTATGGACAACTACGTACATTTTTGAGGGTGGCGTCTCTATTACCATGCTGCATGAATTGGTAAGTAAAGAACAACTATCTCTTACAGTTGCAAAAGTATCCAGCTGTAAATAAGAGTTCCAAATCTAAAACGCCATTAATATTGCAAGAGAGTTTAAAATTAATTTTCCATTATGACGGAGTGAAGAGCGCTCTGATGGTGGTAGTTATGGGAATTTCTTGAAAATGAACCTTACTGCTACTGTAGCTCCAGTCTAGAATAATGCTTATTACCAGGCACTTTTGCATACACAGAGGTAGTTCCCCTAACTTCTAGCCTCCATATACACCACATTCCTTTTTTATGTCCAGAATCAAATTTAAGTCTAGAGCGTTCACAGAATTTCGTTTGAGTAGTCATGTCAAACGTGATTATCGGCTAAACGTGCTTTCTGAGCTAGGACTTAAAAGACTTAAGAGAGTCATAGGTTTCATCAGAATTTCTACCCGACCCTCTTCGTTGACAGTCTATCTGTCTCACCTCTAGGCTATAGCTGCTCGTTAGATCAAAAACCTGAACTGCAATATTTTTCGTTTATAGGGTCAACGACATAAACCGGTTTGGTAAATAAACTTATTGGTTGTTCAATGATAGTTATCTTAAAAAGTAATGGCCCTGTTCGAAACCTGCATTTGGAAAAGCAATCGGATTTGTTGATTTGATCCCTTGTTATCTTTCAAATGACTTTTGTAAATTAAATCATTAAGCAGGAGTATTTTAATGATTAAAATTAAATTGCTTTACTCAGTGTCTTATACCGAAATTAATGCAGGGAGTTTTCTGCAAAACTGTTTTCTATCAGTCAGGATGAGGTCATTATGAAGAGTCGCATTTAATATATAAGCAATTTATGAGCCTTTATTGTCACCAGTCATAAGTGACAGATGTAAAGAAGCGTTTGGCTAAGCTGAAATGACAATGGGAAAGTCAATTATCCCGTAAATCTGACTTGTGGTGCAAACTGCTGTCGAAATGGCGACAGTGGAACTATAAAAGACTGGTTACCATAGACTTAAACTGAGGGCCCCGGGTCTACTTTTTGGTTTAACCAGGTTTGACTAAATTTCACTTATTACATGAAGCGACTGCCGTCTGACCCTCGTAACCCAGAGGCAAACATCATTCTATGGTTAAACCAGCTATCACGATGTGACAAGGCGCTGACTTCCAAATAACGATTGACATGAACATGACAGCCGAGACCAACGGCTTACCTTGCTTTCCGAGGCGAGGAGCAAGAGAGAAGTACGCACATAACTTCGAAAAGTTATAGGTGGGGCACCAGGGATCAAACCCGAGACCCTCTGAAGTTGAAGGTCTCGCCACAGACAGGGCTATCGCTGCATTTTGTGAACTGAAGCAAGCAATGTGAAGGCAATATCGTCTGTCTTTAAAGCAATTATCGTATTATGCTCTTAACATAGATAATTTACTTCAATCAATCAACCAAACACAATGCAGTCCACACATGGCAGCTAAAGAATTGAAAACTCAATCCAATTTAAGGACTCCTTTTTAAAGAATGAAAACTTTTTACTGAACACAAACACGATCTTCAATTCTTTCCAAGATTCGAAATTGCAATCTGTGAAGAACAATTTAACGGTAAATCCGTCCTGAGTGAATCTTTGGCGACTTAACTTGAACTTAAAACTTAAATCGTCTTAAAATTGAAAATGCAAACTGGTCCCGACTTCACGCCGCTCGACCTCGATATACTTATCTTTCTTTTGCGAACTTCATTGTTTCAAAAATACTCTTAGATATAGTGTTTAACTGAAACTAAAAACTAAAAGGCTGGAGTGATTTGGGATTAATTTTCGGCATAGTATTTAGTATAGTAATATTTTAGTTTAGTTTATAGTACAGTAGGTTTCTTTATAAATTTGATAAAAATGCTTGGGATTAAACCGCCGTTTCATACAGGCTATTCTAATATGAATGACTTAAAGCATGAATATTGTTATATTATGTTGCATTGTATAGCGTCACAGACAAATGAAGATTGTTACTAACCAATCGATAATTTAAAAGAGCATAGCCTGTGAGTTTCTTGCCAGTTCTTCTTACAGAGCGGTGGCTCGGAACTGGCACTTAGATTCGCTTGCACTTAAATGTTTTTTGTTTTTTTAAATTATTTGGTTGCAAGTGAATCTAAGCTTCGTGATTTTAGTATAGTTATATTTTATTTGTTTTTGTTATTTTTTTATAATTTTGACGTTTTCAAGTACTATGTAATAGTTTATGAAATAAAGTATTTTTGACTTTTTTTTTATTTTTATGAGAAAATGGTGAAAAAACAACCGATATTTCGGGGTGCGGTTATCCGCGCAGTACAAAATTTATTTTAATGTTAGACGTGTACTACAATTGGAAAGGCCTATGTTTAGCAGTTAACTTCTAGGGGCTTATTACAAAACGAGACCTAAAATTAGACCAGGTTTAAAATTAGTGCTGTCACTATCTTTATTTTATTAAATAAAAGTGACAGCACTAGTTTTTAGCCCACTAATATCTGAGATGATAGTAAAATGAAACACATTAGTATTATTTATTTGTTTCATATCATATCCTAGCATTATCCCGGTTGTTCGGACTTAAGCTTGGGGCCCAGGGTCTGCTAACTGGTTCAACTCGATTTGGCTGAATTTCAGTTATTATATGGTGCGACTGCCGTCTGACCTCCATCATCATTATATGCTTAAGCCAGCTGTAGGTATGTTAGAAGGCACTGACTTCCTAATAACTACTGCCATAGATGTTCATGACAGCCGGGACCAACGGTTTAGCGTGCTTTCCGAGGTGCAGAGCAAGTTTAGACCCGAGACCCTCTGAATACGAAGAAAATAGGTCTCGCCATTGAGCTACCGCCGCTCCATTATTCACTTATTTATGTTGTAATATGCATTTATATTTATAAGAAGTATATTAATAAGTATCATTCTAAGAAGTAGTTCCTAAAATACCTATCGTAAGTCTGAAACCTCTCTATGTCAGTTCTTGGAGCTCTTCAAGCTTCAAATTGTATTCCAAGTTGAGTCAGACCTATTACCTACAACTCATTCTCATCTATCGAAGGCATTCGATTGCGTTGACCATCCTACTTTGTTAGCTAAATTGACATATTATGGTGTTAATAGTAATTCTTTAAAATTAATTAAATCTTACTTAAATGACAGAACTCAAAAAGTAGTTATTAATAGAGTCGAGTCTTCTGGCGCGCCATTGCTTATGGGAGTTCCACAAGGTTCGATTTTAGGCCCTTTATTGTTTCTAATTTATATTAACGATCTACCTTTCTATACTAGAGATCTGTGCGAAACAGTTTTGTTTGCTGACGATACGTCTCTGATATTTAAAGTGAACAGAGGCAAGGATCATTCTGACGTGATAAATAATGCTCTTGCGAAGGTTTTACATTGGTTTACGGTTAACAATCTATCTCTTAACGCAAGTAAAACTAAATGTATAAAGTTCTCATTGCCTAATGTTACAAAAGTCTCAACTAACTTGAAAATGAATGGCAAGAATATCGAGTTATTAAATGACACAAAGTTCTTAGGCATCAATATTGATTTTAAATTGCAGTGGAACCCCCATATAATGGATTTGTCCGGAAGGCTTAGCTCAGCATGCTATGCCATCAAAAAGATAAGACTCATAACAGACGAAGAAACAGCTAGATTAGTTTATTTTAGCTATTTTCATAGCATTATGTCATATGGTATGTTATTGTGGGGATCTGCTGCGGACATACATAATATATTTGTACTACAAAAGCGCGCCATAAGAGCTATCTATAATCTTAAGTCCAGAGATTCTCTTAGAGAGATGTTTAAAAGAATTAACATATTAACGGTTGCATCTCAGTATATATTCGATAATATAATGTATGTTCGCAAAAACATTAATACATTTGATAAAAATTCAAAAGTACATAATTTTAATACTAGGAATAGAAATAAGCTCTCTCTGCCAAATTGTCGACTTCACAAAACAAAAAATTCATTTTTGGGTAATAGTATCAGATTTTTTAATAAAATTCCGCAGGAAATAATTGATCTACCATTGGCATCTTTTAAAACTGTAGTTAAAAAGCAGTTTCTTCAAAAGGGGTATTATGCTGCTAATGATTACTTATCGGATAAACAAGCTTGGGCTTAACATTTTCAACTTGTATGTGTATATTAGAATAAAAAGTCAACCAGATCATTGTCGTGACCATCCCTTATTGTACAGGCTCAGCTCAGTTTCACAATACATACTTAGTTGACTGTGATGGAAGGTTCCCTTAGTGCTACTTTATTGGTTGCAGCTTCGGGGGACCCTTTCAGTATCATCAAATTTACACTGTGTGTGTCATGTAATAAAAATAATTTAAAAGAGCATAGCCTGTGAGTTTCTTGTCAGTTCTTCTCACAGAGCGGAGGCTCGGAACTGGCACTTAGATTCACTTACACATAATTTTTATTTATTTGCATGTAAGTGAATCTAAGCTTCGTGATTTCAGGGTTAATATAATTTTTTTTTTCATGTATATTTTGTTTTGACGTTTTCAAGTGCTATGTAATAGTTTATGAAATAAAGAACTTTTTACTTTACTTTACTTTCATTAGAAAACTCACAACTGGAATACCATACTGAAATTTGAAGTGCTTTTTTTTGGATAGTAAATCATCTAGTGACTTTCTCCCGCTGATGGTGGAGTCATAAACAAACAAAACCATACATATTCCTTCTTGAGCTTGCTACGTCCCGAGGCCGCGGTAACCTATCGAACAGTACCGCAGCCCCGGCAGGCTTGACTCCCTCCCTGGAGGCCCTCACTGTGCTGACATCTCTTTGAGTTGCGCATGGAACACGAACTCGCCGTCGACGCGGCCTGTCGCCTATAGAAGACGGACGGGCGGCGAGTTACCCATTACCGCCCACGAAATTTGGAGTGCTGCCGCACCAACGAATTTGACCTCTTTCCCACAACTCAGAACAGAATAATAAAAAGGCTATATAACTACAACTTAATTATGCCTACCAAAAAAATTATGAAATGACAAAATTATTTAATGTAGCCTATATATATAAATTTTAAACTTGTTATCTAATTAAAGCAATATCAACAAATGCGATGCAATTTAAAATTAAATTAAATCTAAGAACAACTAAACATAATCTGATAAATAAATTTAAAATAGATATATTATATCTAGACTCTAACTACGGGAAAAATTACTGTTATTTGTGGGAGTGCGACTTTACAATAACCCACCAAATGACTTAAAGGAATGTACACTATAAAAAAAAATTTAAAACTATGCTAAAGCAGAATATTTATTCCAAAACATAAATTAGTAAGGGCTTGTGAATGCGCCTAGATGTATTATTCTTAGTACGTTATTATACCATAATTATATATATCATTCTATGTAAACTTTTTGTTTTCGTAAGAATAAATGTCTTTACCTCCGAGTAAAAGAGTGCAATAGACTGCAATTTAAATCTCGTAAATGTATTTTATTTCGTACCATGACAAATCGTATACTGTTATACTCGTAATACTAGTGGTTCGCTCAATTTGTTTAAGCTACTTTTAATATCATATTTATATTATATATACATACCTTCAATCACGCCTGTTTCCCCGAAAAGTTAGGCATAAGCATATTATACGCCCACATTTCGCCAGTTATATTGTTTAGTCCCACGTGATACGTGGCGAGCCTATTGTCGTATATTGGGATCTTATATCTACGCCAGAGCCTCGTCCGTTCATCGACAGGTGCACCACTAGCAGGCGAGGCTGGATTGGGCTCCTCAGATCTTATAGGTGCCCTATATACTTTTATATATATTTATATCAACTAATAATAAACCTAAAAAATTAAATTTACGTTTCTAGCTTCAAAAATGTAGACTTTCCATGCAAATGATCCCCTATGTCTACCCCTTACAAATTATTTTTTCGCATTAAATAGTAGCCTATGTCCATTATCAGGCTCTAGACATTCGCATTAATAATATTAGTATGAATTATATTGTATGCTAAAAGGGAGCCCTCCGAGTACGAACTACGGCTTTTACCATATGACTCCGGTTCACTAAAAAGATTAGGCAGAACACGTTTAATGGCTTTGCGCTAAAAAAAACAAAAGTTGTATTCGAAAATCGAAAGGTGTGATTTGTATATATCCCCCGGCAATAAAGCATGGACATCTCACAATCGGCGTTCTTTATGTGTGGATATAATCGTGCAAATATTCCATAGAGCTGCAATGGAGAAGTTTACAAAATGCTTTTTATTCTGTAAACTTGAAACATAAAACTTTTGGCGCCAACGCGGGATAAGCCTCATCAAGAAAATGAAATATTATCGTGAATTGTGACTTTCCGTGTTTACTTCAAAACTTCATAGAAGCCTTGTAGGCTTGAAGTCCTAAAGCACTATACTAAGGCAGAACTTTGACTTGACTGTGACGACCTTTACTTGACTTGCCCTGAACATTCGACTCCCAAATTACATTCAATGGGTTGCCCATAATCACTACGCTTGACTAGCAGGTTGATGATCGCAGTTCAAGCCAGTCACAGGATGACGCTGCTGTCCATCATTCGGCAGGATTCGTCGTCGACTCCTACGGAGCCTCTTAAGATAAGAGGTGGTGGCACTATTCTAGACCGGTACTACACTACATATAATATGTCGTCGTATTAGAGGTATGTCTTTACCCGTATCGTGCACTAATGTGTTGACAGAATAAGTATGCCCTGACGGTTCTATGTGGTATATGCACGATTGTCGATATCGAATGTTGTCGGTATCGATATCAGCTTACACTACTGATTTATTGTGCATTTTTGGTTAAAATATTTATTCTCATTTCTACACAAAGTTTAATTTGATATTGCACTTATTTGTTTAAAGACATATATTGATTTATATTTGTATATCTATATATACATAATGTTTAAATGTAACGCACAGACAGGTATTTATTCTTAGTATAAAACAGATTCAGTAATAATGTTAATGTTTTATGTTTTAGTAAATACTTAATGGTATAATTAACTTTAAAATATTTTCAACTCAATGCAATTTCTTACGAAATATATAATTTAAATAATTAAATTACACTGCACTCAATTATGTTTCCTAGAAACCATGTCTCATCTTTCCGCTTGGGTTTCGGATTAACGGATTATCTATCACAAAAACGATTGCTCTCACTAACATTGATTCTGAGAGAAACACAAATTATTTTAAATAATTTTCATAATTTGCTGTGGGTTTGAACAAATAAGTAAGTTATAATTATTATGAAAGTATTAAAAACCGCCTCCAAATTTTAAAGTACTTAATAACACGTAAAGAATTTATCGCTAATTTTATCTCGTGTACTATAATTACAAGATGGCTGCTTTGCCAACGCCAGTAATGGCCGTCAACAATTTTCTCATCCGGCTGCGAAATAATTTCAAAATACATTCGAATGTCAATTTTTTAAATTTCGAACAACAATTCGAATATTGTCAAAATACGAACAATTCGATTAACAAGCCCCGCCCATTTCGTAAAGATGATCGGTGGCGAACCGATAAATCGGAAAAGGTGCGTATCTCCTCTCAGCGAGCCCGTTTCCATTATACTGGTTTCGCTGTCCAGCTTTTATTAGAATCCCATTTTCATTTTGTTCGAGACCGACGTCAAAATAACTACTTACTGATCTCACATGTCTAAAATGTGAACGCGGTGTATGTAACTATAAAATTTTATTTTATTCATTAATGGCGACATCCATTGCTAGCTTTAACATCACAGACCTAAAAAGTACATTATTGCAAGTAAAGTAAGATACGACAAAAAACTCTTCTCAATGGAAAATTGCAGGTACTTACTGTAATAATCCCAATTTCATGTCAACTACTTACCAATGTGACTAATTCAGCCAGAAGTTTACAATATCTGTAGGTAATACATATCAGAATTCAAGCAAACTTACGTATTGAATATAGGATGCACTAATCTTTTCCAGCCTAAAATAAGATCACCCTTCTGCTAAAATAATTATATCTCGTCTGGGAATATGTAACCCATAAAGTTAAACTTGGAACCATCTGCAGATTAATAATTCTGTCCAAATGGGGCGGGAGATGAAATGAAATAAATAAAATGAAATAAAATTTATTTAGACATAAGTACACATAAACAAAAAACAGAATTCAAATCAGTAAACAATTTTTACACATAAGTTTACATATAGTATGCCTAAAAAGGACTCCACTCAGCATGTGCTGCAGTGGAGGGCCACAACAGCGCTGGTCTTCCGTGGAGACCTTATAACTTTCGTGTGCAATAGCCACACAAAAGGCAGAAACTTAACAATAAAACAAAATATTTAAACCAAAAAATACAATTAAATGAAAAGTTAAAGTAGTAAAAGTACTGAGTTACAGCAGAATTACACTTACTTATGTATATCATATGAAATTTTCTAACTTAAGATTAAATAACATATAACAAACACAGTTTGATTTGAGTTGAAAAGATTATTCATTTTTAATTTTTATTAAAGATAATAGAGAGATCGACAGCATTAAGTAATACGTAAATATTTTTTTTATTTATATTTAAAAGCACCAATAGGAATTGAAAGATGACAATTATATCAAAAAGATAGTGTAAAATGGAAACAGACCACACAAAATATGAACCCGATGTTTAACAACAGACGTTAACAGTTAAAGAAACTGCCGGTGACGTCACACCGAATGTGTTGAGTATTATTTATGCAGTTCGTAAATCACGTTAATTGTAATTTGTTAGGTCTGCCCTCTCGCGAGGCGGCTTGGGATTCGCAACGGAACTTATGCGAATGCCTTCTTTTTTAATAACTTACGGGTATTTATTAGCTAGTCGCCGCCCGTGACTTCTTCCGTGTTATTCAAATGTTATGTTGTTTAAAAATTATAATTAAACACATTTTTTTTTAATTTGGATTAACTTAACGTATTTTATCATCATAGATTACATTATATTGGGGGTATTTGCCCATAATCACCACGTTGGGCAGGCATATTGGTGATTGCACTTCAAGCCAGTATGCAGTATGACCAGGAGGGCCCCCAGGGAGGGGGTCAAGCCTGCCGGGGCTGTGGGACTGTTCGAAAGGGTTACCGCGGCCTCGGGAAGCAGGTTCAAGAGGCAATGGATGGTTTTTCAGTAAAATATGTCAGTAAAAGTCTGACATACTCTTCCGCTTCACCCACAGCGGAAGGCGGTCATTTGATGATTTTCCATATGAAAAAAAAAGTATGCAGTATGACGCGACTGCCCATCATCTGCTAGAATTTTGCTTCGTTGACTTTTACGACTCCTCGTCAGATGAAAATGGGTGGCACTGTTCTAGACAAACGACCAACACAGACACGTGATTTATACACAATAGTTCATACTTGCTGCTTTTAAATAAAAAAAAGAAGTGAGGTTGTGAAAGCTCAACGATGGCTTCTTGGCGGGAAAGTGAAGCGTCATGTCTGCAGTTTTGTTTTATATTCTAAAATTTGTGATATTTCTAACATTAATGTGTAATAACGGTGGATTATTAACCGTTAAGTGTTTGTGAATATACATGAGTGTTGGTAAATCAAACAAAGCAGTGCAACATCACTTTTCAAATTCTCTCAAGGAGTTCTTGTGAGATCTCAGTATAGTCCCACATCTTTACTGAGGACTCAAGGGGCTCAGGGGAGGGTATCTCATGTACCATTTATCATATTTATCATGTCTCATTCTCATTTACTATGAATTATATATTATTAATATATCACTTACTTGACACTGGCTAGATGTGCTAGACGCACAAAGCCATTATTTAAAAGAAAAAAGAAAAGCTCAACGATATGTATTTACAATGGTCAATCTTTAGATAGATGATTCGATCCCAGTAATTTCGCTAGCTCTTACACTATTCAAACCGAAATCACAGTTTTATATAATATCAATATATAACTAATGTTACTAAAATACCGTGTTTATTTGCAATTCTTATTATAAAAAGCAAATAGTTAATTAATTTTTAAAAGCAAAACAATAATTAGTAATCAATTATGATTACCCTGTAAATATGTATAATGTTAATTGATTTAGACATTCCTTCTGTTTTAGGCCAGCTAAATGGCAGATGTATGAAACATTACATTTACTTTTTTTAATCTAAAAGAAAACTCCTTTCGTCTACAAAGTAACGGAAAGAAATAATTGTAAGTGCTTACACAACTTTTCTTCGTTTCATTTCAACTATAACTAAATTCTCTCAATGTACATTCGGCCATTGTTTTGTTAAAACACACATTTTAAGGTCCCCCATGTCAGTTGTTTGTCGGATTGACCGGCTGCTTAGATCAATGACTTTGATTTAAATATAAGAATTTTATTTTTAGTTTGACTGTCTGTCTACGGCTTAGGTAAAAGATTAAGGGGATTAAAGGGCTAAAATTGCAATAAGACCGTCAGGGGCTTAGGGGTCATCCATAAATTACGTCACACGAATTTCGTGAACTTTAGACCCCCTCCTCCGTCCTTGTCACAGCTGGTCACACTTGTGAGACTCGCTCCTCCTTAGTGTGATGTCACATATTTTGCAATTGTACAGTAAGAAATGATTAAATTAAAACAGCAGTTCCAAAATGTTTATAGGAACCTTTTTTTTTCAGATGGAAAATCATCTTATGACCTTTTCCCGCTGTGGGTGAAGCGGGAGGGTGTGTCAGACTTTTACTGACTAAAAACCAGACGTCCAGAGGCCACGGTAACCCTTTCGGACAGTCCCGCAGCTTTCGGACAGTCCTGCAGCATGTTTATAGGACCTGGATTTTGAAATGTGGCGTCACGAAATTTAGGATCCCCCCCATCCCCTAGTCACACTTCGTCAACCCCCTCCCTCCCTATTAATATGTGACGTAATTTATGGATAGCCCCTTATTACAAAACAAGTTCTATAGCTACACCAGGTTTAAAACTGGTGCTGACACTTTTATTTGATAAGATGAAGACAGTGACAGCACTAGTTTATACCGTGGTCTACTAACCTTATCACATCACAGCCCATTAACGTCCCACTACTGAGCACGAGCCTCCTCACACAAATCAAGGTGTGAGGGTATTGGGTCATACTCCACCACGCGGACCCAGTGCGGATTGGCGGAGGCAGGTGTATGGCGTCCTGCTGTTAGAATTTTTCAAGCTGCCCATGAGGCCTCTAACATGGCTTAACGACTACCACATTTAGTGATAACCGGGACCAACGGCTTAACGTGCCTTCCGAAGCACGGAAGCGCTCGATATCAAATGCCACACAAACGGTCACCCATCCAAGGACTGACCTCTGTATACTCTGCTGTATTTTGGTGATCGTTTTCAACCACCGAACACCGCAGAGCTACGAGCGCTACACCAACCACACTAACCTTATGTAATAAGATAAACAATCATAAAATGACTGTCTCCCTGTGGAAGGAGCGAAAGGGAGTGTCAGACTTTAATTTATTTTATTTACAGGTTGCCACGGAATGCCACTTGGAAAATAAATTTAAAGAATGAAAAAAGTTTATAGATCATTTAATTTTACTCACTAAAAGTCAAATATGTTCCTTCTAGTGGGGGGGCTGAGTACCTCCCTGTAGGGCGGAGAAGCCGCTAGGGTAAAAGGTAACACCGAGAGAGCGGCGACTCTGAGTGCCCTTAGTACTGACTATCGGGATTAAACTAAGAGAGATCTGTGGAATGCGCCAGGAGGGTCTTAGACGGCGGGGGCCTCTGCTCCTGCTGTCTAACCATGGACCCATCTTGAATTCAGCCACACACGCTATGGTCGCACAAGGATATAGGAGAGGCGCGTCCACTGCGCCTCTCTGAAAAGGTCCTTCCCATTTGTTCCGGGGGACTTTGGCCGCAGGCGGGGTGCCAGACGCTGTAACCCAGGTACTGCCCCCGCCTTTTTCTCAACAAGTGGCGGGCGTCGTCGGAAGATTTTTAGTGGGTATTACTGCTGGCAGTAGCATCTGCCGGTGGTGAGTACCACATCTGCTTTCTGTCTTTTTTGGCCGGAAGGCAGTGCGTAAATGCATTTTGTGACCGAAAAAAAAGGTTTGCTCCAAATTTCTCTCGGTAGGGGGGGGGGAGCCAGAGGTTGGCAACTCTGGGTGCCCTAAGTATTACTACTACCGGGTAGGGGAACTAAGAGGGACCTGTTGAGGGCGCAGCCGGCGAGCCAGAAGAGTACGTCCATCAGCACCAGGAGGCTTATAAGCGGTAGGGTCAGGGGGCCCCTGCTGTATAACCATAGACCCTACGAGAAGTCGGCCACATACGCTATGGTCGCACAATGAGATAGGAGAAACGCGGCCACAGCAGTCGTTGCAAACCAGGTACTGCCCCCCCCGCCCCTTTCTGTCAAGAAGCGGCGGGCGTACTTGGAAGATTTATAGTGGGTATTACTGCTACACACAAACATATGTATGTATGTATGATCCTTAGTTCGTGTACACAATCCTCTTTGACCAAGCGGTTTATTATATTCGATGCAAACCGCCTAAGACCCTAAGTGGTTTTAAACGAGAAGAAGCAAACATAAAAAATAGTACGACACTTGGAACCATTTTTATTGGAATTGCTTAAAATGGTGCTCAATATAGCCCCATTCTAAACCCACATACTGTGAAAGAGAACTACAGAACCCAAAAACACGCACAAGACCCGTATTTTTTATTATATTGTCCGCATCAAATTCTTGACATCGCTGCTATCTGGGCGTGCATTTTCATAAATATCCGCGTCCGGGACAAATTTATGAGCGGGATAGCGATCTTCAACAAAATGCTTGTAATTTTTACTTGTTTTTTTTTTGCTAACGTATGCACCTTTAGTGACTGTGGAAGTTGTCGTCGACGCTTTACGAACAAATGATGTTTGTAACACAATTTACGGATTTCGATCGCGGTTTATTGTATATTTTAATGTTGTATATTTGATTTTAATAATGTGTGCTAATCAAAAACATTTTGTGCTCTCAACGGCTGTACGTTCTTCTTGCTATTATTATATTTAAGCTTGCTAATGCGTTAAGCTATGTTGATGATTTCCCCCCCGGACTGGTAACACCCAGAGGCCGGACTCTGAATGCCCATAGTACTGACTACAAGATAGGGAATGTGGAGAGCGATTGGGAGGGGCAAGAGGGCCCGTCTAGTAGCGCCAGGAGGGTGTTAGGCACCGAAAGCAGGGGTCCCCTGCAGTCTAACCATAGACCCACTGCGCCTCTTGTTCGCTCGGGGGAATTTGACCACGGGCGGGGTGTCAGACGCTGCAACCCAGGTACTGCCCCCCCCCCCTCCCCCCCGACTGGTCTCCACCTTGTCGCGGTGGGGGGGCTGAGTACCTCCCGGTAGGGCGCAGGAGGCGCTAGGGAAAAGGTAACACCCAGAGATTGGCGACTCTGGGTGCCCTTAGTACTGACTACCGGGGGGGAAACTAAGAGGGACCTGTGGAGGGCGCAGCGGGCGGGCCAGGAGGGCCCGTCAAGCAGCGCCAGGAGGGTCTTAGGCAGCGGGGGCAGGGGGCCCCTACTGTCTAACCATGGACCCTCCGAGAAGTCGGCCACACACGCTATGGTCGCACAAGGAGGTAGGAGGGGCGCGTTCACTGCGTCTCTCTGAGGAGGTCCTCCCGGTTTTGGTCCGGGGGACGTTGGCCGCGGGCGGGGTGTCAGAGCTGCAACCCAGGTACTGGCCCCCCGCCTCTTTCTCAACAAGCGGCGGGCGTCGTCGGAAGATTTTTAGTGGGTATTACTGCTGGCGGTCGTGTTTGCCGGTGGTGAGTCCCACACACCTCTCTCGGTCCCCCTTTGGCCGAGAGACAGTGCGTAAATGCATTTTGTTACCGACGTAAATCAAAAAAAAAAAGGTACTGGCCCCCTGCCCCTTTCAACAAGCGGCGGGCGTCATCAAAAGATTTTCGTCCCCTTTTGGCAGTGCAAACGCATCTTTTTACCGAGGTATGAAAAAAAAAGTGTCTTGACCTTTATTTCTGATATGTTCCTTTATTCCTTATACAATGTCGTAATAAAACCGCGTGCCATCGCGTGAACAAATTTAAAATATGTATAATAGAATTCGTTAAGAAAGCTATAAATGGACTAAGCGTCACCTGATCACTTGCTTCCTAGTAATTCTTTTCACAAGCAACAGCCATCGACGATTTAAAACAGGTGTAATTAGGTAATTTAGGTTACCTAAACTAAGCCGTACCATTAATACCGTTACTAAATGAGATTCCGACATAAGCTGTCTGTCTGAAAAATTTATATTAAAAAAAAAAATCGTTAATTTGGTTACAGTATCTTCAGAGCTAAGAGCTTTTCCTAAGAAGAGCTTCAAAAAAGGCATGAGACGCTTTTCAAATAGTAGGCATGCCTAGATGCAGCTGTTATTGAAAGAAAAATTAAGAAAAATATTTTTTCAATACAAGTTAGCCAAAAAGGAAAATATAATATAAAATAAATACATAATATTATTACCACAAATATAGAATTACATAGTTCTTACTTAACTTATATTGAAATGGTGCCCTCTCAGTAGAATGGTGGACATCACAGAGACGTCTCGACGCTGATCTTTCGCGGGCACCATTTTAGAATCTACTTAGTGACCACTTTTCATTAGCTGGGCTAGCATTTTATTATAAAATATGTCCAATTTACATTAATATCTCAGCAAATATTATTCACACAAAGCCGTTACACGTTGTTGTAATTTAATAGCTCCTACATTTCTTTAAAATTAATTCAAATTTATTTCAACTCCCAGCATTTTTTCTTTGAAAATATGTAACGTTCTCTTGTAAACTAAGTAAATTAAAATTAATTATGCAGAGATGTGCTTCATGGGGGGTCATATCGACCGATGAAATACATCGATAACAGGATAGTGTTGTGCCTGTACAATAAATTAAAGATATGGTAATGAATTGCGTAAGAATCAAGATTAATTAGTAAATCGCTGACGATTTGTATAAAATAGACTTTCAAATGATTTAATTTGTTTAAAAGAATAATTTACCTGGTTTATTTTTATGAACCAGTTGGTTACACCTGCGCTCTGTTCATAAGGTCGTGGGTTCATCTCCCACAAGGGCCAAAAGTTTGTGAGCATACATTAATGCTCTGCAATGGCTTCTTAAGGCTACTATATCTCAGCCCCATATTTAGTGTAATTTTTTCTTTATTTTAATTTTAATTAGGAACACCAGTATCTGTTTACCCTATTACTTTTAAAATAATTCATTAATATTATAAAAATATGTAGGATACAAACAATGCAATTATACAGGAGAGCCATTTTAAGATATTTTTTGCGCTCAATGCGATCTTGTGTAGTTAATATTAAAGTAATTCTCCTTTACATGAAATAAACTATACACTATGGTGTCCATGTCCCACCAGTTTAAAAGGAATTCTTATAACAATTTTGCATACCTAATAAAATTTTCTCAATTTTTGACAACCGAAGAATTTTTCTTACCGAAGGTGCGAATTAAGGTAAACACCACATGCGATAAGAAAGAAATTGCTTGAAACAACTTAACACAAAAAAAGCAATACAAATAAGTTATAAATAGAGAGAAAAAAGTTGACAACTTATAATAAAGCTAACATAAAATACATTTGCAATGAAATAAATATTTTCCTTTCTTCAGTTTTAACCTAATTGACAAACATCATGCTCATACACTTCAGTGTTCCCTATTACATCCATAATACAATCACTCAATTTTACTCCTAAAATACTTTCTAAGGGTGTACTGTAACAGTGGATCCTACCATCATCTTTAGTGCCCAAACCAACCTCACCTGCAAGTGTTGCACCTGCTGATCAACTGACGAGGCTCTGGCGAACATAAAAGTTCCCGGCAAGCGGCAATAGGTTTGCCACCTATTCCGTGGGACCAACAATATTATTGGCGAAATGTGGGCGTATACTATGCCTCTGCCTACCGTTTCGGGGAAACAGGCGTGATGTAGGTATCTTCTTATGTAGGTAATACATTCAAAGCGTTATCATCTGCATTGCATTAATTATACTTTTATTGTTGTTATCTTAAAAAATAAAATAAATCTATTTTCTTTGCATCTAATACTCGTAATATAATTAAAATAGTTGTAGTTCAGAATTCTAAAAAATTCAAAATTCAAATTCATTTATTCAAGTTTGGCTCAAAAGAGCTCTTATGAATGTCAAAACTTAAAAACTAGCGCGCCCATTCACTGCGGGCGGGTTAGTTTTTTCTCCCGCCAGTTACAAGAAAATGTACTGCATGTACTGGATGTAATGGTCCTTGATACTATATTACTTAACAAGAAACTTCCACAAAATAGCAACGGTTTTCATTATATCTAAACTAAAGTCTGCTAGAATGTCTAGAGTCAAGTCTATATAGCTATAGCGTCGCTACTTCAAAGATATGTTGCTTTCCAAAGTACACCAGGCGAGCCACGGTTTCGCTAATTTATGGCACTTTATGACGCGCTTCACCAGACAATATCTAGGCTAATAGCTCTACGTTGCCTATAAATCATTCTGAAGTATCTGTGGACTATGATTGCGGTACAGGTCAAATATTACACTGCATTTGAGATATAAAACTATATAATATATATAAAGAGAGATTGCAAATAAAAAACGATGTTGCGTTTGTCTGTAAACACATAAAATTTATTTAAATTTACACACTTATAAGTACTAACAATACATAACACAATAATTATAATAGAAAAACATTTACTTACCTGTAAAAACATAAAAAACAACAAATAAAGCTTGTTACGAGGGCGGCACTAAAATTTCGGGAATCAAGAAAGTGACACAACATTTCTATTTGGAAATGTATTTATTGCTTTTCGAAGTATTCTCCGCGAAATTTGACATATTTTTCCATACGATGAAACCAATCGTTGAAGCAACCATTCCATTCGGAAGTAGGGGGCTCCAAAATGGCCGTTTTGTAGGCGTCCACAGCTTCTTCAGGTGATGAGAATCTCTGACCACGCAATTTATTCATTATTTTAGGGAATGTATAGAAATCATTAGGGCTTAGGTCGGAGCAGCACGACGGATGGTCTAATAATTATATGTTTTCTTGCTCTAAAAACTCTTTTATTCTGTGCGCGGTGCGAGAACTCGCATTGTCGTGATGGAGGATGATGCGGCGATTGCAGTTCTCTTTACGAAGTTCAGAATCGACCTGTGGCAAACAAATGCTAGCATACCATTCTGCATTAACCGTTCTTTGTCCCTCAAGAGGAATAGTCTCATCATGGCCGGTTTTGGAGACAAACGTGGTCACGATTTTTTTGCCAAGCTCTGTGAACGAACAATTTTTGTTGGCTTTAACTCATTTTCGAACACCCAAACTCGTCACTGATTTTTTGTTTTGGGTTCGTACGCGTGTACCCAGGATTCGTCACCTGATGTTGTATACAACATTTGAAGATCCTGCGTGGAATCTTTCGAGAGTTCTGACGCACCAAGTAGCGCGAGCCGCTTTTTGCTCTTCACAGAGCTAATGCGGTATCCATCGGGAAAACCACTTATTGTTCATGCAAGATTATTTGTATTTGACTCATGCCAATGGATAAAGTTGTCTGAATTTCGCGAAATGTCACATGTCGACCTTCCTCAATCAGCTTAAGCACAGCATCAACCTTTTTTTTGGGTGACTGCAGTTTTCCGACGCCCTGGACGGGGATCATCGTTGAAATTCAGCAAACCAGCAATAAATTGTGGTTTTGGATGGGACTTCATCACCAAAACACTGTTTTTGTGTTAAACCACTTCGAAAGTCATAATAAATCATCGCTCTTGAATTTTCTCGAGTCAATTGCATTTTCTCAAATCAGTCAAAATCTTCAAAAAAAAATATTTTTAGCCAGTGTCAAGTTACAGATATATTAATAATATTGTATACATAGTAAATGAAATAGAGTGGTGATAAAGATTATAAATGAGATGCCCTCCTCTAAGCCTTTTGAGTTCTGAGTAAAGATGTGGGACTATACTAACTCCATCGACTTCTTGGGAGAATTTGAAAAGTGATGTTCCACTGTTTTGTTTCATTTACCAACACTCATATACGTTCAGAAACACTTAACGGTTAATAATACACCGTTATTACACATTAATGTTCGAAATATCACAAATTTTACGAAATTAAACAAAACTGCAGACATGACGCTTCACTTTTTTGCCAACAAGTCAATTGATATTTACTCTTTACTTTTGACATTAGCCTCCCCAATAGAAGGTAATGTTCTGGACTTTATAAGGCTGCCATGTTAATTATCGTCATCTCAGGTCATTCACTTAAGTAGGCAATGACCTCCTCTCATCACGGTGAGAGTCTACTCACTCTACCACGTGGACAAAACGCGGATTGGTGATGGCTAGTGGCATCCTGCTGTTAGAGTTTTTCAAACCACAGCTATGGAATTTATCAATATACTTCATATTAATGACTCAATCCAGTCAAAGTAATCGTTTAAATAAAAAGTCCTATTAACTTGTAAAATCCGCCAATAAAAACGGTAGGTAATAATTATGTATATTTTTATATTGACAATAGTATGTAAATTTATTCATGCCTCATAACGAAGTTATTGAAAGTCCTCGTAAATATAAGCACTACGATAGCATGCTTCTGAATTGCTTATTTTGTAGTTAACTGCTGGAATATATAAATAAATTTATAAAAAAAAAGTTGTGAAGCGTCCGGCATTTTCGTTTGTGTCAGCCGCAGTAACTGAGTAAATTTAGCGCTATTTTATTTTTAATCAGCTTCAAGATTTAGTCTGGAACTTAATTCTGCCAATTACATATTATGTACTTAAATTAAAATAATCTCATGCCCATACATACTTTTTGGGCAGAAACCTTGTTACAATTATTTAAAATCTTCATTATCATCATATCAGCCTTATAAAATCCACTGCTGAAATGTTCAGCGGTGGACCTTATGAGGCTAATATGCCTCCCAAATAGATTACATTATTGTGGGACAATGGGTGCGTAGGGATCCTAACAAGACCTAGGGAGCCCAAGCCAACCTCACCTGCAAGTGGTGCACCTGCTAATCAACGAACGAGGCTCTGGTGAACAAAACAGTGCCCGATAAGCGGCAATAGGCTCACCACCTATTACGTGGGACCAACTATATAATTGGCAAAGTGTGGGCGTATTAATATGCCTCTGCCTACCCCTTCGGGGAAACAGGCGTGAATGTATGTATGTGTTTTGGGACAATATATATAATCATGCCTGCTTCCCCGCAGGAGTAGGCAGAGGCATATTATACGCCCTTGTTTCGCCAATTATATGGTTAGGAACTTTCATGTTCACCAGAGCCTTTGATCGGCAGGTGAGGTATGGTTGACTCAGGCTCCTCAGATCTTGGTAGGAGCCCTATACACAAATCTGCCCATAATCACAACACTGGACAGGCGGGTTTGTGATCGCAGTTCAAGCTAGTACGCAGGATGACGCTGCTGCTCATCATTAGGTAGGATTTCTCTTCGCCGACTTTTACAACTCCCCGTAAGATGAGAGGCACTGTTCTAGGCCGAAACCACACGGCACCTCTACTATCTGTTCTCTATTGTCAATTATAATTAAATTTTTAACTTTATTTAATTATAATTTTAAAAAATCTAAGAGAACATTTAATTCAAAAAGTTTATTATACATTGCAAGAGTTGTTTAGTAAAATAATCATTATCCAGTAAAATGAAAATTTGTTTTGATTTATAGTTAGATTATTTTAATTGCATGTCATTTATAATTTCTTAATTTTGATATTCATATTTTTTTTGTCTCATATTTTATTTTAATTCAATTTGTGGATAATAATAATAATTTATTTATTTTGCTGTGCCCTATCCGGGTCTATGTTTGATACTACCTTTTAAAAAACATCTACACAGGACAGCAAATAAACTGGGCCACCCGCTACCTTGGAACTCTGATTCGATTTTCTCAAAAAGTATAAACCTCACAACTATCAAACTTACACCTACAAAAAGTGCGTTTCATGTTGTTTGAGAAATGACCACAAATTTATCCAAAGTACCCTCAATTCACATTGCAATCAAGCAACAAACACAATACCAACGATTTGCTCTGTTTTGACTAGAGTTTGCGATTAGCGTTCTTTTTTTCTAAATGAGGATATTCGGATTTTTCTTATGGTTTCTTTAGTTGCCATCCATTAATTGCTTCAGACGCGTGTATTTTTGCTATTTTCTATGGTCAATAATGGATACGACGCCTCAAAAAGCAGCTCAAGCTGTAGCACTACTTCAAGCAGGCGTTTCGCAACGTGAAGTTGCTCGGAGACTTCGAATCAGCAGATCTTTGGTACAACGAGCTTACAGACGATACTTAGAGACTAGAGCATTCGATCGCCGACCATGTATGGGCAGACCTAGGGCTACATCAGCAGCAGATGATCGTTATATCCAACTTACTGTTTTGCGAAATCGCCGCCTCAACGCAGTTGAAGTCCAACGAATTCTGCGTGACGAACGCCAAGTGGTCATAAGTTCAGATACCGCTAGAAGGAGACTTGCTGAACGAAATCTGGCTTCAAAGAGAGCTGCTACAGGCCCAAAATTGACCGTAGCATACCGTAGAGCACGACTTGAATTTGCTCGAGAGTATAGGGATTGGACGTTAGAGCAGTGGCGCAATGTACTCTTTACTGATGAGACCAGGGTGAGTCTACAAGAAAGTGATCGACGTCAGAGAGTATTATATACGCACTTTTTGTAGGTGTAAGTTTGATAGTTGTGAGGTTTATACTTTTTGAGAACATCGAATCAGAGTTTTAAGGTAGCGGGTGGCCCGGTTTATTTGCTGTCCAGTGTATATATACAACATAGTTTTGGCAATAAATACTTTGACTTTGAGTCAGCAAAGAGATATCTAGATTATGGGTGTCAAATGAAATTAAAAATGGCTAGACCTTGCCAACATTGATACCCGACGAGATCCGATTTCCCTAGTCGTCTCATACGACACTCTCGGAAAAGACATGAGGTGGCAGAAATCTTTAAAGGTGCCCCAACCACATAGCATTTCCAATTAGTAGTATAAACTACCTTTCATGGTCTGACGAACTATATAGCATGGCATCAGTATACCTGCACTCTGCTCCTGAGGTAGTGGATACGATTCCCACACAGAAAAATTCTTTGTATGCATAAACATGAATGTTTGTTTTGATTTACAATTTTCACTACACTTCAAAGCATAGATGTCCTAGGGAAGTGATATTTCATATGTAGCTTCTACAGTATAGATGTCGCTGTACGTTTTGAAATCGGGCAATTAATTACTTGGTGAAAATTGTACACTGGTCTTTCTTTTTTTCTATGTATATTAAGTATGTATTTATAGAAAGAAAAGTATTTATGTATGTTTATTCTTTATTTAGTAGGTATCCATAACAAAAGTTCTTAATGATACTTATATTGAAACTAAGATATTAGTGTGATTGTCAGAAAGTTATTCATTTATTTATACTTATATTGAAACTTAATAATTGGTGTAATTGTCAGATAATAATAGGTTGGGAAAAAGGTTTTTCGTATTTTTGTATGAAAAGTCAAGACATTTTTTTCAAAGTTTATTTACATTTATTTACAATATATATGTACCGTTTTGTTGAATAACTTTCTGCCATTTTGTGGGCAGAGACATTATCCCGTTACTGTAGAAACTTTGGGACTTCTGATCAAAAAAACGGGACAAATAGTTTTGGCAGTCCTCTCTTGAGGTCAACCTTACAGAACCTAAAGAATTCTGCAGAGACCGAAACAGGTGAAAATCTGAAGGCGCAAGGTCAGGGCTATATGGTGGATGCACTAGGACCTCCCAGTCGAACTCTCTTAATTTTTGCTGAGTGGCTAAAGATGTGTGTGGTCTAGCGTTATCGTGATGAAAGACCACACCCTTCCTGTTGATCAATTCCGGCCGTTTTCTCTCGACTGCTTCCTTTAATCTCATCAGTTGCTGGCAGTAAAGATCAAAATCGATGGTTTTGCCGGGCGGTAAAAGCTCATAATAAACAATGCCCTTCCAATCCCACCATACACAGAGCATCACCTTATTTCGTGTTAGGCCAGGTTTGGCCACAGTCTGTGAAGCCTGGCCAACTTTCGACCACGACCTTTTTCGCACGTTCTTGTCGTACGTGATCCACTTTTCATCGCCAGTTAGCAATCTCTTCAAAAACGGCTCGGTTTCATTACGTCTCAATAATGAATCGCAAATGAGTACACGGTTCATTAAGTTTCTTTGAGTGAGCTCGTGTGGCACCCAAATATCGAGCTTTTTTGTATAACCAGCTTTCTTCAAATGGGTCAAAACTGTTTTGTGGTCAATTCCCAGTTCTTCAGCTACATCGTAACTACTAATATGCCGATCTTGCTCCACTCTTTCAAAATTGGCGTCCATTTTATTCGTAACAGGGCGACCAGAGCGAGGTGCATCTTTAACATCAAAATTTCCGGACTGAAAACGTTTGAACCAAATTTGTGCTACTCTTACTGACACTGCATCAGGTCCATAAACATCACAAATTTTTTTCACTGCTTGAGTTGCATTTTTGCCTTTTTTATAATAAAATTTTAAAATGTATCGAATTTCTTCATTAGATTCACTCATTTTTACGGAGAGAAAAACAAATGAAAAATAGCGGGAAACAACTTTTTTTTATTTTTTTCTTTTCCTTATAATGAAACCTTTTTAATGATACCAAGACACAAATAGTATAGTCAAAAAAATTTTATACTAAGTTTATACCTACGTTATGCGAAAAGACTTTTTCCCCGACCTAATATTTATTGGGAATAATAAGGAGCCAAGAAAATTTACTATGAACTGACCCATAGAATTGACAAGGCCAAACCACTTCACTTAACATGTATTATAATTTCTCACTAGCTTGCTGCATTTAATTACGCATTAGAATTAATTATGGTGTGTTTAATATTCTCCTAATTTTACGAAATAATTAGATAATTAAAAATATTAAAGTTTGCCTTTGGATCTTTTGCCACTTTTAGCATTTAAATATAGAAATACCAGGAGAGGGTTGTTGATAAATCTTAAGCCGAATAATAAATTGATATTTCTGATACCAAAGATAATTTATTTGACGTGGTTTGCGCACATAACTCAAAAGATGGCGTTGAGGGCAACTGTGAAATTCAATAAAAGTCGCTATAAATCCCCATAAATGTGTTGCCATCTTTACGATTTTAACTCTTTCTAGTGATTCTTTGATTTATTTATACTTACTAATATTATAAGTGCGAAAATAATTGTCAATATTTTAAAACTTCGTAGTAAAGGTAATTTTGGTGCCTATAATATTTCACACGATACAATTTAATATAGTAGACGGAAATTTTAATGTTACTCTGAATTACGTAATTTGTTATTGGTTGTTTTCTAATGTTTGTCATCAAAAAGGATATGTCATTGACTTTTTTCGGTCACCATACCATAATACAATATATTTAAACAATACAGAATCATTTTGTCATTGTAAATTAAGAATATATAGTAGAAGTAAGAGAATATTTTTGGGAAAATAAATATTTGTATCTTGTGGCAACACCGTTCCACGGGCTCCACAAAGATGCCGCCATTAATTTATTGGACCGGGGACAAGAATTAATAGTCGTTATCCGTATGCATCCGATATATCGACCCTAATTCCTTTGTGCTTGCTGAATACCTGGATATCAATCACTCAAAGCAATCGATTGCAAATCGGACTTCGATAGATGATACGAAAAGCTGCAATATTACTTTGCATTGTTTTATTGCGTAATAAAAAAGCCAATATTAAACTAAAAATGCTTTATTTAATTTGGATTCCAATAAAGTACTTACAATGACGAGTAAATTTAATACAAACGTGTCCTTTCCATACGGGACAGGAGCTTGCATTGAGAAGAATAAGGTGGAATAGACAACCCCCCCGACTGGTCTCCACCATGTCGTGGTGGGGGCGCTGAGTACCTCCCGGTAGGGCGCAGGAGGCGCTAGGGAAAAGGTAACACCTTTGGCTAGGGAAAAGGTAACACATTGGCGACTCTGGGTGCCCTTAGTACTGACTACCGGGGGGGAAGCTAAGAGGGACCTGTGGAAAGCGCAGCGGGCGGGCCAGGAGGGCCCGACAAGCTGCGCCAGGAGGGTCTTAGGCAGCGGGGGCAGGGGGCCCCTGCTGTCTAACCATGGACCCTCCGAGAAGTCGGCCACACACGCTATGGTCACACACCTCTCTCGGTCCCCCTTTGGCCCGGAGACAGTGCGTAAATGCATTTTTATACCGATGTAAATATAAAAAAAATTAAAAAAAGGTGGAATAGACAACAGACACATTATTCAAGATTATCATCTCAACTGGCACTCTGATTATTTGCGTAATATTATATACTATGCGCCCATGCAGTTTTATAGCAAACGCTAGAAAAACAACAGCAGAAATTGTGTTAAAGAGCATGGAGCTAATATCAGTGCACAGTTAATTAGAAACAGTGGTAACTGCCCTCATCGTTTTAAGATTTTGGTTCTTCTTTATTGTACGTCCAGTACTCACTGAAAGCAAGCAAGCAGCAAACGCTCACACGTCAACAATAATAATGTATCAAATCTGTTATCTAACCCCTTTAAAGTCTTTTTAGTTTTAGTCTTTTTTAGTCTTAAAGTCTTTTCCCCTTTTGCTCATCTTTGAGGTGGAAGTTGACCCCTGAGGATGTGATCTAATAAGGTACGGTCTGGTCTTTTTCGGCAGTAGCGAGATTTAAGTTTTAGTGAATACGCTGCTGCGGACCTAACAACCCACCATAAAAAAATATTCTGGTTTTCCTGGGTTCTAGCACGCCGCCACAGGAGCCACATATAAGCTATCCAGTAAGTACCCTGAAGCAGCAATGTCAGCAGATGAAAAAGATGCAGGTGTGTTAGATAAAATAGTTCTACAGTCTGAGTATAGCTCATTAGAAAAAGTTAGTTCTACCCACACCGCGCTCAGATCGCGTGCGCACTGTACAGTCAGCTGCATTAAAATGTTTACACGTTTGTTCTTATGTCGACGTTTATTCTCACTAGAGGGCAAACTTGAAAAGTTTCTTTGCCGATTCTTCTCCACTTAAGCTCATAGTAAATAGGTGCATTCGGTTTAAAAATCAAAATCAAAATTCATTTATTCAAGTTTGGCTCAATAGAGCTCTTATGAATGTCATACTAAAAAACTAACGCGCCCATTCACTGCGGGCGGGAGCTTGATCGTAAAAGAACGGGCAAGAAAATCGTCAAGGTTGGTTTTTTCTCCCGCCAGTTACAATTAAAATACATAATATTAAAGCAATTGTGTTCTGCAGTCACAAGATTTAAAAGAAAGGAAGAAAAAACTCTTTTTAGCAATATTAACATAATTACATAATTTAAGTTGTGCTGATTGGTTCTTAAGACAGTGTGCTCCATGGGAGCCCAAATAAAATAAAGCATGGTTATTTTCAATAAGTAAGATCTAAATATTAATGCACATTTGGACAGTAAGCGACAAATAGTTGGTGGCTCCCAAAGCGCCGTATACTATATATTGAAACACGCCCTAACGTTCTTGACAATAAAGACGTATGCCGATCTTTAGTACCTAAGCCGATGTTACCAACTATACGAGTATGTCGCTAAAATCCGCCGCCCTGGGTCCGCGAGGTGGAATATGACCCAATACCCTCTCACATTGGGTTGTGAGAGGGTATTTTGCTCGTTCCCCCCCGACTGGTCTCCACCTTGTCGTGGTGGGAGGGCTGAGTACCTCCCGGTAGGGCGCAGGAGGCGCGAGGGAAAAGGGAACACCCAGAGATTGGCGACTCTGGGTGCCCTTAGTACTGACTACCGGGGGGGAAACTAAGAGGGACCTGTGGAGGGCGCAGCGGGCGGGCCAGGAGGGCCCGTCAAGCAGCGCCCCCAGGGGGCCCTGCTGTCTAACCATGGACCCTTCGAGAAGTAGGCCACACACGCTATGGTCGCACAAGGAGGTAGGAGGGACGCGTCCACTGCGTCTCTCTGAGGAGGTCCTCCCGGTTTTGGTCCGGGGGACGTTGGCCGCGGGCGGGGTGTCAGAGCTGCAACCCAGGTACTGGCACCCCGCCTCTTTCTCAACAAGCGGCGGGCGTCGTCGGAAGATTTTTAGTGGGTATTACTGCTGGCGGTCGTGTCTGCCGGTGGTGAGCCCCACACACCTCTCTCGGTCCCCCTTTGGCCGGGAGACAGTGCGTAAATGCATTTTGTTACCGACGTAAATCAAAAAAAAAGGGTATTTTGCTCGTTAGTACCCGTGCTCAGTAGGACATTAGTAGGCTGCGATGATGTGTACATATCATTGGTACCCGTGCTCAGAAGGACATTAGTAGGCTGCGATGATGTGTACATATCATTGGTACCCGTGCTCAGTGGGACATTAGTAGGCTGCGATGATGTGTACATATCATTGCACTTGACTGTACTTCTAGAATTATTTCCACACAAAGACGAAAAAGAAAATTTTCCAAAATACATTCCGTTCACACTTGTATTCTGGAAATGTTTAGAGGTTACAAGTTGCAACTCCTAAATCAAACCCAGACATAGTCAAATAACAACAGCAGTTACCTTTTTCCAAAGTTTTGTTTATATGACATTAAGATAAACGATTGCTTGTTAAAAAATGAAATATATAACTTATAAGGCTGCTCATTACTAAAGCCTAAAACAATATAGCAGTTTATATCATTTGACACTCATTGTTACATTAAAGAGCAGTATTATACTTGTGTAAATATTCTCCTTAAATAATTCATTTCAGTTTTTTTTTAATTAAAATATAAAATATTAATTTCTACAGCAGCTGTTGGAGTTATTATCACATCAGTTTTATAAAAACTACTGATGAATATTGGCCTGCCCGTTTGGTTATATCACATTGGGGGTATGTGCCCATAATCAGCACCCTAGACAGGCGGGCTGGTTCCAGTTCGCAGTTCCAGCCAGTACGCAGTATGAAGCTGCAGCCCATCATGCGGTAGGATTTCTCTTTGCCGATTCTTAGGACTCTCTATAAGAAGAGAGGAGTGGCACTATTATAGGCCGCACCGACATGACTGTAGGAATTGGTATTATAAAGAACGTTAACCCTGACATGATCTATTGCGTCTAAACAGGATTATGTCACATTTACAGTCATCATCACCATATCCTAGCATTATCCCGGTTGCCCTAGACTTAAGCTTAGGGCCCAGGGTCTGCTCCGTATTACGTCACATTACCAGTAACCCAGTATAATATACTTTTCTATTTTCATAATACAGCAAAATAAAATGGCAGCAAATGTATTTATCTATAAGATACAAAAAACAAGTTTTAACCTAACCAACTCTCACTGCCTGCACATATTCTTCACAAGTTTATTTACCCCATTATAATCTTCTTCGTCACAAAAAGTGTTGACTTTGTGTGACCTTTCAAATCAAAGCACAGTAAAGTTATACTGCCCACATATTGACTATGGCAAGCTTGGCAGCCGTTTGCTAGGCCACATGTGTTGCATTTCAGCAGCTTTACTCCAACTTTGGTTTGTTACGTGTTCCGTTGCATTCGACTTCTTGGAATAATTCTAGGTTGGAGTTAAACTTCAACGCTGTGCTACTATTAGAACATCGTAAATTGTTTCTTATTTTCTCTTTTGACAACGACAAAAACTTTTTATTTCACATGAAATACGACATAAATATACAATTTTTTAAAGTTCTAGTTACTGGTACTTAAAAATATAATAAAGTATACTAATATCAAAAATAATAAATTTTATTTTTCAAAATATTCATACAGTTTTTATTCACTGACACACTTATCCACAAGCCATTTTGTTAAATGAACTGACGATAATGAAACATGAAAACGTAATAAGTAAAGAAATTGTATCTCTTCTATGTGATTAGAACGCCCATGTGGACGAAATGGTAGCCACCTCTGACCATTTGACATGTTTCAGTATATAGATAAGAAAGAAAGAAAGAAAAATATTTATTCAATACAAGTTGCATAACAAAAAACATAAAATAAGTACAAAATATAGTTAACACAAATCAAGAATAGAATAATAAGAACTTAAGTTAAAGAAGAACTCAACTTGTATTGAAATGGTAATTGTGAAGGTGTATGGGGATCCTCTAGATATCATAAGAACCCCAGCCAACCTCACTTGCATGTGGTGCAACTGCCGATCGACGGACGAGACTTTGGCGAACACAAATGTTCCCGGTAAGCGGTAATAGGCACCTATTACGTGGTCCCAATAGTATAGATGGCGAATTGTGGAGTATCATTATGCTTCTTTTACCCCTAATGGGAAATAGGCGTATTTATATGTGTGTATGTTTAAATAGTTTTAAATGGTTTCTGCCAACCCCCAATGAGATATAGAAGCGTAAGATTGTATACATAAATAAATAATTTTTTAAAAAATTCTCGGACATCTAACACTGCGATTCTTACCACAAACTAAGAAGAGCTTGGACTAAACAATGGAGAATCATTTTTTTGTTTTTTTGTATTTTGTAGTTCAATAAATTTGCTGCCATTTTGTTTTGCTGAGCTCTGATAGTGACGGGAAATCCAAACTGATTCATCTATACTGATGCCCCTGATGATAAATATTTTATATGAGAAGTCGTTCATGTCACAGTATTTAAAAAACAACCACAGACGCGCGGGTACAGTAAGCAACCAACTCACGACTTCACGAGCAGAACGGAGCTGCAAGTATACTTTCTTTGCTATATCAATCGTTTTGCCGAGTCGACTTCATTAACTTTTGATGCGGCCGTTCGCGACTTTAGTTTTTACCCACGGAAACTTAATTATTATTCTGGATATAAGTAGACCTTATCATTATGTGGCATTTAACTTATGAACATACTTAACCATGCGAAATCGGCTCGGGCATAAAACTGACCAGACTGATAGTTAAGACTTTCGAATTAATAATATCAATAAGTAAATGGTGGGTTATTTCCCCACAAGAATTTACAAATACACATATATCGGCTTTGGGAGACGAAATCGTGACATTTTAGATATCCTTGATCTATGCTAAACTATATCTTAACAAGACAATATACGTAGCACGATTCGCTGCGCAGGCGCATACATCACGCCTGCGAGATAAAGTCTGCACTTATCTATGCAATGGTGTGTCGTTTAAAGGCTATTCTCATATCTACTGATGCTCATTCAAATGTCGTTTCAAGTCTGCGCACAAGCTATTAAAAGGTGTTATGTTTTATGTGACACGTTATAATTACTACGTCCTTCCTGGTGGTAAGCAGCCGATAAAGTCCAAAAAAGTGAAGCGTACCCACTTGTGATGGCCTTGTGATTGGCCTGCTGAAATGCCGTTTCAAGAACACTCTGAAAAAAAAATTTAAGGTTATGCATTTCATACTTAATTATCCGTACTAAAGTGCCTTTGTGCTTGTCGGATGATTACCAATGTTCACAGATCCCGGCTTGTTTGCTTAATTAAGATATTCCATGCCATGCCACAGAAACACTCACCCAAATCGGTATACCACAAAAACAAACCAAACAACTATCGATATAAAATTCCTATTCACACAATTCTCTTATAAGAATATAATGTCCCCGATCGCCCGAATGCACATCGGCCTTAATGCTTTTCTGTGTCAGTACCCTGACTGTGACATATTCGTAGATAGCTGGGAATCAATCCAGGCAATATTGTCGTATTTTTGTGAATATAAATGTCCTCTTTAATATATAATACCAAAATTATAAAAACAGAACATGATATTGTCTTATTCAATTTACGTAATTACTATACTACTTTCTTACATAATTATAAAAACTAAAAACTATAACTAAAAGATGTCTTCCTCTTTAATTATATTTTAACTTTATATGCATGTAAAATTACTCACTGAGTAAGTTATTGTAATTGGGCCAGAGCCGTGTAACTAATACAAATAAATTAATAAATAAAATGTCACTTGTTAACAAATAACCACAGTTTTGTAATTTTAAATCAAGTAATTAATTACAACAATGTTTTACTGCATCTGAGTCCGCAGCCGTACTTTACGTTATCAGCGACAGGCAAAGGTTATTTGTGTTAAGACAAATTAGGTAATGCTTTCGGCATTGTAACTCAAGCCGAGCTGAGTGGACGTCGATACGATTGTAAATCGTAACTGTTGTGTAAGTAATGATAGAATGTTAAATACAAGCGAATTTAGATTTGCGTAGTGCGTGAGAGTTATTATCAAACATTGAATTTCTAGATACAGTGATACAATTATGGGATTTTGAACATGCTGTAGCTTATTACAAAATAAGATCTAAAGTAAAACCAGGTTTAAAACTAGTGCTGTAAATGAAGACAGATTTTATCATATAAAAGTGACAGCACTAGTTTTTAACCACCCACTGATTTTTACGTACAAATTTTGTTAGTTGTTTTGTTCCACAACGGATTTAATTAAGCATGAAATATTGAACCAATTACAAAACTACACTAAACAATGACTGTTATAAGGGAATCATTTATTTATTTTACATCAAATGTTTAATAAGGATAGGTACCTTATAAATGGACATATAGCTTTTTAATTGATACTGTACATTTTTGTGTTCCTGATGGCTTTAAAGTGGCGTGCAAAAGCTACTTTTAATCTATGTACAAGGGTCAAAAGGGTTCTAGTGATGTTCTCGGTGTTGCAAGTGTCTAATATCTTCAACATGTAGGTATATGTTATAATATGTTTATATATTCAATATGTATGTGTATGTAATTTCAATATCTTCAAATATGTACTGTGTGTGATCCGTATTGTTGTATTTGATTAATAATTTAAAAGAGCATATCCTGTGAGTTTCCTGTCAGTTCTTCTCAAAGAGCGGGGGCTCGGAACTGGCACTTAGATTCACTTACACCTAATTTTTATATATTTGCTTGTAAGTGAATCTAAGCTTCGTGATTTCAGTGTAGTAATATTTAGTTTTTTATTTATATTTTGTTTTTCAGTGCCATAAATATTTATTATTTATTTATTTATACGTTTTCAAGTGATATGTAATAGTTTATGAAATAAAGAACTTTTACTTTACTTAGTAAAGTAGCTGCTGTGTCTTTGCCACTTTCTATTAGGTAGACTACGTGCTTGAGTCTACATGTTGTACATATAAATCATATACTTATAACATAAAAATATCATATAATAGAGGAGTAGAAGGAGGAGTAGATGTTCTTTGTAAGAATGGAACCTCAGGAAATAAGAAAGAAATATATATTTAATAACTGCAGTTACATAAAAGCTTCAAAAGACTGATTTGTGCAGACAAAAGGCATTGCTTCAACGTAATGCAGCTATAACAGTGCAACAAGATTCAGGAGAAGACAGCAGGTTGGTATATCGGTAGTAATGTTTATATTCTTGCATTAAATAAATAAAAT
Source organism: Musotima nitidalis (assembly GCA_949126915.1). NCBI lineage: Eukaryota > Metazoa > Arthropoda > Insecta > Lepidoptera > Crambidae > Musotima > Musotima nitidalis. The sequence goes on along the minus strand of OX421439.1, from coordinate 7,020,196 downwards.
AATTGCAACTAAAGTAACAGCTATCGGCAGTAAGTGTTCACTAAGAGAAACTGCTTATGTACCACCATCACCCATACCTTATTAGAGTAAGCAGAGTGTGAAACTAAACCGACCGATATCTGATCCTGTATCGATAAGTGGTTGTTGGAACTCGTTCCACCTACTTAGATAGGAACTTGACTCTAATAAATAGTAACTTAACAAAGTTACGCCGGAAAATGTGCTAAGTGTATTTGCAGGTTGCTCAGAATTTATTTGAATGATTCCTATTTAATTAAATTTTGTTTGTTTGCTAGAGAGGAGACGACGGACGTTGCCCGATGGTAAGTTATACAGTCAGCTTATTTTGCATTCCATTTAGGGCTCGTACCCAAAAAATCATGGTGAATAGGATTCAGTTTATCAGTTTACCCAACGACGCAGTTTCAGTGCGGATTGGCGGAGACAAAAGATGTGCTGTTATTAGAATTTTTCAAGCCGCTCTATAGAGCCTCTTACTTGTAATCTTTAAGCCACTGTCTATATTGTGGATCTAAGTCGGCTTTGAGACTACTATAATGGGTATAACCGATACCAATAGCTTTACGTGCATTCCGAAATACGCAAGCAATTACCCATCCAAAAACTAACTTTTGAGATTTTTGCTTCAATTTGTTGATCGTTTCCTTCTATCCCGTAACTACAAACGCTTCCACTTTACTAATTACTAGCAGCCGCCCGCAATTTCCTCCGTGTGATCTAGATATAAACCTTCCTCTTGAATTACTCTATCTATGAAATAAAACCGCATCAAAATCCATTGCTAAATTTTAAAGCTCCAAGTATCCATAGTGACAGACGGAAGAAAGCAGCTTTGATTTATACTGTGTAGTGATTTATACTATTATCTTAATATCTCTAAAACGATCACCCAACATAGGAATAAAGAGCAAAATACTGTTACTATACATCCCAACACGTTTCACACGCAAGTCACTTAGATTACGTAAGTATGCATTACTTGAGATCACCACCAATAAGGCGAACCCTGAGATTAGATTCAAAAGCCTCCAGATAGTGTAAATAAGGTATCAGCAGAGAATGCGGATTCAGATTGTACCGAAATCAATAAGGAAATGAGCTGTATAAGTATTATGAACAATATAAGGTACTTTAATAATGATAGTTTGTCTTAAGTTATATGGCAATCTGCGACTGTCTATTTAAGGGTTATTTAGTGCCTACTTTGTAGTAAATATACTAGAAGGTGTACATTTAGTTAAGTCGAAGTTATCTTTTAGGTTTACTTTACAATTTAAGAGCTTCTTAGTAGAATAAATCAGGAACTCGACATTAGTGGTTATTAACTTCTAATAATTTTAAGTAAATTTTTTAATGTGGTTATGTAAATCATGTGACCATCACATCAGTAGTAGCTTAACATAAGAATGAGTCCGATCCTGCAGGCTGAAAGTAATGGAAGACTATTGTTAGATAGGTGTTTCCTGGCACTAGCAGATGGTCAATAAACGAATAGGAATAACTTATAACAATTATCCTCCTGCCTTGCTCCCGCTTTTCTGGGGTCGACGCAGCATGTCCTTCCCTTTCATTTACCTAGGCTATTTATCATTCTTTCCCGACTTGTCTCCACCTTGACGTGATGGCGGGGCTGAGTACCCAACGACGCAGTTTCAGTAAAAGTAAAGCAGGAATAGGTAACACCCAGATACGAGAGGGTGCAGGGGTCGGGTCAGGGGGTCCCGTCAAGCTGTGCTAGGAGGGTCTTAGACGGCGGGGGCAGGGAGCTCCTCAAGAGGAAGCCAACTTGTATAAAATAATGGCACGCCGTGGCCGGGTGGACCGGACGGCGGTAAGAGGAAGTCAACCTTTCTACAAAATTACGGCAAGTCCGCAGAGACATTGTCGCAGCTGGCCCGAGGTGAAGGGTTCAGTGGGCGCGGCGCGAGGTGGCAGCCGCTCTTTTGCGATTTGTAGTGGCTGGGAGCTGCGGGTAAAAACACTGGGAAGTTTTCGCCCGCCTTGTACGGCTCCGGAACGGAAGAGTGGCTCTAACCCTAGATTCCTATGTTGCGAGTAAGCCTGCTTCACGGTGGGCTGCGCGGAGGGCGGACATAGTGTAATCCGAAAGGAAGTCCCGTGTCCGCTCTTTCCAACCGCGCGAGTAGGTGTTCCTTAACATATTTATCACAGGTTAAAAAAAAAGTTTGGAGAGGCGCGTCCACTGCGCGTCTCCAAGGAGGTCCTCCCGGTTTTGCCTGGTGGACGTTGGCCGGGGGCGGGGTGTTAGATGCTGCAACCCAGATTCTGGCCCCTCGCCTTTTTTTTAACAAGCGGCGGGCGGCGTCGGAAGTTTTTAGTGGATATTAATGATGGCGGTCGCGTCTGCCGGTGATGAGTGCCACACCCCCTTTCGGTCTCCCTATACACAAAAAAAAGGTATTTGATTCATCACCTCGTTAATCTTAACATTGTTCTCACATTCAAACTAACTCCTTGTCGGTCGTTCTCTTCCTCTTCACTCGGTACCATTCCTATTCAATTCTTTTCAAGTCATATGTTCTTCGTTTCTTTTCATGACATGCCCATAGTGGCCATAGTCCATAGCGTGGCAATCGGTTTCCTATAATGTCATAGCCAGAGATAATCAATGGCTTATAGCATATATGCCATCATCTGTATAAGTGGCATCACAAATCAAATTAAAATTATTTATTGGTACACCTTAGGTTTAAGGAAGGTAGTAAGTAGGTAGGTTTTATAACATGGCATTTATTTATTAAAATGTCTGTTTTAATATGTACAGATGTATTTAAATCTACAGAATTACTAATGTGTTTAGCGCATCAAAATAACAAGCGACATACCAACAGGTTGCGATTTCGAATTCCCCGTATTATCTCTGCATCTATTGGACGGTTATAAATTTGTTCACTTCGTTATCTACCGGTTAACGTTAATTACCAGTTAAATGTAGCTGCCACAGTTATGCAATGGACAAATAGGGTCGTGCGACTTGTTTCGTATTGTTTTATTTTTAGTTGGAGTTCCACAGGTAGGACGATTAGGACCTTTGTAAAATTCTATTAAAATTAACAGTTAGATTAAGACCTAAGGAGCCCAAGCCAACATCACCTGCAAGTGGTGCGCCTGCCGATCATTGGACGAGGCTCTGGCGAACATAACACTGCCCGGTAAGGGGCAATAGGCTCGCCAACTATTACGTGGCGCCAATTATATAGTTGGCGAAGTGTGGTCGGGAAAACAGGCGTGAATGTATGTATGTAGAATTTTGTTAAAAGCTATTGCAAACCCACGATTTAATCGATTGTCGTTTTGAACAAGGCTTTGAGAAAAGTAGGTAACGCCCATAGAAATCTACATAATGAAACGCTTGAGATGGTATGTTCCGCGTAAAACTTTTACATCTCACGTGGCCAATTTTAAAATTTTAGTTCGAAATTGACGTTGCTATTGTTCATTACGGACTACAAGTTATTCTTGTAGACAGTACATTGATTTTTTGTAGTGAGATACGGTTTAGATATAACGAACGCAATCGACAATGTATTTAATAGTCCTAGGTGCACTGGTGCCATACGATACACCGTATAATTTTCCGGAAACACAGCACTTCTATTGTTATATTATTAAGATTTCTATGGTAATGCCCCTACGAAGCTTGACTCGTCTTGGCGAAGCTCCACAGTGTCCCAGATTAGCAAACGTTCCAACTACAAGACAAGACTATCGATTGTCGTCGACACGCTGACATTCGTTTCGGCAAACGAACGTAACGTGTCGCGGGTTCGGCGCACACCGTGTCGATGGCGATGGCGGTGCGCTACAATATAATTACCGCGCCGGGCGCCGATAAACAATCTCATACTCGTTAAAACGCTGGAATCAAACCCGGGGACATAGTCAAGTAACAACGGTAGAACACTCAAGTCTCGTTAGAGTCACCGACAGACTGACTGACGGACAATCCCCTCCCTCCTTTGGAATCACGACAGGCTGACTGACAGATCCCCCCGATAAGAGTCACCGACAGACTGACAAATCTTGTGAAAACCACAACAGACAGATAAACTGACAAACCTTGACAAATTCTGACAAAGAACCCATTTGCTTTTTTTTCTTTATTATGGTACCTCCCATATCTCTTTAATTGTTGTTAAAAAAATATACCGAATTTCCATTTTGTGTGTGAATGTTTGACGAATCTAAATGATCATGTCGATCTTAAAAACATTTCGTATTTTATTATTTTTAAAAAGTCATATTACAGATACGCCTTATTAGCTCCTATCCGCGTGAGTATCGTAGCATGCGTTTGTCTTCTTACAGATGGAGCTCTAAAAAAGGGCGATAATTTTTTATAAATAGTAAATGGCTTCAACTGCGATCATCAACCCGCCTGCCCAGCTGGTGAATATGGGCAGATACCTCCGATAGAATGTAATCTTTTGGGTAGGCTAATGTTCAGCAGTGGAATTTATAAGGCTGATTCGATGATGATTATCCTGCTATTAGAGTATGTCAACCCGTTTATAAGATCTCTAGTTTGTCTTTACGACTATCACATGCAATGAAAACTGGACATTGTCTTCGTACTATAATGCATTAACACACAGTAATAATTGTCTGAAACAGTTGTATTATGCATCGGAACGCGACCATATTTGCAAACTAGGTACTGTAAACCGCTTGGGGCCCGGCTACATTACGAGGTGCCCGTAACAGTTGATGCAGCCCCAACTACATTATACGTGTGTGCTTATGTATATAGAGGTGACGTTTGTGTGTGGATAGAGTTAAAATCTATTTTGATAGTAGCTTTATTACTTACCTACTTACTTAATTATTTTTGTTTTTAAACTGTTTTGTTGCATGTAAGTGAATCTAAGCTTCGTGATTTAGTGTAATAATATTTCGATTGTTTTTTTTTTCAATTATTATTATGACGTTTTCTAGTACTATGTAAAATAGCTTATGAAATAAATATTTTTTTACTTTACTTTACTATAATGCAATGCTATATTGGGGAGAGACCTGATGACCTCAGTTCTTGTATAAGAGTAATAAATATCCATTAACATCTTATACAACGCCTTTTAGACCCTAACTAAGGAGAGCTTGTGCTATAGGTACCTAATAGAAAAGGAAAAATAAATCTACATACTTTTTTATGTAAATAAATACGTATAATACAAAGAAAATACCCACACAATAACAAATATTCATGAAAACAAACATTTTCTCTGTGTGAAATAAAACCCACCTTAAGAGTAAGAGTAGAGTACAAATATATTGATTTACGCGCCCTATCGGTCGTCGTATATCTTTCAAATTTTTACTATATAATTTGATTACTTGTATGAGAGTAACTATAGCTTGTCATTTCACGTGTTTTCGTCGTTTTAAAAATAATTATACCTGTATATAAAATAGAAACCACAGACCGTATGTGTACAAGCGCCGTGAGGCGGTGAAGAAGATCCAGACCCAGGGTCAGTGGGCTGAAATGATCTATACATACAAGGACGCCTGTTTCCCCGGGTAGGCAGAGGCATATTATACGCCCACATTTCGCCAATTATATAACTGGTGCCACGAAATAGGTGGCAAGCCAATTGCCGCTTACCGGAAACTTTTAAGGTCGCCAGAGCCTCGTCCGTCGATCGGCAGGTGCACCACTTCCAGGTGAGTTTGACTTGGGCCTCAAAGATCCCTATACACCTGAGATGTGGGCTGAGATAATAATGTTTCATAATGTACACGTTACACTGCTCGGTTTATACTATAACAACGTGTAGTGTCGCAATCGTGCGCCTGCGCCCGATGCGATACAGCCTGGGATTTTGCATAACGCGCGACCTAACTTGATTTGCTGCTGAGATACCACTAAATATCTGCTTTGCAACATTAACAGCCATTTAACATGTAATTATTTTTAATGAAATGTTTAGCTTGAAATTTAGGAGATGAAATAAATTTTCTTTGGCATTTAACATTGCGTTTTTATCTCCTAGCTTGTACATGCACACTTGTATTACCATATAGCATACTAGACAAAGGGTAAAAAAAATTATCCCGGTTGCCCTAGACTTAAGCTTAGGGCCCAGGGTCTACTCACTGGTCTTACCAGATTTGACTGAACTTCAGTTATGGAGCGACTGCCGTCTGACCTCCGCAACCCAAAGGGAAACATCATTCTATGGTTAAACCAGCTGTTAGGAAGTTAGAAGACACTGACTTCATGACAGCCGGGACCATCGGCTACTAGTACTTATAATAATACTGCTTTAACCATACCTATTGATTCTATGGATATTAAACAACGGATAAACCTACATACATATATGGTATTGTTAGTAAATACATAATATATTTTGTTACACAAACGAAATAACCAGGCGAAGAGAAATATTTTTATTTCTGGGTTGCAATTAAACTTAACGGCGCTACCAAGGTTATGGGTTCGACTCATGATAAATATCTGTGCTATAAATATCATAATCATAATTCTTTATTGTTTCATTTGGTGTACAGTTAGGTCTTAAAAATAACATTTTGTCCTCAAATGAAACCTGCAAGGGTATCCAATTTAAAGTAGAAACACTTCTGTAGACTATAACATTTCTTCTTGTCTGTGTGTAGGCCTATGCTCAGTCTGCGGGGCTACCGCGGCCTCGGGACGTAGCAGGCTCAAGAAGGAACACGGATGGTTTTTAGTCAGTAAAAGTCTGACACACCCTCTCGCTCCACCCACAGCGGGAGAAGGTCATTAGATAAATTTCCACCCAAAAAGGAAAAAATAGGATAGGATTAGGAATTAAGTGATAAGGGTTGAAGCTGATGTAAAAGAAGATAGAGTGGCTAGAATTGAGAAAGGTATGCTCAGATGGTTTGGTCATAATGAGAGGATGTATGAAAGTAGACTAACGAAAGTGATTTATGATGGACAAGTGTTGGAAGTGTTGGGAGGGGAAGACCAAGTAAGAGCTTCCGTAACCGAATTCAAAAATTTTTAGAGAAAGGGCCGGTCAAAAGTTCCCTAAACCGACGGGCGTGTATGTGCCAAGTTCGTAGCAAGTGGAAGGATGTGATCTCTGCCTACCCCTACGGGAAAGAGGCGTGACATTATGTATGTATGTAAAAGAAAAAAAATAAGAAGGACGTAAATAGGCTAAGAAGACGTTTAATCTAATTTTAACTCCAAGAAAATACAGAAAAAGTCGCGCGCGTTTACTATAGTTGTTCATAACTTCTAAATAGACATCAATAAACTATACTGTTTATTAGCTACATATAATTTTGCCTTCAATCCTCCCATCATAGCTCTAAATCATATAATGACTTAATAGTGCAATAAAATTATTCACACAATATTAGGCTTGTAATATTCAGTGCTGTGACCTATTGCAATACCTAAGATCAGGAACAATAACATAAATTATAATGTTTTGAATTATTATTTAGCTATAATACTAGCTAGTTACTGCCCGCGGCTTCACCCGTATTACCTCATCATTTCAGCCGTTTAAAGTCCACTGCTGATAAGCCTCTCGTTGACTGATCTTATGCCACTTTCATCAACCGGCTACCCACCGCTTTGATTAGATAATATGTACATTGGGTGGGAGGGCCTCCACTACTAAGCTTGGTAGTTCACAGTCGCCATTAAAAAAAACTTAACGCCCCATCAGCTCTTGAAGCTGGCGCATTACCTGTGTTGTTATAACTCGTAACGCAATATTTTAGCAATAAATAAAATATTATCTGCTCATCGGAAATTTGACATCTAAAGGCCGGTAATAACGTCTTCGGAAGGCTATTAGTGGGTATTACTGCTGGCTGTCGCAGAGGTGAGTCCCACACCTCCTTTCCCCTCCGGACCCCCCTTAAGTCTGAAGGCAGTGCGTCAATGCATTTAGTTATCGACATGAAACAAAAATTTTAAAAAGTCCTATTGATGTTAAAATTAGTTCTTTATGTAATAAACAGATAAATCTATAAGTTTAAAAAATCACTGTGACACCATCATACCCAATTTTATTCTGTAATTGCCAGCTTACATTGCATAATCAAACAAGTATTCAAATAGTTCCCATTGTGCCGATAAATTTCCAAATACCGCTGCGTGCGTAATTAAAATCTGAATATAGATTTGTGAACAGGCCGCCTTCCATAACGGCCTAGGCATAAATTACAGGCCGGCGAGCTAAATCACTGTTTAGATTTCATTAAAGGGCTTACAATATCTTAATTATAATATTTCCATCGCCGCTAAATACTTGTGGTGCTGCATAATACCATATACAGTTGAAAATCGAAGTATTTTAGTCTTAATTTGAACGCTAAGTCTTAGTGTGATTGCTTTGAAGATTAAGTAATAAAAAATCATAGAAATATCTTGTACAAGAGCTAATGGTATAAAATTAAGCTCTTCTTTACCAAAGCTTAGTATAATTGAAAAAGGTTCAATATTCATTTATTCAAGTTTGGCTCAATGGAGCTCTTATGGAGGTCAAACTTAAAATTTAACGCGCCCATCCACTGCGGGCGGGAGCTTGATCGTAAAAGAACGGGCAAGAAAATCGTCAAGGTTGGTTTTTCTCCTGCCCGTTACAAATGAACTTAAATAAAAACATAGTCTTCTGTTCTGCAGCCACGAAATTTAAAAGAAAAAAAAGCAATAAGTTCTCTCTCTTTAGCAAGATGAACATAATTAACGATAAAAATAGTAGACATGAGCAGACCAGTCCTAAATGGCATGAACCAGCCATCGTTTCGCTCAATCATAATTTAGGGAACGTGACGACCCGACACATAACGCAACCACCGCAGAAATATTTCAGTGAGCATGTCATTCTTCATCAGCTCATTAACCCTTCATCATCATCATCGTTATCATATCAGCCTTATAAGTCCACTGCTAAACATTGTCCTCCCCAATAGATTACATTCTACTAGGGGTATTTGCCCATAATCACCACGCTGGGCAGGCGGGTTGATGATGGAAGTTGCACAGGATGACGTTGCTGCGCGTCATACGGTAAACGTTCTCCTGAAATGTTTAAGATCCTGGCGAGGGTAAGCTGCGAAAAATCTTACAGCGGTATTTACGTGAGAATTTCTTTATAAGTTTATAAGTCCTCTTGATGTTGGAAGGAAAACTCCAGGGAATGATCGATTAGAGCCCACAAGATCATATCATCCAATATAATATCATCATCACATGCTTGATTTTACAACACCTGTATTTACCATGTTTTAAGCAAATAAAATTATTCTATTATATCATTTTCTATTAAAGGAAAGCAAATACTTGGGCCAATTAAACAAGTCGCCAGGTTTGTTGAAGCATGGTAATAGATGAAACAAAGATGGTCGAGAAGATATTGAGCGAAATCAAGTAAGAGGCTCAAGACTGATTGAGATGGAGAGTCATTATCCTCGCCCTCTACCCCATCGAGGGGACATAGGATCAGAGGTCAAATAAGTCCTCTTGAAGTTTTTTTCCTATCAACCCATGTGTGTGCAATGTTTGCCGCCAACCCATTACTACCAAGATGTGAAACATATCACATTGCACACACATTTTGGATGAAAATATAATTTGTAAACTCATAAAAATCAAAGTCAATAAAATGTAATCATGTTTTTTTTTTTAGTATGATGTCATACAAATAAATCGTACTATACGTTACGTGTTGTGGGTAGTTAAGTTAAACCGTTAAGTTGCGGGCGGGGTGCCAGAAACTACAACCTAAGCACTGGCGTCTCGCCCCTTTTTCAACAGTGGCGGGCGTCGTCGGAAGATTTTTAGTGGGTAGGACTGCGGTGGTCGCGTCTGTTGCAGTGAGCCCCACACCCCTTCCCGGTCTCCCCCCTTTGGCCGGGAGACAGTGCGTAAATGCGTTTTGTTACCGACGTAAATCAAAAAAAAACCGTTAAGTGTTTGTGAACGTACATGAGTAGTAGTAGAGTTGGTAAATGAAACAAAACATGTGTTTCCATGCGAGATCTCAGTATAGTCCCACATCTTTACTGAGGACTCAAGGGGTTTGCCCTCCCCGCATCTCATTTACCATTTATCATTTTTATCACAACTCATTCTCTTTTACTATGATTTATTTATACGTTATTAATATATCTCTAACTTGACACTGGCTAAATATACGCTACAAAGCCATTATTAAAAAAAAAAGACAAAACAAAAAAAAACTCGTCAGTCACAAGACACATTTATATCTTAAAAGACGTGAGTTATGTCAAATCTTCTAATGAGTTTTTTGTAGTTTGAACTAGACTGTAAATCAGGCACGCAGAATCTAGTTTGAGTACAAATTCTTAACTTTTGAAGGCTATTGTGGTTAGGCAGTAGGTGTTGCCAGCGCGCAGATTGCAATAAATAATAACATTTCCGTGTAATGCCAATCGATATAGTCGATAACTGAACAATATCCAGCTAAATTATTTATAAAGCAACTTATAAGCGCGAACGAAACCTTATTTTCTTAATAATTAGATAGTTTCATTATAACAATAAATTTATCGACAGAGGTGGGACCGAAAAGGTCGTATTAAACCAGAAAATGCGATTTAATACCTTCTATTTAAACCTCTTTGCAAGCGGAGTTATCTGAACGGTTTGTGTATATGAAAATTACCCTTAAGTCTAGAAGGCTTAAAGGTAATTTTGCGTGTACAATTTATGGGTACTGTGATTATGTATATTACAAGCTTTGTCCCAATAAGTAGGCGCATATTTCGTTAGCAGATTAGTAATAAATTTGTGGCAATATATCGGTGAACATTCTAACGGGCCGGAGGGCAACGATTTCTTGATAACGCGCTTGTGTTGAGAGCGCAGGGATGTGCCCGACTGTATTACGCATTGAATTATTTATAATGCCTAAGCTTATGTTTTTCTTATCTATATTTTGGAATCGCAGTTACCTACAACGGCCGGAAAATAGGGAATCTCTTGTCGAAGATCCACTTCGGAGCGATGAGACAACGCTGATTGATTTGATTGATATTTTGAAACTATTGTATTACATACTCTCTTAAACGTGTAATGTCACGAAGTAAATATCGTATCGTATCTGGTAAAATTTCTTGTTATGTCATGTAATTTATTTAATAACAACCTATTATATATAATATAAGATACTTTATATAGGTATTTTGCAATTATTCAAGCCCATAGATTTATGAATTATCCCATAAAATACTATGTAATCCTCGTTGCTGAGCGGTAACATGACATCACATTACATATTCTATCTAGAGTTGATTCTTGTAAAGGAAGTATTTTATAAAATTCCCAGACTTATCCTAATATGTCCGATTTAACAATCAAACGTCCACTTCAACCTGGCTTTGCCTTATTAATTCTGAATTCACATTGAGGAAATCCACAATTTATAACATAAATACATACACTTACGCTACACTGTGCGCTGGGTTCAATTTTTCATAGACGATTTCATCGTCTCGATCAGTAAACTCGAAAGAGTTGATTTTTGTTTGTATATGGTTAAAAATTGGCCATAGTTATAAATGTCAAGCTAAAATGAGGTCAAATGACTAAATTAATTTTTCTATTAAATATAAATTAAATTTCCTATTTAAATTATTAAATTAATTATCTAAAGGTGTATGTGGATCCCACTAAGACCTGCCGATCAACGGACGAGACTCTGGCAAACTTATAAGTTTCCGGTAAATGGCAATAGGCTCGCCACCTATTACCTAAGTGGGACCAACAATACAATAGACGAAGTCTTAGCGTTTAATCTACTACTTTGAGGAAACAGGCGTAATAGTGTATATGTAGAGTATGTATGTTATTTTCGGAAATATGAAAATAGTTTAAAACTCTGGAAAGCGTAGGTATAGTGCCGATTTTATCCCGGTGAAAACGTAATGAGAGTGTAAAAAGGTTTGTAATTTTATGTATAAATATTAAGAAATGCAGTGTCGATAAAGGATATAAAAGACGTTATAGTTATATCCGGTTCGAAGGACTAAAATGTACGGAAATCCGCAAGCGGTTGTAAGCCGCCGCTCGCCAGTTGCACGATATGAGGAAGGAGGGATAAGGTGCTGTACCAGGGGGTACCCTGTCCAGCGGAGGGGATAGGAGTGTTAATAAACAACGTGCAAAGACAAATTTTCATATATAATATTTCGAAGCGACGAACTGTAAGTCGAGCAAGCGAAGACGCACAAATATGTAGATATAATATTTCATTCCAAATCAATGAATGACATAATAAATGCCTCATATTCCACGATCACGTAGTTGAACGTCCATCCCATTACGTAATATCCGTTTATTATATGAGACATATATGTGTATGTCTGTAACACTTCCGGCCATGAATTAAGCTGACATAATAACCTCAGTCACAGCCTGACCGGAGATTGGGACGCCATCTTGGACCGCTACCCTCCAAAATTGATGACTAGACTTGGTTATATACTTAGCCAATCAATGCTTAGGTATTAGGTAGATATTATTATTAGTTATCGGTATAATCGTGATTTATAAATTCCAATGACGACCAATATGGCGTGGAGGTCAGTAAACCTGCACTTCACTCCAGAGGTCGTGGGTTCGATTCACACATAGGACAAATCTTTGTGTACATGAACATAAATATTTATTCTGGTCTGGGTGTTTTCCTATGTATTAAAGTATGTTTATCCGTTCTTTAATATCCATAACACAAGTTCTTAGTGATACTTATCTTGGAACGAAATAATTGGTGTGATTGTAAGAGAATATTTATTAATAAAGTCTGCAACACTCAAACAAGGCTAAATGCCTATGTCATATACATTTATTCCTTTATAGTAATTTACATAGTTCATCATCATCATTCAGCCTACATTCGTCCACTGCTGCATTTGTCCTCTCAAATGGCACTCCACTAAGCTCTATTTTTAGCTCTTCGTCTTCAACCACGGCCAGCCTTTTTGCGTATGCCGTCGCTCTACCTAGCCGGAGAGCGTCCTCCACTATATAGGTAGTTGTGAGATAATAATTATTATTGTCAATAATGATACTCAATTCCTTATTGCCAGATAGTAGTTACAAAAGTAAACAAGTCTGTTTAAGTCTAAAATAAAGTAACATTTAAATTGGTTAACAGAAGCATAATCAGAATGTAGAGACATAAAAGCTGTATTTCGACTGCGGGCTTTCTTAAATTACTAAAACCAAATAAAGCATAGAGACTTGCGTTAAAACACACATAAACATAGACAACATACAAGATCTACATTATATTAAAACCTTTCATTTTAACATTTGAATTGTAGATTACTAGATATAATAGTAGCGATCTACAGTGACCAATATAATCTATGTTGGTTTTTGTGACTCTGGGCATTATAAATAAAATGAAATAATCCACCTTAAATGTATTTACGCACTAATTTCCGGAAAAAGGGGGAGCGAAAGGGGTTCTGGGACTCGCCACCGGCATACGCGACTGCCAGCCGTAATACCCACTAAAAATCTTCCGACCTCGACCAGTGTTTCATCGTCTGACATCCACAGGTCTCTCTTAGTTTCCCTACCCGGTAGTCAGTACTAAGGGAATCCAGAGTCGCCTAGCTACTCAGCCCCCCCTACAACGTTAAGGTCTGGAGGGGATATGTATATAGACCAAACCACTATATTCGATTTGATGAACCTCAGGTATTTGCCGGAAATTCGGTTCAACACAAGAATGATCCGAGAGGCTATTGAAATCAAAAATCATCGTCATTTTAATAAAGAAGATGGTTGTATCTTACCACCAGCTTGAGACCCGGTATTACAGTTAATAATAAATAAATAAATATTTTCTGACAATTACACCAATTATTTAGTTCCAAGATAAGTATCATTAAGAACTTGTGTTATAAATACTAAATAACGAACGAACATACATAAATACTTTATTTGATATATATAGGAAAACACCCAGACCATAACAAATATTCATGTTTATGTACACAAAGATTAGTCCTTTGCGGGAATCGAACCCACCTTAGGAGCGGAGTGCGGCTATACTCGCCTCCACGCCGTATCGGTCGTCAAAATTAAATGCAAAGCTCAACTTACCAGTGCAAGATCTCAAGACCGTATTGTGTGATTACGAATGTGTGCGAAAACCCATACTATCTAACTTATTACAAGGAAAACTTGTACCCATATAAACATGCATGAAGGGGTATGAACATTCATAGTATATGCCAACATTTCGCCAATTATATTGTTGATTCTAAGATCTTGCCCTTAGTACTGACTACCGGGCTAGGAAACTAAGAGGGGCCTATGGACGACGCTGCGGGTAGGCCAGGAGAGCCCGCCAAGCTGCGCCAGAAGGGGCTTAAGCAGCGGGGGCCCTTGCTGTCTAACCATGGACCCTCCGGGATGTCGGCCACACAAGCTATGGTCGCACACGGAGGTAGGAGGGGCGGGCGGGTCCACTGCGCCTCTCTGAGGAGGTCCTCCCGGTTTTAGACCGCGGGACGCTGGCGGGGTGTCAGACGCTGCAACTTAGGTACTGGCCCCCGCCTTTTTCTCAACAAGCGGCTGGCTTCGTCGAAAGATTTTTTGTGGGTATTACTGCTGGCAGTCGTGTCTGCCGGTGGTGAGTCCCACATCCCCTTTCGGTCCCCCTTTGGCTGGAAGGCAGTGCGTAAACGCATTTTGTTACCAACGAAAAACAAAAAAAAAGAAAGGGCTTCTAATATCTGGGTAGGAGCCCTATTCGGGTGCGCCCTATTTGGTAGAAACTTAATACTCCGAAACCTATTTGGGATAACTGACTTCGCAGAAACTTCTTTAGTCGATCATTTATTAGGCATAAAAAATATTTGACATAAATATTTTTAGGCATAATATGCTTATGACCGAATTTAGAATGGCATACATTTAAGATAGTAGAATTTTTATTGGCATAATTACCTTTGGCATAGTTAAAATTTTGTATAATTTCATTTAGCATAACGTTCATTTAGAGTACAGATTATTTGGCATAATTTGACTAGGCATACTATGAAGATCATAGAATTTCAATTAGAATAATATAGATTGGGTTACTTTCTTCTTTAAAAATGCGTAGGTTAGGTTAGGTTAGAACTGTGACCTCTTATGCACGAGCCGAGCGAGCGAAGCGAGCGTGCCGCGGCAGCGGCCGGCGAGTGTCAGAAACGAACATGCTCTCATGGGCAAGCCATATTTAATATACTTTAACTTGTTTTGATTAACACAATAACACAATATCGATATGACAACTAAGGGTACCCGACAACTAATAATGATTCATGTGATTACTACCTCCAACAAATAGCAATAGTAAAAATGATAACGCCTGATTAGAAAAGTGTTGCAATAATCATAAAAGATGATTCTTGCTGTAAGCATTATGTGAAATGATGGTTCTACTTTTAAATAGTTATGGATAAGAAATATATGCCAAAAGGTGAATCTGGTTTTTAACTTTCTGCGATGTGATGATTATACATTGTGATTATTATGGATACCAAAATTATGCGTACAGATGACTCTGACTTACAAAATTATGGGTTTCAATGTATGCTAAATGAGTTTATGCCAAATGATATTCTGCGAAAAGAGGTTTATGCTATTAGTTGTTATGCAATATAAAATTATTACTTAAAAAGTTCTACCATAATAGGTGTACCCGCCCTATTCCCCTTAACCATACTAAACTTGAAACCTAGGCTGTCTCCACTACAAAAGTGCACAGTTCTTGTTGAATGCGGGCATTAACATATATTTACTGGCATATAGGTAGGTACGTAATTGGCATTTGGAATGATATATCAATATGAAATTCATTGGCCTTTAAAATCACAATGAAAATTAATATCTGACAGCACTACTTTGCGACCGACCTGCAACCGTTTCTAAGGTTCAATTCCCACACCATTGTACTAGACTGTAGGTCAATTTTTTTTCAATAGGTTAATCTTTATTACTTAAATTCACTTACACCTAATTTTTATTTATTTGCATGTAAGTGAATCTAAGCTTCGTAATTTCAGTATTATTTCGTTTTTTTTTTATTTATATTTTGTTTTGACGTTTTCAAGTGCTATGTAATAGTTTATGAAATTTACTTTAGGATTTAGAAAAATATTTTTAAATGTCGATCCATTCTCTAGTGCCTATAGAACAAGCTCTGCTAAGTTTAGGTCTGGATCGCTTATGTGAGATGTTCAAAAATATTGATATGTTGTATAAAGAAATAAAGATTTTATTTATTTACTATTATAATATCAAAATACTCTTCACCAATCCGCGCTGTGTCCGCCTGCTTGAATATGACCTATCTCCCTCTCACTTTGGTTGGAGGTCCGTGCTCAGTAGAACATTTATGAGCTGATGATGATCATTTAAATACCAGTAGCCGTCTGTGCCTTCATCTCTGTGGTCAATTTGACCTATTGACCCCTTGAGGGGTTGAATTTTCGTAAACCCTTACTAGATGTCCTTGTCATAATAATCATCTGTATAAGACGAAATTTTTACTACATAATCTGAAATCAGAAATTCGTTATATCTCAAACTATTACATAGTACTTGAAAATATCTAAATATAATATTCTAAAACTAAATTTGATCTACGAATACATGGAAATGAAGAAGCTTAGATTCACTTAAAGTTTTCTAGTAAAGCTAAATTTCAAGGTATAAAAGTCTATCTGTATGCCAAATTCCACCACGATCTGTCTTATGGTATGAAGCTAAACGTAGAAATATCAGTAAGTCACGTTCCGTAGATGATTAATGCTATCAGTAGTTATGTATCTTTAAATCCTTATTTATGTGAATTTCAAATGAAATCTCACTAAATAATTATTTAGCCATGTTTGAATGAAAAATTATATAGTCGTAAATATTCGCTTGATTTATTTTTACGTTATAATTTATTGTACATTGATTATCATTGAAAGGGTCGGTAATTTATGCGTAGGGATCATTAATTGGACAATCTATCAGTAAACCTGGTTTGATTTGTAGCTTTACCCAGTATATGTCACCAATGGCTGTGAAACCCGATATTTTGTTGAGGAAAATTCAGATGAATATCATGTGGGTTTGTGATTTAATATTGGGTTTGATTCGGTGCTATATATTTTCCTTTACGAAACAAATTAGAAAAATGTACAAAATAAAACATACAGAATGTACAAAAATATTTGACTTAAAAGTTTAAAATATTTTATAATATGCGTTCGTGTGATCTACAGTTACATCCACAGACAGACAAATACACATACACATCAAACTTACATAAGACGTCATATTTTAATAGCAAAATAAATCGCCAGTATTTGTCAAAACGAAGCGAAGCGCGTTTGCAAGCTGAAGTGGCAGTGGGCGGGGCACATAGCTCGAAGAACCGACGACCGATGGGGATGGTTAAGGTTCTTGAATGGCGACCACGAATCAGCAAACGTAGTAGAGGGCGGCCCCCCATGCGATGGACCGATGACCTGGTCAGGACAGCGGGGAGTTCCCCCCCAAACAGGTCTCCACCTTGGCGTGGTGAGGGGGCTGAGTACCTCCCGGAGGCCGAGAAAAGGTAACACTCAGAGACCGACGAGTCTGGGTGCCCTTAGTACTGACTACCGGGGGAGAAACAAAGAGGGGCCTGTGGAGGGCGCAGCGGGCGGGCCAGGAGGGCCCGCTCAGCAGCGCCAGGAGGGTCTAGGCAGTGGGGGCAGGGGGCCCCTGCTATCTCACCATGGACCCTCCGGGAAGTCGGCCACACACGCTATGGTCGCACGGGGAGGTAGGAGGGGCGCGTCCACTGCGCCTCTCTGAGGAGGTCCTCCCGGTTTCGGTCCGGGGGACGTTGGCCGCAAGCGGGGTGTCAGAAGCTGCAACCCAGGTACTGGCCCCCGCCTCTTTCTCAACAAGCGGCGGGCGTCGTCGGAAGATTTTAAGTGGGTATTACTGCGGGCAGTCGTGTCTGCCGGTGGTGAGTCCCACACCCCACTTTCGGTGTAATAAATAACTTTAAGTGGGTGCATTTTGTTACCGACGTAAAACAAAAAAAAAAAAGGGCAGCGGGGAGCCGGTGGTTGCAGGCGGCACAGGATCGATTAACGTGAAAAGCAAATGGAGAGGCCTATGTTCAGCAGTGGACTTCAAATGGCTGATATGATGATGATGATTTGTCGAAGCCCGTTACCGAAGCCATAGGTTTGAGGACCATTCGTTTAGAAGATACAATGCCAAATACAGACAAACAGATACACAAACACGTGATACTTAAAACACCCTCTTTTTATAGGGCGTTCAAAATTACGCGAGAGAAATAGTAACTATAGCTATCTATTAGCAATAAATTATACGATAAAAGTTGATCTTGGTAGCAATAGTAATTACGTCATCTTTTAATGGGACAATAAATAATCAGTATGAATGGAACCCCTAGACCGCAGATAAAGGTTTAAGGACCATTCATTTAGGATCTACAAACAGAACAGTCTTCCCCCTTTGATTCGTGAGCGTCCATCAATTCAGTCGTTCAAAAGTAAACTGAGAAATCCCTACTTGTGAAATTTGATATTATTAGCATGTCATGTAAGAGATTGGCTTCCTATTTTGTTCTTATTTTTATTTTAGTAACACTTTTCTTGGCCAACATTTATCCCGTACAACTATTTAGTTTACAACTGCTAGGGTTGGTAGAGATCTCTTCTAGAGATAAGCCCATCTTTGTACTTACATGTTATTTATATATCTCATGTAATACTTTAAATTATGTTGTGCAATAAAGGATTATTATTATATTACAATGCTACATACGCAGATACGCAGAAACACAGACACGTCTTACTTATAACACCCCTCTTTATTGGACGGTTATTAGAAATCACACAGAAAAAGCAGTGATCGAAACTAGTATTGCATCTAAGCTATCTAGCCTAGACTTTAGCAATAAATTCCACGCTGAAAGTTGAACATGGTAGCGATAGTAATGACGTCATCTTTTAATGGCACAATAAATAGACAGTATGAGTTGATCCCACAGCCAAGAGGTCCTCATTTGGCGTCAGGACTTGGCCTTCCTGGTCACCTGCAGATTTAATGGATACTATCATAGTAGTCATTACGTAAACACCGCCGGTGGATAGAGATCTAAGGGCCGTCACACGCTTTCGATTCGACTTAGTCAATAAAATACTTATTTAGAAATGCTTACGCACCGAATGGTGATAATTTTAAAATAATTGTTACATTAAGATGAGTTTAGTTTATCAGTACAGTAATATTTTTACTAAATGTTCGATGTAAAAAACTATGGTCTTTATTAAATGTAATTTGCAAATTACACACAAATATGTTACAAACAATGTAAAAGTAGAAGTAAAAAGATCATTATTTTATAAAATATTACATAGCACTTGAAAACGACAAAATAAAACATATATAAAAAAAACTAAATATTCCTACATTGAAATTACGAATAACAATAGATTATGAACCTTTAAGTGTTAGTGAACATATGTGAGTAAATCTAACAAAACAGTGCAACATCACTTTTCAAATTCTCTCAAGAAGTACATATGAGATCTCAGTATAGTCCCATATCTTTACTGAGGACTCAAGGGGTTTAGGGAAGGGCATCACATTTATCATCTTTTTCACCACTCATTCTCATTTACTATGTATTCAATATTATTAATATATATATAACTTGACACTGGATAAATGTGCTAAACGTACGAAGCCATTATTTAAAAGAAAAATAAACAAATAAGGTAAATCAATTTAATAGAACAATATCCCAGCTAATCTCAAGGGTTTCCATATGATTTAATTCAAAGCAAACAAAATCCTTCCCAGTGGATAGTGGAGGAGTTAAGTACTTTCTGGCAGGGTAAATGACGGCACAGTAAAGGAGTTTTTTTTTAATGTGACACGTCATAACAACATTCTGCCTGATGGAAAGCAGTCGATGCAGATCATAAAAGTAGGAGCGCTTCATACCGTGGGAAAAACACGGTATCAAGCCCACTCACTCAAGACGGCCTGCTATAATGCCGCTTCACGCTCTGCTTATAAGACCAGGGACTAAAAGAGTTGGGAAAAACATGCGCCCGCAGATAATTCCAAAGCTGAATGGTCTTATATAGGAAAGACTTACCAAATTTTTTGGCTCGACTGCTAATAGACTGCACAGTATGAAGGTGGTTCCTAAGATCAGCACGTGTAGTTCTAGAGAAAAAAGAAGAGGGCGGGCTAAGGTCGAAAAGTACTTTAGAACACAAGCCATAGTAATTTCGATAGAAGACACTGCAGAAGCAATGTCCCTACGCAGTTAGAGGTCCTAAATAGAGGTTGTAACCTCAGCATCTCAAATGATGCGTACTGCCCGCCTTTGCAATATATCAAGTGCATCAAATAGGTATTTAGCGGACCCACCCCAAAGATGGAAGTAGTACTCAACACTCGATCGCACCTGTGTCTTGTAAAACAAACAGCGCTGCTCGGGAGTAAAAAACCGCCTCTCCTTATTGAGTATTCCCAATTTGCTGCCTCCCGGCAGTTAAAATTATACTCTCGATCTAGCATTTTGGATTCATGTCTTGGCCGATGTCCATCGAGAATACTGCGGTCGCCCGAAATAGGGAAAGTAGAGTTCTGAGGGGAGAAGAGAATGCACAGACCTGGGTCCTGCCGGCATTAAACTCGACAAGGTTATCAGATCCCCACTAAGAGACACAACGAGAGTCCGGTTTAGTTTGGGAACCAGGTCTTGCCTTTGCACCAGGATATCAGCGTGCTTTTCCGCGGGATGTTCGCAGTACCGCTCATGTACAGTACTGCCATCAGTATATCAATGAATATTTACCAAGGACAACATATAATTAATATGCAGAAGGAATAGAGTAGGTGAAAGCACAGTACAATATGTCAATACATTAAAGAACTCTGAGAAACTGCCCTCACATTAAACGTGAATCCTCCGATCTTCTAGAAAGTCTGCAAGCAATTCGAGTAGCTTAGTGGTTTTTTAGCACCATTTTAGGAGGTGCTGTGGCTATGCCCTTTTCTAGGCTTGATGTTGCTAGTTAACTCAAAACCGCAAAGTAAAGGCGGCTCGCTTTTGCGAAGCACGCAAAAGTTGCAGGAATATCTCGATGGTAGCAATTAACAATGTCGTAAATAAAAAGTCATTTCTTTTAATAATATCATAAGTGATAAGTCGTTACTTTTTACTCACGATATTGTTTGAAGTAACGGCTTTTCACTTACGACATTGTTAATTGCTACCGTCCATCTATCAGTAATGATATCAGATGCTAATGTTCGGTTGCAAGTCTGCGCTGACCCAAAGGCGTTGCAATAGCAATATCGGCAGCATCGAGGGGCGCGGCGGAGTACTGTGGGTGCGTCCATCAGCTCTCATATCTCTATTGTTGCACCAAGCTTTCGACAGACGACAACTAGCAACAAGCTTAACTTGATCTGTAAGTTATTAAAGTAGATACCGCACTTTTAATTAAATTAAACTTGTTGTGGAACAATTTCAATATAATTTAACATATAATATATTTCATAATTTATATAAATAATGTAAAATAAGTATAAGAAAATAAATAAATAATTATTCTCTTACAATCACACCAATTATTTAGTTCCAAGATAAGTATCATTAATAACTTGCATTGTGGATACTAAATAACGGATAAACATACTTACAGACTTAATATACATAAGAAAACACACAGACCCGAACAAATATACATGTTCATGCACAAAAAGATTTGTCCTGTGTGTTAATCGAACCCCACCACCTTTGGAGTGAAGAGCAGGTATACTGACCTCCACGCCATATCGGTCGTCAATCGAAGTTACATTTATATTTTTTTTTGCATGCTTCAGTGTAGGTAATTGAGGAAACACGGGGGTTAGCAAAGATTTTATTTGTGCAATAGAAATAAGTATCATCTCAGCCCATAAACGTCCCACTGCTCAGTGCACGAGCCTCCTCTCACATACCAAGGCGCGAGGGTATTGGGTCATACTCCACCACGCGGACCCAGTGCGGATTGGCGGAGGCAGGTGTATGGCGTCCTGATGTTAGAATTTATTTAGCCATGTTAGAGGCCCATTAGGCCTCTAACATGGCTTAACGACTACCACATTTAGTGATAACCGGGACCAACGGCTTAACGTGAATTCCGAAGCACGGAGAAATAAGTATATCTCATTGGAAATTGAAATGAAATAAATAACGTAAATCTATTAAGCCTTTTAAGAGTGCATGACGCCACATCTAATATGAATATTTTGATTTCTATTTGCTGGTTTGGGACATAACTTTTTTGACGACCGATATGGCGTGATGGCGAGTATAACCGCTCTTCGCTCCTAAGGTCGTGAGTTCGATTTCCACGCAGGACAAATCTTTGAGTGCATGAACATGAATATTTGTTCTGGTCTGGGTGTTTTTCTATGTATATTAAGTATTAATTTACAAAAAAAAAAGTATTTATGTATGTTTATCCGTTATTTAGTATCCATTACACAAGTTCTTAATGATACTTATCTTGGAACTAAATAATTGGTGTGAATGTCAGAAAATATTTATTTATTTATTTATTTAACTGTCACGGCTTAACCTATTGATTGACCAAAACTAAATAATTTTGGGCTGTAGGTATATGTTAAGTTCTAGAATAGTGCCACAGCTCTTCATCTCGCCTTGAGTAGAAAGAGTCGAGGAAAAGAATTCCTACCGGATGATGGCCAGCAGCGTGATTCTGCGTACTGGCTTGAACTGCGATCACCAACCCGCCTGCCCAGCGTGGTGATTATGGGCAAATACCCAAAATATAATGTAATTTTTGGGGAGGCCAATGTTCAGCTGCGACCTTTATAAGACTGACATGATGATGATGATCAAGTTGGTCATTTATTCATTCATCACATAAAAGTTCAGAAATTGAAGAACTGAAATATTATTTTTGTGCAACTAATAATTTTTACCTATTCGCATGCTCAATACAATATAGACATAACACAAAAAAGCCTATTTTGGGACATTACAAAAGAAGATCTTCTAAAGATTACTTGTCCTACTTGTAAGCGCATTAAATTAATACTGATTTATTAATTAGTAATTCTGCTTGTGTTTTGAACGATTGATAAACATTGATTCGATCTCAGTACGAAAAAGAAAGACTGTAGAAGTACGTAACTCAAACCTGACCTATCTATTAATAGGTCGATGTTCCTTTAAGTATGCGCTATGCTATGTCATTCTAATGTAAGAATTCCTGTGCACATTCTAGGATGTACGAAGCAATTATGTAGATATACTCAACACTCCATATCATTCTCTTCATACACAATTACAATGTGATGTTAATATATTATATTACAGATAATTGTGGACCCGGCAAGTAGAAGAGAGGTTAACATATGCTTTAATACGATAAAAAGTAGATTTAATGTCGCACATGATTATAGTGATGATTATAGTGGTATACAAATTTTGGCTAAGATAAATAATATACAGGATTATATAGGTTTGATTATGTAGTATTTCCTTATCTTATGTATACACATAATCATAAAATACTTGACCCAAAAATGTTATTACAATATAAAAGAGTTTTTCGAGGACAGAACTAAACTGTAACACAGTGTAAAATATAAATAAATAAAAAATAATTCAATTATTAAATGTTAAAGTAAATAGTATAAATATATCGAAAAATTATAATAGAGGTATATATGAGTATAATAATATATAAATAGATAAATAATATAATATAAGATTAATTAAATAGTATGTAAGTAATTTTATATTAAAATTGTGTTGCTGCGCCCTAACAGGGTATCATGTATGTACCTTTACTTTTTATAACATTCTATGTCTACTCATGATCGCAATAAATATTTGAAGTTTGAAGTTTAATCTTATCAGCATACGCTTATCTTATGTTTCGCTAGTCGTCAAAACAAATGCTAACCGAAATAGAAAATTCCAAGTGGAATTTCCGAACAAAACTATCGATTTCTGATAGGAATCAGAATCAATGAGTGTCTGTCAGTTTAAATCCTTGCATTTACATAGTGAATGTCGGGATTATTAGGTTTATCTATCTGTTTACAATTGTGGCTGGCACGGCTACAGGTTTGGCAAGGCTTTTGAACGAAACAATGGTGTACATTAAATAATGCCTTCATGTTTATTGTGATGTTTTCCTATATATAAGTAAGTATTAAAAAAGAAGTCTAAATTATTTATTCAAGTTTGTCTCAAAAGAGCTTTTATGAAAGTCAACTAAAAACGAACGCGCCCATTCACTGCGGGCGAGAGCTTGATCTTAAAAAAAGATATGAAAATCGTCAAGGTTGGTATTATCTCCTGCTAGTTACAAGAAAATGTACTTTTTGTTCTTATTTGACAGATAATTTAGTATATATATCACAAGTTTTTAATGATACTTAACTTAAAACCAAATAATTAGTGTAGTTGTCAAAAAATATTTATTTATTTCTTATTTTGTTAGGTTCACAGCGATGAGGTGAGGCAAAGAGAGGACTATGCTTTCTACTTTGGTTAATACAACTCAGAAATGAGGAGTCGTAGCAAAATTAAAGTAATGAATGTAGCTAAAGAATGACCAAGCTTTTTCAATTCTTATTTTTATTCTTGTGACTAAAAAACCTTGAAGATTTACTTGCCCGATCTTTTACGATCAAGCTCCCGCCGGCAGTGAATGGGCGCGTTAGTTTATAAGTATGGCAATCATAACTCTATTGAGCCAAACTTGAATTAATAATTTGATTTGAAGGGGCAGTGGTCAAGGCACCGCGAAGAATGGGTCAAACGAAAAATTTACAGCTGACTTGATAAAGGTCGCGCCTGGAATCAGTCACTGTAGAAATCTATGGGTAGGCCTTAATTACATAAAAGCTGCATAAAATAATTTATTTGTTAGCTCAGAAGATAATCTCAGGGATAGTCAATATGGAAAATTAATGGCCGACTTGATGAAGGTTGCACCTGCAATCAGCCACATCTTCATTTGGGTGCTACAATCCCAGACATTGGCTCGGAAGATTTTTAGTGGGTAGAACTGCTTGCGGTCGCGTCTGCCTCAGTGAGCCCTACACTCCCCTCTCGGTCCCCCTTTAGCCGGTAAGCATTGTGTAAATTCATTTTGTTATCAGCAAAAAAAAAGGAACTAATTACAAACAGCTGAATAAATTAATTGGATCGGGAATTTTCTTTTAATTCGCATTACAATGCGTAATTGCGCTGTATTGGTATCGATACAGCGTTTTCCTTTAATGAGGGAAATTTCAGAATGCAATCGCTTAAATACTTCACGAGCCTTAAATGGCGTGCTGACATTGTTGTCATGCAATAATGATGGGATTGACATTCAATTATTCGATCTTGCCTGTAAATATGTGTGGTATTTTAAAATAATCGCAGGGCAGTGAGTCGCACTTTTCATATTAATTTCTTCATAGTGTGCTTTTATTATAAATCATATTTACATTAGATTGGGCTCATTCAATTAGTCTTGACGTTAGCAGTTACGATTTCCTATTTAAACATTTTGGTCTTTAGTGGCATGAGCGTGGTCTGAGTCATGTTATATATTATAAATCATTGTGACGAGTTCGATTCTTATATAAGACAAATCTTTGTGTGCATGATTGTTGACGATTTGTTCTTCTGGTCGGGGTGTTTCCTATATATATATATAAAAACAATTTATGTGATTGTAAGATAATGCTTTAAGTATAGGAAAATAAATCTATATTAATGACGTAACAAATTTTGGAAACGAAAAATAAACAGAAAATATTTTCGAGACACGCAAAATGAAATACATTATGTATACTTCCTGTGCCATCTCCCGACGCAGGAAACAATACAATTTGAATCGAATCTGAATGCCGGTGACTTGAATGGTTATGGGTGCCTCGCCCTGAGGTTTAATGTATTGTAGAATTCTTGTGGAATGAGAACTACTGAAATGGATTTTGAAGACTTCTAAAGAGAGGGAAGGGAGTTACCTTGGGCGACACTGCACAGACCTGGGATTTTTGGGCAATAAACTCGACAATGTTTGCAGATCCCCACTGAGAGACACGATCGAGAGTCCTGTTCAGTTTGGCAACCATGTCTTGCCTTTGCACCAGGATATCGGCTTGCTTTGCCGCAGGATGTCCCAAGTACCGCTCATGTACTGTACTGTCATCCGCATAACACTGAATATGTCCCATGGACTACATGTCATTATTATTTTGAAGAAATAGGGATGGAGAGAGCACTGAACCCTGCAACACTCCGGCATTAACCATTGTAGAGCTCAGAGAAATAGCCCCCTCACAGGATACGAATCCTCCGATCTTCTAGAAAGCCTGCCACCCAGGCTGAAACGGGGAAGCACAGCGAAGGTCAACTTGGAAAGAAGGTGTATTACACGTCGACTAGGTCTAGAATACGTGGGTAATATTCAAAATGAAGGAAAATATTGTTAAATCGCAAGTCAGGTCGTAACTACATTCGGTTTCGACAAAAGTCATGATGATAATTACTAATGTATTTTAAATTAATTTATGTGTTAAAATACCTAGTTTAAATATGTTTGATAATGGGGAATGACAATCTAGACGACAAGATTGGTATTTCTTCTTTTTAGAAAAAAAAATACAAACCGCCTGCAATGGCTGATGGTTTTGGTAATGATCAAGTAAACTGTAATCTAAGTAACGAGTTTATTTATGAGCTTTGAGATTTATCTTAACTGTACGTAAATGTCTTGCTTTATAACTGTAACATGCTGATTCTTATGACACTATTAACTCAATAAATTAATAGAGAACTAGTCTCTCAGACAATTTTAGGCGATTTGACCACTGCAACGCGCTGTTTCTTACGTCAATGTCAAAATGTTTTTATAATTTGGTATTAAAAAATACATACATCTCAAAATTTTCACCCTTCCATCACTATTTTTTAATAGTAATTTTAGTAAAGTAATCATTTTTTTCCGCTCGAGACCTAATTAACTATCACTTTGTAACAAGGGTGTTACCAGTGCTAGTGATAGTTTTAAATTTTCCGCGCTAATCTAATCAATCTTGACTGTTAACATAATTACAACCTACACAAAACATTTAGTCAACTTAAACTCGCAAGCATCCATAAAGTTAGCAAAACTATGCGCGTGTGAGTGATTAATTCCACATAAATCAATGTGAAATGCTAATTCTGGCTAAGTGCCAGTCTGGTTCATCAGTTCATTCAGATTACATTACTTGGCTTTTAGTAAATCCATTGTGACACTATGAGTGATTATTCTAGGTACGTTGCACGTACAGTCGGCCGCAGAGGTAGCTTATCATTTTAGTACTTCGTCTCAGCAACTAGAGGGCTGGTTTAATAAGTTACAACTGTCATATTTCAATATAAGAAGAAGCGCTCGTAGCTCCGCGGTACTAGGACTCTGTGCGGATCTTCGGAGGTAGGTATGTGGCGTCCTGCTCTAACAAGAGTCTTTCAATCGCCACATGGGCTTTAACTTGGTTTAACGATTACCATAGTCATATATTGATAACCGTGCCTTCAAGCTAGGCCCATGCTAGGCCTTTATCATGGAAGTCTTAAAAGAGATAACCTTAAATACATTTTACTTCAAACGGCAACTTTACACACACAACTATGTAATTATAAAATAATACAAGTAAATTCTGTGCGTTTGAGAACTTACACACTAGAGGTCTTGTTACAAAACGATGTCTAAAATAAGACCAGGTTTATAACTAGTGCTGTCACTGTCTTCATCTTATGAAATGAAAGTGACAGCACTAGTTTAAAACCTGGTCTAACTTTAGACATCGTTTTGAAATAAGCCCCTGGTTGTCTCACAAAAATAAGTTAAAAAAGTAATTTTTTTGAGTTTAGTTGGAAAATAAGGAGCCTCAGACGGTGTGACTTCAGGAGTAATACACACATTCAATTCATCACATTCATAATTATCATATCAGCCATGTAAGGTCCACTGCTAAAAATTAGCCTCCCCAATAGATTACATCCTTACTAATATTATAAATGCGAAAGTAACTCTGTTTGTCTGTCGGTCTGTTACTCTTTCACGCCAAAACTACTGAACGGATTTAAATTAAATTTGGTATACAGATAGTCTAGAACTTGAGAAAGGATATAGGCTACTTTTTATTGCGAAAAGGGGGTTGTAAATGCTACCCAAAGATACTATTCCACGCGGACGAAGTCGCGGGTAACAGCTAGTTCTTTATATTCATAATCACCACGCTGGGCAGGCAGGCAAGCCGGTACGCTGCTGATAATGATTCATAATATAAATAAAGAAAGAAAGAAAGATATAGATGTTAAAAGCCACATAAGACCAAGGAGACTTTTCTCTATGAACTCTGCTTTACTTATGTAATCGTTTCGACTGACTAGCGCTTCAGTATCAAGTAAAATGATAAAATATCTATAATAAAATGGAAATTATTTGGAATAAATTTCATAGTAACATGCGAAAGGCAGTCAAAATATTTCACATCACCACAAAGCGTAATTTAATCCCGCCCGCCATTTCTTTTTCATTGCATTAATCGCAAAAGCTGTTCTGTAATTTTCAATACAACAATTTCGAGAATGATCTGCGCATTAATATCTCCTCGAATCGTAGTGTCGAGGACTTGGATTGGATTAACGTCGCGCGGACTGCGAGCTGGAGATTTATGGAGCACGACAAACGCAGTAAATATTTATTTATGACAATATTCATTCGGGAGGCTGCCCGGAATGTTAACGATTTGGTTTACCTTCGTAGACCACTACAGTGTCATTATAAAAGAAAATTATGTTTTGAGAAAATTTAATAAAGGACATTTTTTGAAAGTTTTTTTTTCATTATAACATTATTTTGTCCTGGGCTGATTTGAATAGTATTTAAAGAACGGACATTTATAAATACATTACAGTTGCGCGGGAAGTGTCACATAGATATATTAAACTTTCACTTCAGGTTTCAACGCATTCGATAACTGTTGCGTGTTTTAATTTTTAGCGTAAGATTTACAACATCTTCCCATTCTACATAAGTGGACCCTGAAACATTTGGAGACTCATATAAATAAAAAACAACCCGTTTCGCTTTCGTAAATTATTACTGACAACACTGACATTCCTCTTATGACACTGCGCTATTTTGGACACAAAGTGTTCCGTAGTTTCCTGACCGCTGCCCATCTGACCTAGTAGGTACATAACAGAGTACAATCCATCAGTGTCGGAGGAAGCGTTACAACTTTCTTATAACCCTCAAGCCAATACTTGTTAGGATCCCGATACAAAAATAATTTGTTTGAAAATATTATGTAATGAAAATGTACTGTATGATTGTACTTATATGGTGATTAATTTTAGCATTATCTCAAATTCGTCTATGGTCCCTGGTCGCGAAATGACCTTTGACTTTTCGAAGATATGTCCATATCTTAGGTTATGTAACATTTTTATTAAGGGAGTTACATCTGCCAACAAACTGTTGTACAGTTTGGTAGACGTAGAATACTATGTAATCATTGCTAAGAAAACTAAATAAAAACTTTTTCATTTTTTTTTATTTTTCATTTCATATGCATCGGAAAGCACGTTTAGTCGTTGGTCCCGGCTGTCATTTACACCTATAGCAGTCTTTATTATAAATAAATAAAATAATGTATGTGCATAAAGCATGGTGAAATAGTTGTTGTTACATTTATATATTTAGGCGTCAAATAT
This sequence comes from Musotima nitidalis, assembly GCA_949126915.1. Taxonomy (NCBI): domain Eukaryota; kingdom Metazoa; phylum Arthropoda; class Insecta; order Lepidoptera; family Crambidae; genus Musotima; species Musotima nitidalis. The sequence continues at coordinate 6,990,347 of OX421439.1, read as the reverse complement.
TTTTGCCAAAATAGCGTGCAAATGTTTTACAAATATATGTCTAAAAATATATTTTTTAGTATATAATGTCAACCAGTCTAACTATTCTATTATTATTCCAGTCATAAAATTCATTCATAGAGTAGAAGCACTTGTCCAGAAACCATTCATGAAGTTCAGGTTAAACTTTCAGGAATGTGATTATATACCTTTACTGCCATAAAGTGCGCATTCATTAGGAAGTCAGTGCCTTCTAACATCCTGACAGTTGGTTTAACCATTGAATACTGTTTCCCTTTGGGTTACGGAGGTCAGACGGCAATCGCTCTGTGTAATAACTGAAATTCAGTCAAATTTGGCTAGACCAGTGAGCAGACCCTGGGTCCTAAGATTAAGTCTATTGCAACCGAGATAATGCTAGGATATGATGCTTGTTTGGACAGTTAATTGACATAGTTTGACGACCGGTATGGCGTGGAGGTCAGTATACCTACACTTCACTCCAGAGGTCGTGGGTTCGATTCCCACACAGGACAAATCTTTGCGTGCATGAACATGAATATTTGTTCAGGTCTGGGTGTTTCCCTTTGTATATTAAGGATGTATTTACAAAAAAAATATGTAAGTTTGTTATTCGTTGTTTTGTATCCATAACACAAGTTCTTAATAATATTTATCTTGGAACTAAATAATTGGTGTAATTGTCAGAAAAATATTTATTTTATTTATTTATAATTGACTGGTCCACTCTATCAACTAGGCAAAGACGGCGATAAGCGTTTTTTGGATTTAGTAAAAAAGCTTTAAACCGGGAAAAAATCTGGTACGAAATGCTTACAGAGTAAAATTGATATCATTTTACGTATCGTTTTCAAATTATTTTAAATCTAGTTTTGTTGTATTAACGTTCCACTACAGGTCTTAGAACTCTACACATAAACCTATTTAAGGGTTACACCAAAGTTCTTTAGCATCCTCGCTCATTTCTGGTGAAAAGTACCCTTAGAGGTAAATCTTAAGAGGACCCAGTGCAAATTAACGGTAGCAGACGTGTGGCAATAATAGTAATAATAAATAAATAAATATTTTCTGACAATTACACCAATTATTTAGTTCCAAGATAAGTTTCATTGAGAACTTGTGTTATGAATACTAAATAACGGATAAACATAGATAACTACTGCTTTTTTTTAAAAGTACATACTTAATATACATAGGAAAACACCCAGACCAGAACAAGTATTCATCTTCATGCACACAAAGATTTGTCCTGTGTGGGAATCGAACCCAAACCCCTAATGTGCATACCAAAGCACGAAGCGCTCAATGTTACCTCAGTAAACTCGTCACTAAGTTACTTCGATCTCAATCACTATTTATTTTGTAATATATTTTTAAATATTAGGTCGGGGAAAAAGTCTTTTCGCATAACGTAGGTATAAACTTATTATAAATTTTTTTTGACTGTACTATTTGTGTCTGGCTGATTTTGGTAACATTAAAAAGGTTCCATTATAAAGAAAAGAAAAAAATAAAAAAAAGTTGTTTCCCGCTATTTTTTATTTGTTTTTCTCTCCGTTAAAATGAGTAAATCTAATGAAGAAATTCGATACATTTTAAAATTTTATTATAAAAAAGGCAAAAATGCAACTCAAGCAGTGAAAAAAATTTGTGATGTTTATGGACCTGATGCAGTGTCAGTAAGAGTAGCACAAATTTGGTTCAAACGTTTTCAGTCCGGAAATTTTGATGTTAAAGATGCACCTCGCTCTGGTCGCCCTGTTACGAATAAAATGGACGCCATTTTTGAAAGAGTGGAGCAAGATCGGCATATTAGTAGTTACGATGTAGCTGAAGAACTGGGAATTGACCACAAAACAGTTTTGACCCATTTGAAGAAAGCTGGTTATACAAAAAAGCTCGATATTTGGGTGCCACACGAGCTCACTCAAAGAAACTTAATGAACCGTGTACCCATTTGCGATTCATTATTGAGACGTAATGAAACCGAGCCGTTTTTGAAGAGATTGATAACTGGCGATGAAAAGTGGATCACGTACGACAAGAACGTGCGAAAAAGGTCGTGGTCGAAAGTTGGCCAGGCTTCACAGACTGTGGCCAAACCTTTTTTTTTTTTTTTTGTTTTACGTCGGTAACAAAATGCATTTACGCACTGCCTTCCGGCCAAAGGGGGACCGAAAGGGGGTGTGGGACTCACCACCGGCAGACACGACCGCCGGCAGCAATACCCACTAAAAATCTTCCGACGACGCCCGCCGCTTGTTGAGAAAGAGGCGGGGGCCAGTACCTGGGTTGCAGCTTCTGACACCCCGCCTGCGGCCAACGTCCCCCGGACCAAAACCGGGAGGACCTCCTCAGAGAGGCGCAGTGGACGCGCCCCTCCTACCTCCCCCTGCGGCCATAGCGTGTGTGGCCGACTTCCCGGAAGGTCCATGGTTAGACAGCAGGGGCCCCCTGCCCCCGCTGCCAAGACCCTCCTGGCGCTGCTGAGCGGGCCCTCCTGGCCTACCCGCAGCGCCCTCCATAGGTCCCTCTTAGTTTCCCCCCCGGTAGTCAGTACTAAGGGCACCCAGAGTCGTCGGTCTCTGGGTGTTACCTTTTCCCTAGCGCCTCCTGCGCCCTACCGGGAGGTACTCAGCCCCCCCCACCACGACAAGGTGGAGACCAGTCGGGGGGGGGACTGTGGCCAAACCTGGCCTAACACGAAATAAGGTGATGCTGTGTGTATGGTGGGATTGGAAGGGCATTGTTTATTATGAGCTTTTACCGCCCGGCAAAACCAACCATCGATTCTGATCTTTACTGCCAGCAACTGATGAGATTAAAGGAAGCAGTCGAGAGAAAACGGCCGGAATTGATCAACAGGAAGGGTGTGGTCTTTCATCACGATAACGCTAGACCACACACATCTTTAGCCACTCAGCAAAAATTAAGAGAGTTCGACTGGGAGGTCCTAGTGCATCCACCATATAGCCCTGACCTTGCGCCTTCAGATTTTCACCTGTTTCGGTCTCTGCAGAATTCTTTAGGTTCTGTAAGGTTGACCTCAAGAGAGGACTGCCAAAACTATTTGTCCCGTTTTTTTGATCAGAAGTCCCAAAGTTTCTACAGTAACGGGATAATGTCTCTGCCCACAAAATGGCAGAAAGTTATTCAACAAAACGGTACATATATATTGTAAATAAATGTAAATAAACTTTGAAAAAAATGTCTTGACTTTTCATACAAAAATACGAAAAGACTTTTTCCCCAACCTATTATATTATACAGGTGTATACAGGTGTGTCCTTTCAAGACCTAAGGAGCCCAAGCCAACCTCATCTGCAAGTGGTGCACCTGCCGATCAAGGGACAAGGCTCTGGCGAACATGACAGTGCCCGGTAAGCGGCAATAGGCTCGCCACCTATTACGTGGGGCCAACTATAGATATAATTGGCGAAGTGTGGGAATATACTATGCCTCTGCCTACCCCTTCGGGGAATCAGGCGTGAATGTAGTTGTTTATATTTAAATATTTTTTACAGCCACTTAAAATACACTACTGAACATTGGCCTTCCCAATACCTTACTGTGGGTATAGGTCGCGTCATGTAAAAAGAACGCTGGCGGTCAAGCTGCGCATTAGGCGATTTATCGGTCTATTTGGTGGTATGAGGTGCGGCGCGGGGCGGGCGGGTCACGCGCCGCATGCTAGACGGCGCGCGATTGGTTTGTCAGTCGACCCATACGGCGCGCGATTGGTTCGTCAGTCGACCCATGCGCAAACACACCCCCTCCACTTTCTTCCAGCGTTCTTTTTACATGACGCGACCTGTATTTGCCCATAATCACCACGTTGGGCAGGCGGTTTGGTGATCGCTGTTAAGCCAGTACGCAGAATGACGCTACTGCCCATCATCATATCCTAGCATTATCCCGGTTGCCCCAGACTTAAGCTTAGGGCCCAGGGTCTGCTCACTGGTTCAACCAGGTTTGACTGAATTTCAGTTATTACGTGGAGCGACTGCCGTCTGACCTCCGCAACCCAGAGGGAAACATCATCCTAAGGTTAAACCAGCTGTCAGGCTGTTAGAAGGCACTGACTTCCTAATAACGACTGCCATAGATGTTCATGACAGCCGGGACCAACGGCTTAACGTGCTTCCGAGGCACGGAGCAAGCGATAACGCCCTTCACTCAGCATGATTCCTCTTCGTCGACTCCCCGTGAGATGAGAGGGGGTGGCACTATTCTAGGCGTGTGCCACGCGACCCCTGTATTAGTAAATATTCTCGAAAAATAGCCAAAGCTTTTCAAATTTCCCAGCTTCACACACGTTCTAGTTTTCCGCCGAAAGTCTTGCTGCCTTTACGGCTCGCAGCATTATGGGAGGCAGGAGAGCCGCACGAGGCGAGGCGGCAATATGCTTCCCATGGCAGCCGACCTACTAACCTGCTCGCCTGGCCCAAACGTGACGTACTCTGATCATAATATAGTTGGTAACACCCAATAAAGATGTGGGTCGATCTTTATGGCGCTTTAGATCTTTTTTTTTTTAATGTGACACGTTATAATGATGAACAGAATGACTACATCCTGCCTGATGATAAGCAGTCGATGCAGTCCAAAAAAATATGAAAGCGCTTCATACTGTGAAACAAGCACGATACAAAGCGCATCCATTCATGACGGCCTGCTAAAATGCCGTTTTACGCCTCGCTTAAAATACCACAACGAACTATATGACAGTGACTGTACTGTACAGTGAACAGCCTTCTATTTTTAATTTTTTCGGAGCGGGAGGGTGTGTCATTCTCTTACTGACTAAAAACCATCCATGTTCCTTCTTGTGCCTGCTACGATCCGAGGCCGCGGTAACCCATTCGGACAGTCCCGCAGCGTACTGTACACCTTTCTGAACTCGGATTGTAAAAGGCAAGTTTGTACGTTGCAAACACTCTAAAGAACTTTGTAGGAGTGTAAGAAGCAATGAAAACTGAGACCAACTCAACGGCATAACGTAGCTTCTAAAGCACAACACTGGTAGTTATCATATGTCACATATATAAGTGGTTACTTGGACTTCTTGGCGGGAAAGTGAAGCATCATGTCTGCAGTTTTGTTCTATTTTCTAAACTTTGAGATATTTCGAACATTAATGTGTAATAACGGTGGATTATTAGCCGTTAAGTGTTTGTGAACGTGCATGAGTGTTGGTAAATGGAACAAAACAGTGCAACATCACTTTCCAAATCTCTCAAGAAGTCCATGTGAGATCTCAGTATAGTCCCATATCTTTACTGAGGACTCAAGGGATTTTGGGGGAGGGCCTGATAAATGGTAATTTATCATTCTCATTTACTTTTGTTTTTATGGTATTACACGCACGAAGCCATTATTTAAAAGAAAAAATTGGTCACTTCCAAGGAATGACCTTAGTAAACTGTACCGGGATCGACTACACCCGGAGCTTGAGTAACTAATTAAGACACTTTTTAAAGCATCTATATAATTTGGATATTAACTAAAGCTTTTAAAACAGCACAGCTTCACACGGGGGTCCCTTCTTTTCCCATAATGTTCTTTGTCCTCATATACTTCGGCTCAACGACTTTGGCATAATAATACTTCGGCCAAATTTTTAAGGCATACATTTTATGTTGGCACAATCATCTTAAAAAATAATTTGTTTTGGTATAAATTTGATTCGCATAACGTTAGTAGGCCTAATAACTATTAGCATAACGTTAGTAGGCCTAATGGTTATCTATGTAGACTCAACAGCAAATAGGTACGACGACGAGCGAAGCGAAAAGGAGTGTTAGGTTAACTGCGACCTCACAGCGAGCGAGCCGAGCAAGCAAAGCGAGCGTGCCGCGGTAGTGGCCGGCGAATCTACCTAACCTAATTGGCCACTACACCTTTGGTCAGAGACAAAGTGAAAGTTATGCTATAGAACTTTACGCTGCATATATTTTGAAAAATTTTACTTCAAAACATTATGCGTAAGCTGTTATGCGTAATAATATTATGCGAAAATATAATTATGCCAAACAAAATTATGCTAAGTTATATTAGGTCTTAAAATTTTATGCAAATGGATAGGGAACCCTTCACACGCGTTCTAATTTCCCGCCGCAAGTGTAGCCGCCTTTACAGCTCGCGGCATTGTGGGAGGCAGGAGCGCCGCACGAGGCGAGGCGGCACAATGCGTCCCATGGCAGCCGACCTACTTACCTGCTCACCTGGCCAAACATCGCGACGTACTCTTATGAACTTGGAGTGCAAAATACAAAGTTACTTGCGAATACTCTTTGTCAGAGGGTAAAAAACAAAGTTTCTACGTGGCAAAAAATAGAATGAAGCCGTTGACTCCTGGAATACGAGCATATGAGGTGAAAAAGACTTAATTCAATCACTATTTGCATAATATTTCATTTTTATACTTTGAATATGACGATGACGATACATGTATGTATAGTTATTGGACAAACCGTCTCTGGAGCCCAAGCCAACCTCACCTGCAAGTGGTGCACCTGTCGATTAACGGACGAGGCTTTGGCGAACATAGATGTTCTCAGTAAGCGGCAATAGGCTCGCCACCTATTACGTGGGACCAACAACACAATTGGCGAAGTGCAGGCGTATATTGTGCCTCTGCCTACCCCTTCGGGAAAACAGGTGTGATTGTATGTATGTATGTCTTCTAACAGTCTATATCTGTGTGATATAACTGACCTTTGTAAACGCTTTTTACTTTGATTTGATATGTAAGTATGCAAATAAAATTATTTCTCCGGCTTTAATAAAAGCCGCACCAAGTTCCCGCAGTTATTATCCCCCTCCCGCCAGGGGGGGGGGGGAGGGATCGAGGCGGTTGTTTGGCGTGTGGATAATTAAGACGTAGCACTAAAGCATAATATATCGATAATTCATTTTCTGTAACGCTCAATCGCCCACGTTCTTGACTTCGACGCTTTACTTTACACGATACGACTTGATTCGTGTGTCGTGACTGTCGTGAGCGACTCACGAAATTATAAACCTATCCGCAATCTAAGTTTGAAACCAATCTTAGATAGACGCTTATCTTAGTTTTTCTTTTTTTTCTTTTAAATAATGGCTTCGTGCGTCTAGCACATCTAGCCAGTGTCAAGTAGATAAGTGATATATTAATAATATATAATTCATAGTAAATGAGAATGAGACATGATAAAGATGATAAAAGGTAAATGAGATACCCTCCCCTAAGCCCCTTGAGTCCTCAGTAAAGATGTGGGACTATACTGAGATCTCACAAGAACTCCTTGAGAGAATTTGAAAAGTGATGTTGCACTGCTTTTTTTCATTTACCAACACTCATGTATACAATATAACAAACACTTAACGGTTAATAATCACCGTTATTACACATTAATGTTAGAAATATCACAAATTTTAGAAAATAAAACAAAACTGCAGACATGACGCTTCACTTTCCCACCAAGAAGCTTTCTATCTTAGTTTTATAAGTTCCTGAAGTTTTAATCCAAGGATTGGTTGTTAAGACGCTTTTCTTGAAAGATTTGCCTATCGCAGATTTAGACAATTTTAGTTCGAGATAGATAACTAATGTTGTTAGCTGCGCTGTAGTGACAACTATTAATACATGTGAATTAGACATTTTTTAGAGGGTTATTTATCTAAAAAAAATTATACATTCATAATTAACCGACTCACTACACTAAATGGTTTTCATGAATGACGAGACTAATCGAAAGGGTTACCGCGACCCCGGGACATAACAGGCTCAAAAATTCATTCAATTTAGATTTTTTGATTATTATATTTTGTAAATTCGATACAAATATTTAATTTCAACCCAAAATATAAGTTCTTAAGTGTATGTTGGTCATTTGTGTTAAGTTAAAGTAATTTTATTTCTCATTCCCTTTAAATATTATTTTATTGTAATTTAATTCTAATCTTACTTTAATAAGGAATATGGATGGTTTAAAAACCAGAACTCACTAAAATGGACTAAAGTCAGAAAAACTCTGACACACTCTTCCGCTCCAACCACAGCAGGAGCCAAACGAAGCGGTGGCTGACAGAAAGTTTTTTTTTTTTACGTCGGTAACAAAATTCATTTACGCATTGTCTCCCGGCCAAAGGGGGACCGAGAGAGGTGTGTGGAACTCACCACCGGCAGACACGACCGCCAGCAGTAATACCCACTAAAAATCTTCCGACGACGCCCGCCGCTTGTTGAGAATAAGGCGGGGGGCCAGTACCTGGGTTGCAGCTCTGACACTCCGCCCGCGGCCAACGTCCCCCGGACCAAAACCGGGAGGACCTCCTCAGAGAGACGCAGTGGACGCGCCCCTCCTACCTCCTTGTGCGACATTAAAAGACATGTAAAGAATTCAGTATCTACACATTAATTCCCGACATTAAGATGTAATTTTAACCTCTCTTAAAGCTAATTACGCCTAGAATGAGAACGCCCACTTTGAGAATAAATATTTTTTTAAGAGGCCTCCTAGCTAAATAAATTAATAATTACAAATCACCCCCCAGGCCTCTACACAACGCCCCCATTTTCTTTCTGGGTCTCTTACCGCCCCCCTTAAGACCTGCAGCGCCCACAAGGGGGCGTTATCGCCCACTTTGAGAAAGACTGGTCTATACTAATGCAACTATCCTAGCATGATCCGGGTTATGCCCCAGCTTGCTGGGATAGCCAGATTTGGCTGAATTTCAGAAATAACACGAAGCGACTGCCAACTGCCTCCGCAGTACTAAGGGAAACATCATTCTTTGGTTAAACCATCTGTAAGGATATTAGAAGCCACTGACTTCCTAATAAGGAATGCCAATCGCTTGATGTGCTTTCCGAGACACGAAGCAAGCGATGATTATGCATATAACTTCAACAAGTCATAGGTTTGAACATGGTTTGAACCAGAGACCTGAATGCAGTCTATAGGTTTTACCACTACCCTCCTCCCCTACCTGAAAAACAAAAAAAATACATTTAAATGTAAAGAAATTTACTGAGTATAAAATCATGGGATGTAAACGATTCAGTATCTACACATTAAGTCCGGACACTAAGGTGTAATTTTAACTTCTCTTAAAGCTAATGACGCCTAGATCTACTCTGTGGCCGCTGGCTCCGACGCAATGCCGCACATACTAATGTAACTGCTATCTAAATATAGAGCTTGCGACATACTTTACTTAATTATGTCTTATTTGCACATACAACATTATATGTAACTGTAAGTAATGTTTTTCACTTAAAAGCAGTACTAATAATAGGGACGATGTATGAGTTGTAATGTCTTAATCGTCTTTACATCCTATCGATGTTGATCTATGTGGGCTCAGGCTTCCCTTCACCTACCAAGATGAGAGAGTGTCATATACAGTATAATCTAATTTGACCCTAATAAATGTATCTTTCTTTTAGCATTAGAATTTAGCAGATGAACATCTATTTTATGGTGCTGATCTTTGAAATTACCCTCATACTATGCATTCCAGCTCCATCTTTATTTTTATTTTTGGTATAATAAAATATATTAAAACAAAAAAAAAATTGTCTTTTCTTTGCATGACCATAAATTGATATAACCATAACGCTGTGCAATTCTCTTTTGGCGCACTGGTTTCCGAGCTTCTATATTCCCGTGTAATGCAGGATAGATAGATAGATAGATAATACGTTTATTTCGTTTAAATAGTACAAGTTATATAAAAACATATCCCACAAAACCGTTTGACTGGTTTGTCTGTTTGTCTGGATGTCATGTGGAAGCGCTTGTCACCGTTCTTATTCCACGAATTGTTGAAGCGTTCTCATTATTTTGGACTGCTTACTGTCAGGAAGGAAGTGGTCATGTTAGAAAAAAAATGGTAAATCAACATAATATATCAAAGTGTAAACAAAGGACTTCTTGGCGGGAAAGTGAAGCGTCATGACTGTTTTGTCATATTTTCTAAAATTTGTGATATTTCGAACATTAATGTGTAATAACGGTGGATTATTAACCGTGAAGTGTTTGTGAACGTACATGTGTTTTGGTAAATTAAACAAAACAGTGCAACATCACTTTGCAAATTCTCTCAAGAAGTCCATGTGAGATCTCAGTATAGTCCCACGACTTTACTGGGGACTCAACGGGCTTAGGGGGAGGACATCTCATTTATCACCACTCTTTCTCATTTACTATAATTTATATGTTATTAATATATCTCTTACTTGACACTGGCTAAATGTACAAACCGCACGAAGCCATTATTTAAAAAAAAAACAGAAAGAGGTTTTAATTCCACTTCTGAAAAGGACTTCTTGGCGGGAAATTGAAGCGTCATGTCTGCAGTTTTGTTTTATTTTCTAAAATTTGTGATATTTCTAACATTAATGTGTAATAAGTAACGGTGGATTATTAACCGTCAAGTGTTTGTGAATATACATGAGTGTTGGTAAATCAAACAAAACGGTGCAAAATCACTTTTCAAATTTTCTCTCAAGGAGTCCATGTGAGATCTCAGTTTAGTCCCACATCTTTACTGAGGACTCAAGGGGCTAAGGGGGAGGGGATCTCATTTACCATTTATCATCTTTATCACCACTCATTCTCATTTACTATATTTTATATGATATTAATATATCTTTAACTTGACACTGGCTAAATGTGCAAACCGCACGAAGCCATCATTTAAAAGAAGAAGAAGAAGAATTCCACTTCTTTTCTCAACAAAATATTAATGATTATACTTTAAAGCGGGAATAAACTGTTTAAGATTTTTGCCTCACACCAAGCAATAAATTACTGGCAGACCAGTGACGGGTTAAAGCGACTGAATTAATTACTCGGAGACAAAGAACGGGATAATTGGGTTATAGTTCGCTATTGCAAGCTTAGGTACTTCTACCAACTGACGTAGTTTTATAAAGGTAAGTGGATTTGCGAGATGGAAGTCAGTCCCTGTTAAGTCCTGAAGTTGATTATCTTGGATCAGTCTTGGGATAATGAACGTAAGGGGTAGTTACAGTTTTCCAGTACTTACCCAATGCTCAATACCGTCTTTACCATAAGGGCACACGGGGCCCGTGCCCAGGGCCCCCATTCTCGGGGGGCCCCGAAGGATCCACAATTTCTCTTACATTACACTTTTTTCACAAATCAGGAATCTTATCAGAAGGTTAGATTTACAAGGCATATCATTATACTACGCCATTATATTATCGATGACTGCGACTTTTTCTACTGTACTAATTAATAATATTTCTGAACGCAATACTTATTTTACTACGTACTCCATCTAGCGGTCTAGCACTCACGCAATCACTCACTCCAATTCCAAAGTCTAGTTGCACCGTCTAAGCAAGGCCTAATACAAATGTCGACATTGTCTATGGTTGGGGGAATCCCCGAATAATGTATTAAACTTTCAGTCTGATATAGGAGTGAGTTGAGTTATTTTGTTTGGTTTGTTATTTAAAATTGAGTAAGAAAAACATAATTTTGATTTGTTCTTTTAAACAATATTTCACTATGTCGAAAAGAACATATGTGGTACACAAAAAAGAAAAAATGTTATAGCTCAAAAAGAAATAACGGAAAAACTTCCAAAGCTCACTTCGTTTTCTACGGTTGAAGAAACAAATAAGCAGACCGATTATTCATCCTCATCACCCCAAGACAAAAGTACCTCTGAATATTACCAGGAAATAGAGGTTAAGTGTGATGAAATACAAACACACATTAGATCCTGAACCATCGACTTCAAGCTACTGTGAATTAATAACTGCAAGCTTAGAGAATGTATCTGTGTCTCCTGACATTTGGATTCGAAAAGGGCCAGAGTTTTTCCAAAATATAAATAGTGACTTCTCCGAAACTTTTTCAAGTTATCCAGATTCCAAAGGTAAAACGAACACTAGATACCTACCTTACTAAAAATATTTTTTTTCGTAAATTGACGAATGGTGAGTTTTTACAAATAAAATGGCTCCTTTATTCACCAGCAAAGAAATCGTTATACTGTTATTGCTGCCGTCTATTTAATACCACTACTGGTACTGGACATAATTTAAGTTCTCCTAATGGATATAAAGATTGGAAGCATATACGTAACATATTGATAGAGCATGAGCACAGTTCACAGCACAGGGAATTTATGATGAAATATGTTGCAAGAATGAAAAGTACTGGACGGATTGATACTGAGTTGCTGTCCCAATATAATACAGAAAGTAACTATTGGAAGAATGTGCTTAGGAGGATTGTTGCAGTAGTGACATTTTTGGCTTCAAGAGGATTTGCTTTTCGTGGTGATAATGAGACATTAGGATCGCAAAATAATGGCAATTATTTGGGGTGCTTAGAGCTGATTAGTGAATTTGATCCTTTTCTTGCTGATCACATATAAAACTACGGAAATCGTGGAAAAGGAAGTACATCATATTTATCGGCATATATTTTTGCAATGAATTTATTCACTTAATGGGACAGCAAGTTTTGAAAACTATTGTCAGAGAACTTAAATCAGCAAAGTACTACTCTATTAGCGTAGATTCTACGCCAGATCTGTCCCACGTTGACCAACTGACATTCATAGTTAGATATGTAAAAGACGGACAGCCTATTGAGAGATTTTTGCAATTTATGCCTGTGTATGAACATAATGCGCAATACATAGCAGATATCATTTTAAACTTTTTTGCAAGCCTTGATATTCCTATAAAAGATTGTCGCGGGCAGAGCTACGACAATGCATCAAATATATCTGGAAAGTACTCCGGTGTTCAGTCAAGAATAAAAGAAGTTTGAGAATTTGCGATTTACGTTCCTTGTGCGGCACATTCGCTAAATTAAGCGGGTGTTCAGGCTGTTGAGTGCATTACTAAAGCAGTAACACTCTTTCAATTTGTACAAATATTTATAAATGTTTTGTCGGCTTCGACAAAACGATGGAAAGTTTTGACAGAACATTTAGGTGCAGATAGAGCAGGTGCTGATATCTTTTTTCGAAACTAGATAGTCTGCACGTGCCAATGCTAATAATGCTTTGCAAAGTGCTTATTCAAATATTTCTGAAACATTGTCTTCAATCGCAAGTGACGTCAATCAGCCAGGAGACACTAGAAACAAAGCCCAATGCATGCCCTAGCGAAAAAAATGGAAAAATTTGAGAATGATCTTCTAACGGAAATTTCTAATGATATTTTGGGAATTATTAATAAAACTAGTCTAAGTTTACAGAATAGTACTATCACCATGGACGTTGTAACGAAACTTTACGAATCTCTGATCACTTATGTCAATACCGCACGCAATAATTTTACCTTAAAAGAATAAAAAATAAATTGCGAACAACAATGTTACAAGAACGACTGAGTTTTTTGTCAATTAGGTGCATAGAAAGTGATATCCTTAAAAAAAATTACTTTAGGATATAATAGAAGATTTTGCTCAACAGAAATCGCGAAAGAAACCGCTAATGTAATTGTAACCAAAAAACCTATACTGTATTTGATTACCTATAAATGGGTTCATAGGTACTTAGTAAAAAATGTAAGTGTTTTTCTTTTTCTTTATTTTTACTTTCCAATTCGCTTTCTTTACTTTCAAAAAAGGGCCCCAAATTCTTGTGTGCCCAAGGGCCCCAGCCTAGTTTAAGACGGCGCTGCCAATGCTGGTTGTTAATCTCCTCGCACATACCAAAGTGGTTTATATAGTTAACTTATGCCCAACCCCGGGAATTGGTATGCAAAGTCATTCCCTCATTGCTTTCGCGTTCAGAAGATCGTCCCTTCAGAACATAAAAATGTGTTGGCTCTTTTTTCCTCAGTAAGAATCTTCTCTTTGATCCCTACCAAAGATAATTTTTTTTGAAAAATTAAGGCCTTGTTCCTTTCTAATGTAAAAATTTTAGAGGAGTTGCGTATCTACCCCCGAGCTGGTTTCGACAATGAAAAGTACCTTCTATATAGCAGCAAGAGACTGCTAAGAAAACTTAAAGAAGGTTGCCGCACCTATGTCATCGCGGAATTGTCCACCAGCGAGTAACAGTGGAAGATTTCGTTGCCTGTAGCATTGCTGGACACGAGAGGGATTATCGGGCTCGATGGATGAAAACCAATAAGAGGCTTATGTTCAGCAATCGACTTCTATTGGCTAAGATGATGAACAATACGAAACGTTGGTGCTAAATGCCCCGGAGTTCAGTCAGTATTTATTTATCACAGTTTACAGACGGCTTACTGGGTGGGGTCTCTTCAGGCAAAAAGAAGTCTCGTTGGCTCTGGGAGCCTGACAATACGGTATCTGCTTTACTTTAGTGGTGATAAAACGTTATCTAGAATAAAACCATAGGCATCCCCTAAATTTTACAAAGGCTATCTAAATGAGGACAATCAAACACACAAATAACGTTAACTAACAACCGCTTGAAAACAATCGATAAATCAATGTTAACAGTTTGTTTGTTCAATAATTATTTCTAAGCTCGCAGCTCGTTAGATAATAAACTAGATCTTGATTATTACTTAATAAATGATTTAGAACTGTAGATTAAAGTAAGCGGCCGCCCGTTACAAATATTATTTAGAAAATATTTATTTCGAAGTTATATTGTATACATTTTACTCGAGATCTACACAGTCTGACAACTAATTCAAAGCATATCTAAGAGTGTTCAGGTAGGAGAAACTTTAACTGTGCATGCAAGTATCAAGGATAGAGCTACAATAGCAGGTACCTACAAACTAAAAATCCTCCAGCCACTCCGCCAAACTTGCTAAATTCGGTTTATACTTTTGCTTAGCAGCGCTTATTTGATATAACTGTTATTTAGAACTAACAGCTGGACATTGTTTTCCCATTAGAGATCGCTCTTCTTTGCTCTGCCAACCTCAAGCTTATGCATATACTAGAAATATTAAACTTATTTACTCCCGAAGTCGAGTCGAGTCGACAGCTATTAGTCAGACTTTTCTGCGAGCTTTTCTCGGATTTTGGACACCTTTGATGATCATTCGAAGAGTGCGCATCTTTATTTGGTAGGTAACCTTCATAATGCAAGAGTCTGTCTCAAACTGTTTTATCCGCTCTCTGCCTAATACTATAATAATAAAATAAGTAAAACAAACTTGAAAGACAACATTCATTTGTATTCATTCCAGGTTTAGTTTCTGATAATTTCTTTTTTAGGTTAGTCTTTGTAGTGAATACCTTACATATAATTATAGCACAATTAACCTGTCTGATTTTAGGGCATATGTAATGTACAGTCGATGTTGTTTTTGTAACAACCAGAGCGAGTTTTGTTCACTTCACCGAAAGTGAAAAGCAATATCGAAAGAGTGAACACTCAATCTGCAAGATTTCCGTGCAAGGGACTAGGGGACCGGGCAGTTGCATTTACACATGTCGAGGGATATTCCTACTCAGATGGCTCCCAGTGCAGATTAACGGGGACAGCTGTATGCCAGCTGCCTGTAAGACAGCCTGCTGTTTTAAATTTTAAAACTCCCTAATAGTCCTTCTATTTTTGCTTACGCACGATAAACAGGACTAACAACATGCCTTCCGAAAAACTAAAGTACCTACCTACTTCGGTACAAACCAACACATAAGATTCCTCGCATTGAAATAAATATGGGCTCGATGATTGAGCCAATTAAAATATTAGTAGTGTCTTAACGTCACGGGCGGTATAAACGTTAAAAGCTGGGCTTAAAGAGTGAAGCTACTGTTAACTCAAGCGTGGCGAGGGAGTTTATATTTATCTACCAAGTAAAGAGGAACTTATGACTAGTGACATGACACTCCTGAGGAAGCAAGGGGCTTAAGCCGCCCAAGACGAAGACACTGCTTTATCCCAGAAGTGCATTATAACTAAGCTTCCAAATCACCTAGAAATAAAAAACATCTTGTAATTTAAAAATGAAAGTAAGATTAATGCGATAGAGATAGGGGCATTCAAAAGTATTCTAGGTATCAAATTCAGTGATAGGATTGAGAATGAAGCGATAAGGGCCGAGGCTGGTGTAAAAGAAGATATAGTGACAAGAATTGAGAAAGGTATGCTTAGATGGTTTGGTCATGTTGAGAGGATAAATGAAAGTAGTCTAACGAAAGTGATTTATGGTGGACAATGATTGGAAGTGTTGGAAGGGAAAGACCTTCCATGATCAAATTCAGATAATTTTGGAGAAAGGGCAAGTCAAAAGTACCCTACACCGACGGGCGTGTATGAGCAAGTTAATGAGTGTGAATGAAGCTAAGAGTGTGTGCCGTAACAAGTGGAAGTGTGATCTCTGCCTACCCCTACGGAAAAGAGGCGTACATAATAATTTTTTTATTGAGGCCAGGTCTCTGGCCATAAATAGAACTCAGTCCGGCACGGTATTTCTACATCGCCCGCATGTAATTTGCTTAGATATTACCTTTTCATTAGAGCAATTAGAATTAATATTGCGTATTGGCTGACACTTGACTGACCGTATCTGGGTTATTCCCTCTAATTCCACCTATTAGTACAACGGTCAAGTAATTCAACACCTAACACTAACAACAGTTATTTATAAAAAATAGGATCTTGTGATCCTAATCGGTATTTAATTTTCTGCTGTCAGATGGTTTTATTTATTGTAAACTATTGAAAATATATTAACTGTTCAATCAAGAAATAGAACTGTTGTGTGAATGTCTGTTTAGATGTAGGTGTCAATTTTCGTATCTTAAATAACTTAATTCAGCTATTTAGTAGTCGTTTGGAAAGTTTTATAGGTCCGCCTTCTTATCTGAAATACCTTAAGGGTTATATGACCTGGTGGCACCTCAATCTTAACACACCAATGTGTGAAGCCATGGGACTAAACCAAGAATATTTCAAAACAAAATAAATAACAGCGTAACTTACCTTTTACTTCTTAACGCTGATCAACCATCATATTACTTGCGTTTAGCTTTGGTGCAAAAGTCATGTTACGTTATAAATTATATTCAACCTTAAGCAGCAGTTAGTTGGTCCGGGGTAGGTGACAATCCCCCCCCCGACTGGTCTCCACCTTGTCGTGTTGGGGGGGAGTACCTCCCGGTAGGGCGCAGAGGGCGCTAGGGAAAAGGTAACCCCCAGAGATTGGCTAATCTGGGTGCCCTGAGTACTACCGGGAGGGGAAACTAAGAGGGACCTGTGAAGGGGGCAGCGGGCGGGCCAGGAGCGCCTGTTAAGCAGCGCCAGGATCTTAGGCAGCGGAGGCAGTGGGCTCCTGCTGTCTAACCACAGCCTCCTCGAGAAGTCGGCCACATACGCTATGCTCGCTCAAGGAGGTAGGAGGAGCGCGTCCACCGCGCCTCTCTGAGGAGGTTCTCCCGGTTTTGGTCCGGGGGACGTTGGCTGCAGGCGGGGTGTCAGACGCTGCAACCCAGGTACCGGCCCCCGCCTTTTTCTCAACAAGTGGCGGGCGTTGTCGGAAGATTTTTAGTGGGTATTACTGCTGGCAGTCGCGTCTGCTGGTGGTGAGTCCCACACCCCCTTTCGGTCCCCCTTTGGCCGGAAGACAGTGCAAAACTGCATTTTGTTACCGACGTAAAACAAAAAAATAAAGGGATAGGTGACAATGAAGAGCATCAAAGTGCCTGATATCATTGCCACGTGTTAATTTAAGTAGCAAACTTTGTTGTCGACTCGCCTTCATATAATTATGGTTTCTATGACCGCATGCGATTATTTATGGTCTTCTTATGTATAATATGTTTATCTGTAATTTATTTATTTATTGAAAATATGGGTCTCCAACAAAGGACATACACGACAAAAATACAATAATATGTGACATACCCGTAACATTATGTGTACTCAATCATCATCAATAATTATAGGAGACCACAGCATGCAATTAATATTATGGTCGTACTAAACAGTTAATTTTTTTCATCCAGCCACGGCAGATGCTGCAGAACACAACTATTTACAGACCTAAATCCTTACCGGTTTACTTTTAGGTTATTTTTGTAATGGCTGGACGAAAGAATTTCTATTTTTCTATATTGAATATTCTGTCCGGTTGATAGAATAGAATAGACCCTAGTTTTTAAGTGTAATTTCATCAGAGCTTCGTAAGAGTTCTTAAAAAATACTTTCTTGAGGAGTCATCATCTGATTGAGTCTACATATCATAATTACTATTATTTTTGTGTAGAGGTAGGTGTATGTAGTTTATTAATAATACATATTTAATACTATGTAAGTTTATGTTTTCTTGTTCGTACTGCCTCACTTTTTTTAATTAGTGCGATAAAGTAAAATTAAAAATTAAAAAAAAAAAAAAGAGCTTAATAAGCCGACATTGAAATACTTTGATATTTTGAAAGTTGTTTAACGATTTTTGAACTATATCCGCTCCCACCTGTCTTTTCTCCTTATGGGATATAATTACAAATATCTAACCGTCTCTATTTCAGGAAAAATAATCATAAATAAAACGATTTATAAATATTTAAATGTAGGTAAGTGTATTAGCAACGTTGGTACATGAGATTACTGATTAATACTGGCGTGTAATATCATTACACCGCGATGTCCGAACATACTCGTACGTACACCTATAACAATTTAGTGTTTATACGTATAGTAAAAAAAACCATACAAACAGTGCACGTACTAAGATCCGACTTACAATTTAGCCTCTATCACATCTATAAATTCAATAACTGATTATTTAATACAATAGGGATACTACAGATTACAAAACGTGAGCATTCGTACAATAGGAGATTTTACTTATTAACAATTATACTTTTTAATATTATCATTATAACCGACTAATACACGAGAGCTTTTGATTTCAAAACAAATAGACTCAATGTCAAAACACTGGTTCTTCGGTTGTTTGAAACATTATCCAAAGTTCTCTTTCATAATTAATATTTGGTTTTAACTACATCTAATTAATCATTTTTAGCATATAAACTGAGATTTACAGAATACGACGACCCGTAAAAATTATAAAAACTCGTTTTCTTTTAAACCCACTACATATATAATACTACATACAACATTTTATTAGTACCCAAATAACATTACTCGGTAAAAAATGTCTAAGTCACTAAAAATAGAGTGCAGTATACGATGATAACATGGAAGCAATGTAATATCAACACTATTTGCACCCACTTTTATGTCGTACGATTAAAAGTATCAAAAGCTTTAATTCCGGGTATAGTCTCTTGCGTGATACAAATCCTTGTAAGACTTCAAAATTGGAGTAAAAAAACATAGTTTCTTTAATCAAGAACGAAAAAAACAAAAGGAACTGAAAAGAAAAAAATCAAAAAAACAAAAGAAGAATTAAAAAATCATTCATTTAATTCTCTGTGATAATAATATAATAATTTCTTTAACCATAAGTATTTTATGAGAGAATAATGTCCTATTAAAATTCTAGATACAACATGACATAAGCTTTTACAATCTATATAAAACAACGTACCGTCGTTACGACAGACCGTTGTTATTTTAAATAATTTCTCAATATAAAATTTAAATAAAATATAAATAATCGAGTATTACTGTTCTAACAACTCTACAGTCTATGGTTGACCATAGACCAATAAAATATTTTAATAGTGACAACACTAGTTAAAATGATCTCCTTGATGCCATACAATTTATTAATCATATTGAAAGACTAAAGAGATCTTTTGATGAAATAATGATTAAAACATTGTAGTGAAATAATCTTTGATGATAAATCTATACAATGCCTACATAAGACAGTGATTCATTTATTGTGTATTACAATATAGTACATATTTTAAAACATTGCAAATATGTAACTAATAATGCCTACATACAATTATCTAATTATTCTCGACTACAAATAAATGATAAATAAAAAAAATAAAAGATTAAATAATGATTGGTAAATCTAACATAATTAATATATGAAATATATTCCATGGAAATTAATTAAAGAAAAATCACTTCATAGAAGCGACGTTACGTTACGACGACCTGTCAAGCGGACTGCAATGAAAAGCGGTTGTACATTCACTAACATCATTTTAAATATCATACAAAAGACTTACATACAGGTTCTTAAATCATTATAATGCACTGGATGAGGGTAGTTTTGTACCAGATAATTCAGTCGACCATCCTTAGCGGACGTATCAAAATGCATTTGTTGTGCATAAAATATATCAAAAAAACACTTTTCGCAAATCTTCTTACATTTATCGTCTACTTAACATTATGTAGAGTACTTTATATTAAAATAAATAATTATATTAACTAATTTAAACCAAACGGAGGGAAAACTAAACATTAAATATTTGCTCAACCCTTGTATAAGCGGGTGGGCACAAATATTAACCCGATACAATACTTATTTATAATGTAAGTCCCTTATTATCTAACCTGCACAAAAGATCGTGTTGATCTTTAAAGAAACATTTTATTTAAAGTGTTTGAAACATACGAAATAAAATAACCATTTTGGATACTACATAAGGTAATATTACAATGATTTTGTACTTATAATTCAGTACCACTATGGGAAAAGGTCACAAAGGAAAATATTAAAGATCGAATACATAAATCATTACTAGTATAATTTTGTCTGTAAGTCTCCTCATAACATTTTTCATTTATATTCCTGTAGACGAGATCAGTGTATCTACGTTATAATAAAATGTATGTACCAATATATTAGAGGCATTACATCTAACTGCTATTATTGTTGTTTCTTCGATAAAAAATACTTTAGAGGAGTTAGTCGAATGTCGAAAGCGTGCGTTAAGGCTCGCTTGCATTAGGTCGAAAGAGCGACTTCGACCCAGTGTAAAGTGCCCACTACCACTTATTCGACCAGCGCAGTCAACCAACTTCGACGACTAGCGAGTAATGTAATATATGATAAAGCTGAATGCGCCAGTCGCTTCTTCTAAGCAATATTTTTATTAAGACACCGACCTAGTGTAAGCGAGCAATAATATTACGATAAAAAAATCTAAAATATTTCTTCGTGGAGGGCAGTTGTATAATTGTGGTTGTCATAACTACGTATTCTGCTATAAATATACTATTATAACGGGATATCGATTACTAAAAGCAAACAAATAGCTGAGACAAAACCACGAATATTCAACCCACCTCTAATATACCATTTGCTTATTCGCCCGTATCGTATTGCCTACTTTAATGTATTATTCTCTAACGATTCACATTCAAACTGAAATAAATAATGTTATCTAAATCTCAATATCGCGTCGCAGTATTGTCCTACTCAGGCGATCGCGGACAAGTCTCATATCAATATCGCAGTTTATAAGAATATTGAGAGCTTACGACGTTCGACTAACAGCTTCTTATTTTTTGTCATATCTCAAGAAAGTTCACTATCAAACTCAAATAAGCAACTAAATATGAGTGTGCTCCCATTCGCCCAAGGATAAAGCAACTTACTCTAAATATAAGACGGATATTTCTTAATTATATAAGAGGACAATAGACACCTATATTACAAATATTCAAGGGTCGTGGAATGGATACAAAATATTACAAAAGTCTATCGTTATCATATACTTTTTATGCTAAGCCCTAACATACATAAAGAATAACCGAAATGATCATATTCACATTTCTTAGAATCCTGGATTGACACAATACATTACTGGTTGCAAATACATTCATGGACTACAAAGTTCCCGCCCGCAGTGTATAGGCGCGTTAGTTTTTAAGTAGACGGTCAAAAGAGCTTTATTGAGTCAAACTTTAATAAATGATGACTGCTAATAACCTGTTACATTAACCGATTAAGGTTGTAAAGTGATTTTGATTGCTAGAAATTACCTCATGTGGCAATGATTTATTCAATTCTTCCATATATGTTAGGGCACAATGAATTCTACTAAAACTATTACATTTTTATTAATAACAATATTCAAATCCCAATAATTTAATACGTTAATTTATAGCTTCACATTTAACTGTCACCGTGGTTACTTTTAGATTTAGATTAATATAAAATAATAACTTTAGTGTAACGTTTATAACTCGATATTCGTAAAATATTGTTACGACTACAACGAGATATTAAATGACAAAAAACTTATTCCGCAAATACGCGGTGAGCCATAAAAGAAAGAGTATACTATAATTCATTAGATTGATATACCTATGAAATAAGTACCTCTTTTTATTATTTTTTTTAAATACACAAATGGCACGTATATTTACATGGGGAATTGACATTATCTTTACAAAATAGTGCTAAGAGCGAATTTAACAGATGTCATATTTAGGCCATTCGCCCAAATAAATTTTACCAAAACTACAACGTGTAACATTAAACTGCATTTCATTAAAAAAAATTGTAAATGTTTCGAAGGAATGTAAAATTTTTGGTAATTCGGAACAATATACGTATACGCTCGTAACATTTACGTACGACCAAATTTTGCTGCGTCTGTGTGCTCCTATCGTACAAGGAACGTACGAACTTGATACGGCCCAAGTGCGGTCGGCCATAAATTCCGTTTACAAGTACGACAATAAGCACGCTCAATTGTATATATATATATCAATCAAGTTTTGTACGCATTGATATTTGACCAAACATATTATGGTTTCGTTATATCCTAAAAGTCAATATATTTATTAGTTACAAACCTTCAAAACTCAGAAAGGGAATGTATTTTATTATATAAAAAAGATAAAGAAATCAAATTATTACAATTCAACCACATGTAGTAAATTTGTAAAGCTATGGCCAATTGAAATAATAAAATATCAACTAATTTTTAGTTGATTTATGTCCGTAATATAGCCCGAGTTATAGTTAAAAGTTTTCGATCGTGTAATAAAGTAAATGATACAGAATTGAATTACAATAATGTTAACAAATCTTTATAGCAAATCTATAATAAGTTATTGCATTTAAAAAGTCTTTACTCTTAAGAACCACGTTAGTTTCTATATCCCTAGTACGAGTTTGAGACGGACCAGTCAAATAATGTAATCTAGTCCGCAAGATATTGAGCACATACCACATTTAGGTAAATAAGACTCAAGTCTATCATATTTACCCACTGCACTTACGCTTTTATTGCATCGATGCAAAGAAGGGTTAGTCGCTTGCGCTTTTAATTATATTTAAATGTAATGTGAGCAATATGCATGATCGTAATAGTTAACTACCTATTTTGATGACATATGAACTCGCCATTTTTCAATGTGTTTAGTCAGATATAACATGACATGAGTGGACTTGATGATACACACGACATTTGGCCGTGTGTATCATCAAGTCCAATGGGTCTTATACTTTTAATTGCACAGACGTAACAAGCCTTTAGGACTATAGACTTAAGACTTGTTTTTAAATCTCGACAATATTATTTCTCCGTCTCTACGTGTTATGCGCTCGTACACTAGAGTTCGTGGAGTGATCGTAAACTGACGTATACATCCGCCACGAAACAAAAACAGACATTAAACAAAAAGTATAGAACACTATACTACCCACCAAAATTTTAAATATTCTGAACAGTTTAAAATAACTAATACCAACAAGCATAGTTATACCTTATTCGCGACATTTCTAGTTCATCCATAAGCTAAATGAAATTATCTTATCATGGAACAAGACTATTCCCTTTTCTAATTTGTATATTTACTTCTATTATAAAGATAATAATCTATAGTCGAGTTAATACTTGAAACCACATGACTGTTCAGTAAAAAGTTTGATTCTATTAATATTATGTTAAAATATAACAGGTTTTCTAGACTGTTGCTTTAAAGGACCCTGATTCCTAAAATCTATCATCTATACTGCCATTTGAGTTTATACTTGTAACCGCTTCACGAAATAAAACGTCTCTTTTCATTAGACTAAGTTGATATAAACAGGCTTATTGGTCGTTTACTTTGCTGTTGCATTAATAGAACTGTTTCTGTTCTAACCTTGATTATATTTATATTTTGCGGGTAGTTAACATTTGCAGTTTACATAGGATATACCTCCTGCGCGCAGTTAATGGGCGCGTTCGTTTTTAAGTTGACGACCACAAGAGCTTTATTGTTTTTGAAAAGATTTTGACTTTGACTGTGACTTACATAACTCGTACTAAAGTTACAAAATGATAAAAAAAATCTTCGTTCTTTAACAAGCTGCTCTAGTATTACTTTTGATAAGGATTTAGTTGTATATTTTCTACCGTCGTACCGACTAGCGACTGCTAGGCGGCATGGGCATTTGTGCTTGTACGCCTTGCAAGTTCATCGGCCTCCCGTTCGGGTTCCCCATTCCTAAGCCATCTTGATAGCTGTTGGCGTCCATCGTGTCATCGTTCTGGAAGTTCAAGAAAGAGTTTTAAAGGTCTGGGGGTCTGGGGGTCTGTTTTCAACTTAGACCCGTATTTTTAAAAGCGCTCTCTAGTGTGGTTGCTGTCTTGATAATCTGGATAATCGAGACCAACGGGTTAATGTGCCCGGAAGCGCACGATATTAAATGCCACACATACGGTCACACATACGGTCACCGATACAAAGACTGACCTCTGTGAAATTCTGCTTTACCGCGCTTCAACTTTAAAAGCTGTGCCGTTTAACTATAAATTACCCTGGTACACTTTTATATTAATACTTTACCTTGACTGGTTTTTAACGTCTGGTGAGAAAGAAATATTCGAACAATTTAATCTGACTTTGACTTATTTATGAACCAATAAAGTAATTGTGTATTTACAAAGTCTTCTTATATCAGAGTTTTAAAGCATAATACAGCATTATTATACAGAAGACTTAGTGCTGTTACAAATTTTGTAAGTAATGATCATTAGTACACATAAAATGGTGAACACTATGAAAAAATTATGAGTTGCACACAAAACAAAAAGACAGCACACGTGTTGCGTTGATGCAATTGTTTTATAAAAATAATTTATTTTGGTTTAATATACTTACAGTTTTGTAGATGAAAAAGCATATAGGTCTGGTAAGCGTGTTATTTGCGTGGCTAGTGATGTAACCTAGCGATGCCACAGCATTGTACAATCATCGTACGACGGGTCTGGAAGTTTGTAGGTCGGCTGAGCGTGTTATTAGAGATATAGTTACCTCGCGGTGGTGCAATACCCAAATCGCTTGTCCCTAGTGAGGCCACAACTTGCCAGAACGTGATATTGGCGTTTCTCGTGTCCCGGTGGAAGCAATAGGTCGGCAGAGCGTGCTAGTGATGTAATTACCTCGCGATGCCGCCGTATGGTGCGGTCCTCGTATCTGGTGCCCCCGGTGGAGGCCATAGGTCGGCTGAGCGTGCTATTGGCGTTGCTGGGAGAATGCGGTGCCCCACCAGCCCCGGACATTGGTGTTCCTTGACCTGTCAGCCCAAACCCATGCCATGTGTATACACAATGCAGATCGTGCGTTTTACAACCAAGGTTTGTTCATTGCCTCTTTGGTTTAAAACTGTATTATCATATTTAATTCTTGTTAAACAAACCAAAAGAACCATTACTTGCTCTTGTACATATTGTGCATAGGAACAGCTTGTCGAAAATTGAATTTGTGTTTCAGAGTACTATTTTTTACAGTTTTCCGGAAACTTTAGTTAAACGGAAAATTATCCTACTACACGCAGTCTAATTGCAGTTCAGTTATATTCAAATAGCTGTATTACTGTTTATTTATTTAAATTTTAATCCAGATCACGCATTTTTAAATAGTAAGATATATAGATTGAGCATACCTTTTTCCTGAAGTACAGTAATTTTCAAAGTAGACAACCTGTCTTTACACACTAATGAAAAACAAATTTCATTAGTGTGGAAATATTTACTGATTGATGTATTACTTTTATCAAACTGTGACATTCCTTACATACAACATGCATATAGTTAATTTGTTTTTTTAACATATTAGAAATTTTGGTTAATCATAGCAATGAACTATATATTTTTAATGTTATATTGAAGAGACATTAAAAAAACCTTGATCGCAACAATTCACATACAAGAGGACGTTTTGCAATATACAGCAAAAGCTATAATAAAACTTTGCACACAACAGCAAATTGAGAAAAAGGGTTTATGCTTAGTTTTATAATAAAATAAATTAAGATATTTTAATAAATAAGATATTTGACGAATCATGATCATGTTGATCTTAAAGACAATAAAGTATATTTTATTTTATTTTTTATTTTAATAAATTATCAATGAACTGTTTATGATGAAACTTGTTACATCTTATTATTATTAAAAATATAACGTAATATAATTTACAGTGATATTGGAATGGAATGATGTAATTCAAACAATTTGGCAATACAAAGTAAAAGCAGTGAATCAATTAGCTGTATTCCACAATCATTAAAATCGGCTTCATCAGTCATATTTATACAGAATGCTTTATGAGATGAATACTGGTATTTTTTATTAGTTAAAACTATTTATTTCACCGTAAATTACTGATAATATTTGGTATATTAAACAAAATATTTGTATATCATTTGGCAAATGAAAACAAATGCGAAAATAATATCATGAAGGCAAGCACATTGATAATGTAAGGATATACAATATATATATATAAGTACAATATTTACATAAGTACAGATGGTTTTATCATTACAGCCACAAAAAATCCACTGCTGAACATTGGCCTCCCCAATGCATAATACGTGGGCACCCCCCAGGGGGAGGAATGCCGATAATCAATCACCACACTGAGCTTTTTCTGTCTCCTGTCTGTATTAGCCTCGTATTTTTGATTTATTCGACAACCTGACTTAATCCCTTGACAATATGATGGGTCACTTACCGCTGCTGTTGGAAGATGCCCTCGGTTGAGCCGCCCTTGCTGGAGTCAGGAAGTCTGCTTCACGCCACCCGTGCTTGCGATATACTTCACGGAGTTCAGCGTGCGACCACATCGTCATAAGAACTTGACCTGGTGAGGGAAGGGAATTTCATTTATGGTTTTTAACTCAAAAAATCAATTTCACCCTGTATTTGATTTTTTGAGTATAATAGGTTGGGGAAAAAGTCTTTTCGTATTTTTGTATGAAAAGTCAAGACATTTTTTTCAAAGTTTATTTACATTTATTTACAATATATATGTACCGTTTTGTTGAATAACTTTCTGCCATTTTGTGGGCAGAGACATTATCCCGTTACTGTAGAAACTTTGGGACTTCTGATCAAAAAAACGGGACAAATAGTTTTGGCAGTCCTCTCTTGAGGTCAACCTTACAGAACCTAAAGAATTCTGCAGAGACCGAAACAGGTGAAAATCTGAAGGCGCAAGGTCAGGGCTATATGGTGGATGCACTAGGACCTCCCAGTCGAACTCTCTTAATTTTTGCTGAGTGGCTAAAGATGTGTGTGGTCTAGCGTTATCGTGATGAAAGACCACACCCTTCCTGTTGATCAATTCCGGCCGTTTTCTCTCGACTGCTTCCTTTAATCTCATCAGTCTCTGGCAGTAAAGATCAGAATCGATGGTTTTGCCGGGCGGTAAAAGCTCATAATAAACAATGCCCTTCCAATCACACCATACACACAGCATCACCTTATTTCGTGTTAGGCCAGGTTTGGCCACAGTCTGTGAAGCCTGGCCAACTTTCGACCACGACCTTTTTCGCACGTTCTTGTCGTACGTGATCCACTTTTCATCGCCAGTTATCAATCTCTTCAAAAACGGCTCGGTTTCATTACGTCTCAATAATGAATCGCAAATGAGTACACGGTTCATTAAGTTTCTTTGAGTGAGCTCGTGTGGCACCCAAATATCGAGCTTTTTTGTATAACCAGCTTTCTTCAAATGGGTCAAAACTGTTTTGTGGTCAATTCTCAGTTCTTCAGCTACATCGTAACTACTAATATGCCGATCTTGCTCCACTCTTTCAAAAATGGCGTCCATTTTATTCGTAACAGGGCGACCAGAGCGAGGTGCATCTTTAACATCAAAATTTCCGGACTGAAAACGTTTGAACCAAATTTGTGCTACTCTTACTGACACTGCATCAGGTCCATAAACATCACAAATTTTTTTCACTGCTTGAGTTGCATTTTTTCCTTTTTTATAATAAAATTTTAAAATGTATCGAATTTCTTCATTAGATTCACTCATTTTTACGGAGAGAAAAACAAATGAAAAATAGCGGGAAACAACTTTTTTTTATTTTTTTCTTTTCTTTATAATGGAACCTTTTTAATGTTACCAAAACCAGCCAGACACAAATAGTACAGTCAAAAAAAATTTATAATAAGTTTATACCTACGTTATGCGAAAAGACTTTTTCCCCGACCTAATATATACTTTGTTTTCTTGTGAATACAAACTAAGGTTCGAATAAGTGTGTTAATATCTTTTTTTTTTTTAAATATACAAAGATTTTTGTTAGTAATGCTTGAAATATGTTGGATATTCCAAGCATTACTAACAAAAATCTTACGCAATACTCCTACTTCCCAAATGAGCAGAGTCCGCACTATGTTCCTACACATTGGATAAATATACATAAATACTATTACATACTACTACTAACTTGACTTTGACGACAGGTGGTGGGGATAATACCCGCTCCCCGCTCCTAAGGCCGTGGGTTCGATTCCCACGCAGGACAAATCTTATAAACATGAATATTTGTTCTGGTCTGGGTGTTTTTCTATGTATATTTAAGTACGTATTTACAAAAAAAAGTATTTATGTATGTTTATCCGTTATTTAGTATCTATAACACAAGTTCTTAATGGTACTTATCTTGAAGCTAAATAATTGGTGTAATTGTAAGAAAATATGTATTTATTTATTTTATTTAACTTGCTTTTTTGACGCCTAATGAATTATCTGTTAATTGAAAACTGTACTTAGTATGATGACCATGTTTTACATTTACTTAGAGTTATACTTATATTTAATATGTTGCTGCTTTATTTCCAATAGATAAACGTTACTATAGTAACTAAACTGACCTGCAAACTTGAGTACCCTCGGCGTGTGGCGATGGCGTTGCTTAGTGAGATTGAGAAGGCGTTCCACTCCACCAGCCTCCAGCAGCGACCGGGAGAACTCCCCACTTTTCTTTATCACTTCATTGAGTGTTGCCAGTACTGCAGCTATCGTGTCGTCTGATGTACTCTGCTGGGTGTCAAATCGCGTTTTAATGTCAGTAGAATATAGTCGATTAGGACCAGAGATATAGACAACGCAAGTATAAAGATTTGTATTAAAATCAATAAGAAGCGCTCGTAGCTCTGCGGTGCTCGGTGGTCGGAAACGATCACCGAAGTACAGCAGAGTTTACAGAGGTCAGTCCTTGGATGGGTGACCGTTTGTGTGGCATTTGATATCGAGCGCTTCCGTGCTTCGGAAGGCACGTTAAGCCGTTGGTCCCGGTTATCACAAAATGTGGTAGTCGTTAAGCCATGTTAAAGTCCTCATGGGCGGCTTGAAAAATTCTAACAGCAGGACGCCATACACCTGCCTCCGCCAATCCGCACTGGGTCAGCGTGGTGGAGTAAGACCCAATACCCTCACACCTTGGTATGTGAGAGGAGGCTCGTGCTCAGTAGTGGGATGTTAATGGGCTGAGATGATGATTCAAATCAAGCGTGTCGACTTTTGTGACGTCACTGCCGATATTTAGTGACGGGAAATCCAAACTGATTCATCGACACCATTGCCGCTGATGATAAATATACCATTAATGTGAAACTGTTCATGTTACAGTATTTAAAAAACAACAAGAGACGGTCGCAGACTTCAAATAGGCGGCGGTCAACCCTGATGATTGGTTGGGGTTGGACAAAAAAAAGCATTTATGTATGTTTATCCTCTTTTTAGTATGAAAACACAAGTTCTCAATGATATTTATCTTGGAACTAAATAATTGGTGTAATTGTCAGTAAATATTTATTTGATTATTTATTTATCGTTGTTCTGAGGCTCTTATCTTACCTGAAGATGCCGCGTATAAAGGCGAAACACGTGTCGTGTTGAATTGTTTCTTGATTTATCGGAAAATTATAATTGCGCGGGAATTGTAAAAAGATTATTATAATCCATCACTTGCTTAAACTTAGGGTTCAGATGATTCTAATTCAACGAAAACGAAACTTCGTTATATCCTCCCTTTCACTCGATAATGTTATACCTAGTGAGTGAAAGAGATAGGTAGGGTAGGATAGGTAGGGTAGGATAGTTGATCGTGCTTACTAGTTTAACCAAATGGCTGAATTTCAGTTATTACACAGAGCGACTTCCGTCTGACCTCCGCAGCCCAGAGGGAAACAACATTCTATAGTTAAACCAGAATAATGGTTATATAAATCAATAACAGTAATCACCTGATCATGCTGCTGTGTGCCGCTTGGCAATTTCTGCACTAGATCCCTCATAGCATATTTCCCGATGAGCTCCTTGTTCCGCTGGTCAATGGCCAGATTTCGAAGAGCCGTCGCTACTGCACACACGACGCGGTCCACTTCCATTCGTAGGAGCTCTACTAATATTGGTAGACCTGCGTGAAGTAAAATGTATGATATATAGGGGTATAAGAATTCGGAATGTTTTTAACTGGGTGTATTTTAATGGCATTAACAAATGCTTGGGAAAAATGCTATGCCGATATATTAATATTTTAATAATATCTGAAAATTTTTGGTATTTTTTTACCACGTGGCATTTTATACCCAAGCTTGCGGCCCATATAATGGAAAATGGTCTTCGCAGTGTATGGACTCATGCATTACCAATGCAAGGCCTACGCTTTACTCCCTTTGGTAAACGGTGCCAGGGAGCTCATTTTTTTAACAAAATGCCTTTACGCACTGCCTCCTGGCCAAAGGGGGACCGAGAGGGGAATGTGGGGCTCACTGCGGCAGACGCGACCGCCAGCAGTCCTACCCACTAAAAATCTTTCGACGACGCCCACCGCTGTTGAAAAAGGGGCGTGGGCCAGTGCCAAAGTATAAAGTTTCTGACACCCCGCCCGCAGCCAACGTCCCCCAGATCAGAACCGGGAGGACCTCCTCAGAGAGGGCGCAGTGTGTCGCGCCCCCCCTACCTCCTTATGCAGGGGTCTCTAGTTACCACACACGCACACCCGAAGGTAACGCAGTAAGCTTCTTTTGAAACGTACCGAACGCGCCAGCGTTCATTTAATTAATCATCAAATAATAATGCTACAACTAAAACAATTAAAAAAGTTAAGGCAAGATCCATAACATTGAATTACACCAGAAACTTATTTATCTTTGTACATACATGAACCCGTACCTTTCTCTTTTCGCACAGCGGCTCGGATGTCTATAGAAGGTTGCCAGTAGCACGCAGCGAGGTTCTGGAGTGCCCCCGCCGCCGCCTCCAGCGTTTCAGGGTTTGAGCACGTTTGTAGCAGAGCCATGTATAGTGGGACCACCTGTTGGAAATCAAAGTAAATATCATTTATAATCCTAACTTTATTCCGGTTGTGCCTTAGGCTTAAGCTTAGGGCCCAGGGTCTGCTTACTGGTCTAACCACATGTAGCTGAATTTCAGTTATTACACGGAGCTTTATATACGGAGCGTTATAAGTTCTGAAAATTTTGAAGAAAGGGCAGTTCAAAAGTACCCTAAACCGACGGGCGTGTATGAGGTGGTTAATGAGTGTGAATGAAGCTAAAAGTGTGTGCCAATATGCAAGTGGAAGGATGTGATCTGTGCCTACCCCTACGGGAAAGAGGCGTGACATTATGTATGTACATATGTCTGCATACGGAGCAACGGAAAGCATTTTGGTAAAACCAGCTATCAGAGTATTAGAAGGCACTGACTTCCTAACCCCCATAGTTCATGACAGCAAGGACCAGCCATTTTCGATGCACGGAGCGAGCAATAATTAAGCACATAACCTTGACAGAGATTCTCTACCCTGCAGACCCAGCGGTGTGGGGTCCTGCTGTTAAGCCCTCCAATATACATAAATCAGAAGATCAAAATCAGAAGTGCTTGTGTGAGCAAACGCAACGACATATTATGAAAATATCCTTACCTCAGGTGACCACAGCATCTCCGTCCCCTTGGGTACGCTATACCCGAGCTGCGCGCCTGTTGGATCGCTAATCGGCTGCGTTTCCTGCTCACTCTTGCCCAGCGGACTAGTGGAGTTCGACGATGATGAGCCTTCCTTCTTCTTTTTACTGCCGCCGAAACAGCCTAGGTTCTCGCCTGTTTGATCAAGATTTATTAGTTAGACTTTAGTATAGTTGGCCTTGGAGGTTAAAGTATTTATATGTATTTTAGTACTATGTCACGTCAAAATAAGGTTGCAACATATTAAACGAGCGTTTTAGTTAAAGTGACAAAGTATTCAAATGATCAGCTATTTCGTTGGATTTAAAGGTTCCGGATTTTAAAAGTATATTCTTCTTTATTTTTCAAACCAAATAAAAGCAATAGAGTTCATATTGGTTTGTATTGTAATAAGTAGCAGTTTAAGTTACCTTTAGAAGCACTGGCCTGTATCCTTGCTTGCCCTGACGACTGCGTAGGAGGCGCCCGCGTGTCGTACAGAGGATCCTCGATTTCTTGACACCTTTTAATGAAATTTATGATAGTAAATAAAAATACACATGACCCGCCAGAAATCAGGAAACATTTTTTTGATAAACTATGACATAGTACTATAAAAGTCAAAATAAAAAACAAAATACACTAAAATCACAAAGTTTAATAAAGAATATAGCCCTATTAGTCCCAAACTAAGCAAAGATTCTACTGTGTGTTATCAAAAACAATTTCAAATTCGATTTTATAAAA
Organism: Musotima nitidalis; assembly: GCA_949126915.1. NCBI lineage: Eukaryota > Metazoa > Arthropoda > Insecta > Lepidoptera > Crambidae > Musotima > Musotima nitidalis. The sequence continues at coordinate 6,957,557 of OX421439.1, read as the reverse complement.
TAATTTTTATTGGAACCAGTCAAGATTATTCTCTTTAAATCATTATCATCCCAACTACTTAACGTTCTAATACAATACCCACAAACCAAGGAAGGTAGTTCAACCAGGAATAATATCCAGAAAAAGATCATCTATGACAAAAATATATATTTTTAAAAAACTTGAGAGGTGTCAAGGGACACCCGGATGGAACGAAGTTCCTTTCGATTAATTAGTGAAGGAATTGTAATAAAAATTTTAAAATTACATTGAAAAAAATATTTAATTTTATTAAAAAAAAACATGAAAAAAAAATACAAATAAATCAATAAATCAAATAATAAAACGCTTAAAAAGAGGAAACAAAAAGTTCCCGTACCGGGAATCGAACCCGAGCCTCCTGGGTGAAAGCCATTTCAATATTTTCAGTAAATGTCACACTTAGATAAAACATTACAACATATTATTATAACCTTATTCAGCCCAATCATATTGTGACTTGAAATGATTAGGAGATCCTAAATTAAGCACAACCTGTATCAAGTTATTAAATTTGTAAATAATTAAAAAAAAAATACAAAACAGTATTCACTATAGCAATACCTGTAAGACAAATTCCGTAGCACGCAGACGCAGTTCTCGACAACCTTGGTTCCTATGGCGTTGACTCTTACTGCCACCCTCACTGTATGGAGCAGCGCGTCTGGTAGACCCGTTAGACATCGCAGTCGCCGCCTGGCGAACTCTCCCGCCGATGAGGCGTTGCGGAGGACGCCTGACGCGTTTCGGAATACTAAAACAAAACATCCATATATTTAAAATCAGCTTCAATTAAAGAATCTTCTCTTTAAGTTGAAATTACGTGAACTATTGATAGAAAAATGCTATTATAATGTCAAAGAATATTTAAACGACTTATCACTATAAACTTTTGACTCCGACTTGTTAGTATTACTTTTAAAATCCATAAAATCTGATTTCGTGTTATATGAAATCGCAACTATTGTACGCACATGAGGCAGACCACAGCTAGATCTAAACCTTTACTGTAACACCTATATCCTGTAACCTGTGTTCGCAATAAACTATTTTGATTTGATTTGAAAATTTAGCTTAGGTTAGCTTGGGCTCCTAAGATGTTGGTAGGTTCCCTATACACCATTTATCATTTTCAGCCTAAGAAAAACTGCCGAAAATAGGACTCCCTTAAAAACTTCCAATGTGACAGATTGCAGGTGGTCCACATTCAGAGTCATTTATTAGATTCGTTGCGTCAGAATATCCAGAAAAAGAAACTATAGTTCTTGACACTGGACGCTGGCAAATTTTAAATCGCCAATTGGGGAGGGAAAAAAACAATAGTTCTCATATTTAAAATTATTCGATTTGATGGAAAACCGCTCCTTACTTTTGCTGAAAGCGATGTCTTTTAGAGATATGTAACTATTTTACGTATAATTTTATTGATAAATGTGACATTTCATGGCTTAACTCACCAGTAGACCAGTAGGTGTCGCCAGTGTTGGTGGGATGCCATCCGGAATGCGGAATTATCACTTTGTTGACTATCACTTGCGCGGCGTCGTCTATAATAGATTGCTTGAGATCTTCACACGATGACATGTTCCATATTACACCGGTCACCAGCTCCTTTACCTGTGGGGGGGAACACGATATTAATACCGCCGCGTGGTATCGGCCTAGAATAGTACCGCCGTAAATTGAACCTTATGCGGTTAACTTAAGGTGGAAAACTTAAGGTATAAATATTTTCAACGTGCTCTGCCTGTTAAAGGGTTAAGTAACGTATGTAGTCTTACTTCCATATCAGCAGCTCGACAAAGTAACGCCATAAGCGCGGGAATGCCGCCGGCGTCCCGTATCGCGCGCTTATTTTCATCGTTCTGCCTGCCGTACGATAGATTTCGTAACGCACCGCAAGCGTTTCTGCATACTTCTGGGTTCTCATGCGATACCAGTCGAACTAGGGGCGGTATTCCACCTGTGAACAAAATTTTCTTGAGTCATCGTCCTAGCATTATACCGGTTGCCCCCAACTTAAGCTTAGGGCACGAGGTCTAACCAGATCTTGGCTGAGTTTGGCAGTTTTAACACGGACCGATTGCCGTCTGACCACCGCAAAACAGTGGGAAATATCATTTTAAGTTAAACTTTTAAGTTTAACTTAAAATTAGTTAAGCTAGTTAGCTAGTTAGTAGTTAGTTAAGCTTTTAGGATATTATATGGTACTGACTTCCTAATAACGACTGCCATGAATGTTGTTCAGAATTATATAAAAAGCACTGACTATTTTGTTTTTTTTTTCAATTCATAAAGGATAATTTGGAAAAGCATTGTAGACAATATGATTACACCATTCCATTAAAGACGCTATAAGTATGCGGAACTTTTTAAGAAATTTTGTTTACGTAAAATCGGCTACATATAAGCGTTGGCACTTTTGCAGAACACGTCAAGACAAAACAGAGGGCCTACTCTAATTCAACGAAAACGAAACTTCGTTGCATCTATCTCTGTCACTCCTTGGGTATATCATTATCGAGTGAAAGTAATGGGTATAGCGAAGTTTCGTTTTCGTTGAATTAGAGTAGGCCCTCAGGAGCGACAAAACCGGCGATACTCATCGCCGGTTTAATTAGGCTAATCCCTAAGACCACAAAGAGTACAGGAGATAGAGAGCTGCTCTATATATACGCTGCTGTATTATGTATTACGTAAACTTCTGGTGTTCTACTTGTTCGGGTCCTAAGATGCTGACGGTAAGATGGTGAAGCGGCGGTGACTTTTCCACGTCTGCAGGCGCGAGTTAGGAACCCGTTTACTTCGAACACGGGTGGGTCTTGCCAGTGCAGACCACGGCACAATAACAACACGTAAGAGAGATAGCATGCTGCTACTGTATTAGGCATTACCTAGACTCCTGGTCTTCTGCTTGTTCGGATCGTCCATATAGGTGAGATGCTGAAGGTAAGCGGCGGCGTTTGCCTTCACCACGTCTGAAGGCGAGTTGAGGAACCCAATCACTTCGGGAAGGTTCGGGTCTCGCCATTGCAGACCACCTCCGTCTTCGCGGCTGCCTACTCCGCCGTGAACTAAGGGAAGGGAATTTAAGTTTAATATTTCTTTAAATTATTTATTTCAATCACGATAAGCCTTCGGTCCTATTTATATGATAGTCGTAAATCCATGTTAGGGCTATACTTCACGGGCGGTTCTCCCGCCGCGGAAATCCGATTTTAAATCGCACTAGACTCAATTATATATGGACATTTTATGCTACAAACTACACTGCGCGGTTTCCCGCCGCGGTTTGCAGGCGGTTGAAATTCGACCGCCGCATGCAGCGTCAAACCGCTGCTGTTAATTTGTTATACCCGCGAGGGGAGAACCGCCCGTGTAGTATAGCCCTTAGAGTTCATATTGGGCGGTTCGAAAATTACACCAATCCGGATCCAAATCCACCTGGTAGAATGTGATATGAAACCCTTTCACCTTGGCATATTAGAGGTCCGTGCTCAGTAGTACGTTGATAGGCTGAGATAGTAATAATGTTGTATTGCATGTTTTACTTAGACTTAATTTCTTAACTCTTTCAATGGAGTGAACATTATGTTTAAAAATACTTACCATATTCACCAAGAGCCATGCCGGCCATCTGTTTCTGTAATTCTTCCTCATCGCCGTACATCGATTGTCCACCTGCACTTCCCAAACTTAAACCATTTTGTGAATCCTGCAAAAAAATTATATATATATTCAACATTTATACTTAAAAATCGAAATCAAATAACATTTCTTTCATAAACTATTACATAGTACTTGAAAACGTCAAAATCTTATGGGTAAATGGTCTTAAGTACTCTAGAAAAGTTGAGTATAATAATTAACCATTTCACGGGCAGACCATGTTGAAACTTTTTCATTGGCTTAACTTAAATCCACAAGGTTCAATTTATGGTTGCAAATCCGTAAATATACTATATATATATATATAGTTAAAAACCCCGGCAAATCAAGGACCTTGTCCTTGTTCTGAAGTCGATTAAAAACAAAAGAAAACACACTATCGGGTCTCAATCAAAGTGCGACGTGGGGGGGGGTGTCGCGTAACTATGCAACGTGGCGATGTATTTAGTCACTTTCTTTCGTTCAGAGTTGTGACTATCCACGCAACTGCCGTTTTGTTCAACTTAAGTTCCAACTATCTACCTTTACCTGTACCTTTCAAACCCAGGCCAGTGGTGAGACGAACAGATTACAATTCAGGTTTAAAACACTGGTTGCGGATCTATGACTTTTCGAATATATGTGCGTAATTATCGCTTAATCCGTGTCTCGGACAGCACGTTAACCCGTTGGTGCCGACTGTCCGCTCTGTGAGAAGAACTGACAAGAAACTCACAGGCATTCTAAGTTAAACCAGTTATAGATATTAGAAGACATTAACTTCCTGATAACGACCGCTGTAGATGAACATCTATCTTATGAAATAAAGATTTTTTTTTACTTCACTTTACCAATGTTCAGAGGTCAGACGGCAGTCGCTCCATGTGCTATCTGATATTTAGCCAAATCTGGTTAGAGCAGTGAGCAGACCCTGGGACCTAAGTTTAGGACGACCGGGATAATGCAAGGATATGTTAATGATAAGTTAAACCATAACCTTGGATGCGCGGTAAAACAATATCGGATCTCATTTGAAGTGCGACATTGGGGTAACTATGGCAACGAGTGACGATATGCTCGCGCGCATGCTTTTAGGCACTTTCTGTTCCTTTTTTCTTTATATGTGTGTACTTGCGTAGTCAACCTCCATTTTTGTTCAACTAAAGACTACTGTACCTTGAAAGGCGGCGGCTGATGCGTCGGAGGGTCGTACGCGGCGGGGTAATGCTGGTATCCATATGCGTCTGTCGCGTATTCCCCACGCGGTGAGGTCACACAATAGTGTCTTCCCAGCTGTTCCAGAGACGTTGAATCGTACCTAGGGAACAAAAGAAACAATACACTGAATGTTCTTTCCTAGTTTAGCTATTTATTAAGTACGTTATATGGAACGTAAGCGTTCTCTAGGTGTCAATCAATAGTCAAAATTTTTTTTTATTTATTTTAAAGTTTTTTGTTCTTATTGAAATTAAAATATCTTTCATTTGTAATTATTTGATATGGGGTTCTATAATATTCAATGTATTTGGTTGATGTCCGTTATCTTAAGAGTTTAGGAAACGCCTGTTTTAGGGTACATGGTGAATAACCCCGAGCTATATACGGCAAGCAAAATAAATTGTAATTATTTTGAATTTGGGATTTTTCGGGATAAAAACTATCATATGTCCTTTCTCGAGTTCCAAACTATGTCTGTACATTCAAATCGGTTCAGTAGTTTAGGCGTGAAGAAAAGGCAGAAAGACAGACAGAGTTACTTTCGCATTTATAATATTAGTTTGGATAAGTTAATGATTTACCTTTGTTGTAAATGTAAATTGTGTTGGGGTAAAGCGCCCGGAGATGCACTTCTAGGTGAAGCACTTCCTCCACCTTCCACGTATTCCTGTGAAATGAATATTGATTCGATAAGTATCGTACATAGCTATAAAGTAAACACAAGGCCACTAAAACGTGCGTAAAATTCGTATTATCTATGTTAACACCTGCCTTGTAGACTCTGAATTTACCTGTCCCATATACGCGGGTACTTGTGAAGGCGGTTCCACCATGTAAGCCGGCTGCGCTTGGTAGGCAGCGGCCCCGTAGTGGCCGTAGGTTCCATAGTGGCCCGCGCCGGCCGCACCGCCATAAGTGCCGCCCCCGGTCACCGACACAGAGTCCATCACCTGCTAAAAAAAAAAATTCAAAATCTTAACATAAGTCGATACAACCAGATCGAATTCATTTGAATTTTTAATTCTTTTTCTAGTATCGAACATGTAAGCTTACATAATAATAACATTTTATTTTGACAATTACACCAATTATAGTCCTTTTCATCTTGGATGATTTCTGTGATACTTCATCGTGTTCCGAACTACGCGTTTTTTGTTTGAAAAACAAAAATAATTTTACTGTATAATATTTTTATTTTACGGTGACGTTATTACGAAAAATGTAAAAATTTAATACCTTAAACTTATGGAACAAAAACAGTCTCGCTTAGTTTAATTTAATGAAATATAAAATAAAAAAGCACATAAATAAAATACCTATACAATTCTTGGCCGTGGAACGGAACGTAGAAAGAACATAGGGCTGAGAAATCACATAATCGGCGGTCATCTTGTGATCGCTCGACAATCGCTCGAAAATGCAGAGACTATATTAGAGAACTGGGAGCGGTAGGTCAGAATAGACAGGTGGAAAGACGAACTTATAATTATTTTCGACGAAAGCGACTCTTCAAGCGATTCTGACAGTGATTTTTTAGAAAGTGACCAAAGAATTAAGTCTTTTAAAAATCTGTTGTATTTACCTTAATAAAACTGTGCAAAATATACCGTTTATGGATTTATGCACAATAAACTTTCAATATATTACTTATACACCAACAATATTTAAGTTTTGGTTAATTTATCAATCGATTTTATTTCCTTATAAATTATTATCGATTATCGGAAATATTAGATACGATTTCATTAACGGACAACTCTACAAATGTCAAAAATCGATCTGTCATAGAACTCATCTTAGGTGAAAAGGACTACTATAGCTAGTTTCAAGATACATGTCCTTAAGCACATGTGTTATAGATACTAGATAACGGATAAACTTACACAAATACTTGATGTTTTAAATACATACATAGGAAAACACCCAGACCAGAAGAAATATTCATGTTTATGTACACATATATTTGTCCTGTGTGGGAACCGAACCCACTACCTCAGGAGCGAAGTGCAGATATACTCGTCACCCTGCCATATCGGTCATCAAATCTGTATATCCATATATTAAATCCTATTACTTTATGACTCCCGGAAGTCGTTTGCTACCTCGCAGACTAATCACATTAGAATTAACAACTTATAATAAACTTAAGGATCTTGTGATACGAATGGAATCATGTTTTTAGTAGAGCCGCAGTTCCACTATATGTCCACTGGATTCAAACCGAATGTTTAACCTATGTAGTTTCGATATATTTCAATTACCGAAATATCTCAAAGCACATTATATTTCAAAATGATTTTAGTTTAAACTAATATTCAAAGTGAAAGTGGACAGCATTTATTCAAGTTCGGCTCGATAGAGTTCTTAAGAAAGTGAACTTAAAACCGAATGCACCCATTTACTGCAGGCGGGAGATTGATCGTAAAAGAGAGGGCAAGAAAGGTGTTAAGCTTGGTATTTTCTCCCGTTGCTTCACATGCCTTTACTTGTTTCATCCCCAGGGAAAGTGTATTTAAAAATTGCCTAGAGCATACAAGTAGACAAGTTCACAGTAACTCACGTGCGGATATTTCTGTGAAGGTGCCATGGTGAGATGTCCCATGTGGTTGTAGTGAGAGGCGGGAGACGACACATACTGTCCGTAATCGGGGTCCACGCCGCCACCTACCCCTGGGTACTCGCCAGCCTGGAAATGAAACAAATAGTGGTTAAAAAAAATATTTTTGTTATTTTTTTATATTTTATCGACAATAATGGACATACAATTAAAAGAAAATCAAAACATCGCCAGATTAAAATAAAATAATAGCGCTCTTTTAAGAACATCGAGTACACTCATTTTACAATAACATATCTTATAAAGATAACAATAATCTATTATGTTATTTAAATGTTAGTATAAACATAATATAAGTAGGCCAATTCGAGCCCCGAGCGAGCGATAACAGCCTAAGCACGTAGGGTTGTCGCTTGTACTTTTGTCAAAAATACATAATAGGTTGGGGAAAAAGTCTTTTCGTATTTTTGTATGAAAAGTCAAGACATTTTTTTCAAAGTTTATTTACATTTATTTACAATATATATGTACCGTTTTGTTGAATAACTTTCTGCCATTTTGTGGGCAGAGACATTATCCCGTTACTGTAGAAACTTTGGGACTTCTGATCAAAAAAACGGGACAAATAGTTTTGGCAGTCCTCTCTTGAGGTCAACCTTACAGAACCTAAAGAATTCTGCAGAGACCGAAACAGGTGAAAATCTGAAGGCGCAAGGTCAGGGCTATATGGTGGATGCACTAGGACCTCCCAGTCGAACTCTCTTAATTTTTGCTGAGTGGCTAAAGATGTGTGTGGTCTAGCGTTATCGTGATGAAAGACCACACCCTTCCTGTTGATCAATTCCGGCCGTTTTCTCTCGACTGCTTCCTTTAATCTCATCAGTTGCTGGCAGTAAAGATCAGAATCGATGGTTTTGCCGGGCGGTAAAAGTTCATAATAAACAATGCCCTTCCAATCCCACCATACACACAGCATCACCTTATTTCGTGTTAGGCTAGGTTTGGCCACAGTCTGTGAAGCCTGGCCAACTTTCGACCACGACCTTTTTCGCACGTTCTTGTCGTACGTGATCCACTTTTCATCGCCAGTTATCAATCTCTTCAAAAACGGCTCGGTTTCATTACGTCTCAATAATGAATCGCAAATGAGTACACGGTTCATTAAGTTTCTTTGAGTGAGCTCGTGTGGCACCCAAATATCGAGCTTTTTTGTATAACCAGCTTTCTTCAAATGGGTCAAAACTGTTTTGTGGTCAATTCCCAGTTCTTCAGCTACATCGTAACTACTAATATGCCGATCTTGCTCCACTCTTTCAAAAATGGCGTCCATTTTATTCGTAACAGGGCGACTAGAGCGAGGTGCATCTTTAACATCAAAATTTCCGGACTGAAAACGTTTGAACCAAATTTGTGCTACTCTTACTGACACTGCATCAGGTCCATAAACATCACAAATTTTTTTCACTGCTTGAGTTGCATTTTTGCCTTTTTTATAATAAAATTTTAAAATGTATCGAATTTCTTCATTAGATTCACTCATTTTTACGGAGAGAAAAACAAATGAAAAATAGCGGGAAACAACTTTTTTTTATTTTTTTCTTTTCTTTATAATGGAACCTTTTTAATGTTACCAAAACCAGCCAGACACAAATAGTACAGTCAAAAAAAATTTAAAATAAGTTTATACCTACGTTATGCGAAAAGACTTTTTTCCCGACCTAATATCATAGCGGCGCACTGTGGGCTGGATTTTGGCTGTCATAGACATAATAGGTTGGGGAAAAAGTCTTTTCGTATTTTTGTATGAAAAGTCAAGACATTTTTTTCAAAGTTTATTTACATTTATTTACAATATATATGTACTGTTTTGTTGAATAACTTTCTGCCATTTTGTGGGCAGAGACATTATCCCGTTACTGTAGAAACTTTGGGACTTCTGATCAAAAAAACGGGACAAATAGTTTTGGCAGTCCTCTCTTGAGGTCAACCTTACAGAACCTAAAGAATTCTGCAGAGACCGAAACAGGTGAAAATCTGAAGGCGCAAGGTCAGGGCTATATGGTGGATGCACTAGGACCTCCCAGTCGAACTCTCTTAATTTTTGCTGAGTGGCTAAAGATGTGTGTGGTCTAGCGTTATCGTGATGAAAGACCACACCCTTCCTGTTGATCAATTCCGGCCGTTTTCTCTCGACTGCTTCCTTTAATCTCATCAGTTGCTGGCAGTAAAGATCAGAATCGATTGCCGGGCGGTAAAAGCTCATAATAAACAATGCCCTTCCAATCCCACCATACACACAGCATCACCTTATTTCGTGTTAGGCCAGGTTTGGCCACAGTCTGTGAAGCCTGGCCAACTTTCGACCACGACCTTTTTCGCACGTTCTTGTCGTACGTGATCCACTTTTCATCGCCAGTTTGCCTTTTTTATAATAAAATTTTAAAATGTATCGAATTTCTTCATTAGATTCACTCATTTTTACGGAGAGAAAAACAAATGAAAAATAGCAGGAAACAACTTTTTTTTAATTTTTTCTTTTCTTTATAATGGAATCTTTTTAATGTTACCAAAACCAGCCAGACACAAATAGTACAGTCAAAAAAATTTTATAATAAGTTTATACCTACGTTATGCGAAAAGACTTTTTCCCCGACCTAATATAATCTTTAATAATTCTTTATAATCTTTAATGCTTGAATATGTTTCGGAAGACTAATTACATGCATAAAAATACTAACACTAAGGAATGTGACTGCTACCGGCACACACAGAATTTTTTCACCATAACACGGCCGCAGGTGCGAGCTTTTTTAAAAAATGGTCAAATATTAAATCAATTTTATAATTCTTTTTTGTATTAAAAGTTGGCTTAATTTCTTCTTAATGTTTTCACATCTATTAACACTATCCAAATAATAAAGTTAAATACTAACTTCAATAATTGTGGCGCAATTTGGCAAGGAAATAAAAAAGCTACACAATTAATAAATTGATGTGAAATTTCTGAGACACCAATTACGTAACTACCCCTTTATCAATCTTAAATAAATTCATTATTTCATTACTCTAAAAACATTGCTATCAACAGGTATGTATTTAGCAAAATAGATGACAATTTCATAAGGGTAGTTAGTAAATTTGCTACTAATGTCTTTTCATTTTCAATAAATAGAAAACTTTAGTAGACTGACAATTCAGTTCGCTTTGAGCATTTAAGCTACAAACAATAATCAATAGTAAACATGGATAGTATCGTATCAAACCTGGATTTGTTCGTTATTTTGAAAAGTTCAGACAAAATCGGTCATTATCAATTTTTGTTTGAAACAGTGTTGTCTCGATTGGACTTGAGTTTATCCGAAGAAGATCGTGTGACTTTTAGAGAATTTTGCTGTAAATTCTCTAGGGCAGTTGTTAAGCGTTGGCATTTAGCAAGCCGGAATGTGGAGATGTTCCGAAAGGTGTACGGAAAAATGTTGACTGGCCTAGTTGTATCAAAAAAAATGTTTTTGAAGTTTTGGCATCACATGTTTGTGATGAAGAACAGCCATCAACATCAACATCATCGGCTGAAACGATGATTAATAGGAAGCTTACTCGAAAACCATTTGAAGACTTGGGATCAAAACAAAAGAAGAGAAAAAGTGCTGATTATTCGGACGCCCATTCCAGTGAGCTTATTTATGGAGCTTAGATGATTTTTTTGCTTTTCACTGTTCACCATTCTTGTTTTAATGTTTGTACCTATGCATATTTTAAGGTTAATGTCAGTAAAAAATTATGATAATAATTTGAAAACACAATTTAATAATATTTTGCCCTTTACAATGTAATTATTATATATTTTTTAATTATATTTTATAAATAATCGAATAATTAGTTTTGAAACCTATGACATAATTTTTTTCTTATTATATGTTGCGTATACCACTTCATTGCGTTTTATTTTTTATTTATTTTCATATTTAATTATTTACATACTATACTAAGAGTGGTGGTCAGAACCATTACGTAGATAGTGCTAATATCTTTGAAGCTTAAATTCAGTCAAGCTTTTAATACAAAAGTATTTTTAGAAATAAAAGTAAAAGTAAAAAATTATTTATTTTATAAACTATTATACATAGTACTTGATAACGTCATGATTACAAATGAAAAAAATAATAATAGAAATAATATTACACTAAATCACGAAGCTTAGATTCACTTACATGCAACAAAACAATTTAAAAACAAAAAATAATTAAGTGTAAGTGAATCTAAGTGCCAGTTCCGAGCCACCGCTCTGTAAGAAGAACTGGCAAGAAACTCACAGGCTTTGCTCTTTTAAATATGTCCATTAGTTTGGTATTAGAAATACAATATTCATTTGTCTGTGAAGCCATACAATGCAATAAGTTAAGGTTATGTACCTTAACAATATTTATGTTTTCAAGTCATTCATATTAGAATAGCCTGTATAAAACGGCAGCTTAATCCCATGCATTTTTATCTGCCATATAGTCTTTAATAGAATAGTATCCCTTTGAAGACAGCTTGTGTTTTATTGTTAATTTAAATTTATTTAGGCTCGATTGCTGTATGTTGCTTGGGATTTTATTGTAGAATCGCACACATTGACCTTTAAAAGATTTGTTTATCTTTTGGAGCCTAGTGGCAGGTACAACTAATTTATGCTTATTCCTTGTGTTTAGGTTATGTACACAGCTTTTCTTACTAAATTGATCAGTATTCTTATGTACATAAACCAGGTTATCATAAATGAATTGACCGGCCACTGATAAAATACCAATTTCTTTAAACTTTTCCCTTAGTGAATGTCCACACGGGAGATTATAAATTGCTCGAATAGCCCTCTTCTGCAGCACAAAGATTGTTTTGATGTCTGCGGCACAACCCCACAGAAGGATACCATAGGACATAACACTATGGAAATAGCTATGATAAACTAGCCTAGCTGTTACAACGTCTGTTAATTGGCGAATTTTCTTTACCGCGAATGCTGCAGAGCTAAGTCTACTCGACAATTCACCAATATGTGGGCCCCACTGTAGCTTAGAGTCTAAAGTTATCCCTAAAAACTTGGTAGTATCCACAAGGGTCAACTCATCCTCCTTTACCATAATAGTAGAGTTTGCCTGTCTGACGTTAGGCGTCACGAATTTAATACATTTCGTTTTAGCCCCATTTAATAGCAAATTGTTAACGTGAAACCAGTGCACCACCTTCGAGATCGCACTGTTTACTTCGTCTAAATTCTGATTTCGTTTTAACTTAAACAATAATGATGTATCATCAGCAAACAAAACTATCTCGTGGTTTTCTTTAACAAAATATGGCAAATCATTAATATAAATCAAAAACAAAAACGGACCGAGAATCGAGCCCTGCGGTACCCCCATTTTTACAACAGACCCCTGAGATCGCTTTCCATTAACCTCAACCCTTTGAATCCTATTACTTAGATAAGAAGTGAGAAGATCCAATGCGGAGTTTCTAATTCCGTAATATTCTAATTTTTTTATCAATGCTTCATGAGGAACACAGTCAAAAGCTTTGGACAGATCGCAAAATAAATTAATATATGACCATTTTTTTAAAAATGCCCGCACCTGCGGCCGTATTTTAGAATATGTCAAAAAAATCAGGATAATTTATGCATTAACCCCTTGAAAAAGAATTACGGCCAATTGTGCGATGGCGGAGATATCAGGATTTTTCTTACCAGCTCCATACAAAGTTTTGGAGAAAAAATTCTGTGAGTGCCGGTAGCAGTGAGATTCCTTAGTGTTGGTATTTTTATGCATGTAATTGGTCTTCCGAAACAGATTCAAGCATAAAAGGCAACACTTTATAAAAAAAGATTATATGTCTATGAAAGCCAAAATCCAGCCCACTGTGCGGCGGAACATAATTATGTGGGCGAGGGCTGTATTACGTACCGTGCGTACCCACAACTGGTGCACCTTTAGCAGCGATAAAATTTTCGTGGACGATGCATACGTTTTTCTACACTCTAATTACCACTTTGTGGCACCCGTTTTCAATCGGTAGGAGACATAAAAGAGAATTCGCGGCGGGAACTGAACTCAATACCGGAAACAGCGTTTAAAAAATGTTTTGATAATTGGATTATTCGTTGGCGTATGTGCATAGGTTCTGAAGGAGCATACTTTAAAGGTGATAAAATAAATTGGGATGAATAACAAAATTTTTGTGTATTAATTGTTTTTTACCGGTACTTTCTTGACAGAGTAGTATATATGTCACCGTAAGATTGTAAATAACGTTAAATTATAACCTATCCCGCGATATTGTAATCTGTCGGAAAATTGTGAACCGAAACAAACTGCTCACAATTTAACGCATTATTTTTAGATAGATTATAATCTATCGAAGACAAACCGTTAAATCACAATCTGTCGCGCGTTAAATTGTCAACTGTTTAACTGATCAACTGTTTGCCTGTCCATGATTGGCTGGTCTTGCCATCAAGACCAGCCAACCACTCTCTTATTTATTATTTAACTGCACTTCTTTAGGTTATCACAGGTCCGTTAACACTCCCTACAACTTATTATAATACAATGCGTTATTATTATTAACACGAAATCTGTTTTAAATCACCAAAACACTGTTTGTTTACATTTCACAACAAATGAATTTGACTAATAACAACCGAAGATGGCGACGACGGGCGGCTGAGCGGGGAACATGAAGTTCAACCAATCAGAGCGCGAGGTACGTTCTTTCGCATGTCATTTTACAATCTGACGGTTTGTCTTCGATAGATTATAATCTATAAAAATAATGCGTTAAATTGTGAGCAGTTTGTTTCGGATCACAATTTTTCGACAGATTACAATATCGCGGGATAGATTATAATTTAACGTTATTTACAATTTTACGGTGACATATACATACAATCACGCATGCTTTTCCGAAAGGTTAGGCAGAGGCATATTGTACGCCCACATTTCCCCAGTTATATCGTTGGTCCCACGTGGTCCACTTCCCAGATGGGGGACTATTGCCGCTACCGGAAACTTTTATGTTCGCCAGAGCCTCGTCCGTTGATCGGCAGGTGCACCACTTGCAGGTGAGGTTGGTTTGGTCTCCTAAGATTTTGATAGGATTCCTTAGCGCTTAAGTAAGGTTTTTCTACATAAATATGTATACTCGTACATATGACTTCATTATACTATCCATTTAAAACAAACCTTAGGATTGCATAAATACATTGCATAACAATTCTCAGTAAAGGAATCTCGAGCGACGCCACGAGCAGATAGAGCGAATTCCATTCATAGGACCAGCCATATTGTTCTATTCAAGCAAGTCTATTGCGCTCACTCAGATTACAATAACAGTAAATTCGGGCTCTATTCAAAAACATATAGTATGAAATAGAACATAACACTATGCTTGTTCCATGTCCATCAATTGTTAGATTTATCTAAGATTTTATTGTTGTTTTGTTATAAATCCCGCGTGAATTATAGATTTTTTAGTAGAGTTTTAGATAGAGAAAGGGCAAGTCAAATGTGCCCTGAACCGATGGGCGTGTTTGAGAAGGTTAATGAGTGTGAATAAAGCTAAGAGTAAGTGCCAAGATCGTAGCAAGTGGAAGGATGTGATCTATGCTTACCCCTACGGGAAAGAGTATGACATTATGTATTTATGAACTATAGAAAACTGTAAGACTACTTCCTTTTTCAAAGATCGATCTGCAATTTTTACAGCCGAATACTGAAATTAGTTCAAATGGCAGATGAAAATGTTATGTACTATTTAAACACTACATTTTATAGAATAGACGATTTATAGATGTTACCTATATAATGAAACGAATAATAATATCTTTTTAATTGTTCAATGATTAAAATTTCAAATTAATACACACTCGCGAGCAAAAGTATGGAATCACTTGCTTGAATTTGATTCCACGCGATCTTGAGTACTTAATAACTAAATAATAATAATAAAAATGATACCATTTTAAAGGTTCATTAATTAACTTTAAATTGATACCAATATTATTCAGATAACGCCAGTACTTCAGAAGTTATCCTGGGCTAAGTGAAAAAAGATGCGTTTCAATTGTTTAACCCGTCACCAGTTGCGCGCCCTTCATCCCCTATAAAAAGACGTGTTACCGGTTTTTTTTATCAGTCATCTTTCACACGTTGACCGGTACACATCTCCGCAACTTTGGACCCTTGAACTTCGAAGACAATGGATACAACACCTACAGAAGCAGCCCAAATCGTCGCCCTATTGCAAGAAGGGCTTAGCCAGCGAGCTGTCGGACGTCAGCTCCACATAAGTCAGTCTTGTGTTTCGAAAGTGTACAAACGCTTTCTGGAGACTGGTGGCTTTGTGCCGAGACCAAGATCTGGACGACGCCGGTGCACAGCGGAGAGGGATGACCGTTTTATCGTGTCAACTTCTCTCCGAAATCGGCATTTGACTGGTGTTGACGTCCAGCAGGGGCTCCGAAATGTTCGCGGTGTCGCTGTTAGCGAGTGGACAGTTCGTCGAAGACTCAAGCAAGCTAATTTAACCCCAAGAAGGCCTGCCACAGGCCCGAAACTGACGGCAGCTCATCGACAATCCCGCCTTCGATTCGCTCGTTCTCACCTTGATTGGGACGTTGAGGAATGGAGCCGTGTACTGTTCTCGGACGAGACCAGAATGTGTTTACACGGCAACGATCGAAGAGGTCGGGTCTACAGGAGGCCTGGGGAGCGCTTTGTGCAGTGCTGTTTCGCTGAGACAGTGGCTTATGGAGGCGGTTCTTTAATGATGTGGGCCGGCATTTCTTTCGACGGTAAAACGGAGCTTGTTTTCGTGCCTGGCGGGGTACGAGGAGGCGGTCTAACTTCTGACCGATACATTTCCGATATTCTGCTGGAGCATGTCGTTCCCTATGCGGGATATATCGGTGATGACTTCGTCCTCATGCACGATAACGCTCGTTGTCACACTTCCCGTGCCACAACCGAATACCTAGAGGAAGTCGGCATCGCCACATTGGACTGGCCAGCGCTTAGCCCGGACATGAATCCAATAGAGCACGTGTGGGATGAACTAAAGAGGAGGGTTCGATCCAGAAATCCTACCCCTTCAAACACATATGAGCTCAAAACGGCTTTGATTGAAGAGTGGGAAGGTATCTCACAAGATACCATACGGAAGCTCATCAGGTCCATGAAGAACCGTCTCCGAGCTCTCCTTAGGGCGAGGGGGGGGGAACACTAAGTATTGACATTAAGTTTTTAGGCGAAATAAAGTTTTTATTAATTAATTTTTGTTGTTTTTTTCATTCATAATTTTTCCGTTATCCTTGCCTTTTCCTACCTCCTTCACTTAATCCAGGATAGCTCCAGAAATAATGGAGCCATTTGAATGAATTTGATATCAATTTAAAGACTACATTTTAACCTTTAAAATGGTATCATTTTTATTATTATTATTTAGTTATTTAAGTACTCAAGATCGCGTGGAATCAAATTCAAGCAAGTGATTCCATACTTTTGCTCGCAAGTGTATATATTCTCATTCATTCTAAGGGCGATTTGCACCAACAAACTCTATGTGATGTCCGACAATATGCTGAGGGGGCATTTCAATACAAGTTCAGTTCTTCTTTAAATTACTCTATTCTTGATTTGTGTTAATTATATTTTGTGTTATTATTTTATGAAAATCTTATGTGATTATTTTGTATTGAATAAATATTTTTCTTTCTTTCTTTCTTTCAACCGTTGTATAATTGTAAAATGAAATGATTTAAATAGAATTACAATCGACTGCAGACTCTAACGCATCAACCATATAACGCGTTAAAGCCAAATGAAATACGTTTAACTTTTATGTGTGTATAGGGCTCCTAGCAAGGTCTGAGGTCTTAGTCGCATAACTAAGAAAAGTCATAGCCACTAGGGTTTGAACCATGGCCCCTCTGAATTAGAAGTATATGGGTCTCGCCATTCTCTTGAATGTCTCTATTTATTGCGTTGCGTATTTTTAGAGATCTAAGCATACATAGGGGCAGACAGAAGAAAGCGACCTTGTTTTATACTATGTAGTGATGTTCAAAACATAAATCCGCAAATGATATAACATACATTAAATATAGATGAAATGTAAGTAAAGTAAGTTTGTGTGCTCTGCCTACTGCTTTCCTGTTCTCTCCCTTGCGTCGGGTTGTCTGGATGAGATCGCTTTCAACGATAAGACCGCATTGGCTTTAAAAACAAATTTGTTTTCTATTTTGTAATCTATATTTTTTAAGTTTTTTGGTCAAAAAGTGTATATCTATATATCTATGAAATGAAGAAACAATATCTAAGATGTACTTACTTAATACTTACTCGTAATAATAGTATTATGTTTGACGCCAATATAAAGGTCGGCCATTATCATCTACTTAACTTTTTGGCAAGTTGGAGATAGTCGATTTTCCAACAAAAGAAACTTTTCCCAGGCGTGAAAGTTAAGTGACCCCATTTGGGCTTTCGTGATGCTCTATGCTAAAGTGCGTATTAAAAAAGTTCCCATCATGTTTAATTGTATACTAAGTGACTACCGAAGTAACTTGCCATAATGAATATTTGTTTTAATGGTTGTTTTTTTATAGAGAAGTGTGTGAAGTGGATATGAATATTGAAATATGGAATTTCTTTTAACAGCTGCTATCTTGATAATCTGTACATGTGGGTCTCAGTTTGTCTTAGTTTTTTGAAAATGCTTTATTATTTATTATTTGTTTATTCAGTAAGTATAGGTAGGGAGAGTCTTTTCCCCAGTTGTCGGACGTAATGCTATGGGTTGAATATATTTGTTTGAGGTATTTTTGTGTTTTGTATTGATGAAGTTGATGTAAATTGACTTGCATAAAAGTTAATACATACGTACGTACAATCACGCCTGTTTCCCCGAAAGGGTAGGCAGAAGCACCGTATTAGCCAACATTTCGCAAATAATATTTATTTGGTCCCACGTAATAGGTGGCTTACTGTGAACTTTTAAGTTTGCCAGAGCTTCGTCTGTTGCACCATTTGCAAGGGTTGACTTGAGTTTCTAAGGTAGTAGGAGCCCTGTATACCCAATACTGAACAACAACCAGTACAGGCATTTTTTTATTGATTGATAGATACATACATAAATACATACATTCACGCCTGTTTCGAAGGGGTAGTTAGAGGCATATTATACGTTCACACTTCGCCAATTATATATATAATTGGTCCCACGGGGAAATTTTATGTTCGACAGAGCGTCGTCAGTTGATCGGCAGGTCAGTGTAGGACCAAAGTGAAGTTGGCTTGTGCTCCTAAGGTCTTAGCAGGATACCTATGCGCTGGTTTTATTTTAGATGCCAATTCATTTTGGCTGATTTTAAGCTGAGAGTGGTCTTGGTAGAATCCCTATATTTCGGTATATTGACTTATACGATTACTTAAAACATACCACTTATCATCTATCAATAACATTGGTAAATTAATATATATTTCTGTACTCAAATTGTAGTCGGTGTGATCCCAATCGATGTGATGCTAAGTTCGGTACACCTTTTCTTCTCTATAAAAGTAGTACAGGACAAATATTTGTATTATAAAATATTATAAAAGCATTTTTTTTTTCGTTGTCTAGTATTAATAAAATTAAAAAATTAAAATTAAAAATTCATTTATTCAAGTTTGGCTCAATAGAGCTCTTATGAATGTCATACTTATAAACTAACGCGCCCATTCACTGCGGGCGGGAGCTTGATCGTAAAAGAACGGGCAAGAAAATCGTCAAGGTTGGTTTTTTCTCCCGCCAGTCACAATTAAAATACATAATATTAAAACAATTGTGTTCTGCAGTCACAAGATTTGAAAAAAAAAGGGAGACAGAACTAGTTAATAAAATTATAAAATTACATAGACAATGTATGTAAGTAATCGTTATATTGTAAAGAGGGCCGCAGAACACAACTTTTATCATTGTAAATGTTACATCCAAGCGTTTTTGTCATTAACGTAATCATTAACCGTGTAATACCCTTTCTTGGTAAGTGATGTCTTAACGGTTTGCTTAAACTTTTCAAAAGGCAAATCTAAAATATCTTTTGGAATTTTGTTATAATATTGTATACCCTGCCCCATAAACGATTTTCGAATTTTATGCAGGCGTAAAAATGGATTTAATAATTTATTTCTATTTCTAGTATTAAAACTGTGATCATCACAGCGCCTGTTATAGGTTTCTATGTTTCGTTTTATAAATATTATACTATTATAAATGTATTGAGAGGCAACAGTCAAGATACCTATTTCTTTAAACTTTTCTCTAAGAGTTGTCCGTGAGCTTAGTCCGTAAATAGATCTTACAGCCCGTTTCTGTAAAATAAAAATTGTTTCTATATCTGCTGCTAGTCCCCACATAAGAATACCATAAGACATTAGGCTATGAAAGTAACTAAAGTATACCATTCTTGCCGTATCAACATCTGTTAATTGGCGAATTTTGCGAATAGCATAAGCTGCGGAACTAAGTTTGCCAGCAAGAGTATCAATATGTAGACCCCACTGAAGTTTTTCATCTATAGTTATTCCCAAGAAAACAGTAGAATCTACTAAATCTAGTTTCTGACCGTCAATAATGATATTTGTTTCGAGTTTCCTTACGTTTGGAACAGTGAATTTAATACATTTCGTTTTTTTAGCATTTAGCTGTAAGTTGTTAACAGTAAACCAACGAAGCAGCTCTGCAAGGGCATCGTTTACATCGCTAAAGTCCTTTTTATGTCGATCAATATTAAATACTAAAGAAGTATCATCAGCAAATAATACCATCTCACAACGCCTACTCATAAAAAATGGCAAATCATTTATATAAACTAAAAAGAGAAATGGTCCTAAAATTGAACCCTGAGGGACCCCCATACGCACAGACGACCCGGGTGATCTAGTTCCGTTAATATCTACCGTCTGAATTCGTGAACAAAGATATGATGACAATAACTTTTGGGCTAAGCCTCCTATACCATAGTATTTTAATTTAAGAATTAGAGTCTGGTGGTCAACACAGTCAAAAGCCTTAGACAGATCACAAAAAACTCCTAGAGCATTCTGCGATAACTTCCAAGCTTCAAAAATATGCTGCATTAAAGCTGCACCAGCATCTGCCGTAGAACGGCTCTTTCTAAAACCGTACTGCTTTTTATGTAGAAGATCTTGTGAATTAAAGTAATATGTTAACTGATTAAGAATAATTTTTTCAAAGACCTTACTTAAAACTGGTAAGATTGAAATAGGTCTATAGTTACTTTTGTCCTCTTTGCAACCGGATTTATGTAAAGGAATAACCTTACTCAGTTTCATTAAGTCCGGAAAGGACCCTTGATTAATACATTCATTAAATATGAACGCAAGGTATGGGGCAATAGAATGTATTATTGATTGAATTACTTTAGTGGACAGATCCCAAAAATCACCCGTATTTTTAATTTTTACTTCTTTAAAGGATTTTAAAATATCTACATATGTGATATATCTAAATTCAAAGATGGAATTGCAGACTGGTACATATTCCGAAAGAAGTGATACAGCAACTAAAGGAGACGAATTTAGACTTGAAGTTGTCTCTATTGGTATTTTCGCAAAGAAGTCGCCAAATATTTTAGCTACTTCTGCTTTACATTCTACAGTTATATCATTATCTTTAAGGACAAAGGTATCATCTTTGGGCGCACGCCTGCCAGATTCGCGGTTTATAATATTCCACGTTGTTTTGATCTTACTATCCGACGACTTTCAATCATACACTGCACTAAATTGAGTGTGTGATAGAAAGAAGTTTGACGATGAGCGGTTATGATGCAGCTGACTGCTAGAAGATTGACATACTGAATTCGAATAATATTCGCATTTGGCGAAAAGTACTATACAGTACACACCTTAGATAACCCCATGATCTTTGAAACAGACAGATCCCAGTGGGACGTTAATACGTTGAGATGATGATGACTGACGCATCTCCATCAAATTACCAGTACAAACTTTTCAGGGTAAAACGATTAAAACATTTTAGGAGCCTGCCTGCACTTGGCGTACTCGGCCAATTTACGGGCACTTTTGCCCCCCGCATATTGCTTTTCTCTATGCTAACTTTATATGCTTTCCTCCCATTCTGTGGCTGCACACTGCTGCATAAAGGTAATTTGTCATTTAATTCTTATAAACAAGCGTGCTTCGAGCATTAGGTAATTAGATTCGTGTTCCGACTGTGCATCGCCAAATTGTCAGATTTCGACAAACTTAAACAACTGCCCGTATTTTGCTCGAACAGAACCTAAAGGCATTGGATTGTGTTCGATGAATAATCGTTGTAAATTACATTAGACACTGCAAGTGACGACGGCCAAAACGGCTCAGCTCGTGCTCGGTTAGATAGAACAGCGTGGTAGGACCTAGACTTGTTCCGTGATTATCGCACGGTTTTCGGTCTGCATGAACTACTTTCCATCATAATGGGTATGGTCATTATGACGTGTAATAAAGTCATCATTTCATCACGTCACGTCATTATGACGTATAAAAATTAGGTCTACCATGTTCCTTACCTGCATTGCCAAATGGTGCTGGTGGGCGAGCGCGGCCGATAGCTCCGCGTCTTCGGTGGACGCGTCCGACCGGGACACCGGGCTGTGTTGCGGACCGTACGCGCCCTCCACCGGCCCGTTGCTGTAACAAACACCGTAAATGCTTGGTGAAAAGTCTTCTACGCACTATTATTAAACATTCATTGACATACATGCATACATTCACGCCTATTTCCCCGAGGGGGTAGGCGGAGGCATATTATACGCCCACACTTCGCCAATTATATAGTAGGTCCCGCGTAATAGGTGGCGAGCCTATTGCCGCTTACCGGGCACTGTTGTGTTCGCCAGAGCCTAGTCCATTGATCGGCAGGCACCACTTGCAGGTGAGGTTGGCTTGAGCTCCTTAGGTCTTGGTAGAATCTCTATACTATTATTAAAAACATTCGAAAAGAAACATGTTACATTAAGATGGATTCTGTATATGGTAACGCCTGTCGGAAGGGAGACACAAACAATTAAAACTATTGTGTTTATGAACACTAATAGCTGGTTGTTTTTAAAATCAGTTTAAAATTTTAGCGGTCATCAATAATAATGTATAGAGAATAGCAAAGCATTTTTATTAATAAACGCCATTGTATCATATCAGTCGTCTGCTACCTCACAAGACTAAGGCATTGAAGTACGAGTATGGTCGGTAATGCACCTGTGGCTTTCTGGTTTAAGAGCCAGACCCTTTCACGACTAGGAGGCAGTCAAGCTTAAAATCGAATAGTTCATTGTTATTCCTTACAATTACTGTCAATTACATGCAATGGTTCTCATGAGGGGCCCTCTATAGTATATGCTCGTAAGCGTATGTCGTAACTAACCTAACTTAGCAATTTATATAGGTAAATAAAGTACGTCTTTTGTTTTCAAAACTATTTAAATTACGAACTCTAAAAAGAGAAAGCGATATGGGTATATTTTTGTTAAAAAGACTGACTGAATGAAATTAACAATTGTTATATATCTATGTCTACTGCATTATAGTCCAAAATGAACATAGTTTATCCAACTCTGGCTCCATAAAGCTATGTCAAGTTAATTTTTTTTATACAAGTTCTGTTTAAAAAAGCTGTTATGAACGTCAACTTCAAAACTAACGCGCTCATACACTGCATGCGGGAGCTTGATTCTTCTATCGGGCAAGAAACTCGCTTTGAAAAAAGAAGCTTTTTTTCTATAGGCAAATTAATAACTAATAACTTCACTGCGGACAGTAGCAGGAGCAGAGTAGAATTGGGAACTCGCAAGATTTTGTTATTTCACCAGTAATAATGTGTACATACGTGAGTAATGCTTGAGTACACCAATTGGTAATATTATTTTATTTATTGGAATACAACCAGGGTTTATTGACATGACACGGATTCAATTATTTACTTTGAATACATACGTGCTTATTTCACTTTGATTTGACACGAAAATAATATAGTCTTGCAGTAAATCTACTGAACTCTGTTATAATTTATTGACAGAACAAACAATGATACATGTATGATTATTTATACAATAATTCAAATTTGTTTTATAAGAAATCAATTTGTGCTATAAGAAATGGGTACAAAATTCAGAAAAAAAAAACAAAAAATTGTTTGACTTTGTTTGATGTTTCGGTAAAAACTGTTGGACCGATATTAACGGGACTTTCACAGAAAGATAGCTGATATTTATAGGAGCTACAAAGGCTACTTTTTATCATGAAAAATATAAAAATGCAACACGCGGACTAAGTTGCAGGTAGTCGGAAGTTACAAATAAACTTAGTAGTATATTATTTAATTATGTTTGAAGTAGAATAAATATATTTATTTCTTATACAAATTTTCTTAAAATATAGGGTGTGTAGGGATACCTACCAAGACCTAAGAAGCCCAAGCCAATGGTCACCTTTCAGTGGTGCACCTGCCGATCAACGGACGAGGCTCGTGCGAACATAACAGTGCCCGGAAAGCGGCAATAGGCTCGCCACCTATTACGTGGGACCAACTCAATAATTGGCGAAGTGTGGGCGTATAATATGCCTCTGCCTACCCCTTCGGGGAAAAAGGCGTGAACTTATGTATGTATTTTTTAATTAAATGCTTAAAACTATGTAATTAAGTCATTACTAGGTGATAAGATTAAATTAAATTGGAGGCAAGAGACACGTTCAACTATGGTAAATGGCATGCCTTCCCATAATTAATACAAGTAACAATTATTCAGATGTTGCAAAATCATACGGCTAGAAATTTCGCTGCAAAATTTGCAAACTATGCCTTAACTGGTCCCGCCAGTCTTGTCGGTTTATTGCATAATGTAGTAATAGGATTCATCTACGTGCGTGTGGTGTTTTTTTTATAACTGCACTTTGACTGTGGCAAGGCAATCAAACATACGGCACATGGAGTGCTTTTTATGGTGTTTAAATAAGAATAAAAAAATAAATATGAAATATACTTCATTGTGTTTAAGATCAACAGAATCATTTGGATTCGTCAATTTTTTATACACAAAATGGATTTCATATTTTTTTTTCCAAACAACAATGAAAGAGATATGAGCGGTATAATATAATATAATCAAGTATATAATATAGCATAATAAATAAATAAAAGCCATGGGATTCTTTGTCAGAATTTGTCAAGGTTTGTCAGTTTATCTGTCTGTTGTGGTTTTTTCTCAAGATTTGTCAGTCTATCGGTGACTCTTATAGAATATGGGATCTGTCGTGTCCTGTCGTGATTCTAAACGGGGGAAGGGATTGTCCGTCAGTCAGTCAGTCTGTCGGTGACCCTAACGAGGCTTCCAGAAAGGCAACGAGATTGAGAAGAATGCCTTAAGAAACACATCACGGTTTTTTTAATTGTGTTTTTTTGAATTGATGACATGTAACCCATATGATCGATATGACGTGGAGGATCAGTACTTTCAGTACTTGCACTAGTTCCTAAGCTAGTGGTTGATTCCCACACAGAATTAATATTTGCGAGCATAGTTATAAACGGAATGAATTTCACTAAGTCTAGGTGTTACCTACGTATGTGGGTTTTCTGGAATTAGTCACTGCATATTCACATTATGTTATGTTTTGCTTTTGTAGCACAATATTTAAAACATTCTGGTATTCTTAACTTAATTTCGGTTTAGATAGTACTGTACGATATGATTAGGACTGCCATCGGTCCGGAATTCCCCGGATTTGTCCTAGTTTGAAGGGCGTCCGGGGTCCCTCCGGCAGGGGTTTTTTATAATGTAACTTTTTTTATTTAAAGATGAACGATAAATTGAAATAAAACTTAGTAAAAAATTCATTTCTAATAAATCCCAATAAAGCGATTAATAATTATAACGATGTTTTTATGTTGTCGCAAGAAAAAATATTTTTTAAAAGTGTCCGGTGAAACAACCATATTTCGCCCGAATGTCCGGGATTTGTGCCGTGCTATCCGGCGTCGGCAATTTAAGTGATGGCAGCCCTAGATATGATCAACACTCACACTATTGAATGGAGATCAAGTTAATTGAAACAAACAGTTAAATACCCACCCGGCCGCGCACCCTAAGCAACGAAAGAGACAGGTTGCAACTTCTCTTATTCTTGTTCGGCAGTATTTGGCCAAAGCACTTATCGTGGCAACTATAGTGACAACAGTCTGTCAGGTCAGCTAGTAAAAAATAACGAACGATCATGCAACTGACACGCAAGCTGTCCACAATTCCATAGAGCTTTATAAGACTACTCCTACTTTGGTTGTGGACCAAAGTCGGATCTCAATAATGAACCGCAAACGGCCACGACTCATCTCCGGGGAAATTAAACTGGCTTCGAACTTGGGAACGCATGCACAGCGCGCACATTGGGATGGCGATTAGAATAACGCAAAGTTACAATTTAAAATAATTGCTGAGGATAATTTCTGTCCTCGTGTCCGATTCTCGTCGCTGTCGAAGCTAGGTGTTTGGAAACGTTTACCGAAGTAAAGCAGAGTTCATACAGGTCATTCTTCGGATGGGTGACTGTTTGTGGATTTTTTTATCGAGCGCTTCCGTACTTCGGAAGACACATCAAGCCGTTGGTCCCGGTTATCACTATATGTGCCACACACCTAACTCCGCCGAATTTTCTCACCTTGGTTTGTTAGAAGAGAGTAATGGGACGTTCATGGGTGAGATGATGACGGACTATGGGTATAAATCTACCGGATAATTGGCAACTGCGTCATCCTATATACTGGCGTGAATTGCGACCATCAGCTCGCCTGCCCAGCGAGGTTATTGAGGGCAAGTGCCCCTAACAAAGTGGCACTGGCTAGTGGGAAGCCCTATGTTCAGCAGTGGTGTCCATTTGGTTTAAATGATGACGAGTATACCAATGGTTGTCAGGACTAAACTAATTGAGGTACACTTGGCTCGTCCTCTATAGCACTGAAAGTGCCAACTACGCTATGAGCCGTCTGCTAACACTATTCATAAACCGCAATGCAGTGTGCAGCCGTGGTACAGTAACTAAAATTGGATTTTACAATCATAAAATTTATAAGAACGAGTGCCGCTCCCTGAAATTATTAGTCGCTATCTAAGAACTGTAGAGTGAATCCATGTCATGGTCTATTCTGCAGTTAACTTGATAGTGAAAACTAAACATTTTCTGTTATTGACTGACTTCCGCACTTAGTCCATAGAAGGTCGACCGTACGTGACTCTAAACATTTAAACATTACAACAGTCGGACAATTTTTATAATGATAAATGAGAATATTAAGGTGCCAATGTACAAACGATGCGTCACTAACGCTGCGTGAATAATATTTAAAAGTACGATAGGGCACGGCACTGGACCCTTCCACCCGGTATAAGATCTTCCTTTGGTGGGGATCACACCTCTGCTTCTGTATACTGAGCACGGGCCTCCAATCACAAAACTGGGGCTTATAATCATGCTTCAACACGGGGACCTAGTGCGCATTGGCAGATATTTTTCAAGCCGCCCAACAGGGCTTTTGACATGGCTTAACGCCTACGACATTTAAGGACTAACATCTTAACGTGCCTTGTTATTAAATGCCAAACGAACAGTCACCCATCTAAGGATTGACCACTGTAAACACTTTCTTCAATGAACACTTCCAACCGCCGAGTACTGCGTAGCTTCAAGCCCTTCAGTTCTGCTCCCTACAATAATGTTTATATCAAAGTGATTCCAATGATTAAAATTATACAGAGCCATTAAGACAGCTGCGCAGCGTCCCTTCGATCGCTCAGATCAGATGGGATGGGAAAAGTCTTCAAGTCCTATATTTAGATCGGCGGCAAAATGTACAAGCTAATTGTCTGAATTAATAACGACCATTTTTGCAGCCCGGCGACAAAATGAAATTCTATCACACGGTTCGAGTTTCCTAGCGATTTCGTGGGTTTTGGAATGATTATTTAAAATTCCCTTTTCCCACATTTGCACAATAGTTTTGTATCACATTTTCTAGTATGTGTGACTAAAGCTGCAATTTTTTTACATACTTTTATGGCTAGTTAGGCTGGAAGAGCTTTCTGATAGTTAATAAGCTCATCTTAGTAATTTTTATTTTTTACTATAATTCCTTATGTTTGTTTAATTTAATGATATTTAGTTTTTTACTTATATTTAGTTTTTAATGCAATAATCGACAAATATTTAAGTGTATTTTATACAAGTATCTACTATATTACAAACTACGTCTATCTGTAACATTATAAGTTTTCATACCATACTATTAAACTGTGCTAAATAATAACACAAAGGTAAATGAGACCTTGGAGAATGACAAATGCGTCTGTTTTTCTCTAAATTATAAATCAATGTAGGGTCTTACTTGTTAGTGTCTAACATGAATATCACCTGCAAAACCGTAGGACTATACCGCTATGTATTCAAAAAGGCATTGCAGCGTATTATGGCGAACAATAACGCAAATTGCAAGGCCAAGGTCACGATGTGGCATGTTGTGGGTTGGCTGCCTGCGGGCATGAATGGCTTAACGTTCCGTATTTGCTGTCAACTTATATGTATGTCATGTGCGACGTAAACGCCCCGTGTTGGTCATTGTTAGCAATATATTTTATTGTTAGCATATTTACTGACTTATTTATATATATATATGTATATCCAGCGGTCTGTCTGGCTAGCTTTAAATCTCGTCTTATGTTCACATAAGCGAAGAACCAGCCATAGCTACTATTTGACACGTTTCACCTATAGAGCTCTGTGCTAAACAGTGAACTTTGCAAGTGTGATCAGTGTTTATATCTATGTTAAAATAAACCACCTACATCCGGTCCTACGCACCTTTAGTGGATATGATGTGTAACTGTATTTAAAATAAGTATAAGAAGGTTAAAAACAAAAATGTCCTTTCCAGAATGCTCGCCATAATGTAGAGATTTTGAATAACTTTTAACTGGTTTTATTTCAGATGCTAATTCGTTTTGGCTGACTTTGAACACAGAGAATATTTTACTTAGAACGCGTCATAGAAGTCTACGGTGTAATATTATCGTGAGAGGCTTCATAGGATAATTCATCTATGAGTTATCTTCTTTTTCGAGTTCAAGCATCTATAAACATT
Organism: Musotima nitidalis; assembly: GCA_949126915.1. Lineage (NCBI taxonomy): Eukaryota > Metazoa > Arthropoda > Insecta > Lepidoptera > Crambidae > Musotima > Musotima nitidalis. Next base: position 6,928,888 of record OX421439.1, on the reverse strand, counting down.
GTTCAAATTTATGGATATGGAGCTATGGATAGCGCGCTAGTTTTTAAGTTTTGACTTTCATAAGAGCACTATTGAGCCAAACTTGAATAAATGATTATGACTTTGATACAGTTTCGTAACGCGTCACATAGCGTAGCTTTTCTCGCTTAATCTTCAACACAAATGAGCGTTTTGACGCGATAACGACTATGATTCTTAGTATTCGTTGTTTTACTTAAAGAAGATATGTAGCATACCAGACCAAATATTTACCCGACAAGAGAATATACCAACAAGAAATGCATAAAAACAAATTTGAATTCATAGATTCCTGTTTTTCCCAAGTAAGAAAACATTATTTTTTCAATAACGATAGCAAACCTTTTAAATCTATACAAATGCATTACGTAAATATTCAATTTAACGTTTCCATAGATAGATAGGCTTTCAGGTGTTATTGAGGTGAACCCCCGATTGATTAAAACTGTCAGATCGTTCTGCAGGAGTTCGTTACTGAAGAGCCTTCGTTAAAAAGGATTTTTTTGTTTTTTATTTGTGTCCAAAAACGGTTTTTGAATACATAATTTACTGATACATTTTATCAATAAACTTATGTTAGCTTGTATCATACCAAATATCTGTGAGGGGATCACACTTATAATATAAGAACTTTTTTCATCTTATGAAAAATCTCAAAACATTTACTTCCTCCAAAAAATAAATTAAAAAAATACATATCTAAATTTTTTTATATAACGGATCTATTGAGCTGAAGATTGGTTTAAATTTTACATTTAAAAAAAAAGATATAAAGAACAGAATGTTATACATGTATGACATCAAGTCCTATATTTAGATCGACATCTCAAATAAGACACAAAATTATTCCCAGTTTCAAATATAAAACATAGGATTTACAAAACCCTATACCAATAAACAAATTTACAGTAACTAACATTTAGACAAGAATTTGTAATAAGGATGTTAAAATTGAGCTCAACAAGCTATCTAAGTAAATCGATTAGGTAGCAAGTACTAAGTCACAAACGGACCAAGCAGTGCCACAGAGTAAGTTTGTAATACAGAGATAGGATGCGACGAACACTAGACAGGGCGGGAATCTTCCGGTGAGAGCGGCGAGCCATGGCATGTCGTTATTAGCAGAGAAAAGTATGGTACAAATATTCTAAATAATAAAGTTTGGTTAAGCATATACATTGCGTATTTTAAAGTTGAAACAATTTACTTCTCGTAAATCCCTTATACTCAAGAGAAAACATAATACGCATAAAACTTAATTATACGAAAGCGCAGCTTCAAGCTAAAGCTAGTAGTGAATTCCGAAGAGATCTGATTTAGGACAGTTGTACGTCCATATTTATCTTTAAAACGACAATTCTCAAAGCTTTATTTTATAACCTGATTCTTTTGACTTTGATTTCTGGAACACCTTGTACACAATAAGTTTTGAATTGATTTTATCAATAGTTCCGGGTGTTTTATGGGTATAGTACCCAAAAGTGAAGATACATAGTTTCTGTTTATCGTGTATCATCATCATCAGCCTACACTTGCCCACTGCTGGACATAGGCCTTTCCAATGGCACGCCACAGAACTCGATCTTCAGCTCTTCGTCTCCAACCGCTGCCAGCCATTTTGCGTATGTCGTCGCTCCACCTATCCGGAGGGCGTCCTACACTGCGCTTACCGAGCTGCAGAACACATAATGATCATATCCCAATTAATGATAACCGCAATTACTATATGTAATGTTTAATGTATGACAGATTGCCATATCATCATTATTTCAACCCATTAATATTATACTACTGAGCACGGGTCTCCTAAGAAGGATTAAAGACATACTCCACCATATTAACCCAGGTGTTGATTGGCGGATGCTTGTATGTGAGGTCCAGCTGTTTAGTCTGTTTGACTTTTGAAGCCTTTAGACCATATAATTGGTAATAAATAAATAAAATGAAACCACTGAACCTCTCATTACACTGTGCTAGTGCGTTACCCTTGATCGAGTTTATAGCCTGCAAGCGTTCATTAGGTACCGTAGTACGGTATGGGGAATTAAAACTCTTAGCATGCGTGGCGAACTGTCGCAAATGATGGTCGGTTAGAGCCACTTGCTTAGAGGGCGTGATGAAGTTGATACGAGTATATTTTTACCAAAGAGAAATTATACTAACCAATATTGACACGTATTAAGATTGATAGCATTTTTTTACTTTAGAATTGGTACCAAGGGCCTACAGGCACCGTAGAGTAATACTATAGGAATGTTTTAAAAAAGTTGCAATAGTTTGCCACATTCTTAGAGGATATGATGAAGTTTATTCAGTTCTATCAAAGAGCATTCATTAAGCAATACTGACTGATACGTATTTAGATAGAATTGTTTTTTTTCTTTAAAAATGTTATTACCAAGTAGATGAGTTCCTAGATAATAAGACATTACTGTAATTATAATTGTAATTAGTCTAATATTCTTTGTTAATGTTTGTATGTCTCAACGACAAAACATAGCGCACATATTTAGTATGCAACACCTTCATTTAAATTATATACACATATATACATATTATTAACAAACCAATAGATTCTATTCTATTCTTAGGAATTAGTATCGAATGCTTGCGGATAATCTAGGAACAATACTATAGACATGTATAGAACGGGTGTGTTGACGTAACGATAGTCCGACCAATAATTTATTTAATTATAATTTTAATGTTTTAGCTTCACATATACAAAAATGCATAGAAACACAGACATAGATTTAGAGTGCGTGATTTCTACAAAACAGCATTTCTTTTATTTTTGATTTGGTGCAACGCGTGAGATGTATTGACTTGTTATTCGGGTTTGCTTATTTATGCCTTCTTTTAATAACGTTCATGATAATGTCTTATATGTCGATATTATGCCTAGTCCATGAGGAGGCGACTCAATAACTATATAAAAATACCAATAGAATATCAAAGAATCTGGACAGCCGTAACTTTCAAAGGTTAATTTAAAAATGCATGCCCGAGTCTACAAATGCTTATGTCTGTTATTCAATCATGTCGCAATAGACGATAGTGATTGCTGTGTAACACGTGCGTGTAGATTACGGAATCGCGATTAACAGGAAAATCATAACAGTTCCTTGAGAAAACACAAGCAACATAAGACAAACTGGATATGGTATCATCGAAAAATTATTATATATACATACAATCACATCTGCTTCCCCGAGGGCGTAGGTTGAGGCATATTATTCTACCCATATGTCGCCAATTATATTTTTGGTTCCACGTAATAGGTGGCGAGCCTATTGCCGCTTACCGGGAACTCGTTTGCCAGAGCCTCGTCCGTGGATCGGCAGTTGCGCCACTTGCAAGAGAGGTAGGCTTGGGCTCCTAAGGTCTTGGTAGAATCCCTATTTAATTATATTTATTTAGGAAAACATATTATGATCAACGATATAAGTATATTATAATGACTTAATATTCTTATTTAACTTCAAAACTGTATTGTATCGGTTACTTAGAATAAGTCAACATGTATTATTACTATGGATTGCTCGCTCCATGTGCACGTTGCTCAAGCATGACGTAAGTGTGTGATTGCACCAATTATAACATCACATTACTATTAACACAATTGTATTGCAAAAGAGGGTCGAACCTTTAAGTCGAAAAAAAACTATTTTCGAAATCGATTTACATTATATAGACATACAAGAAGAGTTTCAATAGAATGTTATTTATTGGGGAGGCCAATGTTCAGTACTGGTCTCACAAGGCTGATATGATGATGATGAATATAGTGTTTTCCTTTTCTACAGTCGGTTAAAAGCGACACAGTACAGGGATCCTACCATCATCTTTGAGGCTGAAGCCAACTTCACCAGCAAGTGGTGCACCTGTCGATTAAAGAACGAGGCTCTAGCAAATAAAACAGTGCCCGGTAAGCGGCAATATGCTTACAAAAACTACACTAGGGCCTTATGGATGCATTGAATTGCTCGTGCATGACGTAAGTGTTTGATTGTACCAATTATAACATCACATTACTATTAATTGCGGGCGTTTCAACTGGAATGCAAATAGGTGGTACTGTTGATTTTGTAGACTGGCTTCTGTACACGGTTTCAACCGCTTGGATAAATAGCACGCATTTATTATACGCGTAAAGAGTACTTAGTAAAAACAGCAAAAAATTTATTATATTAGCCTACTGTACGTTATTGGAGATAATAGTTTACAAAATATATCGAATACTTGACAACGATTCACGATCACTGGGATACTGAGATGACGGATGTCTTCATAGGTTAAGGCCCTAAAGTTAAAACTACCGTCATTAAAAATTAATTAATTCCCACACGTTCCGTTTTACTAAAAACGATCGTACCAAGAGTCTACTGCAGCACTGGCACTTAGTAAATAGAAAAAATATATCATACATTAAAATAAAAATTTCCTGAGAAAAAAAATATTTTGCACTATACCAAAGCTCAGCCTATACTAGCCAGTCTCGCTTGATATACCGTATACATATAATAATAAGGCAGAATGTTATTCCCGCGCCCATTTCCCGCTGCACCCGGTCAAGCTTCCGTCCTGTTACAGCTGACATTAATCAAGGGATTTAGTATTGCAACATAGGTGTTAAATTGAATTTTATTGATTAAATTTACCCGCGCACTAACGGTGCTAATCTAATGTAGCTGGCATACATTGAAACCAAAGACGAGGTTTATTATTTATATGATATTCTAAATATTATATAAAGACGGTTTGGCTGAAGGAACAATCACTATTAACTATGATATACACAAAAAAACATTAAAAATACTTTTTATTAATTGGATTATATTAATTATAATTACGGAGAGCGTTTATGGTAGAGTATTTGTTAAGTGCTTTGTCAGAATAAGTTTAATTTATTTTGTGTAATTCATCTCTGATGTCTGATTCATCTATGTTGCATTCATAAATAGTGCAACGTTTATCCTTGACATGTGACGACCTCCCACTCAATTTAAGAAAATCGTGACTGTAAGCGCTCTTCCAAGAGAAGCTATAGATGTGAGAATGGGGGAGGAGCAACCTATTGATCGTACGCACTAACAAATAGTGCAGCGTCTGTCCTTGACGTGCGACGACCTCCCCCCAAGTCAACGAGGATCTTCTATATAGATCTCTTATCCCCCTTCTACCAAAAGGTCCTCCGGACAATTTCATTCCCACGCACGTTAAGGAATAGAGTGAAATAGGAGATTGGAAAACAACATACCAAAATTTTATTGGTCCAAATTCTGATGTTATCCGTGATTGGTTGTTTAAGTAAGCCTGCTAAAATATTTTGGAAAAGAAAATGAAAGGTGTGAAAAGATATGAACAAAAGGTTTCCTTGGTAACAGTGTATAGAGCTCCTACCAAGACCTAAGGAGCCCAAGCCAACCTCACCTACAAGTGGTGCACCTGTCGATCAACGGACGAGGCTCTGGCGAACATAAAAGTTCCTGGTAAGCAGAAAAAGACTTGCCACCTAAATAGGTGTTGAGGTAATAGGCCCCCTTCGGGGCAATAGGCGTAGTATTATGTATGTATTAATACAGTCAGCGATTTTCTTTATTTTCACAGTGTTTCAGTTTATTAAATATACATATTATACTTAAGGGCATACAAAAAATATAACATTCCAGGGTAGAAATCAACTTTATTCCTGTTTAATACAGGCTATATTTTAAGAAGTAAACGCAGCTCTAGACAATGTACAGTGTTCAAGCAAACTGAAGGCAAACTTTTACCTTTTGAAATGTGAACCATTATTACCATAAAACACGTTAAGGATAAAAGGGTTTAAACCCGTACACAAAGCCGGGAAGATTAGTGCATTGACAGCCATTGTAAATCACAAAACTACCCGAAACCCGAGAATTCTGAATAAATCAGATAGGATTTTGTTCCGTTCACAACTATACAGAGGCAATGAGGTTACAATGTAGAAATATTATTATACAAAGAAGAAAGAGAGACTAAATATATCCTTGTTTTTATAGAGATATTTTTATGTGAGCTAAAATAATTCACTACTTCATAACGTTACTTTATTTTATTGTTTATTGGTCGTTGTCCTCATGCAAGTACCTGCTATTGTGAGTGGCCAGTAAATGATAATATAAGACATCTGCCACACCGCCTTTAGTCTCAAAAAAAAGCAGAGCAAAGCAGTAGAGTGGGTAGGGTAAGCTGTCACCGATGTTACTCAGAGGCTGACCTCATCCAAGGACTGATCCTTGGATTGGTGACCGTCTAACCGTGTAACACGACACGTTAAAAAATTGTTATGTACCTACTTGTGCAGTTAATAAATATATCTTTCTTTCTTGAAGCCAGGTTAGAGAACTTAGGCGGCTTGAAAATTTTTACATTAAGACGCCACACATGCCTCAAAGTCCGTCAATCTGCACTGGATTAGCGTTGTATAATCCGAATTCCTTTCACCAACTTCCCATAATAATTTGAAGGATTATCTTTTATGTGTCGTAAAAAATTTGAAAATTGGCAAACCTAACCCAATTTCACATAATAAAATCTAACACAGCTCGAAATTTTCCATTAAATGCTCTATCAGTATTATTGTTGCGCAATCGAGTCTATTTTTAGACGATCAGTTCATGAAATTTTCCTCTAAATCATATTTATAAAATTATTAATACACAAAAAGAGAATTGAAAGCAACATATCGAAGGCGATGACATATTGGCATAAATTAATGGATGCATCGCACAAAGCTAACATGGAAAACACATTATGACAACTCCCGAGTTTTTGATTAATTAATAGCGGGGCGTAAAATGCAAATCTCACGTTTTTGTTGTTTCAATGTCTGGTCTGTTTATAAATTAAATTATTGTTTAGAGTACCGTGCCTAAAAGACTAAGGGGTGTATAAGTATCATACCAATGTCTCGAAAGCCCAAGCCAACCACAACTGCAAGTGGTGCACCAATCAATGGAAGTGACTCAGTCAAACATAAAAGTTCTTGGTAAGAGGCAATAGGCTCGCCAGCTACCCCAAATTCAAATTTTCAAATTCAAAATCATTTATTCAAGTTTGGTTTAAAAGAGCTCTTATGAAGGTGAAAACTTAAAAACTAGCGCGCCCATTCACTGCGGGCGGGAGCTTGATCGTAAAAGAACGGGCAAGAAAATCGTCAAGGTTAGTTTTTTCTCCCGCCACTTACAAGAAAATGTACTTAGTAGTAAAACAATTTGACAAGTCTACAAAAACCTGTGTCTGCAGTCACAAGATTTAAAACAAAAGAAAAATATAACTCTTTTTTTAAGTTATACGAGCATGATTACGAATAAACAGACATGAGCAGACCACTGGCGGCATCCAGTGTCCAACTACCAATAAAATTGGCGAAATGTGGGTTTATTATACGCCTCTGCCTAATCCTTTGGAAGAAACAGGCGTGATTGTATGCATTCAAAAGGTCTAAAGGTAAGACTGCACTAGGCGCAACTGTTATCAAAGATACCTATACCACTCAGCAAAGGACAACATTCTGTACAACGTTTCAAATGGTAAGAGAAGGCTAGGCTAGCCCTTCATTGAAGGTGCTGATACCACACGGCATTAACTTTGACATGTAGGTACTATGGGAGTTTCTGTATATCACCATAACTACATAACGCGTTTACTTCTCCTTAAATACGGGTCAATAACCTATATAGAACCTAAGCACATACATAATAAAACAAAACAATATCGACTTGATATTAAAAATAATACAAAGGCACGATACAAAATCGATTTAAACCCATTGCACCTACGATAATACGAAATCTTATCGAGTTAACACGAAAAGATAATAAAATATGCAACTGAAGTACAATTTACGTAACAATTGTATCGAATAACCTGCCTACGTACTACTAATTATGTGTCAATAAAGGCAGAACATTGACAAGAAATTACATTGAAATCAGTTGCATTCTGTGAATTTGAATGTGCTAATATGCAGTCAAATGCAGTGGGTGAGTTGGAATCGGGCTGCCATGAGCGCCTTAATTACCAGAAAAACTAGACGTTAAGTGAATGCTTGCAGTAAACGTATATTTCATAGCTACTGTTAATCTGTCTATGGTTAAAATGCAAACAACATTGTAATTATATCGACTGTAGCAATTAACAATGTCGTAAGTAAAAAGTAGCGACTTATCACTTATGATATTGTTTAAAGCAAAGACTTTTTACTTACGACATTGTTAATTTCTACCATCGATATAATCCGCAATGAAAATTAATATAACTTGATATTTTTTCCCGGAATCATAAGTATTTTTGATGATAAAAGTACTCTTAGTCACTGTTTATAAATTCAGTCATATCATCCTTTTGGTCAAAATAGGGCAAGCTGTTTCGGAGTTAATTTGAAACAAGCGAACATACAAATCGTCATCATCATCTCAGCTTCAAGAAGTTTACTGCTGAACCTAAGTCTACCCAGTAGTTTTTACGTGTATCGATCATACACCGCCTGCATCCACCGGCTTCACCCCACTTTGACCAGATTATGAGTTCTTTGGGTGGGACAACGTAGAGGACGTTTGACATCACATAGAAAAAAAAAATTTAACTCAAAAAGTATTTTAAATACATTATTTAGTAAACATACAGACACTTTTATTTTATTTCTCTTTACAGATTGAGAAATAAAAGAAGTAAAGATTCGAACGAAGAATACGACACGACACGAGAATTCTTTTAAAACTTCATCAGCTATTCAAAGAGCACAGAACAGAAGCATCATAGTATAACAAAACTTATATTACACACTGATAACATTTCTTTAGAAGAAGAAATATTTCCTAAAGCTCTGTAGAGTCTGGGGACCCTAACTTCATCAATGGCATGATCAGACGGGCAATTTTCATGAGCGCCGCCGTATGCCGGGCACGCACAGTGATAAACTTTTCGAATCATCTTCTGAATAGTTATTGAGTATTTTAAAAGTAAAGTAAAAGTAAAGTAAAAGTAAAAGTAAAAGTAAAAGTAAAAGTAAAAGTAAAAGTAAAAGTAAAGTAAAAGTAAAGTAAAAGTAAAAGTAAAGTAAAAGTAAAGTAAAAGTAAAAAGTTCTTTATTTCATAAACTATTACATAGCACTTGAAAACGTCAAAACAAAATATACATGAAAAAAAAAATTATATCAACCCTGAAATCACGAAGCTTAGATTCACTTACATGCAAATAAATAAAAATTAGGTGTAAGTGAATCTAAGTGCCAGTTCCGAGCCTCCGCTCTGTGAAAAGAACTGACAAGAAACTCACAGGCTATGCTCTTTTAAATTATTTTTGTTACATGACACACACAGTGTAAATTTGATGATACTGAAAGGGTCCCCCGAAGCTGTAACCAATAAAGTAGCACTAAGGGAACCTTCCATCACAGTCAAGTAAGTATGTATTGTGAAACTGAGCTGAGCCTGTACAATAAGGGATGGTCACGACAATGATCTGGTTGACTTTTTATTCTAATATACACATACAAGTTGAAAATGTTAAGCCCAAGCTTGTTTATCCGATAAGTAATCATTAACAGCATAATACCCCTTTTGAAGAAACTGCTTTTTAACTACAGTTTTAAAAGTTGCCAATGGTAGATCAATTATTTCCTGCGGAATTTTATTAAAAAATCTGATACTATGACCCAAAAATGAATTTTTAGTTTTGTGAAGTCGACAATTTGGCAGAGAGAGCTTATTTCTATTCCTAGTATTAAAATTATGTACTTTTGAATTTAAATTAAAAACCAAGACATGCTGTATTAATATTAAAAAGAAAATGTTAATCGCATTTATAAATATACGTGCAGTTGTATGGTAGTCGTATTCTATGGAGCAGAATGTTGGGCCGTTAAGAAGGTCGATGAAAGAATGCTGCATGTGATGGAGATCAGAATGTTAAGGTGGAAACGTGAAGTGGCTAAAGGGGTAAGTTGAAAAAATTACATGTTAGAGGTAGTATGAACGAAGCACCTGTGAATTAACAAATCAAGGGAAACCGTTTGCCATGATATGATATGGTACGTCATTACATACCACATCATACCGTGAATTTTCATTAGATTTCATTATACTCATCAGAAGAGTAATAGACAAGAAAAGTAAAGATTATAAATGTTACCAGGTGTAGAGTAAGGTACCTAAGTGAGATGAATGAGTGTGTGAAGAAAAATATGAGAAGGTAAAGGATAAATCGATGAAGGATAACCCAGGTCATCATCGTCTTAGCATTATCCTGGTTGCCCTAGACTAAGGCTTAGGGCAGGGTCTGCACACTGGTTTAACCAGATTTATGCTGGATTTCAGTTATTACATAGAGCGACTGCCGTCTGACCTCCGCAACCCAGAGGGAAACCTCATACTATGGGTAAACCAGCTGTCAGCTGTAAGAAGGCACTGACATCCTAATAACGACTGCCATAGATGTTCATGACAGCCGGGATCAACGACTTAACGTGCTTTCCGAGGCACGGACTTTTTGAAAGCTATGGGTCTCGCCACTAGGCTGTCGCCACTCAAGAAATGACCAAAGTGAATGGGAGGTAAAGCATTCTGCAACGACCCCAGTTACGCTTGGAGCAAGGCAGGAGGATGATGGCCTAAAATGTGCAGTTATACAATTTTTTATATAAACAGCGAATAAGGCCTTAACAAGTTTATATACAACTCAATGCGAAACATTAAACCAATCCCTCTGGAGTTAAGATATAAGACAAAAAACAAATCATCGTTAATAACTCAATCAAACCTCCCAGTAAGCGGCAATAGGCTTGCCATATATTACGTGGGACCAACAATAAAACTGGCGCAATGTGGGCGCATAATCTGACAATTTCAGTAAACCAGAGGTGTCGAGGAGACAGAAAACCACAGAATTCAGATAGAAAGTGACTTGAAAAGTTAAGAAAGTACAATTGAAATTTGTATACCTACTTCAAAATAACAACTTGCGTCAGCAGACTAAATACAACAATTTATAAACCGGATACACAGCATTAGCCAGAACACAAAGTAACCAGCCAGTAACCTTATGGTGAATCGATTCATCGTTCCTATTCCGCGAACACGAGACTATATAAATATCCGCTGTCTTAATCCAATTCGCAAAAAGGCGAAAACAGCATACTGTATGTTATTTTTAAACGTCGGAAATACTAGAGTTGTGGAATGCAAAAGAATTTCCAAACTAACCGCAAACGCAAAAACTGACAATCCAATAGCGAACCGCAAACCCGCTAGGGTTGACGCTGGATAGATTTTTCCGCAAAAAGTTGTGCACGCTTTTCAGTTGTAAACATTATGGTTAAGGACACATGTTAGGGAATGAAGTGATCAATCACCGGTAAGCTATGTGGAGTATGCGAGGGATTGTATTCGGATATTTTTATACATCTAAGAATAGGATCGCATGTAAAAATAGGACAGTATCTTGGTAACAATGTAAAATAACTTTAATGAAGATAGACTTATTTACACAGAATTGGAAGGATACTAAATAAATATTATTAATATGCTTCTGCCTACCTCTTCGGGGAAACAGGCGTGAATGTATGTATGTATTATAAATCTGTGCCAGTACCTATACAATAGAATTCATCTGCTATATAAATAGAGCTGACACTTGATAGCATTTTTCGCAAAAAAAGTCAACGCATTTCAGTTGTAAACATTATAGTTGCCTTCTACAAGGACACATAGATAGATAGATAAATAAAACGTTTATTTTCTTTACATAATGCAAGTTATATAAAAACATATGCCACAAAACCGTTTGACTGGTTTGTCTGTGGGTCACAGTCTCACTCATATTAGAGAATGTAGTGATCAATCACTATTCAAGTGATCCTAATCGGTTATTTTTACAAATCTAAGAATAGGCCCGAATGTATAATTAGACCTTGAATGTTGGTATAGATAAAAATAGCACTTTAAAACTATTATGTTGAAGATGGCTTTTCCATGAAGAGAGTTATTAATAAATATTTGGAAGCTATGTGAAGTATGCAAAGAATCTATTCGCTTACCTTTATGGATCTAAGAATAGAGTCTAATGTAAAAATAGAAATGTATTCTTGGCATAGATAACTTACTATGTTGCAGATGTTTAATCTATGAAGATCGACTCATACGCAGTTTTGAATAATTATAGCAAAGTTATATGTTATATAAGATTTTCGGGCGCAGGTAATAATCTATTATTACCGTAACGTTTCAATGAGTTCCATATAATTGTTTTACTATTAAGATCTGTATTAAATGCATGTTATTATATAGAATGATCTTTTAAATTATATTTGTTTGATAAATAATTAGAAATGATGTGAATATTAAAAGACAGCAAAAAGTGTAGAACAAAAGAAGCAAAGAATTGCGCATATAACAGAGGACAACACAGACCTAATAATAAAGTCCTAAAATTTCCATTTTTCTCTTCGATTCTGTAACTTGTCGAACTATGTTTGTTATCGAAACAATTCCAAGAAAAAGGAAATAGCTGGTATAGATTATGATTTTTTTATTGCATTATATCAGGTCTCAGTCTATCAGACGTAGGACAAATCAAAATGGCGATGGCATTCAATTATTCTTGATTGGCAATAAAAACAAATATTCTTAACTCTAAAGTACAGTCCGTGTCTGATTTGACTGTCACATCTTAAGCTACAAATGCTACATTGAATATCACCAACATTTCGTTTCACGGCACAATTCGTGTAAACTAGACAGGGGTGACATTTTCCGTTCCCTGTAACCAAAACATAACATAAACGTCTTATTCTCTTGATCCGCATTAATTAATATTTGCATACAAATTTAGAGCACACGTCGGATTAACATTTAGACACGGCTTTCACTGTATATTTCACACACAGAGACTAGAATACTTATTTCAAAACTCCTTATCGACCTCCAACACTTCCTATCTAAGAAGCAAGACATTTTTATATAGCTAGAATTATTGTATTTTGAAAACTGGACTAAGCAAACGCTATTGCTTGTTTAAAACCTCCTCAAGGGTGAGCGATGTTAAATATCGGCAGAATAACAATCTGGAATGGATTATATCTGTCAGTGTAATGAGAAATTAATAAATGAATGCGACTGCCTTCCCTATGGAAATTCTAAATACTTTATGACACCAAAGTTTCTTGTTGTATTATGAAAAAGCTGGATGCTATTAAAAGTAAACTAGCAGCATCAATTCCACTTCGAATATAGCTGCCAATTACTATGATAGGTTATAGATGAATATAAAACCTCCTTTTTTAAATTTAAAAACTTAACAATCATTTACTACTAGGTATAATATTAATATGGAAGTATAACTTATTATATCAAGGTCGTACACTAATGATGAGCCTCCCCCATAAACTTACATTGTGACCGATTGAGGGCGGCTTGCCATCAGTATGATCCTCTGACCTTTACCAATTTATTCATCCACTTTGCCGTTGGACTTTCTGTTGTTTACGTTTCCTGTCAAAGGGGTTTCTTTCTAGAACTAATAACTTTCTTAATTACTAACTAAAGTGCCAACCCTAACCTATAAAATGATGACCACAGTTAGCTGTATAGTAAATGGGCCAATACCTATCAGCCGCAGGCAGCCCTATTTCGAATGGACACTTCCAACTATCCGAGTACAGTAATTTTTTTGTTATTTTTCAACTACCCTACCGTAGTAATGCATTGGGTTGACCTGAATTTCAACTAGCGTAACGATGCCTTTAAATTTGAGTAGTGATAAAGAATTGGAGCAGAATAGGATGCAAGATAATGCTTTAGTAAAGAAATGTTGTTTGATTCTCCTTAATCATTTCTTATAATAAATCGTGCTCAAGCTGCGATATATTCTGCAATTAATTTCGAAATTTATGACAGCAGCGCGTACGAAAGTTTCAAAAGAAACTTAAAAACAAGCAATATGTCACATGTTACTACCACTCAAGAAACAGCTATGTTCTCATGACTCACGTAAATAGGTAAATGAAATTGACTGGATAAAGGTAGCCTAAGACCACAGACATAAATATATAACAGATAACGCAAATGTACGCGTGTCCGAGCCCCGACGAATCGTCGAGGTTGGGCGCTACTAACAATATGCGCGCGTCAGTTGTTGTTTTTTAAATACTGTAAACAACACGTATGAAATATTTATCATCAGCCTATCGATGAATCAGTTGGGATTTCCTGGCACTTAATATCAGCAATGAGGTCACACCTGCATCACCGATGCAGGTGTTGAGCTTTTAAAACATATATTTGATGCTTGGGAAAATTCTTTGGACGCTTTAGGTATTTTTTGCGATCTGTCGAAAGATTTTGACTGTGTTCCTCATAAAGCATTGATAAAAAAATTAGAATATTACGGAATAAGAAACTCCGCATCGGATCTTCTCACTTCATATCTAAGTGATAGGATTCAAAGGGTTGAGGTTAATGGAAAGCGATCTCAGGGGTCTGTTGTAAAAATGGGGGTACCGCAGGGCTCGATTCTCGGTCCGTTTTTGTTTTTAATTTATATTAATGATTTGCCATATTTTATTAAAGAAAACCACGAGATAGTTTTGTTTGCTGATGATACATCATTATTGTTTAAGTTAAAACGAAATCAGAATTTAGACGAAGTAAACAGTGCGATCTCGAAGGTGGTGCACTGGTTTGACGTTAAAAATTTGCTATTAAATGGGGCTAAAACGAAATGTATTAAATTCGTGATGCCTAACGTCAGACAGGCAAACTCTACTATTATGGTAAAGGAGGATGAGTTGACCCTTGTGGATACTACCAAGTTTTTAGGGATTACTTTAGACTCTAAGCTACAGTGGGGCCCACATATTGGTGAATTGTCGAGTAGACTTAGCTCTGCAGCATTCGCGGTAAAGAAAATTCGCCAATTAACAGACGTTGTAACAGCTAGGCTAGTTCATCATAGCTATTTCCATAGTGTTATGTCCTATGGTATTCTTCTGTGGGGTTGTGCCGCAGACATTCAAACTATCTTTGTGCTGCAGAAGAGGGCTATTCGAGCAATTTATAATCTCCCGTGATTCAAACTATCTTTGTGCTGCAGAAGAGGGCTATTCGAGCAATTTATAATCTCTCGTGTGGACATTCACTAAGGGAAAAGTTTAAAGAAATTGGTATTTTGACAGTGGCCGGTCAATTCATTTATGATAACCTGGTTTATGTACATAAGAATACTGATCAATTTAGTAAGAAAAGCTGTATACATAACCTAAACACAAGGAATAAGCATAAATTAGTTGTACCTGCCACTAGGCTCCAAAAGATAAACAAATCTTTTAAAGGTCAATGTGTACGATTCTACAATAAAATCCCAAGCAACATACAGCAATTGAGCCTAAATAAATTTAAATTAACCATAAAACACAAGCTGTCTTCAAAGGGATACTATTCTATTAAAGACTATATGGCAGATAAAAATGCTTGGGATTAAACTGCCGTTTCATACAGGCTATTCTAATATGAATGACTTGAAAAAATAAATATTGTTAAGGTTATGTTATATTGCATTGTATAGCTTCACAGACAAATGAAGATTGTAATTCTAGTATCAAACTAATGGACATATTTAAAAGAGCATAGCCTGTGAGTTTCTTGCCAGTTCTTCTTACAGAGCGGTGGCTCGGAACTGGCACTTAGATTCACTTACACTTAATTATTTTTTGTTTTTAAATTGTTTTTTTGCATGTAAGTGAATCTAAGCTTCGTGATTTAGTGTAATATTATTTCGATTGTATTTTTTTTTTTTCATTTGTAATCATGACGTTTTCAAGTACTATGTATAATAGTTTATGAAATAAATATTTTTTTTTTTACTTTTTTTAATTTTTTACATTAGTTCTTAAAAAGTTATCACGCTTCATTTTGATACAAGTCGTAATACTCGTCGTAATACTTGCGTTATCTATGGTATATCAATATATGTGCAACTAGTATATAGTATTATATAGAAGCAACTAGCAAGGTCGAGAAACATAAAACAGATAGACACTTATATGTATGGCTTCGGCAACATTACCTACAGTTACTCGCGTCCTGAAGAACTGTCATGTGTCCTTCTCCAAGAAACCATCTATCTTCAGTCTTGTGGTCTAAGCGTGAAAGCGAAACGAACTCAATTTCCCATTTATTATGTTAGTAAGTATGGATTATAAAAGCTAGCAATATGGTTCTCTCAGAACAGTACAGGAAACGGAGCAGTCGTATTTAATAAAAAATAAGGTTAGACCAGTAGATAAAATATAGAGCTTTTCATACGTAAAAGAACAGAAGACAGCGGTTTCAGAAACCGTTTATCATTATGAGTCCGTTTCACTAATTACGAAAGCAAAAACTAAAATTGCCAATAAATTTTCCGTCTGTACGAAATGCAGAATGAATTCCAAAATTGCTTGTTACGGTTCTTTAACGTACAATTTTATGATGCTCTACTCCATAAAACGCGGTAGGAGATATTATAGGAATATAATACCTGCATTCAAAATACTGATATCTGAGGAGCCCAAGCCAACCTTACCTGCAAGCACTTGCCGATTAACGGACGAGGCTCTGGCGAACAGAACATTTTCCGGTAAGCGGCAATAGGCTCGCCACCTATTACGTGGGACCAACGTGGGGCAAAGTGGGGGCGTAAAATATGCCTATGCCTACCCCTTCGGAGAAACAGGCGTGATATTATGTATTTATTAAAATACTGATTAACTGCAGGATATGAAGGTTGAATATTGATTATATTGATATGAAGGTTAGGTTGGCAAATATATAAGTTTTGATGACGTGTTCTTTTAAGTGCATTCCTAACTAATTATTAGAGACTGGAGGCACTTAAGAGTTTTTCCGCGTAAGCTGGTACATTTGATGCGATTAAAGTAAAATAACTAACGACGATAGATATGGCATGAAAGTCTGTATACCGCCTCTCAGCTCTTGAGGTCATCATGGGTTTCCCAAAACCAATATTTGTGTGCATTATTTCGGATTGCACGAATTGTATTGGTCTAGATGTATACTATAACGATATTTAAAATATATATATATATATATATATATATTTGCACAAGATTATCCGTTGTCTAGTAAACCTAATAAAAGCTTTGATTAGTTTGGGACTAAAAGCGCTATGTAGGATGAAGGCCTTGAGTATTTATTCATAAACGCTTTGAAAACTGATTATAGGCCACAATTGTGTGTTTCTGGTGTCCTGAAATACAGGCCTAGAGCTTATCTTAGGCACCAGTGTCCTACAATATAAACTTGTCCAAATTTTGTACACTAATTAAACTGTTTGTTCCTAACTGTATATTGTAGAGAGAAAATAAACATTTATTTATTATTATAGAAATCTACAAATCAACTCAACACCAATCCATCTACCGGCCAGCGCGCTCATTGTTTTAAGTACATTCTTACACATAACATAGCTCGTGCCCAACCAAACATAACTGATATTCTGCACAGGTATTGTACAGGTTCTTTTGTATCGCTGAACAGATACAACCGCACCCGGGGATCAATGCGAGTCTATTTTAATCCCACAGATTCAACAACCCGTTTATTTTTATACCACTTCTGTAAATAAAAACTTATCTGACTGATCTTTTAATTAAAGGCAACATTCTTGTTGGAATATCTATTTGTTAATGGTATTTTAATTTGAGTATCAATGATGCCGTGAGGTATCGGCCTAGAATAGTGCCCCCTTTCATCTTATGGGGATGATGGGCAGCAGCGTCATCCTACGTTCTGGCTTGAACTCGACCACCAATGCGCCTGCCCAGAGTTGTGATTATGGGCTGAAATACCTCCAAGAGAATGTAATCTATTTGGGAGGCCAATGTACTGCAGTGGACTTTATAAGGCTGATATGATGATGATCGATGATAGTTCTGTTGAATAAGGAACAAGAACATTTTGGTGTCTAGTATTCGAAGCAGCAAACGTAGAACAGGTCGTTAGGCGAGCGGAAGCTGGTGGACGTAGATGGTTCGAGATCGATCGACTTGGAAAAGAATAGGGAGGCCTATGTTCAACAGTATGCTTCAAACAAAGGGATGAGAAGATGATGATCATGATGATAATTAAAATAACTTGAGATATGAAGCGTTTGTATGTTGTGAACACTCCTGTATTTGCAAATAAATATGATTATGATTTGAAGGTTGGGTTGGGATGAATTTAACTTATAATTATTAAAATAATAAAAAAAGGATAAAGTAAATATTTTTGAAATCGTAGAAGAGAATCGCCTCTGAATAAAGCGATGATTTGGTCAAGGCGGCGGAAAGCCAGTGGATGCAGGTGAATCAAGATCGATTGAGTAGGTAAACATTTGAAGCCTATGCTCGGAACTGCCAAATCAGGTTAAATCCGTGAGCAGACCCTGGGCCCTAAGCTTTAGTCTAGGGCAACCGGGATAATGCTAGGATATGATGATATGTTCTGAACTGGACTTCTGGTCACTGTAATGATGATATGAGAATCAAAACACGACTAATGAATTGTGGGCACATATTTTTATATGAAATAAACATCTCAATATTATTCATTTGAGTAAGATTTGGATTTCTTTCAAATAATTATGTAAGTACATTACAATTGTTAATCTTATTAAAAAGACCACAGAGGTCTGCAATACCTACTTTAACATATTTTCCTCAAAACCGCTTCAAAGTTTTTTCTTTTTATATTGTTAGCTTAAAATAGAATCTTGAGAATAGCATAGATATAGAAAGAGGTTGGCTTGGGCTCCTTAGATCTTGGTAGGAACCCTATATATACACCTATATAGATTATTTGATACTTTTCCAGAAAACTAGTTATACCTTTAGATTTTTTTGCCGTCTAACGCGTTCATCTGATGCCAAAAAAGTACGTTGCCATTTAGTATCCATATTCAAGCTTGTTATGTCACAGACTTGAGATATTAAGCCACATATGCTCCGTATACTAACCAGCTTAAGCAAAAATCCTTTAATTGCTTAAAGTGCTACTATTTGGCGACAGAACATCTGGCACTGTGCTTCCCATTAACTATGCGTACTCAGTTACAAAGAGTAATTTTAAAACTTTAAACACAGAAAAACATATTCAAATAATAGGACATTAAAAATAGATTCAGCATGTCTCTAATCCTCGTAGTTTGCAGGCAGAGATCACAATTCATTCCACTTGCTATTATCCCTATGTTTCAAAAAACAAACGAAGAGAAAAATAACTGTTTAGAAACGAAATTTACCATTTAAATGTTGATCCGTGAAGGCATTTTCTGGCATTTCGGTTTGACCAATTAAATCCCCAACTTAGATCCGCAGGCGTTCATTAAAACTTCCTCATTGTCTGCAACTTAGGTGCAAGGTTATAATACATTAGTTCCCACTTCCAGACGTTAGATAGTGCAGCTGTGGCATTCAGGAGTTGGTTCCGACGCAAGCTGAATACGGTTGGCATCTATTGAAATGCTTGGATCGCGTCGAGATATGGCGGATCGTTCGGACTTTGGTGTCGGCTAGTTGAGACTTCCTGCAGATACGACGGGTCGCTGTCTAATTTATGAATGGAAAGACGTAGAAGTTGGAGTAGAGACCGGATTTATAGTATTTTCACGTTCCCGAATATAGAAGGATGGTTTTAAGTGCACGGTTGCTCAGACAATTCAGTTCAGTTTCTGTTGCAGAAAATCTCATAGTCAGAGAGACAATAGGACGTGAACTTTATGGCATTATATAGTTTTATCGTAAAATTCTACTTAGATGGTATATCTGTTTACTTTTTCAGAATACTTCTGTCCTGGGAATAGATGGCATCTATAGAAATGCTTCGATCACGTCAAGATTCCTTAATTTGTCCGGACTCACCAAGACTAGTTGATTTCCTATATCTAACTAACTCGCCGTAGAGATAAATAAAAGAGTTTTCAGTTAACTCTTTTATTTGCTCTATTTCCTAATCTATACTAATATTATAAAGCTGAAGAGTTTGTTTGTTTGAACGCGCTAATCTCAGGAACTGCTGGTTCGAATTAAAATATTTTTTTTGTGTTGAATAGACCATTTATCGAGAAAGGCCTTAGATTATATAACATTACGCTTGAGGTGATGATCGATTTAATTTGAACGATTGAACGATCCTTGAGGGCTTCTGTTGCGTGCGCTGCGAAAACGGTTCAAGATACCAAAAATATATGTATGAAAGAATAATTCCGACAGTATATGTAATTTTTTTAAGATTAACTCTCTAGAACCATTTTTATGGTAATTACAATTTTAAAATAACACCGATATAAAATTTACCCGCGCCGCATGATGTGCAAAACATGATGCTGCAAGGAGGAGGCGTGGCTTGCGAAAGCTGAGAAGGTTGTTCGCAAAAATAAATGATGCCCAAATTAACTATTCCACGCGGACGAAGTCGCGGGCACAGCTAGTTGCGAAATATAGACAAAATTCATACGCGGAGTAGTAATAGTAGTTATAGTTAATACTAAGTATTTCTAGAACAGTGCCAGATGTTTTGCGGCCAAATAGTTGAGCTACACGTATTGCTATTACAATTTGAAGAAGTAAAAGAAATTGAGTGAGAACTATGAAAGAAATTAGTCGGAATACGAGTCATACGAACAGAAGTGACGAGCGCACGGCAGTTCTAATCTAGATGTTCCTTAAACGGTGCTACACTGATTGTGATAAGCATTATACTTTCACACAGGTCAAAGTTGAAGAAAAATGTATTCATTAATGGAATCTTCCCTGCAGTTTTACTCATTATTTTACTAATTCCTCGATTCGGACCAAAGTTCCGTTTAAACAGGGACGCGAAAGAATTTTCCACTTATACAGTGACACTAAGGCAAGTGAAATATTATTCCGAGACTGATGTCATAAATATTAAAATTTAGTCTCAGCTTCAGAAAGTTTAAAAATAGTCTTCAGAAAAAGCTCTTCATGAGGTCAAGCAATCTAGCGGCAGTTAACTAGAGCGATGTAGTGGGTAGCGAGTGCTCTTTTTATGAGTCTTTAAAAGTTTATTGTACCGGAAAGTTATCCTAGAAAGAACTACTCTTTCAGGCGTTAGTGCTATTGTGGTGGCATCAAAAGAAGACTATTCAAAAGAAATCTATTGATATTCTTGAAGCCCGCCGAGATTAATAAAAGATCATCGGGGTCAGTTAGTTACGATTCACATGTACCTAAGAGACTGCGTAAAGTTTGAAATAACAAAAAAAAATATTTTAAAAACTTTAAAAATTACACTAAAAACACACATTATTCAAATATTTACAGGTGTCTCCACAATCTAGATAAACCTTGTACTAGTATCTAGGTAAACCTTGTATAGGATTAGAGATACTATTAACCAAATTGTATCCTATTTATAAAAAAAATCCGCTTTAAGTCCACTGAAGCGGAGAGAGGCAGCAGTGTGGAGAAACGGAGAAATATTATCCAATAGGAATCGCGGTCAGGAGGGGAGCGAAGATTTTATGAAATCTCATTGGTTAATATTTGTCCGTTTCTCCACTCCGCATCCTTGCTCCTCTTTAGTGGACAGGCAGCCTTAGTCTGCGTGGTGGAGTATTATAACCTAAACCGAACTTTTCGGCGGGATAGTGAAGCGTCATGTCTGCAGTTTTGTTATATTTTCTAAAATTTGTGATATTTCTAACATAAATGTTTAATAACGGTGGATTATTAACCGTTAAGTGTTTGTGAACATATATGAGTGCTGGTAAATCAAACAAAGCAGTGCAACATCACTTTTCAATTTCTCTTAAGGAGTCCATGTGAGATCTCAGTATAGTCCCACATCTTTACTGAGGACTCAAGAGGCTTAGGGGAGGGTATCTCATTTACCATTTATCATCATTATCACCACTCATTCTCATTTACTATGATTTATATATCTCTTCGGCTAAATGTCGTAAACTCACAAAGCCATTATTAAAAAAAAACCCTCACCTTGGTTCGTTTGAGGCCCGTGCTCAACTGCTCAGTAGTGGCACGTTAATGGAATTGACGACCGAAATGGCGTGGTGGCACTTCGATCCTGAGGTCGTGGGTTCGATTCCCACGCAGGACTAAGATTTGAGTGCGTAAATATAAATATTTGTTCTGGTCATGTCAACAAAAAAAACTATTCATGTATGTTTATCGGTTAATTAATCACATAACACAAGCTCTTAATGATACTGAATTAGGAACTAAATAATTGGTGTAATTGTCGAAAAATATTGATATAAATGCGCTGAGATGTTAATGTTCATAAAGTATAATATAAGATATATATTTGAAGAAACTCACCGGTACAGTGTTCCCGAATGTATTTTCTTCACGCCGTCCATTGCTGGTGTGGTATGCTTCTCATGTCTAGTTACACCGTGTATGGGTCCCTTAGTTCCTATTTGCGGAATTAAATACTAACGCCATTATGCACTTCCCTTGATAATACTAAAGTTATAGAGGATACCTAGAACAAATAAAAGAACTGTTTAATTGGACTCCAGGATTAAACATTATTAATATAAAAAAAGTTTCTAAATAACAAAAAAAATAAAAATCCTTCGTTTAATTTATGTTAAAAAATTCATCGTTACTACTTTATTAAATACATAATAAAAAATAAAAAAGCAATTTCGCAATAATGATAATAAGCTATATTTAGCGACCGCCCCTGAATTGGTTTGTGTTTTGTGAAAAGCTGCCCTAAAATTCGTTGACAACTTATAAAAGTCAGGTTATTTGCCATGTAAAGAATCATGCTTCTGTCCTGTTCGTAGTTTATCAGAGCTTGGTGAAGCAAGTATTTTCTTTAAGGGGGTCTTAGGCGGCGGGGGCAGAGGGTCCCTGCCGTCTAACCATAGACCCTCTGGGAAGTCGGCCACGGACGCCACTACAAGGAGGTAGGGACGGCGCGTCTACTGCGCCTGTTTGAGGAGGTATTCCCGGTTCTGACCCGGGGGGACCTTGGGGGCGATTATTTCTAGACGCATTGTCCCCCGCCCCTTTTTCAACAGCGGTTGGCGCGTCGGAAGTTTTTTAGTGGGTGGGACTGCTGGCGGCCGCGTCTGCCACAGTGAGCCCCACACTCTCCAAAAAAGCAGAATTTTCCTTCTATTCTCCTTTTTTATTCGTCATCGACTCATTCTTATTCTTGACACACTCGAAGATACATTTTAGTGAAGATTAATCTTCATTAGAATGTATTTCATTGGTTTATAAAATTCATCATCTAAGCCAATGACATTCACTGCTCAAGATAAGCATACATACGTATCCAAATTATTTTACAGCTAAAGGTTTCGTGCCTTAATGTTTTGAAATTAAACTCTTAATATAATAATATTTTTATTTAATTAAATTTGCTAAGAGAATTAACACATGAAGCATCTAATAACAGCTGCCTTATCATGTCGACTGTGACCCCTCATGCCCTACAACAATTTAAATAACCTCTAACTTCAAGTACTTTTCTATGGCTTAAGAGGTCAAGAATCAAGTTGGTTTAAGAAGAGCTTAATACGTAGAGTAGGTGGATACAATAACTAAGGTTTTACATTAAAGACATAAAACTTACAATACTAGTTTATATATTCATAAAAAATAAATAATAAACATGTTATTGGTTTTTGTAATTATCATTATATTAGGTCCTTACATATAAAATTGTCGTTTTATCGAACTGGCCACTTTGATTCGGCGTTTGGCTAGGAATTCCAAACTAAAATATATTTTAAATTTAAGTATAATATCCAATCCGCACTGGGTCAGCGTGGTGGAGTATGACCCAATACCCTCACACCTTGATATGTGAGAGGAGGCTCGTGCTCAGTAGTGGGACGTTAATGGGCTGTGATGATGATGATGAAGTATAATATGTAAGGCTTGCCTATTCGTGTTCTGAATGAGATAATTCATTTGTTTTCGCGCCATTTAAATTTGTTTTGCATCATTCTGTGCTCAATATGGAAAATTATAAAATGCCGCATAATTTTTGAATACGATTTTTATCGTGGGACGATCGCTTGATAGATTAATGATGTGTACTCAGAAGCTACTGTAAAAGAAAACACGATACTTATTTGGTTCCAACCACAGCGAATCACATGCATTTGCGTTATCTAGTATATCTATATCTGTGGTTCCAAAGCTTTTGTTTTGGAAATTTTGATCTCCAGAACAAACGGTCGGAGACCCTAGTTGTCAATGAGGAATTGAAAGCAATTGTGGAAGCTGATCCATCTTAAACCACGTCAGAGTTAGCTGCAGGCTTCGGAGTCAATGAAAAAACAAATAATTTAAAACAAATTAGAAAAGTGAAGAAGCTAGAAAGATGGGTATCACTTGGATCATTTAAAACAAATTAGAAAAGTGAAGAAGCTAGAAAGATGGGTACGACTTGAATTAAGTGAAGCAAACCAACAAACACGCATCGAGTACTGCATCACGTTACTCAACCGTCACAATAACCAGGGTAAAAAATGGATCCTATACGATAAACGGAAACATTCATCACAGTGGTTGAACCCAGGTGAACCGGCCAAATCCTGCCATCCACTAGAGCTTCCTAAGATCTGGTCATACGATTACGTTAGATCTGTATTGCCAACTACTGAAAAACATGATGAATAAGCTAGCCATTAAAGAACCAAGATTGGTCAACTGCTCTAGCCCACTGCTGCTTCAGGACAACACTCGACCACAAACTGCACCACAGAAGGTAGAGGAGCTAGGATTGAAATGTCTCCCACCATACTTTGATTGGTTAAATTATAAACAGTAAAAAAAAGTTTTCCTACTTTCAAACATCAATTTTATATGTCGGGACCTCATATAAAATATTTACAATATTATTGCATATTGATGAGAAGTAAACACTATCGGAAATTGTGACCAGACAGGGAATGGGGTTTCAGATGTTTAGTTAGAGGCTTATAATTTACATTCCCAGGACAATTATAAGGCGATAGAGTGACCCATGGCTCTGTACTATGTACATATAGCCATTTATATTTAGGGTTTTGAATTAAATCTCATTCGTGGTCACTAAAAAAAGCAAAGTCAAAGTGTGGTTTGTGGATGATAATTTAGGAATATTAAGCTATATTAACTGGTAGAAAATTCCTCTTCTCATATGATAGAGTTAAGTGTTTGAATGTGAACTCTAAAAACCCATAGCATATGGTGAAAAGCGATGCTACCAAGAGATTAGGAGCCCATTCCAACCTCACCTGCAAGTGGTGCAACTGCCAATATATGGACGAGGCTCTGCCGAACATTAAAGTTCCCAGTAAGTGGCAATAGGTTTGCCAACTATTACGTGGGACCAACCACATAATTGGTGAAGTGTGGGCATATAATATGCCTCTGTCTACCTCTTCAGTGATTGTGTATGTGTGTGTAAAAACCCATATCAGAAATAAGTTCTGACTAATCAAGGAGTCAATGACAAGTTCACAATGTAATGACCTTGTAAAACTGTCAGCTGAGTTATTATAAACTGATTAGTTATGCAAATGGGTCGATGCGTTATACTTTTTTTTACATATAAATATTACTGGGTTAAGAGGACTAGAATAAAATGGATTCAGTGTTGAACAAAAGTTGTCTTGTAATTGTATTATTCTTATTAATTATTAAACTAGCTTGTACTGATTTTGCACCCCTAGAAAGGTTGAATATGGCGTACAAATGTATCTTCATAGAATCGTAAAATCGTAATGTACCCAAAATATGCAAATACATGATTTGACTTGAAAATAATAAAATCTAAAAGGGGTGAATGAGTAGATAACGAATTACCCTGAGAAAAAGGAAGCAGGCCAGGAGGATCTTGTCTCGTCTTTTTATTAATATATTAAGTTATTTGTCTATTTTTATCTATTCCAGTAGGACATGTTCGAGCAGTTTGTTCACACCAGTTAAGGTTAGTGGACTTAACCATTAACATCAATCAGGAACATATTATGAGTTAGCAATTAAGATAAGAAAACTCTTTATTATGATTTGTGTCCAATGGTTTCAACTAAAAGAGTTCATGCACAATTCTTTCAAATTGAACAGTTTTTCAATGTTTCTTAGTCAGTTTAAAATTTTAATATTAAAAAAAAAAGTATGATGCCTACATACTACACAGTTCGAGATTACTTCACATGTTAAACTATTGGGGAGGCCTATGTTCAGTAGAAGACTTTTAATTGCTGAGATGATGGTAGTGTCTATTTTCTTAATCCTTACTAATATTATAAATTCGAAAGTAACTCTGTCTGTCTGTCTGTTACTCTTTCACGCCAAAACTACTGAACGGATTTAAATGAAATTTGGTATACAGATAGTCTAGACCCTGAAAAAGGATATAGGCTACTTTTTATTGCAAAAAAAGGGTTGTAAATGCTACTCAAAGATACTATTCCACGCGGACAAAGTCGCGGGTAACAGCTAGTTCATAATAATAATGGTAATGCAGTAAGAGGTGCTGAAGTTGATTTTAATCACATTGATAATGTTGTAAGTTTTAGATTAATCTTATTAAATACAAACTTCTGACTAAAAGCCGTGGGGCTTGACCCGCATGACCTAGTACAGACGTGGTACACAATATTATAAGTCTATGTTAGTTATGAAGAATGTAGTTTTTACTAATAAAAGAATTTTTCAAATTGGTTTAGTAACTTTAAGGGCCATTCAATGCAAACAAACAATCAAATAATGCCTACTTATAATAATATTAAAGTCAATATTAGATGCAACATTAAAACCTTATGCTTTGAATTGATTACTAAATACCAAATTCTGGTGTGCACATTATAGTATATAATATGGTTTCTACTACTAAGTTAACCAGTAACATAGACAATAAAGTATGTCTGTAATTACAGCCTTCTAGCTGTTCATAGTGGAGAACTCCTTCATGCATTTTTTATGTTTGTATAACTATAAATATTATATACCTTGACACTTCTTAGTATCTTAGGGTTCCCTTTGCCATCCCACAATGAGTCTGACACTAGTGAGTATGACCTTAATATGGGCAATATTGGTTTGTAGGACCTATGAGCCCAGAAGTAGGACATTAATTAGACTAAGATTACGATAGTGTTTAAATTTATTTTAAGTATTACCGTTTACATAAGCCCATGTTTAATAAAATAGTACGTAAGATTTCATAAATATTTGATATTATTATGAAATTGTACTTATTGTTTTGTAATAATTGATGTTAGTTTTATCTAAAACAAATCATAGGTACTAAGCAAATGAATCGAACTCTTTTATACTGTTCAAATTGTTTATCTGAGAGTAAAAACAAATTTGAGAAATAGACTTAGGTGCATTTTTAAAATTTATAGATTTTAAGAAAGTGTAAATTATACTAAGGGATGCATTTTCTGCATAAAATGTAGGAAAATATGTAGTTCAATATAAATAAAATAACTTACAACTTAGCAGCACTATCAACAAACCAATAATCACAATATTAAATGTTGTAAATGAACTGATGATTGATTACAATCATACTAGCTTCACCATCACAGAAACTTTCTAATGTTGTTTTTATACATTGACTTTCCTGGCAAAAGTCACAATAACTCATTACATACACATAGTCGCACGATACCGACACGTAAATACGACTAAACTGAAACTCAGCACTCACCGAAAATGGCTACAATCTTGCAATTCGCACCGATTCAACAATCACACACAACATTCATTTTATAGAACGTGAGATAGTTTTTTACACGAACAATTTCCCGTGTGTATGCACTTTCCAACAGCTTTTACTATTACGGCCCCTACTAAAGCTACTAGGTACCACCAGTAGTACAAACAGGCATGAAAGAAAATACTTTACGACTGACGTACTACACGCAGGGAGCGGTCGGAATGTAATCAGTCTGTTCTAAACTAACGGTGAAAGAAGTTATAAATACACACTTACACAAAAAAAATTACACAGAATAACTATACTTATTTCAATCCATACAAAATCCTATCACAATTCACCATGAAATATTAATTTGGGCGACAACGAAGCGAAATTCGTCCCTCTTCCCTTCACCGTAAATTTAGACATAGACAAATTATAGCTTTTTTCTCTGTGGAGGATGGCATGAGCTAGAAATGTCATCTATTCAGCCTCATAGTAGTTGATTAAAAAAATGTTTTTACAAATATAAAAAAAATATTCATGTAATTATTAATGGATAAGTTGAAAATTTATTTGTTTTATTTACACGCATTCATTCATTTCAGCTTCATTTTGTATATACTCTGAACACGTGGTGCATATCCGAACGCAAGACTCGTAGTTTTTTTATAACTAATATAGTGTTGTGACTGTATTTTCTCCGTCTACGTTTCTATGTGACGTAATCGCCGACAATAAATCGAGAACCAAAGTACTTGTTCGGACTCAGACAGGCTCATTTAGTTAATCTAGTTCAGATTAACAATCAGATTAACTAAATAAGTTAAAAAAATATACTTTGATGCAAAGTGTGTAAGGAATATTGAGGTGCCACGATTATAGAAGGCGTTATTATAGAGTGCGGCTTTTATAGAGCTTAATAACTACATCTGTCACCACTAACTAACTTATGGGAATTATTTGGTTAAGATAGTGACATTTTATGGACACTTAGAATATGAAATCGGCTATCACACGATGACGACACTTAAATATATAGATTATATAGAATTTTTAAGGAAACACTGAAAATTTTATCAGATAGCATAATTTCGGACAGGATTGACGCAATTTTATCGTATATTCTTACGAATAAATAGAAACTTTAAATTAAAATTCATTAAGTAGGTAAAGTTACAATAAAAATAATCATTCCACATTGTCAGTTAACATTTTTTTACCCTTCATTGGAAATAATAATTTAAGTACATATTTAATATATTAATATATGTCTAAAATATATATAGTAATAAGTAACATATCTTAAATTGGTACTAAAGTGGTTAATTATCAATTCTCCAAAGTATATAAGATTTTTATTTGGGTTATTTTGAAACTGACCAGCATCCGCATCCGCCTCCGTAAAATATATGCGGAGTTATAACGGAGGTGTATTTTACGTTGATCGGTACAATAACGCGCGAGCAGCGACGCTCGACGACGACCCAACCGTCCGCCGCCAAACTTTAGTTTGTCAAATATAATTTGCCTTTTCTTAATTTTGAACACTAGTTGATTAAATAAGTACTTAAAGCGTACTATCAATGTATGTACCTATTTCATTGAAAAACAGACTTTATTTTATTATACTATAACTGAATATTTTCTATATCCACTTTCACCTCCGCCTCCGTTAAACTCCGCATCCGCGGAGGCAAAACTCATCGCCTCCGCGTCCGCCTCCGCATCCGCCTCCGCATCCGCCTCCGCCTCCGCTAAGTAGGCCTCCGTTACAACCTTAATCCATTTACTTATGTACAATTTATTTTAACTTTACTTATTAATGTAAACCAACTTTACCACAACTGTAGGCCGGCTTGCACAACATTTCTTTATTTGATTTAAGCTTAATATGATTTAAATGTCATTTAATTTCTTTGAAGTTTAGAGGGATAGAATAATGGATAGTAGATTTAGCACCAAACAGGATGAGTGACCGTTGTGCAAGACACCCTAAATCTTATTGCACTATCAATCATAGGTATTTACGTATTTACAACATACTGCAACATTTGAAACATAGTGCTACACATAATTATTAGGTAGATACTTACATTATTAATAAAGTACTGTTTAAATTAATAATAATGAAATGGAACAATTTTTATTTCGCAGACAATAAAACAAATTTAAGAATGCAAGAACACAACAATGTAGAGCGGCACGGCAGTCGAATGGACAGAATTATGTTTTTCAGAAAATGAAATATTTTTTTAAATTAATTATTACGGTATGTTACATTATAAGTAACTTTTACAGTTATTCTTCAATAAAATTAATATTATCACTAAGTTTATTAAAATTATAATAAAGTCACGAAGCGAAAAGTGCCATTCGAGCGATGTATTCGATAACTCTAAAGTAAAGAACAATCGAACGACAGCTTACAAAGTACATCACTTGACATTGATATCTATGTGTGCACATATTTTATGTATCTGTATTTGTGTGTTGTGTTGTGTGTGCGTGGTGATTTGTGATAAATGCTGATCAAAAGAAAAGAAATTAAATAAATCAGGTACAAATTGACGATGAAACTAACATAAATGTGAAGAAACAAGGGGTGTTGTGTTATCAAGTGCAAGTGAACCCGTCGGGAGGCGGTAATCGTGTACGTTTTTACGCTATTTGTGGATTCTGGAACTCGTCGATGTACCATAAACAAAAATGTCAGCGATCCCGATTTTTTGTTTCTCGCTGCATACCCATCTATAAACCTTATTTAGATCACACGAATGATATATAATAATATGAGACGCTTTCTCTGGCGACGTCGTATTATCCGAGTAGTTGAAGCAAAGCAATAAATCGGCCATAGTAAGCGTGCGCTTCGTGTTCTTGCACCCGTCTATACCCGACCTATCTCATTGTTTATGTATGGAGTGAGAATAAGTCAGGAATTTTTATGGGGTTCTGCGCTGTATTCTCGTTTAATTAAATATCTGTGAGAAATCGGTAAGACATGAAGGAAGGTTGGTAAGAGTGACAGAACCGGACCGCTACGCGCCGTATGCGTCTCCGCTTCAGTCAAGGATTTTTGATATTTATTTTTTGTTTAACTTCTTGGGGCATGACATTTTTGTGTTCAATTGCCATCTGGTCTGAAGATTTGCGGGACTTGTGCCAATTACCAATCTTGACGAAAGCGCGACATAACGTTTTGTATGTACACAAATAAGATGTTTATATTTGTTAGTTCACAATTCAATATATTTAGAAGTTTGTGCTGGGCTATACACAGCTTGGAACTGGTATGTAATTAACAGAAATCTATGTAAGAACTGGTGTTTATTGTATACATCTTGCTATAATTATATATCTTGTGGAAATGAGTTCCAGGGTTTGCATAAACATTTTTCTCATATATTTTCTAGATAGTATGGTTTTATTAAGTGCTATTAGAGTAAGCAATTCTCCTATTGCAAGTGTTATTGACCAATATTTTCAATGAGTTGCTATGAACTATATTAATGCAAATAAACTAATATGAATAAAGTATCACAGAAAAGCATAGTGGAAGATTATTTTATTTATTTAGTACATGCACAGAAATATACAAACAAAAAAACTAAGAAACATTGTGTACAGGGCACAGCTTATTCCAAAAAGAAATATCTTCCAGCTGGCCGGCGAAGGAAAAAAAACTTAAGATGTATGTTAACTTAATATGTTTTTGACAAAAGTCAGAAAATCACAATGTGGAAACAAAAATATAATAGTTAATACACTACCAACACCCTCTACTGTCAAATAACTATGAAGAATAAATAACATGTTTTCTATAACATCCTTTTTAAAAAATTGTAAGGACTTTCGTCCATATGTTCAGAGCTATAAATGAGTTAAGGTGTTACATTTAGAGTTTTACTTACTACATTATCAATTTGATAAAAAATTTAATAATATTACAATCTTTAACCCTTATTCAAATATTGGGAAATTATTTCCCACTTGACAGTACCGTAATAAAAAATCCATTTGATTAAGGGTTAACTACCCATCAGTTAGTTTGTGAAAACAATATTCAAACTTGATACCTAACATAACTTGATATTTAACACCAAATACTAAAATCTTTACTTTCAGCTGGAATTCCTATTAGGTACCATTTTAAAATATGGTTACATAGTTGATTAATCATCCAATTTATTTGTGCAGTCAAGTTGGCGAAGGCACGCAGGGGTATGATCAAAGAGAAGGAGAAGGGAGGCGGTGCCCGCCTTAAAGACGAGCCCAGTGACCCTGTTGAGCCTGGTGAGTATATTACTTCTAAAAAAATATATGATTATCTTGCAGGTACAATAACAGGTACAGTCACATAGATGCTGTTGGTCTGCCTTAAAAATAAATATATACAAATATGCCTGTTCTCACGAAGCGGTAGACAGAGGCATATTTATATGCCCACATTTCAGGAATTATATTGTTAATTCCACTTAATCGGTTGCGAGCCTATTGCTGCTTACTGGGAACTTCTATGTTCGACAGAGCCTCGTCTGTTGATCCACAAGTGAACACTTACAGGTGAGATTGACTTGAGCTCCTAAGATGTTGGTAGGATTCTTATACATAAATAAATAACATAATATAATCACACTGGTTTCCCTAAGGAATAGGAGGTGTAGAGTTCATAAAGTCTTAATGGGATCCCTATACACACTATGAGCCTATGGAAGTCGCTAGTAAACTATAAAAAGGACCTAATAATATAAATTCGCCACCACACCATATCGGTCGTATCTGGAATTTATAACACATTATCCTGTTTAAAATTAAGTAAAATATATTTGTTATTAAGACATACATATATAAAATAAAAGCATGAAATAACAATGTGTTATACCAAAAATTTACCTAGGTCCAATGTAGCAATTTTTTTTTAAAAGAGACATTTTTGTTATGTTAACTGAGTTGTAGCATTAATAATATATCTGATTTCTAAATAGAGAGTACTGTAATAAGACAGCATAGCTGTCTAGTCATGCATCAAATATATTCATCTATTTATTAATATTGCTAGTAATCTCGAAGACACTGCAATAAGACTTAGTAAAATTCTGTTATTAAGAATTGAAACAATTATTAGTGATTTTGTGTATAAATGTTTTATAATTCAAAAAATATTCCTACCCATACTACTACACACGACTGCATTATTATGATGAGAAAATTACTGTCAATGTATATTTTGACGACCGATATGGCGTGGAGGTCAGTATACACTCCAGAGGTCGTGGGTTCGATTCCCACACAGAACAAATCTTTGTGTGCATGAACATAATTTTTTTTTTTTGGTCTATTATATATCTATATAGTATTTAATATGTTTATCCGTTGTTTAGTATCCATAACACAAGTTCTTAATGATACTTATCTTGGAACTAAATAATTGGTGTAATTGTCCGAAATTTTTTATTTATTTATTGGCTGTAATAGTCCTCGTGCTTCTCACGAAAGGGAGTACAAGTCACAGTGGGTAATAGTAGGTTTTTAGTTATGATTTTTAACCCATTACAAACCCAACTTGAAATAAATATCCAAAAGGGATAAAATACAAACTCTAAGATCTCTCTTTTAGGCTTGCAAGTTGCTGAAAATATTGTTATGAAATAATTAATTCTTCTATCTATTCATTTTTCTATTCATATAATTATTTTTACATATACTATAAAATAAACATTTTACTTATTCATACTGTAAATATGTACGTCCGTAATGAATACCATATTATTTAAGCCACCGTCTATTTGAACTTTATGAAATGCAATAAAGTATGAGTATTTAAATAAAACACATTTTACGGAAAACAAATAGCCGCAGTTTATTGTATTATTCTTTCATTTTAATCCATACTTTCCGATTCGCTGGCGAGACAGTCAGTCGCCCCGTAATCACGAATCACTCAAACATTTGAAATACATACATACAATTACACCATTTACCCCGAAGGGGTAGGCTAAGGCATATAAAACGCCTTCATTTCCCCAGTTATAATATTGGCCCCACGTAATAAGTGGCGAGCCTATTGCCATTTTGAAATCGAACAGTATAAGAAAGTTTACATATTTAATTAAATAAAAATACTCCATAAGGTCAGTGCCTTAATAAACGAGAGGAAAATCGTCCAAGTATCTTTTTTTAAAGTATAAATAACATTCAAATGAAATTGATGAAAGACATTGGCCATTGTAAAACAGGTTTTGACACACCATAATGATGCCTTGGGAAGGAATTAAATGAGGTAGGTAATAAAACATATTATGGAGAATTGTGAGAATAATTGGTTTGATGCAAGTGAATTTAATGATCTGGTTATGCCTGAGCGCGCGGCTCCGTTCGATAAAGTCAAAATACACTCGCGAGCAACGAAATCGACTCAACCGCTAACTACATTTAAACAATGTTTTAAGTAGAAGTATACAACATTTGAATTAAATTAATATGTCATCATAATGTTTGGATGTATTTACCGGTTGAGTGCATAGGGATCCTACGATGATCTGAGGAACCCAAGCCAACCTCACCTGCAAGTGGTGCACCTGCCGATCAACGGACGAGGCCCTGGCGAACATAAACGTTCCCGGTAAGCGGCAATAGGCTCACCACTTATTACGTGGGACCAACTATATAATTGGCGAATTGTGGGCGTATAATGTCTCTGCCTACCCCTTCGGGGAAACAGGCGTGATTATATGTATGTGATAAGGGTCGAAACTGGTTTAAAAGAAGATACAGTGACAAGAATTGCGAAAGGTATTCTTAGATGGTTTGGTCATGTTGAGAGGATGAATGAAAGTAGACTAACGAAAGTGATTTATGATGGACAAGTGACTTCCAGTGTTGGGAGGACCACATTTAGAAAAGGAGAAAGGGCAGGTTAAAAGTACCCTAAACCGACGGGCGTGTATAAGGCGGTTAATGAGAGTGAATGAAGTTATACGTGTGTGCCAAGATCGTAGCAAGTGGAAGGATGTGATCTCTGCCTACCTCTACGGGAAAGAGACGTGACATTATGTATGTATGTTTTGGTTTGTATTTGGTTGCTTGCGACTGTAGTTAATTTTTATTTTGCATCAACAAAGTTCTTTTGGAGTTTTACTTTAAACTTTCGCGCCTTTTTGATAAGAGCAGAAGCTTGCGTCGGGAAGAGTCATGTTGTGGGAAATTACAAATCCGAATAGTCTTGCAAAGGAATACCCTTTAAGATATAGTAGTGAATTGGCTATAATTAGTACGGTAGGCAGAGATCACATCCTTCCACTTGCTACAATCTTGGCACACACTTTTAGCTTTATTCACACTCCTCATACACGCCCGTCGGTTTAGGGTACATTTGACCTGCCCTTTCTCTAAAATTTTCTGAATTTGGTCATGGAAGGTCTTACGTGGTCTTTCCCTCCCAACACTTCCAATCACTTGTCCATCATAAATAACTATCGTTAATCTACTTTCATTCATCCTCTCAACATGACCAAACCATATAAGCATACCTTTCTCAATTCTTGTCACTATATCTTCTTTTACACCAGCTTCAACCCTTATCACTTCGTTCCTTATCCTATCTACCGTTTTTTGACTAACTGAAAGCTAAATTCTTCATTAGTTACATACGCTATATAACTATAATACTAAACAAAGTCGCTTACCGCTGTCTGTACCTAAGCTTAGATCTTTTAAAGCCGCGAGCTATAAACAATTTTATTATTTTTCACTTCTTTGGGCATCGCTGCGTAAACTACAATACAGTGGACTCCCGGTAAACCGGCCCCTGTCTAATCCGCAGCCCCCTGTAATCCGACGTGCTTATCATTGTTGAATGTAGGAACACAAACATATTTTGGCAGATCTTCACAAATAAAGCTGATGCATGATTAAACAGATTGCAACTTGTACGTGCCACTTCATAATAACCTTTAGAGCTGTAATTTGTCGAATTGCAAGGTACTCTTTATCACAAAATCCGGACTAAAAGGGATTTGAGTTAGTATTCTGTAATCCGAAAAAAATGTTTATTTTAATTTTGAGCTGTAATTTGTCGAATTGCAAGGTATTCTTTATCAAAAACTCCGGACTATAAGGGTTTTGAGGTAGTACTCTGTAATCCGATAAATACAAATTCGATAGTCCGACACTGCCCAGCATCACGTTTGTCGAATTACCGGGGATCCACTGTAATGTTATCCATGTATATAAAAATGGGGTCACGCAAGCGAAGTCGTGTAATAAACTAGTCTGTAATGAATCGGTATTCATTCATACTAATGACTATTTATAACTTTACTCAATGGTATTTCCGAACCGAATGTGCCGGTCCGAGTAACTGGGTAGAGCCCCTTATAACCTATGGTTTTGCAATAAATGATAATTACATAGTATTTGAGTACAGAATGAGGTCTTACGAACACAGTAGAGTTAAGTTAGAAGTCCTTTAAGATTATCATGAAGCGGTTTTTTGTGTTCGAAATTCTCGTGATGGGGCATCAATGGTTAATACGATTTATTTGACCTACTAGCTTAACTTTGGGGGTAGATGGCGAACTATTTATTTAACTGTATGTAATATACAAGTGGTACGCCTTTGCTTTGGTAGCTGTTTAATAAATATATTACACCTTAGGTTAGGACTTAAGAGTTTTCATAAGGATCCCTCATATATACTTTCTTGTAATAAATATAGCCTATGTTACTCAGGGATAATGTAGCATTCTAGTGGTGAACGTAATAATTCCTACCCTCTCCAATATTGTTGTGTCCGACAGGATGCGTGGTTAATTTCACCCTTTAGAATTGTTCATAATAATATATGTAATTTACGTATGCCAAATATTAACACGTTCAGTCCAGTTCAGTGGTAGGTTTATAGGTCAGACAGTCTTCAAGTTAAATGGCTGAGGTGCGTACGGTATATTTCGAAAGAAATATTCTGCCACGTACTCTTGGTTAGCGGAATGAGCTCTCTGGCAAGATTCTCCCAAAAATTTACACATGAGCTGTACAAAAAGGTCTTGAAAGTCTATAAAAAAAAAATATTTTGTTTCTACGTTTGTCGTATAAATAGACGTCGTTGTTTTGAGGTTGGCCAAACCCAACCTCACCTGCAAAAGGTGCACCTGCCGAACAACGAACGAGGCTCTGGCGAACACAAAAGTTCCCGAAAAGCGGCAATAGGCTCGCCACCTATTACGTGGGACCAACAATATAATTGGCGAAATGTGGGCATATAATATGCCTCTGTCTATCCCTTCGGGGAAACAGGCGTGATATTATGTATGTATATTTTGAGGTTGTCTTATGTTTTCACCTGAAGGTACCATGTCTAGGGGCGAAACACGTTATTAAGTAATTTCGGTTCAAGAGATTATGTTTGCGCGGGAATTGGCTAAGTTGTTTTGTGAACAATATATTAAATTCACTTTTATCTATCACTTCACATGTAATATAATTATAGTATCTAATTATTACGACCGTATACGTATTTTGACGACCGATATGGCGTGGTGGCGAGTATACCCGCATTCCACTCCTGAGGTTGTGGGTTCGATTCCCACACAGGACAAATATTTGTGTGTATAAATATGAATATTTGTTCTGGTCTGGGTGTTTTTCTATGTATATTAAGTATGTATTTACAAAAAAAAAGTATTTATGTATGTTTATCCGTTATTTAGTATCCATAACACAAGTTCTTAATGATACTTATCTTGGAACTAAATAATTGGTGTAAGTGTCAGAAATATTTATTTATTTTATCTAATTCATACATCCAATGAAATGTACTCATTACAGTATTTAATTATGTTCCTTATAAAAGTGAAATTAGGAAAGATTCTACTAAAACAACTTATCTTGTAACTATCGTATAATGCAATTGAACTACTCCTATATAATTTAGGTGTTAATATAATTAAATAATAATGTTACTGGTAGTATTGTTTTGTCCAATTGATAAACAAGGCAATTATACAACTTATACACACAATTTTCTCTCGCGCGCACTTTACAGTGATAAAGTGCTTTTGATATGATTAATAATTAAAGTATTTAGTTTGCACGAATAAAATTGTCGAATAAATTAAATATTAATTTTATCACTAAAGATGCCCATTACAAATAGTGCTATGGTGTATATGTTTGACGACCGTTATGGTGTGGAGGTCAATATACCTGCAATCCGCTCCTGGGGTCGTGGGTTCGATTCCCACACATGAATTGTGTGCATGAACATGAATATTTGTTCTGGTTTGGGTATTTCCTATGTACATATATTAATTATGTATTTACAAAAAAAAAGTATGTAAGTACTTATTGATACTTATAATGGAATTAAATAATTGGTGTGATTGTAAAATAATGTTTATTTATGTATTATATGTGATATTGGATAACTTTGGTGACACCTTTTTACTGTTCTGGGAAGACTTAATATTGTTTAGTAATTTTCATCGTCGTCGTCATACATAATAGTAATATGAAATAGGTATAGAGCATGATTTACAGTTACTTATTACAACTTGACAATATTAAGGAAAATAGTTAATAGTATAAAGTAAATGTAATTACATTTACTGACGCTCATAGATCTGCCGTATCTACTAGGTGTTCGAAAACGATCACCGAAACAAAACATATTTCATAGAGGTCAGATACCTCTCCAAGGGGGATGGCTAGCCAAAAGGCACGATAAAACGATGGTCCACGATATGTGGTAGTCATTAAGCCTTGTTGGGCGGCTTAAAGAAATGTAACAGCAGGGTTAACGTGGCCTCGGGACTTAGCAGGCTCAAAAGAAGGAACATGGATGTTTTTTATTCAGTAAAAGCCAGTCAGTGACACACCCTCCCGCTCCAGCCACAGCGGGAGAAGGCTATTTGATGGTTTTCCATCCGAATAGAAAAAGGACGGCACAGACTATTTCCACTGGGTCTAAGTGGTGGTGAATGACCAGGATACCTTCACATTGGTTTGTCCTTGGTAGCCAGTACTCAATAGTAGGACGTTAATGGGCTTAGTTTATGATAATGATGGTAAAATCCTCTGCCGAATCTAGGTGTTTCTAAGTAATAATATGTCTGATGTCATCTTCAGGCCATGGATCACGTCCGCCCTCAGCGTCGCTGCCGACGCCAGCTGCCTTGAAGAAGGAGCCTGATGAACCGCAGCACAGGGTCAAGATGGAACCACACCAAGGGGGCGAGGACTCGGCTGCTGAACTTGGTGTTGACGGCATTAAGACTGAAATTGACGGCCTTATGGACAGTGATGGTACGTTACTTTATTAATAATAGTCCAATGTACCCAGTCCCCTTCAGTTTTTCATCCCAATAACCCGGTCATAGTAGATTCAATCCTATTCCAATAGTACTGCACCCAACGGAATTGTAATTAGGTATATTATAGTTTTACAACACAGGATAGCCTCTCAGATTTCAGATACCATTTGCAATACTGTTCATAATTAGAATAGAAATTAATATATTAGTTTATTTTAGCTATTTTCATAGCATTATGTCATATGGTATGTTATTGTGGGGATCTGCTGCGGACATACATAATATATTTGTACTACAAAAGCGCGC
This sequence comes from Musotima nitidalis, assembly GCA_949126915.1. Taxonomy (NCBI): domain Eukaryota; kingdom Metazoa; phylum Arthropoda; class Insecta; order Lepidoptera; family Crambidae; genus Musotima; species Musotima nitidalis. Next base: position 6,889,538 of record OX421439.1, on the reverse strand, counting down.
CATAAGAGCTATCTATAATCTTAAGTCCAGAGATTCTCTTAGAGAGATGTTTAAAAGAATTAACATATTAACGGTTGCATCTCAGTATATATTTGATAATATAATGTATGTTCGCAAAAACATTAATACATTTGATAAAAATTCAAAAGTACATAATTTTAATACTAGGAATAGAAATAAGCTCTCTCTGCCAAATTGTCGACTTCACAAAACTAAAAATTCATTTTTGGGTCATAGTATCAGATTTTTTAATAAAATTCCGCAGGAAATAATTGATCTACCATTGGCAACTTTTAAAACTGTAGTTAAAAAGCAGTTTCTTCAAAAGGGGTATTATGCTGTTAATGATTACTTATCGGATAAACAAGCTTGGGCTTAACATATTCAACTTGTATGTGTATATTAGAATAAAAAGTCAACCAGATCATTGTCGTGACCATCCCTTATTGTACAGGCTCAGCTCAGTTTCACAATACATACTTACTTGACTGTGATGGAAGGTTCCCTTAGTGCTACTTTATTGGTTACAGCTTCGGGGGACCCTTTCAGTATCATCAAATTTACACTGTGTGTGTCATGTAACAAAAATAATTTAAAAGAGCATAGCCTGTGAGTTTCTTGTCAGTTCTTCTCACAGAGCGGAGGCTCGGAACTGGCACTTAGATTCACTTACACCTAATTTTTATTTATTTGCATGTAAGTGAATCTAAGCTTCGTGATTTCAGGGTTGATATAAATTTTTTTTTCATGTATATTTTGTTTTGACGTTTTCAAGTGCTATGTAATAGTTTATGAAATAAAGAACTTTTTACTTTACTTTAATGTAAAATTTTTTGCAGGTGACCCCACAAAATCTCCGCCCTGTGAACTGGGCGGTCCAGGCTCTCTCAAATCGGAACGCCTATCTTCAGACTCAAACGATGTTCTGGACCCACAGACTGGCCTAAGGAGCTCCTCAACTAATCTACCAGTAAGTCTTTCATATTTAAATGAAATAGCTCACAAGAATTTCCGTTGCAATTTACGCCAGAACGCAGGATGACGTTGCTGCCCATCATAACATTTAGTTTCGTCGACTCTAACGACTCCCCATGAGACGTGAGGGGGTGACATTGTTTTAGGCCGATATCCTGAACCATACTGTGGAAACCCATACTAGACATATAACTTATATGAAGGAATATAGTACTTTAAACATCCTAAACTCGCGGTTTGGTCTTTCAAACCGACAAATTACTTTTTCGTTTCTATTTTATAAACGTAAAGCGCTATGATAATAAATGACTTCATTGCTAACTAGCTACATAAATCATGGCTAGATCAATAAATGTGTTTTGTTTGAATGTTAAAAAATCAACTATATTCGGTCCCACGCATCGTATGCAGATAATATATAATTATCTCAAACATTAGAGGTTCAAAAAGGGCGTGAAACGGTCTTTACCAGTGTGTAGTGATGCCCGTGGTATTGCAGGCGTTCGTAGGCTGCGGTGACTACTTTTAATCAGGTTCCGCATGGTTGTAGTGCTATCTATTGGTGTAATAATAAAATAAAAAAAGAAATTCACTGCTAAACATCCTTCGTTCTCGCCGCCTTGACCAGAGGGCTTACTCTAATTCAACGAAAACGAAATTTCGTTATACATGTCTCTTTCACTCTCTAGATATATCATTATCGAGTGAAAGGGATGGGTTTGGTCTCTGGTCAATTCTACGGTTTGCGATCGCTGTTAGAGAACCTTTACACTTCCTATGAGTGGGTAACTCTACTCCATGCCTAAAGAGTTTTAAATATCAATTCATAGCCTTTTTAGGGTTCCGTAGTAAACAAGGAACCCTTATAGTTTCGCCATGTCCGTCCGTCCGTCCGTCCGTCCGTCCGTCCGTCCGTCCGCGGGTTAGCGCAGAGACTATTAACATTAGACAGCTGAAAATTGGTGTGGGTATACATATTAATCACGTCGACAAACCTGTAGAATAACATTTTTAAAAATATTGTTTTGTAACGTACCTCCCCTACACGTAAAGTAGGAATGATTTTTTTTTCTCGAGTCTATCTTATCATGTTGGGTATCGTTAGAAAGGTCTTTCAAAAGTAATACGAGTTTCTTAAAACCATTTTTCGATTTAGGGATCCGTTTTCGAAATATTAAGCTTTAAAGTGGAAAAAATTGATAGAGTTCAGTATCCGCCCCCCCCCACCAGGTAAACGGTACTTTCAGAGTGGCTGAAAAAATTCACAATAGTAGTATATATAATGAAGTTAAAAGGAAAACTATCACGGCTAAGTAGGCTTTACTGGTTTTCGAGTAATGGACGACAATCAAATAATTTTTTGTATTAAATGTATTAAAATTTCATTCATACCGTAGTAGTGATATCTATCGGGGAATAGCTGAACCTGTTCATATAGCGACATTATGGCAAAGGGTGACTACGGAACCCTACGTTGCGCGTGGCCCGACACGCACTTGGCCGGTTTTTTTCAATTTATAGCCGATGAAGACCGATATGGCGTGATGGCGAGTATACCCGCACTCCACTCCTGAGGTCGTGGGTTTGATTCCCACACAGTTAATAATTATGTTCTAGTCTGGGTGTTTTCCTATGTATATTAAGTATGTATTTACGAACAATAAAAGTATGTATGTATGTTTATCCGTTATTTAGTATCCATTACACAAGTTCTTAATGATACTTATCTTGGAACTAAATAATTGGTGTAAGTGTCAGAAATATTTAAATATTTATTATTATTATAACCGCTTTTGTTGCATAGGATGGCAATCCAAACTGCCGAAACCCAAACTTAGGCCCTGAGCTGGGGTCTTGCCGCATGGGAGGTGGTAGCGGCCCAATGGGACCTGGTGTCTCTATGGGCCCCATGTCGGCGAGTGAAGCCCAGACCTTGCCGTCCAATGTTATCAGCAAGCAAGCCGGCAGTATGGAGGTAAGATTGATTAAAACTGCCCTTTGATATGAGATCATGAGACGTTAGTCAAAGCAGTGAAAGTAATAGGTCTTGGTTTTTATGAGTCCCATGTTGCATGTATAGAACTGTTCCTCTTGATTTTATTAATTAATTTTACCAATACCAGGTCAACACAAAGCGTAATGAACTTATCACATTTGTTTTTTGATGTTACTTTTTTATGGGATCTTAAAAAATCGCAGTCGAAGCTATGAATAGGTTTTACGGGCCCATTTTTTTAGTTAAGCCTTAAGTGTAATGATAATAAATAATAATAATCACACATATTCAGCTTTCTTAAACTTTTGTTTATTGAAAAATTTTAGTCGTAAAATCGTTGCCTTCTATGAACAAAAGCTGAAGACAGCTGAATAAGTGTAGTTAAGTCCTAATCAGTGGGGAAGCAAGGGCTTTCGCCGCCTGGGGCTGACTGGAAATTGGCCACCCTTACATTTTGATTAGTAGTCAAGAAAAGAAGCAATTTTTTTGTATTTATTGTAATAGCAAATTCTTTTAAATTGTAATTTTCAATATCAATATGTTTGCTAAGTTTGTTCGCTTCACCGTGGATATAGCCGATCTGAGATACCTTTAAATAAATTTTGTTTATAGAAATTCATGAACCACCCGAGGCCATGGCTCCCCTGCGCCGTCGCTACGCCACTGGGCCTAGTAATACCCAACATAGATTTTCTACTAAATTTGTTTTAGTAATTTCTTGAGATACTAAATATATATAAAATTATGTAATAGTCTTGAGCACATGTCCCTGGTCCTGCTAAAACCGTTGTATTCTCCCAGCAGCAAAGCCAGATCTTCGTGTTTTCCACAATGTTGGCAAACAAAGGTGCTGAGGCAGTTCTGTCTGGGCAGCACCACTCAATTATCGCCTATCACTGCGCTCAGCCCGGCACTAAGAAGTATCTAGAAGTAAGTCATTGTAATAAAACGCAAAATATTCAAAAAAGTTTATAAATTGTCTGCAAAGCACTATGAAAAATTTTTTTTTGTTACTGTAAAAATTTAAAGAGTGCATTAATAATTAATAGACATTAATCTTATTTATTAATAATAAGAAAACAAAAATACAGCAAATATTTAACAAAAAAAAAATGCTTAAACAGGAAGGGCTGAAAAGCTTCATCTCCGAAAATGTAATAATAATGCCCCTTATTTACTCTCCTTTTTTGTTTATTTTTCATCAGATGAGTTATGCATATAAGTGTCACATTGTAGTACAAAATAAATTTGGTAATATTTTTAATAGGTTTGTAAAAGGGTTCTTTTGCCGTGAAGGGTCAAGAAAATTAAATTATACTGGGTCAAAACAGACCAAGTATAGTTTCATTATTAGCATGCTAGTAAAAAATAAGTTTGATGAAAACATACCTTTTATTTCTCATTTAATAATATTATTATTAACGTTGATGGCAATTTCATGTAATAATTTTCAGAAACACCCTTTAAAAATGGGCCAGTTCAACAAACAAAACCCTGCGCAATGGCTCAACAACCTCGCCATGGCGAAGACCAGAGGCGGAATGAGAGGCGGGCCTAACATGATGCCAGGACCAAACCAAATGGGGCACATGATGGGAGGCCCCATGGGCGGCAACATGGGGCCAATGGGACACAGCATGGGGCATATGGGCCCGAACATGATGGGAAATCGGATGCCCAGTAATCAGCAGATGATGATAATGAAGGGGCCGGGTCAAATGGGTCAGATGGGGCCTGGCATGGGACCTATGGATGGGTTTCCGGGAGGCACCCCGTCCTGCGGTGTCATGGACGGCCTCGGTGCTGATGGTGAAATGCCCTGGGACACCGTAAGTACAAAAGAAAAGATTTTTTTTAAATTTAATCTAATTTGACATTCATTCTTTCGAGCCCCTTAACTTAACCCTGTATAATAATACCTATTATACGCATGAAAATACCTGTTAAAATCTCATTATTAAAACTTGACAAAAGTTACATTTGACGTGTAATATAACATCAAAAGTATTAACAGTTTAATGAATGCATATTTATGTATAACTTTGACGTAAATATTGTTATGTAATTTATATAAAACTATATTTTTGAAGCGATTACAACAAGTGAATGTTAGTTTTAAGGGCACCGTCTTCCAAGTAGAGTAACCTTTTGTTTGGTTAATAAATTTTCCGATTTCTATTTTATATCCTTGTGTCCTGGCTCGTGTGTTTTACATTGAGCGCCTGCCATCTGACCTTCACAAATTAGAGGGAAACATTATTCTATGGTTATGGTTAAGCTGTCAGCATATTAGAATGCACTAACTTCATTTAATAACCACTGCCATAAATTTTCATGACAGCCGGAACCAACGTCCCAGTTATGAAAATGGTTTAACGAGCCTATCGAGACACGGAGCAATCGATAATTATGCACATAACTTCGAAAAGTCATAGACACCTATGACTTATGTAAGTTATATTCATAGGCTATGTTTAGGTTTTGAACCCGAGACCCTCTGAATTCGGAAGTCTATGGGTTTCGCCACTGGGCTATCGACGCTCATACGCTATCTCTAGTTTATAGATTTTATCAAAAACGGTTAAAAGTACATTCTGGCAAAAGTAATATTAAATTAGCAATTTTATTAGATGTTTTCTTTTCAGTCATTTATTAATAACATACTACTGTTATATGTCCACAGAAAAACTCCTCTGTAATGTCGAACGGTATGGCCAACGGGCCCCCGATGCCCGCCTGCTCCGAAGCTGGTCCCGCACAGGATTCCGGCTCGGGCTCTTCGGGGGACACGCCCTCCAACGAAGCACCCTGTCAGGGAGGCCCTAAAGGTAATCTTGGCTAGGTTCTATGCAAAAAAAAAGCAATGATAAAATCCGGCTTGAAGGACCAATAGAAATGTCATATTTAGAAAAAGAATATTTTAATAAAACAAAACTGAACTTTACTCAATAATGTATACACAATTAATTACATTTAATTGCAAACGCCATTGTGAGGGTAAATAAGTACCAAAAATAGTTTATAACATACTAATATGTGTTTTATTTTACTACTCATGTGAATAAATTACTTGTTAATTGGCCATAGTTGTAAATTTTGTTCTTTTCCTAACCAAGCGAATTTACGTCGCACTGCTAGGAAAAGAGTAGTCTAATTATTGCTTTAATTAAATATAATGTTCTAAATTTTAATCATTATTGTATTGTTATTTACACAGGCGTCAAAATACCCGACGAAAACCTAACCCCACAACAGCGGGCCCACCGCGAGGAACAATTAGCGACAATACGCAAGATGCAACAAATGTTGTTCCCGGAGAGCGGCGGCAACAACCCGCAACAACCGGGCGACAACCCGCAACAACCGGACATCAACCCTCCCAACTCCGCCGGAAACATGAACATGCCTTACGCCTCTATGGCATCGGGGCCTAATGGACCCATGGTCTCCATGTCTAACAGCATGAACTCAGGCCCAAGCTGCACAATGGCTGGGCCTATGGGACCCAATGGGCCGATGGGACCAGGACCTATGGGAGGTCCTATAGGACCCATGGGTGGCCCTATGGGAGGAATGGGAGGTCCAGCAATGATGGGTGGACATGGCTCAATGGGTCCTAATGGTATGATGGGACCTAACGGACCCATGATGGGAGGTATGGGGCCTAATGGACCTATGGGTCCGATGGGCCCCTGTGGTATGAAGGGGATTAGAGGGTCATGTGGAGGGCCGGAGATGAAAGGAGGCATGTGTACGGATATGCACATGGGCAGGGGCTGTGGTGGACCTATGGGGGTAAGATTATACCGTTTTAATATGATTAAAAAAAATATTATCTTGATTTCATATTATGTTAGGGTTTTTTTAGAAGTTTTATGTAGATTTGCAATAATTGACATAAATAATCGAAAGTAATGAAACGTCATAATTTTTAATCATATAAAAAATAACTTAATCACATTATTACAATTTAGCTTAAAACCTTTTTTAAAGCTGATTTTGCATGTCTGTCTTTTTATGCTTATAATTTTGTGACCTTAAATGGGTTTTAAAATAAATAATATCTGTTATTGTTAAGCACAAATTAAATATCTCTTCATGTACCTAGTTAAAAATTGTTATGGCATAGCAAAAATATTAATTTTTTGCTTAATTCTTGTTTGTCAAACAGAGAATGCCCAATCCGATGAGTGGCATGGGAGGGCCCAAACCGTGCATGATGGGAGGACCACACATGGGACCCAGAATGATGCCCGGGCCCAACATCAACGCTATGAACGGTACCTATACTTTTTACTACTTATTTTCTTGCGCTCGTAGCTCTGCAGTGCTCGGTGGTCAGGAAGCGCTCGTAGCTCTGCGGTGCTCGGTGGTAGGAGACGATCACCAAAGTACAGCAGAGTTTACAGAGGTCAGTCCTTGGATAGGTGACCGTTTGTGTAACATTTTATATCGAGCGCTTCCGTGCTTCGGAAGGCACGTTAAGCCGTTGGTCCCGGTTATCACTAAATGTGGTAGTCGTTAAGCCATGTTTGAGGGACTAATGGGCGGCTTAAAAAATTCTAACAGCAGGACGCCATACACCTGCCTCCGCCAATCCGCGCTGGGTTTGCGTGGTGGAGTATGACCCAATACTCTCACACCTTGGTATGTGAGAGGAGGCTCGTGCTCAGTAGTGGGACGTTAATGGGCTGTGATGATGATGACTTATTTTCTTGAAGTTGTTATAGTTTGTTTGTAAAAATTTGACAAATCTAATTGATCCTTTTGATCTTAAAGACAATGTATATAGTATTTTTTATATTTTCACAACATCCTACATAAATATGAAGCAACCGATGCAGTATAAAAAAATTGTTTCAAGTAGAATAAATTCGAATTTTTTTTTGAAGTTAATATTTTAGGTGTTGTAGAAAAAAATTATATCTAAAATTAATAATCCTACCTGATAGCCTAGGAGATAGTATTGGAGGAGTTATAGAAAAATGGAAAGAGCTCGACCTTGTTTCGATCGTTAGGTGGAAGTTAAGAGTTATAATTATATAATATACAATATACTTTTGTATCGAATTCTGAATTGGGTACAAGAACATGTACAAGTAAAGACTGCGTAGGAAATATCTACCTGCACTATACTCCGCTTCGTAATGTCCTAGGCAGAAATATTTGTCCTATGTTCAGTAAAATATGTTCATATATAAAAGTACATGAACACGAATATTTGGTCCTGTCTGTATTCTGTGTATTTTTTATATAATAAGTATATATTTACAAAAATCCTGAATACTTTTTTTCTGGTCAACACAGTACCAACAAAAAAGGCTCTGCTTAGTTGACTAAAGATCGCTGTGTGTAATATCAAAGGATATTTTATCTATTTATTTATCTGTCGCGGTCGGAATATATGTAGCACTTTTTTTTTTTTTTTTACTCATTCAGGCCAACAAAGAATTCCACAGAAGATGTCTGATGTATTATTTCCAGGAGGCATTATGATGGACGGCAGCATGATGGGAGGCATGGTTCACGGGGATTGCGGGCCGGAGCACCACGGGATGTGCGACGAGTATGGCCGACGGACTGTAAGTAAACAGCACCTACTATCACACATACTATAGCTTCTATTACTGCAGTACCGTAGTAGGCGCGTTAGAAACAAAATGGCGCATGTAATAAGCGATAATAAAAGTTTCTCAACAAATATTCTCCACGTTAATGAAACAATCATATCGTAGGTCTAGATGTGATAGCTCGTAACTAAAATGTTTTGGTAAATAAGATTTGAAAAATAGACATACAATTACGCCTGTTTCCCCGAAGGGGTAGGCAGAGGCATATTATACGCCCACACTTCGGCAAAAATAATGCTGATCCCACGTAATAGGTGCCTATTACCGAAATGTCTTGGGCATTAATAACATTACAATAATAATTGACGGAAAAATACGACTTAATTACATCTTGTAACAAGCACAGGTATTAGTTATAAAATAAGTTTTTTTTATCTTTCCTGTAAAGTTTGCATGTACGAGCAATCATATCTAGACAGACGATTTGTAAAAATACAGCCACGCCAATTATACTGGGCATGACAAAAATCGACCCACTCTGTTTTTTTTGTGCGTTATGAACACTTTTGTGTTGAAATCTTAGCATTTTTTTCTACGCGCCGGAGCTTAAGTAAAGAACTTTCATGTTTTATTTTCCACTGTAGTTCATATTAATTTAAAATTTAATACGTAAATACCTACGCCACTATTCTACTACCACTTCTCCCGGCAGTACAGTTAACCCAGATCATGTTAGAATAATATATCGCACCTACGGTGCAATAACGTCACTTATGCAATTTTTTTCAAAACTTAACTGATTATGAGAGTATACTCCAAATCTACCTCTTTACTTGGTGCGTTATTGTCATTTGTGTAGTACGCAAACTGTCCTCCTGAGGTCATTAGTGTCGTTACGGTTTTGGCGCGAATCTGGACGGCACTGGGAGAAACAACGTTTCATTGTTCAGTTGCGCGCGGCCCCCCGCACGAGTAGTTGTCTTCTGGAGCTACAACGTTACTAATGTAATTGTGACAATTATTTTTTATGTTTTTGGAGCAATAACGACACTTGTGTAGTGAGGCAATGAAGTAATGACGTTGTTTCCCCAATATTTGTATTTCATGGTGTAAAGTTTAACGTTAGATTAACACTTGTGACGATATTGCTCCATTATAGTAGGATTATTGTTTTTGATTATTTTTTTATGATAATTATTCCAATATAATAAATAGATAGATAATACATAGGTATGATTATGACATCTTTTCTTTTTTTTATCCTGAATTTTAAAAAAGTTGTTTAGTTGATGTGAGATGTTTAGATTTTGAAATTACATTCCTGCGTTAAATTGAAAACTGGTATCGGCGGTCCCGCTAATTTTAAGACTATTTTATTTTATTTTATTCATACACAGACACATTGTCATTAAATATACTATGTAACTTTGTTAGGTATGGATACTATGTGATCAGTAGAGTCTTCGTTAATTTCTTTTATTTGTTACTTTATTTTTATCTCTATATTAATTTATTGACCGACCGATACTGTCGCATACTATCTTTGCCAATTTTTGAGTAAGAGGTGGCTCCATCTGTATTACCCCCATCTTTGAGACTGTTAATGTCACATTCACTGTGTGGCATTTTATTATACTCCTACTTTTTAGTCTTCAAACCTGGTGTGTAAAGTATACTAGTGGCAGCACTTTGCTCACTTATATTTTGTTACCAAAAACCATTGTAATACCCAAATTTTGAAAAGAGTGGCCATGAGTTTTTATTGCCGTGTTCTTTTCTCATGAGCTCGACTATTTCCTTGCGAATATGGCATTAAATGTAGAATCTTTTCATCTTTAATATGACTTGTCACAAGTGTTGCTTATGCTTCCTACGTAAATACAGTATATTTGAGTTTTGAGTTTGAGTTTATTGTTTTTTTTAATTATTTTAAAGTGAAAAGTTTGTTTCGTTTGAAATTGTATTATAATTAGTACCTATTTGTATTATTAATGCGATGGTTTGGCGCACTAAAAGGACAGCATAATTTTAGAAATGCATGATGACGTGTTTTATTTGCTTTGACATAATTGACCGATAAATTATTTTCTAGACCCATAACGTCACTTCTGAGAGGGTTGTAATTTTTAAACGTTTATATCTTCATAATAGTAAACAGTGAAATGTTTGCTTTTATGTTAAAGTAAAGTTTAATAGTTTAGTTTCAATATTATCAACTTATTTTTTTAGTCGAGTAATACTATACAATTTAATAGGATGTTCAATTTTCAAACGCTTCTCCTGAAAAAATACGTTAGATACATAAGTGACGTTATAGCACCGTAGGTGCGATATGTTATTTCATCTCGTATATGCTTCATACTAAAATAATAATATTTGTTCATATCCAGATGGGTCCAGGCGACCCAGGCGGGTTGGGTCCGGGATTGGGCCCAGGGCTGGGTCCGGGCCACAAGCCAGGCCTCCGAAGCCCTAAAAGCCCCGCCAACGCCGACATCGACTGGCAGAAGATACATCACCAGTTCTTCGACGACCCCAAGTCTATGGACAACGAACTCAGTAAGTTCACTGGAAACATCCTTACTTAATATTGAAGACCGTTATTATGTAACCTAACTAACCTTGTTACTAAACCTCTATGGTTTTTACTTAGCATTTCAACATTTTACAGGTACACAAGTAAAGTCCCCTTGCTCAGAAAGAGGGGGCTGCCTCCCCCCGCCGCCCTATGGGGCGTCACCCTTACACAGATCCGCCTCTGTACCTATAGGTAAGTTTCTTATTCACTACAGTGATTAAGCTACGAACATTGTTTATGTGAAGATTACTCAATAGCTCAGTAATTCTCTATATTCATTCAGGATGTAATAAGACCCTAAACAAGGCCAACTAAACAAACGCTACGCATTATACACATCATAACAAGAGACATACCAAAAGGTATTGACGGAAACGATTTTTATTTTTGGGTGTTAAAAAAAACTGAAAATAGTAGCACGCAGTTAAACGCGCAAAACAGACCCTGCTGACCTTCAATAACTCTAAGGCAGATATAGTTTCAAAGAAAAAATATTCTATATGGAGGGTGTATGGAGATCCTACCAAGATCTTAGGATCCCAAGCCAACCTCACCTGAAAGTGGTGCACCTGCCAATCAACGGACGAGGCTCTGGCGAACATAGTGCCCGTTAAGCGGCAATAGACTCGCCACCTATTACGTGGGACCAACTATATAACTGGCGAAGTGTGGGCGATTAATACGCCTCTGCCTACCCCTTCGGGGAAAAAGGCGTGATTGTATGTAAAAAATATTCTCATGCTGGGCAGAATACGTACATGTATAAATTTTTCTTCAAATTCATTGATTAACCAACGTTATCGCGCTACAAATGTGCGACGACATTGTGACTCAGCGACAGTACCTTGCTAGACTTAATTGAATAGTCGCTGGCGCAATAATTAAAATATTTTGACTTTTCCTTAGATATACATATTATTATATAATATTTACACACGATTTTTGTCTTTGGAATCGAATCTAAAGCTTTAGGAGCGAATAGCAGGAAGACTAACGTTAGCACCATATCCGTTATCATGAATTTACTGATCATATAATTATTCTCTCAGCAACACAATCCCCTGGCCACGGCTCGGTACAAATGCCGATGTCTGCCGACGCCTCCCGAGCGAACTCGGGCCTCAGCAGTCCGGCGCAACATTGCAAACCTCCTTCGGGGAAGCAGGAAGCGCCAGGTGCGTTCCCTAGTCATCCAGGCTTATACTAACACTAACACTTGCGGTTGTTAAAAGGACAGATTGTTTTAGATTGAAATACTTAGTTTTGTGGAAAATAGGAGGAGAAATATAAAAATATTAGTAATAAGAGACCAAGAAAAGAAGGGCTTGAGTTATAAAAGTTTACTTTTATAAATTTTAATAGTGTAAAATATTAAACGTGGAATTATATGAATTTAAATATACTTCATTGTATATACTTGCATAACTGGTAATAAAAAAATCTTCACATCACATTTTTTTTCGAACCATAATAATCTATTAAAATTAATAGATCTTAACGTCGAATCCATATTATGTAGGTTAAATTATATAAAAAAATAATCTCCCGTTCAAAACTAAGTCAGTAAGTTAAAGCTAAGTAACATTACGAACAGCTAAGTCGCTGATTTTAGTCCACTTTAGGGACAAGGGACGCTTATTTCTGAGAAAATAATCCACCTAATCAATATTTAGTTTCGTTAGATAGGCTTACTTAATACTGTCCTTTTGGCATAGTTATTCTTCTTAGGTAAGTGAAAAACGAAGTAAAGCATGTACCACCATTAACCTTTCAGAAGCCATAGACGTAAAAAAGCATGATTTTGTTAGACATTTTCCCAACCACGATATAAGTGTTTATATTTTTGTTTCATAGATTTTTTATTATTTAATGTTAGTTTTTTTTTAAAGTTTTGAATTATTTTCTGTAGTTGTAATGCAATTTTTTGTTTTCCCCCCTCCCTACCCCGCAAAACGCTTGACGCTTGCAAATCCCGTGTGATGAAATAACAACGATAACGCGAACATTGGACCAAATGTTGGCCCCAAAAGAGATATTAGAGAAATTGGACGATGGAGTGTTTGTGCGAACCCTCCAATGTTTGGCGGCGCAGCAGCAGAAATGTCAACAGGGCTCGCATAAGGAACCGAGTTTGATGCCCGTGCCGTCACCCCAGCAAATATCATATTTGAACCAGTTTGAAGGTAACTAGCTTGGTTGGAGTGGCGCAGAAATAATGTTGCCGACTAATTTAAACGAAATAAACCCCTTTTTAGGGTGAAATATAGCCATCACTAATCAATCGTGGGTCCTTTAAAGTTATCTCCTTGCACCCGTATTCAAATTTACTATAATTTTTTCTTTTGCTCAATATTTATGTTGTCACTTCATGATTTTCTTTGTTCTACGTTTTCAGTGTTCCTATTAGGTATATATAACTAGGTTTAGAAAATTAAATTCTCGTAATATTGTCGTAAAAATAATTACCTTCTCGTTCTAACATCATCTTTTAGACAAAGTCTTTTAATCGGCCTCTTTACAGTCTCATTAACGCTGAATTTGTATTACGAAAGCTAAAAATACTTTCATCCCTTTTTTGTTCTCTTATAAAGATGACAAAGATATTCGTAATTTTATCATAAGTTCTTTCCCCATTTCACTCCCGTTCCACAAACATATTATACGAAGAATTTCGGGTTTTCTTATACTAACTGTTTTATTATTACAAAGAAATACTGATTATTGAATGACGAAAACTCAAACTGGTTTTGACTATTTGGACTGGAACTGGTTTACACTGGTTTAAACTTACCCGAGGAGGATATTCTACTCTCGAATGACTTAGTAAAGTCAAAGTCAAAATCATTTATTCAAGTTTGGCTCAAAAGAGCTCTTATGAAGGTCAAAACTTAAAAACTAGCGCGCCCATTTACTGCGGGCGGGAGCTTGATCGTAAAAGAACGGGCAACAAAATCGTCAAGGTTAGTTCTTTCTCCCGCCAGTTACAAGAAAATGAAAAGGTAAAAGGACCTCAATCGTCTATACATACATAATGTCACGCCTCTCTAGGCAGAAATCACATCCTTCCACTTGCTACGATCTTGACACACACTCTTAGCTTCATTCCAGTCCATTTATTACAAAAATTCATTTTCTCACTAACTAACATTCATCATCACCTCAGCCATTAACGTCCCACTAATGAGCCAGGACCTCCTCTCAGTAACAAAGGGGATATCGTATTCCACCACACGAACTCAGTCCGGTACGGTTAATAACAGTCCTTTCCTAAGAACAAAGTGAAACTATTTGCGAAATAGTCTGCTTCTAGCTTGAGTAGTTTCATTTTTGAGTTGATGAGTCTAAAATACCATGTATTTATGAAAACCTCTTAAGTTGAGTCTTAAGATATTATATTCATTTATTTGCCATGAATAGGGTTACATATTGCGGATATATTGATTATTATAACTATTTGAGCTCTGCCTATTTAGCTACATTATTACATAGCATTATGTTTATTTTCAACTTCGTCTTCAAATAATTTTTATCAGTTTTAAGACTATCATTTATACATAAATGATGTAAACTTTATGAATACGGATGTAAGACATGTTGCTTATTATGTATTATTTCTGAACGCTGCTCCTTTCGAGAATCAATTGAGCTTATTTTTTGTTATGTTAGTTTTGTAATTGTATTACGTTAAGCATTATTGGGAAATCATTATTTGTGTTTTTATTCGTGCTTACATAATTAATTTGCGTACTCCAAATATTTTAGGTTATTTATCTGTCAAAAATTATGTAAGCATGATTCATTGTGTTGTAAATTTTGTGTTGTAGCATTTTGTGTGTGTTGTTTGTTTACATTTCATTTTGGTGGTGGTTGGTGAAAATGTGCTAACATACGTACTTCATACTCTATGGCTAATTCGTCTATCACTCTATGTTTTTTGACTTGTCTATGCCTCCCGTTATAATCATACACATACAGAGAAATACTGTTACAGGTGTGACTACTATCTATTTAGAGAGAGATAAAACGAGTTTGCGGCAACAAAATTATTATTTTTATTATTTTTACCTACCTTTCCTAACATACAGACATTTGTGACAGATCTGTTAGTCGAGTGAATCAGAGATACTTTGCCTGAAATTGGCATACGTACATTTAACGGATTAAATCAATATATTTTTATACCGAAATTTTGAATACTTTACAATAATTACAATAATAATTCGTGGTCATGGGGAGACTCAGATGTCATGTGTCTCCATATACAAAAACTACCGCCCCCAACACACGTTTAGATTCACATTTAACGAGATCTTTAGTTTTTCAAATCTCGCGCGAAGGATACTCAGCTTAACAAATCAAATACCATTCTTATTTCAATGGAGAATATGTTAGGAATATACCACCAGCATGGACGCGTTATCACAATTCGTGAAGTCCAAAGCTAGTTCAACTAATACTTATAGAATAGAATTTATTGGGTTTTTTAAACATAGATATTTTACATTAAGGTGTTGCATACTAAATATGTGCGCTATGTTTTGTCGTTGAGACATACAAACATTAACAAAGAATATTAGACTAATAATAATTAAAATTACAGTAATGTCTTATCATCTAGGAACTCATCTACTTGGTAATAACATTTTTCAAGTAGTATTTTAATTAGAGATTTTTCGAATTCATGCAAGGTCATGCTTTTTATTACATTAGATATTTTATTGTAAATTTGTGGAGCAGTGCCAAAGAAACTTTTTTTTACTAAAGCAGTATTACATATTACATTACAAAATCGGTCCTTATATTGTGTACGTGTTGGATTTATAGTTGCATCGTTTTCTATAGTTTCCTAGGGTGTTGTCTGCAAGCAAGTGTAGTTTACATAAACAGTTGGGCTGCATTGCCGCAGAAACGTTTCATCTCTCACATATTTTCTACCGTTTACTTGACTTATATGAAAACCAAGTAAAACTTTAGTTCACTTTAAACACGGTTAAGCTAAATAGATTTCTAAGCACGTATTATTAAATCGCACTTAACAGTTTTAACAGATGTCACGTGATTTTTTTTACGTTAAAATAACGTAGTTTCACGCACACGCAGATATTGCGTCTTATAGTTGGTTACATCCAAAGCGCCATAAAGATTGACTAACGACTCTATTGTCAATAGCTTTAGGGTGTGTTTCGATATACATGCCGCTTTGAGTGCTAACAACTTTGACACTGACTGTACGTTAATGTTAATTCTTAACCAGGAAGTGGTCAATACATGGCCCACATTAAATTGGACTTTAAGGATTTGAGTTAAGGTTAAACCAATGAACATTTTCTTCCTACTCGGTAATCACGTGATATCTTAAGGCACACATATAGTTGAGTGAGGTCTATAAATATAGGCACTAGGTAACTTAGTACAAGTACGAACCAGTAATCTCTCTATGTGTATGATAGTGATGGTAAGTTCATAAATATGATAATGTAAATGTTGTGTGTAGGACAAGAGTTGACGATACAAAAGCAGCCGAATACCTCGTTGAAAGACAACGGACCCCCGTCAAATAGTGGAGGGCAGACCCCACAATCTAATTCAAATCAGAAATCACCAGCCGGGTAAGTTAAATAAACGTTTTCTGACAATTACACCAATTATTTAGTTCCAAAATAAGTCTCATTAAGATCTTGTTATGGATACTGAATAACAGATAAACATACATAAATACTTATATTTTGTAAGCGTTGAATAATCCTAGATAGTTTTCCAATACTGTAACAGCAGTAGTATTAAAGGTACAAGTTCGACTAAAGTCACGTGTGTTACATATAATATGGTCGAAAAGGGAGTGGATAATTTAATGACGAATATCTAAGGTGTAGTGGACAACGGGCCCGGAAGGTAGCAACCGGGATAACGCGCGAATGACGATGTTGACTTGAGGGTCTACTCTAATTCAACGAAAAACGAAACTTCATTATACCTATCTCTTTTACTCTCTAGGTATAACATTATCAAGTGAAAGGGATAGATATATTTCTTTTTACGTTAAATTAGAGTAGGTCCTCAGGTCAACATCGTCATTCGTCTGTCTGGGTTAACATTACCGCTATGTGGTAGCCGTTAAGCCAAATTAGTAGATTTCCTATTTTAATATAAAAAAATATTAATAATAAATCATTTTGACATGTGACTTACCAATATTTGCGCGTCGGCATGCGGGTAGAATACTAACAACATTTCAAAATTGTACTACCTACCTGTACATTTGTATTTTTGCAAATAAATTATTGATTGATTTTATTTGCCTGTTCAGAAAATCTTCTGCAATCCGCACAGGATCAGTCTAACCCTTTGCAAGTCACTGGTAAACATACTTCCACTATAAATTGGACCTTATTGAGTTGAGTTAAGGTGCAAAACAAATGAAAAAATATCAACATATCCTGTCCGTTTAAGGGTTAAGACATGTATAAATCAATAAATAAATATTCTCTTACAGTCACACCAATTATTTTAGTTCCAAGATAAGTATCATTAATAACTTGTGTTATGAATACTAAATAACGGATAAACATACATAAATACTTTTTTTTTTGTAAATACATAAGACACATAGGAGAACCCAGACCAGAACGAATATTCATGTTCATGCACACAAAGATTTGTCCTGTGTGGGAATCGAACCCACGACCTCTCGAGTGAAGTGCAGGTATA
Source organism: Musotima nitidalis (assembly GCA_949126915.1). Classification (NCBI taxonomy): domain Eukaryota; kingdom Metazoa; phylum Arthropoda; class Insecta; order Lepidoptera; family Crambidae; genus Musotima; species Musotima nitidalis. Next base: position 6,871,711 of record OX421439.1, on the reverse strand, counting down.
CTGACCTCCACGCCATATGGGTCGTCCAAAGTAACTCTCATCTTCTTTTAATTCTTTTTTACGTAAATGGTTGTATAAATATGTTTGTGTTTTTGATCTAGTATGATGCCGGGAACGCCAGAGCCTCACGGTTCGCTATCAGAGCAGAGGGCGGGCCGGTTCTCCATGGAGCAAAGTCCCGGCTTCAACAACCCTCAGACTCCTACCTCCGTCTCCAGTAAGTGCGGTCAAGGTTAGTGCTATGTTATAGGCGTCGTCCGTTAGTTAAATCGGGCAATTAGTGACGGCGCATATGTTGAAAAGCTACTATGTAACGAATCAACTTTTTTTTGTTTTTTAAAACTTAAAGGAGATCAGGTAGTATTTAGAGTCTTGTAAAACCTTAACCTAAAATTGGTTTTTTTAATCGATCATCGACCTCCCTGATTTTATTTTTGTTTTTGTGTAAGGTGTTCTTGACTGAAATGATAAAAAAAAAGTGATTCCTACCTTGGGATAACCACGGCAATAAGCGCACCTATTTATAAGGGCTTGCATATATGCCCGCTTAAAATACCACAGGAATGTGAGCTGGAAAACATAACGCCAAAAATTTTCCAAAGCAAAGGAATACCGTCCCAAATCTTTGGTTCGGTTTTTTTTCTAAAGGCAAATCATCGTATGATCTTCTCCCGCTTTTAGGGGCGCAGGTGGGTGTGTCGAAAACCATTCCTGTTCCTTCTTCAACCTGCTATGTCATGGGGCCGCGGTAACACTTTAGTCCCGAAACAGCAGCCATAGTCTGGGGGACCTTTTACGTGCTTTTTCATAGCGCCCTATGTTCAATAACACCTTTTTTTTTTCGGTAACAAAATGCCTTTATGCACTGCCTCCCGGCCAAAGGGGGACCGAGAGGGGAATGTGGGGCTCACTGCGGCAGACGCGACCGCCAGCAGTCCCAATCTTCCGACGACGCCCACCGCTGTTGAAAAAGGGGCGGGGGGCCAGTGCCGAAGATGTTCAATAACACCTCAATTTACATTACTTAATAAATTGTTATTATTACAGATGAGAAATCCCGGCCGAGTCCCTCATCAAATCGGTCGAGTCAAGATAGTGCCTCAAAAACACCGCAGAGAGAGTCCCTAAGCCAAGGGCCTTACGCTCCAGTCGGCTGTGGGAAAAGTCTAGAAGACTCCCTGGGCTCATCAGAGGTTAGAGAAACATCTCTCATTGTTGTTGGGTTTAAAGAATTTATTTCTCATAAAAACATAATAGTTTACTTAAAATGAAATACAATAAATTATGTAGATTTCTTACTTAAATTTAACAATTATTATTACTTTAAGATTTTATTTTAGTAATAATTTAGGTATGTCGATGTCATTACTGGATGTAATGACATCGGCTCATCCGAACTCTGATTAGTATAGAAAAACGCCACAAAGGGGGCCTTGCGCTCCAGCCGTCTTTGAGGTTAAGTCTAGACGATTCTTTCGGCTCAATAGAGGTCAGACAAACATTATAAAGCAGTCTTTGTTTTGAAAACGGCCCCAGGTACGAGAGTCGTTCTAAGGATCTTTGGCTGAGATGAAAAGAAACTTCTGCGAATTCTGCTCAATTTCTGTGATCGTTTCGACCTAGTATCGTGGTGCTATGAGCGCTTTATATATTGATACTGCCGTTTACTACTTTTCAAAGATAAGTGCATAATTCGTGCCTCGGAAAGCACGTTAAGCAGTTGGTCCCGGCTGTCATGAACATGTATTGCAGTCGTTATTAGGAAGTCAGTGCCTTCTATTTTTCTGACAACTGGTTTAACTATAGAATTTTGTTTTCTTCTGGGTTGTGGAGGTCACACGGCAGTCGCTCCATGTAATAACTGAAATTCAACCAAATCAGGTTAAACCAGTAAGATCAGACCCTGGGCCCTACGCTTAAGTCTAGGGCAACCGGGATAATGCTAGAATGACTGCCGTCTAATTCAAAATTTGAAGAGTTGTTAACCTATTTCATTTGTGTTTCAGCAACCTCCCCTATCAGGCGGACCTAACAGCACATCGCTACCAGGCGGCTTCCCGAACTGCCTACCTCGCCCTGACAACGTCCCCATAAACCCCAACCAGAACCAGCAGCTCGCTCCAGTGTCATCCTTCGACCCGATCTCCTCTCTAGCGCAGATGTCTCAGCAACTCACCAACACAGTGGGCGGGCAGGGCCCCGGGGGACACCCGGGTCCCATGCCGGGAGGCCCGGGGCCCATGCCGCCTTTCGGGTCGGCGCCGCATCACATGCAGCATCATCACAGTATGCATCCACATTCGCATCCTCATATGATGATGAATGAATTAGGTAAATATAATATTTTTCAATGTTTACTTAATATTACAAAATTGAGTATGTTTGTTAAATATATCACTAAATTAATTTTGATATAGTTGTGTAGAGAGATGAATTTTACCTTTTTCTAAATTTTTTCTTCTCTTATGTAAAATATGTATATAATATTTGTTTTATTACAGGTTGCCATATGGATAATATGGGAGGCCCCGGCATGGGCGGACCTATGGAGGGGATGATGGGCGGCGGCGACTTCCCTCCAGACATGAACCTCAGCCCGAAAATGGGCGGCGGACCCATGGGGGGGCCTCTAGGGCCCATGGGACCCGACGCCGCACTCATGGGACCTAGAATGCCGCCCGGCGGGAAAATGCCCCCATTCAATGGAGCGAATGTACAAGTCAAAGCGTCAGCACCTAACACGATACAGTATCTTCCCACGAGGCCTCAAATGCAATGCAACTCAGGGCCCCGAGGACCTCCTAGCCTAGACTTCCTGCAGCGAGTAACGAATCCAATGCAAATGGACGGCAAAGGCGTGCAATACTTCCCAGGCCGCGGCATGGAGGTGGAGAACATGAGGGGGGTGATGCGAGCGCCGCCGGGGATGCTGCGGATGCCGCACTACCCCGGGTTCAGTCCTCCGCCGAAGATGTCAGAGCCGTTCCCTCCTGGCCCCGGACCTATGTGCGGGCCGTCGTTCCGCAAAGGTCCCGGCAACGTCCGTTTACCAGGCCAACCACTCCCGCCTTCAATGGGCCCAGCGCCTGGGTTCAAAGGCCAGGGCTTCGCAGTTCCTTCGACAGCAGACCCCAACTACGCGGCGCAGTTCCACAACTTCCAGCAGCAGCTGTACGCGACGGGAAGCCGCGCCCCCCACCAGGCCTACCCCCCCTACCAGCCCCCCAAGTGATGCCGCGCCCGAGCCGAGCCCCGACTCAGCGCGCACACCGCCGTACTTAACTGAACCCAGTGAACGGTGCCGAGTGTCCCCTCAGTGATTCGATATCGACGTCCCGGGTTATGTTGACGCGACCGGCGTCTCTGTACAAAATGTACAAAGAATTTTTTTGACATGTTGTTTTTTTTTATTGATCGTTACTTATGTGCAGTGTACGGTTTGTGTGTGGTATGATGTGCAATGCAATATGTGAAGCGAAATTTAATGCAAGTGATAGTTTTTACTCTGTTCGTTGACACACAAGTTATATGAGGAATGTTGCGTTGCACTGGCGTTGCACACGGTCGATGCGCGGCTCCACACCGTTTGAAGTACAGTTTTATAAAACTTCTCGTTTCGCTTCCGACGATAAGTTAGTTTTAGTCGAGAGAGTTTAGTTTTTTTACACAAAACATGCCAGAATTTCAGTGTATCGGTTCCTTTACTTAGCTATTTTATGTACGATTCCTATGCACACAGATATCTAGTCAATTTTGAAATTAATGGAGCCCAATCCTGTGTTAATTTAAACCTTAATTGAACCCGCTATTCGGTACATTTTTTTTATACGCAAAAAGTACATAATTTTATTATGATGTCCATTTTTTAGTGTAAGATTAATTAAATCGAATTAGTTTAATTGGTTTAATGAAATGGCGTGCGGCCAGTATGATTCTTGAAATTAATTTTATCTGTCTTTATGAACTGTTGTTACTGACTTTTATGTTTCTCGATCTGATAGCTATGTTTTTCTTGTCTTCCAGTATGTACCTATAATAGACTAAAAGTAATTCACTACAATAAGTAGGACTCTTAATACGATTATACTTTAGTTCGTATCATCCTACTGAAAAACTTGGGCCTCTTACGGTACGGCTTAAGACTCGGTAAGGTCAAGTATTCTTAAAACTTAAATTAAAAAAATTACGGAATGTACTTAAAATCTGATGCCATATTATTTGCCACAGTATGAATTTAATTTCGTGATATATTAACTATCTATTTAATTTATTGTTGTCTATTGAATCTGTTCGAACAATGCCTATATTTTTATTTTTAATATGTAATTGTTAAAAGCGCAACATTATCGTTTTCAGTTTGCTCTTAGAAATAGGGCATATTAATATGCTAGGCTAGTAGTCGCATTGTGGATGACGCAGTGGCCTTTGATTTGTAATGCCTTAAATGGAAGCAATCAAATTGGAACCCCGGAATTATTGTTGGCCAGCTGTTAGTACGAAGAAGGTCGCGTTATGAAAGCGGCAGCCATCGCAATAATGATGTAGCTTGACTATTATCACTGTACTGAGTCAGTGTAAAAGCTTGGCTTGTAAAGTCGCTAAATTGGGTGGGATGACCTATATTATGTGCACGGGTATTGTGTCACTAACTCAAGACCTTATGATGTGGCTTTCTCATCCATAGATGGGTACACAGTACAGCGCTAACTGTCAAGCTTAACAAACTATGTATAATATAAGTGCACGCTAAACTCGAATGGTATTAAGGCTGCGTGGCGCCCTCTACCGGTGCCTCCTGACATTAAACAGGGCGTGGCAATACGGCAATAAGGCAATAAACAGCACAACAGTCCAAAACTAAAAAATCACCCGCTAGCGAATAGATAGTTTTAACTTAATTGTAATTATAATTATAATGTAAAGAATGGTTCTTGTTTTAGGATTAAGCGGAGAGCAATGATATAAAATAGTTTGTGTAATATTGATAAGAGATGAAATTAAGATGCAAGCTATCGGTTGTGATTCTGACACAATTTGTTAAGTTGTTCGTAGATATGTCACACAGAGAATTGTGAAACTTAATGACTCACGATAAGGTCCTTTTTTATTTTATTTTTTTGTTTTTTGGATATTTTTTACTTGTCGTTCTCGTTTGTACATCGCTAACAATAATTGTACAGAGTACTTTTGGACTTAATTTAAGGCAATAAATGTATTTATTTTATAACTCGTGATGTAAGAATTTATTCTTAATTATTATAAAAAAAATATATGATATGCTTGTACAGACATGTTTTATTCATATTTCTTTCTGGGTATTTATGTAATTACATGAGCATTTATTTACTTATTGTCTCACCTTACCTGCAAGTGGTGCACCTGCCGAAATAGTTCCCGGTAAGCGGCAATAGGTTCGCCACCTATTACGTGGGACCAACAATATAACTGGCGAAATGTGAGCGTATAATATGCCTATGCTTACCCCTTCGGGGAAACAGGCGTGATATTATATATGTATGTATGTATATATGATGTATTATTAACCGTTAAATGTTTGTGAACGTACATGAGTATTGGTGAATAAAACAAAACAATAAGTAAAAAAGTCTTACATTAACTTATTAATTGACAAAATACAAAATTAAAAATAGTTATAATCCTAAAAGCAACTGTAAGCTCAGCTTATGCTGCACAGAGTAGGCTACTCTACGCAGCGCTGGTTTTCAACACAACACCCAAACCCCCCCCCCCGTTTCATTAGGTTCGCAACATAGTAGTGACTACGTAGAAAAAAAACAGAAATTACAAGTTAACACTTCAGCAAAAACGAAACAGTAAACAAGCAAAAATTAAACTGCAAACAAAAACAAACCAATATGTATATGCGTGTGTGTGTCTCTGTGCGTGCGTGTGTGTGTGTGTGTCTCTGTGTGCGTGCGCGTGTGTGTAAGTATGTAAGAGAGTTCAGGTATTCAATTATATTATACATGTAGGATTATTGTAGTTATAATTTTTTTTTATTTTGAGTTTCTTTGCATAGGAGAACATTACGTTCTCAGCATTTTTTAGTAGCTGAACGAGCATTCCTTGTCAAAATATCAGAGTTCGACCAATTTAGCTTCTCAAAAGGTGATTTTTACTATAAGTCACTTTTTGAAGGGTGCATGCGAACTGCAATTCTCTTCTAGCTCTCATGTTAAGAATGCCGCGTTGGTTTAAATAGGGAGTTATGTTCTCTTTTAGACACTCCGAACGAATATCTAATGCAAGCGTTTTGCACACGTTGTATTGCGCGCTCCATGTGCTGATTCAGTCTGGGACCATATGTTGAGCTACAGTAGTTGAAGTGGCTTAGTACAAGAGATTCTGTTAAAAGATGACGGAGTTCACTATTGACGTATGGTCTTATTTTGTACAGGGTTTTGAGTTTGAAAAAAGCTGTTTTAATTTTATTATTTATGTGTTGTATATATTTCTGTTCAACGTCAATGATAAGTCCCAGATTTCGTGCCGATTTTAATTCCTCAACTGCAACATTATCTATTTTGATTTTCTCTTCACAATCCCAAGACAGATTTGATTTGTTTTTTTGTACCAAGTACTAACATTTGTGGTTTTAGCGGATTTATATTCAAACAGTTTTGCTTTGACCAATTATTTACATCTCTTAAATCTGCATTTATTTTATTAATGGCTTCTTTAACATTTATGCCAGGAAATGAGAAGTACAGTTGAGTATCATCTGCATACAGATGGTGTGTACAGGTTTGAATACATGAGGGTAAATCAGCAGTGAAAATTGTAAAGAGAATAGGACTCAGCAAGGAACCCTGTGGGACGCCTCGCTGCACAGAGGAGAGGAGTAATTTTTATGTCCGTCTATACCGTCAATGACAACCGTTTGTTCCCTATTTGTAAGAAACGATTCGAACCATTTACAAGCATCCCTTGAAAATCCGCATTGTACAAGTTTATTTAAGAGGAGTTCCGGGAGTACGCAATCAAAAGCTCTGGAATAATCTAGCAAGACCAAGATACTCGACAAACCAGCATCAGAGGCCTCTGTTAGGTTATCCGTTATGTGCAATAGAGCCGTTTCAGTACCATGACTTCTATAAAATCCTGATTGGTACATAGGTATTATATTATAAGTATCTAGATATGACATAATTTGACTAAGTACTATTTTCTCCAAAACTTGAGACAGCACCGGCAAGATAGAAATAGGTCTTAAATCTTTTAATTCCTTTACTGGAGTTTTCTTAGGGATAGGAGTTACTAGAGAACTCTTCCAGCTTGTTGGAAAGTTGCTTGTACAAAAAGATTTATAAACTATACTGGTTATAGAAGAGATAGTTGCGTCTAAGGTTAGGTTAATCATATATATATTCAAAAAGTCGTGACCCGAAGCTTTGGTATTAATGTTTTTAATTATTTTCCTAACTTCCTCTTCTGATACTGGTCTAAGTGCAAAATTTTGATTTGTTTCTATATCATTGTTCATTTTCACTTGTTTTATTTCAGATTCAGTAACTGGAGATAAGTTTAAAAAGTGTGAGTTGATTTTATCCGGGTTACAAAGGTACATAGGAATCGATCTTTCGCGGTTGTTATTAATCATAGTGGTACTTTTTATGTTTTTTCAGACTAAAGCCGGTTTATTAATATTATTATTTTTGGAATGTTTGAAGAAAGCCTTTTTTTCTCTTTTTCTAGTAGCTGTAACAAAGTTCCTGAGGTCACGGTAATATCTTTTTAAGCCATCAGTTTTAGTTGAAAATGCTTGAATTCCCGATTCCTCTCGTAATTGTATCATAAACTTAACCATATCAGTAATCCATGGTTTAGGTTTATTTTTTACTATTGTTTTTTTATCGGTGCATGTACGTTAAATAATTTTGTCATATAACTGTTAAATATTTCAACCATTTCATTAACATTATCTAAGTACCTGATACTGTGCCAGGGGATCGAGTGTAGGTCAGTTTAAAATAAGTTAAAGTCTATGTCACGTAAGAATCTTTTGTACTTGAATACAATAAATCGATTACATATAGGTACTATGAAATTGAGAACTCGAATTAAACGTTACGCTTATTTAAGTTACCGGTCTACTTTATAAGTTGCCAGACCGTCGTAGGCGCTATTATTTTTCAATTCAATCTTTAGAAAGCATCCTTTAAAATCACTGTCGGTTTTGTGATTTAATTTTTAGCCGACATCTAGCGATAGAAAAAAGAAATAACGTGATGTCGATTGCGCCATCTGTACCTTATCTTTGAAACCACTACACAGCCAGAGTTAATCCTTCTGGTGTAATAAGTCTTTCTTGTTTATGGTAGAATAACGAAATTTATTATTATATTTTTTATTGGTATTAGTTTTTTATTTTTGCCTAAAATTAATAAAATTTAATTTAAAGCACATAATACGTAATTTTCAAAAATATGAATATCTTCAGATAACAGAAAAAGTATATAATATTAAAAAAAAAATTGACTTGTCTATGGAAACACAGAACGGAATCTTGTAAAAGATTAGGCCATTTCATAAAACAAATGTATAGTAACTCGCAGAAAATATCTTCGGGACAGTTGTATTTATTTCAGCATTACATTTTATTTTAAATTGAATCGTGAGCTGTATTGTAGATCTACAGAAAAGGATTCATCTTCGAGTCTCGCGGAAGGGTTAGCAGTCTCGATTCTGCAATAGAAAAGATTTGCATTTGAGGAGACGTAAGGTAAACATCGATTTTAATTTTTTCTTATAAAATGGAATCAGTGGATTTATTTTTATTTTATTGATTTATTTGGTTTAAACATAGTGTATATAATGTTTATAGTGTATTTTTAGTGCATCCTTGTACGAAATGAAAGTTTGACTTTTGCCACATATTCTTTTGAATGGCAGCTGACGGACGTAGGTCCGTGTAACTACAAGAGTACATAATATGCAACGTGAACTATTTTCTTCTAAGTTACTCCTGATAATGTAGCTGATAAGAGGTTAGTCAAGTTCTTCTGACAACTTTCTACACACCCATTATAGGGAGTCCTAACGAATTGTTTTTCCCAGCTTTGTAATGTCAAATCAAACTGTGAAGTGTGAACTTGTCAAAAGCTAGGTTGAGTCATTGTTATTTAGCGGTATTATTTCTTTATATCTAAGTTAATTGCTAAAAGGAATTCTTAGGATTACACATAAAGGCCAATTAGAGCTTGTTACCCTAGAAGTAGGTACCTGAATATTTATATTTTTTTTGATAAATGTTTTATAAGACAAAGGCTCTGTTCTGTGTCCTAAGTTATTAACAACATTTAAGGATTATACAGTTGAGATCAATCATTATTATAAGGACATATAGTTAAGAGATCATAGTATTTTTCTCTGACAACTTTTCAGTAGAATGTTCTTATTAAATAAAATAATCTTTTGTTGCTATTTACCTAGTTTTTAAGTAAAATCTACCTATGTAATACATAGTATCAGCTTGCTTTCAGGCATTTTTTATTCCCAATTGGATCTTTAATATTATACTATAAGGGCTGATAACAATTGTAAACCGTAGTCCTGAGTTAATGTTGGTTCTGCTTGTTTGACTAGCAAAAGTCCTACCTTCTATTGTATATATTATCTTATAACTTAGAGCCTGTTAAAAAAACCCTTATTTAGTCAAGCTGGTCATGCCTTTATATTAAGACCTTGCAGAAATAAGACTGTTATGAAATTTAAAAAAATCGGAAAGGTAAACCACTATTGGTAGGTACATAATATTATTAACTGTATAATACAATTAAAACTTGAAATATTGTATATTTTATCACATTAAATTTAGAAATTAATTGGTAACTTGACGTAATGGAATTTCTATTGAAGAATAGATATATATATAAATATATATATAGATATAGATACCTTATAGATTAATTAGGATCAAACCTTATTTGAAGTTAGTTTTAAAGTACCAAAAATTAAATATAGAACTTTATATTACTCTTATATTAAAACTTACTCCTGTATAGCACATTTTACAATACAAAGAGAAATATTATATTAAAACCAAACAAGTACAAAGGTTCTTTAGAGAGATCTCTTCCAGCCAACGGTAACTGAAGTGAGTGATTTGTATGTGGAATAACAACTATTACAATAGGTCGTCTATACTTCAATCATAATTTTTTTTGAGGTTGGTTGTTATATCATTCCAACAATAAGATATGTGTGGGTCACAAGGTTATGGGTTTGACTCCCATAAAATATAAATATTTATGAGCATGAAAGGAGGTTAATATAAAAACTGCATGATTTGACTTCTATTTTTAATGTTTATTCATGTTCAGCCTAATTTAGGGCTGAATAACTAAATGGGATGTTAATTATTAAAACTTAAAAACAAGACAGATACAACTCAATAGTGTTATGGATTAATTAGTGGGTATGGATTAAAATACTAATAATTCTCTTACAATCACACCAATTAGTTAGTTCCACGATAAGTATCATTAAGAACTTGTGTTATTTATACAAAAAAATGTTTGCTTAAGACAAAACTTGCTTTTTGTGTATAAGTACTTAATAAAGTAAAAAGTTCTTTATTTCATATACTATTACATAGCACTTGAAAACGTCAAAACAAAATAAAAATTTAAAGAAAACTAAATATTACTACACTGAAATCTTGGAGGACTTCTTGGCGGGAAAGTGAAGCGTCATGTCTGCAGTTGTTTTATTTTCTAAAATTTGTGATATTTCTAACATTAATGTTTAATAACGGTGGATTATTAACCGTTAAGTGTTTGTGAACATACATGAGTGTTGGTAAATGAAATAAAACAGTGCAACATAACTTTTCAAATTCTCTTAAGAAGTCCATGTACGATCTCAGTATAGTCCCACATCTTTACCGAGGACTCAAGGGGCTTAGGGGGAGAGTATCTCATTTACCATTTATTTTCTTTATCACCACTCATTCTCATTTACTATTATTTATATGATATTAATATATCTCTAACTTGACACTGGCTAATGTGCAAACCGCACGAAGCCATTATTTAAAAGAAGAAGAAGAAATCTTGGAGTGAATCTAATTCACTTACATGCAAATAAATAAAAATTAGGTGTAAGTGAATTTAGGTGCCAGTTCCAAGCCCCCGCTCTATGAGAAGAATTGACAAGAAACTTACAGGCAATCTACAAAGAAGACACCCAGATCAAAACAAATATTCATATTCATGTGCACAAAGATTTCTTCCATGTGGGAATCAAAGTCTGAACCTCAGGAGGGAAGTGCAGGTATACTGACATCTACGTCATATTGATCATTAAAAAAGTAAAGAATAAAAATTTGTGTTTTTCTAGAAATGTTGGATAAGTTGGTTTATTGTATGGTAATTAAGTATTTTAGTTAATGTATGTAAGTGAAAGATTACCACAGTTTGAAATGTATACTATTTCAATTGTCTATTGATATTCGTTAATTTAAACTAGGCAAAATCTAAACTGTAATTAATGAGAGGTTAGGTTTTTTAAGGTTGTTATCTGATGCTTTATTTAATAGACTTTGTTATCATTAAAAAATTTCTTTTAAAATTTAAATTTACGACATTCTATGTGCTGGCTTCGTTCTCATTAATAATTTTCTTTGTATTCCTGTTTTTATTTTTGCCTGAAATCTAGGCATCCCCTTTGTTCATTGAGCGATTTTGCCACTAATAAAGAAGATAGCACCAAGATCAAATTTTGTCTATATTCGATGATAGTGAAACAAGGATTTTTAAATATTTGGGTTATATTAACATTTTTTTTAAAAGTATAATACAAATTTTGAGTCTTTGTCATTAGTTACACTGTAAACAATGGCTTGGTGATTATTATTTTGTGCTCAAACTTTATGACTCTTCCAGCTGTATTACTTTTTGTCTATACCCTTTAAGGCAGGCTGTGTATGTAATGTTATTACCTTATATTATGTTGTGAATTGCAACCAGTGTCATTCACAGTGGGCTTTTTATGCTACAGTGCAATTGATGTAGCATCTGTCGCCTAAGTATATTCATTTGACCAGTTACATTAAATTTAAATTTTTATTGAACCCAACTTATTTAAACCAAATAGTAAACAAGTATGATTTCAACTTTCTGATAACACTCATATTATATAGTAAACATAAATTGGGGTCATGTAAATAGTATAGAAAATAATAACATTATATTTAACTCTTGGAAGAAATGAATACTTTCTCATTGATAAAGTTATTTACTAACAACATTGTAAAGAAAGATCGAGATTAATCTATAATTTTACTACTTTATATCTTTTTAAGGTAAATGTTTTAAGCAAATACAATTCTACTAATATTATTCTACAGATTTCAGTTACAGAACAATAGGAATATAACTTCTTCTCTTTCGATTTAAGTATTCCTATTTCATCTTAAAAATGCATCCTCTTTTCATTGCAATGCAATGCAATGCAATTTTAAGAGGCTTTTTCTTTGTATTTGAACAAAGCTAGCTTTTTAGCTTTCTCTTGAGATTTTTTTACTCTTGACTGATTTATTATTCATAGTGTTGATGGTAATTATAAATGCAGTGTAAACGAAATCTTTTTATTCTAAGTATAAAGTTAACATTTTGATTTTCTTTAAAACTTTGAACTGTAGAATATAAAAGAAATCCTGATCTTTGTTACATAATAAAATGCTTTCTAGTTTTGATTCTATGGCATATAAAATGAATGTTTTATGTTTTTAAACCAAGAGAGGTATAGGCAAAATTATTAAAGAAAAGTGTTAAAGACTGCCTAGGTATCAAGGGCACTGATCATTATACTATGTCAAAAACTGATTTAATATATTATGTAGTTATTATACAATCATCACTGAGGTCCACACATATATTCATATATTGATTGCACTCCATAAGTTAAAAAGATGGTAACAATATAATAAAGTACGTATATGGATCCTGTAGGGCACGGCAAGTAGGAGAGAAGGCCCATGGGACGGTAACCTTGATTAGATGTAAAACTTACTTTTCTGTACCTATGGTATAGTCCATGTCAACCTAATTGGAATTTCTGAATGTAATTAATTTTAAGATTACTTATATTTATCATCATTGTGATAAAAATTTCTTATCTTACCTGCTTACCTATAATAATGATATAATTGTAAACAATAATGTTCAAAATACTGTTCACATTTGTAAATAAACATTCGTTAAATTCGTTAAACGAATGAACTAGCGGACGCCTGCGACTTCGCCCTCGACCCACAGTTAGTTTAATTTTTTTTTGTTTTTAAAAAGTAGCTTTTAGTATGACCTGATAATGTCGGCTATCTACCCGTGAAAATCCCTTTAAAATAGCGCCAGCTGTTTCGAAGATTAGTAACAGGCAGACACAGACAAAAGCTTAAAAATAAATTTTGGTAAAAATACAGTATTCCCTTTCTATTAAATGGCTCTTATTTTGACATAACAATTTTATTGATTTTTCTTTAGAAGAGTTACGTACACCATTCTGTTTTCCTAGGTGCCAGCTGATTTGTAGATAGCTTCTGAGTTGTAGATTATATGTCATACATACACTATGTAACAAGTGTGTGAAGTTGAAGATGCATGCGCGCGATTTTACGACCTATATAACAATAATAATAATAAAAATGTTTATTGGTGCACCATACAATTAAAAATAAAAACAATTCACAAATGTTTATATGAGGCACTAAAATTAAATGGCGCTTATATGTTCCCATGGTCGTTTGATTCACACACATGTAAATAAATTGTTTTTGTATCTGCTTTTTGTATGTGTCATCATGATGATGTAGGTATTATTCATTAAAAATGTATCTGATTAATAAAATATATCTGCAGAGTACAATCTATGCATAAAATTGCATTTAAAAATAATAGGACCAAGGGCATTTGTTAATAAATTGTTCTTACATAAATTTATTGGAAAAAAGACTGCATTTAAGGTAATATTTATTTGGTTTTGTACTGTTCGCATGTGCTATATTGTCGAGGTTCCAAGTTAAGCGTTTAGATGTTGTCTTAAATACCATAAGACAAGATATACAGTGTAGCTTACGTGGGCAAAGTTAAAGACGAAACCAAGTTCAAAAAGTGTTATATGATATCGGTTTTTAGTATACTTTTTTAAGTAAATGTATGCAATGATTGTGTTACTTAACTTTTACTTGATTCGCACCCATCGAAACGGCGGTCCCCTTTCGCGCGTAAATCTGATAGTCGACCTCTAAGGTGCCTGGTGCCTTTCTAATGTTTGCATAATGCTCATCATCACGCGTACTGTTGTTATCAAACAACATTCACCGTATATATTCTCAGTATGTTTTTGAAATTGATTTTTACTACTTCTTGCCCTTTATTTTGGAGCTACAGTATTTACAGTACCTACTTAAATATTTATGTTTAATTTTGATACCTCCAATAAACAGTTCTACGCTATTACAAGGGCGTTAGCTTTTAAGCTGATGTTCGTAAGAGATTCATGAAGCCAAACTTAAATAATTATATTTTACTTTGGCTGTTAAGTAAAGTTTTAATTTTTATTGTAAAAATACTTTTTAAAGTAATTAGGAAAATAAAATTTGTATTTATATTTGTAAATGATGTTAATATTTCTTTCTTTACTGTGTATTTAAATTATATTTCAATCGAGTGTAAAAAAAATATGTTAAAATTACATAGAGCTGAGGCTTACTTACTACTTAAGTACTACGGTATTATTGCTATGCTTTAAATATGTATGCAATAGACGTTTAGTGATAAATTATTTCTAAACATACATGTTCATTATCTCGCTTATTACGATACATTATTGCTAATCGATCATTCTCATATTGTACACATTGCAATGTCAATGAACTTTTGAAACGGCAAGGGTCCAATGTCATTTCGTCATAAGAACTATTGTTGTATCCATTTGTAGGATCTCGCAACATAATTTTTTTTAATGTTATGAGTTAAAATTCTTGCATAATTATGTAGTTCTGAGATGAAATATTTCCTAAATCAAATTGTCCGCGTTGGCCGGAGCGGGAATTGAACCTCAGGATGGAAAGGTTTTTAAAGGATCAGCAAAGCGTTAGTGATCTCTTGGGATGCAAGTGTCCATCTGCTGAGCATACCATGACCCTTTTCCATCAGCTGGGCCAAATGCTAAGTGCCACTTTGTCGTATATATTTTTTTAATTTGGTCTTTAGTGAACGACTATATAAATTTGCATAGACAATTGGTCATGTTTTTTTAGATAATTTTCTACCATCAAGAGCATGTTTAGAGATAAAATAAAATGATCTCTCTATTACGAGAAAAGTGTTATCAGTAATCAATAGTCTGTCGAAAGATACAATTTTTATTTAACAATAAAAAATACTAATAAGAAATTAAGCCGACTCTGAAAAAAAAAGCTGCAATAAAAGAGCTTAAAATGCACTAATGTGTTGACAGAACTCATTCTCCAAATGATGTCTTTAGATAATACGTCTTACAATCATAAAACAATAATTCTAAACGTTTTCTGAAGTCTCACATGAATGGAAAGTAGGTCAAAAGGTTCTCATCTCTGGATGAGGGTATTGATAGCACGTTGAACGCAGTCAGTCACGTAAATAAGAACCCTATTTTTGTCGGTCATTTGGCGCTCAAAGACTTAGTAGGTCTGTTACTTAAGTACACTTGTATCTTAGTTACTAAAAAAAACTTTCACCCAGGTAACGAGTTCTTTGAATTGTTCTCATTAGAATTTGTGGAGGTACAGATTCAAGAGAATTTATTCTATTTTTGAGAATAACGACAATTCAGCCTAAACAGGCCTCCCCACAATAAGGCCTAATCCTAGTCTTGTCGTGTTCGAAAAGGATTATCTTTAAGGAAGGCGTGAGAAGCGCTATTGATGCCCCTAAAATTCAAGCGTCGATAGGCTGTGGTGGCTTAACGTGCTTTCGAGGAATATAACATTAAAAGTCAGGCGCACCAGGGTTGGTACAGAGGCCCTTCGAAGTAGAGGTGTATATAATATTAAAAAAGCAATTGAGTCTGTATTTTGAAATGTTTTGTCTGCAGGTTTCTGTTGAGGGTGTTCAGTTGACTGTTCGCTGGGAGCCTTGCTACCACCAACCGTTGGGTCTAGGATGTCAGTGCTGAACCAGAGCGGGGAAGAGCAGGTGAACAAAGTATTTGTTATTCTTAATCTTTCTCTTTTTAGCTATTAAGTTTAGTTGTAAGATCATGTAGTCATTATTTTTTTTACTTAAAAAAATATCAGTCATTTACAATCTACAATTGTAATATCATCCAGACATCATATAATCCATCATTTAACAACAAAAGTTGTGATTGTAAATGTTATTTTCAGTTGGGTCTATAAAATTAAGAGTTTTGTTACTAAAACAAGTAAATAAAAACTTTGTTAACCTTTTTGATTATTAGAATTATATTACTATATTAGAATTTAACCGGTATAACTACTCAGAGGTTTTAAACTACATACATACAATCACGCCTGTTTCCCCGAAGGGGTAGGCAGAGGCATATTATACGCTACATTTCGCCAGTTATATTGTTGGTTCCACGTAATTGGTGGCGAGCCTATTGCCGCTTATAATAAAAGTACCCGTTTTATGTTCGCCGGAGCCTCGTCCGTTGATCGGCAGGTGCACCACTTGCAAGTGAGGTTGTCTCGAGCTCCTCAGATCTTGGTAGGAGCTCTTTACACCCTAAACTATTGCTATAAAAATATATTCGATTTGATACATTTAAGAGCAACATGAAAGACCTAAGTCATACTTATACCTCGCTTACACTATATACCATAGAACTATAATCGTAAAAAGCACACATGCGTATGCTCATATCATACATAGCTCATTCTAAATAAATAGTTGGCCATTTATTTATCGTATAACCAGACATGATTATTAGAACTCTCATACACAGACCAAATTAAGGGCCATAGAGAGTATAAAAACGATATCTTCATAATACCCCCAGTGCTTAACAAAACTGTTCGACTCAGTTGAATAACTCGCGAGTTATTTTAATTAGGAAGCCAGAAAATGCAGGCAGCTTTAGATTGGTTGGCGTGGTAAACAATTGGAGAGGCCTATGTTCAGTAAGTGGTTTTCTAGTGCTTGGGATGATGAAATAAAAGATAAAAATATATCAAATTGTGTGTGCCAAAACAGTGAGTAGATTGATTGTGTATTGTCTGTGTTACAGTGTGTTCCGTATTTGTTCTAGGTGGAATGTCCTCTCTGTATGGAACCTTTGGAGGTGGACGATCTCCACTTCTACCCGTGCACATGTGGATACCAAGTGAGTATGGTCCCATTTTATTATTAAAGGCTTGTCTTGATAATATCGATCAAAGTTTGCGATTGACAGTTATGCCATGCTGTATTGGAACTAATAGCTTAAAAAATACAGTACAAATTGCTATCCACTATAAAATATCATGAATTGGGTACGTCATACGCACATGAGATAAAATATGCTGAGATGGGTCGAGCTTTTGTTGAGTAGCAGAAGTAGCAAAATAAATACAAAATTATAATACACAACCAAATACAGGAATCTAGGTGCACTTCAATATCTTCAAAGTAAGATAGATCTGCGACTAAAATGTATAATAATAGGTTGGGGAAAAAGTCTTTTCGTATTTTTGTATGAAAAGTCAAGACATTTTTTTCAAAGTTTATTTACATTTATTTACAATATATATGTACCGTTTTGTTGAATAACTTTCTGCCATTTTGTGGGCAGAGACATTATCCCGTTACTGTAGAAACTTTGGGACTTCTGATCAAAAAAACGGGACAAATAGTTTTGGCAGTCCTCTCTTGAGGTCAACCTTACAGAACCTAAAGAATTCTGCAGAGACCGAAACAGGTGAAAATCTGAAGGCGCAAGGTCAGGGCTATATGGTGGATGCACTAGGACCTCCCAGTCGAACTCTCTTAATTTTTGCTGAGTGGCTAAAGATGTGTGTGGTCTAGCGTTATCGTGATGAAAGACCACACCCTTCCTGTTGATCAATTCCGGCCGTTTTCTCTCGACTGCTTCCTTTAATCTCATCAGTTGCTGGCAGTAAAGATCAGAATCGATGGTTTTGCCGGGCGGTAAAAGCTCATAATAAACAATGCCCTTCCAATCCCACCATACACACAGCATCACCTTATTTCGTGTTAGGCCAGGTTTGGCCACAGTCTGTGAAGCCTGGCCAACTTTCGACCACGACCTTTTTCGCACGTTCTTGTCGTACGTGATCCACTTTTCATCGCCAGTTATCAATCTCTTCAAAAACGGCTCGGTTTCATTACGTCTCAATAATGAATCGCAAATGAGTACACGGTTCATTAAGTTTCTTTGAGTGAGCTCGTGTGGCACCCAAATATCGAGCTTTTTTGTATAACCAGCTTTCTTCAAATGGGTCAAAACTGTTTTGTGGTCAATTCCCAGTTCTTCAGCTACATCGTAACTACTAATATGCCGATCTTGCTCCACTCTTTCAAAAATGGCGTCCATTTTATTCGTAACAGGGCGACCAGAGCGAGGTGCATCTTTAACATCAAAATTTCCGGACTGAAAACGTTTGAACCAAATTTGTGCTACTCTTACTGACACTGCATCAGGTCCATAAACATCACAAATTTTTTTCACTGCTTGAGTTGCATTTTTGCCTTTTTTATAATAAAATTTTAAAATGTATCGAATTTCTTCATTAGATTCACTCATTTTTACGGAGAGAAAAACAAATGAAAAATAGCGGGAAACAACTTTTTTTTATTTTTTTCTTTTCTTTATAATGGAACCTTTTTAATGTTACCAAAACCAGCCAGACACAAATAGTACAGTGAAAAAAATTTTATAATAAGTTTATACCTACGTTATGCGAAAAGACTTTTTCCCCGACCTAATATAAGGAATTAATATGTAAGAAGAAGTATGAATGTAGCACATGTGCATGAAAAAAAATGTATACGACGAAAAAGTATTAGCTAGGACCTATAATTTAAGCTTTGCCTAGTCCACGGCTAGATGTCGCTGTGTGATTTGCTTGAAAATATTTATCATATATGAAAACAATATTATAGTATGTAAATAACCTAATAATAACATAAAAATCAGTGTCACTGGCCAGGCAGTGAGTTGTTGCTGTTTCAGCCAATTCTTTACTAACTAATGGTTAAATTTAAAAAAAAAACTGAAAAATATAATATATGTCTTTCTTTAATAACATTTTAACAAAGCAAGCTGTTTTAGTGAAGGTTTAATCTATACATAGTTTATAAGTATACACAGCAATTTTTCACAATGAACATTACGCCTGTATCCCCGAAGGGTGCAGGGCAGAGGTGAGGTTTCGAACACAACGTTCTTAAACGATGCCACCAGTGAAACCAGCAAAAAAACCAGCAGTAAAACCAGCAGTAAAAAATTTGCTCAGTTCTGTCGAATATTTTTATATAAATGCTTAACATATGATTACCATATTAATATGTCAAGAAAATGTATATTTTACATCTAAGAACTCTCTAAATAATACCTAAGTTAATGGAAAACTGGACTAACATAAACAAACATACATTCACGCCTGTTTACCCGAAGGGGTAGGCAGAGGCATATTATACGCCCACACTTCGCCAATTATATAGGTGGTCCCACGTTATAGGTGGCGAGCCTATTGCCGCATACCGGGCACTGTTATGTTTGCCAGAGCCTCGTCCGTTGTTCGGCAGGTGCACCACTTGCAGGTGAGGTTGGCTTGGGCTCCTCAGATCTTGGTAGGACCCCTAAACACCAATATAACTGGAAAAAAGTGGGCATATAACCCTATCACTTCAGGGAAAAAGGCGAGATTGTATATGCGTAAATACAACTATAGCATGGTATAAATTAATATTTAGGTGTTAGGTTATATAAAACAAGATGTTTTCATGTTTTAATAAAAATTATGCCAATAATAAGAATTATTAATAGCCTATAAAACTAACAATAAAAACACAAATATATTTAAATTGTATACCGATTTATGCCATCGGTGTAAATATATATAAATATAATAGTAATTTGATGTTGAGTTAATAAAATCATACATACATACAATCACGTCTATTTCTCGTGCAGAGGCATAATGTACGCCCACACCTCGCCAATTATGTTTTTGGTCCCACGTAATAGCTGCCGAGCCTATTTCCGCTTAACGGTAACTTTTATATTTGCCAGAGTCTTGTCCGTTAATCGGCAGGTGCACCACTTGTAAGATAGGTTAGCTTGGATTCTGAAGGTGTTGATAGCACACACCTTATCCTTGTTCCCCTAAAGTAATCGCTGTAATCGATAAGCACGCCAGTGGTGTCGCTTTTCTTTCGTTATGGTTTGGCCTCCTCAGATCTTGGTTGGCACCCTATTGATTAACAGATTAATTTAAAAACACGATTATGCAAAGAAAATAATAATTATAGTGATTTATTTGTAAATTCCTTATCTTTAGTGTCAAATAGATAAGAAGAAAAAAACGCGTTCAATAAAGTGGGGTAATTTAAGACTTATAGTTTCATAACTGTTAACGAGCTTGCGAAATGCTAGCGGCGTAGTAAAATAATCTTAGTGGTATTAAACTGTGTCTTCAAAATAAACAAATTGCCAACCCAACTGAACCTTATTGCACATCAAAGTCTAACTCAAGCTTCTAAATTTATCATTTTATGGTTAATCAGTATTTTAAATGCATAGCCAAGTTTTTATGAGAGAGGAATCGTCAAATCAGCTCTTAAACGTCACACGCGCGAGCCTCCCCTTACGGCCCAAGATGAGAGGGTACTGGGGCATACTTAACCACTATTGGTGAATTAGAGGATCAATTTATAATATTCTATGTATAATTCTTTCTTGTGTATTTAAATAGAACTGAATCGAATTAGAAATTTACACCTTGTTTTAAGTACGTTAGAAATACAAGTCCACCGACGAACATAGTCCTCCCTAATTGTTAAAAATAAATTTGTATGTGTGTTATCGTATTCCATTACCCAAACGGCGAGCTCCGCTTACAGACAATGTATATCTGATGCTAAATACTAATATTGGCCAGAATGGATGATCCTCTGTTTTTTAAAATAAAAATCGCTAACGAACTGTCCAGACTTCTTTGCGGTCTAATGTTTAATTAATTATTTTCACAGATATGTCGTTTTTGCTGGAACCGAATACGGGAGGGCGAGAACGGCCTATGTCCCGCCTGTCGGAAGGCCTACCCCGAGAACCCCGCAGACTTCACTCCGCTCAGTCAAGAGCAGGTGAGTAAAGTATTTCATTAACATTATGCATATCATCATATTATGATATTTCCCTTTGGGTTGTGAAAGTCAGAAGGCGGTCGCTCCATGTAAAAACTGAAATTTTGTCAATATCTGGTTAGACCAGAGAGCAGACCCTGGGCCCTAAGCTCAAGTCTGGGGCAAACGGGATAATGATATGATGATGATTATGTCATCTTTCATCATCAGGGAAGGCGTAGTTAGATCTATTTCGGTTCATTAACCGCAAACGTTGATGTTGTTATTAATGTTCCCCGGAATTCTAACTGAAAATCCGGGACTTTATGCAATTGATTGCAAATGTAGGATCGAAGGGAGATTTCACATTTTATTTATAATCATGTAAACATTCGTAACAACTAACACCTCAGCCAACGTGGACGGTTTGACTTTCGACTAGAAATTCATCTTATAACTAAAATGTAGCATACAAAAATTTCAAAGCCCATTAATTATATTACATATCATTAAATTATATTGTATATAAAGATATTACTGATTAATTATGATTAAGTCTTTATGAAATTTTAAATCCTTGCAAAAGTGTTTTTCAGACTTCACAGTGACGCAATAACGCAGACTTGAGTCACAAATCACAAAATACTAGAAAAAATCTGCGTGTCTGTAGGATTGGTTGCTTTTTTACTAAGCATTCCGGGAATGTCCATATTAATGCAACGTAACGTAAATATAACTAACTTACATTTACTCCCATTCCTGTTCATCATGATCATTACAGCCACTTGAAGTACGGTGCTAAACAGAGGCCTCCAATTGTTTTCCATGTTAAACGATGTTGTGCCGATACATCAATCATGTAAGTTATTCAAAAAGGGTGTTTATGTTACTCTCGACCCGGTTGCATCTGAAAAGCATGGTCGCAGCTCAGACACAATGCAGAGATTTACAAAATAATGGTTTGTATCATGTTTATAGGAGCTGAACAAATGTTTCCTTTATAATAAATTGTCAGAGTCGATTACAAAGGTCAGTTCCTCGGGGTGACTTTTGGTATTGCTTCTGTTCTTTAAAAAAACTAAATTGATAACAATTCTCCTGTTACAGGTGGCAGCAATAAAGACGGAGAAAAAGGCTCGCGAGCAGAAACGACGGAACAAGACTTTGGAGTCTCGGCGTGCGCTCGCGAACGTGCGCGTCGTACAGAACAACCTCGTGTTCGTTGTCGGCCTGCCTGTCAGACTAGCGGACCCAGAGGTAAGGGGGACTATTGATTGTCCGAGTCCCTTAGAGCTGGTTCCTACTTGTCGTGTCTGGATATTAATCGAATGTGCTAGTAGCAAAGCATTTTATATGCAGCTGTGTTCACACGTCACCGAATCGGATTTTATAACGTCACATCATACATACATAAATTCACGCCTATTTCCCCGAAGGCAGACGCATATTATACGCCCACACTTCGCCAATTACATTGTTGGTAACGTAATAGGTGGCGAGCCTATTGCCGCTTATCAGGATCTGCTACGTTCGCCAGAGCCTTGTCTGTTGATCAGCAAATGCACCACTTGCAGGTGAAGATGGCTCGGGCTTCTTAGATATTAGTAGGATCTTTATCCACCCTATATAGATATGACAAGATAGTGTTGTGTGTGTTTTCCAGCGCTTTGCTTCCAGAAAAAAGTTGTGTCACATCTCGTTCGCCTATAAGTAAGTATGACGCTGCTCACATTTGTTGGACATCGGGGCCGATTTATTAGTGTCAGTTTCGATTGATGAGTTCTGGAATGTTCCCTAACTATAAATATTAGGTGCACCCAATATTATCGTTCCAGAATTGTCTACTTTGTTTTTTTTTAAATTTTTCTTAAATCATATCACAACATATAAGAGTAAAAATATACATACATAATGTCATGCCTCTATCCCGTAGGGGTAGGCAGAGATCACATCCTTCCACTTGGCACACACTTTTAGTTTCATTCACACTCTTTAACCTCCTCATACTAGCCCGTCGGTTTAGGGTACTTTTGACTTGCCCTTTCGCCAAAATTCATAGATAAAAATGTGGCACTGGCTTCAACAGTAGCCCAAGTGTAAACAGAGGCGGCGACACCCGATTAAAATCGGGACCCGACAGCCAAAAAGTGAGACCGAGCTCTTAATTGGTTGTGATTACAAATACAGTGGCATGCACACCGTACATCCAAAAAATCACTGTATACCCTAGGCATACCCAAAAGCCCAGGTAAATAAAATTCCGATACCTACTTTAGGTCACGGAGCTACTAGCGTTAAATGAGCCAGATTTCCGACCATCCAATATTTTGGCATATTGTGGGCGCTAGGTTTTATGTATGTTTATGTCCTGTCGTCCTTTAAGTAGCTTAGTACTTTGTCACTCTAACTAAACTGTTAGTTCAGTGAGTTGCAAACTATTTGAATGCAATAACAGGCGTGACATAGTACCAAAGTTTTCAGCTACTGCTAAAACCGTACACAGTTTATTACTTGTGTTATTATTTTTAACATTTGTTTTAGATCCTAAAACGGCAAGAGTACTTTGGCAAATATGGCAAAATTCACAAAGTAGTTATAAACCAAAGTACTGCGTATGCGGGCTCACAGGTAAGCGTATGTATCATTCTTTTATATACTTTTTATTAAATATATTTTGCATGTGATTTGTTTGATTATACTCGTTGCAACATCGCGCAGCTCGCCGAGTCATAAAACGTGCAGTGAAACATAACGCGCATATCGATATGATATCGGTAAATGTTTACAAAATCAATCAATAAATCTTATTTCTTTGTAAGATCCACATGTTCAATGTTTAAACATGACCCTAATTAACAAATAAATAATAAAACTATAACCTCCTGATCGACTTTTTATTGTTTTGAAGTGTAAAACTATATATATAGTATAGCGATAGCGCAAGCACAACACTGCTAAAAATATGTTTTATAATCCCGCGTGCAGCGAGATATTGCGATGAGTATGTTTGTTATCAGTTTTGGCTCGATATATAGTGAATTTTCAACCCTAAAATTTTCGGGGATCAATGAAGATGAAAATGTCGAAGCTTTTCTTTTGCGTTTATTTTAATAAGACACACACGAAAGTCCAATATAAAAGAAGCTTGTCCGATTTTGAGTGTTTATAATTCACTGCGCGTTAGTATTAGAATATCTCGAAATTCATAAGTGCTTCATCGTAGCCCAAATTTGCAACCATAATTTATTGCTGAAAAGTCTAACAGCAATTTTTAAATAATATTAGTTATTACATTATTGTTGTTTTTAATTATTTATTGGTATGGAACATCGACCGCGCCAAATCATCTTCGTTCGTGGCTACGATAGCGAACTTAACGAGACCCAGCATGACGAAGCTAATGCTATGTACGATGATGCAAACGAACTAGACTAGAGCCTAGAAAGACTGGGTGATAAATAAAAGCGATATCGTTTACAATGCTAACAAAATTGCGTTGTAATATATTGTCTTATAAAATTCTAATAGCTCACGTCACTTACCCACCTCCGCCCATCCTCACAGGCTGAATATGACCTGAAATTCTTAAGCGGAAGCCCGTGCTCAGTAGTGAGTTGAGATGAAAATGATATATAGAAGTATTGTTTTTTATTTAGTGTTAACTACTACTTTCGCTAATCTACTCTGGGTCCGGAGTAGAAACAATCTAGCATCATGTAATGTGATAAATGATTTGATTTGATGGAGCTTTAGAAACACCGATTTTCTCAGGAGATCCGTACGCATATTTGAATTGACGCTGCAAAAATTAACGAACGCGTACGCATTTCCATTTAAAAGCAAGGTTTTCTATCGACAAAAGTTGAATAAAGGTGGTTAGGAACCACAAGCATCTTTAGTTAAGCCCTAAAGATATTAATTACTAACTCGGAGTATACTGTTCCCATTTAGGGTCCGTCGGCGTCAGCGTACGTGACATACGTGACGCCGGCAGATGCATTGCGCGCCATCCAAGGGGTCAACAATGTGCCCCTCGACGGGCGCGTGCTCAAGGGGTCACTGGGGACCACCAAGTACTGCGCCAACTTCATGAAGAACCAGCCCTGTCCCAAACCAGACTGCATGTACCTGCACGAGCTAGGTAACTATACTGTTTATATATAAAGCTTAACTAATGCTCCGTTTCTTTACTTTTATTTAACTTTAACAGTGATAGCAGCGGGTCTCGCCCCAGTAGATTCCACCTATTCCGGGGGTCTTGGGTTCAAATTCTATGACTTTTCGAAATTATGTATGTAATTATCAATATGGCGTGGAGGTCAGTATACCTGCAACTCACTCCAGAGGTCGTGGGTTCGATTCCCACACAGGACAAATATTTGTGTGCATGAACATGAATATTTGTTCTGGTCTGGGTGTTTCCCTATGTATATTAAGTATTTATTTACAAAAAAAATAGTATTTATGTATGTTTATCCGTTATTTAATATCCATAACACAAGTTCTTAAAGATACTTATCTTGGAACTAAATAATTGGTGTAATTGTTAGAAAATATTTATTTATTTAATTAACGCTGGCTCCGTGCCTCACGTTAGGCCGTTGGTCCCGGCTGCCATTAATATTTAAGGCAGTCGTTTGAGAAAGTCAGTGCCTTCTTATATCTTAACAGCTAGTTTAACTATATAATTATGTTTTCCTCTGGGATACGGAGGGCAGACGGCAGTCGCTCCATGTAATAACTTTTGCCAAAATCTGGTTAGCCCTAAAAGCAGACCCTGGGCCCTAAGCCCTAAGTCTGGGGTACTATCGGGGTACTGCTAGGATTATAATAATGATAATGTATCTCATTATATGTAAACTATTGTTTCAAGGGAATAAATATTTATTTATTGAGAAAACCAACAGCGTATTCAGCAAAACAATTCACATAAGAACTTAAAGCTAGTATGGTCAATAACAGGTTTCCCTAATATAACAAACATGTGACTGGTAAATATAGGAACTATTACAAGTAATAAAATATAAAGAAGGCAGTAGCTGTATAGTGCTAATAACTCCTGGTAATTCTGGCAGATATGTGGTAATTAAAGAATATAAAACTAATATAAGTAAACAAATAAAATAATAATGGCTAAGGAATAATGTTAAAATAATGGCTATGGGATAATGTTAAAATAATGGTTATGGAATAATGTTAAAGTAATGGTTATGGAATAATGTTAAAATAAAGGTTACGCAATGATGTGACTTAATTTTGTCCCTTAGCGTGGTCTGTACATGGTGTTTGAAGTATCTTTTAGGATTAGAAAGATATCAATGTGTCCAAATAGTTCGTTATATGTACTTGCCAAACGAGAGAGAACTGAGTTACGATGATACTTAGCATTGTGTCTCGGAGTCTGCAACAAGGGAGTGACGCGGGTGCGGTATTTTGGAGCACTGAACATGATCTTAGAAACGAAATTCGTACAGTCAATATTACTGTTTAGTACATCATGTAACAAAGCCATGTACAAAACAACACGCAATTTATTAACGTATACTTGCAGGTGATCCTAAGGCGTCGTTCACAAAAGAAGAGATGCATGCGGGCCTGCATCAGGTGTATGAGCGGAAACTACACAACCAACTGCTGCAGACGCAGCGGGATAAACCCGACAGCTCAGGTAACCACTCAAAGAGGCACTCAGATATCGCATGCTTATAGGAACATCGACCCATGAGTGAGTTTCCTGGAGGTGGCCTACCCACAACAAAGAGACTATGGACTCCAATCTGCAAAGACTATCATAAAGATGATGGTAACAATATTTGGAGATTTGAAGTAAAAGGCAAGGGGATGCACAAAAGATCTGACATAAGGGTCAAAGTGCGCCACGGTTAGTCTGTGGCCCCCGCGATAAGATAAGATAACATCGACCCATTAATGGGTTGAGTTACGTTCTTATACCGTCTTTCTATTTCTTACTGAGATCGAATCAATGTTAATCAAACGTTCAAAACACAAGCATAATTACTAATAAATAAATCAGTATCAATTTAATGCGCTTACAAGTAGGACAAGTATTCTTTAGAAGATCTTCTTTTGTGATGTCCCAAAAATCGTCTTTTTTGAGTTAAGTCACTATTCCATTAAGCATGCGATATGTTACACGTAGTGTTTAGTTCTCTTGAAACTGACCTTACAACTTAAAGAAGCTGCATGAAGCGATGAATTATTCTTGGAAACATTATCCTGTATTTAAGGTATCTGAGCATAGAATCTCAGCTCAACGTAATCATAAAATAAAGTAATACCCCGCTTTACGCGAGGGATACGTTCCGGAAAAAATCGCGTTAATTGAAATTCGCGTATATTGAAACTTACGATGATTAAACATGGTCAAAGTTTAATATAAAAATATGAATAATTTTAATCAATCACTTTAATTCTAATAATACTATATGCAATATATTCTATCAATAATGGAAAAATACATCTATTGTCTTTTGGGAAACGCTTCCCGTTTTTTTACGTTTTTGTAAAGTACATTTATAACACCCCACACAGTTTTTAATTGAATGACACACGGTAAAGACACGGTCATTATTATTATATGTATTCTATACATTAGGCATTTGAGCGCGACATTTGAAATTCGCGTTATAGTGAAACCGCGCATAACGGGGTCGCGTAAAGCGGGGTTAATACCCCATAATTTTACATGCCAAACGGTAGAACACTTCAGGCAGTTTGAAATGAACGATTCTTTGGAAACTTAAAATAAAACCACAGCAATATTTACTTAGTCCTGGCTTGTCATTATTGTATTAATAACCAGTAAATTCATCTTGCTGATAAAAAAAATAGAAATATAGTTGAATAAATCTTAAAGAAGAAACATTTAGATCATTTATTATTAAATAGTTATAAAGGCTTATTCAAATAAAAATATTGACAGATGTAAACAACGATTTTATAAAAAATATTGTAAATTAATTAATTAAATTCCAATTTGGATAGAATCGTGACAGATGACTATCGAAATATAGGAAAAATTATAAAGTAAATAAATAATAATAATCCAACACATAATCCAACCTACGTAAGAATTGTAAATTAATAACATAAAATTCAAATTTTATCATATTAAAGCATATATCGTATATTTATTCTAATTACTTGTACACAGGTATTTCTAGTACGAATGCAGAAAAAGGCAGTTCGAAAGATGGTATGTAAAATAACATTGAAATTTTTTTTAAGCACCTGCAATCTCTTTGTTTTAATAACTAATAAATTATATCTAATTCCAGGTAATCAATCCAACTATATACCAACGACAGTGGTCACATCGTCACATATAAACGTAGTCAATTCATCTAAGTGAGTACAGTCGTATTCATAATAATTACACTTACTTCTATTTATTTAAATTTCGGTTTAAAAAACTTTACAAAATGTAGCCTGTTTTGGACTAATTATGAATGTCAAGATAATTAAACACCTTCCGCCAGTTAAATCTTAATAAAACATTTTAATTAATTAAAAAGCGCTTATAGCTCAGCGGAGCCATAAGTGCTTTTAATGGTCGGAAATAATCACCGAAGTAAAGCAGAATTAACTGAGGTCAGTCCTTGGATGGGTGACCGTTTGTGTGGCAATTATTTTTAAGCGCTTTCGCGCGTCGGAAAAAACGTTAAGCTATTGCTTATCACTATATGTGGTAGACGTTAAGCCTAATTAGGCGGATCTAAAAATTCTTAATAACAGGAAGCCGTACCTGCCTCCGCCAAACCCGCACTGGGTCTGCGTGGTGGAGTATGACCCAATACTCTCTCACCGTGATTTGTGAGAGGAGCCCCGTTCTCAGTAGTGGGACGTTAATGAGCTGAGACGATGTAACATTTCAGATCAAAGAAGGACCCGGTTAGTAATGGTAACGGAAACGGTGCGGGCAGCAGCGCTAGCAGTAGCGGAAGCAATAGTAACGGAAATGGTAACGGAAAAGAAGCGTGGCCAAGTCTCGGATCCTCACCGCCTTCAGATAGTCCCGCCAGAAAACTTCATAGTCCCAATTCACAGTCTACAGGTAGGTTCTGTCTTCTAAAAGTTTACTTTTACCTGTTAATAAGTAAAACATCGAAAAGACGGACCGTATCGATTCAGTGCTGTTTTAGTATAAGTTTATTCTTCTAGCTTTTAGTAGATGAAACGTCGAACAGACCAATAGTAGATACTAATTTATTGCTATACTTAGTTGCCTTCTTGTTTTAGAACTTTCAGAGGTAGTAAGCAAATCAGAAATTCAAAATCATTTTTTTTTGGAAGCACTTTGAATCTAGGAGCGCCACTTTACTGAACCCTGCTGAAAATTAAAGTAGTTTGAAATTGTCCAAAGATTTGCTCAACCGACCAGTGGATGTATATTGCATGCATATTTACTACGTTAGCTCTTGTAAGTAGCTAAATATCACCACCATCACAGCTTTATAACGGTTGTGCCCTAGAATTTACCTCAGGGCCCAGAGTCTGCTCACTGGTCTAAAAAGATTTTACTGAATTTCATTGTCTAAAAAAGTTCAATTAGGTTTTAGACATTTGCAGACCATTGATGTACTGTAAAAACTTTATATTCAATTGTTGTTTCAGCAATATCACAAGAAAACGGCACATCAGGATCTTCCAGTCCCACACTACTACAGCAGCAACCACAGACAAAAAGCAAAGAGCACACAGACACAAAAACAACGAGAAGCAAAGAGAACAGCACAAACGGACAGAGCAAAAAGAGCAAAAGTGACAAAAAGAAACTCAACAACCACACGAGTGAAGACACAGAACCTAAACAGATGTACAATAATAGAACTCAGCAACAATCTGTATTTGAAAGTGAAACGTTCCTAACAAACGACATAGACGAATTAGAATCAGACAGGCATAGCTTGTTAGAGAACCACGATTTGTTAGACAATAGTGATCACAGTTTATTAGAAGACGATAATACGCACAGTTTGCTAAACGACGCGAATAATGAAGTGCTGATGATGCAGAGACATAGGGAAATGTTAGCTGGTCTGGTGGACAGCAATGTGAACGGACATGTGCAACAGGGTTTAGTGAATGGGTTCGGCCTATTGGACCGCGATGTGAGTTATTTAGGTAGTGAGAGGTCGCTTAGTCAAATGAGCCACGGGCTCGATAAGGACTTGGGGCGGAGGCCGGGCCTTCTGCCTCGTGCGCACAAGCCTTATCCACTCGACAACACAGAAATACTAGGTGAGTCACTTTTTCATTTATTTTATGACCTCATATTTTTTCTCATGTAATTAGAGGGAACATTAAATCTTTTTTATTAAAGCGCCATCCCCACAGCTGAGTTTATCGCAACGAATCCCCTTGTCTATCTTATATATCCTCGTTGAGTAATAATCTTCTGGCAATTACTCCGTCAGAGTATTGCTATTCATTACAAATATGTTTAGCTTAAAACAGCCTTTTCCAGGACAGGCAAGGACAGAAAAGTTTATTAACATAGCATTGAAAAAAGTTCGTGAAACTTAAACCTTCATTTAGTTGCAGAATTACGAGAATTCAAAAGCAAAATAATTTTAGATCAACGTTTCCAGGGCGGTTGTAATAATAATAATCATATGGTGGATAGAGAGAGGCGGCAGCGCTGATTTGTTGATGTTTTGCTTATCAGAAGCCTTTCTTCAGAACACATTGATAATATTACTATGAGGAGACCATTCATAGAGTTGTATATAGAATTAACTGGTATGATACTAATAATGTAGTCGCGATAAAATTTTATTCCTACGTAATATTATTCGGTGGTGTCTTAACTTTATTTGTTCCACCATATGTAAATTGTGTATGTCAGTTAAGTTAGCAACAATCTGCTTGTAATTTGTAGTCCCTTGTATTTCCTCTCTTCTCTGTATAACCCGAACGCAAACGCTGTCTATTAAAACACACCTTATAAGGTGACCCTATAGGTCTGTATGATGTTTTCAAATAGACAGCGAATTAAACACCAGCAGGAATTAAACCTAAGTTAAAGCACAACGAAAACCTGTAGTCATAAATTTTTGTTTGTTGGATATAAAAGTTTAATGGCGTCAACAATTTTACATATTCATAAGCTACTGAATGAAGTCTTTGTTAGTAAATTACTTTTTATTCTAAAATAACTTTTGTAAATTGTATATCAATGAAACGTACATATTAAAATAATTCAAAATATGACAACAGCTAAGGTAAATTGGACAATGAATAATAAATAAATTTAATGTAATATTTACAAAAAAAATTTTAAAAGTGAATATGTATTATGAAACCTACACCCTGTCCGATGGTAAGCAGTCTGTAAAAATAAAAGAGTACAGTACCGTGTAATAAGTATGGTATCAAGCACACTAACAAATGACCGTCTACATAAAATGCCTTTTCATATACTTGCAGGTGCTAATTATCATCCAAATTCCGGCATGCTCCCTCCGTTCGGCATGCGGGTGGATAGTTCAATGGGTGTAGGCTCTATGGGAGGGCCCAACATGTCTATGGGTGGGATGGGCATGCCCGGGATGCAAGCTGGCAACTTCCTACTCCACAACCAGCAGTATCAGCAGCCACAGCAAATGGTCAACGGGTTCGATGCTCCGCAGAATGCTGTATGTATCCTAGAATTTTATAGTATGAGTTTGTGTAGATGAAAAATAAAACGAAAAAGGCTTAATTGAATTTCTAATCAAAACTATGTCGAGTTAATTTAATACCCTTTATGTAATTTGTTTTTATTTCTTTATTATGGTACCGCTCATATCTCTTTCATTGTTGTTGGAAAAAAATATCGAATTTCCATTTTGTGTGTAAATGTTTGACGAATCTAAATGATCATGTTGATCTTAAAGACAATTTAATTTAATTTTTTATTTTATTAATAGGTTTTTGTAAGTATCTCTCACTCAAACAATCAAAAGATACCTTGTGTACAACTGTACTCTACTTTTAAACAGTTTTAGCAAAGTTTCTTCCCTACCGGAATGGGATGTATGGGCGTAATTAGGCATGTATACGTTATTTTGACTAGTGGTAGTGACACTTGAAATAGATATATGAACAATAGAGAAAGGTAGAACCAATGTATATTTAAATCTTTCTGCATTAAAAGTAGAAAATTAATAACGCCACTTTTATGTATATTTTCGTGTCTTTTTTAGCTGTACCCCTAAGTATAGTTAAGTCAGCATCACATAGTCTTCCGCTCACAATATTTAAAAGTTGTTTAAGTATCGAAATAATATTAAATATGAAAACAAATCTTACGGATTGTTAAAGCAGTGAAAGGGTTATTATAACAGCGTAACAATCCTTAAAAAAAAAAATTAAGACTGGAAACAAGTCTTAATTTAATTACAATTAAATTTGAATACATTCCGTCAAACTGCATAGCAGTTTGTTGGCAGTTTGTAATAAGAGGAAATTTTTAATATAGAATCTATACTTGACAGAGGGTATTGAAAATTTAAACATTGAAAACATCTTATGTTGCCGTCCGTACTAGAGATAATG
Organism: Musotima nitidalis; assembly: GCA_949126915.1. Lineage (NCBI taxonomy): Eukaryota > Metazoa > Arthropoda > Insecta > Lepidoptera > Crambidae > Musotima > Musotima nitidalis. The sequence continues at coordinate 6,838,841 of OX421439.1, read as the reverse complement.
TCGTATTTAATTTGATAATGAGTTTGGTCACTTGTTGGTTATTGCAGAATGAAGGCCGGTATCTAGCGGAGAACATGGACAAGTTCTTCACAGACTTTCACAAAGCGCAGCAGCTCAGGATAATGACGCGAGGCTCCGACGACAGATTTATGGAACCGCAACAGTTCCCCAGGAACATGCTCAGTGCGGAGAGGCTCGAAATGGAGCACAAACAAAGGTACTATCATAGGCTGCTTTATTAAAAGTAAAAAGTTCTTTATTTCAGCACTTGAAACTGTCAAAAAATTTAAACGAAACAAAAACTACTACAATTAAATTACGAAGCTTAGATTCACTTACATGCAAAATAAATGAAAATTAAGTGGAAGTGAATCTAAGTGCCAGTTCCGAGCCACCGCTCTGTGAGAAGAACTGACAAGAAACTCACAGGCTATGCTCTTTTAAATTATCAATCGAATATAACTTAATTTAACAATACAAAACACACCCAGTCAGTGAGTATTAAAAGATGGTATGCAAAAACAACACTGTTAGAAAGTCCTCAAATCTTCAAATCACTATATCTTCCGTCCTGCTTGTTGTGACGAGTTCTTGTCAGGACATACGGAACCGAAACGTAGACTCTCATGGTTATATCAATTCTCATTAAAAAATTTTTTAGTGCGCTGAGGAATCATGTGGTGGGCTTATCTCGGAGTTGTTCTAAAGAATTGAATTCGTCATGGCACAGAACCAGTCATACCCCATTGTATTAGCAATCTAACTGACTGAATCTGGCTGGTCATGCGTCTTCGTCATAATCGTTAACGGGTGCCGCCAGTGGGGACTGGTCTGCTTATGTCTGCTATGTTTATTAGTAATTGTGCTTGTATCACTAAAAAGAGTTATTTTATTCTTTCTTGTGACTGCAGTTTATGTAGACTTGTCATATTGTTTTTACTATTTTCTTGGAACTGGCGGGAGAAAAAACTAACCTTGACGAGTTTCTTGCCCGTTCTTTTACGATCAAGCTCTCGCTCGCAGTGAATGGGCGCGCTAGTTTTTAATTTTTGACTTACATAAGCGCTCTATTGAGCCAAACTTGAATAAATGATTTCGATTTTGACGTTAAAGTTGCCGCGGGCTAGTCATATTAGCCTAAGAAACGATTAGCGAGGATCAGCAATCGAGAGTATGGCGCTTTCATACCTTAGATCTTAGAGCTGCTTATGAAATGTGGCCGCCAAAGAGATTTAATATAGTAATAGAGCGGCTATTAGAGACTTTTCCATACAAAAAATTTGAGCTGGCGCGGAAGTAGCGCTATCTAACGTTGAAAAGCAAAACAGCATATTAAAAACAATTAGAATAAGTTTTACCTACTCCACGGTAGGCGTCGCTTTGCAGTAGGGATGTTCTAAACTAAATTAATTTCATTTTATCCTTATCAGTCACCCTTAATAATTAACTTCCACAATAGAAAATACTAATGAATTCTCTCTATTAGGCATAACTATAGATAGTAACTTAAACTGGAAGACCCACATTAAAAACCTTCGATAAAAAAATATCCAGATTCTCCTATGCCCTTCAATAAATTAAAAGAACAACAGATTTGCAAACAGCTTTAACTACATACTATGCCTATGCATATGCAAGGTTTAGTTACGGGATTATTTTGTGGGGAAGTAGTACTGACACACCTTCTCTTTTTATTCTTCAAATGAAATAATTTGAACTTTGGCAAACATTGAACAGACTGACACTTGCAAGCCCTACTTTATAAAACTTAACATACTAACTCTACCAGGCATTTATATTTTAGAAATATGTAAATTTGTAAGAAATAACATCACCTCCTTTACAAAACGTGGAGAAAAACCAATAAATAAACTACTAAGACACAAAAACAGATTAATACTTCTAACATGACTCTACACTCCAATAGTCCATAATAATTACGACATTACGTCAATAAAAATGTATAATAAACTCCTTGAATTAATAAAACAGAAACCTGTAACGCTACATTTGTGAACATAATCAAAGAAATATTAATAAATAAGGCCTACTACGACATAAAAGACTATATCAATGACAAGACAATAAAAAAATAAGTATAAGTTAAAGTTATAATAAATTTATTTAAATATGTGATATGACAATTTTAAAAAAAATATGTAAAAATATTAATAAATAAAAAATAACCTTCTGTGAAACGTTATGGAGTGCCATAAACATTGATTTGATAGTTTTACTATTATAGTGTATAACAGTCCCCCAACGCAATTATTATTGAATCAGAATATTCCTACTTATATCAAACTTATACTTACAATTTAAAAATATTATTTATTACATTAATGGATAAATAAAACGACATCACTTGAACATCACTAAATCATCTACTTCCGCATCGACAACTGTGGCGAGATCCTAAAAGTAGTGCTTTTGCTTCTCACCGCTAGAGGTCGGCAAAGGGCATAAGTAATGTTCTAGAACAATTTATTGAAAATTATTATATAGTCTGATTATTGAGTAAATATAAAAAATACTTACGAAAATAAACTGTAATCACGTTCAGCCTTTTTACCATAACGGGATTTGCAATATCGCAGTACGCAATTTGGCATATTTTCTATAAAATTTGTCAAATCTGTTCCTGCACAAACACGACTACACTAGAGGGCGCATAAAATCATACTGAGCGACTTGTTACCACTTGGTAATAAGTTGTGGATTACAGTTTTGATCTCAATGTCCTGTCTATAGTAATAGTTAAATGTCTTTGGTGGCCGCAGACCCTGTCCAGTGGCGTTCTATAGGGTATGCATGTAGCAGTAAATTGGCGAACAAAACAGTGTCCGGTAAGCGGCAATAGCCTCCCCACCTATTACGTGGAACCAACAGGCGAATATAATTGCCTACCCCTTCGGGAAAACCGGCGTGAATTCAATGTATGAATTGGTAAAGGATACCTCAGTTTCATAAAATGAATGTGCCTATTTTTGTCTTGGCGCCAAAAGCCTTTAAATAAACTTTAGAATAAGTATAGTTTTATACAACATAATGTTGTGTTTGCAGAATGGGAGCGCTAAGTGGGCGTGGCGTGGGCGCGGCCTCTGGTGATGCGGACGATGACCTCGACTTCGACCCATTCAAGGAAACACAGAAGGCGCTCGCTGAGATGATGGAGACAGAACTCATGCAGGCAGTCTCCAGCGGGTAATTACTTATTAATGTTACTGGATTTTACCTAGAGAGGTCACTGTCTATAGTTCGAGCAGCTGACCTGAACTTTGCCTCAGAAAGAAGACAGAAGGGCCTCGTTGCGATGACAGTATGAAAGCAGTTTCCAGCAGTTAAATACTTATATTGTAGCTATAGCTTGAGCTAACCTGGAATAAGACTTAATGGCTGAAAAGATGATCATGATTATAATTGTTATTGCTATTAGTTCACACAATCGCAATTGAACCTGTAATGTCAATTAAAGTGAGTTTCATCATATCAGCATGGGGTAGCAGCAGCTGAGAGTAGCACGTGCTCCTCCCACGAGCTAAGGTGAAAGAATATTGGGCACAGATATAGATATAAAATAGATAACGAAAGTATCATAACTTTCACAGTTTTTGCAAGTTGTACGACTCAGAGTAGTATGTGCTTTAAAGACGATGATGTTTGGTTCATTTTCAGATCTGTCAGTAGATTCTTTTACCTAAATGAAGGGTGACCTAGAAAGCGACCAAGGGAATGTGGTCAAGCCTAGTGTCAATGTGAGCGAGGGCCTAGCCACTTCTCACCATTTGGCATTTGGCTTTATCTCTAGATGTCTACATCTCTTTGCTACTTTTTTTTTAAATCATAATTATTAATGACGTCGTCTGAATCGACGTCGAATGAATGATATAGCGTGGTGGCGAGAATACCCGCTCTACGCTCCAAAGGTCTTGGTTGGGTTCGATTCCCACGCAGGACAAATCTTTGTGTGCATGAACATGAATATTTGTTCTGGTCTGGGTGTTTTCCTATGTATATTAAGTATGCATTTACAAAAAAAATAAGTAATAATATATGTTTACCCGTTATTTAGTATTCATAAAAGTTCTTAATGATACTTATCTTGGAACTAAATAATTGGTGTAATTGTCAGATAATATTTATTTATTTAATTATAATCTCAGCCTTTAGAAGTCCACTGCTAAACATAGGCTTCCCCAATCGTTTTCCACGTCTATCGATTTCGAGCCAACTACATCCACCGGCTAGTTAGTTTTCGTTTTTTTTTTAAAGTTAACATTGTTTTCTATTTTTGTTTCAGCGACAGTATGGAGTGCGTCCGGCGATCGCGCCTGCCGCCGCCTGGATTCGGACCGGCCGCTCCCGCAAGGCACCTACAGGGTAAATAATACATTCATGTCTTATAAGCATGAATATACGATTCAAAAAATATTTTATTATCTTAAGCCAATGACATATAGTCCATGGTAATTTGTGCTATAAATAATTGCTAAGATGATTAGGGGGATCATCGTAAAACTGACCTTTGATAACATACTCGTCATACTGGGTTAGGACCTGTGGTTACTAATCATGGCTAGGATTTAGTTAAAACTCCAATGAGCGATTCCAAAAATCAAGATGGCTTTGCGTGTTTTCTTCGAAGCACAGAAGTGAATAAAATTTAATGCCAAAAATTATAAAACTCATGTACCGACTATACTAGTGCCTCATGGAAAGCAGTCGATGCAGTCCAGCAAAATGAGGCTCTTTATACTGTGGAGTAAGCACGGTATAAAGCTCAATCTCTCATAAAGGCCTGCAAAATATGCGCATATAGTGCTGACTGCTACGCTACTCTGTTATGTGTCAAAACTATTATTCTGATATTTCCAGAATGGAACCCTGGCAACGCAATGTTCTCCGACTGGACACAAATGGACCCCGCTATAATGTCCACCTCAGTACACCCGGGCAAGGCGCCTCCCCTCAACGCTCAACAGCAGGAACTGTTTGCGCGCTTCAGCACCCTGGGGGTTCAACCAGCTGCGAATAGAGCCGCTCCCCACTGGCCCCCTCACAAGCTGCCGTGGCCCCCAGCCCCCTTCGCCGCCGTCTCCATGCCCCCCGGCTTCGCCCCCCAGAAACCCCCCCAGCACCCCGCCGAATGCATCGACGCCAAGTAACCAGTGCAATCGACCCACGAAGCATATATTTTTCAAGTCTCTTTCCGTTGGTGATGTGATGATCGATAAATCTTTGTATTAAGAAGAGCATATTTTAAACGAGAGAAATATGATAACAAAGGAATTTGTAAAATAAATTAACCTATTTGTTTTATTTATAAAAAAATATAATGTATTATTAGATTTTATTTTTCTCGTCTCTGGTCCTGGCTGTCCGTGATGTCTTATCATATTTCTTGCAGTGATATTCTTTTTTCTATTCTTTATTTTTCATGATATTATGCATATATGTATATTCGTTATTATATTATATATTTAGCAGAATCATATTCCTGTTACGTACGACAGATTATATTTTCTATATTAAAATGAGATGCCAATTGATCGCTGTTCCATTTGTACCTTACTGAGCCATTAACCATGAAAGAGATCATTAAAATTAAATCGACAATTACAATTACATTCATTCTTTTAATGCTATATTCCTGTATTTCCTTTTTATAAGCATGACAGTAAATACTTTTAATTGTTAAGAGGGAGCAGTCGTGAATCAAAGTTATACCTTTTCTAAAAAATTGTTATAATAATTATTTCGTAACCTTGACGACTGTAAAAAAGATATAAGTAGACGACAGAAAATAGAGTGAGTAGTTGTTTTTTTTGACACTTGAAATTTTAATTCTAAAGAAAAAGCTAAAGATTTGGTTGAAAGATAAGTATTTGTGAACATTCATGAGTGTTGGAAAATTAAAAAAAACAGTGCAACATCACTTTTAAAATTCTCTCAAAAAGTCCATGTGAGATCTCAGTAGAGTCGTTCCACTTTTTTACTGAAGACTCAACGGGTTTAGGGGGAGGGCATCTCATTTACCATTAATTATTTATGGAGTGAGAAATGTGGCCGCAAAGGCTCACGCACAATGGTCCATAGCAAGGACTTAGTGAGGAAACCACCACCACTTACATAACGTAGTTCTGGGTATATTCATTTGGTTCCCCTTATGGCAACTCCAAGTTGGTGCATAGTTTGGTTGCGTGCTACATTTGCCGTTGATGTAGTTTTTATCAAACCACTGAGCCGAACCTTGCAAATCCGGATCTTCTGTATAATTTGAGAACTTATGAAAATATTCAGGGATTTCTTCTCCTTTAGGCAAACAGCTGAGTGCTAACAAACATTTCACTTGGTTATTAAAAGTCGTATCTGCTGCGTACTTTTTGCACAACTCTGGGTAGAACTTGCCAGCAACAATAATCATGTCTCATTCTTAATTAATTATAAATAAATTTATGAATTTTACTATAATTTTGAATGAGGTAAGGTTAGAACTGTGACCCCAACAGAAGCGAGCGCCGGAATTGCTTTGTATAATAACAATATAATTATTATAGAAGTTCTTACATGTAAATTATTTGTCCAAGGTGAATCAAACATCCATGCAGCAGTATATTTTCAAAATTAGATCTTTAACTTGAAATATTAGCTTTTTAGAAAACTAAAATGCATCATTTTAATAATAAATTTAAATACATACTTGGTAAATTAAAACATTGTCATGTGTCATGTAATTATTTCTCGAAAAAAGTCTTGCTAAACGTAAATCCGAAAAGTTGTTTTGCCAAATGAAAATTTGAAACTTACTTTGGCATGTGATTTTTTGGGAAACCTTTTTGACCAAAAAATAGTAGATAATCCCTTCCCTTCACTTCCTATGTTGCCGAAAAGTTATGTCTAAAATTCCACTAGTTTTGTAAAATAGAAACTTGTCAATTATATAAAGGTGTTCACAAAGGCGATCCAAAGTTCACCAATAATATTTTTTACAATTTTGCAAAAGATTTATTCTTAAAAGTTTACAACTTGTTATCAATATAGCCTCTTGGGTCGGGTCCGATCCAAGGTACCACAGTCCCATTATGCCAGAAGTACAATCCGCTGCCTGGCGGAGTCAGGGCTATCCTCAGAACCAGCTGGGCGGCTTCTTCGGGCTCGATGGAACCTGCGCCTTTGGTCATATCAGACTTGACGTAGCCAGGATGTACGCAGTTCACCGATATACCTGAAAACAAACTGTTAGTTGAATGAAACTGAATTTATTCTCAACAATTTATGTAATAAGTTGTTAAGAATAAATTCAAATATTGATTAAAGGCACCTATTTTAGGCACGGGCTTCTCAAAAGATGAGTCTGATTCTGCTTAAATCATGTTGCCAACAACGCAGATACGTTGCGAATTGGGTTAGAAGATATGGAAAGTCTTTCGAAAAAATCCCGATTCTCTTCTATCTACCACATGGTGGTAACGAAACAACGGCTTAGTTGTAACTCTGTTACCTTAAGACCACAGTCTTAAGGTAACAGACTGACCACGGGATAAAACACCTATAGTGCCTAATTGGGTTAAAGGTGCCTCATTTGAAATGTTTAAGTAGTGAAATTTAAAGAGAATCTTCCTTAAAAAATAAACAATATTATAAACAATAAACAATAGCCATAAAGTTCAGGGTTGATTGTAAAATACATATAAATTTTTATTGTAAAATGTTACATTAGAATGATTTCTTATTCCTGCCGTTGTCATCTGTAAATCTAAAAGATTGAATTTAGGCGGACAACGAACTGTAAGAGCTTCTGGTTCAGCGTGTCAGAAGGGACAAACCTTGTAAATCCATTAGGACTTCTAAAAGTATAGGGGAATATTAATAATGTATTTATTTATTTCATATATCTTATCATAAGGACTGCTTTATGACTTTCGTATTCAAATTATTATTTTGTTAATGAATATACAAACGTTTACTGGACGGAGGTTTCACCTCACCTTTCCCGCATATGCCTATACAGAAATCCAAGACAAATAATAACACGCAATACTATACGCAGGTTAAGGTCTGACTTTTGGGTAATTACCATAAACCTTACCTATATTAGTTAACCGTCTGTGCAAGAGAAATGTGTAAGCGTTAACTCCGACCTTTGACACAACATACGGTGAGTCGCCCCAACCATCTTCCATATGTTTTTCCTGCTTCACTGACGCTACATAATTGTTTATCAAACTATTTAAACTTTTTAAATCTAAGCTATCCGAAAGAAATTTTTTCTTCAAGTCGTCGGATGGAATTCGCGAAAGGTGTCCTGAGGAACTAGATATATTTACTATATTTCCTCCATGTTTTATCATTGGCAAAATTTTCTCAGTAAAGTTTACTAGAGAAAAGATGTTTACAAAAGTAGTTTGCTCGGCCTGGTAAAGCTTTGTTTCTTTTGCGTCTTTTAAAAAAAGTATTCCTGCATTATTTACTAAAATCTCAACTTCTATATCTTTCTGTCGCAAATAATCGCAGAACACATTTACACTTTTCTCATCTGTCACGTCGAGTTGGTGAAATTGTACATCAAATCCAAGTCTTCTTAGTTCCCCACAGGCATGTTGACCTCTTTTTTCATCCCTTGAAGTTAAGTACACAATGCCATCATACTTTGAGCAAAGTTCCTTCACTATGGCATAGCCTAATCCCTTATTTGCTCCTGTTACTATTGCTACCTTATTTTTTGCCATAACGAATGTATTATTTTATAACATATAAATTAATCTTCTGGAATAGAAACAGTATTTGGTATCGCACCGGGTTTAACCGGTCAAATGTCGCTACTTTTTTAGTGTTATCTTCGATTTATTTACGACAAGTTTTGTATTTGTCTTTGATAAGACATGTAGACACATTAAAATTTTGTTTTGTTCAGGTAATCTGACGATATAGAGATGATGCTCTAGCCAGGTAACTAATATGGTAGGAAACCTTGATATATTACGAAGATGACGGTTAGGCGACTCCCGCGCAGCTAGTAAGTATTGGTACTGACTAATAAATTATGCAGTGTTCATTGACATTATCCTCCATACGGCAACACGGCAAACTGGCTCATCTGTTGCGTCACCAAATGATATATAACCATTACTATGATTACTCGTAACAAAATGTAACTCGATCGAGTCATATATGTTTTATAACTTCATTTCGTTTTGTAATCGTACGCACTATTCTCTAATTCCTTGTGAGCACTACTAGGTGTAAAGTTATTGGAACAATAATCACAAAAAAATTTTATAAATATTTTTACATAGGTAAGTTGTCTAGTTTATAAAAGGGACCTAGATAGTGTTCAAATTTCGTATTTACGATGGTGATTCCGCCATTCAAATTTCCACTTAGTGTTCATAACAAACGTAAATATAAAACAATTTTACAGAAAGGTTAGGCTTGCTCGTAGCCTAGTACAAATTATTTTAAACTACCACAGGTATACTTATCTTACCTACATAGTAAAAATATACTATTGTGCTTACAGTAATTTAAGAAAAATCGGGTACCAGTGGAATACTGTAAATACCAAAATAACTAATTAATCATTTATGTCTTGTTATTACATATATTAATAGAGAGGTGCAGAGGGACCATACCAAGATCTGAGTATCCCAAGTTAACCTCCCTGCAAGTGCACTGGCAATTACAAAAGTGCCCGGTAAGCGGAAAAAGGCTCGGCACCTATTACGTGGGACCAACATTATATCATTCGTAATTTGGGCGTTTAATATGCCTCTGTCTACCCTTTCGGGGAAAAAGACGTGATTATATGTTTCATATTAATAGAATAGGTAGGTACATACTTAATGAGTTGTTTATTATATTCCTATCGAGATCTCATAGTACGGGCAAGTAACGAAGCATAGACAAACAAAGGCCTCAAAATACGGTACGATATGGTTACGACTTACATATCGCATCTTAAAAATCAACTAACTTCACAAAAACGCACAGAAATCACATTAATTATAATTTACTTAAACTTTACTATGGCAGGGACTATCTAAAATATAATAACGGAACTTTGATAATTGTATGTACGTAAATGAAAGATAGTTACGTTACGTAATCGTTATGTGTGAACGATCCGCAACTAACTTCAGTCTATTGTTATCAAAACACCTGATTACAAACGTTTCGAACAGTTTACTTTTTGTTTCGTTCATAAACTTAAGAAAACAATGACAATAGCTGAATACAATCCCTTTGGGGATGAGGTAGTTCTACGTTCGATTGATTGGCTAGAAAACTTCCCTTGGGGACAGGAGAACGCTGTACGCGTAGACAATGACAAATATGAAGTCAACTTGAATATGAAGGACTTTACTCCAGACGAAATAACTGTAAAGGTAACTGACGGGTTCGTGGTTGTTGAAGCTAAACACGAAGAGAGGAAGGACGAGCACGGTTATATTTCTAGAAGGATCTTAAGAAGATATTCTTTGCCAGATGATTGTGCTGAAGATGAAGTTGCATCCGGGCTGTCTTCGGATGGGGTTTTAACAGTCAGGGCTCCACGAAGAGGTTTAGTAAAGAAGAGTACAGTGATACCAGTTAAACATGAACGATCAGCTGTGAAAGCAAAACTTTAACTATCGTTTCTCTTTAATATTTAAAGTGCAATCTTTCAACTTCGACTATTGTACGGCAAGCGGCATCCATCGCCCGGTCCACAAAAATGATAACTCTGTATCTCAGTTAAGTAAGCAATGGATTTCGTATAACAATTGTGTTTCTAGATAGATTTTGAGTTACACAATAAAGAGTTGTTTATCATCCAGTCACGAATTCATATCACTAATCTTTTTTTTACGTCGTTCAAATCTGTATCTGACTAAATCACTTAAATATCGATTAATAGTATCGGCGCAAAATATATGTATTATGGTCTCATTATTATTAATATTAATAATAATATTGTTTTATTGTTTGTTGAATTACTTATATGCAATGTTAGTAAAAATATTTGTTATATATTTAATTTGTTTTTGTTTACCTGAATACGATAGAATAACATATAAACAAGGTCAGCAATCTGTAGTTCTCTCCACCATGACAGCTGCTGTGGAAGTCACATTAGAAGAACCTAATAGACCTTAAAATTAGAATGAATTTTATACGTTACTGATTAAGTTGCTCAGACTTAGTACATACAGAGGTAATTAAAACATATTGAGGTTTTTTCAGAGGCAAGAGTACATGAACATAGAGTGTTAGGAAATGTCTTTGTATACTTTATCCTCGAATATCATCATACAAGCATATATACCTGTTTTGCCCAAGACTTACGCTAAAGAAGGACCCAGGGTCGCTGGTCATATCAGATTTGGCCAAATTTTAGTTATTACACGGGCCGACTGCCGTCTCACCTTCCCAACCATCATGGCTTCGTGCGTTTAGCAAATTTAGCCAGTGTCAAGTAAATAATAATAGTAATAACATATTTATAAATCATAGTAAATGATAATAAGTGGTGATAAAGATGATAAATGAGATGCCCTCCCCCAAAACCCTTTGAGTCCTCAGTAAAGAGGTGGGGCTATACTGAGATCTCACATGGACTTGAAAAGTGATGTTGCACTGATTTGTTTTATTTACCAACAGTCATGTATGTCCTCAAACACTTAGCGGTTAGAAATATCACATCTTTAGGTAATTAAAACAAAACTGCTAAAATGACGCTTACCTTCTCGCCAAGAAGTCCTTTCATCATTATCATATCCTAGCATTTTCCCGGTTGTCTTATACTTAAGCTTAGGGCCCAGGGTATTTTTTTTGTTTTACTTTGGTATCAAAATGCATTTACGCATTGGCTCCCGGCCAAAGGGGATTCGAAAAGACGACGACGCCCGCCGCTTGTTGAAAAAAGCGGCGGCCAGTACCCGGGTTGCAGCGTCTGATAACCCGCCTGCGACCAACGACCCCCGGACCAAAACCGGGAGGACCTCCTTAGAGAGGCGTAGTGGACGCGCCCCTGACCTCCTCCCTGTTTGACCATAGCGTGTGTGGCCGACTTCTCGGAGGGTCCATGGTTAGACAGCAGGGGCCCCTGCCCTCGCTGCCTAAGACCCTCCTGGCGCTGCTTGACGGGCCCTCCTGGCACTCTCCCGCTGCATCCTCTACATGTCCCTCTTAGTTTCCCCCCGTAAGGGTTCTTACAGACGAACTGCTTTTTGTGAACGGCAGAGGCTACTTCAGCCGTCGCCACTTGTCGTTACCTGTCGGCGGCAGTACTCAACGTATTGACTGCTGCCGCCGACGCGTCGACGGCTGAAGTAACCTCTGCCGTTCACAACTTGCAGTTCGTCTGTAAGAACCCTAAGTCATCGAGTGTAGTGACAACAATTCAGTCAGACTCGTATGATGACTTCTGATGTGAAAAACGGAAAGAAACAAAAGAGAAGCTTTGACAAATGTTAAAAGAGAATTAAAGTAAAGCTAATAAATTTTATAACTTCCAAAAAAACTTGACCACAAGAAATTGTAAGTATCTTAATTCAGTTAGTGAATATTTTAATTTAGATTTCTGACAAATGTTACCTACTTCTTTTCCTTTTTCTTTGAAATTAAATCTAGAATTCATAATTTCTAGAAAGTTTGTGATTTATTTTTATTTTTAACTAGTTTGAATATTAAGTAGTAATTAATAATTGCGTGCGACGACAAATCCTTTAACAAAACGTAAACTTCCTTTTGGGTTTTTGGCGCCAATACGATAAAAGACCCATTACTGCAATATTTTCCAAAACTAGTGTAAATACAAGTTTTTATGTGTAAATATAGTGGATTTTTAGACATTACTTCCTCGACAACGTATCTAAGTGTAGAAAAGTAATATATTGGACCCGCGGTAATCCGACGAACGTCTTGCTAAGCAGTGTCGGACTAGCGATTTTGTCGTATATTATTATACGGAGTACGACCCGAAATCCCTTATAGTCTGGACTTTTTTGATAAAGAGTACCTTGTAATCCGACAAGTTACAGCTCAAAATTGAAAGATTATCATGAAGTAGCACGTTTAAGTTGCAATCTGTTCAATCATTCATTAGCTATGCGTGAAGATTTTTCAAAATAAAAGAAGAAAAGAAGAAGAAAAAGTGTTTAATTAAATAGTAAAATCATGACAACAAATACTTAACATCTGCCAAACTGTAAAACAGTTTGTGGGCAGTTGTAGCTCCCAAAATAATAATAATAATAATAATTTATTTCAATAACTTAAAACATATTTGACATTTTATTTGAAACTTCCCTTTAAGCATAGAGATGCTTGTGTTGGGAAACTTCGCTCTCCCATAACATAACATTTTTAAGCTACTGAACACAAACCAAAGAAAATAAAAAGTGAAATATAATGATAACTAAGTAATAATAATAATTAACAAATAACCTAAAAAAAAAAATATTATAATTTTAAAGCAATAAGATTAATAAGTATACATCATAATTCAGCATTACAATTAAATTGATTACATTTTTAACAAATGTGCGTGGAGCTGATTGTGTGAATGTGTGTGTGTGTGTGTGTGTGTGTGTGTGTGTGTGTGTGTGTGCGTATGTGTGTGTGTGGGCGCGTGTGCGTGTGTTATTGAGCTTGTTAACCCTCACAATGTCGTGGGGTCAGAACTTTTACTTTCACTACCTACATTTCATAATGTAAAAGGGATTCCACTTCATCATAACTCAACTCCTTCAACCAAGCAGTCACATTTTTCTTACAGTTGGATAGTGTCATGGAGTAAATATTTAACCTTTTTGTGTATTTTGTTATATAAACTTGATGCTCTGTATGTAAATTGTCTCCTGGCAAAGGTCGATTTTACAGTGACTATGGGGGCGACATTATATTTTCTATTTCTTCTAGATACTAGCTTTACAAAAGGAAGGGATTTATGTTGTCTAATAATAGAATGCAAGATGTATAACTTACTGACTGTAAGAAGGTCGCTTAGCCTATAAATATCTTCCGTGGGGAACTGAATAGGTTTGAAAAACATGACTTTCAGAAGAGATCTTTGTGCACGTTCTACTTCGATAAATTTAGTCTTAGCCGCTCCACCCCATATTGGCAAGCAGTAGGATATAATTGACTGTGCCAGGGAGAAATACACTTGCTGCAAGAGTTTTATGGAAGCAACATGCCTTAGCACAGAAAAAATATATATCAGCTTACGAACTCTGTTCATAGCCAACTCCACATGCGAATACCAAGACAAGTGTTGATCAACCATTAAGCCTAAATATTTTAAATGGGAAACTTTATTTATTGAGATACATGAGCAGTCTCTAGGATTCGAGCAACTATGAATCCTAATATTGAAGTCTTCTGATGGTTGATTGCGTACTGATTTTGTAAAACAAATGTAATTAGTTTTCATGATGTTTAACGTTAGAAGGTTACAATTTAACCAGAAAGCTATTTTGGATAGTCCAATTTCTGTCACTTTACGAACACTATCCCATGTTTCTGCTCCGAATACAATGGCGGTGTCATCAGCGTATGAGATTATGCTTCCGTTGTCGAGTTTCATGTCGCAAAGGAAATTGACATAGATGAGAAAAAGTGTAGGGCCAAGGACACTGCCCTGTGGGACCCCATACGTCACCGTAGTCTCTGAGCTAATTATTCCTCCATATTTTACTTTTTGTTTTCGATTCGACAGGTACTGTGCAAAAAGACCTAACGGTTTTCCACGTATTCCGATGAATTCAAGCCTCTGTAGAAGTATGGGCACTGATACCGTGTCGAATGCCTTTTTAATATCAAGGAACACAGCTAAGCATTTACCTCCTTTGTCTACTATATCAGTAACAATAGTAGTCAATGCAAGAATGGCATCTTCCGTGGATCTACCCTGCCTAAACCCAAACTGCGATGTAGAGAGTACTTTATTTTTGTTGAGATAAGAGATAAGTCGAGTGTTAATTAGTTTTTCTATTATTTTTGATAGTGCAGGTAAAAGTGAAATGGGTCTATAGTTAGACAAGACCTTCTTATCTCCACACTTGTACACAGGCGTGATTGTGGCTTGTTTTAACAAATCAGAGAAAACTCCGCTACAGAAGCACAAATTTACAAGGTGAGATATTATAGGAACCACTTGTTTGTGTGCTAACTTTAAGAAAGATGCAGGTATATTGTCCCATCCCAGTGCACTTTCTGATTTTAGGCTAAGAAGGACTGTTTGAACTTCTGACGGATCAGTATCATATAGTGCAAAGGACGCAGCAGGTGAGCAGTTCAATGTCTGTGATTGATTATTTGTATCGGTTGTGATGTTCTCAGCCAAGAGTCCACCGATTGTGGAAAAGTAATTGTTCATCTTATTTACGGATGCCTGTGGATCGGCAGCTAGTTCTAGTAATTCTGTGTTTTGCGTGTGGAGTGGTTTGCGTTGGGTTAAATTATTGATTGCCTTCCACAGTTTCTTAGGGTTTTTGGACGCCTTGAATAACTGTTCGCGATCATAACTGCGCTTTACTTTTCTAATTAAATTATAACAGTGGTTTCGATATCGCTTATATGTAATTTTAAGTATTTCATTATTTATTTCCTGTTTTAATTTCCTCTGCATGAAAATGTCCAAAATCAGTCACATTATACTTTATAATGTTTGTGTTCCTACATTCAACAATGATAAGCATGTCGGATTACAGAGGGCGGCGGATTAGACAGGGGCCGTATTATCTGTGGTCCACTGTATATTGTTGTGAATATTCCATGTTGATTCCAAAAGTCGGTAGAACATACTTTTCTAAGGTATGACTTTGACTTGACTTTAACTATGAATAAATTTAATGTCGAATTATCAAATTACTTAACACTGGCAAAAACATAATCAAATGAGTCCACATTAAAATTAAAACGTCAAAGCCACCAATAAAACCGTGATAGAGGCCGGGTTCACCGATAGTGATAACGCGCAGGTGTGTATTTAGATATAATCAGAAAACCATGTGTACCTACTTAGAACATTGTTGCATCGGATTTGTCGTGATAATGGAGATTATCTATAATCTGGTTATAACGAGATAAGTCTGTGCGGAAATTTCAGAGGCGCGTTTTCAGTTTAGTTTTCAGACAATAAAGTGGCATTTAACCTTACGGTCTGATGGAAAGTGACATGATGATGATACGGCATATATGAAGGTTTATAATTTTCTTTCATATACGAGTATTTAAAGGTGTAGGTATAGGGCTCCCACTAAGATATGAGTTGTCCAAGCAAACCTCATCTGCAAGTGATGCATAATTTTTTTTGTTTTACGTCGGTAACAAAATGCGACCACCGGCAGACCCGACTGCCAGCAGTAATACCCACTAAAAATCTTCCGACGAAGCCCGCCGCTTGTTGAGAAAAAGGCGGAGGGCCAGTACTTGTGTTGCAGCATCTGACACCCCGCTTGCGGCCAACGTCCCCCGGACCAAAACCGGGAGGACCTCCTCAGAGAGAAGCAGTGGATGCGCCCCTCCTACCTCCTTGTGCGACCGTAGCGTGTGTGGCCGACTTCCTGGAGGGTCCATGGTTAGACAAGAGGGGCGCCATGCCCCCGCTGCCTAAGACCCTCCTGGCACGCCCGGTGCGCCCTCCACAGGCCTCTCTTAGTTTCCCCCCCGGTAGTCAGTACTAAGGGCACCCAGAGTCGCCAATCTCTGGGTGTTACCTTTTCCCTAGCGCCTCCTGCGCCCTACCGGGAGGTACTCAGCCCCCACCATGACAAGGTGAAGACCAGTCGAGGGGTAACCGGGCTTAAGCCTGAGACATTGCTTTGTGACCAGTTCTTACATAAATATTTGTGTAATTTGTCTTTTACAATGAGAATAATGAAAGAGTACAAAACATTTTTGGACATACAGTTGCAATGTGGCCGCTATGGTGTTATTACACACCAATTACCAACCGCCGCCGCCGCAAGGCCGCATGCTTCAGCCACCGTGTGGTAAATAACCATGGAAGAAAAAATAATTTGCTACAGTTAAAATTAAAAATTAATTTATAAGATAAAATCGCGTATCATACTTATTTTAATAATTTATACAATACGGATGCAGAACTCATTATGAAAATACGTTCACTAAATCCTTTACAAGAGAAAATGGTCTACAATCATTACCTACTAATTGATTAATGTTTACATTATACTCTCTAGTTTATTTTAGTTAGTTGAAACATTTTGAAATAATTTGAAGTCTTTATAATTATTTTTATGACTATACACTTTATTTACAAGCGCTCTTAGCTCTGCGGTGCTGGGTGTCGGAAACGATCACCGAAGTACAGCAGAGTTTACAGAGGTCAGTCTTTGGATGGGTGACCGTTTGTGTGGCATTTAACATCGAGCGCTTCCGTGCTTCGGAAGGCACGTTAAGCCGTTGGTCCCGGTTATCACTAAATGTGGTAGTCGTTAAGCCATGTTAGAGGCCTAATGGGCGGCTTGATAAATTCTAACAGCAGGACGCCATACACCTGCCTAGCCTTTTTTATTTTTTTTTGATTAACGTCGGTAACAATATGCATTTACGCACTGTCTCCCGGTCAAAGGGGGAGACCGGGAGGGGGTGTGGGGCTCACTGCGGCAGACGCGACCACCGCAGTCCTACCCACTAAAAATCTTCCGACGACGCCCGCCGCTGTTGTAAAAGGGGCGAGGCGCCAGTGCCTAGGTTGTAGTTTCTGGCACCCCGCCCGCGGCCAACGTCCCCTGGACGCCATACACCTGCCTCTGCCAACTCGCACTGGGTCAGCGTGGTGGAGTATGACCCAATACCCTCACACCTTGATATGTGAGAGGAGGCTTGTGCTCAGTAGTGGGACGTTAATGGGCTGAAATGATGATGATGATCATCACTTTATTTACATGAGAAAGTGTACTGAAAAGGTAACACAGTTTCGAATACCTCAGGAAGTCACGACGCTGATCTTCCGTGGAGTATGACTATGTGCAACATGAGAAAAAATAATCTACCATATTTACTTAAAATAATGAAAAACCACAATTTTTTACAAAAAAATTGTACTTACTAAGTAAAACAATTTGACAAGTATACAAAAACCTGTGTTCTGCAGACACAAGATTTAAAATAAAAGAAATATATTTTTTTAGTTTTACGAGCATAATTACGAATGAACATAGTAGACATAAGCAGACCTGTCCCCACTATGTCTATATAATCATTCTGTCAATACTATGCGTTTCTCATCAAAATCAAATTCTCACCAGTACAAAATTTTAGTTTTTCAGTTAGCTGAATTTTTAATTACTTATAAAAAAAGTAGACAAGAGCAGACCATTACTCACAAGCAGCACTCGTTCACGAGTATGACGCATGAACCAGCCATCGTTTCATTCAACCATATTTTAGGGAACGTATAAACCCGACGCATGACGCCCGCCACCCCAAAGACATTTAAGTGTGCATGACATACTCAAGCCACAAAATAAAAAGATTTACACAAATGAAAAATTACATTAATATTATAAAAATTAAATAGCTACAGACCGCAAAATTGTTTGTCCTATGATAGATTTACAGCCATGCCGTCTTATCATCTATTAACGGTACAAAGTGCACCCACTCATGACGGCCTGCTAAAATGCCGATTCATTCCGCGCTTAAAAGACCCGGGATTATAGGAAATAGAAAAAACCTGAGCTGGCAGCAAATTCCAGATCTTAGTGGTCTTACTCAGAAACGACTTACCAAATTTCTGGGTTCGAGTTCGAGTCTGCACAATATGTAGATGGTTTCTAAGACCAGCACTTGCTGTTCGGGAGAGGAAAGGAGAGGGCAGAATAAGACCGTATAGCTCCTCAGAGCACTCCCCATGGTAGCAGCTTAGTAGGAAAAAGACCCTTTCACCAACAAGTGGTGTGCTTGTCATACATATAAACAAGCAATGCATACCTTAAGCTCAGACTATTTAGTCTTATGGAGCTACGTACGCTGCACACTACACCAAAAATTGCTATGCACGCCTTTAAGACCTACACGTTCGGATGAGGAGAGAGCCACAAATTATCATCCGAGCGTTATCCTGGTTACCACCTTACGGGCCGAGGGTCCGCTTTCTTGCCTTGCTCTTTTGTAGATAAGCTGTTTGGTCGATATGCTAATAATAATCTATCATCATGCTCTCTGAGTAGCGGGAGATCACATCACTCACATTTAAGAAGTATGTACGAGAGGAAGAATTCATCTAATAAGTACGATTTCAATTCAAAATCATTTTTTCAAGTTTGGCTCAAAAGAGCTCTTGTGAAGGTCAATACTTAAAAACTAGCGCGCCCATCCACTACGGGCGGGAGCTTGATCGTAAAAGAACGGGCAAGAAAATAATGATTAACTCAAAATAAAGGTAAGTCATTCACTGACGAAACAAAAAATCTTGAAGACTTGACCTAGGAAACAGGGCAATTTAAAAATAAGAAAATTAAATATCAGTTTACAACGCTCATAAGAGGTATTTGGAGCCAAACTTCTTGGCTTTTGATTTTGACGAGCGTAATAATTAATTTGGAGAGCTAACCCCAGAAGGGTTGAAATAAGTAGCCACGAGACATCAACAAAGGCGACCACTAGTTTTTCTTATCAAAAAAATTTCTTAGTATCCATCAGACATAAAAAAATACAACAAAACCTAAAGACGTTTGTGAATGATGATGACAAAAAGGTTACAAGATAAAAATAGACCATCCAGTATTTTGTTGATTAAATTATCATAAAGTTGAATTCAGTTTGCCGCCGGGGATGGCGTCCTAAACACGTCTGTGTTGCTCCTCAACAGTTTCTGTGATACCTATCTCATATATTTTTTATTAAAATAGTAAGGTAAGTCATTATGACAACTCAAAATTATTCTCTATTTAAATCATTTTAAAACCTTCTTCTTTTTCTCATTTTTTTAAATTAAAATTATTTTTTTTATTAAACACTGACGCAACTACATATAAGTAGTTTTACGTTATTAAGTTGATTTTTTTCTAAGTCTTATAATGAATGAATTAAAAAAAGGAGGAGGTAATTTATTTCTTTGAAACTTTTATTAAAATTATGTGTAAAGACGAGTCATTAAAACCTATAAATTATTTGTCTAAGCCAATATTCTATATATAGATAAAGAAATATGGTTGGGTTGTCATATTAAAGGGTTCGGGTAGGACCATCCTGAAATTTAACATAACAAGCTTTAGAAAGATAATGTGTGAAGTATATACAAAGTCGTAGGCATCAGCTAGTATGTAAATAATTTAGTAATACATAATTTTTTAATATCATTCTCTATTTTGAAAATTTAAATCATTTGTTTATGACCAACTTTTTAACAGCCTATAAAACTTTTTTAAAAAGTTTCTTAAAATTTTACCCTGTATAATATTTATTATATAATTTAGGTATTGTTCATTCATCAGATATTGAGGAAATAATTATTTAAAAAAAACAAACTTTTTTTGCATTTATTTTCTGTTTGTAATTTTTAAATTGTCATTTAGAGGAAACGGACAACTTATTAACTGACTAAAAAATAAAGGAGGTTCTATGTTTTACTGTGCACGATATGGCTTTTTAGGTCAACTTCAAAATAGGGTTCATGTTCTTAAAACTTATTACCGTTTTTCAATTAATTATAATAATACGTATGCTACTTTTAGATAGTGAATAATATTTATGTTTTTATTTCTTTATCAATATGCATTTTTATGCAGTAGATAATAACTTCTATTTAAATGAAAACTCTTTGTATACCAGTAGTTCAATGGCCAGATAGAGCAGATATTATTCTTTGTAAAGCAATAGCCTTCTTGATTACTACTAGGAATGTGTCTTTGAGACAATTTGGGGCTTCATTATTTTAAATAATACCTTCGTGCGTCTAGCACATTTAGCCAGTGTCAAGTAAGTGATATATTAATAATATATAATTCATAGTAAATGAGAATGAGTGGTGATAAAGATGATAAATGGTAAATGAGATACTCTCCCCTGAGCCCCTTGAGTCCTCAGTAAAGATGTGGGACTATACTGAGATCTCACATGGACTCCTTGAGAGAAAATTTGAAAAGTGATGTTGCACCGTTTTGTTTGATTTACCAACACTCATGTATGTTCACAAACACTTAACGGTTAATAATCCACCGTTATTATACATTAATGTTAGAAATATCACAAATTTAAGAAAATAAAACAAAACTGCAGACATGACGCTTCACTTTCCCGCCAAGAAGTCAATTTGGGGCTTATTACAAAACGAGATCTAAAGTTAGACCAGGATTAAAACTAGTGCTGTCACTGTCTTCATCTTATCAAATGAACGTGACAGCACTAGTTGTAAGCCTGGTCTAACTTTAGATCACGGTTTGTAATAAGACCTTTTGTGTTTTGGTAATAAATTTCTCGATATGATCTAGCTGTAGCACTTATTTCAGTTTATACATTTGTATAGAAATTTCTTTGCATGTATTCATATTAATATGTCGAATCTTTTTAAGTAAAATTTAGATAAAATCCTTTTTCAATAAAGTTTAATTTCACGTTAAATCTTCTTTCTTATTTTTTTTATTCTTTCTCATTTGATTTGATGACTCTCATTAACTCTACGGGCTCCAAACAAGCATTCAGTACACGCGTTTAGTAATCTTTTGTCCAGTTAGAGATCCTATAAGATGGCTTGAAAAATTCTAACAGCAGGGGGCCTACCGCCGAACTCATGGAAATCGAAACAAAATGGCGTTCTCCATTTACTCAATTCGAAATCCATTTTGCCTTATAATCGATTGCCATCGAACTCGGCGGTAGGCCCCCTGGACGCCACACACTTGCGTCTGCTAATCCGCACTGAGTACGTGTTGTGGAATATGATCTAAATTCCTCCCCCCTTGGTTTGTAAGAGAAATCAGAACCCAGTCGTGGGACGCGAAGAATGAATCGTCTCATATATTCAAATATATTCAGAAAACAATAGTTATCTTACACTATTCAAATTACAAAAAATTAATAAAAAAAATTTAAGTTTCATTATAATCCGTAACTTTTCGATGAAATTTAGTTATTTTTTCCGTGTGTGGCCTTAAACTTAACAATCAATCGATCGTCGGTCCTTTGAACTACGCTAATAAAATCAATAATATTTATAGTCATTGAGTTAATATTAACTTTCCACTACTGAGGACGGCACACATTCACAAGGTCGTTTTAAACTATGCTGGGGCCTGTGGGCACTCAAGAATTCGTGAAATAATTGGAGAGTAAAGAATGAGATTTATACTAACATTTTTCTACCATGATTATTAATTATATATACATACATTCACGCCTGTTTCCACGAAGGGGTAGGCAGAGAAATATTATACGCCCACACTTCGCCATTATATATTTGGTCCCACGTAATAGGCTCGTCACCTATTATGTCTACCCCTTGGGAAAACAGACGTGTTTGTGTATACGACTATGTATGTATGTACTATGGAAAGCAGTAAAATAATTGAATTTAATTTATTAATTGCAGCCAAAATGACGTCGCTCCCAACTGAAACTCTGGCGGAGTATATCTTGGTGGAATACCGTTGGGTGGTGGTGATCCTGGCCCTCCTGCCCATGTCACTGCTATGGAAGATCCTCTCAGCCTTCAGAAACTATGTGGTCTTCAAGCTCAACAGCGCGCCCAAAATGCATGATAACAAAGTCAGGAATGTTCAAAAGCAGGTACTTTAGATCTTTGGGAATTTTATTGTCTCCTATGGCGAACGAACGGTCAATTTAGTCTACATTTCACAGGGGGTGTAGAAAGTAATGCTTCTCTGATATTGCATACTGAATTTTGGGGTGTGTAAAACCTAGGACAAAAGCAACCTGTTGTTTCTGTTTTGAAAAATTGAGATTATCTACGTAACGTAAAATAGTGCCAACCCCTTCATCTCATGGGGAGTTGACGTAGAGAATTCTTCCCATATGAAGGGCAGCAGCGTCATCCTGCGTACTGGCTGGAACTGCGATATCCAACCTGCTTGCCTAGCGTGGTGATGATGGGCAAGTACTCCCAATAAACCGTAATTTATTGGGGAGGCTAATGTTCAGTGAACTCATAGGGCTGATATGATGATCATGATCCAAAATAAAAAAATCCCACCTTCTATTAAACCGGCGTGACATGACTTTTTTGCATCATGCCATCATGAAATTGTTAGCTTGTCACCTTTATTGTGCCATGGATACGACGGCATCAACTGTTTTATTTTAAAATAAATGTTCTATTAAGTTGCAAAGTTATAATGTTTTACAAAAGCCCTCACATTGTTTTATTTTTAAAAAAAAATTAAGAAAAGAAAAAAAGTTGATTACTTAATAATTACGTAAATTTATATGTTACCAATCTTTGTATGTCATAGCATAGATAAATAGTGGTGTTGATATTTGTTAAAATCATTTAAAAGACGCGTGTAAATCGTAATATCGGTCGGTAGGTATGCGCACATTATCCGCTTTTGCACAAAGGGATTAATAATTAAAGTAACGTTATCTGAACCTAATACAACTGACGCAGTGTTTAGATAATCCTTAAGTAATATTTTATTAAAGTTATCGTAATGTCATGGAAACTAATTTTCAGCATTCTACGAAACATTCACAGTTGGTACGTGATTGCCCGAAACAATTAATACTTCCAAGCTAAAATCCACCCTTCATTCGTCTTTTGAATTCTCTGCCAGCGCATGTGTTTCCTTGCTAGTCCCAAGTCTTTTTAGCGGAAAGACTCGCGAAGTCGTAATTGTTCCACGGTAAGGAGAGATTAGAGAGCTTAAATTTTTTTACACTACATTAACTGCTAATTATACGTACGGGGATCCTACATCTGGAGCCCAAGCCAACCTCACCTGCAAGTGGTGCACCTGCCGATTAACGGACGAGGCTCTGGCGAGCACAGAAGTGCCTGGTAAGCGGCAATAGGCCCGCCACCTATTACGTGGGACCAACAACACAACTGGCGAAGTGTGGGCGTATATTATGCCTTTGCCTACCCCTTCGGGGAATCAGGCGTGATTGTAAGTACGTATGTATGTTTTGGGCAAAATGTGGCTATTATGAGCAACACAGCTAGGTTAATAGGGCCTCTGCGCATGCGCATGCACTAAGGATTTGTATTATACCCTCGAGAATCTATCGCTGAATAACCGAGGGCAGCAAAGCCGTTTTATAGTCATCAGCCAGTCTTCGTCGACTGCTAGACCCTTTGCCTCTGCAGATGACAGTGGTTATTAGAAAGTCATTGCGTTCTATTATTCTTGCTGATTTAAGACTTGCGACTGCCCTCCGTGTAATAATAGAAATTCAGCTAAACTTGATTAAGCCAGTGAGCAGACCCTAAGCCGCTAGAGCGGCCATTATTGTTTATCCCTTATTTAGTATCCATACCACAAGTTCATAAATACTTTTCTTGGAACTAAATAATTGATGTGATTGTATTAGAATTATTTATTAATTCAGTTCGTTTATGTAAAAGTTGTCACGCATTTAAGTACTCTCCTTATTGATGCCTCCGGTGACATGAAGGCTGGCAGCTACTTCTGCCAGCGTATTAGCCTGGCAATCCAAAGAGGAAATGTTGCCAGCGTTCTTGGCACCGTACCCATGGGCCCACAGTTGGAAGACATCTTTTAAGTTTTAGGTTAAGGTAGTTTATTGAAGTTGTTTAGCTGTTGCTTTGTTTATTTTGTATGTCATAAATAAAATTATCTGTGAAAGGTAAAAGAATGGCTGGCTGGCGACCGCCAGACTCGCCTGTGCACGTCGCGACCCACCTGGCAGACCATGTCTTTCCGCCAGGGCATCTACAAGAAGACCTTCACTAACATCGACGTCAATCTGGTGGATGTTCTAGAAGTCGACACAAAAAATATGGTGAGTTCTTTGCTTCTAAATACTGAAGTTATTAAGAATTTCGGTTGTAGGTACGTCCAAAAGTTTGTTGCAAGATTCCTGAGCAACATACCTTTATTAGGCATGAGGTATTCATCATTTTCTTCCTTTATCAACGGTTTCTATCTATTGATAATTTTTTCATTACTATATATTTATAATTGGCGAAATGTGGGCATATATTATGCCTGTGCCTATACCTTCGGGGCGTGATGCTACGTATGTAATAAACATATAATAATAAATTCTGCACTCGGGAAGTCGCCATGAGATCCGAGTCCAAATCCAGGGGGCCTACCGCCGAATTCGATGGATTACCGGTAATCCATCTAGATCAAACTTTGTTTTGCGTTCATTAATCCGTACCGGGGAATCTGCCGACAGCCACCTCTCATTCATGACCTGCAGTCTGTGACAGACCAATAGGTAAATGGAAAACGCCATTTTGTTTCGATTTCCATGAGTTCGGCGGTACGACAGAATCAATTCGAAATCCATTTTGCCTTATAATCGATTGCCATCGAACTCGGCGGTAGGCCCCTAGTATACATTTGAGTAGTCCTTCCATAATTCAACGCGGACTTATGAATGATAAGTTCATATTGATCACAGGTCGTTGGTATGAATTTATCATATATGATCTCATGACTCTGTCATGAGTCAAAGTCTAGTTAATTTAAGTTTGGCACAATATAGCTCTTAGGAACGTCAAAATAAAAACTAACGGTAGATCTCATTCTGTTTTAAATAAGTTAAATGATAATGCTCTCACGTCAGTAATAAAATATTCATTATTTATTTATTCAGCTGTGAATAGCAGTGATATTACAGTTTATATTTTCTTTACTATTACTATTTGACTTTCAAATCATAAATAACACATCAATTGGCAATGCAGATCGAAGTTGTTTTCGACAAGATACAGATACATGATTATATTCGAATAATATAAAATAAACTGTTAGATGAACAGGGAATGATTTCGATGATTATTATTTTGGATGTTGTAGGTAGTTGGAGATAAAAAAATGAAATAATCGATAACATGTAATGTGGCGAACGATTACCAAAAGAAAGGAAATGCAATTGCTTAATATTTAACGATAAAAAGGTTTCAAGAACTTGCAGATAAATTTATAAACATATAGTATGTGCAGGCGACTCAGGACCGCTCAATGTGGAAATCTATCAGAGAGGCCTTGTTCAGCAGTAGAGGTCATAGATAAGGCTGAGATGATAATGATGATATACATACATACATAAATTCACGCCTGTTTCCCCGAAGGGGTACGCAGAGGCATATTATACGCCTACACTTCGCCAATTATATAGTTGGTCCCACGTAATAGGTGGCGAGCTTATTGCTGCTTACCGGGCACTGTTATGTTCGCCAGAGCCTCGTCCGTTGATCAGCAGGTGCACCACTTGCAAGTGAGGTTGGCTTGGGCACCTTAGGTCTTGCTGGTTGCCTTTACACCCTGCATGGTATGTTACATATATCTAATGATGATATGTGGTGAGATATTTAAAAAGTTCAAAGCGGTTCCAGCCCAGACTATATATATACGGTATATAGAAGACATATTTAAAATGTTAACTAGCATAAGTGTAAAATATGTGCTATATCTACGTGTTAAATGATTCTAATAATGCCGGTCGCTATTAATTGGAACACGTTGCCATAGTAAAAGGTTTTTGCTAGATCAAAATAAATAGTAACAAAGACATTTATAAAAGTTAGTACTATACCCACAGTTTTTAATGGTGGGAAACCCTCGCAAATAAGCGATCTGATAAATCTTATAGTTAGTACTCGGATATTCCGCAGCAAAATCTGCAAACTGACATCTCAATCATAATTTTAATGGCGCATTAATGACGTATTATGTAGTTAACTTCAATTGAAGGCCTAAAGATGTGCGTAGTTATGTACTGTGTCATCATCATCATCAACTCAGCCCATTAACGTCCCACTACTGAGCACGAGCTTCCTCTCACATACCAAGGTGCGAGGGAGGTTCATACTCCTCCACCCAGTGCGGATTGGCGGCTTGACGTGCCTTCCGAAGCACGGAAGCGCTCGATATCAAATGCCACACAAACGGTCACCCATCCAATGACTGACCTCTGTAAACTCTGCTTTACTTCGGTGATCGTTTCCGACCACCGAGCATCGCGGAGCTACGAGCGCTTTTATGTACTGTGTGTGTATTTGTAATATGTTTCTTTTGATTCATCAACGTGTCAGATAGACCTCATAATGCGGCTGAAAATAATATTTATAACATTGTTATAAATTTGGACAACTACTTGAGATGTAAAAACGAATATAAAACTATTTGATTACAGACAGTCCGCTGTGAGCCCCTGGTCACGATGGGTCAACTATCCAGGACTTTAGAACCGCTAGGCCTTGCCCTAGCCGTGGTTCCTGAGCTGGACCAGCTGACCGTGGGCGGCCTGGTAATGGGCACTGGGGTTGAAACCTCCTCCCATGTTCATGGCCTCTTCCAGCACATCTGTCTTCAGTACGAGTTGGTTTTGGCTGATGGATCAGTCGTCACTTGTAATAAGGTTGGTTTATTAGGTTTCTGACTGGCTTGTACTTAAAGAAACTAAGCCGTCAATACAAGATTGTCGTTTATTAGTTGGTTCACAAAATATACGCTTATTTAGGAGTATACCCTCCACTATGTAAATATTTTAAGTAGGTAAGTATTAATTATACCACTGACTTTCGAGCCTTTTATGCCTTGTCTTCTTCTTCTTCTTTTTAATAATGGCTTCGTGCGTCGTGCGGTTTGCACATTTAGCCAGTGTCAAGTTAGAGATATATTAATATCATATAAATTATAGTAAATGAGAATGAGTGGTGATAAAGATGATAAATGGTAAATGAGATGCCCTCCCCTAAACCCCTTGAGTCCTCAGTAAAGATGTGGGACTATACTGAGATCTCACATGGACTTCTTGAGAGAATTTGAAAAGTGATGTTGCACTGTTTTGTTTATTTACCAACACTCATGTACGTTCACAAACACTTAACGCTTAATAATCCACCGTTATTACACATTAATGTTCGAACTATCACCAATTTTAGAAAATAAAACAAAACTGCAGACGATGCGCTTCACTTTCCCGCCAAGAAGTCCCACTACGTGTTGAGCACATGACTTTCCTTTGTATTTTACTGTGTGACGACGACTTATTTCACTGGAACCTTCTGTAGCCTTCTGAAACGAAACGAACGATGATGATCCGAAGTTACGTAGAGTTTACTGCTGATAATTCTTGGATGTTCGTGACAGTTCGTGTGGCATATGACATGAGCGCTTCCATATCTACTGCGAAATATTTATCAGCTTTTCATTGCGAATAACTTCAATTGGGAAAATATATTCACATGCTTTTTTTGATCTCTCTTCTATTTCCACTCAGGGTTTAACTTTATTGCGGAGTCAAGAAATACAGCTTTTTCATTTTACCTCCTGAATAAAACTTGTAAAATCTAGTTAGCAGTAAACTTATTCTTTAGTTCGAATTTCTATAAGTATATTTTATATAATTATTAGAATATATTATTAATTATTATTAATTATTATTATATTCTATTACAGTTAAATTCATACTTTAATTGCAGGAGGAGAATTCAGATCTGTTCTACGCGGTGCCATGGTCATATGGAACTTTTGGGTTCTTGACTTCCGTAATCATTAAAATTGTTCCAGCCAAAAAGTAAGATTTTTATTTCCTTTTGTAATACTCCATAGTAAATAAGGGAGTTTTCTCATGACCATAACATGGTAAACAGTAAAGGTATCACAAGTAAGCTCAATGCTAAGACACCTAAAATGATCAGCTAAAAGTTCGTCACACCGCCTGCTTCCGCCAATAAGAATGGTGGTTTTCGACATGAGACCCTCTCATCTTGGTTCGTGAAAGGTAGCTCTGATTAGTAGTAGGACGTTAATGGAGTTATGGAATTATTTGGAGGTTTTTATTACATAATTAAATGCTGTGTAATAGCGACCACACGGCATGTAATTATATATCTAATAAATAAAACTTTAAAAACTCACTAAAAAGCTAAGATTGTAACATACTAACTTATCTGATGTTTCTCAGTTTTAAAACTATTGGCGAATGTCCATTATTTAATTTCAGATATCGGTTGTAGTAACTTGTTTTTTTTTTTCAGATATGTCCGTCTCGAATACCACCCATTCACCAATCTCTCCCAGCTGGGTGCGAGGTTCAAACAAGAATCCTTAGAGAATAAGCCTCACCAGTTCATCGAAGCTCTTCTCTATTCCAAGGATAGTGGTGTCATAATGGTTGGTGATATGGTAGACAGCGTTGGTTTCGATGGAAAGGTATTTATTATTCTGTTATATTTTTGGTTCCACATAATAGGTAGGTGGTGAGCGTATTGCCGCTTACCGGGAACCGTTCAAAATCAAAATTCAAGTTTGGCTCAATAGAGCTCTTATGAATGTCATACTTATAAACTAGCGCGCCCATTCACTGCGGGCGGGAGCTTGATCGTAAAAGAACGAGCAAGAAAATCGTCAAGGTTGGTTTTTTCTCCCGCCAGTTATAATTAATATGAAAACTGTATGTTATGTAAATAAAAGCTTTTTAACCGTTTTTATTCCGACAATTCGAATAAGTATTTTACAGTAATTTGTGGTCCGGGACATAATAAATGACTCCATAGACAAAATTAAAAATGTTGTAATCTTTTTGTTGTTGGTCCCGGACCCCGGTTATTACTAAATGTGGTAGTCGTTAAGTTAAACACCTCATTAAGTGGCTTTAAATATTATAACAGTAGTTCGCCAGCACTTACTTCCACTAATAAGAATAGAGAAGACAAAAAAGATGAATTACAATTTTGCACATACACCAATATAGTGTTTTTTCAAATTTGCTTTGACGATTTGCCTAGTCATTTTGTAAAACGGATCTATCTATAATACGTTGTCGCATGTAAAAGTGATTTTATTCAATGTTTATGATAGATTGTTTACGCTATATTATCACAATTAGGTAGAAGCCAAACGATGATAAAATCATTGTTTTTGTTTTTTAAATACTACATCACTATGACTGATGACAAACAAAGTATAAACTTTACAAAAATATTATTTGTTATGATTTTGTTTAAAATAATTGTTTTTTTTTCTATTTATTTCTTTGGGAGCTTTGATCATATAATTGATCATGCCAGTTCCAACGTATCCTAATCTTAACCTACTACATTTTAATAATATTATATATTCGCTGAAAAAACATTTTAGTAGCGCTCGAAGTTGGCTCAGCCAAAAGAGATATGTAGTGACCGACGCTGGAGTCCATTACACTCAACGAGTTCTGTCTCAGACCTCGAGTCCACTCACACTCCACCAAGAAGTGAAATACGTCATCAATTACTCCACAAGTCTCACAGTTAGGAGATTCTGTTACTCGCATGAGATACTTAAACTTATTGAGAGGAATGTGACCGGACCGAAGTCTGGGGGCCATGATAATTGCTGTTCTGTTTAGTTGGTTATTCGAGAATAATTGTAAGAGTGAGTTATTAATGTGATTTTTTTGCACCACATAATATCTCGCTTTAAAACATAAGATTGTATATTTTGATTAAACTAGTGATGCAAAGACGCAGTAAAAAAAAGGAGTACGGGACTTTTTAAAGACTTATGCAGACTTACTTTGTTTGATTAAATATTAAGCATTTTTTTTACCGGCCAGAGGAAAAACATTGATGAGATTTTTGCTCAATTATTTTCTTAAGTTAGTTTTTAAGTTGAAGTTCATTAGAGTTTTATACCGTTGTAAAACATGTAAAAAACATTTTAAAAACCGATTATAAGTTTCATTGACTAACTAAATTACTTAATTTCTGTTATATAGTTGAACGAAATTGGCAAATGGCACTCGGAGTGGTTTTTCACCCAAGTCGAAAGAAGACTGAACAACTACAGACGTGGCGACAGCAAAATTGCTGTGGAGTATATCCCTCTCAGAGACTACTACCACAGGCATACCAAGAGTCTGTTCTGGGAACTGCAGGTAAGCTGATATAAGGTCATTTTATTTATTTATTTGAACTACATATGGTCCTAAACAATACGGGAAAACCGTTACATTAAAGAGTTATGCTTAGTTTGATCGGCATCTGTACAATATTTATATCACATTTGAATTATTCACACTAAACTACGTACTGTCCAATACAACATAATTTCTATAATATTTCACTTGTAAAATTTGACATAACTATAGTTCCGTTAACAAGAACTAACAACGTGACGTGAGTTTCGAAACTAACTTACATATTTATCTATAAATTAAAAAAAAAACTGTTTACAATGCTATATTTAGTAATAATATTAAATGTTTACTAGAAAAAACTATCCAGTGTTTTGTGCGAAATTGAGGATACTAAAATAAATGTCTTTTTTACTAGAAAACAAAAATAGACAATCAAATCATATTTATTAAAAATACAGGGTACAAAGGTGTTCACAACATACATAAAATTAGCGCTATTCCATATTTAGCCTCGTGGCATGCAAATTACAATTCATACATACATACATTCACGCCTGTTTCCCTGAAGGGGTAAGCAGAGGCATATTACACGCCCACACTTCGCCAGTTATATAGTTACCGGGCACTGTTACGTTCGCCAGAGCCTCGTCCGTTGATCGGCAGGTGCACCACTTGCAGGTGAGGTTAGCTTGGGCTCCTTAGGTCTTGGTAGGATCCCTGTACATAATGGATATAATGTCAAAATATAAAGAAAAATCTACAATTTCTTCCAG
The DNA here is from genome assembly GCA_949126915.1 of Musotima nitidalis. Classification (NCBI taxonomy): domain Eukaryota; kingdom Metazoa; phylum Arthropoda; class Insecta; order Lepidoptera; family Crambidae; genus Musotima; species Musotima nitidalis. Next base: position 6,807,060 of record OX421439.1, on the reverse strand, counting down.
GACATAGTTCCATTCGGCAATAACGTGATATTCCGCTACCTGTTCGGCTGGCTGATGCCCCCTGAGGTCTCGTTACTGAAGCTGACTCAGCCCGAGGCGATCACCCAGCTGTACAACCGCGCACACGTCATCCAGGACATGCTGGTGCCCCTCGAGCATCTCGAGAAGTCTGTGCTCAAGTTCCATGAGGAGTTTGAGGTTGGTTTTTAATAGCCTTACAAGTCCATAAGTTATCTAAACCGGCGGTTCCGTAGAAAAGTCACCAGGGTTCCGTGAAATTATTTAAATAAATTTGAAAAGTTTTCTTCTTATTCAAATTATTAAACTGACTTTGATTTGTAATTATTTTATAAGGGTTCCATTCCACGTATTTGGTCGGTGTGCCTTTCTTGAAAGTTTCCACCACCATAAAAGCTTGCTGTTTTCTAGCAGACAAACGTATGAATTGACTATGAATTGCAAACGCATACATACAAGTTATGTAGGAATCAGAAATGCGGCCCGGACTGATATCTGACGGTTTTGACGGAAAATAGTCACCTAGGCCTATGAACGGTTGCGAACCAGGGCCATCACATTCGCGTTACCTTTAAAAACCTATTTGATTAACATAAACATACTCAAAAAGTTTAATTCAGAGGGTCTCGTGTTTGAACCCTGGTATTTTCGAAGTTATGTAAGTATGTAATTAGCGTCTTCTCCGAAACTCGGAAAGCACGTAAAGCCCTTGGTCCCGGCTGCCTTGAACATCTATGGCAGTTGTCATTAAGAAGTCAGTGCTGACAGCTGGCTTAACTCAGTGGCGTAGCGTGCCTTGTCGGGGCCCCGTATAAAAATTTTTTTGGAGGCCCTTATATGGAGGTAAAGATTTTTCACAAAAGAAAAAAAATATTGTGAGAAGAAATATTTATTTATCACATAATTTACCCATTTTACAAATAAAAATCGAATTTTAAATATTCACTCTCCTTGCCTTTTTTTCGGCAAACTGATTTATTAAATCATTCATGGCTGATGATGATTTTAGTTTTTCTAAAGTTTCTGCCTCTATGGATAATAGTGACATGTCTGACAGCCGTTCTTGTCCCATCGAAGTTCTTAAATAATTTTTTATTAGTTTTAATTTTGAAAAACTTCTTTCTGCCGTTGCGGTTGTAACTGGAAGGGTCAAGAATAAAAAGCATGCTGTGATTACTTCGGGAAAACTGGATGCAAGACTATTGAATTTTACTAGCAATAATTCAATGAGTTCTTTAATGGAATAAATTTTTTTAATTTCAGAATTTAAGCATGTTTTTAGAGCCTTTAATTGGTCACAAAGATTAAGTGAGATGTCTTTACTGTATTTAGCAGACAGTTTTATGGAAGCGTTTAATATCTCTTCGCTTGAAGAAGATAGGAGTTTCTCCGGTTGTAATATTTCGAATATACTACTCAGGTTGCAAAGGCTCTGAAATCTTTCTTTAGTTTGAGAAATTAATATATCTAAACAGCAATAGTATACATTGACTTTGAAATATGATTCCGGGTCGGAAATTCTTTCATCTTGTGATAACTCATCAAAAAAACGCTTCGTTATCTTACGCCTACTGTTTTTAAAAACAGTTGTTACCCCCCACTCTTTTGCTAAATCTTTGGATTCATTTAGCAAACTATTAAATGAATTCTGATTTCTTAATTGGCACAGTCTATTCAAAAGATTACTTAATAAAATACTAGATTTCTGTAAGTCATTATTTTCATGCTGTAGAACTTTAGAAACAGGATTAATAATTTCAAATAGTGAAGAAAAAAATGTAACGAGCACTAAGAAATCAAAACTTTCTAAAATTTTAATTATACTTTTACATTCTTCACGTTCATTTTTTTTATTTGAAATTAAATTTAGTTGGTACAAAGTTTTCATGATTAGTAAAAAATTTTTCTTTACTGCTAATAAAGCGTCGTTCCTAGAAGACCATCTGGTAGGACATACCTTTTTAAGGGTAATCAAATATTTCTCAGATGAATCGTCACTTAGCATAGCCCAGCGTTTTATACTATTGGCAAAAAAAGTATATATTATTTCTAAATTATCGAAAAATGTCGATACTTCACGAACATGTCTCGCAGCATCGTTCAAAACCAAGTTTAAAGCGTGCGCAGCACAATGAACATAATCGGCATGCTCTTTTATTAGGGTTTGTAATCCTCCATACACACCCGACATAACATTTGCTCCATCGTATCCCTGTCCTCTACATTTAGTCAAATCAATTCCATATTCTTTAGTCAAATTTAAAATGACAGTTTTCAGACCTGCAGCACTGCAATCGGTTACTGCTATGAATCCTAAAAAGGACTCACAGATTTTTATTTCTTTAGGCACATTATCATCATTTTCTGTAACCGAGATATATCGAAAAACTACAGATAGTTGGTCAATTTTTGACAAGTCTTGTGTTGTATCCAGAATTATTGTCAGAAATGGAGCTTTTTTAATTTCTGAGATAATACTGTTCCTAACGTTAGTACCAAGCAAACTAATAATTTCGTTTTGAATCGTAGGGCTTAAATAATTTATTTCACCTTTCGGTTTTAGAAGAAGTTCTTTTAAAGTTGCATCATAGTTAGATAGCAGACGTGAAATTGCCATAAAATTGCCAGAATCAGAATCATGCCCCCTCAAAGGTAGATTACAAGATACTAAAGTAATTATAACATTAATTATACGATGCAGTACATCTCTCCAGAATGTAATTTTACTATCGATTTCACTTTTCAATAGAGTATCGATGGTATTTCCTTGCAACCAATTATTATAAGAGAGTGAGGCACTAATATGCTGCTGTGATTTTTCATGGTCAAGAATAGTTTGTGTGAAATTGCTTCTAACCGAAACACCGTTAACCCAAGCAGAGGAGTACGATTTGTTTTGACGATCTGCTAATAACCAACAGAAGTGACAGTACGGTTTGTTTAAAACGTTAGAATAACATAACCATGGTCTTATAATTTTTATGCCTGCCTGATTGAAATATGAATAATAATAAGCCGAAAAAGGTCGGTTATTTTCTGAAACTTTTGGAAATGGTCCTTGTGGTTTAAATGGACCCAATTTAAAAATTATTTTTCGTTCGCATTCAGTTAAATTGTCACCAAAATTTCCTCTATCTGATGAAATTATATTACAATCTGCATTATCTGCAGATATATCAGAATCGTTGACTTGGGGTTCCTCGCTTTCTGGATGGACATCCGATAAAGTATGTGCTTGGCTTTCTTCTATTTCCGGATGGATATGTGACGAAGAACATGCTTCAGAAGAATCTAAAAATAAACGAGTAATTGTTAAAAAATAAATACGAATGCTTTGATACTAAACTAAAAAGAGTTATATATAAATAAATAACGTGACGGACAGATGGACAGACCGAAATTAAAATATTTCCTTGTTTATCACTACGGGCTCCTAATAAATGGGTTGGGTAGTAGTGTAGTACTTACCTTTCCAATCTAAATCACTCACAGTATCTTGTCTCTGAAAAAATGAAGAAATTTTGGGCACTTTTTTTATAACCTCGTCCCTTTTCTGTTTAATTTTTCTTTTCTCAGCGCCGCTGGGATAATCTCTTTTCCTTTCACTCATTTCTTTTACAAGTCGCTACTAATACTGCTAAACCAGAAGAACAATATTGTTTGTACTGAATCACAATGTAATGCACATTTATATAAAGCGCGTAAATAAACAGTGCACTGTACTCCGTGGTTTAACATCCAATGCAAAGTACAACAACGTACACGTACATCGCGATATCGATAAAGGATTCCCGGGGATTCCCCGCTGAGTTGAAGATGAAGTAAGTAAAACGGGGAAGTCCCGCAGCCCGCCATAACGATGTAGTGTTGCCAACTTTTGAACGCACGCTTAAGGCGGGAAAAAAAGGAATTACTTTATAGAATTTTGTCATTTGTAAAATAAAATAAATTAGAAAGTTTTTATTCTTTTTCCTTACACACTTTGGGGGCCCCCGTGGCCCGGGGGCCCCGTATAATTGATACGGCAAATACGGCGGTAGCTACGCCCCTGGCTTAACTATAGAATTATGTTTCCCTCTTGGTTGTGGAAGTCAGATGGCAGTCGCTCTATGAAGATTGTAACTAACCAATCGATAATTTAAAAGAGCATAGCCTGTGAGTTTCTTGCCAGTTATTCTTACAGAGCGGTGGCTCGGAACTGGCACTTAGATTCACTTACACTTAAATATTTTTTGTTTTTTTAAATTGTTTGGTTGCAAGTGAATCTAAGCTTCGTGATTTTAGTATAATTATATTTTATTTGTTTTTGTTATTTTTATATAATTTTGACCTTTTCAGTACTATGTAATTGTTTATGAAATAAAAAGTATTTTGACTTTTGACTTTGACTCTATGTGAAATTCAGCCGAAATCCGGCTAACCAGATTAGAGACTAGTCTAAACCAGTGAGCAGACCCTAGGTTCTCTTAAAGTCTTATTAAGTCTAGGGCAACCAGGGTAATGCTAAGATGTGATGACTCAAGAAGTTTAAAACGGTTTCCAGGTATACCCCATCTGGTTGTGCCCCTTCAAGGTGTTTAATGACCCGGGCCAGCTGAAGATCATGTCTGGTGATTGGCAGATGTATGTTGACATTGGTGTCTATGGAGTACCTAAGGCTAAAGGATTTGAGACTGTAAGTATACTGGAATAATGTGTAAGTTCTCTTGTTTGAGTTCTCAACTGCGAGTGGTGCATCTCCCGGTCAGCTGACGAGACTCTGGCAAAAATATAAGTTCTCGGTAAGCTGCAATCGGCTCGCCAACTGCTAGTGGGACCAACAATTTAAATGGCCAAATGTAGGCGTATAATATATCATGCCTTTTTTTTTTTTTATTTACGTCGGTAACAAAATGCATTTACGCACTGTCTCCCGGTCAAAGGGGGACCGAGAGAGGTGTGTGGGGCTCACCACCGGCAGACACGACCGCCAGCAGTAATACCCACTAAAAATCTTCCGACGACGCCCGCCACTTGTTGAGAAAGAGGCGGGTGGCCAGTACCTGGGTTGCAGCTCTGACACCCCGCCCGCGGCCAACGTCCCCCGGACCAAAACCGGTAGGACCTCCTCAGAGAGACGCAGTGGACGCGCCCCTCCTACCTCCTTGTGCGGCCATAGCGTGTGTGGCCGACTTCTCGGAGGGTACGACCCTCCTGGCGCTGCTTGATGGGCCCTTCTGGCCCGCCCGCTGCGCCCTCCACAGGTCCCTCTTAGTTTCCCCCCCGGTAGTCAGTACTAAGGGCACCCAGAGTCGCCAATCTCTGGGTGTTACCTTTCCCTAGCGCCTCCTGCGCCCTACCGGAAGGTACTCAGCCCCCCCACCACGATAAGGTGGAGACCAGTCGGGGGGGATAATATATCATGCCTATGCCTACCCTTCGGAGAAATAGCCGTGAGTTTATGTATGTTTTTAAGTTCACTATTCAGGGTCATTGTCTGAATTTAGCTTATTTATTTATTTAATCAGAACGGAATACACCAATAACACTAATTATCAAAAACAGTAAAAGTTAAATATAATATTAAAATCTCACACATAAAAACTTCTTTCAAAGTCCACAGCTCACCTTGAAGATCAGGAGAGTCTATTCTACCACGTAAAATTTTAATTATAATGATGATTTGATCACAGGCTCTACTCACTTATTTATGCATATTGTGAGACTAAGTAATTGAGTCCCGACGTCGAGAGGGGGCCGTACCGCCTTATTTGCTGGTAAGTAATCGATAATGAGGCAAAATGGATTTCGAATTGATTCTGTCATACCGTTCTCCATTAGACACAAATTTGGAAGATTGACGTGATGTTTGATCAGTGTTTTTATTTTTATTATGTTACAAATTATTTATATTTACCTAAAAATGTGTCATCGAATCGCATAACATAATTATTTATTCAATTAGTCGCTTTACTAATCTGCCTATTGGTGTGTCCTATTGAAGGTTATGAATAATCTGTGTCTTTCGGCAGATTCCGCGGTGCGGATTGATGAACCTCAGAAAATTTAGATCTAGATGGAATATGTGATCTGCCCCTGGGGCCCTACCGCGGAATTCGATGAACTAAGCCATAGATTTCATGACCTTGGCAGACTACTGAAGCGACTAATTAATTAAATGATTATTATTTGCGTTTCGATGACACATTTTTATCTAAATAATAATAATTTGTAATATAATTTTGAAAAAACACACAGATCGAAAAAGTCAAATATTACGTCAATCCTTCAAAATTTGTGTCCTTCAAAATGGAGAACGCCAGCTTGTATCGAGTTTCATATGTTCGGCGGTACGACAGAATCAATTCGAAATCGGTTTTGCCTAATAATCGATTACCAGCAAGTTCGGCGGTAGGCCCCCTGGTTAGTGCTTAATGATATTTACAAAGCTGTACTGATTCAGGTAGGAGCGTATCGCTTACCATTAGGTGTAGATTGATTGGTAAAAAGTTACTTTTGGTTTAGTATATCAACATTGTGCAGTGCTTGTTCCACGGTATGAAGCGGCTTAATTTATTTGGACTGCATCGACTGTCTGCCAATATTACTGGAGTCAAGATGTAGTCATTATGACGTCTAACATTAAGAAAAAACTATTTTATTGGAGTGCCTGACGTATTGTCTCGATGTAAACTTCGTCGAAGTTCAGTATTCAGGTTTCGAAGACTACAATATGTTCTATGTATGGGTGTATAGGGATCCTACCAAGACCTAAGGAGCCCAAGCCAAACTCACCTGCAAGTGGTGGCACCTGCCAATCAACGGACGAGGCTCTGGCTAACATAACAGTGCCCGGAAACGGCAATAGGCCACCTTTTACGTAGGACCATACAGAAGATGCCTCTGCCTAACCCTTCGGGGAAACAGGCGTAAATGTATGTATGTATGTAATATGCTCTATATTTTATACTAACCTCTCCATACGACTTCCCGCAGGTGTCCTCGACGCGTCGCATCGAGAGCTTCGTGACAGCTCATGATGGCTTCCAGATGCTATACGCCGACACCTACACCACCCGCGAGGAGTTCAGACAAATGTTCGACCACACGTTGTACGACAAAGTGCGGGAAAAACTGCCCTATTGCCTGGATGCTTTCCCTGAAATCTACGGGAAGGTTAACAGGACAGTTAGGCGGTGATATACATATATGGAATAATAAAATGATGATTATGTTAATAAAAACGTTGTTTCTGTGAATGGGTTGATGTAACTTTTACTGTTTTAATTTTTTTATTGTGATACAGACACAATGATCATTTCTGTCTGATGGTAAATGGACGATGCAGTCAGAAAAAATTGAGCAAACCATTCCGTGGAACAAGCACGGCACCACAAGACGACCTTTATAGTCGCCGTTTACTCTCTAATTAAAAGACCTGAGACTATTCATATAGTATGTGTTCCTGCTGGGAAACGAATACGCTGACAAAGAATTTCAAAGCCCAATGGTCTTACACAAGAATGCCGTACCAAATTTCCTGGTCCGAGTGCTGATATCCTGCACAGCATGAGAATGGTTTCTAAAACCAGCTCTTGTAGTTCGGAATAAAAAAGAAGAGGGCGGGATATTATTTATGCATATTTCTCTACTGGTATTAGCAGTATTAAATGTTTCGTCTAAATATGCAAAACACTACATTGCGCGTATTACTTATTTATGTTTACAAAAACAAAATAGTTTCATACTGTTTTTTACAATACTGTTTTTCACAAACGTGAGTAACTGAACCATATAAAAAAACATAATAGAACTTGCTTAACTAATACATTCAAAATGAAACACAAGCAAAAATATAATTTTTTATGATTCTTTTTTTTATTCTAAAGAATTTTCAAAGCTTTAAATTAATGACCTAATAAATCACTAGTCGCAAAAATGCGTAGTAAAATTGTTAAGTAATAATATTAAGACAATGTTTAATGGATAAATATTACTAGGTATTATACTATTTACATTTTAATTTACTTTTTTGATAACAAAGAGAAGTAGTGAGTAAGTTCTCAAACGCTAATAACTCTCTTGTATTATTGTTAATACTTATATAAAATAAAGCTGTCGATTTTAGTAAAATGTATTAAAGTCACCTCTTTACAAACTCCCATGATACAGGCCTAGCCTAGTATAGGGGTTTTATTTTTAATATCTCCATTGTATTTTTGTGAAATAAAGAATTATTATTATTAAACGATGTTGGTTACCAGCTTCCATTAAAAACACATCATTTACGATGAGAAAAGATTGAATGACACAAAATACACGAAAATGTTAGCAAAAAGATCGTTCGCAACACCGCGGCCTAACATTTTCGCAGCATTAACATTTCACAAACGGGCTTTGGTAGGAAATGAAGAATTTTATAGCACCCTTGCAAAGTGGCTCGCTCTGCAATGAAAGGTCCTTACAAAATGTATCAAGGCTAAGTACTTATTCCCTAGATATCATTCGAATATAGCATTGTGTTAAGCCATTTTAAGGCATGACCCACTGAATTCTCATTACAATATTATGATAACTGTAACTTTATATTTTTTTTGATTGCATGCTGGCTTCGCCTATAAATAATGACATTGAGATAAATACTGCTATGGTTAAGTCTTTTTTTTGTATAATTAATGTTTGTTATGTCACCACTGACCAATGACCACTTCAGTACAAAAAGTAATTATTTTAATTTTTTGCGCTTACTGATAAAACTAGGAATTTGGGCCTTATTCTTGATCACACTCTTTCTTGGATACCTCACATTAATGACGTTAGTCGGCGTATGCACTTTGCATACCATTCTCTCAGGCGACTACAATTTTTCTTGCCTTTTAAGACCAAAGTTATGCTTGCTCATGCGCTTTTACTACCTATTCTCGACTATGCTGATATCTGTTATTTGGATGCAACTGAAGAGTTACTTAATAAGCTGGAACGTCTTCAGAACCTGGCCCTAAGGTTTATATTTAGTCTGCGTAAATATGATCACGTTTCTGAGTTCCGGGCAAAACTTAAATGGCTTCCTATAAGGCTCCGCAGAGATGTGCACATCCTGTGTATGTTGTACAAAATCCTTTACCATCCTCAGCTTCCCCATTACTTACGTGTTCGTTTCAATGTTCTACCATCTACATCCCGCCCCAAACGGTCCTGTGTAACTAAGACCCTTGTTTCTCCTTCCACCAACACAAAGTTTTTCCGTAACTCCTTCTCAGCCCGTGCTGTACGAATGTGGAACAGTCTTCCTTCTCAGATCCGTGAGAGTCCATCAGTTGTGTCGTTTAAAAATAAACTGAGAAATCACTACTTGTCTGTTGTGGCACTTAGTTAACACTTTTTATAATATATATTTTTTATTACATTATTAATCATAATATTGATATTTATGTATGTATAATATTGATATATATGTATGTAAGTATGCATGGTATATATAGGTTTTTTTTTAATTTCCTTTTTTAACAAAGATTTTTAACCAAATTTAATCCCGTACCTACAAATTTATACACAACTTCTAGGGTTGGCTGGTAGAGATCTCTTCTAGAGATAAGTCCACCTTTGTACTTTAAGTTTTTAAATACCTTTTGTAAACTATTTATGTTTTATGTGCAATAAAGGATTATTATTATTATAATCACACCTGTTTACCGGAAGGGGTAGACAGAGGCATATTATATGCCCGCATTTCGCCAATTATATTTTTGGTTCCACGGAATAGGTGGTGAGCCTTTTGCCGCTTACCGGGAACTTTTATGTTCGCCAGAGCCTTGGCCGTCAGTCAGCAGACCGTGTATTGTTCATACACTAAGAGCATTAACTGTTAAACCTCCTGGCTAAGGTCACACATCGAGTGTGTATTAATGCACAAATAAAACTACAAAAAGTTTTTTTTTATCGCGAATCTGCAAACCCCCCATGCACGGCGCATCGTCGGTGACCGTTGGGCGTGCGCTTCCGGAGAAAAGTAAGCGCGTCTTTGAAGAAGATGCGTATACTTCACGCTATCTAACTTGGTTCACCGTGGCGGTGGAACAAGCAAACCGGCTGACTCCAAGATACCTCTCGCCGGCGCGTAGTTTATGCCGGGATGACCCATAAGGGGTCGACCGGCTAAACTGCATGTGTGTGAATGCTGCTTGTCTCTGATGGCCGATACAGCGCAACCGGTATGGATTTGGAGAAGGCGTGACAGAGGGCCTCAAGCCTAGATTACATACTAAAAGTATTAACATTGAAGAGCGACATACTAAGGGCGGTCTCTAGTAGAGCCGAACTTCGGCTCAGGATGTCGTGGGTGTTTGTGGTAAGCGATCAGGCCTATACCTGATGAGTCGGTTTCGGTGCCCCTTTGGCCGGAAGGCAGTGCGTAAATGCATTTCGTTACCGACGCAAAACAAAAAGAAAAGTGGCGTTGGCTACCGCGGTAGGATCGGGAGGTCGAGAACGTGCCTAGGTGGCGGCCTATTCGCCCGGACCGACATCCTTCTCAACTTTATAATCTGAAGCTTAAGCTACGAGCGGTTTTGGGTGATGGGGGGCATTGTCGAAATAACGTCTGGAGAGGTCCTTCATGTATTGCGCTATTGAGGGAATCCCAAAGTCGCGGTGCAGATCTACGTTACGTAGGTACGTACCAGTTGCAACCGGTGGCCATGCGTAAGAATCTATTTTGTATGATTTGTAGTTTCTTCTTCAATTTATGTTTAAGTTGCAGTTTAAGACCGCTTCCCTGTCAGATGGAAGAATCTACGCAATGAAATAGGCGATTTCGGACTTCTTGTGTGTGAGGTGCATACGATAATCGCCTATCGAGAGTTACACCTAAATGTTTGGCCTTATTGTGCCAGGGGATGGACTGATCCGAAGGTTCGAGGCGCCGTATCCTCGAGGCGGACGGGCCCATTTTAGAGCGATGGGTCGGCCGTCGGTGGGGGTCGATGACCTTCCGGCTCACGCAGGTACTTTCCGGGCACGGGTGCTTTGGGAAGTATCTGTGTGACGTCGCCGGGGGGGAGTCGACCCGGTGTTGCCACCACTGTGACTGCGCGGAAGACACCGCGCAGCACACTTTGGTGGCGTGCCCTGCGTGGGCGGGGCCGCGGTCGACGTTAGCCGCGGCCCTGGGTGGAGTGGCTCTCTCGCTGCCGACCATCATGCAAAAGATGGTCGACAGCGAGACGAGACGAGAGTGGGAGGCGATGGCCTCCTTCTGCGAAGTGGTGATGTCGCAGAAGGAGGCCGCGGAGCGGGAGAGGGAGCGGGATCCGCTCTCTCTCCGGCTACGCCGTTGGCGCAGCGGGCGGGCCAGGAGGGCCCGTCAGGCAGCGCCCGGGGGGTCTTAGGCGGCGGGGGCAGGGGGCCCCTTCCGTCTCGCCATAGACCCCCCCCGAAGTCGGCCAGTTACGCCATGGCCGCACATAGAGGTAGGGGGGGCGCTGCAAATTGCGCCTTCCTGAGGAGGTCTCCCCGGTTCTGATCCGGGGGACGTTGGCCGCGGGCGGGGTACCAGAAGCTACAAACCCAGGCACTGGTGCCTCGCCCCTTTTCAACAGTGTAAAAAAAGAAAAAAAATAAAAATAAAGGGGATGGACTGATCCGTCGGTGGGGGTCGATGACCTTCCGGCTCACGCAGGTACTTTCCGGGCACGGGTGCTTCGGGAAGTATCTGTGTGACGTCGCCGGGGGGGCGTTGTTGCCACCATTGTGACTGCGCGGTGGACACTGCGCAGCACACTTTGGTGGAGTGCCCTGCGTGGGCGGGGCCGCGGTCGTAGTTGGCCGCGGCCCTGGGAGGGGTGGCTCTCTCGCTACCGACCATTATGCGAAAGACGGTCGACAGCGAGACGGCATGGGAGGCGATGGCTTCCTTCTGCGAAGTGGTGGTGTCGCAGAAGGAGGCCGCGGAGCGGGAGAGGGGCTTGAGATCCGCTTTCTCTTTGGCTACGCCGTTGGCGCAGCGGGTAGGCCAGGAGGGCCCTAGGCGGCGGGGGCAGGGGGCCCTTTCGTCTAGCTATAGATCCCCCCAGAAGTCGGCCAGTCACGCCATGGCCGCACAAGGAGGTAGAAGGGGCGCGACACACTGAGCCTCTCTGAGGAGGTCCTCCCGGTTCTGATCCGGGGACGTTGGCCGCAGGCGGGTGCCAGAAACTACAAATCCCCTGGTGCTGGCCCCCCGCCCCTTCTTCAACAGCGGTGGGCGTCGTCAGAAGATTTTTAGTGGGTAGGAATGCGGCGGTCGTATCTACCGCAAAGAGTCCTACACCCCTTCCCGGTCTCCTCCTTTGGCCGGGAGACAGTGCGTAAAGGCACTTTGTTACCGACGTAAATCAAAAAAAAAAAGGGGATGGACTGATTGTTCATTTTGAGTTGAGACGGAGGTTGGGTGTTTTGCGCGCGCCGTGTGAACTACACTGCAGCGCTTTTTGAAGGGTTTACTTCTATCTTCTATGCGCCAAACAATCGCTTAGGGCGTCGATTGCTTTTTGGAGTCGGGAGAATATTTATTTATATATATGTTTACGGTTTACCAGCAACTCGGGGCTGGTCTCGACTGCACCCATGCAGAAGCGTATGCTCCTGTATGGGGGTGGCCCAGACTGCCAGGCACTTCTTGTCCTGCAACCGAGCGGGTGGCCAGGTTGCGGATAGCCCATCTTCGGCCGCGGGACCGACTCATTTTCTGTTAAGGGTCGATCGCGGGGCCGGGGTGCCAGTGTGATTAGCTCCGGACAAGAGAAGTTCCCGAAGGTTACATTCCAGGCCTAGGGTAACCCAAAACCCCACTCCCATGTTCCAATCTCCAAACAGCACTCCCTCCACTTCATCATGCACACATCCTACTCCCATCCCATCTTTCCGAGAGGAAGGGTAACCTCGCTTCCAAAAAAGCCCACCCAAATCTTCAAAATGCAGAAAGGAGAAAAAGATAATTGTCCCCAGGTGGGTCCCGGCCAAGCCGGGGAATCCCACACCGATTCGTCGGTCAGCTCCTATCGTAATCTGGGGGAATCAAGAGGTCGAGCCTTCTGCTCGACAAGCTGCTTCTGCGCCTAATACACACACCCAAACGGCAGCGACTCACGCGCCTACTACCCTGACTAGTCAACCTTCCACGAGCGGCTGGCAACAAACACTCGTTCGGAAGAGCTTTACCCGAAATCCCGACAACGACACTGACGAAGCTCGTCTTTCTAGCCTTGGACATGAACTTCAAACGCTGGTTACCCAGCGCGCGAGGTTCGAGGACAGGCTGAAAGACATAGCAAAGGACAGCGGATCTACAAGTGCTGCCTCTCTCTCTGCCGATGAAGTACGCTTGCTGAAAAGAAAGCGCGGAAAAGTTATGGCCAGAGAGAGGGAACTCAAGGGCCGAATGCGCAAAATCCGCGAGGACAGAGCGCAGACGGACGCGAGTGAGGGAGTACGCGACCAGCTGCCGGTACGCGAGGGGTCAACCCAACGCGAAAAGCAGCCGGACGCGAAAACGCACGACCAAGGACGAGTACGCGAGGAGGAAACCCAGCGCGCAAAGTCTTTGATTGTGTCAGCTACTGGTGGAACTGCTGACTTGACTGACCAACCTAAACCACACAAACCGAAACCTAGGAAGAGGGGAAGGCGACCTGGGGTTTCGCACAAGACGATCTCGGCACAAAACACCTTGCCAAGCACCTCTTCGTCTCGGACTGAGCCTAACGGCTGTAGGACGACGAAGAGGGAGCGCCCTGACGACACGGCCTCGCCGAGAACACTACAGGGAGACTCGAAACGTGCGAAAGTCCACACCGCCCAAGAGGGACAGAGAACCTACGCACGGGCTACGCGGGATATTCCAGCGCGGCTCGCCGTAGCTATCTGTTTCTCCCCTTCTTCTAGGGATCTGACAACTGACGAAGGAGAATTCATCCAGACTGACCTCGAAAACAGGATCATGGACTCCGACCCTGCAACACCACTCCCGGCCTTCCGCGGTTTCCCACGGATAGCAGAGGGCACCGTGCAGATGTGGTGCGAGGATGACGACTCCCTGACCTGGCTTACCCTCAACGTACCTAACATTCGACTCCCTGACTCCGACCTGACGCTGACGGTCATGAGGCAGTCCGACATACCTACCCGAGTCCGAGCTGCGCTCTTCGTCCCCAGATACAATGGGGACATAGCGCGGCTCCAAGGTGTTCTGAAACGTCAGAACCCCTGGTATGACTTAGGTGGGTGGTCCCTATATAGGGCGACCTCAGTCGGTGGTAATAACCCTGGGACTTATCTCACCCTGGGCTTGCCGCCGATTGAGGCCGAAAAGGTCTTGGGACGGGAGCGGCGTCTATCGTACCTACTTGGGTCGATATACGTGCGCTTCCACCCCAGGGCTGAACCCTCGGACGCCTCTACCGGAAGCCAGACTACCACAACTGCCCCGACACTGACACAGACTGACGACATCGCTAGGTTGGAGGAAGAGATGTCCAAAGCCGCTATGGCCGACGCCGAGACCGATGTCCCACCACCTGAACCATCTGGGTGGAGCGAGCAACGGCTACTAGCCTCATCCCCGAATTGCGACCGGCGCGAAATGGATTTAGGAGGTGAACTGTCCAATGGATCTGTTTCCTCCTAACTCCAACCAACCGCCGCCGCCGTCAGCGCCCATCTCTACACCAGCTATGAGCATTGTGCAAGCCAACATACAGCACAGCCAGCAAACTGCGCAAACCTGGACCTGATCATCTGCACCGACTCAAATGCTCACCACCCGCTCTGGGGGAGCGACACACCAAATCACAGAGGAGAGGTACTATGCACATATCTATTTACTACTAACCTCAACATTGTTAACCGAGGCTCGGAACCAACCTGGGTCACGGCCAGAGGACAGACAATTATTGATCTAACACTAGCCACAGAAAACGCAACAAATTTTATATCAAACTGGCACGTATCCAGCGAACCTTCTTGCTCCGACCATAGGAGAATTCGCTTTACGCTCTCAGTCAACACACAAGAACCCACACCGAGACGTAACCCGCGCCGGACGGATGTCCCGGGTTACAAACACCTCCTAGCCGCACTACTATCAAAGCATGATATACACAAAACCCCGACAGATCCAACACAACTAGAACACACTGTAACGGGACTTTCCGAACACATCACAAATGCTTATCATGCGTGCTGTAAGCTTAGGGTCCCACCTGCCGGAGGTAAAGAAAACCAATGGTGGAATGCGGAACTTGGTAAGCTCAGAGACGCACTAAGGAAACAATTTAATAAAGCCAAGAATTCCAGACTACCAGAAGACTGGGAAACCTACAAACAAACACAGTATACATTTAAAAAACAAACCAGAAGCGCCAGAAGAACATCCTGGCGAAGGTTCTGCGAATCAATAGAATCTAACAACGAAGCAGCACGAGTGAGGAAAATCCTATCGACAGATCAGGATCGTACCCTCGGAGCGCTGAAAAAGTCAGACAACACATACACACAATCAGACCAAGAAACCAGTAAAGTCCTACTTGAAACTCACTTCCCAGAATGCAACCTCGTTGAGGACAGAATATGGGCGGATGAACCAAAACGGACTATATCTGATGATGACTGGCTGATAGCCCGTAACATTGTAACGGAGGAAAAGATTAAATGGGCAATTATAACTTTTCAACCGTACAAGTCAGCAGGCCTAGATGGTATCTTTCCAGCCCTACTACAGTGGGGAATCGACTCCATAACCCCGTGGTTGGTAATGATCTATCGAGCCTGCATAGCAAAAATGTACGTACCACTCGCGTGGCGAGAAGTGAAGGTTATATTTATCCCAAAACCCGGAAAACCAGATTACACACAACCAAAAGCATACAGACCTATAAGCCTCACATCCTTCCTACTGAAAACCCTAGAAAGGCTTTCTGACCGTCACATCCGAGACGGACCCCTTCGAGGAATATCGCTTCACAAACAACAGCACGCCTACTCAACCGGAAAGTCAACAGAATCTGCCCTGCACAATGTGGTTTCAAAAATCGAATGTGCTGTAGACCACAAGGGTTCGGCTCTGGCTGCTTTCATTGACATAGAAGGAGCCTTCGATAAAACCATGTTCTATAGCATCAGCAAGGCTTTAGAACATTTCGGAGTAGATCCCACCCTGAAAGGCTGGATTGCCAATATGCTCAGATTAAGAGCCGTACAAGCTTCAATCAACACCACAACAAGAGCCATAGTGGCGAAGGGCTGCCCCCAGGGAGGCGTGCTCTCGCCACTACTATGGAACCTTGTCGTAGACAGCCTTATTAAGCGCCTAAATGACAAAGGCTACTATACAGTGGGCTACGCTGACGACATAACCATTATAATAAATGGCACACTTGAAAACACACTATGCAACCTTATGCGCCAAGCCCTGAAAATAGTTGAGGACTGGTGCCGAGAGTACCAACTAACAGTAAACCCAACAAAAACGGAACTCATACTATTCACAAAAAAGAGGAAGCTAGTTGAATTACATCTACCAAAATTCTTCAACACAACCTTAAGCCTATCATCAGAAACCAAGTACCTAGGTGTATACCTAGACAAACAGATGAATTGGGAAAAACACACCAACTATACCACTAAGAAAGCCAGTATATCCCTATGGCAGTGCAAACGTCTACTTGGCAAGAACTGGGGCATTAGCCCGAAAATTATGCACTGGCTATACACCATAGTAATCCGACCAATAGTCACATATGGCTCGCTGGTCTGGTGGCCTAGAACCAACCTTAGTATAACCCAAAAAGAACTAAAAAAATTACAACGCCTGGCCTGCGTGTCAATCACCAGCAGTATAAAAACCGCCCGCACTGCGGCCCTGCAGGCAATGCTGGGGCTGCCACCCCTACACCTCACCGTGCGAGAGGAGGCAGCCACAGCAGCTTTCAGACTACATACAGCTGGTACACTAAAGAAAGATTCCCGGGTCAGACACATACGAATATTAGATGACGCTGTTAAAGAACAACCAATGTTGATGGCACCAAATGACAGAACCCAGAAAACACACACTTTTAAAAAACACTATACCGTGCAACTCACTGAAGAGGCGCACGACTACTCTGGCCTAAATGAGCTGAGAATATACACAGATGGATCAAAAATAGGCACGGGCACCGGTGCCGGCGTATTCTCAAATGATCTCAACATCACCATATCTAAATCACTAGGAAAACACTACACAGTCTACCAGGCAGAATGTGTGGGCATAACCCAAGCCGCGCATGCTGTAATAGCTAGACAGGTTAAAGATACTGACATCCGTACAATATCCGACAGCGCGTCTGTCCTTCAATCCTTAAACAAAAATCACACGACACACCAGATTGATGATTGATTGATACTAGAATGTCGATACGATATCGTAACAAAATTACACTACAGTGGATCAAAGGACACAGTGGATCAATGGGTAACGATGCAGCTGACGAACTGGCAAGGAGAGACTCCATCGCGACGGTCTATAAACCTGAACCCATAGTTCCCATTCCCTTTAAACAAATACGAAATTGGCTACATAGCATAACACACACACAATCCCAAGGGTGGTGGTCCTCCACTCCAGGTTGCAGGCAGTCCAAGGAGGCCATGCCGTCACTGGACGCAAGGCTGACTAGGCTACTTTTGCGACTGGACAGAAATAGCCTGCGCCTGGTGGCGGGGACCATCACTGGGCACTGCTTACTGAACAAACATTTACACACTATAGGAGTCACAGACAGCCCCTCGTGCAGAGCGTGTATGGTGGCTGAGGAAACGGTCGCACACGTGCTCCTGGAATGCACAGGCGTGGCTGACACACGAAAGGTAACCCTAGGTTCGCCGAGTTCCATTGGAGAAGTTTTACACGGATTTGGAAACCTGATCTGCTTCTGGAGAGAGGTGGGCTGGCTGGATTGAGCAAATATGGCCGCAAAGGCTCACGCACAATGGTCCATAACAGGGACTAAGTGCGGAAACCACCACCACTAACATAGAACATACGATTTACCATAAATATGTACGTCGTATACATGCGCGATTTTACTTCGTACAGCGCCATCTGTTGGCCTTACAAAACTAATGATATAATGTTCTTTGTAATGTTTTTATGGCAATAATACTTCATCTAACATAACATTATAACGAAACAATAGAAATTTAAGCCATCTCTTGTACAACAAATTACATCAAAATTACCTAATACATTGTCTTAAAAGTTTAAAATAAGTAAGTAAATTACTATATAAAACTTTATTATTAATGTGATTTTTATAAGACAAGAATATTTTTATTAACTTAATCTGGGAAAAGGTCAAATCATCGTACAACATGTGTACTTAAATACATTTTATCATATTGGAGTGTTGTAACCGTTAAGTTATCACGTAAACTTGACCCAATGGCCGTGTGTTTTCATGTCACTAAACAGTCACTGATAAATAGACTAATACCTACTTAGCTTCGCGTTTAGATATTCCTGGAAAATGTGAAAAAAATTCTTCTTACAGAGAACTAGCACTTAGATTCACTTACACTTAATTATTTTTTGTTTTTTAATTGTTTTGTTGCATTAAGTGAATCTAAGTTTCCTGAGTTCAGTGTAATTATATTTTGATTTCTTTGTATTCATATTTAATTTTGACGTTTTCAAGTAGATACTATGTAATAGTTTATGGAATAAAAGATTTGAACTTTGAACTTTTATTTGCATAAAACACGGTTCAACGTGTGTTACGTGGGTTACGGGTGTATAGGGATCCTATCAACATCTAATGGCTTTTTTTTGATTGGTAATGCATTTACGCATACTTTGCACCGCGGGGACAGCACAAAGTTATGTCGGAGGCACTGCACGCCTGTATGTGTGACAGACCCTTCGTAATTTTTTTTCTCTCCCTCTGGAGGCGGCGCAGCAGGAAACATGTGTGCCGCCTTCTACTCCTTCGGTCTGCAGAAAAGCGTGAGTGGACTGTTTCCCGAACTTTTACCCGCACGCCGGGCTATGTGGTTAGCGCATCAGCGTACGCACGCCGGCGCTGCCCTCTTCTTCGTCATCGAACGGATTCCACTGTTGGGCTCTCTTCCCTAGCTCGCTCGTCTACCTCTTTTTCACACATAACTTTCTCGCAGAAGCGGTGCACTGCCTCCCATGACTTTTCACAAAGGAACATTGCGCTGACCGTCGTTTGAAGCGAGAGGTCAAAACCAATAACCGCCTCGAGTTCTGCTCTAGATGACGCCCATCTTGGGCATTCCTCCACAGTGTGTTGCGACGTGTTCTCTGGCGATTAACACTGGTGACAGACAGGTGTCCGCTCCCTCATCGCCACGTTGCATAAGTAACGCCCAAAACAACCGTGTCCTGTGAGGACCTGCACGAGGCGATAAGACAGCGCAGATCCCCGTCGTCCCAACCACTCCTTGAATACTGGCCTGACAGCCTCTGTTGTTCGATGTCCAGCACTTGGCTCTCTGAGCCTGTTCTTCCACTGAATGTGTGCCACCTCCCGAGCGACCTTTCCCCAACGCCGTACTACTTCATACAAACATCTAAGAGCATTTTTTTTTTGTTTTACAGCGGTAACAAAATGCGTTTACGCACTACCTTCCGGCCAAAGGGGGGTGGTGAATCCCACACACAGGGGTGTGTGGGATTCACCACCCCCAAACGAGGCCAGAGAGGGCTCTGTCCTCGTTTGGCCGGAAGGCAGTGCATAAATGCATTGGTGAGCAGATCCTAGGCCATGGGCTTAAGTCTGGGGCAACCAGGATAATGCTAGGATATAATGATGAGTTAATATCTCAATTTAAAATTTACTGGCTACTACTAGATAGTAGTTACAGTCCGGATAATTCGGAAACGGAACATAAATTTACGGAGAGCTAAAAATTTGTGATTCTTGAATTTTTGTGTAAGGTAATTTTACGATAAAACTTACCGTTTTGGTGACAATCGCTGTATATTGTTGGCTGACTCTTTATTTGTTGGCATTAATACTTTTAACCCAATTTCAGATTTCATATGCAAAAGTTGTCAAAACAGAACAGAATATACATTAAAAAATTGAGATCATGCCAACTAAATGTAAATCTGGTGGATGAATTAGATTTGTATTCTTCTCAGTTAGAAAATAGTAGATTGAAATATGAAACTGACACACATATATTACAGCAAAAAATTCAAACTTTAGAAGATTCAATTATTTCATTACAAAAAATTAATGAAAGTTCAAAAAAAATTATTCATGAATATACGCTAGCAATGGATGATTTAATATCACAAATTAATTATAACTCAGAGCGGTTCCAGTCACTGACAAATAATCAGTCCTGCTTATGTAATCAAGTGAATGATGGTTTGTCCACTAGTGTACTGGAACCAAGTGTGTGTGTTAGTAACCCAAATAAATCCAAAGACAGTTCCTTCCAAACCACACCAAGTACACCTAAACTTAAACCTAGTATTATCATGTACTGCGATGAGGTAGGACATGGCATGGGCTCATTGTTAAACTCATACCTAAAGGGACATAGCGCAATCAGCAATTGTTTGCCTTATAGTAGTCTTAAAAATATTTCTAAAAAAATTTTAATGGACAGTAATATACATTCACAGGCAACACTGCTAATTCTTATTGGAAATAGGGGAACAGTGAACAAAAGTGATTTAATACAATTTTATGAAGCTTTAAACTCACTTAAAGTGAAAGAAATTATTATGTTCACTTTCCCCTATTCTTAGCATTTGTCAAAGTCCGAAAATGACCGAAGATACATACTCAATTTATCTTTGTACAACCTATGTACCTATAGTAATAAATGTAGAATAATTGACACTAACAGTATTGTTAGAAATAATTATTTATTGACCAAAGGTAGGTTTTACCTTTCCAATTATTTTAAACGACAAATAGTTTTGTCACTATTATATTTAATTGACATTAATACCAAGAATTTGGTACAATCTGCTTCTATTGAGCACTCCGACATAAACAATTCATTATTTGACAATTTAAACTAGGTGTTAAGACAAAAGAGAACTGTTTTTCTGGCAATAAAAAGTACACAAAGCAGAAACAAAATGATGTAATCAACCTGATTCACCAAAACATTAGAGGAATATTGGGCAAGGAACTGGAAATTGAATTGTTCATGAGCGATAATCATATTGATATTTTGTGTATTACTGAACATTGGCTTAATTGTAACCAGCTCATGTTCAATTTCAACAGTCACCTGTTAGGTAGTTCGTTTTGCAGGAGTGGTGCTATACATGGCGGATCATTAATTATAGTAAATAAACAGTTTAAATTCAAGGAGCGCCATGATATAGTCAATCTCTCTGTTGAACGTATTATAGAAATGGCCTGTATAGAAATGCAGCAGTTTATTGTATTGAGTGTGTACAGACCTCCTTCAGCTTCATATGATTTATTTGAAGGTATTATGGATAAAGCCTTAGGAAAATTTTGTAAAAGTAATAAAAAAGTTATTGTGTGTGGAGATTTTAATGTTAATTTGTTAGAGTGTTCCAGTCCATGTACAAGATTAAAGGCACTTTTTAAATCTCATAATTTGGTTAATTTGTTTCTGGAGCCAACAAGAATTACTGCTACTTCTGCTACTTGCTTAGATAACATTTTTACAAATATTATGCTAAGTGATAGATAACAATAAAAAAATTATTAATCAATTAGATTCAGATCATTGCGGACAACAAATGTCTTTTATTTGTAAAAATGAAACTGTAGCTAAAAAAACTATAACATTTGTACCAAAACCAATAATCGTTTTGAGAGGTTTAACAGTAAATTATTATGCTATAGTTTACCTTTTATAGATGAAAGCTGTGACCCAAATTTTTTATATAATGATTTTTTCAGCAGCTTTTCTAACACATTTAAATCAATATTTACTCCCAGAACGGTTAAGGTAAATAATAAAGCTACCTTTAGTGAATGGGCTACTCCTGGGCTACATAAAAGTAGAAAGAGGCTGTATGAACTGTATGATGAGAAAAAATTAAACAACAGTGAACAATTTTATAATTATGTAAGAAAATATTCTAAAATATTTAGAAAAGCATGTCATACGGCCAAGTCTTATTATTTAAGCTCTAAAATAAAAAATTGTGATGATAAGATTAAAATGACCTGGAATATTATTAATAGTGAAACAGGAAAAAGTAAAAATTATAATACTGAGTTTAAACTTAATATTGATAAAAAAACTCTTACATCTGACTTAGATGTAGCCAATGCTTTCGAAAACTTTTTTACTAATATTCCAGTGTCTATCACAAAAGATTTAAATTGTTCGCCCACTTTAGCGGAGTCTATTTTGAAAGATAACGTGAATATATGTACAGTAGATTTTACGTTTAGTCATGTTACATCTATGGATATAATTAAGACATTCAATACTCTTAGTGTTAAGAAAGCTGCAGACCTCTGGGGCAATTCCATAGTAGTTACCAAGCCTATCATTGTTTCAGTGGCGCACAGTTTGGCTCTAATATTTAATAAATGTGTAGATTGCGGCAAATTTCCCGATCTAATGAAAGAAAGTAAAATCATTCCATTATATAAATCGGGCAGTACAACAGACCCAACAAATTTTCGACCTATCTCAGTGCTGCCTACATTTAGTAAAATTTTTGAAAAACTTGTTTACAACCAGATGTTAATATTTTTCAATAAAAATGGATTAATGCATTCAAAACAATTTGGATTCACTAAGGGTCGCTCTACAACCGATGCAGGTGTTGAGCTTTTAAAACATATATTTGATGCTTGGGAAAATTCTTTGGACGCTTTAGGTATTTTTTGCGATCTGTCCAAAGCTTTTGACTGTGTTCCTCATGAAGCATTGATAAAAAAATTAGAATATTACGGAATAAGAAACTCCGCATTGAATCTTCTCACTTCATATCTAAGTGATAGGATTCAAAGGGTTGAGGTTAATGGAAAGCGATCTCAGGGGTCTGTTGTAAAAATGGGGGTACCGCAGGGCTCGATTCTCGGTCCGTTTTTGTTTTTGATTTATATGAATGATTTGCCATATTTTGTTAAAGAAAACCACGAGATAGTTTTGTTTGCTGATGATACATCATTATTGTTTAAGTTAAAACGAAATCAGAATTTAGACGAAGTAAACAGTGCGATCTCGAAGGTGGTGCACTGGTTTGACGTTAACAATTTGCTATTAAATGGGGCTAAAACGAAATGTATTAAATTCGTGACTCCTAACGTCAGACAGGCAAACTCTACTATTATGGTAAAGGAGGATGAGTTGACCCTTGTGGATACTACCAAGTTTTTAGGGATTACTTTAGACTCTAAGCTACAGTGGGGCCCACATATTGGTGAATTGTCGAGTAGACTTAGCTCTGCAGCATTCGCGGTAAAGAAAATTCGCCAATTAACAGACGTTGTAACAGCTAGGCTAGTTTATCATAGCTATTTCCATAGTGTTATGTCCTATGGTATTCTTCTGTGGGGTTGTGCCGCAGACATTCAAACAATCTTTGTGCTGCAGAAGAGGGCTATTCGAGCAATTTATAATCTCCCGTGTGGACATTCACTAAGGGAAAAGTTTAAAGAAATTGGTATTTTAACAGTGGCCGGTCAATTCATTTATGATAACCTGGTTTATGTACACAAGAATACTGATCAATTTAGTAAGAAAAGCTGTGTACATAACCTAAACACAAGGAACAAGTATAAATTAGTTGTACCTGCCACTAGGCTCCAAAAGATAAACAAATCTTTTAAAGGTCAATGTGTGCGATTCTACAATAAAATCCCAAGCAACATACAGCAATTGAGCCTAAATAAATTTAAATTAACAATAAAACACAAGCTGTCTTCAAAGGGATATTATTCTATTAAAGACTATATGGCAGATAAAAATGCTTGGGATTAAACTGCCGTTTCATACAGGCTATTCTAATATGAATGACTTGAAAACATAAATATTGTTAAGGTTATGTTATATTGCATTGTATAGCTTCACAGACAAATGAAGATTGTAATTCTAGTACCAAACTAATGGACATATTTAAAAGAGCATAGCCTGTGAGTTTCTTGCCAGTTCTTCTTACAGAGCGGTGGCTCGGAACTGGCACTTAGATTCACTTACACTTAATAATTTTTTATTTTTAAATTGTTTTGTTGCATGTAAGTGAATCTAAGCTTCGTGATTTAGTGTAATATTATTTCGATTGTTTTTTTTTTCATTTGTGATCATGACGTTTTCAAGTACTATGTATAATAGTTTATGAAATAAATATTTTTTTTACTTTTTTTTTTACTTTACTTTATATATGTATTTAGATAAAAAATTTTCGTCATTGGTAAACCGGCTTCTTAAATCAATAGTTTATTTTATTATAATTTCATGTTTACAAAGAGCAAAAAAAAACCGCTACAAACAAAAAATAAATGCCTCCAATTACCAGAAAGAATTATGTAAATAAAACATACTCTTTATTTAACATGTGTGTTATTAAATTTATCAAAACATTTCTAAATACATATAATTTGTTATTTAAATTTTATTTGAACTTCTTCTTCTTCTTTTAAATGATGGCTTCGTGCGGTTTGCACATTTAGCCAGTGTCAAGTTAAAGATATATTAATATCATATAAAATATAGTAAATGAGAATGAGTGGTGATAAAGATGATAAATGGTAAATGAGATCCCCTCCCCCTAAGCCCCTTGAGTCCTCAGTAAAGATGTGGGACTAAACTAAGATCTCACATGGACTCCTTGAGAGAAAATTTGAAAAGTGATGTTGCACCATTTTGTTTGATTTACCAACACTCATGTATAATCACAAACACTTGACGGTTAATAATCCACCGTTATTACACATTAATGTTAGAAATATCCCAAATTTTAGAAAATAAAACAAAACTGCAGACATGACGCTTCAATTTCCCGCCAAGAAGTCCTTATTTGAACTTAGTTTCTATTAACACCAATTATGAAGTTAAAATAAGTGACAAGCAGATATATCTTACTATCGGCAGTAAAGTAAATAATAACTAAGATACATTCACTGATTGCAGCAAACAATAGTAATTGGCGAAAGACTCAATTTCAATGTAATCTACCCAACTTTCCAAGAGTCATCGCCCTGGCGTTTGACAGAGAAATGCAGGTGCAGGTCATGTTATATTAATTTGACGTGGAGTTTGATACACCGGTCTTTTCCTCCTGAGCTTGTAATCCAAATCCCATACAACACATTTTTTGACATTTTGAATATTTTTTTATGTATATTTTATGCACTAAAAGTAGGTATAGAATATTTCTTTACTGCAAATTCAATAATCATCATCATCATCTAAGCCCATTAACATCCCACTACTGAGCACGAGCCTCCTCTCACATATCAAGGTGCGAGGGTATTTGGTCATACTCCACCACGTGACCCAGTGCGGATTGGCGGAGGCAGGTGTATGGCGTCCTGCTGTTAGATTTTTTCAAGCCGCCCATTAGGCCTCTAACATGGCTTAACGACTACCACATTTAGTGATAACCGGGACCAACGGCTTAACGTGCCTTCTGAAGCACGGAAGCGCTCGATATCAAATGCCACACAAACGGTCACCCATCCCAGGACTCACCTCTGTAAACTCTGCTGTACTTTGGTGATCGTTTCCGACCACCGAGCACCGCAGAGCTAAGAGCGCTTCAATTCAATAATACAGAGAAACATATAGGACACGAAATTCAAACAAGTAGGTACAAAGGTAGGCTTACATAATAGGTTGGGGAAAAAGTCTTTTCGTATTTTTGTATGAAAAGTCAAGACATTTTTTTCAAAGTTTATTTACATTTATTTACAATATATATGTACCGTTTTGTTGAATAACTTTCTGCCATTTTGTGGGCAGAGACATTATCCCGTTACTGTAGAAACTTTGGGACTTCTGATCAAAAAAACGGGACAAATAGTTTTGGCAGTCCTCTCTTGAGGTCAACCTTACAGAACCTAAAGAATTCTGCAGAGACCGAAACAGGTGAAAATCTGAAGGCGCAAGGTCAGGGCTATATGGTGGATGCACTAGGACCTCCCAGTCGAACTCTCTTAATTTTTGCTGAGTGGCTAAAGATGTGTGTGGTCTAGCGTTATCGTGATGAAAGACCACACCCTTCCTGTTGATCAATTCCGGCCGTTTTCTCTCGACTGCTTCCTTTAATCTCATCAGTTGCTGGCAGTAAAGATCAGAATCGATGGTTTTGCCGGGCGGTAAAAGCTCATAATAAACAATGCCCTTCCAATTCCACCATACACACAGCATCACCTTATTTCGTGTTAGGCCAGGTTTGGCCACAGTCTGTGAAGCCTGGCCAACTTTCGACCACGACCTTTTCCGCACGTTCTTGTCGTACGTGATCCACTTTTCATCGCCAGTTATCAATCTCTTCAAAAACGGCTCGGTTTCATTACGTCTCAATAATGAATCGCAAATGAGTACACGGTTCATTAAGTTTCTTTGAGTGAGCTCGTGTGGCACCCAAATATCGAGCTTTTTTGTATAACCAGCTTTCTTCAAATGGGTCAAAACTGTTTTGTGGTCAATTCCCAGTTCTTCAGCTACATCGTAACTACTAATATGCCGATCTTGCTCCACTCTTTCAAAAATGGCGTCCATTTTATTCGTAACAGGGCGACCAGAGCGAGGTGCATCTTTAACATCAAAATTTCCGGACTGAAAACGTTTGAACCAAATTTGTGCTACTCTTACTGACACTGCATCAGGTCCATAAACATCACAAATTTTTTTCACTGCTTGAGTTGCATTTTTGCCTTTTTAATAATAAAATTTTAAAATGTATCGAATTTCTTCATTAGATTCACTCATTTTTACGGAGAGAAAAACAAATGAAAAATAGCGGGAAACAACTTTTTTTTATTTTTTCTTTTCTTTATAATGGAACCTTTTTAATGTTACCAAAACCAGCCAGACACAAATAGTATAGTCAAAAAAATTTTATAATAAGTTTATACCTACGTTATGCGAAAAGACTTTTTCCCCGACCTAATATAACAGATATTTTCCAGTCAAGCCTAATTGCAATTTAGACCTTTCTATTGTAGAATATTGGTCATGAAAACATTAACAATTAGGACTTAAATTTTTTTTTGAAGTATGTCCGTTATTGAATGTTGTTCGAGTACCGTATAAATCTAAATGAACCATGTACTTAGACGTGAAGTATGCAATACTGTTTATGCGAAGTTATCAGTTTCTGACCTGCCCTGAGCCATTATAGAGCAAGACTTGGCCTCGACAAGCCGCGCTAAGCGCTCAAAGATGAGTCTAGACATAACATGGTGTCGCAATAGTGTTTAATTTGTGATTATTTGTGTTTTTATTGAAAATATTAAGAAACAGTGTGATAATGAAGGGATTTAGTGTGTTTGTTTTGTGTTTTCTTTCTAATTGCGCTATTGGTAAGTTTATATTTTAGTTTTTTAGAATTATTGTTGTTGAAACTTCAGATTGGGTCCGATTTATGCTCAAGTGACGTCATTGAGCTTTATTTCTTCTAAGCTGTATTTAAGTTTGATTTAAGTACCTAGTTAAGTGGAAGTGAAATAGTTAAAAAACTAATTGAAATTTGTTAGGCTAAGTACAAAGTTTATGTGTGGTGAAAACCAATAATATTTTGATATATTTTTTTAAAAGTTCATTAAAATTTGACCAATAATAAAGAGTTGAAGAATTAGAAAATTTTGTCAGTTCTTTTAAATTTAACCTATCGAAAATTAAATGAAAAAGGTTAAGTTTGTGCTTGGTAGTCTCAAGATTACGACATAACAACAGTTACACACTTTTTTGCATATCTAAAGGACACTTTTTGTAATAAAATTTAGAAAATCCAATTGTTAATATTGTTACCATCATCATTGCAGCCACAAGAAGTCCAATGCTGGGCAAAGACCTCCCCAATTGTTTCCACATCGATCTATGTCGAGCCGCATACATCATTTTCCCGCTCTGAATAAGAGGCTGCCTCCACTATTTTCATGGGTTCGCAGTACTAAATATGAGAATCTTATACTGGGATCACGTGGTATTGAGATTCATGTACCAATTTCCTGACAATGCTTTTTCTATCTATGTGATTCTGCTTGGCTACTGTGTTTGATATGAACATGTGTTGGTTTTAACTTACCTAAGCTAAAAGGCAACTAGACTACAGATAAAAATTAATAAATTGTTTTAAAAAAAAATATTTTTGAATAAGCATTCGTGTCATGCTTAATAAACACAAATTAAGACAAAAATCCATATTCATTGACACAATTGTTTTCCCTGTATGGGAATCGAACCTACGACCTCAGGAGAATAGTCAAGATATATTGACGCTCCCGTTAAATCGGTCACCGAATTGTGATGACATCTAATTTCATTTCATAACAATAATCATAAAAAGAAGAAAATAATAATGAGTTATCTTGAATTTCGAGAAAATCGAAATCAAATATCATTTGTTTTATAATCTATTAAATAGTACTTGAAAACGTTAAAATTAAATATAAATATAAAAAACAATCGAAATATCATTACACTGAAATCACGAAGCTTAGATTCACTTATGCAACAAAGCAATTTAAAAACAAAAAATAATTTAGTGTAAGTGAATCTAAGTGCCAGTTCCGCGCCACTGCTCTGTAAGAAGAACTGGCAAGAAACTCACAGGTTATAAAGTCTATAATCCAAGGCTAGAAAGAAACATAATAAATATAATTTCTCATACTTGTACTACAGATTGGACCCTATAAAACTCGGATTAAGTGTTCCAAAACTACGTCGAAGACTGAGTGTGACCTAAATCGACGAAGCTAATAAATTACAGTAGATATCGAATTACTATAAAACTCCTAATAAGTTTGCTACTTGGATCAATCGTCTTAGGGGTTGGATTAAATAGTGTCGATAAGTGAAATTAAATTAGACCGAGCTAAATAGTCAGGAAGCGCTCGTAGCTCCGCGGTGCTCGGTGGTCAGAAACGATCACCGAAGTAAAGCAGAGTTTACAGAGGTCAGTCCTTGGATGGGTTTTTGTGGCATTTGATATCGAGCGCTTCCGTGCTTCGGAAGGCACGTTAAGCCGTTGGTCCCGGTTATCACTAAATGTGGTAGCCGTTAAGCCATGTTAGAGACCTAATTGGGCGGCTTGAAAAATTGTAACAGCAGGACGCCACACCCCTGCCTCCGCCAATCCGCACTGGGTCCGCGTGGTGGAGTATGACCCAATACCCTCGCGCCTTGGTGTGTGAGAAGAGGCTCGTGCTCAGTTGTGGGACGTTAATGGGCTGAGATGATGAAATAGTTAGTAGTAGTAGGTATGTAGGTTTTGATGCCTTTCCCTAATTAAACAGCTAGTGCTAATGAAGCTCTCGTAGTTCCTCGAGAATAGTTGTTTGGAAACGATCACTAAAGTTTAGCAGAGTTCATAAAGCCAATGTCACAATCTTTTATTCAAGTTTGTTTCAATAAAGGTCTTGGAGCGGCGAAATCCCAGTAGCGAGACCCATAGCCTTCGAATTCAGAGGTCTCGGATTCAAACTCAGGTGGCGCACCTGTGACTTTTCGAAATATGTCTCGGGAAGCACGTTGAGCCGTTAGTCCCGGCTGTCATGAACTATGGCAGTTGTTATTAGGAAGTCAGTGCCTTCTAACATCCTGATAGCTGATTTAACCATAGAACGATGTTTCCCTCTGGGTTGCGGAGATCAGTTGGGCCAAATGTGGTTAGATAAAAAAAAGGGTCTGCTCACTGGGCAGACCCTTTTTTTTTTTTTTTTTTATTTACGTCGGTAACAAAACACATTCACGCACTGTCTCCCGGCCAAAGGGGGACCGAGAGAGGTGTGTGGGACTCACCACCGGCAGACACGACCGCTAGCAGTAATACCCACTAAAAATCTTCCGACGACGCCCGCCGCTTGTTGATAAAGAGGCGGGGCACCAGTACCTGGGTTGCAGCTCTGACACCCCGCCCGCGGCCAACGTCCCCCGGACCAAAACCGGGAGGACCTCCTCAGAGAGACGCAGTGGACGCGCCCCTCCTACCTCCCTGTGCGACCATAGCGTGTTTGGCCGACTTCTCGGAGGGTCCATGGTTAGACAGCAGGGGCCCCCTGCCCCAGCTGCCTAAGACCCTCCCGGCGCTGCTAGAAGGGCCCTTCTGGCCCGCCCGCTACGCCCTCCATAGGTCCCTCTTAGTTTCCCCCCCGGTAGTCAGTACTAAGGGCACCCAGAGTCGCCAATCTCTGGGTGTTACCTTTTCCCTAGCGCCTCCTGCGCCCTACCGGGAGGTACTCGGCCCCCCCACCACGACAAGGTGGAGACCAGTCGGGGGGGAGTGAGCAGACCCTGGCCTAAGTTTAAGTCTAGAGCAACCGGGATAATGTTAGGAAATCAATGTCTCAATGAAGATCTTATGAACATCAACTTTAAAACTAACGCGCCAATTCATTGCGGGCGGTTTATTTTGCTAGGTTGATTGTAGAAGAATCGGGCAAGAAAGTCTATATTAGAAAATATTTGATAAGTCTAAGATTTGAAGCCAGTCGTTGGAGATATGCCATCCGATATAGAGCGCTTTCGTGCTTCGGATATTACTATGTAGATGTCGGACGGAAGCTCTATATAAGGGTGTGTAATGTTTGATATAATAACAAATGCTCTAATTTCACTTGAAATAACGTTCATATGTTATAATTTTCATATGCTATAATAACAAATAACCTAATTTCATATGATCTAATGTTTTATATGATATAATCTTTCTTTGATATAATAACATTTAGTATAAAGTTCATATTATATAATTTTCATTTTAACCTAATTAGTCGACGGTAGCTATATAAAAAAATAATAACCTAACCTTTCCGAGTCGGGGTGCCCTAAAGTCCAAAATGAATATTATGTCAAATGTGCAGTATAAGAAATGTTCATTATATCAAAAGAAATTAGGTGAAATGAAATTATTACTACAATTCATTATGACAACTGATCGTTATATTAAACAAAATTATATTAAGTGAAATTATGTCAAGTGAACGTTAGATTTTTTGTTATTATATCAACCGTTACACACCCCTATATAAATAGTAGCTCTGTGGTAGAAATTCAGAAAAATCGTTAGAAACAGAAGAAAGCTTTTTTCAATCGCTGTACATGGGTATTTACTATTAAGATAAGCTCCCACTGGTACCTACTTGTGGTTATGAGTAATGGGCAGTCGTGTACTTATCTAATAAGCAAAGCGTAATATATCTTTACTCATTCCATATTCCTCGATCGAATCTCGGAAGAAAAGGTCGCTAAGATTATCGTTCGGGCAATTATTAGCAAAATTGTAAACAGTTCTGCGTAGCGGATGTAAATTATTCTAAATTGGAAACATATTGTGTATGTATATTGTGATACCAATATTATGTTCAAAACATATTAATTTATTATGTGTTATGTAATTGCGACACGTATCAACCCTGGCCATGAAGGACCCTATTCCTTTTACCTGGTCTTATTATCTTTTGAATTGTTGTTACAGAGTTGGCTTCTTGCGATAGGCAAACTGATCCCATTTTTCCAAGTAAAGCGTCTCAATGACCAATGCTTGGATTGTATCTTTTGGAACTATTGACGACCGATATGGCGTGGAGGTCAGTATACCTGCACTTCACTCCAGAGGTCGTGGGTTCGATTCCCACACTGGACAAATCTTTCTGTGCATGAACATGAATATTTGTTCTTGGCTGGGTGTGTTCCTATGTTTATTAAGTATATATTTACAAAAATAAAAATAAAAAGTATTCAAGTATGTTTATTCGTTGTTTAGTATCCATAACACAAGTTCTTAATTATACTTATCTTGGAACTAAATAATTGGTGTAATTGTCAGAAAATATTTATTTATTTATACCAATATAGGCGTATATCTAAGGATCTCAGATTGCGGTTAATAATTTTGAGCGTTAATAATTGACCACGAAATTATAGCACTGAATCACATCATTCTCTGCCTGTACTTCTGAACCACTTTTTATAAGAACAGGAAAATATATCACTAATGTTATTCTTCCAATCCATATAATTATTTATGTACTTGCTTGTGTATCCATCAAGTTTTAAGGATGAGATCATGCGTATAAATGTGGCTTAAATTAACAAACTAGCCTCCTTAGTATTGTCGTTGCGTATTATGATGGAACTCGCTCCGTGCCGTACGCTCGGGTTTTACTTAAGGTCGATATTTAAGTGGTTTTTTCATACATTTTTGTGTTTAACTACT
Source organism: Musotima nitidalis (assembly GCA_949126915.1). NCBI lineage: Eukaryota > Metazoa > Arthropoda > Insecta > Lepidoptera > Crambidae > Musotima > Musotima nitidalis. Next base: position 6,774,680 of record OX421439.1, on the reverse strand, counting down.
ATCTTTTTTATAAATACATACAGGGAGTTCACAAAAAACTTGATGGGTAACTTGGCTTATTTCGTGGTATTAATAAAAAAAAACTAATAGAGTATTAGTTCCTACAGTTAATAACAGATATTGTTAATATATATTTATGAAAGTAATATACATAAAGTAAAGGTTCTTTATTACAAGTATACATTTTAAAGATATCTTCAAAAGAGGTTGTGACCTCAGCATCGCCAATAATGTGTACCGCTCGCCTTTGCGGCCTAACAAGTGCGTCGAGGAGGTATTTGGCGAACCCATCCCAAAGATGGGAACAATATTCCAAACTCTATCGCACTTCAGCAGACAGCGCTGTCTGTAGCTGTCTTTTGCTCGGGAGTAAAAAACCGCCTCACCTTATTGAAGATACCAAATTTACGGCAGACAGTTTAAATAACTCTCTCGATGTAGCATTTTTAACTAAATTACTGACCGATGTTTATGACAGTGATGCTGATGTCCGCCGAAATGGATAACGGAGTGTTCTGAAGAGATTGAGGAATACTGAAAATTATCAGTCAGTCTGTACTTGGACGGCTATGGTAGCGGACTTACAAATACATCTCGGTTTTTGGATATAGCGCCAGTCTACCTGGCAATGTTGTAGGATTTCAGAACTGACCAGGTTTCAATAGAATAAAAAACCTTCTTTATAGTCTGCGCAGGAAAGCATATTGGGTGTGTAATATGTGAGTATATAACCTGCTGTACTGTGTATTATCAAAAAATTACAAAGTTAAAATGGCTGTTTATCACTTCTTTGTGGTATATTACAATAGCATTGTACGCCCATGAGGCAGAACATGGCTACCAATAACACCAGTGTAACCCAGGTTTCCCAATAAAAATATTGTATGAGATTAAATTTTAAGGAAGTGATGGATTAAAAATATCTTTGTTACGATTCCCGCGCTACTATAATTTCCCGAAAAATCAAGAAACTATTCAACACGACACGTGGATAGGTAAGGTAATTCAGGTAAGATAGGAGCCTCAGAACAACGATGTCTTAACGACCAACGCTGAAACGAGAGTGAGCAGCTGAGCGCATTTGAGCGTATTTATTAATACCCTTACCCACTTCCGTCATGAACGTCCGCCACGTCATCGCGGTCAGAGTCAAAGTATTTTGTTCGTTCAGCAGCAGGTATTTGTCATTGTGTTTAATTATTTCTAAATTTTCCAATACACACAACCGTAGACCTTTGTCATGTAAATGTAAAATTTCAAAATTATGATTATTACTCAAGGTGTGCCCAGCGTCGATAAGGTGTTTGGCAAAATGAGATTTGTCTGGACAATTATGCCTGTAAGCAGCTATATGCTGTAGATTTAATTTTGTGTGAAGGTGGTCTAGGGTGCTAACCCTACTCGAAACTGGACCTATTCCTGAGACTAAAACTCGTAGAGTCTAAGCGCAAGTAGTACATAATTTCTCAAATTCAACCTAAATCGTGGACCGTCAATGGACTGTTTAAATGGACAGTAATGTAAACACTGCGCTGGTATTAGAACCACCATTCATAGTGTAGAAATACTACACATGATTTTCTATTTCGTTTACTATTTCTTTATCACACAAGATACTAAAGTTAAAAAGTACACAAAAAGGAAAAAGAAATACTGGTAAACCAGGCTCTCCCGAACTAGGTCAAACCTGTGTCTTGGGAAGCCGTAAGAAAACGTCGAAGGACACAGTTTATTATTTATGTAATATTTTGCTGTGACTGCGTAGAAAGTGCTTTCACTTAGTCTAAAGTCTTATATTATCAGTTAACACGTAGTAATTAAAGTGAAAAGATGATTAGAGGATAATATTGATGGTCAGATCCTTACACTATTAGCTCTCGTATCTCGTCGTCAAACCAACGAACCAAAATTTTAGTGGGAATTGGTGAATGATTGGTTCGTCAAAATCATAACAGCCTTATAAAATCCACTGCTGGACATAAGCCTCCCCAAAAGAATACATTCGATTGGGGATATTTGCCCATAATCACCACGCTGGGCGGGTTAGTGATCGCAGACGTAGGAAGACGCTGTTGCCCATCATCCGGTAGGATTTCTCTTCGTCGACTGTTCCGACTCCCCATAAGATGGGAGGGGGTGGCACTATTCGAGGCCGATACCATTTGGCATTGGTTATATAATAAAAAAAATTAAATGGATAGATAATAATGAAGTTGGAAAAAGAACATTAATTTAAAGTGAGAACCCCCTCTTTTTTTGAATTCGGGACTTTATTGGGGGAAATGTGTTCGTAATTTCGAATTAAATCCAAGAGAATTCGATTTCTGAAAACTGGGATCCCGGACCATTTACCGATATTCAAATCCCGCGATTACATTTGTTAAATCCCGGGATTTGAAATAACACATTTCTTTACATAGTTCTTAACAAAACGCACGCCATCCTGTAACGTAATCCATTCTAATGCTTGGGGAGTTTCGTGTCTAAGCATTATTTTAATAAAATATGTATAATTTTATTATACAGAATCTATTCCGGTTAGGTGATCAGACATTGGACACCATGTTGTTTCTACGCGCGTATTTTCCCAATTCCAAAAACAAGTTAAGTACTTAAGTTTCATTTTTCGATTCTTGCGGTTAAAGACATAGGTACGTTATCAGGCAACATACATTTTACAAACACATTATTCTTCAATTTTCATTTAGGATCGCGACATGTTAAAAGGCTTTTATGTTCTTTTTATGAATTTGTAAAATAGAAAATAAATATTAATGGCGCGAATTTATCGTAGTTGCTGTGTCCTCTTTGACGCGATTGTTCTTGGAAAATTGTAATTTCTTTAAAATGTCTATTTACTCGTACTCAAAGTAATAAGGAGAGGGCTCAACACGGGTTTATAACCACATTGAACATTTAAACTATAGCTGTCCTTCGTGCGGCTTAATATCTCATGTAAATTGGACTGTTTTAAGCCCTTGTCGAATAATCTATAACAGAAAAAAATGTAAAAAAATATCTATTAATCTTGTCATAATGTTTGCGTTAATTATGATCTGTTTGTTATGGACGCTAGTGTCGATTTAATTCAAAACTGTAATTGCAATTGCAAAAGTTTAAATAATTAATTTAATTAATAGAATCGCAAACAAGGCCCGAGATCGAATTCTCTACTTAATCCCCATGAGAAAATAGCGATATCAGTAATATAAAAAAGTATTCTAGGCTGGCAAACAATAAGATATTACGTCTACACACGACACCATGCTTATTTCAGGTGATTGAATAATTTACTTCATCCAATGCCCCACATTGACCGTGTTATACATCGGCTATATTTGCGGTTTCACTTTAGAATACAATGTAGGCCTAATTTTGCCTATAAATTGGGTAGCGAAAAATTTACTTTATACAATTTTTTAATATAGGGGTTGTACTATTTAGTATTAATGTTGCAACGGCCTCATACGAAGCTACAAAAGCAAACATAGTAGTTTTTATGTAGTAAATACTATTTACGCATTTTTTAAATTAATATTTTCATTCCCTCATATATCTAACCTCAAATAACTACTTAAGGTTACCTAGAAGAAATCGCTGTAAGCGAGAAGGCCGCTTATTGTATCGCTTTTCTTTTGCAGTTGTTTTCTTGATATATTTTTAATTTTGTGTACATTAAAGTATTTTCTATCTATCTAGCTATAACGTTTAAATATTTCTATGGGACTAGAAACTGTTCTAGTTTCTTTAACTTCACAGAAACTTGAAAATTGAATAAGTATTTTTTTCATTATGTCTTAATAGAGATTTTAGATTCAATGTTTTTGTTTATAAATTTAAATCAAAGCAAATACAACTTTGTTCAGTGATGTTGCTTTATGTAAGTTATTCTATAACAAATAACAAAAGTCCTATAAGGCTGCCCTCTGGCACTCCAAATTTATTGGCGTCGAAGTTGGAACCTTCTGTACTTTTTCATAATTTTAGTCAGAACTTGCACTCTTATTTTCCTACTCTTTAAACTCTCAATTCAAAGCTACACTAGAGCTCAATTGACGAATTGGTACAGTTTATGTTAGAGTTAGTGACTTTAATTATCAAATCATATTAGACGCTTTCGTCATATAGTTATGACTTATACAAAATTGTTTTTTAATTCTGTTACTGGACTAGTTCTTTAAAATATGTAAAGTTTATGTTAGAAGAAAATTACTTATTAGTCTTTACTTAGACTAGATTGTAGTTGATACGGGGTACTTCCTTTTGAAAAAGAAAGACACAAATAAATAAAAAATAAAAACACATTTATATAGAGTTTGCCCACCTCTTAATACAACATTTGTAAAATAATAAACAACTATATGGATATTACCTAACTAAAACAGTCGCTACTTGAAATTTGGCTTATTGAAAAGTTTCATTAAAAAATCTTGGTCCGCTTAGTATACAGTTGGCAACTGTGAGATTGGGAAATAAGATAAAAATTATAAGAACAGATAACAATTGATTATTCCGCGAAATAAAATCCTACAAAACGTTTGTTGGCATGCAATAATTGGCCTAACAATTTTCAGCGAAAAGGCAGAGAACCATTTAAACTTTTAAAATTGTTCCAGGTACCGCTTTGTACTCCGATGAGGACTTAACAGACCTGGACGAGTCATGCTGCACGCACGGGGAAACTTTCGGTATATCAGCAGCATCAATAGCTGTTTGCAACTCCATCAGCGTGCCAGAGGATGTGGAACCTGAACAAGTGCCTAAATGCAAAGCCGCTGCGGTTGGCTGCTGTCAAACTTACTTCAAGCAAGTACCACTAAATGATATAAATCTTTCACATGTACTTTGTAGGGACGTGTTAAGCAGAGTTCGTTGCTATCGGCCTTTGAAAGGATGACAAAAATAGTTTCCCATTAAGTAACTAGTCAGAGAGATGGCGGAGATGTTTGCCTGAGACCCTGTGACAAACAAGTCATATAACAAGGGTTTTTTCAATTCTGTTGCCGTGGCTATGCTAATATAATAATTATACTAAAGACCAGAGACGAGGTGCTATAGTGACAGTTTTCAGATATTTTAAGTAATAATTTTCTTTCTAATATGACTTTGATCATTTAACCCACAACATTTGTTTTCCAGAACTAAAGAATCCTGCACTGAGGGTATGAAATTTGCTGAAGAAAAACGATGTACTGTTCCGAAAACTGACATCGGGAAGGTAGAAGACTGATCTCCATATTACGTTAATAATGTATACATAAACTAGCGGACCCCACAGACGGTGTCCTGTATTATATTTCATTAACCTAGATACCGACTGCAGCGCCATCTGCCGGGCTCATCCACCATAATCATCCAGGGCGCTACCCAAACTCCTATAAAAAAATAATTCAAATCGGTCTAGCCGTTAAGGAGGAGTTCAGTGACATACAGCAGAATTATATATATGAAGATCTCACACGGGTAGGACTGGATAGCCAACAATCACATCACGTACATCAAAGTGGCTTTTCGACGCTTATTTTTTTACTACATACACACACTAACAGCGTGAAAAGTCTATTACCACTTTTATTTATTTGGTTAAATATTTGCCGTTACCTCTATAACAAAAACTAGGAAATACGCCACAACCGAATAGATAACCTAACATGGAGAATTAGGGCTACGTAAATACGTACTTACCTTACGTATGTACGTTATACAGTAACTGGAGACTGGTCCGTGACAGGACTGACAGGCACATTGTACGACTGGCCTTAAATTGTGTGTTGTGTTGATGTGAACAAAGACGGGGAAGTAGGAGGGATAGGAATAATTGGTGTAAATGCAGGTAGGTAGCATGAACCGCCATCGGAACCAGATATATCTTAAGAAGTTTAGTTTTGCACATCTGATGCCGATTTGATTTGTAATCTTTGAACTTATAGGGAGAAATATAGATAATTAAGCAATTTGATTACAGACTTGTTGCGAGGAATGCTCCTTTGGACGCTGGACTGGCGAGTCTCAAGGTCGCCAAAATTGTGGAGTGATAGATAAAGAAGAAACAGCACCTACCTCCGCTTTAAGAAATTATGCTTACGTCACATGTTGTGTGGTAAGATTTATTTATTACACAACTTTAAAAAAGCTTTATCTCAACATTGTTATTTAAGTTATATCCAAATAAATAAAATTCAAAATATGTCAAAAATTTATTTAATGCAAAGAGACAATGCATTAACTAATTATTTATTGAAGGAATCAGCAGAACGTCCCGAGGCAACTACAGAAAAGATACCAGAAAGTACAACACAAAAGGTTACTACAACGACCGAGAAAATTGTAGAAAAAACTACAGAAAAGATTATTCCAAGGGAGAAATGCACGAAAGGCTCGTGCGAACATGTCTGCAATGACGAGGATGGGAAAGTGCGATGTCAATGCTATGAAGGGTACAGGCTGCAGCAAGATAAAAAGTCCTGTAAAGGTGGGTAATTTTTTAAAATTATTTTTTATGCCAGCAGCAAAATTACTATTCAAAGAGCTATATAACAAAAGAATAATTATGCATTAATGGTAACAAGACAGACTTCTTTCACACACAAGAAACACCTAGATCAATTGTGAAATCAGGATGTTTCTAGGGTATCAATCAAAAAGTATGATTGTCACTCTTACACTAAAGTGTTACAATTGACGACATTTTTAGGTCAGTTCCTTATGTGCTTCTGGGTAGACAGACCATTGAAAGCGCAGTCATCTACCTAAATAATCACATTTAAAGACTCCGTAAAACAGCAAAGGACCTAGGTGCAAAATTATGTTTTCATATTCAGATATCAACGAGTGTGCTGAAGCAATTGACGACCTGTGCACTGCTGAAGACACAGTATGCCACAACACAGCGGGATCGTTCAAATGCGTGCCTATTAAGAAGCGAGACGTCGGTATCAACTGTCCACCTGGCTTCAAACGCAACGTTCTCAACCAAGTCTGTGACGGTGAGTTAAATATAAAAATCTCTTTGCTTAGACTTACTGAATTAAGAGAAACTAGAGAAGAGATTTCTAAAGTAAAGCCGCAGACGCGTTACTTGAGAGGGAAAGCCGTTTTATCGAATTTTGATTCTTCCAAAACTTTATCCTTACATACTAACTCTTTACTGTGACGCATTGTTAACTCGATGCCTTGAACGCAATTTACAATATGCAATGTCATTTACTTTTCAGATATAAACGAATGTCAACTGCCCAGGCCACCATGCCCTAAATACCTGTGCGAAAATACTATAGGTGGATACAAATGCGCGGGCAAACCGGGCAAGCCCTTTACGGAAGCGACACCAAGTGCTCCAACGGAACCATCACCGTCCTTACCAACTTCTCCCAGAAATGATATTTGCCCTACAGGATTCAGGGCTGGGTCTGACGATGATTGTCTTGGTAAGTACAACCAAACTACGAATTTAAACATTCTCCAGCTTGTTAGTAAACTTTGCCAAACAGAGACTATTTCTCTGATTGACACTGGTTGCGTACTCAGAGACTCAGCTCAGAAGCCGTAATAAAATTAAAGTTGCAAAGCCAACTTAAAACTGTTGACTATGGCCTTTTTAATTGAAATTGCTGAACAGAAAGTTCGAAGAATTCCAGCTTCTAAATAAGACATGTGAGTGATCTATTTAAGGAAATGAGCAAGTGTACTTGTTATATCAGTACATAAATTCCTATAACGTAACATTAATTGTTTGACCTACTTACGAGCTAAAAAGCCTTCTGTTTCAAAAATAAGCCATGACACAAGTTAGTTGCATAGAAACTCTGTATTCATATGTTCATATTGCAATAGTTTTATTAATTATTTTGTCTATCTAAGATATTGATGAATGTGATGAGCGCCTGGATGACTGCCAGCGCCTATCGCAGCACTGCATTAACACTCATGGTGGCTTCTTCTGCCAAGACCATGTTTCCAAGCGCTGTGCACCAGGATTTAAGGTCAATACAATCACCGGGAAATGTGAAGGTAAGGAAAATGTTTAAGACTCCTGATCTAAAAGCGAAGTTAGTATGAATTAAGTAAAATCAGACCTCCATGATAATGAGAGAATCAAAACTAGGCCAACTAGGGCAAAATCTCAAGACAATACATACTGTTATTGTGATCATAATTGGTTTTTTATTATTATTTATTGACACCTGTCAGCTCAATCTCCCTCTGACCACGAACCAGTACTTTAAAGTATTCGAAGCGTCGGGATATAAATAGTTCAAAAATAACGATTTAAATCCATATTTTCATTTCCCTCTAGCTCTGCTTACATATTTTAGCATATCCTTTACGTATACGAGTTCCTTAGATCACGAGATGCTATTTTCTCTAAAGTGTATATTTTTTACAGACATCGACGAATGCGAGGAAAGCCTGGAGGTCTGCAAGCGTACCGAGGTCTGCATCAATCTCCCTGGGGCCTACAACTGCAAGTCTAAAATCAGCACTTTACCTAAGTAAGATTTGTTCCATTAGAAGAAAACAACTACCTGGTTGGTCATTAATTTAAAAAAATATTTTTAAGATATATTAGCAACAAAATGTAATGTAATAAGTTGTTTTTTTTTGTTTAAATACTTCATTTATGTGTTTTTGATAGATTAGCAACCAAAACTTGTCAAGAGGGTACCAGATTGAGACCGGGTGGAAGTGTTTGTGAAGGTTAGTACAAGATCTCCTTTTTCACCAAGCAAGTAGCCAAAAGTGTACAAACACATACAGTTAAGCCATGTAAAAGGCGCAATGGTCAAAAAATAACAGCATCGCTAAGTCGTGGATTCAAGTCGGATTCAGGTCATACATAGAGAGTAGTGGAGTATTCCATTTTTTGATATGTATGACCTGAGTCTGAGCACCTTGGTTTGTGAGAGAACCCATTCTCCTTTCGAATATTTCAGACATCGACGAATGCCGTGAGGGTAACCACCTCTGTGACCGCTTCCAGAACTGCATCAACACGTACGGAGGCCATGAATGCCGCTGCAAGAACGGCTTCGAGCTCGACGTTAGCTCAAGCTCTTGTGTTGGTGGGTACAACATGACAAATATTAAATATTACTACATTGTTAGCTGACGAATATTGAATGAGTATAGTTAATCATGTTTTTTCGATGTCAGCAGTTGGTGGGTGAAGCCTAAGGATGAATAAAAATTGGCGCAATACTTGATCTGTACTCAAATTATGTTTACGCGATTCAGAAATGTCAATCAGTAACGCCTTGCTTGTACAGTGGCTCCACAAAATAATATAACTGCAATATGTAATTATTTTTACTAAACCAATCGTACCAAACAAACAACATTTTGCTGATGTGCTTGGTAAGTTAATAAATCAAAGTACAATAGTGGGACGACGTAGATCGCATTCTAAAGTGACCGATTGATACCGACCACTTCCAGTTTCATAAAATAGCGCCTGAAGTATATCTGAATATTAAATGAAAGTATGAAAACGGACATTGAAATACCTTATTAATATTATCAGCCGACTGTGTTAAAAATAGACACAATACAGAATGTGCATCTTACCTCATAAGTTTCCCATAATAATAAATAATTTCTCACAATTTCGAAAAGGTATTAGGTACTTTTGAAAGATAAATGTTCCTTTATTTTTGCAGATATCGACGAATGCGCATTAAAATTGGACAACTGCGGGCCGAATCTGCATTGCCTCAACGTGCTTGGTGCGTTCACGTGCACGCGCCGTCCCCCCTTCTCAGCCACCCCCGCTACTCCTGCCACCCGCACCAGTTCAGTCACGCCTGCTGTAAATGCCAATACGCCGTCGCTGAATGACTACGAATATTACTATGAGTACGTCGTTTCATTATATTATGTAACAACGCTATACGAAGAAATAAATAGTTTTGGCTATTTCTGTCTTTTAGTATTTACTAAGACAACGTAGTGTATGGGCGCGTTAGTTTAAAGTTGACTTTCAGAAGAGCTTTATTAAGCCAAACTTGATAAAAAAATTCTACTTTGAAAGAGGTACTTCCACTAGTTTGAGCACCGAGACTTGACCACTAAAATTTGGATGAACGAAACCGACAGAGCGGAAGTCACCTCAAGCCCCTTTGCTTTGAAATCTAACTAGATTTGTTTTTATTATAAAATAAAACAGGATTAACTTCTATAATTCATTAGTATATTTCTAAGATACTTGCAGGGAATTATTATAAACTAACTAATTCTAAATTCTTCAACAGGGAAGACAACTCTACGTTTGACGATAACGCCCAACCACCACCACCACCATTACCACCACTTCCAACTGAAAAACCAACGACAACGACCACACAATCACCACCCCGGGCTACTTACCCGAGTCACCCTTACCCTACTAGAATACCTAATACAACTCCAAGAAGACCTACTTATAGACCAAGATATTTCCGACCACCTGTCCCTTCTACCACAGAGATTCCAACTACACCAACTGAACCATCCACTACAGATATAGAAGCAGTGCCAACAAGACCCGAAGTTCCCCCAACTATGCCAAGTAAACCAGCGGATAGAAGAGATAACACGCAACCTAGACCTGATAATAGAAGAGTTCCTGAAAGAAGAACTGATCACAGAAACAGACCTATGGAACCACCTCGACGAACATATACACCAACTTCGACGACTGAACAACCTACAACAGAAGTAATAATTACCACTCCAGATAATCCAATAGTTTTGGAGAAAGACAAAAATTCTGATGGCAGCGTTGCACTGAATACAAGTGATATACCAAAGAATAGATGGACACATTTAGTTGGACGAGACAAGCCTGATGAACCAGATTTTGATATCAACAATCTTCATTGCCTCTACGGTTATGAACGAGATGCTAACGGCAATTGTGTTGGTAATTATGCGTTTTACTAGTAAATTACTATTTTCACCAACGTGCATAAAGTTTAACAACTACTAGTGGTTTGCAATTTATATTTTTCTACAAAAAATTTTCCACTGAATAATCTAGTTATTGACATATTTGTAAAGAAGATAAATTTAAATTTCCTTGATTTTTAGACGTCAACGAATGTGAAAGTGATAGACACATTTGCAGCCGTTTGGAAATGTGCGTGAACATGGAGGGCCGGTATAGATGCGATTGCGTTTCTGGGTTCGACCGGGATCCCTCCGGATGGTGCGTACCATCTAGGCCTCCAAACACTACTCCTAAAACCACTACAGCTATACCTACTACTACTAGTACAACTACGACAGAAAGGACAACTACAGAAGGTAATGCCAGTATTTTGAAAAATATTTAAACACTTTACAAGAAGTAATTCGGTAATCATAAATGTAGTGCTTCTAATTTAAGAAGTAGATGCGGTTCAAATACTGATTTCTTACTAATTTAACCGCGTAGGAAATTTGGTTTCGATTTAGTAAGGCGTCAAGAGATAAGAGACTGAATTTTGGTCATTCAAGTATTCTATAAGAGTTGATGATATTTTCTCTATCGTAAAACGACTCTAAATACTCGTGGAAGTAAAATTTTAAGCGTCCGAGAACCTTATTTTAAGTTCTGAAATAATTTGTTTTACTGCTATCCTGATTTCATATACCTATCTTATTGAAACACTTTAACAATTAAATGCTTATTACATTTATAGTTTCGTCATCACCAAGACGGCGATACCCCCCTCCTCGACAACCTCAGTCTTGTGATGTAGGATATACTTACGATGTTAACAGTGGAAGCTGCATAGGTAAGTCCAATTACATTAAAATCCTAGTAACACAATAGATTTTTTTGATTCATGAACACAGGTATTAAAAAAAGGTGACAATAATATTTAAGTTTCCTATAAACTACCTACGGGTACACAAATATTAAAAGATATTTTTTTTATTTATGGTTCAATATAAAAAAAATACTTTCTTAATGTATTTTTATTTAGTGTCATATAAGAAGTTAATAAGGAGACCAGTTTGTGGTGCCGGTTCCCGAAGCGAAAATAAGGAGCGGAGAAACAAACAAATGTTTACCAATGCGATTGCATTTCTTCGCTTCTCTCAAGTCCGTGAATTCCATTATGAACAATAGACAGTTCTTTGTTTCTCCACTCCGCTGCCTCGATCCTTTTTAGTGGAAAGGCCTTAAGGCGGTTAATTTTAGACCCTAAAAGTTATTATGCTTCTGGTAAATTCAACAGGCCCCTTTTTAAAAATATTCTAAATGTTGTCATTGTAGGCAATGATTTATTTTCAACTACCGTAATTTTAAATGTTTATGACACAAAGAGAAAGATTTATCAACATTTACTCGAAAGATTCTCAGAAATATCTCTGACTGATTTGTTTTCGTATCCTTTTATAATTATCATAAAATAAATTTCCTTGATAAAATCAATAATAGAATTTGAATTACAGATATTGACGAGTGTGCAACCAGTGACATTTGTGCACCCAATGAAGATTGCCACAATGTAGAAGGTGGATATTACTGCCAATGTGGAGCCCGATGTCGAGCCGCTTTAGATAATCCTATCTATGGTAAGTTCAAAGATCGTAAATGGTTCATAATTTTGTTAATGTATCATGTAATGTGGCATGCAATGAACGGTTAGATTAGATATATAATAATAATAATTCTCTTACCACCACACCAATTATTTAGTTCCAAGATCATTAGGGAGGAAGTTTACCTCTCCACTCCCATCCATTCATCTACAATAGAGTAAACCAAAAATGTCTCTTAAAATTTCACATCTCCAGCCAAGAAAGCAGGATATTAAAATCTGGCTAATGAACCTTACATACACTAAAACAGAACTATAGTTCATTCGCGTTAAGAAAATAGTGACTCATCAGTGCAACTGCAGGGTAAGGGTGTATTCATAATGGAGAAAAAATTAAACATTTTTTTTCAAAACATTAAATAAGTTTAATAGAAAAATAATATAGTATCAATGATTTTAAACATGTTAAAATATTCCTATTAAGGTAATTTTTACAATTGCACATTTGTCTAGTTCATCTAATTTATCGACCGTGGATAGTCGAGCTCTTTTTTTCACAGGTGATTTCAATGTATTCGTTTCTTTTTGTTCTTTTATAATTTTATAAACAGTGTTTTCGGACACACCGCATGCACTTGCAGTTTTAATTACTATGCTCTCCACAGTCTCATTTAAATCAATCTGTTTGAAATATTTATAAACATTGTAAATTACGCGTCTCTCTCCGCTATGTATAATTGATCCACTTTTATTTTTTTTAATAGGTGAGATATCCATTTTCCAAATTTAATTTTAAACAAGTAGTACGCAAAATACACAACCGATCAGTTCGAAGGTCTGACTTCAACTGAGCACTGTGAACTCGCCTTACTAATTTCTAGTGTTTTAATTGGCTAGGGGGCGTGGCTTGGCCGACAGTCGGTGATGAGTCACTATTTTCTTAACGCGAATGAACTATAATTCTCCCCTATACTATAAGTAATATGCTGTAACCATTCTAATATGTATTTACAAAAATACTCATCCATTAATAGAAAACAATACAACACACACACACACACGCACGCACACACACACACACACACCCTCCACACACACAAGCACACTCACCCACACTCACTTACTCACTCACTCACACACACACACTCACTCGCTCACACACACTCATTCACTCACACACACACACTCACTCAAATAACTCACTCACTCACACACACTCACATACACTCACTCACACACATTCACTCACACACACCCATACCCTCTCTTTTTATGTTTTTTTTTATTATTTCAATTTGAATAGATTTTTTAAAGTTTGATATTTTTATGTAACATACTTATGTAATTAAATATTGATAAGTGTACCGGAGCTACAAAGACGGAAATTATTGTAATATTAATATTTGTAAATCACTTTCGTAATTCATTTCTTTGTTATATGCTATAAACGATTCTTATTTTTAGGTAATTATGTTAAGAATACGAAATAACGGATTAACATACTTACTTTTTTTTTGTAAATAGATACCTTGAATTCATAGGAAACACCCAAACCAGTACAAATATTCATATTCATGCACTGCAAATATTTGTCCTGTGTGGGAATGGAACTCACGACCTCAGGAGCAGAGTGAGGTATACTGAACTCCACGCCATATCGGTCGTCTAAATTATATATTGATGTATTGTTATAACGAAACTGTTTTTGAACTTGTTTGATTTTTTTCGGGTTTTTTTGGTCTTAAATACTTAATACAATGGTGACGAAACGTCGACGTAGTAACTCATAAGTTAGAAGTGTAAGTTAATAGTATTTGTATGTACTTGTTTGTACTGAATAAATATATACATACATACACTCACGAATATTATCCCCGGAGGGGTAGTCAGAGACTAGGCAATAAGGACCGCAAAAGCAGTCCACTGTCACAGTCTACTTTTCACCGAATAACAACTGCACATTATGTGCACTCGTGCAGTCTTTAGTCCCGTAGTCGCCTTTTACGACACCCAAGGGAAGAGATGGGTTGGTAGTATTCTTTGAATGAGCCGCCACCATACAGCTAAAATAAAAAGTAAAACATCATATGTCCCAAAAGTGAAACAGAGTTCCCAGGGTCCGACATAGGATGAGCTGTTATTGATTGTGTGACTTTTAAAACAAGTGCTTCCGTAACATCTATCGGGCAGCTTAAAAATACTTGTGACAACACAGCAGCCTCAGCCAATTGGTTTCTCGTAGAATATGATCAGAATCCCTCTCATTCCACCATGGTTGAGATGATCATGATGAAAGATTAAAGGCAAAATGTACGAAAAAATGAGAACCGCTGAATTTGATTTAATTGCATAGTTAATGGTTTAAAAACATAGTGATAAATTTGTAGCTTATAAATGGTCTAGAAAAACCATATTACATATTTCATCACACTGTTTCAAATTAAAATATAAACTTTGACATCAAACAAATTAGATATTTAAAGAATCTTACTGAAAATACCGACAAAATTTGTTACATGAAATTTCCTAACCTGAAAATTCGAACAGTTTTTTTTCCATAAGAGAGAATGTTAAACGAGATTTCAGAAAAGTTTATCCTTTGACACTGCGTAACGTATTTAACTGCACACGTATCGATGTAGAATTTTTAAAATTCGTTTTACAAAAGCAACGTTGCCTTTTAATTGGCATTTGCCGATGTTATACAAAATAAACTAAACCCATTAAACATAAAATTTTTGAAATGTATTGTTATTTAGGTAGACTGTGAACCTGGCGGCGATAGCCTAGTGCCGAGACCCGTCAGTCGCACCATGTAATAACTGAAATTCAGCCAAATCTGGTCAAACCAATGAGCAGATCCTGGCCCCTTAAGTCTAGGGCAACCGCGATAATGCTTAGTAAATTATGAAACTGTGAGGTACTCCGACGTGGTATTGATCTGTAAGGTGACGACTACCGACAGGATGTAATCGAAAGGCGAAATAAAATTTAAGGTACGTTCAGGGTAGGTGATGTTTATTTAGTTCGAATGCAAAACCACAAACTTCTACGACCATAAATTACTGAGTAAATTGATGCCAACATTGTTTAAATATCCTTTTGGTAACCACCCTAATCACAAAAAATCTACTGTAAACAAATAAACTCATAAACGAATGACCAAACAACGTAGTCCACGTGGACTACGCTACGACGTGGAGTAAGTAAATAGAATGAGTGCCGTCATTCGTAACAATTGACCAATGAGAATTCGGCACTGAACGCCAGTCAGTATTCCTTCCGAACAGTTAACGTGGACTACGACGAAAGCTATGAATGACCAGGCAAAACCAGGGTTGTCAACATTTTCAGTAAAAAAAAAACATTAGTTTAATTAGTATGGCATAAAAAGGTTGTTAATTATTATCTGACTTTTTACTACTTAATGTTTACATTACATACATACCCTTAAATATTATTTGGCCTTTATGTTACACCTTTATAAAGGTTAAACTATACATAAAATTGTTTCACTTATCTTTCACTCTCAGGTGACCCTTACGAACCGGTCCCTCCGCCTGACAACCGAGACAACGTCATCACGGTGGGTGCTCAGTACGGCAAGCGGGGAGCCAGGTACCTCAGACCCACCTTCTCCAGGCTACCTTCGTCTGGGGCCATCTCCAGCTCCTGCCCGTGGGGGTACAAGCTGACTGCGGATAAGATGTGCTTGGGTAAGTTTGGTTGATAACTATTAAGTATTGTTCGCACAAGTCAAGAGCTCTTAGGTCGGCATGGCCAGCGAAGTTTAGCAGAGATTACAGAGAACCTTTGACGTTGAATGTGTGACCGTTCGGCATTTAAAATAGACCGTTTCCGTGGCTGGTAGGTTAAGCCATTGGTCCCGGTTATCACTATATATGGTAGTCATTAAGCCAAGTTTTAGGCCAATTTTTTTAATGCAACGACTGCTTACCGGGTAGCCGTTATGGGGAGTCAGTAAAAAAAGAGAATCTCTCTTTTTACCGTAGAAAAAGCATGATACCAAGCGCACGAAGATGACCTGCACAAAACATCCCGCTCAAAAGACAGCTCTATGTTGCTTTGTCCCGTGTAAGCAACCCATGTCGCCAGTGACGTTCGATGAAGACGTGCGACGTATCCGGACTTTTGGCGTCTCTTCTTTGGCGCCAGATGTCAAAGGAAACCATCACCCGGCTTCGCTTGACATGTCGCTGACATATGGGCATGTTGTCTAGTGAATGCCTGGCTTCAAAGTATTACAATATTTTTAACAATCACGCAGTTGACGTCGCATTAGCGTCGATTTAATAATAAACAACTTTCGAGGGATAAGTTATGTTGTTATGTTTTAAGATATCGACGAATGCGCCAAGAACGTGTCACAGTGCGGCTCTGAGCAGAAATGCGAAAATTTCTTCGGGGGTTACTCGTGCCAGTGCCCCGCGGGTCACAAGCTGTACGGCAAAGCGGGCTGCCAGGATGTGGACGAGTGCAACTATGGCTCTGCTCTTGTACGTATCTGTCGGGTTATTGGTGCTTATATTATTTGTATCATCATCAGAGCCTGCTCTCTGGTTATCTTGGATCGGCGCAGCATGTCTTTTCCTTTAATTTACTTCGGTCTTTCGTCATTGATGATCACTGCCTTCTTGATCATTCTTCACACACACTCCATCACTTGTTCGGTCGTCCTCTTCCTCTTTACCCTGTAATATTCATATTAATTACTCAACTATAACTTGTAATAGTATTGGTAGGAGCCCACCAAGATCTGCGGAGCTCAAGCCAACCGCACCTGCAAGTGGTGCACGTTGCGATTAACGGACGATGTTCCGGCGAACATAGTAGCCGGAAATAGGCTTGCCACCTATTACGTGGGACAAACAATATAACTAGCGAAATGTGGGCTATCGAAATCTATTTTCTACACTTTCGGGGAAACAGGTGTGATATTATGTATGTATGTATGTATTACTCTTCTAGTCACATATAATGCCCGTTCTAATTTCACGTAGATAATTTACTAAGCTAAGTCGTTTAAGACTGAAAAGTGGTCCTTATAAGAAAGCCCAAGGTCCCAACAAAGCAGGATGGATTTGCAGAACTAACGAAAAATTACGGCGCAATCGCGAATCAGCAACCATCATAGAAGATGGCCTCCTAACCGTTGGATCGATGATCATTTCAACTAAAAGCCGATGCATGCAGACGGTTTAAGATCGGTATATATATGAAAAAAAATGGGGAAGCAGATGCTTAGCAGCATTAAACTGAGTCTTGAATTAATTATCTTGTAAAAATGTGTATTATTTTCGTCCCCAGCCGTGCTCATACAACTCAAAGTGCGTGAATACAGTGGGCTCGTACCGCTGCCAGTGCGGCGAGGGTTTCCGGAACTCGCCCACAAACGACAAGGTTTGCGTGGACGTGGACGAGTGCGAGGAGACTCCCGGCATCTGCCATCAGAAGTGCGCCAACGCCTGGGGCAGCTACCGGTGCCACTGTCAGCGCGGGTACCGACTGGAGAATGATAACAGGTGATCTGTAATTATATATTTTTAAAGAAACTCATCCTATCTGATCGTAAGCAGTCGATGCAGTTTATGATGACGACATATTAAAAAAATCGCATTTGAAAAAGAAGTCCTTACGGTGGAATAAACACAGTAACAAGTGCACATTCGGGGTTCAAGAGGGCCTTCTGCTGGAATTCTCGTCCACTTCCTCATAATGCAGAAGTCCCACAATATTTTAAGTTCCTCCACAATTACCGCAAACTTATTAATATAAATCCTTTTCCGTTATAGCTTACTCAAAATTATAAGCACTTCAAGAGGATTTTTTTTTCAAATGGATTCGAGAATGATTTCCTTTCACAACATGGTCCAGTAGAAAAAGTTCCTTTAATAAATATTTGTGTGTTTATATGACAACGTCTAATGGGTCCGCTGGAGTTTATATATTTCATATCACACTTTTCCTCATTCTCTTCTTTATCTTCCTCTACCCTAGAATAAATTCACGTTGATTAAAAGACCCGGGTCTATTAGGAGCAGGGACAAACACACAAATAACACACTAACGCAGAACTTAACTAATGTGTCAGAGTTTCTTTCGATTTGAAAATGGGTAGACTTGAGCGGGGGCACAAGTATGCCCAATGCATTTTGTCTCGCCTAATAGAAAACTTATATATACATATACCTACTGTTATTTTATGGTTTAAGTCAATCACATGTGAATGGTCTAATTCTGAGAATATACTGAATATACCTGTTCTACACTGAACTTATCTGTAATATTGCCAAATGTGTTTTTTCTGTTGTAGGACATGTGTAGACGTGGACGAGTGCGCGGAATGGTCGTCGAGCAGAGTGCGCGGGCGGCTCTGCGGCGGATCCTGCGTCAACACCGACGGCAGTTACCGCTGCGCATGCCCACGCGGCTACCGACTCGGCCAGGACGCGAACAGCTGCGTCGGTCAGTACCTTTTTACAGACGATATTGTGCATTACGACTGTAGCAATTAACAATGTCGTAAGTGAAAAGCTGTTACTTTAAACAATGTCGTAAGTAAAAAGTAACGACTTATGATATTTTAAAAAAACGACTTTTCACTAACGACATTGTTAATTGCTACCATCGATATGCTGTCCAGGAGAACAGTAATTCATAACTTCTCTTTAGGTTTATTTCTAAGCATTGACCCTTGTCTTGCCCGAGTTTGTCAGAAAAAAATTACAGTTTTTTTTTTCTGTAAATAAAGCTGGCTATATTACAGATAAGTTCAGTGTAGAACAGGAGATAATTTTTTAAATTTAAGAGAGTGTACCCGAGCCTTCTGGAAACTTGTATTTGAATTTTTAATTGCATTATTATAGTTAGCGAGTTCTATCAATTCTTTAGTTATCGCAGCTACCCATAGCCCAGTTTTGAGACCTTCTCGTCTCGGGTTCAAACCCTGGTCGAAAAGTCAAAGTGCGCACCTATGACTTTTCCAAGTTATGTGCGTAATTATCGATTGCACCGTGTCTCGGAAAGCAGTTTATGCGACATCTATATGAACATAGACATAGTCATGAGACTATGAACATCTATTGCAGCCGATATTAGAAAGTCAGCTCATTCTAATATCTTGAGATCTAGTTTAACCATAAAATGATGTTTCCCTGTGATTTGCGGAGGTCAGACGGCAGTCGCTTCATGTAATTACTGAAATTCAGCCAAATCTGGTGTAGACCAATGAGCAGACCCTGGGTCCTAAGCTTAAGTTTACGGCAACCGGGATAATGCTAAAATGATAATGAACAATGCAACTACCCGCGGAATCACTCATTCATGACCCAAAGACCATCTAATAATACATTTAAATATGAAGGTGATGCAAACTAGTCAAAGCTTAGTTAAGTGTTATCATAAATCAGGTCTGGTTTGAGGTAAGACTAAATTAAACACGCAGTATTTGGCAGACGTTTGAAGTGTTCGGGTGTTTCAATCAATTGACCTTATCTTTGTATCTGCAGATATCGACGAGTGCGAGACAGGCGAGGCTTCATGTGCCAACTCCGCAGACGCAGGCACTGTATGTCAGAACACGCGGGGAAGCTACCACTGTCACGAAATCAAGTGTCCCACTGGCTACAAACTTGAAGCTAAACAGTAAGTCACATGAAGTACAAATTATGATCTCATCATCATGCATCCACCGGCTCCCCGCCGCCCTGACCAGTGGTCCAGAGTCCTAACCTCATCGGTCCATCGTTGGGGGCCGCCCTCTTCTACGCTTGCTGATTCGTGGTTGCCATTCAAGAACCTTAAAGCCCCAAATTATGATCTATTATTTACTAAATTACTATTTACCCACAGCAATGGCGTAGGTATGTATTAATTCATCTCAGCCGCAGGAAATACACGGAACATGAGCCTTTTGATATCGCTCTTCAGAGGCAAAAATTTGAGGTATAAGACTAGGCGTGGCTTCATTAAAAGCTCGTAAGTCGACTCTGCTTTTTATGTAGCATAGCGGTTTGCAGTATTTAGGCCGAGTAGTTAAGCCCGCCTTAGGTCAACTTTTTCTGTGAAGCTAGCGTACAAGAGTCGAATGAAACGTAAATAGGAATTAAATTCTGAATTGCGCAAACTGAATTTCCCATGCTGGTCGCTACATATACAACACCCAACCGGGCCTCTGGGCACTACCATCTACGACCGGGCCGTGGAAGATCCTTCCTTTAGTAGGGAGTACCATTCGCTCCTTACATGTCTCTAGAGAATTAGTCGTAAGAGAAACCTGCCTGTAGTTAACGTCCTGCAAAGCCCAACGTTTTGTTTCAGCCGCTGCTCGCGCATCCAGCGCTCGTGCCCAATGACGGACTGGGGCTGTCTGCAGCAGCCCAGCGCCTACAGCTACAACTTCATCACATTCGTGGCCAACATCTACCTGCCCACTGGCAGTGTGAGTACACGTGCATTGCTACTGCTAATCAGTGCCGGAACCAGGGAAGTGCCAGCAGTGCCCAGGCACAGGGCGCAGACCCTGGAGGGGCGCAGAAATGACCAGACTAGTATCTAGTTTTTTCTCATGCATGGTGGCTAGTAGGTACAATTTGTTTTATTGCGAACATGGTGTAGACGCGCCCTACTGTACCTGGGCTGTAATTTCAGAACATTTTCAAGAGCGCAGTTTTGAAAGCTCGCACCGGGGGCATAAAAGGCTAGTTACGGCACTGCTGCTAATACTAGTCTTTAAGTTGTGTAAATTACTAACAATTAGACCATTGTTGTCAAATAAATGAATTTAAATAAGTATTATTATTAATTATGTCTATTTATTTGTAGATACAATTAGGGCTTGAAGTGCCCACGGTCGGCATACCCTGCCAGTCAGTGGCGTGTACACTATACGTGCATTGTATATTAAGCTTATGTAAAAAAATCGACATATACCTACTATAGCTATATTTCTATGTATATTAAGTATGTATTTACAAAAAAAAGTATTTAAGTACCTGCGTTTATCCTTTATTAAGTACCCATAACACAAGTTTTTAATGATAGTTATCTTGGGACTAAATAATTGGTGTGATTGTTAGAAATTATTTATTTATAGCTCGACTACCTAGTCTCACAGAGCTACTAGCATTCAGCAATGCATACTTGCTCAGCACATCTCTGTTACCAGTAAACTGTTCGGTACCTACATACACTCTGCTACGTTTTTTTACTGGATGTAAATTTAGTCTATTATTCTCTAAATTCACAACGAAAGAAAGTTATATTCTATTCGGGACTTGGAAAGTGAAGAGTCATGCCTGCAGTTTTGTTTTATTTTGAAAATTTGTGATATTTCGAACATTAATGTGTAATAACGGTGGAGTATTAAGCGTTAAGTGTTTATACATAAGTGTTGGTAAATGAAACAAAACGGCGCAACATAACTTTTCAAATTATCTCAAGAAGTCCATGTGAGATCTCAGTATAGTCCCACATCTTTACTGAGGACTCAAGGGGTTTAGAGGGAGGGCATCTCATTTACCATTTATCATTTTTATCACCACTTATTCTCATTTACTATGATTTATATGTTCGTAATATATCTCTTACTTGACACTGGCTAAATGTGCTAAACGCACAAAGTCATTATTTAAAAGAAAGAAAGCTTTCTATTCAATAATATTAGTAAGGATATAAAAAAGAATTACTATCTAAAGATCGACCCGTCATAATAAAAAATAAAATAAAATTCGTTTATTGCGGACCAAAATCAAGAGTGTTAGTAACAATATTTCTTAAAAACTATGTTAGTATTACAATTTTATAATTAAGTACAGAACAGGATACCACCATAATAATAATGACCCTCATATTTGTATACCCAGGTGGACCTGTTCACGATGCACGGTCCGTCGTGGCGCGACTCAGTCGTGAGCTTCGAGCTGCGCATGGTGGACGTTCAGGCAAGTCCTGGCGTCGAGCCTGCAGACCTTCGGTGCTTTGAGTAAGTACCTACTACTTGCATTTTACACAGAATTTAAATACCTCTACCCAACCATTAATTTGAAGTGCAGACGGTTAAGTATGTACTACTGTCAGTTCATTGTAATCAGCCTTAGAGCATTATACTAACTGCTCTATGTAATCAGCCTTCATGCGACCACAGCAATCGGTCGATTAGTAAAAGAGCCACCCAAGAGCATTGTGCGTGAGCTATTGCGACAATCCTCACTCTAGCCAGTTCACCTCTTTCCAGAAGATCAGAGGGTCTACTATAATTCAACGAAAACGAGACTTCGTTATACCTGTCTCTTTCACTCTCTAGGTATATGATTATCGAGAGAAAGGGATGGGTATAACGAAGTTTCGTTTTCGTTGAATTAGAGTAGGTAAGCCCTCAGGTCTCCAAATCTGCGTTATATTTTAGTAATACAACTCAGTAGGGTTACATTCTGTGTATCAACCAGGTGTGTCCGATTCATCAGCCTATATTCTCTTAAAACGTAATTTTACAATTTTTAATGTGAAGCACACCACTATTTTTGTAAAAAAAATAGTAAACCACAAAATATGCATTCTAAGAGCACGGTGTGGCCGTTTTCTCGGCCTCCGTACGCCTAATATGTAATTTTTCAAAGTATTTTGTTAAAGAAAAAAAAAATATTTTTTTTGCAGTATGCGGCCCATGGACAACGTTTGCGTGATATCCCTGGTGTGCTCGCTGGGCGGGCCTCAGGTGGCCGAGATGGAACTAAGCATGTCTCTGTATCAGCGCGGGCAGTTCGCGGGCAATGCCGTCGCCAGGCTTATCGTTATCGTCTCTCAATACGACTTCTAGACCTCTTTGTCGAAAGAGTATTAATACGTGTGGTTTTATAGTGACGCTTTCTGTCCGCGCGAGTAATAAGCGCGGCCCGTATGGTATGTAAAACTATGCAACGATCCAAGAGACTCAAAGCTCGTGGTCCACGACGCTTGCCAACGTCACAGTAAAACCCCACAATACTCTGAAAAAAAAAAGAATTGTCTTTACTCAAAATATTGAATCTACATACCTACTGCCTAAAATACTAACTTTTCCACTACGTTATCTATTGTCGGTATGTTTTGGGTTTATTTGTTGATAATTTATTATAACGCAGCTTAGTTTGTTTTATTAAACCTTATTTATTTCCCTTGCCATAGAGGCGCACGGGGCCCTGAAGAACCGAAAATTTGGTTGCACATTAATTCTTAAACATTTTTTTGGGCACCATATATCGAACACGGAATTACCGTAACCTCAAAATACAGCAACATACTAACATCCTAGATATCCGACATTTTAGTCCTCTTAGATTAGATGATCATAGTAAAATAGTGGCAGTATATTTACTTTCCAAAAGGGCCTTTTTTGTGTGCGCAAAGCCCAGAGACTTTCTTGATTATAAAACACTGATAAGTGTAAATACTTATCAGTGTAACCGTCTCTTCATATGCATCTCAAAACACTCATCACATTTTGATTTGTTCATAGCAATAATACTTTATCTTTCAAATAAAGCTAATGGATAATGATTATCGTGATATAAGCCCTTTATTGAACACGAGCCTCTTGTCGCCCACCATGGTGTGAGAATTGAAACCATGGAAAGAGAATAGGTCTTACTCCACCACGCTGAACCAGTGCAGATAAGAGTGTGCCGTCCTTGAATACAAATTTTCAAATTGACTTCACTGACAAACTGCTTAACGTGCCTTTCGAAGCAACTGTGTAAACTCTGCTTTACTTCGTACATCAGTGCCGACCTTTAAAAACGCGAAGTTACGAGCACTTCCTTACTAATAATACTTAACATTATTTTTCAATACACTTACTTTCGAAGTATAGTCATAAATAACTATTATTTATTAATTGACAAAAAAATCTGATTTAGTTGATAACTTTAATATTAAGTACGTTATTTGTTATAATTGTTATGTATGTAAATAAAACAAATAAATGAAATCTGAATATAATATATTTTTTTATTAATGAAGCACAAGCATTCATGTACCACTGTTTTGTGGCACCCTGTTATATACAATAATAATATACCTATAGGTATTGTTTGCATTAAGTTAGTAACTGATTAGATCTCCACATCACAACATTGTTATTTTAAAATTAATATGTAAAACAACAGACGCGAGGCTCATATGGCCAACGATTTAAACTATAATTACAGCTCCAGTCATGTTAAAAGAACGCTAAATAATACTTACTTCTAAAATATCAACTTCATATGAGGAATATATTTAAGCACAGGTTTAAAATCTATTATTTTAATCTCCATTGAGTCTTTCCTTAATGAAGAATTTAATTCTTGTTTGATGTCAAAATAAACAAGGCTGTAAAGTTGATGACACACTGCCCGATGACGTCACTCGAGAAGAAAATAGAGTTTTCACATCACAACTCAAATAATTTATAAAATTAATGCGCGAGTTTGAAATTTATTTATTGAAAAATCACTTAAAGATAATTGTATTTATTGTGTCATAAATATTGTACATCAAAATAGTTCCTTGCTAGATGCTTAATTGGTTATTTTGACGCACATAATAACAAAAAATATATACTTACAATTAGTACGTACTAATATTGCATGTTGTATAAGTACTAGATTAGATAAGTCTAATGATAGTACTTGTTGACTGTACCATTTTTAATGAGTAGTACTTTACTGTTGTATCAAAAGCATAGCGTTCTTAAAACTTGACTGTGACTAAAATAGTTTTATCGAAAATACGAACATATTTTTTTTTTCATAGCTCATTCTTCATTGGCCTTTCCTAATGTCGTCAAATAAGGCATATAAAGACATTAATTCATGATTCTGTCGTATAATCTTCATCTTTAAATAAAACATATTTATCACTACATCGCTCTGGTCCCTAATCCATCTCTTACCTTATCATACCAACATATCAATAATAACCGACAATAATTAATTACAAATAGCAAATACTATATAAAACGATAACTTTACATGAGCAGATAGGAATAAAAATAATGGCAAATAGAAATAACAAATACTTATATATCACTATATAAACAAATATGAGATGTAGAAAAATAATTTCCACCTTAGCTACAAAAAATAATTTATAAATGTAGTTTCCTTATCGTAAAACTTGCCAGATAATATGGTGGATATGCCTAAGGAGCTGTCCAATAATCAAGTTATATTTATTTAGTTTTTTACCCCAATCTCTCCCCCTTGGTGATACGTGGTGAGGTTTAGAACTAACCTTCAATCACGTGTATTTTTTGTACCTCCAATGAATTTCAATTTATTTTAAAAATATTATTTCTAAATACTGGTATAAGATTGGTGATCGGTATCGGAGGATATCAAACAATCGTCGCGTAAGGATACGTGCGAATAGACCAGCCTCGCGGTCATGATTAAAAAAATTATACACGTGATATCTTAGCCAAAGCCTCATTCAAGACTTACGTGATTAAAGAACGGCCCCTAAGTAAGCTGGGGCACAACAACTAATAAAATCTGGTCCTTTTTTCCAATCGGTTCATATGGTTTTAATCTGATCAGGAAATAACATATACGACTACATAACAAGACTAACTAAGCTTTGCTACAAACGAGCTAGATGTAAAATTAAGTTTACAAATTTAAAGAGTTCTGTCAAAGAAAACACAGATTAGATGTTCTAAAACTGTCACATATTAGCTGCCTGCCGTCAGCGCATGTATCAATAAGTATGAATATAAAGAACACTTATTGGGAGAAGTATTTATTTTGTACTTATTATAAAATTGTTGGCTTTTTTGGCATAAATATATTTACGAAATTTTTGGACACGTTCAATTAAGTTTTCCTACATTTTATTGTATTTTGGAAAAAAACGTTATAACTTTATTTTGTCCTGTTATTTTGGACACTGATGCTATGAACACAAAAGGCCCAGCCTTTCATCGGTAGGATCTCAAAATAAATACTTCCTCATACACAGCAAAAAGTATTCAATATTCTAACGCAATTTAACTGATTTCAAGAACTTTTTTTAATACTCATTTGACAACAGCGAATATAATAACAACATTGGCGGCAAGTATTAGTCATCTATCATAATTTAAAATATCCATTCACGAAAACAGTGTTTGGCAAAACACAAGTCGTACTTTTTCCACCAATTTCTGTCCTGTTTCACATAGGTACAAATTAAAGGACAACAATGTGTATTTCTATTTTGTTTATGATATTACTAAATTAACTAAATAATAACATAAAAAAATCCTGTCAATTAAAATAATTAAAACCAGCGTCAGATTAAAACTCTTGACACATGCTGAACTGGATCTCTTTTGGTGCAGTAAAATTTTCTTTGATTTTATTGGATTTCATCTGCTGAAAGTATATGTTTTATTTATTAAGAATATATTTACAGAATGAAAAAGTATAGTGTCCGTTATTTAGAATCCATAACACAAGTTCGTAATGATACTTATCTTGGAACTCATTTAGGCGGACGCTCGTATGAAGGTGATCTTGGAAAAACATTTCTTATATTTTTATCTTTACACATACAACTTTACTTAATTTTTTTTATGGCCTAGAACACTTGTAGACAGATCTAACGGCACCAAAATATTACTGTGCAATTAAGTACTTTTTTTATTACAGCAAAATACAATTAAAATGCCAATATCGTCAGTATAATTTACAAACTGCGTAACTCCAAAAATTAAAAAAAAAATACTTTGAATGCCATATAGTGCAAAGTTTTGATCTATACATGAATATTTAATTAGTTATGAACGAATTGGAATAACATCTTTATTCGATTAGTGCCTCAACTATGAAATATAAACAGTTTTTACTTCCTCCTATAAAGTTTACTCAAAAGAATACAAGCAGTTTGAAAATCAGGCTGACATACACACATTAACAAACAGTAAACACACACATTGATCTAATATAATACAATTTGCACAGACATATAAGACTTTGTTTTAAATTTCATTTCGTTACAATTAGGACCTATCAACATCGATAAAACTGTCTAACATGTATTTATTACTAACTACAAACTTCTTTTATTTTACACAAATAAAGTCTATATGAAAGGCTGTTCTATCGGCTAGAACCATAGTGCTTATTTAGACGGATTAATAAGGAATACAATTTCGTCAGTGAAGTGATATAAAATATGACGACTGATATGGCGTGGAGGATGCATAACATCACCTGCACTTCACTCCAGAGGTCGTGTGTTCGATTCCCACACAGGATCAATCCTTGTGTGCATGAACATGAATATTTTTTCTGGGTCTGGTTGTTTTGCTATGTATATTAAGTATGTATTTACAAAAAAAATACGGCATTTAAGTATGTTCCATTCTTTAGTATCCATAACACAAGTTCTCAATGATACTTATCTTGGAACTAAATAATTGGTGTAATTGTAAGAGGATATATAATTTATTGTATATTAATAAAAGATATCACACCGGGTGTCAAGGCCGGACTATACGTACGTACAACCACTGAAATCGCCTCTCGCGCGCAACTAAGTGTGGGAAGAAACATACATTTTAAAATTTTACTTTGAGGTTCACTAGTTGTTCAATTATTCATAAACATTTTATTTAGTCTGATAACAGGGTGTTGAGCGAACAGCGAAAAATAGGCACGTAGAAAGAAATAAGACGCAAAGTGGTCGAAGCTACACCAGAACGCTACCCGTTCTATCTGGATTTGGTGAGTGGTCTCATTCTCCAGTTCCTAATTAGATGGTCTGACTCAACTTTAAGTTTATAGCGGCAGATTGACAGTTGATACTTTGAGTATTGGGCGCAAAAATAGCGACTGCTCAGCCATTTTCATCACCTAGCCTCGTGTAAGACCGAATTAAGAAGCCTTGTTATTAGTTCTGCATAGCCTCTTATTAAGAAAATTGTTACGAGATGTCAATTTGGTTATAATTACAATTATATCTTGATATGATACAGTAAATTCGTATGATTTACAAGAAGTTCCGTTAAACGTAAGGGCTTCATTAAAAAAATAAAATAGTCGCCATGTAAATAATATGAAGAGTTATTGCATGAAAAGTACAATCAATAAGAAAATACATTTAAAAAATAAATAACAAGCTTGTATTTTGTAAAAAACTAATTAAGGTAAATAAGAAATGCAGGAAACACGGGACACTATTTCATTGACTTTAGTTAATTTGTAAAATAAATATAGAAAAATAATTACACGATACTACAGTAGTTACAGCTTTTTGTAAAACTGTATTTGTGACATTATTTGACACATAATTTTCAATTAAATATTCACTTAACACTAAACATGTATTATACTACAAACATCAACATCAAAACATTCAGATTAAACTTGGAACGATACACGCAATAACGTCTTATGTAAAACCGATATTATTAACCGTATACCATATTAATGTATGCATCAAAATCTATTAAAATCATTTAGTACATATCTATAAAGCTTTATATAAAAAAACAGGCAAACGAATATAAAATAATTTCATTATTTTAATGATTTTTTTTTGCCACGAATGTAAAGTATAATGAAAAATAATGGGATTTATAATCTCGTTAATATATTGTAACGTTAATATCAAATTATTATTAATAATTCAAGAAAAAAATTAATCATAAAACAACAAAGTTTTAACACAAATTATTAATCAATATCCTTAACCAACAAGCAGCTCAATAAAAGCTTAGGGGAAAATGGCATTTTGATAATCACTTATTAATTTATTAAACTACAAAAATATTTCTTCTTATTACCCTAATGTAATCCATTGATTGGCTAGACAAATAGTACTGCACTGTGTTATAATTACATTTATTACTATTTATTTTCAATAACACAAGAACACGTGTCCCTTCACATTTATATTGTGATTGCACACTAGTTATGTAATTAAAATTATAATTCTTTAATGTGTCTATTACTATCTTATTATAATATCTTGTTTTATAATCAGCAAATCAATGGATCTCGATAAAAGTATAACTACACATGTTCACGACATTGAGTAAAAATAATACTTTTTGACAAAAGTTAAACGAATTATGTGCGCGATTGTATGTACAGAAATTAGTTAATTATTGTAAATATAAGCATCATAATCGGACTTCTTGGCGGGAAAGTGAAGCATCATGTCTGCAGTGTTGTTATATTTTCTATTTTTTTTTTGATATTTCGAACATTCATGTATAATAATGGTAGATTATTAACCGTTAAGGCTGCCTGTCTACTGAAGAGGAGCGAGGATGCGGAGCGGTGAAACGGACAAATATTAACCAAATTAAAATCATGTTAATAAGATTTCATAAAATCTTCGCTCCTCTCCTGTCAGCGATTCCTTTTGGATAATATTTGTCCGTTTCTCCGCTCCGCATCCTCGCTCCGGTTCAGTGGACAGGCAGCCTAAGAGTTTGTGAACGTACATGAGTGTTGGTAAATAAAACAAAACAGTGCAACATAACTTACCAAATTCTCTCAATACGTCCATGTGAGATCTCAGCAGTCCCACACTATATATTTAATATATCTCTTACTTGATACTGGCTAAATGTGCTAAACGCACTAAGCCATTATTTAGAAGAAAAAAAAGGATCATAATTACTAACTAACACGAGCCTCCTCTCACGAACCAAAGTGAGAAGGAAAACGTAAATAAATCATTTTAAACAGTGCATACACTTATTATTTAAATAATAAGACATTAAATAACAACCGAGTTCAACCCTATGTATGTCATTCAATATGTGAACACGTATAGTCAACGCTTATGTTGTATAATAATAAAAATACTAACATTTATGAGATTAATAACATTTAGGCTTGTCTTTACAAAGATAGGGTTCACGACACCGACTAAATATACGAATATACGGACACATAAAATCTTCGGCACGAAAGTTGAACAGATTCTCAAAATTGCTCAGTTGTAATAGTAGATAAAAGGAAGGAAGGAACAGGAGATGACTAAACGAACGAGCGCGGGCTATGCGTCGCCGCGTTGCCATAGTTACGCCCCCCCCCCATGCCTCGCTTCGATTAGGACCCAATATTATGTTACTGCTGCGTTCATTGTTTAACTTACGTGCCGCAGATTATGCACTCAGACCGCATTCAATGCAGTTATCTGATATGAGTAAGATTAAAAAAGTTCAGTCGAAACAATTAAAGAATTAGACGATGGGTCTGAGCGGGCGTGTCGCGCGAAATCTGCACCAGGCAACGGTATGGTTTATATAGAGGACCTTTTTAGCTAGAAGGATAGATATTTAAGAAGGATAGATAAAGTTCATACATATTGTGTTTTGATAACGTCAATAAGATATAATTTTAACAAAAAAAAATAGTTTCAAAGATACTTTGTGTAAGAAAATATACGCTGTAAGGAAACATTTGCGTATATATTTATAATTGAAATCAAGTTTAAAGTAAATTTCTTTGGATGCTTTAGAAATATAGACACATCTAGCTAGGTGATTCCGCTAGATAAAACCATACATAGCACACTGCAATGCGACTTGAGAGCATTTGGAACAAATATTCTAATACTCACAAATAGAGGTACTGTTGCCTACATTTGCATAGAATCCTCTCATAAATAATGAATTTAAGCGGCAAAACTATAAAAAAATCGGGATGGTTACTAAAGAAGCCAGCATTTTACAGGCCTTTTGAAAAAATCTGGAGTTTGGTTTTAAGCCATAGTTTCGCTCTATTTATCACGTTACAGTAAGTTGCCTTAGTGCTAAGCACACATAAGTACACAGAACCACTACAACCACAATATTATTTTAAAAAGCTTCACAGAGATCATTTCTTTTTGACAGTCGAGTTGCCGGTGCAACTGCTCGCGCGAGTTTGGACGCCATCTTTTTTCAACATGCTAACACCGAAGGCGGGACATTTTTTCCTGAGCGCTTTTATTTTGTAAAGTTTGTTACCTTGAGAGTTTGTTGTTTCTTCAAAATTATCCGGAGTGACGTCAGCTGTGATTACAGAGTTAGAAATGCAATCCATAGGTTCCGGACTGTTAGACTTGTCCCTTTTTCTCCTAAACCTAAACGGAGCTTCTAAAGAATCTGTAGAGATATTAATATTAGTATCGCTTGATGATAGCTCCTGTGAGTCCAGGTTGCTTTTTATGGTAGATTTTGGTAGTTTTTTCCTGGAATTAGGGTTGGAGGATAAAAGTTTTTTTCTTGCTGTGATGTTGGTGGTTTTTGGTTGATTCTTGGGGCTTGCGTCTGGGGGGAGGCGGGTTCTGCCGTTGAGATGGCAGTTTTCGGTGAGGGCAGACAGTGTAGACGTGACTGAAGCGCCCGGAGCGCCTGTACGCGCCAGGTTTGCGCGTTGTCCGTGGAAACTGCCTTTACCTGTGGCAAATACTAACATGTATTGCAGTTTAAAACAGCAGTTTCTTGTCCAATCCTGAAGTTTTAAATACCAAAGAGTTATTTGATATTCGTTCTTCATATGGTTAGTAGGTTAACATTAAAACTTCAGGAATTTTTTAAAATTAAATTTAAGTACTTTTACTAAGACAAAAAATGTGTGACGCTTAGGAGATTCTAGGGGCACCTAGGGGATCGAGATGTCTCTCTCGACTGATTTGATTGCAAGAATATCAATATTTGTAATATTTCTCTTGGTCTTGTATATTCTGACACGTAATATAAGTATATTTTTACAAAAAGGTACCAAAAAAAGTATGTGCATCCAGGTGTCTAATGTAAAATCTTTGCTACTAGACTCTCACCTAATGTACAGGGGTTTACATACAACATAGTATAAACGAAAAGCTTACCAACTTAGATTAGCTTACAAAACTTACCAACAAAAGGCTTGCCATTGTTCAACTTGGGCTGTGTACTAGCCGTTCTTGTTGGAGGGAATGTGGACGTTTTGGCAAAGGTTTTATTCCCATTCAACAGCCTAGTCTGCGGCTTAATACTGGCGTTATTATTACGAACAGAGCTTGAAGAGTTCGTATAACCAAGCGTGGGGCTATTGTACCCGAGTTTCGGACTTGTGTACGTCATCTTGGGACTTGTGTAGCCTATTTTGCAAGTCAGCGGCGCTTTAGTGGAGAGGACGTTGTATTTGTCTAGAACATTCGTCACGTTGTTCTCATAGTCGCGCTCGTTTGCGTTCAGTGCGTTCGCGTTGTCCAGCTGTGAACAAATAAATTAAGGAATATAATAAACTAAACCTCTAAAAAAAGCTTTTTTGATCATCAAAAATACTGAGTGAGCATCTAATAGGTGATTAGGTGCTCAATCAGTATTTTTGATGTACAAAAAGGTTAGGTTAGGTTGGCAATTTATTAATTTTGAAGACACGTTAAATAACACCCATAAATTAATAAATTAAAACCAGGTGATGGTATAATGTCAAAAAAGTGATGGTTAAAGTAACGCCACAATAAATAAATTATGATAGGGTGTGGAAGTGTGGTAAGCATGCATTTTAAGTGTATTTTTTTGACGTGACAACGTCTTAAATTAGGTTGCGGCTGGGAGTCACTTATGAAAAAGTGTAACGCTCGGTAACGTTACGATGAGTCACCGAACGAGAGAGAGGCCCGGCGAATGCCTTGCGTCTCTCTCCCACTCAACTATGATCGGTTATCCTCAACAAAATCACTCAAATAGGAATTAGTTAAGTTTAAGTTTACATGTACAATGTTTTAGTAAACAAAATATATTTCTATAGTTAAAATTTGTGCAATTCTTATTTTCATTCAATTCCTTGTTCCTATTGTGCAATTTAATTATATTCATATCAATAAATATTCTACCGAGAAAAAGACGTTGTCACGTAAAATCTTCGCCCGTAAAAACGACTTTACAGGCAACCATTTTTTAATTAGACCCTTATGTATGTATGGATTCGCAAAAAAGAACAAAGAAAACGCAGAAGGCACAGAAAAAGGTAATACGGCGAAATTAAAGGTTTTCCAAAAAAAATTGAGGCCAACCATAGCTCCTTTGGTTGGCCTCAATTTTTTTTACCCGTGCTTCATGTAATTGGGAAAATATATGAAGCGTAGTCAACATAGCGTATCTTGGGCGACCAAAAGGATGGCCAAGGTTTCGCTGGAGGGATGAAGTCGCCAAGAATCTGAACACAGTGAACGGGCAGAACTGGCACAAGATCAGAAGGTAATATAGCGAACTTTGATATCAGTAAGCAGTAAAGCCCCTAGCCTAGAAATTTGTATATGCTAATACAGGTTGTAAAAGACTTTGATCAAAGCCAACGGATACGGATTCTAAACATCGTCACCTCCACGGCAAACTTACAATCTGCAATTTTTGTAAATTTGACATTTCTATTTAAAAATTCATGTTGTACTACATAGGTGTAAAAATATTCAAACTTCTATAGACTTAGGTAGTAAGTGTGTCGTGGAGGTGACGACATCATCATTACTAGCGGGAGAGAAACCCAAAGCAGTGCACGCAGCCCAAAGTGAGTGAGCGCGTTATTTTTTAGGTTTTGACTTTCATAAGAGCTCTTGTTATGAAGTCATAATCATTTATTCATTAATTAATGTCTCTACATTACCTAAAATTATTGTTGGGAAACGATTAAAATTTATGGTGTTAAAAAAACTGAAAATATAAGCATACAATAAAATACGCGCAACAGACCGCGCTTCTATGCAGCCAAAGCGTGCTGACGCTATTTTAGGAAAACAGCTCAAGAAGAAACGCTTAAAATATGTTTTTTTCAAAAATCATGAAAAAAAACATGACTTTGACCTTCAATATATAAGGCTATTGATTTCCTAGGTATAAACCCAAAGACAAAAATAATCCTGATGCTGGGCAGAATACGCAGCTCTAAGCTTTAATCAGGGTCTTATATAGAGCTTCAAACAGCCTTTATAACCGAGCAAAAATTAAAATAATAGTAAGCAAAAGATACATTAAAAATATCTTTGTAACAATTCCCCCGCTACTATAAGTTCCCGAAAAATCGAGAAACTATTCAACACGACACGTGTTTCGCCCTTACACTGGGCATCTTCAGGTAAGATAGGAGCCTTAGAACAACGATGTCTTCACGACCAACGCTAAAACGAGAGTCCCTCGTGTTACAAGGATATTTGTAATCCATCACTTGCTTACAATTTCCGCAAAGTAACGTCTGAATCAATAAATTATTTAAGTATAATAGTGATACAATTTAACTGGAGATTATAAAATAGACCCTAAAAGGACTACGCTCTATAACCAAACTCACTACTCTTACCGTAGGTGTATAGGGATCCTACCAAGACCTAAGGAGCCCAAGCCAACCTAACCTGCAAGTGGTGCACCTGCCGATCAACAGACGAGGCTTTGGCGAACATAACAGTGCCCGCCCGGTAAGCGGCAATAGGCTCGCCACATACTGTGCGTGGGACCAACTACATAATTGGCGAAGTGTGAAACAGGCGTGAATGTATGTATTACTCTTACCTTACTACTCTTGGAGGAAAGTATGGTTTGCAGCGAAACGGGTTTCTCTTCCGGTTCCGGGGTGGGTTCCGGCGGCAGGGTACAGTAGATGCCGCGAGTGAACACCGGGAGCGAAGTGATCTTGTGTCGTCTTCTATACGCCTCTCCTTCAGCGTGCATACGGGCCATCTGCCTAAATTAATTAAGAATATATAATATTTATAGCAATTTAGGATTTTCTGCGCTTTCAAAGCGCATGTGCGTGAAGCGCTCGTAGTTCCGCGATGCTTGGTGGTCGAAAACGATCACCGAAGTAAAGCTGAGTTTACAGAGGTCTATCCTTGGATGGGTGACCGTTTGTGTGGCATTTGATATCGAGCGCTTCCGTGCTTCGGAAGGCAGGTTAAACCGTTGGTCCCGGTTATCACTAAATGTGGTAGTCGTTAACCCATCCAAGGACTGACCTCTGTAAACTCTGCTGTACTTCGGTGATCGTTTCCGTCCACCACGCACCGCAGAGCTAGGAGCGCTTCTTCACACATCACTACATAGTATAAAACAAAGTCGATTTCCTCTGTATGTTCCCTATGTATGCTTAGATCTTTAAAACTTATTTTAAACGGATTATATCATAATATTAACGGATTTTTATGCGGTTTTTTTTTAATAGATAGAGTGATTCAAGAGGAAGGCTATCGTCACGCCGATGAGGTCGCAAGCGGCCGCTAGTTATGTTTATTCAAAATCTACACTAATATTAAAAGAGGAAAGATTTGTATTTTTGTGTAACGAATAAACTCAAAAAGTACAGGAACGATTTTAATAATTCTTTTTTGATTAGAAAGCTATATTATCACTGAGTAACAAAGGCAAAATTTTAATTTGGAAAAAAATAGGGTTCCGTAAAATATTTGGGTTTTTCGGACACAAAGTGTAAAAAATCAACCAGAACAGTTACTCATTTTGCGTATGCTGCCTAAACTATAAAGATAGAACCACAAAATGTGCTTATTAATTGTAGATCTTATAAATATCTACTAAAAAGTCCGCGACACACTATACCTATCTATGTCGAGTGAGGCACAACAACCATTTTTTATTTAAAAATCTTGAATTTTTTGGACTTCATTTAAACGCATTTATTTTACTTATGCTAATAATCCTTATCAAAATAAATTTATTTCATCACTAAGTAATTGGACGTTTGGTTTTAAAGTTATGGCGAAACTATCACGGGTCGGGGCTCCCGACCATCAATTTATTTTGTTAGCTGAAAATTATTTTACGTCAATTATAATCGCTTTAGTTATCTATCCCGAAACAACGGGTTGCACTCCGGGACTGCCGGTAGAAGTGAAAACTTAGTATTAATTACATTTAAATATTTTCATCATAAACAACTTTGAAATCCACATAAAGACAATCTATGTAGCCTGCGGATAATGACTGCGTCATCGATGTTAGTGTCGGTGTCTGTAAATTGACCTGGGAATCATTTTGCTGACCGTGTCTTTTCTGGGTAGGTATTTTGCAGCGGTAACCGACATCCACGCGGGCGACCGCTAGTAACGTTATAAAGCAAATATGGTAGAAAAAATAATTATAGTGGCGAATCTCAGATAAACCTACTTTAAAATATTCATAATATAAAAGCACCCACTTATCAAGGAACCATTGTTGGTGGCCGATGACTGAGCCGGGGCGGCACACGCGCAGCCAGGCGATGGCCTCCCGGGAACCGAACCCGTGGTGCTTCATCATGTAGCACGCGATCAGTGTGCCGGTGCGGCCCAGCCCCGCTAAGAGAAATACATACACATGTACTACTGCAGAAGACTTTGTGGCCCCACCATCATTCTTCTAAAATTAAGATTCTCCTTTCCCAAATTTGCTTTTTATAGGAGTTATACGATCCATACGACTTTGTTAGTAAATGCCTATTCTTGCCTGTCAGTAAAAACAAAAAACACTATGAAACCAGTTCATGTACGTTCAACATGCATATGCATAGCAGGCTCAGGGTATGCAACGCCTATTGACATGTACGAGCGTATGAGGTGGATGTTCGATGTGTTCATTATGACGAGTCACATTGAAAATAACTTCAACCTAAGAATGCCACATGTTCCCCTAAACGGCCATCGATCGGCAATCTACTTGCTATTTTCTTGATTCCAAGCTATATTCAATAAGTTTAGGTCGCCTGTCGATTACATTTATTACTCATTACAGCTCTCCTTCATTACCCCTCACTTTCAGAAATTCAGTGTGCTTAGATTTTTAAGGCATTGAATTATATATTAATATAAAATTTACTTTTGCACTAAGCTATGGAATATATAAAGGGGTCTTGGAGGTAGGCTGTGTTTTTACACAAGGTAAAAATAAACATTAAAGAAATCAATGTCAACTGCTTATTTCTACTTTGCGCAGAAGATCTCTCTCCAGCCTCCTTACAATAAGTGGAACTTAAAGCATAACAACAAAAGATACATGGAACTATCGTACCCTTGCAATGTACTGCGACAGCCCCCTTTGCCGCCTCCGATATCCGCAGGAACCGGTTGACGATGGCGTCAGTTGGTACTGACCCGTCAATGAAGAACAGCTCTCTATGCTCAAAGCCGTGGGCAGTGAATTGCCTAGAAAAGTTAATTGTTTCAACTATCTTTATAATAAAGCATATGGCTCCTATAAATTGGGTACACTCAATAAGGTAAGGCGGTTTATAAAGACACAAGTGTGGAATCTCTCATCTTTGAGATAGGTCCGCTAAATAACTCCTCGCCGCACTTGAAAGACAAAGGCGAGCGGTATGGATTTTTGAGGATTCAAAGGCTGTATCTTGAGTTGTTGATCCCTTCAGCACCGTATGGACATTGCTTCTTACAGTGTCTTCTACCGAAATTATTACCGAGACTGGTCTGAAGAACTTTTTGAAAGTAATTCATATTGTGACACTGTACTGTTAAGTATAACTTAACACATGTGGCACCGAAAAGGCTTGTACTAAGGTTATGCCTAGGTGTCCAAAAAACACTATGAAGCCTATGAATTGAAGTACTAGATACTGAGCGCCGATTTTCGGAGTCACATTAACCCTTAAGGCAGTGGTAAACATATTCCCACCTTACATTGAACCTTACGTAGTTGAGTTAAAGTAGAAAAGCACTAAAAATCTGCAACATGTTCTGCCCGTTAAAGGGTTTTTAATTTAATTTAATTTTATATTTATTCCTTATGGTTGAGTCCAAATAAAGCAACATAAAAAAGTATGTTTGAATTTATCAGCAGCTAGCAGACTGACCTGGCATCATAAGACTTCTTGTTCAGTCTAACGATGGTGGTGACATGATGAGTCCGGAAGTACTGATGGTAATGTTCCGGGCTGTGCAGTGGATAACCTCGATCAAGCCGGGACCGGTGATGGGGACCAGAAAATGCCAGCATCTTGCCCGGGACTATCCAGTTTAAGTCGCCATTTTCCACTTTCTAAAAAGAAGATTGTTTATTCTACTAGTTACAGGATCCATATTGAACACAAGCTATAATCTAAAGTGTTCGTCAGAATGGCGGGTGGGAAGTCATGAAATGGAATGAAACGTGTAGTATTATTTAATAGAGTTTTAGTAGTATTTAGTAGCTAAGCAAAAATATTTAGTAGTATTACCAATACGATATGAAACGAAAAACAAAATCCGCCGCCAAGCTGATGTCTGGTTGGCGGGTGGCAAATAAACGGAGTAAAATGCTTTAGATTTTTATATGTCAGATTTTAGTAGTCTATTAGTAGGTAAATAAAATAACATTAAATCTTATCCACGTGCTAACGGTTTACAAATCAAAGGTATACACACTACATCGGGTACGCCTGCGCATATTATAGCAGCAATGTTACTTATTTGTGTGATTCTTATTAGTCTGTAGGAGTATTTACTTTGTATGTTACCGTTGTTACACACTATATAAAAAACATTGAATGTATTAAATCATATAATAATATTAATAAGAAATAGTAAAATGAATAAACGAGCTTAAAATTTGAATTCTCTTATAAACTTGCTAAATAAATTATTATCGTCTGTTTCTTAAAATTTGCGATGATAAAAATATACTACTACCCTCATAATTATTGATTTTTTTACCGCATACATGTACAACCCTGTATTATCACTTTGGAAAATGGCACACACCTTTCCATACAATGATTTAATACGTCATTTAACGGTTTTTCCGTCGTTTTATATCTTTTATTGGTCAACGTCTCAAGAAGAATATTATAAAAAATATGCACAGACTGGGAGACGAATATTAAGCATAGATGCAACAGGCAGTATATTTAAGGGTGTTGGTCCGACTCCTGGAGTCGTTTTCACAAAACATATATTCCTGTATCAATGTGTTATGGCTACTGAAAAAAACGAAAGCAGTGTTCCAATCACACAAATGCTTTCTGAAAGCCATACTATTGATACCATACACAAATGGTTAGAGGCCTGGGTCACAAAAAAATGTATCCCTAATGAAATTGTGGTCGATGATTCAGCTGCAATTATCAATGCATCAGTGAAAGCCTTTACAAATTTTATCAATACTAAAGATTATGTAAATCAATCATTTTTAAAGTTGGAAGAAGAACAAAGTACACCTGACGATTGTTTTATTCGGATCGATACAAGCCATTTTGTCAAAATTTTATACAATTTGAATTGTTTTAAGAACTGTGACACTCGAGTAAAATATCTTTATTGCCAAAGCTTGCTTCACTTAAAATATTGCACTGATTACAAAACAATAAAAGATTTAATTGGGGATATAATAACACTGTGTCTTAACAAATACGATGGCCCCCGATCACGATGTGAAGCAGCGAAAATTAAATTGAAGCAATTGCAAAAAGTTACGGATGAATATCAAACGTCATTGATTGAAGACGACTGCGATTTTGATAGAGATACTATGTTACAAGACAAAATAGAAACAAATGAGATGGACAAGAAAGAACATAGAAGAAAAAAACAAGACACAAGACAGTACAGATTTAAAATATCCTCGGAGGTATCATGAAAAAATTGATGTAGAAAACTTATTTATTACTTTATTAGACGATGACGTATCTCTTCATGACAATTTATATTATATGCCTTCATTTATTCCGACATTAACACGACTAGTACGCCAACTTCCTCTCTGGTCCAATGTTATGGAACCAGTATACAAGTCGGAAAATAACTCGCCGACATCGTCAAACGTAGAAAGTTATTTCAATACAATAAAAAATCATATGTGCAGAATAAATACTAAGTCTAATCGATTGAGGGTTGACGAATTCGTTATGATGCATTATGAATTGTTATCAGGACAAGTTAATAGAGCTCTAAGCAATGACGAGAAAGGTTTTTTAAAAATTAAGAAAAAGAAAGTAGTTAGTAAAGAAATACAGAATAATATATTAAAACAGATAAAACACACTGATTTGAAAAACGAATCAACTACAGGTGACAACAAACAATCCATAGATTTTTATGAAGAATCAGTATTTTGTAAAAATCCATCACTGGTCGAAAATTGGAGAGGAAAAGGCAAACAGCACATTAAAAAGAGAGCATTGTTTAAAAAAATACCCCTGTTACTCAACGGTACTACTTTAAGAACTGGTATTGATGATATTCTTATAACAAACACTTGTGCTTTTGATGCGGTTGCTCATATATTTGCAACAGCTTATGTTGATGGATTTGCTGTCAAAAGCACAATCAGTAGTAGTTGTGACGACTTCTGTCAATTCATTCGACTCATGGCTAACGAAAATGCATAAATACAAAAGCTCTCTACAAAAACCGTGCACAAATTCTAGAAAAGCATTTCAAAAAATCCGATGTTCATGGTACAAGTTATATAAACTGTGAGTGCAATGTTTTTACCATCTTTGACAGAATCTTGATTGAGACCATTTATAGTGCCGATTTAACCGAGATTTGTACGGAAATTCAGTGTCCTATTAATAACGTACAAAGGAAATGTGTATTTATTCCTCTTGATTTAAGTAAAAGCACACTGGAGGAATCTATTGAAAGTATGCTAATAGAAGAAAATAATATGTCAATTTGTCGTCGAGATAACTGCCTTGGCATCCGATCTTTTAGATACAATTTACACAATACCATAGCTCTAGAGTTAAGCCAGACAGACGCCATGTGCCTTGACAAGATACCACTAGAAATGACGTTAAATAATAAGCGATATAAAATAATAGGTGTTATTGAATATGAACCCGCCCATAAATCTTCAACAAAGGGCATTGGGCATTATAAAGCCCATTGCTATCGCGAAAACTGGACGTGCTACGATGATTTAAAAATTCGTCTAACCAAAAGCTCAAAGCGTGTAATCGTAAACTGTGTTGTTTATGGGATCAAAACATAATTGTAAAAAAACGTACTATTTATTTAATAAAAATAACAATCAGAGGTAATCTTAAGGTGATTTTCAACCAGAGTGGCGAGACGAGGCGAGGCGAGGAGAGGATTGAAATTTGTATGGCAAATTTTCAATTCTCTCCCACCGCATCTTTGGTGGCAAATCACCTTTATACTATGTACTCGGTAATAAATTTTGCTTTCTTTGTTTTTTTTTTATAGGAATTGATTTTGAAATATGTACAAAATAAACATTCATGAAAGGTTTATTTATTAACGTTGTTTTATTATTAATATTATTATATGATTTAATACATTCAATGTTTTTTATATAGTGTGTAACAACGGAAACATACAAAGTAAATACTCCTACAGACTAATACGTAACAAAATAAGTAACATTGCTGCTATAATATGCGCAGGCGTACCCGATGTAGTGTGTATACCTTTGATTTGTAAACCGTTAGCACGTGGATAAGATTTAATGTTATTTTATTTACCTACCAATAGACTACTAAAATCTGACATATAAAAATCTAAAGCATTTTACTCCGTTTATTTGCCACCCGCCAATCAGACATCAGCTTGGCGGCGGATTTTGTTTTTCGTTTCATATCGTATTGGTAATACTACTAAATATTTTTGCTTAGCTACTAAATACTACTAAAACTCTATTAAATAATACTACATGTTTCATTCGATTTCATGACTTCCCACCCGCCATTCTGACGAACACTAATCTAAAATAGCTTTGCTAACTACTACTTTACCTAGTAAAAACTAAGATATTTCAGCTCAAACCACTAATATAGAGGAATTTAACACAGTCATACAGTTTCACATAGTAATTAATGGATCAACTAATTTTAAACATAAAACATATAAAAGACGAGGAAGACCTGTCTAAAAACAAATGGTCCTTCGAGCTGGACCCAGAAAGTGCTTATAGCATTATATATTATTCAAATCATCATCATCTCAGCCTATTAACGTCCCACTGCTGAGCACGAGCCTCCTCTCACATACCAAGGTGTGAGGGTATTGGGTCATACTCCACCACGCGGACCCAGTGCGGATTGGTGAAGGCAGGTGTATGGCGTCCTGCTGTTAGAATTTTTCAAGTCGCTCAATTAGGCCTCTAACACGGCTTAACGACTACCACATTTAGTGATAACCGGGACCAACGGCTTAACGTGCCTTCCGAAGCACGGTAGCGCTCGATATCAAATGCCACACATACGGTCACCCATCCAAGGACTGACCGCTGTAAACTCTGCTTTACATCGGTGATTATTTCCGACCACCGAGGAGCTATGAGCGCTTCATTTATCATAATAATATCATTTAATTACTTTCATATAAATAAATATAAACTGTTCAGCATGTAAGTATGA
This sequence comes from Musotima nitidalis, assembly GCA_949126915.1. NCBI lineage: Eukaryota > Metazoa > Arthropoda > Insecta > Lepidoptera > Crambidae > Musotima > Musotima nitidalis. Next base: position 6,731,869 of record OX421439.1, on the reverse strand, counting down.
AATTAACGATTCTGGTACTATGATGACAATAAATTAAATCTTGTAAAGATAACTAAAACAGATACGGCCCCCTAAACCCGTCTACTATTATGATTTTTTTAACTGGTTTGATTTCTAGTTAACCCGTTTCATAATTGCCAATATAGATGATTTTAATACTATGGTAATGCATAGTAGAACTAAGATTATGTCCGTGGATTTATCATGATGAATTGCATCTCTCTCATAAAATCTCATCGTAAAAATTTGGTGGGTTTCACTATGACTTAAGTATTCATTGTCACCAGATTATCACATAAATATAGTGTGACTTAAAAACAACATAACCAATATAAAGTACCTCATAAAAGAGATACTGCTCAGCATCAAAATGTTGGAAATCGAAAAATTTGGCATCATGAGCCACTTTCATGCCTCGGAGCACGTCTTCCAGAGAGAGGTCGAACAGCGGCGGCCCACCAGACGCGTCGCGGAAGTCTAGCAGCGACCATTCTGAGCCTTCTGTCAACTGCTTGTACACTGTGTCTGGAGATCCGTTTAGGTAGATTATCTGCAACATTCATTAAAAATCAATCAAAATTATATTAAGGTATAAAAAGTATCTCTATCTTGCTTTATTGTAGATATCTCTACAATCTACATTACTGTACGTTATATAAATAACTAAAAAATATATATATATATATTACACTAATAAAGATAACTATATTGTTTCATCTGTAGCATGATAACAATTTATTTAATGGGAGCGACGACTTCCAATGTAAATCAGGGCTATTTAAGCTTCCTACATCTCGTATAGTCAACTCACTGAATCACTATGCAGTTATACGAAGACTTATATGGAGAATTAAATGGATGTGGGTAGATAATAACGCGTTGTTTAGTTGGGCAGTGGTTTCCGGGCCTAGAGTAGGGCCTCCCTAAGCGGGCTTCTAATTAAAGCGAGCGGGGGCGAATACGGGCACTCGATGTTAGTATTTGCAATCACAGCGCGCCGAAGCGGTAGGATAGTAGCTCAATGTATTACAAAAGACATCATATATATTTTTCCTTGTAAAGGCCATATAAGTCGAACTTTCACCTTGAATGCGCAGTTATAATCAGTTAACCAAATTTTGTGTCTAAAACGTTAACAAAATTTTGGGTCTAAAACGAAGTGCGGTATGGGGGGTGGCGCGGAACTATAGCAACGCTGTGAAGCTACGTGCGCGCACATGCGTTAAGGAATTTGATGTCCCTTTCTTTCTTTTATCCACGATTGTACCTGTGCAGACAACTGTCATATTGCTCAACTTGCTAGCCGCTGACTTTACACATTTCTATAAAGTACTTTATACTGGGCCAAGCTTTTACCGTTATATAAAGGTTACATCTTACTGACCAAGCGGTTTAGCATTATGTATCTAATGATTTGTGTAATGGTGTAATGTGTAATGTAATGTTGTTAAAAGAAAGCCTGATCAAAGCATTAGAATAGTTTTTTTCTTGAAAATGTAATAGTATTAATCTTAAAATTTATCGATTTATACTAACAAATATTAGCAGGCAGAATACTAACGACATAATTATAATACCTACCTATCAAATAAAGGACTGGTTGATTAAAAAATTGTGTTGGATAAACAAAAAAAAAACAAAAACAAAATATAAACCTAGTGCAGAAGTCATAGTTTACAAATATCCTTGTCACATTTATTTTTCTGCTAATAAAGATTATTATTATTATGGATAACGTTATACTGTCTGATTTTTAAAACCTTTCAATAGGGTGTCTTATTGCATAAAGAAAACCCTTTAACTTTGTCTCAGTAATAGATTAATTGTGTAAACTATATAGCTGTGAGATCAAATTCATCGTTAGCTAAATGGGTCTTGACAATTAATTCCCACGCGAATGTGATTATTCAATCTCACATTGGAAAAAGTAAAACTTTGTATTGTTTATTGACTGCGAGCTACCAGTATTGGCTACCACTTGGTAATATTTGCCAGTGGTTCAATTATGGTTGCCAAATGACCCCCCCGGACAGGTCAGACAATATGACAGGACCTGGGAGTGGTGGTACCTTTTCCCGGAGGCCGGGAACCTAGAGGTTGGCGACTCTGGGTGCCCTTAGTACTGACTACCGGGGGAGAAACTAAGAGAGACCTGTGGAGGGCGCAGCGGGCGGGCCAGGAAGGCCTGTTAAACAGCGCCAGGAGGGTCTTCGGCAGCGGGGGCAGGGGGCTTAATTAGGTAATAGGATCTATTTTCTTAACATAAATATTGAGTAATGGGGGTTAAAGGTAGATTCAAATTTTCGACTTGATCTACCGTAAGGGCTAAAGTACTTTGTAGTCTGGGCAAATCAATGTTACGAAACGATTTTAATAATATTTTAAATTGCTTTCGGAAGTACCATATAAATTTGGTAAGACACATGAAGGATTTGTTTTTGGAAAAATAGTGGTGATTTTCGATAACAGGTTTCGTTTTCAAGTGCAAAAAATATAACCCTACCCAGTATACAGTTTGATCTGCTCTCATGAAAAAGTTATCATGTGCGAAAAAACAATAACTCCAGCTTATAAATTAAATAAAAAGACAAGTGTATTAATATTACAATTAGAAACCATAGATATTGAAAATAAAGAAGACATATTACTGAAACTTAATAGTAATTTTACCTACCCTATCTTTGACTACCCTATTATATAATTTCAAAACTAACAATATTTCCTTAGCTTCTGGGTGGGAAAGTGAAGCGTCATGTCTGTAGTTTTGTTTTATTTTCTAAAATTTGTGATATTTTTAATATTAATGTGTAATAAATAACGGTGGATTATTAACCGTACGTACATGAGTGTCGGTAAATGAAACAAAACAGTGCAACATCACTTTTCATATTCTCTCAAGAAGTCCATGTGAGATCTCAGTATAGTCCCACATCTTTACTGAGGACTCAAGGGGCTTAGGGGAGGGTATCTCATTTACCATTTATAATCTTTATCATCTCTCATTCTCATTTACTATTAATTATATATTATTAATATATCACATACTTGTGACACTGGCTAGATGTGCTAGACGCACGAAGCCAATATTTAAAAGAAAAAAATATATATTTCCTTAACTCAACAACCAATAGGTATTAACAACATACAGCTGTAACCCGAGAACAGCTACAATATTGTTCACTCGAGCCTCGTTTTATAGTTTACTTTATTGTTCGGATTGTTACGGTTGATGGGCGAAGGCCTAGCTCACTGCTTCGCAAGATTGACACCCAAGGTTGTGTGTATCTATTACTGGATCAACGATAAGTGGTAGCTGGGCTACGATTAACTGTTACCGTTGATCTTGGTAAAAGCTTTCTGTATAAGCATGACCCAATTCCATATAAAAGTACTTTATTAATTTGCTTGATTCAGCTTATATAAACGCCCACAAACCATTGAAGCCAAACGGTATCTTGAAGTAGAAATATATTATTCTAATTGGTCGCTTATTTTTCCAGTGATTCTAGTCAGAGTGATAGAATCAGAAATGAGGCAATCCGTAGAAGAACAGGAGTGATATAGCAAGATTGATTTGGAGGCTTAAGTGGCAATGGGCGGAGCTGATAGCTCTATGACTGACGGGGCGTTAAGGTTCTACCTTGGCTATCGTGAACCAGCAAACTTAGAGGACGGCCTCATACCCATTAGACCGATGACCTGGTGGCGAGAAGAAACTGGATACCATTGAGCATCTGTCTGGGTCAAGAACTATCAACGAGGAGAACAATTGGGGAGTCCTTTAATCATTACTATACATCGTGTGGCTAAAAGAATGATGAATTGTTCACAATTTACAAGGAATTGCTGACTTAAGTATTTGATATTAAATCTCACTTGACACCTTGACGTGTTTCTGAAATAAAGGGTTTTCGCAGACAACCAGACATACAGCGTTCTTTCTTTGCTAATAAGGTCCTAAATCCTATTAACTCCTAGTATCGAAAAGAAGCTTTTGTATGACTGCTATCTAACGATCAACAGAATGCCTCTATAAAAATGATACTAAGCGTTCACGGCTCATTGGTTCAGAAGGCGAGCAATACGGGACGCTGATCTCAGATGTGCTTCCTTTGTTAGATACAAAGCGATAGGACAGGTGATAAAAAATCAAGAAAAATGTATCAATGAATTCTTCTTGTATTGTGCATAAATAACATTAAAATTGTGATTTGAGAAATATTAATAATTGTTAGGGATAACCCACATGTTAAATCAATTAAATTCCATTAAACGAACGATCTGATGCTATCTAATACTGCTATCGAATAATAATGCTAATATAGTAAGCCACTTCCTAGTAGCTATAACCTCATTTGAGTTACTGGAAACATCGACAAGTATTTCACGGCATTGTCTGAACCTATCAAATCAAAACCATTATTGTAAACACAGGACGGTCAAGTTTTAGCTGTACGTGATCTGCCTCAAAGGCGTACAATACACATACATAGATTTCAGATAGCGAATTACTGGATTTTACTCGAGTAGATCGTATGTAATAGAAATTTCTATTGACTCGCATAATTCGCAAGGTTTTCAAGTTTAGAGATGGGATTCAGTGGCAATGACAAGTTTTGCGATATTGAAAAGTATCATAAGTTAATTAAGAATTTGTTTTATGGATACAAAATAACGGATAAACTTACATAAACGCCGAGACGCGGATACAAGACGTTGGCGGATGAGACAAGACGTTGTCTAACAATATGCTTTGTGAGGAAGCTTAGACTCACACAGCGAGCAATGGAGAGAGCCGGTGATGGTTGGGGTTTTGGTTTTCCTACGAGATCCAATCAGGAGATCCGTAGAAGCAATAACGTTGCCATCATAGCCCAAAGAGTAAGCAAGCTGAAGTGGCAGTGGGCGGCAAATAGCAAGTAAAACACATTGTCCTTGGGAAGATGATGATGATCATCATCATATCAGCCGTATCAAGTCCACTGCTGATCATTAGCCTCCCCAATACATACATTTATTAAGAGTACTTGCCCTTAATCACCACGCTGGGCAGACAGGTTAGTGATCGCAGTCTAAGCCAATACTCAAAATGACGCTGCTGCCCATCGCCTCGGTAGGATTTCTCTTCGTCGACTCTTACGACTCCCCGTGGGATTAAAGGGGGTGGCACTATTTTAGGCCGTTATCACACGGCACACGGATGATTATGATACAAAGAAATACATAAGAAACACAAAAAAGATGAACACACCTGATAGCACCCAATAAGATAAGCAGCGTTGAGCCTGAGAGTTTCATTATCACTCGAGTAAAAAACAATCTTCTTCCTCGGATTCTTATCCAACTCAGCATTGAGCTTCTTGCAGAACTGGTACAGATGGCACAGGTGGTAAGGCCCGAAGTCAAAGTAGAAGCTCTCGTACACGATCTCATCTTCTATGTGGAAGTACTTGCTGTTCCTCGTAGGCTTGGGTTTGTACCCTGCCTTCAAGGTCGCGAAGTAAAGTCTGTCTGGGAAAAGAGAAAAAGATTTCCATTACTGATGACTTTGTTTTAATATTAAGTACATTTTCTTGTAGCTGGCGGGAGAAAAACAAACTTAGCACCTAAAAAAACAGACACAAAGAGATTGTTTTGCTAGTATATATTTTTATATAATTTTTTTTTTATAATTTTTACATGTATCGTAAAGCGTATACCAGGCGCTGATGATCACAATTTGAACACTAAGAATAGAGATATATTGCTAAATCCATTTCTACGCCTGCAAAAAAATCGTTCATGGGGCAGGGTATACAATATTATATCAAGATTTCACAAGTTATTCTAGATTTGCCCTTGGAAAAATTCAAACAAACTGTTAAGAAATTACTTATGGAGAAAGGGAGATTATTACACTGTTAATGATTACGTTAGTGACAAAAACGCTTGGTTGTGACATTTATAATGTTGAAGTTGTGTTTTGCGGCCCTCTTTACATAAACTCAATCTAGTACTTTGAAGTGACATATCTTTATTATTTTTTTACTTATAAATAAGACTGTTTGTAAACGATTTACGATTTATTTATAATTGTTTTGATGGCTGCAGAGTATAACTGATACCATATGGTACCATACCTACTACTTTACAGTAAAAGGATTTGTGATTAGGAATACCTTGCGTTATTTTAGTATTAATGAAATTTTTATATTAGTTAAATTCCCTTTATCCTGTAGCTTGAGAATATCATGCTCACATACTTGTGTCAGCGGTGGTGGCGTCATGTGTCGAGTCGTCACGTTCCCTAAAATATGGTTGAGCGAAACGATGGCTGGTTCATGCGTCATACTCGTGAACGGGTGCCTCCCGTGGGGGACTGGTCTGCTCATTTCTACTATTTTTATTCTTAATTATGTTCATCTTGCTAAGGAGTGAGAGCTTAATATTTTTTTTTTCTTTAAATTTTGTGAGTGCAAAACACAAGTTTTTTTTTGTTAACTATGTACATATTTCGTTTAAGTACATTTGTAACTGGCGGGAGAAAAAACCAAACTTGACGATTTCCTTGCCCGTTCTTTTACGATCAAGATCCCGCAGTGAACGGGCGCGTATTATATTTTAAGCGGGAGTATATTTTATGTTTACCTTGAATAAATGCTTTTGACTTTGCCTTTGACTTTGAGAGTATTATTTACTGAACCATGCACGCATTTCAATATTTTGGTAATTACAAACGGTAACTTTTAATTTAATTATTTGTTACATATACTAATAAATATTTAATATCCGCGATAAACAGGACATGTAAACCCTCTGTCTACACAAGATTTTCGTTTATCTCGTGATGCGGTGTTGGTAAACTTAGCCTTAGGTTTACGTGTGCAGCAATAAGCGGAACCAATTTTATGAGCGATTTTTATTAGCACTATGCAAATGGTGTTATGCAATTTTAAATGCGCAAATGTTGCAAGTTGTTTTACTTATTCAAAAATAAATAAATATTCACACCAATTATTTAGTTCCAAGATAAGTATCACTAAGAACGTGTATTATACTAAAGAACGGAAAAACATACTTACATACTTTTTTTTTAAATACATACTTAATATAGTACGTAGGAATAAATAAGTACATACAACGTACAAACACCCAGACCAGAACAAATATTCATCTTTATGCACACAAAGATTTGTCCTTTGTGGGAATCGAACCCACGACCTCTGGAGTGAAGTGCAGGTATACTGACCTCCACGCCATATCGGTCTTTAAGTTATTATGATATATTTTAGGATTGTGTTGACTTGACTTGCAAACTCACAAGAGACAACATCGAGATCCCTCTACGTAAAATTTTAATCTGTGAATGACTTTACACTTACAGCTCTCGAAATACGAGGTATGCCCTACTATTGAGCCGGGGCCTCATCCCACAAAATAAGGAAAGATAGTATGGAGTCGTACTCCACCACACGAATCCAGTGCTGATGGGCAGCGAGAGATAGATGTGTCTTGCTATTAGAATGTTATGAGCAGCGGAAATAGGGGTATCCGAGGGTTGTTCTATTACTATGAAATCTGCTTAAATTAGTTGATTGTGTCGGGTAGTACCACGGTGGGGTGTATAGAGATCCTACTAAAACCTAAGGAGCCCAGTCAACCTTACCTGCAAGTGGTGCACCTGTCGAACAACGGAAGAGGCTCTGGCGTACATAACAGTGCCCGGTAAGCGGCAATAGGCTCGCCACCTATTACGTGGGACCAACTATATAATTGGCGAAGTGTGGGCGTATAATATGCCTCTGCCTACCCCTTCGGGGAAACAGGCGTGAATGTATGTATGTAGTATCACGGGAACACGAGCGCTTCAATACCGAATTATAATATTGTGCTTTTTTTAAGTTAATCAGATTTGATAAGTCCGCAAAAAGTTGTTTTCAGCAGTTTTAGTTCAGGCATGATAATTTTAACCGAATCACCAATATAGAAAAATATTTCATCCATACGGTGAAATGAACACACGCACAATAACCCTACTATTAAAACAGACAATTTATTTATAAATAATGCTATTTATTCATGAATACAAATCAGCTGTTAAAGTTTGTTCGCATGCCTGGTAGCAATCCCCATGTTGTCTAGACTTTTAACAGGCCGTAATGCTTAGTAGGGACTTTTCCAATTCCATAGGGGCATAATTGGAAGGGAATTCAATTTAGAAGTTTGCCTTTTTTCTTTCAAACAACTTTGGATTGTTTTGTCTGTTATATAGTAAATAGCGGTAGTAGATTGGTTTAAGTCTCGTAGGAGTAGGCAGGGATCACATCCTTCCGTTTGGTACTATCCTTATGCACACGGTTTACTTAATTCACGTTCATTGATCTCAAAATATCTGTAGTTGATATATCAGCTGTTAAGCCTCATATTCACAATAATCCTAAAAATACTCAATGTCCTAGCTATATTTTTAAAAAAACTTATACATCTTCAAAACGGAGTATAACTCTTTCAAAATCAACAAATATTTGGCGCTGCGGTTATAACTACTAAGAAGTTTTCTGTCTTTAAAAAAATTACTTAATAAGCGGTCTATTTCTAAAACTGAATGCGGATGACATCAATTCAGAGGCCGTGAACCTTAAATGGCGCACTATTCGCCAGGCCGACTGCAGACATGCACCTTGGCGTCAAGTGGTTATAATTGACTCTAGGGTGCCTTGCTACACTTGCATCTTGGGTGTGGTCTAAGTTTTAGGAGAATGCGTTCATATACTCAAGTCAAAGTTGGCTGAATTTCAAGCCGCAACGTCTGGTTACAAGCCGAGACAATTCGTACTGACTAAACAACGATCAAAGGGGTTTAAGGCATTCGTTACAATCAACGTACCAAGCTAGGCAAATAAAATAGTTACTGATTGATCTATCAACACAGTTTAAATCATTGGACAGTTTGTGTAGGAAGATACATTGACAGGCGTACAAAAATGTATAAGGATGAATCCACTATGAACATATTTCTGTAAATTCCAGCCTCATCATAATTCTAGTCTATTAATGTTTCGCTGTCATCGGCTTCACTAGCATGAGCACGGGATATTTTTCGCAAACTAAGGTTTTAGATCATGCTCCACCAGGTGAACTGCTGATTGGCGCAGGCAGGCGGCGTCTTGCTGTAAGAATTTGACAAGCTTTTGAATAGGGCGTCTAGCTTGACATACAAATTACCACATAGGCTGGCACCAACGGCTTAGCGCATCTTCCGGAGCGCGGAAACACTCGATATTAAATGCCACATAAACAATTACTTATCGAAGGTGTGACTTCTGTGAATTCTGCTTTACTTCGGTAATCGTTTTCGATCACATTGTAAGTATCGCGGAACTACAAGCTCTACATATAACCCTAAATAGAGGTCTAAATTCTAAAGGAGTAGGCTGCTAGCCTCAAAATTCAAAAGAAGCCACCACAACAAACGGAAATAGGTCACGAATTTCCGTGAGCGGATCAAATAACAAGTGACATCACATTAGCGATTGGTCGCCCTTTACTAACCGTACAGTCACCGTCACAAGTCAAGCGTAAAACGTCGACGTCTGTACACACCTTAATGATATGTAATACGAGTCAATTTTGAAAAGCCCAATGTATATGCCCAAAATTGAATAGGAACGGCACAAAGTATTAGGAGCTCAATTCCACTAAATAAAACAGTTCGTCAACTAAGAAGTAACTAAGTAACAACTAAGATAAAAGTAGATGCAGTTAAAAAAAATTGAGCACTGATATTTTTTTTTGAACTGCAGGTATAAGGATAACAGGCTTAAGAAGGAACATGGATAGTTTTTTGTCTGTGAATATCTGACACACCCTTCTGTTTCACCCTCAGCGGAAGACGTTTATTTGATGATATTCCATACGGAGAAACAAAAAAGGTATAAGGATAAGCACGGTAACAGCGGACTTAGAACAGTGCCAACCTCTCTCATCCCATGGGAAGTCGTAGGAGTCGACGAAAAGAAATCCAACCGGATGATGGGTAGCAGCGTCATTTTGCTTACTGGCTTGAACTGCGGTCAAGTGCTTAAACTATTCCACTGTTTAAGTTAGTAGAATAAGCCATCCATTCCGCGCGCCCTTGGACCACGCCCTTAGTTTGCATTCTGTTACGTAACCAAGGTCAGTTCGACACTCGTGCTTCACCTCGATTGCAAATACAGGTGTTCTAGGAAATTAAAGCTGTTTCAGTTGAGTGGAACGATTCTCGTGTTCCGATCGGATTCAAATTGCAGTTTTAAAGGTCATGTTATTTCCCTGAACAGAAGTGCAAGTACAATGCATGGTAGACATAATAAAAAGTGGAAAGAATGATTAAAGCTCTTTAGTTAGGAGCAACGAGTAACGATTACATAGAAATTCTTATCCTTTAGATTTTCCAAACAGTGCTAGCAAAATGACATGTTAGATGATAAATATTCTAGAGATCTTTCTATATAACTCCATGTTAGACCAAAAATTTGCAGAGATATTGCTATGACTACTAGACAACAGTTTAACATCATTGTTTACTTTAATTTATTGTAAAATCGAAACCAATCCTAGACCAAGACAATCATTTACGTTCATGCACACACATGGGTGAGTATCAACCCGAACATTAGAGCTAAGGTACCAGATTGGTAGAAAAGGCATCAGATTATATCGTCTATATCCCTAAAAACTGTTGTTTCCTTTCATTCGGCAGTCGTTTGCCACATAGCAGATTATTTTTACTGTTTTGACAGAATTTCCACCACAAAGAGGAATTATAGTGCGTCTCTTACTCATCATGCTATCTCCCCTTAAGTCTCGGCATTCTAGTGCACTAGAAAGATTTTGATCAGTCCATCTCATCGCTGACCGCTCGCGACATCTAACATCCTTCCATTTCTACGAGCATAGTTAAGCTTTCTACATACTATAGAGACATCGTTACCTCAAGGGTAATTAATTAATTAGATTCTTCGGTCTTGTGCTTACACAATCTTAGACCACGGCTTTGGAACTCTTTGCCGGCGCATGTGTTTTCCAGCTCCTATATTCGCAAGTCTTTTAAGCGACGCGAGAAACGGCGTTTATGCAGGCCATTTTTTACCGTGTTTACTCCACTGTAAAAAGCACTGCATTTTGGACTGCATCGACTGCTTTCCATCAGGCAAGATGTAGTGATTGTACCATGTCACATAAAAAACATTAAGTAGATGTTTAAGGCTGGTTTATATACGGAAAGGAAACCTCGAAAGTGCCAGCTGACTGTGAGCACAGACTGACGCAAAACAAGCCGGACAACTTTAATCGACTGTTTCTAATCCTATACTTTATTTACATAGTTAAACCGGCTAGTAAAGAAACTTTATTTTTATGTGAACCTGCGTCCACTAAAACGGAGCGAGGATGCGACGCGGTGAATCGGACAAATATTAACCAATAAGATTTCATAAAATCTTCGCTCTTCTCTTGTCCGCGATTCCTATTGGATAATATTTAATTTATATAAAAGGACGCTGTGGGACGCTGTCGAACCCTGTGGTATTCGGGATGAAAAATGTAATCATTAAAGAAATGGTTAAGGTTAGAAGGAGGAGGTAAAATTCGCCTTGATCAACGCCATAAATATTGAAGCAAATAAATTGTAAGCTCGCAAATAGCTTAACCAATCTCTCGGCTCGTCAGATACGTGTGCTAACGTGGGTGCCAATGACAATATTTCTTAAAACAAATACAAGTTCACATTCCTGAAAAAGCTTCATGACCCAGTATTATAAGATTAAAACATTATCCAAACAAAACGAGCATAAGAACGTATATTCCCGAAGATAACAGATAATCAAATCCGTAAAAAGTTTAAGATTACGATTACGATTTATTAAATTAAAAATATTGCGTGTAATCCGCCGACTTAACTACCGCATTCGAGTGCCCTTCTAACTGATGCTTATGAAAAATCCCAGCCCTCGGGGCAAACCATGGGTATAAAACCAACCTTTTTATTGAACAGAAATTGCTCTAGAATACTTTATTGATTTCCCGGCACACTTCGCGGGCCGGTTTATGGCACCTTGAGCTCCCCAGCGAGCGGACTGTCACATTAAAATTGGCGAAGGCCGCTTTAAAGATTTCGGAAATAAAATGGGACAATATTAACTTTTGTGCCGTGTGGTAGAGGCACCTCCAAAAATTCTGTTCAACTCCTGTCTTGCCCGGGTGTCGTAGATAGTGACTACGGAATTGGATCTGTTTTGTGGGATCACCACATGTCACGATTTGACACGTTTTATCTGTAGATATAATATATATGTGGGTGGATGTAAAGGCATCCTACCAAGACCTTTTTTTTTTTTCATTATCGTCTGTAAAAAAAATGCTGCTTACGCACTGTCTCCCGGCCAAAAGGGGGAGACCGGGAGGGGGTGTGGGGCTCACTGCGGCCGACGCGACCACCGCAGTCCTACCCACTAAAAAACTTCAGACGACGCCCACCGCTGTTGAAAAGGGGCGAGGCACCAGTGCCCGGGTTTGTAGCTTCTGGTACCCCGCCCGCGGCCAACGTCCCCCGGATCAGAACCGGGGAGACCTCCTCAGGAAGGCGCAATTTGCAGCGCCCCCCCTACTTCTATGTGCGGCCATGGCGTAACTGGCCGACTTCGGGGGGGGTCTATGGCGAGACGGAAGGGACCCCCTGCCCCCGCCGCCTAAGACCCCCCGGGCGCTGCCTGACGGGCCCTCCTGGCCCGCCCGCTGCGCCAACGTCGTAGCCGGAGAGAGAGCGGATCCCGCTCCCTCTCCCGCTCCGCGGCCTCCTTCTGCGACATCACCACTTCGCAGAAGGAGGCCATCGCCTCCCACGCCGTCTCGCTGTCGACCATCTTTTGCATGATGGTCGGCAGCGAGAGAGACACTCCACCCAGGGCCGCGGCTAACGTCGACCGCGGCCCCTCCCACGCAGGGCACGCCACCAAAGTGTGCTGCGCGGTGTCTTCCGCGCAGTCACAGTGGTGGCAACACCGGGTCGTCTCCCTCCCGGCGACGTCACACAGATACTTCCCAAAGCACCCGTGCCCGGAAAGTACCTGTGTGAGCCGGAAAGTCATCGACCCCCACCGACGGCCGACCCATCGCTCTAAGATGGGCCCGACCGCCTCGAGGATACGGCGCCTCGATCCTTCGGATCCTACCAAGACCTGAGGAGCCCAAGCCAACCTCACCTGCAAGTGGTGCACCTGCCTACCAATAGACGAGGCTCTGGCAAACATAACAGTGCGGGGTAAGCCGCAATACAAACTTTATAATTGACGATGAGTGCGCGTATAATATGCCTTTGCCTACCCCTTCGGGAAAATAGGCTTGAATTTATGTTTTATCCAGAAATGAACTTGCTTGCTTGCCACCTAACAACATCTGACATGTTTTATCCAGAAACGAACTTGCTTGCTTGCCACCTAACACCATCTGACATGTTTTATCCAGAAACGAACTTGCTTGCTTGCCACCTAACACCATCTGATATGTTTTATCCAGAAACGAACTTGCTTGCTTGCCACCTAACACCATCTGACATGTTTTATCCAGAAACGAACTTGCTTGCTTGCCACCTAACACCATCTGACATGTTTGATCCAGAAATGAACTTGCTTGCTTGCCACCTAACACCATCTGACATGTTTTATCCAGAAACGAACTTGCTTGCTTGCCACCTAACACCATCTGACATGTTTTATCCAGAAACGAACTTGCTTGCTTGCCACCTAACACCATCTGACATGTTTTATCCAGAAACGAACTTGCTTGCTTGTTAAACCTTTTGAAATAGTTGTAGCATTGTTTCTGTCCATCCCAAATGTGAGGATTACAGCTATGTTTATTTTTATTTTGTTTTCTATTCTTTGATTATTTTTCTTTTTATGAATTCAAGCCACAGTGGCCTCAAAGGAGTTGGTTTTTGTTTGTTATTGTTTGCTCAGCCTATAGTTTTTTCTTTGTATGTAATGTTTTCTAATTAAGTACTATAAATTCCTTTTTATTTATTTTTTTTGTTTTCTATTTTTTGGTTATTTTACTTTTTTTGAATTAAAGCCACTGTACCTCAAAGGGGCGCTACAGGAACACCAGCGCTGCTGTATCAGCAGATGCAGCAGCATTAAGCTGATGTATCGCCCTTTTGACAGGTTGCACACATATTTCATATTTTACTATTTGTTTAATGTTATTTGTGTTGTTATATTGTATTTTGTTACCATTGTATGATATTGTGTGTGTTGCTTAGTCAATAAAAAATATTCTATTCTATTCTATTCTATTCTATGCTTCTGCCTACCCCTAGAGAGTAAGACGTGACAAGATGTATGTATGTAGAAGAAATAATACTCAAATTTCTTTAATTTCTGTTTACTGGCCTAACTCTTTCACTCTCTAGGTATATTATTATCGAGTGAAAGGGATGGGTATAACGTAGTTTAGTTTTTCGTTAAATTTGAGTAGGCTCTTTGGATTCATTCATCGCGTTATACACGCATGCATTCCTGGTTTTATGAAACAGTAAATATTATTTGCATTTCCCATATATGAAAAACCGATGTGTTAAAACGCCGTTTGTTTACTTGGGTTTAGTTACGTTTCGGTCAGGTAGATCAGAACAGGTAAACACAGGTATTGGAGGCATTTAATGTTAATGGGGATGTCTTACTTTTGTGATTTGTAATTTTGGTGATTTTAGACAATTTTCTATTAGTTTTTATGCAATCGAAAAATAATTTATGTTGCAGGTAGCATGCATGCATGCATGAATGCATGCGTCTTTTTACAAAACGACTCGGTTAAAAATTAGGACACCTAACATATCGCGCAAAAGAAGCGCTTTCGTTGCTCTTTATGGCATGGCGTGGCATTTAATATCCAGATAAAATTGCAACACAAACGGTCACCCATTTAAGGACTGACCTCAGTTAACTCTGCTTTATTTTAGTGATCGTTCCTACCATCAGGTACAGCGCAGCTACCACTGCTTCTAAATGTATTATATACTACCTTCGTTCACAACTGGAAATCGGCCTTCGATGGCACGCCACTGAGCTCGGCATTCAGCTCTTCGCCTCCAACCATTTTCAATAAACTACTACAATCATAATACATATTTCATACTAAAGTTTCTAGTCTTCTTTCTCTTTTGAGGTTTGTTATTGGATTTTAGATGTTAATTTATACATACGTACGTGCACGCCTTTATCCCCGAAGGATAAAGTTTTTTTTTTCTCCAAATAGTGATCACATCCTTCTACTTGCTACGATTCTTCTTAAACCTTAATTCACACTCATTAACCTTCTCATAAATCTCGTCGGTTTGGGGTACTGTTGCCCTGCCCTTTCTTCAAAACCTTCCGGATTGGGTCATTGAAGGTCTTTAAGGACTTCCCCTCCTAACAGTAAGATTCATTCTTCCATACACCATAATCGCTTTCGTCAGTCTAGCTTTCATTAATCCTCACCACTTATCGCTAGCTCCGTGCCTCGGATCGCACGTTATGCCGTTGGTCCCGGCTATCATAAACATCAATGCGCGTCCACTGGATGTAAGGGCCTGCGCCCGCAGCCTCATCCCTTTTTTTTTTTTTTTTTTGTTTTACGTCGGTAACAAAATGCGTTTACGCACTACCTTCCGGCCAAAGGGGGAGCGAAAGGGGGTGTGGGACTCACCACCGGCAGACGCGACTGCCAGCAGTAATAACCACTAAAAATCTTCCGACGACGCCCGCCGCTTGTTGAGAAAAAGGCGGGGGCCAGTACCTGGGTTGCAGCTTCTGACACCCCGCCTGCGGCCAACGTCCCCCGGACCAAAACCGGGAGGACCTCCTCAGAGAGGCGCAGTGGACGCGCCCCTCCTACCACCTTGTGCGACCATAGCGTGTGTGGCCGACTTCCCGGAGAGTCTATGGTTAGACAGCAGGGGCCCCCTGCCCCCATTGCCTAAGACCCTCCTGGCGCTGCTTGACGGGCCCTCCTGACCCGCCCGCTGCACCCTCCACAGGTCCCTCTTAGTTTCCCCCCCGGTAGTCAGTACTAAGGGCACCCAGAGTCGTCGGTCTCTGGATGTTACCTTTTCGCTAGCGCCTCCTGCGCCCTACCGGGAGGTACTCAGCCCCCCCACCACGACAAGGTGGAGACCAATCGGGGGGGGCAGCCTCATCCCTCACGAGACCCAGGACTAACATGAAGCTTACTGGACAAGACACCGGCGCCGCTGATCGCCCCAAGGCACTGATCGCTCCAGGGTTCGATCGCGGTGCCCCACCGTACTGACGGAAGAGACAGATAGACAGATAGGAAGACACCCAACGACGCTGAACAAAACCGCGGCCAGGGGGCCCGGCCCCGACTCCGCGCCGTGTCCTCCCAATAGGTGGACACGTTAGATGTAATCTATAGCAGTCGTAATTAGGGTGTCTTCATCGTAATCTTATATGCTGACAGCTGGTTTACCATATTATGATGTTTCATAAGGTCGTTATTTGATAAATAACGACCTTATGAAGATTCGTATAATATCTCGTAATATTCCTTATTCAGAAATAACAGGAAACGAAAAATTCGCGAATGCTCTGCGCAGGTGTGAAGACTCTGAAGGCCACTACTGAGCGTTATTACAAACAATAATACAACAAAGATACTAAAACCGACTTTAAGTATTGTGTCACTGCTCAGGATGCGCCTACGCAGTAACATTTGTGAAGCAATTTACATATTCAATTTAAATAAAAATGAAACATTTACAGACAACCGAGCTACTTGCCGAGGAAAAGGTATTGAAATCAGCACTTATAAGTATCTTTGAAGGACTAAAGTTATTAATAAAGCAAATTATATTTCAATCA
Source organism: Musotima nitidalis (assembly GCA_949126915.1). Taxonomy (NCBI): domain Eukaryota; kingdom Metazoa; phylum Arthropoda; class Insecta; order Lepidoptera; family Crambidae; genus Musotima; species Musotima nitidalis. Next base: position 6,714,989 of record OX421439.1, on the reverse strand, counting down.
GAAATATCTGCGGAAATCGCAAAATTCTAAAGGTCAATGTCTCATGACCAGAGGTCGGAATTAGGTAGAGTTATTTATGTACTTGCATCGAAATGTTGATATTAATGTGGACCTTCCCGGGATTTCAAATGGACAATCCCGTGTGGCCAACAATATTACAAATAAATAATCATCCAATATCATTGATGTAAGTTTGGCAACGTCGCGCGTGCAGTAGTCTAAATTAAAAAAGTAAAAGTAAATAACTTTTTATTAAAAAGTAACGGGATTTTTTCTATTCTTTAAAATTAATCCCGGGATTTGAGGCATATCCACTATATTCTTTCGCTGTGTGAAATCAGTGTAAGTACATGAATAAACTCTACCTAATTCCGACCTCTGATTATAAGTCATGGTAAAATCAGTTTAACCTCAAGTTACGGATCTGCAGAAAAATATTAACGAATCGTCAGTCTGTTTGTCTGTCAAGACCGTTTTAATCGCGAGCGCGTGATATAAAGTTTGAATCAACATTATTCGCAGCCCAAAAAAAGAGCCATTTTCTACCATTTTGCATACATATATCCTTATGGCAGCCCAAAAATAAGGCCATTTTCTACCATTTTGCAGAGATATATAAGGCAGCCCAAAAATAAGGCATATCATATTCATATCACACCCGTGTGGTGGTGTCATCACCATCATCATCATCATCATTTTAGCCATTTGAAGTCCACTGCTGAACATAGGCCTCCCCAATTGCTTTCCACGTAGATCGATCCTTTTCCACCAGCTCCCCGCCGCCCTGACCAGATCATCGGTCCATCGCGTTGGGGGCCGCCCTCTACTACGTTTGCTGATTCGTGGTCGCAATTCAGGAACCTTAACGCCCCATCGGTTGTCGGTTCTTCGAGCTATGTGCCCCGCCCACTGCAACATCAGCTTGCAAACGCGTTTCGCTATGTCGGTCGCTTTAGTTCTCCTACGGATTTCCTCATTTCTGATTCTATCACGTAGGGACACTCCGAGCATAGCTCTCTCTATTGCACGCTGAACGACTTCGTGCTTTCTTATGAGGCCCATAGTCAGGCACCAAGTCTCAGTACCATACGTCATCAGAAGACTTTCGTCTTGAGACACTGTGGTGGTGTGGGCAGAGGCATATTATATGTCCACATTTCGCCATATTGTTGGTCCCATATAAATAGGTGGCAAGGCTTTTGCCGCGTCCGGGAGCGGTTATGTCTGTCAGAGCTTCGTCAGCTGACCTGCAGGTGCACCACTTGCAGTTGAGGCATGCTTCGGTTCCTTAGGTCTTGGTAGAATCTGTTTACACCTGTACGGAGTGACTAACCGCCTAAATCTATTCCGTGGTTTTGAGTCACAAAGTTTCTTAGTATACAATGTGTTAAGGCATTGAAAACTCCATCCATTCGGTAATTAAGTTAACAAGCACGTCTCGTACACACCGCTGTGAGCCGTGACTCGCTATCACGACTCGCGTCCTTCGTAGCAGGAGCGTGGACTTGAATGAAATCATTCAACCAGCAATATATTTGAGTAGGCTTAATAGCTATATTGATAACATTGTTAAAAGATACGAAAGAATATAAAATATGCACTAGCTTACTTTTTCAAGATTTTTTTCAGAGACAATGGCGACCTATGCGAACTTTAAAGTCTTGACTAAGTGCAAACTGAAATAAGTATTTTTTTAATGTATATCGTCATAGAGACCCATTCCTACCTAATGTCGATGCTGTTCAAAATAATACCTTTTAGTACAATAAGATAAGAATGGGATAAGGCTCGCCACCTATTACGTGAGACCAACTATATAATTGGCGAAGTGTGGTCGTATAATATGCCTCTGCCTACCCCTTCGGAGAAACAGGCGTGCATTTATGTATGTATGTTAGAATGGTAACAAACGCATAGGATAGATAGTTTTCATGGTAATTACAAATTAGGGCTTTAAAATCGCACAGCAGCGGTCCCAATCCGTTTATACTTTATACCTACCTTCCTCTTTTTTTTTTTTCTTTTTTTCCTTTTTTTTTTGGTCCTGTGTTCATCTGCAATCGGCTATCAGCCATAATCAGATATGATCCATGGTTATTATTTAGTTGGGTGCGATTCCACTGAATGGCACCGTATGTGTTGGTAGAAACTAGACATTTTAATTCAGTTAGTTTCTCTGTTCCAGGTGTAGGATTTGCCATCTTTTACCTTCATCTTGAACTACTCAATCTATTTAATAAAACCTCACTAAAATCCGTTGCGTGGTTTTAAAGATCTATGCAACAGACCTAGGAACAGACAGACAGCGGTCTACTTTGTTTTTTACTACGTAGTGATTACACTCGTCATGTACGAGTTTCTACATAATACTTATTTACATGCAGTCATTTAACACTGTTAGTTAACACCTAGTAGATATTTTTATCTTCTACGTTACGTTAAGGTACACACAAGACAGTGGAATTACACAACGATTCTTCACTTTTACTACAGTTGAAAAAAACATGGCTTCAGCAGCATATGCCATTTGAAATCTAGCCTTATCTCCTCTAGTATAAAGCGTGGTATACTATACAGTCATCGCATTATCTTTTGTTGACTGCGCTTATTCTTACCTTAATTTGCACCCATCAATCATGTCACGTTTTCTTTACTTCATAATTGATCTTGTAACTCCAGTACATGGAAACTAATCATAACTGATTGTGCTGCGTTCTAGTTAGTCGTTTGTTTTATCGAGAACATTATTCAAGCGCAATGTTTTCTTAGATTTGGAATCGCATTATGAGCTTTTAAATATAGTGTTGCCAGTTGTTAAGTGAAAAAGAAAATAGTAGTATTTTCCAGTGCTAAGAACTTACGTAATTTTATGGCCAAAAGTTTGGAAGAACTGATATTATTGAAACGTGTCGCTTTGCGGTATTTAATAGCGAGGGAATCTAGACTCTTGACTCTCGGAAAGAGGCCTGTGAATAAGAAAATTTCCTATTTTGTGAAGACACACCAAGAAAACGACGTGTGGTCTAACTTCTTTGATTCTCTTAATGAAGATTTAACGAGGAATTTGAATATAATACCTTGGAAACACGAGGCGATCTGGGAGAGTGATGTTAGGAAGTGCTACAGTTTGGGTTCTACGTCTAAAGAATACTTCAATCACTACAAAATGTTGATATGGTAATGATTTACTTTCATTTTCAAAAGTACCCTAAACCGACGGGAGTGTATGAGAAGGTTAATGAGCGTGATTGAAGCTAAAAGTGTGTGCCAGTATCGTGTAAGGGAAGCATGTGATATTTGCCTACTTGTACAGGAATAAATAAATATTTTTCTTATCATTCCGGTCGGAATTAGGTAGAGTTATTTATGTACTTGCATCGAAATGTTGATATTAATGTGGACCTTCCCGGGATTTCAAATGGATTTCAAATGGGAGTGCTCCGCATTTTCGCTATTGTATTCTTTTGTTCTCACAAGCTATGTAGTGCGAACAATAAACGTGGCAACATCGCGCGTGTGCGTATTGGAATTTTGCAACTTCGGTCTTTCAATATCATTGATGTAAGTTTGGCAACGTCGCGCGTGCAGTAGTCTAAATTAAAAAAGTAAAAGTAAATAACTTTTTATTAAAAAGTAACGGGATTTTTTCTATTCTTTAAAATTAATTCCGGGATTTGAGGCATATCCACTATATTCTTTCGCTGTGTGAAATCAGTGTAAGTACATGAATAACTCTACCTAATTCCGACCTCTGCTCATGACAAAGCCACATAACAAATTCCAAATGACAAATTGCACCACTGTGTTGCTAGCGTCAATCTACATTGAATTGGCACTAAAAGTAAAAAGTAAAGTAAACACTTCTTTATTTCATAAACTATAACATAGCACTTGAAAACGTCAAAGCAAAATATATTTTAATAAAAAAAACTAAATGTAACTACACTGAAATCACGATGCCTAGATTCACTTATATGCAAATAAATAAAATTCGCTCTGTGAGAAGAACTGACAAGAAACTCACAGGCTATGCTCTTTTAATTTAAAGTCTTTACACATACAGTGAATATTTGAAGATATTAAAAGGGTCCTCCGAAACCGTAACCAATAAAGTAGCACTAAGGGAACCTTTCATCACAGTCAAGTAATGTGAAACTGAGCTGAATTTGTACAATAGGGGACGGTCACGACAATGATCCGGTTGACTTTTTATTCTAATTTCACTAATAGAAGTTGAAAATGTTAAGCCCAAGCTTGTTTATCTGATAAGTAATCAAGTAATATGTGGTGAGTGAGCTGATTAGGGTTTCTAAGAAAGCTTAGTGTCGCTCAGCGTGCAATGAAGAGAGCTATACTTACAGTGTCCCTATGCGATATAATCAGGAATGAGGAAATCTTTATAAGAACTGGAGTGACTGACATTACGAGACGGATTTGCAAGCTGAAGTGGCAGTAGGAGGAGCCCATAGCTCGAAGAACTGACGACCGATAAGATGTAATAGAGGTTCTAAAATGCGACTGCTAACCGGCAAAGGTAGTAGAGGACTGCCTCACACACGATCCCCAGCTGCTGAACATAAAAACGATCATAAGAACCATCACGCTGACCCAGTGCGGATTGGCGAAGACAGGTGCTTGGCGTCCTGCTGTTAGAAGGTTTCAAGCCGCCCATTAAGGCATCTATTTTGGCATAACAACCAGAAACTACGTCTCCACGTGCATTCCTAAGCGTCACACAAACGGTCACCATGTCGGACTTGAACCGACTAAACCTCTTCCTGTAATAGCCTTTAGTATTTCTACTGTGAAGGCGACATCTGAAGCGGTCGGCACTTGGGGAGGAACCGACGCGGCGCGCACTAAGCGGAATGCTAGGTGGCGCATGTTGGAAGGCGGGAAGCCTTAGCTGAAGGGTAGCCATTAGTTGCCTCTTACAACACCCTAGCTTTGGGTTGGTTCTATTCTTGAGCCAAAAAGCACAGGGCTGGAAACGGTCACCCATTTAAGAACTGACTACTGCGAACTCTGTTTAACATATGTGATTGTTTTTGACAGCCTAGGCTCACACAGCTTTTAATTTCCAAATTTCCAACCCTGTACTGCCTAATAAATAAATTAATATTTCCTTAGTTTACTCAAAACTATGCCATAAACCCATAATAATCCTACCACATGAACCACAATTACTTTAGTTATAAAAATAGAAATACATTATTCAAAGCCCACTTACCCATAAAGTGTATGGTATAAATATGCAAATGCTTCGCTTGCATGAGCCAAGTTGGTACCGACGGCGTCACATAGTTGGTGACATCCAAAGCACTATAAAGATCGGCACACGTCTCTATTGCCAACAGCGTTAAGGCGTGTTCCGATATAACAGGTTGGGGAAAAAGTTTCGTATTTTTGTATGAAAAGTCAAGACATTTTTTTTAAAGTTTATTTACATTTATTTACAATATATATGTACCGTTTTGTTGAATAACTTTCTGCCATTTTGTGGGCAGAGACATTATCCCGTTACTGTAGAAACTTTAGGACTTCTGATCAAAAAAACGGGACAAATAGTTTTGGCAGTCCTCTCTTGAGGTCAACCTTACAGAACCTAAAGAATTCTGCAGAGACCGAAACAGGTGAAAATCTGAAGGCGCAAGGTCAGGGCTATATGGTGGATGCACTAGGACCTCCCAGTCGAACTCTCTTAATTTTTGCTGAGTGGCTAAAGATGTGTGTGGTCTAGCGTTATCGTGATGAAAGACCACACCCTTCCTGTTGATCAATTCCGGCCGTTTTCTCTCGACTGCTTCCTTTAATCTCATCAGTTGCTGGCAGTAAAGATCAGAATCGATGGTTTTGCCGGGCGGTAAAAGCTCATAATAAACAATGCCCTTCCAATCCCACCATACACACAGCATCACCTTATTTCGTGTTAGGCCAGGTTTGGCCACAGTCTGTGAAGCCTGGCCAACTTTCGACCACGACCTTTTTCGCACGTTCTTGTCGTACGTGATCCACTTTTCATCGCCAGTTATCAATCTCTTCAAAAACGGCTCGGTTTCATTACGTCTCAATAATGAATCGCAAATGAGTACACGGTTCATTAAGTTTCTTTGAGTGAGCTCGTGTGGCACCCAAATATCGAGCTTTTTTGTATAACCAGCTTTCTTCAAATGGGTCAAAACTGTTTTGTGGTCAATTCCCAGTTCTTCAGCTACATCGTAACTACTAATATGCCGATCTTGCTCCACTCTTTCAAAAATGGCGTCCATTTTATTCGTAACAGGGCGACCAGAGCGAGGTGCATCTTTAACATCAAAATTTCCGGACTGAAAACGTTTGAACCAAATTTGTGCTACTCTTACTGACACTGCATCAGGTCCATAAACATCACAAATTTTTTTCACTGCTTGAGTTGCATTTTTGCCTTTTTTATAATAAAATTTTAAAATGTATCGAATTTCTTCATTAGATTCACTCATTTTTACGGAGAGAAAAACAAATGAAAAATAGCGGGAAACAACTTTTTTTTATTTTTTTCTTTTCTTTATAATGGAACCTTTTTAATGTTACCAAAACCAGCCAGACACAAATAGTACAGTCAAAAAATTTTTATAATAAGTTTATACCTACGTTATGCGAAAAGACTTTTTCCCCGACCTAATATATATAGAGCTTTGTGTGCTACAAACTATTTGCCGCTGACTGTACACACGCTAATATACAAATACCTGTGTATTAAGTGAACATTTAGTAAACAACCCCTTTAATCAATACACATTGGCAAGACGTAACACTAATACTTACATGTTTTAATAGCAGAATATGTTCTATAATTTTGTCAAGACACCTTAATGTCTAAAAAAATATATTGCTATACTATTTATTGAATTGGATGTTTACTTTTGTATTACTTTTAATTTGATAGGTAATTCATTCAAAAAAATACATACATACATTCACGCCTGTTTCCCCGAAGGGGTAGGCAAAGGCATATTATACGCCCACACTTCGCCAATTATATAGTTGGTCCCACGTAATAGGTGGCAAGCCTATTGCCGCTTACCGGGCACTGTTATGTTCGCCAGAGCCTCGTCCGTTGATCGGCAGGTGCACCACTTGGTGGTGAAGTTGGATTGAGCTCTTTGGGTCTTGGTAGGATCCCTATACACCCATTTACTCATAGAAAATTATATTTACTGAGCCCCGATACAAAATAGTTCGTCTAGTATGAAAAATAAGATAATATGAAATAATGTGTTTTATGGAAAAGTAATTAAGAGAGTTAAGAAGAAAGTAAACCATATTTTGAGTAAAATTCCAAAGTTTATTTAAACGTTTCTTCAAAAAATTTCAAGACCTTACGTAACATAAATAACAAAAAAATTATTTTGAAACACATGTCGCAAAAGTGTTCGTCTACTTTTCTCTTACGCAAAATAGTTCGTCCACCACTTGTGTCGCCTTTGCTTTCAATTACAGCTTTAATGCGAAGAGGCATGGTCGCAACCAACGCTGCACACTCGTCGGTCGTAATTGACTCCCACACACCCAAGAATTTAGCCTTCAAGTCGCTCTTCGATCTTTATGAATTTTTGCGAAGGACATTTTTTATTATCCACCACAGGGTCTTAATTGGCGATAAGTCCGGGCTGTTAGATGGCCATTCGATTGTTGGGATGCTCTTTGACAGCAACCATGACCTTGTTATCCTTGCAGTATGACAGAAAGCACCGCCTCCAACTTTCTTCTAAAATAGTTTGATATCTTATTGCATTGATGGAACCATCCACAAACTGCATTCCACCAACACCTTGTGCAGACATGCAGCTCCATATCATAAGAGACGCTGGAAACTTAACTTTTCGATTAATGCAATCAGTATCATACGAAACTCTTCATGTTTATTTCGAACTACTTTTTTGACGTGACAACGTCTTAAATTAGGTTGCGGCTGGGAGTCACTTATGAAAAAGTGTAACGCTCGGTAACGTTACGATGAGTCACCGAACGAGAGAGAGGCCCGGCGAATGCCTTGCGTCTCTCTCCCACTCAACTATGATCGGTCTGCCGCGCGCGCAGTTTTAGTAAACAAAATATATTTCTATAGTTAAAATTTGTGCAATTCTTATTTTCATTCAATTCCTTGTTCCTATTGTGCAATTTAATTATATTCATATCAATAAATATTCTACCGAGAAAAAGACGTTGTCACGTAAAATCTTCGCCCGTAAAAACGACTTTACAGGCAACCATTTTTTTTCTTTCATCGCCCACTGTGACTTCAAGTTTGAACTCGTAACTCCATATGATACAACGCTCTCTTTTTCTTTTGTAAGGCAGTCAATAGTAGTTTCTTCTTAGCTGTGTAAAATCCGTATTCTTTTTAACACTCTTTTGCAGGTATCAACTGAGACATCTTTGTTAATCATGTCTCTTCATTGCACCGTGAGTTCTCCACCCCGAGCACGAAGTTTTTTTAAATATTTTTTTTAAGTTTTCAGTTTTCTGCTTCACTGACGATGATACGGGGTCAGCCAGTTTTTTTCAAGCAAGAAGTATTTTTATTAATTTTATAGTGCTGAATGATAGATTGCAATGTAGATGGAAAGTGTCAAGTATTTTGAGATTTCGTAACTTTAATTTGCCCGCCTCAATCCCACAAACTATTCGCTTTCGAAGTTTTTCACCCACTGGTTTGCCATGACCCATTTTTTCTTGGAAACTGAAGAAACTAACAGATTTTTTCAGAACTTATACCTACAATCCGACTTGAAATGAATTATTTTTCCGAACATAACATATTAAAAATAAATTTAAACAAGGGAAGAAGAGTATTTAACTCATTGAACTTGAAAATGAACTTTTTTGCATCGATTAACAAATAGCTAAAACTATTTTGCTTACTCGACTTAGAAGCAAGATATCTCCTTATTTAAAAGGCTGAAATAGTTTATTTCTTCAACATTAAAAAGTACACAAAAATTACTAAGATTAAAAAAATCTCTTTCTCCACGTTTTTCGTACTTGACGAACTATTTTGCATCGGGGCTCGTATGTTAATATTTGCCATTTGCTATATCGGCTTAGAATAGTCCCACCACTAATAGTGTACTGGCTGGAACTGCGATCACTAACCCGCCTGCCCAGCGTTGTGATTATGGGCGAATACGCCCAATAAAATGTAATCTATTGGGGGGGGGGGCTAAAGTTCAACAGTGGACTATATGATATTGATATAGTGATGCCTTTGACTTTAAAGGATGTCGTAGCATATTAGTTGATAGCACTGAGTTAAAACCTCGCCGATAATTCTGCCCTGATAGCAAAGAATGCAGTAATCGTCATATTTGAGTTTTTTTTTTTTTTTTCAAAAATGGCATCCCATAAGGTTCATGCACATGAAAAGAATGTTTTTTATAAAATGATTTTCGCCTTACTTGCATTAAAACTTGGTTTTTTGCGTTTATCTCGTAACTGCCATTTTGCGATTACTGCATTCTTAGTTATAATGGCAGAATTATACTATGGATTGAAAATCACTCGCAACACAAGATTACCGCCGTAAGATTACCACAACCTTAGACAATTTTTTTATAACCTTGAAAGAAAATTATAAAACCATGTAGTATAGTATTATTAATGCGAAAGTTTGTGTGTATGTGTTTTTGTTACTCTTTCACGCAAAAACTACTTAACAGATTTGAATAAAATTTGGCACGCAGGTATTTTGCAACGTGGATTAATTAATATATGAGATACTTTTTATCCTGCTATTTCCACGAGAACGTGAGCCACGCGGGTGACACCGCTAAGCGCTGCTAGTAAAGTATAATTTGCCTTTTTTTTTTAATTTGGGTTAAAAAACAAGATACCAGTAAGTCAAGTCTGGGGCAGCCGCTAGTTGAAGAAAACAATTAGTATAATAACACATACCTTTTATAATTTCCGTAGATGATATAATAACATCCCTGTCATCCATCCTGGCCTTGTAACACAGTAATGCTGTTGATTTCTTTATTTTGACAGATTCTTCCGCAGCCCCTGTGTTGAAACTTGATGATCTTGGTGACACTAACTTATATTTTCACTTAACGTCATACTTTTTTCTTACAATCATTGGCTCTCTATGTACTTTCAACCTGGAAAAGTATAAACACAGTCAATAATATGATAAAATTTATAATCATCATATTAGCCTTATAAAGTGCACTTCTTTTTGTTTTTTTTTGTTTTTTTTCGGATGTAAAAATATCTAATGACTATCTCCCGCTGTGGGTGGAGCGGGAGGGTGTGTCAGACTTTTACTGACTAAAAACCATCCATGTTCCTTCTTGTGCCTGCTACGTCCAGAGGCCGCGGTAACCCTTTCGGACAGTCCCGCAGCCTTATAAAGTGCACTGCTGAATATTAGCCTCCCCGATAGATTACATTCCATTGGGGGTTTCTGTCCATAATCACCAAGCTGGATAGGAGGATTGGTGATCACAGTCCAAGCCAGTACGCAGAATGACGCTGCTGCCCATCATACACTTGGATTTCTCTTTGTCGACTCTAACAACTTCCCGTGAGATGCAAGATCGCTTGACGTGGCAAAAATATTGGGAGGCATGTTCAGCATTTTAATGGCAGGGATAAATAAAGGGAAACTTGTGAACAAAAAATTGTTAATTGCTTACTAGAAAAACTATTTTTGGTGTATAGGGATAAGGCCAGATAAGTATTCATTGCATGATTTGGCATAAGATTTTGCTCTTCTTCGTTCACATACTAGCATTTTAGCAACTTTGTTCATTCTAAAAGTCTAATTAACTTATGGCATTGCTATGTAATAATCAAACTTTGTTTTTCAAAACTTTCTTTTGAAACCTTTACAAACCTTTTGAAACACAATAAGATAGACACAAGATTGTGAAATTAAAAGTTTGAACACTGAATGCTAATCAGAATTGAATAGAATTTTGAAATTTTTATAACTGCGATTTTAATATCACAATCAATGACAAAGGATAGACAATTCAAATTGTTACATAAAACAATTTTAAAAGTGTTGTAAATAGTTCATAGAGTAGTTTGCCAAAATTTGTAGAAAAAAGCACCACAATTAAATTTAAAAAAAATATTCAACAAGGATTTATTTTCGACCGATATGGCGTTGAGGTCAGTATACCTGCACTTCACTCCAGAGGTTGTGGGTTCGATTCCCACACAGGACAAATCTTTGTGTGCATGAACATGAATATTTGTTCTGGTCTGGGTGTTTTTCTATGTATATTAAGTATGTATTTACAAAAAAAAAGTATATAATTGGTGTAATTGTCTGAAAATATTTATTTATTTAATTTATTTATTCAAAAAATCCTTAATATTTGGCATTCCTTTCAGAAGCCTTATCTATTAAAGAGATGGTAGATCAGCATAAGAAGTTGCACAAGATAATAAATGATAAAATATTTGAATGAACAAAGATGAACTGATAATATTTTCATGGCTATCTATAATGTTATCTGTTGAGAGTTTTTGTGCCCAACTAAAACACAGATAGATTTTACTGATTATAACAAATCTTGCATTAAAATTAAAAGGAAATATAACACTTAATAATTATAAAGGTGTATTAGGATCCCACCAACATCTTAGGAGCCCAAGCCAACCTCACCTGCAAGTGGTGCACCTACCGATCAACGGACGAGGCTCTAGCAAACATACAAGTCCCCGATAACTATAAAACTACACTATTAAGAAAAAGCGTTATTTGTATAACACCACTTGTGTATAATAACTTACTGAATAATATTAAGGAACAACCACTAACAAAATTTAAAAAGCTTGTTACAATATTACTTTTGCAAAAGCGTTTTAATCCGTAGTCAAGAGTTCACCAAGAGTTCTTAGATGATAAGTGTGTGTAATTTATGTTCAAATGTAAATTTGGATGCCAATTAAGGTAAAATGTACAAGGATCCTTAAAACTTTGAATTTTAACACCTAATGATTTGTACCTACATTCCTTGTAAATAAATAAATCTATTCTATTCTGATTAGTGGCAATAGGCTTGCCACCTACCTATGCTAGATTATGATTAATATTTAATCACAATCTAGCAACAGCAGTCCTATCTTTTACTAGCCAAGGCAAAGGGTTTAAAAATAAATTCAAATATTCAGTTTTTGCGTATCATATCATGCGACTATTGCAAAGAGCAAGTTAAACATATTCAGAATTAACACATTCAAGGAAAAGGTATTGCCTTCATTAGCTGACTTTTAAATTAAAATAAAAAAAAAAAAATTAAGGAGCTTAAACAAATTATCATGTCATTGTTGCACAATATTTTTTGCTCAGTATATTTATTAAATAGTGTACATAATTTAATATTGAATTAAGTTTCACAAACATATAAAGCTCATACATTTTATTCACCATCATTGAAAAACCATGAATTTATTATAACATATTTAATCTAAATATTATTTGTATTTCCTATTTTATTTAAATTACTACATACAAGCATGTTACAATTTACTTAATAAATACAATTAGGAAGACCTTTAATCTAAATAAACAAACAAAGAATTATAACAATTAAGAAACTAAAAAAATATATTCCCTATAGAGTTTGGTTATCTAGATATTTAAATATAAATTCGTAATTCGTTCATTACAGCTAAAACACCTATGTGTTAACTGCAAAACAAGATTCCTAAAAAAGACCTAGTATTTAGAAAGTTGTCACATTACTTACAATGTACACTTCTGCAATAAATAAAATAACTTTGTAGTTCTTACCAATATTTTTTTTGAATTACAAGTCAACAGCTGGTGCCTTTGTATACAGGAGAACTTAACACAAAATATTTGATTTATAACACTTTTCAGCACCAACAATATTGAAGTGAACCAGCACTACTTTTACACAAACATTATACATCACTTTTTTACTTTGTGCGAACTGTTAGGATAGAAGTGCAATACTGTAATAAAATTTCGTCTAGTATCCTTCTCATGGCACTGTTTTCTGAACAAATCAACGACGCACGCAGTTAGGTGTCGGCGCGTAGCGTAGGAGTCTTTATTAACAGCGTGGGTCGATTACTTGAGATAAGGTCAAATCTTCACTATTAAAAGCAGAAAATATTGCATTAAGTTTTGTTTACCAATCACTTCCAATAAGAACTACAGCTCAGTCTACAATAATTCATAGACTGCAACCTTGGCACATCGTAACTTAAATCAGTAGCATGTAAACAACAAGCAACCCGGCTCTCAAACAGCTTATTGTGTCACCAAATTATTTGTTCGACACTTTTAGGCCACTTGTTTGCTGATATTAATATTTTTAGCACCGTTCACCTTCTCTTGTATTAACATCAAAGCCGTTGGAGATTGAAAAGACGAAACAAAACTCGTTTCGTTTTCCAATTCCGATCCGATTCCCGTTGAAGGAATGAAGGAAAAGTCAAAGCAAGCAATAGAATGTTTTTTTTAACGGCTGCGAACCGAACGACAACTTCCAAGTTCCAACTAAAGCAAGAGTCTTATAGAAAATATTACAACCTCTACAGCTCATATTAAGTTTAGCTGCCTGTACTGTAATTTAAGGATGAGTTTATGTATATATTTCAATATTTTCTGTTAACTAAATTAGCATTAATTCAAAGATTATTAAATATACAAGCACAGAGCTCACTTACAGCTCTAATTTATTCAGCAGCTCATGACGCCAGACCTTAGTTCTGTATTAGTCTATGCTTGCTAGGTAACAAAATTAGTATTCCTTATTTGTAAGAGATGGCAGCACAAGTCGTGCCTAAACAAACTTGCATGAAATGACGGACATTAGGTCAGAAAGTAGGTAAGTATTTTCAGTAAACGTATGTAAAAATAGTAATCAATTTAATATTATAAAATATATAAATAATTATAATTTGACGACCAATATGGCGAGGAACACAAAATCAATATTACTGCAATCCGTTCCTCAGGATGTGGTTTCGACTTCCACCTAATCTTTGTTTGCTTAAAGCTTTTTGCATAAGTACCTACCTGCACTTCTTGGCGGGAAAGTGAAGCGTCATTACTGCAGTTTTGTTTTCTAAAATTTGTGATATTTCGAACATTAATGTTTAATAACGATGGATTATTAACCGTTAAGTTTTTGTTAACGTAGGTACATGATTATTCCCGTGTCGAGTTGCCAGACTCCCATCGGGCGCATCCCCAGGTGGCGGATAGGGGAAAGCCACCCAGATATGAGTGCACCGGCATCGATCGGCGCGGACCAAATCTGGTGGGTTTTGGGGCGCACCTCTGGTTGCATTTCGTAACTGGATAGCGGCTCAGAAGGAGCTTGGCTGCGTTGCTGGAGTATGTTTGTTGTTTCCCTACCTCCTCTTCAGAAGAGGTGCCGGGAGACAACAGGACATTCTGCGTTGTGTCGCTAACGCCCTAATCCTAAGCTTGCCGGCGTTAACCTAATTAAACTGATATAAAATAAACTTATCGGAATAAGTTGGTCAATGAAATAGGTACCTACGCGAACTAGTTAATTTACACAAGCCTTAATCTCGCGACAAGCTTCTACGATTTTATGAACCGTGTATATAGGCTACTAGCAGCGCCCTGCGGTTTTAACCGCGTGGTCCCCGTTCCCGTGGAAATATCGGGATAAAGAGTGTCCTATATGTTAGTCCAGAACTGCAGCTATACACGTACAAAGTTTCATCACAATCGCTCCAGTAGTTTTTGCGTGAAAGAGTAACAAACATCCATCCACACATACAAACTTTCACGTTTATAATATTAATAGTAGGATAAGTACTTATTGCATATTTGAAATATTGAATGAGACTGTTAAGAAATATTGTGTGATTGTAGGTGTTATTATACTATGTTCCTATTGCTTTCCCTTACAAGCCTATAAATTAAACAGAGATATTAAGCTTGGGAAATTTTAAAAAGACTTTTGTTAGTATACTTATGCCATAAATACCAAATGTAAGTAAACCTTAGAATAGTTTGTTAGTTTTGCATTTTATGTTTGATGTAAAGCTTTATTAAGCTAAAGCTAACTAAAGCTATATGATTACGATCTATATAGACTAATATTTTCAGTATTGTTAGCATTAATGTTGTCTATGATTGGGTGTCCATGAATGGCATTATGTCCAATACTGGATTTTGTCAGTCCATTACTAGTCTCCTAATAGGGTTTCACATTTATTGATTTAAATTCTCTATAAATAATGTTATTGACTATACAACCTTTCATTCATTGCAAGTATTACCATATTTTTATATAGGGTAAGTAACCAGACAAATTATTAAAATGAAAAGTTTGTCATTATACTGTCCATGGCTGGGGCTTTTACCTTAGACAGTTGAAAGTAAAAATCTATTTCCTTCTTTATCGGACATTAAAAGAAAAGCTTTCTTAAAAAGGTTTTTTGTTTAATTTATTTAAAGGTAAAACGCAATATTTACTAACCACCAAGTATTATTATAAACGAGCGCTTCCCTAATTATACATAAAAAAGATACCATCAGTCGAATAGATCATAGCAACCGCTTATCATCAGGTGGACTGCCATATCTACCTACTTCAGCAGTACAGTAGATATTACTTCTTATCTAATCTTGTAGTTATAACATCGTTGCTTATTTATATTAGATAGGTAGGTACGTACTTACATAATAAGGGAAAATACTTCTCTTTTTAATCAAATATGAAAGAAACGCATGAAAATGCATTTAAGCAGGCCGCCATGAGTTGTTACCGTGAGTGTTCTCCGGTCTGGAGTCTGCTCTTATCAAATACTTAAATACTCATTTATTGGTACAACATTACACGTCACAGAAAAGAAAACATACATAATTATTAGAATTATTAAAATTAAATTAAATAACAATATCATGAGGAATTAATAATGTCAAAATAAAAAATGTCAATGACAAATGAATCAAGAAATATTATATAAATGCAATTAATAAAAATAAACGGTCAATAATTATGAAAATTAAAATAAAACAAAATGTCATTACTTTACTACTTATACTATTTCCTAATTTTTCGAACTGTATTGACTATTTTCCTTTAGGCAGAAAGGGTATTTTTGACGTTCCACATAAAAAAAGCTTTCCAGCAATCGAGGAACAGGAAGAAAGCATTACCTAATGGGGTCTATCGTGGTAGAATTCGCTTCATAGGCCGACACTTATCTATCGCCTTGAAGTTATCAAAAATAACTTGCGTTTGGCAAAGTAAAGCTCCAACTTAACAAAAATGACAAAGCATCTTTTATATCCTTATATTTTATTTATTATTTTTTAAAAACAACAACAATTACAATAGATTACTTATGTACAATTTATATAAAAATCTATATTTTTCACAATTTGAGAGAGAGTTCTTTATTGACTTCCTTGCATCTTTCTTCTGCTGCTTTTACAGCCCCGATCACAGCAGCACGAAAACCTGTAAATTGTGAGTGGATGTGAGTCAGTGAGATCGAGCGTTTTTGTAATTCGGAAGACAGATCACTTAGCGTTAGTCCCTGCTTGATAGCCGAGACTAACAGCTTGAAACAAGTGATCTGTATGTGGTGGTCGTTAAGGCGATTTTCACACTGCCCCGCATCATGCTGCATATTGCGTGTCGACGCACCTACGCGCGTTCCTGCGGGAGTGCAGATCTGCATTATCGTGCGGGTTTTTTGCGCACTCACGCGCGTAGGTGCGTTTTGTAGATTCACGCACGGCGCCGTTCTGTGGTGGTCGTGCAGTACTGACAGTATCACGATAGTTTTTGTGAAACTCATTCAGGACGCTGCCATTATATTAACTGTTTGGTTTTTGTACGGTCAAATTAAAAGAAATCGTGCCTATAGAAGATGCTGGGTACAACTTTATTTACAAACAAGATCTTTAATGGGTCATTTGTTCAAAACTATTGGGATCTTAGAAAATATGAAGACGACACGAACTACACTTCTTCATATTCCAGATAGCTGGGTGGTTTTCGATTTCGAATATAAATCGATCGATATCGAGATCCATTTTCAAACACACACATCACGCCCATTCAAAATCACGCGCGGCACTGCGGGATTCGGTGTGCCATACCTTGCGTCTCGCCCCGCAACTACGCGCGGGGGTGCATGTTTCTTAGCGTGTATGCGCGTGATCCGCATGAACGCGCGTGGATGCATTTTCTGTGTGTTAGACTGTGCGTGTTTTCCATACAAACGGAGATACTTGCAAGCAACGGAAGAACACGCATCCACGCGCAACGCTGCATCATGCGGGGCAGTGTGAGAATCGCCTAAGTCAAGCTAGAGGCCCAATAGGTCAGAATAATTCTAACAGCAAGACGATGGATCGGTCTTTACCAATTCGCTTTGCGTCAGAATTGTAGAGTCGATCCAGATCGGGCTTTATTGAGCCAAAGCCGCGGTGTATTGAAATCCTACCAAGACCTAAGGAGCCCAAGCCAACCACTCCTGCAAGTGGTGCAGCAGCCGATCAACGGACGAGGCTCTGGCGAACATAACAGTGCCCGTTAAGCGGCACCTAACGCGAACCCAAATATAAAATTGGCGAAATGTGGGCGTATAACATGCATGTATGAATCACGAATCTAAATCGCTCTCAGTTTGGTCCGCTCCGTGCTCAGTAGTTAGGCGTTAATGGGCTGAGATGCTGCTCCTGGTCAAACTACATGTGGTAGCCATGTTGGAGGCCCAATAGGGTTGAAAAAAACTATCAGCAGAATGCTCCTCACCAGCCCCCTACAATCTGCACTAACTTACCTCTGGTGGAGTGAAATGACCTAAATCGCTCTCACTTTGGTCCGTAGCAGGCCCGTGCTTAGTAGTTGGACGTTAATGGAATGAGATGACAAAACATTTCATACCATTGCTTTCTAAATGATAAGTCCCAGCGGCAGTGGAACCAGCGGGACTGGTGACATTGTCCTTCATGGCTGCAGGATGTCCGCCGTTCCTCAGCATGGCTGCACTCCCGAGGGTCGTTTGCGTCGCCAGCCGCAAGGCCAAGTCTCGTGGCAGACCACAGCGCACCCCGCCATCAGCCAGTGATTCGATAAGCATGTACACCTGTTTAAATTAATAGAAGCATTATTTACCGTTCAATATTTGAAGGATTTTCATACGAAGGGAACATAGGCCTCCAATTGTTTTCTATATAATGCTGAAAATTATATTTCCACATAATAAAAACCTTTACTGGGAGTTTATGTTTACAATTTCTACAAAGACAGCAACTTCTGCATTAGGCTCAGGCCTGCGAGCCTGAAGAGAAGTTGCTATATATCGCAGAAGTTCAGATGAGTTCGTTCAATTATAAGTATGAAAAATAATAAAAGTTCATACAATTTTTTTTTTTATATGGAGATCCGAGGCTAAGTAATTATATGTATAAAACTGTTGTGTGCGTTTCCAAAATGGCGCAAAAGTAGAAAGGCAATATGGAATGACCTATGCAGTCTTACTAAGCGACTGGAGTGAGTGTTCTAAGTTGGTGGACGTTGGTGTTGCTTTTTACTGTATCCACTAGCCTGGTGGAGTGTCTACCCTAGTTAAACGTCTTTTCATCCACAATTTTGCAGATTGTCTTCCTTGCCTTGCCTGTACTCGTCATGGACTTCGCAATAGAACATTCGTTTACTATATTTGACGATAGCAGAATTCTGCTATAATTCTGCTGTGAAAGTACCCAAACACATTCTGGGCACTTACATATGCTGGTCCACTCCCACTGAGGGCTGTGACAGCATCCATCTGGTACTCAGGAACCTCGTCACAAGTCCCGACAGCTTGGAACAGCTGCGTGGCCAGCTTTACATCCTCGTCGGTGGTGACGGTTCCTCGGCAGAGTGCAGCCGCTCCTTCTTTCACCAGCGCTGGGGTGTTGGGCATCACGCGGATTACACGGGCTGATGATGGCAGCATCTGAAAAGAGAAGACCAGAGTCCTAAGGGTTAAGCTACAAATCTCACTGTCCTATTCTGTCACTTAGAGTCGTCATTAACTAGAGCGAGAAAGAGTTCGTAAGTGCATAAACACAAACAGAAGTTGTAGTTTCTATTTAAACTTACACCATTCGATGTAGGTGAGACAGTTATATTGTTAATTCGTTCCTAGACATTTTAATAAAATGTATATACTTTTCGACCCATGAGTTTTTTCAATTGGGCAAAGGCATATTATACGCCCACATTTCGCCAATTATACTGTTGGTCCCACGTAATAGGTGGCGAGCGTTTTTCCGCTAACCGGGAACGTATATGTTCGCCAGAGCAGCGTCCGTTTTCTCGGCAGGTGCACC
Source organism: Musotima nitidalis (assembly GCA_949126915.1). Classification (NCBI taxonomy): domain Eukaryota; kingdom Metazoa; phylum Arthropoda; class Insecta; order Lepidoptera; family Crambidae; genus Musotima; species Musotima nitidalis. Next base: position 6,695,647 of record OX421439.1, on the reverse strand, counting down.
ACTTGCAGGTGAGGTTGGCTTCGGCTCCTCAGATCTTGGTAGGAGCCCTGTACATACTATAGTTTATTAATAATGTTGATTACTAAAGATGAACAATTCTAGCAGCAGGACTGCCGCATGACGCCGCCATACACGACAAACACCTGAGGGCCTACTCTAATTCAATAAAAACGAAACTTCGTTATGCTACCCATCCTTTTCACTCGATAATGATATACCCAGAGAGTGAAAGAGATAGATATTACGGTTGGCCCTCTGACTCTGCCGACTCGCACTGGGTACGCAAGGTTGAATATGTCCTGAATCCTATTTACTTCAGTTTAGTGGAGACCAGAACCCAGCAGTGGTATATTCGTAACTTTTTGTATAAACTGTTTAATTATAATACTTAAGATAAGATTGATTCAGTATATTATTTATTTAATGTCAAAAAATATTTGGATTAAGAGAAATTTCTTAATTACTTAATATTAATAAAATAATAAATAACAATAGTAACATTCATAAAATGTCAGAATTTTTAAAACTTAAAATAATAATTTATATTATATTTATATTTTATTAGCACAAATGTATGATTTAATTTTTTTTGTATTTTAATAATTTTCATTATTAAAAATAAAACTATACCAACCTTCTCAATACTGGTTGTGGAGACTCCCATTGCCACGGAGATGAACAGCTTGTTCATGGACGCTGGTAAGGTCTGGACCTCGCGCAGAGCTTTGCCTACCACATCGGGCTTTACTGACACTATCACCACGTCTGAACGCTCCACTACTGTCTTGTTCTCGAATAAAGCTGTTGCACCAAGACCCTGAAACAACATTAATTACTTTTTATTGTACGAGTTCCTACAGCCCGTATAATAATATACAAAAAGAGTAAGTATTTTTATCTACACGCCCATGTCCGAAAATCGGTGATCGCTTTATTACAATGCAAATAATTATTGCTATGTTGCAAGGCACACGTTCTATAAAAAGACGATTAAATTTCAAATATAATTATTTTATAAGCTATTACATAGCAATTGTAAACGTCAAAATTTAATGTAAAAATCAATTAAAATATGATTACACTAGATCACGAAGCTAAGATTCACTTACATGCAACAAAACAATAAAAAAAATTAAAAATATTTAAGTGTAAGTGAAACTAAGTGCCAGTTCCGAGCCACTGCTCTGTAAGAAGAACTGGCTAGAAATTCACAGGCTCTTTCAAATTATCAATTGGTTAGATACTCAAATTACTATCTTCATTTGTCTGTGACGATATACAATGCAATAGACTAATAACATTAACAATATTCATGTTTTATGTCATTCATAAATACAATAGCCTGCAAGAAACGGTTTCAAACGATCAGAAATAAAATGGTGAAGTCGGTTTTCAGGGCTATTCTAGTAAACAAAGATCTGGAAGGAGTCGTTTACAAAACAGTCCTTTTCAAGGCTTCTCTAACTTAACAAAATCTTGAGTCCTTCTCGGGGCCTGTTTCACTGTTTTTTAACAACAAACTCAAGGTAGCGATAATTATAGTGATTTCCTATAATCCCGGGTCTTTTAAGCGGGGCGTAAAACAGCATTTTAGCAGGCCGTCAAGAGTGAGTTGCGGTACAAAACCGTGTTTATTTCACGGTATGAAGCCCCTTAATTTTCTTTGGACCGCATCGGCTGTTTATCATCAGGCAAGATGTAGTCACTATGACGTATGACATTAAGAAAAAAACTACAGATCTAATTATATTAACCTAACGAGGTCGGGCAGCCTAAATTGTAGTAGCCTACATACCAGTAGGTATATCTTTGTTCTCTCTGAGCTATTAATGCCGGATCAGTTAATACACCTATAAAAGAAACCTAATTTCTTGTTTTACCGCCAGTACAAAAGTGACCCATTTATGTTATTAGGATAAAAAAAAAATTTGGATGTATAGGGCTCCTACCAAGATCTCAGGAGCCCAAGCCCACCTTGCGTCGCAAATGGTGCACCTGCCGATTAACGGACGAGGACGGAGATTATCTGGCGAACATAGAAGTTCCCGGTAATCGGCAAAAGGCTCGCCACCTAATACGTGGGACCAACAGTATAACTAGCGAAATGAGGGCGTATAATATGCCTCTTCCTACCCCTTCGGGGCAACAGGCGTGATATAGTATATGTATTATTATATATAACGCAGCAGGCCGCAACGCAGGATACACCTGCCTCCGCCAATCCGCGTCGGAGTGGTAGAGTATGGCCCAATACCATCGCACATAGGTATGTTAAAGGAGGCTCGTGCTCAGTAGTGGGACGGAAATGGGCTTGGATGATGATTATTATATATTATGATATTATGCACAAATATAAGGGGTCTCGATGGCTCCTAGTATTGCTTTTGTTATAAAACATTGTCAAAACTCTGAACTGTTAACTCACTTATATGCTTGTTTGGGGCAAAAAAGTCACCTGCTCCAGCTATGAGGTCACCACAAGCTCTGGAGTGTTGTAGCTTATAACTTACAAATCTCGTATCCTTTCTGCTCACAATGTTTATTAATACCTAACCTAATCTATGCTGTAAAAGTTACTGAAATGGAATACCACCAAAAAATTATGTCATGCATGACTTGCATCTTATTATTATTGCCGTGGTTTTAAAGATTTAGTTAATACGTAGATATAAAAGTTTTATCAGTTCTTATTTATAAAAATGTTCCTTAAATAAATACGAACCTAAATATTATAAACATGTTTACAGCGGAGCTCGGAGGTGACATAATATAAGTAACAAGCGCCCGCCCGTCTTTTGTTCTTTTTATATTATCTCGTCAATTTTCAAGAATTATTCCCTATACCAAAAAAAATTGAGTGATATGATACTCAAAAACTCAAACTCAAAAAAATATTTATGTCATAAACTATTACATAGTAGTTGAAAACGTCAATATTACATATAAATATTAGGTCGGGGAAAAAGTCTTTTCGCATAACGTAGGTATAAACTTATTATAAATTTTTTTTGACTGTACTATTTGTGTCTGGCTGGTTTTGGTTCCATTATAAAGAAAAGAAAAAATAAAAAAAAGTTGTTTCCCGCTATTTTTCATTTGTTTTTCTCTCCGTAAAAATGAGTGAATCTAATGAAGAAATTCGATACATTTTAAAATTTTATTATAAAAAAGGCAAAAATGCAACTCAAGCAGTGAAAAAAATTTGTGATGTTTATGGACCTGATGCAGTGTCAGTAAGAGTAGCACAAATTTGGTTCAAACGTTTTCAGTCCGGAAAATTTGATGTTAAAGATGCACCTCGCTCTGGTCGCCCTGTTACGAATAAAATGGACGCCATTTTTGAAAGAGTGGAGCAAGATCGGCATATTAGTAGTTACGATGTAGCTGAAGAACTGGGAATTGACCACAAAACAGTTTTGACCCATTTGAAGAAAGCTGGTTATACAAAAAAGCTCGATATTTGGGTGCCACACGAGCTCACTCAAAGAAACTTAATGAACCGTGTACTCATTTGCGATTCATTATTGAGACGTAATGAAACCGAGCCGTTTTTGAAGAGATTGATAACTGGCGATGAAAAGTGGATCACGTACGACAAGAACGTGCGAAAAAGGTCGTGGTCGAAAGTTGGCCAGGCTTCACAGACTGTGGCCAAACCTGGCCTAACACGAAATAAGGTGATGCTGTGTGTATGGTGGGATTGGAAGGGCATTGTTTATTATGAGCTTTTACCGCCCGGCAAAACCATCGATTCTGATCTTTACTGCCAGCAACTGATGAGATTAAAGGAAGCAGTCGAGAGAAAACGGCCGGAATTGATCAACAGGAAGGGTGTGGTCTTTCATCACGATAACGCTAGACCACACACATCTTTAGCCACTCAGCAAAAATTAAGAGAGTTCGACTGGGAGGTCCTAGTGCATCCACCATATAGCCCTGACCTTGCGCCTTCAAATTTTCACCTGTTTCGGTCTCTGCAGAATTCTTTAGGTTCTGTAAGGTTGACCTCAAGAGAGGACTGCCAAAACTATTTGTCCCGTTTTTTTGATCAGAAGTCCCAAAGTTTCTACAGTAACGGGATAATGTCTCTGCCCACAAAATGGCAGAAAGTTATTCAACAAAACGGTACATATATATTGTAAATAAATGTAAATAAACTTTGAAAAAAATGTCTTGACTTTTCATACAAAAATACGAAAAGACTTATTCCCCAACCTATTATTTAAAAAAACAATTGAAATATTATTACACTGAAATCACGAAGCTTAGATTCACTTATATGCAACAAAACAATTTAAAAACAAAAAATAATTAAGTGTAAGTGAATCTAAGTGCCAGTTCCGATAAGAAATTAAAGAAAGTGTAATGCCAAGGATGTAGGGGGGTATACTGAGAAAGTTTGGTCATATTGAGAGGATGCATGGAAATAGATAAGCAAAAGTGATTTATGATAGAAGAGCGATTGGAAATGTTGGAAAGGGAAGACTGCATAAGACCTTCCGTGACTACACACAAACAGACAGGAGTGTGAGGTTGAGCTTGAATGAAGCTATGAGTGTGTGCCTGGATCGTAGCAAGTGAAAGGATACTATATAAAAAGATATATATGTAGTAGGACAAATGGTTCGCTCACGATATCACGACCTCGTCCGCGTAAAATTAGATTACATCCGCACCTTGTTTAAGTGACTTTAAATGACATATCGCGATATGTGGGCGTATAATATGCCTCTGCCTACCACTTTGGGGCAACAGGCGTGATATTATGTATGTATTATTATTATATATTATGTTATTGTGTAGAAATATAAGGGCTCTCAATGGCTCCTAATATTGTTGTATATAAGCTAATTATAAACCTAACAAAATAGTTTCTCGCTTCTACCTTCAAAAGTTAAGACTTTCCGTACGAATTTTCATCCCCTATTTTTGCCCCTAACAATTTTTTTTCATAAAGAACTGTTCTTTGTCCTTTCTCAGGCTTTAGACTATTTGTGTTCGAAATTTCATTTCAATTGGTTCAGTAGTTTTGGCGTGAAAACGAGACAGATAAACAGACAGACAGAGTTACTTTCGCCTTATAATATTAGTATGGAAATATGGATATATTTACTTACCCGTACCAGAACAGGGCGTGACCATAGAAATCTTAATAATATAACTATGAAAGAGCTGTGCGTGCACGCGTAAAATTTGGTTTTTAATTTTTCACTGTAAAATAGTAGAACTTATAAATAAATTGCTGTTGGCGTTACTTATATCTGAATCGTGTCTTGTTTTCAAGAATATTGTCAACATCTAAGTCAATTAACTATCACATTTTCAAATGGGCGACATGCTTTTCGATAGTTTTACACACCATCACTAGTGTATTAGGTATTATATTTCTATGGGCGTGACAATATGTAAAGGTTATTTTTATTATTATTTTTCTAATAATAACTTGACTTTACTTGACTTACTACTACTATTCTTGCCCCATCTTTTTCACTCAACTCCTGCCCGTAGTGAATAAACACGTAATACTAACTATTGGTTCTCGACATTCATTATAAGGGCTATTTACCTTAAATGCTTCGGCGCTGGCTACATCTGATGGGTGACAGCTGGCAGTGATTTCATCTGGCTTAGCTAGTCCTGGAAACATAAGAATAAAACTTAAACTTCAGCCTATCCTCGTTTTTATTTATTTATGGCACAATAACACAATTCATAACATTACAAAATTTGAAATTCCATTTCGCAGAGCGCTTACAACGTATAAAAAATCCTTACTAATTTATAACGCGAAGCTTTGTGCGTATGGGTGTTTGTTACTTTTTAACGCAAAAACATCTAAATGAATTTAAATGAAACTTCACAAATGAATAACACATAGGCTATTAATTTAAAAAGATAAATTGTGAAGTAGATCTAGCGCAGACGATGTCGGGGACAAAATAAATGCTTTAGGCACGATATTCATTTACAAACATGCATTCAAAAAATCACACCTTTTTCCCCTAAGGGTTAGGCAAAGGCACATCGTTCACCCACAATTCGCCAATCATAGTTTCGGTCCCACATAATAGTCAACGAGCCTATTCTGCTTACTAAAAACTTTTACGTTTGCTAGAGACTCGTCTCACTTGCAGGTGAGAATGACTTGAGGTTATAATATTTTGGTGGTATCTCTTTATTTAATTGTGTTAGTATAGTAAATAATGTTAGGACCCAACAATGATAGCGCTGTGTTAAATGGCAGAAAATATTATTATATAAAATATATATAATATATATATAAAAATAAAATCATTTATTGCTTTCCTTTACATAATTTATATCTTTACCAGGGAAGCAATGATACAATTGGGTGTCATCCGCGTATAAATGGTATTTGCAGGTATGGATACACGAAAGCAAGTCCGCTGTAAATATTGAAAAAAGAACTGGACTCAACAGGGATCCTTGAGGAATCCCACGCTGCAAATATAGAGATTATTATTATTAAATTATACCTGCTGAAATGAATCCATTGGCCAAAGCAAACGCCAACCTTCCACCACCGATAAAACCGATCTTCATTGCTTCTTTAGTATCTGTAATTTAAAACATCACCAAATTTTATTTAACATCATCATCTTTGCCCATACATGTTTTACTATCAAGTAGGACCAAACCAATGGATATATTTTAAAGAGCGATTTCTACAATAAAATCCCAAGCAATATACAGCAATTGAGCCTAAATAAATTTAAATTAACAATAAAACGCAAGCTGTCTTCAAAGGGATACTATTCTATCAAAGACTATAAGGCAGATAAAAATGCTTGGGATTAAACTGTCATTTCATATAGGCTATTCCAATATAAATGACTTAAAACATGAATATTGTTAATGTTATATTATATTGCATTGTATAGCTTCACAGATTGTTGAAGATTGTTGTAATTCAAGTACCAAACCAATGGATATATTCAAAAGAGCATAGCCTGTGAGTTTCTTCCCAGTTCTTCTTACAGAGCGGTGGCTCGGAACTGGCACTTAGATTCACTTACACTTAATTATTTTTTGTTTTTAAATTGTTTTGTTGCATGTAAGTGAATCTAAGCTTCGTGATTTAGTGTAATAATATTTCGATTGTATTTTTTTTTCATTTTTAATATGAAGTTTTCAAGTACTATGTATAATAGTTTATGAAATAAATATTTTTTTACTTTTACTACTGAGAACGGGCCTCGTCTCAAGACCGAAGGTCAGGGCTAGGTAGGTCACTTCACCAGTCAGACCTAGCGCGTATTGGCGATAGCTGGATACGGTTGGTCAAAAGTACCCTAAACCGACGGGCGTGTATGAGGAGGTTCATGAGTGTGAATGAAGCTAAAAGTGTGTGCTAAGATAGTAGCAAGTGAAAGGATGTGATCTCTGCCTACCCCTACGGGAAAGAGGCGTGACATTATGTATGATTACGGTTGCGGGACTGTTCGAAAAGGTTACCGCGGCCCGGGACATAGCAGGTTCAAGGAAGAACTTGGATGCTTTTTAGTCAATAGAAGTCTGAAACACCGTCCCGCTCCACCCACAGCGGGAGAAGGTCATTCGATGATTTTCCATCCGAAAAATAGGGGTGTTACGTCCTATTAGCATTTTTCATATTCTTCTTAGGGCCTCGAACTTGGCTTAACAACTACCACATATAACCGAGACCAACGACTCAATGAACCTGCCGAAGCACGCAAATGACACTCAAATGGTCACCCATCCAAGGACTGACATGTAACCTTTAAATAACTTCACCCACCTTCTTCCGAACCTTACGTATAAAATAAAGGAGTACCATATCATAAGTTAATGAATTTTTAAATTGATTCATTCCGGCTATTATCACCAACAAACGAGTTTAAAAATGAATAATTTCATTGAAAAAGTTACTTATTTTATTTTATCTGGAGGGCCAAAGACAAAGGAAATAAACTTTAATTTAGAATTATAGCCAATAACATGACTCTATAAGCATTCTAACATTATAATTTATAACTAACTTGGATTAAACTATATTAAATGAAATTGACTATGTGTTGACATAGTGAATAATTTAATTTTTTTTGACATTATCTTTTAATATCTTATGACATCGTTCTTATTATATCAATTTATTTTATTTTGGATCTATATGTATCCATTATTTGTTTTAAGTATTTCTAATTTGTAAATTATGTTACCTAATCTTATAAGCACTTTTGAGCCCTAATGTTAGCATTTCTTATAGTTGGTAAATAAATAAACAATAATTTAAAAACTTACAATTCACAAGTTCACAATAGAAATTTCTGGCCAACCCGCCTAGAGCGCTAATTCCTACTGAAGAATATTGAAGATTAAATTGACAAAGGTTACATACACCGCGATAACGTATCAATGTTCCTATTGTAAAATGAATGACGCAACGCTACGTATTATGTTTGAGAGCAAGCATCAAGATAATTATAAAGATACTAACTTCTTGTCCGCGGATTCGTCTTCGTGAGTTTATTTTTAATCTTTACAAAAAGTATGAAGTTAGTATAATGACAATTTGATAAAGATCGCCGTATAACTGGATGAGGGGTGCGCCCTATTTGGTAGAAACTTGATACTCCGAAACCTATTTGGGATAACTGACTTCGCAGAAACTTCTTTAGTCGATCATTTATTAGGCATAAAAAATATTTGACATAAATATTTTTAGGCATAATGTGCTTATGACCGAATTTAGAATGGCATACATTTAAGATAGTAGAATTTTTATTGGCATAATTACCTTTGGCATAGTTAAAATTTTGTATAATTTCATTTAGCATAACGTTCATTTAGAGTACAGATTATTTGGCATAATTTGACTAGGCATACTATGAAGATCATAGAATTTCAATTAGAATAATATAGATTGGGTTACTTTCTTCTTTAAAAATGCGTAGGTTAGGTTAGGTTAGAACTGTGACCTCTTATGCACGAGCCGAGCGAGCGAAGCGAGCGTGCCGCGGCAGCGGCCGGCGAGTGTCAGAAACGAACATGCTCTCATGGGCAAGCCATATTTAATATACTTTAACTTGTTTTGATCAACACAATAACACAATATCGATATGACAACTAAGAGTACCCGACAACTAATAATGATTCATGTGATTACTACCTCCAACAAATAGCAATAGTAAAAATGATAACGCCTGATTAGAAAAGTGTTGCAATAATCATAAAAGATGATTCTTGCTGTAAGCATTATGTGAAATGATGGTTCTACTTTTAAATAGTTATGGATAAGAAATAAATGCCAAAAGGTGAATCTGGTTTTGAACTTTCTGCGATGTGATGATTATACATTGTGATTATTATGGATACCAAAATTATGCGTACAGATGATTCTGACTTACAAAATTATGGGTTTCAATGTATGCTAAATGAGTTTATGCCAAATGATATTCTGCGAAAAGAGGTTTATGCTATTAGTTGTTATGCAATATAAAATTATTACTTAAAAAGTTCTACCATAATAGGTGTACCCCTGGATGAGGTCAGAATTTGGAACCAATTTTAAAAATCAAGTTAAGAGGAAAAGTAAGTCCAAAAAAAGATGGACTCAATCCAAAAGAACATGACTGTGTGAAGATTGATTGGTCGAGAAGAATAGGGTAAAAAGTAAGACCAAAAAAAGATGGACTCCATCCAAAAGAACATGACTGTGTGAAGATTGATTGGTCGAGAAGAATAGGGTAAAAAGTAAGACCAAAAAAAGATGGACTCCATCCAAAAGAACATGACTGTGTGAAGATTGATTGGTCGAGAAGAATAGGGTAAAAAGTAAGACCAAAAAAAGATGGACTCAATCCAAAAGAACATGTGTGATGTGTGAAGATTGATGACAAATAACCTGGGTACATAGAAGGAAAAATCATGCTGCAACCGTCTCCGATAAACAGATACCCAGACAGACAGGGCAGGAAGAGGACGATAGTGATGATGACAAATTTAGAAACAGTAAGACATGTAACTTAGATAGAGTTGTCTTTACGAGGATGGATCTGGTGATTAGAGACTGCAAAAGACCGGAAACAATGGCGGCATGTTTCCCCGAAGGAGCAGGCAGAGGCATAATATCATACACTCATATTTAGTAAATTATATTTTTAGTCTAACGTTATAGGTGGCGAGCCTATTGCCGCTTACCGGGACCTTTCTCAGTGCCACGTCTGTTGAACGTTAGGTCTACCGTTGCTACCCATAGTTTTATTCACTTTGGCTTAATGAATTTATTATAAATATTAATTCTTATTAATTAATTAATACATTTTAGTTGTTCGAAGTTGGTAGTATAGATCTATCCTTATCTAAGTAATCGATATTGTCTAAGCCATCTACCTACTTGTATCTTAGCTTGTACAAGTGGGTACTTAGTAAGATATGAAATTACTATCTGAACAACTTGTTTTTAGTATAAGCAAGTGGGATTAGGTAAATAATAATTAACAAATTTATAAAGCTAAGTATTTAAGTTTGTTATGCTTTAGCCACAGATAATATAATACTATAGTACTTTAGCTATACATACATAGACAGCCATGTCACTTTTTATGCGACCTAGCTTAGATACATGTTCCACAGCCGACGACGAAATACTATTTTTTTTAAAAGTACCTATAGGTCACTACTGTCCGAGCGGCCAGTAGTTTATAAAATAAATAAATATGTGATGACAATTACACCAATTATTTAGTTCCAAAGTAAGTATCATTAAGAACTTGTGTTATGGATCCTAAACAACGGATAAACATACTTAAATACTTTTTTTTTTAAAAAAATTACATACATAATGGGTCCTAAGGGCTCTTAGTAAAGCTCTGCTTAATTTTAGGCTAGACGGCGCTGTGTTAGAAGATATTATTATCATTTACCTGCGGAAATGAATCCATTGGTTTATATTGTTTGTTACGCTTTAGCTACTTTCTACATATGTGACTCTTTACGCGACCTAGCTTAGATACACATGTAGCCGACAACGAAACACGGTTCTGATAAAATAATAGCATTTACCTATTATAATAAAACTAGCTTACCCAGCAAGCTGCTGTTTTGCCTTATAAATTTACAAAAATGGCTATTAAAAAATAAGGGTTGATCGAAGAAGGTTGAAAATTTAGGATTGTATGTATTTTTGTATGTCGTATCATAAAAACTTAAAAACTAAAAATTTTGTCTTAAAAATATAAATAAAATTTAGGGGTGGACTACCCCTATCATTTAGGGGGCTCTTGGCCGATTCTCAGACCTACTCAATACGCTCACAAAATTTCAAGAGAATCGGTCTAGCCGTTTTTGAGGAGTATGGGAACGAAAACTGTGACACGAGAATTTTATATATAAGATTAACAGGTAAATGTAAGTGACAGTGCACGATTATATGGACGAGAGAGCAAACATCATTGACGGCTGTTACACATGCGCATTAGGCTCATTCATCTTTAACTTGGTACACACATACATAATATCACGCCTATTTCTCCGAAAGGGTAGGCAGAGGCATAATTTACGCCCACATTTCGCCAGATACATTGTTGGTCCCACGTAATAGGTGGCGAGCCTATTGCCGCTTACCGGGATCTTTTATGTTCGCCAGAGCTTCGTCTGTTAATCAGCAGATGCACCACTTGCAGGTACAGTCGGCTTGGGCTCCAAAGATTATGGGTAGGATCCCCGTACACCCCGTAATTCAGTAGTGGCCCAATTATAAGGGGCAACGGAACTGTAGAGGTTAGAAATCTATCAGTTTGAATATATTTTTAATTTTTTACTGATTACTTCTTCCACCACTGCCATCCGATTCGCGTATGTCGTCCACCTAGCTGGAGTATGGATGTGATAAGATTTTATTCGTAGTATACGGCAAGGTATGAACGCTCTACCGATAGGTTTGGTGATTCATAAAAAGTCTATATAACTTATAAATTTTCCTGGGGTCCAATTCTACTTTTTAATTGCACAGTGTTAAACTTCCAGTAGATTTTCGCTTCAACTAGTGCATTCACTACTTCACTAGACAAAATTTATAATTTATCGTATCATGTTTCACATTAAAGTTGACCAATTAACTTTTGGTTTTATTATCAAAGCATGTTGAGTGTCTTTGGTGGATAGACATCATTATGTTTGGTAGAAGCAACATTAAATAATTTTACTCTTTAAATTTTTACTATAAAAGTTATATATAAAAGTTATATAGAATATTTTTACTTGGTGATTAGGGAGCCTTCCCGGTAAGCGGCGATAGGCTCGCCTATACACCTATTACGTGGGACCAACAATAAAACCAAACCAACAAAATGTGGGCGTATAATATGCCTCTGCCTACCCCTTCGGGGAAACAGGCGTGATCATATGTATGTATGTTAATAAATGCTACGTATTGAATAAGTTTTTGGTTCAGGTATTTTTTTAAGTAACTAAATTGGGTGGTCTTTCTTTTTCTCTTGTTACTTAAAATAAGCTTATTTTGTAATTATTTATTTATAATCGTCTCAATTTGTGTGATCCATTGCTGCATTACAAAAAGGAGCCTCGACACCATGACGCCCTAAAAGTCCTCAGTACTTAAATAAATATAAATATTTCCTTACAATTACACCAATTATTTAGTTCCAAGATAAGTATCATTAAGAACTTGTGTTATGGATACTAAACAACGGATAAACATACTTAAATACTTTTTTTTTTGTAAATACACACTTAATATACATAGGAAAACACCCAGACCAGAACAAATATTCATGTTCATGCACACAAAGATTTGTCCTGCGTGGGAATCGAACCTACGACCTCTGGAGTGAAGTGTAGGTATACTGACCTCCACGCCATATCGGTCGTCAATACTTGTAGTTAGTAGAATCAGGCTCTATTAGATCAAATTCCACTGCAACTCGTGCCGACGCAAATGGAAATAGCCTTGCGGACAGTGCATGCACATTGCACTAAATGCTAATGTCAATACAGCTATATGCTAGTTACTTGCAATTGCATTTATCATTTATCATCATTATAGTTATATTAAGTCCACCGTTGAAGCCTCCCCAATACAATATACTGGGGGTCAATCAATCATATCAGCCTTATGAAGTCCACTGCTGAACATTAGCCTCCCCAATAGACATTCTTTTTTGGGTATCTGCCCATAATAACCACGCTGAGCAGGCGCGTTGGTGATCGCAGTCAAGCCAGTACGCACGATGACGCTGCTGTCCATTATCCGGTCATCATTATTATCATTATCTTCATTATCGTCGACTCCCTGGACTCTGTGATGGCACTATTGTAGGCCATATGGCACATATAATTACATAATTAGTTTTTTTTATGAAAGAATATGAATTACCTATCTAATTAAAAGTAATACAAGAGTCAACATCCAAAGTCAATAAATAATATGGCAATATAGTTTTTAGACAATAATATATCTTATTAAGGCGTCTTGACATAATTACAGAATACCTTCTGCTATTACAAACATGTAATTTAGTATTAGTAGTGTTAGGTTATGCGAATGTGTATTGATTGTTGTTGTTATTGAAGGGTTGGTTTTTATTGAATCTCATCATCTTATCAGCCACTAGAAGTGAAATTTATTTATGACATACAAAATAAACAAGGGAACAGCTAAACAACTGAAATAAACTACCCTAACTTAAAACTATAAATAAATGATGTCTTCTATCATGGTAAGCTGATGTTGCCAAATACGCACACACAATATTATAAAAGGAATTGTTATCCAAATTGTGTTAAGATATGTAATAAGTTTCCAAACTCAAGGAGAGAGCTTAGTTTACCTGTATTTAAAATAAAACTACAGTTATGGCTAAAAACTAAATGTTTTTATTCACTCGCAGAATATTTTAACACCAAAATTGAAATGATATAATTTGATATTTTTCGTTATTTTGACATCAATTTTATTTTATTATGATTATTACAATGACTTTTTAATTCCACTTATTTTATATTGACATTCACACGCCCTGCGTTTGGAAAAATAAGTTACTCTATTTTATGTGAATAAATTTATTTCATTTCATTTCCAACTGTGGGCCCATGGGTATGGCGCCAAGAACGCTGGCAACATTTCCTCTTTGGATTGCCAGGCTAATACGTTGGCAGAAGTAGCTGCCTTCAGACACTAGAAGTGATTTCTTGACATAGGACTTATTTAATATTTTCCGCATCTATCGATCTCCAGCGGTCTGTCATACGTACCAGCTTTAGTACGCTTAATTTATAGTTAATGCAAATTGCCACGCCCCCACAGGGAGATATATTATTTATGTTGCTAAAAAACGTGCAACCTCCCGCGTATGTAAAATTACAATTACATGAGACATGCAATATATGGATTAATTTATTAATTAATTAACTGTACACAAAGATAATTAGGCAACCACATGTGGGTACTGATATGGCATGAAGGTCTACCTTCACTTCGATCCCTGAGGTTAATATAATAGAGGCAAGGGTTGAATTACCCCACAATCCAAATATTTATTTACATTAAGACAAATATTTGTCTTTATTTTGTAACTTATACGTTACGGTATGTAATTTCCGTAATAAGTAAGTATTATTTAATTTAAAAAAGTATTCATGTGTATTATCTGTACTTATGCCAGAGTAGGTATAAGCTAAGTTTATTTTAAGGCTAAGTGCGGCCCAGAAACATTTTTACCACACTTTGTGTCCTTTTAAAAGCTTTACAACTGTAATAACTAATCGAGAGCCATTTTATGAAATACTCTCCCAACTCTTAAATAAGTTTTTCGTACGTAACTCTTTTTTCGTGCTGAGCCAGATAGGCATTTTGAAGCCTAGTTTGTGCTCGTCTCGAAGTGCGATGTTTTATACTGCAGTCCTTCAGTTAGAAAGCCGCTAACTGTATAAGGGTAATATCTGAAATATTAACTCTATTGTATTACAGCAGCGTTTAAATCCATATAAAGCACCATAACTATATTAATTAGTCGGATCTCAAAGCACTCAGTAACTTCTTTATTGTTACGTCACGTACAGCCTATACGAAGCACAGAGGCTAATTTTACCTAGAACATAGGCTAAAGAAGGTGACATAGTTCCTGTGCAAAACGCCAATTCTAAGTAGCAGACGACCGCTAGTAGGTAGGTACCTGGTATAGATTACGCATAAGTTATTTATTGCGTCTATAACGACATACAACTGGTGGACCTTGATACAGGTATCTGATAGAGACTTAACGATGTAACTTACTCGTAACTAAGTTATTAGTTAAGTGAATATATTTGCCGTGTGATACCGGCCTAGAATAGTGCCACCGCCTCTCATCTTACGGAAAGTCGTAAGGGTTACCGCACACGGGCCACCGGCCACAACCACAAAACGACGCCACCGGCATATTTCCTGCAGTTTTCATACATTTTATATAGACTCGCCGCACACGGTTGACGCCGGCGGCCGCCACACGCTACAAATCAAAATGTAAGAAAACTGCAAGAAATATGCCGGTGGCGTCGTTTTGTGGTTGTGGGTGGCCCGTGTGCGGTAACCCTAAGAGTCGAGCCAGTCGAGGGCGTAGCCAGCCATGGATTCAGGGTGGGGCAGCAGCTTAAAATGTTATGTAACTAGCAAACTATACCCCGGTAACTTTTTTTAGAAAAGAAGCCTATATCTGTATTATTAGATATTGCGTATAATTAAAGTTTCCTATTCCCAGAGTCCTATTGTAATAATTTTTATCCCATATACAAAATTCTCACTCCTGTTAGGGTTGGCTGGAAGAGATCTCTCTTAGAGTTAAGCCCACCTTTTTTTAAAGATTTAAGCGCACATAGGGATATAGGGACAGAAAAGGCGACTTTGTTTTATACTATGTAGTGATAACGACTGCCATAGATGTTCATAACAACCGGGACCAACGGCTTAACGTGCTTTCCGAGGTACAGAGCAAGCGATAGTTCCGCATAACTTTGAAAAGTCACTAGATTATAGGCGTAAGACCAGGGTTTGAACACGAGGCCGCTGAATTGCAGTTTACTGGTCTCACCACTGGGCTATCGCTGCTATTTTGTTATAAGTTTTTTTTTAACTTTACTTCAAAACCACAAGACAAGCATGACACTATGATGTTTGTATACACCATAACCCCTTGTTAAAAGGATCAATTTAGAACTGACATGTGACACCTCTGACTATGCCGTGGGTACATTCATACTTATTTAAGATGCGTCTTCGCGTAAGTAAATAATTGAATTTGTTTTATAATTAAACAAACAGCTACCTATCTAGACGTGACTCTCAAAGATTTACAACTGTGGAAAGGTCTATATAAAGATAAAATAACATATCTACTTACTATGTAAGTAAAGATGTAGGTAAGTACTATCTTTGTATTCTTTTGGTAATAATATCAAGCAAAATATGGTTTGGTCGTAATAACCTAAATTTGTCCTGCCAAATATCGAGAAACGACTACGTCGTACTATAGAGATTTATCCTAAAAAGCAGCGACTGATTTGGTACATATATCAACGATATTTCCGCAGGCCGTGCATCGACTGCTTACCATCAGGCACAACGAAGCCATTACACAATGAAGCCATGTCACTTAAAAAAAAAATTGGTTTTATTATCGAACAGTGGCTGATTTAGTTCCGATATCAAACAGGTTTACAGATGTGCAGGGATTCTACCATCATCTTTGGAGTCTAAGCCATCACCAGCAAGTGGTATACCTTTTTTTTTTTTATCGTCGGTAAAAAAATGCTGTTTACGCACTGTCTCCCGGCCAATGGGGGGACCGGGAGGGGAGTGTGGGGCTCACTGCGGCAGACGCGACCACCGCAGTCCTACCCACTAAAAAACTTACGACGACGCCCACCGCTGTTGAAAAAGGGGCAGGGGGCCAGTGCCTGGGTTTGTAGCTTCTGGCGCCCCGCCCGCGGCCAACGTCCCCCGGATCAGAACCGGGGCAATGGGCTCGCCACCTATTACGAGGGACCAACCACTATATTGGCGAAATGCGGGCGTATACTTCTGCTTACCCCTTCGGAGAAACAGGCGCTATTCTATATATAAAAACAGGTTGTACATAACATTGGTAGGTTAGCCATCTCTGAGGTAGCTATCTAGCCACATTAGATTATATGTGACAGTTATTGCCAGCTTCTGCCAGTAGTTATAAATAGCACTGTATTGTACTCGTCATCTCAAACTTAAATACAAGTTTCTTGCTCGATTCCTCTCCAACCAGGCTTCTGTCCACAAGGAATGGGCGCGTTAGTTTATAAGTTAGGTATATATTGACATTTATAGATCCCAAATTAAATAAAGCATTTTGTCGCTTAGATAACAATGCAACGCAAGTCGAAATTTGGCTATATTAAGTTTTACACATAGTTAAATAGATCTTCATAACGCGCACCCAATGCTGTTTGAATTTCCAAATTATTTAAACTCAAGCAGTTATTCGAATAGTTTTACTGTGATGGAAGGTTTCCTCAGTGCTGCTTTATTGGTTGCGGCTTCTGGGGACCTTTTCAATATCTTCAAATATTCACTGTGTGTGTTTTGTATTGTTATATATTTAATTGATCCTAATTTCTTGCCAGTTCTTCTCACAGACAGAGCGTTGGCTCGGAACTGGCACTTAGATTCACTTACACTTTATTTTATTTTTTTGCATGTAAGTGAATCTAAGCTTCGTGATTTCATTGTAATAATATGTAGTTTTTTTAATTTATATTTTGTTTCGAAGTTTTCAATTGCTATGTGATAGTTTATGAAATAAAGAACTTTTTACTTTCCTTACTTATCCTGACAACTGTACATGTCGTCAGTCTTATGTCTTCTCGAGAATTTGTAAATTGTTATATATAACAATATCGCGTATGTATTTATAGCTTATAAGCTACGACATTTCATTGCCCCTTTAATGTAATAAAATTACATGGTAAATTAAAAACGTGAACGTAAGTAGTAAGTTATCGTAACTTTTTTAAAAACAGTAGCGACAACGGCACACAGGCTTTACAATCGTACTATCAATGGCATACCCGTCCAATGCTATAACTTTTTTCGTACCAACACTGATAAGGTTTTTAAAAAAATTGGGTTAACACAAATATAAAGTTTGGACAAAATAATACTTACACCGTAACATTATTCCGTGGTATTAAACTGAACACTACAGAAAATAATTAAACGTAAGCTAAACACTTAACGGTTCAAAGTCTAATGAATATCACATTCTTCGCCACAATCACTTATGATTCTTATGAATATAAATAAATACACATTTATATTGAATACGTGTAGATCTAATGGTGTCCGTGCATCACTAAACGCAGTGGACGCAGTTAGCATACAACTGATAGGGAAAAGGTCATTTAGATAATATTTGTGTTTATATAGCGGTACTTTATTTAATTAATGGGCAAATGAACACATTTTTTATATCTAAAATAAATAAATAAATATAAATAGTTTATAACAATTACACTAATTATTTAGTTCCAAGATAAGTATAATTAAGAACTTTTGTTATGGATACTAAATAACGCATTAACATACGTGAATGTGTTTTTTGTAAATACTTACTTGATATAAATAGGAAAACAAAGATTTATCCTGTGTGGGAATCGAAACCAGGACCTTAGGAGCGGAGTGCGGTGATACTCCACACCACGCCATCGCCATTTAATGTCATCATCGCGTTGTAAACCACCATTTTTTAAGGCCTCTTTTCGTCTCCTCAATCCTTTGGTATAAATGTTTTATAAGTTATCAATAAGTTTTGTTACTTAACTAATTTTCTATTTTTAAACCCCTTCGCGTCCCATTAATCCCACTAGTATGTAAATATTTATTTACTTATATTTGGATGCACAAATAAGACAATGGTACAAAAAAAACCCTAGTAAAACTAAACTATAAAAACTTAATTATTTTTCAGCAGCAAAGAAGAGATTACTCACATTAATAAACTTCCACTAAAATGACTACATATTGCTACAATTTTTGTAAATATTTTTGCCCCAAAATTGTCGAAAGGCAAATTTTCGAACACATCGCTAAGACCTGGAGCGGATCATAACAAGGTATACAAAAAAATATTTGGTCGGCAAGCCTTTTAAATATATAAATAAGTTTCACGTATAATTCATTCCACATTTCACATAAAATTGTTTATTTCTACAACACATTGAGCATGACCCGAATAATCGGCCACATCATCTTAAATGTATAAAAAGTAAGGGGATTATAAATCAATAGGGCAATAAAGCAGTCAATGAGAGATGTTTGTACAAAAATTTACTATTTATCTAACTAATAACACGTTTTATTTAAAACAATTTAATAACATAAATAGATAGATAATAAATTCCTACTTTGTAACATAATATGTAAAAACTGTTGTTATGTGTATTTCTTTCTTAATTTTATCAAATACTTGCACATAGAGGCATAAAAACATCTTAAAAAGCTCCGCTATGAGCAAATGCTTGTATTTAAAATGATGCAAAGTTCGATATTGAAAATGAATATTATGTTACATTATATGTTTAAATTTGACCTTTCACGTAAGTCTTCGGTAGTATAGTGGTCAGTATCCCCGCCTGTCACGCGGGAGACCGGGGTTCGATTCCCCGCCGGAGAGATTTCTTTTTACTCAATCGAAATCACAAAACATATGGCAAACCTATAAAATGTTTATCATTTATTTGATAATCTTTATATTATAATTATTTATATTAATTTTTTTTTTCATAACATGATAATAACTACATTGTTATAAAATTATTGTTAAGTAATATATTATAATCGTATTTTTATGTTGTATTTTCAGATTATTTTTAAATAAAAATATTATTTATCATAATAATAATTCATAACTTAACTTTATGGAGTTTTTTAATAATATTTTTTTTATATTCTTTAGGGTGGTCTAAGCTACTTTTTCTTAATACAGCGCCATCTCTTCACAAATTATAACACTAACTACTATTGTCTAAATTTTGATTATAAAGTTCGTAATAAGCACCCATAGACTATAGAACTTCTGTACAGCTCTGAAATAAAATTAACAGCTCATTGGCTCTATTTGCCTATTTCTTCCAAGTTTAAATTTTAGATAAGTGATTTAGTAATTATTTAGTCAATTCGCATTTTTTGCAGTTATGACACTGTCGCTCCAAATGAGCGAATATATTAAAAACATACAAATTAAAGTAAATGAGAATGAGTGATGATAAAGATCATAAAATTTAATGGTAAAAGAGATGTCCTTCCCTAAACCCCTTGAGTTCTCAGTGATACCAATATGTTTTTAATAGGGGATATATTAATAACATATAAATCATAGTAAATGAGAATGAGTGGTGATAAAGATGATAAATGGTAAATGAGATGCCCTCCCCCTAAACCCCTTGAGTCCTCCAGTTCCACATGGACTTCTTGAGAGAATTTAAAAAGTTATGTTGCCCTGTTTTATTTTATTTGCCTACACTCATATACGTTTACATGCACTTAAAATTATTACACATTAATATATGTAATGTATTTTAGAAAATAAAGCAAAACTTGACCTTTTCCTTCCCGCCAAGAAGATAATGAGTACTAAATGATAGGGCTTTTTAATTTTTACATTTGCTAAGTAGACTTCTTTCTAGCCACTGATTGAACTGTCAGAGTCGTATTTTTCTGAATGTGTTATTGAAATGCTATGCATCTAAAGCGGTCTTTTAAATGTCAACAGCTTATAGAATTGTAATCCAGGCATGTAAAAAGAGATCAAACTTTATTGAATGGCGGGAACCCTTAAAATAATTTACTATAATTTATACACAGTGCTTCAGGTCTGAAGGAGCAATAAATTGAGTAAATAGCAAATTTAATTATATTTACGTTGCAGAATTAACAGACAGCAAAACTTATTTTTTAAGTGTTATCTTCGAGTTACTAGAATGAAATAAAATATATTTACAAAGGTATGTATTTTCTTTACATCATAATAACTATAATTATTAAAGTGCAAAATAAAACGTGGCCTTGCGCACGTACGTTTTCGGAAAATTACTATAATATAGTTAACGCTTGCTAGGTATAAAATCACTACCCCTCTCAAATACAATAAATATTTATAGGCATATAAAAAAATTATAACTGCGATTTATTATCTCTACTCATAAATTCCCTTCAGAATAAAAGATTTAGATTTATTTTCTAGCTCGCTCTCTCATTTGGGCGAAAAGAGAGAATAGATAGAGATACGAACGCTCCTTCCTTTTTCGTTTTTCTCTTCATTTCATTCGCGCTCGATGCGTCGACCACCGCGGCGCGTTGTGTACTCTCGATTGTGACGGAGCCCTTGTTTGTCTGTGGAGTTCTCAATCGTATCGAATTTGTGAGTGAATATCTTGTGTAAACTGGAGAATTTAATACATTTCTCGTATGAAAGTGAATAAAATAATCATTTGAATATGGCGTTGGAGGGTGTGAAATGTGAAAAAAGTGAAGAGAACAACGGGAATGTGCAAGACAGCAAGGCGAACGGAATCGACAAAAGTAAACAGGTATGGATAGAGCTATATAATATTAATTTTTTCCCTTTAAAATGTTTTGTAATTCAATCTTAAGCGTACTTGAATATTTAATGCTTGTTGGTGGTAGAAGAAATCAATGTTCTTGTTTTATGCTGCATAGAGGTAAGGTGATTCGCGCACCTAACGACTCCGGGATACTTCGAATGGGTACAAGTCGGCACAATCTAAACAGGGATATGACCTATTTTAGGCGTATGCGGTGTTTTACGGCTTGCTGCAGATTTTTAGATGTGATGTCATACCATCTATGAGATTTTTCTCACAGTTCGACCGGCTTTGAATCTTGATATGGTTCTGGCAAGATTCTCGTCTTCTAGTCATATTTCACGTAGAGAAAGCTTTAAATTTCTACCTTAATTAAACACTGAAAACTATTCTTTTTTACAATAAACACTAATCATATATTATTATGTAAGGAGTTGAAGACTACATTACTACAGATTGTACTTAGGGCAGAGAGAGTGGTCACTGTTTATATTTATTATTATTTTATTTCGAATAAGAATCCAAATAATTTGTTTATCATATTTCCTTTATTTATCTTTCCCAATCATGAATAATTTGCATTATGTAAGGTTGATACATTAACTGATTAATTTTGTTAGACTGTGGGATAAATAGTGTCCTAATCATAAGATTTTATAGTCATTTTTTATTAGTACAAATTGTAGAACTATAAAGCTGCTTTCTAAATAAAATATAATTAGGTAGGCAATTTTTGAATTAAAAATCATCTTTATTGTATATAAATTTGGTATATTCAATATGAAAATTAATCTATATCACCAAATGGCTATTTGTTCTGTTTCTTAATACATTAAATATATGTTTACAAAATAAAAAGTATGTAGGTATATTTATCAGTTATTTAGTATCCAGAACACAAGTTCTTAATGATATTTTGAAACTAAATAATTAATGTGACTGTAAAAAAAATCATTTACTTAAATACACTGCTTTCCTCTTACCTGTTAAAAAAATCCAGGTATATCAAAAAACCAGTATTTTGATATACCTAGGTAATTAATTTGTTATCTAAGCCCAATCTCCTTTAAGAGTATGTATAACAAAAAAAATATTTTGATATTTTAACTGAAAAATATTTCTTTAGAGAATATACTGAGCCCTGTACAATAAATAAATTCTATTTGGTTCTGAGATAACTATCTATTACAATTGATATGTAGAAATTGCTCGTCCAATTAAAGTAATCTTTGTGGTGTGCAGGCTCTTTATTCGCAGACAATGTGTTAATAAGGTCATTTTAGTTGACCCAGTCTAGTGACCCAATTAAATTCACTGACAATGATATTCAGACTCTATGGTATCTCCAAAGAGGTTTACCCTACTACATCCATAAATACTTTTTCAAAACTTGCATACATATTGTAGTTATTTTTCGAAGAGAATAAATACAGCCTATTTGATATAATATGTTAAAAAAAAGTGTTAGTTCGTCATAAATATTGGACAGCTGATATAGCATTTAATACACACTTGCAAGGTAATTAAATAATTATAGCCGCTACACAAGAGTAGGCAGTAAATTTATACCTTGCTAGCTGGTAAAGGTGACATCATGCATTGATCTTGCCAACATATTATAATTGATTTGTGCATTTCAGCTTGGTAAACATGTTATTTCTAATCCTAGTTTATAGTAAAATAGAATCAATCTTAGGTGTATGTTATTACACTTTGCTAGATCCAAAGAAAGCAATATTATTTTATAGCAAATGTATTCAATATTAGATTGAACTATGAATAAAAGTGGATGTATTATTGTTTTATTTTGCTATAATATAAATAAAATTTAGTCTTATTTCATACATTTTGTCTAAATTGTTGCAACAAATATTTTATACTTACTTGCTCTACAAAGGTAAAGCAAATAATTATGCAAATCTCCTAAGAAACTGAGTGTGGTATCCCTGCATATCTGGGTCTCAACAAAATATATAAACAAGGAGATCTGTTGTATATTTATTTCAGCTAATTTCGAATACCACTGAACAGATTTCATTGTGCAATACTTATCAGATAAGTACTAAATTACAATGAATCGGCCAATATTTTTTTTGTTCAACTTTAATATGTGACTTGCAATAATTGATTAATTTTAAAAATCTTTTAAGTCATTGGTGCGTACAAAGTCCAAGGCGATTGCTACTAAGATTCGCAATATGATTCGAACTGTGTCGTAGTACGAATCTAAGACAAAATCAGACCATTATCATCAGTCTATCTTCATCCACTGCTGGACATAGGCCTCTCCAAAAGCACGCCACTGAGCTCGATCTTCAGCTATTCGTCTTCAACTGCTGCGAGCCGATTTGCGTATGTCGTCGCTCCACCTTGCTGGAGGGTCCTACACTAAGCTTAGATAGGAACAGCAATCTTTATCCATATACACTCGCACGCAACCAAATCGATTCAAGCGCTAAGTAAAAGTGTACATACAACATTTAAAAAAATATATGTAGTTTATAAATTTGAAACTTAAGCTATTAAGATGAATTGATATACAATACTTAAGCGTTTAAGTTTCAAGCTTTACGCAAAACTTTACCCAAATTGATTCAACCGCTAACTCTACATTCAATCATTGTTTTAAGTAAAAGTATACAACATTAAAAAAAACATTATGTCATTTAAAAACTTGAAACTTAAGCGATTAAGGCTAATTAATATATACCTACTACTTAAGCGTTTAAGTTTCAAGCTTTCAAATTAAATATTGTTTTTTTTAAATGTTGTATACTTTTACGTTAAACAATAATTTGATAGAGTTAGCGATTGAGTCGATTTAGTTGCTCGCGAGTGTAGTTATCTTAGGTAAATATCTACTACTTATCTACGTAAGTAAATTCTTTTATTATGTATCAGTGTTTCGTCTCTTGTCAGCGAAAAGATGGATAACGGATAACACTAAATATGTAAAGTAACCTTGTTTGTGTCAACGTCATACCTTCTACCTACATTACGTACTTTGAATAAAATTGACATAATTTGCTACAAAGACCAAGGTCGGTGGTTTGAGTGGTGACGTTATGTCATGGTAGTACCATAATGGTACTACAATAATTGCCTAAGGCGTGGCTTGCTACTTGCAATGTGATATTTATACTTTTTAATTTTATATGGGCATAAGCTAACAAACTGTTATGCAGTTTGGCAATGTTATAGTTTATGGCTGTATTGCGCTTTTATTTATTACAAGCAACGCCCAGCGGTGTCACCCACGTGGCTCCCGTTCCCTTTGGAATACCGGGATAAAAAGTATCCCATGTGTTAATTCAGGTTATAATCTGCCTGCGTGCCAAATTTCATTCAAATCCGTTCGGCAGTTTTCGCGTGAAACAGTAACAAACGTACAAACTTTCGCATTTATAATATTAGTAGTAAGTAGGATATTGGATTGTTAAGGTTACCTACCCCTGCAACGTAGGATATAAATATGTAACCTAAATGATGTTACGCGTTAGTAAAGTATAACGTTTTCTTTGAAATAGTGTGAAGACAACGTGAAATTGTCGCCATATCTATAGCAATGTATTTTCATGCAAATGTCATGTTTGTAGACAACCTTTACAAAGAGACACAGGGCACGACGCGACGTTCTAATGACAAATTATCATGTAGTAGTAGTTTAGACCGTTAAAAGAAACATAGGATACCTATTATTAGGTTACTACAAATGTACAGTTCTTGTGGGTACGACAAACAAGGTGGTAACTGGTAGGCGGATTTATAGGCAAGGATTACTTAAAAACAAACCATTTCTGACCACCATTAGGCCTTTAGATTCGCAAACAGGTCCTTACTTCTTTTGTTTTGTATCAAGATCTGTCATTCTTTTGTTTACAATGTTATTTGTCAAATTACTCTGGTACACTTCCATTTGATCTACCTTTAGGGGGACGGTAGAAGTCGCTGACTGTCAGCAGAAGCCTAGCAAGGCGTCTCCGCGCCCGCGGCATAAGGGATTCCAGATAGATTTCGGGCATCAATTGCAAAAATAATTAATAAAGAAATTGGCATAAACAAACAAACGGGCTCTACGATATTGAATTTACTAGTAAACTGGAGTCGTTAAAAATACTTGCGACCTTAAGTGAAAACGTATTGACCTTCAATTTCTTTGGAGATCGATTTAAACTTTGAAGGGGTGTGGCGTACCTTTATTGTGCGGTCATGTTATACAAGAGAAGACCTATTTCCGACAGCGGGTCTTACTTTTTTGTACATTAGGTAAATTATTAATTACTAACTGTTGCTTGCAGCTGTGGTCATGTCATCAATATTTATTACATTCTGTACTGACGGATATAGATTTTTGTAACTACGAACAAATTTGACCTCGATAAATATACATAATATTTTGCCTATTAAGATTAGCAATAATTGGAAATCAGCTGCTTATTGTTAGCGAGTGTCAATAAAATCGATTGTAGGTGTAATAATTTTTCGTTTCCGATGAATGAAGCCGAATTTTGTTTTAACATACACATTCTTACCAATAACCATTTTTTTAAATACCTATTAGATGGGCCTGATTGCATAGTACCAAATCATATGATTCCACACATATTTTTTTTATTGCGATTATGAAACATATCGAATATGTGTCGACGAAATCCACGACTGTCATTTTATTTTGATAAACATGTTTTGTTTCATTTAATAGATCATATCTATACGCAGAACTACACTCAAGATATACGTACATTTTTACAATATTTTATATCATTTTAAATGCTAGCGTATAATTTGAATGAAACATGGATATGTGATCGCTAGTATTTTAAAACGTTTTTTCCCCTACATTGTGTCTCACTCGCTACCAATCTGATTGAAGAACATTACATTGTATGTAACCTGGCATGGCAGGATCACCATTAAATGATAAGGTTTCAGAAACTTCTTATGTGAATTTCAAACGTTTAATTCCACTAGTTAAAACAAGGCAGTCTTATAAATAAGAAGCAATACAGTCACACAATAAGCCGTTTCGTACCGACTCAGAATATTGCCACCCCCTCTCATCTTATGGGGAGTCGTGAGAGTCTACGAAGATAAATCTTATCGGATTATTTGACGACCGATATGGCGTGGTGGGGAGTATACCCGCATTCCACTCCTGAGGTCGTGGGTTCGATTCCCACACAGGACAAATATTTGTGTGTATAAATATGAATATTTGTTCTGGTCTGGGAGTTTTAAGTATGTATATTAAGTATATATTTACAAAAAAAAAAGTATTTATGTATGTAAATCCGTTATTTAGTATCCATAACACAAGCTCTTAATGATACTTCTCTTAAACCTAAATAATTGGTGTGTAAGTGTCAGAAATATTTATTTATTTATTTATTATGGGTAGCAGAGTCATCCTACGTACTGGCTTGGACTGCCATCACCAACCCGCCGGCCCCGCGTGGTGATTATGGGCAATTACACCTAAAATAAAAAGGAAAAATATTAGGGAGGCCTGTGTCCAACAGTGGACATCGTATGGCTGATACGATAATGATGACACTCACACATAATACAATACCCGTAGTTACTAGCCCTCCTACCTTCATAGCCTATTTATATTTTCCCCTATGATTGAAATGACTTAATAACAGTTCTACTACAAATTAACATCAGGATTGCATGTCGTAACAACGATTCTACAATGAATATTTTCTAATGGCTAATTGGAGAGTTGCTTCGCATATCAATTGAACCAATGAATCCGTATTTAGAATGCCACAAATTTAACTACACAATCGTAAAGCTATTGTGGGCCAATTTGGTAGTCTGATATTGAAACTGATTCGTGTACGTGCATTATATTTTTTCTGGCATTGGTGCTATAAATATGCCACCTTTTTATGTAATGCTTTTCTATGAATTGAAGACTGATATGGTGTAAGGTCAGTTCACCTGCAGTCAGGTCCGAATGTCGTGGTTTCGATTCCCACACAAGACAAATATTTGTACGCATGAATACGAATATTTGGTTGGTATGGGTGTTTGTAATGTACTACAATTTATAGCCTTTCAATTATTAAAAAACCCTTTATAAGCTTTTATAAAGGCGATTTCCTCTCTCTGTCCCTATATCTTAATATGCTTAGATCTTTAAAATCACGCAACGGATTTTGTTGCGGTTTTTTTTATAGATAGAGTGATTCAAGAGGAAGGGTTATATGTAGGTCATGCGGACGAAGTCGCGGGCGGCCGCTAGTGTGTAATAAACAAATCAATTGCTTCACTTGATTCTGTGTTCCAGAGCAATAGCTATTGTAGATAGCAAAATTTACATACATACATACATTCACGCCTGTTTCCCCGAAGGGGTAGGCAGAGGCATATTATACGCCCACACTTCGCCAATTATATAGTTGGTCCCACGTCATAGGTGGCGAGCATATTGCCGCTTACCAGGCTCTGTTATGTTCGCCAGAGCCTCGTCCGTTGATCGGCAGGTTCATCACTTGCAGGTGAGGCTAGCTTGGGCTCCTTGTTCTTAGTAGGAACTCTCTACACCCACTATAGCGAAATTTACTGGTCATAAAAACTATGTCTCGAGCTACTGCTTTTGTGCTTATTGGGCATTTCTCTTAAAACTTCGAATAACAGTACTGAAGCATTAACATGCGTATTAGTATACAGTTTGGCTAGTTTTACTAGGTGCTAGTTCTCTTTGTGACAGGAGACGCCTAGATAAGTACCACCGCAGTGTTAGATTTTCTGCCGACAATTACTACCGCTTTACATGATACTCTGTTTAACAAAAGAAATACTTGACATTTGAAACTAAACTAATTTTTTTACGTGTCAACAAGAGCAATACATAGCTATTTACCTGTGCCAGGTAACAGTTACTCATTACAATAAAATGGCTTAAAAATCTCATATGTATGTGCCTAACCTGGTCACCATAAGATCAGTTTGATGAAACATAAACAACAAACTGTACGGACTATCAGCACTCGAACCAAGAAAATAAAGAATTAGTAAGTCGTTTCCCTGTGGAAGTGTCCGACTTTGTCTAGACTATACTATCTTTGGGATACCCTGCTTGGTCTTTTAAGTGGGTCGTGAAACTGTGTTAATACAGGTCGTCACGAGTGGGTGCGCTCTGTACCGTGCTTATTGTACGGTCTGGAGCGCTCTCATTTTTCAGACTGCATCGACTGATTACCATCAGGCAGGATTAAAAAAACGCATCTCGGTCATGTCATGATTAGGGATTATACTAACGATGGACGTCTCAGTTTTATCTTTACTTTACTAACTCCTATGGCACAGCGACCCAAAATGTGTCTTAGGCTTCGATACGAAATCTTGCCATTTTTCCCGGTCTTCGGTGATCGTATGCCAGTCGCCATCTTACAACTCGAGAAAGATCAGCCTCTACTGGATCCCTCTAAGGTTAACTTGGGTGGCCAACCGACCAACAGTCGGCTTTTATACGCCTTCTTGACGCTGCCATTTTCTCTCCAAGTGACCAAGCCAATGGAGCCTTTGTGATCTGATCTCTCCAATGATATAAGGCTCAGCCACAAGGTCTTCGATGTGTGATAAAATCCAAAGCGTTACTTAACAAAAGATTTTAACAAGTAAATGTAAACAAAACAAGAACGAAATTATTTCATCAATAAAGCCATAACAAAAGAATATTGCTGTACTCTTATTAATAAATAAACTTTCACATCGCTATAGGACTATTTACATCGCAGCAAGTTAATCATTTGTAGTATCTATTAACAGTGTACCCATATAGTATTTTTTTAATCTTCCGTCTTGTGTTTTACGGACACTCGTCGGAGAAAGTAGTGCCTACTGACATTTCGCTATTGTTGGTTCAGTAGAACTTTATTTATAGAGCTTAATGAAAGTAAAACGGTGCGGTAACAGGACAGTTGTTAAATGTCAAGATGATATTTTAACAGATTATAGTAGCTACGTAATTAATTGAGCACGATTCGTTTTTAAAGTTTTACAAAAAGAAGTACTTGTGATACTGCGATAACTGTTTATGCTTCGCTTCCAAAAATAATTCAATCGTTTTCGTCGGAGTACTTTTCATAAATTTTATAACTATGAAAAATATAAATTCTGCTAGAAGGCTTATTATAGCGTGAAAGATTTTATGAACCACAAAGCTGCCTGGAAGTGACATGAATTGCTCCTTTCTTTTTTTAAGAAGATGTTAAATGTTGGTAGTTTTAAGAACAACTGGGCGGTAATCTTATTTCTTTTTATTCTATTACATTTTAAGACGAAATTATTAGAAGTCGAAATGTGTTTTTAGAGGCAATGCTCTCAATCTCGTTGCCTCGTTAGAATTAGAGTCACTGACTGACTGACACGACGAATCTAAATGATCCTGTTGATCTTAAAGACAATAAACTATTTTTTTAAAATTTTTATTTCGAACAACATATTAACCCAGTTGATAATATTTTTTGATAAAAGATTAAAGTAGCCTAAAACAGCGGTTTAAAAGATAAACAACGCGCTAGTGATGTTCTTGGTATTGCAAACGTGTATGGGTTGCAATGATCTCTTTATATCAGGTGGGCGGTAAACTATGGTACCATGTGGTATAAAAATACTGCTTTTTTAATATACCGAACAAACAACAGTACCCTTTTATGAATATTTTATACCTAGTGATCCTTTATGTCTGGTGTAACAGACGCGTTCAACTTTTCAAATTATGAAAAGTAATGTCTTCTATGTGCGTAGAAACGTCAACTTGACCTGTGACTTGCTGTACAAAGTCTTACTAGTACAAATAGGTTTATTGCTTGAAATGCACAGTGATACCATCTACTTTCCTGAGCAGAGATGGAACTTTACCGTATACAGCTATAGTAGCGGCTGACTAATTCAGTACACTTTACGGTCTGCGTTGTTTACCTACAGTTTTCTGTTTGAAATAGTCCGTCTTCCACTAACCCACAATCGATCGGTTTGTTCTTTGTCCATTCGATACGGTTGAACTTGGTTATGCATAAGTAACAGTGCTTGCGTTTTGTTTGCCCAGGAGTTCAGAATTATTTGTATTCAGAACACGTTCGCTTGTGAGCGATCTTACGAATGCTAGCGATTTTGTGGTACCTTTTTTATGGTCCTCAAATTGATAGACATGACACGTATCCACACCAGATGGTAAGCGGAATCTACTGTCTATTTTATTGGGGGTCCCTAAAATGAAGTACGCGTTATGTAAGGTTTTACTTTTGGGTCCGACGTTGAAGCTTCATCTGAAAGACTAATGCCAAAAAGCGGTTAACTTTATCTGTTACATAGCGGTCAACTGCTCAGAGATAGGAACAATAGATTGTTTTAAATCCGGTACCCGTTTGTTTGAATTGTATGCTAGAGAAAACTTGCGCACCACTTTTTTTTTTAAAGAAAGCGCTCTACAGAAGTGCATCGGAGCCACTCATGACAATATTTATGTGTATTGGTCTTGAAATTTTTTAAATATATGTATGGTTATGTTTTTATGGGTCTAGCTTGTTTCCATTTTAGTGCCAATCCGAACTGTGTTAGCGTGATGTTGACCTTTAAAAATTCCTCCCACCTCTGGCACCATCATGTAATCAACTTTGAATTATGAAAATAGTTTGAGCTTTTAAAAGTGACTTTTGCTTATTTGACAAGGATTTCCATTGGATTGAAAACTATTATTAAGTAAGAGAGTGAGGGGCAGGAGGCAATCAAAACATTCAACGTCCTAGTGTCGTGCCCAGCTTAGATTGATAGTTTGCTTTGAACATGCAATCCCAAAGGCGGTCTTGACAACTTTGTAGCAGTATTTTATTGGGTTGGTTCGACACTTTATGTACTCCGGATGCTAGCTATCGCGACAGCATAATATATCCATTAGTGAGATTTAATAAAAGGGAAGGGTGTAACTGTGACATGACATGGCATAACATACTCATATCATTAATATGAAAATAACTATTTGTTATCTTCTCACACATTATAAGCTGAACGGTAAGAATGCAATCATGGTTTTTATAAAAAAAAATTAGGTACGATCATGATTTTCTGTAGTTGGTTTTTTCGCTTTCAAAGGCTAAAACAGGAAATCCAGTTTGTTAAAATTTTGGTAAGTTTAAAATCTAGGGAAGAACAAGTAACCTTTACTTTAACTCGACTAAAAACAAAATACTTTTAAGTCTAAATGACTACTCAAGCTCTAGTATAGAAATATAAGACTGAATACAAACATTTTTGAAGAATAAAGTTTTACTTTTTATCTAGAAATAAGTATTTTAATTATTGCTTACCAGTATGTAGAGCAAAATACGAGTAATAACACTCGTATACATTTAGCCAAGTACACCCGTATTTGGCACAAAATAGGGGAGAGCAGAAACTTATACGGACTTTCATAATAATTTTATACATAGCTATCTCTGGATTTCCAATATTTTTTTTAGATTAATTACATTCGTTTATTCTCAACTGATTTCGCCATTCCTTTTACACACTTGTTCCTTCTAAATCGGAAGGTGGCGTAGCGTGTCGTCATCAGATGGTCAGCCAAGTGGAAAGAAAACAATGCTTCATGGTGCTGACGGGCCTCTGGCTCCGGTCGGACATTGGACTCTATGGTCATTATTTTTACAGTCAGCGTCAAATAGTTGGTAGCACCCAAAGAGCCATATATTTCGGAACTCGCCCTAACGCTCTTGACAATAGAGACGTTTGTTGAATTTTATAGGGTTAACAACTTTCAGACTGCACCTACCACCTACGGCAATTTATGCGGCGAGTTGCGATGCCGGATTTCTGGGTTGCATGGACTGTTTTTTAGTGGGAAATGCATTTAAACACGCACTTTCGTTGATCGACGTTGACAATTAACTATGAGGGGAAGCTATAGCAAAAAACTCTTAATTATCCCATTTGTTCGCGCCAATAATTACTAGTTGTGCTATAACTTACGCAATGTGTTTTTGTGCCTTGGATTAATGGTGTATTAGTTTCGCTTTAAAAGATATGTTCTACGATCGTCGCATGTTATTATCACACACTATTTTGAATTGCTGCACTAAGTCTGCATGATAGGGTTTTACCTAATTAACCTTTGTGAGAAAAGCCCAAAGCCCAAAGTGGAACATCGGCATAGGATGGGATGATTGGAAAATTACGAACTGTAAGTAATATTAGTCGATATCAAATCCAATATCCAACGAATCAAACATAAGATAGCCATAATAGACGTGAATACATTACTATGGGGTGAAACCAAAGAAAAGGTCAAATTTAATACCTAAATTGGTTTGGTTGGAAATGTTAAGTAGGTAAATAAGTATCCCAGTTCCTGAAGGTACAAATACCTACAATCTCAAATGTTAGTATTTTTTTGGAATCATTTCAACTGGGTTTATGATACGTAGGTATAATGTTTGAAAGCGGTATGTTTGTTGGAAATCCGTCATGTATGGAATAAAGCAGGCAAGTCCCCAGTGCATGCATTGAGACGGCTTTTTGTATCTCCGGTCACGTAATGTCTTCCGCCTGCTAATATGGTTTATCAATACCGATGCAAATTCATAATATATTTTCTCTTAGAATAAGAGTAGGTATTGATGGACCGTTGGTTTAATTCTCTAAGGATGATATTATGAGTTTTGGCATCTTTGATAACATTCATTATCATCAACACAACAGACAAAATGATCTACGGATTAATAACGCTCACTATAATAAATCCAGATAATCAACGATCTGTCAAAATAACGCAATGTAAGGAAGTCTCCCGTAAGATAGTTCGATGGTTTTGTAAAAGTTCGACCGTGGACTTAGGAAAAAGCTATGTCCAGCAATTCGCATTCGGTTTAAAAGTTGATAAGAGTGCAGCGGTCTGCATCCTCTCTCAAGAGTGTCAGTCAATTACCCAGTCGTGATATATCAGACGAATAGCAGTACTCTCCCTAATATTTTCATACCGGTGCCAAATTCAGAGACTTTATAGATTTCGATGTAGTTCCAGGATCGTGTTAGTTTACCAAGAGAATTGTTTTTTGTTGATATAGCCTCGGGGTAGAAGTTGATTCAGTACATACATTAGTACCTACATTTAAAGTTATATTTTACAACCTTATCCTTTTTACTAACTAGTAAAGAATTTCTAGATTAATGTGAAAAGATATATATCTACATATTACAGTAGGTATGCCACTGTGCCATTATGGCGCAGTTATGTCGCTTACGTAATTTAATCATCGTAATTGCGGGCTAAATTATTCGACACGCCCTTTGCGTGCACCAAATTAGCTTTGTGATGTAGTTTGCTATGCTCATTGGTATGTTGTGGTTTTTTCTGACAATCTTGGAGGATGTCCGTATGTATATACGTGGTTTATCGCGTTTACAACACGGATTTAACTAGTAATGAATGGGGTTTGTTCGTAGCGTTCATAATTAAATACTTTTTATACACAGTGTGACAGCTCACACATATACACACTCTACAACCATGCACACACTGAAAACGATGTATAACACATACTATGGCTTGCCTCTGGACATTTGCAAATTTATTTTATGTCTGTATGGCCATAGACTCAGCACTTACCTAGCTTAGGTAAAATTTACGACTCTTTTTAAGTTTCGAGCACGAAAAATTAAATGTGAGTCCATTAAATGAATTTTATATATATTGAAGCTATAAAAAGTGTTTCATTTATGTTAAACTGTTCCAAGTTCCTTTTTTTGTATGGGAAAATATACAAAAATGTGTTATTAAATATACTTTTATTAACGTGTATTATTAAGTCTCATTGATTGTTAGTATAAAAGATGACCTTATTTTTATGAACAGACTAGCTTGTTTTGCACCAAAGAGTATTTTTGCTAACTCCCTTTGTGGAGATTAATGGCGCGTGGATAAAGAGCCTTTATGTCTTCAGTTTGTTCTGGTTGAGAACAAGGTTATACAATATTTGGTATTATTTTTCCTAAAAGGGAACTTTAGTATTGCTTTTTATATTTTATTTAGTACCTACTAGCTTCTGACCATGGCTTCGATAACATGACTTACATTTTAACGTACATGAATATAAGGACCTCTTATTAAAATCGTTTATTGTTTAAGCCTATGTTACCTACGAAGAATGTAGCTTTCTATTGCTTAAATTATTTTTCATATCGGTCCAGTAGTTTTAGAGCCTATATATTGTAACCAAACCAAATAGAACAGAAAATACCTGATAGTAAATATCCTGTCCATATACAGTATAGTGCCGTATAAATAAAATGGAGACAGATTCTCCATTCCGAATGCTACCCCGAGACATACCTTGTCCAGTCTCAGTATTATATTAACAAAATTGCAGCATATCAGGCAAAAACTGCGGTCCTACATGATATTCTCTGCCACAAAAAATCTGTCCAGTTACTATCAACATTAAACACAGATTAAACTACAACAATTCAGACTTAATGTAGTTCCAGTTCGTGACATCGAATACGTTAAACAACTTAACTTCTCGGCTTTAAACAAACAATTTGGCCTTTGAACACAGTGGCTTGTGCATAAACACGTCCCTCAACTAAAATACAGGAATTTACGCCGATGATGACGGCAGCACTGCAATTGAAAAAGCGTCGGTTACATTCAATCTGCATAACAACGGAGGGATACGTTTCAATTTAAAATCTCAACATGGCAACAATGAGACCGTTGAATAAGTTGGGGATCTGACTGTGGTTATTCGGAATAAATTGTTGACGCACTGGCCGGAAATTAACGAAAAGCACTAGAGTGGGAGAACATTGATACGACCCCAAGAACGAAATTATGTCATCCTGTCGTATTGCCAGACGAGCTGCATAAATTTTCCATTTTTTTCCATGATTTGTTCCGGTCTTTATTATTGTATTTAGTTATTATTATACTTAGAGAAGAAGAGGAAATTTTCCAGTTCATATTTGTAAATGTAAATGAGCACAGGATATATGAAGGCCGTCATGAGTAGGTGCGGCTGTTACTGTGTTCTCATTTTTTGTCTGCATCGACTGCTTATATAAAAGACGAATCAAGTTAAAAAAAAGACAGGAGCTAAACAAAATAGTTTCTATGGTGTAACAAACTTATGATTTACAAACCATTCTCCCATGGGTACTAATATTATAAAGGTGAAAGTAACTTACGTTACGTTATATCACTGAATCATAATCCGTTCAACCAGTCCATGAATTTAATTTAGAGACAAATCGTACCTTAGATAAGGACCTACTTTTTATCCAGTTTTGTATTGTGGTGTTGGTTGGATAAACAAATTCGCGGTATGCCGCTAGAATAAAACAAACACTATTTATTTTACCGTCAAAATTATGGTTCTTTGTATGTCTTTCTATGATCAGACGCTTTGAGTAATCAAAATGAGATTATAACAGAAAAGTATGAGTGCAAAAATCTATCCCATGCGGGCGAAGCTACCACAAATACTAGTCAATATATAAGACAAAACTTCCTACATGCTGTCGATGGCAGATATATAGGAGCCTTCAGTAGGATCGTGTTAACCGGTTTATGGCGCCTAGCCTGCTCGTCAGGCGTCACTATCTATCACAGGCCGGATATTGTAGCCGGGTTTGTCTGACTAGGTACCGTACTCTGCGAATGCACATGTAGCTGGGAACTGCCGGTTTTGGATTAAAATTTCGATCCTTTGGTTTGTCTTATCATCTAGAATCTAAAGCATTTATCCCGTTTGTGGTAGACTCACGCTAAGGACTGAGGGTCTGCTCACCTGTCTAACCAGATTTTTCTGAATTTCATAATGAAATCGATTTTATTTTAAAATATAAATCAAAATGGAGACGTACTCTTAGCCATTTAGCGTGTAAAATACCTAGTTTGAAATTGTTTATTCATATTTAATTCAAGTCAAATTATGGTAAAATTTATTTTTCTAAAGCCTTAAAGTTTAGAATATTAATATTAACAGGTTAAATTTATAATTAAAGGCACTTTATTTCGAGTAAACATTGCATTGCAGGTGCCAGAAATAACGAATAAATTAATATCCTTTTTTATGAATTCAGGTTTTATTTCAAAACTTCCGTGACATCTTTAGCGTGAGCTGCAGGTGGACCTTGGTAGAGACCCTAGACGATGACGAGGTGCACCACTTGCGGTACTGAGGAGGTGTTAGTGGTTTCGGATTTTCGTGGTTTTTTGGTGTCTTTTGGAGCTCTTTGAGACCTATCTTTTGACGTGTCGCTTTCTTCGATCGGCCCTGTACTTTTTCGGCAAATAATATTTTTATTGTTTGTCGAATTTGTATGGGTTTTTCGTTGACTGCGATACGGCAATAGGATCGTCCAGATAGGAATTTCGACGTGCGATTTTTCTGTCTGGGCCTACTTCTGCGTGTTTTTCGGACTGATTCTTGTGTACTCTGTTGACCTTGGCATTCTGTGGGATTTTGGACTTTCTATCGATTCGGCTTCGTTGAGTTTTTGCGGTTTTTCGGCGGATTTTCGGGAAACTGAAAATTCGTTGGAAGGCCATAAAAGTCTTTTTTGTTTGTTTTTGGGAGGGTTTTTGTTTTATTTGAGGGGTTTTATTTGTTTTTGTCTGTGTTTGTGTGTGTGAGCGTTGTACATCATCGGGTACGATGATGTACAACGAATTTGAGGACCGCTTCTCCAACTCTTCAATGGAGGTGGAGGGTGCGAGGGGTGGATCGGGTTCGGCAGCGGCTTCTGGCGACCGTTGTAGCCAGGAGACCGCGAAGTTGCCTCGGGACTACGAGGGCTACTCAAACGAGGACCTGGATAGACTGATTATTCAGACCACGAGACAAATTGCGGACATCGTCAGCCAGCCCCACAAAAGTGGAAACGGTGCGCGGATTGAGAAGAGGCTGCGCTGGATTGACCGCATATCCGAGGTGTTCTTGGAGCGGCACAATATGAATACGCTGAGGCATGAGCAGCGGATTGAGGTACTCCAGATGGAGCTCAAGCTCAGCGGGGAGGCCAGGATAGAGGAGATGGCTGCGCATAAGGCCATGAAGATGGCGGCTGCGGGGCCTCCTAGCGCGGAATGGGTGGAGGGGCTCAAGAGGGACCTCATGGTGTCGATCGGCACCATGGTGGACGCCCGCATGGCAGGGTTGGAGGCGCGCTTGCCTGCGGAGACGGTTCATCGCCCGCCGTTGGCTAAGGGCAAGGTTTCGGCGGTTGTTGTCCCTGCTGTGGGAAAGGGGAAGGGGGCTTCTGCTCCTTCCCCGAAGTCTGTGGGCTCGGGGGTTCCCCCGAAGGCTGTTTTGGGGCCTGTCTCAGTTCCCCCAAAACGTAAGGCCAAATTGGCGGTTCCGCGTTCGGCCGCTGTGGTGGTAACGCTGCGGCCGGACGCAGTGGGCAAAGTGTCCTACAGTGAGGTGATGCGGAGGGCTAGGGAGGCGATCCCCATCAAGGACATGGGGCTGGAGGATGGGCTCGACATCCGGAGGTCGGCAACGGGTGCCAGGCTTCTCGAGGTGTCGGGTCCAGATGGGGGCGCTAAAGCGGACGAGCTCGCGGGTAAATTGAGGGAGGCCTTGGCGGAGGTTGCCACGGTCTCCCGCCCCGAGAAGTCGGTTGTCGTGCGGGTGTCGGGCATCGACGAGTCTGTGCCCGCGGAGGAGTTGGTGTGGGCTCTGGCCCACAAGGCGGGTTGCCCTCCTGACCAGATTAAGGCGGGGGCAATCCGGGAGGGTCCTGGAGGAGTGGGGCTCGCTTTTGTGCGGTGCCCAATAGCAGCGGCCAAAGTTCTGGCGGAGGCTGGGCGGGTTTTGCTCGGGTGGAGCTCAGCGAGGGTGGAGGTGCTAGAGGACCGCCCCATGCGCTGTTTCAAGTGCATGGGGCTGGGGCACACGCGCCAGCGTTGCCCTTCGTCTGTCGACCGCTCCGGACTCTGTTTCCGGTGCGGTGTCGAGGGCCACAAGGGGGCAGACTGCAGGGCCCAGGCCAAATGCGCGGTCTGCGCGGAGGTTGGCCGCGATTCGGGCCATGTGATGGGGGGGGCTCTCTGTAGCCCTCCCTCTGTAAGGGTTTCGGACGCGGCGGTGGTTCCCACCGCCGCTGCAAAGGAGGTTCCTCGGCCGGCCCGCGTTTCCGCGCGGCGAATGGCCTCAGAAGCCAATGCGATGGAGCAATGAGGCATGCTCATCGCATTGAGGGCGGACGGAATGTCTGGCGGAAGAGGGGAAGTCCCCAAATCTGCCGGTCCTTGGGTGGAGTCGCTCTCTCGCTGCCGGCCATCATGAGAAACATGGCCGACAGAGAGAGGGCCGCGGAGCGGGAGAGGGAGCGGGCAAAAATACCGCTCTCTCCCCGGCTACGCCGTTGGCGCAGCCGGCGGGCCAGGAGGGCCCGTCAGGCAGCGCCCGGGGGGTCTTGGGCGGCGGGGGTAGGGGGCCCCTTCCGTCTAGCTATAGACCTCCCCAGAAGTCGGCCAGTCACGTCATGGCCGCACAAGGAGGTAGGGGGGGCGCAACACACCGCGCCTCTCTGAGGAGGTCCTCCTGGTTCTGATCCGGGGGACGTTGGCCGCGGGCGGGGTGCCAGAAACTACAACCTAGGCACTGGTGCTTCGCCCTTTTTTCAAAAGCGGCGGGCGTCGTCGGAAGATTTTTAGTGGGTAGGACTGCGGTGGTCGCGTCTGCCGCAGTGAGCCCCACACCCCCTCCCGGTCTCCCCCTTTGGCCGGGAGACAGTGCGTAAATGCATTTTGTTACCGACGTAAAAAAAAAAAAAAAAAAAAAAAGGTGGACCTTGGTACCAATTTCGTCACATAGATAGTTAGATAGTCGAGTGAATACGTAAAAGTTGTATGTGAATTTAAAGTATTACTAGCTTACGCACCCGGCTTACCCCGAGTTACCACCAGTTTTTCACATCCTGAAGAAACCAAGTACATATCCCAGATACTGACCACATCCAAAAAGGTTCAAGATTTCTTCTTAAGAATACCCACCCATCTGTTTAACCCTGACCGCATTAAAAACAAACTTATTTTCGTATTAAAATGATTCCTTAATGGTGTTTATACGTTGGTAGTTACGCCAATAAACACTTAGTAGTCTACTCTAATTATTTATAGTCTAATTTCTGGGATCATCAATAAAACTGATGGTATATGATCTCGTTGCAATGAATTCGCAATAGATATTTTTGGACTGTTATTATGAGCCGATCTCATGGTCGTCTTTCTCACTAGGTGTAGGACAAAATACGGTCACAGTTTTAGGTCGGAAATCTGACTCTGCCAAAGAGTTATTTTGTCAATCAGCATGGTGATGTTGACCTCCACACCATGATAGGCGCCCACATGACGCAATTTCATAGCAAATATGTTATAGCAAACAACAGTTTCTTATAACTTCGAGGTAGCTATTTTTGTTATGGATCGAGATATCCACACTCATTCTTATTCGTTAATAGGAAGTGCTTTACGCAATGCTGTGTTTTGGCTAGAGATTTTTTCCTATTTCTTTCTAGTTTTTGATACGTCCATAAAAGCTTTGCTTAGCTGAATTTGAGTTAAGTAAGTTTGAGAAATTACTTTACTAAATTGATAATAGTCCAGCGGTGACTATTAGAACTTTTGCACTGGACTGATGATTGATGAGGCATATCTACAGCAGTTGACGAAAACAAGCTGATGTAGATAATGAATGAACTCTCGTCTCTCAATGAAATCAAAGAACTATTTTCAACGTTTGTTGCTTTTAGGGGCAGTTAAGAAGTTCTAAGTCAGATAGCGAAAAATTTTAAACTTCGCCTTAAAGGAATATTCAAAAAATACTCACGTAAAAATAAATTACTGTGAGAGTTTAGAGAAATATTAAGACTTTATTCTGGGCATTGTTAATAACCCAAAATATAAAATCTTTTTAGTGAAGCTTTTAAGTTTTTCCTTTGTTAAAGGGTGTTATATGGTGCCATATATTTTACACGAGTACCCCACTAAGGAGAGCTATATATTCTGGGTTCGTGTATGTATGTGAGTTTCTTTATAACACTATAACTTCGAAAAGCTTTAAAAAGTTTACGATTCATCTGAGGAGTGTTACGCTTTCAGCATCCAGTTTTGGCATGGACATATTGCCTCGTTTTTAGGCAGGCTATGTAAAACATAGCTCTAACTATGTAAAAACACTGGCCTGCTTGTTTTTTTTATACCACTAGGCAGTTCTCACGCATGCGACCCACCTGACTAACGCGTTGCCGACCCTTTAAAAACTGTTTCACGCCCTTCTTGAAGAGTTTATTTATTTATTTATTTATTTTAAATAGTACAACCACATCATACATATTATTACATTAAATTTAACAATTTTTTATAAAGTATTATATCTGATATGAATGACAATAACGGTGTACAT
The DNA here is from genome assembly GCA_949126915.1 of Musotima nitidalis. Taxonomy (NCBI): domain Eukaryota; kingdom Metazoa; phylum Arthropoda; class Insecta; order Lepidoptera; family Crambidae; genus Musotima; species Musotima nitidalis. The sequence continues at coordinate 6,654,614 of OX421439.1, read as the reverse complement.
AGCGTTCACTATAGTGTAGTAGGAGTATTATTACAAATATATATATATATTAAATTAATAGAATATATAGGAATAAAAGGTTATTGTTATTATTTTTAAATTATTATATAATATAATTATTTATTATTGAAATAAAATTACCTAGTACTAGAGAGGGGACTTAAACTGTCACAAAATAACATATGCAAGTTGTTTTTAAATAACACAAATGAATGACCAAAGATGTCAATGTCAGGATTGCGAGTTTGAATACTATTGTATTGGTCTAGTATTCGATTCATTGGCGACTGACGACCTAAATTAGTTCTCGAAAATTTGACATGGAATATTTTATCAACTCTATGTCTAGGATATGAGTAAGGAACAGCCAAAGACACTTTATCCAACAGGTTGCTGCATTGCACTTGATTATTAATTAACTTGTGGAGAAAACAAAGATCAGCAATACATCTACGATTAGAAAGAGTGGTCATGCTAAACTTTGCCAAACGTTGGCAGTATGGATTCCTATGAGAAAAGCCGGCACAGGAAAAGGCAAGATTTCTGGTAAAGGCTCGCTGAATGCCTTCTATCCTCTGAGAATGGATAACATAGTATGGTGACCAAATAACACTCGCATACTCCAGATTGCTGCGGACAAGAGCATTATAAAGTAATATTTTGGTTTCCAGTTTCTTAAATCCTAATGTGTTTCGTCTAACAAAACCGAGCATCTGTGCAGCCTTAGTTACTATTTTGTCAATGTGCGCTGTAAAAGTTATCCTTGTATCAATAATAACAACGCCTAGATCACGAATTTCGTCGACCTCTGATAAATATGCTCCGCCAAGCTCATACTTTGTAACAAGTGGCTTCTTTTTGCGAGTATACTTAATGTGGAAGCACTTATTGGCATTAAGGATCATGCCATTTTCTTTGCACCATTGTAGAATATGGTTGAGATCGTCTTGAACTAGCCTAGAATCATTATCTGTTTTGATTGTGCGGTAGATCTTTAGGTCATCGGCAAATAGAGAAAGTTTACAGTGCTTTATACGAGTTGTAATGTCATTAACAAATATTAAAAACAGCACAGGCCCCAAATGAGAACCTTGGGGTACGCCTGAAACTGCATAATATTCTTGTGACTCAAATCCATTTACAACTACTCTTTGAGATCTACCGAGTAGATATGATTTAAACCAGCTCAAAAGTGTACCACCTATGCCAAGTTTGCGCAACTTCCGTACAAGAATATCGTGATTAACCTTATCGAAAGCATTACTGAAGTCCGTGTATATAGCATCCACCTGTGATCCCGCGTCCACTTCTAGAGATATTTCAGAAACGAAGGCCCCTAAATTTGTAACAACAGACCGACCGCTTCTAAATCCATGTTGATGGTCAGAAATATGATTATCTACCAAAGTCGTTACTGTAGGATACAAAATAGATTCAAATAATTTAGGAAAGCACGAGAGTATGGATATCGGTCTGTAATTTTTTACATTAGCTAGATTTCCTTTTTTAAACACAGGCACAATAAGAGCTCTTTTCCATTCATTGGGAAATGTTCCCTCAGCAATGGAACGATTATATATTATAGAAAGTGGAAGTGTGAGTGATCGACCGCACTTTTTAACAAATATTGGTGGAATCTGATCAGGCCCGGCACCCTTCAATCCGTCGAGTTTGTTTATTGCGCGTTGAATATTAAGTTCTGTAATTTGTAGTGTGGATAAATATTTGTTATTGGAAACCGTTGTGATATCCATTGAAAAGGGATTAGAAATATAGTCAGAATATACAGAACGAAATTGATCAGCAAATAAGTTTGCGATATCGTGACCGCCCTGCGCAAATATGCCGTCATTGTGCATTTTGGATGGTAAAGTACACCGCCCTCCACGCTTATTTTTAATGTAACTCCAAAATGCTCTAGGATTAGTTGTTACATTTGCCTCTATAGTGGTTTTATATGTATCGTAACAAGTATTAAGAAGTTTATGGCAGCGATTACGGAGTACTTGAAATTCAATCTGGTCACGAGGGTTGCCGTATTTTCGAAATTTTCGACGTACTTTATCCTTCTCTTGCAAAAGTTTGATCAAGGAATTACTAAACCATGTTGGATAATGCGATTTGGAAGCTTTTTTAACAGGTACATATTTTGAGATCAGTTGTCCCAAAATCACATAAAACACGCTCACCATTTCATTAACATCTTTGCATTGATTAAAAATACATTGCCAGTCAACGCCCTTCAATTCTTTATTTACAGCCTCATAATTGGTCTTGTGAAAGTTAAATTTGTCTACATGTCTAGGCTCAAGACATTTAATCTTATCCTCGTAGGGAATATTTACTAGTAGACTTGGATGTATTGGATAACTCTTACCCAAAGATGTCAAAGGTCTTGTCACATATGTCTTAGTAATGTTACCGAGAATTAAATCTAAATGACGATCATCACTATTTTTAACATTATTATATTGGAGTAGGTTATTTGACGTCATAAAATCCACGAAAGAGTATCCTAAACTAGAGCCATAATTAAATGGAGTGGTATGATTGCAGCCATTTTCAGAGCGCCAATCGATGAAACCTAGATTAAAATCACCGATTACAATAGCGTCATTACTATTGTTAATTACATTATCAATAGAGTTTAATATTTTTGAAAGTTGGTGAATTTTAACCGGTGGTGGCAGATAAACAGCGCAGATTAACAATTTGCGAAAAGTATTGTTGAAAGGAACCTCTATAATTATCCACAAATCTTCAGCATCATTAGTCTCCCAATTTTCGACTCTAACGGAATGTAACTCGTTTGACACGGCTATCAAAACCCCACCACCATCTTTTTTAGTGGCTTGTGAGCATTTACGGTCTTTACGATGAACAGTATATCGATTGTCAAATATCTCAGTACTAGAAATGCCTGCATTCAACCATGTCTCCGTGAAAACAATAATTTTATGATTAGAATTTAAAACATTCTTATATACATCAGCAGTTTTCGTCCTTAGCCCTTGAACATTTTGGTAATATATATCAAGCATTTTAATATCAGATCTCTATAACATGCACAATTAAAATTTAAAAAAAAAAATCTATTTAATAAGATTAAGACTATCTTCACTTTTAATGAGTATTGCTTGGTGGTTTTCATCCTTACGCACATAAACACGTCCGTTACGAACCCATGTAAACTTATACAACAGTTCTTTAGCCTTCTTACGTGTGGCAGCATGTAAGTGCTTATTGCTCGGGGTCAGGTGCTCGGTGACATAAACTGGCGAACGGGTACCGCCTATCCCAAGATGACTGGTATTCAGTTTATCCTGAGGGTTCTTCTTATTGAATTTGGTCACCGCAGCAAGAACTGCATCTCGGGTACGTGGGTTACGTAATTTCACCACTATAGCGCGTGGTCTTTCATTATCTCTGGACAATTTTGCGACTCTGGTACTATGGTGGATATCATCAGAGGTTAGAGGACAGTCTATTATTTTTGATAACTGTGTGATGGTGTTGACGATGTTTTCGGATCTATTTTCTGGAACCCCATTAACTTCTATATTACTGTCTCTCATATGTAATTCTACTGAACAAAGTCGCCCTGTTAAGTCAGTAACGGTAGCTTTCAGTTTTTCGTTTTCCTTTTTCAAGCCATTCATGCAGATAGTTATGTCATCGAGGTGTATCTTCATGTCTTCATACTGTTTACTTAAAAATGCCATAGAATCCTGATAGTCCGATATTTTATCGTGAATGGTTTTGAACTCTGAAGAAATCAATTTATTTATGGTAGATTTTATGACTGACGAGAATTCCTCATTTATTATTTCGCGCAGCCGTGTTTCAGAGACGTAACTTGGCGGTAAGATTGGAGACTTGACTAATTCCGTTCGCAAGGTAACTTTTGCGCGGTCCTCCTTAGAGACATTAATACCCGAAACGGATTTAGAGTCAGTACTCTTCGCATTATTTGAGTCACTTTGCACCTGTCGTATTGGTGTGTTAGCATTGTCACTCTTTGGCATTCGAGTGGTACACTCAGGACATTTCCAATTATTCTTCCACTCATTACTCAATGATCTGAAACGCTTTTCGTTTATATTAGCGCACAGTAGGTCAAATGAAGAATGACAAGTTAAACATTGCAAACGATCTTTACTAGTAATCGTTACCAAACATCCTGCACACTTCATCGAAGACATTGTGATACTTTATTTTAAATAATTTACTATATTGACAGTTTAATGTCGTTTTATAAAAACAAACGTTCAATAGAGATGTTTCTCAAACGATAAATGTTCTAGTAACAGTAAATTTAAAGTTGACTTTCCTGTAGAGCTGCGATGGAGCGAGCCGCTCGCTATGTCGGCCGGTGAAGCGATGTCGCGCCCAAAGAGACGTAAGCGCCAGGGAGTCCGCGGCGCTTACGCGTTCGGCTTAGCACAAATGCGTAGACACTGATTCACTTTAAATTTCTGTTGTTTAAAACTATTATTATTGTTTTTTGGTATAATTAACACTTTTATTCACTATTATTTGTATGTAATTACGTTCATGAGAGTTATATAGTTTAGATATGCTAATATTATTTGACGAAGAAGCACTTTAAACCAGATAAAACTAAAATAATATACGGAGCAAAACAAAACACTTCCTTCTACCTTCACCTTAGGTATCAAGTTCCATGGCTCCATGCTGTAATCACTTGAAGAATCCTGGCCCACAACGTTTCACCCGTTATTTCTAAAGCGTGAGGATGAACTCTCTGCCGATGCCGAGCGATGTAATGATATAATGAGGCCGTTGGCATAATTCAAATAGTTCCTTAGAACACACCCAAATATACAAGTGGTAGAACAGACACAAGGATGCAAAATCTCTCCTTAGATTTAATGGTTCACTACCGCTTGTAAGCTTGGGATACTAGATTCTCATAGCTCGTCTTTGCACCGCGTCAATAGGTCCAAGCCAGGTGATATTCTGCCCAAAGATAGCAGCAGTACTCCATGTGGGGTCTAATTTGAGACTTATAGATGACTGCGGAACTGAACGTCGCTAGAGTCGTCCATACCAAGAATCCCAATGCTATTGGTAATTTTTAGGGGTGTATCGAAGAGCTACATCATCTTTGTATTAAGTTAGAAATTTCACTTATGTATAATTTACTACTTATAAAGAAAGATAACAGTATTGTGCAAAAAATCGTTTTAAAAATATACATCAACTTTTTTTTAGTCTAGGTTTTTTAAACGTGATGTTTTCAACTCTCATCTCGAGGGAGACGAGACGACAATGCATGTTTGAATACATTAAAATACAACAACAAGGTCGACCATATTGTTTTATTATACCACCGTTTGTTTGCAATTGTATACCAATCTACCAATTCAAACATTGTTTGTCGGGGACACACAATTTGCGTTTGGCTTCCGCCTGCCTGCATGTCATTTGACCTCTGCGAGTCTGGTATGGGTATGGGGCTATCCATAAATGACGTCACACGTTAAGGGGGAGGGAGGGGGTTGACGAAGTGTGACATGGTGTGAAAAGAGGATGGGAGGGATTCAAAATTTCGTAACGTCACATTTCAAAATCCAGGTCCCATGTATATTTTGTAACTGCTGTTTTGATGTAATTATTTCTTGCTGTACAATTGCAAAGTATGTGACATCACACTAAGGAGGGGGGAGTCTCACAAGTGTGACCAGCTGTAACAAGGAGTGAGGGGGGGTCAAAATATCACGGAGTTCGTGTGACGTAGTTTATGAATGACCCCTATTTTGCGATTATACTTAAGGTTCACCGTCTACAAACTTGGACTGACATAAATCCTTGTGAGTGTGAAATTTTAAGAAAAATTCTAGTTTATCAACATCTTACCAGCCACACTATAAAGTCCACTGCTCAACATTCTTTTTCTTAATCTATGCGTTATGCCGGCTGCTACCTTACAGGCCCGGGGTCCGCTTTTCATATTGCCCATTGCTGAACATGGGCCTCCCCAATAGATACATTATAATGGGGGTATTTGCCCATAATGCCATAGGTTGGTGATAGCGGATCAAGCCAGTACGCAGGATGACGCTGCTGCCCATCATCCGTTAGTTTTTCTCGTCGGCTACTCTTGCGACTCTCCGTGAGATGAAAGGCAGTGGCACTATTACACGGCAACATTACTAGTTACTTTCCTAAAATTCAAAAAATTCCAAAGCTTCATAAATTTTTTGGCTTTACTTTTTAATTCCGTGAATTAGGCCACCTATTGCCGCCTGCATGTCATTCGACCTCTCCGAGACAGGTATTTTGCGAGTCTACTTATGTATTTCGAACGAATGATGTAAACTTTTTAACATAACCGGTATTTGTTAGTCATGCGGTGATTATCGTGAGAGTTATATTTAAATGGTTTTAATTAAAACATAAAAGGATTGAAGTTTCGTTGCGGTAAATGCTCCCGTTAGCTCATTTTGGTAACATTTGTTGTTTTCTGTTTAGGCGTTATTACGGATGTAAATATCGGGTTATTTTACTATTGAATCTTGATGTATTGATTATGTTTTACAGTGATTCAACGTTAATAGGTAAATTTGGTAACCTTAATAGTGAGTAACACACTACGGGTTTTCTTTTAGGCAAATCCGTAACGTTTGAGCTCTGTCAACTGGGGCATTTTAGTAATAGCTTTAATTCAAATTTCTTCCATAAACACGTTACACCTAGTTCAGTATATCTGCACTCAACTCCAGTAAATGCGGCACAGATTATTATTATTGGTATATTTAGACGACCAATAAGGCGTGGAGGTCAGTATACCTGCACTCCACTCCAGAGGTCGTGGGTTCGATTCCCACACAGGACAAATCTTTGTGTGCATGAACATGAATATTTGTTCTGGGCTGGGTGTTTTCCTATGTATATGAAGTATGTATTTACAAAAAAAGTATTTAAGTATGTTTATCCGTTCTTTAGTATTCATAACACAAGTTCTTAGTGATATTTATCTTGGAACTAAATAATTGGTGTGATTGTTAGAGAATATTTATTTATTATTTATAAATCTAGTATATTAATTACATTACATACATTAACGCTGTTTTCCCGAAGGGGTAGGCAGAGGCATATTATACGCCCATAATTCGCCGGTCCCACATACATTACATACATTGTCGTCCCCATGTAATAGGTGGCAAGCCTATTTCCGCTTGCCGGTATCTGTTAAGTTCGCCAGAGCCTCGTCTGCAGGTGCACCACTTGCACGTGAGGTTGGCTTGGGCTCCTTAGATGTTAATAGGATCCCTATACACCTCAAGTATATTGTATTACATATGAAGTTTAAAAACAATGTCCTACAAAACTGTTCAGATATGATCTGTTTCTAATAGTAATATGAAGAATTTTTCGCTAAATTATTTAAAAAAAAATATTTTATAGGTACATTGTAGGTAATATTCAGTATGTAAAGTGATCACATGTTCGTGTCCTTACATTCAAGTCGTTTCTCTCCTATTCTAATTTCCCATACTGCAGTTCGCCAGAGCGTGACAGCTGTTGCACAGAATCTTCATTGTATAGCACAAAAGAATCGAATATTGAATTTATGTTGTCACAGTCTAATGCTCCGTTGGGTGATCGCAGACCTATTCTGGTTTGCCGAATCATCTCGATTTTTGACTCGTCTCGCACTGTGCTATTTTACCCTGTTATTTTAAAGGTATATAACTATTTGATCTTCTAAAAATTCCTTGTTTGCATATCAAAAATACTTATTGGGCTTTACGGCTTAGTTAGTATTTCGGATGTGCAATTAAGTTGAATTGAGTTGGCAGTTTATTATAACACGTTAAATACAATACAAGCCTTCTTTTAATACGTAATTTTCTCTTTAAACTGTATCTACAGTGGAGTATTATATTATTCTTATTAAATAGGATTCTTTAACGTAAATACTCTAAAATCAAATTAGTTTTGAATCGTTTGCTTGTTGGTATTATTTGAATCAAATTAATCTTTGATTTATGTTTATTTCCTTTGAACAAACTGGTTGCTAAAAAAAATTTTACGTTACGTTATTTTATAATATTGAAACATTTATGTGCAATAAATAATACAGTTTAACAAGGTATTTAATGCAAATTGTAGTCAGTTGGTTGGCGTGTATATCTTGTTTGTACCTATGTATTTACACATTTTATAAATAATATTTTGTGGACTTTTAACGAATTAATCGTTTTCTGGTAATACGGCTTCTGACTTTTGACAGACAAATGTGTAGTTCTGTAGAACAGCATTTTAATTCTATCTTCTATAGTGTCCATTGGACTATTATCTTAGTATAGTTTTAGGTACCTACTGGCAAAAAATACGCAAAAATATTGTTTGAACCAAAATGAATTAGAAATCCGGAATAGGCGTTTCGTTACTTTGGGTCATCTACCTAATTCGAAACTAGGGCGATGTTAACGTGAGAGCCCTATTTATTATTATTGTTGCCAAAATGATGGTGGGATCTTTCTCTCGGTTACAATGTTTTGTCATATTTAAGGCAACATAACACTAGTCTGTTTTAAATAAATCATTTATTGATTACTTATTTAAGTGAAGCGCTCGTAGCTCTGCAGTGCTCGGTGATCGGAAATGATCACCATCAGGGCGCCATACACCTTTTTTTTTTAATTTACGTCGGTAAAAAAAATGCATTTACGCACTGTCTCCCGGCCAAAGAGGTGTGTGGGACTCACCACCGGCAGACACGACCGCCAGCAGTAATACCCACTAAAAATCTTCCGACGACGCCCGCCGCTTGTTGAGAAAGAGGCGGGGCGCCAGTACCTGGGTTGCAGCTCTGACACCCCGCCCGCGGCCAACGTCCCCCGGACCAAAACCGGGAGGACCTCCTCAGAGAGACGCAGTGGACGCGCCCCTCTTACCTCCATGTGCGACCATAGCGTGTGTGGCCGACTTCTCGGAGGGTCCATGATTAAACAGCAGGGGCCCCCTGCCCCCGCTGCCTAAGACCCTCCTGGCGCTGCTTGACGGGCCCTCCACAGGTCTCTCTTAGTTTCCCTCCCGGTAGTCAGTACTAAGGGCACCCAGAGTCGCCAATCTCTGGGTGTTACCTTTTCCCTAGCGCCTCCAGCGCCCTACCGGGAGGTACTCAGCCCCCCCACCACGACAAGGTGGAGACCAGACGGGGAGGAGGGCGCCATACACCTGCCTCAGTCAATCCGCACTGAGACCACGTGGTGGAGTATGACCTAATATCCTCGCTCCTTGGTATGTGAGAGGAGGCTCGTGCTCAGTAGTGGGACGTTAATGGGCTGTGAAGATGATGATTTATTAATTAAGAACTTGAAAGTATGACTTACAAGCTTCATCAAAGAACAGGCTGTCTGAAATTTAAAACTTGAATTTTAAAATTTGAGACTACCTTCGTTTTAAATGACTCGATTTTTTAAAAATATTTATAACTAGTGACTGCAGAACATATATTTTTACACACTTATCAGATCAAATAAGTTAATTAAGTTTTTTTGTACTGGCGGGAAAATAAAACTTGCCTTGACGAGTTTCTTGCCTTATTCCTCTGTTCTCAAACTTTTCTCACAGTGAATGGATGCGCTAGTTTTCAAGTTGATGATCATAATAATAGATGGATAAAACAAAACGTGAATATAAAAAAAAACCTACTTCGACTTTTATGAGTCGCAGGCTTTATCGCTATTGTTAAAACTTAGTACTAATACACTTTCACATTGTATGTTTGTATACTTTTCTTCTAGTCATTTAGATATATTTTCGCGTCTTCTTCAAGTATCGCGCCTCGCATTTTCCTGTCCGAAGTTAGATAAACGTACACGTTATCTGCAACGAGTTAGACTAGTGCCAGTATCATCAATAATGTGACATCCCTCAGCTGGTTAGCTACTAGTTTTTACCTTGTCTACTTCTAGGTAAGCACTTACATTACGTATTCAGCAATTTATGTTTTGTTGAGCCACTTCAGCGTAGGAGCTTCTCCGTTATGGCGCTGTCGTTTGGTTTAGCAGAACTCTCTCGGACTTTGATATCAAATTCGTGGATTGGATGAAACCTTTAGAAATCAATGCAGTGGTGTCACAACACCTAATTAGCACCAAGCAGTGCTTTACGAAATATTGCGTTATTTAAAAGGTGGTGAAGCTAGTGAATTTATTTATTAACAGTTTAATGCACTCTATAATTATAAATGAATTATATATGACGACCGATATGACGTGTAGGTCAGTATACCTCCACGTCATCATCACTCCAGAGGTCGTGGGTTCGATTCCCACACAAGACAAATCTTTGTGTGCATGAATATGAATATATTTTCCGGTCTGGGTGTCTTCCTATGTATATTAAGTATGTATTTACAAAAAAAAAGGTTTTTTAGTATGTTTATCCGTTGTTTAGTATCCATAAAACAAGTTCTTAATGATACTTATCTTGGAACTAAACAATTGGTGTAATTGTCAGAAAATATTTATTTATTTATGAATTAGATGTAACATGTTATCCATAAATATAAAAGTATGTAATTACTATACAATATTGGTTAAAACATTATGGACCCGACAATATTTTGAGAGGAAGTTAGTAAATAGATTAACACTTTATTGCCCACAAATATAATTATGCGTATCATGTATATTAAAAATAGGGAGTGTAATTAAAAAGTAACGTTCATCTACTCTTTTAAAAAAAGTTGGGTTAAGCTGACAAAAGTCGCAGTGATGTCATTTTAACGAGTCTCATTATAAAAAGAGCATTGCTTATTGTTCAGAATATTCATTGTTCTAATAGGTCGTCTTTGTGACAGATATTCTGCCGCTAAAGAACAGCGCTTGTCGCATTTTTTTTTTGTTTTGATGGATTGGAGCAAAGGAAACAACTTGCCTATTCATACTGATGAATAGGCAAGTTGCTCTAGTAACCCTGAAACATCTCTCTCTATTTACATAACTGCAGGCGCGAAATGGCTGCGGTTTGCATCAGATGGGCCGTATGCTTTAAACGCCAAGTAAAAGACAAACAATAGTTTTTCTATTGTATTTGGGACCGCTGGCTTTTAGCGTGTTAATAAAAGTTTGTGCCATTCTCATGGACCTCAGGCTTGTGTATGAGCTTAGTGCTCCAGAAGAGAGTTGTCCAGTTTATCGCTGATCAAGTCGAAACTAGTTTCATTTTTTTTTTTATGTAGTTGTTTGCTACAGTTCAGGACACCGATCTCCAGGTGAATCATATCAAGCCTCAACTATTTGCCCACATGGACACTACATGAGATCTCATAACCTCACCGTACTGTTGTACTTTTTGCTATTGATGATTTCATAATATCTTGACCTTACTTAAAGCGTAATATCACAGTCATCGCAACATTCCACTCGTATGCACCATCTCACATAATTGCGGTGACGGAGACGGCCGTGGGAAGAAAGGCCCGGATCATTGTTTTGTTCAGCTCCGTCTGCAGTGCGCATGCGTGTTCCCATCCGTTCATCCGTAGCCAAGATGTGAGATTCTTACTTTTTTCCAGTGGCCAAGAGGTTATATGTGTTCCTAGGTATTGACTTTTGGAACTTTTAGATGTAACGGTGGTTGCGAAATTGCCCGCTTTTACTTTGTTATGTTTATATTGTTTATATTGGTTAAGACCAGTGAAATTTGGTTTATTTATATTCAGCAATGTGTATTTAGTAGAGGATACCAAATAATAATATTTGAATGCCTAAATTCAAGCCGACCTCACCTGCAGTGGTGCACGTGCCGATCAACGGACGATGCTCTGGCAAACACTAAAGTTTCCGGTAAGCGGCAATAGGCTCGCCACCTATTACGTAGGAGCAAAATTATAATTAGCAAAATGTGAGCGTTTATTATGCTTCTGTCTACTCCTTTGGGGAAACAGGCGTGATTGTTTGTATGTATGTAATTAGTATCATAATTTTGTATCATATTTAGACCGATATATGTACGTTAGAGATTTATCAACTTGTAGATTGTATTTATGCAATTGAATATTTTACTTATTTTACTTATATAAAAGCAGTGTAGCTCATGAAAATACCGACTTATATATAACATAATGTTATATAGAAATACCAACATAATGTTCAAATCGTATAAATGTATTGCTATCATACGTATTGTTCGCAAACTTATTTTTAGTAGGTTTAATATTTTCCTGTGGTAGAAAATAAATCTTGAATAATATGGAGCTCGCCTTCATTGACATCACTTGACCTTCGCAGCTAAGATGCCTCTTCACTGGATGACCATTGCAGATATGTTCTGAGTCCAAAGAATTTTCAAGTACCATCTCTAAAGTACCTCTCTTCAAGGTCAATGTCATCTTAACATTGACAGCTTTTTTAGTATAAAATCTATATTATTATATTTTTTTGAAAATATCGCCTACTTATTGGTAAAACATGATATATAATATTCAATCTAAAAGTGACAAAATATTAGTAGATAGAGATTTTTTGTTAAAAAATATTTATTTAGGTAAACACACAGTGACAAGTTATGTAATACAGACAAAAATTAAAAACTTTAACATAAATTTGACACCAACATCGCTTTCCACAAAATTATAATGCAGATAAATAATATAACACAACTCTTACTTTGCAATATGTAAAGGACAATTAAATCAAATTACTGTTTCTATCGTAGTCAAAGTTTACACGATTACTCAGAGATTACACAGAGATCAGTACATTTAAAATGCCAATAAATACAATAACTTCCAATAGCCTTAAACATATCTCAGTCATTATACAATCGTACATATCACTTAAACACGCAAAATATTGGAAACAATTGATAGAGAACTACATTCATCTTTGATAGGAATTTAAAATGTCTTACCTACCAATAAGCAGACGAAAATATGTCATCATATCCTATCATTATCCCGGTTGCCCTAAACTTAAGACTAAGGCATAGGGCCCAAGGTCTGCTCACTGGTTCAACCAGATTTTACTGAATTTCAGTTATTACGTGGAGCGACTGCCGTCTGACCTCCGCAACCCAGAGGTAACAGAATTCTATGGTTAAACCAGCTGACAGGATGTTCAAAAGCACCGATTTTCTAATAACAACTGCCATGTTCATTTCAGCCGGGACCAACGGCTTAACGTGCTATCCGAAGCACGGAGCAAGCGATAATTACGTCCATAACTTCGAAATGTCATTGGTGCGCCACCAGGGTTTGAACCCGAGACCCTCTGAATTTAAAGACAAGTGGTCTCGCCACTCGCCACACACACATACGATAATTTGTAATTTATTCATTTACCTTGATGTTATATTGGAATGAAAATGGAAAAACATGAGGTCAGCAAGATTGCAGTATAACTGTATTTATTATTTGAGTAGACTCATCTATAGTTCAAGAAGAAACATATGTCGCTTATATTACCGCAGCACTAAAAGTTAACAAGATGACGTGGCTAATGTCATGCTGTCAAGGTATATTATACCTTGGCTGCTATCGCTAGCGGTACACGTTACCCGGGACAATAAACATGTCCATGGATCAGCAAGTCACATCATCAGGTCAAGACCAGGTTACACATATTCCCTTGCAACCAATTCAGGAGCTTTACAAAGTCCATTGACACAAAGAGGTCAATCTTTTACACCAGCGCAGTACAGCGCTAGGGTCAAGATTTATGTTCCCACTATAGTTTCATAGAGCCTAAGACGCTTATGAATCTTGAGTTCTCACTTCTTTAAGGCTTAAGTGCGTCACAAGCGCCAAGGACAGCGACTTCTGGTTTAAAATATTTTCCTTGAATTAGTATGAAGATGCATTCCGTTCGGTGTCTTCATGCATATGCAATAAAATTATATAGACACCAGTACTTGCTCTCGCCTGTGATAGAACCTTCAGTAAAATGTCATTATTGCTTCTCTGTGTCTTTTATCAGAGTTACTACGGCTACCAGTGATGTTTTACTTAAAGTATCCATATTTCGCCGTACAAAACTAAATATTTTTTTTTTCCTTTTACAATTGGCAAATAAATAGTTCCTTTAATACATGGTAACAATAATAAATTCGAATTCGAATGATATAGAAAAGGATAGCGAAATCAAATAACGATAATTGTTTTAATTTGGACACCTCAATCTTCAGGGGCTAGTGCGACATTTACCTACCTCTTTTAGTTATAATATCATTGACGACTAATCCCGTCATGTCCTTTTTTTTTCCTTTTTTCGAACTACACGTACGGCCTTAGGAACCACCTTTATACTTTGCAATCTATCAGCACTCAAACCAAAAATTGCATCGACTGGTTGCCATCACCCAAGATGTGGTCATTATGACGTGTCACACAAAAAACCAAATAGAACCTTTCTCAAGCTAGTATGACAGGTATAGATAAAAATATTTGATATTTAAATGTTTTCAGCTCATAGTAAATTGAAATTTAGTAATATTTACATAGTTGTGTGTGGTAAGCGAATTGTATGCGATGCGCGTCTCATTGTCGCTTTTCTTGCAGACTTGCATACAAATAGGCGATGTGGGGAGGCCTTTTACTTCGCCGTTAAGTCTAAAGAGCTTTCATTTGTATTGAGGTCGTAGTACTTTATTATCACCATCGAGCACATAGCCTTTCATTACGTAATTTAAGGAGAATGAGACTGACTTCTGTCTGCATATAAGTGCGTAATGTTCTGAAATGCAATAATCGCTTGTCTTTAACTTTTCCCAATTAGGGTTATTGCTGATGCGGATTTCACTGTTGTTAGTAGTTGTTAAGATTAATATCAAGTTACTATGGCAGTTGTTATTAGGAAGTCAGTGCCTTCTAATATTCTGACAACTGGTTTAACCATAGAATGATGTTTCCCTTTGTGTTGTGGAGGTTAGATGTCAGTCACTCTATGTAGTAACTGAAGTTCAGCCAAATCTATTTGACGAGTGAGTTCAACATGACCCCTGGACTTTATTCTGGGGCAACCGGGATAATGATAGGATATGATATGAAGATCAATACTAATACTAAGTTACTTAAATGAAACATTCTAATACTTAAAATTGTTAGTAAAAGTTATTTAATATTTTTTAATGTTAATCCTTTATTGCACATAAAACATAAATAAGTTATAAAAGGTTTATTTAAATACTAAAAGTACAAAGGTGGACTTATCTCTAGAAGAGATCTCTACCAGCCAACCCTAGAAGTTGTGTATAAATTTGTAGGTTAAAAAAAGGAAATGAAAAAAATCTTTTGTATACCATTTCACTAAAAGACTTCTTAAAAATAATTTATTGAAGGAGGCGAAATGAATTTAATACAAATCAATTATTTCACAATAACTCATTTGCGACTTCATTTGTGTTTGTTTTCTAAACGATCGAACAAAAAACAGCTAGATTTGTTAAACTGCACGTGACCTTCAAAGAACAGGTCACAAATAAAAAAATCTCCATAGATTAATGCTGATGCTAATACTGACATTTAAAACAACGAATGCGCTTGTTCGATACGACACGTGTGAAACAATATCTGTGAAATCATCGGCGCGCAGATTAGCTTCCCAGGGTATCTCTGTCGTCACGCGCATTGTCGCATGGCGCTTACTGACATACATCTTTCTCTTTCATGTCTTCGGGGTACGGTGTACTCGTATGTTAATGTCACCAGGGCACCACACTGCGATGGGTTATTGTTTTATTTTTTTGATTGACGGACTATAGGATACTTACGCATATAAGCAAAAAACATATAAATGGTCGTCAACATTGCAAAGGATGCCTTTAGCATATTGTTTGTTGTTTTTTTAAGTTTGCGATTAAGATTAAATAATACATATTAAAATTTCATGCCGATATATCTCAGTTGGTTTCTGCCCACCCAGGATCGTTGCTACAACTATTTAAAAAGGATCTATATAGTTAAAGCAATGTTCAGTTTAGCACAGAGATCTCTAGTTTAAACGTGCAATAGTGAGAGAGTGGACCATTCGTCCACGTGGAAACTAGACGAAAACCCCATTCCATTAGAAAAATAAAGAATATGAAATAGCAAACAATATAGTGGTTCACTTTCGAGTTATCAGCAAAGTGAGTAGCGTTTAGACAGATACAGAGAACAAACGTATTTCTCTAGCTACCAAATAGATAGGCATTAAGAATACCACATAAAGTAATAACAGACATATCATAAATTTCAGTACGGAAGAGATCAAAATTTATTGTCATACAAACGGCTATTCACTCTCCACCTGACCTGACTGACCTCAGTAACTCCGTTACCGTTTCCGTCTACCTCAAATTTCGGAGCTACGAGCGCTTCCGGAGTCTGACCCATGCAACTATTTTTCACCGACTGACCCTTTTATAGCAGGAAATTGATTGATGATAAAGAACTTCTCTATCATAAATTACTATCGCAATTGCTTCTACTCGTAATCGTAACCTTCGTTTATACCGAACATTTACCGAGAAACTATTTAAGATTCTTATTAACAATATTTCGTTGCCTGGCACTGCCGTCTTAGCCATCAGACTGTATGATAAAAAGCTTTCCTTAAAATCATCAGAATATAGGAAGAGTCTGATGCGGATGCCAGATAAGCATGATAAATAGTTTCTCTAAACCCTAGTACTGAACACGAGAGTGCTTTCTCCGCTCAGCTCGTAGATTAAATGATAAGGTATGAATATAATAATTAATATAAAGCTATGTTAAAACTGCTATAGTTTCATGTTATTAATGTTGAGAGAATTGGGATTTGTTGGAAATTTTGGTATGTAATTTTTTTGTGTGTTGTAAAAAAATCAAATCTGCAAAGATCTGAATGAATATTTTTCTGTAAATGTGTTAATAAGCTCCTTACACTTTCTCCTGATGGATAGTGGTCACCTAATCCTTAGGACGCTTGCTAAACTAAACTTTAAAAACCGTCACCAGCCTTTTCTGAAGGCTTTGATTCTATTTGCTTGTAAATATTTTCAGGTTTAGAACTCTTATGTTTACTTATAATCTTTGGAAAAATATTAGTAGACTGTAGAGGACAAGTCACATGACATGACTGATGTGAAACTCTTTAGCCGACATGAGATGTGAAAAAAAAGTCGTATCTTTTTTACTATACAATATTTCTCCAGCTTAAATAATGAGTGTCGGCATTCTTTTACCTCCATTATTAATAGACGGCCACTTTCCCTGTCAGTGCACTCTCGCCTTCGATTCGGTAGACAACAAATAAATAACGGTTCGAAGTGTTGTACGAGTATTAGCTATGAATTGTGTGAAATGCTTGTAGCAACTCATACTAGGTACTAAAAACAAGTCTCGAGAATTTCAGGAAATCAGACAATCCTTCCCACTAGTATTAACTGGGAAGTTAGCTTAATAGTCCATGCTGTGTTTACTTTGAACATTTTTTTATTGATTATACGTAAATCCGTCTTACGTAAACAAACGTTTGCACCATCGACAGATTAACACATTATTGATTAAAAAGTCAATAAGTTGTATAGGACAGCATGAGCTACCATTATTCGTATTATAGTCTATATTTATTATAATACAACAATCACAAAAACCAGTTGCTTTTATTACAAAAAAAGATTTTTTGACAACTACAAACAAATTCTTCCTATATTTAAGAAAAAAGTAATTGATAGGTCAAGTAAATAATGTGATACTAAATATATTTAGTACCATATTATCTCCAGGTACTTAAGATTTAAATAATCTACTCTATACTTTTTTGATAGTTTTGTCAAATAGTTCGTTTGTGTTTTTGCGCAGTTTCGCAGGGTCTATTTGGAGGGCATGAAAGGGCACTTATAACATTGACCTAATTTACAAATTGGGTCGAGGTCAAACACTCTTAAACACGGCCAAATATTTCAAAGCATGCCAAATCCTAAATTACTGTAAATGCATTTCCAATTGGCTGCATCAAAAATTATGTGTTTTTTTTTTTTAAATATTCCTACTGACGTCTCCGCCTGTGACCTACATTTTTACATACCTACCTAGGTTACATTGGAGTTTTCTTAGCGATCCCTTGTTTAAATCAGTTAAAAATAGAGCCTATGTTATCTATGTATAGGGATCCTACCAAGACCTAAGGAGCCCAATATGAATAAATTTGCCCAAGCTATTTCTAGTCTCTCTTGGGTTGAGGTATATAAAGCTTCAGACTTAAATAAGTCATTTGAAGAATTTCACGAGACTTTAATTTTATTCTTCAAGTTATGTTTTCCAATATGCAAAATAAAAATAAACAACAAATCCAGCGGAAATAAGTGGCTCACTAATGGAATAAGAAAATCATGTGCCACAAAGCGAAAATTGCGTTTTAAGTACTATACTACACAAAACCGGTACAACAAAAATCTATACAAAAAATACCACAGTTTGCTAAAAAGATGTATTATTAAATCACGTAAATTAGACAGTGAAACACAATTAAAGAACAGTAAAAATATCTGTAAATCGACATGGAATTTGATAAAATCTTATGATAGTCCTAAAATGAGTAATAACTATATTAATAAGATTACACATAATAACATATCCACCAATAATCCTTCTGACATTTGCAATATATTTAATAATTATTTCGTTGACATTACAAATAATACAATTGACAAAAATCTGACATCTAGCAATAGTATACAATCTGATGATGGGTTTAACTGTAATAAATACCAATCTAAAAAAAACTTAACTTTAAACCATGCCATTAAATCTTTAGACAAATCCATATTTTTATATCCTACTACAAAGGATGAAATATTCAAAATTATAAGACAACTTAAAAACACCAAATCAGTTGGTCATGACGAATTTCCCACAAAAGTACTAAAGTATTGTGTTGTTGTACTTTCTGTTATACTGTCTTTTCTGGTAAATCTGTCCTTTGCCCAAGGAGTATTTCCAGAAATGTTGAAGATATCCATTATTAAGCCTGTACACAAAAAAGATGACACAGACAAATTAAATAATTATAGACCCATCGCATTAATACCTATATTAGCAAAAGTATTTGAAAAGGCAATGCATTCAAGAGTCTGTAACTTCTTGGAAAAACATAATGTCTTAAGGCGTGAACAAAATGGCTTCCGCAAAGGGAAGTCTACTTCACTCGCAGTATTTAATTTAATAAAAACCGTGACTGCAAACATTGACAATAATATAGATACAACAGCAGTTTTCTTTGACATGAGCAAAGCGTTTGACTTTGTTTCGCATGACATTCTTCTGCATAAATGCGAAAAATCTGGTTTGAGAGGAGTAGCTTTAAATTGGATTGAATCATACCTTCGAAATCGGCGTCAATATGTAGAACTCAAAAATTTTAACCATAATAAAGAGGAAATATCATTCACCTCAACGCTGGCTGTAAACAATGTCGGTGTCCCGCAAGGTACAATCCTAGGGCCTTTGCTTTTTATTATTTACATAAATGACTTACCTGATATAACTACTTATCAATGTAACCTATTTGCAGATGACATATCGGTAGTTATTCCTAGAACAACTGACTTAGACTATAGTAACGAAATTAATGCTACTATAAAAAATATTTCAAATTGGCTTGCAAACAACAATCTGCACTTAAATATAAATAAGACTAAATATATAAATTTTTATAATACCAAACCTAAATCTAATAACTTAAATATACTTATTAAAAATGAGCCTGTCATGGAATCTAAATCGTTAACTTTCTTGGGTATAGAGATAGATAATCAGTGCTCTTGGAAATATCATATAAAAAAAATATGTAACAAAATAAATAGATTCGCGTATGCATTGTGGCGTTTAACTATGCAGGTAAACCAAAATGCTGCTTTAATGGCTTATCACGGATATGTCGCATCCAATCTTAAGTATGGTGTACTTCTATGGGGAAACTCCACAGATATAAACAAAGCATTTGTGTCTCAAAAACGATGCATTCGAGCCATATGTAACGTTTCGCCAATGACATCGTGTAGACAGCTATTTCCTAAACTGAATGTACTTACTCTTCCGTCCATGTACATTCTAGAATGTTGTATGTTTGTAAAAAATAATCCCTATATTTTTAAATTTAAAAATGCTAATAGCTGCAGTATAGCGAGACATCACGGTAAGCTGATGTTGCCAAATACGCACACACAATATTATAAAAGGAATTGTTATCCAAATTGTGTTAAGATATATAATAAGTTACCAAACTCAATGAGAGAGCTTAGTTTACCCATATTCAAAATAAAACTACAGTTATGGCTTAAAACTAAATGTTTTTATTCACTCGCAGAATATTTTAACACTAAAATTGAAATTATATAATTTGATAATATTTGTTATTTTGACATCAATTTTATTTTATTATGATTATTACAATGACTTTTTAATTCTACTTATTTTATATTGACATTCACACGCCCTGCGTTTGGCAAAATAGATGTTCTTTTATAAACGAAAACCACCTCATGTTACTCTATTTTATGTGAATAAATTATTTCATTTCATTTCATTTCATTTCATTTCAAGCCAACCTCACCTGCATGTGGTGCACCTGTCGATCAACGAACAAGGCTCTGGCGAACATTCGGCTCGCCACCTATTACGTGGGACCAACTGTATAATTGGCGAAGTGTGGGCGTATAATATGCCCCTGCCTAACGCTTCGGGGAAACAGGCGTGAATAAGAGTGGAAGAATTTCTAAAATCGTTTCACTAGTTTCTAGTCTCAGATTTTATTTGAGACTTTTCCAAAAAGGTTATATTTTATTTTAAATAATCGTGTGTGTGAAGTGAGTTCAAAAATCACATAATTACCATGTTTTGTAACACTGGACAATTAGAAAGCAAGTTGTAATAAAAAATAAGCATTGTTAATTTGGTTATTGATCGCCTCGTTCATCAAACTCAAATGAACCACGAAATTGTGTTTGTTATAAAGTGCTTTGGCGGGCTAATGACCATAGAGGGCAGTATTTATGTCCTAACAAATAACCCAACCCAACTACTTGGATAACAAAACTATTTTGCTTTCCTCTGCTAAGTTCTTACTGGATTAGACAACATGTTTTGGTTATACGCTCAGAAGTCACAAACAAAGAAAGTCTTTTGGAAACATATTAAAACTACATGATAATTACGAATCTTTACAACCTTTCAGAGTGCTTTCTTTCCTTTGCAATGTTCTAATTGGATTGCACAACATCTAGTGGTTATAAAAATGAAAAATAAAACAAAATATTCTTTATTGTCTTTAAAATCAACAGACGTACATTAAGATTCGTCAAATTTTTACTAACAAAATAAAAACAAAATCAAATATCATTTATTTCATAAACTTTTACATAGTACTATAAAACGTCAACAATTTCCATTTTTCTGTGAAGCTATACATTGCAATATAATATAACAGTAACAATATTCATGTTCTAAGTCATTCATATTAGAATAGCTTGTATGAAACGGCAGTTTAATCCCAAGCATTTTTATCTGCCATATTATTATAGTCTTTGATAGAATAGTATCCCTTTGCAGACAGCTTGCGTTTTATTTTTAATTTAAATTTATTTAGGCTTAATTGCTGTATATTGCTTGGGATTTTATTGTTAAATTTCACACATTGACCTTTAAATGATTTGTTTATCTTTTGGAGCCTAGTGGCAGGTACAACTAACGTTTGCTTATTTCTTGTGTTTAAGTTAGCTTTTCTTACTAAAGTGATCAGTATTCTTATATATGTCACCGTAAAATTGTAAATAACGTTAAATTATAATCTATCCCGCGATATTGTAATCTGTCGAAAAATTGTGATCCGAAACAAAGTGCTCACAATTTAACGCATTATTTTTCGATAGATTATAATCTATCGAAGACAAACCGTTAAATCACAATCTGTCGCGCGTTAAATTGTCAACTGTTTAAAGCCTGTCCATGATTGGCTGGTCTTGCCATCAAGACCAGCCAACCACTCTCTTATTTATTATGTAACTGCACTTCTTTAGGTTATCACAGGTCCTTTAACACTCCCTACAACTTATTATAATACAATGCGTTATTATTATTAACACGAAATCTGTTTTAAAAAACCAAAACACTGTTTGTTTACATTTCACAACAAATGAATTTGACTAATAACAACCGAAGATGGCGACGACGGGCGGCTGAGCAGGGAACATGAAGTTCAACCAATCAGAGCGCGAGGTGCGTTTTTTCGCATGCCATTTTACAATTTGACGGTTTGTCTTCGATAGATTATAATCTATCGAAAAATAATGCGTTAAATTGTGAGCAGTTTGTTACGGATCATAATTTTTCGACAGATTACAATATCGCGGGATAGATTATAATTTAACGTTATTTACAATTTTACGGTGACATATACATATAACAGGTTTTCATAAACAAATTGACCAAATAAAAACTTTATGAATTTTTAAACATTATTTTAAAAACAAAAATTAAAAAGACAGACAGAGCAAATCTTGTGGAAACGACATTAGTCTTTAAGGACACTTTAAAGTGCTATATTTTGTTTTAATTGCAAAGTTCTACTTGGCTTCGTCAACATTTTATGGTCAATATGCTCTGAAGGCACAAGCAGAGCAAAAGGTCATGTGGATATAACAGCATATTAAATATGATTCATATGAGTCTTAAAAACCTATGAGATGTTTCTTAACAAAGTTCTGATTGCCTTAGACAACATCTTGTGGTTATATCCTCTGAAGTTACAATCAGACCAAGTCTTGGAAACAGCAGCATATTAAAACTACTTTATACAATTCTTAAGGACATTGGAAAGCGCTATGTTTTTGTTTGCAAAGTTTGGCTTAGGCAATATCTTGTAGTTATATACTCAAAAGTTTAAAACAGAGCAAGTCTTGTGAAAACAGAAATATATTAAATCCACTTCATAATAATACGAATTTTAAAAATCTTTGAGAGTGCTATGTTTTTTTTGCATGTTCTGATTGGCTTTGAAAACATCTTGTGGTTATCTGCTCGGAAATAGCAAGCAGAGCATAAGGTCTTGTGGAAACAACAGCAGCATATTAAAACAACCTTTGAATGTGGGTCATATGTGAGGAAACTGTGACGTTCAGATCCATAACGAGTGAAGTATAATGTAATGTTACACAGAAAAGGCGAGCTATTAACTTAAATAACTGTTGGTGACACATGTGACAGGCGACAGGCGGTGTGGCGACGAAGGGCCTCTGATAGACGTATCCTATTTGTGACTGTTCGAGTCGATAAACGTTCTACCTACATGTCGAGGGACAACCGAGAATTTTGTTTGTTTGCAAAAATTCTAGTAGCGTTTCAAATAGCCGGGAACTTAGTGACGAAAACGAAGCAAATAGATAGATTAATACATTCTGATTGAGAATAACTTAAAAACTACATGTAAAATCTACTATTATTAAATATCTAAACAGGCTTTCCTTAATTTTTCAGCTATACGTTTGAAGGTTAGATAATTTCTCCTGTACGTGTTTATGTCACTGAACTCCTCCTAAACGGCAAGACCGATGTGAATGTTTTTTTTTGTATGCTTTTAGGTGGCGCCCATCATGTTTTAGATTTACAAATCCGCCCAGCGTTAAAATGAGGGAAAAAAATATTAAAACTTAACTACCCTATATAATTTTCTGACAAAAAACATATCATTATAACCATAACGTTTTACATTGCTGTCAGTCGTTCGACAATTAGCGCAATGAACAGTAATATTCTTAAAATGGGTTAATAATAACAGGTCGAACCAATAACTTCAAGAAGTGTGCCTGGGACATGTTCCAAAACTAGAGTATGTATTCTACCAGTTTAGAAAAATAAATATGGCATTTTCGACACAATCCTACTATCCCAATTACCCTACGACACCATACAAGTTGCTCAACATAGACATGCGTTATGTATGTAACTGGTTTGTTTAGACAGCCACTTGCGTTGTTTTCATTTGGAGTGCCACGCTTTATTGTTTGGTGATTTATCGTTATTGACAATGTCTTCTTTATGATTTCGTTGGAGGCTTGAAATATTGGAGACATCTTTACTTTAGAACTTCTGTTTAACTATTTCATGGGTTTTTGTGTTTTAGCATTAGCATTTGAAATAGGATAAACCGCACTAGGTCCTAGGTAGGTTTTGGCCTGATACCTACAACACACGCATAGATACACAAACTATGATTGGTGACCTGTGTACGGATAATCCATGAATATTTGTAGGCCGCAACTCATATTTCGTTCATGATAACTTGATAAGGGAGAAGGGATAAGATGCTTAAAAATATGCTTATACCAGGGGATCAGCGGAAAAGAAATGAATGTATGAAATGTGCCCAGTCGCCGTGTGATGTGCCTGTCTATTAGATAACGAAGGACTGAGAAGAGGATGATTTAAAATCATACGTAATAAGTACTCTTATTTTTAAGCTCTCATTCGAAACTGAGGTAAGCTTTCTAGCAATCATTCATATTAATTCACGTCCACGGCCTAATGGGTTGCCTCTTCAACACAGACGGACTGACAAAGGAAGCTAATTCCAAACTAATGAACTTAAAAGGCTTCTCTATACAAAACTCCCACGTCGATGTCTCCAAAATAAGTTTGTGACTTATAAGCATAAATCTAGGTACTTTATATTAATTAACAAAGGTACTTTTTACGTTATTGTGGCATTTGATATTATTATTTAGCTTTTAAGAATTTAGAATTACATATTGTATCTATATAAACAAAATGTATTTAAATAAATTTAAAAAAATTACCATGGTACTAATTATTTAGTTTTAAGTAAAGTATAATTAAGAACTTGTGTTCTGGATAGTAAATAACGGATAAACATATTAATCCCACAAAAAGATTTATCCTGTATGGTAATCGCACCCACGACATCAGGAGGGGAGTGCGGGTATACTCGCCTCCACGGCACATCGGCCGTCCAGATTATTATGGCCAGACCTATTCGTTACACACTTTCATAGTGCCCTCCTTCTCCCACTTTCATCTATGTTTTATTTCGATGACTCAAGCGAAGCCACGGCTAAACAGCTTGTGTAGTATTACACTGTATACTTTAATATTATCATTACATAAAGATCATATTAGAGAAACTAGCAGCGCCCTGCGGTTTTACCCGCGTGGTCCCCGTTCCCGTGGAAATATCGGGATAAAGAGTGTCCTATATGTTAGTCCAGGACTGCAGCTATACACGTATAAAGTTTCATCACAACCGCTCCAGTAGTTTTTGCGTGAAAGAGTAACAAACTTCCATCCACACATACAAACTTTCACGTTTATAATATTAGTAGGAAGTAGGATAGTACAAAAAAAAAGTCGATTGTTTTATTTTTATTTTAAGTATATCTGCAACCTGTGAAAGTAGCCGTAAATGTTATGGACTGACCTATTACGCACTTTCATAGTGCCTCCCTCCCTTCACTTCCATCCACTTCCAACTCACCAGTCCTCAGTGTTCATTGAAATACTGGAGTAAAAGCCAAATGCTTCGATGCTTTGTGTAGACGGTTTCTCTTCGTGACGCGAACGCATGTCAGCTAGCAGGGTTACTATTGAAATGCATTTCATTGAATTTGTTTTTAGGGTTCTGTGGATCAAATAATTATAAAATTATTTTTTTACCTTATTAAAAAAGACCAATAGACCTTTGTCTGAGTGGAGTGCACTCTTAAATGAACCCTTGTAAAGCTTTGTTTGTCCGGTAATGTATCTAGTTACTAAAATGGTATGCTAAAGTTTCGCCCACGTCCGTCTGTCTGTTTGTACATACATCTTTAAAATAAAAATAACACATACAAACCAAAAAAATATATTATTGAAGTCTCATTATTTTTTGTGAAAACTTTGGTACAGTAATGTTTTTTGATTTAGATATTTAAAAATAAAACACATAATATTTTTTAATTTAGAGAAAAGTACGGTCTCTTTAAAAATCTGTGCGACTCGCGCTAGGCGAGTTTTTGATGTAAACAGAGATCAGAGTAGAAGCGGTTTCAGTCGTTTAAAAAAAATAGTTGAACTATTATACCATACAACCATATTTCTATATTTCCCCTACAGTTAAGTAAAGTATAATATCGCTGTCTATGATATTTTTAATTGTGATCATCAATACGGTATTTCTAGCTCTAACTACCAGGTACAGGAAATAAGATTACTTCCGATTTAAAGTGATGTATTGTACTTTACAGCTACACATACGGCCTTTTGATATAACAATTGTTGAAGGCTTTAAAAACCGATTTCACCAATTGATGATGCTGTAAACTCTTTAAGAAAAAAATTGCCAAGGAGCTCATTTCACAACCAAACGAGATAATTTATTTTAAACCATACCGTAAGCTTCTGACATTTTAATGTGTGTAATAAAGCCAGTAGATCAACTATGCTAGCGTTGTGTCATATTTAATTATAAACACCATTACGGCCTTACTAGAGCTATATACCGGACAGTACATGGAAAATGGTCGCGTGCGTCACCATTGTATTTGGAAAATGACATATTAGGTCGGGGAAAAAGTCTTTTCGCATAACGTAGGTATAAACTTATTATAAAATTTTTTTGACTGTACTGTTTGTGTCTGGCTGGTTTTGGTAACATTAAAAAGGTTCCATTATAAAGAAAAGAAAAAAATAAAAAAAAGTTGTTTCCCGCTATTTTTCATTTGTTTTTCTCTCCGTAAAAATGAGTGAATCTAATGAAGAAATTCGATACATTTTAAAATTTTATTATAAAAAAGGCAAAAATGCAACTCAAGCAGTGAAAAAAATTTGTGATGTTTATGGACCTGATGCAGTGTCAGTAAGAGTAGCACAAATTTGGTTCAAACGTTTTCAGTCCGGAAATTTTGATGTTAAAGATGCACCTCGCTCTTGTCGCCCTGTTACGAATAAAATGGACGCCATTTTTGAAAGAGTGGAGCAAGATCGGCATATTAGTAGTTACGATGTAGCTGAAGAACTAGGAATTGACCACAAAACAGTTTTGACCCATTTGAAGAAAGCTGGTTATACAAAAAAGCTCGATATTTGGGTGCCACACGAGCTCACTCAAAGAAACTTAATGAACCGTGTACTCATTTGCGATTCATTATTGAGACGTAATGAAACCGAGCCGTTTTTGAAGAGATTGATAACTGGCGATGAAAAGTGGATCACGTACGACAAGAACGTGCGAAAAAGGTCGTGGTCGAAAGTTGGCCAGGCTTCACAGACTGTGGCCAAACCTGGCCTAACACGAAATAAGGTGATGCTGTGTGTATGGTGGGATTGGAAGGGCATTGTTTATTATGAGCTTTTACCGCCCGGCAAAACCATCGATTCTGATCTTTACTGCCAGCAACTGATGAGATTAAAGGAAGCAGTCGAGAGAAAACGGCCGGAATTGATCAACAGGAAGGGTGTGGTCTTTCATCACGATAACGCTAGACCACACACATCTTTAGCCACTCAGCAAAAATTAAGAGAGTTCGACTGGGAGGTCCTAGTGCATCCACCATATAGCCCTGACCTTGCGCCTTCAGATTTTCACCTGTTTCGGTCTCTGCAGAATTCTTTAGGTTCTGTAAGGTTGACCTCAAGAGAGGACTGCCAAAACTATTTGTCCCGTTCTTTTGATCAGAAGTCCCAAAGTTTCTACAGTAACGGGATAATGTCTCTGCCCACAAAATGGCAGAAAGTTATTCAACAAAACGGTACATATATATTGTAAATAAATGTAAATAAACTTTGAAAAAAATGTCTTGACTTTTCATACAAAAATACGAAAAGACTTTTTCCCCAACCTATTATTATATAGGTCACGGGCATCATTGGGCATGAACAAACCGATGTCGTGTACAAACAGGTGCCTTGCTATATTGTCTATATAGTATATGTATTATTTTTGTACTGGTACAACAAATGAAATTGTGTACCAATACAGTTGTGTTTAATACTGAATATTTGTCATCTGTTTCGATCGCTTATCTTAGAATGTTTAGAAATTCTATGTAGAATTACGAATAAATAAAGAAAATATTTATTTTAAAAGTTAGCTTGTTAAAAGTTTAAATTAAGTTTAAAAAATATAAGTACAAATAAGTATAAAATAATGATGTGAATACTTGTAATGGCTTGCATATATGTCCTTTGGTTTTAAGTGTTGTATGTAAAATATATAGCTTTAGCTGTAAGTGTTCCTAATTAATAATAAATTTATCAGGACAAAAAATTGTTAAATCATCATCAGCATCCCAGTCACATTAAGTCCTCCGCTAAACGGACTATGTTTTGCAGTGGACTTGTCCCAAATGTTTTCTACGCCTAATGATCTTGACATGCCTGCATTCACCGCCTTCTTGCCGTCTTGGCCAAATCATCAGTCTATTAAATAAAAAAAATAAAAATGTTTATTATCGGACAACTAAAAATCCATTTTGTTAGTAAACTTATATCTATTTGTGTTAGTACTTATATTCTACTAGTGAGCGAGTTATTTTAATTAAATGGCCAACAAACGGACAATCCCCGCTATCGGCTATCACCCTCAGAACACCGTTGCCGCTCCCTCGTATCCGGCGCAATAGTGAAGCCGCTTTTTTACGTAAGATGGCGCCAAAGCTATCCACTCCTGCATGTGCAAACATAGCTGAGGCGCTACAAAAACGAGGCAGCCTCAACAGTGCTCTGAAGGCATTATTGTATTGGATTCGCAGGGCGCTGAACGATTTCTTTGTGTAGCTGGCCCACAGACTACTCGAGTAGAGCGATGTGCAGTATGCTTTGAACAGTGTTATCTTTACTGTGCTCGAGCACCGCGCAAATCTGCGTGCCAACATGTTCGCTCTAACCGACAGCGCCCTGCGTTCCCTCTCCATATCGACATCATCTTTTAGGTCTTCGGTAACAAAATGCCCAAGGTATTTAAATTGTTTCACTCTCTTAAGAGGTTTACCGTTAAGTTTTAATGGAGGTACAACTTTTGGACACCTGTTACCAGCTTTAAAAACCATGTACTCACTCTTCGCATCATTGTACAGGAGACCATGTAAACCAGCATAAGACTCACAGATTTTAAGGAGTTTTCTGAGTGCACTAACCGAAGGAGCCAGCAGCACCATGTCGTCTGCGTAACTAATATTATTGACGCACACATTACCAATGTGACATCCGACACGCGTGCTGCTTAGCTCCTCGATCAGCTCATTTACATACAGGCTGAAGAGGTTGGGAGAGCTCAGCCCGCCCTGCCTCACACCGCACTCCATCCTGTAGGGCTCAGAGAATTCATCCGCCCATCTTACGAGGTTCATCTGACTCCCATACCAATACTTGAGCAAATCCAGCGAATCTCATTTGGGTGGGACGTCGGCTTCTGCTTCGTTAACTGGTTCGTGGTTGACATTGAAGAAACTTAATGCCGAGGTCCTCGAGCAATGGGCCCCGCGCATTGCATAGCTTGCAAATCCGTCTTGTTTTGTCCTCTATGTTGTTATTTACTAATATCCTCATTTCGTCGTTCAATTGTTTCTTGAGAAGATGAGAAACTGGGTACTTAGAGGTTTGTATGGAAAAACATTATTTTTTCAAGTAAAGGATAAAAATTCTGACAACATTTTTTAAAAGAAATAATGATTTGTTTCGACGCGATATATAATTGTTATGCCAATGTCTAAATAAATTTCCGTGCAGTCAAATGTTGTTTATTTATTTTATAATACCGAGCGTGTTGTATGTTATTGCTAACTCATCTGTTGAGCGTCTGCTATTTCGTACTGACTCCAGTTAGTAACGTGGCTCTAGCCTATCTGAGGAACTTCAATTATATGCATAAATAATAAATAAATGTTCTCTTATAATCACATTATTTAGTTCCAAGATAAGTATCACTAAGAACTTGTGTTATGGATACAAAAGAACGGATAAACATACTTAAATACTTTTTTTTTGTAAATACATACTTAATATACATAGGAAAACACCCAGACCAGAAGAAATATTCATATATATGTACACAAAGATTTGTCCTGTATGGGAATCGACCTCTGGAGTGAAGTGCAGGTATACTGACCTCCACGCCATATCGGTCGTCCTATATATAAATGCTATATATACTTATAAATGTTTCTATTTTTGACATTTCTTTATCAAGTTAAAGAGAGCTTGTTTAATTAATTAGCATTCGTTAGTACCTAGAAGTAATGTCGAAATACCAACATCCAATTAACCTGCCCCCTTTCATCTCAAAGGGAGTCGTAAGAGTCGACGAGAAGAAATACTACCGGATGATGGGCAGCAGGGTCATCCTACGTACTGGCTTGAACTGCGATCACCAACCTGCATGCCCAGAGTGGTGATTATGGGCCCAGTACCTCCAATGGAATGTCATCTATTGGGGAGGACAATGTTTTTTAGTGGACATGTGGCTGTAATAAATAATAATGAAGAAACCTTCATTATACCTTTCTTAACATCATCATGATTTTGGCGTTTTGAAGCTACTCGTATCCTGACACAATTGAATTTTTATTGTTTACTGTATCCCGCTAAGTCAACTCACAAATTAAAAAAGATGTTCTGAAAAAATCACCACAAACAATACTGCAGGAAATTATTGATAACATACTAGCTGGAATAGGCATGAATGGTAATAGAAAACAGGCCGATTGTGCTGTTTATTTTAAAACAAAGTTACACAAATTGATGAGTACCCACTAGCTTTCCACCGCGACGTACCTCGCATATACCTTACCTTCTATTGAAATTTCTATTTCTTCTATTTATTATTTCTATAGAAAAAATCTCGATCTAGTCCCAAAGTTTTCTACTATACTTTATGTTACATAATGCATGGTTCTAAAAATTATACTAGTTATCTGGCCACAAAACAAGGCTACACTCAACATAATAGGATTATTCATACACCCACGCATTATGTTGTAATGGATAAATTTACCAATCGTCACACTTCCGCCATCATTGTTTTAAGATGATGTAAGTTTAATGACCGCCGAATCACCGTTATAAATAAATAATTCTATAAAAATCACACAAATTATTTATTTTCAAGATATATACCACTAAGAACTTGTGTTATAGATACTAAATATATATCGGCTAAACTTACATAAATATTTTTTTTGTTTTGTAAATACATATATTATTATAATGTACGTATGACGTATGAAACACCCAGCCTAGAAAAAAAATTAATTTTCATTTGACAAAGATTTGAACACACGCCCTAAGAGCAGTATGCAGGTATGCTGACCTCCACCATTGAAAAGTCAGAAAACTAATTGTCATTAAGTTGAAAAACGACTGCGGCTTACATAATACGGCTATCGTTTGCGCATTGCAGTTTCTTGACTCGTTAGAATTGTAAATGTTTTGCCATTTGTTTACTTACTTATTTTTATACCTACGAAGCTCTCATAAATCAAGACTCCAGGTAATGTTGTCGAATATGGTCAGGATTATTATCATTCTGGTATTACTCTTACGCTTGATTCAAAATTGCTATCTTCTATAGACTAATCAACCCTATTTTTAAGACAGGCGTCTTAATAACCAATTCTTGGATTAAAATTATTGTAAATTCGTCTATCTAAGATTGGTTTCAATCTCAGATTGCGGATAGGCAATTAATTTCAGGCGTTAGACAGAATAAGGTTTAAAATTACCAGAAAAAAAAACACAGGTACTTATGAGGTAGCTTTTAAAATTATATTAAGTAGTGTATAAGTGTAATAATTGACTATTGGTTCTTGCACACAACTTAACTTCAATTACGTTGTCTTACTTATTAACATTACTTATGTATGTGTTACTTAGTAAGGTAGTGTTTGTTGAGCACGAAATTTATGCCGGCCGTCATGAATCGGTTTTAGGATTTGTTACTGAGCTCTCGTAGGGCTTGCCTCAAAAAATGTACTAAGTAATTTATTCTGTCTTATGGGTGAGACCGGGTGACCCAAGACACAGTATTTACCTATAGGCACCAGTCTCCCATATAATATAAAGCTTTGGCAAA
The DNA here is from genome assembly GCA_949126915.1 of Musotima nitidalis. Taxonomy (NCBI): domain Eukaryota; kingdom Metazoa; phylum Arthropoda; class Insecta; order Lepidoptera; family Crambidae; genus Musotima; species Musotima nitidalis. The sequence continues at coordinate 6,622,557 of OX421439.1, read as the reverse complement.
ATTGTACATCTTTTATTTAAAGTTGTTTTTTAATGTGTTTAAGTAGCTTTAAGTTTCTTTGCTTTGTATGAGAAAATAAATACCTAAATATTTTTTTGAAATATGTCAATATTATCCCGGTATGGAGCGATCTAATTTCTTTTAAAAATAGTGCTTTCTCTCAGGCAGGATATTATAATACCTGAAACTAAGCCTATATTTAGACTTGATATTTTCTGGTCTCCAGGCCCCCACCTAGATATTACGTGAATATAGTGTGCACTTAATTGTCTTAAACATATTAATTACATACAAATATATGTTGTGTTAGATAAATACATATAATAAATCCGCAGGCCAAGTGCATATGATATTAAATTGTATCTTCAAGGTTATGTTGAGTTAAAGAGAATCAATATTCAAAATAATTCTCTATGTAACGAACCATTCAATAGTGGCACATGGTCCACTTGCAGTGAACTACGAAAATGGTTTTTATTCTTACTTTTTTATATGGTCTTTGATATATAAACAATAATCAACATTCACAGAGATGTAGACAGCCATAAAACATCATCCCTTATCCAGGTCATCACGCAATTGGGTCCTGAAACGGGTTATGTCCAAATTGTCTAACTCAGAATTTCCTATTAAGTCATGCCTCGCCTCATATTTATGGTTATGTTGATGAAAACCGTCTGTCGGGGCTTATTTTATGGTGTTGCCATCAATTAATTAACACTGAAACTCGGCAGTTAAAATATTTCTCAATAGAGTGATGTCTGGATGTTGGTATTGGCGAAGCAATTCGTTGTGCTCGATCGATATAGTTATAAACATTTTGTTTGTTATTCCTGGTCTGTCGTTTAATATTTTTATTTATATTTCCTGGACTTTTAATAAAGTAATATCGTTGCTGTATATACATACATACATAATGTCACGCCTCTTTCCCGTAGGGGTAGGCAGAGATCACATCCTTCCACTTGCTACGATCATCTTGGCACACGCTTTTAGCTTCATTAACACTCATTAACCTCCTCATACACGCCCGTCGGTTTAGGGTACTTTTGACCTGCCCTTTCTCTAACATTTTTTGTATTTGGTCATGGAAGGTCTTGCGTGGTCTTCCCCTCCCAACATTACCATCCACTTGTCCATCATAAATTGCTGTTTCTGTGGTATTACCAGGTATGTTCATTTTTGCTAGATCAGATAGACTTGATAGTTCTAATTAGGGCGGCTTGCTTTATCGGATTTCATTTAAATAAAGGCTTATTTTATGGTGTTGCCATCAATTAATTAACACTAAAACTCGGCAGTTAAAATATTTCTCAATAGAGTGATGTCTGGATGTTGGTATTGGCGAAGCAATTCGTTGTGCTAGATCGATATAGTTATAAACATTTTGTTTGTTATTCCTGGTCTGTCGTTTAATATTTTTCATCTATATTTCCTAGACTTTTTAAGGTCATATCGTTGCTGTTTCTGTGGTATTGTCAGGTATTTTCATTTTTGCTAGATCTGATAGACTAGATAGTTCTAATTAGGGCGGCTTAGTTTTAAGTAAAGTAGATGCTTTATCGGATTCCATTTAAATAAAGCAATTTTTTTTCTTTAAATATATTTTGTGTATGACTCCCGATTTAAAGAGGTCATGTCCAAGTGACTATTTAAATAACTCCTATTGTTATTGTTTCAGGTACTTACAACTCCCACCAAATCTTCATGACCAAGACTCTTTTCAAGATTTAGCAGTAAGAAGCCTTGTTTCGTTCTTCCACCAGCACCTAGTAAACTGATAAAGCAAAAAGACTTCTTGCTTGTCATTGTCTTTTAACAGATTTTTTAACAGCCAACCAAAATTTATCGTTGAATCTTACTAATTTGTAAGTACGTGTGGCTGAATGTTTGTTACTCTTTCAACGCAAAAGCTACTGAACGTATTTAGACGAAATTTGGCACGCAGGTAGTTTATAACCTGTATTAACACACATGATACTTTTTGTCCGGATTTTCTCACGGGAGTGGGTACCACGCCGTTGACACCGCAGGGCGCTGCTTATAAGGTAAACGACCGAATATAACAGTTCTGAATAGGTTTTTTGTTATTTTATATGAAGGCTAACTCATTTCTTAAAAATCTGATTTATAAGCATAATCTTTTTCCAAGACACGAATCTTAAGACATCAAACTAAGCGTTAAAAAACAATAGGTATAGTCGGCATCGTTTCAGATGTATTTCTTTTATTCATGTAAATTGTCTCTTTATAAAGCTTTTATTTATTTAGAGGCTTTTGTTCAGCTTTAACCGTCTTTAATTTAAGCTGATGATGATGATAACGATTACGATGATGACAAAACCTTTATTTAGTACACTAAAGTCAAAGTGTTAGACATGACCTATGGCTGACAGCACATAATTAATCTCATCATGAGTTTAAATAAAACAAGTTAATTATTCTTTAAGAGAAAGCTTCTTTCAAATGAATATTAATAATTGATAATCTTTCAATTGCATAGTACAATTAAAGACTGCTATCAAAGTTTTTGATTAAAATCAAATACGTCACAAAGACTTAAAGTAATAGCTTTCAATTAAAGTGTTAAACCGTTTACTGTGCTTTTCTAATTATAAAAATAATATAAAACGACACTTTTGTATCAATGATCTCTCAACTAGTTACAAAACAAGAATTATCTATTCCATTTATTTCTGATCTCCATATAAGAATTTACTGTCTATTTCATCTATTTTATTAATAATAGAAATAGTAAGTGGCATAAAAGATAAGTGGTAAGTATGTACTGACATTGCCTTTAATTAACTAAATATTTATATCTTGTATCTTTGGTAGGATAATTTTAACTGAAAGTCGAAGTGTCATGTGCGAGTTTACTCGTGCAAGTGCAAAAGCACAAAAGAGAGCTTGTTGTCAGTTGCTTGGCTATAATAATGGTACTTACATCAGTTTACATCAAGCTAAATACAAAATTATAGCTTTGTTTAAGCTGTTGATGCAAAAAAAAATTTCGTGCTTGCTTTTGTCTACGTGTCATCATCATTTACGTAGGACCCGTCTCCTATTACAACAACAGTTTAATTGTCGCTTGTAATGTCAATAATGCATATTAATTGTATTCATTGTAATATATTAATAACAAATGCAGATTAATAGGTATAATAGATACTTGTAACATACATACAATCACGCCTGTTCACGTCAACACTTCGCCAATTTTATTTTGGTTCCATGTGATTGGTAGCGAGCGTATTGCCGCTTACCGGAACTTTTGTAGTCGCCAGAGCATCGTCCGTATATCGGCAGGTGCACAACTTGCAGGTGAGGTCGTTTTAGGACCTCAAGATCTTGGTAGGATCCCTCGGACCCTCAGTACATATAACAAAAATACAATTTTTAAAATGTCTGTCTGTCTTTCTATCTGAATGTAGTGGCTAATCTCTAAGCTGAGCTGGTTTTGAGGGGATATTTACTGGCAAATAGAATAAATCAAATACCTGTAAGTCAGGCGAAAGAAGTCGCAGGCAGGAAGCTAGTATTTTATTCAAACGAAAATGTAAAGTCGTCTATTGATGTCTTGAATAGTCAGCGTGGGCAGACGAGTTGGCCAGACGAGTCTACTCCAGGCTCAATACGGTGCGATGACTGTGCGATATTTCTGATTTTGTATTGAAATTGGGTGTATCTATCTATGATGTTATTGTTATGACATCAATGAGTTTATTACTTGGTGAAGCATTTTTTTGGAAGACATCTGGAGAGAGATTCCTTATGCTTACAGTATGTTGACACTTACGAGCTTATGTAATCAATTAAACTCAAAATTACTCTATTATATTCAACTATGTAAGTTTATATTTTTTTTAATAGTCCAATACACAATTAAGGCAATATAAAAACATATGAAACACTAGTACAAGGGTCTTTGATAAGTCTTGTCCTTTGATGGGATGATATTATACAAAACCGGAATACTAATTATGACTTCAATATTAGACGTGGGCAGACGAGTCTACTCTAGGGTCAATACGGACCGATAATTCAGATTGTATCTTTGATTTATTGTTATGACAACAATGATAATATTACGTGATAGAAGACAGCTTATATGTGTGTGTCGACACGCATTAGGTAAGTTTGGACTATTAAACTCAAAAAAGTTTGTTAAATTTTCGCTCAGAAGGTCTCCTTTTTAATATTCTGCTTCAGACTAAATACTATGCGTAATTCTGATTATGTGTTGACAATGGGATTACCTATTTATTATGTCATTGTTGTGACATAATTAACTCTATTACATAGTGGAAAATAGCTTTTTGTTCACTTATATTAGATATGATGTGTACACAGAATGATATTTGGAAGATGATATCTGATGCTTTCAGTTCGAACGATTAAACTGGAGTGCGTTCAATTTTAGGTCAGAAGGACTCTTGAAAAGTCTGTTTAAGTTGAAAAATAGCTGGCCGTATGTTATACTTTACTAGTAAAGTATTACCTAGGTATATGGCACCGAAGTCGCTTTTTTCCAATAGTCATTGATTCGATTTCAACTCACTCGTTATATTTTTTCATAGTCTGGTTTTGGTCTGCGACTGTTTATTCAGTGCCCACATGGAAATAAACTAAAGTAACATTTACTAGAGTACTGCGAAGCAGCTTGATTACCTACCTAGTACTATCCGATCCGTGATAGACATCTAATCATATTTTGTTGATTTCCAGAAAATAAGGATAAGTTTAAAATTTCAGATAAAATTATAGATTATTGGATAATTAATTGGTTTATTGATATTGGATTAATTAGGCCCTTTGCTAGGTTTTTTTCTTTTTTAATCCTCTTATTACATATATTATATTTTATACATTCAGAGGTCTCCTCTTAATGATTCAAAATAATATAACACAGTTTTAATATAACAACAGTTATAATATAACACCTTTTAGATGCCTGTCAATTTGCCTTAAGCATCAATAAACCACCCTTCATCATATTTTATTCAGCTATATTTATTTACGGAAGAAAGGTTATGAAATGTATCCTTCCTAGTCTTGCTAAAAGCGTGTAATAAAGTAAGCTTAAACCAATTTTAGCCTGGCCAACCGTAATTACGTGAACATCAAAGGCTGCGGCGTGGGTGGGTGGTGGCCGGGGAATGAGGCAGTACCGAGTTCAAGAATACTGCCGAAGTACTTCAGATCTTTCACATTAATTGTACTTGATATATGAGGCTCTTTTATTTCGGTCGAGGTATTTCTGTTTAATTATTAATGTTTAATGCCTTTAATATCAATTTATGTTCCTATTTTGTTCATGCAGTTAAGATTAAGGAATGCATTTTCTCCAAATATTTGCACTAGCAAAAACGTCGCTGTGTTCGAGAGAAACAGCTGTCTAAGAATTTGTGCAGCAGTGTTTTGATCAAGAGTTTGGTACTTAGTTCTAATTGTTTAACCTACTGTACAATTTAATCTTGAGAATATTATGTTGGCCATATAAATATTTTGTTAGAAAAAGCTTAGCTTATGTAATACTAAAATATACATAAAATTCAAAATTATTTATTTCATAATTTATTTCAAAATTAAATATAAAAAACAATCGAAATATTATTACACTGAAATCACGAATCTTAGATTCACTTATATGCAACAAAACAATTTAATTAATAAACATAAATAATGTCACGCCTCTTTTCTGTAGTGGTAGGCAGAGATCACATCCTTCCACTAGCTACGATCTTGGCACATGCTCTTAGCTTCATTCACACTTTAGACCTGCCCTTACTCCAAAATCATCTAGATATAATACGAAAATAGCAAAGCAGGTAAATTCACTATTGGACAAAATGCGTGTAATCCTTATAAACGAGCCGTAACTCGTATTCTACTCCATGACCTGTCCAAACAGCAGCTTAGTAAAAAATGTGACCATAGACAAAAATGCTTATAAAAAATATTTTGATAATAATTGAGTTTTTTAGAGGCAATTACATTTACACGGCGCGCTTTGTTCGTGACATAGTGGCGTGGGCCGAGAAGTCATTATCGAAACCACGAGAATGTGCCCAAGATTTTAAAGCTCCACGAACCCTAAAACCAGTTCCGAGACAATACATTTTAGAATTACTCTTCTTTTTTCATTATACATTTAAAGGTTGAATGTTTTTGTGGTAACGTTAGGCTGGTTACATTTGAGATGGAACCTTGGTGTGAGAAGGGAGTGGTTACTATATTATGGGATGTATAGGTTACATTAGTTATTAAATAAGCACTGTGTCTTTTTTTATATATATGTATATTGTTCAATGTAGGTACTGTATTTAAAAAACAAATATATTGTAAAAGTTTGTTCATAACCGGTCAAAATCACTTTTAAATCCAAAAATCAGATAAGTAAAGTTATTTTTAAACCATGCTCTTAGTTAAAACTAGATTAAATTATACTGTATTTAATTATTTCTATAAAAGTTACGTGCGTTTTATCGATATAATTATAAAAACCTTACAAGTGCAAATATTGTCGAAACCCTTTCCTGCCCAACTGTACTTTAAGAGTACTTTGTGTTTTCAATGTATAATAAGAATGTACGCACAAAAAAATATTAAAAGTATGTATATGTGTTTACCCGTTGTTTATATCCATCGTACAAGTTTTGCTTAGTCTGTGTAAAATGTCTAAGTATATTTATTTATACTGTCGTAAAGAGAATAACTATATAGGGCGGAACAAAATCTTTTCAACAGGCCGCGTGAAGTAAACATTTAATTGTTTCTGCTAGCAAATAAAACACTTTACGATTGCCCATGTTCTTTGTCTTATACAACCGTACTTTAACGAGGACCTATTTCCTCAGGCCGGTCTTTACCACGTGCTCAGTAAGTACTTTGCTTGCGTAATGTTCTGTTTAGTATGTTGGTTTGTGCTACTTTTTTTTAGTATAAGGAAATTGTAGTTGCTGTGTTGAAGCTATCAAGCTGTAAGCAGATTAGTTCCAAATGTACCTACTGAGTAAGAGAATATGTTTATATTCAAATTTTGCTAGAAGTAACAGTGCATGGCATAAATTACGAATTGCTTTTACTTAGTTATAACAAAAAATACCTTAAGCCTACTAGACTTGTTGAATCTTTTTATTTAATTTGACATTTTAAGTACTTTCTGCTACTAACTTGTGATACATAAATGCACATGAAAGTCAAAACAGAATACATTCTCGTTTCACCATAATTATGCATCGTAGATATTTTACATTTTAGGCAAATGTTTCTGCAGTTGTTGCGATTGGAGTGTGAACTAAATCCTTCTCATCATGTACTGATAGAGAACCAAAGACTTTCAATAGACCTGGTGGGTATGTTATGTGCGAGTTTAATTTAATATGAACATGTTGAGGTAGATTAAGAATAAATAAATAAATATGTTCTCCCAATTGCACCAATTATTTAGTTGCAAGATAAGTAGCATTAAGAACTTGTGTTATGGATACTAAACAACGGATAAACATACTTAAATACTTTTTTTTTGTAAATACATACTTAATATAAGGAAAATACTTTAACGCTCCAGATGTGTTCGTCACTAAAAAGAGCCATGGTTTAAACGTAACTGCATTTAACCAATAATGATAATACACAACCTTATCAGTAATTATGTAGATTGAAGAACGGAAAATGCCGGAACTCTTGCAATCGAAATAACTGAAGCAAAACAGTTTAAAAAGCATGAATCTAATATTTTCATTATGCTCAAGTCAGTGCCCCTCATAAAACTCTACTCGTGGCTTTTGTCCGCTTTAAAATGTGTTGTTAGTGGGGAAACTTTGGTCGGTTTAAACTTTTTTTTTTTAAGAAGTTTCAAACTGCACCAACCGCAAATTTTTAACTGGGGTTCCGCTGTGAAGTTACACACAGCGAAACCCCAGTTTGCACTGGTTTGAAACTGTTTCTTAGTAATTCAGAGATAATATGTGACATATGATGTAGAAGCGCTCGTAGCTCTGCGGTTCTCGGTGGTCGGAAGCGATCACCGAAGTACAGCATAGTTTACAGAGGTCAGTCCTTGAATGGGTGACCGTTTGTGTGGCATTTGATATCGAGCGCTTCCGTGCTTCGGAAGGCACGCTAAGCCGTTGGTCCCGGCTATCACTAAAATGTAATAGTCGTTAAGCCATGTTAGAAGCCTAATGGGCGGCTTGAGATATTCTAACAGCAGGACGCCATACACCTGCCTCCGCCAATCCGCACTGGGTCAGCGTGGTGGAGTATGACCCAATACCCTCGCACCTTGGTATGTGAAAGGAGGATCGTGCTCAGTAGTGGGACGTTAATGTGCTGACATGATGATGATAATATGATCTTTTATATAACAGGACTAAGTGATTATTATAATTTATTTTATTTATTTATTTATTTGTATTAGTTACACGGGTCTGGCAATAAAAAATTAAATTATACCAGCAACATTATAACCATTTTATGGAAAAAAGTATAATTATGTATTATTATATGCCCAGATTTTAGGTCGGCTGTTAATCCTATATTTAATACGCTAAACATCTAGCTGATATTGTACGAACAGTTTTTGTCAATAAATTAGTTCTTATTCTTAAGATAAAAGTGTTCTTTCACATTTGAGTATCTACTTAAAAAAACTTACCATGGTTGGACTGCTTGGCACATTTAAATGTTGTTGTTAGTTGGAAAACTCTGGTCGGTTCAAACTTTACTTCTCTCAAACAGTTCTAAACTGGTTCAACCGCAAATTGTGGAGTATACTAGCTTGAAACAGTTACTTGGCAGTAACAGGCGTAGTGTGTGACAAGCCATCTAAGATTAATAGTGTCCATTAAAATTAAACGAATCAAATTTTCCAAACCAGTTTGTTGTGGTATATAACTATTTAAGTTTCTACTTAAATCTGCTTGGCCTATTAAAATGTGTTGTGAGTTGGAAAACTTTGGTCGGTTCAAACTTAACTCCTCTCAAGCAGTTTCAAACTGCATCAACCGCAAATTTTCAACTGGTCTTCTGCTGTTTGTGAAGTTACACTAGTTTGAAACTGTTTCTTAGTAGTAACAAACGTCATGTGTGACAAGCGATCTAAGATAAAAGTGTCCATATAAGTACATCATTATATCAGATTATTATATCAGATCAACTTGTACTATAATAATTATGGTATTAATTTACTGTGTGCCAATACACAGTTAATAATTGGCGAAGTGTGGGCGTATAATATGCCTCTGCCTAACCCTTCGGGGAAACAGGCGTGAATGTATGTATGTGTATGGGGATGTGATGCTATTCATAATGTTAAAAAAAAAGTTTATTTTCCGATTTTTCGTATACATTTTTACATTCGATTTCATTCACTACTCACGCGTACTCATAAACGCACGCACGCCGTGTTCATAATGAGATGAACAGAATAATAGCCTGTAATTTTCTATTTATAACAACTAGTTATTAAGCTACTTCAAGACGCTTATAAATATCTTATACAGTTTAAAAGTTGTAGTAAGGTTTCTGCGCCACCAATATAAGGATATAAAACATAAATATTTTCTGACAATTACACCAATTATTTAGTTTTAAGATAAGTATCATTAAGAACTCGTCTTATGGATACTAAATAACGTATAAAAATATATAAATACTTTTATATTTTGTATATTCATGTAAAATAATTCATGAAACAATATTCGTTTTTATGCTCACAAAGTTTTATTCTGTGTGGGAATCGAACCCACGATCTCAGGACCGGAGTGCGGGTATACTCGCCTCCACGCCATATCGATCGTCATATGTATGGGCGCGAGATTATGACTGGATATATGTTATAAAGTACGCCGACATTACACCATGTCGACAATAATGGGGTTTAAAGAAAGTTTTGTGTGCAGCGAGGATCGTTCATTACAATTATCAGCTCGTAAGTGTCAGTAACCGGTTTGGGCGCCCGGTTGTCAGGCGCACGAAGCTCAGGCGGTATTCCGCATTGCCGATTTGGACACTTATTCATCTTGTTCTGTACCTATACTACTAATCTTATAAATGTGGATATGGAAGTAAGGATGAAATTCAGAATTGAGAAGTGCAGGCAGGTTTTACGTAGCTATTTGCCATTGCTGATTTGTACAGTTTTTGTTTCGTAAAGCACCTGTAGTGCAAATATTATGAATAAAATTAATATTGACGTGAACAACGTCTTATAAATTGGTTTGCCGGGTGACACTTCAAGAAACTGCGTTACGCTCCGCTCACGTTATGCGTTTACAATGAGAGCGAGTGAGAGGCACGCGTCACTTCCACTCGGGCATGGTTAGCCCGCCTAAGAGCGAGAGAGACAGAGCGAGATGCGTTTTAAATATAATTCTTTGTATAAATAAATGTTTTAAATTGTTACTATTATTGCATCCTTCTTCCTACTATACGAATGAATATTCACATTAAAATTATTTTACCACTCAAAGTCGTTGTCACGTAAAACTTTCGCCCGTATACCGACTTTACAGGCAACTAATTTTTTTTATTACACCAACTATGTAGTTCCAATATAAGTATCATTAAGAACTTGTGTTATGAACTAAATAATGGATAAACATACATTAAAACATATTTTTTTCGTAAATACATACTTCATATTAGGAAATACCCAGGCCAGAACAAATACTCATGTTCATGCAAACTAAGATTTGTCCTGTATGAAAATCGAACCCACGACATCTGGAGTGAAGTGCAGGTATACGGACCTCCACGCCATATGGGTTGTCAATTGATATGGAAGTTAGAATAAAATCCTGCTAAGAGAATTGAGATATATAGGCGGGTTTTAGGTAACTATTCGCCATTGCTGATTTTAACAGTTTTTGTTTCTTACAGCACCTGTAGTACTAAATTATAAATAAAATAAATATTTTTACTACACCAATTATTTAGTTCCAAGTTAGGTAAGTATCATTAAGAACTTGTGTTATGAATAGTAAATATATATACTTTTCGTAAATACATACTTAATATACATAGGAAAATACCCAGACCAGAACAAATATTCATTTATGCACACGAAGATTTGTCCTGTGTGGGAATCGAAACACACGACCTCAGGATCGGAGTGCGGGTATACTCGCCACCACGCCAAATCGTCAAAATCAAATATCATTTATTTCATAAACTATGACATCGTACTTGAAAACGTCAAAATTTAATATAAATATAAAAAACAATCGAAATATTATTACACTGAAATCACGAAGCTTAGATTTAAAAAGCAAAAATTATTTAAGTGTAAGTGAATCTAAGTGCCAGTTCCGGTTACCGCTCTGTAAGAAGAACTGGAAAGAAACTCACAGGCAATGCTCTTTTAAATTTATTCATTGGTTTGATACTTGAATTATGTAAGCTAGAATGTTTTAAACTACGCTAAAATCTGCTAAGTCGATTGGGGAGCACATGCGGATCCTTTGTATTCCGTATTGCTGATTTGGACACTACGTGTCGTGTTTTAATTAATAATTATTAATTTAATTAAATTAGCGGAAAAGGCACTTAGCCTTTTCCGCTAATTTGATAGGTATGTGTGAGGGTTTGTGTGTGAAAAGCTCGTAGTTTCACGGTACTTGTTGGTCGAAAACTATCACCGAAGTAAGGCAGAGTTTACAGAGGTCATGTCTGTTCACCATTTCAGTACTTAAGTCTTGTTATATAATATATTTATGTTAAGTATTTTTGGAAGTGCTGAATAAATTTATTTCTGTTTCTTTCCTTGAATATCAATCTCTTCAGTGCTTTGGAGGACAAGTTATGACGTTGATCAGAGTTATCACTATTTGTAGCAGTCTGTTTAACACGTTAAAAGCCTTATTGGGTGGCCTGAAATTCTAACAGGACGCCCAATGCCTGCCAAGCCGTACCTATTGGGTTCGCGTGATGGAGTATGACCTTAACCCCTTTCACGTTGGTTCGTGAGAGGCTCGTACTCAGTAGTGGGATGTTACTAGGCTGAGTTGACGAAGTTTCTGTGTAGCATGCTTGTTGCTGAAGTACGCTAAAAAGGCTTAAGAGATTTAGAAGTACAGTCAGCCCATAAAAATTGCTGATTTGATAGTTTTTGTCTTGTTCGTTACTAACTAATAGGATAAATGTTTGTATGTAAGGATGTTTGTTGCTTAACCATGGAAAAATAATTAAAGGTTTTATTGTGATATAATAGGTATGAATTAAAATCTAGTGACTGCAGAGAACAAGTTTTGTAGACTTGTCAAATTGTTTTAATATTAAGTACTCTTTCTTGTAACTGGCGGGAGAACCTTGACAATGTTCTTGCCCGTTCTTTTACGATCAAGCTCCCGGTATGACCAAAACTGAATAAATGATTTTAATTTGATTTTGGATTTTTATGCAAAGTGCAGTTAAATCAAGAAGTATTTTTTTGCAATGTTGTAGTAAATTTTAGGAATCGATTTTCTGCGTGTGTTATAGTTTTATACACTTGCTTTACCTTCGCTACAGTTGGCTGGCTGGTGGCTGGCGGGCGGCGATAACGACGTACACAAAGTTACCGTGTGATGTCATGTGCGGAATACTAATTAAGTTACATTCGTTAAAACCACGTGCTCGGATATTATACTTGTTAGGTGATAACTTTATGCAGTAACCTGATCAAGACTAAGTTATTTAAGCTAGGTACGTTGCAAAAAATGCTTTTAACACTCAGATGCATTAAGCTTTTTAGCGAGGCTTCCCGAGTTCTTCCCATAAGAAGTTTTGTAAGTTGTGGAAGTTTCGATTGATTGATTGAGGTGTACGTGTGCGTTGCGTTTGTTTGTTCGTTTAAATAATCAATAGAAAACAGCACAGAAACAACAATTAATGAACAAAACATGTGAAAAGAAGAAATATTTTTGAAATAGTCAATGGTACACCAAGCATCACGAGGCTACGGTGATCAGTTTCCATCAGATGGACCGTATGCGTTTAAGTGCTGTATAAAAGTATCTTAGCTTCTTTCCAAAGCACTTAAATCTTAAAGCGTCAGACTAAGCGTGTTTTCATTAGGGCGGGAAATTACTCAAAGCGTTCCAATAAGGTTTAGGTCACTCACTGCTTTCACTCATCATTACCATCTTAGCTACATGAAATCTTCTGCTGAGCATTGGCCTCTCCAACTTCTTTCCAGGAAGCCGCACCCACTTGCTTCCCATCTCCCTGACCTGACCATCGGTCCATCGCTTGTGCCGTCTTCTACTACGTTTACTGGTTTGTGGTCGCCATTGATAAACCTTAACGCCTCATATATTGTTAAAATTTAAATCTCTTTAGTAATTATTGAGTAATATGTAAATTACTAAATCTTATCACAATAATTAGACAATGTAACATTGACTTTAATTAGCTTATCAACTATATATCTATATTATTGTGCCTAATGTCCGTAAGGAGCAACAAATATCAACATTATCATACTTATATTTGCACTGCCGTCTACTCGACACTGTTTCAATTTGTATAGTGCTAAATCTACCGAAATTACTGACTTTTGAAACATAAATAGTGGTGCAAAAACGTAGTACAGTGCCAATTGGGACTTTCCCTAAATCCTCGAATGTCTTAAGATAGTCAAAATAGTTTGACTCAGTAAACCTCCCATGAATGTCAACTTCAAGACTAACGCGCCCGTCCATTACAAACTTGTATTTTGTTTAAATTGTATTTTAAATTAGTAACAAATAAAAACCCTGGGGCAACCGGGATAATGCTAGGATACGACAAAGTGTGTCACGTACCTCGTTGATAACAAAAGTAATGATTATGGTGAAGAAATGCGTATTTGCATTATTTCAGCTCATCGTGCTTTACTGCGGGCAGTATCTTAAGTATAGGGTGTTGTAGGTGTATAGGATCCTTCCAACATATAAGGAGCCCAAGTCACCCTCACCTGCAAGTGGTGCACCTGCCGAACAACGGACGAAGCTCTGGCGAATATAAGCCACCTATTACGTGGGGCCAACAATGCAGTAATAATATGCCTTAGCGTACCCCTTCGGGAAAACAGGCGTGAGACTAAGTATGTATGTAGTAACTTTTAAGCTCAGATGAGTAAATATAAAACTTCAAAGTTGGTTATGAAAAGTCGTTTATTACAGACTTAAAAACTTATTCATACTCTCCGGGAACTATGTTAACAAGGTCTATACACTTTGATGGTCGACCACCGAATGCCTGCTTGAAGTTGACTCCCCTTTTAACCAAACCCATGGGCCGAGTGAGCGAGTTGAACGAACGAACGAATAAAAAACGTTCTAGCGCCATGTGGTGGAAAAAGGAAGTCAAATTAGCAACAATAATTACAAAGTCAATACACAGACGACCTATTTATGTCTTAAAATATAATTAAACTATTATGGATGCTAACAACCTTGAGTAGAAAAGATTGGGCAACTAAAACACGTAAAGTTTTGGTATCCCGCAATGTTCTAATTATAGACAAATAGAGAATATAGACTTCATAGTTAATTTTATCATCTCAGCTCAATTATGTCCCATCACTGGGCGCGGGCCTCTCACAAATCAGAATGAAAAGGATTTAGTCGGATATTACTCAACCATGAGGTTCCAGTGTCAATTGGCGATGGCAGGTGTGTGGCGTCCTGCTCTTAGAGTTTTAAAGCTGTCCAATAGGGTCTGGATCCCAACCACCGACGAGCTACGAAGCTTCACTGACCATCAGATACATCGACACCCCCTACGTATAATATGTTAAATAAGAAAATGGCATTTTTGCTTTTTTCCATAAAAATACCTCTTTTTAATAATATTATCGGATTATTAGAGGTATTTTTATGGAATAAAGCAAAAATGCAATTTTCTTAGTTAACATATTATTATTATACGTAGGAGGTATCGATATGTCTCACGTCCCTCGTGCATTTAAAATAATTTCTTTGCGTATTTTACATCAGCGCTTATCTTATCGTATTGTAATCACAGCACCCACAATCGTCTTGACCTTGATGAAGCATATCGTTATATACTATTCTAGGACCAAGTTCATTAGCTCGCAACTCATGTAAACAGTAGGCTTGGCCTTGTAAAGTATGTAGCCCTGTGACATTGCGGTAGACTAGGTTACCTCGGATGTCTGAATGTTGGACCGCATTTAGTTCTTATTGCACATGCGTTTGATGTGATTCTAGTGTTTTTGGTTGATTACGAAATGTCCAAAATTTACATCTTAAAACGATTTTACCGGGAGTCAATTTTTTTTTCAAGTTTTATTTTGGTTATACAGCAAGGTGGTGTTGGTAATATGTAAAAAATATTATGGTCACTCCAATAAAAAAAACTAATTAAATTGCTCCATATTCTGGTTTATAAGTAGGTAATACAATATTTTATAAAGAGTTGAAATATTATCAAGGAAATACTAAATATCGGCTAGACAATCTTGAGATTATTTTATTTCATGAATTGAATAAAGTGATAAGATTGTGAGATAAACCCTTTTATTAATATTATGTATTGAAAATCGCGCGGATTGAGAACCTCGTTGACATGATTACATAACTATTTTATAACTAAGAAAATATGCATTTTTGTTCTATCTGGGAATCGAACCAACGACTTTAAAGCGTATCATAAACATTTTCTTGTATGGTGATTTGTCGTTGGTCACATTTTTTGTAATGCGACACGTTATAATGACTAGCTACATTCTGCCTGATGAAAAGCAGTAGATGCAGTTCAGGATAATGAGGGCTCTGCATACCGTGAAGAAACCTCGGTAACACGAGCACCCACTCGTGACGGCCTGCAAAAATTACGTTTCACGCCCCTAACACATATTTGGTTAAGAGGACGCTGTATACGAAATAGTTAGTAATAACCACACTTACTATCACTTTAATAGTAGAGTGAAGCTTTCGCGTGTCGAAATTGATCAATTATTTGGCGCCAACTTTGTTATTTAGCGCTATCAATCACTACCAATCAACATATTGCTACGCGCAAACGCAATCACTGTTAATTGGTTGGTGCGCGCTCATATCAACTTGATCTGAGCGGAACTGAGCCTTTCTAGTGTCAAGTTTGTAAAATGTGTCTACTTATTACAATTCGGTTAAAAGTAATGTAAAATATAGAAAGCACTATTGTTTATATTATGATTTAATAGCTGTGTCTTTTAGCCGGAACTGTGTTTTAACAGTAAGTTGAAACTATTATAATACTATAAATAAACAATATTGAATGTCTCCGGGGTCATTCAAATATTACGTATGCAGATTTATTATAATTATTTATCCCCCCCCCTCCCCCTTGTCAGCAAAAGTAAGCAAAGCTCTAACCCCCTTCCCCTATGCTTACGTAAACATTTTTCAAACAATTTTTGGTATATCTTGGATTTGTCTATTTTAAACGTTAAACTTTGGCAATGGAATCAACGGTAAAACAAATGTTAACTTGCTTTGCTGTGCTTTACAATACGTCTACTCGCTAAGTATCCAATCGAAACAGAGGGACAGAGGAAATTTAGACAAGTGAAAAGCGCGTGGTAATTCCCCTAATCGGTTCTAAAGCGAGTGCCTAAACGGATGCTTTATTTGCGGGAATCCCCAAAAATGCGTTTTTGTTTTTCAAGGGGTTTCGTTTTGTGAGGGTTGTCATTCGTGTGATAAAGTAAATAACGAGCGATGAAGTAATCATAATCTAGACTCCCCTATCCCCCATGTCATCCAAAATAATCAAAACAAAGACCCTCCCATCTCCCATAGTGCTTACGTAATAATTGAACGGCCCCTTATGTGTAAGTATTTACATAAAAATATATAGATCTGTGTGTATTCGTTATTACACTCGCCAGCAAAACCTTGGATTCACTTTATTGGATCCGCGCGACGCGATCTTAAGCACTAAATACTGTTAGTGCTTAATATCGCGTAGTATTTCTTCAAATTTCAAAAATTTCGGTCGAACATTTGAAAAATTTGCCAGTACAAACTAACATACATTTTAATACTATGTGGTATAATACTATCTAGATAATAATTGAAGAGGATATGCGTGCATGCTAATTAGCTTGTAAAAAATAAACCCTTCCAATGAATATGCCAAATAACAAGTTAATTTAGACAAGGCACTTAATGACGGAAACATGGTGATTCCAGTAACTTCATTGCTCAATTTATTGCAATTGCACCTCGACTTATAGAAGTGAAAGTGGTAAAGGCTTAACGATTTGAAGAATCGGTTGATTTCACGAGGCGTTTAATTTAACCTTTACATGATGCGATAACTTCTGGTATGAAGGCCTGACTATCATATGGAACTCATAAGAAAGCTCAGTGTCGTTTAGCGCGCATTGAAAAAAAGTTTATAAGACCAATAAGCTCTGGAATTTTCTGCCGGCACATGTGTTTCGTAGTTCCTATAATCCCGGGTGTTTTAAGCGCGGCGGCATTTTAGCAGGCCGTTATGAGTGAGTACGCTTTGTACCGTGCTTATTCCACGGTATGAAGCGCCTTAATTTTTTTGGACTGCATCGACTGCTTACTATCTGGCAGGATGTAGTCATTATGCCGTGTCACATTAAAAATAAAACTTAAATGTGAATTACAGGTTATATAGGTAAATTTAAAATTAAACAAGTAGTTTCACTGTGTTCATTCTCATCAAATGGGCATTTAATATATAAATGAGATCACAAGAGGGTAAAAATATCATCATCATCATCATTTCAGCCATTTGACGTCCACTGCTGAACATAGGCCTCCCATGGACGTATTATACTAACAGGACTGAGCACTGCCAAAATCGTGTTATAGTAAAACAAAACATACGCGTTCCCCATAAGGTTAACTTTGGAAATCAATTCAAACCAGAGGAAAACGAGCCAGAGAGATAGCCAATACCGAAGCCCTCTGTCCTTTTTTCGCATTTGCCCCACGACAAAATTATAATAATACGTCCATGAGGCCTCCCCAATTTCTTTCCACGTTGATCGATCCCGTGCCGCATGAATCCACCGTCTCGGCCTAAAAAAATAAATACCCGATAAAAATATAAACACTAAATATGATATGATTATATGAATTCAATTTATTAATATTTTGTCATTTTAAAAGTAATAGTACACATGTTATAATATTTTTTTTCAGCAAGCATGTCATGAAGCCTATATCGACCTTCGATCTCAAAGGACGTAAAGGACATATTATGTTATGTCCTTTACGTCCTTTAAAATCGAAGGTATCGATATATTCGTTGCAACTTATTAAACAGTGTGAAGTGTATGAGTGTTTAAATTGAAATGAAAAGTAAAGTTCGCATTGAACTTTTGCTCTGATTCGGAGCGTAAACTAAATTTTGGGAATAAAATCAACATATTTATAGATAGATAGAAAGAAAATTATTTATTGTACACCAAACTGAAAATAAAACAAGCAAACAATTGCAAAAGAAAAGCGATACAATTGGCGGCCTTATCGCATACAGCGATTTCTTCCAGGCAAACTTAGGATGGAGAGTGATTAAAATGAAATGAAAACTGGGGGTGTATAAAAGAAAAAAAATACATAGTTATATTTTGATAAACAAAAACAGAAATATATACTATTACTCAAATAAAATAAACCTACATACTTAAATACGTACATTACATAGGAACACTGAGCAGCAGGACATTACTTCTTTTAACCCTTTGTAAGGCAGTGGTAAACTTAATCCCACCATAAATTGAACCTTATGGAGTTGAGTAAAGGTAGAAAACCAATGAAACATTTCATCATGTTCTGCCCGTTAAAGGGACAGCCTTCTTGGCGACAGGACTTTGACGGGTTTCTTGCTAATTTTACTCATTATTAATAATTAGACGCTATCGTTAGAAATTATTATTTATGACTTACTTATGTGGTGTATCGGACCACTTGCCACTCACTCAAAGATAATCCCATAACACGAGCACTAACCCAACGAAGCGGAAACGATAATGAAATTAAAACGCGTTATTAATAGTAATTTATTATACATGGCAACATTAGATGCTGTATAACGAGCAGCAACAATTAAGTGTATTTACAAATAAGAGTTGGTTAGGCCGAGAATAGAACGTCTTGAGAATCTTGAGAGCGACGGCTACCGGATTATGATCGGGCTTAATTCAAAAGTTTAGAATGTTGAGTGCTGACCGATATAGAAACCTTAATGAAACTAGTAAAGCATCAGATTTTAAACTCTTCATTACTATACCGTGACTTTGACTATGCTCTCTCAATTTCAACGTATATTTCTGGACAAAAAAGTTACTTTGTCTAAGTGATCTTCGTAGTTTATGCATATTAAAAGTACCCTAAGGCCCTTTTAAAGTTTTAATAATTAAATTTCAAACTCATTTATAAGACGATATTTTTACAAGAAAAAATCTAGGGGATCAAACTCATATATTCAATAATAGGCTTCATTTCGAAGCTATTGTAAACTTCACTAAAATGACGGTGAGCTACTTCACTAAAGAGCTACGAGAAGAACTTGGCAGAAAATTTTGCCATCTGCCAAGACATTTAGATGGAATACTTCCTTTCCTTATAAGAAATAAATAAATATTTATTTTCTGACAACACCAACTATTTAGTTCCAAAATAAGTGACATTAAGAACTTGTGTTATGGATACTAAATAACGGATAAACATACATATATACTTTTTTTTTGTAAAAACATACTTATTATACATAGAAAAACACCCAGTCCAGAAAAAATATTTGTGTTTATGCACACAAAGATAAAGCGCTCGTAGCTCCGTGGTGCTCGGTGGTCGGAAACGATCACCGATGTAAAGCAGATTTTACAGCGGTCATCCCTTGGATAGGTGACCGTTTGTGTGGCGTTGGATAACGAGCGCTTCCGTGCTTCTGAAGGCACGTCAAGCCTTTGGTCCCGGTTAAAAATGTGATAGTCGTAAGCCATGTTAGAGGCCTAATTGGGCGGCTTGAAAAAATCTAACAGCAGGACGCCATACACCTGCCTCCGCCAGTCCGCGTCGTGGAGTTTGACCCAATACCCTCGCAATGTGGTATGTGAGAGGAGGCTCGTGCTCAGTAGTGGGACGTTAATGGGCTGAGATGATGATGACACAAAAATTTGTCCTGTGTGGGGCATCCAACCCACGACCTCCTGAGCGGAGTGCGGGTATACTCGCCTCCGCGCCATGTCGGTCGCCATTACACAACGAACGAATCGTATGTTTAAAAAACCATATAAGTCAGGATAGGAGGATGTTAATATAATTAAAGCATATTATAGGCTATATTCACGATTTCGGCACTGTTCGAAAGGGTTACCGCGGCCTTGGTGTTACAGGCTCAAGAAGGAACATGGATAGTTTTTAGTCAGTAAACTTCACCCACAGCGGAAAACGGTCATTTGATGATTTACCATCCGAAAAAAAAAGGCTATATTCACGATCACACTAATGATGTCCAGCCTTTATTCTCAGACAATGATGAAAGAAATTAAAAGCCTTCCACTTCCAGCTCTCGTAAGTCCTACCTAGTGTGGATAAGATTTTTCTTTTTATTAAGAACCAGTGAAAAGATACAGCTTTTGAATGTTTAGAAATGAAAAGCACATATCTACACTATATATACTACCTATTTGTAAGTAAGCTACAGCTTAGCACATGAAAAAGTCAAGACTGGTTAAGCAATTTAGTTAAATGGCTTCATATGTATTAATATTCAAACTTTATAAGTAAACATGCATTTATTATTATCGCTTTAATCATTATTTTATTTATTTATTACCAAAAGTCACTTTATTTTCAAAATTGTTTATTAAAGTCTGAACCAATTAAAATCTACGAAAGTCGATAAATAATAGTTTTAATTACGCCTGTTGACAGAGAACGAGCAAACACACAGTTGTGCGCCACTAGTGACGCATGACTTCTAGGAGTAAAGTTTTACTTTATCAATGCCGAGACCGTGTCAACATTTCTCATTTCTCATAAATACATACACAAATAAGCTTACGCCATTTTTCCTTAGAGCACAGACAGTGGAAAGACACTTTTTATGATCATACATCTTTCGCTTCAACCATATTCATATTTTTTATTACACTCTTAGCAAATTTTGATCTTAAAAAATGCATATTGTTTTCATGTAATATTCATGACATTTAGCTAAAAAGTTACCTTACCGTTCTGACACTCTGATACCAATTTAATAAATTATTCACGAATATAGCTAAATTGCTCACTTGGCAAACTAATTAATAGCGAATCTTATAGTAACATTTTACACTGAGCTTGCAAAAGCTCGAGAACTGCTAACAATGCCATAGCATTAGCATATTATATATGAGTATTGAGGTATGATTTAAAACTAGCAGCAGCCCTGGATTTCGTTCCGTATAAAATTTATCCATAAAATTGGTGTGAAATTCAAAATAGGAAAGTATTGACTCCAAGCGCCGACTGTACTAGAAAAAACTTTAAATCAATTGACCCGTGACGATCTTACTAACAAAATATTTGAAATTACTTCACCAATGAGTGCAATAAAATATATGACTTTGATTTAACATTAATAATATTATTATGCACGTATTTCAAAGGTCTATAAAATTCAACAATTTGATTACTGATAATAGAGTAAATAAAAAGGAATAAAGGTCGGTTGTCTCGTGTATGAGCCGTTCTTAAATAACAGGGTTGTTTCCTATCGATACTATCGGTAGTTATAAAAAGAGTGCATATAAATTGGGCTGCAAATATAACAACTATCAGAAATTCTCAATGATTATAGTTCATATTACATGCCGTGGGCATCTCATTAATTAATACGACACTTAGGTTCAAGTTTATGTTATACGAATCATCTCGATACTCTAATTGCTTTTTAGCAATCTGTCTATAAGTAATAAAATTCTGTCTGCAGACTACTTTACTTGGTATAAACAGGTAACTTGGTAATCTAAAATTTCACTAAATAGTTCCTAGTAGTAATCGTTATCTGTGGAGGCCTGTTATTGGCTTTGGAAAGTTAATTATATTGTTGCGTTAGTTGTAAGCCCCCAAATGAAATAAAATAAATGTTGTACAACCTGTATACACAAGTTACTTGATACAGGCAGGTGAAATTGATACGTATGGGATGTAATACAAGCAGCCCTAACCAAGGCCCGACTATCCGTCCGTATCTTTACGTTACGTACATATATGCTTGATAGACTTTACAATCGATCGATTGTCCATTTTAATACCTCCATCAGATAGTAAAATTGTACGTGAATCAGGTCAGATGCAATAATGTCATCGATTGTTCTAGAATCCTAGTTTCCATTTCTTAATTGAACTGCAGCTATGTGAGTCCTGTGCGACAGAATTTCTTTCTTAGACATCTTTAAGGATAATAAATGGAACTGTGAGAGATGTTTCACAGCGATATTTAGCCACAAACTAAGCATAAGATGTGCCCTGTTTACTAAACGACGGATAAATGTATGTTTGTTAATGTATTGGCTTTCTCAGAACTAAAAATTAATTATATAGTTAAAATTAAATATATATAGACGATAAATGTACGGAGAATCAGACCTCGCAGTTAAACCGTACTCACGGTTTTGTGGGACTATGTTATAAATAAGTTGTTATAACCTGTACTTACTGAATAAATAAATAAATAATAATAAATAAATACTTTAATATTTAATTTTTTAATACATCCATAGAATATTCTTAGACTCACTGAGTAATAAAATGATCGAATGCCTTATGATATGGACCTAGAATTAGTTTCGTTATATTTGCGTTCATCGTCTACAGTAAATATCAGACGAGCTAAATTTGGACCAGCACATGGTAGAGGTATTTCTTAATGTGCTGTTACAGTTTTAGCAATATAAATTTAACATACATACATACATTCACGCTTGTGTCCCCGAAGGGGTAGGCAAAGGCATATTATACGCCCACACTTCGCCAATTATGTAGTTGGTCCCAAGTAATAGGTCTATTGCCGATTACCGAACACTGTTATGTTCGCCAGAGCCTCGTCTGTTGATCGGCAGGTGCACCACTTTCAGGTGAGGTTGACTTGGGCTCCTAAGGTCTTGGTAGGATTCCTATACACCCATACAATAATAATTTAATTTTGCAATTAATTAATAATAAATAAAATAATTAATATTCTCTTACAATCACACCAATTATTTAGTTCCAAGATAAGTATCACTAAGAACTTGTGTTATGGATACTAAAGAACGGATAAACATACTTAAATACTTTTTTTTTTGTAAATATATACTTAATATACATAGAAAAACACCCAGACCAGAACAAATATTCATGTTCATGCATACAAACATGTCCTGTGTGGGAATCAAACCCACGACCTCTGGAGTGAAGTGCAGGTATACTGACCTCCACGCCATATCGGTCGTCAATTGTTACCAATAAGCAATTTAGTGTTATAACGATTTGTTTGTATTTTTTCAGGTAATACAAATTAATAAACAGAGGTGACGGCCTTTCAAAGATTCGCAAAGGTCAGTCTAGCAAAAAGTTTGGGAACCATTAAGCCTACTTAAAGGCCTTATGGAACTGCTTCTAAATGTTGACTACATGGTATCATGTCCCTCTAATGGGTCTGTAATGGGTCAGAGTGGACGGATCATGACTTCAATCACTCGTATGGTACCAGTGTTTTTAAAAAGAGGCCTGAACTTCATAGACAAAGTAAGATGAATATGATGTATGAATAAGTGTATGTATATGTTTTAGTACGTTCCAGTGCATAGCAAATTTTATTTTCAGCGTTCTAATTGGCTGATGAATGTCCCCTTGAACCGAGTGTACAGCGGGAACCATTAACTGAATCACGGGCTGCGTTGCGTGGGCGCATCGATTTTACTCTCAATTGCCACTCCACCTATGTAGTTGTCGTAAGCTAGGTAGTTCAGTTCTGTATTCTGTCCATTAATGTTAAAATGTTGTCCACGCAACCGTAGCCGTGTTGTAAGATAGTATTCTCTACTTTAATTACTACTAACTACATTAAAGAGAAATCAAAAAATGCTTTAATTATCACTCATTACTACATAATTTTAAACATTAGTACGACACGTGGGCTCTCACTGTAGGGCTGATCCACAAATTCTCAGTAACTTAGCGTGCGATTCTCGGGGTTTCTCTGGCGTTTAGAACTCGAAATCATTCGCCATAGAACAAAAGAAACCTACGTCTTGCATAGGATCAGTACGCTGAAGTGAAATTGGGCCAGCCATATCTTTGACTACCGATATGGCGTGTAGGTCAGTATACCGGCACTTCACGCCAGAGGTCGTGGGTTCGTGTTTTTCTATGTATATTAAGTATGTATTTACAAAAAAAAAGTTATTTAAGTATGTTTATCCGTTCTTTAGTATCCATAACACAAGTTCTTACTGATACTTATCTTGGAACTAAGTAACTGCTGTGATTGTAAGAGAATATCTCCAAATTAACTGATGGTCGTTGGTGCTGACGCGTGTTGGAGTGGAGACCGCGTTGAGGCAAACGTGGTGTAGGTCCATCTGCGACAAGGTGGATCGACGGCTTAAGAGAGGTCGCTGGTAGCGGATGATTGTCGCTCTTTAGGGGAGCCTATGTTCAGCAGTGGAGGGTGATTTGCTGATTGATTGAGTATATAATTAGTAATTAGCACTCATTATGCTAGGAAAAAAGTGATAGAAGCGTTTGTGATTTAATGATCTTGTTGGTCAAGCATGTTGGTCTTCGTGGTGGGTTGATATGAATCCCTCTCACCTTAGTACATATGTAATAGGACGCCCATGCACCGTGGTGGGACATTAATGGGCTGAGCTGATGTTGATTTCATATCCTATATAGGGCCTAGGGCCTGCTCACTAGTTTAAACAGGTTTGGCTGAATTTCAATCGACGATGATGTATCTGGAATTTGGAAACCACGAATTTTATCCAACATACATGCTCCCGTGTGTCGGCACTAATTTGAGCGTTCATAATACATGTCTATAACAGGTTCAGAACCTTGACCCTAAGCACTGCCTTAGCAATGAGAGCTGGTTTGTTATAGGTGCCTATGCAGTTATATTGCTTACCTTATTGGTTCATAATAGTGCAAATTAATATCAAGTTGGAAAATAAATTCATAGAAGTTTCATAGAAGAAGTGAGAATAATGTCGCAGGAAAATAGTTAAAGTTCATTTTTTTGCCCTTCTAAGTTTCCTTTTGATACAGTTTCCACACGGAATCCTTGGTGAGTCCTTTTTTCTTGTGGCTACACCTCTCTCTAGAAACTGATTAGGTCTTCTAATCGGCTAAGAACTAGGGGTGTTTGACTCTCTGCCGGCTCCCAGTTCCTAATCGGCATTTTAGCAGGCCATCATGATTGGGTGCGCTTTGTACCGTGCTTGTTCCACGGTATGAAACGCCTTCACTTTTTTGTCCTGCATCGATTGCTTACCATCCGACAGGATGTAGTCATAATGACGTGTGACATTAGAAATAATATATCACTGAATACGTTGGTGAATAGTAAAGTCTTTAACATACATAAAAATATAATATCACGCCTGTTTCCGCAAAGGGGTAGGCAGAGGCATACTATACGCCCACACTTCGCCATTTATATTGTTGGTCACACGAGCAAAGCGGTGGCGAGCCTATTGCCGCTTACCGGAACTTTTATGTTCGCCAGAGCCTCGTACGTTGATCAGCAGGTGCACCATTTGCAGGTGAGGTTGGCTTGGGCTTCTCAGATCTTGGTAGGAGCCCCATACACAAGTCTTTAAAACTAACTGTATTGAAAAAAACATTCATATTCCATAATACCGACAATTTGCTGAATATCATTTCCATTTCACTTACATTTATGTCTTTAGTCTAATAACACTGGTTGCAGCAACGCAACAAATCGAATGCATATTTAATTGAACACTTCAAAACCTCTCATTACTTTCCCAGGAAAGACAATTTTCTTACATCAAAAAAAAAACGTACTACCTACGTTAACGGATAGAAATTACGAATTAACCGGCCGTAATTCCTGTGATAGCTTGGTTTTTTTGTATGTTTTCCAAGTGGCAGACATTCTAGTTTGCGGTTCCGTTAACCAGCCATTTGTTGTAGCGTCGCAGGCGCAATTATAGCACCGAACGGGTTGTGATTCATTAACAAGGCTATGGTTATCACTGTCACATAATTGTTCGTGAGTAATTACTTTAATAAGCAACCTGTGTTGGCGATATACTTCTTCAGTCTTTAAAATCTGCAATCTTAACGGGTGCAGTCTGTCGAGTATGTAACTAACTTTAACCTAGTCTAGTCTTTGCCTTAATTGTTGACTAATGTATGTTAAAGTCATTCATCATAACATACTTAGAAAGTCCACTATTTTACATTAGCCTCACCAATATATTACACTCTATTGGGTGTTGTCCATAATCACCACGCTGGGCAAGTGGGTTGGTGATCAAAGTTCAAGCCTGTACGCAAGATGACGCTGCTGCCCATCCAATCCGGTAGGATTTCTCTTCGTCGACTCTTAGGACTCCCCGTGAGATAAAAAGGAGTGATAATATTGTAAGCCGGTACCAATCGGCGTTTAATGTTTAATTAAGAAAGCGAATCGGTGTCAAAAAATATTTTTTTTTAAATTTTGGAGATAAGAATCTGTGCAGACGTGGTGCATGACTACAGATAGGCCTGATAAAAAATCGCCCACCCTGAAATAAGCTATGATCGAAGTGTCAGATTTTGAAATAAAAAAATCGGTTTGAGAACTTTGCAAGTTTTAGTGCCTCGCACCAACGAACTATGAATACTATTAGATATTAAGTTTCTTCAATGGCTACCGCGAATAAATAAACTTATAAGATGACGACCTTCCAGCCGATGGACCGATGATCTGGCCAAGGTGGTGGGTACAGGTGGCTCACAGAAAACAAATGTAGAGGCCGATAGAGATGTTCAGCAGCTTTATTAGTACTGAGGGTTTGATGATGATGTTCTATCGTAATTGTGTATTTTATAAATGATGAAGTCATTACGACCGATATGGCGTGGTGGCGAGTATACCCGCATTCCACTCCTGAGGTCGTGGGTTCGATTCCCGCATCGGACAAATCTTTGTGAGTATAAATATGAATATTGGTTCTGGTCTGGGTGTTTTCCTATGTATATTAAGTATGTATTTACAAAAAAAAAGTATATAGTATCCATAACACAAGTTCTTAATGATACTTATCTTGGAACTAAATAATTGGTGTAAGTGTCAGAAATATTTTATTTTATTTTTTTATTATTATATTATATTTTCAAATTGAAGAAGCCGATTGGCTGCCGGCCTGATCCGATGTTTTTCATTAAAGTGCTGGATGAGACCACCTAGACGTTTACCGAATGGTAATTAATACACCTGTCCATAACTAGTACGTACCATAAGAAAATCTTGATTCGGTCTGGCTGTTGACAAAGCAATGATTAAGTAGCTGTATCATGTAGACAATAATTTCGCTATCTACAGCGCCTTTCAAACCGGAACACAGTAAAATGCTTCTCAGCAGCAACATCTTGCTAAAGTATTTTTTACGTTGTAAAATGTCGTTTTATTTATTTATTTAAACTTTATCGCACAAATTTAAATAAAAATGTACAAAAGGCGAACTTAATGCTGCAAGACATTCTCTACCAGTTAATCTTTGGGTTAGCAGAAAAGTATGAATTAAATAATTAATGTTAATTTTAAAAATGGTTTCATGATAAATTATATTTTATTTCAAAAAAGCTGTTCTATGTAAACCAAAGCAACGGACTAATTATTATTAGCAATATATGATTTGAAAAAGTTTTTTTCGATGTATTCTTTCATATATTTATTAGTAGTAATAGTTAATAAAGTACAGTTCATATTAAAAATTTAACTATGTCATGCTAATTAAGTCCAACGCACGTTGACATTCAAAGTTGCACCCATTGTGATGACCTGTAGGTGTGAACTGATGACTGGTGACTGAGCCGTATCATAAAACACAGTACACAGTCAGATTAGTTATCTGCCTTATAAGTCTTCAATAGGATCGTGTCATAAAATACAGTACCACGTTGGCCGCTGTCATGAACATCTATAGCAGTCGTTATTGGAAATTCAGTGTCTTCTAGCACCCTGACAGCTGGTTTAACCATAGAATGAGATTTGCTCTGGGTTGCGGTCGCTTCACGTAATAATTGAAATCTGGTGACTGAAACCAGTGAGCAGAACCTGTGCCCTAAGCTTAAGTCTTGGGCAACCAGAACAATGCTAATATGACACAGTTCGATTAGTTCTTTACTATATTAGTCGTCAATATAGTCGGATTGTGATGAATATAATGTAATCTATTAGGGAGGCTAATGTTTAGCAGTGTACTTTATTAGGCTGATATGATGATGATAAAACACAGTATATCCAGCTAGATAAATTCTCCCTCTGTCATCTCGTCTACTGTGTCAAATTGTCCCCGAGATCTAATCTCGTCGTTGACGTTGTGGCGATGGAAATGTCATTTTCGACAGTATCCTGTTTGTCTCCTGCATTTTGCTGCAGTTTCCACTTCCACATCCTTTGGAGATTTGCCCTTGAAGCTGTTACGAGTACCTCTATTTGACATAATCGGCAAGGTCCTTTAGCAAATTAGTAATGAATATTAGTAAAGTATACAATTTTTTTTTGGAGCTGTAATGTCAGACGAGTCTGTACCTATAATGGCATTACCTATCAATAAAGAGAACACATGCACGGACCTATATCTGACCTAGGAGACAAGTTCCGTTAGCAAATTAATAATGGAAGAGAAAATTTGGATCTTTTTTTCGATTGGAGTTGGAAAATCAAATGTGCCTTTAATTGAACTGAATTGAATGTCCCTAAAGGGTCAATCTGTCACGTTTACGCCTCTCATGACTTCCAATTTGAATCACATAACGATCTGAAACGTACCCGTGATATATAGACACAAGTCCTCCAAGCAAGCAAGCTCCACTTGCTCCAAACTAAGCAGAACATGTATTACTAATAATCATAGTACCTATGACTAATAAATATATTTTTGTGCGAGTATACTTTTAAAAAAAAGTAAACACCCGAACAATTATTAAAATGGCTTCCATTCAGCTCTTTGTCGGACGTCTATGCCGTCTCGCGAAGTTGATCTTTTGTGTAAACCAACCAATAAAGAACTGTTATTGTCAACTGCAACCGTAAACTCCAAAAGTTCACCAGCACAGTTTTTCCACAAGAAGTTCTGCTTTTTACCGATGTCGTGGTCCAATTCAACGGCCACGGGTTGCAATTGTTAGCCGGCGCGTGACGGCTGCGCGCGCGCAGTGCTGCGATGGCGGTGTGGTGCGGCGCGCGCATACTCCCGCTTGAACGGAGGGTCTACTCCATCACACTGGTGGTTCGTGTCTCAATATTACTGTTTTTAATTGTAAAAGATTATAGCTTTCGTATTCAAGAAAGTACGTAAGGAATACGAAAACAAAAAGTATTTATGTGGTGAAATTTAAAATCGTATTAATCAATATTAATCTAAAGAATTTCAGAAAAATGTCGATGTGGTGAAATTTACAAAAAGTAATAATGAAAGAAGTTATGTTGTCGCGTTATTCAAAAAGGAATTATTATCGGAAGATTTATAAATATCACTTGCGCGTGGTAGCTGATGAATATGATTAAAATACATTTGAGGTGTTTGTGTTGAAGTCTTAGGAAGTGATTGTGAAAATTGGAAAAAGATTGAAAAGAAAATGTGTTTGTGGCTCAACAATCAGGTGGAATACGAAGAA
Source organism: Musotima nitidalis (assembly GCA_949126915.1). Taxonomy (NCBI): domain Eukaryota; kingdom Metazoa; phylum Arthropoda; class Insecta; order Lepidoptera; family Crambidae; genus Musotima; species Musotima nitidalis. The sequence continues at coordinate 6,592,711 of OX421439.1, read as the reverse complement.
AGTGCTTTAATGTTAGAATTACACGATTTGGTAAAAACAGTTATACAAAAAATATTGCAAAACTATTGTGGTAATGTATAAAAGTAACATTTGATACATAGCAAAAACATAATAAGAACAATTAATAATCTCTGATTTCAAAGTTTTAGGATTAAAAGTATCAAACAAAACAATTATCTTGTAATTTTTTAACTAACTGGCACCACAGCCTTCTGTATATGAAAGGTTCCTATTACAAATTCATAATAATAATGTAGGTACCAACCAATGATAAATATCTGGGGAGAAATACCTCATTAGTATAAAATTTGCGTTTCTTTCGGAGTCTACAAAATTATGACCATAAATAAATAATAATCAGTTCGATTATTATTTATTATATTATATATACGCATCTTTTAGTAACTTATCATACTGTATCATATCACACCCGATTCCCCGAAGGGGTAGGCAGAGGTATATTTTGCCAGTTATATTGTTGGTCCCACGTAATAGGTGGCGATCCTATAGCCGCTTACCGGGAACTTTTATGCTCGCCAGAGCCTCGTTCGTTGATTGGCAGGTGCACCATTTGCAGTTGAGTTAGGCTCCTTAGACATTTGTAGGAACCCCTATACAAATCTAAAAATGTACTATAAAAGTCATATTCAAATATTCAGATTATCTTATAGTCTGAACGAAGTCTATATAACTGTGGTGCCTGAACGTATTGTAATTAGTTTCCAGTAGATTATTCAGATTTATGCCGACCAAGTTACGGTCTCGTATCGGATAAAACGGACGCGGACGTGGGAAGTAATGAAATGACTCCGACTGGGGTTTACATTTCACTTGCATTGAAATTCTGCATACTATTATGACATACATATAGGTATTTATTTATTACAATTTAAACTTGAAAAGAGTGCTGCAATATTAGTAACAATTAACTAAAACTAATATACTTTAATAAAACTAATATTATATTGAAGGTAGCCATATTTTTCGTCATAGATATGTTACTGTTATGTAGATTATATTATGAACTTTATTTAAAAACAGTTCAAATCAGAGTTTATAAATATTATGTCGTTCCCTGACAGTTAAATTGACCATGGACGTTCCGATTTTTATAGGTGCTCTGTACAGTGCTCGACAAATTCAGTCCGTGTTTACCCTGAAGAAATTGAACCACATTTTATTTTGCTTTTGTTTAGATATTTTATTAGTTAAAGAACCTTAAACCTTTAATAGTTGTTGATTTCCTACTACTTTATTAAGTATATCATATGATATGGCCAAACTTAACAGACTGGTAACAAATACAGGATGTAAAAAGTCCCTGATCAAACCCGAACACGTAGTTTGCCCAGCATTTAAGATATTTTTTCCTTTGAGATTACACCTGGGAAATCAATTTAAAAAGTTCTGATTATGTTTACAATGCGTAGTTGGCTTTGATCAAGGACTTTATACCCTATGGGAAAGTTTACATGTAAAGCTTGCATGATGATAAAAACTGAGAAATTATGCTTGCGTTCGATACTTGCGAAAGGATTCTCTTTATAACAATAGCTTCATTAGAAGTAGTCGAGACTTGTCAGTTGACTACGCCTATTCCTGTATTCAGGAATTAGACCTAACTGTCCTGGATTTTGTTCACCTTCCCATTTTTTTTCTAAGTTATGAGTACGACACGGTTACTAAGCCGCCAAAGTGAAGTTTCAAGAATGTCGTGATATCTCTCACTACTATATCAATGGCTTAGTTCACATTAGTACTAACAAAAAAATTTTTTTTTTCTTTTTTACACCCATACTTATTTAATTCAAATGATAGTGCTGTTATTAAAAAAAAGATCAGTTTCATAGAGTCGTAGATCTTAAATAATTTATTGATTCAGGCGTTACTTTGCGGAAATCTATTGTAAGCAAGTGATGGATTAAAAATATCTTTGTAACAATTCCCGCGCTACTATAATTTCCCGAAAAATCGAGAAACTATTCAACACGACACGAGATAAGGCACGCTGAAACGAGAGAAATTCTCGCTGAAACGATGAACCAAAAATATATTTGTAACAAATCCCCCGCAATTATAATTTTCCGAAAAGTCGAGAAACATGTATGTACGACACGTGTTTCGCCCGTACACATGACATATTCAGGTAAGATCAGAACAACGACTTCAGAACAGTTTGTAGTGTTAAATACTTGATTTTTCGAGAAATTATAGTTGCGCGGGAATAGTTACAAAAATATTTTTGATTTAACTTGCATCCCCTGTGTGTCAAATAGGTTAGAAGTAGCCGATTTTTTTTTAAATATGTAAAATAATGATGAAATGAAATATTGTCCATGTCAGAAGATGTCACGAGCATGCTGGTACGGCAAACCAATTTATAGCTTCGTCAGCCTACTGCTTTATATCTTTGATCTTTTAATAATACTTTCTTATCGCTCCAATCGCAAAAGTATTAGGTTTCTTGTTAGCTCAATTCAAACTGTCTCTGTTGGAAAGCTTACTCGGGTTACAGTTGAATTCTAGTTCAGATAGATGCCGATTTTGTACAATGATAACAAAATGCTATTAGCATTGCATACTTCCTGGTATAAAAAAAATGGCTCGAAGTATAATAAATACTTCTTCGTGAAAGTTAAAATATTAACAATTATGTGTTTACATAATTGTTAAAATAAAGTATTTGAATACGCATATATTTTGTCAAAAATTATGGAAATTGTATAAAAGCAAACGGCAGACTATAGTTTAATTTTTATACATACATACTTACTGCCACGCCGTATTCCCTTACGCAGATGTGAACTCAGAGGTGATCCTTCCACTTACTGGTATAATGCAAATAGCTAGAAGTATAGGACTTTGACGATGATATCGCGCGGCAGTTGACATACTCGCTCTTAGTTCTAAAAGTCGTGGTTTCGTATTCTACACAGAAATTATATTTGTATGCTTGAATTCAATTTAATTCAATTCTTTATGCTAAACCATAATGTTCACTCTAGGTGGTATTAACAATATTTGAGACCATTACCAAAAAAAAGGTAGTGTAAAACTAAGTTAATTTTTGTAGGATTTTTTTATTATCCTTTAAATAAAAACATAAACTTTACTTTAATTTTTGTCGACAAAATATGTAGTAACGAATTGCGTTTCTGTCCGAATTAGTGCAATCTATAGTGTGATGTTATAGAGAGGACTTTTACCTATGGACTTAACACTTATTTAGTTCTGTTCGGTTTACGTCCTTGTCTTAGCTATATCTACGCATGCGGCAATCTTAACGAATGCGTCCGCATCTCTGTACAATATCGTTGTTTTCTATGGACAAAAGGTGAATAGAGGTAGATATTATACTAGATAAGTGTAGCTATATATTCTTGTTACAATTACCAGAAGTACCAAGAAGTCTAAAGTGTGTTATCTTGAACCATTACGGTCTGTTTATTGCCTCAGCAAGATGATATTTCTTGTCGTTAAGCTTTCAAGTAAATTGGCTACAGTTAAGTGTTCATAAAAGTTACTGCTACCCTATAAATAAACATTAAAATTCGTCTAGATTGTTAAAAGCGCTGTTCTATGTACTTGAATAGGTATCTACAGTGTTAGTGTTATCTACAGTGTAAATATAAAAAATAATGGCACAAAGCTTAACTTTTTATATATTAATGTAGTATAAGTTGTTCCTGACCGTAATGGTTCAAGTAAATAAATCCTGCTCAAAGTGGTCTCATTTTGTTTGAAGATAGGCTGTGGGATAGGCTTTTGTCTGAAAGAGACTGCTTCTCAATCAGTCAAAAGTAATAATTATTTTTTTGCATTTTATATAAGTATTGTGTTACTTTGATATTTTATTGGGACTATAGTTTTATATATTTTTTCAATACAACAAATAAAAAAAGAAAATTCATCAGTTCTTTAAATGAATTATTAAAATTTATAAATTAACAATTTTATATTTTGAACTTTATTGATATAGCATCTGGCAATTACAACAAGTCCTCACCATGATGTTATGCGTGTCCAATATGCACTAGGCCGTTTTTGTACACAATTATGTTATACGACATTTTGAACGTGATCGTCACAAGTGCTCTTGTAATTGTAACTTCAGAGTGTCCATCGGTCCAACGCGGATATTCAAAATGGTGCGTGACCATTTCGGTACGCACGAACAGACCAAATCTTTGCCCGTCAAGGCCGTTGTCCTATTACTTTCAGATGTTTGTATTAACGCAACTAAACTATATGGTTTCAAAGCTTTAGTGAGCAGTCCCTGGGCCCTAAACTTAAGCCTGGTTAGCGGGATAGTGCTAGCTAGATAGATGACTATATTCGAACTATTTTTGGTAGCTTTTTACTAGGCCTGCCCAATCTGCCTCGGTCGGGTGGAGGTGCCATCACACATTTGTCAACTACGTAGTTTGCCGGTTTTCTAGGCCGTACTAGTGAAGGCGACATTCTTGCAAATTTGTCTGCGATGTCACGGACATGAAGGCTGTTTATGTTTGTCATAGTACGTACTGTATCCTATTCTTTTTATTTCTAAAGTTGTGCTGCATGTGGGAAATCTCGCTTTCCTTTTGCTAAACAAAGCATGTCTGGCTTGGAGATAATCCGTACAGATCAGTTCCCCTTTCCCCACGCTATGAGTTAGGTCCCTTTCTGAAGTTTTGCTTCATGTGAAAAATCTTGCCTTGCCTGCCTTCCTTTTGCTGAACTACTAAGCATGTCAGTATTGGGGATAATCCGTAATAGTCGAATTCCCTACGCTATGAGTTAGGTTGCAAGTCGACAAAATATTTCGATTTAGTTTTTCTGGTCACAATTTTAGTCCGCCATGGCTATTATTATAGATTTTTTTTGTATTATCAGTTATCACAATTAGAACTTTGACTAGATAAATTACTAAATATTGGGATCTGTTTTATTTACTATCGACACAAATGTATGGTCGTTGTAAAGTTTTTTCAGGGTTCACTTTTTGAGCCTACCTGCTAGTTTGTGAAAAACAATACATTTTTCCGAAAAAAAATTCGGGTATGTTGGCGATGATATAGCTAGAATATTATAGTTATAGTTGCTGATATGTTGATTACTTTGATTCTCTCGGACGCTGAACTTAAAAGACCTACCGTAAAATCAAGAGACACGATACGCAGTGGTTCAATTTAACTTGTCCAATCACTGAGTACTGTGGTTCTGATTTCTGAGCAGTTGATATTTTTTACGAGTAGCTTTGCTGCGTCATCGTAGAATGTGTCCATTCAGCCGAACCAGATCACTTAATGTTATTGATTATTGTGATGTGATTGAGATAGTATATTAGTGTGGTAGTCATAAATTTATTTGACTTTAATTCTAAGCATTGCTGGATTGTTCTGAAAGAGTAACTGCGGCTCCAATGATAATGACGCCATGATTTTTATTCCCCAGTCAGTAAAAAGGTACGGAGCACTAAGGTGCTAAGTTAAGCCCCCGCTAAGCTAGTTGATAATTTTTCATACTAAAAAAGGCATTTACTGAGTGACTATCATAATGTCGTCTTACTAATAATAACTTAGGTACTTTAGACCACTCTTACTGTAGTATCAAATCAATCACAATAATTATTATATCTTCGTTAACAAATATATAGTTTTAATAAAGACATTCTTTATGTAAGCCCATAAGATACGGAAAGTTACATGCAAAGGATTTTGACCCTAAAGACGTGGGGGGCCGTGATCTTGACCTTGAAATTATACAGTCGCACGTTGCGTCTGTGTGACAACACACACACTACAACACAAAGTTTTCTGCTTGATATTGAAATTCCGTTCGATGATTTTTCGAATGCCGGCGTGCAGGGAATGTTTGTTTTGTTTAGTTATTGTGTGATAAATTATAATTACCTTTTTTTTAAATTGGCACTTATGACTGTAGCTTAAGTGAAAATTTATTTATCAGAAAATTCATTAAGCTATCTGCTAGTTATACATAGAAATGATAATGCGATATAGTGGCCTCACATCTACCAAAAAATGCTTGCTGACTTTTATAAGTCTTTCGGAATGAAGCCTAGCTTAAGTAAATGAATTTTTGAAATGTAAGAAAAGATACAAAAAGAGAGCAAATGGGTCGATGACGAATAACAGAGGTGAATGAAAGTAAAATACAATCAGCACCGACCCCCAGATAAACTGGGAGCAAGACAGGAGACAGGAGGAAACGGCATTTTTGTAGGCCATCATGTGTGGGAGTGCTTCTTGTTTATTCCGCGGTGTTCCATATTCCACTCAAAATAGATATCATATAATTAGAAGGTGAGCGTCTAAGAAGAGAGATGAGCTTGAACTAATGATCTCCCGTCACCGAGGTGGCTTTTTAGTTAAGGTAGCAGATCTAAGCTACATCAGCTAGTTGCTATGGTTGTCTATGATATAACATAGCACTTCTGGACTGCATCAAATGCTTATCATTAGCTAGGATGTAGTAATTATGACAAGTCTTATAAAAAAAATGACGACGATGCTGATTATTCTTTCGTTGTAATGTATCTAAACAGTATACTTTTAAATCAGAGGGTCTCAAGGGTGCAAACCCTGGTCGCACAAATCAAATCAAATACTTTTTATTTCATAAACTATTACATAGTACTTGAAAACGTCAATGCACATATGATAACTACTTGTAATAACTGACATTCAGCTAAATCTGGTTAGACCAATCAGCAGACCCTGTGCCCTAAGCTTAAATCTAGGGCTACTGGATATGCTACGATATGTCAGCAATGTATCTAAACAGTAGTGTGTTTATTTTTTCAGATAGAGCCAAACACAGCATTCCTGCGGGCGGCGCGCGCCGGCCAGCTCGACACAGTTGTCGACCTACTCGACTCCGGCGCAGTCAAAGACATCAACACATGCAACTCGGTAAGTACATAATTGTCTTTATTGTCACGAAATACAGGGTATAGAGGTGTATAGGGATTCTACGAATACCTTAGGAGCCCAAGCCAACCTCACCTGCAAGTGGTGCACCTGCCGATCAACGGACGAGGCTCTGGCGAATATAACAGTGCCCGGAGAGCGGCAATACGCTCGCCACCTGTTACGTGGGACCAACTATATTATTGGCGAAGTGTGGGCGTATAATATGCCTCTTCCTACCCCATTGGGAAAAAAGGTGTGAATGTATGTATGGTATGTATTGTATGTAATACAGGGTAGATACGAGGTTTTGCTTAGTTCTGCAGTGGACTTCAGAGGGCTAAAATGATTATGACGATAATGACTCTGATTAACCTTTGCATACACTCCACTATGTGTGGTGTGGGACCGGCCTAGAATAGTGCCACTCTCTCATTGCATGGGGAGTCGTAAGAGTCGACAATGAGAAGCCCTAACGAACGATGGTCAGTTATTCTGCGTATCAGGTTAAACTGCGATCACCAACCTGCCTGCCCTGCGTGGAGGCCTACAGCTTGTAGGAGCAGTGTACTTCGTGTAACTGATATGAAAAAACTCATCTCAGACCTTTGAAATGAAAGTTGCGTGTCAAACGAAACTTTCTACCGCGTTCCCTTTGATTGGGGTAGGAGCTCCCTGGCAAAGATTTTCCAAGATAGTACAGCATTATGCTCCTCAAAAAGGTCGTAAAACGGTTATTAAAGCTTCGGAACAGCGTCTGGTGTTGCAAGCGTCCACAGGACGGTCACTACTTTCCATCAGGTTCGCCGCATGCTTGTGGGATAAAAAAACACTATATGTAATAATTAAGTGTTTATAAGGACTTCTTGGCGGGAAAGTGAAGCGTCATGTCTGCAGTTTTGTTTTATTTTCTAAAATTTGTGATATTTCGAACTTTAATGTGTAATAACGGTGGATTATTAGCCGTTAAGTGTTTGTAAACGTTCATAAGTGTTGGTAAATAGAACAAAACAGTACAACCACACTTTTTTAATTCTCTCAAGTTCATGTGAGATCTCAGTATAGCCCCACATCTTTACTGAGGACTCAAGGAGTTTAGGGGAGGGCATCTCATTTATCATCATTATCACCACTCATTCTCATTTACTATGATTTATATTTGAATAATATATCTTTTATATGACACTGGCTAAATGTGCCAAACGCACGAAGCCATTATTAAAAAAAAAGTGTTTATAAGCGTGGCCGAAATCACAACATGCACTCCAGCGCAGTAAAAGACATGAGCACGTGCAGCCCAGTGCGTGACAAATTGTCATAACGGTACTAAATCATTTCACCAATAACAAACTGTAGATAAGTGGACAAAGTTAAATTAACACGGCGGGAAAACAAAAAGAAGACTGGAGTTTTTTTTCTCATAATGTCATAGTGACTAGTAATGTGAATGAAACTGTAAATGTTATTAGAAATGGGATGTAGACAATATTATGTGAGCTTCTTTCGTTTTATAATTCCGTTCGGGTGTTAAAGTATGTTGAAGTAACGACATATCGAGGGTTCCGTGCTCAAACCCGATAAGTGTTTTTGGGCTTAAAACAGTAATTAAAAGAATTTATCGGTTAATTAAAAAAAATGAAACTTAAAAGGTTTACTTATTGGATTATGAAGTCCTCAGTTTTCAGTCAGTTTTCTTGACTTATCTGATAATATCACAAGAAAAAGCGGCAGAAATTTTGTATCTGATGTTGTTACTTATCGGGTTTGAGCACGGAACCCTCGATATATAGATGTGTGACTTATGTAAACTAAGGCACATCCCTCAATCTTTATTTCGAAAGTACGGCTACTCAAGTTTTTTTTTTAATGTGACACGTCATAATGACTACATCCTGCCTGATGATAAGCAGTCGATGCAGTCCAATAAGAAAATGAAAGCGCTTTATAACGTGAAATACGCACGGTATCGGTAGCGCGTCGTTGTTGTTTACATAAAGCAAGCTTAAAACAATGAGACATAAAGCTAGTAAAATATATACATACAATCACGACTGGTTCTCAAAAGGGAAGGCAGAGGAATATTATATGCTCAGATTTCGCCAATTATATTTTTGGTCGCACATTATTACCTATTGGTGGCAAGTCTATTGCCGCTTGGCTGGCACTGTTATGTTCGCCAGAGCCTCGTCCGTTGATCGGAAGGTGCCACTTGCAGGTGAGGTTGGCTTGGGCTCGTAAGGTCTTGATAGGACTCCTATGCACCTTTTACAAGCATATGTTTTCTTGTAATTAAAATATTCTGTGTAACTTAAACTTATATTACAACCCGTTACTAAGTACCTAGGTAAAAAAATACTTTACTTTATTTGTGGGATTCTTATAACTTGAGTGAAATATGTGTATGGTACCATACATGCAGAGGCGAATTAAAGTACTGAAATAAAAGTGGTTCATAAATTCAGTACTCTGTTGAATGTTAAGTTAAGCGACATTATCGAAATGGAGGTTTTTTTATCATACAAACTTATAGGTTTGTTCTCTGACCTAAAACAAGGACAAAACAAGAGAAGTATGAATTTATAGTTATTCCTAATAAATTTTAAAATAGGAATAGTTAAAAAGAACCAAACCTTTACAGTGATTAACAAAACATTTGCCAGTTCTTTCGTTAAACATATCTAAGTTAAGTGTTATTGTAAGCCGCAATCGTTACCCAACACTGAATTCTCCCGGGTCCCTATTGACCTACTCACTATAAAGTAGATTAGTGTTATCTAGGAAACTAGACCCAGTCTTCAGGGGCTTTAGGCAATATTGTATGCGTAAATCGCTAGGGATGAAACGCTGTGCCGTGTTAGCGAACTATGCATTTGTGGCTTCTTTATTTGTGTGCTTGTAAACTTAATTATCTTCTGATATTTTATTTAGCCTCATTAAGGGTCAGAATAAGCAAAGTTTGCACTATTGGTACAACAGAGGGATTAAAAATCGATCGAAATTGACGACCAATATGGCGTGGTGGCGAGAATACCCGTTCTCCGCTCCTAAGGTCGTGGGTTCGATTCCCACTCAGGACAAATCTTTGTGTGCATGAACATGAATACTGGTTCTGGTTTGGGTGTTTTCTTATGTATATTAAGTATGAATTTATAATATTAATATATGTAAAAAAGAGTATTTATTTATTTATTTATTTCATTATTTATTTATTTCATTATTTATTTATTTATTTATTTATTTATTTATTATATTTAGAAACAAACAGTCATATACAAAAAGAGATTAGAATTATAATTAAACATAGATTTAGACCTATTTTTTCATATCTAAGGCACTTAAATGGAAAAATAAAGAGTTTCCTCAAAATTATATAAAAACTAGATAATTATAACATTACATACAAGTGCATACACATACATACATATATGCACACAGCTATATATACGCCCGTATACATACTTAGACACAAATACCAATGCAATATTTAAACAATGTAATGTATACACACACACATACCTACTCATATCCATATGTATGTATTTATGTATGTTTTTATCCGTTACTTAGTATTCATAACACAAGTTCTTAATTATACTTATGTTGGAACTAAATAATTGGTGTAATTGTCATAAATATTTATTAATACTAAGTGTTATAGTGATATATTTATAATTCATATAATAATATGATTCTCTGACAGCGACTATAGCCCAGTTGCGAGACCCATAGACTTCTAATTCAGAGGGTCTAGGGTTCAAACCTTGGCCTATGGCTTTTCAAAGTTATGAGCGTAATTGTCGCTTGCTCTGTGCCTTGGAAAGCACGTTAAGCCGTTGGCCCCGCCTGTCATGAACATCTATAGCAGTGGTTATTAGGAAGTCAGTGCCTTCTAATATGCCGACTAATAATAATGCTGCCAACAAACTGCTACGCAGTTTGGCAGATGTATTTTATTTTATTAAAACTGTACGTTTTTGAAACAATAAAAAAAAAAAAATCTGACAACTGGTTTAACCATTAAATTATGTTTCCTTTTGGGTTGTGGAGGTCAGATGGCAGTCGCTCCATGTAATAACTGAAGTTTAGCCAAATCTGGTTAGACCAGTGAGCAGACCCTGGACTTCAGTCTGGAGCAACCGGGATAATGCTAGGAGGGAGAATATAATGATAATAATAATCATTTATTTGCAAGAAATATGGTACAATATTTGTTGTTACATTGATGTATATAGGCGTCTCACATTTTTGCCAAAGTAGCGTGCTAATATTTTACAAATATAGGTCTAAGAATTGAAAACAAGTATATAATGTCAAACAGTCTACCTAACTATTCTATTATTATTCCAGTCATAAAATTCATTAATAGAGTAGAAGCATTTGTCCAGCAACCATTCATGAAGTTTTCTCTTGAATAAGACCAAATTGAGATTTTTTAAACTTTCAGGAAATTGATTGTATACCTTTACTGCCATAAAGTGCGTATTCTTTTGAAGGGACAAACTATACTTAGGCACACATAAACGATTGTCAGTTCTACTCCGAAGGCTCTTTACTCTAACGTCTTTGTGGGTTTCAAAATATTTGTTGTTCATTCTTTGTTTATACCTATGCGTGTAGTGAATGAATTATATACCTACGTTTAATTCCAAAGCGCGTCACCCGTCATAGGATAGCGCACTTCATTCAGAACATCCTGAAATATGACGGCTATGAATGTCACGGTAGAAACTACGTGATAATATATCGCAAGGATATTCACATTATTACATTTATGATTGTACCATTGAGGCCTCTGTCGTCTGATAACAACTAAGGGTCAAAGTTATTTGTACAAAACTGTCGTGTCAAGCCTACTAGAAGAATAGAATAGAACTCATTTATAAAAGTCATATGAACAGCAACTATACTTAATAATCATCAAAATTGATATTAAATTACAATAAACATTATAATTGCAAATTAAATAATGAATACGAAAAGTCAATTACAATCAATTTTGAATAAAATTCTCTCTCGGTATTCCCGAATACAGTGTTTTCGTTCATACATACAATAATATCACGCCTGTTTCCCCGAAGGGGTAGGCAGAGGCATATTCTTTGCCCACACTTACAATTGTACAGTTGGTCCCACGTAATAGGTGGCACTGTTATGTTCGCCAGAGCCACGTCCGTTGATCGGCAGGTACAGGTGAAGTGAAGTTTAACGTTCAAATTAATATTAACCTGTCAAATAAAAACACAACTGAAGACTATTTACTTTCCGACTTAAAAGTCATTAGTTTACTTAATTCACTAATTTGTTTTCTTTGCTGTTCTATTCCTTGTCTTCATTTGCTAAACCACGCTGCTTTAGAATAATCTCCACCCACACAATAGTTAAAGGAAAGATTTTATCTACAGTCTTTAATTCAAGTAATCCAACCAACAACAATTAGTAACTATAGTTAGGACACATAAATTAGCCGAGGAGAGGGACTAAGGAGGGGAGCGGGTGGCACTTACGACGTCTTGCCACCCTCCCGATCACACCTCTTTATCAACACATCGCAGCCTCGCTGGCGAGGATAGACTTAAGTGGTTGGCCTATAGTCTAAGATCAATGGCAGGATAGTGGGTCAGGTTCAAATTTGATGATTATACGATAATAGTGCTCCTAGATTTAGTAACGTTTTCTGAATCTTTGTAAGATAACCTAGCTTTAGTCTTATGTATTATTTCCAAGACGTATTTCGCTGCGGGACAGTTCGAAAAGATTACCGCGGTCCGGTACATAGCAGGCTCAAGAAGGAACATGGATGGTTTTTAGTCAGTAAAAGTCTGGCACACGCTTCCGCCCCACAACGGAGACGGTTATTTGATGATTTATGATGATGATCCTTCCGAAAAAAGCCGTAATTCATGGTCCACTTGACGACAAAAAAATGTGACTGGGGTTTCATTTTGTGGAGAAACCAAGAAACTCTTAAATTTGATGGAATTTGTATTTTGAACTTACGCTGAGTTCTACGCTCGCGGGCAAAAGTTTGGAATCACTTGCTTAAAATTAGTTACGCGCGGCGAGATTTTTAGCCCTAAATAATCATAAAATTACACCGTTATAACGGTATAAATTGTAATTTTAAATTGATACCTAACTCATTAAAATCAAGCCAGTACCAGTATTTCGTTCGCAAAATCGCGCGGAACCTCCTTTGCTGGCACATACTAGTACATGATTAGTGTGTGACTGGGAATCCAATCCACGATATCAAGAGAACCCGACATTTCGGTCAAAGAAACTCAACATAAATACCTTGTTTACTATCAGTCGGACATGTATAGAGAAAGATTATTAAGTGCTTTATGATCATGAATTGAATCTGATTACCTAGATGGATATATAGTGAACTAACTGTCTTATTGAATGAATGTAGACTTTGGAATTGCAGCTTGTTAATAGTTCCTTTTAAAGTGCTCGTAACCTTAAATAGTCACCAGTGTTGATACGTCTTCGTTCGCGGTACCTATTAATTAATATCAGTAACATTCGCTGTAATTATTTATAAAAAAAATACACCGTAAACGGTTAGCAAGTGACAGCTAAGCCTGTAAAGGCGTAGATTATTAGAAAAGCGAAAACGAAATACATGATAGCTTTCTAATTATTCCGGGGAAGGAAAGTAGTAGTTGAAGAGCTCGTATACCACCCGAACAACGGTCTTCCTGTAAGATTAGAAAGGTCAGCTTCCTGCATCTTCTCCTTCACATTGCACGTGACATCTAACAGCAGGACGCCACACACCTGCCTCCGCCAATCCGCACTGGGTCAGCGTGGTGGAGTATGACCCAATACCCTCGCTCCTTGGTATGTGAGAGGAGGCTCGTGCTTAATAGTGGGACGTTAATAGGCTGAGATTATGATGAACACACTAAAAATTTGTTCAATGTAAATAGCATAAATGAACAGAAAATACTAAACTAGTAACGTGTTTAAGGTATCATCAATTTATAATTTTATTTTTAAGTTCTAATTCTCGAATCTCTGGTAATGTACACAATGTGATTACTCGTCACGTATTCGTTATTCTAAAAATTAAGAATAAAGACTTATTTTACATTTTTTTTTAAATTATCAAATTAATGCGAAAGTAATTATTTATAATCTAGTATAGTAACTAATACGTGACATGAAATCACATTGTGTACATTACCAGAGATTCGAGAATATATTAGAGATAATTAAATAAAAAGTAGTAAAATACTACTTTATTTTTAATAATAATAGGAATAGCAATAACTTTCTGACACTTCTTTAATTTATTAAGCTATTGAATTTATTCAGAACTCCGTAATAATTGATTCCGTTTGATGTTTTTTCAGAACGGGTTAAACGCCTTGCATTTGGCCGCCAAAGATGGACACATCTCCGTCGTGGAGGAGCTGCTCAAACGGGGCGCCACAGTCGACGCAGCTACCAAAAAAGGTAAGCAATTACACATTTCTATTTTCTACAACTTAACACTATGGTTTAAAACTAGTGCTGTCACTGTCTTCATCTTATCAAATGAAAGTGACAGCACTAGTTTTAAACCTGGTCTAACTTTAGATCTCTTTTTGGAATAAGGGCACATAAGGCCTTTATAATTTAATACGCAGTTAAAAAAATGCTGCTTTAACGCAAATTCAAATAAAACATATCTTCTTGAATTAAAGAAGGCTAACATAAGTGATTTATGATGGACAAGTTTAAGTGTTGGAAGGGGAAGACCTCAAAAGACCTTCCATGACCAAATCCAGAAGTTTTTGGAAAAAGGGCAGGTCAAAAGTAACCTATGGCGACCGGCGTGTATGAAAAGGTTAATGAGTGTAAATGAAGCTAAAAGTGTGTGCCAAGATGGTAGCAAGTGGAAGGATGTGATATCTGCCTACCCCTACTGGAAAGAGGCATGACATTATGTATGTATTATATTCTATTTTGTTAGTAACTCTCGTCAAAGAAACTCGCGGCTAGCCTCTGTTATGCTGGATAGGGATACTAACATAATTTCCTAACCACATTAGAAACAGCGCCATCTCTTGCCAGACTAAGCTTTTTATAGGGTTTACGTGTCTCTGAGTGTCTTATTTTATCATACAAATATTGACACAATTGTTGACACAAATGTATAACAAAAAAGTTAGATTATACGTTCAATATGCAATAACTGTAAGGGTAGCTAAGTCTTAAGAACTTAGTAAAATTGTGAATCATCTGCAATTGTACACACTTAGTGAGTAAATTAAGATTGATTTAATTTTGACATATTTTTTGACAATCCATCTCCAGAGACCAAAAAGATAATAAAATTTGTTGGAATGTCTCAATTTGGTAGTACTCAAATGTTTGACACTTTTTTCCTTTCCTATGTGCAGGAAACACAGCACTACACATAGCATGTCTCGCGGGACAAGAGGCGGTTGCGCGTGCGCTGCTGTCGTCGGGAGCAAAGGCCGACGCACAGTCCGCGGCGGGCTTCACGCCGCTGTATATGGCCGCGCAGGAGAACCATGCCGCCTGTGTCAAGATGCTGCTTGCGGCCGGGGCTAGTCAAACCCTCGCCACTGAGGTATGGGTGATTTTTTATACCACTAGGTGACACTTAAGCATGCGGCCCAAATGATATAAGTAGGGATAGTCGGACATAAGTGGGGATAGTCGAACATAGGTGGGGATAGTCGGACATAATCCGAAGTGCTACAATATTTCAGTAAAAACCTGAGTTACACACAAGAATTTCATTTTTTCTACATTAATAATATGTAATTAAATTCATTTATTTGACAACAATGGTCCAATGGTTAGTAATTTACACAAATTAAAAACTAGTATTAGTAAATACAATGATATAATTAAAAAAAATACTAAAAATTAAAAACTACACAAGATTTCACTAAAAACAAGCAAGCAAGCTCAATAACACTAAAAAAAAATCACCGATTTTCTTTAAATTTTACTTTTGAATGTATTGTGGCCAAGTGTTTGTGTATTCTGGTCAAGGCGGCGGGAAGCCGATGGATGCAGGCGACTCAGGATCGCTCAATGTGGAAATTTATTGGGAAGGCCTATGTTCAGCAGTGGACGTCAGATGGCTGAGATGATGATGATGTATTGTGTTTCCTCACACTCTGAAGTAAAATAGGACTTTATATTTAATGCTATCATGGAGTCCATTTTGAAGCTAATAAAATTTATTTTGTCGCTTAGGATGGCTTCACACCGCTAGCAGTAGCGATGCAGCAAGGCCACGATCGAGTGGTGGCAGAGCTGTTGGAATCCGACACAAGGGGCAAGGTTCGGTTGCCGGCCTTACATATCGCTGCCAAGAAGAACGATGTCAAAGCAGCCACATTATTATTAGAGGTAAAGTAATAATCTCTTTATGTACTTTTAGAATTAACTTTGTTCCTACTAATGTTGTAGTCCTTTACGACTAAATTAAAGCCTATATATGGTGGCAGATACTCTTTTCTAAAATCCAGTAAATAAAGTTTTAAGGAATTTTGTTTTTGCCTAAACCGTAAGAATACCATAGCGTGAGCTTAACCATCCCTTGCAATTTTTCCTTATTGGAGTATTCCAATTATGGACCTATTGCTGTAAAGTTAAACGATTTGTGTTTTTGATATATGCCATACTTTTATAAATGTTGTTAGTGCTATTTAAATTTATACTTGGGTTTAATTTGAATCTAACAAACTTAATCATGACTTCATTTTTTTAGAACAACAAACAATTACATAATATTTGCTTCGTTATAAATCTTAAGGTATATACTTATTTATTATGTAATTAATAATAATAATCCTTTATTTCACATAAAACATAAATAGTTAAAAAAGGTATTTAAAAACTTAAAGTACAAAGGTGGACTTATCTCTAGAAGAGATCTGTTGGTACCCTAGAAGTTGTTTATAAATTTGTAGGTACCGGATTAAATTTGGTTAAAGATCTGTGTAAAGAACTAACAACGTTATTCACACAGTAATCTTTAACGATAAGTCTAAGTATGTATACAAAAATGTAAAAAAAATTACAATATTCATTTTGTACCTGTAAAGTAAAAAAAGGAATAATTGTGACCCTATCTCATAACATTAATTTGTTTTGCCTGATATTGTTTACAGAATGAACACAACCCAGACGCGTGTTCGAAGT
Source organism: Musotima nitidalis (assembly GCA_949126915.1). Classification (NCBI taxonomy): domain Eukaryota; kingdom Metazoa; phylum Arthropoda; class Insecta; order Lepidoptera; family Crambidae; genus Musotima; species Musotima nitidalis. The sequence goes on along the minus strand of OX421439.1, from coordinate 6,575,624 downwards.
CTGGTTTTACTCCGCTCCACATCGCAGCACACTACGGCAATGTTGGTGTGGCAAAGGCGCTGTTATCAGCTGGTGCGGACTCGGGACGGGCTGCCAAACACAATATCACTCCGCTACACGTTGCTAGCAAGTGGGGGCAGCTTGCTATGGTGGATCTACTGGTCGAAAATGGTTAGTAGAGCATAATGATCTTCATTTCCATCATCAGATTAGAAACTAGAGAGGATAATGTTAAAGTGAAATATTGTTATTGAACTTAAATCCACTCAGTTACATGACGCCAGCAAGTTGGGGCGATGGCGATTGTGAAGTGAAGTGAAGATCTGAGGAGCCCAAGTCAACCTCACCTTGAGGTGGTGCACTAGCCGATCATCGGACGTGGCTCTTGCGAACACAACTGTTCCCGGTAAGCGGCAATAAGCTCGCCACCTATTACGTGGGACCAACGTTGGTTTTGGCAGAATTTCAATAATTGCATGGAGAGACTGCCGCCTGTCCTCCGCAACCATCATTATATGGTTAAACCAGCTGTCAGGATGTTAGAAGGCACTGACTTCCTAATAACGACTGCCACAGATTTTCATGACAGCCAGAACGAACGGCTTAACTTGCTTTCCGAGGCACGGAGCAAGCGATAATTACGCACATAGCTTCGAAATGTCATCGGTGCGACATCAGGGTTTGAACCTAAGACCCTCTGAATTTAAAGGAGTCTCGCCACTGGTCTACTGCTAATTTTCTTATCATAGTAATCCAATGTTATTACATAGCTACAATATCATCGTAGTTATCTGATCATATGATATGCCACATCAACATACAGTTTCTTAAATAGCACATTTTAGTGTAGTGCTAACAGCAGAAGTTCTACTATGTTGTTATTGGTTTGACAGCAGATCAGGTGCACATTACTCTAACCTTTTTTCTATGTTTAATAATAACTCTTTAGACCCTAACCTGTGGGTAATTACCCCTAGCCAAGGGGGTAAAACTGGTATTTCGAAAGAGCTCGGCGTTGTTCCGAGCTTGAGACTAAGTAACAAACTATAATAATAATAATAATAATTTTTTATTGCCAAAAATACATGGATATGTTAGTACAAACTTACATGAATTACAGTTAACCTTAAGTATATTTCGAGTTTGTAGCCTCTGCTGCTGAACTAGGGTAACCTGTATTTCAGCATGCAGCGCCTCCAGTCCAAGGTCTTAAACATAATTTACATAAGATAACGCAGAAGGATTTCACAATATGAATGAACTACGGATTATCTAATCCTTACTCTAAACCTTTTTGAATTCTAGGTGCAAATATAGCAGCAGTTACGAGAGATGGCTTGACGCCACTTCATTGCGCGGCGCGGTCTGGTCACAGCAATGTGGTGTCGAGGTTACTGCAGCATGGAGCGCCTATCACGGGCAAGACCAAGGTTCGGAAAAATTAATAAATTTTCGCTAACTTAACGTTGAGTTTCATCAGAATAATAGAACACAATGCATTGCAAACGAACAAGGGTTTCATAAGTAGGTTTCTCCTTAATAGTTGATATTTAAGAGTACCTTACGATTTTTATTTAACCCCTAATGAAGCAGAGCAAATTGTATCAATACTTTTTGTGCATTAACTTAACATCGGAAAAAAAATCTATACAGAGTGTAAAAGTATCCCAAGCCGAAGCCTATATGCATTATAACCAGAGGTCGGAATTAGGTAGAGTTATTTATGTACTTGCATCGAAATGTTGATATTAATGTGGACCTTCCCGGGATTTCAAATGGACAATCCCGTGTACATTCCGTTAAGTGGGGAGTGCTCCGCATTTTCGCTATTGTATTCTTTTGTTCTCACAAGCTATGTAGTGCGAACAATAAACGTGGCAACATCGCGCGTGTGCGTATTGGAATTTTGCAACTTCGGTCATCCAATATCATTGATGTAAGTTTGGCAACGTCGCGCGTGCAGTAGTCTAAATTAAAAAAGTAAAAGTAAATAACTTTTTATTAAAAAGTAACGGGATTTTTTCTATTCTTTAAAATTAATAAATTTAAAGAAATTGGTATTTTGACAGTGGCGGGTCAGTTTGTTTATGAAAACCTAGTATATGTACACAAAAATTTTGATAAATTGAGTAAGAAAAGTGATATACATAACCTAAACACAAGAAATAAGCATAAACTAGTTGTACCTGCCACTAGGCTCCAAAAAATTAACAAATCTTTTAAAGGTCAATGTGTGCGATTCTATAATAAAATCCCAAGCAATATACAGCAATTAAGCCTAAATAAATTTAAATTAACAATAAACCGCAAGCTGTCTTCAAAGGGATATTATTCTATTAAAGACTATATGGCTGATAAAAATGCTTGGGATTAAACCGCCGTTTCATACAGGCTATTCTAATATGAATGACTTAAAGCATGAATATTGTTATATTATGTTGCATTGTATAGCGTCACAGACAAATGAAGATTGTTACTAACCAATCGATAATTTAAAAGAGCATAGCCTGTGAGTTTCTTGCCAGTTCTTCTTACAGAGCGGTGGCTCGGAACTGGCACTTAGATTCGCTTGCACTTAAATGTTTTTTGTTTTTTTAAATTATTTGGTTGCAAGTGAATCTAAGCTTCGTGATTTTAGTATAGTTATATTTTATTTGTTTTTGTTATTTTTTTATAATTTTGACGTTTTCAAGTACTATGTAATAGTTTATGAAATAAAGTATTTTTGAGTTTGAGTTTGAGTTTAATCCCGGGATTTGAGGCATATCCACTATATTCTTTCGCTGTGTGAAATCAGTGTAAGTACATGAATAACTCTACCTAATTCCGACCTCTGATTATAACAAGAGACAAAATTATAGTTAGAAAAAGATTTGACCTATTTTGTTAAAAAAAAAACTCCAAATACAAATGTAAGTAAAGGAACGCGCTCCACCGCAAAATAAAAAAATATCGGCCGAAAACTGTTTGAATAAGAATCTTGATTTTTTATGCTCTTGATCATAATGAGAACAAAGTTCCCAATGTTCGATTATAGGGTTCACCACGGCTGTTTGTAATTCCAGAACGGTTTAACTCCACTCCACATGTCAGTACAAGGCGAGCACGTAGAAACGGCGCGTGCGCTTTTAGCAGGCGGCGCTCCCATCGATGACGTCACCGTGGACTATCTCACCGCACTTCACGTGGCCGCACACTGTGGGCATTCTAAGGTGAGGAATAGAGTTTATTTTATTTTACGAAGATTAACAGCAATACTACTTTTCTAAATACAACAAAAAATTATTTAGTTCAATTCAATATGTTGACCGATATGGCGTGGTGGCGAGTATACCCGCATTCCACTCCTGAGGTCGTGGGTTCGCTTCCCACACAGGACAAATATTTGTGTATATAAATATGAATATTTGTTCTGGTCTGGGTGTTTTTCTATGTATATTAAGTATGTATTTACAAAAAAAAATGTATTTATGTATGTTTATCCGTTATTTAGTATCCATAACACAAGTTCTTAATGATACTTATCTTGGAACTAAATAATTGGTGTAATTGTCTGAAAATATTTATTATTATTTATTATTTGATAGAAAAAATAATATACATTTATTGATAACTGTCACAATAATACACAATTGGCTTACTTTACAATTTTAGCTACAAAAAGAGCACACTGCCTTCTACGACGACGATTGATCGTTTTTATACTCACCTGCATCCACCGACTCCCGCCGCCCTGACCATGTCCATCAGGTTTACTGGTCGCCTTTAGCGAACGTTAACGCCACAGCAGCTGTTGGTTTTTCAAGACCCCTTTGTCCGTCAATTAGCTATCTGTATACGTCAAACTCTCCAAAAATATTCATTAAATTACATTCTAAATTAGACTTCAACATATTTAAGTTAAGGTATATTTTTGAAAATCAAAGCCAAATTAAGTAAGAGTAGTTAGCTCTTATGACATTTAACAGCAATAATGTCACCCTCAATATTTAATAACTAGGATGGAGTTACGTCCAGTTTTTAATACTAAGTAAAATTTACTCAGCTCGTAGCTCTTTATTACGTCTTTTTCCAATTATTTTGATAAAAAGTTTATGTAACTATGTATATGTTTCTTTTGCAGGTAGCAAAGTTATTGTTAGACCGAAATGCAGATGCAAACGCGCGAGCGCTCAACGGATTCACGCCCCTACACATAGCTTGCAAGAAGAATCGACTCAAAGTAGTCGAGTTGCTGCTCAAATACGGCGCTAGTGAGTTGAAATGTTACTTTTTTACTCTAGCTATACAGGGTGTAACAAGTTCCTGATTAATGCTAAAGACAACGCAGTCCGCACATTATAACAAATAATATAACCTAAAATAATTGTTGAGAAACATTTTGATGTCAAAAAAATATCACAATCTTTTTGGTAAAAAAAACTGCAAATAGATGTTACCATTGTTATACAATAGAGAACGCAAGTATCACAATTTGTATTGAATTCAAGCGTGCCGACTTTTTATACCTAATGTGACGTCACTGCAGATGTTTTGTGATGGAAAATCCAAACTAACTCACTGACACTTCTTCGTTCGTTCATTTTACAGTATGTAAAAAACAAACGCGCGGACTGTATGTAGCGGTGGCCATCCTCGACGATTGGTTGGGGTTCGGACACGCAAAGCACATGCATTTGTGTTATCTATTGTATATTTATGTCTGTGGTCGTTGCTCTTTGTGTGTGTATAACCCACGCGCGCTAACGCGATTACAAAAAAAAAAAAAAAACTCAAAATTTGTCTTAAATAGTGTTACATTTTAATACGTATCTCAAGTCTTTGATCTACTTTTTACACTCAGTATATACTTTTTTAAGGAGAGCTTATAGTGTCAGTGTCAATATTAATATCTTAACTAGTATATAATTCATAATAATTTATTGATTCAGCCTTTACCTTGTGGAAAAAGGCCTATGTTCAGTAGTGGATGTTATATGGCTGAGATGATAATAATGATATTGATGATGATTTTAATAATATGAGTTAATTCCCAGGTAAATGCGCAACGACAGAATCAGGTCTGACTCCCCTACACGTGGCATCGTTCATGGGATGCATGAATGTGGCCTTGGTGCTTCTGACTGCTGGAGCCGATGCCGACGCTGCCACGGCTCGTGGGGAGACGCCGCTGCATTTGGCTGCGCGCGCGCATCAGACTGACCTTGTGCGAGTGTTGCTCAGGAATTGTGCTCAGGTACTTATAATGAACCTGTGGCGGCACAGTATAAACGATCAGATGAATTAAATCCTGAATCGCGTAATGAGAATTTCTCAGGCTTGTAGCTTTATATAGAACATCCAACCATCTTTGGTTTGGCCGCGGCCCCCAGGTATATCTATCCGCCTGGTAAAAGATTAAGTGGGGAAAATACGCTCCGCTCCTTACAACCCTTCTTCATTTTCTTTGTGCAAGGGTTTCCGCAGTGTTAAAAGACTATATTCTTTGAGATTACAGCATGAAGCTCTTTAATAACGGTTTTTAAAGTTAAGATCTTAAACTTGCATCTATGACCAGCGTCCATTCGCTGCGGTGACCACTTTTCGTCACATGCTGTGATATAATAAAAGTATGCGCCCTGATTGTTTTTTTTATTATGTAATTAACAGTTACACAAAAGGCATTAAAAACAATAGCTATAAAAAATTATAACGGTACAGCTTATTCTTAAAGAGATTTCCACCAGCAGACGGAAGAAGGCAATTAATTGTGAATCCAAATGCTAAACATTTTAACATGAGTTCATAACACGAATAATAATCAAAACAAACACGCACGCACAAATTATAGTCTAATAAATCTCTAAGTTATATTTTTCAATAATTAAACTCAAAACTCAGAAAATATTTATTTCATAAACTATTACATAGTACCTGAAAATGTCAAAATTAAATATAAAAAAACAATCGAAATATTATAACACTGAAATCACGAAGCTTGGATTCACTAATATGCAACAAAACAATTTAAAAACAAAAAATAATGAAGTGTAAGTGAATGTAAGTGCCAGTTCCTAGCCAGCGCTCTGTAAGAAGAAATGGCAAGAAACTCACAGGCTATGCTCTTTTAAATTTATCTATTGGTTTGGTACTTGAATTATATAAGTAAATATTTTTTGGAACTTATACATGGGCAATTAAATTATACTATATTAAAATATTTATGTTTTCTTCTTAGGTGGAAGCCCGCGCTCGTGAAGAACAAACACCTTTGCACGTAGCAGCGAGGTTAGGTCACGCGGACATTGCAGCGTTATTGCTGCAGCACGGCGCTGACCCAGCAGCCAGCACCAAGGACCAGTACACGCCCCTACACATCGCTGCCAAAGAAGGTGAGAATACGACGCTACTGCCTGACCAGTAACAACTGTCAAATAAATCATCATCATCCGAGCATTATTCCGGTCCACCATACGAGTCCGGGGTCTGTTAATGTGAAATAAAATGCCTATGAAAATTAAATGAATAAAAAGTATACGAACACCAAGTACCAGTATACGTCCTTACATGTCGCTGCAAAAGAAGGTAAGGAGAAGAGCTATGAACTGACCAGTTACGTAATTACTGGTGAGGTATTCTCCTCCTTGAGTCGTAGTCCTCATTTCTGAAGGTCGGTAAACTATGAATAATTATTTTTTTGAATGATCTCTCTATGTCATCCGGTCTTGGCGGTGTGTATAACTTCGTAGACTGTCTGGATCTGACTAACTCTGAACTTCTTCATCTTGGGAAGTTCCAGGGGACACGCCTGGAACTTTCCGGAAGTTTTCGACATGATGACGTATATTAATATTGTGATTAGACCAGAGACCAGACCCTGGGCCCTGGGGCAACCGGGATATTGCTAGGATATGATGATGATGACCTCCAATAGAATCAAATTTTTTGGTAAGTTCAGCAGTTGACTTTATAAGACTGACATGATGACCAGTCTGATATTAAAAAGCTTCATTCGATAATTGTCTTGTTGATAATAATTTTAGTCCTCGTTATACGCATAAGCTTTCCGTTACTTGATACGGATGCGGTAATGTAGGTTTTAAAGTGACCTTAGTTAGGCTTATGTATTTATAAAAAAAAACTGTTTATCCGTTTGTTTACTGCCTATAGTACAATTTCTACTTGGGGCGGGCTATATGGCGCTGTGTCCATTGTCTGAAGATATATTAAATTATTATGTTTACTTTTGTAGGCAAAGAAGAAGTAGCATCAATCCTCCTCGATAACAACGCACCGATCGAAGCAGAAACTCGTAAGGGCTTCACCCCACTGCACCTGGCGGCGAAGTATGGCGATATAGGCGTAGCGCGCTTATTGCTGTCGCGCGGTGCACTGCCAGACGCGCCCGGCAAGAGTCACATCACTCCGTTGCATATGGCCACATATTACGGGCATCCTGATATAGCACTGCTTTTACTGGATAAAGGTATTTTGCATGGTTTTGTTTTATTTAAAATTTTGCGGGTAGAATTACTTTTTGAGAAAAGCTTAAGTCTACTTTTTTAATGTTATATATTAAGTATGACGGAAATTGATTTATAATTCTATGTCACTTTAATTTTTCTTGCACATAAGTACAAATTAAAAATGAATGTACATTATTTAAATACATCCTGCAGACCAAATTTTTTTCACTTTTTTCATATCACTAGGTGACTATTTTATATTTTAATTGTAGCTATCTCCCACTATCAATTAAATTTATGTTATAAGTATCTAAAAATGTATATATCTCGTTTTACAACTGTTACATAAGCAAGACTGTTGACAGGCCTATCCTGGGTATGTCATAAAATCTCATCAAAGAAAACCTCGAATCTACCTAAAGGTAATTTAAAGAGTTCGTTGTCGGTAGTTGAACCGTTCGTAACATGACCCCGCACAATTATGATCAGCTCAATTGAAACATCAAAGAAGGACATTTATCAATTTTGAATTTTAACAATAAGGGATTTATTGGGAATTATTAATGTACGTGGTTTCCATAACATGTTCCTGTACCTAAGTAGATTTTTTTAATTAACAAAATAACTCATTACGCTTCTTTTGCCTTGTGTGAAAGACAGATCAACTTTTCATTTAACGAACTGCTTGGGAAGCGCTATCTCTTTTGAGAGGCAGCCTAAACCCCGAAGAAGCGCAGTGAAAATAATATTTAAATGAGACAAAAAAAAATCCATACCATTTTCGTACAGTGTGTAATGTTTTAATATTGACAAAAGCAGACTTTATTAATGTTTTTTTTATAATTAAGTTTCTTTTTCTTTATAGAAATAGTAATATCTTCTTGCTTTCTAGTTCAACCGTTAGGATATTTGCGATTTATTTCAATATGAATATTAAAACTTATATTGTTAGTTACCAATATTTTGTACGTAATCACTAAGTTAGTAAAATACATTGTCGTAGGCGCCTCACCACACTCGCTGGCCAAGAACGGTCATTCGGCCCTGCACATCGCCTGTCGACACAACCATCCAGATATCGCCTTCGCCCTACTCGAACACGGTAAGGCCACACGTAGATTCTTATATACTCTCACTACAGTCATAGTAGAAACAAATGACACACATACGCACCGAACACGGTATGCGTCGTCACACGCACACACTGACAAAAATTTTCGCTGCTAAAGGTGCTAATCGTGGCTACGCCGCCGTACGTATATGGCTGCGTTTTCACCAAAGATGTGCGAGTAATATATTTATTTAGCTTCGCTCGGCGCTGCGATTTTATCGGTTCTTAACAAACACATCCCAAGCATCCCTATACTATAATCCGGCAATCTCATGCGCGACATTCCCGCGGGGTGACAGACGGTGGCGGGGACGAGGTAAACAAGATGTCAGCGGGTAGCGGGCGGGGCAGCGGGGAGGGGGAACTTCTCTTCGTGTGTAGCCGTGTGCTAGAATGACACGCTACCTCGTCCCCGCCACCGTCTGTCACCCCGCGGGACGGTCGTGCACGAGATTGCTGAACTATAGTGTTTAGAAGTAGACATGTAGTGGCTATAATTGTGTTGATGTTGAGTGAAATCGTTAAGGGAAATCGTAATCCATATTCGTCATTTTTAATCATCATATCAGCCATATGTAGTCCACTGCTAAACATTAGCCTCTCCTATAGATTACATTCTATTAGAGAGGCTACCAAGATCCGAGGAGCTCGAGCCAACCTCACCTACAAGTGGTGCTCCTGCCGATCAACGGACGAGGCTCTGGCGAAAATGAAAGTTCCCGCGATTAACGGCAATAAGCTCACTACCTATTACGTGGGTCCAACAACATTATTGGCAAAATGTGGGCATATAATATGCCTCTGCCCTACCTTTTTGGAAACAGGTGGGATATTATGTATGTATGTTATTGACTATAAACTTGTTATAGACGCGGAACCCGGCGTTAAGTCCAAGGCAGGGTTTACTCCTCTGCATATGGCAGCACAAGAAGGACACGAGGACTGCGTGGAAATGCTGATAGAACGAGGCGCTGACGTCAATGTACCAGCTAATAACGGTTAGTAAATGTGTTACATTTTGACCACCTGCGTCATGAAGAACTCATGAGGAGGAGATCCTGAGGTGGCGGGTTTGATCTTTTATTTTGTGATACTAAATTTTGAACTGACTTGTTTTATATGTGACGACCGATATGGCGTGGTGGCGAGAATCCCCGCTTTCCGCTCCTACGGTCGTGGGTTCGATTCCTACGCAGGACAAATCTTTGTGTGCATGAACAAATACAAATACAAAAAAAAAATACAACATGAATATTTGTTCTGGTCTGGGTGTTTTCCTATGTATATTAATTATGTATTTACAAAATAAAAAGTATTTAAGTATGTTTATCCGTTGTTTAGTATCTATGTTCACTAGTTCTTAATGATACTTATCTTGGAACTAAAGAATTGGTGTAATTATCAGAAAATATTTATTATTATTTATTTATTTATATGTTATGAAACTGTCCGAACCAGGCCAAACAAATTAACCACTGTCCATTTCACCCCCAGGTCTGACGCCAGTCCACCTAGCAGCCTCTGAAGGTCGGACAGCAGTACTAAAGACGCTAGTAGCGGCAGGAGGAATATGCAACTCACGCACTCGCGACGGTTACACCCCCTTACACGCCGCGGCGCATCACGGTCACCACGCCTCGGCTAAAGCACTTATCGAGAGCAACGCTGACGTCACGGCACGGGCTACTCATGGGTAAGTCAAAGTCAAAAATTATTTATTCCATAAACTAATACATAGTACTTGAAAACGTCAAAATTAAATATAAATATAAAAAACAATCGAAATATTACACTGAAATCACGAAGCTTAGATTCACTTATATGCAACAACACACAATATACAATTCAGGTAAGGTTATAAATTGGTAATTCAGGCCCCCATTTCCCAGTTACTATAAATCCCACGCCGTGCGGCACCAGCCTAGAATAGTGCCACGCCCTCTCATTTCACGGGAAGTCGTAAGAGTAGACAAGAGGAAAAGATACCAGATGATAGGCAGCATCCTGCTTGTCAGTTAAACTGTCTGTTGTGGTTCTTTCTCAATAATTCTAACGAGGGGGATTTGTTAGCCTGTCGTGATCCTAAAGGGGGAAGAGAATTTTCCGTCACTCTGTCGGGGATTCTAACAGGGCTTCCAAAAGGCAACGAGATAGAAAAGAATACCTCAAGAAATTCAACGCGACTTTTTTGAAAATATATCGTAATATCATGCAATGATGCGTATGAGAATAAAAAATCTAATGATTGATTCTAATACTATGCGGAACATCCTACAATATGTATATATTTCTATTTATGTTATATATTTATTTATTATATAAAATATATGTATTTACATTAAAAAATAGTACTTAAGTATGTTTATCCATTATTTAGTATAGATAACACAAATTCTTGTCTTAGTGGGACTTATAATGGAACTAAATAATTGGTTTAATTGTTGGAAAATTATTTATTTATTGTTCTAGATTCACGCCCTTACACCAAGCAGCACAACAAGGGCACACACTGATCCTTCAGCTTTTATTGAAGAACAATGCAGATCCGAACGCACTGTCTGCTGTAAGTTAATTAACTTTTTGTAGTTGATAGTTTTTATCTAATTTCAAGTACATATTCGAAGTACGCATTTAATATCCTTATGTTATGGGATAAACCTACTGTATCCCCTGGCAAAAAATATAGGAAACATATTGTTCAGGGATCCAACCATCATCTTAGGAGCCCAAGCCAACCTCACCGCAATTGATGCACCTGCCGATTAACGGACGAGGCTCTGGCAAACATAAAAGTTCGATAAGTGGCAATTGGCTCGCCACCAATTACGTGGGATCAACAAAACTTGGCGAAGTGTGGGCGTATAATATGCCTTTGCTTACTCCTTTGGGGAAACAGGCGTGATTGTATGTATATGTATAACCTGTGAAATTAGGAATTATATTAAATAATATTGTTTGCAAGAGGAGGCTCGTGCTCACTAGTGAACTTTAAATAAGCAGAAATTATGAATAAAATATTTAGTATATTTGTGCCGTGTGGTACCGGCCTAGAACAGTGTCATACCCTTATCTCACGGGGAGTCGTAAGAGTCGAAGATATATGTATGGGATGATGGGCCGCAGCGTCATTCAGCGTACTGGCTTGTAATGCGATCACCAATCCGCCTGCCCGTGCTGATTATGGGCAAATACCCCCAATAGAATGTAATCTATTGAAATGAAATGAAATAAATTTTATTTAGGCATAAATACATATAAACAAAGAACAGAATTCAAAACAGTAAACAATTTTTACACATTATGTAAACTTATGTATGCCTAAAGAGGACTCCACTCTGCATGTGCTGCAGTGGAGGACCACAACAGCGCTGGTCTTTCGTGGAGACCTTATAACTTTCGTGTGCAACAGCCACACAAAAGGCAGAAACTTAACAATAAAACAAAATATTTAAACCACAAGATACAATTAAATAAAAAGTAAAAGTAAAATAGTAAAAGTAAAATAGTAAAAGTAGTGAGTTACAGCAGAATTACACTTACTTATGTATATTATATGAAATTTCCTAACTTAAGCTTAAAAAACAAAAATTGGGAGGCGGTTCAGCAGTGAACTACATAAGGCTGATACGATGATGATGATGTTTATGAAATTTGTATATGGTCTAATAATATCTGTCTAAATCATAATCATTATCCTGTCATGGGGTTCATTAATTAATAAAGGGATAAGTTTAGTTGTATCTATAAAAAAATTGCTATTTTTATAATTATTATCGATTCTATTTATATTTATTTGTACACTTTTGTCTCCGCTATTTTATTTTTACCCAGTACTATTAGAATATATTCCTAAAGTGTTGATATTAAAATAAGGAAAAAAAAGACAAATAAACTTGCACTTAAAATATTAAAATTACAAAAATATTTAAATCTAATATTGTCTAGATATAATAATCATTTCAGTCAGTTCTTGCACTCCATCAGTAGTAGAGACACATGAGATGTTATTCGAAATTTGAGTTTTCATACATATGTAATTTTATGCAATTCTCACCCACTTCAGAAGTCTGTCAAAAAGTGAAGCCGTTGGTCCCGGCCTTCATGAACATCTATGACAGTCGTTATTAAAACGCCAGTGTCTTCTGAAATCCTAGCAGCTGGTTTAACCATAACATCCCTCTGGGTTGCGGAGGTCAGACTGCAGTAGCTCCATATAATACCTGAAATTCAGCAAAATCTGGTTAGAACAGTAATCAGACACTGAGCCCTAAGCTTAAGTCTTGGGCTACCGGGATAATGCTAGGATATGATGAGGTAGGATAGTTATTGTAACCAATGAAGTAGTACTAAGGGAACCTTTCATTACAGTCAAGATTGTTTTTCTAACAGAATGGTCAAACCGCATGCGCCATAGCAGATCGTTTGGGCTACATCAGCGCGGTAGAAGCCCTTAGGCCGGTCACCGAGAACACGCTGAGTCAAGCAGTCGGCGACCACGGTAAGTCATAGTCTCTAACAATATCAACAGATCAGAAGAATTTTGAATGTTATTTTTGTTTGAATTCAATAAGGAACAAAAGAACTAATTTTAAATCGAAAGCTTTACCAGAAAAAATCAACTTGTCTGCGGTGGCTGAAGTAGGAAAATTTCGAATACGAAGTCTGGATAACCGCTCACTCTACTCATCACTATATTGGTCTTATAACTATATATAGCTTTTTATTATACTTTGGTTACGAAATAAAGGCAGCAACAGGCATAGTGTTTTAGCTATAAGCAATACGTCGAGGAGCATGAGACTAGTGGGAGCAGCATGCTATCTCCCTTACTCGAGTGCCGCATATGACAGATGACGTCATTCCGTTGTAATTACGTCAGGTGACGTTTTCGCCTTGCACCTAATTTAAAAACGTTACAGCTTATTAATTCTGAGCGGATTATCAATTTCTTTTCGTGTTTAAGTTTAATACTTCGCATAAAAATATAATCATTAAAATTAATGTTTACCTAGACGGGATTACATTGTTGTATTATTCTATATAAACATGTTAAATGGTACCATAGCATGAAATAGGAGAGCAACAGACAGATTAGACTTATGCCGTTCAAAATAGAGGTTATCACCGTGCTTATTACATGGCTTATTTTCCTAATAACGGTAAAATGAAATTGTTATTTGGATATTATTGTGAGTGCGTTTATTTCCAGCCGCTACTACGTTGTAGGTAGTGTTAGCATTTCTAAGTGCCCAATGTTGTGACAAAAGTGAATAGAAGACATAATGTGTGTGTTCTATTATTCCAATGGTTGAAGATTCCTACTTAAATGTAAATAGAGCACAGAAGTCCAAAATGGGACCTTTAGCCTAATTACGCTTGTTTTCTTCTCCTACTAGACATAGCGAGATCACTCTTTTGGCATTCCAACTATAGAATTAGACAATTACGAGTAGTTCCTTTGTAAGTTTGTTTGTACAAAACCGACGTTTAAAAACATCTTGATCATACATACGTAATTTTTATTCACTAGATAGAAATTAGGACTTATTTTTGAGTAGTGCAATAAACTGATAGGCCTAATAAACTTGCATTGACGGTCTACGATCGTTATTGTAAATACGGCTTAGTAGATTGAACCATATTTGTTATTAACTTCTGTATTAGTTCATGTGTTAAAAGAAACCCATTTATTTACAATTTTGTCAATATAACGAGAACAAACAGCATTAGCCAGTTATCGCTGCGCTCCGGCAGTACTTAGATATTAATAAATTTCCTTTTTTTAACTAATCTGTCAATATAACGAGAGCGGACAGAACTAGCTAACTCTAATGATCGCTGCGCTCGCGCAGGAACTTTGATCAGAAAACGTGCAACTTGCGCAACTAATTTAATAATATCCGTCAAAGCGTGCATAAATCCAAAACTGGACTGCCGCCAGACTGGTCTGTTCGGTTTTATTGTATAGTTAACTGGAAACTAGTAAAACTGTTTTTTTTATACTTTTTGCTTATATTTGTGACCAGTGACACGCCCACTTACCAAATATTAGCCCATGTTACTAAAGAATTATACTATTGAATAACAAATAATAAAAATTTTACTCTATATTTTTACACTAATAAAGATGTAAAAGTTGTCTTGAATGTTTATTGATTTATCTGCGCATATTTTTTATCTAAATAAATTAATAGAAATTACAGGGTCTTACCTGAAGATGCCCTGTGTAAGGGTGAAACACGTATCGTGTTGAATAGTTTATCAAATATTAGATTTTTCGGGAAATCATAGTAGCGCGGGAGCTATATGGAGCTAAACTTGAATAAATAATTTTGACTTTGACTTTTGACTATAGTACCAACATCCATTCAGCTTGGCACTGTGTGAGATATCCAAGAATATATTTGATGCAAATTAAGTTCTTTTTTTGTAAAATTATTCCATTCTGCCATATTCACTTTTCACTATGGCGTTTTGCTATTTTTACCATACGGATATCGAAGATAAAACATGCACTTGGGATTAACAAATCGTTTTTCTGGCTACTTAAGCCACTTTATTTATGGCAGAGAATGAATAGAACTGTTATCTTCGTTTGATATTAACGAGCGTACTAATTGTAAAAATGTTTAACTACAGTTAAAGATCGAGTCAGACTTTTAGTTCGAGTTTAACGACTTTATCAGTAAATATTTAAATGTGTATCCTAACAAAATCTTAGCAGCCCAAGCCAACCTCACCTGCAAGTGGTGCACCTGCCGATTAGCAGACGAGGCTCTGGCTAACAGTTCCCGATAATCGGCAATAGGCTCGCCACCTATTTCGTGGGCCCAACAATGTAATTGGCGACATATGCGCATACAATATGCCTCTGTCTCAACCTAAAACAGGCGAGATTGTATGTAATATTTAAATACATACTAATTTACGAATGCAGAAGTAACTCATAAACGAATTTTCTGGAAGATATTTGAGGACCCTAGAAAGGATAAAGGATTGCTTCCGGAAATCATACGTTGATCTTTACATGATAAAACTTATGACAATACTCTTTATCATTCACATGGCCTCGTCCCTGCTAGTTCAGAAATTGAAACTTTTATGTAAAAGTAAAAGTAAAAAAATTATTTATTTCATAAACTATTATACATAGTACTTGAAAACGTCATGATCACAAATGGAAAAAAAAACAATCGAAATAATATTACACTAAATCACGAAGCTTAGATTCACTTACATGCAACAAAACAATTTAAAAATAAAAAATAATTAAGTGTAAGTGAATCTAAGTGCCAGTTCCGAGCCACCGCTCTGTAAGAAGAACTGGCAAGAAACTCACAGGCTATGCTCTTTTAAATATGTCCATTAGTTTGGTACTAGAATTACAATCTTCATTTGTCTGTGAAGCTATACAATGCAATATAACATAACCTTAACAATATTTATGTTTTCAAGTCATTCATATTAGAATAGCCTGTATGAAACGGCAGTTTAATCCCAAGCATTTTTATCTGCCATATAGTCTTTAATAGAATAATATCCCTTTGAAGACAGCTTGTGTTTTATTGTTAATTTAAATTTATTTAGGCTCAATTGCTGTATGTTGCTTGGGATTTTATTGTAGAATCGCACACATTGACCTTTAAAAGATTTGTTTATCTTTTGGAGCCTAGTGGCAGGTACAACTAATTTATGCTTATTCCTTGTGTTTAGGTTATGTACACAGCTTTTCTTACTAAATTGATCAGTATTCTTGTGTACATAAACAAGGTTATCATAAATGAATTGACCGGCCACTGTTAAAATACCAATTTCTTTAAACTTTTCCCTTAGTGAATGTCCACACGGGAGATTATAAATTGCTCGAATAGCCCTCTTCTGCAGCACAAAGATTGTTTGAATGTCTGCGGCACAACCCCACAGAAGATGTAAATTTGTATGTATTTCTTTACTTAAAAGTTTTATATACAGAATAAAACAGAATATACAGAATTGCTTCCGGAAATCATACGTTGATCTTTACATGATAAAACTCATGAAAATACTCCTTATCATTCACATTGCCTCGTCCCAGCTAGTTTAGAAATTGAATTTTTTTATTTAGATTAGTATGTATTTCTTTACTTAAAAGTTTAAGAAGTAGCCTGCTAGTTTAGAAATACTGCAAAAAGACCCTGATCGAATCCGAGAGCCACGTATTCTGCCTAGGAGAAAATAGTTTTTTTTTCTTGTATACAATGGCTGGGAACCCCTGACACCTTGATATGTGAGAGGAGGAATGGGACGTTAATGGGCTGAAATGATGATGATGAATGATGATGGCTGGGAAAGAAATCACCCTAAAGTTATTAAAGGTCAAATTCGTAAAAAATTAATCGTTATTTTTTTTCTCCAAAAAATATCGTTTCCCAACAATAAAATTTGTCACTTGTTATGATGTGTAGAATGCGTAGCCTTTTGCTTTAATCAAGGCCTTGTATATCTGTATTGCTTGAATACAATATATGTACTAATTTAGAAAGATCTTTATCATCGTTACGAATTTCATTTATATAAAATTTTCAACATCACTGCTAACATTAAATCCCCATGCTAACTCTAGTGGGTTTATATTTAGAGTGGCTATTCATTTGAACATTTAGTAAACAAACGATTTATGCGACTAAGATTAATTTCCACGATTATCGTTGTTTGAATCTAGCTTATGCTGGCGTGGATTTAGTCAAGGTTGCTGATATCACTCGCGTTTGTTGTTGGACGTGTATTAAGGAAACTATATTAGAAATTGTAACCATAATATGTATGGTATGAATAATAATACCATTTCTAATATAGTTTCCTCAATTCTTTTTCCTTTTGTAAATAGGTTCTAGGTAGTTGGTTAGTATTTGAGGTCCTTGGGATAATTACAAATTGGTGTATGTATATGTTTTTAGAGTTTTACATTAGATTATACCAAAACTTAACACTTTACGCAGACAGTATTACCGGTCACAATATTATTGAACAAATTACTGTCGTTATAGTTAACCTTAAGATATCCATGATAGATTTGACGTTCTGTCCTGTCTTTCAATAGCTGTTCGCCTCCTCAAAGAGCATTTGTAAGTCTCATGTGCATCACCATTTTGTTCACGTGATATCGTTGAATAATTAGTAATTCGTTAGAAACCAATTTTTGTGAGTCAGATGATTTGCGTAATGGGTATTTTGTTTGATGTAAATTTTACTCAGATGTTGTAGAGTACTTTCTTGTATGCAACAGTGTATTTACTGCATACAGTTAGACAGACAAGTTTATTCGTCATTAATATTAAGCGATAATTTTTCAGTCTAAAAAATACATCGGATAATTTTTGTTGCGAAAATCATCTCTTGTAGGGTGAAAGTTTGTATTAGGAATAAAGCATTATTATTGAAAGGGTAATGAAACACAATAATATCATCATTATCTCAGTCATATTATGTAGTCCACTCCATATAGGCCTTTCCATTCGTTTTCCTTCGCCCTGAACATTTCATCAAGGTATCGGTGGAGAGGCCATCTATAATGTCCCCTTGTTCGCGTCTCTTCAAAAGATGTGTATCGCCCACATATATAGATATACAATAGATAACGCAAGTATCACGACTTGTATTACAAATCAAGCGTGCCGACTTTTTAACACCTACTGTGGCGTCATTGCCGATATTTAGTGACGGGAAATTCAAAATGATTCATGTACACTGATGACGCTGATAATTAATATTTTGTATGTGAAGTCGTTCATGTTACAGCACAAAAAAACAACAACAGACGCGCGGGGACTGTAAGTAGCGGCGGCCAACCCCCATCAATAGGTCGGGGTTCCGACACGTGAATCACATACATTTGCGTTAGTATGTATATATCTGTGGACCCCCCCATTGCCACTTCAAGCATATTCGTCCCAAATGCAACATAAATATAAAAGAAAATTAGCTCGCTATAAACTCTACGTTTATAGGCCAAGACACGGTCGGAAACTAGTCACATAAAACCAATTCCTATAATAAATTCTAGCCAGGCCCTTGACTAGCCTAAAAATGGGTGGCACTAAAATTCATTTGTCCAGCTCTTTTGAATGTCCATTGTAAGCAAATTGATTACTATTTGTTGCGACAACGCATCGATACATAATTCATATGCTTTAATCTAACATTATGTCTGCTTGATATGATTTATGTCATATGTTCTGTGTTTACTGATGCATGTTTTACATATATCTGCGGTTATGTATAAAAAGTTCTGGTTTTATGGTCGAGGTCCTATCAGTCATATATTTATGCCACTGTTAATATGTAAGCTGTTATTTTATTTATGCTAGAGTATAGAAATAGTAGTATCCACTGTTTTGTTTTAACCATTTGTTACCTTTTGGGTTGTGGAGGTCAGATGGCAGTTGCTCCATGTAATAGCTGAAGTTCAGCCAGGGGGCCTACCGCCGAGTTCGATGGCAATCGATTATAAGGCAAAATGGATTTCGAATTGATTCTGTCGTACCGCCGAACTCATGGAAATCGAAACAAAATGGCGTTCTCCATTTACCTATTAGTCTGTCACGGACTGAAGGTCATGAATGAGAGGTGGCTGTCGGCAGATTCTCCGGTACGGATTAATGAACGCAAAACAAAGTTTGATCTAGATGGATTACCGGTAATCCATCGAATTCGGCGGTAGGCCCCCAGATTTGGTTATACCAGTGAGCAGACACTGGGCTTTGAGCTTAAATCTGGGGCAACCGGGATAATGCAAGGATATGGATGATGGTAGAAGGATACTGTTCAATCCATCCTTCCAGCTTTTGTGTTCATTACCGTTCTGTGTAAAGGAACCTTAGGATAAAGTAACGTATTATCTTACTTACCTCAAGATCAGTGATTAAAAACCTTTAAACGTACGAGAATTTAACCCCGTTTAGGTTTTTTTCTTAGCTGGTGTAATGACGAGGAGTTATGGTGTTGTAGCTGACTATTATTAGACAATTACTGTAATTCTGAACGCAACTAAACATCTACTTAATTTTTAACTACATTTTAATCGGAGATTATATTTCAAAAACAGATGTTTGGCTTACGGTAATTTTGCATGATTTACATCATTGCAATTTACAATTGTACCTATGTTATCTTGTAGTCCAAACAAAGTCTTGTAAGATTTAATGAAACCCATTTGTGACGAGAAAATAGATGTTCAAATAGTCTCAATTTTTGAATATGTCTTCGTTTCATTGCAGTTTTCATGTGTTTTAAGTACAGAAATACTTCTACCTCTAGGGCTTTTAGCTAGATATAATATAAGTGCTAGACGGTAAAACTGCAGGCAACAGTCGAACAGACTGATACTTAGACTTACAATACTGATACTTAGACTTACAAAAGATACTTTAAAAATGTTAATTAGTTATATGGAATTTAAAGGTCACAGCTCACTAGAGCCACCCGGCACCCACTCCGCACCGCCTCGCCTCGTGCGGTTAGTATTCTTTATATGAATTTGTATGGGTATGCGCTCACTACATCAACTCCGCAGCGTCACCAGATCGCCTCAATCGTAAGCCATCCACGCGCGGACGGCGGGTGGACCACTAGGTGACAACTCGTTGCTCGCATGCTTGCCTTGCGTTGACTGCGCATTGCCAACGCGTGGGTCCCGAGTGGACCGCGCGCTACCTACTACCGACCTAGTGCCAATTGTTAACAGACTACTCGGAAATTCGTGGACCAAGTGTCGTCCACTCATTGACCACGCCGGGTCCACTGGTTGACGACGTGAGGTCCACTGATTGACCGCGCGACGTTTATTGGTGATAACGCGGTGTTCACCCGTCGACCACCTGTCGACAACGAGTGGACGCCGGGCGACGAGGCGGTGCGGGGTGGGTGCCGGGTGGCTCTAATGAGCTGTGACCTTTATTCGTACATCAAACTAACTGATATGGAATCAACTTTCACCCCATATGTCATCTTCATAGAGTCCTTTTCCGGAATCACTTTTGTACTCGACACCAGAAAGTCTAAAAGCTTATTCATGCTTGTTTTAATAAAGATACTATAAATGTACACTACCTCTTAAAATAAATTGAATTTAGCGTTATTAAATAATTCTCTCTTCATATATTTAATTATAAGAAAAGTAGAAACATATTTATTATGCACTTTAGACGACAAGAAAACGCAATTATAGGTAGGTGCTAAAGTGGTACTCAGTAAAATGTCAGACACTTAAGATAGTCATTTCGCTGATTAACTCAAAATAGTTTCTTCAAGTTTGTTAAGAACTGACGCGCTCATTCATTGCGGGCAGTATATTGAGGAGAAAATAATTCGGCAAGAAAATGATTAAGTATTTTTACAGTTCGTACAAATCTAGAAAATCTTTCATATACGAATTATAAATACTAGCTGGTGCAAGCAACTTCATTTGCTTAGTTCACAATATCTTTATAAATGAAAGACATACAGTTATTCAGATGTAACTGGCGGAAGAAAATTCTAACTTGACAATTTTTTTTACCTCATTTTTCTCCGACCAAGCTCCCACCCGCAGCGGTGGACGCGTCAGTTGACGTTTATAAGAGCTAATTATTGAATAAATTATTTTTACTAGACTTTGACTTTTTAGGCTATAGTATAGTTAATTTTCATTAAAATCCATTCAGTCCTATTTTGGGTGAAAGAGTAACAAACATCCATGCATACTTTCGGCGTTAATAATAATAGTAAGAATATGTGATTTATGGAAAATAAACCAGAATCAATTCAGACCTGCTTTGCTTAATGGTTTTCAAATCTTTTACTATTTGTTTGAATCTTCAGTAATAGTCTACGAAATGTTCTCTTTATACATTGTATTGTATCGATTTTATACACTCAGTAACAGAATCTTGTAGGTGTTGCTCAATACGCCGGCGCTTCTAAAAGACCATAGTTATCTTATCAATGCACTATTATAATTTATGTCACAAGTCACCGAGCCAAGAGAGTAGAATACCGAGCTGCCTAATTTACCTATTTCGATTTATCTCTTGTAAGTTAACCAATGTACCTTCAGTACTAATACACATGCCGTTGTTTCTACGAAAGCCGGCAATGGTCGCTTCACAGCTGGCAAGGTAAAGGCAATCGTTTTGTATGTTGGGTTACATGGTAAATGAGCTGCTTGAAGTTTCATTCATGACATGAGTGAGATCTGTCCCACATTGATGTTTGATTGTTTATACAGCAGCTGTGTTATTGATGAATAGGATAGTCACCTTCATGGTTATGTATTTATATAGGATAGAGTTTTGTATGTGTCTAGATAGTTTGCAATAGTCGGATAATATAAGTAATCATTATTATGAATAAATTCAAATATTTGTCCTTAAAACCATACAGCGATCTCCACGTCACATTGGCCAGATAATATCTCTTATATATCAAATTGATTGCAATATATTTTAAATTCAAGGTGATTTTTATTTACCCATAATAACTGGCTATATTTCCTAAGGGTTAACATTGAAATAACCTTAGTTAATAAAAATATAAGAGTCGACTTATGAAAAGGCTGCGTTTCAATATTCCGTCCTATCATATAGTAAAGTATATTATTTTCATAGTACAGCATAATACATCGTCCTCTTTTCAATTTGTCTTACCCGACGAAAATCTGAATTTTGAATAAAATCTTATAATTATTTGTAAAGAGCAATAAAAATATTGAATATATTATTCGTTGGCCTGCCAACATAATAGTGCCAACCCCTATCATCTCACGGGGAGTCGTAAGACGTCGTCGAGAAATGGTCCTGCGTAGTGCTGCGATCACCAACCCGCCTGGTGATTATGGGCCAATACCTGAAGGTATCAAATGTAATGTATTGTGGAAGGCCAATTTACTGCAGTGGACGTTATAAGCCTGATATGATGATCCATTGGATAATTAGCCACATTAGGGTCAAATAAATCAGCCAATAGACGCAGCTGCACTTAATTCATATCAGCGAAGCGATACAAATGTAAATAAAAAACTGTTTTCATTAGTGTTGCACTTAATTGATTCAAAAGCTTTTATAAATATATCCATCATAATGCTAAATTCGTTAAATGGCAACGCTCTTTAAATTAAAGACCCGTTGATTTCGTTGGAAAATTACGAGAACAGTAACAGTTCTTGATTTCCATTTACCTTAATATAAAGCTATAGGGAATATTATAAATCAAGATCTAAAGTTCAACAAGTTTTAAACTAGGGCTGGCATTGTGTTCATTTTATGAAATAAAAGTGACAGCACTAGTTTTTAACCTGATTTAACAGATCTTGTTTTGTAATAAGGTTTAGTTTATGAGGGTACAACTTGTTTTGATTAACAATTTGACTATATATTCCTCCATTGAATTTATTAAACTTTTCAAACATACATATAGAGGTACATAATCTGCTTTAACTATTGAAAACCGATTTGGCGTAATGGCGAAGGTATACTCGCACTCCGCTCCTGAGGTCGTGGGTTCGATTACCACACAGGACAAATCTTTGTGTGCATAAACATGAATATTTGTTCTGGTCTGGGTGTTTTTCCTAAGTACATTAAATAGGTATATATTTACAAAAAAAAAGTATTTATATATTTTGTTTAGTTTATTCGTCATTTAGTATCCATAACACAAATTCTTGATGATACTTATCTTAAAATAATTTGTGTAATTGCCAGAAAAAAAAACTATGGAAATACTACAATAGTTAGCTCAATTTCTAGATGAAGCGTGAAATAAAAATGATGAGAGTTGGCTAGCCCTTTAATTGATTTAATATTTCAGTCAAATCTTTCGTACATATGAAATAATTCGCAACTGCACAGCATTTATATTTTTTGTATCTATATTACTCATAGACACCTTGAAATATATATTGCGCTATTTTTAAGACGTTCAATGTATAAAGACGCCTGCGATTTTAGTGCTCCGACCGGCCGGCAGTTATTGGCCGGGTGCCACTGTTTTGTGACTTGGGAATTACGCGGCTGACGTGAACTTGGTAGTTGGAGACACTCAAAACAATTTTATGAAGGTCTAAATTTAGGCACACGAATCTAGAATTGGTTTTAACCAAAGCATTGATCTTTGATCTTTAGGTGGAAGGATGAAGGCATTGTTATAGGTTACAGTTGTTTTTTTATACCACGAGGTAACAACTCTATGAACACCTAGAATGGAACTGGCTTACGAACGCTGGCAATACCAAGATTTGCGAATCTTTTATAAACCGTTTCACTTTTACGTATTTTTTGAAGACCCCTATTCTGTAATCTTTTCGGATAGTTTATTTTGGAACATACCATAGGCTTGCCACCTATTACGTGGGATCAACAATGTAATTGGCGACATGTGGGCGTATAACTTTTTAATATACATATATTTTAAGTAAAAAGTATTAAATTTGCTATATTAATACTGAAGGTTTATTATAATGCTAAGAAATAGATCTCATTTCAATTAAGGCTGAAACGTTTTACCAATTTTTAATTATCCTGTAATTTCTAATAAAACTTTAAAAAAACTGATTGAATAAATTTACATTTGTTTTATTACATACCAATTGTTAAATATAAACATAGTTTGAAAACGTCCAAATGCAATGTGATGAAAATAAATGACTTTGAAAGCAGTAGCCTGTGGGACGTCATGTCCCTTATAGTGTTAGAAATTTATCATGTCCTTAGAAGGTTAAGTGTGAAGATGAACTTTCTGCCGATGGGTGCGAGCGGTATGATTATTACTGTAGCTTTGAACAAATAGTTAAAGATTTGTAAACCATTAAGCAGGTCTGAATTGATTTTGGTTTGTTTTCCATAATTGTTATTAACGCGAAAGTATGCATAGATGTTTGTTACTTCACCCAAAAAGAACAGAATGGATTTTAATGATACTTAAGTATACTATAGCTTATAAAGTCAAAGTCAAGTAAAAAAGGTATGATGGTAGAAAGTGTTGGCATCATGCAAGCAGTTATTCAGAATACGCTTAATTATACATGCGGTAGAACATGCAGTCAGTTGGCTTGCAGTAGAGGCAGCAACATTAGGGTAAAACGATATATTTGACGACAACTTGTGGTTGTATACTCTATGGAGTAGTCTCCCAATTCTCAACATTAATACCATTTTTCATCCAATGTCGATAAGAGTAATGAAACTATAGTTTTTAGAATACATGTAGAGATGATTAAAGTCATTTCAACTAGTTCGATTCCAGTCATAAATAATTTTTAAATATACTTGTGTAATTAATACAACTGTTAATTGTTTTATTATTATCTACTACAATAGTAATAATTTTATCTTGCAGGAAAATATCGTTTTTCAAGCCTGTATTCACGAGTTGGCCATTTGATTAATACATTGTTGATAAATCATGTATGTAATTAAATTATAATATACATTTTCATATCAATACCTACCATAGTCCATAAACCCTTTTAGATCTGGCAAAAGTGATTAGTCTCGATTAGATTAGTAGTCATTTTAGTGTTAAAGGTATGTTAGTTGTTGTTTTCTTTTCTGTAAAGGCAGTAAATATTTTACCTTGAACTTTCAATTCATTTCATTGTCAAACACACCGTACAAGACTACCTACTATGAGCGTGCATTGAATAATGGAATTGAGTAGAAATTTTCGGACGGACTCATCTTTGCACCACGTGTTCAACATTCCTAGCCCATGACGGTATCCTATGGCGTTGGGTGGCGTGGGCCGCCTTAGCATTCTGTAAGAGTTGGAATTCTGTGGTAAAAGTTTTTGCATGCGAACGCACGTGAACCGAGCGGTTGATACACTACACAGCTCGCTCGCAGTCTCAACGCGACCTCTCAACGCTTATCACGAGTGCTTACAACTTAATCCAAACTCTATTTAAAAAACCCTTAAATTTATAGAAAAACAAAAGACGCGCCGTATATACAAAGCTGTACTGACTCTTGTTTGGATACGAATATATTCGAGTGCTCACGTTAATTGGTTTCGGGTGTTGTGTTTTGGTATACACGCTAATTCTCGCGAATGTAAGGTGATGTAACTGTGAATACTTGAATGGTGCCTTTGTTGGATTGACCCCAGTGCCCCATACAGTGGTTCTTGAGAAATTGAAAGTGATTTATTGACACCCATACTTACAACAGCTAAGGAGAAATTTTCTTTTCTCTATCATTCCTTGTGGTTGGTATAAGTTCTTTACTAGTATTTAAAACATTGTTTACTTTTTTGGTTCATTCATTTTGCATGTTTATTTATTGTTATTAGTTGTTGTATGCACATGGCCGGTCTGCGCTTGCGTCTGTGGCATATTGCCAAAATTATTAATACACTTGTGAAGAGAATTTTAATTCTGTACACCGGAATATTGAAACGCAGTGGCGTTATTTTTCGCTTATTTTTAAGAAAATATTCTTTTTTTTTGTTGTTTTAAACGACATTACAATTTATAGTACACACTATTGGAAACAGTTATAAAGGTACCTTTTGCTTTGCAAGGTTAAAAATTAAAAAAAAAGTAAGAATATAGACCTTTCTTAATAGAATCTGTGATACTATTTATACAAAATCTAAAGAGGCTATAACCTTTTTGCTTCTTACGTTTGCAGGTTAAAACTATAAATAACAGGAATACTTAAGACAAATCTCAGCAGAATCTGTAATAAATTTAATTATACTTCATACCTTTGCAAAGTTAAAAACTTTTTTTATATGAAAAAATGAAGAACGATTTGTTTTTTTAAAACTAAAGCACGGCCTTCTAAAGTTGTTCCTTTTCAATAGCTGTTAGTATCGAGTGATGTAATCAAGTTTGACCTCAGGTTATATTACATGTGTGCCGGTTATCTTACGGCACAGGAACCTGTTTCGTCTGTGTATGTGATTCGTCGTACATTGTGAGATAATGCTGCTAACACTATAATTAAATCGTTTGGAACATATTATTCGGATAAATATGTTACTCTACTCGTTTAAATCATTTAACATATAATTCATACAAATAGATAAAATTTAAGGAGCGGTTTGTCCAGTATGAAAACAAAATGCAAATGAAATGGTTTTTGTCTCTTTGTGTCGGCAAATTTTCAATAAATTTGTTTTTTTTTTAAATTTGATAAAAAATTTTGGTTACGGCTTAAACAGTTATTTAAGTTACTTTTATTTTGGAATATGCCGCAATTTGCATAAAAATGACTGTCATTTGTCTATGAACATTTTACAATTTTATGCCAATAAATATAAAAACTATAAGAAACGTATTAATTAATAAGTAATACATATTTTATCCTCTAACAGAACTGTGGAATACAGTATAAGAAACCGTTTATTAATTTCTGAACATACAGCCATAATTGTGACCGGTATTCACATTAGGAAAAAATGTTTTAGTTTCCGTTTATGTTTACTGAGTCCTGGGTGTTATTCCTTTTGTTCTTAGCAATTTATTAATACATATATATATAAAAGACCCCATGTGTGCAACAAAAGTAAATAATGAATTCTTGTCAATGATACCATTCTCTTACGTTTAACATGACCTTACTTGTTTACAAAAGCCATGAATAATGTCTCGAATGTTATTAGTCAGTTTGTTTTTCAATACGTTCGAAAGATGTGTCATGCTAAGTTATCCATACTAATATTATAAATGCGAAAGTAACTCTGTCTAGCTTTCACGCAAAAACTACTCAACCAATTTAAATGAAATTTGGTACACAAATAGTCTAGAGCCTGAGAAAGGACATAGGCTACTTCTTAATGCGAACTAAGGTTGTAAGGGGAAATAGGGGATCCAAGTTTGTATGTAAATTGAAGCGTGAAACTATTTTGTTAGGCTATTATTAGCTGATATAAATATGATATTTAAAGTTACACAAACAAAATGCACGATATAATTAAATAACACGCGTACGAAATGGCGGGCAAACCATTAGTAGCGAAATAATTCCATATTCTATTAACATTAACATTAACAATCAAGAAATTAAATTGAAATATATAGCATACAGAAACACACTAAATAGAATCTTAAAAACGTTAAAAAGGAATTACTATACCAACAAATTAAATAAAAATAAAGGTAACATAAAAGAAACTTGGACTACGATTAAAGAATTGTGTAATATGAAAGAGTCTAATTCATCATCTACAGAATTACTTAACCTAAGAGCTACTGCTTCTGAATCTCTGGATGAAGTAAACAGATTTTTTACATCAATTGGGTCAAATCTTGCAAACCAGACCCTACAAAAGCTGGCTACAGATGAAGTTACGTTAGCCAAAAAAGCTAAAGTAATTGATTTACCATTAAACTCTATAGCACTTTATTTGTCGGATCCTCCTGAGGTGATTGATGTGATTAACAGCCTTAAAACAAAAAGCGCGCCAGGCATAGACAAAATAGCATCGTCCATTTTAAAACAGTTTCGATATTGCCTTGCTGAGCCTATATCTTACTTAATTAATTTAAGTTTTGGACACGGTATTTTTCCCACTGTGTTCAAAAGCGCCATTGTTTGCCCCATTTATAAATCAGGAGATAAGTTTCTTGCTACAAACTATAGGCCCATTTCTCTCTTAAGCACCCTTTCTAAAGTGATGGAAAAAATTATGAACACAAGACTTATCTACTACCTGGAAAAAAATAATATTCTTAGTGACAATCAATATGGGTTTCGTGCTAACCGTTCCACTGACGACGCTGTCTTACAGCTTATCTCCAACATCACAGAATACCTTGATAAGAACGAGAAATGCGTGGGAGTGTTTTTAGATTTACAAAAGGCTTTTGATACCGTGTCTATTCCGATACTTCTGACGCGCTTAGAGAATGTAGGAATCAGGGGGAATGCACTTTCGTGGCTTAGGGACTACCTTTCAGAAAGACAGCAATGCGTTAAAGTTAATAATTGTTACAATAGTTACAGCATGGGATCGTATGGGGTTCCGCAGGGCAGTACCCTGGCTCCGACTCTGTTTTTAGTGTACATCAATGAACTATGTAAATTCCGAATGGAGGGTGCTGTTCTACAAATGTTTGCTGATGATACTGTCATACTTTTTCATAGTAAAACATGGGAAAACGTGCGAAAGTTGGCTGAAGATGGTATGTCGGTTATCACGGCATGGCTTGAAGATAGTTTATTATCGCTAAATATAGATAAAACTAAATTCCTCTGTTTCAGCAAGACTATGGCATCTTCTCCGAAAAATTTTCATCTTTGCACACACTGCTATCCCTGCAACCGATCTAAAAAGGGTTATTCATTTACTTGTCATTGTCCAACTTTATTAAGGACCTCTGAAATAAAATACTTAGGAGTACTTATTGACGATAATCTTAACTGGAAAAGACACATAACTTCTACTAGCAATAGATTAAGAAAACTTATATATATTTTTAAAGACTTAAGACTCATACCAGACACCTCTTTATTAATACAGACATACAAATCCCTGGCTGAGTGTATAATTACCTATTGCATATGCTCGTGGGGTTCTGCAGCCAAAACACATATGATGGAGCTGGAAAGGGCGCAGCGGGTAGTACTAAAAGTACTTCTCTACTTACCGTTTCGGCACCCAACTCATTTAGTGTATGAAAAAGCGGATGTTCTGACTGTGCGAAAGTTATTCGTATACCAGAGTATACGCAAGTATCATAAAATAAGTATACCCTTACAAACATTTACAGGCAAAAGAATAGATAAATGTGCAGTTCCGAGGGTTAAAAGTAAATGTGCCCAAAAGCAATATAGTAATATAGCTCCACGATTGTATAACAAATTAAACTTAAAATACAAAACCAAAAAAATCTCTAACTTTGAAATAAAAAACAAAATAAAATTATGGCTTAAATATTTAGACTACAATGATGTTGAAAATTTGTTAGTTACTGTGAAATAGAATTAAGACCCGCTTAATCACGCACAAGCACACACACACATACACACACACACATATACACACACACACACACATATATACACACACACATACATACACACGCGCGCGCGCTCATATATAGATTTTAATACTAGAATAATTATGTAATTACCTACTGTTAATTTAATTTATGCTAACTACCTACCTTTAATTTATATTGTTTACTTACTACATTGTAACATATTTTTTATTTAAATTTGGAAGGAACTGACTCTCAACATACAGCTTACGCTAGTTTGAGGATCAGGGCTTGCACTGTACTTGTTAACTCCCTATTGTTGCAATAAAGATTTATTATTATTATTATTATTATTAATAAATAACTTCTCAATTATGAAGGTGGTCACTGCTTACAATGTCATGTGCAAATACTATTATTACTATTAAAATAATAAATATGTAAGAGAGATCCATGACGGAGTTCTGTTAAATAAGCTTTTCGGAATTTTTTCCAAAAAAATATTTAAAGTTAAAGAAACAAAATCGACAGTCGATAATCCCGTCAGCGGCTAACATCCCAAACGAAAATCAACGCGGATCTCCTCAAAGAGTAATACATCCTTTTTATGGTTACAGTGGCGCATAGGCATGCAATGTGCCGTCATCTATAGAAGGTCCCATGGTTAGAGAGTAGATTCCACTTAGTTGCGAGCCCGACAGGTTCCATAGTAATGGTCTAAAATATTATGAATACCACCTTATTTGTACGTTATGGTTTTGCAATAAGAGTTGAATTGGGCCCCAAACATGTTGCCTGAAACATCTGAGGGTATCATTGCCTTCCACTGTCGATCCTACATTGTAAAATATTTCGCAGCTACGTTGGTCCCTACCGAAGCGAAGACCTTGTAGTTGTCTGCTACTGAGTGCTGTCTGACCTTCTTCGCAGCCATAATGGCGGCAGCCCACTGTCGTTTCCGCCTAGGCCACGTCACAGAAATACCTCCCGAAGGAAGCATGCACCAAAGTTCTACAGAGCTGAAACGTTATCAACTCCTACCTCCGTCGAACCTATCTATCAATTATGGGCCAGCCAGTCTCCAGGTTGCGATGTTGACGACTGAACACTTCTAGATCTTAAAAAATCAAACTGTCGCCATCCTTAAAGTGCCATAAATTACGTCACACGAATTCCGTAACTTTTGACCCCCCCCCCTCCCTCCGTTCTTGTCACAGCTGGTCACACAAGTGAGACTCCCTCCTCCTTAGTGTGTTGTCACATATTTTGCAATTGTACAGCAAGAATTAATTACATCAAAACAGCAGTTCAAAAAGGACCTGCATTTTGAAATGTGACGTCACGAAATTTAGGATCCCTCCCATCCCCTTGTCACACCATATCACACTTCGTCCACCCCCTCCCACCCCCTTAACGAGTGACAACATTTATGGATGGCCCCTAAGCCTGCAAAGCTCTACGCCATCCATCACATAGAGCATGCCTGGATCTTCACTGAATACTTTGACTGGGGGATGTCCTGCGCCCCTTGCCAATAAACTGAGGATTGTAGCCTGATTTTAAGTCCATCCACCATCCGATACAGACAAAACCTTTATACCAGCAATCGACAATAATAATATAATACCTTTATCGACACATTGTACACCAGATGATGTGTTTAAACTTAATATTTTATTACAATTAACAGAAACAGATAACCACCTACATAATATTGATACTCTTTATAGGAGAACGACGAATAGCTTGGCTTTTGAATCGTTAAAATACAATGGGAACGAATACTTAGTCATAAGTTTTTAATAGGAAATGCAACCTAATGGGTCAAGTTTTCTGAAGTGGTAAAACTGGATGGGCCTCTGATGTAATACATTCCGATGGCGAAATAGCAGCAATTATTATAATACTAGAGTTGGATATTCAAACTTTTTGTTACTAATTTTACACAGTGTCCGTCGCCTCTGGCGTAATGGTGCTTTGATCGGGTCAATTTTGTAATTATTGTTCTTTTTGTTTCTAAATTTTGGCATTAGATTTATGACTACAAATCTATCCATCTAAGTATTTTCGCAGCTGAATACTTAAGCACGTTATAGGGATTCTACCAAGACCTAAGGATCCCAAGCCAAGACTTTGGCACGTGCGGGTGCAAAATTGGAGATACGAGTTGCTATCAAATAGTTTTCGATCTCACCCCGCCCTCTCCTTTCCTCTCCCGAAAAACACGTGCTGGTCTTAGAAACCATCGTCATACTGTGCAGACTATCAGCACTTGAACCAAGAAATTTGGGAAGTCGTTTCTGAGCAAGACCACTAAGCTCTGGAATTCGCTGCCGGCTCATGTGTTTCTTATTTCCTATGATCCCGGGTCTTTTAAGCGGGGCGTGAAACGACATTTTAGCAGGCCGTGATGAGTGGATGCGCTTTATACCGTGCTTATTTCACGTTGTAAAGCGCTTTCATTTTTTTTTGAACTGCATCGACTGCTTATCATCAGGCAGGATGTAGTCATTATGACGTGTCACATTAAAAAATATATATATATGTGGTTATATGTTGGCGTATAATATGTTTCTGCCTACCCCTTCGTGGAAACCGGCGTGATAGTATGTATGTGTAAATTGTGTATGCAATGGCTTCTCTGATGTCTCTCCCAAGTACTAAAGAGATTACATAGATGGCGCTGCTGGTAGCGGAGATTCAACAATTTTCTTTACTATTCTTTAAACTCGTTTATCTAGGGTCTATATAAACACAATAAATCTATCTACCTTTTATATATATGCACAATTCCAGTTTAAAGACAATTACCTACATTTATCAAAAAATATTATGTCATTAATTTTTTTTACATAAGTTGTTCGTAAGGTACAAGGTTGATATATTGTAAACCTTTAAATTACGTTTCATTTAAAACACAATTTGAAAATAAATATTTCTGGGCACACATTGAGAAAGTAGACACACTGTAGAAACACATTGCCTGAAACAATGCAGAACTTGTAGGTACTATGGGTACGTAGAACTAAAAACCATACTTACTACATACATACAACATACAACTTACATACAACATATATACTTTTGTTTGAATACATAGAAAACACTCAAACTAAGTCAAATATTTATATTTATGCACTCAATGTTCATTCAATTCATTCATTCAATAGTCAGTGTAGAAATCAAACCTTCTACTTCACGAGAGAAGTGCAGATATACTGACTTCCAGGCCGTATCGGTCGGTTAGGTCTATTTTTTCATAAGATTTTTTGTTAAAAGATTTTTTGTGAAAAGTTTTCGACGAAGTTCCCAATCTCTCTTTCTTTCTTTACTAAAGTAAGTTTTTTACTGGATATCAGCCAGCCTACCTAGTAAATATGAGTGCCTGTTCCCACCAAACGCATAAATGTCACATTTTGAAGAAATACGACGTTTTTATTGCCTCTTCTTACAGATGCATTCGCAAGCTAACAGCAGACGAAAGTCATTAATGAATTCCGATAAATTAATTTATGACTTTGTTATAGTGCACATTCCTATGCTAAGGAAAATATAAAGTATTTTGTTTTGGGTGTTATGCAAATAAATCATAAGAAGATAATTAA
Organism: Musotima nitidalis; assembly: GCA_949126915.1. Classification (NCBI taxonomy): domain Eukaryota; kingdom Metazoa; phylum Arthropoda; class Insecta; order Lepidoptera; family Crambidae; genus Musotima; species Musotima nitidalis. Next base: position 6,542,525 of record OX421439.1, on the reverse strand, counting down.
TTGTTCATTAATTTTCTTTCAGTTTAGTTCATTTTGACGACCGATATGGCGTAGAGGCGAAGATATCCGCACTCCGATCCTGAGGTCGCGGGTTCGATTCCCACACAGGACAAATCTTTGTGTGCACAAACATGAATATTTGTTCTGGTCTAGATGTTTTGCTTTGTATGTTAGCTATGTATTTCCAAAAAAAAAGTATTTATGTATGTTTATCCGTTATCCGTCCCTAACACAAATTCTTAATGATATTTATATTGGAACTAAATAATTGGTGTACCCTAGACTCATGCTTTGGGCCCAGGGTCGGATCACTGTTATGACCACATCTTGCATCATTAGTATAATAAAATAAAAATATACTTTATTGTCATTAAAAATCATAAAATTAAAAAATAAACAAAACGGAAATTCATTTTTTTAACAGCAATGAATGAGATATGAGCGGCACCAAAATCAAGAACTAAAAGCAAAATGTATTCTTTGTCAAAATCGGTCAATGTTTGTCAGTTTATCAGTCTGTTGTGTTTTTCTTATTGGATTGTTAAGTAGAGAGGGGATTGTCCGGCAATCAGTCTGTCGGTGACTCTAACGAAGCTTCTGAAAGGCAACGAGATTCAAAAGAATGCCTCAAGAAACTCAGTTAGTTTATATATTCAGGTGGCTCGGAACTGGCACTTAGATTCACTTACATTTAATTATTTTTCGTTTTTAAATTGTTTTGTTGCATGTAAGTGAATCTAAGCTTCGTGATTTAGTGTAATAATATTTCGATTTTTTTTTTAAATATTTTAATTTTGACATTTTCAAGTACTATGTATAATAGTTTATGAAATATTTTTTTTTTTTACTTTTACTTTTATGAGTATGACATTCATAAGAGCTCTATTGAGCAAAAATTGAATAAATAATTTGTTTTTTTTAAGCCTCATTTAAAGCTACAGCGCAGCTTCCTTCAAACAGGGACAGCGTTAAACAACACTAATTGGCAGTGGAATATCTAACCGCTTATAATCTTAGGTACTACTCAAATTCTCTTGAAACTAATGTTGGTATCAGAGCGATTTTATGTCAAGTGCAGAAATTTTACCGATCATTGTAATATTGTAGAGGCTCTTAAAATTTTAATGTAGTCATCAATAGTCATCATACAGAGTTGTAAAATAGCAAAAACAATGACACATCGATGCATGACGTAAACAGTTCGCGATTGCGTAACTGTTTGTTTACAACTCGCACTAGTTCACCTTCTATCTAAGAGGTGGCGCTAGCTGTTTCATTTCACTTGTGTTTAGAAATAGGGTATTCTGTATGTTAAATGTATTCAAGGGTAGGTTTCGCATTTTGAGACTTTATATATTTCACATTTTTTGATATATACTGTTATGGCGTAGAGTCCCTGATTTCCTTTTTTCCGGTTGAAAAATCATCTAATGACCTGCTTCCGCTATGGTTAAAACGGGAGGGTGTGTCAGACTTTTACTGACTAAAAACCATCTATGTTCCTTTTTGAGTCTGCTACGTTCCGAGGCCGCGGTGACCCTTTCGAACAGTCCCGCAGCAAGGCGGGTTAGTGATCGCAGGTTCAGCCAGTACGCAGGACGACGCTGTAATAGATTTTGCCGAATTGTATTTTTTTACTTTTCATTTCGCACCTTCGGTAAGACAAGGGCATAATTGTCAAAAATTGTAAAAAAATCATTAGGTATGCAAAAGTGTTTTAAAAATGCCTTTTCAACTAGTGAGACAAAGACACCATAATGTATAGTTTACTTCATATAAAAAATAATTAATTTAGAGTAATATTAAATAAACAAGATCGCATTGAGCGCAGAAAAAATCTTAAAATGGCTCTCCTGTAAAATTGAAAATACTGCAATTATGCCCTTGTCTTACCGTAGGTGCGATTTGTAGAACGCGATTTTACTATTTTCGCATAAACATTAATACAGCAGAACTACGTTTGCCGGGTCAGCAAATATACAGATATATTGTAACAAATCAAACTGCGTATCGGAACGGAAGCCGTGGCATTGAGCGAGATCACGGAAGCCCAACGATACTAGTAAATCACAACAATAATGTAGTGTATGTAACTATGCCGCATCGCATAATCCTGTAAAACGTGTCGCAATGTTATGATGGCATTTCAATAATGGAATCATCATTCATTCATTCATAATGTGTACGACAGTAATTTATCTAAAAACAAAAATACACTTATTCACTGTGAGATAACCTGTTTTATTTCTCAAATTTTACGAGAAATAGCAGTAAATTAAAAAAACTTAATATGTAAATAAATTAATACAATAAATGTTATCTGACAATTAAACCAATTATTTAGTTCCAAGATTAGTATCATTAACGTGTGTTATGGATACTAGATAACGGATAAACATACATAGATACTTTTTTTTTTAAATAACACACATTGATAGATACACCCATACAATTGCTTTCACTTGATTTAAAAAACCCTTCAACTATTGGACTCGTTTCGGATTTTTAGAGCGAGAGACATACTGCGAAAGGGACATTCTGCGACTGATCCCAAAGTATGAAGATTCTTGCATAGTGATAATAAATATCATCTTTTTAAAAAAGAAATAGATAAATACCTATTAGGTGTTTAGATGTCGTTGTATACTGGTGACTAAAGTAGAGTACTGTAGCGAAACTATGCGAATTGGATGTACAAAATTAGTCCACTGTAACCCAGCTAAGACGACATGTATACTCGTTCATCGCTAAGGAAGCCCCTAAAAGACCTACTCCATGTGCCTTTCAGGGGGCATCTTAAAGCAGTAGCACTTGAACACAAGCTCAAAGGTTTTGACGCGGTTTTGATATCAGTAATAAGAGTTTTCCAAAAATCTATGGAATTGAACCCTTAAGTCTAATTATATATTTTTCCTCTTTATGCGTTTTGTATAATAGTGTGTTTTAAAGGAACTGTTTAAGATGATGCCAACGGCCTCTTTTTGCCATCATCGCACCGCTCGCCATAGGCAAAAAGCTCTGAAGACGACAGAAGCGCGTTCGGCGCATTTCACACTTGGTTTGTGGAATGGGCGAGGTTTACAGCAAAGAGATTACAGCATAGGGCAACATTTGTGAAAAAGGCAGTTAAGCAGTTTTTTTAAGTTCACGTACTCGTACGTAAGAGTAGTCCTGTGCTCAGTAGTGGGGTGCTACCGATAATGAAACATGAAGTTGATGAAGATGAAACAATCTTCTTCTAGAACTTATCAGCAAGTGATACTTTTCAAAGTCTTCCTCACCATACAAAGATACAATAGTATTACCTTCTAAAAAATAAAATAAGGTCGTGTGAAAACGACCTTCGCCTGTAGACTAGAAAATGAGTAATAGTAGACATAGTCCACTAATAGCATATATCTTGATTGGATCACTAACTGTATCAGTTGTAGTCGCGAGTGGGTAATGGGGTCCAGTCACGCGGCCCTTTGTTCTCTACACTCACCGGCGGAATGATTGGCTTCATAGGTTTATTGATGAAAATTTAGCGACGAATTCCTAGCTGTGTTTTATGTTACTTAATTATGTTGATAACTAGGTTCCTCGAAAGTTTCAACATCATATCAGCCACTAGAAGTCCATTGCTGGATTTTAGCCTTGGGAAGGCACTATTATACCACCATATATTAAACCTTATGAAGTAATGTTACGTTAGGAAACCAATGAAAATATCAACTATATTTGCCCTACTAAGGGCTAACGTCGACTTCAAGGAATCGAAAACAAATTACAACTTCTAATCTGGGTGGAGATTTACGTCTTCTCCAAAATTCATTCAAATCTATTCATTAGTTAAAAGATTACCAAACATCTTTACAAACTTTTGCATTAATAATATTAAAAGTATAGGGTATCCTAATTATGGGCCAAAGCCAACCTCACCTTTTTTTTGATTTACGTCGGTATATAAATGCATTTACGCACTGCCTTCCGGCCAAAGGGGGACCGAAAGGGGGTGTGGGACTCACCACCGTCAGACGCGACTGCCAGCAGTAATACCTACTAAAAATCTTCCGACGACGCCCGCCGCTTGTTGAGAAAAAGGCGGGGGCCAGTACCTAGGTTGCAGCGTCTGACACCCCGCCTGCGGCCAACGTCCCCCGGACCAAAACCGGGAGGACCTCTTCAGATAGACGCAGTGGACGCGCCCCTCCTACCTTCTTATGCGACCATTGCGTGTGTGGCCGACTTCTCCGAGGGTCTATAGTTAGACTGCAGGGGCCTCTGCCCCCGCTGCCTAAGACCCTCCTGGCCCGCCCGCTGCGCCCTCCACAGGTCTCTCTTAGTTTCCCCCCCGGTAGTCAGTACTAAGGGCACCCAGAGTCGCCAATCTCTGGTTGTTACCTTTTCCCTAGCGCCCTCTACGCCCTACCGGGAGGTACTCATCCCCCCTACCACGACAAGGTGGAGACAAGTCGGGGGGGGGTAGCCAACCTCACCTGACGATCAACGATGCCTCTGCTAATCCCTTCCGGGAGACAGGCGTGATTTTATTTATATATGTAATAATATCAGTAGATATCGCATGAAAAAAAAATTCAATTAGCATCTGGCCGCCTTGCACAGAGTGGCCAGTGTTTGGGCGCTCGTTCTAAAATTATGTTTATTGGGCCTTACTATCTATCGATTACTGTTCCTCTAATAGATCCCCTTTTAACCGAACCACCAACACTATTATATCCATTAGCGTATTTTTATATCGCTCTGCTTTCAGTAGAGCTCATTGAAGAATTTATTCAATGCTATTTATATTCAATAATAGTGTCATCATTGCCATTTTTAGCCATACGAAGTACTCTACGGAACGGTCTTGTGCCTACTGCAACCACCGGCTTCCTTCTGTCTTTACCAGATCAACACTCCTTCGGGGAGAACGCTATACTCTACTACGTTTGTTGGATCACAGTCGCAATTGAAGAACTCTGAGTACATACATACATAAAATCACGCCTGTGTCGCCGAAGGGGCAGACAGGCATATTCCTCTTCATGTTAAAATATCTATACAGATTTTTCATCTCCGTAATTTTCTTCGATATCATGATAGATTTTAATATAAAACATCTTTGCGTACGAGTGAAGACGCGGGCCCAGCTAGTAATCTAAAAACATTTTCACAACGTGCTCAAATGTCACCAAGTACGTCGCTGACATTTAAGTATAATACTCGTAATTATGGCGCAATGTGAGCGAGAGAGACACAGCTGAATGCCTTTTTTAGGATTGTACTTTAAATAGGGTGGTTATATCATTTCTAGCTTTCCTAAATTAGATACACACATATGAAATGAATACAGGGAAAACAATGTCACTTGCCAAAAACAGAAACCCTTTTCCATTGTACACTTCTTCGTCAAAAGCGTTGTTATTGTACCCTTTCTTTATTCTTTACATTTTTATCATATCACTAGCTCGCAAAGTACTATATGAACTCTAAAGACGTATTTTTTTCAGGAAAATCGTGGAAAGCATGTAGCTTCAAATTTTATAAGATAAAGTAGATTTTTGTTTTATTTAAGATACACAGTATATACTTTTTTTATATACAATATTGCTCTTGTTAACATACCTTTTTATGACTTAATACTGTATTCATCCGGGCAAGCAATATGGACTGCAGTAAGCACGTCCCCGAATTATTAATGGAGTGAAATTATTCCGTTAAAGAATAAGATGCCACTCGGAATATTAATCCAACTAGCCTTGATTCCCAATCGGGTATCCCGTTCTGGCGGGAAGTAAGTTCACGTCATGCGCCCACAGTGGCCGGCAGACGTAATAGCCAGCCAGCCCTCGGGTCGTATGCTTTCAGTGGGAAGCCTTATTAACCAGCCAGTATTTCCTTGCCTGCCCGCTAATGCAGTTCGCGTTGCTAGTCTCGCACTAGTTTCTGAACGCGCATCTGCTAAGCGCGTCTTTGACGGACACGAAAAAAAATAACACACGCGCGCGCTTTTTGACATTTTCTTTTTTTCTCGTTAATCAAAAATGGGTGTCGTGAACCAAAAGAGTAAAGCCAAAAAGGAGAATAAAAATCTAAAAGAGGTTGCTAATGGAAAACCCAAACTGGAAAAGGAAAAAGTGAAAAAGAAAAAAACTGTGTCGTGTTTACAGTGCATCAAGCCCAATAAAAATGATGGTAATTTTATGTTTCGATCGATGTTGAACGGCTGTTGTCGTTTGTATTTCTCTCACAATTAAGTCCTTAATTTAGGTTATAGAATATGGTATCATTGAGTGTTAGAAAGAATCATAAGCACACTTACTATAAGTTTTTTTTTACATATATATCATTTCATAAAAACACAATTTAAAAAAATCTTTGTATATGTGGAAAACAATTGCAAAGGCTACAAATAAATGCTGAGCTATGAAAACTTTTAAAAAGGCTTTATCTTTTTTTAATTATTACAATTATGATTAGTTGCCTAAACCATTAAAATTATATTCTTTCCCATTGTTCGACTGTCGTCAGTTACCTGACGGATTTTTAATTTTATATGTAAAGGGACTTTACTCAAAGTCAATAAAACACAACCGGAAAATAGTAATGATTCCTGGATTTTCGCTACTGATGCTAATCATTCCCCTAATGATAGTTTTTTGTTGCCCTAACAATAAAATGTCGTAGTCGGTCACAAAAACACGTCAATGATTTTAGTTCAAAGACCCCGTTCGCTTGTTTTCAAACCTTTTTCCTATATTTTTTTACAATCTTCACAATCAAGCTAGTATTTAATGACCGCTGCATTTGTCTGTTAAAGTAGGTACGATTTAGTATGTTTTGTGTTTTTATTTTTCAATAAGAAAACTTCAGATATTCCTGTTTGCTATTATTATTTGCTTTTTGTGAATGGAATATCAATATTTTATTAATGTAAATAAAAAGATGTGATTTTGATGTAAATTAAATCTTTAGTTACTACATAAACACACGTCATGATGGAAGAAGTAATAGACCGCTATCGCCAGATTGTACGATACACATGCATTGTTTTTGTCATAGGTACATACATATTTCCTACCCAAGGTAAACCCCAGATTTTTTTAATACATACCTAATCAATTTTGTCTCCATTTTTTTCTTTCGAGACATCCTGTCCGTAAATCGTGTACTTCCATATTAATTAGCAATCCTACTAATAATGCAAAAGTTTGTAATGTTTGTTACTGTTTTACGCAGAAACTACTGAAAGGATTTGAATAAAATTTTGGCACGCAGGTAATTTATGACCAAGATTAACATTTAGAATACTTTTTATCCCGCTGTTTCGGGAACTGGAGCCACGCTAAGCGCTCCTAGCTTATTAAGAAATATTTGGTGTATTGGGTAATGTAGTGCGAATTTTTATTTCCAGCGGGTGAACTTGTTAGTATAGTGACTCTCTGACTACAGATTGATAAGAATAGAATAAATACCATTATTTATTCAAGCATAACTACCATTAGTTGTACAATAATTTAATGAATGGGAACAGATTTCATGCTATGTAATTTTCACAGAGGAAATAATATTTTTTGAAATAACTCTGACTCTGACTGGTTTATAGAGCGAAATATTGACCAATACTAAAGCTGTAATTTGTTGTACATAATTGGTATAAGTAATAAAATACGTCGTAAATAAAGTATATAAGTAAGTTAAAAAATATCGAAGTTAGTTTTATCCTTTCTAGGTACGATATTATCACAGACAAACACGCTTTTTTATAATATAAATTTATAATAAGCCTTTGTTTTCATAAATAAAACAAATAAAACATTGTTTATTGACAATATACGTGTTTACGTTTTTATGTTTATTAGGCTGTATATATTTTTTCATTGCTCGTTTCTCAAATAAAAAAGGACTGCTTGCGTATAATCTTTTTTTCTTTTTTTTAAATAATGGCTTCGTGCGTCTAGCACATTTAGCCAGTGTCAAGTAAGTGATATATTAATAATGTAGAATTCATAGTATATGAGAATGAGTGGTGATAAAGATGATAAATGGTAAATGAGATACCCTCCCCTAAGCCCCTTGAGTCCTCAGTAAAGATGTGGGACTATACTGAGATCTCACATGGACCTTGAGAGAAAATTTGAAAAGTGATGTTGCACTGTTTTGTTTGATTTACCAACACTTATGTATGTTCACAAACACTTAACGGTTAATAATCCACCGTTATTACACATTAATGTTAGAAATATCACAAATTTTAGAAAATAAAACAAAACTGCAGGCATGACGCTTCACTTTCCCGCCAAGAAGTCTTGCGTATAATCTCTCGTATAAATCACAAATTGCCGAACGAGGATGTTTATCGTAGATTAACAGCTTACAGAAGTAACGTAAGTAATTACCTACCAAATCAATTGATTGATTTGTGTAATCGCTTCTAGTATTGAAGACTGGGCTTAATTACCTAAAGCCTTAACTTTATAAACAATCTTCTAGTAAAATTACTTTGTTTAGTAGACCATTATTGCCTACTTAAATTTGAATGAATGAACATTTTATTGTAGATCAAACATGGGCGGTCTTTTTTGTTGAAGGTATCTGCTAATCAGTGTCTAGGGTGGTTCTGGCTCGAATGAGCAATAGTCTGTTAACAAACTGACAAAATAAATAGCCTTATATCCCATAGACCCAATCTTTCTAGAAGTTTTATTTTTTTCTATGGAAAATCATTAATTGGCCGTCTCCCGCTGTGGGTGGAGAGGAAGGGGGTGTCAGACGTTTACTAACTAAATACCATCCACGTTCCTTCTTGAGCCTGCTGTGTACCGGGGTTGCCGTAAATCTTTCGAACAGTCCCTCAACAGCAGTTTAGGCGTGCAACTGGACAAAATTTAATAAATTTTAATAAACATGCTACTGACTGGCCCTTGACAAGAGGCTCCGCCTATCTGCTCATGCGATTAATCTATATTTGATTATGATGCAGAGTAGGGATCTACCAAACCGACCTACATCTCAATGTTTACATCAGGAATAGCGGAGTTTCGTAATGACATGGCTTAGGAATGTTTAAGCGTGCGTGCGTATTTTTTATGGAACCCGCAATCTTTTTTTTTACATTTAACATTTTATTGCCATATACTTTAATGGTATGGAAGAAGATTAAAGAAAGCGACTTGTGATAGACGATTGAATGGAAATGTTGAGAAGGGAAGACCTTTCATGACCAAATTCAGAAGGTTTGGACAAAGGTTAGGTGTACCCTTAAACGACGCGAGCGTATGAGAAAGTTAATGAGCGTGCATAAAGCTAAACGGGTGTGCCATGATCGTAGCAAGTGGAAGGATGTGATCTCGGCCTACTCTAATGCTATGTTTACGAGACAATGACATAAATTCGAGATGGGAAAACATCAAAATACTTAAGACAAGCTGGCTCGACCCACTATTTGCACTGCTGCTTTCGGTCTGCTGGAAGAAATTCCTTTTAGGGATAAGCAGTGCCGTTGTACATGTCTTTCATAACTTTTATCTTTGTGTATGTTCCACATGTGCATAAATTGTCAAATAAATATTTGTAAACACATTGAATACTGGTCACAAATATTGCTTTACTATTGAAGGTAATACATGAATTGTTCTGTAAATTCTACTTGCGTACAAATGTACAACACAAACAACTAACACTGTACTTACTACACTACGAAGGTTAAAGCACTTTAAAAAAATCTTACACATTGACAATAAATCAAATTGTTTTGTAGACCTACTGGCGTTCAAATATATTAAAATAAACAATTAATACTGTACCCGTACTACGAAGGTCGACAGGCATATATCTTAGTAAATAATCTCTGCTCCCATAACAATATGCGTAATAAACGTAATACGGAAGAGATTCTATACAAATATCTAAACCAATCAACCTGGGTTCAGTAGTGGCAATTAGCGGGTTGGGCTTGGAGGCCCGATGACGTGCCGTCCGCACAAGGCCGCACGAATATAGCTTACATCATGCCTATCAAACTTCCCATAACATTTAACGTTGCTCTATGTACTATAGAAACTCTCTATAGATAAGAGAAAGATAAATACATCTATTTTATATGTTACAATATTCTCTTAACATTTACGAAATGTGTAGGTGTATCATATAAAAGAGTAAATACATTTTTACACTTCATCACCCCATCCCATTTTTGTCCCCCTACTGAGCACGAGCTTCCTCTCAAATTCCAAGGTGAGAGGATATTAGGTCATACTCCACCATGCTGACCCTGTGCGCATTGGCGGACCCAGGAGTATGTCCTCCTGCTGTTAGAATTTTTCAAGCCGCCCAATTAGGCCTCTAACATGGCTTAAAGACTACCACATTTAGTGACAACCTGGAACAACGACTTAACGCTCCTTCCAAAGCACGAAAGCGCTTGATATCAAATGCCACACAAACGGTCACAAATCCAAGGACTGACCTCTGTAAACTATGCTGTACTTTAGTGATCGTTTCCGACCACCTAGCACCGCGGAGCTACGAGCGCTTCATACTTACAATAGTATTACTTTAGGATGTTTGTTTGTACACAACACATTTCTCTCTGTCTACTAATAACAGCAACATAATCTTCTCCCCTACATTTTTATTTTTAGATATAGTTTACCTCCTTAAGTTCTTGTTTTATAGGGCAGCAGACGTCAGTAAAAAGGCAATTTAAACCTGTTCCTAAAAAAGATTTAGATAATTACATCTCTGACACATCTTCGAGGCGGTGACATGACAAGTGTCGTTTAGTAACAATCTTAGATTAGAAGAGGAAATAGATTTGGTCTGTTTTTTAATATTAAGCTGGAAATATAAGAGTTTAAAGTTTAGGCACAATTTATCGATTTGTAAACACTTAAATTATTTATTACATCCATTATTTAGTTGCAAGATAAGTATTATTAAAAACTTGTGTTATGAATACTAAATAACGGATAAACATGTAATACACTTAATGTACATAGGAAACACCCATACCAGAACAAATATTCATGTGCAATACAGACAAAAATTTGTCCTGTGTGGGAACGAACCCAAGACCTCAGGAGCGGAGTGTAGGTAGGTATACGGTCCTCCATGCCATATCGGTCGTCTGTAAGCACTATACCAGGCTTTGTCCAATTTAAAATGAAATTTTTTACAACCTATATGAGAGACGGAGTAAAGTATGGTAGTTATTAGATCTATACATTTACCGAAAAAATCATTTTATAGAACTTCAATCGATTATTGAATATATTTAAAAAAATATCCGATAAATTACAGAGTATAAGTAATGAATTTAGCTAGTGTTGATACGTAACATATCGCTACGATTATTGCATTCTCATTGTATGGTTGTGACTTACTGAGCTACAGTGACAGATAGTGGGAAATTATTATCATGATCAGCTACTTCTGCGGCCAACTGGACCATTTGATCAGTCTTAACGTTTAAAAAAAGTTTACAATAGTTTATTGTGAACTACAGAACTCAATTGATTAAATTATACATGCCTGTTTCCCCTAAGGGGTAGGCAGTTTCATATTATACGCCCACACTTCGCCAAGTATATAGTTGGTAAATTAATATATATATTCTTTATTTCTTACAAAATGTAGATACGTTATATCATTTTCCTTTCTGTGTGAAAATGTTACGAATAGATTTGTCATTGGATTTCTCATCAAACTTATTTTTGGGGACACGGTAGTTTACAATAAATGTTGTAGTAATGATTTGGCCAACTAACTAACTAAAATTGTGAAGTTATGGTTAATAGAGTCGCGGCCTTGAAACATTGCAGGCAAGAAGGAACATGGATGAAGGAAAAGTCTGACACACCATTCCGCTTCACCCACAAAAAAGGGCTTATAGAGTTTAAATGTTGGCTCTAGATAAGATCCGATAACTTTTTTAACAGATCGAGTCATTGTCTCGTCTTGGCATCAATTCACATGAAAATAAGTCTGGTGTGTTAAAATTGGCTGATTATTTATACATTTATTATCTTCAAAAAGTTTCGTTCCACTAATAAAGAAAATCCCAAAATGGTCCGAAAATAATATACACACCTCGTAATGACCCAACCAAATGCGGCTCAGCCGTCACTCTGTTCGTCCGACTTATTTCTCTTCTGTTCCGACCCAAGGCCGGCTAATGTTTTGGTTTACATCATCGCACCGCATTAGAATCTGTTGCCTAAAAAATATTCAATGACTCATCCGTGGCAAACTCTTCGAACAGGTTGCTTTTATTTGGTGCGGAAGTGTTATTGCGTTGCGATCTTGCGTTTGTTTACATACGGTACAATAGATAAGACTTAAGTGTACTATGATATTTTTTCTGATGGAAAATCTTCAAATGGCCATCTGTCGCTGTGGTTATAGCGGAAGAGTGTGGTTGATGTGGAAAGCTATGTTCAGCAAATGACTTCTCTGGGAAAACGATGATGTACCCATCATACACACGATGTAACCACCGGCTTTCCTTATACATAAACACAACATTTAAAATAGCTCTAAAACAAAACCTAGGTACTTCATCCATACTACCCGGTCCATATAAAATAGAGTAATGTGATGTCATAATTTAGGAGCCGCTTGAATGAAGTGCTTTTGGGAACTTCCCATAATGTGGTTACACCTCCGAGAGATGTCTATGGTGCATCATAGACAATGTGTTCTCGACTGGCAAGAATGCGCCATTAGGGATAGAGTTTTAAAACAATATTGCGAAGTCATAATATATTATGTGTCTACTCAGTAAGACAGTCTTAGTGAAAGTAAAAATAACGATAACTTTGTAAGTACATGAGATATAGCTCCCATGCATTTGTAATTTGACAAATCCGGTCTCAGACAAAATATTCTACTAAAGCAATTTCCTACAGAAGAGCAATATCCTAACAATATGTTTTGGCGACGTGCCTAAAATAAGTTAGGGGGGAAATAAGAAAAGAAAGTTTATGGGGGAATTGTTGCACGCGAGGATTAGGCGCGTTTCACTACTTCGTTGACCTTTACTGGAGTTAAAGCTTGTGTTTATCGTTCAAATCTTGTTAATGTTTTTCCCTTAAGTTCAAGCCTTCTATCGAATGAAACACACTCCTGTGTTATGGGTGTGAAGAAATAGTCATGATTACTTTTGCATTTATATTTATAGGTCAAACGACCTTCTCCCGCTGTGGGTGGAGCGGGAGGGTGTGTCAGACTTCTACTGACTAAAAAACATCCATGTTCCTTTTTTGAACCTGGTATGTAACGAGGCCGCGGTAACTCTTTCGAACGGGACTGTTACATTTATAAGCAACATTTATAGGATAGACTATAAGAAGAATAATAAAATTCATTTATTTTCTCTTCACAAAGGTTAAAACACATGTACATGTGTTGATATGATTACTTTTATCATCATCATGTCAGCCTTATAAAGTCCACTGCAGAATATTGGCCTCCCTAATAGATATATAAACTCTTTATTGACCAAGAAACTTAAAAACTACAGATTACAATATTTAAAAAAAAGATACAGATTACATTATTTTGAGGGTATTTGTCCAAAACCTCCACACTAGGCAAGCGGGTTGGTGGATCGCAGTTAAAGCCAGTACGCAGAATGACGCTGCTGCCCATCTTTCCGTAGGATTTCTCTTCGTCGACTCTTACGACTCTCCGTGAGGTATGGCACTATTCTAGGCTGACACCACACTTATCATCATCCTAGCATTCCGGTTGTGACCTAGACGGCACATGGATCTTATGCATAAGTCCCTGACCCTGAGTTTCAGTTATTACACGGAGCGACTGCCGCGTCTCCTCCGCAACCAAGAGAGACTATACTTTATATGCTTACACTAAATGAAATGAGATTAAAATGTTCAGTAATTCATTACATCGCATTACTGGTTTTGATGTCATGAAACTGTAAAGGCGTTCATATATTACATTATCCCAGCCACTGGAATCGTACAGCTGAAAATAGGCCTCTCCAACATCGTATACGTATTTTGTTTTCTAATATAATATACCTGAATCGTCTGATTCATAAATCTATAAAAACTTATTCCGTCAGCGTATAGACTAATGTCTACCACAGAATACATAGTGGTACTGCGTTCTATTAAAGTTTTGTCATCCAATATTGACTCTGTGTCAATATTAAAATCGTGTCAAATAACTTCCTCGTCAATATCACGCTCATGATTCTTCTTTTGTACAGTCTACGACAATAATTCTTGAGCACTAGGGGAAACCTAGATGATTGGACGAAGTCGGGAGAAAATTCTTACTTATATTATTTTTACACTGGTTTAAAATTATTAGGAGGCTAAGCTACCCGAATCAAACTGGTCTTTAAATATCGCTTTTAATTAAATAGGCAATTGTTTCCTCTTACTGTATGAGAAGCTAGTTGTCCGTGCGTCTGCGAACGTGATTGAAATTTATCGTATTAAGAAAACCTCTCCATACATTTACATATTGAAAATTGAAAATGAAAATTATTTTATTACATAAAAACAAAATCACATAACTTAAATAATGATAAGTGTCTCCTTTTAAGCTTATAAAAGCCTACCTTACCAGATATTTACTAAATTTCACCAAAATTTTGCCGTTTCACATATTATTATAAACTTGGTTTCGCGTTTCGTATCGGTGGAGCCTTGTTATTGTCTTTTTCTTCTACATAATATCCTTAATATTTGATACATTATCTTTCTTCTTATTCCAAGGCTGTAAATAGGGACTGTAATAAATTAAAATTATATTTATTAAAGATTAATTAATGTTGTATAAGGATTCTACCAAGACCTTACGAGCCCAAGCCAACCTCACCTCTGCAAGTGGTGCACCTGCCGATCAACGGGCGAGGCTCTGGCGAACATAACAGTGCCCGGTAAGCGGCAATAGGCTCGCATGGGTCTCGTGAGACCAACTATATATTTGGCGAAGTGTGGGCGCATAATATGCCTCTGCCTACCCTTTCGAGGACATAGGCATGAATGTATGTATGTAACTTAATGTTCATTGACGTTAAGTTCACTTTAAGAAACCCATACAAGTCCCTATGCGAAATTCAAAGTAGCTGTACCTATTAACAAAACCATGGCAATAACCTTCTAATATAAGTACTTACTGTCAGTCAGACGATAAAAACCATTAACCTTAGAGAACGACCGAACCTGTCCTTTGATAAACAGATAACAATAAAAATCTCTAAACTACATTAAAGTATCTAATTAATGACCAGTAGGTACCATAAGCATGTGTAAGTAACTGCCTACGGTGAGGTCACCTATCCACGTGCCGACGCAATCACGCGAAGCTGCGCATCGTACACGGCGACTGAAAAATAATATTCGTCTGTAGAAGTAATCTTTTTACAATAAGTTTCATTCATTTATTCATATCAGCCATGTAAAGTCCAACTGAACGATGGCCTCCCCAACAGAATCCATTCGAGCGCATAATCCTCACGCTGCACGCTGGGCAGACGGGTTGGTGATTGCACTTGAAGCCAATTCGCAAGATGACGCTGCTATCATCATCCGGTAGGATTTAATATCGTCGACTCTTACGACTCCCCGTGAGATGAGAGTGATGGCACTAAATGGAATAAAATGTTTGTTCATCCGCGGTACTAAGTGGGCGAAAATGGCACAAGTAAAGCAGAGTTAGGTCAATATTTATGTGACGTTGGTATATCGATATTTATGATATTTAATACTGAGCTCTTCCATGCTTCGGAAGAAATGTTATGCAGTTGGTAAATTTTTTAAGTATTTTTTTACCTCGCGGACGCAAGGATAATTAGCGGAGACTCACATAAATGGATAACTTGAGCTTAACGCGCCCTCTGAAGCACAACAGCGCTATATGTGAAACGCCACAAAAACGAATGAACTATGCTTAATTTTAGTGATAGTGTTCCACCACTTATTATCGCCATGAGCGCTTCATTAACTTTCAATAAGTCTGTCTCATATTTGCATGCGTCAGAGATACAATGAAGCTAAAGCTAAACATTAACACATGAGACAATGGAATTTTACGTATTTCGCGGCATCTGCATTTGACATCTGGGTTTCGCGATATCAATGTTATGCGCAAACGCATCTAAACAAACCTAGTTGACGTCAGTCAGTATTTACTTTCCTGAAACTATTGTAAGATAGAAGAAATAAATGAGAACAATAATGAATATAAACGTTATATGTCTATGTATGCTGACATCAGATGAACTGAAAGAAAGACAGAGGATGATAATGAGAATATAATTAATAAAGAATCATTTGCTATAAATCGAATGCATAGTGTCCTTACTTAGTTGTTTTGTGCACCAACTGTTTATACTGCGAATCACCTAGTGGTATACAAATATTAATATTAAAGTTGACAGTGACAATACATTTCGAATTCTAACAATAAATACGTTTAATGAGCACGCATATATAAGTTATTATTTTTGAACTGAATACTAAGGACAGTACTTAATAAAACACTTACTTTGGTACAACAAAGTTTATATGCAAATATCCTTTCTTATATAAGAATTGTTTATTTTCTACGTTAACAGATTTCAATTAAATAAAAATTAGAAAAGTTTCTTAGCAAGTGCACAAATGCTGCCGTTACTGATTTCATAGTTGCAGGTAGCGCTGTTTTAATTAAAAATAACTGTATTATAAATTGTTTAAATCACAGAACAGAAACCCTATTTTTGAAAAGTACATGTACCAGTATATATGAAATAATCAATAAAACTTTAAAAGGACCCTTTATTTCACTTTAACAAAACTAGCACCTACCTAGGTTTAATTCAATTATAAATGTTAACCGTTTTAGCCACACTTTAACCGTTAGATAAAGTAAAATGAATTCAAAAACAAGCTATGAATGTACAAAATGGAATACTCCCCTACACATGCTGGATAATACAGGAAGCGTAATTAATGCTTCCTAACCTAAATGGGTTTAATTACAACTCTTTACGCATCATACAAGTTAAGCCCGTTACACAAGACCCGATTCTGATCATCAACGAAAAAATAACGCACTGCTTCAGTTTCAATGAATAAAATAATATTATGCAAAAAAAATTACTAGTATAAATAGGTCACGTGACGAACATAAAACAATTTTTAAAAATTATAAGGGAATATTAAGATGCGTGCAAATGTAAAAGTGTGAAATCTGTAGCTGACTGCGTATAAGAAAACAAGTGATTCTATGTAAGATAAACATTGGCTCGACCTAATGAAAGCGTAACATCAATGTAATGCACCAGGAAACTAAATATTGACGCTACTTGCATTAACCTTCTTTTTATATAGCGATGACGTAAGGTGTCGTAAAGGTGGTCAAGCGATACACAATCAAATGAGATCACAGTCAGTTGGATATATTATGAAGTTGAGATTATGATCATATATTATATGGTACGTCATGTGTGTAAATAACACACAAGTGTAATTTGAAGTGAATAAAATCGTCCCAATACAGACCCTTGCGAGAATCCCAATTTTATTTAGCATTATTATAATTCTAGATACCTAATTAACTGTGAATTGGTGATGTAATAAGAATCAATCAATATTCATGATATAGACAACCTTTTAAGCATATGTGCCCATTTATATTTTGCCAGTATTGTAATTAAGAAATCAATGATTAGCTTTACACATACGTGTCAGTAAAAATTAAAAATCTTTTAATACAATGACGACGATTCGTCTAGACTAGACTAGACTTTCTCGAGTAGTTAAATATCTAAATGCGAAAAGAAAATTCTAAGAGAATGACAAATAGTGATATCGTCATTGTCTGGTTTAGTTTTGTCATTAATAATTATTACATCATTTCGTAGTATTGGAACTGCTTTTGTGTGAAATACTTTAATAGCTAATTCTCTGTTTTAATTTATCTGGTAGTTAAATTATTGCACAATTACAGATTTGGTCTGATTGATTGTAAGATTTTTTCTACGTAACGTTTCGGCAAAATAAGAGATAGTATATTTTCAGTAAAAGCTATACTATCAAAGATATAGTAAAAAAATTACATTAATACGTCAGGTGCATGTTTGAAAACTTAAATAACAAAAATATTATTTAGCTTTCGTTTAAACTGCTTTGAATTTTATAAATGTATGTATTCTGCATTTTGCCTTTTTATGTCTTAGCATAATTTTGTTCATTCAGAGTTCCTTAAGAAGCAACTTGCTCGATTCAAAAAATCTATACCTACTCCAGGCTAAAATAAATACGAACAAGACATAAAATGAAACCTGGTTGGAAGAAACTAATTTTACCAACGAGTTACGTGGGCTCAAGTGCTTCTTTGTTTCAAGGTGCATGAGATCATCTATAGAAAGGTCGTATGTATGAAGCAGAAATTTGCCTTTTGCATGTTAACTAATCACTTTACACACCAAACACGATGGCGTTCAGAAATAAACTATGTTTGCTAAATTAATGCTATTGGGGTAATTGATTCTAATAACAGTCATGTGTTTTATGTTAGTGTCGACTCAATATTTTTGTATAATAAAACTATTTGCACTGATATTTAAGTAAATATTTGAGTACGAAGCTTATTCTGTATAAATAGTTTCGTACTGGGTCCTGATGTTGATATGACTGGTTTGGATAAATACGGCATTATCGAAGGTTAACAAGCTATATAAAGCATGGTAAATATATAAAGACAATTGTATGCAATTCGAATGTATTTATAGTTCGACATGATCGTTTTAATAGGCTAGTTGTGTAAAGTCTGTAAGTCAAAACTCTTTGTTTGCCACATCTAAATTCCAAAATAACCTTAAGCCTCTTCATATTTTGTGTATTGCTGCATATGAGACCAATAGGGAAACTTTATAGTCCTAATCTTACTACATGATTTCTGAATACTATTAAAAAGGTATTCAGAATTCATGTAGTACCTACATTAAAATGGATGTTTCATTGTAAGGAATAAGCATTGAAAATTATAGTATCCCGTAAATCATCCTGAACTTTTACTACATGATTTCTGAATACTATTTAAAAAGGTATTCAGAATTCATGTAATACCTACATTGAAATGGATGTTTCATTGTAAGGAATAAGCATTGAAAATTATATTATCCCATAAATCATCCTGAACTTTCATCGAGGCTTAAATTTCAATATATCAATCGTCAATATATCATATTTGCCTGAAAAAAGTCATATTTACTTGTTATAAACCTAATTTTCTGCAAGCTGCAATGAAGTCCAATATTCAGAAATTCTTTCTGTCAACACCAATGCATAATGCAAACAATTTTAGGACCAAGACGACTTAACAAACACGTTACACTGCCAATTGATGACTCATTTTGTAATCATTATTTCTCGTATTTGTTTTTATTTCCATAACAAGCCCGACTTGATACTGGATTGTTTTGATAATCTGATGTAAGAGGTATTTTTAGCCTAATGATTCGCTTAACCATAATCTTGCCAATTTCATTGTCAATGATACATTTGTTAGTAATCGACTGCGTTTAATAATTTAATTCGAATTTTTGCTCTTAAATTAAAATCTTTCGTAAGTCAAAGCTGCTATCCTTGGCAAAATTATGTGCTGTCAAGACGATAATTAAGAATTTAAATTATTGTTTTAACTCCTGATAGCACGACATCTCTGTATGCGTATATTCATGCTTGCTCTGGTCTTATTTATCTGTACTCCTCGTACATGCTATATTCCTCTATCTATCGAAGATTCCAGAACCCCAATGATACGATCGTAACAGTGATGAACGATGATGATATTCCAATTTAAATACCATACAGAAATAGCACCTCTAACATCCTTTAATTTAGTATGTAAAGGTTAATTATTAAATCGAGGTTTCGTCCCCGTAATATCATTTAAGACAAATAGCTGTGATTGACGACTTGTCATAGTTCTCATGTTACATCACAAACGGTGTCAAAAGTCAAACAGTCAGGTGTATGACGACTTCTAAGTCAATTAATCTATTCAGGGCACCCACGCACTGGTCCCATCAGTTGGTTGATGTTTGGCGTCATTCATTGTTATAGATTTAGTAGAATAAATGCACAGCCTTGAATTGTTATTTTTCTGAAGTCATTTATAAATTCTCACGCACTATATTCTCATTTGATCTTACAATAGCTACATTATAGGAAGCAATATATTAAAGCATTAGGTGGATAAAACTTATACTCTGGCTGTTCCAACATATTTCTGCTGGTTTTACGTTTTATAGCGTCGCATACATCTCGTCTCCACAAAAATCATCGATTGTGTGGAATATATGTACATGTAGACCAGTGATTCCCAAAGTGGTCCAGGTGGACCCCCAGGGGTCCACGGGAGATATAAAATGTACCATTTTTCGTTTTTATTTTACCTATCGGAATATAGGGACAGAACTCAGAAGCGACACTTTTTCATTTTTTGGCGACTTTAAGAATGTGGTAGAAATGTAGCAGCAGGGGGTCCAGTAACATTTTGAAAGTGGTCCACGAGAAAAATAAGTTTGGGAACTACTGATGTAGACAATAATATGTATTGATTTTTTTTACATAATTTGCCCTTAAAATCTTCATGAGTCACTCAAACGATCCCTAGTTATACAGGATGGCCGGAGAATTACTAAAAATATCGGAAGTTTACCATTTATGTCGTTTTCTTTGGCCTTAAGTCATCGTTAAAAATGTATTCCTATGGTACAGGCCCTGCAGAAGCTATCCTCGCTCTCATTTTTATCCCTTATATCAGAATAAAGTGAGCTATTAGAGCGACAAACTTTTGTTTTCAGTGTACGCCATATAGGATAAGATTATGGGACATGTGAACTAACCGCGTTCGTTATAATCCAATTAGTCAGTATGTAATGTCACACTCGCATCGCACTTCCACTGCAAATAATGTCAAGGCACAGACATTTTATATAAGTACACATTAATAGGGATTTAAACTTGGGATTTATATATGGTCGTATTTACCCTAGGACTACGTTGGTAATATAACGATATCAATAAATCGGGTAAAGTGGCGGACGAATGAATAAATACCTTTATACCATCTACCCCATACTAAGCATGGGCTTCTCATACCACAAGAGAACGGATAAACATACTTAAAAACTGTTTTTGTATACACATATTTATATTACATAGGAAAAACCCAGATTAATATAAGTCTTCGTGAACACAAATGTTTTTCGTTAGTGGGAATCGAACTTACGACTTATTGTGAGGACTTAAGGCGCGCAAGAAATTTCCGCACCATGGATGTGGTCAATTAACACAATATTTAAAACTTTACACACAAAAGCTACTGTCAACGAACTTAACTGTACCTAGGACACAAACGTAAACACACATAGAAAAAGATATAAAGCGTGTATGAAGGCCGAGGAAACGGTCACACACGTGCTCCTAGAATGCACAAACATCGCTGATACATGGAAAGTAGAGACTAAGATCACCACATTTTATCACAAAAATCTTACGCAAATTGGATGCCTGATCTCTTTTTAGTGAGAAGTAGGCTGGCTGAAACTAGGTAGGCTCAAAGACTCACACACAATTGTCCACTGCAGGGGCTGAATGTGGAAACCAACACCGCAAATATCGTGTTTAGTATGTTTTTTGGGACTTCCGCATTACTGCAGCGCAATTTTTTTGGCTAACTAAGCAGAATACGCGCGAGTTCCAACGTCATCCTAAAAACCATTGACGGCATATTATGGGATAGCCCTATTTCTAAACACACTTTATAGACACACTCGAATACTAAGAAAATAAATAAATATTTTGTGACAATTACACCAATTATTTAGTTCCAAACTAAGTATCATTAGGAACTTGTGTTATGGATACTAAATAACGGATAAAAATACTTAAATACTTTTTTTTGTAGATACATACTTAATATACAAAGCAAATAAGTAATAGTTTAATAATTATATATGAAAGGATAAGCCTAAAACGCAATATGGTTATTGTGATGGAAAGCTCTACGCCTGACTCTGTCTCGTCTTAGGTTGTATGTGTGCATTGTGTTCCATTTTGTATGCGCTCACGCATTATGACTACGGCGTCCGTCGTCCGCCAAATTCATATTGTAATTATATGCGCGCTTCCCTTTAGAATATTTTGTCGACACTTTCTTTGGAAAGTTCCTTGTCCTTTAGTCATATGGAAGTACTTCCAACAACGTGCCTTTGAACTGTTTACGATTTACATAAGGTGTATGCCTTATACGTCATGTCTATTTTAACTATTGTTAAGGCTCTGTTTATTAAATGTTAAGTTTCGCTTAGATAAGAAACGACTATTTGTAGTTCGCAATTTCCCTCAAGAAAATAAATTAAAGCATAATAAGCTCAGGAAGAATTCTGAAGACTAAAAATCGATTTAGATATGAACTTGTAAATGTGAAATATTTCTAAGGAAAGAAGAATTTTGGAAGAAGTACATCGACTTCGCTGATCTAATCAAATGATAGCATAATGTGTAAACTCATCAGGGATCTTACCTTAGGTGAAAGATCTTAAAAATCGCCACAAATGTTATAGTTCATAAATAGATATATACGAAGAAGAAGAAGGTCCCAGAACTAAAGTCACCCCATAGACTTCTTAGTAGGATTTACTCTTATTCAGATAAGATAAAAAGACGCAAAACATTTATGACATATACATAGGGCCTCTAAAGGAAATAAAGAAAAATCTAATTATAGTTTTCTTTGTCCCCAGGTGGTGCAGAAGGGAAATATCGCGTGGCGGCGCCTGAGCTGATGCAAGACACATTCATGAGCGATTCGGAGGACGAAGGAGGTAAGGGTCTTAAATAACAAAGAATAGTGTCAAATTGTTCCTTTTAAGTTAAGATTGGCGAATAAATTAATTGATCACTTGTAGTTTTCCATACCCATATCTCAAAAACAACCAACACAAGTGATCCATCAAAAAGACCATGTTCTCAAAGGTGCACAAATTTATATTAAAAACTTTGATATTTGCAGGAGAAGTGGAGTGTCCGATCCAGCAGCAACAACAGTACCGCTACATGAACAGCGAGGCGGGCACGCTGCACCGAGCCAAGCCGCTCGAGGACAGCGTCACGGACGGCCATCTGTGGCCCAGCAACAATGACAAGAAAGTCGCCACCATCGACCGGCAGCCATTGGACATTGGGTTAGTCACTTAGTTCTAGCACATTCGGTCACCATCCAATAACGTACACTGCACAGAGCCAAGCCACTTAAAGACTGTACTTTTTAAATTTCTTTTAAAATTGGTATGCACGTCGGTGTGGTAGATCTCTCGTATCATAATCAAATATGGAGTCATCGATTTGGCGAACAGGTGCTATTTTTTCTCTCTTTTTGATATAGAGTATAGACACTCTTTGAGAGAGTATTTGCCAATGTTAAGTCTCTAGTGCGCTTTACTCTCCCTACAAAACAAGGCGCTATACATCACTCTGGTTTTCTGGAAATATGCGTAGCGTAGCTGCTGTCTCTTCAGATACGCGTATTTTAGCCTTGTTTGGCTTTTAGCGACCTTATTGAAGAAAATTCACATTGATTATATCATAAAGAATCACTGTTGGGATTAAACTGCCGTTTCATACAGCGTATTCTAATATAATTGACTTAAAACATGAATATATATTCTATTGTATTATATAGCTTCACAGACAAATGAAGATAGTAATTTAAGTACCTAACCTATTGATAATTTAAAAGAGCTTGTTAGATTTTTTGCCAGTTCTTCTTACAGAGAGGGAGCTCGGAACTGGCTCTTTGATTTACTTACACTTAATTTGTTTTTTTTTTCTTTACATATTGAATTTAAGCTTCGTGATTTCAGTGTAATCATATTTTGATTGTTTGTAATATAAAATTTTGACATTTTTAAGTATACAATGTAATAGTTTATCAAATAAAAAAAACAATTGAATTTAAATTGAATTAAATAATACATATTTGAAAAAAGATTATAGGTTCTTCAGGGTAACTCTTCACTCATTGATAAACGGCTGATTTAATAACTATACAAAGAGCCAAGCCCCCAAGGTTAGCTATTTAGCATGTCATGATTATTCATGACAAAACTTATCTATGTGCGCACTATCCTGTGGGAAATATTCTGAGTCGATCTACCTGACTATATCGATGCAAAATTGCCTTTTCAAATTAAATCTCTGTAGGATATCTATCGTAATTGATGGTTTGAAATCTCGTTTGAATTCATTCTCTGATTATTATTTAATAGCCGCACTTTATAATTTGTCTAACCTATTTACGAAATATGCTAAATCACAAATAGACATGCGCAAGAGTCGATACAACCCCTAACTTAAAAATATAAGATGTTGGCTATATATTCATGGTGTCAAGGATAATAACACCCTGTCACCTTGTGTCATCATAAATAATCATTAACCCATCTCGAAAACAATGCATATTGACATTGAGTTCCTTTTCAAAAAATATAGTTTAAAATAAATATTAATTCATATTATCATATTATTCATATTATTCATAATTCACATCTGACAATTACACCCATTATTTAGTTTCAAGATAGGTATCATTAAGAATGTGTTATTGATACTGAATAACGGACACATAAATACCTGGTTTTTTATATTTATATATATTTATTTATATTATATTTTATATTATTTATAAGAAAACACCCAGACCTCAGCAAATATTCATGATTATGCACACAAAGATTTGTTCTGTATGGGAATTGAACCCACGAGCTCAGGAGCGGAGTTTTCGCTACCACGCCACATCGGTCGTCTCGGTCGGAGTTTTATTTAAGTTATTGCAGTGCCCGTCTTGCTCTTTGCAAGTCGCATACTTGCATTTCCCTGAAGAAGTAAGCGGATGCATACTAAACGCCCACACTTCGCCAATTATACTGTTGATCCCACGTAATAGGTGGCAAGCCTATTTCCGCTTACCGGGAACTTTTATGTTCACCAGAGCCTCGTCCGTTGATCGGCAGGTGCACCACTTGCAGGTGAGGTTGCCTTGGGCCCCTCAGATCTTGGTAGGGTCCCTATACACATGTAAGTCGCTTGCTCTATTTTAAAACTGATGCTCTGCTTTGAACCGGTAATCGAAATCGAATCAAACTAGAATTCTTAGAGATGAGTTCTTGGATAGACCGTTTGTGTGTCATCCAATGCGCTTCCGTGCTTCAGAAGCTACGTAAGCCTTGGGTCCAGATAATCAATCAATATATGTGGTAGTCCTTTAGCCAAGACCCTATTAGGCAGCTTAAGAAATACTAACAGCAAGACACATTTACCTCCGCCAATCCTCACTACATCCTTGTGTTAGAATATAACCTGAATCCCTTTCAAGATGGATTTTAAGAGGAGTCTCGTGCTCAGTAGTAAGACATTAATGGGCTAAAATTATGGTATTGTAACAAGCCTTTTGTTAAAATGCATGCATGTTATTATCTGTTTTCATTTAATAATATCCTATGATATGTTTCCAGGTTCCTGGTGTCGTTCGTGGTAGACGCCCGTGGCGGTGCCATGAAGGCGAAACGGCGCGGCGGAGTGCGTGTCATCGTGCCGCCCGCCGCGTGCGCAGCTCCCACCAGACTCACTTGTCGGTGAGTGTTCTTCGAAGCTAGTTATCGTATGCCTTAAGGAATACCATTTAAGTCTGGTCTTGACTGCAACTTATAAGGAATTTCGTGTAAAATGACAAAGGGGGTAAATGGTAAGGAGGCATTAAATACTCATGTGAGGCGTGGGGAAGTAGATCGAACGTTATATGATGAGAGAAGAGCCACCAAAAAAATCCTTACATAATTGATGAACGCTCCCTAAGTGGTGACTAAACTGTACGCATACCGTGCCTATACATGCACATACCGTTCGTCTACGTACTGTTGGCGTTCATTCATATACATACAGTTAACGTTGCCACCTTTGTCGTTTCACCGCCAAGTCTCGGTGACATCGCGTTCGAATACTTCATTTAAGGGCCAGTTTAATCCGTCCCTGTCAATTACTTTACAAGTACATTTTAATACCTATGTTGATGCTCAAGTCATACTTATCCCAAATTTGAGAAAATATTGTGTTACAAGTGTCTTGACCTGTGTTAAACTTCGGCAAAGTTCGAACTAACCACACACTGGTTCTGAACCGAGTGTTCTACCAACGTGATATGCGAATAAGGCGATTTCTTGCACTTTCTCAATGTTAAATAAAACCTGGTCTTATAATTAACTGCAATCTAAATACAGAGGCGATGATTTCATAGGATCTTCGTCATTCTCCACTAAACAAACAGATCTAATATCGGAAACGTTTCTAAATAAAATATCGGTCACGGGCATACAAAGTTTATATTTCAACGCGATAAAACGTATGTTAGGAAGTTGTAAAGTACAGTTTTTAAGACCACTTTTAAATCGCTTCACGCGTGTGATGCGGTTATTCGTTTCATGAGAATTTGATATTTATCTACTGATTTTTTGAACTTCATATAAATTCACGTTCTACAGCTATGATCACAGAAATATAGTCGGTCAGTCTTAACTATTAACGTTTATAGTAAATTATCAGCTCAAAGACGCTAAACATGGACCTTCAACGGCCATCAGTTGTTTATTTCATATAAAATATCTGTTTAGTGATAAATATCTGTTTCAACCCAAATTTTAACTTAATATTTATGACGATTTAAAAAAAAATGTTCTAGTTTCTCTCTGTATATGTCAATGTTTTATAATAATTTTAACATAATAAGTTTTTTTAAAATTTCTCTCTTCAACTTGAAGACTATCTATACTTATATTATTTTAATTAATGTATGTATAGATAGGAGTATATCATATTGCTATTAATAATTTATTGATTATACCTACATGAAAACAGTATGAAATTTGGATACAAATAAGTGTAGGAATAGAGTAGAGGCCTGGTTGGAGCAAGGGATATACCCTCACTAACTTAAATTCTTTCTACAACAAGATTTCTCTTATTCCATTTGGTGTCACGCGGTTTTAGTGCCTTCTCTTTTCCAATAGATATAAAAACGTTATGAGTTATATAATTATATAGAGTGAATTAACAAACAAATATTTCTTTTATATATGTTGTTATGTCACATCTTCTTATACCTAGAAGATTTATTTTGCTAAAGCACTAAGTAATAAAATATAAATAAATGATATTAACAATAAGTTTACCTTTTATCCAGATTTTCCCGGAATCGAAGTCACGGGTAATGTTTTGTATTACAAGTAGTACAAAATTGCTCTAATAGATGGCGTTTGTTGAGTGCTTGACTTTGTTCGCTATTGTGTCGGTAGTTAACTGCGAGTTGTTTGTAGGGCTGCCACGCGCCGAGCGCCCGCCGCGGCGCCCCCGCCTCTGATGGAGGGCGAAGCCCTAGCCTCGAGACTGTTGGAGCTGCAACCACAGGGAGCCAAGTTTTTAGCGTAAGTATTCTATAAAGCACACTTACCACT
The DNA here is from genome assembly GCA_949126915.1 of Musotima nitidalis. Lineage (NCBI taxonomy): Eukaryota > Metazoa > Arthropoda > Insecta > Lepidoptera > Crambidae > Musotima > Musotima nitidalis. The sequence goes on along the minus strand of OX421439.1, from coordinate 6,515,005 downwards.
CGTCAAACTAAAGAATTTATTAGCTCATTAGTAACCAACTTTCTGTGTTATTAAAAATTAACATTAAAAAAACATTAGTCTTGTTCGGACACACTCCTAATAAGCATTCCATACATTATAGACTCAAGGAAAATTATCTAACAACAAAAAATTTTTTAGAAAAACCTTTTAAAAAGTTGTACTTTTGTGATAAGGCTAGCGAATAATTTATTATTCCACATAATAATTTATTATTCCACATAATAATTTAACTGTTATAACATATTTTCTTTTTTTTAATCCACAGGCCGGTGATAATAGAAGTGCCAATATTCACGTCTCCGTGTCCTGAACGAGAGATCGTAATCCTTCGATCAGACACGGGCGAGACTTGGCAAGATCACTATCTGCACAACAACGATAATCCTTTGATACAGGTATGTTAATTAGGTAACTAATATCAAAATATATTTATATTCATCCCAATTCAATTCAATGTTTATTGCGCTCCAGAATGTTTTACATAAGGTCTGACATCTACACAAGTTACAATTATGGACCCTGTTGGGCACGGCATACTTAGGAGAGAGGAAGCATACTAGGTCCTTTCTTTACAATTTTACATAAATTTTCCATTAAAAAGTTCACAACAACAGTGTCCTAAAACAAAATATAACCATTATTTGTAACTTAATTATAAAATTAACTCAAGAGTAAGTATACTTTTTTTCTTTTTTAAATTAGGTGTTTTTGTACAACTGTCAGAATTGTATAGTTTATTATTTATTAATTATCTCAAGTGAAATATTTGTAGCAGTAATACTCTGTATGTTAACCCGCTAAAAGATATACGGCGAAACAGAAAGGGTAACTATGTACTTTGAAAACGATCGTATGCTGATACATTTAAACACACTGGAGGAGGCTATAATAATACTCAATTGGTTTAAACATACTTTTGTGGATAATATAAAGAGTTTCAGTTGTTATATAGAGTGAAATCGTCACACCAAAGAGACGTATGTCTCCACCGTATAAGCGATGAATGAAATGAAAATCTTGAAATGCGCTAAAAGAATTCCTCAGGCTCATTGCTATATATACAACACCCAACCATTATTGGTCGGATCGCAGCCCCGGGTTCATCCATCCGCCCGGTGGAATATCTTCCCCTAGGTAGGGAATTCACGAGACCTATGCCCAGCTATTCAGTTCTTATTACATTCTCGATTTTTTTTGTTTTAACAGGAAGCCCTACAAAGAGAGCGCCTTGAACACGGCAACAGTGGCGAGACTCTCGGGGAGAGCGGGGAGCGCGTGACTCGCGTGGTGACGTGCGACTTCCCGCACTTCCTGTGTGCGGTGTCGCGCGTGCGGCAGGAGGTGCACGTCATCGGCCCAGAGGGAGGCGCCGTCTCCAGCGCGCACATACCGCAGGTAACGTTACAGCGAGCACGGCCACAGTAGCGAGACTCTCGGGGACAGCGGGGAGCGGGAGGCGCCGTCTCCAGCGCGCACATACCGCAGGTAACGTTACAGCGAGCACGGCCACAGTAGCGAGACTCTCGGGGACAGCGGGGAGCGGGAGGCGCCGTCTCCAGCGCGCACATACCGCAGGTAACGTTACAGCGAGCACGGCCACAGTAGCGAGACTCTCGGGGACAGCGGGGAGCGGGAGGCGCCGTCTCCAGCGCGCACATACCGCAGGTAACGTTACAGCGAGCACGGCCACAGTAGCGAGACTCTCGGGGACAGCGGGGAGCGGGAGGCGCCGTCTCCAGCGCGCACATACCGCAGGTAACGTTACAGCGAGCACGGCCACAGTAGCGAGACTCTCGGGGACAGCGGGGAGCGGGAGGCGCCGTCTCCAGCGCGCACATACCGCAGGTAACGTTACAGCGAGCACGGCCACAGTAGCGAGACTCGCGGGGAGAGCGGGGAGCGATTGGCTCGCGTGAGTACGTGAGATTTTCCGCATCCAGAGGGAGGCGGCGTCTTCAGCGCGCATATCCTCAGCCTAATTTTCAAATCGCTTTTGCAAACTTTATAAGAGGAAGTAAAAACTGTTTATTTTTCATAGCTAAGGCACCAATTGAATATAGGTGTTATTCCGATTCGGTCTAAACTAATTAAGTATTAATTTATGGGACTTAATAGATACCTACTCTAATCGATAGATCTCGAAGTTTTTTTTACACTAGATGGCATTAAAAGTCAAATTTTGTATTTTTTGGAGTTACGGTGTTTGAAAACCGCGTCATACTAAACGATATACAGCAGGTAACATTACAGCGGCACTCCTTTTCGCACACCTTGTGGTGAAGCATTCAAGAACGAAATGTGTCACACTTAAAGACTGCTTTTCGGGCCGTGTCAGCAGCAGATTAATGTACTGTAAAAATGTATGAAACTTCATTCAAACACAGACGCTTGCCTTGATAATGGTCACGGCATCCTAGAGATTATACGATTAAAATAATGCTGTAATTACAAACATATTTAGTCGTCTTACAAGCTAGCAACGATTGGAAACGATTATGTTATACTCGTAATTTCCACCACTATTACACTTAAAAAAGGATTCACTTTGTATATGTATGATAAAGTGAAATAGTTTGTTCCTTGATCATTGCAAAACAGTGCCCCCAGAAGGAAGTGTTTCCAGAAAAGTCGTTTTAGGGAAAGAGCGTACAAATATTTTAACGACGAGGGTAACCATTAAACTCCAACAGGTTCCATTCACTTTGCAGTTGTTTCAACTTCCTGCATGTTTACCAATAACAATATTTTATTTGTATGACAGGTCCAAGCACTGTTCCCGCCGCAAGCCCTGACGAAGAGAATCCGCGTCGGGCTCCAAGCCCACGGCGCCTCCAACTCACTGCGGCGTCGCGTGCTGCCGCGACATGCCGCCGTGTCGCCCGTCATCACAGTGGAGCCGCGACGCAGGAAGTTCCACCGCAGCATCACACTCACCGCACCGCTCCCCTCGGCTCAGGTTGCTCATTTCTTCTATATCCTAGCTTTTTCTGCCGCGACATGCCGTCATGTCGCCACTATCCTAGGTTTAAGTCTTCTACTTGACGACCGATATGGCGTAGTGGCGAGAATACCCGCTCTCCGCTCCTAGGGTCGTGGGTTCGATTCCCACACAGGACAAATCTTTGTGTGCATGAACATGAATATTTGTTCTGGTCTGGGTGTTTTCCTATGTATATTAAGTTTGAATTTAAAAAAATAGTATTTATGTATGTTTATCCGTTATTTAGTATCCATAACACAAGTTCTTGATGATACTTATCTTGGATCTAAATAATTGGTGTAATTGTCAGAAAATATTTGTTTTACTTATTTAAATCAGTGAAACTTCCAGGAGACTCCCTAAAAGTCTTCTGGATCCTCAAAATCTTGCTATTTTTTTTACAATCAATCTCCCACCAATGAATGGTCGCTTTAGTTATAAGTCAACTTTCATAAGAGCCAAACTTGAATAAATGATATTGACTTTAAGTGTACGTTTTTATTTTATACAGGATAGCGCCCACGAGAAGCAACCACACTCGACCCTCCGGCTGCTGTGTTCCATCATGGGCGGCCAGGCTCGGGCCGTGTGGGAGGACGTTACGGGATCCACGCCTCTCACCATCACGGGAGATTGCGCTTCCTTCACCACCACCGTGTCTGCCAGGTGGGAGTTGCACCATTGAACCCACAGTCCTAATTAACCTGAAATATCCTGACATCCGGATCACTTTTTATTGATAATAATTTAATGGATCCGAATTATGGCTAATATAATTTATTTACTTTGGCAGCGATATCCCAGTGGCGAGACCAATAATGTGCAAAAAGATAGAATGGGATAGGATTCAAAGAGGTCTCGGGCTCGGTCCTATGAATTATCTAAGTTATGTACGTTATTACCGCTTGTGTCTCGAAAAGCACTTTAACCCATTGGACCCGGTTGTCATGAACATCTATAGCAGTCTTTATAAGGAAATCAGTGCCTTCAAACATTCTGACAGCTTTCTTTTTTTTTTGATTTACGTTGGTAACAAAATGCATTTACGCACTGTCTCCCGGCCAAAGGGGGAGACCGGGAGGGGGTGTGGGACTCTATGCGGCAGACGCGACCGCCGCATTCCTACCCACTAAAAAACTTCCGACGACGCCCACCGTTGTTGAAAAAGGGGCGAGGGGCCAGTACCAGGGGATTTGTTGTTTCTGGCACCCTGCCTGCGGCCAACGTTCCCCGGATCAGAACCGGGAGGACCTCCTCAAAGAGGAACCTCCGTACCTCCTTGTGCGTACATGGCGTGACGTGCCGACTTCTGGGATCTGGGATCTTCTGGTTTAACCATAGAAACATCAGTTTCACTCTACGTTGCGGGTCAATTGGCATTCACTCCGTGTAATAACTGAAAATTAGCCAGGTCTGGTTAGCCCAGTGAGCAGACACTGGGCCCAGAGCGTAAATCTAGGGCACAACCAGGATAACTCTAAAATTATCTAAATATAATTATATCTAAATTAGCTAAATATATACAAACTATTTGTCCTTTGTGGGAATCGGACCCCTCAGAACCTGATAGCAGGTAAACTGTCCTGGCTATATCGCTCATTAATGTTTACCAACAGTCCTAAACATAGAACATTGCAAACTTTTTACACAGTGTCTCATAATGATTAAATGTTATTCTGCTTCCTTTTAGATTCTGGTTGATGAACTGTCAAAACGTCAGCGACGCTACCAAACTGGCCACCGAACTTTATAGGTATGATTTTTTTATTCTTGAAAATGACAAAAAAGTCTTGAACACGTTAGCGGAGTATCTGCATAATTAACAATATAATTATAAGTTAATTTTTTTTATGCATTGACAAATTTTACATCAACTTTTGCAAAGTGTATCCAGATGTACGTTGCCTATTCTTTTTTGTATTCTGCTTATTCTTGTACCTAAGTTTTTGTTCCTATTACCATGCTGAACTAGATCCCTTTTGGTGCGTCTAGGACACCATAGTGTTTTAGGTTTACTTTTTTATTTATAGTGTTAAGGTTTTTTGGTTTATGTGTCACAATGGTATTAATTAAATTTATTTTTGTTTGTTTGTTGTAATATTATTTATTATACACAAACTTCACCTTATACAATAGACTACAAACTCTCTCCTTTTTTATCTATCATAATTATCATATACCGAGGATTATAATATGATATACTATTGTGAATTGACCCATAAAAAACAAACAATAATTTCGTTAAGAAAACACACTGTAGTAGATTATTTCTCTTCGAATAATTCCAATAATTTGTCCTTATAACTTTCTACATTTCCAATTATTTTAATTTTAGGGATATGTTGCTGGTACCTTTCGAAGTACGCATTGTGGTGCTGGGCAAACGGCTGGACGCTGTAGAAGGGAGACTGCTCGTCATGTATATCACTGATAGATACGCGTACGACACTTTACTGCAACAGGTAATTGATATTTCTACACTACGATCTATGTTAAACTAATGAAAGTTATTTTTATATTATGATCTTTGATTATGTTCATCGAATCTCCTATTTTCTTTTCAAAAATTGTATGATAGAAAACTAATAAAAACTAGAAGCGCTTTTAATAGGGCGGTACGAAAAGTTGGCAAGAAACTTGGCCAAGTTCTGTCTCCCGCCATTAAATTATGCAAGATTAATACAAGTTATATATAAACCAGGTAACAGCCATCATTGTGCCATGGGCTCAGGGTGGGGCAGCAGTCTAAAAAAATATGTTACTAGCAAACTATACCCGCGGTCTTACCCTGCAATTTTTTTTCATAAAAAAATGTTATACCCTATAGCACTATATCTGTATGTATAGTTTGAATTATCCAAAACACTTTCTTATGCTCTCCTTCGTACACCACGACATCTTCTAGGTTTGACTAGGTAGCTTATAGGTCAGAGCCAGATGATCGGCAGGTGCACTTGCAGATGAGATTGGCTTGGGTTCCTTAAGTCTTTGTAGGATCCCTATACATTGATGGTATTGCAAATTAATCCATGTAATTTGACTAAAAAGAAATAAAAATCCGAATAATCTTACAGAGGAACGACTTGCCATATTTCTTAGTTCAAGTGCTGATAGCCTGCAAAGTATGATAGTGCTTCCTAATACCAGCACTTGTAATTCAGGAGACGCACAATTTAAATATTTTTAATAGAACTGATCGTATTAAATTTGGTAGAAGACACTGAGAGCAGCAATTTCTTTAGTCGAATATAATATGAAAATATTGTACTTTTTTGTTTCCACTATGCTATTGCTACATACGTTGCTACTATATCGTAGATTAATATATTTCAAATGTATGTTGTTTCCAGGAGCACTACACAGAGGTAGCCCACTCCACGTCGGTCCGCTTCTTGGACGGTAAGGACGTCTACTTGGAATTCTCTGGGAACCTGGTACCTGTCACCAAGTCCGGCAGCCAGCCTATGTTCACCTTCGAGGTAAATAAATAAATATTTTCTGACGATTACACCAATTATTTAGTTCCAAGATAAGTATCATTAAGAACTTGTGTTATGGATACTAAACAACGGATAAACATACTCAAATACTTTTTTTTTGTAAATACATCCTTATTATACATAGAAAAACACTAAAAAATAAAACATTATATAAACTAACTATCACACAAATACTAATCTGCATATAATTTTAGTGAAACCTGCGACTTAAATCTGTATAATATGACATACAACGTGTCTATGCTATATGTTAGTGGTGGTGGTTTCCTCACTAAGTCCTTTCTATAAACCATTGTGCGTGAGCCTATGCGGTCACATTTCTCACTCCAGCCAGCACACCTCTCTCCTGAAGCATATCAGGTTTACAAATCTGTGTTAAATTTTCCGTAAAGGAACTCGGTGATCCTAGGGTTACCTTCCGTATGTCAGCCACGCCTGTGCATTCCAGGAGCACGTGTGCGACTGTTTCCTCAGCCACCATACACGCTCTTCACAAGGGGCTGTCTGTGACTCCTATAGTGTGTAAATGTTTGTTCAGTGAGCAGTGCCCGGTTATGGTCCCCGCCACCAGGCGCAGGCTATTTCTGTCCTTTCGTAAAAGTAACATACCATTACAACGTGTCTATGTATAAATACGAGAAGGAATACTAGCTTGTCGAAAACGATCGCCGAAGTAATTGCACATAGTTCTTCCGTTGGTGACCGTCCGTGTGGCAGTTAATATAGAGTGCTTCTGTGCTTCACTATTTATGCAATTCAGTTAAAATTATGTTCTAACATTCTACACATATACAAGTAAATATAATAGATAACCAACATTTTATGTGGTTTTACTTCTTTTTTGCTAATTTATTTAACAGAAATTTGATCAGAAAATTGTACTAAAATATATTATGTCAACTACAGGCGGACATTTGTGAACCTTATAGATAATACTCTTAAAATTTTAACACATGTTTTACGGAGGCACTTAAACATTTACATTTAGGCAACACAAGCTTTAAATTATTCTGATTGGGATCGCAGCTTTTAAATGGTTTAATCATACAAAAGCTTGTCATGTGTACCTTAAATCTAGTATGTTGACCTCTTGTTGAGTTGACAGCTGTATAACACAAAAGTGACTCAATAATTTTTCTTCCAGTCTTTCAAAGATAACCGGGTGGAGTTCACAGTGCGGGTGAAACATCATGAAGAGAGCCCAAGCGGCCGAGTCTACTTTATGAATGAACCTAAGGTCGGTTTAAACATTTAGTATTTATTTATACGTTAATTTTTTTTTATGTCATAATGACAACATCCTGCCTGATGGTAAGCAGTCGATGGAGTCTAAAAAAATGAAGGCGCTTCATACTGTGGAATAAGCACCGTACAAAGCGCACCCACTCATGACGGCCTGCTGAAATTCCGCTTCACGCCCCGCCGAAAAGACTCGGTATCAATAGTCTGCGAGTGCTACGAGTGCTGATAGTCTGCACAGTATGTTAATGGTGTCTAAGATCCGGACGTGTTGGTTTATTCTTATAATGATAATAAATATCCTAGATAATTACTAAGCAGAACGGATATCATTAAATGTATACTCCACGATGACCACGACCGCTCTGACAAGAGCGTCAAACGTTCTGTTCTACTCACGCGCAAAAAAATTTTGTTAAGCAGTTAGGGTGAATGGGATCCTACCAAGATCTTAGAAACCCAAGTCAATTTGGGCCAAAATTAAAATTTCAGGTTAATAGGCTTAATTGGCCAATTGGCTCAGCACTTATTGCGTTAAAACTAAAATATAATTGGCGAAATATGAACGTATAATATGCCTCTGCGTAACCCTTCAGGGAATCAGGCGTTTATATGTATGTAGTGTACAGTCAGCGATGAACAGTTTGTAGCATCCGAGCGCCATATATATCGGAACACGCCCTAACGCTCTAGACAATTGGGACGTGTGTCGATCCTTAGGGCGCTTAGAATGCTATACGCTAACTGAACGTAGCTTAGGCATTAAACAAGTTTTATCTAATGACAGGTGGCGAAGGGAGAGCAGTCGCCATCTCCAGTGTGCGTGCTAGATGTGGAACTGCCCAGCAAAGTGGCTCCACGCGCGCGCAGCCAGCTCGACTGTCTCAACCTGGACCAGTCCGGTAAATATATATAATTGTCTTACAAGGTCAAGGGGCAACCTCTATTCTACTTTTTCTGACCGTAATAACAATATTTATTCAAAATAATGAAATTTCAATTTCAAATATTTACCACGGTAAATTCGCATTGGCTTAAACATCTATTTCTGCTTCAGGATTCGACGCTCTGAAAGATGAGCTCAGCTTCCACTGGGACCACAATGGACCTACTGGACCAAAGATGAACGGCCATCATGTAAGTTCTTTTAGGATTATTTAGTAAACAATACCCCATATTTTTTAACAATCACTTTTCAATTGTACTAAATTGTGTTATACCATATTCTTAGCTATAATTACAATTAACCAAAGATTTAAACAATATTTTCCTTTTTTTTAGGACAAGATCATCTCAAACGGCGACATAAAGCATGACGACTTCAAGGACAATGACAATAAAGTGACGAAACCACAAGGTAAGAGTATATTTCAAACTCTATTTATAAAATATTAAGAGACCTAATTTAAGACTAATAATACATTTGTGATGTTTCAGTAAACGGTGACTCGTTACATGTGGACTCCAACAAAGTGAAAGCTACTTTTGACTCAGACGAAGATAAAACACCTATGAACACTCTCGAAAAGGGCAAAAAGAAATCAGACGGCTTAAAAGACGATGTCAAAGAAACGTCTCCTAAACCTCAGCCGAAACCGAGAGATCCCAAGGACAAAAGCGCACCCACCCCAGCTCCTAGAGTGATCCATGAAGATCTCCTGGACAAAGTAGAAGATATGTTTAAAGATCTTAAAACTAAACCGCGTAACAAAGAAGATGATGACCTACAGAATGAAGTGTATACTACAAAATTAGTCGTTGAAGAGAGTGGAAAGCCGCTCAGTGAAATCACCGAAGAAGTATACGAACAATATGCAAACATGCAACCGGTAGAAACGCCAACATGCCAGAAATTTACAGATCCCTTCCAAAACCCAAAATGTTGCGATATTCGGTACAAACATTCACACAATGAAACTTCAAATGCAGCTGATATCATCGAACAGGCTGAGTTTGCAGCTCATGAAAAAATTTATGAAGGAGGTGACAGAATATCTTCTGAAATACAAGAAAGTTTAGCTAAAATAGAAGAAGAGCGAAACAATTTGATACAAGACGCCAATCGTTTCGCAGACAATCTAAAAGGAGACTTGATTATAAACGAAGAAGATGTTAAAACTGGCGCACGAAGCAAACTCGAAAAAGCTAAAAATGCTGGTAAAGACGAATTAGATGAATTGTCCAAAACAGTAAATAAATTACAAAGTGATATTGGAGAAGAGTTGAAAAACATTAAATCTTCCACTAATGACGTTGTAAACTCTGTAGCAAATACCGCTAATATAAGTAAGGAAGAATTGAAGAGCAAAACGAATGAAATGGATTTTGCTGCCAGAGAAAGAGCCGAACAACTTTATCTTGGAGGTCAAGATGTGGTCACAGCTGTAAAGGCAGAAACGGGGCATTTGAAACAAAATGGCAAGGATATAGGAGTTTATATTAATAATAAAACACAAGATGTTTTGCAATCAACCACTGATTCTGTAGAGAGTGGTTTGGAATCTCTGAAAAACAAAACACAAGAAGTCAAAACCGAGTTAGAAAACACAGCTGAAAAACTTAAAGGTGATGCCGCTGAAAAAGTAAGTGATGTAAACGAGTCCGTAAAAAGTGCTAATAAAAAAAGCAAAAAAGAGGCAAAGAAAAAAGCAAAGGAAGGCAAGAACTTTTTCACTGGATTTGTAAGTAACATATTTGGGGACAAAGATAAAATTGAAGAAGGAGTAAAAAGTAAAATTTCAAAAGGAAAAGAATCTGCAAGTGATTTATTAGATGAAGTATCTGCTAAAAAAGATCAAGTCCAAGAAGACGTCTCGAAGAAACAAGAGGAATTTAAAAAAGATGCAGAAATCTTAGCGCAGACTGTGAAAGAAGAAAAGAACAAAGCTCAAAAATCAATTGAGGAAAGTATCGTTAGCAAACAAGCAGAAATTAAGCAGAGTGCTGATGATGTCGTACAAAATGCAAAAGAGGAGACTAATAAAATAAGTAAAGCCATAACAGAAAAAGCAAATGAAACAGATGATGTGCAAAGTAAAAAAGAGGCGGTCACGAAAGCATTCGAAAATAAAACACATGAAATAGAAAGTGATTTGCAAAATAAGAAGAATGAAATTAAATCAGTTGTACAAAACGAAACGGAAGAAGCTCAAAAAGCACTTGAAGATAAGAAAAACATGATGGTACATTTCCTTGAAACCGAAAAAGATGCGGCATTAGATAAATCAAAAGATGCCCAACAGTTTCTAGTTGATAAGAAAAATGATGTTGAAAATGCATTGACGAATAAAAAACATGAAATCGAAGCCGCTTTTACAGATAAAAGCCATCAAGTAGCGGACACCGTTCAAGACACAAAAGCTTATGTAGAAGATTCATTCAAAAGCACTACACAAGCGATAGATAAAGGATTTCACGAAAAGGCAGATGACTTAAAACATGGTCTTTTGGGCGCTAAAGATAACGTCAGTGACTTCATTCAGAGCAAAACAGATGACATTAGAAATACAGTTCATGACACACAAGACAGTGTTGAAACATCTTTCCATGACAAAGCAGATGATGCAAAAAAAGCCGTTCAGAACACAAAGGATGAAGTTGAACACGTAGTTTTAAGTAGAAAAGACGAAGTTCAAGCTGTCGCCGAGACAGAATTAGATAGGATACGACATGAAGCAGAATTAGCAACTGAACAAATCAAGAAATCTGCGGAAGACGCTATAAATACGGCCGCCGATAAGAAATCTAAAATAGAATCAGGCATCAGTAATAAAGTTGAAGATTTGAAGAAATCTGCCCAGGACTCAGTTCAGGCGACCGCTGACAAAAAAGTTAAGTTACAATCTTACGTATCTGACGAAATTGAAGATGTCAAGGATGCAACAAGAGAACAATTAGATAACCTTCAAAAAGCTGCAAGTAACAATGCCGCTGACTTGCAACAGTCGGCGCAGCAGTCGTTCGATCACGCTCAAGATTCGACCTTGAGTTCTTTCGACAAGTTCGAAAGTTCGGCTAAGGACACAGTGAGCGATGCGAAAGATACATGGGAGGACTTGCAGAGTTCGACACGGGACACATTCGCGGATTTGAAGGACGACGTCAATAGCTTAGGAAGCTCAGCTCAGGATACGATGCATAGCTTCCAAAGCTCTGCTGGCAATACCTTCGACAGTTTGGACGATTCAGCTAAAGAATATATCGGTGGCGTACAAAATATATCTTTGGAAGCGGAAAGTAACGCTAAGGAATTATTCGGCGACGTCAAAAATTCCTTTGAAGGATTCCAAGTATCTGCAGATAACAAACTACAAGATGTGCAGGGAACAGTGGATGATGGCTTGACGGGTGCCGAAGCGAGATTGGGACAGGCAGCTGAGGACTTTAAAGAGGAAGCTAGACAGACAGAGCGCTCTGTCTCGGATGCTGTGGCGAAAGAGGCAGACGCATTCACGAGTAATCTCAACGACTTGGGCAACTCCGTATTTGGATCTTCTGGAAAAGGTTAGAGAGATTCTTTTTTATGTTACACATTTCTTAACTATCCTTGTTTAAAAACTCCCTCGATCCTATATTTCTGTAAATTTAATACGTACATTGTCAAGAATCTTCAACTTTGGACTTTTCATTTTGAAATATACACCATTTTACCTAGTTTACATTTAATGAAGTTCCTGACTATATTATGTGTAAAACAAAACGCATAGACATTCTAATTTTATATATCATATCTGCAAGATATTAATTTACTATACAAAAATACTTAACGATAGTACTGTCAGTGTTCATAACTTTAAAACTTTCATTTTTTCAATTAATATATGGAGCTGATTTGATCTGAAATGATTGTATCTGAATATTTTTTTATTGTCTCCAGGATTCATGAAAGACGCAAGCACAAAGTTGTTGGAATCTGAAAAGTCGAAATCTTCACCATCACCACACAAAAAGAACTCCGGGTAAGAAAGAAGCTATTTTAATAATATACCAGATATTTAGTATAAAGTAATCAGTAAATCAATTTATCAATTTCAAGTTTAATTATCTGTTGATTAAAGTATGAGACAATCTATTATAAATTGTTATTGGAAAATCCTATTCGTTGAAATTGATGTTAACATTATTTCTGTCATAAATTAATTTCATTAGATATATTTTAACAGGCGATTAAAAAAATAGAATAACTTAATATCATAATAATTGAAGACCATTTTATCAGAATCAGGAAACTAAAGACATAAATGTATAGTATAAAACTTAATAGTTTCTCTTACATTTAGAAGCGTTATTCATTCATTTTATATCTCTCTCTTTCATTTATATTTGTAGTGGTCTTGTTTACATTATGTCTAACGGCACGCAAGTCTTGGCACGGAACTAATTTTGCAAATTGTTTGTACTGTACACTCTTTAACGTACACATTGAAAAAAACTGTAAATCTTTCTGGAGAATATAAGAGATAATTGTTTGATTAAGTCATCATTATCCGTACCGTCGTCTAACAAAAGATGCCGGTAAACTTATATTTTTTGCCAGAAATTTACTTACAAAAGAAAAATGAATTGGAAAGACCAAATATTCAACTTATTAAATCTTTATAATTAAATATATAATATATTTAAAAAAAACATTTTGGCTTTTTCTTGCCATAAAGGGTCTTATTACAAGACGAGATCTAATGTTAGAACAGGTTTAAAAGTAGTGCTGTCGCTGTCTTCATCTTATCAAATGAAAGTGACAGCACTAGACTAGAATATAACCTTTTTTTACTATCGTCGGTATAAAAATAATAAGTTATGGGCTCACTGCGACAGACGCGACCACCGCAGTCCTACCCACTAAAAAACTTCCTGAGACGCCCACCGCTGTTGAAAAGGGGCGAGGTGCCAGTGCCTGGGTTTATAGCTTCTGGCACCCCACCCGCAATAGTTTTAAACCTGAGGGCCTACTCTAATTCAACGAAAACGAAACTTCGTTGTACCTGTCTCTTTCACTCTCTGGGTATATCAGTATCGAGTGTAAGGGATGGGTATAACGAAGTTTCGTTTTCGTTGAATTAGAGTAGGCCCTCTGGTCTAACTTTAGATCTCGCCGTAAATAAAACCTTATAAAGTTTACCTATGAAAAGTAAGAATTTGTAAACGAATTGAGGTGACTTTATCGTTGGGAAAATCGGAAACTGCCCGTAAGACAAGAAAATAATTTTAAACATTTGGTCGTAACCGGATTCCAATAATTTCACAGCTTTGTCCTAAAATTATTCTCAGTTGTAAAGAAAATAATTCACATCTCGAAGCGCCAATCACACTAATAGCCTGCCACTAACGTCACTCGCACGCATTCATTTCAGAATACCGAAGCTTAAGCGGAAGAAATAGACGCCGAACGAACCTCGACGCCGACCGATGTATGATATAGTTTTCTAGTTTTAGTATTTATTATTGTTAACATAGTGCATAGAACTTGCTACATGTTCATACATTAATTTGACATTTTACAGCGCACCGTAGTGTCGTTAACTCTTTTCAATTTGATGCATGTAATTATTTTTTTTTTAAAAGTAGTGGGCTAATATTTTGAAATGCATAAAAATATGCTTCTTGTACATTACTTCGTTTTTAATTTAATTATATTTGAAATATAAAAAAATTGGTTTTAACTAACTGTAGTACAAATAAAATGTTGCTTTTTTAATTTTGCTTTTGTATCAGTGAAATCAATGTTTTATTAGTAAGAATACGAAAAGTGAGTATATTATGTTTCAGTGATATTTATTCGATTAATATAAAACTGTTAGTATGTTTAATAATCGCGTTAATTAAAGAAATCAATACAGAATGGACAGAAACCCTTGACAAAGCGAAATCGAATATTCGTACTCTACACATCAGAGAATTAAAAAAACGCTAGAACATAATTGTATATTTTAATAATATAACAGAACTAATTCATTTATTTTGTCTTTACAAAATTTTGGTAATTTAAGTTCTTAAAGATTTTTCTAAATTTATAAAAAAAAATTACATTAAACAATCGCTGATATTATTTTGACGCATTGTTTGTGGTAAAAACGCTGTCCGAGGTCAGTGACACCCGCCCTCCATTCCGTGGATAATAAGATTTTTTAACATATCCTCTAAATAGTTGGAATAATTCAATTTTAACAATTTTTAATAATTGTTCTAAATTAGTATTTTTTTTTATCGTCAGAATTGATTCTATCTTTGACCCTCAATAATCTCCAAAACCAGTTAGTTCCAGTCAAGAAAAAAATCCTATATACTAGGATATAGACTCTTTGTTCGCTTTTGTTAAGGGTTTTTTTCACCTGTAGATATATTGTGAGATCACGGTACCTATTCTTGTTTGGATGTTAGTCACTTTATAATTTTATGTACATGTGTGTGTTTTTATATTAATACATCGTTGTGTCGAATTTCAATATTTCTAAATTTGACAAACAACGTGACGATTTCAAAGAAATCATATTGTATAAATAATTAAAAGAACATATCCAGCGAAGGAGTTTTTATTAATGTTTGATAATTTAAATAAAGATTTTAATAAGAAGTTGATGTCTATAATCTTGCCTATACTTGATATTATTACTCTTTTATCATATTTAAATCATGTTTTTAATATATTGACGAATGTAAAATCACTATTAAATTTTAAATCGGTGTATTGCATTTTTTAAAGCACGTGTATTAATAATAAGTAAATGTTTATATAAATTACATTATCCGTGAATTATGTTGCGTAATTTATTTTAATTTAAATTATGTTTTCGATAAATAGTTTACGTTTACGTATAGAAAACTTATCGCTTCTAAGAGTATAAGATAAAAATGTTATAAAACGATCATATAATGCATGTTAGGAAACGCTTCGATATACGTTTATAGAACTTTTTCTAATTAAATGTGTAAGTAGTAATGCCTACTTAATAGATCTGCTAGTTTATTTATTTATTGTAAAAATACGATCGCTATCCTGTCTAATATATTTCCAGATTATTTTTATTTTATTTGAGATTAAGAATAATTACTAGTATTGTTTGCGATGCTGTTAATGTCACAAAACGACTATGGTATTTATTTGTAATGTTCAAAATACATTATCGAAAAATAAATCTTTACAAATTGGTACATGTATTTGATACTTATTTCCTGTTTTATTTTTGCTTGTAGTTAGAAGCTGCGTTTTAATTTGCTTTCTATTGGAGCATTTCAAATTAATTTCAATTAAACACAGTTTACGATGTACATAGTATGCAGGGTAAGGTATATTATTTATTTATTTATTAGGAACTTAAATTACAATTTATATAAATGGTCTCGCAAAACCTAATGATAGGTTTGACTGCAAGTACAATCTCACACTAGGTTAAACATTAGTATATTTTTGAATAAAAGAGATAAAATTGCTGTTACAAATTACAAAAAAATTTTTGGCGGCATGTAAGTTGAACAAAAATGGCGCAAGTCTGTGCATATACACACGTAGAAAAAAGAAAGAGAATGTCAGAAAGTGATGAAGAGCATGCGTGCTAGCGTTGTGTCACCGCGTTACTATAGTTACGACACCCAATAACAGGTTACTGCATATCTAACTTCATTGTGTAACTTATGCACCGGGGATTGTAAGAAGAACTATCATAAGGAAGAACAGTTTCAAAACTTTCTAGCTGTATATAACAGCATCACACCCCTCCAAAATGGCGCTGAATTAGAGCGTCAAGAGAGTAAGAAATTAGGTTTGACGGAGTAAATGGCGCTAAGAGCTAAAAATGTTGGCGCTTCCTTTAAAATATTTATTTTTTTATTTGTTGCTAGAAACACAGATTATTGTTCTTGCCAATATGCCATACCATATTACAGATATTATTGAAATATTACGTATTGCTCATAAACCAAATTTTTTTGGTATTTGTTGTTTTCATTATTTTATACAGCTTCACAAGTTCTTTATCGACTTAAAATTAATGTGTTGACACAAATACAAATAGACCTGGGTGGATGCAGCATAAGTAATATTAAAAAATCAATACCTTGTGGACAGTTGTAGCACACTTGTAGCGGTTATCCAAAAGTCGTGGGTTCGATTCCCACTAAGGCAACCGCGGACAAGTTGATTTCTTCTAGGCAAAACTTCATTTCATAATCAACACTTTATGATGAACACAATTGCATTTTTATAAATACCTAAGCACAAAAATAAGTATAGCATGTATCACATTATATACACTACTGGATGTTGTACGCACAATTTTACTTCGGGTAAGTTATTTGCTTTGATTATTTTCTGTTTTATTTCTTTCTCTGTTCTTTAATATTTTGCATTTGGGAAATAATTTCGATTGGTGTATTCAATTATTTGACGTTAACTTCTAATTAGGTTTTTGTTTTTGTGTGTTTACAGCTTTTTCGCAAAATTGCGCCGAAATCGGTGAAGCTACCCGGTTTTAAACAACGCATCGCAATAAGGAGCAAGAAAAGTAACCTATAATTTAAGCGCGAAATAAACATTTTGTCAAATGTCAAATGAAACCCAAATCAAATCGCGGTTTTTAAACACATTTTGTAAAATGTGTTTTATTCAGAATGTATAGTAATCGCGTTAATAGAACAAAATAATATATTAAGTTCAATGTTACCAAACTTTACCATATTACTAGTAAATCATGTAACAAGAAAACTTTATTAAACAGAAAATGTATGTAACAGTCATTCGAAACTAAAGTATCTATTGAATTATAATATATTACAATTTATGTATAAAAGCTATAAGCATAGAAATAGAAAGTACGACTCAGCTGCTATGAAAGTTAGAACTTCGTACAGTTATATCTTTAAACAATGGAAATGTTATCCGGATTACGATGATCGTAAAGCCATAATAATCAATAATTATTATTATTCTTAAAGCAGTTAGAAAATATCTTAGCAGTTAAGACATAAAGGCACAAGACAACGCCCTCTGCTTAGATTTGCCATACCTAGGTACTCGCTTGAAGTGTGGCGGATACCTACGAAAGCGACTTTGTACGTTCTCGTATTATACCGGTCCTCGAGACGATAATTGTGCACTTGACAAGTCTCAAGTGATTGCCAGTTTAAATTGATGGGGGACTTAACGCTCAAAGAAGGTACAGCCAATCGTGCAAGTCACTGTCGCCTACCAATTTATGCCCAGAAAGATGTATATCTAAATTTCTGTCAATTGTTATCAAGTTGTAGGTTGATTGACGGTAGCGTCAAGTTAGTAAACAATTAATATTCTCTTCAACCACGTAGATCATGTAGAACTGCAGTTGATCGTTTCGGGGTCATTAGGACACAGATGTTGGTATAGCTTAAAGACATGAATCAGACCCTCCCATCTCTTCCGTCTCAACCTTATATTCGGAAGTGCAATGATTACTGATGTGCATTATTAACCCCCGATGATTCTGGATATTTAGTAAAGAATTACATAAGTAATAAAACCTGCTTAGCTATTTAAACTTCTACAAATAGAATAAGTGTTAAAAATAAACGATGAACGATTATTACTTAAACTAAAATATGTAATTAATTGTGCACTTTTGTGATTCAAAAAAACCAATGTAATTCAATAAAAAAAAATTATAATGAAGTAATGTTAGTAGTTACTTTATTATTCCTAGCTTAATGCGCAGTGGCCATAGGTGACTAAGTAAGTTTAAAAAACTTCTCTAAAATAATACATAAGTAATCTTGTATGATTGTGTAAAACTTGCATAGTAGATAATATTCATAAATCATGGATCTGAGAAAAAAAATATTATGATGTTCAGATTTATATAAAACATTTATAACAAGAAAATAATATTCATTTATATGTACTTATTCAAGTATAAATTAATAAATATACACAATTTCGAAAATTATAAATTTTGAACATTACACAAGAACTTGTAAAATCTTTATCTCTTATAAGGTCGACTAAAATATGCATAGTTCACGATTCACTTAGGATATACTTCGGTTTATCAGTAATATCCTACTTGCACTAAAGTACCTAACTTATTTTATTAATATCGACATTATTATGTAAACTAATAATAGTATTATTGAAATATATAATATAGTTTTTAGTGTTTCTGATGATGTGTTGTCGTTGTCGACTTTATTCGTGTGTTAAGTCATGTTGAAATATAAAAAATAAATATTAATAAAATATCTTGGTAATTTAAATAAATTCATTTATATAGAAAATATTTTAATTATTTTAATTAAATTTATTTATATAGAAGGCCTTTTGACGTGTGCACATCTTATAGAATTTAATTGTCGAAGAACTGTGATGCCAAATTTTTAATTAAAATTAAAATGGCGAAGTTATATATTTCGTTAATTTGTTGATAGAGTCTATGTTCGCTCTATTTATTGCTTTTAACATATAATAAATATTACTGAAAATATTGTTGTGTATGTTATTTACTCCTGACTGACACCCTAAGATTGTGAGAGAAAACATAAATTTAAGTATTTGAAATTTATTTTAAAATTCGACAAGATTTTTTTTTCTTTAAGTAGTACATTTTTATTTTATTGTAATATTTTTTTATAAGAAATACAATTTTCACTAAGGGTAAACAAGAAAAAGAAACAGCGGGCCGGTTATCTATAGGTATTGAGGTCTATTCTCAAGTTGATTTTTTCCTAGTAAAAGTCATCAAATCTTATAATTTATTTAGGTCCTTAGCAGAAATGTTTTGTCTTTGTAGAGAGGATAATATTACGACTGCACTGGTTTAAAGTGCAGAATCTTAAATATCGCTATCGCAACCAATTTTTTTTAATGCGCTGTATTCTACTCGTTTAAAGTTTTCTGTTTTGTTTTTAAGTTATTCGAATTGTAGTTACGGTTTGCCTCAGGATTGTGTCAATCGAGCCATTATCATTATTGAACCGATTCATGCCCCTTTTCGAAGAACCCATGTTGTAGGTAATCTCGTGGGAAAACCTCGCTAGGGAGCTTATTCCACAAGCAGTAAGGCATCGTTTTCACCAGAGATGTGCCAGGAAGCGTTGCGACGTATGTTTGTTCACAACCAATGGAATTGCTTCAATTACGTAGTTTCTTTTTTTAAGGTGTTAGAATGAACTCACTGCCGTTGGCGAGCGCCGCAATGATAGAACAATGTCGTAATTATTTTTACAATCAATAATATATTTAGTGTAAAATGAAAACAAATCATAGCGTTTTTTCTACTTTATTGTGCTGAAAACATTACATAATTTAAAAAATAACAATGATTTATTACGTAAGGAATGTAAGTATAAATAATATGTAGGTAAGTACAAAATACACGATAAAAGTTATATAAAAAGACGTCATTAGAGATTATTCCAATCATGAATCGATCAATTTAAAGTGACTGTTTAATATAGTTTTAATTCTAACATAATTTACGTGTTATTAAAATAACGTAGATATTTTGTTTTTATTCCGTGGTTGATTGTACAATAGTTCAAAAAACAAGCAGTACAGAAAATGAAAATGCAAATGAAAATAGAATATTAATATCAAATTTTATATAACAAACAAGTTTTCTATAGTATTTAAACTTGAATATTAAATATAAGGCACTCAATACAATTAATCTTATTAAATAATAGAAATAATTTGGTATGCACAGCACCCAAAATCGGAATACCTAATTATAAGGCACTTAGTTTATTTGTTATCACATCGCGTTTGTTGCCATTTTAAAATTAATCTTAATCCACCATACTACCAAACCATTAAAGTTAGACAATGTCTGAACCTCTGTCTGGCTTTTCAGCTTTATCATTATAAAGAGATAGCAACAGGCGCAAACAAAGCCTAACTTTAAACATCGTTTTGTGGTACGTTTGTAAATAATTACCTTTATTTATAAAACGTCTAATACCATATGATTTCGGAATACATTAATTTCCCTTTTAGAGCTTATTTCATTATAATATTTTCTATAGTGACATCTTCCTAAACATTCTAACCATTTTATGGCAACACTGTAATATTTAACACTATGAAATATTTGCTATTATAAAAAATAATAAAACTTATAATATTCATTAAAATATTTGTGCTATATAAATGCTATCCGTATTATAAACTTAAATCTAAAATTCTGGCAAATATATATTATTATTCATCACTCATTAAAAATATAAAGTTAACTTATATATACGTCAAAATAAATGTCACATTTAATGTCAAAATATCACATTAATCTAAATTAATAATAATATGTTCTAAATTATTTACGCATCTAATATAAAAAACAAAATATTTTCATAAGATATTCGGCTCGATCGATTTTATGAAATTAATCGTAAATTCATTAAACTCACATATTATTAATTATTCTAATATACTATTAATACTAATTTGTCTTTCCTATTACATAATATCCTAGCTCGGTAACTGAAAAGTTTGATTTTAAACTCGTGCAGATAAAGAATGAGGTTGGCATACAGAATTGTTGTAATCATACCTAATGTATTATAATTTTATAAATGATTTTCAACAGGAGGACTTTAAGCGGTCCATTTGCGTTAACAACTCTTACAAGAATATAATGACTTGTAAAAAAGTCATAATTTCTTTTAATTAATTATAAACATTAAAACGACCACTGTTTGATAAAATAAATAAATATTTTCTGACAATTACACCAATCATTTTGTTCTAAGATAGGTATCATTTAGAAATTGTGTTATGAATACTAAATAACGGATAAACATATACAAATACTTTTTTTATACATACATACTTAATATACATAGAAAAACACCCAAGAGTAGTAGATTCCATAGAGAATCCGTTCAGATCCTATAGCAAAATTGATGTAAGGGAAGTTCTGTATCAAACTTTCAGATTATAAGCCGAACTATATAATTATTTGGCGCAGTCATGTTGTCAAAATACATTTTCGCTGTCTTTTATTTTTTATTCAAAAAGAGGCGGGTGCCTGCCATTCAATTAATTCAGGATTATGTGCCATTTTTAATCTCAAACCTTATCTGCACTGAATAACCTGACATATTGTCTAGCATATTAATTATTACTATTGTGTTAATTGTGCAATATGCGCACAACTAATAAATAATAAATGGGAATGCTCAACAATCTATAGCTAAATATCCAAACCCTTTAATTACACACAAATGCTTTAGTGTTTTAGTTTTATGATGCCGAATAAAAAATGCACATTTAGCTCAATAATACATTTTGATATCACACACACTCATGAATACTGTATATTTAATTTTGTCACTACGTGCATATTATATTGTTGTAAATTGTGTTTATGACAATCCGTTTACATGAGGGTCAATAGATGGCGCTGATTTTTTTTCAAATGGCGCTGTCGTTGTTTCGTTTAAGGTCAAAACTTATTTTTCGATTAAGTTTTGACCTCCGACAACATTTCTGTATAAGAGCTTAAAAGAAATTGCTATAGAACTATGCCTCAATTAAGCAGTACTGTTTATTTTTGTAAAACAACCTGGGCATTTTGTATCAAACTGTCGACCACTAAATTATAGTAAAAAAATAGTAGTCAAAATACTGTCACGTTAAATTTACATAACATTTAAAATTGTCAAAAAATTTCTTCATATATTACTCTTGTTATAATTAAAAATAACGTTACTACGATTAATTTGTAAACTTAAAATTAGTAAAACTGTAAATAAATTACAACATGTTGTTGCTGCAATACAAAATAAACTCTATGTACTTAAAAATAAAACTTCACCCACCTTTCCCTGAACTGGATTCCGACGTTTCTTTACAAAAAGACATAGTGTTGTTATAATCTAAATAATCCATATCAGTCAATTGTCGTTTTATCATCATATACGGGGTTTTCCTTACCCGTTTTTCCTTAAGGAACTTTGGTATCATTTGCTTGCCTTCCATAAGGAACTGCACAATTACCCTTTCGAATAACAATGCTATTAAAAAGTGAACTATAGCTATTAAAAGTATTATATATGATAAAAGAGAGTCTTCAGGCATTTTTAACTGCATAAAGCTCGATAGCCACTCTGCGGGCTTAACAGTAATGTAAATACACAAAGCAGTCATAATAAAAATGCTGATCATAAGATGTTTGTTAGTCACAACTGATTTTCTATAAGGCGAGCCATGACTGAATACTATAGCCTGCACTATGTACTGGAACATCGACACTGTGAATATTGCATAGTTTTCCCAACACTCATATGCCTCGTCACCTTGAAAAGTATGCCTAACGTACCAAGGGAACTGAGTCAGCATAAAGTAACTTAGATATTGCGCGACGAAAATCAAAAGTAGTTGTCCTACTAAAGAAAATAGCGGTACAAAGCCTAGTAAAGAGGTCAAAGGTGGTCTGTTGTACAATTTGCCAGTATAAGCTTCAGTCATGCCGAAGAAAAATGCGAAGTTAACTATAAGAGCGACATCGATGAAAAGAAATTGGAAGTCAGTTAAATTCGAGTCGAAGAAATATAAGATTGCGACGGAGAGGAATTCTGTCAGCGAGTAGGCGACCATGAATTTGAAAACTCCGAAGCTGGTGGTTAGGGCTGCTCTGCCCTCGCGGAGGACCCTGGAAACGCAGACAATGTCGGGGTGGGCGCTAGTGAAGGGCGCCGCGACGCTGCTCTCCAGTTCGGAGAGGGATATTCCCGCGTGAGCTGCCCGCAATGCGCCACAGTCGTTTGCTCCGTCGCCGCACATACCTGTACAGATGATATTTCATTAATAACATACAATAGCAAGCACCCAATGGTCAAAACTAGTTAAAGCTTGTATCTAAGTTATGATTATAATTGACGTTGATAATAATTCACGTCAACATATCAACGTGCATCAACTGGGCACTGACATGAGCAAATGAGCGTGTACGGTGCAACACGAAAGGAGCCGTTTTCCGCATCGCGCTTAAAATTGGAAAATTTCCAAACAAAAGTGATGAAATAAAGTGAAAATGAATAGTTATTTTTCATTATGATTTTTTATTAAGTATCTATAAAAAGTGCCGTGCGGTACCGCAGGAAATTACATGAAATTTCGGACATTTTGACGAGAGGACGCCACGGATTTGTAACCGCAAATCCACGCTAGGTACGCGTGGTAGAGTACGGCCTCACTGCCTCTTACCATGGTTCGTAGCGGAGGCTCAGCAGTGAGCTGAGTGGTGATTTAGGTCATACTCCACGTGGACACAGATCGGATTGCAATACCTTTCACCTTGGTTTGTGAGAGGTGTGAACTTGGATTTAAAAAAAAACATTTATTGCTTCCGTTTACATAATTTACATTAAACGGTTAAAAAAAGTTTCTAAATATTAAATTACGAAGGTCCAGAGAGGAAAAGGTGATGGCTTAGCTTGTGCTGTCCAGCTTATACACTCTAGACGGCGCTGGTTCAGCCACCCCTGTTCCCTGACATGTACTTATGGGAAAAATATGTGCTAGGGGGCCACGATCAGTTCACAATTCTACTTATTAAATCAACGAGTTTACAATTATCCTAAAAAGGACCGGTATGAAATGAAAATGTATGTTAATACGACTGTCGAAAATCAAAATCTAGCAAGAGATATTTTGTTTAAACACGTTTTGTAAATTACTACTCGTAGTCATCTTGGAAATATTAATTTCAGAAAACGTGTCATAAAAATAAAAGTCTTGCTAGTTTTTGGTTTTGGACAAAATAAAATAAAATATACTTTATTGTCTTTAAGATCAACAGTTTCGCTTACACTTAAATATTTTTTGTTTTTTTTTAAATTGTTTGGGTGCAAGTGAATCTAAGCTTCGTGATTTTAGTATAATTATATTTTATTTGTTTTTTTTTATAATTTTGACGTTTTCAAGTATTATGTAATAGTTTATAAAATAAAAAGTATTTGATTTGATTTGATTTGAACATGATCATTTAGATTCGTCAAACATTTACACACAAAATGGAAATTCGATATATTTTTTAACAACAATAAAAGAGATATGAGCGGTACCATAATAAAGAAATAAAAGCAAATGGGTTTTTTATCAGAATTCGTCAAGGTTTGTCAGTTTATCCGTCTGTTGTGGTTTTTTTCAAGATTTGTCAGTCTGCCGGTGACTCTTATCGGGGGATCTGTAAGTCAGCCTGTCGTGATTCTAAAGGAGGGAGGGGATTGTCCGTCGGTCAGTCAGTCTGTCGGTGACTGTAACGAGCCTTCCAAAAAGGCAACGAGATTGAGAAGAATGCCTCAAGAAAATCTTTTCAAATGATCACAGACGGCCATATCTCTCTCAGCGTGTACTATATTATGCTAGATATTATATACTGCTTGTGAAATGTAGTTCCTTACCAACATAGTAGCCGAGTGCCTGGTAGTCTACCACGAGCTGCTGCTTCTGGTCCGCCGTCATGCGCGCGAACACCGCGCCGCGACCGATCACGCGCCCCACCATCTCAGGATAATGATCCCGGAGCACCTGCGACAACCTTTCGTTAACCTTCGAGCTATGGGGTTGTAGGTAACTTTGGGTAGAAACACATACACAAAAGCATATACTCAATACTTTATTGCGTTCCAACAATGTGTTACAGGATGGTAGTTTAGGTACAAAAGTATCAATTGTGGACCCTGTCGGGCACAGCATAGTGTAGGAGAGAGGAGGAAGGATACTGCCGTCCATAAGATCAAACGCGGCTAACGTACAGTAAGTACTTTTTGGAATTTCAACGCTGCTGTAATACAATTGAGTTTATATTTCAGAAATTACCCTCTGACACTTAGCGGCTTTCTAGTTAAAGTACGGCAGTATACACATATTTACATAAATTATTGATTTAAACTATAAAATAAAATCTTAACACTCTTAAATCTTTGACTTACAACTAAATTATAATATTGATATTTACACTTATACACTATACATTATTTTTATATAGCGGACCCGACAGACTTCGTCCTGACAAAAAGATTTGTGAAGTGGCAGTTTTTTTTCTACTTATAGTCGAGGCAAAAAATTTTACAGAACAACAGTGAGTGCTTGCAATATGAACTTTTACAATAAGATAGATAGAAAGATAAACTTTTTATTGCAACGAAAGACACACATACATATAAAACAATCAAAACAAAATTACAATAATTAAAAAAAAAAAAATAACAACAAAAAAAACTAAAAGTAAAGCATTCACATAGTGTGCATGTGTGTCGCAGCGCTGCAGAATGGCTACGGCTCAGTGGGTTTTTTGCTCTGAGAGAGCAAAACACTGATTTTCAGCTTTTGTCTAAACAGTAACACGAGACGCCCCCAAAATACCGTGTATAATTTATAATATAAAGTACAATTTTATAAATAGGTAAAGAGTTATATAAAAGTAAAAACATTTAAAAGAAGACACTATCATGACAGTTAATTAAACTATTGATCCTACGTATATAATAAACAAAGTCAATATTATCAACACTACCAAAGTCAATATTACCAACACTAGCAAAGTCAATTCTACCACAAAATATGACATCACGGCGGTCCGAGCACTGAGACACCGTCCCCAAAGTGACCATGCAGAAGTTCCGACTTTTGCCTATCCAGTAGTAAAATTTTAAGTTGTTTTTTAAAGTTGGCCTTTGTTTGAATATTTCTTACTGGAGGGGGGATATTGTTCCAGCACTTGGTCGCCTGGTGACGGAAACTGCCAGTGAACCCGACCGTTCTATGATTATGTGTCGCCAGTGGAGCGCGTGCAGCTCTGAGAGAACCCGACCCATATTTGTATTTACACCTTACTAGATTTAATTTTTGATACAAATACTGCGTGTTTTGAAATGTTGTCAGATCAAACATCAGACAAGCAAGGTGCAGTCTTCGACGTGACTCCATATTCAGCATGTGAGCCTTATTCAAAAAAGGTGACACGTGACTACGGGTTGGAACGCTGAAGCAAAATCGGCAACAAGCATTTTGAACACGCTGAATTAGACGTCGAGACCTACCCAGAAGACGAGGGCCATAAACTAAGTCGGCATAGTTAAGCCTCGACAGCACAAGTGACTCGCAAAGAGTAATTCTAGCTTTCTCGCATAATTGGTCACGAATTTTGTACAGTATTTTTAGCCTATAAAAGCAATTCCTGGCCAGGTTTAAGACGTGTGTATCAAAACGTAGCTGATTGTCAAATACCAAACCCAGATTCCTCGCTTCGGTAACCATAGAAATCTTGGTGCCTAAAATTTTTATGTCTACGGAACTGGTCATAATTTTAGAAATTTGATGCTTTGTACCTAAAACCATCAGCTTAGACTTGGACGGGTTAAGCACCAGACAATTATTCAATGACCACTCAGCGACATTATCCAAGTCCTGGTTCATCGCCTTCACGGCGGCACCAGGATTATTTGGTTTGACAGACAAATACAACTGAAGATCGTCAGCGTAGCAATGATATCTGCAGTTCTTAACGACCCTAGGGAGATCCGCACAATAAATAATGAAGAGAAGCGGACCCAGAATAGATCCCTGGGGCACACCTCGGCTGATCGGCTTTAAGAGCGAGGATTCATACCGACCGTCTACTTTTTGAACCCTAACAGATTGATATCTACCACTAAGATAGCTATCAAACCAACTAACCGTATTAGAATCAAATCCGTAGTAAGACAGCTTGGCCAAGAGAAGAGGGATACTAATACTATCGAAGGCGCGGGAGAAATCAAGAAGAACAAGCAAGGTCCCGAGTCCCTTGTCTTGATCCACTAGCACATTATCAGTGACGTCCAGCAAGACGGTGACAGTACCACGTCCTTTACGGAACCCTGACTGATGCGACGGCAATATACCATTCATCTCGACAAATTTAATTACCTGATCGTAAACGGCTCTCTCTAGTATTTTAGAGAGATATGGTAGAATGCTTATAGGCCTCAGGTCCTCAATTCTACTGGGCGGAGTCACTTTTGGAAGGGGATTTACTATAGCACTCTTCCAATGATAGGGGACTATACCAGAAACAATAGATTCATTAACCATAGAAGTAATTAGTGTTATGGTTCTTGGCAGAGTGAGAATAATCATATCCCTATTGATGCCATCTATTCCAGCCACATTTGATTTTAAAGAAATAATATATCTAGAGACCTCTACTTCAGAAACGGGGTGTAATTTGAAAAGAGGGATAGATGAATCGAAACGACTGTTCACAAAGTAAGATATCTTGGAGATGGGCATAACATCGGAGCCCGGAATCGACAGGAAGTGGTCATTGATCTCGTCAGGGTTGCTGATCGCTTCCGGTATACTTTCGCTGTTACTCGGATCAATGAGAATTTTACTCTTGATGTTCTTCCAAAACGCTTTATTGTTACTTATATTGGAGTTAACGATATGAATAAAATAAGCACGTTTCTCGTTTTTAATGGCATCAATAACTGTGTTTTTCAAATTTTTATAATATTGTTTATGATCCTCTGATTTAGAATTCCTATAAATTTCCTGGGCTTTGTTACGTAACTCCATCATGTACCTGATCGTATCAGTTATCCAGGGAAGAGACTTTTCAGGTTTTACCCGAGACACTGTGACCGGAGCGTGCTTATCGAGAAGAGACAAAATATGAGTATTAAATCCGTCAACCATTTGGTCAACCGTAGGCATCTGAGAAACAGTATCCCAGTCCAGTATGTCCAGGTCCCGATTAAATTCATCAAACTTTATCCTCTTCAAAGGTCTGTAGGATATTATACGAGGAAGTGGTTTGGCCCCTCTAATAAAAAGATTTACATTTATCATGGCATGTCCCAGAGATCCTGTAATGTTGGAAACATCAACATCTCTAACCTTACAATTTGTACAAACAAGATCAATTAGAGAATTAGAGTTTATTGAAAAATGAGTTGGCCTATCAACAACTTGTTCCAAATCTAGGCATTGTAAGAATTGTAAAATTTTTGTGAAATTGCCATTCGTTTTGTCATTCATATTGACATTAAAGTCTCCCATGAGAACTATATAATCGAATTTACCAAAAGACATAACCGACGCCGTTAGTGCATCGATAAACGAGTCTACATTCATCCATGGAGGTCTGTATGCAGTTCCTATAACTACACGATGTCCACACAGTTTTGTAGACATCCACAACTGCTCTATATTAGCCTCAGGATGTTTTTCGAAACATACACGCAAGCACTTTTTAATATAAAAGGCGACGCCTCCACCTCTACCACGTTTCATATGTCGAGGTCTTGGAGCGTTCCGTAAGCGGTAGCCCGGCGGAGCAGGTGCTCGCGCCTCCTGCCCCGTTGACAGCCATGTCTCATTAATGGCTACAACATCGGCATCAAACCGGTCCAT
Organism: Musotima nitidalis; assembly: GCA_949126915.1. Lineage (NCBI taxonomy): Eukaryota > Metazoa > Arthropoda > Insecta > Lepidoptera > Crambidae > Musotima > Musotima nitidalis. The sequence goes on along the minus strand of OX421439.1, from coordinate 6,485,904 downwards.
CGCAACAAGGAAATCATCATGGCCAGTACTTAAAGATCCCGCATTGTAAAGAGCTAATTTAAAATAACGGTTATTTGGGTTCATTGAAACCATTTAAAGAAAAATGTATAAAAAAATAAGTTGGATAATTGCGGTCTAATAAATTATAAATTGTAAATTTGTATAAATTATTGAAAATCATGACATTTAAAAGTGTATTGTAAGATAAAAAAATTGGATCATTATAATAAATAAAGATACATAAAGAATAAAATAAAGCATAATAAAAAGTAAAATCTGAATAAAAAGTATAGCAATGTTGCATAGCTGGGACACACATAGCACAATAGTAACAAAAATACATTAAGAACCTACTTGTCGGTATTATAAAGAAACAATGTTCTAAGCTTGAATAGTGATAACGTTGTACAATGTTATATGTGATGAACATATTATAAGTTAGCGCACAGATTAAGTTAAAAGTAATTATTAAGAGTAAGACAAGGCCAAACATTTTATTACATAATCCCGTTTCGTAAACATAGTGTTTTAAACATTGTAGCTTAAATCTCAAAAAATATTTCCCTAACCCGTTAAAAACATCACATAATATAACCCTGCAGATCTGACTATAGTATTTATTCAAAATGAGACATAGCAAGAATTTCAAAACAGGTATTACAAGCATAATATGTTCAAATGTTATACAATTAAAAATATTTAAAAAAAACATTATATAAATATATAGAAACTCGCGTATCGAATACAAAAACATGCAAGTAATAAGAGGCAAAAAACAATTTACATAAAACCGCCTAAAAGATTCGTTATATCTTACTAACAACACAACAAATAGAACCACGTAATCACTGACAAGAGAGAGAAGCGCAAACTTATTTTTCTCCAAAAACCCGGCGAAGGTCCGCCTCCGTACGTATGCCATATCGCGGTGAGTCTTTGTCGTGGTGCTGACGCGCGAATATACGCCCATTCTTCGTCCACACAAAACGCCAATTTAAACGATTTTTTAAACCAAGCGCCTTACGAAATAATTGCCTATTTGTTTTAGTTAGGCGCTCATTTACGTAGAACCGACGTGGAGGTCCAGGCAGGCCCGTGCCCTCTGTAGTGGCACCACGGCGAACCCGCACAGCCTGTAGAATTTGGTCACGAACTGCTCGCCGCGCTACCCGAACGACTATAGGACGAGGCCTCGACGCCGGTGCTGACACATCGTTTTCAAAGCTCGGCGCACGGCCCACGCGCATCACACTAACCAAGTCTTGTTCAGACAAACCGACACCAACCTTCATTGCCAGTGTCATAAAGATGTGCGATAGACTTTCTCCTTTTTGTTCTGGGACGCAGGAAATTTCCAAATCAGTCTGAAGCAAATCCTGGTCGCGTTCATTAAGCTCGATTTTAAGTTGATTAACCGTAGCCGAAAGTGCGCTGTCGGCTTGATGTGAAGTAATCCTCTGTTCCAACTCATCAATTCGGTCGTCCAACTTAGTGATGCGATTCTCACAGGTAGTCACTCGACCCATAACTGCAGATACCATATCATTGAGAATATTTAACTGTGTTCGGTTCTCTCTAAGTTCTTCTCGCACTTCCTCTCTAAACGCGCGAAGTTCCAAATATATAGTTTGCATATCTGTCATTTCGACCGTTAAATTGTGCGCAGTGTCATTTAAAGACATAGGTTGTTCTGGGCTCCTCACAGCTCCTCCACGCTGGAATGTGATTTTGGATCCGGAATTCCGAACAGGAGTATCTTTATTGTCAGTCTTGGGCTCCTTACACTTGCATATAACACATATCCAGTTCTGTCTGTGTATCTCAGTGAGATTGACAAAGCTTTCGTATGACACATTAGCACAATCGAGATCGTAGTAACAATTACAGCCACCACAGGTCAAAGATTTATTTTCATTTATAACGCCTCTACACCCGTTACAGATCATTGTTTTTGACATTTTAAGTCTTATCAAAGGACAAAAAGTTCATCATCATCATCGTCATCAGCCTATACTATTCCACTGCTGGACATAGGCCTCCCCCAAATCGCGCCATTTTCCCCTGTCTTCGGCTTGCCGCATACAGCATCTGCCAGCGACCGCTCGCAAATCGTCACCCCACCTGGCGAGTGGACGTCCTACACTACGTTTGCCAAGTCGCGGTCTCCACTCAAGAACTCGTTTACCCCATCGGTTGTCGGTCCTTCGACAGATATGGCCAGCCCACTGCCACTTCAGCTTGCTAATCCTGTATGCTATGTCGGTGACTTTGGTCCTCTGTCGGATAACATCATTTCTGATTTTATCTCTCAGAGAGACTCCGAGCATAGCACGCTCCATAGCTCGCTGAGCGACCTTGAACTGGCGAATCAGTCTTACTGTGAGTGTCCACGTTTCGTTTCACAAAAAGTTACAAAAAGAATAATTTGTAACGTACGTTTCCACGAGGTTTGAACCCTCACCCGTAGAAGGATAACAGGGTGGTGATTCTGTATGTGGTATCTCCGCACGCTACGCCGATAATCACTTACAGGTGGTGGTGAAAGTATTGTACACGTGCGAGTATAATTCCAAGATCTAGCGGTCAATATTTGTAAGTGATCATTCACCGATGAGTCAACACTCGACTCAGTTTTCAAGGTCACTGCCGCTCACTTTTTATGTTAACCGTAACAATCGCACAGAATTTAATTCTTCCTATCGATTTTAAATGATCTACTAATCACAATACACCAAACAAACTGCACAATCCGACAGGATAAGATCAAAGGAGCACAAAGACAATAGTTTAAAGTTAAGATTTTACTTTATATAAATCATAAAAAACACGGGATCGTACAAAATCACGACCGGTATCGCAGCCGCGTCCCGCGCCACTTTTCAATAACAATAAAGCTCAAATTGACTGTCCGTTTTAGTTAAAATACATTTGTATGTGAAAAAGAAAAGGGCTGTTTTTAGGGTTCTTCCGATAATTACTTGACTTTTTCTTGCCGTAAAAACCATCCCTGAACTTCAACGAACATTTAAAAAAAGAATTGGCCTAATTGGTCCAGGCGTTGTTGAGTTATGCGCTTACATTTTGCGATTCATTTTTATATATTTATTCAATTATAATATATTATTTATTTACCCTTCTAGTTACGGGGTTTTAACTTTCGAGCTATAAAAGTTATTTCCGAGCTATGGAAGTTATTTTAGAGTTATGAAAGGCAATGTCTTCTCACATGGGCTTCTTGAGAGAGTTTAAAAAGTGATGATGCACTGTTTTGTTTCATTTACCAACACTCATGTACGTTCACAAACACTTAACGGTTAATAATCCCCCGTATTACACATTAATGTTAGAAATATCACAAATTTTAAAAAATAAAACAAAACTGCAGAGATGACGCTTCACTTTCCCGCCAAGAAGTCCCTTTATGCATTATGTTACAATAGAACCAAAAACTCGCATAAACCAGCTTACCTTCCAAGTGTCACCAGACATGACGACCTTGTAGCGGGGCTCCGAGTTCCCCTCAAGGTCCTCAGCGCCCGAGGTGGAGGTAGACTGTGCCCAGGAGCCATGTCCGCTGTCCATACTTTGCCACTCCCTTTGAAGCGCCACAGGTCCTCCCACTGGCGACTGAGAATCAAAATTTCTTTTTTACAATTTGCGATGCGGGTAACTAAACAAAATACGACGAGGATTTTTGTTTGCTACCGTCAACACCGAACAGATACTACTCGTGCGAGTGACCAACGGCTAGCGTGTCGTAGGAAAACGGGCCTTCACTGTAATGTCAAAGAAGTCATAATAGAATGTATCGGTGCTGACGGTGAGCGATGCACTAACCACTAAAACTGAGAACCTAAGACATTGAACTTATCCATTTCCTCCTTCCATTTACTCATATATGTATACCTATCCACATATATGTGCTATAGTTTTATTATTTATTTATATGTAACATACATGTATACATACATTATACATATATTTAAATCTATTATTGCGGTTCAGGATCGTCAGGATGTGGGAACCTATGTTAAGTACTAGACTTTATATGGCTGTGATAATAATGATAATGAATTACAAGAAGATTCGGATGTTTAAGACCGCTTATACATTTACTCACATACATGCATACATTCACGCCTGTTTCCCCGAAAGAATAGGCAGAGGCATATTATATGCCAACATTTCGCTAATTGCTTTAATTCAATTTTAGTTTAGTTGACAAGCATTTCTTTTAAGCCAAGTCTTACACGTCTAACACATATTTTTTGTATACGTCCAGGGGGCCTACCGCCGAATTCGATGGATTACCGGTAATCCATCTAGATCAAACTTTGTTTTGCGTTCATTAATCCGTACCGGGGAATCTGCCGACAGCCACCTTCAGTCCGTGTCAGACCAATAGGTAAATGGAGAACGCCATTTTGATTCGATTTCCATGAGTTCGGCGGTACGACAGAATCAATTCGAAATCCATTTTGCCTTATAATCGATTGCCATCGAACTCGGCGGTAGGCCCCCAGGTCACCGCAAGTTTTAATTAAATTCACACCCGGTAGGTCGCGCTACTGTCGGTTAAGGGCAGAACACTGATGCCCATTATGCGGTCATATGCCGGTACCACATGGCGGTATAGAAATAATCTTAGGTAATAAACTTCTCTAACCCCATGCTGCGTGCTCTGGCAGTGAATAACAGGCGTCGACTCAGTACAGTCTGCCACCAGGGTGACCACACGCTCGCCGCTGTCCAGGATGCCGCATTCCTTGGCCACGCTCACTGCCGTGTGGATATTGTCTCCTGTAACAAATATTGTTGCAATAGCTGGTGAAATTACTAAATGATCCTTCCAGCTTATGTTTTAGGGTCAAAATTCGCATTAATTTTATCAAGCTTGGCTTAATTCCGAAGCACTTGTGAACTTCTTACTCTCTCCCACTTAACTCTGAGAGCGCCACTTCACAAGAGCGGTAGCCTGCTGGATGATAATCGTGTAATTAATGTCTTAACTTCATGGCCACGGATAATAATAATATCTTTACTTCATTATCCAATTTTTACATAATAGTGTATAATCTAAAAAAAAATTGCCTGTCTGATCTGATCAGGTGACTAGGCTTTTCCATAGGTGGTGTCATCAAATATGGAAAAAAAATCAAATTTTAATTAATATTAAGCTAATGTAATATATGATTAAATCCTATTGTGTTCTGCCATCCCCATATCCTATCTCAATATGTTCTAAATGCTATCTATATGGTTTGCTGAGTCACTCACCATCAGGTGCATATAGAATAGGCGAGAGGTTCGTAAGATCTCTAGCTACCAGGCGCTTGATGTCATATTAATTCAACTGTTGCAATTAGATACAATTGTTGTCACTAGTTCATAAGTATGTATACTTAATTCAACTATTTATGAACTTCATTTCGAACACACCAGACTAATCTTTGTGATTTATTGTGTGTTTAAAAACCATGTGAAAATTTTATTATGTTTTATAAATAAATAAAAAAAAAAAAAACTAGCGCCGTTTGCCGCCATTATCCGTTTAGTTATAAACAAAATAGGAATAATGTACAAGTGCTTGAAAGATTCTCAGTCATATATAAACCACGCCCACATTTAGGTTGAGAATCACAGTGCATAGTTGTACAGTGTAAATTACAGTCGAGGACGCAGTAAACTCACTACACGCTAATACTTAATTGAGACTTGCCCTAACAACTCACCGGTGATCATAACGACGTGAATATTGGCCTCTTTTAGTTCCCGGATGATGCCGCCTGTGGCTGCCTTCAGGCGGTTCTCCATGATCACCAGTCCCAGAAACTCTAGCTCGCATTCCACCTGCCACAAAACAATAATTTCTTACAACCACACCAATTATTTTAGTAACTATGTAAGTATTATAAAGAACTTGTGTTATGGATACTAAGTAACAGATAAACATAATTATATAATTAATAATAATAAGTATTAAATATTTCTGACACTTACACCAATTATTTAATTCCAAGATAAGTATCATTAAGAACTTGTGTTGTGGATACTAAATAACGGATAAACATACATAATTTTTTTTTTGTAAATATATACTTAATATACATAGGAAAACACCCAGACCAGGACAAATATTCATATTTATACACACAAATATTTGGACTGTGTGGGAATTGAAACCACGACCTCAGGAGTGGATGCGGGTATACTCGCCACCACGCCATATTGGTCGTCAAATATATAATCTTTAAATATATAACCAAGATCTGAAGAGCCTAAATTAACCTCACCTGCAAGTGGTGCACCTGCCGATCAACGGTCGAGAAACAGGCATGACTGTATGCATGTATGTTTTCTTTTATAAACACAGATTATGTTCATGCGCACAACGATTTGTTCTGTGTGGAAATCGAACCCATTACCTCAGGAGCGGAATGCAGAAATACGCCATATCAAGTTAACAAAGCTCTCCTGAAGCAGCAGATTTTTGAACCGCTACAATAACTGTCCACCTGATATTTATACCATACCTCATCTCTGTTCATCTTCTCCAGTTGTTGAGGGGTGGTCTCCATTACTCGAGTAGCCATTGCAATGACCCGGTATCCCTTTTCCGCGTACGAATTCAACACTTCGATCAAATTGTCTGGGACTGTGGACAAAAGACAATCTTGCACATACTTTGTAGGATTTACTGAAAGATGATTTGAATACGACCCGATTTGGCCGTTATTACAAGGAGCAACTGCCGTCTGACCTCCACACTCCGAAGGGAAACATCGTTCTATGGTTAAACCAACTGATATAAGAAGGCTAGATAGATGTTCATGAAAACCGAGACCAGCTTAAAATGCTTTCCTAAGCACGGATATGGATATGGAATAAGAGGCTCCGCATTGGATCTTCTTACTTCTTACTTAAGTAATAGGATTCAAAGGGTTGAAGTTAATGGAAAGCGATCTCAGGGTTCTGTAGTAAAAATGGGGGTACCGCAGGGCTCGATTCTCGGCCCGTTTTTGTTTTTAATTTATATTAATGATTTGCCACATTTGGTAAAGGAAAATCACGAGATAGTATTGTTTGCTGATGATACATCATTATTATTTAAAATAAAGCGATATCAGAACCCAGACGATGTAAACAATGCGATCTCAAAGGTGGTGCACTGGTTTGACGTTAACAATTTATTATTAAATGGGGCTAAAACGAAATGCATTAAATTCGTGACGCCTAACGTCAGACAAGTAAACACCACTATTAAAATAAAGGAAGATGAGTTGACCCTTGTGGATACCACCAAATTTTTGGGTGTTATATTAGATTCTAAGTTACAGTGGGGCCCACATATTGGTGAATTGTCGAATAGACTCAGCTCTGCTGCATACGCGGTAAAGAAAATTCGCCAATTAACAGACGTTGAAACAGCTAGGCTTGTTTATCATTGCTATTTTCATAGTGTTATGTCGTATGGTATTCTTCTGTGGGGTTGTGCCGCAGATATTCAAAATATTTTTGTACTGCAGAAGAGGGCCATACGAGCAATTTATAATCTACCATGTAGACATTCACTAAGGGATAAATTTAAAGAAATTGGTATTTTGACAGTGGCGGGTCAGTTTGTTTATGAAAACCTAGTATATGTACACAAAAAAATTGATAAATTGAGTAAGAAAAGTGATATACATAACCTAAACACAAGAAATAAGCATAAACTAGTTGTACCTGCCACTAGGCTCCAAAAAATTAACAAATCTTTTAAAGGTCAATGTGTGCGATTCTATAATAAAATCCCAAGCAATATACAGCAATTAAGCCTAAATAAATTTAAATTAACAATAAAACGCAAGCTGTCTTCAAAGGGATATTATTCTATTAAAGACTATATGGCTGATAAAAATGCTTGGGATTAAGCCGCCGTTTCATACAGGCTATTCTAATATGAATGACTTAAAGCATGAATATTGTTATATTATGTTGCATTGTATAGCGTCACAGACAAATGAAGATTGTTACTAACCAATCGATAATTTAAAAGAGCATAGCCTGTGAGTTTCTTGCCAGTTCTTCTTACAGAGCGGTGGCTCGGAACTGGCACTTAGATTCGCTTGCACTTAAATGTTTTTTGTTTTTTTAAATTATTTGGTTGCAAGTGAATCTAAGCTTCGTGATTTTAGTATAGTTATATTTTATTTGTTTTTGTTATTTTTTTATAATTTTGACGTTTTCAAGTACTATGTAATAGTTTATGAAATAAAGTATTTTTGACTTTTGACTTTGACTTTGACGGAGCAAGCGATAATCAGGCACATAGCTTCGAAATGTTATAGAACCGGATTTTGTACTCAATACCACCCTCTGACTTGTCTATTGGTCACTCCACCGGGCTGTCACTGTTTTAACGCTGTTAATTACTATTTATTTATTTAACAATTTATGCACATAAGGATCATACATAAAGATAAAAGTTATGAAAGACATGTACAACGGCACTGCTTATCCCTAAAAGGAATTTCTTTCAGCAGACCGAAAAAAGGAAAAACATACAAAGTAGACACGTGCACAAAATACGTCACAAAACAAACTCAAATAAAACAACAATAAAAAACTCAATAAAAACAACAATAAAAATTACCTGTGTCCTCTCGACATAGAGTCCTCAGCATCTCCGGGGCTCCCTTACAATACACCCTCATCACATCCTCTCCCAACAGACGAACCACGACTGAGGATCTTTGCAAGGATGACACGAACTGATACTGCTGAACGATTCCTACTTCTAATGGCATCTGGAATAGAGATTTAAAAAAAACTTTATTAATTTGTACTTATTTAATGAACTGCAGGATGCGTATGGCCATTATGTTTTCATTGCATATTCTAATCTAGTGACGACCGATATGGAGTGGAGGTCAGTATATGTATGTGTATTTACTCTGGTCTGGGTGTCTCCTATGTACATTAAGTCTGGATTTACATAAGATAACATATATACATACAATTTCGCCTGTTTCCCCGAAGGGGTAGGGCAGAGGCATATTTTACGCCCACATTTCGACAATTATATTGTTGGTCCCAAGTAAATAGGTGGTGAGTCTATTGCCGCTTACTGGGAACTTTTAGGTACGCCAGTGCCTTGTCTGTTGATCGGCAGGTACACCACTTGCACGGAGGTTGGCTTGGGCTCCTTATATTTTCGTAGGATCCCTATACACCAGCAGTATAGTAAATAATGACATAATATCTATTTATTCCTCAATTTTAAAATTATCTGACATTTGGTGACGCCATGACACTTATCAATAGACGAACGAATGATTTTTCCGCCTTGAACAATTATCGTAATATTTCAACACTAAACCTTCACATATTATTATAGTTAAACTTTTCTCGAGAATCACTCTATCTATTGCAAAAAATCTATGAAAATCCGTTCAGGTTCAGTAACTTCTAAATTTATCGCGAACAGACAGCAAGATATACAGACGTGGCAAGAGACTTTGTTTAATAGTATGTAGAGACAAACATTAGCTCATAATCTAAAATCATTTATATGCTGTGTGCGGTTTAAGCTCTAAGCTTAAATGGAGGTTTCAAACAAGAAATGTCACATATGTTTTAAGTTTACTGAATGTTAAAATAAATTAACATTCTTACATGAATATCATCGACATTGATATTGGCTGTGATCTTGGGCTTCACTATCCTGGGCGTCAGGAGTTCGTACCCGGGGAGGTCTGTACCCTCAGGTTCGTCGAGGCTCCAAGCTGTAGACTCGAACATCTGGAACAGTACTCTCATTATAAACTGACTCTTTTGTACCTTTGTGAAATTGTTACGGTGTATTGCACCATGGAGAATCTATGACAGAAAGCATGGCGTGGGATGTTCCTCTTGCAAGATGGACGGACGATCTATATAGGTCGCAGGATCACGACTCATGCAATAGGCCGCCTACAATAGGTCAGGCTGGAAATTTATGGGGGAGGCTTACGTTCAATTTTGGTCTTCCTTGGACTGTTGATGATAATTAAGTGGCTACGCCAACTGACACTGGAAATTTAAATTACGATTCAGGCAGCTCAACGCCGTACGATATGATGACTAAAACAATAACTAAGTCCAAACTAGCGGTTACATTTCATATGGATGGATCATAGAAGAATTGACAGAAAATATGTATTTATTTATTTATAACTGGCATATTAACTCTATTCATAACTCTAGCATTATGCCGGTTGCGCTAGACTTATGCTTAGGGCCCAGGGTCTGCTCTCTGCCCCCCCCCCCTGACTGGTCTCCAACTTGTCGTGGTGGGGGTGGGGGGCTGAGTACCTCCCGTTAGGGCGGAGAGATTAGCGACACTGGGTGCCCTTGGGTGGGAACTAGTAGGGACCTGTGGAGGGCGCAGCGGGCGTGCCAAGAGGGCTAGGAGGGTCTTAGGCGGCGGCGCAGGGGGGCCCCCTGCCGTGCTGTCTAACCATGGACCCTCCGAGAAGTCGGCCACGCGGAAAAGTAGGTAGGGCACGTCCACTGCGCCTCTCTCATGAGGTCTTCCCGGTTTTGATCCAGGGACCTTGGCCGCAGGCGGGGTGTCAGACAACCCAGGTACTGGCCCCCTCCTCTTTCTCACAAGCGGCGGGCGTCATGGGAAGATTTTTAGAGGGTATTACTCTTTCGGTCCCTCTTTTGCCGGAAGGCAGTGAGTAAATGAATTTTGTTAACGAAGTAAAACATAAAAAAGGGTCTGCTCAATCGTCTAACCAGATTTGGCTGAATGTTTTGTTATTACACGGAGCGACTGCCGTCTGACCTCCGCAACCCGAAGGGCAACATCATTCTAAAGCGAAACCAGCTGTCAGGAAATGCTGTATAGAACCTCAATCAACTTTACAATAACCTGTGATAATTATGTGTTAGTCACATTTCGTTATTTAAATTTTATCACACAAATAAAAAAATGAACAATTTACAAAAGGCGAACTTAATGCTACAAGGCATTTTCTACCAGTTACACTTTGGGTTAACATAAAAGTATGAGGCAGTACGTACAAGAAAACATATAAACTTACATATAAATGTATGTATGTACATTTATGTGTATGTATGGGTAAATGTATATATATATATGTGTATATATAAATCGCGAAGGACTTCTTGCGTCTTTACAAACTACCACCCTACGGCGTCCACTGAATGTAGCGAGATTTTTAATGTTTTCAATGCGTATATAAGATGTTTTAATCAGTATCATATCAGTAGTCGACGTCAAATTTCATTTAAACGTTAAATGGCGATATTCAAATTAAATATTTCTAGCTCAATTAGTGCGTCCGTTCACTCTTAAATCTTTCTTGCACACTGAATATCTCCGAATATGTTTAAGACACTGCATGCACATTTCAGCTTCCATCCAAATGTATGTTTAAATTAATTCCGTATAATGCTCTGCATATATCATAATGATCATAATAACTAAATTACATCCGTCTACTATTGAATTCAGATTGGTTCCGAATAACTGAATTAGTCTGTCCATTCACTCTTAAATCTTTCTTGCACACTGAATATCTCCGAATATGTTCAAGACACTGCATGCACATTTCAACTTCCATCCAAATGTATGTTTAAATCAATTCCGTATAATTCTCTGCATATATCATAATGATTATAATAACTAAATTACATCCGTCTACTATTGAATTCAGATTGGTTCCGAATAACTGAATTAGTCCGTCCGTTCACTCTTAAATCTTTCTTGCACACTGAATATCTCCGAATATATTCAAGACACTGCATGCACATTGCAGCCTTCATCCAATTACCATTAATCCATTACATCCATCTACTATTGAATTCAGATTGGCTCTGAATACTGTTTTTGAATATATTTTTTTTATGTAAACGAGAAACAATAAAGGTCCAAGAGCACTGCCTTGAGGCACACCATAAAGCACTTTTATCCAGGTTATCAGCCAAGAGGCTTCCATCTATGTAAGGGCTTATCTATGTAATGACTCCAAACACAGATAATAAATATTTAAGGCCCTTCCCTCACCTCCGCCGCGGAACCGTAACAGCGGAACCGCTAGCCGCTGTGATCAAGTGTAGTTTGAGTAGCGGAACCGCGGATGTTCCGCTGTTACGGTTCCGCGGCTGAGGACACGCGATTTAGTCAAAGAGAGGCAATCGAAGTGAAATGTCGTCGTTATCAGAGTCAGAGGAAGATTCCTAACCGCTTCAAATAATTTTTCCGTGAAATCGATCTCTTTTTTTTTAAAGTATAGTTCCGCTTCTAAATTCTGTTGATTTCCACAAACGCGCGCAGAATCAACGCGGTTCCGCGATAGCGGACGAAGCGCGGAAGAGTGACTGGCGTTAGAGCAAGCCGGCGGAACCGCGCGTACCTAGTAAGAAAAGATAGTCACATGTATGCGTTAGAACAGGCAATTCCGCTAGTGTTCCGCTTCTCACACAGCGGACAAGTCATAACAAAATTACCGCGGTTCCGCTGTTACGGTTCCGCAACGGAGGTGTGGGAAAAGCGTAATAGTTAGCATACAAAAGCGACAATACCTATGTATAGCGTAGGTATTTTCACTTCAGTGGTCTACAAAATCTTAAAAAGCACAGGCTGGTGTGAACAGATAAGTCCGGAGTTGGACAGGTAAGTATGTATAAACAGATAAGCTCAGAGGCACAGGCTGGTGAGAACAGGTAAGCCCGGAGTTGGACAGATAAGTATGTATAAACAGGTAAGCTCAGAGGCACAGGCTGGTGTGAACAGGTAAGTTCGAATGTGGACAGGTAAGTATGTATAAACAGGTAAGCTCAGAGGCACATGATGGTGTGAAAAGGTAAGTCTGGAGCTGGACAGGTAAGTATGTATAAACAGGTAAGCTCAGAGGCACAGGCTGGTGTGAACAGGTAAGTCCGGAGTTGGACATGTAAGTATAAAGACAGGTAAGTTTAAATTTAATTAAGCCAAAAATTCTACTAAAGTATATTAATTAAGCCTTTTATTTGATATAAATATATATAAAATAAATAAAATATTTGTCCTGAGGTTTGACAAAAATAAATAGTTGTTGCCTTTTTTTAAATTCTTTAATATTTTGTGTTCTCTTGTCATAGCTAGATCACCTTCGCCAAGCCTTTTAACTACTTGGCAAAGAGCTTTGTTTCCTTGTCTCAGCATATTTTGAAAACATATAATTTATTGTCATAAGCGTAATTAAAACTCTGTTGTCAGCTGCAGCACTGCATTGAATACATATGACGCAATAAAATTATCTACGGAACCCTCTTTATTTTTTGCATTCTCGTGACTGTCTGTGTTTTCAACACAGTAAATAATGATTTTTTTATTGTTATCACTTAGCATAATATTAATTGTAAAAATGTTATCTAAGCAAGTAGCGGAAGTAGCAGTAATTCTTGTTGGCTCCAGAAACAAATTAAATAAATTATGAGATTTAAAAAGTGCCTTTAATCTTGTACATGAACTGGAACACTCTAATAAATTAACATTAAAATCTCCACACACATCGACGTCATACGTCATTCTCAAGTAAATCTACATATTGTTCTTTTAGTTTCTCACTTTCATTTCTTTTAGGCGGTTGGTGATTTTTTATGTGAAATTTAAGGTATTTTGTAACTACATCCTTTTGTTCCTTTGTCCAAGGTACCAATGTTCTTTTTTTTCCTTTTCGTACTTTGTTTTCGTTACCTAATTGAGAAACGGGTTCATTAATAAGTTATTGATAATCATTTTGTATTCCAGATGGTTCAGCTTGAGATAAGTCATTTAAATTACAATATGTTTGTACGTAATCAGAATTAGCATCTAAAGTAGGTTCAGATTCAGGATCATAGTCTATAATTTCGTTATTGTCCACGGATTCTTCAGTTAGCTCCTCGTTCAAATCTAAATCAATCTCTTCAAGAGATTTTTCTTTGTAAGCGTCTGCTTTTCCATCTTCCATAAGAATGAGAAGCTTTGATATCTTAGCAGTTTGGTATACGTCATCTGGCAACCTGTAAGACTTTTTATGTACTTCATTTGTATGGCCCATGAATGTAGCCAGCTGCTCTATATCATTTTCAAACATGCTAAAAAATTGTGATAAGTTGGCCTAATGTTTTCTTAGCCTTGTAGAGGAAATTGCTTTAGGCTATTTCGCCCCTGATAATTTGACATGCTTTTCCAAAACTTTATAGCCATAAATTGTATTGTTATAACCGGGATTTCCAAACTAAAATTTATTTGGTGTCGAAGCAAAAAAAATATGCCTAATCGATAATAATAATTTTATATCATCTTCTTTATTAAACAGAACTGGTACTCCGCGGCCGCGTTTATCTCTTATGACAACACGTTTAAATTTATTTACCAGAATCCTTTCTGAGGCAGTAAGCGCACGATTAAACTCTTCATACTTATTATTATCATTATTGTCGCTTTCTAAATAATCGTGCACTGTAATTCTTTGAAGTTCTCAAGGCCTGCGCCTATTTAATAATAAAACCCTACAATAGACTGTCTCCAAAAGTTGTGTATATGTTTCAGTAGTTTGTACGCCTTCTTTAATTTTTATAACAGCATATAAGGATTTTTTACTTAGGTATTCTTTAAGAATTTTCAAATCATTTGCTAAAGGCACAATAGTTATCTTATTCCACTTTTTCTTGTTTAAATCTGTTGCAGCTTCCTTGCACTTCTTTTGATCGTAAGTCATATATTATTATAATCACTAACTTTAATAATATACCAAATAAATAACCACTTCTAACGCACTTGCAAATAATTCACTTTGGTGACAAGCTTACATCACGGTCGGCACAGTCTTTTTGTAAACAAACTTCGGCACGCGAGCGCACTCAAGCCCGCCACCCTGCGCCTCGCGCCATGCGTCCTTCGTGAGCCCCGAATAGGCCCCTCAGACACCGTACCTTGTGCCCGATTAAGGATATTTAAGAGACGCAAGATTGTTTTCACGAAAAAAGAAAAAAACTTTACATTAATTTGTAAAGACGTTTGTAAGTACGATATTCAATGGACACAATAAGATCGGTGAAATGAACTCAAAGTATACGTGGTAAATTATACGCTGAACACTAGCGTCCTCCAAATTTCAGTCGGACGATAGCTGAACTATATAATACGCTAAAAGGCATTGTAGTGATGGAATTACGTCCATGCCAATAATTCGCCATGGCATTGTAATGATCATAAGGGACCTTTGGGCTAAATATGACGGTCGGTCAATCTTGCATCCGTATTCCGGACGCACAAAGTCAGTGGGACGCAGCATCATCCCCCCATCATCAAAAAAATATCGATTGAGCTTTTTCCCCTCCACAGTATTAAATAACTTACCTTTAAGTCCAAAGGATCACCAGCCAGTACGCCGTCCATTAAAGTCAAGCTGTGACAAGCCGCCATGCCTATCTTGAGGTCGTGGAGGTCGTTGAGTGTGCGCGCGTCCCGCAGGGGGCGCCCCAAGCGCGGCGGGGAGGTGGCGGCACTCATTGGGACCACGCCCCACATGTCTAGCCCGTCTTCTGTCAGGGTACCCGTCTGGGGAAAAAAACCATCATCATCAGTAATTATTTTTTATTACTAATAATTTATTAATTCAGGCGTTACTTTGCTGAAATTTTAAAGTGCTAGTTTCAAAAAATCGAGAAACAACTTAACAAGACACTGCCTTTACACAAGGCATAATCAGGTCAGATACTAGATAGCCTCAGACCAACGATGTCTACGTGACCAATGCTAAACGACAGGATTGACTGATTTAAATGTATTAATGTATGTGTATGCACCTGTATGTAATGTTATAATTATCTAGTTATTATATAATTTCGAGAAAACTGTTTATTTTTCCATATAAGTGCCTAAGATATGAAACTATAGGTCTAAAACTATGTTTAATTTTAGTACTAATCTCTTTTTGTATATGACTGTTTGTTTCTAAATATAATAAATAAACGTAGGAATTAATTAACAGATAGCCTCTATTAACTAGAAATTGTAATGTAGTTACCTTGTCAAAACATATACAGTCAAGTGAGCCGCTGACGTTGACAGCCCTAGTGTTGAGACAGGCGACGCGCGCCCGCTTGAGTCTCGAGACCGCGTACAGGCGGCCTACTGTCATGGCGGCGGGTAGGGCTGGCGGAATCACTATTGTTATAATGTCCAGGGCTTTTAGCACTATGTCTCCAGGAGAAAGTGCTCTGTAGGCCTGGGAACAATAAAATGTATATTATATGTGTTAATTACTTAGATTGTTTAGCTATAAATATATAATTTTGTAATGAAAATATTTAGCTAAATCTGTTGATATAGCTGTCCCATTAAAACGAGGACAGTCATTTCGGAGTCCTCCCCGGGAACAAAAAGTTAGTTTGTAATTTTATTAGAGACTATTACGAGTATTATGTAATTTTAGAGTTGATAGCTTTTATTATAAAAGATTTGCCATATTATTATACACTAAACTCTTTGAATAATAAGAACTCTCTAATAGTTTGGAAACCCAACTATTAAGGCTGTATATTAAGTCTTTATTTAGTAGGGATGTATAGGAATCCTACCAAGACCTAAGGAGCCCAAGCCAAGCTCACCTGTAAGTGGTCCATGTATAATGTGCCTCTGCTTAGCCCTTCGGGGAAACAGGCGTGAATGTATGTATGTACTATTAAGGCTGTAGAAGTTTCATACAAAAATTGCCAACCCTATTTACCCCCATAGGGATTGAATTTTAGAGACCCCTTCTTAGCTCACACCTATGTCCTTATCTTATCTTATCGCGGGTGCCACAGACTGTCCGTGGCACCTATGTCTTTATAGGAACTCCTATGTAAAATTTCAGACTCCTAGCACTTCGCACTTTTTATTTGTATATGTATAAATCTTAAGTTTTTGTGGAAATAAATATATCATTATACTTTTCAGTTTCTGAGATTTTGTGATGAGTGACCTTTAACTTTTATAGATATAATTTATAAAACAACTCCACAGTGCAAAAAAAATACCTTCAAACCGATGGTGTACGCCAGTCCAAGCATAGCGATGATAGCAAGTATGATGATGAACTTATAAGAATCGCGATCAAACTTGAAGTCCGCGGGCACTGGGTACAAAATGCTTCGGACCAGCTCGCCTTTACTAGTGTTGTAACCAGTGCGCAACACTAGCGCTCTGCAAAAAGAACAAATTTATGGAGTTAAGACTTAGAAAAAAGTCTACCATACTATATAATGTTACAAGTAATATACTGCCGTGCTATAGCTAGAAAGCCGCTAACGGTTAGTGGGTGATTTTTGGAATTTAAACGCTGCTGCAATACAATAACATCTATCTATATACAGACTAAATCATCAGTCCATCTGGTTGGGGGGCCGCTCTCTACTACGTTAGCTGATTCGTGGTCGCCATTCAAGAACCTTAACGCCCTATCGGTCGTCGGTTCTTCGAGCATGTGCCCCGCCCACTGCCACTTCAGCTTGCAAACTCGCAAGACTTATTTAATAAAGGTTATATTATAGTCGGAGGCACATAAGTTGACCAAAATGGCGGTTGTCTGCGTAGGTTCACTCGTAGACAAAAGAAAGAAAAGGAAAGAAAGAAACTTAACGCATGCGCCAGAGCGTATCGTCGCCGTATTGTATATTTGTTGCTATAGTCACGCGTCCCCCCCTACCGCACTTCGATTGAGATCCGATAACGTGTTACTTGCATCCAAGGTCATTGTTATGCGTTGATCGACGATACAATGATGATTGCTGACTTACCGGGTCTGCTCCCCGTTTTGCTTCTTTGCCTGAGTGACGCGTGTGCCACAAAATAGGACACTTGATGCATGTTCTTTCATGTCGAACTGTCTGTCTGTTCTTAGAAGAGACGTTTTCGTCACTGGGACAGATTCGCCTGAAACCAAATAATATTTATAACAACCATCCTCCACACTTGTTAACTTCACATTGTGGACTTCTTTTTTGTAATCTGACTCTTTATAATATATACCTTCTGGCTGACGGTAAGCAGTCGATGCACGCCCAAAAAATTTAAGGGAGAGAGCCCAGAAATTATGCCAAGAAATCGGCACAGTCCGCCCCGCAACTAATGTTCCAACTTCAACAGCATCCCATACTCCAACTGACCCGTAAGCATGCTCTTATTGACGACAGCCAAACCCGTCAGCAAAAAGACGTCTACCTAGTTCTGAACCGAATCCTTCACTAATACACACTGGCATAAAATTTGCATAATTCCAAAGCATTTCATAGCCGTTGGATGCAGGCGGCCCAGAATCGATCAACGTGGAAAGCAATTGGGGAGACCTATGTTCAGCAGTGGTCTTCAAATGGCTTAAATGATGATGATGATGATGAAAGCATTTCATATACCAACTTTTTACTTATTCAAAACATTTGCTGACCTGTAAGCATGCTCTCGTTGACAACAGCCGAGCCGGTCAGCAAAACTGCGTCCACTGGCAGCACGCAACCCCGCGCCGGCACCACCAGGATGTCCCCCGCAGACACACAGCGGCTGTCCACACATCGCCCGTCCCATAGCTCCACGGACGAGTGGGCTTCTACTGTCGCTCGGAGGTTTTCTTGGTTCTACAAAGAGATATTAGTTGTTTCAAACTTCAAAAACTGTTCATTTCATAAACTATTACATTGTACTTGAAATCTCCAAAATTTATAACAAATATAAAAAAAACAATAAAAATATAATTATACTGAAATCACGAAGCTTAGATTCACTTGCAACCAAACAATTAAAAATACAAAAAATATTTAAGTGTAAGTGAGTTTAATTATTTTATTTGAAAACATAAATTAGCAAATATTCTCATTATTTTATTTCGAGTATGCACTAGTCTTCACCACAGAATCAAGACCTGAACATAAATATAACCATTCACAATGTGACTAAAATGGAAGTTCTGTTTTTTTAATTCTTTACAATTACGGAATAAAATATCGATGTATAAGTTTTTTATCAACAATGTGTAAAGTAAATAAATATTACATGCCATTTTTTTTATTTGAACCCTCCATAAACTCTTAACATTATAATCATAGAACAACAAAACGACCCCAAATATATTTTAAATTTATTTACACATTTGGCAACACTTACCCTCTTAGTCTGTATGACAGAAGTGGCAACACCGAACGTAGACATAATGACGATAGCTCCACAATAGTAGTAATAGGATTCTGCCAACCACACGGCTATCGTAAACAGTTGGAATATGTAGAATGGGTTGAATACTTCTAATACCACCAGCGTTGCTATGGATTGTACTTGCACTTTTATTTCGTTCAGGCCGTAAATGTTTAACCTAAAATATTTTATACAGCTTAATTATTGATAAGTAATTTATAACAACTTTTTTTGTGGCTCATGAATTAGAAAAAACTTTTAGCCCCCTTAACTGTGTGCCCCTTTGTTTTTCGGGATGTCGAAAAATTGTTTCCTAAAGTTTCATTTAAAAGCACTCTCATTAGTCAAAAGAGTAAAGCTTAATGGACAAGTGAACCTTCCATGACCAAATTCGGAGAATTTTAGAAAAAGGGCATGTCTAAAGTACCCTAAACCGACGAGCGTGTATGAGAAGGTTAATGAGTGTGAATGAAGCTAAGAGTGTGTGCCAAGATCGTAGCAACTGGAAGGATGTGATTTCTGCCTACGGGAAAGAGGCGTGACATTATGTATGTATGTTTATGAATATAATTAATAATATTATATACACTTATATAAACTATCCCTTTAACACCTTGATACTAACAGTTTTTTTGAACGTTCAACAGATTGGCTACGATCTTCCACTTACAGGATCATTGACCTTCTTTATCTTGTGACCCGCCAAACATATGAAATACTTTTTTTAATTTTACATGTTTTTATTTATTTAAATATATAAAAAAAATATTACTGTTCTGTATGAATTTATGATATTGGTAAATTTTAAATGCAATTTTTAACCTATATTCGATTATATTATAGGTATCCAGTATATATTATAGGCCGCCAATTGTATCACTTTTCTTATGCAATTCTTATCTTGTTTTATTTTAATTTGGTGTACAATAAAGAATTTTCTATCTATCTATTTATAAAAAGAGTTAGATATTTTTTTATGCATTTTTATTTTATGATATTTAACATAATTAACTCACATTCGCACTCTCCTTTCGCTGGAAGGCGCCTTGGCCCCCATGGCGTGAAGCTGGGCGCACGTGATGCCGCATTCGAGGCCAGCCAGACGGGACCATTGCGCGCGCGCATTGTCCCAGATTAGCGACTGCTTTTTGTGTCGGAAGTAGCGGTAGCGTTGCACATCTGATACAAGGGAATACTTAGATCAGTTTTGTAATTACTTACAAGCAGGAGCGCGTAAATTGAAACTTAGAAAAGTGAAAAGAAGATATAATCACTTTTAAGGGGAAGGCAGAGGCGTATTGCCACTCATCGGGAACTTATTATAATACTTATATAACATAAAATACTTACTAAGTGAGGTGCCATCTTCTAAACGTATGGGAATGTGTAGAACATCAGGAGTCTCGATCGGCGCTTTTTCATCTGGATATTCATCTTGGAAACCTTCGTTTAGTAGACCACTGAAAATTATTAAAACGATTATGGCGTACTTAATCACTCAATTGAAAGTCACTCTAGTTGATTTAATTGTCATAATTTTTTTTAATGAAATAATAAGAATTAACTTTTGAAACCAATAATATTTTTTAAGCCTGCCAGGGTTCATAAAGATAATGTTTAAACTTTTGTAGTGTAATAAAGAATTAAGAACATGACATGAACATGAACAAACCCAAAACTAGATGAAAGTATCTTTATTTCTATAAAATTGAAATTTATATAGCTCAATACTTTAGGTAGACAGACCATGTATTTTTTTGACTTTTTAATAGTTGTATAAATCAATGATTCAAAACATTACAGGATTTATAATCTTTAATTTCAATATAATGTAAGGAAATTTACCAACCTGGTGTCAGCAATATCTTTATCTAATATTTTGTGTATGTAAAAACTTTTGCATTTCTTTTGATATGTTTCCTGAAAGTAATTAATGAAGTAAATAAAAAGGAAATATTTCTTATTATACTATACACTAATTAGTATTTTTCAATGGAATATAATAAACTGAACCTCTAAAAAATACTTTTTTGATCATCAAAATTACTGAGTGAGCATCTAATGAGGTGATTAGGTGCTCAATCAGTATTTTTGATGCACAAAAAGGTTAGGTTAGGTTGGCAATTTATTAATTTTGAAGACACGTTAAATAACACCCTTTTTCAATTGGCACTACATTAATTAATACAAACATTTTGTCCTTCCACTTGCATCAATCCTGGCACACTTTTAGCTTCATTCACAGATATGAATGTTCTTATACAGTCTCATATATTGGTTTGGGGTTCTTGGTTGTAGGTTATGGTATATTCTTTTCACAAACCTTATGGATTTTGTGAAATGTTATGGATACTAAACATTTCCACACACTCTATCGTAATTAGCTTCTTTTAATCTACTTCTCTGCATCCTCTCAGTAAAAAGCGCCAGTAAAAAGGGCCAGCTGAAAGATATTTCTTTTTGAAATAAGCTGTGCCCTGTACCCAATGTTTCTTAGTTTTTCTGTTTGCATATTTCTGTATGTGTACTAAATAAATAAATAAATAAAAAGCTTTTAACAATTACAATATACTCACAAGTACTAAAACTTGATCAGCTAGCTGGAAGCAGGACCTGCTTGATGTGAGGTACAGAAACCATGTGGGGCACCAGTGGAAGAAGAGGAACGGTATTCCACATGTGAGAATCGAGAACATGTGCACGAGGTTTGTCCGCCATCTGCTTTTACGGTAGCCATATACTACCTGGAAGGAACATAAATACAACTAAATACTGTATTATCATCGCAGCTCATAAATGATCGACCAAAAAAGGATTGAGGATTGACCACTGTAAACTCTGCTTTACTTTGGTGAGCGTTGGGCGAATGAGTGAGTGTTGTATGGAAATATATATTTTTTCTGACAATTACACCAATTATTTAGTTCCAATTTAAGTATCATTAAGAACTTGTGTTATGGAAACTAAACAACGGATAAACACACTGAAATACTTTTTTTTTGTATATACATACTTAATATACATAGGAAAACACCCAGACCAGAACAAATATTCATGTTCATGCACACAAAGATTTGTCCTGTGTGGGAATCGAACCCACGACCTCTGGAGTGAAGTGTAGGTATACTGACCACCACGCCTGTATTGTACTATATCATTATCATCGCAGCTCATGAATGGTCGACCAAAAAAGGATTGAGGATTGACAACAGTGAACTCTGCTGGGCTTCATCGGTGAGCGTTGGGCGAATGAGTGAGTGTTATATGGAACTATGACCGCTTTAAGTGGTGTATGGAGGTATGAGTGCTTCAAATACTGTATAGTCTCATAGAATTTATTACTACAAGGTCTTATAGAATGTATAAAGTTATACAATTATGCTGGATACATTTAATCTTGTACCTTTAATTTTATGATATAAAATTTTTTTTAATAGAAAAAACAAAGAAAATTTTATGAGCCTATAATTGGTCTTCTATATTCTGAAGCCCATTTCCCATAAAATCTTAACACAATTAAAATATGGCAATACTTTTGCATTACAAACAATTGAGACAAAGAAAATATGCTATAACATCCTTACGAAAGAAAACCTTGCTCAATCTTATGATATGTAAGGAATAATATACAAAATGTTGAATTTTAATTAAAGTCATTTAATTAGAAAGTTATAATTTTTTATTTAGATTGTGTCACCTATACTAAACGCAAAGACTCATGGCAGTTAGTGCCATAAATCATTTTGTAACAGGGATGTGCACGCGCAAATTACTGGACTAACGATAATATGAAATGCATGCGATTCAACGATGCACAAATATGTGCTTATTAAAGTGTCGATTATTACTGATGTTTGGTAAACTTATATTTATTTAATTACATTTCGACGGGTTCCGGGCTAATTGTATTAAACGACACTCTGGGCGATATAGGCTTTTAATTATATTTTGAATCTGCGAAATTTAGGTTTGATGACGATCGGAGCACTTTTTTGTCGCTTAATACAACCGCATTTTCGGGGCTCATTTAGGACTGCAATTTATGAAGTGACACAAAATATCTACATCATATTTAGAAACTGTGTACTTAAGTTCACCACCAAATACCAGGCAAACTTTTCTTCCTGGAGCAACATTTTACAGGCAGCACATGTTAAAGCATTTAGCCTGACTTATACTGATAATCAGTCTCTTTGTTAAATTCTTATCCAGTGTCGCATAATACAATTAGCTTTACCTTATAAATATACAAGAATGTTGTTTAATACTTTTAGCCTCTTAGTCAGCCCATACATACATATCTCTGCACATTAAATGTTAATGTTGCTTCAACCATTAAGCTTGCAGTGATTTTATTTACTGAGAAAGTTAGAAAAACATATAGAAAAAATAAGTAAAGAAATGAAAACCAAAGAAAAACTCTTAACTATTCATTCATTTTTATTGTAATTATTTTTTAAATAAATTAGTTTGGTTCTATACATAAACCTTTTTTATTTCTATGAATGAATAAATGAATGAACACTTTATTGTACACTAAATATAAAAAAGTAATAAAATCACATAAACAAATATATGGTACAATGGGCGGCCTTATTGCTAACAGCAATTTCTTCCAGGCAACCTTAATCTTTATTTAAATGTAAAAGTTTAGATATTAAGAAGACAGAGAATAATTATTTCAAGTTATAAGACTGTAGGCTACGTAATAAAAAGACTAACTTCTGATTCCTATACAATTGTAATTAAAAACTTTAGTTGTTACCTTGGGAAGCTCAGAAGTTAAGTGATTGTCATTGTAAAAGAAACACTTATCTTTAAACAATTTATAAGTGTGTTTTATTTCTCATTTCATAATTATTAACAAGATAGGTAGGTGCACCCTTTTAATTTATCAATGTTTTAACCACCAATTTCTGAAAACTTCATTATTAAAGTATTACAAACAATTTATTTTTAAAAAATCTGTCGCATAAACTAATTAGCCATACATTAATAAGTTTAAGATATGGTAATAAAATCAATTAGCTTGGGTTTTAAATATGACTAACTCTTTGATTAAAGCACTTAGCTTAGAGCCATTATTTGCAATCCTAAGCGGTAAAGGCATTTAACTTAGAACAAGAAATAATAAATCTAGGTGGTTTCGAACTAACTGCAATGATTTGTGAAATTACTTAAAGAACTGCTAATACCCGATTTCAGACCTATTTATGTCGATAATTGCACATATACAAAAAACACGCATCTTTGTGTCTAAATATGATGTGATCCATAAAACTGTGCAAGTGCGAGAGACAAAATGACATACCCTGTCTCTTTTACACGTTTTAATGCTTCGACTGTCACAAGCCTTTGCATTTAGTATACTAATCTCATACAGATATTACGTAATAGTTATGATTGATGTTCTTATGAATAATAATTGATATAGTACTCATTTGAGATAAGCATAAGTATTATTGATAACACACACAGTGACATCTGTTGGGATCCACATAATTGTCCCACATTTGTTAAAGGCTGTAGATAACACTTCTGCGAGTAACCCAACATAATAATACTTTTTAAATAAGTAAGAATTTATGTACATACATACATATACTTAAATAATATCTGAGATGAAGGGATATCCAGTAATATAGCATGATTTAAAGCATAGGTAATTAAGAGCAATGTAACATATGTTTTTATTTTTAATTACCAATTAACAAAAAATAATTAGCCTTTATTATAAATATATTTTCGAGGATAGTGCAATAGATCTAGTTTTGAACGGTAAGGTAAAAAAAAAAAATGTTTTGGGCTCATTTTTACACATTATATAATTAAATGTGTTCTATCTCTTGTTTTGAAAAGCTTTTTCTGAAAGTACATAATTTAGCCTCTGCAACTATTTTGCAGATTAAATTAGCTACATTTGTACTATTCCCAACAATGTGCAACAGCTATCTAATTAATTCTCTTTCCAATTTAAGCATATACCATTAAATTTACAAAATAGCTACATATCAAGGGTTCCGTGCTCAAACCCGATAAGTGACAAAATTTGCGTTTTTGGCCTAAAGCAGTACTTAAAAGAATTTATTGATTAATTAAAAAAAATTAAACTTAAAAGGTTTACTTATTGGATTATGAAGTCCTCAGTTTTCAGTCTTCTTTTCTGAAATCGACTTATTTGATAATATCACAAGAAAAAGCAGCAGAAATTATGTATCTGATGTTGTCACTTATCGGGTTTGAGCATGGAACCCTCGATATATTTGGCCTCTTTTGTTTGTGAAGATTGTGTTTAATAAACTGAAATTTTTCATTCATAACAGAAATTATCCAACACTACAAAGCCAAGCAATATTAGTTTAACCACTGCATAATTACTCTTTAACTGTATGCATACTTTATAATTGTGTAAGATTATGGGTTAATACCATGAGGAAAGCTTTCAAGTCCTATTTATTTGTGTACGGTATTCTTGATTACTTATAGGAAAGAATAAATCTTTGTGCTTTTCATCAGCTGATAAACAAAGAAGTATTTGAATCAGACATGTTTAATATTTTTGAAATTGAATTCACGATACACATATCAGGTATATGAAGCAGTATTTTCTAATGTGTGTTCTGCAGTTTATATAATGAATTATACCTACAAATAAACCAATATTCTAAGCAAATTTTAATAAAATTGTGTTCACATTACTAATACAATATAATTACCTGTTCAAAGTCTACATCTAATTCGATTTTCTGTGCATTTAGCTCAAGAAATAAAACTCCATTTCTTTCTGAAACATCTTCTATCAGTGGAACAATATCATCGTCGGAATCCATTTTTCATTAATATTTTGCACTTATGGTATCTGCGTGATTCTATGGACAGTTTATCACATAATACTAATCACAGCACAATGTATTGCAAAACTATTATTCCATTGTTAAATCATTTGAGCAAATGCAGGAAGTAGAAAGAATTCAGATTAACGTGAATCATTGCAAAAGCGACGACATGTTTATGCAGCGTTGGTCAACATATATTAAATCCTTCACAAACTCTAAATTCTTTCTTTGGTTCATTTTCACAGAAAATAAGGATTACATTACATTAATCGACTGAACAAAAACAATACACATTACACACACAGCTGACTTTATGCTGTCACTGTCAGAATGACGGCTTGTCAGCCTTTTTTTCCATTGTTTTTTTTCTTTCAAATAATGGCTTCGTTTGTTAGCACATTAAGCCAGTGTCAAGTAAGAGATATATTACCAACATATAAACCAAAGTAATTGAGAATGAGAGGTGATAAAGATGGTAAATGATAAATCAGATGCCCCCTCCTTGACCCTCGTTGAGTCCTCAGTAAAGATGTGGGACTATACTGAGATCTATCATGGACTTCTTGAGATAATTTGAAACGTGATGTTGCACTGTTTTGTTTCATTTACCAACACTCATGTACGTTCACAAACACTTAACGGTTAATAATCCACCGTTATTACACATAAATGTTCGAAATATCACAAATTTTAGAAAATAAAACAAAATGCAGACATGACGCTTCACTTTCCCGCCAAGAAGTCCTTTTCCATTGTTAGGATCGCAATCGCTTATAGTATTTGCCAAAGTCAAGTAAGTTGATAAATAAGGTTATATTTATATGAACATTAATATACTTTTTCGTAATTTTTAACAAGTCAATTTCTGAAGATAGCACAAAATTTTATTTCACTAATTCACTATTATTAAATTTTATGTATGGTTGTAACAGTATCTTGGTCTACTATGCAATACCAATGACCTACTACTTATTATTCATTTCACTTGCAACTTATTCGTTAAAGAACATAGAATGCATGACAATATTGACAGCAATACAATCTGTATAATTTGAGTCGCTATAATCAACTTAAACATTTGATAATTTGTCTAGCAAAAATATTATTTATCGTTTGTTAACTTACCATTTGTACATCATTTGTATTGATGTGTTGTTCCATGCTTAACGTCATCTTTGTGCTATGTTGTTATTAATCTAGAAAAGAAAAAGATTCATTAATTAGGCACAAGTTGAAAATAAGAAAGTATTCAAATTCTATTTTTTGTTTACTGCCGCTATCTTTGTAACAAATACTAAATAACTTCCGGCTTGTCCTTCAGTATCCTTATTTTATTTTTCACCACATACATATGTATTTACAAAAAAAAAAGTATTTATGTATGTTTATCCGTTATTTAGTATCCATAACACAAGTTCCTAATGATACTTATCTTGGAACTAAATAATTGGTGTAAGTGTCTGAAATATTTATTATTATTTATTTATTTATTACTACTTTCATTCCTCAAATCCTTATACATATTTCATTAAAATCGGCCCGGTGCGATTAGTGGCACGTTTGGCCAACAAGAGACGAGTCCATGCCCGAACAAAACATATTGAAAAAAACAGTATAAAAATAGCAACAAGTTTGCTTTTGTAGCGTTGTGACCGTTGTGTCCTATGTTTATTTTTCATAATAATTTCTGCTATTTTATGACAAATTCTAATCTGAATTAGATATCTTATCAATATACATCTTCACAATTATAAAATAACATATAAGGTAAGCGTTACTTTAATGTTATCACTAAAAGACACGCCGCTGTATGAAACATGAAAACATAACCTGTAAAGATATGAAGAATTCGGTTTTAAAAAGCATTTTTTTAAAATATATTCTTGGGACATTTCGCCCTGGACATTGTTATTTTTATTAAACATAAATATTTTGTAATTTGGTGCCTTAAAAAAAGATAAAACCCTGGTTGTTATATTTCAGATAGTCAACCAAACATGATTATCCCAGTTCGGTGCTTTACGTGTGGCAAAGTTATTGGAAATAAATGGGAAGCATACTTGGGCCTTCTACAAGCGGAATATACAGAAGGGTATGTATTTTTTTCCCTTACAAGCACACCAATTCTCAATCTATGCGAATAAAGAATAACATAGTTTCTTAGATACTTTATACAAAAATATAGAGTACTTTATAAGCTGGCCAACGTTATTATCGTACCCTTAATTTGTTAATTAAAAGTAAAACACATGACAGGAAACAAATTTGAACATTGTTTGTATGTGGCTCTTTGTGTGGATGGTGTTTATACAACTACTACTACTTAAATCATAGTTGTACACTAGTGCATTTATGCCAGAAGTAATAACAAGCAGTGACAGTGCAGTGGTGACCCCAACAGACTAAAAGTCATATTTTCAATTTGCATGCATTATTATTGCTTACTTTGTGTCTCGGAGAGCATATTAGCCATTGGCCCCCGGCTGTCACAATTATTAAATGAAGAATGATGAAGGTAAAAATCTATTGAGGAGGCCTATGTCACTTTGTGTGGCTGAAATGTTGACGAATGATGATGATACCTATAATATGTTCATCTTGCTAAGGAGTGAGAGCTTAATATAAATATTATTGTCTTTTCTTAAAATTTTGTTACTGCAAAATACAAGGTTTTTATTAATTTTTTTGTTATCTATATTTTTAGTTTAAATACATTGTAACTGGCGGGAGAAAAAACCAAACTTGACGATTTTCTTGCCCGTTCTTTTATGATCAAGCTTCCGCCGCAGTGAATGGGCACGTAAAATTTTAAGTTTGACCTTCATGAGAGCTCTCTTGAGCCAAACTTGAATAAATGCTTTTGACTTTGATGGTATCTATTATTTAACATCTTGTTTTGTATGTGGTTATAGGTTTTTAGTGTTTTCATACTGTTCTGTATGTGGTTATAAATAAATGGTTTTCTTTCTTTCTTCATAACTTAGCATCATATGCTATGTATTCAAATAATTACTAGTATGTCATAATGTATTCTATTAAATGAGTAACTAATTGATAAGATCAGATAACTTATTAGTTATAAGTACAATGCGTCAACAACTTGAGAATGAACTGGAAAAAACATTTTAAATATCTTCAGATGGAAGTTATTTGGACAAAGGAATCTTGAAACAATAGGCACACCAATTATAATAGCATTTGAACGGATTTGTTAAATATTTTTTTATATGTTTAAGTTGAATATAATTACTTGGCAGTACGTCATTTGGACTAATTGTGTGAAGCCTTATTTTAAACCTAATTTATGCAGATGACGGGAAAAACAAGATGGTATTGAATATTTACTCAACAAAATTGTATACAGATTTACTTACTCTGCCTTACTTTGGTAGAACATGTTAAAATGTCTTGGCGCTGTTTTATTTCTTTATTCCAAGTTTATAAAGCCAAATTATGTATATTCTTTTTGAATTTGAACTTTATTAAATTAGGATAAGATACAACTATTAAGGACCCATATTCCTTTTTTTTACCACTGTCAAGGTCAAAATTATTAATTCAAGTTTGGCTCATTAAAGTTTGCAATCATATGACAGTCAACTTAAAAACTAACGCGCCCATTCGGGCAGGAGCTTGATCGTAAAACAAAGGGCAAGAAAATTGTCAAGATTAGCTTTTCTCCCCCCAGTTATAAGAAAATGTACTTAATATGAAAAAACAATCTCTACTAACAATTGTGTCTACGTTTATCTCATTGAAATCTAGTTCTTTTCTGTTTCTGGTTGCAGTGGTTGGAACTCTTGTATGTCATAGGTTTATCTAAGAAACTACAACAGCGGTTTACATAATAGAAAGAGTGATTTGTGCTTTATTTATTAGCTAATAAGACTCAAAGTCCACCATATTTTAAATTGCAGTTCCTAAGTATAGTTATAGTACTAGACACAACAGTTGAAATTTTATGTGTCCTTATCCCTAATCTTCCGCCACCTATGGCGGTATGACAATTACACCACGATCCATTGTAACGCGATACCGCTGAATTTAAAATTGTTTGCAAGTTCTTCATTTCTGGGTTTTGTGAGTGTTATCTACCCAGCGGGTTTCCTATTCAAACTAAGATTCTGGCATACAAAGTTCAAAAATTCTTACACAGTGCAGTGCAGTGGGCAGGCTGCTTAGAGTGGTGGAAAACTGCCGGGAGAGGAAATAAAAAAAATTCAATTGTTTTTGTCTGGGTCTCCCTCTTAAGAGAAGTAACAAACTGTGTATGGAATTTGAAGAATTATGAATGAAATGATTGATATGATATTTGTTTCACAGTGATGCCCTGGATGCGTTGGGACTCAAAAGGTACTGCTGCAGGCGCATGTTACTCGGCCACGTCGATCTCATCGAAAAACTTCTCAATTATGCACCTTTGGAGAAATAGTTTAATAACAAACTAAAGTTATAAGTAATGAGTAAGGCAGGAAACTAGTTACAATATACCTGAATATTTTGCGCTATATATATCCATCAACATCATGATTTTAGGATTATCCCAATGGTGCCCTAAGACTTAAGCGTAGGGCTTAGGTTCTGCTCTATTATATTATTTGGGCTATATTGTACTGGTTTATGGTATATAATAATTGTTAATAAATGTGATGTAAATATAAGTTAATGTGAAAGTAAAAATAAATGTGAAATGTTCGAATAGAATTATGTTTTATTTTCATACACTTTGAGAGTTACTTTTAAAAACTGTTACTCTGCTTAAAAGTTCTGCGATACTAAGTGATCGGATATGATCACCAAAGCAAAGGATAGTTTACGATGCTCATTCGAAGGGTATCTGATTGCATGAAAATTTTACTGACGAATTAATATCCTATTCTTAAAATGTTACGAGAAAGAACATTACATCGACTGAATTGCTTTTACTTCATTCACTAGGTCAACCAGCTAGATAAACACTGGTACAAAAAATACATTAACTCAAAGTAAACTGTCAATCTTAATTGAAGGTTGCCACGGCATGCAATGTAGACTAGATGTTTAAATTATAAAAAAATTAATAGATACAAGACAGAATTTATGTGGCTTATCTGCGAAGACGTCGTTGTCACATTAATTGGTTATAAAAATAAACCTTAACCTACTGCAAATGAAAGATAAACTATATTACGAAGAAGTATAATGGGTATTCGTAGCTTGCCTTCGCATCGACCTTGTGATATTTCTAGTCAATCGTCTTCCCTTGCGTGACCTTTTTATTGAAATGAATTCCTTTGCCTTTGCGTATTTTTAGGCGATGTGCAACTTTAACCTGCCTAAGCCAAGATGATTGAATTTAAATTATTTTTAAACCACATTATTTTAAAAATAAAACGTAAAACTTGTTCGATATATTATCCACCGTATAGCGTAAAAAGTTAGATAAAGCAGCGTCTCGAAACGATTTTATCGAATACGACACGTAGTGGGCTCTTATGTTGATATTGTCTCGTTCGAACGTCGGGTGATCTTCGAGCGTTCCTTCCTCACTCTTGGGGTGAAGCGATGGACAAGCATGGCGAACCTTTGGCCGTAAGCCTGGATGCCGTCAAAACTTTCGATAAAGCATGGCATCGTACCTTCTTTCCAAGTGGCCGGCCTTCGGTGTGCCGCCACGTTTGTGCGCTTGTATGCAAGGCTTTCTATAAGATCGGAGGATTTGTGAGGGCAGTTCCTCTGAGTTCTAAAAAGTCAAAGCCAAAGTGCCACAGGGTTCAGTGCTCTCTCCTACCCTATTTCTTCTGCATATTAATTACATTCCTTGGGCAATGTTTACTGTTATGCAGATGACAGTACGGTACTTGGGACTTTCTGCTGCAAAGCAAGACGATGTTCTGTCGCATGCTCCACTGTACGAAGCGTCTTATTTTTTTCAGACTGCATCGACTGCTTACTGCCATGAAGGATGTAGTCATTATGACGAGTAACAAAAAAACGATTTCATTGTCGTAGAGGTTCGTTAAAAAATCGAACCAAATGGTGGCCATATGAATATGACCTTATGATTTTATTATTTGCTTAGATCAGTTACGTAGGTTATTCCATAACGATGAAACTTCATTCAGTTTAGAAACATATACTATCTACAATTACTATATCTTCAGCAACAAATGACTTCAATATTCTACAAAGTAAAGTTAGTCCATAAAAGCAATAGATAAATATAGAACTACTAGTGTGGCAACATGTTATTGCTCAAGACAACCATTTACCGCATGGCTGCCACCATTTTGTCGCGTAATGAAAATTCTCTGTTTATGCATATCAGAACCTATTTTCTTACTGCAAGGATTATTTCGTATTGGGCATGTTTATGACATGCAATCGTGGGTGATAATACTGCATCTCAAAAATTACCCAATAAATATTTTTACTGGTTGTAGGTATGTATTGCTTTAGTCAGGTAAAGTAAAGACTTAACGTAATATTTGCGCCTGTATTCGCTTTATGATATTTTTTTATGATTATGTGGAATAAAGAGAAATGCTCATTAATTACGTTCTGAGAAGGACAGTTGGTACCTAATCTGACAGGGAAACGATTGATATGGACTTTTACCATCTCAAACTCTTTGGTGCTAATCGCAGCATCCTCGTCGACTGGAGTACGGAGCGCTCTTTTTTTTTAGACTGCCTATACTCATACATGGTGTTGTCATTACGACGCATTAAATAATAAATATTGATGTGGTCGGTAATTTTAGCGAAAGTCACCGCTTGTTAGAATCCACTGGGGCAGTAGAGCCGAAACTACCCCGTCTTTGGGACTAAGATCTACTGAAGTCAAGGTCTCTGGTGGTCTCTGGTGTCAAGCACGCAAATAATCTTGACGACCGATATGGCGTGGAGGTTAGTATATAACCGTATATATAAGAGGTATGTATTTACAAAAAAAAAAGTATTTAAGTTATCTATGTTTATCCTTTATTTAGTATCCATAAAACAAGTTCTTAATTACACTTATCTTGGAACTAAATAATTGGTGTAATAGTTAGAAATTATTTATTTATTTAGTGATATAGAAAAAATTTTACACGTCACGGAAAATAATACACAGAATCAGTAGGTATTAATTAATAATGACATAAAGAATAAATACAAAAATAAATTTGACAAAAAAGATCATGTAAGATTTTTTACATTAAATTACAATACAATTAAAATTTGAAAATAATATGCTTATAGAAAAAAACTCACAACATTTTTTTGCTTAATAAAATCATGAATGTTAGAACGCTTTTCAAGAAGATATTTCTTTCGCCTCAGACAAACGAGGGCCTAGTCTGAAAACTTCTCTGGCAACATCATGCATCAAGAAAAAATACGAAATAAATGTGACGTAGTTTCAAAAGCAACTTTTGTTCAAAGGAAGAAGACACTACCAACCCAACATCGCTCGCCACGGACGGTTAGTGCTGAATAGGATGAAGGCTGAAGGATAATGTACTGTCATTACTTAGAATCATGACCGGAACGACAACTAAAGTGTATTATTGACTGACTGCGGATGGCTTCGCCTAGTCACAATCAACATTCTACTTTCAGTCATTTTAATATGTAGGTACCTTACATACCAAAATTAGCAATGCATGTTTTCTCAACGTACAAACATATATATGTCACCGTAAGATTGTAAATAACGTTAAATTATAATCTATCCCGCGATATTGTAATCTGTCGGAAAATTGTGATCCGAAACAAACTGCTCACAATTTAACGCATTATTTTTCGATAGATTATAATCTATCGAAAACAAACCGTTAAATCACAATCTGTCGCGCGTTAAAATGTCAACTGTTTAAAGCCTGTCCATGATTGGCTGGTCTTGCCATTAAGACCAGCCAACCACTCTCTTATGTATTATTTAACTGCACTTCTTTAGGTTATCACAGGTCCGGTAACACTCTCTACAACTTATCATAATACAATGCGTTATTATTATTAACACGAAATCTGTTTTAAATCACCAAAACACTGTTTGTTTACATTTCACAACAAATGAATTTGACTAATAACAACCGAAGATGGCGACGACGGGCGGCTGAGCGGGGAACATGAAGTTCAACCAATCAGAGCGCGAGGTACGTTCTTTCGCATGTCATTTTACAATCTGACGGTTTGTCTTCGATACATTATAATCTATCTAAAAATAATGCGTTAAATTGTGAGCAGTTTGTTTCGGATCACAGTTTTTCAACAGATTACAATATCGCTGGATAGATTATAATTTAACGTTATTTACAATTTTACGGTGACATATACATACATTCACGCCTGTTTACCCTAAGGGGTAGGCAGAGGCATATTATACGCCCACACTCCGCCAATTATATTGAACTTAAAAATATAAGTGAAAAGTAATGTGCTCTTATATCTTTACTTTGAGAATGATTGCAGTAAGGGAATTCCATAATGAGTAGGTATATTAATCCACATCATCATGGGACATCCTAAAGTAGTTAATATTCTCATCTGACATAACCCCCCCCCCCTTCAACCACAGCGGGAAAAGGTCATTGGATAGTTTTACATCCGAACAAAAAACACATCCTACAGTAGATAATATTCATTCAGTGGGTACCTTCTGTATAACATTTCCTGGTGTATACTTTACTTTAATGATCTAGAATTGTGCAATGTGACAATCAAGATTGCCAACAATTTTCTATTTTTATCTTACTCAAGGAGTTCGTAAAATATTTACCTAGCTTTGTATTCTAATACGAAAACCCTTGTAAGTGCTGATTTAAAATCATTTCTTTCCAGGGTCTCAATCTATCTCAATACTAGATTTTATCATAATCGGTTCTTGCTTTACCGCGGAGGACAATAGACAGAAAAAATTTTTTTAATGTCACATTTCATAATAAATACATCCTGCCTGATGTTAAGCAGTCGATGCAATGCAAAAAAAGAAGGTGCTTCATAGCGTGAAATAAGCACGGTACGAAGCGCACCCACTCAAAGTCATTAGTAGGTGCGATGTTTTTTTGCATTTGTATTAAAATTAACAAAACATTACCTTACAAACAATGGTAAGAATAATTCAGATCATACTGCACCACTCAGACCCAAGGCGGATTTCAACCCAATAGGGTCTTCTTACTTGATTTAACAACTATAATGATAAAAACTCAAAATACACCAGTTTTGAAAAAAATAAACAATGCCGCAGTGTCTTCTTCCGTGTTAGCGCGAAAACTCTAAAAAAATTAGGTACATCAGTTTTAGAATGTTATTTTTATATTTAGATACCAGGACAAAGGTTTTCCCTACGAAGTACGGAAGCGCTCTATATCAACGCACCACACAAACGGTTACCTTACTAGTAATATCTTCTTCTTTTATTCGCTGCCGGCACATGTGTTACCTATTTCCTATGATCCCAGGTCTTTTAAGCAGGGTGTGAATCGGCATTTTAGTAGGCCGTCATAAGTGGGTGCGCTTTGTACCGTGCTTATTTCAAGCTATGAAGCGCCTTCTTTTTTTTTGGACTGCATCGACTGCCATCCATACCATCAGGCAGGATGTAGTTAATTTGACGTGTCATATAAAAAAAGAACTTCAGTGATTAATTTCGACTACCTAGCAACGCAGACATACAAGCGCATTTAAGTCAAGTTTGGCTCAATAAAGCTCTTATAAGCGTTAACTTACGAACGCGAGCCCAATCATTGCGAGCGGGAGTTTGATCATAAAAAAATCGAGGTTGTATAGAAAAATTGTTAGAATAGGATAGTTTATTGAATAGAATGGCAGTGGAATTCTTGTTGCCATAGGTAACAGCAGCCGTATTCCTATTATAAATTTGCACGGTTAGGAACAGAACCCTAATCGTCAATGTTAGTCATATGTCATGGTCCCGTGGCGGAGGGGACACAAGGTCCCAAACTGATTAGCGGTCTTGTCTGACGGGAGCGAGACCTTGCGTCATAGGACATGCACGACGTACAGGCAGACACGTGGAAACGCTTCGTCAGATAATCTAAAGTGCACTTAAGTGCATTATGAGTAGGACCAAGATATCTCATATATTTTTTTTGCATTTATTATTAACAATTGGACCATTGTTGTCAAATAAATGAATTTAATTATTATTATTATTATTATGTAATCTATTCTGCACACTTAAATTATTAAAAAAGGCGAACTTAATGCCATAAGGCATTCTCTGCCAGTTAACCTTAGGGTTAGCATAAAACTTTAAAGGCGGTGCGGTAGTTAATATACATAGATACATAAACTAGCATAAAAAAGATAAACAACACTTTTTTGTTTTTTTTTAGTTTTTTACTTTTATTCAATTAAAGCGGCTAGTATTTAACGTGTTACCAAAATCAATAAATTGCCAACCTAACCTAACCTATACACTAGAAATACTAACTCAGCCCCCTTTTAGGTGCTCAATCAGTATTTTTGTTGAGCAAACAAGATATTTTTAGAGGATCAATTTATAATATTCTAATATAATGAATATATTTATTTCCGCAGTTTTTTATACTATTTCGTAATTGTTATTACTGCTGGCACCCGCTAAATTTTCGGTACCGTACACTTGACCGCCACAGGACAGGCAGTGTCTAGCGTGGGGTCAATAGTAATCGCTGCCTCATGTCAAATATTGCTTATTTTATGCTAAATTGAAAATTTAGTCGTATAAAGTCAAAGTCTAAAATCATTTATTCAAGTTTAGCTCAATAAAGCTCTTATGAAGGTCAAAACTTAAAAACTAGCGCGCCCATTTACTGCGAGCGGGAGCTTGATCGTAAAAGAACGGACAAGAAAATCGTTAGGGTAAGTTTTTTCTCCCACAAGTTATATGAAAATGTACTTAGTAGTAAAACAATTTGACAAGTCTACAAAAATCTGTGTTCTGCAGTTAAGTACATAATTTAATATAAAAGAAGAAAACAACTCTTTTTTAAGTTATACGAGCATGATTACGAATAAACATAGTAGACATGAGCATACCAGTCCCCACTGGCGGCACCCGTTCACGAGAATGACGCATGAACCAGCCATCGTTTCGCTCAACCATATTTTAGGGAACGTACGACCCGACGCATGACGCCGCTACCCCAGAGACATTTAAGTGTGCATGACATACTCAAGCTACAAAATAAAAAGATTTATACAAATGAAAAATAAAAATAAAGTTGCTGCAGACCACAAAATTGTTTGGCCTATGATAGATATAATTTACAGCCATGCCGTCTTAGTTATCATCTATATAATCTTGCTTTCTTTATCAATGTTTCTTTAATAGCTAATTTAAATTTGTGTAAGGGCAAATCCAATATATCCTGCGGACTTTTGTTGTAGTATTTCATACATTGCACGATAAATATAGAGATCCTACCGAGACCTAAGGAGCCCAAGCCAACCTCACCTGCAAGTAGTGCACCTGCCGACTAGCAGACGAGGCTCTGGCGAACATAATAGTGCCCGGTAAGCGGCTGGTTGGTTACACGTAATAGGTTCGCCACCTATTACGTGTAACCAACTATATAATTTGCGAAGTGTGGGCGTATAATATACCTCTGCCTAACGGGGCCTAACCCTTCGAGGAAACAGGCGTGAATATATGAAAATATAAATTTGTATACGTAATAACTTTGTAAGCATTTTTAAATAAATATAATTATTTGTCCTTGTACTTTTATATCAAAAGACATGTCAAAACAGGGAAAGACACGCTAACATAGTTAAGTGTCTAACTCTTTGTATCTGTCCTTTTTGTTAGGTATTTTTTCACACAGTTAATTGAATAACCGTTTATTTTATCGTGTACTTTTGTAAGTCCATTTTTGAACTAATTAGGTGCATGGTACTTAATGATATAGCGACATAATTAAATCAAACATTTTAAACAGATTTATTTTTAATATTATTAGTGATTATAAATCGTAAGATTTATCAAATCTAGATCTAAAGAGATAAAATAAAACGATTCAACAATGATTAAATCGTATGATTGAAGGTAGATAAAATTATTATATTAAAAAAATATGTAACAACTTTTGAATTCTATTTTTCATTCTTTTCTGAATTGCCATATTAAATGAATCCCTAGTGATTTATTTAAGCACTCTTATGTAATTTACTGGTGTGGTTAACATACTGTTTATCGAATCCATGTCAAAACTAAATTGCTTTGTACTGAGTGTACCTGACTGAGCACTTATCTGGTAAAAGAGATTATCTTATTCCGTTTGACGCAGAGGACACATGACGTGACGTTAATAAACACATACATTTAGACAACAAAGCATTCACATTCATACAAAACCTGTCTCGTGTCTAAACTGTCTATCATTAGATACATAGAACAACCAGTCACTCGTAACATTTTGGCTTATGTTTGCTGGTTATTTCGTTGTAATAAGAGTCAATTTTAGTTAGTCATTTTACACCTGTCATGGAGATACATGCATAAGAAAACGAGGTCGTAAGTATGTGTAGTATACTTTGAAGTTGATTAAACTGCTGTGTGGAATCGGCACCTCGAAATGATTCAACCACCTCATGTTAAACCAAACCCAAACTAAACTCTTATATAGAACGTTATTGAGTAGAGTATAGGGGCCCATTTTTATAGCTAAGGGAAATAATTTGTGCACACTTTGTGCCTTGAGGTAGGCTAGAGGTTCTGTAGGATTGTCAGACTGACTTACCCACTGAAACCCGCAATTGGAGCAGCAGTGGACTTTACACAGCAATTTTTTAATTGGGATGGAAAATCATCAAATGACCTTTTCCCGCTGTGGGTGAAGCAAGGGGGTGTGTCAGACTTTTACTGACTAAAAACCATCCATGTTTCTTCTTTTGAGCCTGCTACTTACCGAGGCCGCGGTAACCCTTTCGAACAGTCCCACAACCCCGGCAGTTTGCTGACATCTCTTTGAGGCTCGCGTGGAACACGAACGCGCCATCGACGCGTTGCCTATAGAAGACGGACGGGCGGCAAGTGATGGGTAACTCGCCGCCCGTCCGCAAGCCAGCGTCTACGGTGGCCGAGAGTCGTCGGGGGCGGCTGGGACCGAGACGAGTGGTATTCTGCCTCTCTCGCTCTGCCGCCTCCTTTGCTAGCATGACTGCTTCGCAAAAGGAGGTGACACCTATTCTCTCTCGCTCCGGACCATGGCCTCCATCAACGCCCAACGCGAGAGATCGCCGCCGCCGATCGCCGCTACGAGGACACGTCGGGGCCCAAATAGCGGTGGTGTGCTCCACCGTGTCCTCTGGGGACTTTACATATCTGATATACCTTATATCTGAGATAAGGAAAAAGGCGGCACATATCAAACCATCGCTCTATTTTATGGTGCCGCGTATATGTGAGTCGTATGAAGTAATACAACTAATGCAAAGAAAGGAAAGGCCCTTGTGCAATAAGAAGCAAAATAGGCTGAAATACATCGATACAGTAAACTACTTTCCACCACAGACCTAGATAGTGATATCTATTCAGGTTAAACTATGGAATGTCTATTTAAAAGCCCACTTACCTACATTTGTATGTCTGATTGCTAATCAATCAATGTGTCACTTTAAAAACACACTCAGTATAAAAACAAAGCGCATTAAATCAGGTGGTTTATGTTATCTATTAGAATTATGCATAAAAGCATTAAGATCACTGATTAATCACGGAATCTTAAAAACTGCTTGATATTAGAAGATTGTCGTATTTTCGGAAAATAAAATTGCAAGTATTTATGGAAATTCCTCCGTAAAGAAAAACGGAGGGGTAAATTTTTTAAGGGCTATGTGATAAATCTAACCGAAAAATTATAACATAAAGTATGTAAGCACTTATAATTATTACAAAATATTGATTCGTAGGTAGGTTCTGGGGCCAATGTGAGACCAATATAAAACTTTGCGAAGTGTGGGCGAGGTGTGGTATATAATGTGCCCTGTGCCTACCCTTTCAGGGGAATAGGCGTAATTGTATGCATACATGTCTACGTAGTAGGTACATAGAAGTACGTACATACATACAATCATGAAACTAAAATAGCACATTATCGTGTTGATTTCAAATGTCCATAAACGCTTCTAGTTAAGTCTCCACTACTGTACTGGAGAAGACTTTGACTGTGAATAGATGACGAAAATGCTGCATACTGATGAATTTATCATACACATGCAAATAACTTAATACATAAAACTATTGGGCACTTCCAAATACACTCAATGAGTGAGTGAAACACCACAGAGAAAACTTCATTGATTTATATTTTGCTTAATAGCTTTTAAATATAGTATTGTATACTTATTTTGCATCGACGACCACATTAATTGTTCTTGTCAACTCAGAGCACCTCACAGCCTGTTTCTTTCAATCTTTTGCGATGCATGCTATTTAAACGCATGCTGTATTCATCTATAATCGAAAATTGCACTGTATTTTATTGTGCACATTGTATGTAATCCATCAAAGATTATCTGCCTTTATTGTCACAAAATTAAAATGAGATGTATCGTCAATCGTAAAAAAAATATTTATTGTTTTTTAAACTTTATGCTTAGCATCAAAATGTGTTACAATTTCGAGTCTTGACAGTTGCGTACTAATTATGCACTTGGGGTGTAAAAATTCGTTAATTTTCTTTAATAAATGTATAAATATATTCTTACAATTACATCAATTATTTAGTTTCAAGATAAGTATCATTAAGAACTTGTGTACGGATAAACATATATAAATACAATTTTTTGGTAAATAAGTACCAAATAACATAGGAAAACACCTAGACCAGAACAAAAAATTTATAAAACACACAAAGATTTGTCCTGTGTCTTTAATGTGTCATCTGTAATATGATAATCATTATTATAACATTCTACAAACAAACAAATTCCTTATTAATAAACATCTTATGCAATGTAAACAGAATAAAATATTTACAAACAAACAAACAGCAAATCACAGGCGAAAGTCTTGTCTCTCCATCGATGTGCCAGTTAACGAGTTGCTTAACTTCTTACAATCTTAACACAATACATAATTTATGTTCACGGTTGCATCATGTGTACCAGGATGTACTTCCTAATACAGACGAATGGCGATGATTTCCAAAAGGGGAAATGCTAAGAAAGGATGGTGTTTCTTTTTGTAAAACTTTTAATAAAGTAATTTTAAATATAGGTGTTCTGTGTGTTCTTAAATTAAATTGCATTGTTTAGCTTCACAGACGAATGAAAATAGTAATAACCAATTGATAATTAAAAAGAGCATAGCCTGTGAGTTTCTTGCTAGTTATTCTTACAGAGCGATGGCTCGGAACTGGCACTTAGTTTCTTTTTCTTTTAAATAATGGCTTCGTGCGTTTTGCACATTTAGCCAGTGTCAAGTAAGATATAAATAAATTATAATAAACGAGAAAGAGTGGTGATAATGATGATAAATGAGATGCCCTCTCCAAAAACCCTTGAGTCCTCAGTAAAGATGTGGGACTATACTGAGCCTCACATGGACTCCTTGAGAGTAACTGAAAAGTGATATTGCACTACTTTGTTTGATTTACCAACACTCATGTACGTTCACAAACACTAAACGGTTAATAATCCACCGTTATTACACATTAATGTTAAAAATATCCCAAATTTAAGAAAATAAAACAAAACTGCAGACAAGACGCTTCACTTTCCCGCCAAAAAGTCCTGGCACTTAATTACTTACACTGAAATATTTTTTGTTTTTTAATTGTTTTGTTGCCTGCGAGTGAATGTAAGCTTGTGATTTCAGTGTAATCATATTTTGATTGTTTTTATATTTAATTTTGACGTTTTTAAGTACTATGTAATAGTTTATGGAATAAAAAGATTTAAACTTTGAACTTACACTTTTAGCAATAAACTCGTTTGCTAGCTAGCAATAATTGCTGAAAGTATAAGTATTTACTGCTATGAATAATTCTTTTCCGAACTGAACTTGCTAGTCTTAGGAATCCCCTCGTATTGTAAAGTCTATGTTTTTAATGGATTGAATCAAGCTCATTATCAATTACTCACACTTCGAAAAGTCATGTGCCACCAGGGTTTGAAACCGAGACACTCTGAATTTAAAGGCTATGAATCTCGCCACTGCAACTGGGCTATTGCCGCTCTGTGTGTCCCTTTCGTGTTTGAGTGTTAAACAAATGCTTTTAAATTAGAATCGTCGCCAATATAAAAGGCCACAATAATGTGTTAGTTATCTCTGCTGTAAAAACCATATTAAGAAGGAGTATTCAAATTGAAATGACCCGGATTGCTGCAACAACTGCTTTAAAAGTATTTTTTTCATTTTAACAAAGAAATGCTTGATGAAGCCGTGTTGTCCTGTATATGAATCTCCATACGAGAATTATTATATTGTTTTTGTTCGCCATTCGCCAGAGCCTCGTCCGCTGATCAGCAGGTTCAACACTTGCAGGTGAGCTTGGCTGGGGCTTTTCAGACCCCCCCGACTGGTCTCCACCTTGTCGTGGTGGGGGGGCTGAGTACCTCCCGGTAGGGCGCAGGAGGCGCTAGGGAAAAGGCAACACCCAGAGACCGACGACTCTGGGTGCCCTTAGTACTGACTACCGGGGGGGAAACTAAGAGGGACCTGTGGAGGGCGCAGTGGGCGGGCCAGGAGGGCCCGCTCAGCAGCGCCAGGAGGGTCTAGGCAGTGGGGGCAGGGGGCCCCTGCTGTCTAACCATGTACCCTCCGGGAAGTCGGCCACACACGCTATGGTCGCAAGGGGAGGTAGGAGGGGCGCGTCCACTGCGCCTCTCTGAGGAGGTCCTCCCGGTTTTGGTCCGGGGGACGTTGGCCGCAGGCGGGGTGTCAGAAGCTGCAACACAGGTACTGGCCCTCGCCTCTTTCTCAACAAGCGGCGGGCGTCGTCGGAAGATTTTTAGTGGGTATTACTTGGCGGTCGTGTCTGCCGGTGGTGAGTCCCACACCCCCTTTCGGTCCACCTTTGGCCGAAAGGCAGTGCGTAAATGTATTTTGTTACCGACGTAAAAAAAAAAAAAAAAAGTGGCTCTTCAGAGCTTGATAGGATCCATTGACCCCGATCATCACTAAAAGAGGTAGTATCCTCCGCTCCAAGGGTCCATCTAGCTAGGACTTGTATGCTTTTCTTGGTTTTTGAAAACCAGTGAGAAAGGGCCATTGCACATCAAAATATTGGGACTGGGAGGGATCACGCCTGCCGGGGCTGCGGGACTGATCGAAAGGGTTACCGCGGCAGATTCAAGAAGGAACGGACGGACTTTAGTCAGTAAAAGTCTGACGCAACAGCGGTTATTAGATTATTTTCCATCTAAATAATATAGGTGTATATTTTATCCTACCAAGATCTGAAGAGCCCTTCTATTTTGTTTTTGTCCCTCGGTAACAAAATGCATCTACGCAGAAAGGGGCAGGGAACCAGTACCTGTGGGTGCTACCTGAAGTTGTGCTGGTTTTTAGAGTGACTCCAATTCAAATAAACAAAATACTAATACCATAATGAGTGAGAGAGATGAATAAGGAGAAAATTCGGAGTTTGGCTTCTACATATAAAGAGCGATTAATCCATCACCCCAATGAACTTGCTCGCCAACCC
Organism: Musotima nitidalis; assembly: GCA_949126915.1. Taxonomy (NCBI): domain Eukaryota; kingdom Metazoa; phylum Arthropoda; class Insecta; order Lepidoptera; family Crambidae; genus Musotima; species Musotima nitidalis. The sequence continues at coordinate 6,442,253 of OX421439.1, read as the reverse complement.
ACTATGGAGCAATATGTAGGACGACTCAAACGTCACCATATCCTAGAGCTGGAAGATCCGCAGTATCTCTTAGCGACAGATGATGCTTTCAATGGGAAGCCACTTATCATGACATCAGCAAAGAACGGATTTGCTCATAGTTGTAGGACTGATCGCAAATACACACAGATAAAAAAAAAGACGTGTGGCACTCGGAGTCTGCCGCGGTAAAGCTATTGCATAGCATTTTTCATCAACTTATGCAGTTATAATTGTTTATTTATTTTATTTATGCAGTATTTTTTTCAAGCAAAACTTAAATCTCATGCCTGCTAAAAGAGACATGAGTCACAAGATTGTGGGGCGAAGAAGAGGATTACGCATGCGCAGTAACGCCGATACAACCATTGCTACCTAAAGGCGGGTTGCTGAACTAAAAAGACAAGCGTGATTTTTCAAAAAGTCATTAAAAGTTCTTATATTTATCGATAGATCGAAAAACTAAAAAGTGTCAACGCTGTGCCGGCCGGAGTGGGAGGTGTTAGGTTATTTTGTTACTGAATTTCTGGGATTCTGTCTCCACGCTCAAGGTCCGCGATAGAATGCAATAGCTTAAAAACCATAATAAAAGCGAAAGTGGCGCATTCAAAGCTATAAGATGATGTTAGAAAAATATATCACTTGTCAATTGTTATCTGATATTCATAATATAATTAACATGAAACCCGTCATGTTATGCAACAATCAAGTTTATTGGTTTTTATAATGAGTATGATAAGTAGTTTATCATTTTCTTTGATTGCTATAATTAGTCACGTAAATAACTTTTTAGTTACATAATTGGTTAGACAATTAATATAAATATCTGCTGTTGGTTTTGCATATAAAATACTATACATACATACAGACACGCATGTTTTCCCGAAGGGTTAGGCAGAGGCACGTCCACATTTCGCCAATTATATTATTAGGCCCACGCAATAAGTGGCGAGCCTATTGCCGCCTATCGAGAACTTTTATATACGTCAGGCTTGGTCTCTTAAGATGTGTGCACACTTTATAAAAAGGTTCTTGATACTTAAAATTTTGATTAAAAAAATTCTTTTAAATTTCCCACAAACAGTTACTGAATGTTTATTTACATAATACTAATTTTGGACGTTGAATTGTAGAGAGATAAAGAAAGAAAGTTATTTGAATAATATATTGATTCAGGCTCTACTTTGCGGAAATCCATTTTAAGCAAGTGATGGATTAAAAATATCTTTGTAACAATTCCCGCGCTACTATAATTTGCCGAAAAATCGAGAAACTAGAAGAATGAAGAGTCTCTCGTTTCAGCGTTGGTCGTGAACATATCGTTGTTCTGAGGCTCCTATCTTACCTAAAGATGCCCTGTGTAAGGGCAAAACACGTGTCGTGTTGACTAGTTTCTCGATTTTTCGGGAAATTATAGTAGCGCGGGAATTGTTACAAAGATATATTTAAAGTTTTTTAATCATTTAGAGGATTTCCTACCGACTGTACACACAGAGGCACGCGCATCTAATCTAATAATAACTTACAAACTTCGCACGAGCCCGTGAAAATCTTCGCACGAGACAGTTTATGTTTTCATAACATCGAATAGAGGTATTTACAGAGAACTGGAAGCTGTAGATAATCGTGACGGAAAATCGTGCTTAATATTTTTTTGGTTACAACTATTATACAGTAATGTTCTTTCATTACAAGCATAGCATAAATTATATATTTTCCATTTTACGTAAGTACTTATTTTATTAGCTACCGTTATTTATTTACAAAGTATACAAAAGTAAATTTTAACTAAAACCTTAACACAGTAAATTCTAATTCAGTGCTGTTTCATGTTGGTACAGCTTCATCTTCAGCATATCTTCGGGCGCTGCTGCTTGATATATGTTGGTTCATCTAAGCCATATGACGTCTACTGCTTAAAATAGGCCTCCTAATAGATTTCCGCATTGAGCGATCCTGAGTCGCCTGCATCCACCGGCTTCCCGCCGCCTTGACCAGGCCGCCCACTTCCACTACTCTACTACTAATTGACCATAAAGAGATGCAGTTAAAAAGGAGGATAAAAGAATACGGCATCAACGGAAAAAGAATATGATTTTTAAATATTGAGCTAACACAACATATAATGACTTATATAAACTTCCTAAAGCTAATGACGCCGTCCCCAGGTAATTCGGGAGCAGGGCAGGAATATAAATGCTCGTGCAGAAAGTTTTTTTGTTGGGTAAACAGATATAGAATACGCAAGTATCAAATGTATTAAACTAAAGCGGGCCGACTTTTTAACACCTACTTAATAATTATGTCGTCACTCGACAAATATCGATTTAGTGACGAGAAATCCTCATCCCTGATTCATCGACAGTGATGCCGCTGATTATTCATATTTCGTACGTGAATTCGTTTTTGTTTATAGTATTTAAAAAACAACAAAATACGCTGCCAACTCCGACGATTGGTAATTGGTAATTAATACGTATTGGTTCGGAGTTCGGACACGCTAAGTAAATGCGTTAGCGTTATCTATGTCTGTGGTTGGATAGCTAGAACTGTCGCTTCAAAACGAATCGAAAATACAGTTTCTGAAACTGGTTGTATTTTTTAGAATACGGACCAAAGACTAAATGTAATAGGTAGATACAATACGATAGTCAATACATAATATAAAAATGATGTCATGAAAAGTTTAAGCATTTTCGTTACAAACGCGAATTATTAGTATAGGTACCCTTCCTTCACAATCATTCTTAAAGTACACTGAATAGTGAAGTACTTAATAGAACAACAATAGGCTGTCAAAAATATGCTTCGTCATGGCTTCCATATCACTTAATTAATTCATAACCACATCCTAGGAGTTTTAGCGCCAACGCAAACAAGACACATTGCGGCAGTATTTAATTTTCCGAAAATAAATACTGTATATTCGAGTTTTTATGTGTGAAAATAATGGACTTTTCGACATAAATGCGGGAACATATACAAGTATAAAATTCAATTTAAAATACGAAATCATTTAGTCAAGATTTGCTCAATAGAGCTCTTATGAAGGTCAAACTTAAAATTTAACGCGCCCATTCACTGCGGGCGGGAGCTTGATCGTAAAAGAACGGGCAAGAAAATCGTCAAGTTTGGTATAGAAAAGTGATATTACAGTGAATTAAAACATAGACGCTCCACTGCTTTACTTTACTGGGATAATTATGACTGACTTAACTCGACTATAAAAGAAATTACTTGACTGTGACTAAATGCCGAAAATGCTGCATTTATGCAGTCAATCAAAACGCAAGTAACAAGATTTAATGTGTGGTTATGTCTAAATCAAGGTCCGGAGGGAAGCCCGTGCAAGCTGGGGACCGGCTGGCAACTGCCAGCTCGACAACTCAACCTGATATGGTCACTCCGACGCTGTACATTCTAATAGGCATGATTCATCTCAGCCACAAGTATGCAGGCTTCGGAACACTGCTGAGCTTAGGCCTAGAAAATCGCTGTCCAAGTATATTAAATTTATTTCATCATAATCATCATCAGCACAAAGACGTTCACAGGTGAGCATAGGCCTCCCCCACAAGTTTCCATTGAGACCCATAGCAGGAGGCCTACATCCAACGTAATTCTGCGACCTTTATAAGGTAGTCCGTCTATCTAGGTCTTCATTTAAGAACTTCAATTTATGTAATTTCAATGAAATATGAGGGTGCTTAGAGATCATAACAAGACCTAAGGAGCCCAAGCCAACCTCACCTGCAAGTGGTGCACCTGCCGATCAACGAACGAGGCTCTGGTGAACAAAACAGTCCCGATAAGCGGCAATAGGCTCGCCACCTATTACGTGGGACCAACTATATAATTGGCGTAGTGTGGGCGTATTAATATGCCTCTGCCTACCCCTTCGGGGAAACACGCGTGAATGTATGTATGTATGTATGTAAATATGATGATAAATAATTGCTGACTCTAATAATAATTATCATAACACTTTGAAAAATCGACTTACAGTGCATGCCGGGAAGGTCCCGTGAGAGGGTACTCCCTCCTTGATTTGGTCACCTTCACCAATCTCAAGTACTTACTCAACATGTCAGATTTCACACTGTTTTGTGGTAAGGTTACGGCATACCATCTGGAGGGGAATCACTACATTAAAACGTTGTTGGATGTGCGGTCGAACATCTTAAATAATCTTAATACAAGGTAGATGAGTAATATTGCATAGGAAATAATTTCATAAAAAGGTAAGTAAGTAGATACAATATGTCGGATTGCGGTTTTTCTTTTCGCTTTTTAGGAAGATTCAATTACCTGGCGGTATGTGGATCTAGGGTCACTTTTAACCTATCAATAATATATATTAATCTGTTGTGGCGAAAGAACAACCCGACGATTTTCTTATTTCATTTTTTTCACTTGAGCTTCTCTAGCAAGAATTTCTGATTTATTGAATGAAATTTGACCCGAAGAAAGATCACAATCCTGTGAAGAATAGGATCAATACTTCTTTGACTCACAGATAAACGTTCCATAACTCAAAAGAAAGGCTAAAAATCACACAAAAAATGACCCAAAAATCCTGAACTGCGTTCCTCTTGTATCCAAAAGAACTCTTCGAGACATCGCAGGTGCTCTGTCGTGCTTAAATGTATGTTATTATTTTGAATACATAAAACACTTATAAAATCACTTCTATCTAAACTACACAAGTTTACTATAGATTAAAATTATTTAAATGGTGTAAATGGCAAAAATCATTATTTGCTAGCCATTAATAGCTACTCTCAAAATAAATTCAACATAAATCCCATGGGTTCAATAGAGGTATAACATCCTCTATTGAACAAATTTTGAACAAAAAACATCCAATATTGTGTCATTCTATGCGCGAACGCAAAACATGTCAATTTGAGACACAAACATTTGTGTAAATAATTATAAGCTACTTGGGAAATAACCATAATCATGTTGGACAGCTAGAGGTTAACGTATACTAACTTTTTATGGCAGTTCGAATACGAGCTTATTTAGACTGTACATTATTTCATATTGGCTTATTGCTTGTAGTCTTTGCTTTTTTATTCTTGTAGCACGCACGGTAGTCTTTGTTGTTTAAAAGTAAACACGCCCATGTTCAGAAGGTACAATTCTATTTGTCCGATTCTATTCATTTATATATTTATTTTCTGTAATAATAATGTTAAATATTTATTTGACACGGGCAGAACGTAGAATTAGCTGTTAGGGTGGGCGTATAGTATGCCTACCCTTTCAGGGAAACAGGCGTGATTTAATGTATGTATGTTACTTACATCCTGCCTGATGGATTCTAATCTAGTCGATGCAGACCAAAAAAATAAGAGCGCTTCATGCCGTGGATTAAGCACTTACATTCGTATAGTATAAGATAAATAACAACATCATAAAGAAAAGCATTTCATAAAGTAAATTTTAATAAATCTCAACTAACACCTTTATGCAAATAAGCAAAGCAATATGTATTCTCAAACTTATTCAGAAACTCCTCCGTGAAATCCCAATAAGGATCAACTCGGAATGGAATGGAAGCGACTTTGTGTTGTGCAACACATTTGTACATAGCATAATGAACTTAACTGACGTCAAGTACTAAATACGATGACAGTTGCTTCGGAATTCTCGAGAAGGTGAGAGGTTTCCAAGGAAGACGCGCGAACATTTTGTAACTCTTATTTCGTTTGTACTTTAGACAATTGACATAAAGTTTATTATGCCATGTGCGCAAAAAGTCGCTTCTACTCCTTTCCGCAGCGGTGTAATTTATACTTACAGAAATCTGCATAATCCAGTTTAGAAGTACCATGATCTGCACAAGGAGTCTTACTGACGCTTTACACTGTGCCTTCAAGGGTTAACTTGAGACAACCGGTTATCATACACAATTGAGGTTCTATTGATATATTATATATATAAGCAAAATCCTTTAATCCATATTTATTTTCAATCAACTTTGGCAAAATCATCTTCACAGATTGAGAAGTTCTTTTAGCAAAAGAAAGATTTGTTACAAGTTAAATGGATTCTTCACTTATACGGCAGTTGGTCTTCGACTATTTTAATTATATGGCACATATTTAGGGCTGCCATCACCTAAATTGCCGACGCCGGATAAACACGGCACAAATCCCGGACACTTGGGCCGAAATATTATTATAATGAATAATTGCTTGTTGAGTTAGTTAATGATTTTTTACTAAGATTTATTTCAGTTTAACTGGTTTTAATTGGTTTTTCGTTGGCAACAAAACATTTTTCTAATCACCCGGACACCAGACGCCAATCAAACTCACTAATTGGCACGTATAGCAGCCTTACACAAAGGACAACTCAATTAGATACATCCCTACAGTGTCAATATAGATTTTTTACACACATCGCTTCTGAGCCCAACTTAGGATTTGGTAAAGTAGGAACGCCGCCTCCAGCATCCAGCCCTCAGAAAAGGTCAAAGCTACCTGAAATTCTTAGGTAGCCTTATATTTCACAACTAGCGACCGCCCGCAATTTCGTCGGCGTAATCTTCATATAAACTTGAATATATATCTTGCTATATTTGTTTAAAAATCTGCATCAAAATCCGTTACGTGGTTTCAAAAATCTAAGCATACTAGAGACAGACAGACAGCGTAAAGCGACATTGTTTTATACGAGTGACAAGGTTGCCACCCGTACGTGTTTTTCCGGATTTTTCCTGGTTAAAAAAACGCCCGTAACGCCCAAGCGGGTTTATATCTACTTGTAGTCCGAAGTTAAATAAAATAAATAAATAAATATTCTCTTACAATCACACCAATTATTTAGTTCCAAGATAAGTATCATGAAGAACTTGTGTTATGGAAACTAAAGAACGGATAAACATACTTTAATACTTTTTTTTTGTAAATACATACTTAATATACCTACTTAGAAAACACCCAGACCAGAACAAATATTTATATTTTTGCTCACAAAGATTTGTCCTGTAAAAGAATGCAAGTCACCGGTTTTGCGTTTTCGTTGTCACATTTTAAAGATGCCAATTAAATCAAAAATTGTGGTCGTGCCCATCGTGCCCACAATGGTGGATACGCGCTTGTGAACGAGGAATACACAAACAAACTCAGCATTACAGTTACTGGTGTCGGTTTTCGCAGTTAGTCCTATTAACATAACTCTTGTTGGCGTTAGCGCGCCAAAATTACAATCTTAAAAACTAGCGCGCCCATTCGATGCGTGCGGAAGCTTAATGGTAAAAGAATAGGCAAGAAAATCGTCAAGGTTAGTTTTTTCTTCCGCCAGTTACAAGAAAGTATATAGTACTTAATAGTAAAACAATTTGACAAGTCTACAAAAACCAGTGCTCGCACTCACAAGATTTAAAATAAAAGAAGAAAATAAATCTATTTTTAGCTATACTAACATAATTACGAATAAACATAGTAGACATGAGCAGACCAGTCCCCACTGGCAGAACCCGTTCACGAGTATGACGCATGAATCAGCTATCCTTTCGCTTACCCATATTTTAGGGAAGGTCGACCTACCGAAGACCGAAGGAAGATCTATCCGACGCATGACGCCACCAACGCAGAGACATGACATGACAAGATATGACAAGTGAGCATGACATACTCAAGCTACAGGATAAAATAATTTTATATAAATGAAATGTGCTGCAAGGTTTGGCGTAAGATATGCCTCTGCCTATCCCTTCGGGGAAACAGGCGTGATGTCATGTATGGATACACAGGGTGGTATTTTGTAATGCCACTTGAAGGGGAAGTATCTACTCTTGATACTGTAGATAGAAAATTCTACTCAAAGAAAACATTAATTTATTTTTGAAAAGAAAGAAAACTGCATTTAAAGATTTTTAAAAAATTCGCTTGCCACGCCCGGTAATTGTACCGATTAAAACCTGTGAAAGTTGCACCCTGTACTTTTATTGCATCGGTCGTTAGGGTCAATTATAAGAATGAAATCTCTCTAACAAACTACATACATGCACATACTCTTCTACTGCCTACATCATAACCATTTTAATACCTTTTTTTTTTTCGGATGGAAAATCATCAAATGACCATCTTCCGCTGTGGGTGAAGCGGAAGGGTGTGTCAGACTTTTACTGACTAAAAATCATCCATGTTTCTTCTTGAGCCTGTAACACCAAGGCCGCGGTAACCTTTTCGAACAGTCCCGCAAGACCATTTTAATACCTAGATAGGTGTTATAAACGGCACAAGCAGATGGCCTGCGAGATGACCAGATCTCACCCATTTAATATACTCTTGTCTCCAAACACAGAGCTCAGCAAGACTAAAATAGCTCCTCGTATGGCTGCAGGTCCTTTGTCTTATATAACAAAACTCCCACTTAACTTGCACTATAGGTTTCCATAACCGCCTCCTACACGACGACGCTCACTTGAGTACTACTTTTAACACTAAAGTATTCTGCAATATCTTCTTAGTCCGTGCTGCAAAGATTTGGAGTAGGTTGCCAATAGATATTTGTCTATCCATCAATTTTAACTTGTAAGGAGGAATTATTTTGAGAAGCAAAATTTATCGAGTTTATCAATGTAATCGTTGATGTGTTTTCGTTATTTAGGTTTTTATTTATCTTTAGATAATGTTTGAAGTCGGTGATTTCTGATCTCATCATTATTATGTAAGGAATATATAGATAGAAGTGTATAATAATCCTTTTAATTTCCTTTTTAATTTTGAATGTGTAATTTGTTTCTGTGACCTTGAACTAGCACACAATTAATGATTAATGCTAAGCAGTTAGGTGGAAATTGTTCTGATTTTTATTTGTAAAAAGTAGTAGCTATAGCAATATTTAGTTATAATTTATTTGTTTATATTTCAATTGACTTTACTGTACATATTTTAACTCCCATTCTTTTATTTTTGCAACAATTGTTTGTTTTGGGGCAATTTTTAATTGGGGCAAAAACTTACCTTTGTGTTCCATTATGTTTTGCAAAATACGTAATCTCTTGTGTATTCCATAAAATAAGCACTTTTCACTCTGTATTAGGTAATAGATAAAATTCACATTTTCACATTTCCGAGTGGAAACGAGGAGCGTGGCCTCCTGCACCGCTAAACTGAGCTCACGTCAAGTCACGGGGTTCTCACTCACTCGTTCCCATAGTTTTTTGCAATTTCAGCGTAATATGCGCCCGAGTTGTCAGACCGCTTTCCACTCGGAAATAATATAATTTAGGGATCTGTAGGTCTTGTATTAAGCAAATTATGTTTAAAATTAACTTTTATGTGTAATGACTGTTTGTATCCTGAATAGAATAAAAAAATAAATAATCATGCTAAGTTCCATTGTCTACTTCCGAAAGAATTTATCAGATCAGCACCAAGTAGGTCTAAAAACTGCCTTCAGAATTATAGAATCCTTGTTATAGTTTCTAAGATCCGGGATTAGCATTAGAAGACTATTTTGTGTACGTTTTTTTTTTAAATGTGATACATCATAATGACTACATCTTTCCTGATGGTAAGCAGCCGATGCAGTCCAAAAAAAGAAATGAAGGCGCTTTATATAGTGAAATAAGCAAGGTATAAAGCGCAATTACTCATGACGGCCTGCCAAAATACCGTTACGCGCCCCGCTTAAAAGACCCGGGATCACAGGAAATAAGAAACACATGAACCGGCAGCGAATTCCAGAGCTTAGTGGTGTTGCTCAGAAACGAGCGAGAGATTAAACGAACTGGTGGTATCACTGTGCACTGATCACCGGTATAATCATCATCACCTTAGCCCTTAAAAGTAAACTGCTGAACAAAGGCTTCCGATATAATTTCCACGTTGATCGAGGAGACCTGGAGCTGCCTGCATCCACCGGCTTCCTAACGCCTTGGACAGATCAACGAACCCTTGCATGGAAGGCAGTTTAATAGTGATTCAACGATTAACCACTTTCTTTAAGTATGACTTTTGCTCCCTGAGGACTATTCATAAATTACGTCACACTAATTTCATGATGTTAATGGCTTTCCAAATGTGACGTCACGAAATTAATTAAGTACCGCTCCCACCTCTTGTCACACCATGTCACACTTCGTCGCTCCCCTCCATTCCCCTTAAAATTTATAGGTATAACACGCGTCAAAAACTTCGAATTCCCCATTGAGGTCATCATCATGATTATAATCACAATAATGAATAGATCAATGGATTTCACCCATTAGTTTAATTGCCTAACTCAAATCCTAAAACCAAGAGGGGCTTATTACAAAACAAGATCTAAAGTTAGACCAGGTTTAAAAATAGTCCCCCCCGACTGGTCTCCACCTTGTCGTGGTGGGGGGGGCTGAGTACCTCCCGGTAGGGCGCAGGAGGCGCTAGGAAAAAGGTAACACCCAGAGATTGGCGACTCTGGGTGCCCTTAGTACTGACTACCGGGGGAAAACTAAGAGGGACCTGTGGAGGGCGCAGCGGGCGGGCCAGGAGGGCCCATCCAGCGGCGCCAGGAGGGTCATAGGCAGCGGGGGCAGGGGCCCCTGCTGTCTAACTATGGACCCTCCGAGAAGTCGGCCACACACGCTATGGTCGCACATGGAGGTAGGGAGGGGCGCGTCCACTGCGTCTCTCTGAGGAGGTCCTCCCGGTTTTGGTCCGGGGAACGTTGGCAGCGGGCGGGGTGTCAGCGCTGCAACCCAGGTACTGGCCCCCGCCTCTTTCTCAAAAAGCGGCGGGCGTCGTCGAAAGATTTTTAGTGGGTATTACTGCTGGCAGTCGTGTCTGCCGGTGGTGAGTCCCACACACCTCTCTCGGTCCCCCTTTGACCGGGAGACAGTGTGTAAATGCATTTTGTTACCGACGTAAATTTAAAAAAAAAAGGTTGTCACTTTCGTTTGATAAGACGAAGATAGGACAGCGCAAATTTTAAAACCTAGTCTAACTTTAGATTAGATTTTGTAATAACACCCAAATCTTTAAAGTTATACATTTAAAAATATTACCGTATTTTCGTTCATTGAATTATTTATTCTTTAAATTAACAACAAATCGAGAAGAGACTCAAGATATTTCTTTTGTAAAATCTTATAATGACTGATTTAATTGTCAATCTGAACTAGTGGGAATAAATAGTCCGCAATCGACACTACGCCATAACAATTGCTTGGAAATGACACACCCAAAACGACCCAATTATTTTTATATCGGTCACAATTTTAATCTATTTTTTTGCAGTAAAATTTGACTTCCTTCATGTTGTAGAGTAGAAGATTCGTTGCTGGTTGGCAGAACATTTTCTAGTTTAATTAGTAAAAAAAATTACTTGTAATTAATAATTTTAATAAGGTAAATCCTCCTAATATCTAATAATCTTACATGTTTTTCTGACGTCATACGCAGCTTAATTTCTATGAATAGAAAGAAATAATGTTCTTGAAAAGTTTGAAAGAAAACTCTTTCTTTATATTATTATATGAGTAAGTAACCTAATATTCGGTTTTTTTGGCGCTAACGCGGTAAAAGACATGTCGCGGCAATATTTTATTTAATAATTATTAAGTTTTATTTCTGTATATTGATTTTTTGATATAACTGCTTCGACAACGTAAACAAGTGTAGGAAAGTGGTATATTGCAGTAAATTTTGATTTTCCGTTATGATTCCTAAACTCTATAGAACCTCTTGTAAAAGTCTCCACTTTTTTCTGGGGTTTTGACATTAACTGTGACGAAATAACGAAAACATTGTTTTAAATAAATTTATTTAGCAAATAAATGTAGTTGGAGTTACTCTATTGGAGTAAAAGAAACTCCACTAAAAGAAACAAAACAAACCTAATACATATTCAAAAATAATAGTTATTTTATTTATTTTTTTCAGACTAACCAGGCTTAGCAAAAAAATTAAAAATATCACATTATCTTACCTTACCTCTAGATACAATATGTTTTTTCAAGCCTGTCAATCTCAAGCTAGACAATATGATAAATGATCTCAATACTTATCGCATTTTTGTGAGGAAATGTGTAGCTTTGTATCTTTGTTGCGAGGCTGATTTGGTGCTATTAGAATATAACTAACTGAATTTCAATTAGGTACATATTGAATAGTGGGGTACAAATAAAAAGAGGGTTTGTGTAGTCTAGACGCTCCACGCCAATGTTTACTTACTTTGTCACATCCCTGTTTTTCTTTTTTAATTGTAGTTTATTGTTATGAGAACTTATTCAAACAAAGCAAGAATACTAATTATGGGCTTACTTAGTAACATTTTAATAATAAACTTTCCCTTACCTTGTCAAAAAAATCAGCGTATAAACTATGTATCACAAACTCATTTTTCACTGAACAATAAATATTTGTAACCCGCAAACAACAAACGAGGTTTCGTCTTTTGGCGCGCGTTTCACTCTTGCGTTTTTGGCGCGCGTAATGACAGCCAAGTATGGCGGATGGCTTGAAACTGTCGCCTACTGCCTACTGTCGATGCGCGGACGCATATCAAGTCGCGAACCGTCTCGCAATCGGAAGGTCGGAGGAAGGTATTTATTTATTAAACTGTCTACTGCATGTCGTTTGTTACAATTTTACACATATTATTATAAAGTACGCTTAGAGACGGGATTCCGACAATCTTTACTCCGACGGGAAACTTCTTACCTAATAATAAATTAGGTTAGAGGTTTTTTTTATTAACCACTAGAATATTTATTTATGTAGGTATGTTTGATTATATCTAAACTATTAAAATATCCCAAAAATTAAAATAATTGTTTAAACAAATATTGGCCGGTCTTAGGGCTTATAGCAATTTCTTTCAGAATACTTGCACGACCAAAATTTAGAAGGTATCTTATTTCCCAGTAATGGCGTCAGTTAACCTAGACAATTTTTCCGGGGGAAATTTAAACTATCAGACATATGCTACAAAACTACAAAAAAACTTAATTATGTACCTCATGATATTTGTGTACCTACATGCATAATTAGGTATTAATTAATTATGCTAATTAGATTTTGCTACAGCTTGTTACTTATTGGTGTGTTAATAATTGTTAATGCATACTTAATTAGCTGTAATCATATAACTGGCTTTGACACTGTAGGCGGAATTAACTGTATGTTTTCCGCCTTAGAAAAAATGGAACAACCTCCAGAAGACTAATCTATGTGTGGATATTATTGGTCACAGATAAGCGGAGGAAAACTCTCAGATTAAAATTTAAGTATGGCTCTAAAATTTTAGCCTAGACCTAGAATATTCATCCTTCAAAAACCCGATCTTTTTTTTGTTAATCAGTTTATGCTTCTATTTTATAGATTTATTAATAATAAATATTACCTATATATTTTGACGTCAGGTATGGCTAGGGCTGCCATTACTTAAATTGCCGACGCCGGATTAACACGGCAAGAATCCCGGACATTTGTGCGAAATATGGTTATTTTCCCCGGACACTATAAAAATATTTTGTGCAAAAAAATAAAATTAATAATTTCTTGGTGGGTTATCTATCATCAATCAATTTTTTACTAAAATTTATATAAATGTTTTTTCCTTGACAACAAAAGTACCCGTACCGGTTTCTCCCGGACATTTTAAAAATCCCTGTCGGGCGGACCCCGGACTCCCTTGAAACTAGGACAAACCCGGGAAATTCCGGACGGATGGCAGCCCTAGGTATGGCGTATTATAGGCCTGCATTCATCGTGCTCCTGCGCCCTTTATCAAGTCGTCCTTCCACCTTGCCCATTATTGAACTTTTCTGCTCCATCGGTCGCCAGTTCTACTGCCCTGACTTCTGCCACTACAGTTGGCTTAGGTACTCTTTGGGAACCCCCGACTGGTCCCCACCTTGTCGTGGTGGGGGGCTGAGTACCTCCCGGTAGGGCGCAGGAGGCGCTATGGAAAAGGTAACACCCAGAGACCGACGACTCTGGGTGCCCTTAGTACTGACTACCGGGGGGGAAACTAAGAGGGACCTGTGGAGGGCGCAGCGGGCGGGCCAGGAGGGCCCGTCAAGCAGCGCCAGGAGGGTCATAGGCAGCGGGGCAGGGGGCCCCGCTGTCTAACCATAGACCCTCCGAGAAGTCGGCTACACACGCTATGGTCGCACAAGGAGGTAGGAGGGGCGCGTCCACTGCGCCTCTCTGAGGAGGTCCTCCCGGTGTTGGTCCGGGGGACGTTGGCCGCGGGCGGGGTGTCAGAGCTGCAACCCAGGTACTGGCCCCCGCCTCTTTCTCAACAAGCGGCGGGCGTCGTTGGAAGATTTTTAGTGGGTAGGACTGCGGTGGTCGCGTCGGCCGCAGTGAGCCCCACACCCCCTCCCGGTCTCCCCCCTTTGGCCGGGAGACAGTGCGTAAGCAGCATTTTTTACAGACGATAATAAAAAAAAAAAAGGTACTCTTTGGGATATGTCGGTGTCTTCAGTTCTCCTATTTCGTACTCAAGAACCCTAAGCATACTACATACATCTAGAATCGGCAGACTAAAGCACATAAGTCACAAAACTATTTTTTATTTTTATTTTGCATAAGTCTTATTCATAGAACGGTGCGTCGTTCTAGGGTTGGCAAACTAAAGCACATTTAAAGCCTCAAAAATAATTAAATAGTTGGTCTCACGTAATAGGTGGTGACCCTATTGCCGTTTACCGGGAACTGCTATGTTCGCCAGAGCCTCGTCCGTTAATCGGCAGGTGCACCACTTGCAGGCGAGGTTGATCTGAATGTCATTACTGGTCACACAGCGTTACTTGGGTTCTTTTTGTTAAAGAAAGTAGATTAATTTTTACTAAGTAAGTACTGGGAAATCCGCGCAAAGAAAAAACGCTGTTCTTTCTCTTAATTGCAATAGAAACTTGAGTCAACCTAACAAAATGTCATCTCTTGCCGTCCGTCACAAATCCAGGTAAACACGAAGTTTATCTGTTCTCTCAATTATTTTATTGGAGTGTTTATCTGCGCGTCAGAAGCGACAGTCATTATATTATTTGTATGTTAGACATTTCAAGGTCCGTCATTATCTGTAGCATTTACGTTACGTGCGTGTATTCCGCCATTTTGGCGAATTGTTGATTGTAAGGTGGTTAAATGTAAGGTAATAAAACAATGAGTTTGGTAGTTTTTGTTTTGGCGTATTTGGTATACTCATACATAGTGCATGTATGAATATATTGCATAATGTCAAGCCTTCATATTTCATTCAGGTCGAGCATAAACTATGCTACAATAACTTACAAGAGATAACTATACTCGTGTATAATTGTACTCAAGTATATATTTATATATTTTTCGTTAATGTATTGGCTTTCTCAGAACTAAAAATTAATTATATAGTTAAAATTAAATATATATAGACGATAAATGTACGGAGAATCAGACCCCGCAGTTAAACCGTACTCACGGTTTTGTGGGACTATGTTAAAAATAAGTTGTTATAACCTGTACTTACTGAATAAATAAATAAATAAATAATAAAGTAGTTAGTAATTAGAGATCTCTAAATAGTACGTATCAATTGGTGAGAGGGGGCTAGGCTAGCCCTTTGCTCTTGATGCAGTTCCATTTCCTTAGTCGCCTTCTAAAACACCGTCAAGAATCTATGAGATTGTAGAGAGCGATTGGTACTCCCTATCAAAGGGAAGATCTTCCACCGGGCGGATGGGCCGCGGCACAACCGATGAAGGTTAGGTGTGGTATATTATATACTAGCTTGAGGAATTTCGTTTGCGCGATTCAGGATTTCATTCAGCTTTTACGTTTTAATTTATCGTTTGTACGGTGTCGCTACAAGATTAACTATCTATATGATTGATTTTAAAGGCTTCACCTGATGGGTTCTCAGTGATAGGCACTCGTGTTTAAATATATGCAATCTAATCTAATCAATAGATTAAAATTCGCATTTCGTCGGATTCGTATTTCTTCAAACAAACATATTTTTTATTAATTTACAAATTATTACATAGCACCTACATGAAAACTTCAAAATTTAATATAAAAAACAATTGAAATATGATTTCACTAAAATCACGAAGCTTTAGATTACCTCACGTGCAACAAATAAAAAAGTGCAAATAAGTGAATCTAAGTGCTAGTTCCGAGTCACCGTTCTGTAAAAAGAACTGGCAAGAATCTCAAAGGCTATGCTCTTTTAAATTATCAATTGGTTTTGAACTTGAATTACAATCTTCATTTTGTCTGTGAAGCTATACAATGCAATGTAAAATAACATTAACAATATTCATGTTTTAAGTCATTGGTATTGCAATAGCCTGTATAAAACGGCAGTTTAATCCCCACCGTATTTATCTGCCATATATTCTTTGAATAGTATCCTTTTGAAGACAGCTTCCGCTTTAATAATTTAAATTTATTTAGACCTAATTGCTGTATATTGCTTAGGACTTTATTGTAAAATCGCACACATTGACTTCTAAATGATTTGTTAATCTTTTGGAGCCTAGTAGCAGGTACAACAAAGTTATTCCTTGTGTTAAGGTTATGTGTATATAGCTTTTCTTACTAAATTGATCAATATTCTTTTTAGGTGTGGTGTTATATATTAACAAAAAAGTATTTATGTATGTGTATCCGTTGTTTAGTATCCACAACACAAGTTCTTAATGATACTTATCTTGGAACAAAATAATTGGTGTAGTTGTAAAATATTTATTTATTTTATTTATTCTTATGTACCTATACCAGGTTTTCATAAACAAATTGACTCGCCACTGTCAAAATACTAAATTTATTAAAATTTTCCCGTAGCGAATGACTAGATGGTAGATTAAAAATTGCTCGAATAGCCCTCTTCTGCAGCACAAAGATAGTGAATATCTGCGGCACAACCCCACAGAAAAATGCCATACAACATAACACTATAGAAATAGCTATGATAAATTAGCCTAGCTGTTTCAACATCGGTTAATTGGCGAATTTTCTTTACCGCGAATGCTGCAGAGTTTATTCAAAAATTCACCAATATGTGGGCCCCACGGCAGCATAGTCTAACGTAAGACCTAAATTAATTTTAATACATTTCGTTTTAGCTTCAATTAATTAAATAACAAATTGATGACGTCAAATCAGTGCACCACCTTTGAGATCGCATTGCTTACATAGTCTGAATTCAATTAAATGAGCAATTTTAATATAAATCAAAAACCAGAACGGACCAAGAATCGAGCCCTGCGGAACCCCCATTTATCAGATGAGTATTTCTTCGGAATCTCTTTTGACAATACGAATACAGTCGCCATAAAATAAGTATTAACTAATGCATACAAGGATTTAAGTGAATTATTTCCTCCGACTTGGGATTTATTTCAAAATTGCAATAACTGGATTTTTTTACGGTTAAGAATTATCCATATTGCCACTACACTGCGCTGGTTATCGTCGTGATATCAGTTGGCTGGTATTAATAGCCAGCGCTTGTAACTTCGCGAGACTAGGTGATAGGAACCGATCAGCAAAGTCAAGCGGGGATCAGTCTTCAGATGGATGACGGTATGATTGGCATTTCATATAAAGCGCTTCCGTGCTTCGGAAGACAGTTAAACAGTTGTTCTCAGTAACTGTTATATGTGGTAGTCTTCAAACCAAGTTCGGACCCCTATTAGGCAGCTCGAATATTTCTAACGGCAGAGAGTAAGAGAAACCTTAGAGTTAAATAAAAACAAAACCACAGAATTTTATATAATTCATTTATTTAAATTGTATAGTATTCACATTGTCGCTACGAGTTTCAAGACGTGAAACACCAGCTTCCGCATACAAAATGAGAACACAATATTTCACAAAACTAGATATAAGAGAAATGCAGCGGTCAAAGAAAGCTAATACAAACTATTACGCCACTGTTACAGCGAACGGACGAGACTTACGAATAAAAAGTAAAAACGTACTTGGCAGTCGCGAAACACGATAACACGAAACAACGGTAATACTGATTCTATGCCAAGTTGACAGCTCGAGAGTGAGAGAGATGACGTCATCGGACATGACAAACGACATCTGACGGACTATCACAAAGTGAAATAAAGAGGCCGATGAATTGACTCGTCTCTGCCCTCTTTTTAATGTAAATTAAAAAAAAGCTATACAATAATTGACTAAATATCTTAAACCGCTATTCGGGACGCACGCGCAGTCACACAGATCTCCGGACAAAAAAATATCACTATCAGATAGTTTATTCGAATAATGTTTGGTTCTTCTTACTTTAATAAGTTTAAATTCTTAATCTAAACTCCCTTGCACTGTCTTCACACTAAAGCCGTCAGATTAACAGAAATACCATAACCCGAAGGCTTTAGTGCGTAAAGACCATTACACATTGTACACCGTCGGTCCCAGACTATAGATCATTTGGCGCTCAAAACTTAAAGAGACCAGTGTGACTGCTCATGCCTTAAAAATAAACAAAATCTATGTCATCAAAGTTTGTCAGTACCTAAGATGACTGTAGAACTACCGTGGGACTTGTACCAATACAAAACATAGGTGCAATAAGAATACAAAATTAAAAGAAAGCGTTAGATGTCCGCACGGTAGCTATACAGGTTTATTAAACTATTGAGCATATTAATAAACAAGGGCAGTCAACTTATACTATTATCAAAATTAAAAATGCTACTTTGAGTATAGTGAGATACTGTCAATGAATAAAAATACGTAGGTAGAGAACTAAGCGCGGGCGAAACTCATAACTTTTCAAAGTAATTACTAATAAAATCACCGATAAAATCATTTATAACCAAAATTAATATGCTTACTACATTTATAATAAACTACTTTTAGTGGCACATGTGTCATAGATATCTAAGAAGGCATTCATAATCAAAAACAAAGTCCACGTTACTTCAATTGTTTAGTAAAAAAAAATTGTATCATAGGCAAAAGCTTTTAAATTATCAAAGAAATAACAAATGACAATTACAAAACTAAGTACTATAGATTATGTACATAATATACATAATCAGAAATATATAAAAATTATACAAGTTATTTAAAAAGTACAAATACATACATACATACATATATAAAAAGATTTCAATAAGGAAAAGGCCAGTACATTGGTACAGGAAAAAATATAAAGAATTCAGCTGTTTTCAAAAAATAATTTGTTTGTTCTATATAAGTTCCAACATAAGTTTAGGAAAAAAGCAGCTGCCTTAGATTCAGAATGTTTTTTTTTTTTGAATAATTTTGATAAACCATTTTTGTATAATATAATAATACATTAAGCAATCACATTTTATATGAATGGTTTCATAAAATTACTTTACACTTATGAAAACTAACAGTTACTATATTGAGTCTCGTCAACTTTATAATAATAAAATTAAAAATGTCAAGACTGTATGTACATAGTTTTAAAACTTGAGTTTCGCCCGCTTAGTTACATAATATAACACCATTTTCAATAACATCAATCACAATATGTGCATTAAATTTGCTATTTATTCGTTATACACGACTTATGTAATCACAATACATGAACAGGGCACCCTACAAACTAAAAAATAAAAATGCTTTAGTTGAATAGGCCATTAACATTAAATACAGGAAGACAAAATAAGTGTTCAAAATTTTCGTATTGCACTGACTTCTCCATACAATCATCGTATGGTTTCATTATGTACGATTGTTATTTCGGAATTGATTTAAAACCATTTAAAATGCTATTATAAAATATTTCAAAAAAAAATGTCTACTTAAGTAGTAGTTGCAAACAAAAATATACTCACAAAAAAACTGTACTTAATATCAACATCTACCCCCTTTTTTTGACAAAGTTGTAACTTTAATCTTAGGTTTAAGCCTAGAAATAACATATTATAGTCTATGGTTAAGCTGAGAATAAAGTTAAACCTTTTTGCTAAGGGAATAGTACGGATCGTACCTATGGCCAAGGACACAATCTATATACGTAGTCAAATCATTGAACCATCACAACATATTTTATGCTATTCACAAAATTAAAAATAAAGTATAGCATAGCTCTTAAAATTAGCGAAAGGCCTTTATCTATCTACCCTTACATCCTTTAAGAATTCCAGTAATAAGGTCACCATTTCGTTATAATAACTCACTATATCACTTGAGACGATCAACTAACATGATAATAAAACTTAATGTCGACTTGTAAAATTATATAATAATTATTATTATTATTAAAAAAAAAAGAAAAGTAATTTGATTTCCGTAGAAAATTGTTATGTTTTAGTAAAACACACAGGTTTCGTTTACGCATAGGATCTCGAGAGGGAATTTTAATGTTACATCATAAGTATGTAAGCTATAAAAAAGTCGCTCATATTTATTTTTACGTTTGTTTCAAACGTTTAATTTGGGAAGCTTTTTCATTAATATCATACTCCATGGAACGAGAACTTTGAATATAAAACAATTCAAATTCCATAACAATTAAATTTCAAAAAAGGAAAAGAACAGAGCTTCATTTTGGCATAATCGAATTCAGTTGAAATCTTATAAGTCGCATTAGCAAGATTCGACGAATTCGCATCGAGAAATTTGTTGAGCGTTTTTAAAAATTCATCCTCTCGAAAGCACGACGTGTCGCATGGATAAAACATATCTGGAAATGGTCGTGGGTTAACTACATCTAATCCAGACTCTGTAGGCACTAACACCGACACACGGACGTCCTTCCGTCTCAATACATGTATAATACATAGAAAAACGGTAAAATACGCTTAAGTCACTCGCACAATTCCACTAGAAGTCCGTTATACTTATTTCAATAGTCTTTATTTTATTAACTGAGATCATTTTTGCCTCTAGCACTGGACCGAGTGGGCTCCGCGCCGTCTCGTTAGGAACATGACGAACTGTGCTGGACCCCTTTGGGATTCCGTCGAAGTAACGCAGCAGTGAGATATATGGTCGGTTGGGGCTGCGTTAGTTCGAGGGGATCGCTTCAATGCCCACAAACGTGGGGGTTCAACTTTATTTGCGTCTAATACAAAAGGCATCTTAAATATTTCAATCACAAATGCTGTTTTTTTTTAAGGAAGACAATTACGCATAGTTACTTAGCCAAAAAGATCACTTTAACAATAATATTTTTTACGTAAGTCTAAACATCGTAACCATTTACAAACAAAAAAATACTACAGCTTGCAAAGATCAATATTTGAAAAAAATAATTAAAAAGTTGTGAGGTTAGTTAAACAAAAGACAAAACCAGTGTTACCCACATTGGTACATTTTCCCCGAAAATGGAGTTTCTACAATTGACATTACACATAAAAAAACAAGTAACAATATTTAAGACTGTTTTATAGTAAGATGCATTTTGTTTTAGACTTTGAAAGTAGAAAAGTGATACGATTTATTTCATCGTTTTTGGCGCGGAGTCGAGACGGCAGCGGCGGCATAAGCCTCTTGGTTCACTTTGACTTTAGCGGGCGTAGCCACGGGGACACTTCACTTGCGGGATTAACTAGTATCGATTACGTATCGATAAACAGTTCACAGATAGACGACGCTTCGTTGTAGACACGCGGGCAATGACGGGTATCGGAGGGTGTGCTAATTGCTGTACTGTGTTCAGCCTAAGTGCTTACAATTTTCTTCTTTCTATTTCAACATTGCTTATTCGCAAATGAAGTTTATTTCTTTATAAACTTCCGAAGCTGCATTACAACAAGCACGCGAAACTAATAACAATCCTTGCATCTTTGCCATACGTTATTTAGTCGACTTGCACTGGATAGTTTCCATCTTTGGAGCACAACGCCACGCGGGACTAATCCTTCTTACATTCAATGTTATTCAGTAAGCGTGCACCGGTCAGTGAGCACACCAGCACGCGGGACTGATTCTTCGTGCACTCAACGTTATTTATTACGTGTGCACCGGACAGTGAGCACATCAGCACGCGGGACTGATCCTTAGTACACTGCTGCTGCACTGATGCTATTGAGTACGCGTGCACTACACCCCCGCAGTGTAAGTTAGCACGTCTCTTGGCCCGGCATTAGCACACCCGCCGATAGTTGAGTGGGTCGCGGCGCTAGACGAGATGCGTGTCGTCGTGCGCGAGGCGCTCTTGGCGCAGTTCTCGCTCCAAGTCGAGGCTGCGCCGCTCCAGCTCAGCGCGCGCTCCGCCACGGCGACCCGCCTCTAGGGAGGACACCTGCCCACAAAAAAAAACTTTAGTATATATTACTAACTTGTTGTAAAATTTTAGTTATTAAAGCGTGTTTCTATCGTCGTCCTGCTCGCATGAGTATCCCCACACCTTGGAAAGGACAGTTGCGTGTTGCAACTAAGGACACTCAGCAGCAGCCATATCTACGTTAAAAAGCCCTGTCCTGTGTCCTTAGTTTGAAAGCTTTTCACCACATATTACACAATAGGGCTCTTCAAAATGACGCCGCCCTCGCTGGGGCCGCCACAGTGGCGTGCGCCATAGTGTAGCAGAAGAAACCGCATGTACAATACGCTGCCAGATGATGTGGCAAATTTATCTATAACTAAATTTAAAAATTACATAAAGAGTAAATTGTGCCAGAAGGCTTATTATAGTGTAAAAGATTTTATGAACGACAAGTCTGCCTGGAAGTGACATGAATTGCTCCTTTCTTTCTTAAGATAAGATAAGATATGTATGATCTTTAGATATTAGATTTTGTTAGTTTTAAGAACAGCGGTAATCTTAATATTTTATTTCTTTAATTGTATTAGATCTTAAGACATAATTTGAAAAAAGCCGAGATGAGTTTCTTGAGGTATTCTTCTCAATCTCGTTGCCTTTTGGAAGCATCGTTAGAGTCACCGACAGACTGACTGACTGACGGACAATCCCCTACCTCCTTTAAAATCACGACAGGCTGACTGACAGATACCCCCGATAAGAGTCACCGACAGACTGACAAATCTTGAGAAAAACCACAACAGACAGATAAACTGACAAATCTTGACAAATTCTGACAAAGAACCTATTTGCTTTTACTTCTTTATTATGGTACCGCTCATATTTCTTTCATTGTTGTTAAAAAATATATGGAATTTCCATTTTGTGTAAATGTTTGACGAATCTAAATGATCATGTTGATCTTTTTTCTTTCTTTTAAATAATGGCTTCGTGCGGTTAGCACATTTAGCCAGTGTCAAATAAGTGATATATTAATAATATATAATTCATAGTAAATGAAAATGAGTGATGATAGACGATAAATGGTAAATGAGATACCCTCCCCTAAGCCCCTTGAGTCCTCAGTAAAGATGTGGGACTATACTGAGATTTCACATGGACTCCTTGAGAGAAAATTAGAAAAGTGATGTTGCACTGTTTTGTTCGATTTACCAACACTCATGTATATTCACAAACACTTAACGGTTAATAATTCACCGTTATTACACATTAATGTCAGAAATATCTCAAATTTTAGAAAATAAAACAAAACGCTTCACTTTCCCGCCAAGAAGTCCCATGTTGATCTTAAAGACAATAAAGTATTTTTTATTTTACCTTGGCGAGGCGGCGCGCTGACCGCGGGCGCTAGGAGGGCGCGGCGGGATGCGGCAGCCTGGCCGCGCCCGCTGGGGCCGCCACAGTGGCCGCGCCCGCCGTCAGTCGCGCCCCGCCCGCGTGTGACTCCGTCCACGTGCGTCCATCTTCTGAAAGTGCCGCTTGTAGCTTCGCTTCTGAAATGAGAGACACGTCCACCATTAATAAGTAACGAAGTAACACACACAGTAACGAAGACGACCCCTGCATTGTGTTGAGCATTTCCAACTTCACTAAAATTGTACCATACATTTGTTTCTGTGATTTTTGAAACAACTTAGTCTCTTTCCTCACCATATCCTAGCATTATCCCGGTTGCCCTAGATTTAAACTTAGGGCCTGGCGGTCTTGTCTGCCGGTGGTGAGTCCCACAAACCTCTCTCGGTCCCTCTTTGGCCGGGAGACAGTGCGTTATTGCATTTTGTTACCGACGTAAATCAAACAAAAAAAAAGATTTCAACTTAGGGCCCAGAATTTGCTTACTGGTTTAATCAGATTTGGCTGCATTTCAGTTACTATATTGAGCGACTGCCGTCTAACCTCCGCAACCCAAAGGGAAATATCATTCTATGGTTAAACCAGCTGTCAGGATGATCGAAGAAACTGACTTCCTAATAACGACTGCTATAGATGTTCATGACAGCCGGGACCAACGGCTTAACGAGGCACGGAGCAAGCTATAATAACGCACATAACTTCGAAAAGTCATAGGTGCGTTTTACACCAGGCTTTGAACCTGGGACACTCTGGATTTGAAGCATAGACTTCATATGTGAGCCTACATGGTGCTATTACTACTTAAGGGATTTATATAGTTGAAGCAAAGTTCACTTCTAGCACCTGGATCTCAAGATAAAACGTGCGTGAAGTTGAGAGCTGCCTAGACCCTTGCCTTTATTGATATTGGACGAGATTTCCATCTCTTAGTCGGCTTCTACGTCACCTCGGATATCCGTTTTGAAGTGTCGCTACCATACGGCTCTGTTTTGATGATAGATGTGCAAAATTTTCAGATTGAATAGTAATTACTTACTAGCGACTTGTGAGGCATTAAATGTGACAGGTGTCCTGGCGAGAGGCGTCCTCAGGGAGCCCCCGCGCCCGCCGCTGCCGCCCGCTGTCGCCACCGCCACCACCGCACTCCCGCTATTCGTCTATTCAACAAAAACCGTAACAAACCCATTGTATGACAGCATAAATACCAACATACATACTATCATGCCTGTTTGAATATATGCATGGGGTAGGCAGAGGCATGTTAGACGCCCACATTTCGCTAATTATATTTTTGGCCCCACTTATTGCCGCTTACCGGGCACTTTTGTGGTGGCCAGAGCCTTGTCCGTGGATTGGCAGGTGCACCACTTGCAGGTGAGGTAGGTTTGGAATACTAAGATCTCGCAAGGATCCCCATATATAAATATTGCGTAAATTAACTATAATCATGTACAATTATCGGCCGATCTTAAACTACAAAAAAAACATTCTAAGAATTAGACACGTTAACGAATCTTGTCAAGCATAACATCTTCCATTTGTCGCTCTCAGTACAAAAGGAAAATTAGAATTATCGATTATTAACACTAATTTATTAACAGCGAACATATATAATGTTAATGGATTAATGGCTTTATCAAATTTCAGGATCTTGTTTGAAACTGTTCCATAAAAAGATGAAAGCCTGAGTTGATCAAAGTTTAAATTCAGAAATGATTATATCTGAATTTAAATTTGATCAGACGATAAAATTAAAACAATCGAATGTGTGAACACCCAGTATTCAGAACTAAATCTGATATTTACCAAGAACGAGAGATTTATATCTCTAGAAAGTATTTACTTTTTATTTGAGCAGAAATCGACTTATGTAAAAAGAGCAAAATGTATGCAAACTCGAACTTTGAAAGCATACTCTTTAAAGTATTCAAGCATGTGCCAAAGTGACTTACCCTAATATAAAATTGTATTAAAAAGGTAAAGCTGCCACTGAGATTCTATAGAAAAAAATACTATTTTTATATCTTTATTGGAATGTGGTAAATTTAGAGGGCAACGCAAAAATGGTTACACAAAGCATTCGCGATTAATGTAACACATCTATTCTGTAATCAACAAGCGCAAACATCTTCTATTTGTTTTCAGGGTACAAAAAACAACATCTCGAAGAACCTAATAAACAACGTAGTTAAATTTGCTACATATTATGAAATTACTTACGGTTAATGCAAACATATAAAAACATATAGAAATTCTATAAAATAACACAACCCGCCCGGACAACATTAGATAAGTAAATACTCAATCGTGCAGCATCACAAACTTATATATATATTGAAAACAAAATATTTCTTCTAACTATAAATTTAACTTTACTTACGATTGTTATTATCTATGTGATATTTTGATCATCTACTTCCATGCAGATTGGGCTTCCGAAATTAATTTCTAAATCTTTATTAGCACAATTGACTTTGATAAGGCATTTGCTAGGGTCATCCTGAACTTATGGCGAACATAAGAATCTACTCATAAGGAAGCATTTACGTTGTATAACTTAATGTGTAAAAAATTATGCCACAAATTCACGAACATCGTATGACAAACGTTAATTTAACCAAAAAAAATACTTAGATTATCTTATGGGGTCTCCCAAGGAAGCGTGTTGGGCTGCATGATCAAAATAGTTGATACAAATCAGAAATTATAAACTTTAGACAATTTTTTTACTCTTGATTCTTTCATTATATTCATATTTATTCATTAGTTTTAGTTTCAATCGCAAGAAATACTAAAATTATAACTAGAATTCATTTCATTGAAATACTACCCAACAAATCTGTTTAGAAATATATGCTATTTAAGAATAAAAACAAATTACCAATATTGATTTTGTGCCTATAAGTCACTCTAAGACTATTCGAAAAAAAAACTACTACAAAACACACACCATGCACACTAAAGATTATTATATTCTTTAAATTACACTACAATAACAAAGTACAAACTACAATATGATATCAGAAGGTATGTAATATCTAACCTTTGACAAAAACAGTCCTGACTAAAAAGAAAAAAACACATGCTTATTAATTACAATATCCACGTCACACCCATAGAAACATCGTCTTCAAATCATTTAACAGTGAAGAGGAAAGCCAAGTAGACCGAGCAAAGCATCGTAAGCTCTAAGGCAGAATAAATCAAACAGAAGTTCGAAGAAAGAAACAGAAATATGAGCTACAAAGAAATAACGAAGAAATAGTACTGATACTTATGTTACAAAACATACTTTTTACATCGTGATATTAAACAAAAAAAAAATTATAATAATAAATGCAACTTAAAGCCCAAAGTAAAGGAAATCGTTTGTGGTATGATTTTTAAAAAATAACATGTATATGAATTAAGATGACTTAATCCTTTAGTTTTATTAATTTTAAACTCAAATAATTTTAACATTTAAACTTATAGCGATTGAGTTATGTATTCTAGATGTGTCTAATCCTTCAT
This sequence comes from Musotima nitidalis, assembly GCA_949126915.1. Taxonomy (NCBI): domain Eukaryota; kingdom Metazoa; phylum Arthropoda; class Insecta; order Lepidoptera; family Crambidae; genus Musotima; species Musotima nitidalis. Next base: position 6,415,175 of record OX421439.1, on the reverse strand, counting down.
AATGCAATAAAAACAGATACAATCAATATTTTTCAAGAGTAATAGAAGGAAAGATATTTACATACAGAAGCTGTAAACTATAAATTATATTATATTACTTAATTTACATATTTATTACAATATTTAATATCCGGCAATGCGATGGAAAACCTAATCACCACTACCAAAGTCCTACCAACTAACACTTTCATTTACAGAAATGGCTACCATTTCACAAACAAATACTGCTATTTGTTGGGTTTAATTTTTTAAAGTTAGTTATAAACTTGATGTTGACATCAGTCATAAAACTATCATTGACAATAACTCAATCGCAGCACAACCACAATCAAATTCCAATTGCAGCTCGCGGCTACTGTCTAAGGTTCTTGGTGTTTTGCCCATATTATAAATTGAATTAATTTCTACACATTCATGAAATGAATTATGATTAGGAACTGAATTTTAAATGATGGGGGTTTCAATGGCAAATAAATTGTGAAGAAGATTTTATCAGAAAATTGTAAATAACCCTTGAATTTCTAAAAATCTACATAATATGATTAGTAGACGATCTAGTTAATTTTGTAATATTCTTGTAAATGTGTACTATGCATACTTTTCCTCAGGGCACCAATATGGCTTAAGACTGATTCCTGATTCTGAATTAAATGGATTCTGTTTAGTTCAGGATATTGTGGAGTGATTTGATTTAATTTATCTTGGAAATCAAAAAGGGTGACTTACTTTAAATATATTCGAAAATAATTTGATTAGAAATACCAACAAATCGGGATATATGGGTCCGATACAAAATATATCTGCCTGTTAGTAGAATTTAGGAAACAGGCCTGAGGCACAGGGATCCAATTGCAGTTCCAACAAAACTCCATACATATTTTTGGGGCGATATCAAATTCGAAAATCCGACCAAGAATGCGAAGACAGTAATCGCGATCCGAAAAACAAAACAGTAAGCGGTAAACCAACAAACCTATTTGTCTGTGCACTTAGCGTGGGCGAGCCGTTTGAGGTGGTGCGCGATACTAACGTGGTTGTGGGCGGCGGGGGTGGTGGCGGCGTCGTCGTCGCCGGGGGCTCGCGGCAGGCGGCGCCGCAGCCACGCGTGCCGCAGCGCCTGCGTCGGCGTCAGTCGCTTTTCCGGGTCCCATTCTAGGCATCTGGGGAGGTTATACATACAAACGTTATATTATTCTATAGTAATAAATACATACAATCTGTATCTGTCCATGCCGTGTGGCACCGGCCTAGAAAAGTGCCACCCTCTCTCATTTCACAGGGTGTTGTAAGAGCCGACGAAGAGAAATCCTACCGGATGAAGGGCAGAAGCGTCATCCTGCAAACTGGATTGAACTGCGACCACCAACCCGCCTGCCAAGCGTGGTGATTATGGGCCAATACCTTCAATAGAATGTAGTCTATTGGGGAGGCTAATGTTCAGCAGTGGACCTAATAAGGCTGATATGATGATGATGATGATGATACATACAATCGCGCCTATTTTCCCGAAGGGGTAGGCAGAAGCATTTCATATGCCCACACTTCACTAAATATAATGTTTAGTCCTACGTAATAGTTGGGGTGGGCCTACTGACGCTTACAAGGAACTTTTAAGTTAGCCAATTCTTCGTCTTTTTGCAAGTGCACCACTTGTAAATAAGGTTGCCGTGAGTTCCTAAGTTGTTGGTAGGATCCTAATATACATACAAAGCAATTTTATTAATAGTTTTTAATTAATATGCTACCTACAGAAGACCTGGAGAATTTGAAGCTTTAAAAAGCTGATGCCCCTGTGTTGCATCCATAAGCTGCAGCGACCACTTTTCAGCAGGTGGATACTTGCATAATATGTTTTCTCTAAAATTGTGTTTTTCTTCTCTTTGTTACATTATTATAACAGATGAAAAACGGAATATAATAAACTGAACCTCTAAAAAATACTTTTTTGATCATCAAAATTACTGAGTGAGCATCTAATGAGGTGATTAGGTGCTCAATCAGTAATTTTGATGCACAAAAAGGTTAGGTTAGGTTGGCAATTTATTAATTTTGAAGACACGTTTAATAACACCCATGAAAAACTAATATTTGAATCTACATGTATTTGGAAAGTTCCCAAATTAACTAAACTAACCTCATGTCTGAACTGAGTAGTCGTTCCTTTTTTCGGCTATGAATCAGTGCGGTGTGTCATTTGGCAATCATCGTTTAACATTTTATTATAATTATTTATTTGCTAGTTTTACACTCCGCTAGTCCCCTGAATGGATCATTATTTGACGTCGAGCGCTTCCGTGATTTAGGGCACGTTAAGCTGTTGTCACTGGTTAAAGTCACCTGCTTCGTTTCTTTATCCATTGTATCCGGTCTATGGACCATCTACCGATCTATCTATCTACCGATAGGCATGTAATTTTGAGAGACATGATGTAAAGAGAAATTATCCTTATTCTGCCTAAATTTTAATGTTTTCTGGATATTGGTTCAAAAGGCTTTAATTCCATTAAAAGCTATTTTGCTTGTTTGTTTTAGGCAGACCTTATATTAATAGGTACTACCCATAAGCGTTATATGAGATTTCCATAAAAAAATTTTTTAAACTATTCTGATTAATATATACTATATGATATAATACACGGGACTTGACATTTCAAGAGGCTTATTGCATATTGATCATCATCATATCCTAGCATTATCCCGGTTGCACTAGACTTAAGCTCAGGGCCCGGGGTCTGCTCACTGGTTCAACCAGATTTGACTGAATTTCAGTTATATATTGAATTTCAGCATATTGAAGCTAGCGGTCAATTTAAAATCAATAAAAGAGGCCTTTGTTCAGCAGTGGACTTCTTACATATTGATGCAGGCGTGGCGCTCGAAGTGAAAAACTATTTCGGAGGCTTTATTCAGCAGTAGACTTCTAACGGCTAGGATGATGGTGTTCTTTTGCTTACCGTCTAATGAAATCGATGAAGAATTTATCCTGGCATCCCTTGAGGGCGGTCACGAAGCTCTTGGAGCCGGGCGGGCCGCGTTGTCTGCCTCTTCTTGACAATCCTTAAATCGCAATACAATATGTAATCAGTATATTTTTTTTGATACATACATACATTCACGCCTGTTTACCCGAAGGGATAGGCAGAGGCATATTATACGCCCACACTTCGCCAATCACATTGTCGGTCCCACGTAATAGGTGACGAGCCTATTGCCGCTTGCCGGGATCTGTTAAGTTCACTAGAGCCTCGTCTGTTGATTAACAGGTGCACCACTTGCAGGTGAGGTTGGTTTGGGCTTCTTAGATGTTAGTAGGTCGATTTTTTTTGATGACATTATAATATACTATGGTATGGAATGTATTTAATTGTCCACTTCCTTTCTAATATAATCTTATTTTGGGCCTGTTTTGCCATGCCCATGTAATTTCCCATTGATTAGCGTTTTCTTGGCACATCATTAATAGAAAATTGACTTTTTAACTGCCGAGTAACTCTAATTTAACTGTCTAATCAGACAGTATTTTTTTATTTTTCAATTGTATTTGTATATTTACTTTTGTTGAACTGCAGGCCGTGCTTAGTACTGGGACATTAATTGGTTAAGGTGATGAATGTTATCTGAAGCTCATTCATTATTTATTGTTAACATATTTTTTAATTTTACATAACAGTTATTAATAATTATAATTATCTTATATTATAACTGTTTTATTATATATTATACCTAATTAGTTTAAAATCTATACAAAAAGGTTTTATAAGACCTACTTGATTTTTAACTTTCTATACTGGTATCAACTTAAAGAGATATAAATATGCAAACTTATTTAATCAGCGATATTTAACTCCACGTAAAACCAAATAAAATAAGAGGGTTAATTAGAACCAAGTGGAGACGAATCTCGCGGTCATTTGCTAGTTGGCCCCATATATTTGTGACGACAATATGTTTAGTTTAGAGACGACACGCCGCCGTCTGATCGATTGAGACAGTGACTCATACGATCACCCATCTCATCTCTTCTCAGTGAATTGAGGAAAATCTTCATTTTATGTTATTACAAAAATGCGTCGCATCTCTGAAACGACTGACTCACTGTTAAATGCAAGAGCCGACTGAAAGTGAGTGTACGTTTTGTAAATAATTTAGAGAGATAATGTTCATAATTTTCGCAATTTGCTATATTTCCTAGCGTAAATTTCTGTCAATCAGTTTTTAATATAACTCTTGTTAAATTTATACATATACGCGACGTTATAGAAACCAGTCTCACTGCCGATTTATACATATTTTTTTCCATTCTATAAAGAAATATACTATATGAAGAAGTAATATATAAGACTTAAGGACTTGAACCCAATAGATAAATATATCCTAATAAATAAATATTTCTGACACTTACACCAATTATTTAGTTCCAAGATAAGTACCATTAGGAACTTGTGATATGGATACGTAATAACGGAACACCATACACAAATACAAATTTTTTGTAAATACATACTTAATATACATAGGAAAACACGCAGTCTAGAACCAAAAGTTGATGGTCTGGTCTACTCTGTATAAATCATATCTGCTCGACAGAACTGCAATGAGTATTATGTGTATTTGTATAAATACGAGTACCTATGTATACATCCAGTGCCATACCAATCGATACTCTTATATAGTTAAAATAGTTAAAACTTTTATATTTATTGGCAAATCGTTTATTAACCAATAAAAAGATCAGCGTTTCTTAACCTCAGGTCGCGAACCTGATTCGGGTCGCGGGCAGTATTTGGAAGGGTCGAGTAGTGCATGGTCAGAGGTTTGTTATCCAGCGAAAGGCTTGAAGTCCTTTATCCTAAATGATAATTCACGCAAATGCGTAGGGTCGTCAACCAAAAAGGTTAAGAACCACTGATATAGATCTTACCTCCACTGAGAACAGTCGTGCCATGCGCCAGCGTGGTCGCCGTGCAGTACCGAGGCAGCCCTTTACTGCTGATGAAGTTCTTGGACCTTTTGCCTTGCTCGATGAGCTTCAATGGAGGCATGCCCAGCAGCTCGATGATGCAGGCCATTTGGTCTGTCTCGTCCTCGCCGGGGAGCAGGGGCCAACCTGGAATTTGTTGTGTACAACATTAATTGCGGATCTCGTCTAGTGTAAATGTGGGTGAAGGGCTAGCCACCCATCACTAGACACAATATGTTGATCATTAATTATGGGTGTATTATACAAGCAGGGATCGTCGCCAAAGACGAGGCACCTATTCAATGGGACTAGGGCTGCCATCAGTCCGGAATTCCCCGGATTTGTCCTAGTTTGAAGGGCGTCAGGGGTCCGTCCGGTACGGTATTACAAAAATGTCCGAGAGAAACCAGGATTCTAAAAATAAACGATAAATTGAAATAAATCTTAGTTCAAAATTCATTTATCCCATCAAGCAATTATGAATTATAACGATGTTTATAATTTGTTGCAAAAATATTTTTTAGAGATGTTTCCCCGGGAAATGAACGTATTTCGCCCTATGTCCGGGATTTGTGACGTGTTTATTCGGCGTCGGTAACTGAGGTTTAGCAGCCTATGGAGGGCGCTGCGGGTAGGCCAGGAGGGCCCGCTCAGCAGCGCCAGGAGGGTCTAAGCAGCGGGGGCAGGGGGCCCCTGCTGTCTAACCATGGACCCTCCGGGAAGTCGGCCACACACGCTATGGTCGCAGGGGGAGGTAGGAGGGACGCGTCCACTGCGCCTCTCTGAGGAGGTCCTCCCGGTTTTGGGCCGGGGGACGTTGGCCGCAGGCGGGGTGTCAGAAGCTGCAACCCAGGTACTGGCCCCCGCCTCTTTCTCAACAAGCGGCGGGCGTCGTCGGAAGATTTTTAGTGGGTATTACTTGGCGGTCGTGTCTGCCGGTAGTGAGTCCCACACCCCCTTTCGGTCCCCCTTTGGCCGGAAGGCAGTGCGTAAATGCATTTTGTTACCGACGTAAAACAAAAAAAAAAAAAAGAACAAGCTTTTTAGGAATTCATAAAGTGCAAGTAAAATTATAGGTTTTTGGTACTTGTTGGAAAACGGTTTTAATAATATCCTATATGAGCACACATTAGTGTTACTAACTAATGAAATAGTAAGTACACAATGTGTGCATTTCTCATGTTAATCTACGAGTTGGCTGACTTCACCCAGACAGGGTACAAAAGAAAAACAGTTATGACTTCAAAGATTAAAATTACTAGTTACTCACCCGTTAGAAGCTCCGCTAATATACACCCCAGCGACCACATGTCAATAGGCATTCCGTACCGAGCGCCCATCATCACTTCGGGCGCGCGGTAAAACCTGGACTGGATGTATGTGTATACCCGCTGGTGTTCGTAGCACGAGCTTCCAAAGTCTATCACCTGAAACCAATAAAGACATTAATTAGAAACCTTTCTATCACTATGTCAGAATGGGGTTTTTCAAAAAGGTCGTGTAACTCAAGGACGTCTTCTACTGGACATAAACATCCCCTACAAACTTCAGTCAGCTAACGGCTACATTTGAAGTTTACAGAACGTGATCCTTCATCATTTTTATTATCATCGTCATTTCATCTTGCGGATGGACGTCACATGCTACGTTCCTATCAAAAGGTTTCCAGAACTTTTCTGTTCCAACGGCCGTCAGTTCTTCGTGCTATACTCCTGCCACTTCAACTTGATAATTCTTAGAGCTATGTCAATGACATTAGTTTAAACGTAACTTTACTTATGCCTAAATATCTTAACAGTTATGTGTGCTAGAAAACATCGTGCTAACAACACAAACCCCATTAAAAATAAATATGTCCGTAATGCAACAAAAGATTGGTTGTCTTCATCCATCAAACACCATTGAGTAACGACTCTTACATTTGAGTAAATGTAGCTGTCAGGGCGAACTATGGTAATATATTGTTCTAGATAAATGCTCACATCCTTGATGCACTAGGTACATTGTTACTGAGAACAATGGAACTGGCCGAACAGAACATTACGCAAATTTCGGGTTACAGCTGCGAGCGTTACTAAGGAGCTGTATAGATGGAGCAACTTTAGTTGAGACAATTATCTCGCGGTCGTCTATTTCAGATATCGAGGAGCGTCAGATCAGGAAGAAGAAATGCGCGCTGCAGGACCTGTTGCTGCAGCCTACAAACATTTTAAAAGAGGCCAGTTGCTACAACCTTAAAATCACAATTTTATGGCAATTTGCAAATAACTTTGAAAGCTGAGTTGCTTCATCTATGAACCCACCGCTAATTGTGAGAGATATCGAAGTTCTTAATACATCGACGGTGTTTTCAACGACAACTAACTTTACACGACAGTTGTTAGTTGCAGCAATTAGAAACTAATGTAATCATCAATTGCAGCTACGGAAAACTACTGTCGATAGACTCGCAACTCGAGTTGCTACGTGTGCGCAGTGCCATATAAATAATGTAAACAGATTGTTGCTCTATATGCAATGCCCCTAAAATTATTTATAGGTTTTAAGACAGATTTATGTGGTAAAGGTATGAGGAATCTAGTCACTGAACTTTACAGTGTAATTTGAACAAAATGTAATTTTATAAATAAACTCTAATCAATATTTAAGTGATGTTTGAAATGAGGCATGTTTCTTTCTACTTTTATTGTATGCGGTGTTTATTGTTATAATTTTATGTTTACAATTTGGAATCAGTTTAAAACGAGTGTTTATTTTATTCATACAAAAAGTGTTATTAAAGGTTTGCTGAATAATTAAGTACAATAACCGCGAGGATAAGAGTGATCAACAACATACCTTATTACATTTTCTTTTTATAAATTGTTAAAATCAACAGCGCATATAGTCAACAAATTGCAGGTATAGTCTGACGAAACAGTGTTGATAATATCGCTCACGTTTACGTGTAACATTAAAGTATCGTTTTTATTAAAAAATAATGTTTACTTTCGCCGGGTAAGACGGCTGAACCTAATAATTATGGGCACACAACACAATAGACAATGGTGTTTGGTAACATCGTAATCGGAGCTGCGCGTGCGTCACAGCGGCGCGCACACGTGACCACGTCGCTGTACTAAACTGGATGCATTCTGTCATACTAAAATCTAAATAGTAGTGGGTCTGCATATCGATATTCGAATTGCAAGCTCACTGGTTTTTAACTAACTCAAGCGCACGACTGATGTATCTAGAAGAATACCTAGCTAATTATAATATTTTTTTAATGACCAAGCCAAACTTAAGTAAATTATTTTGACTGACTGATCACCAAATCTATGTGATCTGTGCACTAAAATTCAGAACTCTTTGTTAAAGCGCTACCGGAATTTGTTCCTTAACTTTATGAGTTTTTTTAATTATATATATGTTTCTGGATATAACATTTACAATATTACCAATGTATTTTAAAATATTCAGAGAACCTAGGATATATTTCACTGCCTTTAATTTTCTATGTCAGTCATTTGTATGATAAATAATCACGTTGTTAGCAACTCTGACAAATGTGACACTATTAGCACGAATATGTAACATTCGTAAAGTTACACCCGCAATTAATAACCTATCCGCAATCCGAGATTGAAACCAATTTTAGATAAAATTTTAATCGTTCCTATAGTTTCAATCCAAGGGTTGGCTAAAGAGACGATTTAGTTGAAAAAGGAGGGGATATACAGGGAACCTACTTATATCTGAGGAGCCCAAGCGAACCTCATTTGCAAGCTAAACAGCGAACGAGGCTCTGGCGAACATAAAAGCTCTTGGTACGCGGCATAAGGCTCGCCACCTATTACGTGAGACCAACAATGTTATTTGGAAATGAGATCGTATAATATGCTTCTGCCTACCCCTTCGGGGAAACAGGCGTGATAGTATGTATGTAAAGTAAATAAGCATAATTGATATTTGTACGTATTTTACTTGAAAAAAGGATTGATTTGCCTATCGCAAATAGCAATTTTGAAAGGTTATTAATTCGGGGTGTTAATTGACTTTTTTAATCTTCTTAATTGTGATCGTTTCGCCGCGCCCGACCCGATCTTGTGTCGTAAAATTAATAATTAATAGAACGGAACATTTGCTTAACTCCGCCGCCGTTAAAATTAAACCGGTCAAATGTGGTTAAATTCATTTGTGGAGCAGTAAAACTGTGCTCTTCATAAAAATTAACTTTGTCTTACTTTTTGTTTTATTAGCGGACACCTGTCACGTTGTCTCTGTAACTAACAGAGGCAATGCAAAACTAGATGATGGGTTGGTTATGTCTTTACATAGTTTGTAAACAAAGGATACCGAAGACCGGGCGAAGTGGAGACGAAAATGTAGGAAAGCGGACCCAGGGCCCGGAAGGCCACAACTGGGATAACGCCTAGATAATTTATGTAGCTACCGTATTGGTTTTCTCGCGTTAAACCCATGAATTAATCCCGGTCAAAGACTATATGCCAAGTTGTAGCGAGTTTCGTACAGCGCTGGGATGAAGCGTGATTGAAGTACAAACACACAAACCGTCTTATCCTACATTCAGTAAGTACAATTAAAATTAAGTCTATTTTTAATCTGGATTTTATACACACAGTCACACATACTTATAATCACGCCCGATTTCTGTAGTGGTAGGCAGATATCACATTCTTCCACCTTCTGTGATCCTGTCACACGCTCTTAGCTTCACTCACTCTTATCAATGTTATATGAAAATTAAACCCTGTTATCGGTTTACAACCACACTTTTGACTAACCCTTTTATTATTATTGATTTTATATAAAACAGTCCAAACTTAGGACAAGTCTGTCGATTTACACAGTACATTTCAACCGACCGATATGGCGTGGATTCACTCGAGAGGTCGTGGGTTTGATTCCCACACAGGACAAATCTTTGTGTGCATGAACATGAATATTTGTTCTGGTCTGGGTGTTCTCATATGTATCTTAAGTACGTATTTACAAAAAAAAGTATTTATGTATGTTTATTTGTTATTTAGTATCCATAACACAAGTTCTTAATGATACTTATCTTGGAACTAAATAATTGGTGTAATTGTAAGAGAATATTTATTATTCATTTATTTCATATCATACCTTATATTCCGTATTCAGCAACAAGCGCAATCCCATTTACACAAAATATTACGAACATCATTAATGCCCTCACTTTTACAAACTTCAATTCGAAATGAGATTAACTTGTAACAATCAATTTCGTCGAGATCGGCCGTTTTGGCAAAACGTGGAAGGAACGTTTCAGACTGAGGTATCATCCATCATAATCATATTCCGACGTCCTTCATTAAAATAGAATCTGAGATAGAAATCTCACGTGGGAAAGACGTAGAAATATAGATCAAGGTTATATAGTAATTTATTTTAAAAAGTCAAAGACACAAGATCTTCATCTGATGTGAGTGCAAGTGACACGAGTGGCTATGTTTTTCATTATACTAACAGTATATACAGTGTTTTAAATAAAGTAGACACACTGTAAAAACATTGGGTAAGGTTAGTACCTACAAGGGAATAGTAGGATATGCAGATCGTAGGTCTGCAACAAAACACCTGAATACACGAATAATCTTCATCTGATGAAGGCATCTGATGTCATAAGGGTGACACGCCTGTTTATGATGTAAAATATACTAATCATTTACCGTTTTAATGAAGTAAACTCACAGTACAAACAAAAGAAAGGTATACGGGGATAGTCGGATATGCGTAGGTCTGCAACAAAATACACGGATAAGATTTTCATCTAAAGGCAATAGACGCGCCTGCATTTTTTTTTATTTGTTGGTGGATACAGCAATGAAGTACGCATATAGTACAAACACTGATAAAGATAATCGGGGATAGTAGGAATCGCAGATCGTATGGAAAAGAATACCTGAAGACACAGACGAGACCTTCGTTTGATGGGAAGAAAAACATTTCCACGTTTCAAAGTAGACACAGTATGGTTTTAAAAATTGCACGAGTGGGTGACCTTATGCCTTTATAAACACATTAATAAATAAGAAAAAGTTGCAAACATCAAATTTTAATTAACCCATATTTCCCAGAAACATTTCTTTGTGCAGCACAACCATCACATAGCGTAGTAGGAGACGTCAACGAACCCATACAGTAGATCTATTAAACGAATAGCTTAATATTTAGACAGTTTTCGAAGAAAAACGCCCCTTTACGCGACAGTAAATTTGTCCGCATGATTCTCGGAAGCTTTGGGTGAGAACGTCATTGGCAAGGGCCCAATGAGTAGTCGCAGACAGGCCACGATGACTCTGCTTTGACAATGTTATACTATGGAATGATGCATATTCTATAAATTAAGCGTTACATTACATCTCATATTATAGAATGATGCATACTTAATAAATTAGGTGTTGCATTACATCTCATATTATAGAATGATGCATACTCTATAAATTAGGTGTTACATTACATCTCATATTATAGAATGATGCATACTCTATACATTAGGTGTTAGATTACATCTCATATTATAGAATGATGCATACTCTATAAATTAGGTGTTACATTACATCTCATATTATAGAATGATGCATACTCTATACATTAGGTGTTACATTACATCTCATATTATAGAATAATGCATACTCTATAAATTAGGTGTTACATTACATCTCATATTATAGAATGATGCATACTCTATAAATTAGGTGTTACATTACATCTCATATTATAGAATGATGCATACTCTATAAATTAGGTGTTACATTATATCTCATATTATAGAATGATGCATACTCTATAAATTAGGTGTTACATTACATCTCATATTATAGAATGATGCATACTCTATACATTAGGTGTTACATTACATCTCATATTATAGAATGATGCATACTCTATACATTAGGTGTTACATTACATCTCATATTATAGAATGATGCATACTCTATAAATTAGGTGTTACATTACATCTCATATTATAGAATGATGCATACTCTATACATTAGGTGTTACGTTACATCTTATACTATAGAATGATGCGTATTCTGTAAATTAAGAGTTTACGGCGTGAGACAGAGCCTTATCGAATTTCTTGCCACCTTTCTCGGAGCAAGCTTTTGCTTTAGTGAAGTGGTGATCGTGGATTAAGTGATATTTACAAGTGCTCCGGAAATAAACTTACTATGACTAAATTAGTTTTGTTTTGATTTTATTGAATTAAAAGAGTGAAGCGAGCGGCGGTCAGTATTTCCTTTCTTAAGCACAAAAGATCGTTCATTCGATTCCTATTTGTTACAAATAGTTGTGTTCAGGAACATGAACATTAGTCATTGTCTGGTCTGGGCATATATAATAATTATCATTGTTGTTAGTACAAGATCTATTAAGTTTGGGATAAGAGGCGTTGTCCAGGAATATTTTGTTATCGCAGTTACCACTGCAACGTTTGCATATTGCCATCATAATTTAATGCTCAACATACATACATTCACGCCTGGATCCTGTTCCGAAGGGGTAGGCAGAGGCATATATTACGCCCGCACTTCGCCAGTTATATAGTTGGTCCCACGTAATAGGTGGCGAGCCTATTGCCGCTTACCGGGCACTGTTATGTTCGCGAGAGCCTCGTCCGTTGTTGGGCAGGTGCACCACTTGCTGGTGAAAAAGGCTTGGGCACCTCAGATCTTGGTAGGATCCCTATACACCCAAATTCAATGGTCAAACAGAATATATTTCCCCAAGGCAATAAGCCAAGAGCCAATGGGCAAACATAAAAAACATTGGCTTCAGTATGACGGACTGTCACTTTTCAAGATGTTGGCAAACATTTAGGTGCGCTTAATGAGGCAGTAAACGCGGCGCCGATGGAGTGCCGGACGTAACGGTTCTAGGAACACCAACCACACTGGAGTCAAAAACATATTACTGATTATTATTTAAGCTTCATTTAAAAATAAAATTATTGTAAGTTGGCGAGATGGGATTTACTACGGTTCGTGTAATTTACATACATTCACGCCTGTTATATATATTTACTTTTTTATATTTCTTTATATTATCTAAATATGATATGATACATGCTCTTCCACCGCTGATCGCTAGCCAAAATGATACATTTGCAACAACAATTCAATAAGCACCAATGATAAAAAATCGCAGATCACGAATGTTACCAATTTTAGAATATGTTGTTGTAACGAGGGCCAAAGGAGTAGTATTTCCTGTTGATGATGAATTCAATCCTCTCACGTTTGTTATGGCTCCGTACACGCTTCCCGCAAGATTATTAACGGTCAACCAGAAACACAATCAATGCGGCTAAGCATTCTGTCCAACTTTAACACCCTATGACCAAAATAGCATTCGACATTCTTTCTATCATTGGAAATAACGTTCAAAGTTGACATATTGACATTTTCAGGTTGTGAACTAAGTGATTGGTTAGACGAAGCCGGAAAGAGTTAAGATTTATAGATGATATGACGTCATAGAAAGCATCTGACATGAATACACACGTGATCGAAAACGTGCATTTGACCTACCAAACAGAATAATACGGTAAGCAAAAAAGTCACTCTGAAAAAATTGTGTGTATCTAATTTCTGATGTTTTAGAGACAGAGATGGCTCAAAACAGCTCGAAGGTTTAAGATTAAGTCTTGAAGCTATCAGCCCCTGTGACCTAAATCAGCCCATAGTAACTTATAATTTCTATCTATTGCAATGGTCGCACTGTCGTAGTAGCTTCCTTTACTCTAAGTAAATAGCATAAGACGAAAAGAGAAAGGAAAGTTCATATGAAAATTTTATATTTTTATCAATTTTCGGAGAAACAGGTTGCGAATTGAGTTGATGATACTAAGCAATAATGACCCAATTAGATATTGTATAACAATACAAAGACATAGCATACTTACCGCTGCTTCAATTTAACTTTAATTATTTCGAGCCGTCATTAATTAGCGTCCACGACAATTTATTATAGACCGACCGCTTCGCCCGCAACTCGAGAGAGGCTTGCGGTGTAATGTAAAGGGGAATAATCGGGAATAGGGACTCCCTTAGTCCCTATACTCCAAGTCTCAGACTTAAAATAAAAATATTTCAGGCTTTTCATAGCCTATTTTGGGTACTTTAAAAATAGCATTACCGAAAAACAAATTTGAGTAGGTTTTATACATTTAAAAAGAAAACTCATACTAGCATTTAGTCTATAGGCGAGGCAGTAATGAAGCTTTCGCCCCAGAGTTACAATTTTAATAAACAAGATAAGGTTTTTTGCGAACTGTACCAAACTCATTAAAATAACCAAACAATGTTGTATGTGATTTGCGGCATAGCTCATTACAAGATACATTAAACTGACCTGGCTTAGCTAAAAAGCTATCTCCAAAAGTACTTAAAGCTTATTCCTAAAAACTGTATGTCGGAATAATAGTTTACTGTTCAAAGTCAAACTCAATATCGGAATCAACGTTTACTGTTCAAAGTCAAAGTCAACATATTGGTTTGGAGAGGAGAAGTTATATCCACCACACCGCAAATATGTGGTAGACAACATATTTTTTTTTAAACAGTCTTTATCTTATATAGGTACGCAATTTATTAACATTTCTCATTCTATAATAAATCATACCTAGTAAATAAAATAGAACTAGAAGTTTACAAACAAAACGCAATTAGCAAGTTTATTATGTAAATACCTCGTATGTGTAGCAAGTCAGTTACAATTTGTAGTTGCGGAACATATATTGGTTCCGTGAGCGATATATAGCAAAACTTGAGACGTTTACGCGCTTTGCAAACATCAAAGAATTTTGATGGATTCGCAAATGCTTCCTGTAACTAGGTGTATTATTAGATTATTACTTAAAGGAATTACCCGTCTTAAGGAATACTAAACAAACGTACTAACCAGTAAATTATAGTCTAGTAAAAATAGCATTAATCGTAAATGTTACCTCAGGACAAAATAATTGGTAATTCGTTCCTGAGTAAGAACATTCGTAAGTGTTCTCTGCCAATGCATCATCATCATCACCACACAACCCATTAACGTCTGACTACTGAGCACGAGCCTCCTCTCACATATCAAGGTGTGAGGGTATTGGGTCATACTCCACCACGCTGACCCAGTGCTGATTGGCGGAGGCAGGTGTATGGCGTCCTGCTGTTAGAATTTTTCAAGCCGCCAATTAGGCCTCTAACATGGCTTAACGACTACCACATTTAGTGATAACCGGGACCAAAGGCTTAACGTGCCTTCCTAAGCACGGAAGCGATGGATATGAAATGCCACACAAACGGTCACCCATCCAAGAACTGACCTCTGTACACTCTGCAGTACTTTGGTAATCGTTTCCGAGAGCCACGAGCGCTTCAAATGCATGCACATGCGCTGCCAATGCCTGTGTTTCCCAAATCCTTCCCGGGTCAGCGGGGTGTAAAACGGAATTTATGCAGGTCCACTTGTTACACGGTACGGAGCGCTATTACGTTTCTATACTGCATTGACTGCTTTGCATTAGGCCAGAAGTGGTAACTATGACGAGTAACATTTAAAAAGTGTTAAAAATCTTAGGCGTAACTTACTTATGCCTAATATATATAATTACGGCCAGTACGCATTTAGTAACCGTTTTTTAAAGAAAAAAAAATAAAAATCAGTAGAACACAACTCTATATTAGTAGCTAAATTAGTGTAATGAACATAATTCTTGTTTTACATATTCCGAACTAAAGTTCTTTAGTTATTGGGACATTGTATTTATATTATTTTTAATATTGTGACCTAACACCGACGAATGCTTGTAGTAAATAGTAATTTAAGTTTTATAATTCACAATGTTGTATTGTATCATAATTAAATTAAACATTTGCATGCCACTATGATGGCGAAAAATGCGCTTCTTATAAATCAAATGTATCATCTGTGTTTAGTTATACCATGTTTATTCAAATAAAAAGATATTATTATTAGCTCTCACTCTCTCGATTATATATATATAGAATATTTTCTTACCCAAATACATTGTACAGAGCACAACGTTAAACCTGCTCCCACATGTGTTGATTTTTACAGCCTTTCTCGAACTATTTTGTTGCGACCTATACTGCCCTACTAAGCGCAAAAGCGGTATCTCAAAAAAATCCGTAAATTTGATTTTTATGGCATCGGATAACTCAGAAAAATACGCTTCTATTGAACTAAGTCTTATAGCGGTATGTTATTTATAAGGTATAAAAAAATGTTAAGAAAGTTTTCTCTATCTCAGTTTTACCTTAAATTACTAAGTAGATTAGAGGTATATCAATTTAACGTAGGCAACCAGCCGTATAGTTGAATACCGCTAAATATACCTAATAATATATATAAATTACGTTTTATAAAAAAAAATAACAATCTGTAAATTAACGAAAAAACTAATTTTACATAATGTCAATTATCTCGAAACTAGCTTTCACTGAGATACCGCTTTTGTGCTTAGTAGGGCAGTATAACACCACCAATAGTATAACATAATGTTGTTTTGATCAAATAGGGTTGCCAAAAATCTGCTGTCTAATAGTTTTATTAAACTTGAGTGGATATATATACAGTTCATCGTATCTCTCAGGATATACCAGTTTATTCGGAATAAAAAGTAGCCCTTGTTTTTGCCTAGGAATTGAACAGACTTCGTACAAAGTTTTACCAAAATCTGTCTATAGGCTTAGGCTTAAAAGAATTACAAACTGAATAACTACCGCATTTATAATATGAAGTTAAGCTTTAGATGTAAACCTTATTATTGAATAGACACCTATCTCACAGAACCAGCAATTAAAAACATGGAATACGTAATTAATATAATTATGGAAAGTACCTCTTTTGCAAACAATCCTAAACAATACTATATATTTTTACATCACACATTTCTTCATTTACAAAGTTACTTGATTATTATTTACTAAGTTAACATTAGTTTAGTAGTTCCATTCTTTCTTAACCTACATAATGTCCAAATAAAAAGTTAATAATATATAAAATATTCACCACGTTGCCAGCCCTATTCACAAATAAACCAAAATATGCTCTAGTTTGTGCGATATTTCGCGGAAACTACACGCTTTGTTTATTTATTCCTTCGGCGTTTGGTCAGTACGGCAACACCGTTTATAGTAGATCTCCGAATATTTATAACAATCAACTTTATAAATAAAATTCACGTACTACTAAGAAAATAGCGCTTTCGTGTGTTTTTGTTTTATATTGGAGAAAACAATATACTAACATTTACCAGGTAATACTTATATGTAATGTATTGTAATGCTTATAACGCGAATCACAAAGTACTGAGAAAAGTCAACGTGTCCTGAAAGCTCAGCGGTTAGAGCAACGGACCGGTTATCCAAAGGTCGTGGGTTCGATTCCCACTCAGACAACCGCGGACGAGTTGGTTTATTGTAGCAAAAAAATTAATTTTAAATTTTTCATACCTTTTATATAAACAAAAATAATACGGAAAAATTTATTAAAAAAAAGTATTTTACATTTAGTACAGTACGTACTATTTACTAATCGACCTTCAGTATGCGTGCAAAGGAACTGACGAGACAATCGTACACACATGTGGGTCACCGGTGCCGACGTATGAATGTACGTATAACGGAACGTTTTTTGTGGCATCTCGAGACAAAGGCCACGGACACGGCCATTTCAACGTCTGTATCCAATATTTATAGTGTCATTCAAAATATAATGTTACAGATTTACATGAAAAAATTTAACTGTTAAAATTTTAGAATAGGTCTAATTGTCGCTTTTGTATTTTTATTAATATGCAAGTTTTTGAAAGTATTTTTGTTCGAATAAGACATATATCTTTTTGTCCGAAAAACTTAGCTTTAGATAGAAAAGTATAACGGGTATGCAAGTTGAGAGGCAAATTATCAATTTAGTTATTTAAACTTATTGTCGTATGATACGGTGAAATAAGTAACTTTCTCAGTTAACTAAATGATGACTTTGGACTTTTGGCGGAAAAGTGAAGCGTCATGTCTGCAGTTTTGTTTTATTTTCGAAAATTTGTGATATTTCGCATATGAATGTGTAATAAGTAACGGTGGATTATTAATCGTTAAGTGTTTGTTAACGTACATGAGTGTAGGTAAAATAAATAAAACAGTGCAAATCACTTTTCAAATACTGTAAAGAAATCCATGTGAGATCAGTATATATCTTTACTGAGGACTCACGGGGTTAATTGGGAGGGCATCTCATTTACTATTTATCATCTTTATCACCACTTATTTTCATTTACTTAATATAAATTATTTATTATTATTTATACCTTTTACTTCACACTGGCGCAATGTGCTAAGCGCATAAAGCCATCATTTGAAAGAAAAAGAAAATGCGGACTAAAAAAAACAATTAAAGCTGAAGCGGAGGCAGATGTATGGCGTCCTGCTGTTAGTTTTTCAAGCCGCCCATTAGGCCCCTTACATGGCTTAACGACTATCACATTTAGTGATAACCGGGACCAAAGGCTTAACGTGCCTTCCGAAGTACGGAAGCGCTCGATATCAAATGCCACACAAACGGTCACCCATCCAAGGACTGACCTCTGAAAACTCTGCTTTACTTCGGTGATCGTTTCCGACAGCCGCGCACAGCAGAATTAAAAGCCCTTCTTAACCTAACTTAACGTTAAGTCTTTGGCGGAATAAGCAGTGTCTAACTTAGTTTATAAACCCAGAATAGATTCTAATAAAATTTGGTACTATCTTTAGTCGTATTCATTTATCATTTGAATTGTATTGTATGTAATTTCATGTAAGAATCTGATATGACATTTGCTTTATTTCAATTAACATAATCATTGACTTCATTTATTTATTTAACAATTTATGCACATTAGGAACATAACCAAGACAGAAGTTATGAAAGACAAGAGCAATAAAGATTTATTATTATTATTATTATTATACCGAAAATAAAGAACAAAGCTTTAATTAACAAAGATTAAGAACAAATTTAGTTTCATTATTCCTAAAAATAATACATAAATTCAAAAACTTTCCCACGTATCATGTTCCTGTCAGCCTAAACCAACAGAGAACTATAAATAATATATATTTTCGCAACAAACATTTTCGCGGTTGAAAATTACAGAACAGTCAGTTAATTAATCTATTACGACACCCTGCCTTAGAAACCAGGTCAAGAAAAATCAAGACTGCAATAGAAGAGAAAAACAGAGCGCAACCTTCGCGAAAAAATTAAAAACTTTACAAACACATCTTTTCAGTCTGGAACTTACTGATTGCGGTTAATCCTAAAGGAATAGAGTGTATTATTGCGTAATAGTAGGAACAAAAGAGTTTGCCAAACAGACAGATGTGGGCTATGTCCCCAATGTTCGTTTGTAATGATACGTCTAGTAATTAAGATACAGGCTGGAGCACGTCACTAGAAAAGCAAATTCAAATTCAAATTAAATACGCATTCTCGCCTACAAACGCTTTCACAAAAATCAATGTCTGCTTAAATCGGCGCCTATTCTGTTTTTTTACTTTTTAACGGCCGTCTGGGACTTGCCCGTGTGACCTACAAGTACTTTTTTATTATTTGAGTGAAGTAGCCAAATGGGTCTTTGAAACATCGGCTATCTACCGGTAAAAATCCCGTCAAAATCGGTTGCGGTTTCCGAATTTAGCCACTACATACAGACAGAAAAAGATAATGACCGAAACTTATCATCTCAGTCTCCCCTTGTCCACGAATCACTTCAAAATACCACAGTAATCAAAATAGTTAAATAAAAAAAAAATATTATTTATTCGAACAACTAAACTTTGCAGTGTAGTACCGGCCTAGAATAGTGTCGCTCTCTCTCATCTCACAGGGAGTCTTCGAAGAGAAATCCTACCGGATGATAGGCAGCAGCGTCATCCTGCGTACAGGCTTGAACTGCAATCGCCAACCTGCCTGCCCAGCGTGGTGATTATGGGCAAATATAATAGAATATAATTTATTGGGGAGTTCAGCAGTGGACTTTTTAGGGCTGATATGATGATGATGATAAGTTTAGTAACTCACTTCACGTAATAATTATTTACCCCAATGTACCCCAATTATCCTGTTCTTAGAATTACGCAAAGAATATTTTCAAAAACAATGATTTAAAATTATTACGTTGTCACCAAACATAAGACAAGAGAAAGTGATTTTGGATAATTGCCCGAAGTGAAACTAGTTTGTGAAACGTGTAATTCGTCTTGCTCCTTTTCCATATAAAAGAAATTCTGTTGAAATGATATTTCTGGATTTACTTGTGACTGTCATTAAAGTAGGATAAACCAGATTTTACGAGTTTCGCGGCCGCGGAAAGCGGACACGGCATGGCGTGACATAACTTTCGTGGAATCAATTCTATTGCGGTCATTCATTACAGAGTCAATTTATCAATCCATAATTTACTTGAAAACGATGGACCGCCGATCTAATATGGATCGCGGTTTAACCATGGACAAAGGCCGCCAGCAATAGGTCATATGTCTATTGCCTATGTTCAGGAGTGGTAGTACTAGGGCGGTTGACGATCTCCCCCCCGGTAGTCAGTACTTAAGGGCACCCAGATACGCCAACCTCTGGGTGTTACCTTTTTCCGGCCTTTGGGAGGTACTCAGCCCCTACATCACGTCAAGGAGACCTGTCCGGAGGGGGGCCCAACCGCGCCCTACCCTAACGCCGCTACTACCTCTAGGTCCCTAATCTGCCTGGGTACTTGATCTTTTAAATAACCAAAAAAAATTATTTTTCAGTGATATTATGTATTCACCGTATGTAAACAACAAGAAGAAACTATTAATTAGATGCGTTTTAGCAATAGCATGAACAGCCGGCCAGTTCCCATCAGACATACCACGTTAAACGATCTAATTGCAATTAACATTGCTAAATAGGCTTACGGACGGTGTAAAACAGAATTAATTGGAAATCATTCAGACGTCGTTTTAATTGTAACCATCAAACGGTATATGAGGTTTTTAGACTAAGTTTCTCTTGGAATCAGGATAGTGTGTTGAAAATACTATGGGGAGTTTTTAGAACTAACATGAGCAGATGCAAAACGTGTGGAACGTGGTCTTTCATCAGCTTCAATGAGATTTTTATGTAAGTATATGAGTGCTATGTTTGAGTGTATAGGGATCCTATCGAGATCTGTGGACCCGAAACCAAACTCACCTGCAAGTGTTGCATCTGCCGAACAACGGACGAGGCTCTGGCGGACATGAAAGTTACTAGTAAGCGGCAATAGGCTCGCCACCTATTACGTGGGACAAATAATTTAATTGGTAAAGTAAGGGCATAGACTATGCCTCTGCCTACCCCTTAAGGGAACCACGCGTGATATTATGTGCGAAAGTTGCACGTTATCTTAATGTTACACGTCATCATGGCCACATACTGCCAGGAAAAGGAGATGTAGCCCAAAAAAAAAGAGATTTCATTCGTTCCATTTCGTGAGCTGCAATCATTAATCAACCAATTTCAAAATTAGTTCTAGCTTTAAGGAATAATTACAACTTATTAGGAGGATTTAGAATGCGAGTATTAAACACATACCCCTCATTAACCTCCGTCCACACAAATTATTGACTTCTCAATCTTATGATATTTTAATTTTCACTCTGAAACGGTATATCATGTTTTTAGACTAAGTTTCTCCCAGAATCAGGCTAGTGTACCACTGGCTTACACAAGATAGCAAGTAGATAGAAAGTTTTCTTTAGTTACATGAAAAAAATATACAGCTTTGGATAAAATCTTAAAATCTTAAAATCTTCGTATTCTTTATTAATTAATCTATTTCATAAATAACTTTCTTAACATAATAAAGGGATATATTTAATTTGTTCGTAGATTGTTATGGTTCAAATACTTATTGTATCAATTTTTTATCTTTGTATTTGGCGGGAGAAAAAAATATCATTGACGAGTATTGTGCCCGATTCTTCAAGCTCCCGCCCGCAGTGAATGGGCCTGTTATTTTATAAGGCGACATTAATAAGAGCTTTATGAAGTGCAATTTGAATAAGTTATATTAATTTTAATAATCCCAAATCTGTCGATGGTGTATCTTACATTAAATAAATAAATAAGCACCCTATCAATGATTCAACTTACACCGCAAACTTGTTTTAAAATGTGTTAAGCTTCCGAGAAGAGCGCGCTACCGCAGGGGAAACATAAAATCAACAGATTATTTCGATATTTTTACGTCTGCCGAAATATAGGTTAATTGGTTCTGTTATTAAATGATTTTTCTGATGCGAATCCTGTTCCATCTCGACCGTTTCCTAATTAAAGAGCGGGTTAGTTCTCTTTTACGGATTTATAAGATTCAAATTTATTACATCGAAATAGTCTTTGATTTTGTTCTGCTGTGTCATTTCATTACTAATGCTTTTGATGTCATTTCGTATGACGTCACGTGCCTTTGGAATGGGTTCAGCGTTTATTCTGAGATTAAGGGTTCCGGCGAAATGTCAGGTTCCCATACAGATGGACTACTTTCTTCCACTTATATACGGTTTCATGTGTCTTGCATTGTATTTGTGAATTATTCCATTGTTGTGAATTTTCGTCCACTGGTAGTAAGAGTCTTATATTTACGTGTTCACTAAGTGAGTTGACAAGGGCCACATATTTTACATTGTGTTTTAATTGAATATCGTTCGAAGGTTTGTTTTAGTTATAGGATAATACTTACACTACTGACACTTTTGTATTCTATGTTTTATATGCTAGTCTTGTTCTTTGTTCTTTGCTATACATTAAAATTAATAATGTAAAATTGTATTTTTGATCACGACCAACATTTTTCTATTTGTTTTACATTAATGTTGCATTATATTTTTTAACATTATGAAAGAGACAGGGAATCTTAGTGTGGAGACCAGTGACATATGTTTTAACTATGTAATAATAAATACTAATAATTATTATTTATTATATGTTTGAACTATGTATTTTTATGATGTACAGAGACTCTACTATCATCTTTGGAGCTCCAAGCTTCCAAGCCAACATCACCTGCAAGTGGTACACCT
The DNA here is from genome assembly GCA_949126915.1 of Musotima nitidalis. Lineage (NCBI taxonomy): Eukaryota > Metazoa > Arthropoda > Insecta > Lepidoptera > Crambidae > Musotima > Musotima nitidalis. The sequence goes on along the minus strand of OX421439.1, from coordinate 6,392,096 downwards.
GCCGATTAACGGACGAGGCTTTGGCAATCACAAAAGTTCCCGGCAAGCGGCAATAGGCTCGCCACATATTTCGCGGGACCAACAACAACATTGGCGAATCGTGGGCGTATAATATGCCTCTGCCTACTCCTTCGAGGAAACAGGTGTGATTGTATGTATTTTTCTAAACAATAAAGCATAATTATTATAATAAGTATGTTGTAAAGAGTTCTGCACCATTGCATTAGGTTAAGTACTTCATCTGTTATGATGGTTGTTTTGATAAAAATAAATAAAATCATTCATTGGAATGGGCCCGAGTTGGCTTTAAAGTATTGGTATGTTTTATTTAGTACACTTATATATTATATTAGGTTCATCATTTCATCCAGTACCTTTTAACGTTCCACTTCTGAACAAGGGCCTCCCGAAGTAAAGCAAGGTGAGAGGGATAGGTCATCAGGCACTCGGACCCAGGGCGGATTGAGGAAGGATAACTGAATTCGGCAGGTCAAGCATTGTACTTCAGTTGTATTAACATTTCGATTTCAGCTAATTATTATTCATAAGAATTATACAAGTAAGTATATAATTTACAGCCAAGACATCCTTTCTCAAATTTTAAACTAAAATTTTAGCTTCTTTAAATTCTACTGTAAGTACAACAACTACCAAAAATTCATTGGAATGACATACTACTTAATAAATTTTAATGACTCAATGTAAAATTTATAAACGTTTCAGGAAATAAACACAGCCAGATAAACAAACTGCACTTAGTTGCATAAGGCCGCATCTCAAGTTTCACAACAATAATCCTTAAGAGCGTTACGCCATCACAGTGGCAAATACCTTACCGATTTTCTACAAGACTTTTTATTTTGGTTATTTGTGATAGATAAGTTAAGTTTATTTTACATTTGTAGCAATGTGCCGTGTGGTATCGGCCTATAATGGTGGCAGCCCTTCACATCTCACGGGGCGTCGTAAGAGTCGATGACGAGAAATCCTACCGGATGATGGGCAGCAGCGCCTGTCCAGAGCCTGGTGATTGTGGGAAAATATCTCCAACAGAATGTAATCTATTGGGAAGGCCAAAATTCAGTAGTGGACTTTGTAAGGCTGAAATGATGATGTAGCCTGAGTTAATAATATCAATATTAAAAGAAAACACATTCATTATATGGATTTTAGCTGAGGTTAACTGTATAAATTTTATTCTGACGTGACGACTACGTTACGAATACTTTACTGACTTCTGATCACAGGAAAACTGAGATGACATGTGTAAAAATATGTCAAAAATATCGTTGTTTCTATAACGGCAGAATAAAATCTCCTGAACACAGAAAAAAAAATACAATACACGCTTATAATATTTACAGCATTCTTTTAATAATGAATAAGGCTGTTTTAAAAAGTTTTCGAGGAAATGCGAACAACCTCTTTGGAGTTCACGGTGTCGAACCGAAATCATGTTAATGTCATAGCATGCCCATATTAGTTTGACACAATCAAACGTTCAATAAAAAAATATCAATTCAAAGGCGTCCATATAAGATATAAGGAAATCGACTCATACAAAGTGCGTTGTTAATTTTCGTGTGCTTGTTTTTTGAGATGTGCTTTAAAAGGACAGCGTTGTATTTATTATTTCTTTCACTTGAGTAGACAAAGATATGAGCAGGCCCCATGCAGCCAAGCCCAGTTGAAGACAATCATCAGTTGAGCTGGGCTCAAGTGATAACTACAACTATAACTATAGTATTATTAACTATGTAACTAAAGTATTAGTACCTATCCAATTGATAATTTAAAAGAGCCTTTGAGTTTCTTGCTAGTTCTTCTTACAGAGTGGTGGCTCAGAACTGGCACTTAGATATTTTTTGTTTTTAATTATTTTGTTGCATGTAAGTAAATCTAAGCGTCGTGATTTCAGTGATTCTTAATTTTTTTTTAAATATAATTTTGACATTTTCGAGTATTGGGTAATAGTGACCTAAGTGGTCTTTAATTTCTTTTTTATTTGTTAATTTTCAATTTAGGTGTGAAAGTGTAACAAACTAACTTAAGCAATTATAACAAAAAGGATGAAGATAAATTTGAACCAAAACATTAAGCAAAACGTTAGGTTAGTGTTAATGGGTAAGCAAATTATAAACCAAAATACTTAGTGATCATTTAGGCACTAAACTTACAAATAAAATGTGTTTTGGAGCAGGGCATCGGTAGTAGTGCTCATCGCTCATAACTTTTTCCACTTGTGTTTAAAAAAAAGTTTCAATTTATTCCTTATCTAATATCAATAGTACTATGTGAGAAGAAAATATATCTTTTATTTAATTTACATATTTGTAAGAATTTCAAAATTAGTAGGATTCGTAATAGTCATTGCAAAATTGGACCGCGAATCAGAATTTACCAAGAAGTAAATAAAACTAACACTACATAAAACAACGTTTCTTATTCAAATAATTCATTCTGGGCAAAATAAAGACGTGTTTGATGGTCTGTTGGTAGTTAAGAAGACATAATGTGATTGAATGGGGGCAGCCACGCTTCGCCTCACGCCGGATCTCAGTCTCTTCGACTGAACGGAGAGCGGCGTGAATCATCCTCAAATACGGCTGCTGACGTACAATACGTTATCTTAAAAATATAGTTCTTACCTTACAAAATTATGACTTTTAATCATACATAAATACTATCACGAGGGGACTGGCATGGTCGAATAACGACAAAAGTCCTCAAATATTTTAAGATTAAAAAAAAATACTATCACGCCTGTTTCCACGAAGGGCTCAAATTTCGCGTGGTGCGCCGGTGGATGCAGGCGGCACATCGATCAACGTTGAAAGCAATTGAGCAAACCTATGTTTAGCAGTGGACTTCAAATGGCCGAAATAATGATGGCGATATAGTTAGTCCTACGTAAAAGGTGGCGAGTCGAATGCCGCTTACCGGGAACTTTTATGTTAGTCGGAGCTTCGTCTGTTGATCGGCAGCAGCAGCACTTGCAGGAGAGGTGAAATCGTAATCTCAGCCCTTTAAAGTCTTACTATCTACCGAGCACGGGCCTCCTCAAACGAACAAAGGCGAGATAGTTAAAATGACTCCACCACGCTGACCTAGTACGGATTGGCGGAGGCAGGTGTGTCGTCCTAATGTTGGAATGCTTCAAGGTACATAGGATACATGATAATAATCGAGAAAAACATCTCAACTTGCCTTCCGAGAAAAAAAAACATGGCCTTCATTAACTAAATAATTAAAATAACGTCAACATGTTCAACATCCTTAAACATGAACAAATATCCCATGTACCACACAATACATAAAAAATTCCATTATTTCTTTAAATACTGCGATCAAATAATATTGACAGTGTCAAAATAAAACCTACAATAACAATATTTAATTAATATTTCCACAAAACGTTTTGCGGTTCCACGGAAAGCCCGTTTCAATCGAGGCTGTCTCGTATAATCTTGCTGAATTGAAAAAGCCAACGATTGATGCACGCCACCCAAACTCGAAGGACTTTTCAAATTTATCGTGTCACGTGTTATATAGAGTGGAGGCACTTTTACGAGCTCGGCCCCATTTTGGAATTGCCCTTTAATGAGAAATAATTTAAAAGATATACCCGCCGATATCTTGCGTTCAAGTTTATGTTTTGATTGAAATATTGCTTATTGCTAACATCGAAAACGAGAGCGTGGACTGGAAATCTCAATTTAGACATCACTTTAAACGAAGCCATATTACCTTTGCTTTTGTTTGATGACAATATCGTAATTCAATGTTGTTCTTACAAACTTCTAAAGAAGACATGCCACGCAGTAAATTCGTTTTTATACCTGAAGGGAAGTGGTCACCGTATGGACGCTTGCAGCATAAGGGGCATCACTTGGAACTTTGCAGACACTTTAATCTCCTGCCATGTAAGAGCTCCCCTCCCCCCCATGCTGTAAAACTTTGCCAGTGAGCTTATTTCAAAACCAAGTGATCAGACCCCAAGCTACCGATTTAACACGACAACAATATAATAATTCCACGGAGAATAAATGCAATTAACGAAATATAGCAACAGTGACCGGTTTTCTAGTATTACTAATCATGTTGTTATCCTAGACTACCAGAAAACATAGGATTAGTAACAAAATTTTGATAACATTTACAATTATAAGACGTTTTTTTTTAATACTAGAAAAAAAAAACAAATTGGTAGGAATCAAAACTACCTTTTTGGAACCGTCGAGTGTTTTTTCTAGTAATAAATACATGCAATAACCGTTCAAAACATTTACAGTTTCATAAAATTTGTTATTTAACTAATTTTCCTACATGCAGACTGAGAAATAACCTGTCGGCAAGTAAAGTAAGCAAAAAACTTTCCACATTTGTAATTCTCGCAAGAATCACAAAGGGGCACTTAATAGTTTGGGGCAAACTGTTCACATCACACGTAATAGTTTCCACTGAATAATAAATCTGCAAAGGACGTTGAGATTGAAATGGTACACAATTTTGAAATATATTTTTCTGAAAATTCTTCCATTAGATTAGAATAGTAGACAAATGAAACATATTTAGAGGTACTGATAGATATTTTGAGATCATACTTCTAATCACATTAATAACATGAATAAGAATCAATATCAATCAATAAATTAATATTTTCTGACAATTACACCAATTATTTAGTTCCAAGATAAGTATTATTATGAACTTGTGTTATGGATACTAAACAACGGATAAACATACTTAAATACTTATTTTTTTTTTGTAAATACCTACTAAATATAAATAGGCAAACACCCAGACCAGAACAAATATTCATGTTCATGCACACAAAGATTTGTCCTGTGTGGGAATTGAACCCACGATCTCTGGAGTGAATCTCCACGCCATATCGGTCGTCAAAATGAAGAATGATGAGTTAATTTAGCAAACATATTAAACATCTTCAAAATACATCAAACAGACAAGAGAGACTCAGAAGAGAGATTAATGTGTTTCGTTCCTGTGGGACAATCATTATAATAAGTATCGGCACCTCCCAAATAATTCTACTTACTACATTTCCTGAGGATATAATGGGATCTAGTGTCAATGTGGGATAAGGGCTAGCCTCTGTCATTACTAACTGTAAATGTGTCAAATGTTTCATCTAGAGATTTGTGTGTTAAAATGTATTAAAAAAGTGTTAAAATGTTTAGTTGTGTAAAAAAAGTGTGTTGAAATATAAATAAAGGTATTTTGTTTTGTTACCCGCATCGCAAATTGTACAAATCTCATCTGATTTTCTCTCTTGTTAAAGTAGGTATACAAGTTGTAATTTGTGTTTGTAATTAAATTTTGCTACAACTGTAGATTTCTTTTAAATAGTTTAGCAAGGTATCTGCTCACCCAATGAGATGTGCGGGCGTGAGTTTATATATAATATGTATGTATACTGTAGGCTTACTGTTGATGAAAGTTTGTTGAAGTCACAATACAAACGAATTGAAAATCTCCTTTTTTAAAGTCGGTCAAAAACTACTCGAGATCCTCTTTGAGCTGAACTGATCACAAATGATTACCCTACTTTTGCCCTTTAGTTAAACGTGAGCTTATTGCATTGCATAACGTTTTCATGTACAATCTGATGCATAAAGCCCAGATTTAAGCCAGGATTGTTTACACAACACAATGTGAGGAAGATTATCTGGCCTTTGTAAAAGTCCCCGGCATTTTATCTTGAAGGGAAAATAAAGTGAAACTTAGTGGCGGGGATAGACGAAAATATGCATTACCTGTTATGGCTTATATAAATTTTAGGCTAAAACCTATTTAATACACTCGAAGCAACTGGTTTACAGACAAAATTAAGATGAAAATAACTTAAGGTAGGCACACCATTCATAATTAACATAAGCGCGAAAGAATTTAAAAAAAAAGTGATATAACATATGGATTTCATTAACAAAATCATCATAATCTTGGCGCTGAAAGGTGTGACTTCCTGCCGTAAAATTTTTCAAAGTTATCCTTATAACACTCTACAGGTATAACGACTTCTATACAGCGTTAACCGGTGCCAAACGTGCAAAAAAAAAATATATATAGAATAAGCACTTCATTCTTGTAAAATTCGAATGAACATTAAAAAAATAAAATAGATTTTCCTGCACGGTTCATTGAAACATAACCTATGGGTCGGACACGAGCCAAAATATCTTCCGAGAAGCGCTCAACTCACGTTTCTTGAGATCTCAGGTGCGTAAATCATTGTCGTATTACCTAGTTTGAGATGGTGTTAATGTCTTAGATATTCGGTGAAGTAGATGATCCTTATAGAAATTTATCATTCTTACTATAGGGCTCGTTCAGTAAACAAATAGCCAAACATTAGCACTTAAATAATCAGCTACTTCTAAATTGTTGCCGAAACACCTAATCTGCATACATACATACATAGGAGACTACAGTTTCCGAGAAGCGTAATGGCGGACTCACATTTCCCGAGATCTCAGGTGTGTAAGTGCGTTCTCGTTATACCTAGTGTGAGGTGGTGTTGCTATTATTTTTACAAATCCACCTCAGAAGTATTTAAACATTTTAGCATTTTGTCATTTCAACTAAAATAAAATATATTTTATTGTTCATAAGATCAACAGGATCATTTAGATTGTTATTTTTTCACAAATGACTAAAAGGATAGTTCAGTTAATAAAGTGTCTTCTGAGGAACTTTTTTATGTGTTGTTAACCGCCACTTCAGATCATCGCTCCACTTATCATTGGCAGAGAGTTCATCCTTAAACCTTAGAAATGAGAGGATAGCGTCTGATGCGTTTCAAAATATTTTTAGGCCTTTAACAGCACAACGCCACCACACAACAGCCTCTGCCAATCCGCACTGGATACGCGTGGTATGGCCTGAATCCCTATTGCCATGGTTCTTGTTAGGAGGCACGTTAGTAGCGGAACGTTAAATGTCTGAGATGATGATCATACGCCGGACTCGTTTGATATCCTAATACAAGATAATCATAACGTCTAATTCAACTTATTAGGTAAAGAAAACTATCAATGAAAGTCCGGTGAGGACAAAAACTATGTGGTAAAGTAGTGGGTTCCTATGAACGCTAATTGTCCAGGCGCGGGGAGAGAGCGTGAAGCGATCGAGACGTTGCACTTTTCGCTGCCGTTTACAATTCAATCAACGAGGATACTATACATTGATGGCTTTGGATTGCATCTGTTCATTATTATACTTTGTATCGGCTCATTCTACGCAGTGCAATGAGAAAAATAATCCTTCAATTAAACTATAACGGTTTACATTGACGAGTCTCGTTATCAGATCTGTAATCATACTTTGACAAAACTGTAATGTAGAGTGTTCTCAGTTGGTTTATTGTCGGTTTGATCTAGTGAGAGTCTGGTAACATAAGCAACACTGTTGCAAATCTAGGTCTTTTCAATATGGATGCTCTTGATAGCAAGTCTTTGGTCATGTGAGTATTAACAACATGCCGAGACCAATTTCTTAACTGGCACTCAGTAATGAATTTGGTCACGGTACTTACGATCACGTTAATATGATGTCTTATTCAACTCGCCAGTTATGGAAAAATAGGTTACAAAATAAATGATTTTTAGCTATTTAAGTTCACTAAAAAGAAAAAAAAAGGTTTATTAATAGACTCTGATAGAGCACTTTATGAATGTCGTCTTAGCTTAGTACTAACGCACCCTACTATAGACATACGGTTGAGTGTTAAAGAAATGGGCAAAAACCTCATCAAGTTTGTGTTCCCGACAGAAGAGGTATAATTATTAATAAAACAATTCAAGCTGCATACAGTGCAATAGGACACTTCGGGGAAACAGGCGTGAAAGTATGTATGTGTATTAAAAACGACAGCCTTTAAGCAGCGGTCTCTAAGTCCTTACAGACCATTAACCAGACATTGGAAAGTATCAGTTCGGAGTACCTTCAACAAAAACAAAAGAACGAAACAGAATAAGTACAGTATATTCATAACATTATTTTTCGTCCCACACATCGAGTTACGTGATGTAAATAAATTTGGTTAGAATACGACGTTGGATCGCCGTTTTTTCAAGTCAAAGTTGTCAAAGGAAATGAAATCTCGGTTTTGATCAATATTGATGAGCATTCCAATTGAATCGAAGTACTCTAGCTATTGTCAACGACTTAGCTCGCAACGTTCTTCCTTTAGGTGTGAGATTTTCAAATTCAATTATAATTAATTTTTGTTTTGCCTACTAAGTTGATTTTGTAAGGTTAATATATACATTTTGAAACATTTTAGCGGATAAGCTATAGAAAAGGCTTACATATTTATCACGCCCAGTTCCAGTAGTGATAGGCAGAGATCCTGTCTTTTCTCTTGCTACGATACTACTCACACTCGTTGAGCAGCCCTTTCTCCAAAACCTTATAGATTTTGAGATGGTTTCCATCTCTTACGCGGTCTAAAACTGGTTCATGTAACTAATAAAAATATCATAATATGTAGATATTCAGCCTCATATCCGCGTATTCACCCTAATTTCATATGTTTACGTTTGGCTATAGGGAATCAGTCAGCAAATAGAAGTCAGGTCAAGTATTTTTTTAAATATATATTGCAAATAATAATTTTCCATTTAGACAAAGTTATTTGCATTAGGGGGTATTATTTATAATATATGTGCCATATAAATAACAGTTCGAGACTGCTATTAACGGCGTCCGGTGACTGTACAAGAGTATTAATAACTGGTAGTTATGTTATTAACCTGAGGTCGGGTTTAAATACATATGTGGTATAAGACCTTTATGTTCAATAACTTATTTTAATTATGTGTATACACACAAAAGAATAAACATTTTAAGAAGAAACTTTTTAAAAAGATTACTTAAAGAAGAAATATTGTGTTGCCCTCGGTATTGCTAACTTTCGTGGCCTATCTCTCATATAATTTTTAAAATATTATGAAAGAAAAGTATGTAACGTTGACTATGGCTTATTTTGTATCTAAAGTGCTAGTGCTCTGCACAGTTTGCTAGAAGTAAGAAGCTTTATTTAGAAGAAAAAATTATTTAATGAAAGGTTTAATTTTTATTTCACTTTTAAAATATTGAATTTTACTGTAGATACCATTGATAATATTATAGGACCACACAATACAATAATGCAAGTTCCATTCCTCGTTTTCGTGGCCAGTGTAGCACTGCAGGCGAGACCGGGAGCGGATAGAGCAAGTGGGTCAATACATTATTTATAGGCGTCAACGTCAGCACGCACGTAATCTCTAACCGGTACACGTGTTATTTTTTTTATGTGACATTATGTTTACATACTCGTATATTCTCACATGTTATGCAGAAACAATATTAAACTAATGCCGTTACATATAAATTTGCTAATATGTGTGTGTGTGCAACGATTCCACCCCTATGCAAATGGATCCGCTGTCAAATTTGATGGTCATCATTGAAATCTTTATTTGATAACGTAAATATATTGATTAATAATAATTTTGTATCGTAAGATCCCTTAAAAAAGATTAATTAGAAAAGAAAGTAAATGTTGACCTTGCTTTTGAGATCACTAAAAGAGTATATTATAATGATCACTGCACTGTACTGTTTTGCTATATTATAAATGCATATGTGACTCTTAAATAAATGTATTAATTATTATTGGTTGGTCTTGCGGACAATTATTAATAATATAGGCCTCGAATCATAAAGTATTTCCTTTGCCCTATTTATAAAGCCTCTTTGTAGTATGTTTAAGTCAAGATCAAAAACTGCAGAAAGTCCACGACAATTAAGGCACATCGAATACTTGATTCCCAGCAGCGGGACACCAACTATTTTTATATTAATGCTAATTTTTAAAAAATATACGTATAATAACAAATTAGTGAGGTAAGAAGTTAACGAACACTCTATAAATGAAAAAACAATGCCAATAATTCAAGTCATTGAAACCTGGTAAGTCAAGTTCCCTAAAAAGCATTAATGAATCTATAAACAAAATGCAAAAACGTAACTATTATAATTAGACATTTAAGCAAGTGAAACATAAAAGAACCCGTTTCGTCGATGAGAATAAGAATTTTCCTTTCACATCGCGAAGACAAGTAGTTCACAGCTGGAGTTCAACCTTGATATATCATCCAGACAACAAAACATATTAACAAAGACGTCCTTGCAACTTAAACAAAGGTTTATATCATATAGAAACGAGCATCGCCGCATTTTACAACCCAAATGCCATTAGAAGCAGCTACAATCATTTCACTAAGACCATCAACCTGTGCATCTCCGTGACAGAGTTATGGATTGTAAAATGGTTAAAATCTGGGCCAGACTTATAGTCAACATTAATAATGAGCTTATTACGTTGAGAAGATTTAGCAGCAAATCAAAAGTTTACACAATAAGTTTCGGAGTTTGGGACTATTCCAATATTTTTAATAGATATAATTAATCATTCTTTTTCAGTTTGAACAAAAAATATAATAAAGTAAAAACGTCTAACTATTAGACAATATTTAATCATATATTTTAAAAGAAATTTCAAGAATGTGTACATTATGATTTATTCAGACGTGAATGCATATATGTATATTTAAAAGAGCTCGTGATTTCGCGGCTCTGTGGTCGGAAACGGTCACCAAAGTTAAGCAAAGTTTACAGAAGTTAGTTATTGAATTGGTGATCGTTTATGTAACCTACATAAATGATTGATTGTGTAAAACGCAAGCAAAAAAAGGTTTTATTATGTATGTTGTGAATGACAAAGTTTTCAGGCGATAGAGCAATTGCCAATAAACTGTTTTTAGGTCGAATATTACGAAAGAGAAAAGAGAATCATCTCACACATTACAAAACCCATTGTTTTGATTACAACATCACAACATGATTCTTGTTGTCAACCAGCCAAAAAATGTTGTAGCGCACCTTAGCGCCAGCACGTAAAACTTGAAATCATATATATCTTTTTAATTGTTTATTACATCCTGTAAGGTTGTTTACGAAATATTAATGATACTTGCATCGGCCCGGTGAAAGATTTTTCCTTTGGTTTGGAGCACATGTCCGCTTTCTATACAAAATAATGTTTCAAAAGCAGTTTTGCTATTGCACAATAAATATAAAGTGGCATATAAAATACACTACAGAATACACAAACTAGTTTACGAGCTTGTAGTACATATGTTCCACTACGCCGTTCCTCACGATAATACTTCGGGTCAAAGCACTGTAACTACAATATTTATGGACGTGTAATTAAAACAAGATTACTTTTACATCTTTTCCCATTTCTCTGCAGTCTTTCCTCGTGTAGCAGATTATTTCATGAAAATGAATTGTTAACTTTCTTATAACATATGTAGAATCATACAATACAACAATATTTTATACAGATATGATGGTACCTACAGTCATCACTATATAGTATAAAACAAAGTCGCTTTCCTCCATCTATCCCTGCTTAGATCATTGAAACAATGCAACAGATTTTGATGCGGTTTTCTTAATAGATGTAGTAATTCAAGAAGGAGGTTTATATGTAGGTCACGCTGACGAAGTCACAGGCAGCTGCTAGTAATATCATATATATGTAGTTGCTTGATCGTTAAACTGGCAAGATCTTATTATGTGGCTAAAATAGTCGCGGCAAATCCATTATTCAAGATTATTATATTTTCTAGTTCTTACAATTTTTTATCACTATTTGTTTAAAATCTGTCCAGGATTGATCTATAAAAGGCAATTTTATGAAACGCCCAGGACTATCATGATCTGCTCAATTTGACGATCGAGCAGCGATTGATTTATCCCTTACATAGTCATTTACATATGATTTAGCCAAATATCTAAGATCTAAGACTAGTGAGCAGACCCTGGGCCCTAAGCATAAATCTAGGGCACAACCGGGATAATGCAAGGATATGATGATGATTAATATATGATTAGTATAGTCAATAATGTTGTCGAGTGTTTTACGAGGCGTGTACCTGAACCTTACGATAATTCGCGCAATAAAGATCGAAATACAGGATGCACGTTTGTAAACGTTTTGGGCAATGACGTCAATGCACATTCGACTGGAGGGCATTCGTTTAAAATCGAGAGAAGCAAGCACTTAAACACTGTTGTTGGTTGTAAAATCGATGGATTCATATTGAGAGATGTGTGGTTAATTCGTAAGGGAAAAAGAGAGCCATGTTTAATTCAAGCTAAAATGTTTTGTACAATTTACATACTCATACATTCAAATCTGGTAATTACTTAATTTTAAATGATTTCTTCGCAAGTTCTTTGCCTCATTCTTCTCTAATTAAACTCTTGTGCATGAGCGTATTAGTATTAATTTTTATTTACATTTCTGATGGTGCACTTATTTTAATGCATATAGAGTAGCAGCATCTTACTGCAGGCAAAACCGAGGAGGCGGCGGTGTATGTATACTCTTAGACGAAAATATAGATTATATTGAAATAAACGACGTATCAAGGATGTCTATAGAATATGTGATCGAAACCTGTGCGATACAATTACCAAAGGACAACATTTTATTAGTAACTATATACTGGAATAGGAGGGAGGAAAAAATATTTTATCAACAACTTAGGCAAGTACTTAATTATTTAAATAAAAAACACTCTAAATCGAAAATAATACTCGGGGGCGACTTTAATATTGATATTTTAAAAAATAATTTAAAGACGAATACTTTCCTTGACCTTATGTCTGAATATAGGCTTACACAACACATAAAAGACCCTACACGCATTACACAAACTGCTTCAACATGCTTAGACCTAATTTTTACCAACTTCAACACTAACAATCTGTACACTTTTGTAGATGAGCTGGGTTTCTCAGACCATTGTAGTACAATACTAAATTTTAAGATGCCAACACAGATTAAAGAAACAAGTATGTACACATATAAACGTATTTTTAATGATAGCAAAATAGAAAAAATGAGATTAGAATTAAAGTCTACAAACTGGAGTAATATAATAGTAAAGGAAAATAATATAAATCAGAATTATCAAGCGTTTAATGAAATATTAATAAATTTACTTAACAAAATTATACCTAAACAAAAAATTAAAATTAAAAAATCACCTAATAAATACTGGTTAACTAAAGGAATAAAGTTCTCATGTAAAAATAAAAGATTATTAAAAATATTATGTATAAAATCGAACAATCCAGTTATTAAAAAACATTATAGAAAATATGAAAAAATATTGAAAATAGTTATAGACAAAGCAAAAAAATTACAGTACAAACGAAGACTTGCAACTTCACAAAATAAAGTAAAAACTATGTGGAATATAGTAAATGAGCGTACGAATAAAACTAGAACAAGAGATCATAGTAATATTCAGCTAAAAATTAATAACATTCTTACCACAGGTCCTAACCAAATAGCGAACGAATTTAATACATTCTTCGCATCAATCGGACAACAAAGAAGTCAAAACCAAAGTGTTAAATCACATGACTTGCCAGCTCTCAAACCCACTCTAAATACCTTCTTCTTAGATTACGTGGACTGCTTAGAAACCTATAGAATAATTAAAAAACTCAAAAACAAGCGAAGTAACGGAATTGATGAAATACCACCTTTCCTTATTAGACAGTGTGCAGAAGAACTTACTTTTCCTTTCTACTCACTGATTAATCAATCATTCGACGAAGGTACGTTCCCAGACTTATTAAAACAAACAGTCATAAAACCTATACATAAAAAGAATTCCAAAACTGACCCCAGTAACTACCGTCCTATAGCACTTTTACCTACTGCATCAAAAATTTTTGAAAAGGCCATCTGCCAACGAGTTTATTCATTCTGTGAAAAATACAACATTTTTGATGAAGCCCAACATGGCTTCCGGAAGCAGCGCTCCACAACTCTTGCTGTCTATAAATATATTCAAGAAGCGTATAATATCTTAAATAACAAAAAATATGCTGTTGGTATTCTCCTAGATATGACCAAAGCATATGATAGAGTCCAATTTAATATTCTGCTTGACAAATTATACAAAATAGGGATCCGTGGAATAGCACATCAGTGGTTTGCATCTTATTTGAAAAATAGAGCACAATATGTAGACATAGAAAATTACGACATTAAAAATAGAGAACTTAAAAATATTAGATCTGATAAAATAATTACTAATGCATCGATACCTCAGGGTAGTGTAATTGGATGTCTTTTGTTCTTGATATATATAAATGACCTTCCAAAGATTTTTAAAGAGCCGTGTGTACTGTTTGCTGACGATGTGTCTATCCTCACTTCTTGCCACAACATTGACGGATTAAGTGAACAACTACAAGATATTTTTTGTAAAATTTCAATATGGATGAACGTACACAATCTTGAAATCAATTATAACAAAACTAAATTAATTACATTTTATCCCTATCAAAAGTCACCCTTAAAAATTAACTTCTCAACAAATAACACAAAAATAGAAAATACTAATGAATTCTCTCTATTAGGCATAACTATAGATAGTAACTTAAACTGGAAGACTCACATTAAAAACCTTCGATCAAAAATATCCAGATTCTCCTATGCCCTTCAAGAAATTAAAAGAACAACAGATTTGCAAACAGCTTTAACTACATACTATGCCTATGCATATGCATGGTTTAGTTACGGGATTATTTTGTGGGGAAGTAGTACTGACACACTTTCTCTTTTCATTCTTCAAAAGAAATTAATCCGAACTTTGGCAAATATTGAACAGACTGACAGCTGCAAGCACTACTTTATAAAACTTAACATACTAACTCTACCAGGCATTTATATTTTAGAAATATGTAAATTTGTAAGAAATAACATCAGCTCCTTTACAAAACGTGGAGAAAAACCCACAAATAAACTACTAAGACACAAAAATAGATTAGTATTACCTTCTTCTAACATGACTCTACACTCCAATAGTCCATATGTTATGTCAATAAAAATTTATAATAAACTCCCTGAATTAATAAAAACAGAAACTTGTAACGCTACATTTGTAAAAAAAATCAAAGAAATATTAGTAAATAAGGCCTACTACGACATAAAGGACTATTTCAATGATAAGGACATAAAAATATAGGTATAAGTTAAAGTTAAAATAAATTTATTTAAATATGACATGAAAATTTTTAAACAATAATGTAATAATATAGGTATATAGGGACATTTAAATTATATATGCACAATAATTATTAATTAATAAAATAATAAATAAACTATATTTTGATTTAGGACATTGATGTTGTGAACTATTTAATTTTTATGTAAAATTGTAAAAAAGGACCTAGTATGCTTCCTCTCTCCTAAGTTTGCCGTGCCCAACAGGGTCCATAATTGTAACTTGTGTAGATGTAAGACCTTATGTAAAACATTATGGAGTGCAATAAACATTGAATTGAATTGAATTGAATGTCAGCAAATTCTAAAAAAATTCATTTTCAACCAAACTCCGACTATTTTAAACAATTTTGATTGTAGCTTCAATTGTAAAAATAGTCCATACCCAATTTAAACTAACATTAAATCAGAATGAAGAAGCAAAAACGCATTTAATAAAAATGATCCAACTAATCGATCTGGGTTTTGGCGCCAGTGCACAAATGAATATATTCTGCGTACGTGAATCAGATGAGTTACGCATCTTCCCCGTAGACTGTGAGCATAGTTTGATTCACTTGTATAATTCGCGTTGAATGACCTACTCCTCGCTCCATTATCTAATTTGGTTAAATAAGAGTTTAAATTTATAACTGTATTATTATTTTATCATAATCATCTCTATTATATTTTGAAGTCATATTTCAATCATCTCCATCCCACGTTTAATGTAAGATGCAATTTTTTTATAGGAAAAAACGAACAAATTTTTTGGTAGTTATTCAGTTCTTTCGAGTTTATGGCGTCGCAACATTTGTTCAAAATTTATTTATTACAAAAGGAATAATTGTGATGAGTTTGATTTAAAACGTTGATGGGCTTAAAAATAGAATACAAAAATAATATGAACAAAACTAATATAATTAATTTGAATAATTTAAAAACTCAGTCAATTATTACAATAAAAATGAATGGAAAAAATATACAATACGTTAGTGATGTTAAGTTTTTAGGCGTGATAATCTATGGCAAATTTTATGGAAAGAACAAATAGAGACAGTATTTAATAAAGTACATAGGTTTGCTTTTGCGTTATATAAACTTAACAAAATTACTTATAAAAAGACAGCTTTTATGGCTCATTGTGCATACGTAGAGTCAATAATCAGACACAGACCGATATCTTGGGAAAATGGCACATATATAAGTAAAATCTTTATTGCTCAAAAAAGATGCATTCGAGCTTTATCAAATATTGCACTAGATGTTTCCTGCAGGCCTTTTTAAGTCGCTTAATATTTTGCCCCTCCCGTGTATTTTTTGATATAATGAAAATCGAAAAATTTGCAAAGCAAAATCAGTACCTCTATCAGCAGGCAAAGGATAACACAACGGAAGCTTGCGACATCCAAACAAGCTTATTTTATATACTGCATCGATAACTTGTAAATTTAATAATAATGGTTATGCGATGGCTATTAGAGTATTCAATAACATTCCAAATGAAATAAAACTCCTGCCATATAACGGTTTTGAGGCAATGGTTAATGGAAAAGAGCTTTTACTCTATGAATGATTTTTTAGATTTGAAATAAATGTAGCTAACCTAGTCCTAACAATAATTATAAGTAAAGTAAAAATTATAATATTAAAATAATGTATGATAATTTTATGAAGTAGGATCAACCAACGTCACCCTTTTTTTAGGATTTTAATTTGCATGCTATGCATTAATGTAGCTAAATAGGCAGAGCTCAAATAGGTACATAATTTTGTGATATGTAACCCTATTAATGGCAAATAAATGAATTTACTTTTTTAGATTATATTTCCTTCAAATTACCTATTAATCATGTCTGATGTATGACTGACTAAAAAGCTTTTTCATTAAAAATATTAGTATAGATTACCTCACAATTATAACTGTGTGTTGACCGTAATTCGAAGCTTATTATGAGATCGGCATATCCATTACCAGTAGTTAGTTATCAATTTGAATACTAGCTGACGACATATACCCGGTGGCTGAACACGAGAGGCGCCACTTGAGAATTTATAAATCACATGTGACGCCATTTTATCCTGACTGTCTTTTATGCAAAAAAAAGTATGCGTTTTCTTTCATGGAAAACGCTGCTATTAAAAGTATTTGACCTAAATTTGAAACGTATTATGAGAAGTACTTGTTGGAGTGGTTATGGAAGCACTGGTATCACTTTTTTATTTAAGACAATATTAATTGACATTACAATTTTATTATTTATATTAGCTTCTTTAAACACTCCCAATCATTAGTATACAATGATATAATTAATGACTGTTCGCTTCGAATTGTTTCGCTAAGTATTTTAATAAGCTTTTTCTTTTCAGTTACTGACGTCATTAAAGATGTACTGAAATAATACTTCACACGAAAATTTGCAATCCATTTTAAAAACAGCTTTCTAACACCATTTGCATTACATATAACAATAAAACATTTAGTACGAAAAAAACTATTGGTCGTATTATAGTAATCGACATCCGTTAACAAAGTCTATATAATTATCGGCCATTGTCTTCCTCTAATCCACGTTTCGTCATCGTCGTCGGATGTCAGTTACGAGATCGGCCGCAATCCATCAATTAGCTGACAATCAAAATATGCAATCTGTTATCGCATCAGCCTGGAATTATAGGTCGAAACAACAGGATCATGCAATGCAATGTGGTATTTGTACGAACACGTTTGTTTGGAGTTCATTTGGAATAGATATAACGGGTTCTACTGGATTTACGTGACTCACTGCTAGGGAATTAACTTCTAAATCTTTGCGAATCCGAAATTCTTACTGTAGTCAAAGTCAAAATAGTTCATTCAAGTTTGGCTGGGAGAAACTTTATGAACGTCAACTTAAAACTGCACCAATTCAATGCGGGCAGGAGATAGTGTAAAAATGATTTGGGCAAGAGATTCGTTACTAAGCAAACGTTGTATAAACTTCTATCCTTTGTCATTTGTTACTTTGTTATGGTAAATTAAAAAAATAAATGGAACCTATTCTAGTAAATAAAATAACTCGTAATTTGTTTTATTCAGAAAACAGACAAATTTAAATCTAAACAGTAAAGTATTTTTCTTTATACAGTGTAGTAGTCTACAACGCGGCCGAAATCTCGATAATAAAGCAATAAATATTTAACTGTATTATTCAAGGATTATTCTCATAAAGATTTGTAGACAAAGAACGCCTGCTACAGTCGTCAAAACTAAAAAGGAAAGAATCCAACACATGAGAGAAAATGTCTCACAAATACAGCTACAGACATCCAAATCCGGATGAAAAAAAGAGACTTTCCAATAAACAGAAATTGAGGCCACGCCACAAATGTCAGTGGGGCATCTTTTGTACTCGCACGAATTACCGAGTGTCCTGGCATAGAATTGAAAAAAGACTTAAGCAGAATGCACCAAGAGTTAGACAGATTTAGACGGTGTTCCCCGAACTATGTTACACGCCCCGAAAATACTGGCCACGATTAAGTGGAAGCCATCGGGGCAGCTCTCCTGCCCTCTCGGCCAACTATAAATATAAAGCTAAATTATTCTGGACTCAGTCGTACAGGAGAGCTCGACGCGTGAACTGTGCCAATTCACAAAACTCCTCAGGGAAAACGTGTTACGATACGTGCTTCTATAAACACTCGTGCAGCTACCGAGTTCGATTATTGTGTGCTGTGAACTTTTTTGTTGGTTTCGTGCAAATTTCCAATATGTTGGACAGATCTATCATTGGTGGAAGTTGGGAGAGTGTGGTAAGTTATATTATCAACTTCATAGCTTAAATAACAAAGGCCATTGTCCTCCTCTAGCGTTAAGCCAAATGACTCTCTAATTAAAATAGTTATTAATATTCATAAGCGTAATGTAATATTAACAAGAACCCCAGAGCTAGTAGCCATTACGCAAAGTGCATGCGTTTAAAAAGGTTGCATATGTTAAAGAGGTTTAAAGCAACTTCTTTATCTATGGTAGCTGTCATTGAACTATGGCTCGTGCGTGTGTTGCAGCACGGAACTGCCTTCTTTTTGCGTTAATAAGCTCTTAACATTGACGCATTCAATTTCAAGGTCTAAGCTGTTCGGATTACAGAATTCATTTCTATAATCGATCTTTCATTATGGATTGTGGTTAAAGTGTGAAATATTTAATCTGGAAGGTTGTAGATTGTGGTTATAATATATTTTTTGTAAAATATATACTTAAAAAAACACATAAAGAACAAAATGAATGGAAGTAAGTTACAGCAGTAAACGATCAAATATTGAAGTTATTAAAAAAAAAACTTAAAAATGCATCGAAAATTAAATTCGTTTATGCTTATATTTCTTCTCTGATATTATCCATTCTTATTCTGGAATGAAATAAGATTAACCTCATCTCAGCAGTCCAATCATCACTCATATCTAAAATACTAAATCGAATTTTTAATTTCAACATCAATATTACTAGAAAATTAGAAAGTACCTATAATTCGTCTATAATAAATCTGTCAAAAAGTGAAGCGGCGATTGTTGATAAGCCCAAATAATATAACCGGTTTTCGCGATCAATAATTCAAATCTGCAAACCGGTTGATTCTGTACACTTTCGCCAACTAATCTTGATATATAAACAAATGATAATATCACAGGGATCTGTCGTTATTATGGAAATCTCGGTAATAAACTTTGAATGAAGTCGTTTTTATCAAACGACAAAGGAGAAGTAAGATGGCGCTCAATTTATACAAAATTGATGTAACTTTTATGCAATAGTAGAAAAAAGGAATTACATTTTTAAGTGAATGCATAGATAGACACTTGGGACGTTTAATAAAAAATAAAAGGCAGTGGAGTTCTCGACAAGTTCGTCACAAAAAGTCCGGTGGCGTAACAACTCTAATGGCCGTCTCTTCGAAGACGTCGTTATTCCGGTTCGTGATTTCGAAAGCGTCCCGGTGTCAAATAAGAGACAGATGTAGTTTTATAAAAGCTAACACCAAGAGCGTGTGATGGCGTGGTCATAAAATGTACTTATGGTACGTTAATAAACTTATTATTTAAACATACAGACATATTAAAGAGTTATAAAAAAACAAACTTCGCAACAATTAAGTATGATACACAAAAACTATATTCCTCAAAGGACTCCACTTAGCTTAAGCAACAGAAGAACAATTTTTATCAATTTTAAATTTAATATCTAAATTTCACAAAAAAACATACAATTCATATTATCTTAGCAAGCTTCCGTCCTACAAAAGTGCTCTAATAATTAATTAAGTGACGTTTAGAATAGGTTCGCCACATAATACGTCGGACCAACTATATAATTGGCGAAGTGTGGGCGTATGTTATGCCTCTACCTACCCCTTCGGGGAAACAGGTGTGAATGTATATATTTTTTAATTTAATTACAAAGTATTCTTTTTTAAATCTTTTTACTCTGTAAAGTTATGATTTCATTGTAAGTATATTTAATATCAAATAAAGTGTAACTGTAAACATAACAAATAATGGTTTACAAACCGATGGCCCACCAAGGTAATTTAAGACATGGTTAAGAAAACTCAAATACGTAGGTTTTTTTTAAATTTTTAAATTAAATTTAGGTAGCTAAATGAAAAGATTAAGATTACCTCTTTAATAATATAACTTCAGAGTGTGAAATATCTATCAAAAAAATATTACTCAGCGTTTGAACAGAGACGTTGTTAAAATATGCGCGTGGGCACTTGATTAGTCACTCACTGCATAGTCTCTTTCATATCACAAAGCTGCGTAACGTAACTATATTTAATTGTCACATAGATTCTCGATCGGTTATTAACCTGACAAGATGTCGATGCGTTTATAAATAGAGCACTAAACCTAACTCATAGAGAATAGGTCAGAAGTCACTATTCTATCGATTTAGAAATAAATTCAGTAGTTATAGAAGTTTCTATCAAACAATTTAAAGCCCGTCTCAACTAAGACGATCATGATTCCAACAATTACTTAAAATACTTCTAAACCTTTTTATTTGTTAAGAAATTTTAGGGAAATAAACTCGAAAACACTCGCCCGTACAAGAACCCAAAAATATTACACCTTTTTATTGACAGTGGCGTTTAAAACTACAAAGCAACGAGGCGAGGATTACAATAAAAACTGTTTGGATATCCAAGTATTATTTTTAACAACATTCAGCAAAAAGAGGATGTATGGATGACGGCGGAATATAGCTGTAAATGCGAGATAAAAAAATGTTGTACCGCACTGTTGGTCATATTTTTGCACGCCACATATTATAACGGTACCCAAAACGGACACAAACATGTTTGAATGCTTACGTACGGTCCATTATCCTTCAATAATTTGGCCAAGTTCAATCAATTGAGATAATCATTAATGTGCACTTTGCAACCTCACTCGTCTCTAGGTCAGTAACACAATAAACATTTTATTGCAAACTTGTAAACTTGTATATTGCAACGGGGACAATAATAGAGTTGCATTGAGACTTCTTGGTACTGTCAAAAATAGCTTGGGACAAATTTAACTATAGTTATCACCTTCAGCTCTATAATAATGTGCCGAAATAACACAAACTATGCACGTCAAGACAGAAATACTATACGCGTGAGCAGTCACGTTCACGTGTTGGTATTACAAAATTGTCATACTGTATACAACGTGAACTTATATTCAGTATGACATTTCTGTTAAGACTATTAAACCCTGCCATATGTTATGAAAATATAATATTTAAAAAATATGTCTAGTTTTAGAGGCGTCTATGAGACA
Organism: Musotima nitidalis; assembly: GCA_949126915.1. Lineage (NCBI taxonomy): Eukaryota > Metazoa > Arthropoda > Insecta > Lepidoptera > Crambidae > Musotima > Musotima nitidalis. Next base: position 6,370,141 of record OX421439.1, on the reverse strand, counting down.
TCTGACATAATTGTAAAGCATTCGAAACGCCGGTTTAAAGCCGCAATTCAATCGCGTAAATAAAATCACTGTGTAGAAATAACGGTTTTGAGTAACTAGTACTTTATTAAGAGTTTACAGATCAATTATAAAAAAATAACTATATTATAAATGTTTTACCCAAACCCAGGCCGCAGCAACATGTGATGACATAAAATTACCTGAAAAAACAAACACAAGGTTAGCATAGAGTAAGAAAAAGTATACCGCGCTCATCTTTCAAACGTCTTATTTTACAATTTCAATTAGACCGCGTTAACAAACACAGTCTATAGATAAACTATTTAAAGTGACCCATTTTCTTAAGCGACCCGAATTTCGGCAGTGCATCGGTTATATATTTTTTTAAACACCCGAAACACATTAAAAAAGTAACGTTACACAATTCTGCAGAGCTGTCAAAACACACAAGCAGTCGAGCTCAGGAGTAATTTGTCTTGTGTCAGTAAAGATATATTGTAAATAAATATAGGTAGATTTTAATTTGAAAGAATACAATTTAAATATTTATTAAAACGGTTTTACGATGATGACACAATCATTTTGGAATTTAGAAATAAATAACTTGTTTTCTTCTGAAATCTTCAGATTATATCGTGTTGTCATGATTTACACATTGGTATACTAAACCTATTTTAATTGAAAAATAGTTTTAATATGACACAATCGTTTCGGAATTTAGAAATAAATAACTTGTTAAATAAATCTTCCTGTTGAAATCTTAACATTATATCGTGATGTTAAGAATTAAATATTGGTTTTCAGAACCTTGGCCCACTTTCTCTTATCGATGTTGAAAACAACAGGATAATACGGTTTTCCTTATTTCTATATTTACAGGAGAGTTCTTTGATTACATTTGAGGGGATTTTCTTTTTTCTTAAGCCCTTGTAAAATATAGTAAATAAGAAAGCTTGCTCAATGTCTTTTATAGCTTTTATATTTTTTTTATAATATTATATAACATGAAATAAAATAATTGTATTAAAAATACAATTGTGCTGTATTGAAAATACTCTAATTGAAATGTAAAAAATAAATGCAATATCTGGTATCGCATCTATTAAAAATTACTTTGGTCATTTATAAGTTAGTGTGTAAGTGGGTGGTGCAATACTGCCGGGACACAAGAAACAACAGAATTTAAATTTTGAATAATAATTCTAGACTTGAAAAGTTCCTAATTCACGTAATTCGTGGCTCCACAATCGATCTAGGAGACTTGCTTTAATCACATCAAATCAATATTAGGAACAATATTTTTTTAAAGCATGCACTACAAGCAGACTAGCTTCATCGTAACACTGATTTTAACTACAGCCTCACTAGATTTCATAACAACAATGCTAAAACTTTATTAGCTATGTTTTAATCAAGTCTGCAAAGAGCCGTTGAAACAGAATTAGCCTGTGTGTGACCTATTATTTTAACCAGTCTGTCTGTTATACATATTATAGTGGAATTTCAAGAAAAACACATAAAAATATTGCACAACGCGAACGAGGCGAAATGGCGCGGCCGGCCCTCGGGAACATAACCATTTCACGGGTTACGCAACTTCAACTAACCGAAACGTTTTAACATAACAGTTTTCGGTACTTTCCGACCAATATACTTACAATAAAAAAGTCTATAGGGATACAAGGAAAGTTGTGTCTAGTACAATTACTGTAATAGCAGCGTGAGACGACCTGCGGCAAGATAGATTGATCACTTGAGTAACTTGTCTGATATCTGGGCCAGGATGGTTGGGACTTTTTGAGGGAGGACTATGTTCAGCAGTGGGCGTTATTAGGTTGATTATTTCTAATATCTGTAGTTTGGTCCTTAATTGGAAGCTTAGAGATCGAAAAATGGATAGGATGATCCGATGATTAATGACCAATATTAATTATAATATGAAAGAACTCTAAATAGCAGAAGGGCGACGAAGATGAGTTTAAAATTCATTTAAAATCACAATTGAAAGTGCTTGTTTAATGAACAGTAACAGTGTGGAAATCTATTGCCATCCAGAAAACATTTATATCCATTTCAATACACAGTGTTTTCAATAACAAAGCCTATACAACTTATTCAATTCCATAGTAATTCCACGGAGAGATTCATGAACAAATCCCTTACAGAGATGGATGGCGTAAATTCCAATTTGCGGCCCTCAGCTGACTTGTTTACGACATCGTCTTATTATTTTCGAAGCGATTATAAAAGCGACAGTTATGATATTTAGAAATACCAAAAGGCGACCCCGATATCAATGTTTGCGACAGTTCCTAAATTAAAGAGGTGTCGTTCGTTATATTTATTTTCACAAAAATGTTGTTGCTTCGTTTATGATAAAGGTGATTTTCATCTCATATAATTAATTGCCTTAAACGATCAAAGAGTGTTCTTTCTGAGAAACGTAATATAAACAGAAGCATATTGTAGAAAACAGATGTTCCGCTATGTAGGCCCTGTTTGCGGGAAAGGCCTTGGCTCAATAAATTATTGTTAGCTATTATTCTCCTCAATATAAACTTCCTAGACAGCTCACGGTTAAGTTTTAAAAGAAAGCTTTGAACGACGCGACCGAAAGTTCGGTTGATAACGTGTTCAAACTAAACATATGGCAACTGCGACAGGTGCTGCCAGACATTTGGGTACCGAAGGGCTCAGATGACATGTTAGAGAAAGAGAGAGAGTGAAACTCCCAGCAATAGGAGTGAAAGGGACAACTGCCAGCCCTATTGACGTCACAAAGTCGGCCACTATTTATAAGATATTTATGTTATTGCCACTCAAAATAATCCCTAAGATCCGAGCGGTTGTTTATGGAGCCGTAGTGTTGATTGCGTGTTTCTGATGAGTTATTATCACGTTCCAGGTGTCCAGAGACGACTACGAGATCGACTACAGTCCTAGTCCACGAGGTTCGCCGCTCAAGGACACTTCTAACATCCAGGATGATCCCCAATACTATATCAGCCGTCACAACCCCAATAAGACATTTCGTAGAGAGTCTGTCATAGCATCTTGGAAGAGTTTGAAGAAAGAAAGGGAACAGGCTTTGGGGAAGCGAGTCGTTTACGTTGACGCAGATAACTATCAAGATTATTACGGAAGGAATAAGGTTAAGCGGTGTAAGAGCGATAGAACCGCAAGCGTTACAAGAGTACCGAAGAAAGTTAAGAGGACATACTCCGTTCTTTATAGGTATGACCCCAACGAGGAGCGAGTAGTAAAAGAGTATAAATATCAGGTGCCTAAAGAACAGGAACCAGAAAACTGTCCATTCGGTGCTCCCCTTCAGAAATCATACTCAGAGCCCTTCTTGAGGGTGGAACACACACCTAAGAAGAAAGTCAAGAGGTCCTTTACTACTTTGTTGAACATCAAGACGAAGTTCCTCAACATTTTCTCATCGAAGAGTTAGTTACTTTTATACTTAGGTTCTAAGTTAAATATTGCTCAATTCAATGCATTTTTGTGAATGTTAAATGTATTGTCTAAATTGTTTTACTTCAACAGTATTCTAGTCGAAAGTTTAACTGAAATTATGAATTATTTGAAGAGCTAAGAGCTACGTGATACATGGTGGTCGAAAACATTTTCAAAGGTATTGATTATGGATGGGTGATGGGTAACAGTTTGTGTGGCATGTAATATCGAGAGCTTCCATGCTTCGGATGGCACGTTAAGGTGATAGCCTGGTTATAACTTTATATGATAGTCATTAACCCATGTCAAAGGTCATATCAAGCGGCTTGAAATTTTTTTACAGCAGGAGGCCACACACCTGCGACCACTAATCTGCACCGATACCCTCTCACCTTGTGAGATGAGACCCGTGCTGAACAGTAGTGAACTGAAAATGCTCTTTTTAAATATGACAAACAAATTCGTACCAATTGTATTTTATGATAGAACATTATTTAGAATGATTTGAAAATGTGCGAGTTTACTATTTGTGATAATTTGTGTGTTGTGATAATGTTATGAAAAAGTGTTTTGTATTAAATTAAATGGTGATTATAATAAGGGTTTAGGTTAATATTGAAGAGTATTAGAAAATTTTAACTACTTAACATGCTGTTTTTCCTAAAACTGTTATATTTAAATAAATAAATATAAATATTTTCTAACAATTACAACAATTATTTAGTTCCAAAATAAGAATCACTAAGAGCTTGTGTTATGGTCACTAAATAACGGACAAACATACTAAATACTCTTTTATTTGTAACAAACAAAACTATCGCCGTAGTTAAGTTTTTTAATAATATTTGTAATGCAAAAGTACAATATCTAGCTGTAAGTATGTGAAACACTTATATTTAAATATCAGATTAAATTAAGTAAGAGAACAAATAAAGTATTTATTGAAAGAACTATATCTGTTTAACATATAATTAATTACCAATTATAAAGAAATTAGAGTGTAATCTTAAGGCAAAATAATTGCAACTTATTCATACCAAAATGTATTAAATTTTATGATTTTTAATCAGAGCTATATTTATTTCATTATATTATAAAAGTAACTAAATAAGTAATCATTGCAAACATATTTATTTTATTTTCTGTTTATGAAATGGAATAATACTCTTTTGTAACAATGATGGTGACCAAATTCATTTGTTTTATTTATTTAAATATTCTTTAATTTAGTTACAATGTATCATCAACTCAAAAAGAGTTTTTCTGTACACTGTTAGTAAACCTAGATGATTGATCCTAGACTAGATAATAGATCTTTACAATTATTTCTATTCACCACAAACTAATCTCAGAAATTACCTAAAATAATTGAATACGGTTTTCACTTATAGATAAATTAATGCAGTAGTATTTTTGACAAAGTCATATAGCTTTTAGATTACACTCTTAATTTTTAAAATCACTTACACACTTAATTTGCATTATCAAAAACTATACATTAAAATGATATGTAGTAACTTCTGTTATGAGTTTGTATACTGAATTTGTAATTAATAAGTCATAATTTTGTGAATTTTGAAACCTTATGTCATTACATTATTTTAAAAATAATGTACCTCAATAATTTGTTTTTCAATAAAATATTTACATCTATCCGGCACCATAAAAAAGTTTATGCGTATGCAATGCTTTAATTAAGTTTAATTATAACAATTGTTTTCATTCCTATTGTGTAAGTTTTTTATATGTAGGTAAGAGCAATAAGATACTAGTTATTAATAAGATTATTATGTATTTTTTTTATTATTATAATTATTATTTTCTTATACCATGGTTTACTAAAGTAAATTTATTAATTAAAATACTTTGAAGAAAACAAAAATCACAAAGCTGTTACCATTAATCAATAGAGTTTTTAAGTTCCCTTGAAATACCAGTTGTAGTATTTTTCTCAAAGTATCTATTTTAATACTTTTTTATTTAGCTATTTGCCTATAAAAATGTAATATTAAATAATACTGAAATGTAGCGCTTACCATGAATATGTAAAATCTAGATCTCATTAAAAAAAATAGTTTATGCGAAGTCCGATAGAGGCGCTAAATATCATACATGTCTTTCAAAGTACTCAATCAATTGTCATAATAAAATTTTAAACGATTACATATGTTAATACATACTTCTTTATAGACGTTTCTCATTTTCCAAAAACATTTTCCTTCTTCATCCATCTTTACAAAACAATTCATTTGAGAAGTTTAATAACGGTAAGCGCTATGATTTAACTCCTTAAATAAACGTTAATGTAATTTCATATTTCAAATGTAATATACTATTTGAAAACCATATACCTGAATAGATATATAATTGTAGACACGTATAACTTCTATTCTAGAATAAACCAATTTAATAAATAGAATCACAAGTCTTTCATTTAAATAATTAAATTTAAATTTATACCAATGTGTAAATCATTAAATTAAACATTCATAGCAAACATGATAAATTCGTAGTAATTTCCTATAAACATAAGATCCAAATAAAAAAGTGAAAGACTCAAGTGTAATGCAGATTATATAACAAAATATATATATTTTTAAATATTTTAAAAAGTTTAGCAAATTTTTAAAATGTTATTTAATTTAATTTACTACAAGCGTTCCTATTGATGTATATAACAACTGATATTTAGGTAAAACTGATTTTTATTTAAGTCATGATCTTAATACTTTAGTCGTACCCTAAATATATTAGTTATAATCTAGTCAAGGAAAACCTACGTGCTAATTATCGGCGAAACTGCCTATTATACTGCATATTAAATTGCTGTGGCTGGTCAAGGATGATCGGGATCGCTCAAAATGGAATTTTTTTGGGGAGGCAATGGGCGTCAAGGAGTTATTATCTCAGTCATGATGATAATGAAACAATTACATTACATTAAATAAATTTACCCTGGTAGAGAACACTTTTCTTATAATTCTTTTAATTCAGCGTATTTGCGCGCGTTAACCACTTGTTGGAAGATAGAGAGAATAGATTACCTATAATCACCACGCTGGACAGGCGAGTTGGTGATCGCAGTTCCAGCCTGCACGGAGGATGACGCGGCTGCCAATTATGCTGTAGGATTCCTCTTCGTCGACTATTACGACTCCCCGTGAGATGACAGGGGGTAGCACTATTCTGAGCCGGTATCACACGGCAATGTCATTATGTCGTGTAAAATAAAAAGAAATGCAATAAAATATTAATTCGTATTGTGTTATGATGAGCTATTATCCCACTGTGCCCACATCTGCTTTTCTCACAATCTTGTATCACTGTCACCGAAATTGTGATATAACGGGCGTAGATGCGGGTTTAATTGTCATCCACTATTATAGAATTACACTGTTTTTTACATCGCATGTGTACCATTTAAACTTTTTATTAAACCCTTGCGTGGGAATTAAAAGTTGTAATTAAGATATATTATAGATAGATAGACCAACTTTTAGAAATACATTTATTTATATCAGTTGCTTAGATCCTTGCCTACATCCAGCGGCTTCTAGCTATATTATCGGTCCCCAGCTTAAGTCGTCAGTTCTTCGTGCCCATTGCCACGCAGAATTCATATAAATTTATTCTAGTTTAACTACATTCTGAAGCACTTGTGAACGTCACTTAAAATAAAGAGCGCCACTACACACAAACGGGAGCACCTCTGTCAAATCCAAGCAGTTTTAAAAATTTCCTCATTCCTAAGTCCACAAGAATACTCATTAATCATCTCAGCCTATTTAAATCCCACCACAGAAAACTGATTTTCTCTCACCAACCAAGGTGCAAGGGGATTAATAAAGCCTTGAATAGGGCTTAAAGACATATTGATAGCCGAGTAGCTTCTATCAGAAACATTTGTTACGATAAAAATCATTTTTATCGTGCCTTTGGAAGCACAGAAGCGCTTGATATTAAATGCCACACGAACGTCCACCCATCCAGGGAACGACCTCTGCGAACTCTGTGAACTCTGATTTAGTTTACTGCAAAGCAACAAGCGCGTCAGAATTCTCAGTACAAAACAAAACCAATCATAGCAAGGCGGCAAGTACAAATAGTTTGCAATTTCGCACATCCTGCACTAATCGACAGAGCTCTAACGGTTCAACGGGTACCTAATTGCTGTTGCCAGTTTCTGAAACAAGGGACAACAATATCCGCCAAGTGTTGCCGTTACAACTTTAATTACTAGCACATTAAGTATACGATAAAAAAGATTTTATTAAAAATTTACTATCCGTTGGTGTTAATTAGCCGTCGCGTTTGGTGTAATTTATATTTTTTTTTCAATGTGATACGTCATAATGACCAACTCCTGGCTGGGTGGTATGCAGTCGATGCAGTCCAGAAATGTAATAGCGCTCCACGCCGTGGGAGAATCACGGTACCAAGCGAATACACTCATGAGACCGACCCATAAATAGTAGCCATGCTTACCAAAACCATACCACCTTATACATACTATAATGAAATAAAAGGATTTTAACATAAACTCAAAACGTCAACCCTGACGGGGTTTACACTAAGGCGCGTTTAACGTAAACTTTTATATATAAATAAACTAGCGGCCACCCGCGACTTCGTCTGCGTACATATATACATACATATATCACGCCTGTTTCCCCGAAGGGGTAGGCAGAGCCATACTATACGCCCACACTTCGCCATTTACATATATTGTTGGTGTCACGTAATAGGTGGCGAGCCTATTGCCGCTTTCCGGGCACATGTTCGCCAGAGCCTCGTCCGTTGATCGGCAGGTGCACCACTTGCAGGTGAGGTTGGCTTGGCCTTTGTTATTCAAAACCGCATCAAAATACGTTGCGTGTTTTGAGGATCTAAGCATATATAGGGACAGAGCGGAAAGAGACTTTGCTTTATACCATATAGTGATATTCTACACGGCGTTTTTAGTCCCTAGCTAAACAAATGCTTGTACTACTTGATACCCTCGGGCCATGCATAAGAATAACATTCAACCTAAAGTAAATCTAAAGTTATAACTACCAAAAAGATGAAACAGCTCGATTTCACAAGGCATACAGCCAATTCTGCGAAGCAAACGGTGGCCGCAGGGCTCGCAACCTTGGTTTATATTAGATAACCAAGGGTCTGCCAGGCGGCTCTGTCCTAACAATGGATACCTAGCACAGTATCGAAACTTCCTAGAAATACCAATGCGGAACACCAACAACTAGAATTACTGCAGAATTAAATTATGTTGTATTTACCTTATCCCAATAACTAACCTTTTCGTGTAAATTTAATCGAGACATAAAAAAAAATAAGTTATTGGAATTCCTGTAGTAAAAGAAGCCAGTTAGGTTAAGGTTTCCCGCTTCTGTAAAGAACTATTAATACAATCAAGACAAAAAAAATATGTTAATACCTACTTCTTTAATAAAAGAAAAGTTAGGCCAAGATTCTCTGCTTTTCGCACTTATTCGCTACCCTTAACAATATAAAAATGAGTACATACAAAATTCCTTAGCAGCAAGCGATTTTTTAAATCTGTTTGTATAATATGATATATTTTTTTTAAATATCATCAAAAAGCTAATCATATTATCTTCAACCTATCGATTTTAATAAAATCACTTGTTTTAATAGCGCGTAAATTTTTATAGCCCTATTTCATTCCGTTTTATTTTTATTATTTATTTTTTTGTGTTTTTTGATAGCAATGATTGATAGCAACGCCCCCTCTCTTCACTCTTAAAGTTGCGTACCCGACTGTGTTCATAACATTGGTTCAAAAATTGTATAACATCTATCTTTATTCTATATTTCAACACTTTGAAAGGCACGCTCAAACAAAAATATATTTAACATTGATTCATTAAATTACAAGAAGTAAATATAGTTTAACATATACAGTTATTTTTAGTGCAAACTGCCAGTACATGTCCATACTCTCAGTTAAAAAGAGGAGATACGCTTCACATCCGAAAGCAGAAATTTGAATAAGTAATCAAGTAGCCCTATAATGGAGTGCGCTATATTCCACGGCGAAAAAATAGGGTGTTACTGCTGAATAAACGAATTTCGTTACCGTCACTTAGCTAACAATACCGCGCACGTCGCAATTTAGACAATTGGGGCTTATTACAAAACAATATCTAAATAAGTGTAAATGAAGCTAAGAGTGTGTGCCAAGATCGTAGCAAATAAAAGGACATGATCTCTGCCTACCCCTACGGGAAAGAGGCGTGAATGTATGTGTATATGTTTATCCTTAATTTAGTTTGACGACCGATATGGCGTGGTGGCGAGTATACCCGCACTCCACTCCTGAGGTCGTGGGTTCGATTCCCACTCAGTACAAATATTTGTGTGTATAAATATGAATATTTGTACTGGTCTGGGTATTTTCCTATGTATATTAAGTATGTATTTACAAAACAAAAAAGTATTTATGTATGTTGATCCGTTATTTAGTATCCATAACACAAGTCCTTAATGATACTTATCTTGGAACTAAATAATTGATGTACCTAAGTGTCAGAAATATTTATTTATTTAGTATCCACCACACAAGGGGTTAATGATACTTATCTTGGAACTAAATAATTGGTGCGGCAGAAATTTTTAATATTTTCCACTGTGTGTATAGTATAAGAGGCATGGGCTTTAAGAGATCTAACAACAGAAAGCAACAAACCGACATCTGCCTATCTGACTAGATCCATATAAATTAGCGTAGAGAAGTAAATCTATAGGGTTCTTTAGATATACTTCGCCACTCTAGTAGATTGCCTCTTAACCTTAGATTGTGAAAGGAGTTTCAGGCACCAGGCAGTCGATAGTACTAAAAAAGTAAATAAAAAACTTTTAAACAACCTTCAGTAGCTTATTAAAAAGTGTTTGATTGAGGCGAATTTACTAGCAAATCCTGTACAGTCTTAAGAAAGTAACCTTGTATGACGTAGCCATAACAAAATCAATAGACAACAAAGTTTCGAATGCCGTTCATATCACGGCCACACCTTGAACATGACCGGAGGGCAACACAGTTCACGTTATCACGTTACCTTCCGGAAACCGATCTTGGATGCGAGATAAGTATTAGTACACCTAGACTGGAGATTTATCTGTATTCTTAGTATACTAGACTTGAGAGTCATGCCAATTCGTAGTATTTTCGATTCATTGTAACCGATTAAAGTAAGAAGGAGACGTTGATTTTAACCAGTTTATTGAACCAGTTTTTTCATTGAACTGGTTTATTTTGCCATGTTAAATTAGTTAAGAATATCATACAGTCATCATACAGTTGCGATTACTGTGGCGACCGATATGGCGTGGAGGTCTGCATACCAGACTACCAATACTCCGCTCCTGAGATCGTGAGTTTGGTTCCCACACAAATATTTATACATGTTATGAATATTTGTTCAGGTCTGGGTGTTTCCTATAAATATTAAGCATATATTAACAAAAGTATGTGCATTATGAATGTATGTATGCGAACGTAAAACTGTTTTTTTTCCAGTGACTTAAAGTTTAGTTTTCAGTTTACCAAAATTATTTAGGTTTATTGTAGCCGTTAACTGGTTAATGGATGAACGAAATTAGAACTTTTTTATAAGTATATAAAAACTATATTTGATGTTTATTACACAACTAGCGGCCGCTTGCGACTTTGTCCGCGTGACCTACATATAAACATACCTTTTGAATCACTCTACCTATTAGAAAAGCTGCATCAATATTCGTTAAGTAGTTTTAAAGATCTAGGCATACTTAGGGACTTATACATAGGGTTTTATAAGTATTTAAAGGAGCATAGCCTGTAAGTTTCTTGCCAGTTCTTCTTACAGAGCGGTGGCTGGGAACTGGCACTTGGATACACTTACACTTATAAGTGAATCTAAGCTTCGTGATTTCAGTGTAATTATATTTTGATTGCTTTTTATATATAATTTTGATGTTTCCAAGTACTTTGTAATAGTTTATAAAATAAAAGTTTTTACGTTTGAGTTTATGTGAGTGATATGTTCCAATTACTGCTTCAAATACATCTTAAATAGAGAGATACTACATTGTTATTATTATTTTTACTAAGCATGCATGCATACATTTTGACGACCGATATGGCGTGGAGGTCACTACCTACACTTCACTCCAGAGGTTGTGGGTTCGATTCCCACACAGGACAAATCTTTGTGTGCATGAACATGAATATTTGTTCTGATCTGGGTGTTTTCCTATGTATATTAAGTATGTATTTAGAAAAAAAATGTATTTAAGTATGTTTATCCGTTGTTTAGTATCCATAACACAAGTTCTTAATGATACTTATCTTGGAACTAAATAATTGGTGTAATTGTCAGAAAATATTTATTTATTTATATTTATTTATTCACGCCTGTTTTCCCGAAGGGGTAGGCAGAGGCATATTATACGCTTCACCAAATAAACAGTTGGTCCCACGTAATAGGTGGCGAGCCTATTGCCGCTTGGCTGGCACTGTTATGTTCGCCAGAGCCTCGTCCGTTGATCGGCAGGAGCACCACTTGCAGGTGAGGTTGGCTTCGGCTCCTTAGGTCTTTGTAGGAACCCTATATATACATTTTTATTAAGCAAACACCAAAAAAAGACATTTAAAGAGCTTTTTTTTTAAATATTACCATACACAACTTTTCAAATACTTTACAGTGATCAGTGGTCAATTAAATAAACAGCAGTTTTAATAGCAGAAGCCTAACATTAAGTAAGCGCTGTTCACAAAATGTCGAACAAAGAAAGTTAGTTCGATTCGTTTATAATTACAAGATTAGGGTCACGGCTACAAGATAAGGCGGCATTATATTAATCGCAACAGTCAGTTAGAGCGAAGTAGACATATTGCTTTGTGTCTTCAAATTTGAATTATAATTATTTATGATTAACATGAGATATGTTTAGATTCACTCTTATCATGATTTAAATCATAATTGAATGTTTTAAACTACTAATTAAAGGTAACTAATCTATTTTATTAATAGAACTTGTTAAATATGATTTAAAAAAAGTCAAGACAAAAATACAATAATAATAAAAATACTCAAACACTTTAATTATATTGCTTTCTGTCTCCCGGTAGACGTCAAGTAACAATTTCACAAATAATTATTTAAAAACACTGTATCAAATATTTGTTTATCAAATAAATAAACGACTTTAGTTTCATTTCTACTAGCAAATAACATAAAATAAAAATGTACCCAAAATCAAAACTAAACTTAAAATAACAGCTTTGACCCGCGCGTCATTTTCAGAAATCCATTATCAATAACAATGGTGATTAATGTTTAGTAATAATTCCGCGAATTCGAGATTCAGTTCACGCACAAAGGAAAATAATTGTAGGTCGGGATGAGAGGCTGAATAGTATTCATATCCATACTAACTTTATAAACTAAGAGGCACGCCCTCGCTTCGATAGCTATAAGTTGTTACTGTAGTTTTCGTAGGCATCCTTCATATAAATTGATAGGTATGATGTAGCCTATGTTACTTACATATAACTGTAGCTTTTTATTAGTAAAAGATTTTTCGTAATCGATCCACTAGTTTTGGAGACTATTCGACGCAAATAAACCTACTCTTAATATTTGCGTGATGCAAAATTTTATGTTTATCCGTAAGACTATGGTATAAGTAATGGTTTATTGTTGCGGGATTGTTCGAAAGGGTTACCGCGGCCTTGGTGTTACAGGCTCAAGAAGGAACACGGATGGTTTTTAGTCAGTAGAAGTCTGACACACCCTCCCGCTCCACCCACAGCGGGAGAAGGTCATTTGATGATTTTCCATCCCAAAAAAAAAAAGTAATGGTTTATTGCAAGCATTTCTGTATTGTTTAACATTGAAGGAATAAACTGGTAAGTTACCACAAACATTTTTCAGCACGTTAAATGAACTTTATATACCTATTTTTGTACCTAGTACTTAGTACTTGAGTACCACGTGAGTCGTGACTAAAACTCATTATTATATCCATAACTCGATTCCTTTGTATAATAAATACAATGACGTTACTCCAATGTCAAAACTATTCATCTCAGGATTAACGTACTAACAATACTTCCACCACCTTCCTGACAAAAAAGCGTCATAATTCTGATTGACATAAAAGAACCTTTTAATGAGCATTTCGGGTACACGACTTTTCACGGCCAAACCACGAGTGTCATTCATTCACAAAGACCGAAATAGGTAGAGTTAATTAAGTATTAATTAACAGTACATACTTATATACATACATACTTTTACGCCTGTAGGCAGAGGCATATTGTATGCCCACACTTCGTATGTATGTATGTATTTACTCTGGTCTGGGTTTCTCCTATGTACATAGTCTGTATTTACATAAGAAAACATATTGCATACAATTACGCCTGTTTCCCCGAAGGAGTAGGGCAGAGGCATATTTTACGCCCACATTTCGCCAATTATATGGTTGGTCCCACGTAATAGGTGGCGAGCCTATTGCCGCTTACCGGGCACTGTTATGTTCGCCAAAGCCTCGTCCGTTGATCGGCAGGTGCACCACTTGCAGGTGAGGTTGGCTTGGGCTCCTTAGGTCTTGGTAGGAACCCAAGTACAATAGTATAGATAAGTTATCTAAAAAATTAAGCCAAGGAAAAATCTAGCAGCACGATACGACACACCAGCCTTCGCCAATTTGCATTGGGTCCGTAAGTTGCGAGTGTCTTGAATTCCCTTTTTATTGAAGCAAGCCTGAGGATTGCTATTCAAGTTACAATATCCACACCCGTCATACGTTATGAAACGACAAAATATGAATGGGCTTATCCATATTATGTATATATGTCAAAAAATACTCTATCTTTACCGACCTACAGTAATTACAAAGATTATATAACAATCTAATTACCAGCGATCCGATGGCCTCATTACTGGCTGTACTGCATTACCGTCGTGGCATTGACTGAGATTGTTTTTTAAGCATCGAACCTTGGGCTACCGAGACAATCGCAATGACACCAAAACACAGTAACGGTGACACTGTGGTTATCATATGGACATTAGAGGACTGATGCCCGACGCACGTTACTTAGACAACAAGTCTTATTTATTTATTTACTAGCGGCCGCCCGCGACTTCGTTCGCGTGAGTTACATATAAACCTTCCTCTTGAATCACTCTATCTATGAAAAAAATCGCTACAGAATCCTTTGCGTACCTTTAATGATCGAAGCATACATAGGGATATACAGACAACGACCTATATGGCGTGGTGGCGAGAATACCCGCTCTCCGCTCCTAAGGTCGTGGGTTCGATTCCCACACAGGACAAATCTTTGTGTGCATATGAACATGAATATTTGTTCTGGTCTGGGTTTTTTCTATGTACATTAAGTATGTATTTACAAAAAAGTATTTATATATTTTTATCCGTTATTTAGTATTTATAACACAAGTTCTTAATGATACTTATCTTGGAACTAAATAATTGGTGTAAGTGTCAAAAATATTCATTTGTTATTATTATTTACAGACAGCGGTAAGCGACGTTGTTTTATACTATGTAGTGATTTAAACGTTATCGCACAAATAAAAGAAACTAGGCACTCTCTGCCAGTTAACCTTTGGGTTAGCATAAAAGTATGAAAGCAGTACGAACAAGATAACATATAAACTTACATACATATTATGTATAATTAATAACTAGTAGCAGAAGGCCGGTTTTTGTTTTTAGTTTTCTTTTTTAATTTTATATAGTTCTTAATAAGTTTGTGAAAAAGAGAAAAGAGCGCTTCTTGCCTTTAAACGAAATGTTTGGCGAGGATCTTATTTATAAGAACATACATACATACATAGATAATGTCACGCCTCTTTCCTGTAGGGATAGGCAGAGATCCTTCCACTTGCTACGATCTTGGCACACACTTTTAGCTTCATTCACACTCATTAACCTCCTCATACACGCCCGTCGGTTTAGGGTACTTTTGACCTGCCCTTTATCTAATTTTTTTTGAATATGGTCATCGAAGGTCTTACGTGGTCTTCTAAGAACATAATGTATTTTTTTATTTAATTGTACTTTTTGTTAAATAAATAAATAAAATAAAAATATGCCGTGGGACCGAAAACACAAGGGTAGACGTGTCCTACAGTGGAGACTGGGTCTCGGTGAGCGTAGGGCAGGATGCCCTCCAGCTAAGTGGAGCAACGACATACGCAAAACGACTGGCAGTGGTTGGAAACGAAGAGCTGAAAATCGAGCTCAGTGGCGTGCCATTGGAGAGGCTTAAGTCCAGGAGTGGACGAAAGTAGCCTGATGATGATAATGATTCCTAGTAAATAGTTTTGAATTTATCTAGATATTATTCCACTTATGTCTATGGTAGGGCCCGTATTGTAGCGTAAGAGTTCACAGAGTGCAGTCCATGGAGGGGTGGCATATTAAGTTTCAAATATTTTTACAGCAGGACGCCACAGACCTGCTTTAGCTTAGATGCACTAGGACCGCGTCATTGACAGTAACCTGACTCCCTCTCACTTAGGCTCATGTGATGGTTCAACTACTGAGCATCCCGACGTCTCAAAAAAAAGGGGATTCAGGTCGTAAGCCATCTGTGCCGATTGGCGTAAACTTGTTGCTTGAAAGTACCATATTCAACTGTATTGAACTACAACTATTAGTTTATAGGCATGAATAATTATGATCTACACCACCTTTTATATCATAAATCAGAAAGTGTCAAAACTATTAAATATCTACTAAACCATTTAAATTGTATTCGTATTTGGTAGAATATCCATTGGAAACCATGTTAAAGTGTCACAAATTTTTAACATAATATGGAAACAGCACGATCGCACCAT
This sequence comes from Musotima nitidalis, assembly GCA_949126915.1. Lineage (NCBI taxonomy): Eukaryota > Metazoa > Arthropoda > Insecta > Lepidoptera > Crambidae > Musotima > Musotima nitidalis. Next base: position 6,353,798 of record OX421439.1, on the reverse strand, counting down.
ATTGATTTAACATTTAATTCAGCATACCAAGGACATCGACATAGGAAAATCGCCGTAGATATCACGGTAAAAGTATCGCTAAAGCGAAAAAGTCCTTTCAACTCTCCCACGGGGACAGTAAACGAATTAAACATATCATTCCTTAAATGAGTGTTATATTACTTTTAAAGCCAATTAAAATTAAACGGTTTATTTTAAAACACGGCCACAAAAACAAACGTGGTATGGAAACGGTATAGTCACTTATTTGGTTATTTCTGAAATGCCGTTAAAATAACTGCGGGGTCGATAACTTTGGTTTTATTTCAGTTTTCAACTTTAAATGTGTTTTATTTAAATAGTGACTCGTGGTATCAACCAGTGATAAATCACCGAAATTAATTAGTTAAGAAAGTTTACCCATTCTATAACTCTGTTCTCTTATATTATCAAAAGTGTAAATGACAAAAACCACATTCCTATAAGTACTCAATATTAAAAGCTAGATGCTACAATTTTTATCGATATAAACAATTTTTACTAAAAAAATCTTATCGTTACACATCTTTACATTTACAACATTAGTACGGCTTATTATTATGACTAAATACCACCAGCATTGGCAATCAGCTTCCACATATGACGCAAGACACAACATTTTTGAAAGACCGTAAATAAGCACTATTTTCTATGAGACTGTGATTTTTATGACCCCACGCTAGGCACTGTACTGTCCTGCGGTGGTCAAGTATACGCTTCCACGATTACATATTACAAAGCTCCAGCCATGAGTGCGTTAGTTTTTAAGATATCTTGACATTTAAAAGTAAGATTTTAGGTTACATTGGACCAAAATGAAATAAGGTATTTAAAAAAAAAAGTAGATAGATAGATATACTCTTTATTGACCAAAATAACTTAAAAACTACTGATTACAATGAATATTGAAACACAATGGCAAAGACAATCTAGGCGGTCTAATCGCTAAAAGCGACACCCGACAGACTTCCAGACAACTCGACGCGAAGAGAACAGGAAACCTAATCAACCTAGGTACAGAATCAACTCAACATTATTGCATACGTTCAATTTAAGTGAGAACCATTTAGTTCTGTCTGTAAAGTCTAGACCACTAAATATCAAGAGAGACGACGAAAATATGAGAAAAGTAACTTGAAACGAAACGACTATCTTAGAACAATGGTGCAGCTCGCTTAAAAGGTACCAAGTGGACCGTCAAATGATTCTTTCGTGTCATTAACTCCTAGCACAAATGCTGCGCTTTTGTAAACTGGTTCACAAACTCTTGATTCAGAAGAAAATAACTTTGAAGTTTGATGATTTCGTCGTGATAAAAAGTCGAGTTAATTAGTATTTCAAGGAACTGATCCTATAAAATGTACTTGATTGCGTCTCGAAAATACTGATTGAATATCTAATGGCGTATTTGGGGTTATAATCAGCTGTCAACTTATACATTTCGATGACACGTTTTAACCATCCCTTGTTTTATTAGTTTTGTGCCACTAATTACTTTTTGTCTGTTTGATGTGTAATACAAACTTACAATATACGTATATTCTGATTTTGTAGAAGAAATTAGTCTTAAGAATATGCTGTACACGTTTTGTACAATGGCAGCTTCTCTGCTATTTAGTTTGTACCAATAAGCATATTCCTTTTAAGTCACGGGTTAATTTACAATTAAAAACAAGGATTTGGACAGGGTTTCTATACACAAGGTATTTGAGCAAAGAATTTCTTAGAATATTCCAGAGGTATCCATCTTAGAAGAAAAGAACGAATGCACCGCAGAGAAAGTCGAAGACAGCTTCTATAATAGTAACAGTCCTTACTATATTCCAATAGATGCGACAGTGTCGAACATAATTCCAGTCAGAGTAATCTTCTAAAATCGAGACGCTCAACAGGTGTCAGGTAAGCTGGACGAGATTAAATGATATTCTCGAGACTGGTAGATCAATGTAATTTAACTTCTGGACATAGAAACCTTGCAAAGATATAGCTAACTTAGTTGGTGAGCAAAGGAATTCTTAAAACATCAATCTCAGTTGAAAAGATCTGATGCATCTCAGATTCAGTCCAAGACGGTTGCTATAATATACTGATCTTTATATATTCCAATAGAGCCCCTAGGAATATATTTCCAGTCACATCAATCTTCGAAGGCTCAACAGGTGTCGGTAGACCTGAACGAAGTACCGCTGATCTGCTCAAGACTAGTAGATCAATGTGGGTGAACTTCTAGGCATAGAAACCAAAGGAAAGCAAAGGAATTATAAGAAAAAAGGTTATCTATCTCTGATGAAAATAATTTATGCACCGCAGAGAAAGTATCATATGGCTGATCTAATATTCAAACATACAAACAGATCTTTCTATATTCCAATAGAGACGACGGTGTCGAACATAATTCCAGTCAGGCTAATCTTCGAAGCCTTTGACGCCGAAAGGCTCAACAGGTGGCAGGTACGCTGGACGAGGTTTCGCTGATCTGCTCAATTACCATGACAAAGACAATTTTAAGTGAACAGCCAATTCGAGGGAATATAAAATTACTTAGCACATGGTTTTATACGATTGAAAGATATCATATGGAGATTTAAATGAACAAAGTCTATTTATCTCATTAAAAAAGGTAAGCTTTTGTTTGAGGACAATCAGTCGTCACGGGCAATAAATAATAAATACATAAGTAAGAAACCATGCCCTTGCGAGACAAAGCAAGTCCAGACAAAGGACAGACCGACGTGACCACAAAGGAGCGAGGAGTGGGTCACAACACAACACAAGTGCAGCACTCGCAATAAACAGACAGGATAATATTATAGGAACAATATTTTATACGTATTAATTCATTTTTCTATATAGAAAATATTGCGGTCCGGCTATTTTAAAAGGATGTTTAAAACAAAGATAATATTGTAGGTATCTTTAATTATTGCAGAAAGAAAGATAGAAGAACGCACGCAAACATATAAACACACAGAAGCATATTTCATTATAGCCAATTATGGATGACAAATTATTAAAATAAATCATCTCAGCCATGTCACGTCCAATGCTAAATATACAAAAACAGTACGTTTATTCGTAGTCTAGAACGAATAGTATAAGCTATGCTTAGTATGAGACCTGAAGCTTTGTATGATGTCCAAGCCTATTTAATTATTAAATTCTTACAAAACACTATTTATTATAAGTAAGTACGTCTATGAAAAGATGCAACTTTACGCTTTGTTCTTGATTGTTCCAACCCACAATGGACTACCATCAGACCCTGGAATTGTGCCAAAGCATTCATGTCACTTGACGCGTCAGCTTATGACGGATTATTACAATAGCATCATACATCTAAATACGTATTATTATACAGTCAGCGTTAATTAATTGGCCTTAAATACTCAAATACTCATTTATTGGTAATACAACATTACACGTCACAGAAACGAAAACATACATAATTATTAAAATTAAATTAAATCATAATATTATTAGGAATTGATAATGTCAAAATAAAAAATGTCAATAACAGTTGAATCAAGAAATATAAATGCAATTAATAAAAGTAAGCGATCAATGAAAATTTAAATAAAGCCAAATGTCAGATTCTTACTTAATTAAATTACAAACAATACAATAAAATTAAAAATATAAATCTTAAGAATTCATTACTTCATAAAGTCATTAATGTCATAGAACGTTGCACCATATATTACGCAAAACGCCCTAACGCTCTTGACAATAGAGACGTTTGTCGATTTATTGTTAACAACTATATGCTGCTGACTGTACATGTCTATCATATATATTTAGTTGCCATTGTCTTAGCTTTGCTCTGTCTTACTGTTATGTGTTATCTGTTTAGTATTTTTAACAAACGGCCGCTTTCGATTTCGCCCGCATGATTTATATATCAACCATACTCTTGAGTCTTGAATCACTCTATTTATTTGAAAAATCGCACTTTAGTACATGTTATTTCATATACCTCATGTAATCCTTAATATTATTTTGTGCAATAAAGGATTATTATCAAAATCCGTTGGTAGTTTTAAAAATTAAAGCGACGTTGTTTTATACTTTGTAGTGGTAACGATAACATTGTTCAAAAGCTTAACTGAAATCAATTTTTCATTTTCATATAAGATTTGGTTCAGCTAAGCGAGTTTATTTTCTCTCGTTTTTTTTAAATGTGACACGTCATAATGACTACATCCTGCCTGATTAATGCAAGCAATTAATGCAATCCAAAAAAAAAATTACAGCGCTTTTTACCGAGAAATAAGCACGATACAAAGCGCACCCACTCTTGATGGCCTGCTAAAACTGAGAACGCAATTTTTTCATTCCACAAGGTGGCACTCAAGCCTGGAACCCACATGGTGGAAAGTGGTCACCACAGCTCATATAGGCTCTTGCAATACCAAGGACAAACTAGCGCGTTTCCGACCCTGTAAAAACCAATACACACTCTTTCTAAAGAGCCCCATGCATCTCTAATACTATGAATAAAGGAAAATTAAGCACATTAATTATTGAGCATATGAGACTGAATAGTTTACGTCTTGCACTCTATTACTAATAGAAAAAAACGTATATGGCGCCACAATTTGTTTTTCTTTATTTAAATTCAAAACAAATAATTTATTACGTATTATTATTTACATATTACATAAGGGTTTCAGTCGCATTTATAGTGTCCTATTGGCAATTCAGTTTTGAAACGTACTGTGTGCCAAATTTCATCCAAATCTGATTAGTAGTTATTGCGTGAATAAGTAACAAACTTCCATACATACTCACAAGCTTTTAATATTATAATATTAGTAGGTGACAGACAATGACCAAACCCATAAGGTATTAGGGCCCCTTCACACTAACGTTTGTCCAGCGTAGGCGTTCGATGAACGTATGCGCAGCGCAGACGTCGCGACAACGCGGCGCGTGCGTCGCGTTGTCGTGACGTTTCCTCTGCAGTTAATGATCGCTGCGCTAGCGCGGCGCCATCGTTACACAATTTCGTTGTCGTCTCGGTATTATCATTAACAAAATGGATTCCGACGAGGAAACACTCTTTATGGCTTTGCTTTTAAAAAGAAAATTAGAGCGTAAACGAGGAAATAAAAATAAAAGGATATGGGAGAATCCATTATGGAGGAGAAGTCGAAAACGAACAGGATTGTACATGACACCGCAGTAACGCGGCGCATGGGTCGCGCACACGCGGCGCCAGCGCAGCGTACTGATTGTTCCAGTAAATAAGCGGCGACAACGTGACGCACGCGCCGCGTTGTCGCGACGTCTGCGCTGCGCATACGTTCATCGAACGCTTACGCTGGACAAACGCTAATGTGAAGGCGCCCTTAGAGAAATGACTGGTAGCGATATGGTACCACAATTTGTTTTATTTATTACGTTAGTAATTACGTATTATTATTTACCTATTACATACGGTTTACATTGGCACTTAGGTCTAGGATAGCACTTAAATATATAATATGTTATTGAATTTGCTATTGCATTAGTTTATGTTTTTAATGTGTTTTTTTTATTGTATTTCATATGCAAATTGTAATGTTTATTAATTTATATTTTTGTAATTAATTGATAAGCATGCCGGCGTGTTGGATGCACTGCTCTATGTAAAACCTTGTAAAAGCTTACAAGGTTTTACATAGAGCAGTGCATATTACTACATGTAAAACCTTAAACTTTATGAATAAATGACAATCCGCAAGAGTACAGCAACATCACGGCTAGAGGGCCGTTTTGAAAAGTAGTGCTTTTATTACTTGATACACTTTTAAATAAATATAGTTTTTCAATAATGCCCATGCCAATGGAATATATTATTATTTCAAAGCTGAGTAATATGAAAAGTGCAATAATACAGTTAAGTGGCTAGACTTTATTCGATAGACCCATAATAGCCCTGTTTTCCCACGGGACACCACAAGGACGGCATGTGTCGGGAGTGACAGAGATGGATGAACTCCTTAAATAGATTGTGTGATGCATGTTGTCTATTGTTTACTAAAATTCTAGCTACAGCTCTTTCGTATGTCCTGTCAGACAGTGTTTGTGATGTTATTCTTTGAAATGTAGCTTGAAAACAACGATGTTCGTATTTCGGTTTCATAGTGTGGCATGTCTATTGTTTACTAAAATCCTAGCTACAGCTTTCGTATGTCTTGTGAGGCTGTGTTTTCAAATGGAATTCTTCAAAATGGTTAGTGATTTGCACGACAAAGTTCGTTTCATTGTTTTATAGCTTATTTTCAATTAATTGTAGCAGTATGACTAAGTCATAATTTAGGTTCTTAGGATACATGAATTATTTCGACGTCATATATACCTGTTTTTTGGGTTAAAGGCCGTGGTTTTTATTCCCGTGTAGGACCAAAATTTTCAAGCACGGTCTGGCTATGTTTATAAGTTACAAAAAAATATATACATGTGTTATCTTCCGGGATATTTTAAACTGGGCGTGATACGGCACTCCAAGTGTATATCAGACATTGTAAAATAGTGTATGAATACTAATTATAATAAGACATAATAATTTTAATTGTCAGTTTAATAATAAATCATCATCATATCCTAGTATTATCCCGGTTGCCCTAGACTTAAGCTTAGGGCCTAGGGTCTGCTCCCTGGTTGATAATTTTTACTATGTATAAGTATGTATTATTAAAAACAGAATTTATGTATGTTTATCCTTTATTTAGAATCCCTTAGACAAGTTCTCATTGCTACTTATCTTAGAACTAAATAATTGGTGTAATTGTCAGAAAATATTTAATATTTATTACAATACCAGTTCAATGGTTGTAAACTTTGTGAACTGTCGAGAATTCGTCTAAAAAAAATCATTTTATAAAACGCTGCATTTGAAAATCGACTGAAATTACGATAGGACAACGGCGTTAAGACCTCTGTGCTATTAAGTGTAAGCATCGATACTTTTTGGGTCTTCGACATCCCTAGCAGAGTGATTAGGCCGCGTTCCTCTCCACGCCATAAAAAAAATGGCGCATGGTGCGGGCACAAATAACCGTGTTTGTGTCATATAGTCTTGGGAATGAGAATCGGTGATTCGGACGTGCATATCGGGTGGGAATCGCCCTGATTTACTCATATCCTAGCATTATCCCGGTTGACCTAGACTTAAGCTTAGGGCCCAGGGTCTGCTCACTGGTTCAACCAGATTTGACTGTATTTCAGTTATTACGTGGAGCGACTGCCGTCTGACCTCCGCTACCCAGAGGGAAACATCATTCTATGGTTAAATCAGCTGTAAGTATGTTAGAAGGCACTGACTTACTAATACAGACTGCCATAGATGTTCATGACAGCCCGGACCAACGGCTTAACGTGCTTTCCGAGCAAGCGAAAATTACGCACATAACTTCGGAAAGTCATTGGTGAGCCACCAGGGTTTGAACCCGAGACCGTCTGAATTTAAAGGCAAGGGGTCTAACCACTCGGCTATCGCCGCTCCTGTCTGCTTACTGGTAAAAAATGGTATTTGCAATGCAAATATAAAATGGTATATTTTAGATACTCATAGAGAACATAAATTCTGAGTTTAATAATAAATCAGTTATGATAAAGTTATTATGAACATTGCATATTTGCATGGCATAGGCCTAAATATGTAATAGCGTAAATTATATGCATGTTGTAAACACATCTGTCCTACCTCTATTTGAAAAATGTGTTGAATCGCTGACACGTCCCCGATGCCAGGCAATCGAATGACAAGACAATCAGCCAAAGTCGACTTCAATTAGAAGGAATCGTCACAGACCGCTTTCGCACTCGCACCGAGATCGCAATCAGCCCGATTTCGATTTCAATCGAGTAGAAATCGCAATTGTATCTATCGATATCTACACGACCAACGGTGACAGTGAGAAATCGCGATTTTATCATACAAGTTATGATATCTTTTTGTTAACTACTACTAGACTACATATAGAGGAACAAAGTCACTTAATTTAAAAAAAAACACTATATTGGTGTAAGTGAAAAATTGTAATTTATTTATTTATAAAATTAGTTGTAATGCATAAAATATAAAAGAGACTGTGACCCACAGACAAACCAGTCAAACGGTTTTGTGGGATATGTTTTATATAACTTGTATTATTTAAAGGAAATAAACGCTTTATCTATCTATCTTAATGTAATGTAAGTAATAAATAATGAGTGTAAGAAACTTACAATAACCAATTTGGAATATGACGAATCAGGAATAAATCCATATTATATATTATTATATATATGTATATGACATAATCAACAAACTATATAGAAACCCTGACCATTAAAACTTTAATGATTTTTTAAATGGCTGAACTTGCTTGGTCACAAACATTTACATGTGTTTTGCCATATTTTATGTTAATTTTTTGTATAAACATAAAAAGAGCGGAAAAATATACTGACATACTTTTATTGTAAATACATCCTGACAATACATGTATAGGACACTGACCAGAACAAATACTCATTTCGATCCAAACAAATATTTGTCCTGTAAGGTATATGAACTCAGTGAAGTTGAGAAACATGGCTTTCTTGTCGTCTCTATGCACTTATATATTGACATAAAAATAAAATAAAAATAAATATGTATTTATATCAGGTAAATCTATACAGTTAAGTTGCCGGGGCTTCCAAAAATGTATTCAGTTTTAATTTACATATATCATATAAATAAATACAGATTTTAAATATAGAAAAAACATACTTCAAACTGATTGTAGAAATATGAGCACATAAACAAAAAGAAGAAATATTCATGTTGATTCACACAAATATATGTCCTGTAAGTTATGAACCAACGACCTTAGAAAGTTATATTGACAGAATACAGTTCTGCTATAATAACACCTTTAGACAACATACACGGCGGCAAAGACATGTTAGATTGTAAGACGCACGAAATGTAATATACGAAATGATATTTATTAAGAAATACGTACGCAAAGAGAGATTTTGGAACAAAATTCTGTTCCTTTGTAAACACACAATGTATTGTCCCTTGTCTGCCAACGTGCAACGTTGCGGAGCTTTGTTCATTAATCAAGAGGGGTGCGTAATATAAACAAATGTATTGTGGTCCCTTCTGTATTGATTTCAATGTTGCGGCGTAATGTCTCGTAGTACATTTTTTATATCACCTGTGGCATGAAATAATTGAGATTTTACTTAATACATACATATATTCACGCCCGTTTCCCCTATGGGGTAGGCAGAAGCATATTAAACGCCCACACTTCGCTAAATATATAGTTGTTTTCACGTAAAAGGTGGCGAGCCTATTGCCGCTTACAGGGCACTATTATGTTCGCCAGAGCCTCGACCGAGGATCGGCAAGTGCACCAATTGTTGGTGAGGTTGGCTTGGGCTTCCTTGGTCTTGGAAGGATCCCTATATTTCTTATGGGTGGTAAGTAGAAAGTAAATAAATATCCTTGGACATGCCACGAAACACCATTTAGTCAATCCTTTAAACGACATATTTTATTAAATACCTCTATGGTAACTCTTTCCATTATTATGATGGACAATGTGTCAAAATATCGTCACTTATACGTTTTATTAATTAATATTTAAACCATTAAATTTAAGAACAGTTTCTTAATTCTTAGCATTATCCCGGTTACCTTAGACTCAAGCTTAGGGCCCAGGGTCTCTTAGAAGATAATTTCAGTTTTTGCATGAATCGACTACCGTCTGACCTCCGCAACAGAGAGAAATATCATTTAATGGTTTAACCAGCTGTCAGGGTTAGAAGGCACTGACTTCCTAATAACGACTGCCAGCGATTCTCAAGACCAATGGCACGTGCTTTCAGAGGCACCAAGCAAGCGATAATTACGCACATAATTTTGAAAAATCTTAGGTCCTATGAAAAATCCTAGTCGCGCCTAGGGTTTGAATCCGAGATCCTTACTTTTAATAACAGTTTACAACATTTATTTACAATAAACTCGCTAGCTATAGCACCTCTATATGTTTGCTTTGGACCGTCATCCACCTTCCATTTGCAGGGTCATCATTGGCCCGAGATTAGTAGATACCAATATAATAGCAATAAAAGAAAAATAAGAGTAAGGTGAAGGTGGGTTTCTATACAACACTTAGGACAAGTAGACATCTTCATGTGACACTTTTTAATGTAACATTAGGTACCTGATTGTATATTGCAATACTCCTTGACATTTTTCATGAATCGTTCATTTTGCACTTATTTACCTGTAACAAAAGATATAATTTTATTAGAAGTGTACACTAAAAACAATTGAATGTTAAGTGATATATGAATATAGGGTTTTTCTGATTGCACATCAAAAACACAAATCTTGCATTTAATGCGCAATTTGTATTTTTAACTATCAATAAAGTATTAGTAATCAATAAAAAACACATACACTTTTCAGTTTATATCAGGTATTTTTTAAGAAAATAGCTTACTTTATAAAAAGTAAATAAAGTCCAAAGTTCATATAAGATCAATTTTGAGACATACATAATAATAATAACAAAAATATATAGTGAAATTTTATGCACGAAAATACCCATACAAAAAATAAACACACTCCTCGGTCCACATTAAGAAATTCAAGCAGATCTTCATCTCTATTGTGGAATAAATGAGGATATCCCGGCATCCTGGCTGAGCCCATGGTTCTTTGTTGATGTTGATGGGATGAATAAGCACAGGGTAGACACTTTCCCAGAACTCATTTAATTTTAATGTGAAAATAATATGAATCACGGTGAAAAACTTAAAAATTAATGTAACATAATAATTTATTTTAATCACACCAATTATTTAGTACCCATATAAGTATTATTAAGACCTTGTGTTATATATACTAAGTAAGGTATAAACATATATAAATGCTTTTACTTTTTTATATTCATTCTTTATATACATAGGCATTCCTAGTTATTATTTATCTGTATCTCAGTAATTGCAAAACTTTTTATGAATTTGAACCTTAATGAAAATGTATAGTTTTATATTATTTAACATAATCCTTTATAGACCAAGATTGCAAAATGATCTCCAAAAATTGTTCTATTCCTAATGAAATTTGAGATAGGATATTTTTTAATTACAACTAACTCTGGTCCTCATAATTCCAAAGGACTTCCTGTAACCTAAATCACACTTTTTAAATCTATATAACATTAAAACCACTATATCCCGTCATGAATAAACAAAAGGTAATCCCTTGATAGCTTAATTGCATGTGGCCGACCACAGTAACCCGCCTACGTAGAATCGTTTCAGGGGACCATTGCCCCGCGGACCACGGGCGACATTATCAATTTGTCCGTTTAACCAACTTCATTCTCTTTGTTGTCTCGCTCATCATTTGGCCACAGACAAAGAGGTTACATGTCATGGCGACGCGATCTGACTTTATACAAGACGAAGACTTGAAGAAGTGGTAGATGAATCGAAAAGTGAAGTTGTATGTGTCTTTTTTTTGTTCCGGTCTGTATGAAAGTGTTAACGCGACCCCGCGACATCGCAGGCTTAAGAAGGAACATGGATGGTTTTTAGTCAGTAAAAGAACTCACACTTCCGCTCCACTCCACCCATAGCTGGAGACGGCCATTGAATGACTTTCCATAAATTTTTAAAAAACAAAATTTAGGGCAGATCAAACAGTGTATCTGTTGATGCTCAATAGGGTATGATCGGACTGGGCGTTTGATAAAATGTCGCTTTTTATAGATTAAATCTCGACAGGCTCAGTCCACGTTAACTGTTAAGAAACACTACATATAACAAAAAAAATATTTTATGGGTTAAAAAATTACATTACACTTAATAACCTTACTAGTTGGTTTCATTGCAACAAAAATATATAAACTCCAACACATCGTCTAAGACCTTGAAGCGAAAGGATAGAAAGAATTAAATCTCTTCATCATCATCATCATCTGAGCGTTATCCCGCTGCGACCTTACGGGCCGGACTTTTAGCTCGCTTTCTTGCTCTTTCGCCTCCACTTCGAACTGTCTTCAGCAAAGAAGGGGTGGGCTAATGAAGAGTCATGGAAGGATTGTGAAGTCTCCAACGAAGACCAGCGCTGCAATATGGACTCACTGCAGCATATACCGAGTGTAGTACATTTCAAGCACTTCATATTGTATAAATGCTTTAGGTATTGTAAGTTTATATACATTTTTAATTGACTTCAAAAAAAGGATGAAGTTCTCACAACTCTAGGTCACATGAGCAAAGCCAGAGGCGGGGCCTAGTAGATATTAATTACCAGTTCATGTGAGTATAAAATTATTAAGATTATATAAGAGCAACAAGACCTTGCAAGATAACTCGTAACTGGTAACTTTACATCGCGTGCGAGTCGACCAATTGACACGGACGGCAGTTAGCACTGATTGGCTGGAACTCCGGTTCCGCGAAATTAACATTGATTTAATTGGTTGACGACTGATATAATAATCATCACCAGCCCAAGGAAGTCCACAGCTGAATATAGGCCACCCCCATAAAATGCGGCTTGCATTCATCGTGATCCAGGGACCTAAGGAGCTATTCATAAATGACGTCACACGTTAAGGGGGTGGGAGGGGTTTGACGAAGTGTGACACGGATCCTATTTCGTGAAGTCACATTTTAAATCCAGATACTATTAACATTTTGGAACTGCAGTTTTGATGTAATTATTTTTTGCTGTATAATTGCAAAATATGTGACATCGCACTAAAAAGGAGGGAGTCTCACAAGTGTGACTAGCTGTGACAAGGACGGAGGGGGAGTCAAAAGATCACGACATTCGTGTGATGAAATTTATGGGTGGCCCCTTATTAGATCGTCCGTCCGTAGTGCGGAGGAACGCCCATGCCATGCTTTCTGATGAAACGTCTTCATTCAGGACTTTCCTGTCCCAACGGCCGTCGGTTCTGTGTGCTTTGTGCCCTGCCTACTGCTACTTCAGCTTGCCTACTCTTAGCGCTAAGTCGATAACTTTAGTTCTCCTACGGATCCTCATTTCTGATCTCGTAGGGAAACCTTAAGCATAACCCTCTCCATTGATCGCTGTATGATTCTGAGCTTCCTTATAACAATATCTAGCTAGTTAGATAAAATATATATTCTTAAACATCTCTCACAGCGCTCCTAGCCCCAAACTTAACAAAATACTAATCCTTACTATGGATACTAGACAAAAATATTAGGTCGGGGAAAAAGTCTTTTCGCATAACGTAGGTATAAACTTATTATAAAAATTTTTTGACTGTACTATTTGTGTCTGGCTGGTTTTGGTAACATTAAAAAGGTTCCATTATAAAGAAAAGAAAAAAATAAAAAAAAGTTGTTTCCCGCTATTTTTCATTTGTTTTTCTCTCCGTAAAAATGAGTGAATCTAATGAAGAAATTCGATACATTTTAAAATTTTATTATAAAAAAGGCAAAAATGCAACTCAAGCAGTGATAAAAATTTGTGATGTTTATGGACCTGATGCAGTGTCAGTAAGAGTAGCACAAATTTGGTTCAAACGTTTTCAGTCCGGAAATTTTGATGTTAAAGATGCACCTCGCTCTGGTCGCCCTGTTACGAATAAAATGGACGCCATTTTTGAAAGAGTGGAGCAAGATCGGCATATTAGTAGTTACGATGTAGCTGAAGAACTGGGAATTGACCACAAAACAGTTTTGACCCATTTGAAGAAAGCTGGTTATACAAAAAAGCTCGATATTTGGGTGCCACACGAGCTCACTCAAAGAAACTTAATGAACCGTTTACTCATTTGCGATTCATTATTGAGACGTAATGAAACCGAGCCGTTTTTGAAGAGATTGATAACTGGCGATGAAAAGTGGATCACGTACGACAAGAACGTGCGAAAAAGGTCGTGGTCGAAAGTTGGCCAGGCTTCACAGACTGTGGCCAAACCTGGCCTAACACGAAATAAGGTGATGCTGTGTGTATGGTGGGATTGGAAGGGCATTGTTTATTATGAGCTTTTACCGCCCGGCAAAACCATCGATTCTGATCTTTACTGCCAGCAACTGATGAGATTAAAGGAAGCAGTCGAGAGAAAACGGCCGGAATTGATCAACAGGAAGGGTGTGGTCTTTCATCACGATAACGCTAGACCACACACATCTTTAGCCACGCAGCAAAAATTAAGAGAGTTCGACTGGGAGGTCCTAGTGCATCCACCATATAGCCCTGACCTTGCGCCTTCAGATTTTCACCTGTTTCGGTCTCTGAAGAATTCTTTAGGTTCTGTAAGGTTGACTTCAAGAGAGGACTGCCAAAACTATTTGTCCCGTTTTTTTGATCAGAAGTCCCAAAGTTTCTACAGTAACGGGATAATGTCTCTGCCCACAAAATGGCAGAAAGTTATTCAACAAAACGGTACATATATATTGTAAATAAATGTAAATAAACTTTGAAAAAAAATGTCTTGACTTTTCATACAAAAATACGAAAAGACTTTTTCCCCAACCTATTATAACTCTTTATTGCACACAAAAAAAATCATATAAAATACACAAATAACAGCAGACTTATCTCTATAAGAGATTTCTTCCAGGCAACCTCAATGGGAGTCACGTAATTTAAAACAAGGATAGGTATAAACAAACATACCGAAACACTTATAAGCAGATATATAAAGATAGTGTTAATATCCTATATTATATTTTTATGGCGCAAGCGGCGTCACAGGCAACAGCTAGTAATATATTTTTAACTATGATAGATAACTCAAACAATCCTCAACCGTCCCACACAAATACAGTATGGATTCACTTTAAAATAGGGTAAAACTATAAGTTACTCCGCCTCGCCGCAAACCACAACTCGTCACCATTTAATTAGACCGTAATGTTGAGTCTAATTTGTAATATCTAATGTCTATATATGGAATTAATCCATTTGTAAATTATATAGGATATTTTAAAAATACGTTTCCTTATAGCGGACATAATTTTAACATAGTAGTAAAATTAATATCCAAGATAAGTATCATTAAAAACCTGTGTTATGGATACGAAATAACGGATAAACATACATTTTATTTTGTAAATACATACTTAATATAATAATATATGTTACCGGCCAAACCCGATCTAAGAACAAACCAGTATAGCCTAGTCCAAACTAATTTATAATATTAGGTCGGGGAAAAAGTCTTTTCGCATAACGTAGGTATAAACTTATTATAAATTTTTTTTGACTGTACTATTTGTGTCTGGCTGGTTTTGGTAACATTAAAAAGGTTCCATTATAAAGAAAAGAAAAAAATAAAAAAAAGTTGTTTCCCGCTATTTTTCATTTGTTTTTCTCTCCGTAAAAATGAGTGAATCTAATGAAGAAATTCGATACATTTTAAAATTTTATTATAAAAAAGGCAAAAATGCAACTCAAGCAGTGAAAAAAATTTGTGATGTTTATGGACCTGATGCAGTGTCAGTAAGAGTAGCACAAATTTGGTTCAAACGTTTTCGGTCCGGAAATTTTGATGTTAAAGATGCACCTCGCTCTGGTCGCCCTGTTACGAATAAAATGGACGCCATTTTTGAAAGAGTGGAGCAAGATCGGCATATTAGTAGTTACGATGTAGCTGAAGAACTGGGAATTGACCACAAAACAGTTTTGACCCATTTGAAGAAAGCTGGTTATACAAAAAAGCTCGATATTTGGGTGCCACACGAGCTCACTCAAAGAAACTTAATGAACCGTGTACTCATTTGCGATTCATTATTGAGACGTAATGAAACCGAGCCGTTTTTGAAGAGATTGATAACTGGCGATGAAAAGTGGATCACGTACGACAAGAACGTGCGAAAAAGGTCGTGGTCGAAAGTTGGCCAGGCTTCACAGACTGTGGCCAAACCTGGCCTAACACGAAATAAGGTGATGCTGTGTGTATTGTGGGATTGGAAGGGCATTGTTTATTATGAGCTTTTACCGCCCGGCAAAACCTTTAGCTGATCTTTACTGCCAGCAACTGATGAGATTTGAAGGAAGCAGTCGAGAGAAAACGGCCGGAATTGATCAACAGGAAGGGTGTGGTCTTTCATCACGATAACGCTAGACCACACACATCTTTA
The DNA here is from genome assembly GCA_949126915.1 of Musotima nitidalis. NCBI lineage: Eukaryota > Metazoa > Arthropoda > Insecta > Lepidoptera > Crambidae > Musotima > Musotima nitidalis. The sequence goes on along the minus strand of OX421439.1, from coordinate 6,337,676 downwards.
GCCACTCAGCAAAAATTAAGAGAGTTCGACTAGGAGGTCCTAGTGCATCCACCATATAGCCCTGACCTTGCGCCTTCAGATTTTCACCTGTTTCGGTCTCTGCAGAATTCTTTAGGTTCTGTAAGGTTGACCTCAAGAGAGGACTGCCAAAACTATTTGTCCCGTTTTTTTGATCAGAAGTCCCAAAGTTTCTACAGTAACGGGATAATGTCTCTGCCCACAAAATGGCAGAAAGTTATTCAACAAAACGGTACATATATATTGTAAATAAATGTAAATAAACTTTGAAAAAAATGTCTTGACTTTTCATACAAAAATACGAAAAGACTTTTTCCCCAACCTATTATATACTATAAACAAAATAAAAACCTCAACCTAACCCAAAAAGAGATACTTATACTTCTCTTTTTGGGTTAGGTTGAGGTTATTTGTTTTTTCTTACCATTAAAAAACATTTTATTATAATAGTTGCAGCCCACCTAACAAACTATTATTAATTTGGACTAGGCTATAGTACTAGTTTGTCCTTAAATCGGGTTTGGCCGGTAACATATATAAGAAAACACCCAGACCACAGCAAATATTCACGTGTATGCACGCAAAGATTTGTCCTGCGTAGGAATCGAACCCATGACCTCAGGAGCGGAGTGCGGATATACTCGCCTCCACGCCATATCGGTCGCTAATCTTAAGGAAACGTGTATAGGTCCGCGAGAACAATAATTTAGCGATTATAAATATTATACTTGGATGGGGGACCGTTAGTGTGAAACTATATATCTACCATCACCGTGCTTCGGATAACTTAGTAAGATCCCCAATCATCAAGGCCTTAGTACGAGTTACCACTATATGTGGCAAAGACGCTTGAAAAATATGACAGCAGGACGCCACTCATCTGTCTTTGCTAATCCGCACTGGGTCCAAGTTTGATATGATCTGAATCGATCTTACCAAGCTTGAGAGAGCAGCCGGCTCAAAAATTAAATAAAGCTATTAATTTCTTTTGAATTCAAGTAGCACAGTGCCAGCAATAAGGCCCTGAGAGGGCAAAGATTGCATAAGATTCACTTTAACGGCAGTCGCATCATTTCTCAACGTCTCGTTTGTTTTCCTGGTCATCATCATCAACATTATCCTGGTTGAGACATTATCTTACGCTTAGGGCCCAAGGTCTGCTCCCTGATCCACCTAGAGTGAGCTGAATATCAGTTATTGAGTTCGCCTTTTGTCGACACTTGGTGATAAGCATCGGATAACCTACCAATTTAAAATATTTGAGACCCGCAATTTTGACCGCTTTATATACCCCATCAGGGGTCAAATTTCCATAAATCCTTCCCCTCCGACATAGTTTATGGGACCCCTGAGCGCAATTTAAACTCCTATATCCTGTTATTTGTGCTTGTGTTGATCATTCGTTCAACCTTTTAAAATGGAACTTTATGGAAACAACTGCCAAAATAATTGACTTAGTAGTCAAGGCTTATTTAAAAGTTAGTAAAAAGAAAAATCATGTCAGTCTATTAATTTCGTCTAATGGGCTCAGGCCTCCTTACACCTTGGTAAAAGAGATTCAGGACATAATCGACAACGCAGATCCAGTGCGTACATGATAATAATTAGAAAATAAACATCCAGAGAAAGCCAAAAATTCGTATTGAACAGTGTGGGATTGATTCCCATAATATTAGAAGCGGATTGCAGGTATGGAATTCACTGCTGCGGACTGTTCGAAAGGGTTACCGCGGACGTAGCAGGCTCAAGAAGGAACAAATTTGGTTTTTAATTAGCAAGTCTGGCACACCCTCCCGCTCCACCCACAGCGGGAGAAGGTCATTAGATGATTTTACATCCGGAAAAAAAAGGTATGGAATTCACTAGTCGTCTTACCATATCAGTCATCTTAACAAAATCTTGGCAAGAGTTGGATCCTTGCCGAGCTCCTTGCCAATTTCTTCTCGTTGAAAGATCCCGCCTCAGACCCCTAGTGAAGTAGCTCTCTTATATTTAAGTGACCTTCGCATGTGCTTTTGTTCTAAATAATACCAACGTTGAATAGATTAATGTGAAATAATAATTTAAGTCTGGTTGTAATAATAATAAATCATTTATTGTCCGGAACATAAAATATATCATATAACCACGATAAAGAACAAAAGAGTATTTTCATTTACAACAGACAGCGTTTCATATAATATATTAATAAAATAACAAGGAATCAATCAACTATAAACAAATTGACTAACTTTACTATCAGTAATATAATCGATTAAAAAAACATAGGGTCGGCGACCCGGGCGTTGACCGATCAGCTGTTCCGATTAAGAATGTGTGAAACATAAAACAGTACTTATGATTCTGTAACGAAATAATATATTGAGGAATACGGAGAGAATTTTCTATAATCTATGTTTATAAAAGCGAATTAAATTATATAAAATAAAGGAAATTGTCTTATCCGATATCATTGTCTTTTCCTATATTTATGTTATGTGGCTAGTACAGGTTCAATTCAGAGAAGGGTAGTCAAATAAATAATAATTATCAAATTTAAATTCATTCAAAGTTTTTAGTATCTTCCTGCTCTGAAGAATACTTACTTCATTATATGTCATCTACGGAGGTAGAGTAGGTTATTTTTGTCATCTAAATCTCTGAAGTTGCTTGAATATGCCTCTTAAATTATTTTTGCATTTCGCAGGAATAAACCCAATTTTTCAACATATCCTGGATATGAATATGCATTAATAGTCATAATATATTAATTTAATAAATAGTATACTAGAAATACCAAATATGAAATACTTACAAACAAATTGATTGTTTGTGCAATAAATTATACGATTATACTTTACAATAGAATAAGACTACAGATAGGAAAGATAAAAACTGTACATATAATTTTTTTGTCCCGTTATCAATCTGTATAAAACGGTAGCAAAAGCCACTGGCACATTCAGGCTATAGATATAGATGTATATTGGATACACATAAATATATAATAATAATATTACAGTGATACGTCCAACTGACAATACACACTGCGAGCGTCCAGCGCCTGGACCTGGAGTCCAGGCGCTGGACAAATCTTTGAATGGCGACTGCTACAACCCGTTCAAATTTTGAAAGTCCAGCTTTCCAAAATTCAAAATGGATTTACGAAGAAAACCATTGTGGATGTGTTAAAAGCATCACTAAAAAGCCATAAAGCTCTTGTTACATTTTTTTCTTGTGTTTTTTAAAGTAATAGATCTTATTGTTTTATTCAATCAAATCCAATAATTTGATTTATTTTTGCGGAAACGAATTTAGCAGTAATATTTCATTCATGCCTAGTAAGCTACAAACACAAGAAAGTTCTTAGTAAATTATAGTGTTAGTAGATTTACTGACCAAATTTAAATACACAAATCATGGCAAAACTAAGTTTATTTACAACTTGGTTTGTTTCTTGTCTCAGCTGAACTTATAGTTAACACAGGATATATATGAAATCTCTGGTTTGAAATGGAGGCGGCAGCATAGCGGAACTTCTCTCTTATAGCTCATTGTATCAACCATCGTTCTTTAACCGTCTAGTCCCGCCCCGCCAACTATATGACTAGACTTTAAGCTAGAGCGGTTACATAGAGTAATGTCTGACTGTATTTATATGCAAACGGAAGTGTTTGCTGCGACGCCACGCGACACTGCGCTCGAGTTCATCGGACAATCGCTCGTAGGGTTGTCGATATATAATTATTACCCTTTCTGTACCCTGTTGCATTACTAATGAAAGTGGAAACAGAAATGCGGCAAATTTTTAAATGATAGTATATTTACGATAAAAGCCACAGATATGTTTTGGGTCGAAATCATCATACGCGTCAGTCTGTCAGACCGACAAATTACAACTCATTTTTTTCTGTCAAGTAAGTGGTGCTGTAAAAAAAAATTAAGCCGCCCAAGTAGGTCTCTAACTTTACTAACAATGACCACATAAAGTAATAACTGAGACAAATGACTTTATAAGCCTTCCTAAGCACGGTAGCTCTGTACCAAATAACGTACCAACTTTTCCCTATTTCACCTTTCTGAAATAAACTGAACTTTACTTATCGTTTCCTCCCTTCCCTGATCACCTAGTCTCGCGAATACATATAACAGAGCAATAGCTAAATATTTAAGCCGTCCATTGCAGTGTAATATTATTTTAGTACAGTTTTATTAAGTCGTTATTATAATAAAATATTACGGCGTGTCGTATAACTTGCAAAACTATAATTGCCCAGCTAGGAATTACATAATCGCCTCATAACTACAATTTTACGCAATCAAACAGTTAAGTGTTAATTATTTAAAACTTGACACTCAACTTGTGGCTGCTTTGATAGTTTAAGTTAACTTTCTCCGCTTCAAATGAATACAAATTTAAAGCGTCTACATAATTAATCAAAACAAAATCCATTACTATGGAGTATCATAAACAAGCTTTCCCTCGCGTTACTTGAGTGTATCGCGCATGCCCTATAGGAGGCATGCTTTTTCGAAATAAAAAAGTAGTTCGAAATAAATAATGTAAAGTAAATAATAACCTTATTCATTTTAAAGATCATCTATCTGTATTCCAAATTTTAAAAAATCCGGTCTAGTAGTTTGACCGTAAAATATATATTTATATATTGTTTAGTAAGATTGCGGCTCCTATCAAGATCTGAGAAGCCCTATTTTTTTTGTTTTACGTCGATAACAAAATGCTTTACGCACTGCCTTCCGGCCAAAGGGGGGGTGGTAATCACCACCGGCAGATGCGACTGCCAGCAGTAGTACCCACTAAAAATCTTCCAACGACGCCCGCCGCTTGTTGAGATAAAGACGGGGGCCAGTACCTGGGTTGCAGCGTCTGACGCTCCGGCTGCGGCCAACGTCCCCCGGACCAAAACCTGGAAGACCTCCTCAGAGAGGCGCAATGGATGCGCCCCTCCTACCTCCTTTTACGACCATAGCGTGTATTGCCGACTTCTCGGAGGGCGACTGCCCCCGTTGCCTGCGACCCTCTTGGCGCTGCTTGCAAGCTATCTGGCCCGCCCGCTGCGACCTCCAAAGGTCTCTCTTAGTTTCCCCCCGGTAGTCAATACTAAGGGCACCCAGAGTCGCCTACCTCAAAGTGTTACCTTTTTCCGGCTTCCAGGAGGTACTCAGCCCCCCCACCACGACAAGGTGAGGATCTGAGGAGCCCAAGCCAACCTCACATGGCTCTGGCGAACATAGTTACCGGTAAGCAGCTATAGGCTCGCCACCTATTACGATGTCGGCGTATAATATGCCTCTGCCTACTCCTTCAGGTAAGATTAATATGTAAGATTGCGTGATTGGACGCCCGTGCTCGGTAGTGGGATATTGGGCTAAGATTATGATGATGAAGACAACTGTCAGTCTGTGTCTCTTACATTTTAAGCTGAATTTAATTTAGTATTAAAAACCGTTAAACCGTTTTACTATTAAAAAGATTAGAAAAATAAAATAAAAATATATAAAAAATATTGATTGTTTAAAATGTAAAATACATTGAAAAGAGTTTTTTTTTATTTGTCTCATATAGCATTTTCTGTTGCATTAAGTACGCCTTTTGTACTATTTTAATTTATGTAATAAACAGTTAAATCAAACAGTTAAAGTTTTAGGCGGCCGTTAAAGAAAATATCACCATTAGGGGCACATTAAATAAACTACAATAGTTCTGTTGAAAAGTGAAACCAAATAAATGAATTGAACATTGTATGACGGATCGTAAAAACCATAAGGACAGTAAACAAGGGCAATCGAAACTAATACAAGAACCTTAAGTTGATGGCATAGAAATAAATTTAGAGCGACCGGACCGAGTGATTAAAACAAAAAAAAATATATGTGGAAGTAGGGTTGACACTTAATATAGTTTTAATGTCAGTTTTGCCTAACTATAATAATAATAATAATTCTTTATTCAAACTAAATACAATCAGGACAACAAACATATACAATTAGATAATTTACAATAACATTTTATATCTCTGCGCCTGAACTAGATAACTTAATATCTGTGCTTCAGGCAGCAGCGCTCATTCCCATTACATTTAATATCTAAGACATTTATTAAAAAAAATCAAGTAAACCCAACAAATGAAACAAGCCAAACAAGAAAAATTTAATATTAAAAAGTAGCATAAGTGTGGTGTGTCCTCCTTGTGTGTTTTATGTTAGTGTGTGAATGAGTGAAGGAGGACTGGCAGCTGAATATAATACATTTAAAACATGTGCACATACATTTGTAACAAATCCCTCTTTCTTGGATTTACTCTACTACTTCTATTTTGTGATTTATTTTCAAGTACGCATTATTTTAATGGACTCTGCAATAAAATAAGATAAATAATATATTTTTGTAGGAAATTTTAAAGATAGCATTTAATTAATTTAATATATTATGTAACTTCTCCATAAGGAACTCCGACTACAACTGGCATAGTGTCAACCCTAAAAACTCAATAGTATAAAGCCTATATAATTTTTTTTTTAAATGTTATTGATGGCGTGGACTGTTTACGAAGTGCGCCTGCTGTGTGGCCATAAACGGAAGATTAAAACTGAACATAAAAAGCCTATGCACAGCGTTTCGTTGTGGCTCCCTTAATCGTCGACATAAAACCACCATTCTACTTAACCAATTTACAGCATATGGATAAGAGGTCAGTACAATGTATAAGTTTATATATACTATATATCCTAGCATTATCCCCGTAGCCCTAGACTTAAGCTTAGGGCCCAGGGTCTACTCACTGGTCTAACCAGATATAGTGTGTATTTTTTATACTAGTTTGATAGAGTTCATTTCCAAAGACAGGCGTTTACATGAAGATTTCTTAATTTATGGCGAAACACATGTCGTGTTGAATAGCTTTTCGATTTTTCGGGACATTATAGAAGCGCGGGATTTGTTATAAAGATATTTTTAATCCATCACTTGCTTATAATCGAGTTTCGCTAAGTAACGCTTGAATGAATAAATTATATAATATATTGGTCATATGACCGCATGTGCAAGATATGCAATGTCTGCAAAGTCTTAGCGAAAAAGTATTGATAAAGCATATGGCGAGTCAGTCATTATTGCAGTCGTAAAAATTCAATATGCGACGCCCTCAATGGTTTAGACTCGTAAATCATGCGGGACAATAAAACCGGATTGGGAAGATAAGATAGGCGGATTTGAACCTTTTATAGTTTTAATTAAATGATCATCAGTTCGTGACCACAGATATAGATGTGCAATAGATAGTGCAAGTATAAGGATTTGTATTGAAATCAAGCGTGCCGACTTTTGAACACTTAATTGGACATCAGTGCCGATGTTTGGTGACGAGAAATCCAAATTCATCGACACTGAAGCCGCTGATTGTAATTTTATTATAATGTGAAATCGTTCATGTCATGTTGCAGTATTTAAAAAACAACAACAGACGCGCGTGGACTGTATATAGCGGTGACCAACCCCGACGATTAGTCGGGGTTCGGACACGCGAATTACTTGCATTTGCGTTATCTATACATAAAAACGTAATCTAAAGTATATCTGTGTTTGGTGACTTATTTTTATTCATATCATAGGAATAAGACCCAACACGGATGGATGTAATCTGTTTATTTCTGCTATATAAATAAATACTCTCTCACAATCACACCAATTATTTAGTTCCAAGATAAGTATCAATAAGAACTTGTGTTATGGCTACGAAAGAATGGATAAACATAGGCCACTAGGCTCCAAAAGATAAACAAATCTTTTAAAGGTCAATGTGTGCGATTCTACAATAAAATCCCAAGCAACATACAGCAATTGAGCCTAAATAAATTTAAATTAACAATAAAACACAAGCTGTCTTCAAAGGGATACTATTCTATTAAAGACTATATGGCAGATAAAAATGCTTGGGATTAAGCTGCCGTTTCATACAGGCTATTCTAATATGAATGACTTGAAAACATAAATATTGTTAAGGTACATAACCTTAACTTATTGCATTGTATAGTTTCACAGACAAATGAAGATTGTATTTCTAGTACCAAACTAATGGACATATTTAAAAGAGCAAAGCCTGTGAGTTTCTTGCCAGTTCTTCTTACAGAGCGGTGGCTCGGAACTGGCACTTAGATTCACTTACACTTAATTATTTTTTGTTTTTAAATTGTTTTGTTGCATGTAAGTGAATCTAAGCTTCGTGATTTAGTGTAATATTATTTCGATTGTTTTTTTTTTTTCATTTGTAATCATGACGTTTTCAAGTACTATGTATAATAGTTTATGAAATAAATATTTTTTTTACTTTACTTTACTTTTACATACTTAAATAACTTCTTTTTTTTTTGTAAATACGTACTTAATATACATAGGAAAACACCTAGACCAGAAAAAATATATTCATGTTCATGCACACAAAGATTTGTCCTGTGTGGGAATCGAACCCACGACCTCTAAAGTAAAGTGCAGGTATACTGACCTCCATTCCATATCGGTCGTCGGGTTAAGTTTATATTCATGATTTATGGTCTACATATATAAAGATGTGCAACGTCGGTGTAAGTTGCCGACGCTGCATGTAGATACTGGAACTGCTGACTCGCAGCTGAATGTCTTACAAGTTGCAGGATTGTACAGGTAAATCATAAGATTTCACGATCGTGCTACGATTTATTTGTATAAAAACATTATAATATTAATTAAAACCATAATACACTGCCAATAAAGAGACAACTATCACCCCCTCAGTTTTGTACGAGTTGGGCGCTAGTTGCCAACCCGTGATGCAATTGTAATGGCTTTGAAACGGGCCGGTTAACGTCGGCGCGACATTTCAACTGGCAAAAAAAGGCAAATCCAAATGCTGAGACGGGTATAAAGACCGGTTAAGCGTGAGTGGTGCTCATATGGCTCACTGTTTTCTACGAACTTCAAGATAGTTATCTTTTTCTTTTGTTTATAACAATTTAAAAGCTATTGTGTCCTTATATTACAATTGCAAGTTATATTACTAAAACTAAACGTTTACTCCGATAAACCTAGGATTAAACCGATTTTAAGAGTCTGATATGATCGAACGTTAGATGTTTATATTCAATAAAATTTAGATATCTTATCATCAATATACCGAATTGTATTTATTCGGTCCTGGAATTGGATAAACCAGTAATTAATTTCGGTGTCAGGACTGTTAAGAGCGCAGTACAGTATCAATCAGAATATGTTAAGACTTCCAACGTGATTGCAGGAGGCGAATATCCAGTAGTAGGTCCTGTTTATTTGCTCGTCCATCTACTTTGCAGTTGGATTTCTCACGCTACGTTACCTGTCAAAGGATGTCCAATTCAAAACTATTCTGCCCCAACTGTCTATAAAGAGAATCACCCTTTGGCACTCCAGCTTCCTTGTAACCTCGAGGCATTACAAGTTCAGTCCCATATTTCACTTTCCAGGACTAAACAAACAAAACATAATGGAGGTCCCGAAAATAAAACTAAACCCAACTTTTGGCAGCCTTATTCTTGGAGTTAAGAGATAACCGGTCCATAAATAACGAAGAATGAGATAGCGCCTCTATCCTGATAGTAACGCAACGAGTTAAGGTGAGACAAATCGATTTAAACGCATTCTACCAACTCACAAAATTGATAAGGACAGCTATAGTAAAATGTACCAGGGTAGAGAGAGAAAGGGGATCTTTATGCACTCGAGACGAGGTCGTTGGCATGTAAACAGAGAAAAATTACAGATTTCTTGTATGCGATTAACCGAAATAAAGTACTCCTTTTATGTCGACTTTTAGGCGTGTGTGAAATTTGGATTGTCTAATTTGGTGGAAATTTAAATAATATTCTCATACCAGAAATGTGTTTGTGTATTCGTTTATTGTCTCAAAACAACCAGTTTATTGCCACTCTGAATAATAAACAGTCTAATAATAAAACATTGTGCATTAGTCATCCTACGTTGTATGAACCTGGCATTACTCCCATATCATATTTTCCTTGTGGATGATACAGTCCTTAATACTTGAAGTGCGTACATACAGTATTCACAATACATTTTAATTAAACTAGCTGTTCCCGACAGCAGCTTTGTTTTTTTTAAAAACGTAATATTGTACTCTTTATTTCGCACTGAAAAATAAAAAATCTAAAACATTACGCCAATCCTCACTGGGTCCCGTGGTAGAAAATTACCTTTACACCTTGAAGGCATGTGCCCAGTAGTGCACATCGTCCATGATGATTATGAGTATACCCGCGTCAAATAGAGGCTGTAGACAAAATAGAGCTCTCCTCTATGTTCTTTTACACATAACCATTAATGTGTGAATAAAGCCACAAAATTGTGCTAATACTCTGACTAGAAGCTAGACTCACGCAGCTAGCAATGAAATTAATATGCTCGCACTTTTCGTTACATAAGTTATTACGAAAATGTAATCCAACGGTCTGACAGAACAATGAGCGGGTATGTAGAAAAAAACTAACTTCGCTTTCATTTATTTGTCAAGTTGTTTTTGATAAGCGGCATACACTCTCAAATAGCCATTATAAAGTCTAACCCTAAACGTTAAAGCGAAATATTCCGTAATTAAAAATATTCAATACAGTAGTTTTCAAATGATTAAAACGCAAAGAAATATCCCCTAAAGAGCTAAGCTCTACAGGGGTGCTCACACCCTTGGTAGCGAGCGACACTTATGCGTAGGGTTCCAGAATCGATACTAATATGAAGGCCATTTTGCGAACTAAAAATTTTGAATACTATAATTTTTTTTCATTCCGTACAAGCGCTAGTTATTGTAGGATAGCATATCTAAAAAAAACAATAATTGGAGGGTTGTAAGTAATATCATACAAAGTTGCATCACAAGCATAAGTTCCATGCAGACAGTTTGATCCATTGAAACATGATGAACGTCCACATTTAAAGCAACCCGGGAATAAATGTCGGATTATTTATTCTTGGAGTCACAGGAGATAGACAATACCCTAAAGTGGTGACCCCGATGTGATAGTTATCTTATCATGGAGATCATAGGCCGCGGCATTTGACCCCTTAGTCGGATTTATTGTGCAACCCCTTGCCTTTCACTACTTATCTCCAATTATCCTTGTCATGATGTTTATGATGCCGTGCTGTGGTTAAGGCCTAATATAGTTAAGGCCTAGAATAGTGCCACCCGCTTTCATCTCACGGGGAGACGAAAAAGTCCTACCAGATGATGGGCAGCAGCGTCATCCTGGGTACTGGCTTGAAGAGCAATCACCAACCCGCCTGCTCAGAGTGGTGATTATGGGCAAATACCACCAGTAGAGTTTAATCTGTTGGGGAGGCTAATCCAGCAGTGGGTTTTATAAGGCAGATATGACGATGATGGATTTTATGACAGAATTGGCAGAAAGGAACATTTTCTATTGGCTATGGATAGGCCACACCAATGAAAAACATTCTGCAAGAATAATCGTCGTCGTGCGTCTGATAGTTTTGTGAAAGGCTACTTCATCATATCCTAGCATAATCCCGGTTGCCCTAGACTTAAGTTGAAAGCCCAGGGTCAATCAATCAAATTTTATTTGCAATAAATGTGGTACATAGTAAAGATGGAAAAATAATTACAGAATCTCACACTTAGCCTTTACAGACACACAAAATGCAATCTTGTCATATTTTTTTTTAAAACAAAAAGAAGTAATTATTACAACGTCAAACACAAAATGTGCAAAATAATTGGGTTATCTAAATTCGAGGTGAGGAACTATTAAAATACTCGTCAATACAATAAAAACAGTTTTGCATCCACCAAAATTTTAATTTATGTCTAAATGTAACTATTGGTAAATTAATAATTTCGCCATGTAATCTATTATCTCTGTCTGCTCACTGGTCTAACCAGATTTGGCTGAAGTTCAGTTATATGTGACTGGCTACGTCATTATTATCATTTCAGCCCATTAACGTTTCATCACTGAGCACACTCTCACGACCCAAAAGTGAGAGATATTCCCAACAGGATTTCTAACATGGCTTAACGAATACTACATAAATAGTTAGCCGGGACAAATTAACGTGACTCTTCATCATCATATCCTAGCATTAAAGCTAATGACGACCGATATGGCGTGGTGGCGAGAATGTGCTCTCCGCTCCTAAGGTCGTGGGTGCGATTCCCACGCAGGATAAATCTTTGTAGGCATGAACATGAATATTTGTTCTGGACTGCGTGTTTCCCAATGTATATTAAGTATGTTTCTATAAAAAAAGTAAATATGTATGTTTATCCGTTATTTAGTATCCATAACACAAGTTCTTAATGATACTTGATCTTGGAACTAAATAATTGGTGTAATTGTCACAAAATATTTATTTATTTATTATCCCGGTTGCCCTAGATTCAAGCGTAAGGCCCAGGGTCTGCGTATGCTTACTGGTTTAACCAGATTCGGCTGAATTTCAAATATCACGTGACTCTTGATCAAAGTGACAAATGGTCACCAATACAATGACTGATTTCTGTGACTTCGCAGATTGTTTCCGACCCCCTAACAAGCTATGAGCGCTACGTATTACTCCCAGAGGGCCAAGTCACGTATGAAAGCCGGTGTAACTATTATCAGATTGTGTAAATGTTTATATTCGGTAACTACAGTTATGCGTCATTTTTATTCCGCAATTAAAACACGTGTAAACCGTGTTGTAACAGCGAAGTCTCGTGATGAATTGAATAGTGTAATATTATACTCTGATGGAGCGTTTAGAAGCTAACCGTAGCTGCAGAATTTTAACGTATAGAAAATCTGCTTTTTCAGTGTTGGTGCTATTTCTATGAACTGAGATACAACGTTAAAATTACCAGTTAATTGCCCGATATTGTGGGCCAATCGCCTTTAATTATGCCCATATAACTTAATACTACCGCGCCTATTGAGTATGAGAAGGAGTAAGAGTATAGGGTTTACACTTCTTAACTCAACTTCTCAAGGAGTTATAAAGTTGAGAAGCTTTTGTATTCAGTCTACTGTTTAACGTTAACGTTAAAAGCATGGAAGCGGGCGATAGTATTTTTCGTCCAGGTGGTCGTTTTCAACTATCTAGTAGCGGAGAGCAACGAGCGCTTTATTATACATACATAGTGACGTACTTATTCAAATAGTGGATTTGCTTGCTGCGATTCTGGAACACACTTTAGGCTTCATTCACGCTCATTAACCGCCTAATACACTCCCGTGAGTAACATGACAGTAATTTTTTTTTTTTAATAAAAGGATCACTAACCTGACATATACCATTACAAAAAAAACAATAAAAAAGTATAAAGTTTACAGCTAAGTATTGTCACAATTACTGCAGATCAACATGCGAAAAATTTAAAAAAATAATAATAATAACAACAATCAAAAATACACTAACCAAATGCTTGTATATGCACCCTTTATAACAATAATAGCAACTACTGCGTTCTAAAGATACGTCACACTCTCTAATAATTTTATTAATGTTAATAGCATAATATAACAGTGTATACTGTTATAGTGCCCTAAAACACATTTTACGAGTTTAAATCGCAGTTTATTTAACTATTTTTTTGCCGACGTTCCGAATACAGCCTATCGTGGTCACGGGGAGGCTGAGTTACAAGGTGTGTGAGATACAAAGACAAAGTTACAAATTAAAAACTACCGTCAATAAAACATGAATTATTACACAGTTTATTAGTGGTACATTCTAACTATCTTCTCTTTTGAAGACAGAATGTTTTTTTAAAAATTTCTTTAGTCCCACGAAGCATTCTAGGGGAAAATTGAGTCGTTCGCGCTAGATCTTGAGGTCGATCTAATCTAATGCAGTGGTTAGGTTTGACTAAACAACGGTCACATAATGCATATTATGTGTTAAAAGAAAGTAATACCTAATGTTTTTAACAGTATGTTTGAGAACCCTAGAGTATAACGCGCCCTATTTTTAATCTGTAACCGCGCGGACGCATCAGCGTCGGCGAAAATAGACTTTCGTAGTGTTGCACGGTAGTCGATACTGTTATCATGCTAATATTATAAATGGATTGTATACGGACTATCCTTGACACGCAATAATGTTTATATAATTATTCCTGGACATCTCGTTCGCTTCTCTCTAACCTCAATAAGCATCATCATATCCTAGCATTATCCCGGTTGCCCTAGACTTAAGCCTAGGGCCCAGGGTCTGCTCACTGGTTTAACCTACCCTAAATTTCAGTTATTTCCACTCATTTCTTCATAACTCAGTAAGCAGAGCTTGTAATATGGGTACTAGACAATAGATACATACTTTTTTTGTAGTATAAACTACCAAAAAAAAGGCAAATATTTGTCCTGTATACATCAATTACTTTAAAGCATACATTTTTGGAATGATGATAAATTGTCTAGGTGTGCTATAATTATTTTTCTAATGTTTACATATAGGTAAGAAAAATAACTTATTTTTGTTAAATGAATGATTTAACAAGACAACAATTCTTGCACACTTTAATTTAAACCTGGTGCACCAGAATATTAGAGGAATATTGGGTAAGGAACTAGAAATTGAATTGTTCATGAACGGTAATCATATTGATATTTTTTGCATTACTGAACATTGGATTAAAAGTAACCAGTTCATGTTTAATTTTAATAATCACCAGGTAGGTAGTTCGTTTTGCAGGGAGGGTGCTATACATGGTGGATCATTAATTATAGTAAATAAGAAATTTAGATTCAAGGAGCGCCATGATATAGTAAGCTTCTCAGCCGAACGGATTATTGAAATAGCCTGTATCGAAATGGAGCGGTTTGTTGTATTGAGTGTATACAGACCTCCATCAGCTTCATATGATTTATTTGAAAGTATTATGGATGAAGTGCTGGGAAAAGTTTATAATGCTAACAAAAATGTTATTGTTTGTGGAGATTTTAATGTTAATTTGCTAGAGTGTTCGAGTGCATGTACAAGAATAAAAGCACTTTTTAAATCATATAATTTGATAAATGTGTTTCTAGAGCCAACAAGAATTACAGCCACTACTGCCACTTGCTTGGATAACATATTTACAGATATTATACTGAGTGATGACAGTAAAAAAATTATTAATCAATTAGATTCAGATCATTGTGGTCAACAAATATCTTTGCTTTGTAGAAATAAAACTGTGGCTAAAAGAACAATAACATTTATACCAAAAACCAATAATCGTTTTGAGAGGTTTAACAATAAATTATTATCATTTAGTTTACCCATGGTAGATAAAAGCAATGACCCTAATATTTTATATAATATGTTTTTTAGCGACTTTTGTAGTAGTTTTCAATCAACATTTACTCCCAAAACGATTAAGGTAAATGATAATGCTGCCTTTAGTGAATGGGCTACTCCTGGGCTACATAAAAGTAGAAAGAGACTGTATGAACTGTATGACGAAAGAAATGTTAACAATAGTGAACAATTTCATAATTATGTAAGGAAATATTCTAAAATATTTAGAAAAGCATGTCATACGGCAAAGTCTTGTTATTTGAGCTATAAAATTAAAAATAGTGATGATAAGATTAAAATGACATGGAATATTATTAATAGTGAAACGGGAAGAAATAAGAATTATAATAATAAGTTTAAACTCAACATTGATAGCAAGACGCTTACATCTGACTTAGATATTGCCAATGCTTTTGAAGACTTCTTTACTAATATTCCAGTGTCTACTACAAAAACTTTAAATTCCTCGCCTACTTTAGCGGAGGCTATTTTAAGAGATAATGTAAACATTTGTACAGAAGAGTTTATGTTTAATCATGTAACACCCATAGATATAATTAAGACATTTAATACTCTTAATGTTAAAAAGACTGCAGACCTCTGGGGCAATTCCATCGTAGTTACCAGGCCTGTCATTGTTTCGGTGGCGCACAGTTTAGCTATAATATTTAATAAATGTATAGATTGCGGCACGTTTCCAGATTTAATGAAAAATAGTAAAATCATTCCACTATTTAAATCGGGCAGTACAGCAGACCCAACTAATTTTAGACCTATTTCAGTGCTGCCTACTTTTAGTAAAATTTTTGAAAAACTTATTTACAACCAAATGTTAAGATTTTTTAATAAAAATGGCTTAATGCATTCAAAACAATTTGGATTCACTAAGGGTCGCTCCACAACCGATGCAGGTGTTGAGCTTTTGAAACATATTTTTGATGCTTGGGAAGATTCTTTGGACGCTTTAGGTATTTTTTGCGATCTGTCCAAAGCTTTTGATTGTGTTCCTCATGAAACATTGATAAAAAAATTGGATTATTATGGAATAAGAGGCTCCGCATTGGATCTTCTTACTTCTTACTTAAGTAATAGGATTCAAAGGGTTGAAGTTAATGGAAAGCGATCTCAGGGTTCTGTAGTAAAAATGGGGGTACCGCAGGGCTCGATTCTCGGCCCGTTTTTGTTTTTAATTTATATTAATGATTTGCCACATTTGGTAAAGGAAAATCACGAGATAGTATTGTTTGCTGATGATACATCATTATTATTTAAAATAAAGCGATATCAGAACCCAGACGATGTAAACAATGCGATCTCAAAGGTGGTGCACTGGTTTGACGTTAACAATTTATTATTAAATGGGGCTAAAACGAAATGCATTAAATTCGTGACGCCTAACGTCAGACAAGTAAACACCACTATTAAAATAAAGGAAGATGAGTTGACCCTTGTGGATACCACCAAATTTTTGGGTGTTATATTAGATTCTAAGTTACAGTGGGGCCCACATATTGGTGAATTGTCGAATAGACTCAGCTCTGCTGCATACGCGGTAAAGAAAATTCGCCAATTAACAGACGTTGAAACAGCTAGGCTTGTTTATCATTGCTATTTTCATAGTGTTATGTCGTATGGTATTCTTCTGTGGGGTTGTGCCGCAGATATTCAAAATATTTTTGTACTGCAGAAGAGGGCCATACGAGCAATTTATAATCTACCATGTAGACATTCACTAAGGGATAAATTTAAAGAAATTGGTATTTTGACAGTGGCGGGTCAGTTTGTTTATGAAAACCTAGTATATGTACACAAAAATTTTGATAAATTGAGTAAGAAAAGTGATATACATAACCTAAACACAAGAAATAAGCATAAACTAGTTGTACCTGCCACTAGGCTCCAAAAAATTAACAAATCTTTTAAAGGTCAATGTGTGCGATTCTATAATAAAATCCCAAGCAATATACAGCAATTAAGCCTAAATAAATTTAAATTAACAATAAAACGCAAGCTGTCTTCAAAGGGATATTATTCTATTAAAGACTATATGGCTGATAAAAATGCTTGGGATTAAACCGCCGTTTCATACAGGCTATTCTAATATGAATGACTTAAAGCATGAATATTGTTATATTATGTTGCATTGTATAGCGTCACAGACAAATGAAGATTGTTACTAACCAATAGATAATTTAAAAGAGCATAGCCTGTGAGTTTCTTGCCAGTTCTTCTTACAGAGCGGTGGCTCGGAACTGGCACTTAGATTCGCTTGCACTTAAATGTTTTTTGTTTTTTTAAATTATTTGGTTGCAAGTGAATCTAAGCTTCGTGATTTTAGTATAGTTATATTTTATTTGTTTTTGTTATTTTTTTATAATTTTGACGTTTTCAAGTACTATGTAATAGTTTATGAAATAAAGTATTTTTGACTTTTGACTTTTTTTGACTTTTAATAAATATGGTTATAATATTATTCATTAACAAGAACACATGAACAGCTGCCGAAACGTTTCCTTTGCCGAACAATGTAGGTTAAACTTTTAGAGCGTAACTAATGAAAAATTGCAATAAATATGCAACTATATCACACATTTACAATAACAAACTAGTACCTACTCTTATTGAATGTTAATATGGTTGTCTAAGTTGTAAACGTTTGTTTTGGGTCAGGAAGATTATTCCGCTGTCAATATATGTCACTATCTTCAGTTGAATCGCGCTTGTGTTTTCAACTACGGATTCTATATAATTATATGATGTTCGAAGGTTCATTAAATGTCTTCACCTAGTACCGAGAGGTGTTTTATTTAATGGTCCCAAAATTAGTGGAGTGAACATACATTTTCTTTAGGATTAGCCGCCACTCAATAAAGCCTTATTACCTAAATTTATTTTAGGGATAAGCAGTGCCGTTGTACATGTCTTTCATAACTTCTGTTGTTTATATGTTCCTAATGTGCATAAATTTCTACATAAATAAATAAAGAAAGCCTCTAATTTCACTTAACGGCTACCACGTATCATGAAAGCCAGGACCATTAGCTAAACATATCGGATGAAGCACGGAAGAGCTCTATATCAAATTTGAAACAAATGGTCACCCAATGATGGACTGTCAACACTGTTTAACTTAAGTGATTGTCTAAACACCATTACCATGATTGTTAACGCACTATTGTTTTGACAGAATGTGTAAAATCATGTAATTTTATTAACACCAGTATGTTACCGCATTTCAAGTACATAAATGATTTATCCTATCTTATCCTAGTCTCTCGGACCAACGAGTACGAGCGCTACACTGCCAAAAGTTTCTGTCTGGACTTTATCCCAACCAATAAGAACCATTATCGATACCGAAGTCGCGTCGATATAACCACATCGACATACAACACATCCGTAATTCAGAAATTACAGGTAGTCCTCTCTGAGTTGCAGGTGTTAGAGCACATTCGCTCTATCCTATGCAGCAGCGCTCATCATCAAATGCTACAAAAACTCATTCGAGGACTGTAGAGCTTGCTTAATATCTTCGATCAGCTAACTATCGGGTTCACTAACTATAGTTTAATCTAGGACAAAAAAAGATTATCGATATCGAGGTCGCGTCGATATAACCACATCGAAACACAACACATCCGTACTTCTAAAATTACAGTTAGTCTCCTCTGAGTTGCCGATGTTAGCGCACATTCGCTCCCCGTTCCGGCCTTTTTTATTTTCAGATGATATGTATTAAAACGTATGACGCAAGAAGCTTAGTTTAGGGCAGTAGCGTGCACACCATACATGTCAATATGCACTGCATAGTTGCATACCCTGATTATGTCTTATGGGTATTAATCCCATATAACCAACGCCGCCGGGACATAATAATTTGATTTTTAAACAAGTGTAGAACATGAATTGTAAGGAGGAACAGGAGTGAAATACGTTTTCTAGCTCCAATAAACTGTGGGTTCGATTCCCTCACAAGACAAATATTTGTGTGCATTAACAGTAGTTTCTATTTATGTATTTTTCACGATAAACAGTATTAAAGTATTTATCTGTTATTTCATACATTTAGTACAATCTTTACTTAGTTAAAGCCTAGCTATTTATATAATTAGGAGGGCTAATAAGTAACATAAAAGCAGCCTGTTTTAACTAGCTAGTTTAAACATATACTCGAAATATTTATCCGTTATTTAAAACCGTTCCGGCCAGTGAATACGATAGCGCCGTAGTTTGTACCGAATTGACGAATGTCCCGAACATTTGGCACCGACACCGCTCGGTTCAGGCAATCAAAATGCTTCCAATTTTACGAGTGCAGAACAACACGTTTAATATTGTAAGTGATGAATTATTTCGAAGCCCGTTTTGATTTTTTATTCCCAGTTCTTGTTAGTTTAAGCAGTTATATTAACTTTTAAAAGCATTCGGCTAACAGGTTAATGAATCTTCATATGCTTAGATCAATTGATAGAGTATTTGTACCTTGACGATTATATTAGGTCGGGGAAAAAGTCTTTTCGCATAACGTAGGTATAAACTTATTATAAAATTTTTTTGACTGTACTATTTGTGTCTGGCTGGTTTTGGTAACATTAAAAAGGTTCCATTATAAAGAAAAGAAAAAAATAAAAAAAAGTTGTTTCCCGCTATTTTTCATTTGTTTTTCTCTCCGTAAAAATGAGTGAATCTAATGAAGAAATTCGATACATTTTAAAATTTTATTATAAAAAAGGCAAAAATGCAACTCAAGCAGTGAAAAAAATTTGTGATGTTTATGGACCTGATGCAGTGTCAGTAAGAGTAGCACAAATTTGGTTCTAACGTTTTCAGTCCGGAAATTTTGATGTTAAAGATGCACCTCGCTCTGGTCGCCCTGTTACGAATAAAATGGACGCCATTTTTGAAAGAGTGGAGCAAGATCGGCATATTAGTAGTTACGTTACGATGTAGCTGAAGAACTGGGAATTGACCACAAAACAGTTTTGACCCATTTGAAGAAAGCTGGTTAAACAAAAAAGCTCGATATTTGGGTGCCACACGAGCTCACTCAAAGAAACTTAATGAACCGTGTACTCATTTGCGATTCATTATTGAGACGTAATGAAACCGAGCCGTTTTTGAAGAGATTGATAACTGGCGATGAAAAGTGGATCACGTACGACAAGAACGTGCGAAAAAGGTCGTGGTCGAAAGTTGGCCAGGCTTCGCAGACTGTGGCCAAACCTGGCCTAACACGAAATAAGGTGATGCTGTGTGTATGGTGGGACTGGAAGGGCATTGTTTATTATGAGCTTTTACCGCCCGGCAAAACCATCGATTCTGATCTTTACTGCCAGCAACTGATGAGATTAAAGGAAGCAGTCGAGAGAAAACGGCCGGAATTGATCAACAGGAAGGGTGTGGTCTTTCATCACGATAACGCTAGACCACACACATCTTTAGCCACTCAGCAAAAATTAAGAGAGTTCGACTGGGAGGTCCTAGTGCATCCACCATATAGCCCTGACCTTGAGCCTTCAGATTTTCACCTGTTTCGGTCTCTGCAGAATTCTTTAGGTTCTGTAAGGTTGACCTCAAGAGAGGACTGCCAAAACTATTTGTCCCGTTTTTTGATCAGAAGTCCCAAAGTTTCTACAGTAACGGGATAATGTCTCTGCCCACAAAATGGCAGAAAGTTATTCAACAAAACGGTACATATATATTGTAAATAAATGTAAATAAACTTTGACAAAAATGTCTAGACTTTTCATACAAAAATACGAAAAGACTTTTTCCCCAACCTATTATACACCTTATTGCCTTGTCATAAAAGTCGTTATTGTTATGTCTGACGTCACCAACTAAAGATAGCTCGTTCGGCAATAAAAAAACACGTAGCGTAAGTTTTTTTTTGTACCTTTAGTCACTCAAAAAAGACAAATTCAGAGAAATTGCCTACGATACAACCTGTAATATTGTTTACTTTTGCCAGGTCATTACTTTATGCAGACAAAAAAACATTATACCGCTTATACCATAGGATAAGCATAACAACAAGCGTAACACCTCATAACGGCCTTAACACATGCTTCTTCAAACGCTTAAAACTACTTAAGATCCTATGCCCCTGGATAGGGCAGAGGGCGTCCACCGTGTCTCTTAATCTCGATTGTAGCCCCGTGCTTGATCTTACTTCGTGTCTTCCCAACCCTCTATTTTTCATCTATCACCATGCGTTGTTTGGGACGATGATACTCTAATGATTTACCATTTCGTTTAGATCAGAACTGATATTCTGCACAGTAAGAGGGTGATTCTGAAGCCCATCACGTATAGTTCTAGAAAGGAAAGGGCGGAGCATTGTTTTTGCCTGTCTGGTGACGCGTGACTGTAGCAGTTCCCACAGGTTAACAAGGAAAGCCGAGGGGCTATTCTCAGCTGCCGTGGTCGATATCGCTGACTGTATCGATCAGTCACGAATCGCCACGCTTCGATGGACTACTGGGGTGTATTTTGGTAACTACGTAATTGCGATAGAAAATATAATGGAGAAACAGTTTACTATAATCTCGTTGCCATAGCACAAATAGTACAAATACAGACTTCAAAACCAGGATAAGACAAGAATACACAACATAATCAAATACAAATTAACTTAACCTCAGATTATTTGCACTAAATTGACTCCTTGCTCAGAATGAATTGGGCAATTTTAAGCAGATGCCTTGATAATAAGGAATGTTAGAGGTACTATGAAAGCTGTGATTGAAGAAATTAAATAAAACCGTTTGTAGTGTTACGGACTTGTAATGAACAGAGAGGAAGAGCATTATGACGAGAAGAGTAATGAATATGATTTTTTTTACAGGTGGAGAGGGAGAGGACTACAAAAAAGAGATTAATTGGAAGAAAGATACGATCGAAAAGCAGGTGGATGAGTCAATGATAAATAACCAAGGTAAATGAAAGGAACAGACATGCCGCGACTATACTGAGAGCAAGACAGGAGGATGATGATGATGACAGACTTTTATTCATGCCAGAGTTTTAGTACTGAACAAATTGAAATTTAATTAGCTGACACAATCGAAATAAAAGACCAAAGCTTACAGACAAATTACATTGATTGATTGAAAATATTTATTTATTTATAAGTTAATATGCGGCAATAGGCTCGCCACCTGATACGCGGGACGAACATGGCGAAGTGTGAGCATTTAACCCTTTACCAGGCAGTAGTCAATATATGACCACCATAAATTTAACCTTGTGCGATAAGCTTAAGGTTGAAAGCCAATGAATATTTTCAACGTGCTCTGCCTGTTAAAGGGTTATTAAGCCTCTGCCTACCCTTCGGGGAATAGGCGTGATAATAAGTATGTAATTTTATATGCGGCAGAATATTAGTGATGCGTTGGTACAAACGGCCTCCAACTATCATTTTAGAACCTTGTCCCTCTAAATATAACTCTCTTTCAGTAAGTCCGTATCTTACTATTTGTATGCAATTATTGGCACAACATAGTACCATGCAGGTGATATCTTTCAGTAAAATTATTGTAAGATCTAGCTCTATGCAGAGGTCAGTATAGTTGCACCTGCAGTTGTGGGTTTGATTCCCACTCAGGACAAATCTTTGTGTGTATAAACATGAATATTTGTTTCATGCTGAGTGTGTCCTATGTATATTAAGTATTATTTACAATAATAAAACAATTATATACCGAAGTATGTTTATTCACTTCATTCATCATTAAAAAATAAACAAGTTCTTAATGATAATAATAATCTTAGAGCTAAATAGAGGAGTAGTTGTACGAGAATATTTATTAATTATTATATTTTAGTTGACGAAAAGTATTTATCATTCCAGCCTATTAACGTACTATTTTTTGGCTTAGGCTGAATTAAGAGGGTTTTGGATCATACTCCGCCACGCAGACCCAGTGCAGATTGGCGGATGGAACTGTAAGTGCTGGCCAAGAAAAGTATTACAACGTCTAAAAAGATATAAAAACGAAACTTCACTCAGATTCTCACGGTGATAGAGCTATTCGAACACAATGACGATTATTACAAAGATATTCGTGATCTTGGGAAACACGCGCGATTTGTGCTGTTCTGGTCTGTCAACCCAAGCTGAACCAAAAAGTATACGAAGTTTTGCTACTGAAGTAGACTTGGTGGCAGTCTCAAGGTTTTTTTAGGGATCTGGATTATACATCAGTTCAAATTTAACTGAGCTATAGTTATGGATTTTTTTAAGGTATTATGGAACTCTAAAATTCAATGAGAATTATTCTTGGTTCTGAGTACAATAGTACCAGAAAATTTCTATTTACATTACCAGAATATTGCCAAAATTGTAGAAGTAACAAAATTTGTTTTACAATTAATCATAATGATAATTAATCATAATAATTAATAATAATCATAATGATGTTGTTACTGCGTTTCTCGATTTACAAGAATATGTGTTTTATTTAGTATGGATAGTTTTGTAGTTAAATTTTTTCTCTGCGTGTACTCATAGTTGACATTCAGGACATATTGATCCCAGACTTCGTTGAAAAGGTCACCACTACAAAAAGTTCCATAACAAAGAACTGACTGACAAGTTTCCAGAAGACCAAGAAGTTTTGGAAACCCGACCTTTCATCTGATTATTGTGTTGCAACTTCACCGAGACCAGACAGTATGAAATTGCCTTTCGAGAGCGCGAACAATGATTGTTGATGGGCTCCTCTAGAGTCGAACGCGAGACGAGAGCTGTCGAAGTGAATTTTGCCTATATACAATAGTGTCCGTTGGGATGTATGGTCAGTAAAAAAAAATTAAAAATTTATTTTTATCTTAACCAAAAACACGCTAGACCAAATATAAAAAACGGAAAACACGCTTTAGTCTAACTAATTGAGGTTTTCTCATTAAAAAATGAACTGAAGGACTACTCATTTGGATAATATATTTTTCGGACAATCACACCAATTATTTAGTTCCAAGATAAGTATAATTAATAACTTGTACTGGATACAAAATATAGGATAAACATACATAAATACTTTTTTTTGTAAACACATACTTATTATACATAGGAAAACACCCAGACCAGAACAAATATTCATGTTTAATGAGTAGTAATTACAGGCAATTATAATTAGCTTGTCATCTCTACTTTTGATATGTTTCATATTTAACTAAAGGTTGTCAGTAGATTTTTTCCATAGAAGAATCTTCCGATATCTTAACTTCAAAGAGTGGACATAAGAAAACCCTTTTCACATAATCTAGTTTCAGAAAAGACAGACCTCTATGCAAATATTCCCTTTGTTTCATCCCTTGAGTATTGAATTATTACATCTTATTCTTAGCGAATACCTTAGTCGTAAGTAGTCGTAGCTATATGTATTTCTGTCCAAAAGTTTAGCTGTGGTATAATTAACTTAGATTTGTAACTGTAAGAAATAAAGAAAATAATACTGTATTTTTTTGGTGTCGGTACTGCTTTCTAACGAGTTGCGTAAACACACTGACATTGTGCTGCGTTAGTCAGTAATGTACGCTGGTAAATAACTCTTTAGTCATCTGCGACTATGGTACGGGTTAGGGGTCAAACTATTTTACTCTATGGGGTTTTTGTGTTGCAAGATCATCACTCTAGAAAGTGGCCCTAGTGTTTATGAATGAAAAGAGAAATTTGGAAGTTGACTACTGCAATTTATGAATTTCTGATGAGGTGAAATGGACGACCATAATTAATTAAGTACATATATTATTTTTGAACTTTTGAAGAAAATGTCTTAATTTATGACTCAACTTTTTATAACATTGCTAAGTATTAACATCAACCTCTCAGCTCATAAACGTTCCACTACTCAGCAACGACCTTCTCTCACAAAACAAGTTGACAAAGTTCTGATCCCCTCTTACCTAGGTTCGTGGTCCTCGTGTCGGATTTATGCCGACCCAGTCCAAATTGGTGAAGGCGGGTGTTTGGCGTTCTGCTCTTAGAACCTAGAGTGCCGTCCAATAGGGCCACTAACTTAGCTTGAAGACTACCACATATAAAGAAAACCAGGACAAACGGCTTCCGAAGCACCAGATACGTAAAGCCACACAAACTGTCACCCATCCAAATACTGCTCACTGTAAGCTGTGCTTTACTTCGAGGATCATTTCCAACCACCTATGTCACGGCTAAGAAGGTATCTTGCCTCAAGTACTGTCGTATATTGCCTGACTTTCCTCATCTGAAGAAAGTCAGACAAATTTTACACCAGATTTCTTAAAGACTCGATAAATAAACCGTAAATAAGCTACGCAGCCGAAATCCTACAATGTTCTTATATACTTACAAAGTTTTAAAAACAATTTAATGTTTTAGAATACCTGTTAAACGCCCAAGGTTGTTGGCAGCACTTGAGTGACAAAAAAATCCAGTTCAATTACCTGTAACAAAAAAATACAATTGTTATAAAAACAGGCAATGAAGTAGTGTGTAAAAAAAATATCTCGTTCGTTCCTGAGCAAACTAATTCACTTGTGCTATGGGTTTGACTGATTCTCATTATTAAAATATCTAGCATAGCAACCAGTGGCGTTTTATGGCGGGAAACATTAATAAGTATAATGATAAAAGTAATGTAAGTATTATTATGAGTGATATTTTGTAGTTAGAAGTAAATGAGGAGGCTTAAAAGCGTGATGAAGCTAAGAGTGTGTGACCTACGATCCTGCCATGAATGTGATCTCTGCCTACCTCTAAAGGAATATGGCGTCACATTATATATGTATTCAGTATAACAAATGTGTTAGTATTCAAATTTGATGAATCTAAATTCAAAATTGATTTTAGAGACAATGAAGTTGATTTTATTTTGTTTTTCTACTTCTTTGGGTGCCTCCCCACATAGTGAAGGTAAGCATTCATCTCCGTACATTTGTTTCTGTTCTGCTAAAACTAGATGGGCCATTGACCATACCTTTTCCATTAGTTTATATGTAATTATCAATGTGTTAACCCATCTTGGTAGACTTAAAGCGCTTCTGTTGAAAGTGATCCCATCCGAGTGCGTACCCTTTAAGCTACTGGTATCCAGACTCGACTGCAATCAGGTGATGGATTAAAAATATCTTTGTAAGAATTCCCGCGCTACTATAATTTCCCGAAAAATCGAGAAACTATTCAACACGACACGTGTTTCGCCCTTACACAGGGCATCTTTAAATTCAAATTCAAATTCATATTCATTTATTCAAGTTTGGCTCAAGAGCTCTTATGAACGTCAAAACTTAAAAACTAGCGCGCTCATTCACTGCGGGCGGGAGCTTGATCGTAAAAGAACGGGCAAGAAAATCGTCAAGGTTAGTTTTTTCTCCCGCCAGTTACAAGAATATGTACTTAGTAGTAAAACAATTTGACAAATCTACAAAAACATGTGTTCTGCAGTCACATGATTTAAAATAAAAGAAGAAAATAACTTTAAGTAAGATAAGAGCCTCAGAACAACGATGTCTTCACCACCAACGCTGAAACGAGAGTCAATATTATCTATTTATCGATTGCAATGTTATCTGTCTGTGGCACTTCTTTGTTCCTCAGATTATAAGAAATCCTTATAAGCAATGCACCACTCGCGTCATCCGAGACATCAGTTGATAATTCTGATTTACCTACTAACTAACGCTACTACTACTAAAAAACCGACTCTTTCCAACTAATCTATTCCCCCGTCTTATCTTCACTACGACCATCCACAATAATTACATTACGAAATGCAATAAACTATTAAGCGTCGCCTGCCCATCTGGGATTTATGTCTTGGTATCTGTGATGAACGTCTGCCATAACTTGATAGATGACTTGGTGGATTTTCATTTCCCCGTAAGCCCGACATAGCATCCAACCGCTGCCATTGATTTGGTTTGCGGTAGCGGACTGCATGGACATAGTATCACGTAATCAATCTGAATGATTGAAGTGTCGAGTTCAATGATTCAATGTTTTACACGCACACATTTTGGTACTTCCATGTTCATAAAATAGTACTTCTAACATAATAATAATCCTTTATTAAACATAAAACGTAAGCTGATTAGAAGAGGTTTCTAGAAACTAAAAGAACAAAGATGGACTTATTTCTAGAAAAGAACTCTACTAGCCAACCCTAGCAGTTGTAAATTAATTTTTAGGTAAGGGATTAAAATTGGTTAAAGATAATTGTTTAAAAAATAATTGTAGCAAACAAATACAAATTTCATTATCATCATCTCAACCACATATTGAAAATTGACAATTACTATAGAACAGGAACAAAGAAACAGTTGATGTTAATTGAAACGAAGAATAAGCTTCCTACTCCTATGTATTAGTTAATTAACCTATGCTCGACGGGGTCCACGACCTATTGTTTATTAAAGATATTTCAAACATTATAGAACAGCATTAAAAAAATTGAACAATTTCTTTAAAATTGGCGCTGTTTGATTAACATTTCCTGGTATGTGTCACCTTTTTTATACCACGTGGTTAGACTCAAGCAAGTCAAGCTTACGGGTCGCTGCAGCTTATAAAAGTTTAACGCTTGCTATACTATGGGAATTCTAACCCGTAGTCAACCCTAAACAACCATTCCACACCTTTTATGAATAGCTTAATACTTTTATCTCTTATGAAAACCTTAAATAGTAGTTTGACTTAGTAATACGTAAAATTGAACATTTTTGCAGATTAAAACTGTTCTTATTTCAAAGTCACATACAACTGTAATTCAATATCGATCAAAACTAATCATTTAACTACACCTAGAAAAATTAAATTGACATGAAAAAAATATGTTTCAAAAACAGAGAACCCCGTCCGAGCTAGGAGTCAGCGAAGTCAACCGCCCGTCTAGACGAGGTCTTTGACCGGATAGATGACCTTCCTCTTGCCCATAATTTCCTATTTCATGTTTATGGCCTTGCCGGTTCAGGGTTGGCAGCTGGCGCGCGGTTTTATTGTTCTTTGTTTCGGGTTTATTAGACATGAATAAAAAATATTTTTATTTATCATGTACATGTACTATGTGCGATTCAAACTTTTACTAATGTTCGAATGTTACGCGTATTTTAATTATGCTTTTTTATTCATTTACTATGTGCCCAGCACACCCTTGCCTATTAATGCAATATATCACAATAATAATTAAATTCATTTATTAGACAACAAAGGTCTAATTGTTAGTAATTTACACAACTTAGAAACTGGTGTTTACAAATACAATAATAATAATTAAACTAAAATGTAACAAAATTAAAACCGCGCTTTTGATACACCAATACAGACAGAAGGTGCCATATCATTGGTGCATTAAACATATTTACATACGTTTTATACAGCGCAATGCACTGGCCCGATTTTAATGAAATTTAGTACAAAGAACCAAAGAACCAAAAAAAAAAGTCCCAACATGTGTAATTTCTTCTTCTGAAATTGATTTATTGTATAAACACAACCTATCTACTGATTATTAGTGATGTTAAAACAGGTGATTTTGTATTAATACAAATAGCTAAACACTTAGCTTTTAAGGTTTTATAAAATTTTCAAAATATTCTCTATGTTATTTTTGTCATTTTACCACTAAAAGTACACAGTGTAAGTTATACACAGAAAATATGTCGGTAACAACTATTTATTTGGCTTTCACCGGATGCTCCATTTGAAAACCGTTGTTAACTATCATTTTACTCACTAACGCTACAGCAGTTATCACCACACATCCGAATTACTGTCCAGTATATAATTGGTGAGTGAGGAGTTGAGGTGCCGGTGGATAACACAAATGAACATTGTATCTACTCGACAAATACATACAATCACTCCTGTTTCCCAGATAGGGATTCTACTAAGACCTATGGAGCCCAAGCCAACATCACCTGCAAGTGGTCTATCTGCCGATCAACGGACGAGGCTCTGACGAACATAACAGTGCCCGGTATTATATATAATTGGCGAAGTGTGGGCGTGTAATATGCCTCTGCCTACCCCTTTGGGGTAACAGGCGTGATTCATCATCATCATCATCACAGCCCATTAACCTCCCACTACTGAGCACGAGCCTCCTCTCACATATCAAAGGTGTGAGGGTATTGGGTCATACTCCACCACGGTGACCCAGTGCGTATTGGCGGAGGCAGGTGTATGGCGTCCTGCTGTTAGAAATTCAAGCCGCCCATTAGGCCTCTGACATGGCTTAACAAATACCACATTTAGTGATAACCGGGACCAACTGCTTAACGTGCCTTCCGAAGCACGGAAGCGCTCGATATCAAATGCCACAGAAACGGTCACCCATACAAGGACTGACCTCTGTAAACTTTGCTGTACTTCGGTGATCGTTTCCGACCACCTAGCACCGCAGAGCTACGAGCGCTTCAACAGACGTGATTGTATGTATGTATTTAGTTCGTAGGTATTGAAAACTTTAAGAACTTATGATATTGACTTGCGTTGAAGTTAAGTACTGAAATAGAAATGAAGTTTGTTTTTGTCTGTTTCTAAAGTGTTTTAGACATCTTTAATGTAAAAGATCTGCCCTTAATCTCCACTGCATTTGACCATCATCATAATCTCGCTGATGACATGACACGCCCTCTAAACCTCGATGGCAGTGTGAAATAGGCCGTAAGTTGTTACAACTGATGGTCAAGAGAATTGGGTGGACAAACTTATACATATTCTTGTGTCTTTAGGGGTCTTGTTGATATTGTTGGTCCCACAAAATAGGTGGCGAGCCTATAGCCGCTTTCCGGGCACTTTTATTTTTGCCGGAGCCTAGTCCATTGATCGGTAGGTGCACCACTTGGAGGTTGGCTTGGGCTCCTCAGATTTTGGCAGGAGCCCTATACAACAATAACAATTAATTACTATAATAAAATTTTACTGTTCTTACTACGTTACTTGTACTATGCCAAGCAAAGTTAAAACATATTTAAAACCGGATATTTAACATAGGAACTATTCCACACGTGAAAGTATCATATTATGCAGATACGCCCGCAGTAAAAAGATTCTCTCAAACGTATCATTTGATCTGTGATGGATGAGAGATTTAAAAAATCTGTTTTTCTCCGCAGCACTGTAACAATGACTAATTGGTAATTAGCCCATATACGCGACGGTTCATATCATGGCTACACTAGTTTTTATTCTCTTACTATCAATTAATCAGAGTGAAAATAATTGACTCGTTAGCAACTGTATTGAGTTATAATTTAGTAACCTATACTAGCGGCCGCCCGCGATTTGTCCGCGTGACTTATAGGTACTTTTTGAAAATCAAGTTTTCGCGGGAAATTAAAAATAGCTTGTAACTTCAGCTATATGTTGATGAAAGTCCCGTTTGTGTTTTGTTATTACGTGTTAGTTGCGTTTTGTTATACCACGTTTGATGTCATTTATAAGAATAAGTATTTTTTATTGACAAAATAACATTACATAAATAATTAGATCAAACAGTTACAAAAAAAAAACGTACACAAAAACAAAATAAAAATATTTAAAAAAAAATAACAATAATAATAACAACAACATAGGTAATGTTACCTGTCAAAAGGGCGATACATCAGCATAATGCTGCTGCATCTAATAATAACTCTTTATCTAATAATTTCTCACGGGACTCCTGGTTCTAATCTGCCTCTCCACCATTTTCCAGACAAATCGGTTCAGTCTTTCTTGAGTTTTACATAGTGCACCTAATACGAATTCTTAAAGGTTAGTCCTTTGATAGATGACAGTTTGTGTGGACATCGAGCTTCGAAAGGTGCGGTAGTTCAGTGTTACCGTAAATCCGTAAAATTTGTTTTATTCCTAACGAATTTACTGCAAAAATAGAATAAAACAATATTTGTAGATAAGCGTTACATCAACATCAAAACTATTAACTGATAATTTATTATCAAAACACATACTTGTTTCAATCTCGTTTATCTTTATTGTTTTATTTATTTGTACTAAATTACATCGCAATGCAAGTTATATTTTTTATCGTGACACCGATATATACAAAGATGCGGTGTGAGTCACTTATTTTAGGTCCCCGAAGCAGGTATAGCGTGGCTACATGTTTAATACAAATAGAACTACAATAAATCTATATACTCTATATACCATCAATATCTATCTATCTAGCCCAGGAACTCAATTCAAATAAAATTTAGTTTCTGGGTAGTGATATCGAATTAACTGTTTTTATCATAAGAGCTACTGAAATAAAGGGTAAAAGTAAGCGAGTGAGAATTTTAAACTGCGATATATTTTTGTGGTAGCTTTTTTTGTTCCATTAAATTTTGTGTTTATAAAAACATTTTCCGTCAGATGATAATACACATTCTAAGAAAATATTACATTTAATATGAAAAAAAAAGGGTTTTGCCCTTGAATACGTAATCGTATAAAATTAAAACGATTGTGTATAATTAACACTATAACGCCAAACACATTGAAATATAACGTTACATTTCTCACTTTTCATCTCCATGGCCTCAGCACGGTGACACACAAACGAAAGTGTAGTGCAAAAAAATATCATATTCATAGTATATAAACAGCAGTGAATGTATTCTTACAAATCAAACATAGTGACGACATAATAATATATAAATAATCTCTTGGATTGGATTTCAATGGGTGCATAGGGATCCTACTAAGAACAGAGGAGCCCAAGCCAACCTCATCTGCAAGTGGTGCAGCACATCGGAAGACAGTCCTGTGCTGATTGTCCATCCGAAAAAAAATGAAAAGAAGGGTGTAAGATTTGTGTCTTATTAACAATGATGAGTCTGCATTGCTTTGAAGTAGTTTCTTCATTCTGCTATGATACTTTACTATGCCATAGTTGAGTCTGCTAATGCGTGGGCGCATGTGAACTATGTGCGTGTCGGTCACCCGCGGACAGTTCGGAACATCAATCTGTCTCAGGGCCATTATCCAAATTTATGTGATTGCCATACTAGATGACACACTAACGGAGCTTTGCGGGATATTAGATTTGCGTCTCATTTACCAATGATGAGTCTATAGATAAAGAGACCACTTACAGTTCATCACATCACACAGCGTTTTTAGTATAATAGGAAAAAATAAGAGTGCATCTCTTTGCTAATATTCTCTTTA
Organism: Musotima nitidalis; assembly: GCA_949126915.1. Lineage (NCBI taxonomy): Eukaryota > Metazoa > Arthropoda > Insecta > Lepidoptera > Crambidae > Musotima > Musotima nitidalis. The sequence continues at coordinate 6,305,217 of OX421439.1, read as the reverse complement.
AATAAGCCATAGCCACTATATGTATCCTTTTTTTGTTTGTAAATAAGTACTTAATATACATAGGAAAACACCCAGACCCAAACTAATATTCAAGTTTATGCACATAATAATTTGTACTGTGTGGGAGTCGAACTCACGACCTCAAGAGCAAAGAGCGAATATACTAGCCACTACGCCATTCCGGTCGTCAAATTGAGCTAGACTGAAAGTAATAAAGGGGCTGTAGTCATAAAAAGCCATAACATACAGCTAAAACTTATATAGTCCATTGGTAAAGTAATAATAAAGTACACATCACCTTGCTCGAGTAAACATGCTGTCAAACGGTATGCGATATGATTGGTAAAAAAATAGACGAGCATGTTAATGACCCAGCTTAATTCATTAAAAGGCATTGGCTTCCGTCCATTGCGCCTCGGTTATCGACAACGCGTCCTTCCTTTAATTTGACACCTGATTAACCATGACTCCTGCTCCGAAGGTCTACGACCAGGGGTCATGGCACTTTTGGCCAACAGAAATTTCATACATTACAATACCTTATATATATTAATTATACGCAAATATTTTGTTAACATTTATCAATGAACCACGGTCGATAGTCAATATAAAATTAAAGAGCTATAATTAATGTAATTATATTAACATTTACATATTTTTAAACATGAGAAGTAATTATTTCCTGCTTTTTTTTCCTTAATTATTCGCATCCAATAAGTTTCAATAGGCAATATATACTTATAAGATATAAAATTTTAAATAGTTTATGAAATATCCAAGCTTTGGGGTCTTAAAATAATATCTATTTTGCATTACTGGGAGAAATCTAAAGCAATTAAGGAACCCAAAGGTAGATAGATGTCTATTTCAGTTTGGGTACTGAACTCATTCTATAGTTAGTAGATAATAACTAACTGCCAAAAATGCATTTATTTTATGTATGCATGTATTATACTATATTGTTTAATAAGAGTACAATGTAGCCATTATTATGTTGAATAATTGAAGGCAAATAAATTGATTTCGCGCACTACAAGTATGCAAAATTTACTTAACTATAGAAAATTAAAGAATCAGGCCAAGTACCTAATCCCAGTGCACAATTTCCCCATGTACCTAATCTAATAACAGACAGGACACTGAACTGACCCTGATAGCTTAATAATCATTTGACACAATCTGACTAAACGATCATCAACCAATTGTGCCCAACAAAAGTCGCGTGCTGATACTATTTGACGGAAAGTGGATCGTTGCTCCGATTCTGGGTCCAAAATTTAACAAACATCAACTTGGAGAGTGGACTGGACTTTATAACTGACACAGGACACTGAACCTGACATCATGAGGAGTCGCATGCGGAAGTAATTGCTCAAATATCAGCTAATGCCGTTGCCCCAATTCTGAATTAATATCTCAAGGAATATAGTCCAGTACAGTGCATGGAAAAGCATATTTTTCTGACACAGGGCACTGACCCTGGGAACTTTCTGACACCAAGTCACATGCGGAAACTATTTGCCCAAACGTCTGCTACTGCCGTTGCCCCAATTCTGGGTTCAACATTCGCGGAAAGCCATGAATCACGAATTCACGATTGAACTCAAGAGACGATGCGATTGTCCAAATAAGTGGTCGTTAACAACTCGACACCGTTTTGGACCCGAAAGATCATTATTTCTTTGATCTTACTGCTCTTTGATGTCTTGCACGTTTCCTAAAAGTTTCAACGGCAAGTGGCAAAAATTTGGCGTGAACTTTTAATTAGCGAGAATGTTGGGAAGAAAGGTTCTTATTCTATTACTTCTTGTCATTGGGCACTTTTGTTAATATTTTACAAGAGGTACTTTGTGTCCTGTTTTTTTTATTTGAGCAGCAACGAGCTCAACCTTTTTTCTGTGGTTCTCTTCCCTTCCACCCGGTAACATTCATATTCACTACTCCTTTCGTCACATGCTCTTCGGCTGTTTTCATTACATGCATTTCCGCACTGCCCCTGCCGCCAAGACCGTCCTGGCGCTGCTTGACGGTCCCTACCGGCCCGTCGACTGCGCCCTTCACAGATCCCTCTTAGTTTCCCCTCCGGTAGTCAGTACTCGCCGGTCTCTCAGCGGCTCCTCCGCCCCCCATCAAGTCGAGGTGGAGACCAGTCGCGGGATCATAAGGCTAACCTCTGTAAACTTAACTTTTAAAGACGTTTCCTATCACCTAAACAATTATAATGGTACACAAATAATTCTATGTAAATTAATGCGTGAACAGAGTATTGACAGCGGTACCGTACATACATACAACTAGGTAAATGTATACTATATACCTACTGCGAATCAATCAGACGCCCGTGCGTCGACCGCGCAAATGTAGGTCAGCGCAGTGACGTCATCTGCGTACGCGCACACCCACACATGCTCTTCAAACATAGGCAGTTAACTGTTGATATGGACGATCGACGCAAAGTTTTCCATATGAACACAATGACAACGTCAATTGTATTTTTTTTCCCACTAGATGCGACCTTATTTTTTCATTACTATTAAATTATTGCGAATTCAGGTTATGTGCAAAAAGTTGACACAGACAAGTTTTAAAGGTCAACGGTTAAAAAACTTATTTTAGGATTGTAACTTTTTTAGCAGTTGAAAATTTTTAATATTAACTTGAAAATCTGTACCATTCCGAACTAAAGGCAACGTTATTCGTTTGTACGAATGATTAACATAGTGAGACGGGTTGTCAAGTTTTATTGGCAACGTGTCGAGCACAAAGCTCGCAGAACCGATGGCTGATGGTTGATTCCAAAAAAACGGCCTCTTACCTGATGGGCCGATGATATCGATTCCCGTCAAGGTATCGGGAAGCCAGTGGATGCAGCTGGCATAAACCAATCCATATGCAAAACTACTGAGAAGGTCTATTTAGCAATGGACCTCTCGTGTCTAAAAGAATAATGATGGAAATATAGAATAACAAAACAGTCTCTCTGTCTATAGCTCACACTAATCTCAAAAACCACAAGACTAATTCTGACGAAACTATCACTAACAGATATTCAGTGTTTTATAAAGCAAACGTTCGGGTTTATTTTTTGAAACCTAAAAGTAGCTTACTTCCTACACATGTACGTTACACGTACGAAGCAGCGGGCAGCCGTTAGTTAACAATAAGAACAATTGTAGAGTTAGCGCTTCATGAACAAGACAATTAGGACTTATTAGCAGTAAGTAATTGCGCAGCATTCTAAACGTCTAGATAACGCAATGTGGGACAGTGGCTGACCTCTCTGTCCCTCGGAAATTATCTAGACATAGGACAATAGAGGTTCAGCTTCAAACAATACGTGCGACCGTTTGTTTTGAGAAAAAATATTACTTGTTTCGACTTAAGGGTTACGGGTGGAGGTCCCACTGATGCCACGCTTAACGAGGACAGAGAGATTGCTTGGAAGAAAATCTTTTTTAAACGTTATAGCCCCGTATACCGTCTGCTTACAGGATATCTTCATCATATCCCAGCATTATCCCGGTTGCCGTAGACTTAAACTTAGGGCCCAGGGTCTGCTCACTGGTTCAACGAGATTTGACTGAATTTCAGTTATTACGTGGAGCGACTGCCGTCTGACCTCCGCTACCCAGAAGGAAACATAATTCTATGGTCAAACCAGCTATCAGTCTGTTAGAAGACATTGACTTCCTAATAACGACTGTCATATATGTTCTTTTCGAGGCATGGAGCAAGCGATAATTACGCACATGACTTCTCAAAGTCATGGGTGCGCCACCAGGGTTTGAGCCCGAGACCCCCTGAATTAAAAGGCAAGGGGTCTCACTACTGGGCTTACGCCGCTCCTGTCTGCTTACTGGTAAAAAATTGTATTTGCAATGCAAATCTAAAATATAATATGGTATATTTTAGATACTCTTTGACAACAATCCGACTTAGTGCTAAAACGGACTTGTCTTCCAAACAAGCCAAAGGAATGGACAGACAAAGAATCAGCTGAGCAAATTTTTACAATACATTGCGGTATTGAACTGAAAGGATTTTCTAATTATTCGAAGATTTGTCGTGACACAAAAATGAGACGACAGATTTATACATACACGATCGCGGAAACAGAATAAAACAATATAATTCACTCGTATACTTTTTATATTCCGGAAGGCGTTATAGCCACAAAATGTTATTATTTAAAAGATTTTGCCAACAGAAACAAATAATAAATCTAAGCCACACAATTTGAAACAGTCCACGATGTATAATATAAACAAACAAATCTTATACGTGCTATAAAACCCTGTAAAATATCTAGCTTCCGCACTCAATATTGAATCTAGGCAAACAGCCATTTATATTTATGACAGTCTCCAGATTTTCTGGATCTCATGTGTAGAAGCCGTATCGAATGTGAATTTTGTATTCAACATGATATAATGAAGAAGAAAACATAGAAAATGTTGAGTGTTACATTAAAGAAGCCAAATCTTGTTTAAGAAAATAAAGCTCTTCCTGTCTTGCTTACGGATATTTTAAATGGTTTACAGACTAGCGGTATCGTCGCGTTTACTAGTTTCATTCGACATTCTGAAATTTATTTGTATCTTATTTTATGATTTGATTTTTTTTAATATAATCGAATATAACCTTTATAATCTAAATGTCGTGAGTTCGATGATCACCTGAGCCAACGCGGACGGGTCCTAGTTTATCATCATCATCATCAAACTCAGCCCTCATTAATGACTCTCTTTCCAAAGCGTCAAAACTCAAAACAGTTTACGAACTTACTTATCATCTATCTTCTGTATCATTTATGTGTCATGCATTAATCGATTTCATACAAGAATCAATTTTGAACTGACCTATTACACCTATTGAAAGGCCATGCGTACAAAGTATCAGGCGGAAGCTAATAAAGTGAAAATACCACACAAACACTCAAACCGAACATTAACGACTTCAAACTATCTACGCAACATCTCTTTTAAACGCCGGAAACCTTTGGTGATGATGGATGCACTTTCTACTGATAATGACTCGCTCTGATTGCATTTTACTGACAATTTCAACCGTATAGTGCAACAGGTAGTATTCTTATCTTTATTATTGAGATATCTTCTTTAAGACCGTTAAGACTTGCATTCAGAAATTTCAGTTCAGTAAGAACCTAAGTGATTTCTTGACATCATAATATATTGCAGTAGTTTTGATTGGAGCAGTAAAAAACAGAATCCCGCACTGGCGGCACATTAAGCGTAGACATTTAAAGTGGAGGATTATAGGAATAGACCGGCGTTTCTGCTTACCATCAGGTAGGCCCTCCATCATGTTTGCCAAATACATTAACATGCATCTAAAGACAATATAAACAATATGTATTATCGAGGGTTCGCCTAAATCTTTATTGTTTACCTCTTAACTTATAAATTAAGTTCCAGATCATTATATTGTTGCTCATCGCTCTGGAGTCTTTCAGCTTATTAATTGGTTTTGACCGTTAAGTTTAGTCAAAGCTAGTTTTGACCTGTTTTGAGTTTTGACTGTAGTATGTGTACGTTATATGAGAATCCTGCTCTGCTTCTGGAAGTTTTAAGAACAGTAAAGCAGGTTGCAATATATTAAACTGGTTCAGCGGTTCTCTGCTGCTTTTTAAGAGAGGCCTGCCAAAACGGCTATAATGATCCACTGCAAAGAATAAGTCTGCGGAAACTTAGTACATGCAGTGGATCTGCGGAAACCATAACACAGACAATATTATGCAAGAAATAAACAGACTGCCAATAGAAGCAGTGCGTTAAGTGTATACCTAGATTACCTATGCAACGATACGACAGTAGACTGGTCGGTCTGCAACGGAAATTGCTGTACTAACGCGTACGCAACACTGCGCATGATTGGCTCGCAATTGTGGCTTGCAGTCCGGCCTTCGTAGATGAGGCCAAGTGTGTCGTGGGTATGTTTACTAGCACTTTATGGGCAATTTCTTGATCTTCATTTAGCAGTAGTATATTTACATAACTGTGTGTTTATTTTTAATAGAAAATTGTGTTATCCAACTATCTACGGAAATTACATTTCCTTAATGTTCGACGTTTGGGTGGTGTCATTATTTCAGCATTATCCAATCCACTACTGAACATTAGCCTCTCCAATAGATTCTATTGGGGCTATTTGCCTATAACCACCACGTTCAGCAGGAGGGTAGGTAATCGCAGATCAAGTCAGTACGCAGGATGACGCTGCTGCCTATCATCCTGCAGGATTTCTCTTCGATGACTCTTACGACTCCCCCGTAAGATAAGAGGGTGGTGGTATTTTGTTGTAATTTTTAAGATATTCCATCCCAGGTGATTAATCATCGGCATTACGATCACAGTCTGTTATCGCCCCACTTCTGGAAATTCACGAACCAAGGAGAATTCGGGTCAAACTCCACCACGCCGGCTCAGTGCAGACTGACAGGAGCCGGTGTACTTGTTATATTTTTTTTAGAAAAGTTGAGTTTGTCCTTATTGTATTTTATTTGTTTATTTACAGATCACGACAATATATGTTGTAAATACATCTTATGTGGGAATCGAACCTAGCGACTTTTAATGTGTAAAGATGTTACCCTAACAACCTCGCTGTATTGTAGCGTAACTCAAAGCCTTGAGACTTGTTTGTAAACATCAAATTCTATTTAAAGCTTCACTCACTTTGTGTAGGCGACTGAAATTGTAATTACTTTCTCATTAATCCGGTAAATGTTATCGAACTTTTTTTTGTGTATACCTTAAGCCGATTAGGCACACAGTACGTACAACTGAAAGTGACAAGGTGTTAGCAAACTTTTGTTAACGTCTTACTACTGGTTCCAGCCCTTCACAAAGCTAAGTAAGTAGGAGAGCTTCTGGTCATATCATACTCTACCACGTGGACTTAATTTTTCACGCCGCCTTATACGGGGTGTTCATGATGCTTATCGTGCCTGCCGATGCGCAGAATTGCTTTTATTTATAATAGGACTGCCACACAGCTTAGAACTATACGGTGCCGACTATCGGCAAGCAAGCAGCACGAAGAGTCAAAGTCTGTCTCTCGTTTCAGCGTTGGTCGTGAAGACATCATTGGCTCCTATCTTACCTGAAGATGCCCTGTGTAAGGGCGAAACACGTGTCGTGTTAAATAGTTTCTCGATTTATAGGGAAATTATAATAGCGCGGGAATTGTTAAAAAGATATATTTTAACCTATCACTTGCTTACAATGGATTTCCGCAAAAGTAACGCCTGAATCAATAAATTATCAGCACTAAAACTATGAAATGGTTCAATTAGTTTGTAGTAAGCATATGATGATGATACTGAAAACCATTATTAGCTTTGCAATTCTCTTCCATCATTGCTATTGTCGTTTATCGTGGTCATTGAGAATAGCATGCAGCACATGGTAATTAAATGGATTTTAATGCACAGCATCGACTTCTTACCATCAGACAGGATGTGGTCATTATGAAAACTCACATAAGCGCTCGAAATCATCATCACTTATACAAAATAGCAATCATTAGCTGCATACCAAAGACCTCTCCTGACAGCCGACATTTACTTACAGTGCCTCATTCATTACCATAGTAATTGGCGTAGGGTACTTCGAGTCCGAAACGTGAGACGAATAGAAAATTATATTTATTTGCAAAATATCGCTACAAACATAAATTGTCATTACAAGAAGTATTAAAGTAGATATCACTACATTCTCACATATTATAAGGAAGAAGATTTGTCTTGTAATTATTAAATATTTCGCTTACGTTTGCGACTTTTGTGAACAACTTATTATGTAGGTATATATTAGGAGTAACGCCTTAAAAATTTCCAATAGGTTGAGGGTTGAATTTATAAATGTAGTGTTTGCGAATATCGATTAATGCTTGATTGAGGAAAAAAACGATCATATCTATTCGTTATTTTTATTTCATAATCGTATGTAAAAATATAATCTCGCGATAGTAAACAAAAATAAACTAAAAAATATCCTACACGCAAGATACTTAAGAAGCGTCATGGAAAATTTTGTATAACCGTTATATTCAAGACTAAATTTAAGAAAAGCTTTTAACGGAAACGTTTTTTGAGAATGTGCTTCGATTTAAAAGACTGACCTACAAGCAAACGAGCAATAAACGTATTGTTTTATACATATAATAACCAGATCAAGGCTCTTCCTTAACAACAGCAGCTTAACTTACTTGCGGTAGCTCATTACCATGGTAATTGACGCAGGGTATGTAGTAGTCGATGGAAACGCGTGACGCATCAATAATTTAACAAAGGCATTTCCCCAACAAGAATACACAGCTCTATTTAAGAAGACTAGACCATATTTTTACGAGTATTTAATAAGTCCAATTCTCTTTCCTGATAACAGTCGCTTGTCTTTCACGCGGTAGCTAATTACCAGTATAATTGACGCAGGTTACGCTGTAGTCGACGAAAAATGCGTAAAGCATCGCAGTTCAACAAATGCAGTTCCCAACAATAATACACTGCTCTTTTCAAGATGACCAGACCCTATTTTTACGACCCATTTATATAACCAAGATCAAGGCTTTTCCCTGACAACAGCCGCTTGTCCTACTCGGTACTAATAGCTCTCATTACCATGGTAATTGACGCAGGGTATGTCGTCAACGGAAACGCGTGACGCATAGACAGTTCAACAAAGGCAATTGCCTAACGCCCAGGGCACGTGTCGAGACGTGTAGTGGTCAGCATTGTTTCTAGAAAAAAAAACATAGACCCAGAGAATCCTTAGGAGTGGAGTGCAGGTATACTCAACTTAGGGATGTATGTAACGGAGGTAGTTTTATCGGAACCGAAGGCGGAGTCGGAGTTTTCAGTCGGAGGCAGGGTCAGAAGTGGTGACATGAGAAAGAATTTTTAAAGACAAATAAAACGTCAATTTCAGTCGGGGGTATTCCCCGTGAACCTGTTCACAACAGTCGACACAAACCGCCGCCGCCGCTATGTTATGCTTCAACCTCCGATTAAGACCTTAGATTTAAAAGTGCCGGAGCCGAAGTCGGAACCGAAGGTGTAATAATAGTTGGAAGTTCCGACTTAACGGAACCGGAGTCGAAGCTCCGTAACATCCCTGACTCAACTATACAATACATAAATTTTCAAAACAAAAGTTTCACATGCTTGATGGATAGCAATCGATGCAGTTCAAAAAACGAGAGCGCTCTATAACATGGAAAAAAACAGTAATAAGTGCACACACTCATGACCCAATCAAATAAAATAATACTCCATAAAATTAAATTTTAAAATTCCTGTATAACTTTTGAACAATCACATATGACTAACAGCATTTTGAGCATTCTTTCAAAAAGTTGTTAAATAATGAATTAACATAACCTATCTTATTAGTACTATCCACATTTTCTTATAATAAAACAAATTTCAACAAACAAACAAAGTAACGGGTGTTTCACAAAGATAACAATAACTTGACATTTGTCGATTTGGCTTTTAGAAATACATTGATATCCAATTGGATATTAGAAACGTGAGCTAGGGTCAAAATGTCTTTGCTGATGCGCCGCTAACGGCACCCTTGAAGAATAATGTAGTTTCAGAATGCATGGGAATCGCTATAACCTTTTATCTGTCATAGAATGTCGACTTTGGTATTTGTAATCTATACACATTATAATATACTTATACCACAATAAAAAGAGGAAAGATTTTTGTATGTAAGATTGTTACGAATAAACTCAAAAATTACTAGAGGAATATTAATTATCCGTTTATCATTAGAATACTGCATTATTTTTGAGTAACATAGGCTATAATTTTACTGGAAAAACATTAGGAATCCGTACTAAATCTATATCTAACATTATAAAGAGGAAAGATTTATATTTTTGTATGAATGTTCGTTACAAACAAACTTAAAAGCTACTAGACGTATTCTGATAATTCTTTATGATTAGTAACTTCTGTAACATAGGCAATATTTTAAACCAGAAAGAAATAGTGATTCCTACTAAAACTTCAACAACGTAACCCAAGATGTAAAATAATTACCGAAGCAAAGGCCCTACCTTCGTGCCACTAGCATAATATAATATGTACAGTAAAATGTATTGTTGTTTGTTTGACATTGTTACCTATTTTAATTGCATGTAATCAAAGTTTTTTTTTATTCTTCATATCAAACACAACGTGTATTATAACTCTGTTAGTAAATAAATAAGTAATAATATAATTCAATAAAATAATAAATTACTTGAATTATACCTGTAATATGTATAAATCTTCATATCAAACACAACGTCTATTATAACACTGTTAATAAATAAATAAGTAACATGTGTGACCATATAATTCAATAAAAATAATAAATGAATTACATTACACCTGTAATACGTATACATTTTAAATAAAAACCATACATTATATCCTGATTGAAGTTGTCCTGCGTATTTAATTATGTAGGTATATGTATTATGCATAAACAATTTAACATACATAAATATATGCATTCATAAATAATTATTATGTGCGAATCAAGCCTACCAACCAATTGTAATAGGGCCAGAAGAGTTTTACGGGATTATACATCATGTCAGCCCCTGCTGAACATAGATCTTTCCAATCAATTGTTTTCTATCTCGATCGATCTTGAGCCTAGTGCATCTACCGGCTTCCTGTTGCCTTGGCCAGATCATCGATTCATTAGGTGGAAGCTGTCTTATAAACTGCCACTTCGGCTTGGAAATCCAAAATAAATAAAGAAGGTTCTGAGACAGCAGACAGCCCTATCAAAAATTGCATGCATGCGTGCATTACACTCATACGTCAGCCTTCGGCACTGGCTGACATTGGACCTCTTCAAGCGATTATTTTAAGTTTCTGCTTTATTTTTATTTGTTTCAGAAATATGTAGTCTTATTTTAAGACAGTAACAGCCAGCCACACGTCAAGCAAACCACTTGTACGTCATGTATAGCCTTGTTATAAGTGTCAGTTTATAACTTAACTTAAGCCTGTCCGTATAAAAGCAAGTGATTGCAAATGTAGGATGGCTGTGAATTTTCAGAATTTATTTGTAATGATGTACCAAGCGGTACTTACAACAGTTTTTTGAGTAAAGGGCGTAGTTTTGGGAATTCAGCATTCCGGCAATGTCCATATTAATGCCTAGTATCGTATCTTTGAAATAAATTATTGGTATTTACATTGAAGCACATTGTAAATTTTTATATTCATACCCAATATTGATAAGCGTAAAATGCGATAATCAGAGCAGAGGAAAAGTATTCTGATCTCAGCTTCACTTAAGTTCACTTCTCAAATCCAAACTGGAAATAAAACGAGGAAATGTGTCAGCTTCAGTCGGCCACATACAAGGTGGAACAATCTAGTTCAAATTAGACTCTTATTACAAGGCATAATGGTGTGACCACACGTCGTATGCTAAGCTGGTGACTGTACAGTCAGCAGCAACAAAATATACCTGGTTTTTAAGTCAATTTAATAAGATCTAAAATAAAATGAAAAATAGCAAAGGAATACATATAATTCCACGCGACTGTACATGCTTAGTATTCAGGAGGCTAGCCCCGTTAGTTCAATCTTTTATATTACCTAACATAAAACAATAAAATTATAATCTACTTAAACGCCGCGTTCGTCGACCCCACTATTAGCATTTGTAAAGAAGCTCGGCTTTATTAAGTTACTTTTAGTAACGTTTAATAATAGTATAATTTGTTTGAATACAGTTTAGTTTATAAAAAGTAGTTCTTAACTATGTGGACTAACTACTTACTTACCTTGGCAAATTAAATCAATCGCGTACACATAAAAAGAAAAAGCTGGAATTTTGCACTAGCATTTATAAAAGGCTTATCTATCTTTTCTAAAGCGTACACTACATATGTTTTAAAGAAAACGATGAATCGTAACTGACTGATTAACTGTCTCTTTAACTGAATTGACAAGCTAAAATTTAGTATAGTATAGCATTTAATCTACTATATTTTAACTTAAACAAAATATCTTCCAAAGGTGGACTCTTTTATAAGGAAGACAAGTGTATTAAAATATGAGATAGATAGCAAGATGAGGAAACACCGAATATTCAATAACATGTAACCCAAAAAAGTAACTAAGTGTTCAACACCAACTTAAAAAACAGAGTGGGTCGATTTTTGTGATGATTAGTGTATAAGTTACTTATAAAAAATTGGTACACTAAAATAATTAACGAACGAAGCCACAATCGTCCACTAATCAGTCAATTAAACATTATTGAAGCGTCGTCATTTTTTACAATTAACGACTGATTATAAATTTTATGATAACCATATATTACATTCATTTAAAAACTTATTAATAATCAATCAATCTCGGTTTACAAATAATTACTGGATCTACAAGCTAAGAGAGTAAATCACTAACACAATTAATTTAATACACTCAGACGTTTCACACATCGCTAATTATCCCAATTAAGCAGATCATAGGTACGAGACCACTGATAAATCAACAGATATTAATACATTTTGTCGTAAAGGAAAAAAAATGATTTTAATAAATTAAGCTACTTTTTGTCCACTATAAGGCATGTTTCCTATTGGTCGATGATAAGCAGTAGCCGATAAGCGATAAAATTCAAGCTTTTCATTGCATCAATTAAGTTTAAAAACAGTAAATGTAAAAACGCAAGGCAAAAAAATATAGTATTTTTTTAATTTCATACCGTCATTTAGATTGCCAAAATTGATTGAGAACTTTTTGACCACAGGTACACTTAAAGGAGTTTTTTGTTGCTCACAAATTTGGTATCCTGAACGCGTATCAGGTCGGATGCAAAAAAGACCGTTATTAAAATCGAGCCGAACCTTCTAAGAAGACGAATGCGATAACGGTACTGCGCGCGCGCATCTTGTATGCGTCGTCAGGTTTGGGTTGCGATTCTCGAGCTTTACATTAGGCATTACTACCAGATTTAGTAAGTGATATATCGAATTCTATTTTAATAATATTTAAGTTCCACAAAATATTATGGAATATAATAAACTAACGACGATTCTCGACGACCTGTATGGCGTGGAGGTCAGTATACCTACACTTCACTCAAGAAGTCGTGGGTTCGATTCCCACACAGGACATATCTTTATATGCATGAACATGAATATTTATTCTGGTCTAGGTGTTTTCCAATGTATATAAAGTACGTATTTACAAAAAAGAAACGGTATTTATGTTTATACGTTCTTTAGTATCCATAACACAAGTTCTTAATGATACTTATCTTGGAACTAATAATTGGTGTGAAGGTGTAAGAGAATATTTATTTGCACATTTTGCTTATTTTGTACATCAAAATATTGGTAGAGCACCTAATAGGGAATTAGACAGCTAAGTGAGTATTTCTGGTTTATAATAAGGTTAGGTTGGGTTGGCAATTTCTGAAATTTCACATCAAACTTATCTGAATTCTTTTTATCTGAAGTTGATTTATAAAAACAAAAAAACAGGGGTCGACAACATTAACTCCCAATGATTCATCTGTCATGAAAATCTTCCTTTTCACACAGCCCAGCTTTTTTATCCACTCATGTAGAAGGTATTAGGAATATTCATTTGGTTTTAAAACATTTTGATAAAATGAGACTATATACCTCCTTAAGAATTGCCCGCATATACATTTGTATTTTCATCACACCACCTCGTTCTGATTGGTGGTAGTGAGAAATATCTAATCTGTCGTACAGTTAGCAGAGCAAGTTGCACATTTTATGATCTTGTCTTTATAATGATTACTATCGGCCATCTGCTGCTATTTTGTATACGTGTATTACAGGAAAATCGTAAAACTGTCCATCCAACTGTGCATCTAGTACTTATTATCTCTGTCTCTCTCTTTCTCTTCAAGATGCTGGCTATCTCAATTTACAATATTCATTATAATATTTTCGATAGACTATTATAGTTATACTATTAATAACGTTCGAATAAATAATATTATTAGATTCTATAGAAATAAGGTAACCGTGTTTGTACAAGTAGTAGGTACTTATCTATTTATCATCAGTTCTGTGTTTCTAACAAGAAGTAACGCCATGAAGGTGGTTACATACCTGAAACAATTGAATAAATCGTTAATTACATCTTACATGGACAGGTCAGTTTAGTGATTGTAGGAAATTGAACGATACTACACCACACGTACGCATAATTTTTCTTTCTGTGGCATAAATCTCATTAGACTATTTCCATTTCATCTTTATATCGCTGGTTTAATGGAACATAGACCCATTAGTAGACAAGCTAGATTAAGTTCCGTGCCGACAGTCTTTTATCTCATCAATGTTGATCAAACGTTCAAAAGACAAGAAGCATGGTTAAATAATATATCGCTTTTGCAATACATAACAAGATCTTCTTTTATGATGTCCTAAAAATATTTCGAGTTAAGTCAGTATTCCATTAAGCCAGCGATATTATACAGTGGACTGGTCTTCGTCTGCGCAGGATTGTTACTTCACACAATATTTTTGTAAATTTATTAAATAGCTTGTATCGTTTTTGCTTAATTTTTTAATAATCGTTTACACAAACGTTGTCCTGGCAATAACGACCCTAATAAAAAAAATATATCTGATTTGGCGCAGTCGTCCGGAAGTTAAGCGCGTACATACAGTTCGGCGATACATTATTATTTATATAAAAGAAAGAAAGAGATAAGACATCCTATGTGTTATTCTAATGTATGAGCTTAACTAATGTAAACTTTTATTTTTATTTTATGTGACACGTCATAACGACTACATCCTGCCTGATGGAAAGCAGTCGATGCAGTTCATAAAAGTAAGAGCCATTAAAATAAGTGTAATTAGAATCCATTCAGTATTTTTCGCGTGAAAGAATGGCAAACTTCTGTACATACAAACTGTCGCGTTTATAATATACGTAAGGATTATTCTAATACGAAACTGAGGGCCTACTCTAATTCAACGAAAACGAAACTTCGTATATATCCATTCCTTTCACTCGATAATGATATACCCAAGGAGTGACAGAGATAGATGCAACGAAGTTTCGTTTTCATTGAATTAGAGTAGGCCCTCTGGAGTACAAGTAAAACATATTCTAGAAACTAGTAACATAATAATATAAAGCTAACCGTTCATATTTACCAAGAAGTAGGTATCCTAGGATGAAATTCAATATGGCGGAAGTCCGAATGTCAGCTGATTGATTGACAGTCATCTGTTATTTTGACTATATACGCTACGTTTTATTACGGTTAATATTTTTGCCAGATCATCTTAACTGTGTAGTTTTATTTTATATCGGTTCTGCATATCGAAGGTTAGATTTTTTGGTTCACAAGGTAAAAGTAAGTCTAAAATCACAGCATTTATAGATTGGAGGCAGACCTTTTAATAACCATCTAAATCGCCTTTTTTTAAGACACCTCTTCTGTATAATCTTGGAATAACTATGCCGGGATGCTCATTCCTTAGTGCGGAAACATACTGGCCACCTTAGAAATACAGCTTTTATTATTTCGGTGGTAAGGTGTTAATATGAATACTCTGCCAATAGCGGACGTTACGAATCTTTGAAAGAGGCTGATGAACAACCATTCCTCTGCGTCAAATTAAAAGATCAAAAACGTGAAATTTCTCCGTCTAGAACGCGCAAATGAATACATTATCAACTTTCATTAGAAAGATAAGCAGGCTGAGATCAATAAATCCTTGACTTTCAACTCAACCCACTAACCACATAGAACAGGTGCCATTAAACTTTGACGTAAGAATTAATGAACGCCTAATCAATTAAAACGCGAAATTATCGAGTGAATAATTTTCTCTTTCCCTTAATTACCGAACATCATTAATAACGTCACGAGAAACTAGGCCTATAATAATAATACTTTTTGCCACGGATTTGTGTCGGCTTGATAAAGAATTATAACGGTTTCGATATTTTTTCTACTCATTTATTTCGAAAGACGAGTAATTGGCGAAATGTGAGCGTATAATATGCCTCTTCCTGCCAATTCGGGGAAACCGGGGTGTTGGTATATATGTCTGTGTAATTTTCAGGGGTCACAGAGATTTTGGGTAATAGCTTCTTAAGTTAAAGTAGGTATTGGAACTTTTTAAAGCTACGCTAAGGGTATGCAGTGCTTATTTTCTTGTACAATGTGCACGCCACTAACTACGACCGCCTTAAAACATTACTACAAAACTGCAAACACAGGAAAAGCATAACTAGTACAAGTAAATGTCAAAAACATTACGGTAAAATCGTATAAATCAACCAAAGTTTCCTGTACAAGCTCGTTTTATTACTGTAATCGGTATGTCTTATTCAAAATAACTGTTATTGAACGACAAATGTACAGTAAGCAGTTTTATTCATAAATCTTATAATAACGATGAGAATAACAAAATAACATTAAACGACATACAATACAGCGCAGATATAAGGAGATCCTTAAATTAACTATAATCAAATTGCTGAGAGAATATAAAACTGACAAGTCATTGTGGAAGAAAAGTTATGGAATGGAAACCCTTGGACCGAAAACATAACATGAGACGTCCAACGGCAAGATGGCCGGACGAGCTAGTAAAGCATGGGAAATTATGCTAATTGTTGAATCCACCGTTTTATTGGAAGTATTATCTATAACGATAAAAAAAAAAATCAAACTTTTACAGCAAATATCTAAAGGATCTGGATAAGTTTCCTTACAAAATGCTCATCAAGCTATGTTCCAATCATAATGAAAGTACAATCAACTATATGCCAAATTTAAAACCATGACGTATTTATACACATTAATGCTTTGTAAAAAGATACAATCTCGCACATCACGACACAAGGTCGTGTGAACCTTTGTGCTTCAATGCAATGCAATGCAATTAGCTAAATTAAATGATTTCAAGAAATCTATTTAAGGTTATTTCGCTCGTAATTATCATTCAGATAGAGGTCAAAAATACGATCAAGCAAATTGCAGATCCTTTTTTGCAATAATAGCTAGACGGATGGCGTCATTTATTGCTAAAGAACTTAAATAGAGACATTGTTTAATATTGTAAACTTCCAATACAAAAATACTCCAAGCATTTACGTAAAGAAATATTGCAAGTTTAGTGGACTTTTAATTGGAGTGCATTGTCTGGCCATTGGCACTGAAAGTGAAAAATGTTCCAAGAAAAAAATTTATTTGTGCCTAGATTGAGCATTTATAAACGTCCAGATAACTTAATGCTTACACTAAATACCACTCCTATAAAAATAAACCTAACTTGAAGTACGTTCCTAACAGGCTACATTATAACACAAACCACAAACCCGAATGATTTCGGCCTGAGAAGTGACTACTGTTTATCAATCCCACTTATGTAATATTATAAATTTTGAAACTTTATATGTTTGTATATCCATTCGATCAGCCAGCCAATCTCAATCACCCTTCATAATTTCATAAAAGTCGGTATTTTAACAAAAAAACACTCAAATTCACATCGCCATCGTTTCTGAGAAAATCACCTTCTTACAATTAAGACTCGCTATGAATAGTTTCTTTTTCGAAATCTCAGCAGTCAATCATAACCATTAGCGCATAAAAATCACTAAACAGCCTAATTGTTAGTTCATCGACCTGGAATTTTAATTACTGACTTGAAGCATACGTAAATCCGAGATGTGTGACACATTACAACTTTTTTGCACAACACTGAAAGCCGTTAGGAGCGCTATTGTTTCGGCGTGCCGAATTTCCACAGTGTGGGTGCCATGTAAGTGGTAGGTACCATTTTTTATAACCATCACAATTATAATGACGAATTGATTGAAGCGAACGGGGACAGTGATGATGTGGGAGTTCAGGTTAATGATTTAGAGGATGAAAGGACCGTTGCTTCGGCCTAGTTTTCATATCTCATCCAATCGCCCGGTGACCAAGTTACGCGGATTGAGCCATTGGTACCGCAGAGGTTTTACTGAGGCGGCTAATGGCCTTTTTATGGGTTGACTTTGTGATTCAGCGTTTTTAATTGCACAAGGATTTCAATTTGCCAGATACGATTGCTTATTAGAAAATCTTTTTGGGTTTGTTTAATCTAACGGTATAGTATTTGCATTTTGATCGTTATTTTGTAAAGACTAACACTGCTGGACGTGTAGGTCTTAGAGTATTCTATTTCAAAGAGTTACTACAAGAAAAGTAATTTGATAGTAAACGACACGGCTGACCATGATAGATAGATAATAGATCATCATCTTCTACTTACGGCTTTCTTGGTATCGAAACACAGAATTGCGTTATCATTATTCAATTCTAGACACGGGCCTTCACTTGCAAAGCATGGTGAATCGGATTTAACTCAAACTCCACCGGGGACTTCATCTCACAAGCCACAAATCCAAAAATCGTTTCCGATCGCCCTGCCTCGCTAAGTCTATAGCTTACCACTAAATTTACACTGCCTATAGCACTAATATTTACAGCGGTGGTACCTTTCTACATTACGTATTAGAACGGTAATTAAAACTCGACACCGCGACAGGCGCAAATTTGACATAACATAAAACAAAGTGACCTTTAGGGGACCGGATGACATTTGACGTCACCCTATCGTAAACCAGAGGTACGTACTTTCTAACTAATATTTACATTCAGAATACAAGTCTCACCTGTTTTAATGAAACCAATAAGTTACAATTCATTTGCATTCATTTCTTGATGTACTGCTGAATCTAAATGATCCTGTTGATCTTAAAGACAATAAGGTATGTTTTATTATCAATGAAAATACTAGCAACAATTACAAGAATAGTGCAAAAGTGGCTAGATCGTCTAAAAATGTGACAACTATCATATTGTATAAATTACTAAACAGCAACTATAATATTAGTTACAACGTCCAGACAACAGTTCCAATATATTCAAGAAGAATAAAATGCACTAAACTGATTTTTTTCCCAGAAATCATAATCTATTTGACTACTTTGTGGTCTACTCCTAAGGTCGTGGGTTCAAATCCCATAGTAGACCAATATTAAACTACGTTAATGATATGTTTGCTTTTACGTTATCTTATGATTTAGTAGGTAACCAAGTTGAAGTTTAGAATTAGAAGAACTATGTGAGATATTCAAGAATAATAAGATAAAACTGTAAACATTACTAGCAATATTTTTGTAAATTGATATTTAAGCGATTTTCTTATCGGTTTTTCTAACTGGGTGTTACTTCACTAGTAGATATGTTCTATCCGTGTACGAAGCATGTGATTACCGCATTGACTCATATCGATCACGAATACCGATCGCCAATCCACCTATGAACCTGGCGTCATTACGTAAACAGTGAGTTATTGATTGTCGTCGCAACGATAAAGATACGAAGGAATCGTGTCAGGTATCGTAATAAATATTTTATCGAACACTGTTATCTTGAGTGGTTAGATATAGAGTGAAAAAAAATCAAATGTTCGTTTGAATTCGCATTTCTACATCCCCTCGACCTACATACACGCCTGCGTCGTAACTGCGAAACGAGTGCGTGCCATCGACTATCAAAATTTACCGGCAATTTCTACGCTACAAACATATCTTTGGTCATCCCAAGAAAAAATGAAGTGAAGTAAATGGTAATCACACTTTTTACTGACAATGGTCATAAGTTTTCATACAAAATATGGGCTTTGTTTGAAGTCAAAGTTTTTTTAAATAGCGTCCGTCAGTTAGTTCTAAACTTAACTTGTACTATGGGTTTAAAATAACAGTTAATTATCCGTAAAAGCTTTTAAACATGTTTATTCTCATAGTATTCGACAGTAGGTAGTACTCGACAATTGTTTTTAGCTCCAAAAATTGCAAATGTCATTTCTAATTATTATAATTACTAAAATATTTAAAATACTTAATAAACTATTCTAATTTCTAAAATATTTTAGTGCATAAAATAGCTTTTTTACAAGGTCTGACAAAAATTTAATAACTAATACAGAACACTTAATCATTTAGTTAAGATATGAGGTTATATCTTATTCCTCATCCAACGAAATTAAACGTAACATTTTTAAATAAAAACCTTGAACAAAATTTACACAAGCAATAAAAAAAAATCAACAAAACAGAGCTAAATGAAATAAAATAAGAATTAACAGACATTTATGTTAAAGTTTACAGTAAAAATTAAATTTACCAAGGTTTGATCGTTCGGGGACAAAAATGCATACAATTATCAATACTTAAAAGTCGCACCTCGAAATTATTATTTGCCTTCATCAGTGTTAAGCAGCGAACATCGGCATTGACCATTGCTCAATTACAACTGAGTCACGTAATTTCAACGCAAACGTTGACTTTATTTTAAAGGAAACACTTCCGTGTGACACATAAGGGAGTTTGGTCTTTCGTTTTTATTATTTTATCTATTATACGTTTTCCTCATTCTCGTAAGGTCACGAGATAATGCCATTATCAACTTATCGGTATATGATTTGTGGTTGACTGGACAAACTGGGTGTAGTAACTGTTTGTTTTACAGGCAACTGCTCTGTTTCTAACTAACTTAAAAAAAGTTGTTCTCAAATTGATAGGATTCTATCTTTAGTGTATTTACATTTACAAATATTTGTGTATGTTCTCTTATTACTCGAAGATCTAATTTGCAGTCTTACCACTTTAATGTTTGACGACCGATTTGGCGTGGAGGTTACCTACACTTCACTCCAGAGGTCGTGGGTTCGATTCCCACACAGGACAAATCTTTGTGTGCATGAACATGAATATTTGTTCTGGTCTGGTTGTTTTTCTATGTATATAAAGTATGTATTTACAATTTAAAAAAAAGGTTTTAAAGTATGTTTATCCGTTGTTTAGTATCTATAACACAAGTTCTTAATGATACCTATCTTGGAACTAAATAATTGGTGTAATTATCAGAAAATATTTATTTATTTATTTAATGTATACTCAAGCTATGGTACCGATACTAGTCCCTTGGCCGGAGCCATTATATGATGATGAGGGACCCTTTGTTGATATTTCAAGTTGAGATTAACTATAGTAGAAAATATGTACTACTAAACTAACATGACAAGAAATAAACTACAAACAATATTAATTAGTAATGCCATAAAACATTTAGAATCAAATGTCGAAATCTGGATTTTTTTGTATTTTTTGTATTATCACTGGTTGTCACGTATAGACAGATGGAAATAATTTTGATACTTAAAATTAACCTCAGAGCCACTGATATCCAGACATAATGGGAATTCTATTGCTTCCTGTCTCCCGGCTTTTGTCGCTATCTCACCGCCTACAGAGATGTCAAGAGATAAATATGTAATTTTATTATTTAGTGCGTCTAAAAACTAGTCTATACACAACACTTGAAAACCATATATTTATTCAGCTAACCATTTATAGAACCCCATTCATTCAGTCAGACATCAATCATTAATTTAATACCACTCAGGTATCATTCAAGCAGAAACCATGCAGGGTGCGCGATTAATGGTAACCGCCATTGTTGTGACCATAATGCCAAAATAAATAATAAAATAAATAAATAATTTTAACAATTACACCAATTATTTAGTCCCAAGATAATCATTAAGAACTTGTGTTATGGATACTAAATGAAGGATAAACATACTTACGTACGTTTTTTTCATGTTCATACACACAAAGATTTGTCCTGTGTGGGAATCGAACCCACGACCTCAGGATGCTGGTAAACTGACATCCACGCCATATCGGTCGTTATAACATAATTATCTTTATCACTTACCGGAATATCAATTAGATAAGATTGATAGGTAGATAATTCATTTATTTTTCGTTACAACCTCACCACAAACACTTGCAAATTAACAGGAAACAAAAAAAAACAAAACTATTACACGATACAATACTATAATAATAATAAATACATTACGATAATATAACATTGATTAGTTTATTCTGTGTAGTTCTTAAGTCTTAAACATATTTTTTTAATATTTATCGGGTTAAATTCCTCAATTATTTGAATGTGAGGATCAAGATGGTTGGCGCTATTTTCAGCACCCCTCCCGGACAGTCGTGGTGGGGGGTTGAGTACCTCCCGGATGCCGAGAAAAGGTAACACCCAGAGGATGGCGATTATACGTCCCAGAGTCCACCCGGGTCAGGGGCACCCGCCCTTAGTACTGACTACCGGGGGGGAAACTAAGATGGACCTGTGGAGGGTGCAGCGGGCGGGCCAGGAGGTCATGAAATGTTCACGAAATTATTCTTTAACTAACATTAGTTAATTTTCAATGATAATGCACTCGATTGCAGTAACGACCGACATATCATATATATGTACTGATAGCATAAAATTAATAGTAGTAATGCGATATGGTTCTTATTGTTACTGTCATTATTTTAATGATCTTTGTACATACATTTTTTATCATTAAAATAATGATCTCTAAACTCACGATGATTTATGATTATTGACTTTTGTACCTTCTCCGTGCTTTCTCAAATTATATGTATATCCTTTCTTGTACATACATAAAAAACACAGTCGGAATAAAGAGGTGCAATTCACATTTCTATAACAAATCACCCAGTCAACTCTTGCGATAGTCTCAGAGATAAGTGTGTGTTTACTTTTAAAAAATAATGTAATATTAGAAAAAAAATAGAAGGCAAGCAGCTTATCAATTTATCATAGACAGAATATATAATAAATATCTTTAATTAGGTAACAGGGTTGCCTTTCTCGAAAATTTTTTACATGTCTAAAAATCTACAAGGAGCCAGGAGGTTAAGGTTTTTTTTTGCAATCAAGTGAAGGCAATTTACTGATATTTCTACTAAGATAACAAATTTTAAAATAATATCATAATATATTTAGTTAGCATTATCTACAAGGTTTTGGATATAGATATGTTTATCACCAGATGCGCATCGCCAAGGGCGTTTATTAAGTCAGACGTTCTTTAGTTTAGTAGTAGTACTGTATTTATTGTGTTACTGTTTTGCTGTAATGTGTATGCATCGTTGATTAATTATATTATCGTTCTGTGAACTGTTCATAGTAAAATTAAAATATTTTGCACTAATATTATAAAGAGGAAATATTTGTAACGAATAAACTTAAAGACTACTGGACAGATTTGAATAATTTTTTCGCCATTAGAATGGTAATATTATATCTGAGCAACATAGGCTATATTTTTTACCAAAATATTGGAATCCCCACGAAAATTTAATAATGTAACCCCAGATGTGAAATAGCTACTAAAGCGAATCGAGGATGTGCAAAAATAAATAAATTACACCACTTATTTACTCACAAGTTAAGTATCATTAAGAACTTGTGTTATGGGTACTATGTAACGGATAAACATACATTAAATACTTTTGTTTTGCAAATACATATATACTTAGTTAATATACATACCCCAGACCAGAACAAACATTCGTGTTTATGCACACAAAATTTGTCCTGTGTGGGAATCGAACCCACGACCTCAGAAGCGGAATGCGGGTGTATTCGTCACAACGCCATATCGGTAGTCAAATATATGACTTTATGACAGAGCTCGATGGTGGTTGGCATAGATTCGGCAACTTGTAAGTATGCTAACGAAGTGTTCGGGAATGGACCAAACACGTATTGTGCCCTTATTTAACTTGTCATACTTCTTGGGCCGGTTTCCGTGAACCAGCGAAAGGAACCAGATAAAACGTGTTGGTTGTTGTATCGTGAAAATTGCAATGAGTATAGTCTAAGTCAGTGATGAGTATTATTGTAAGTCCTGTTAAGCTCGGCTCGCAACCTATTACGTGGGACTAAAAATATAATTAGCGAAACGTGGGCATAAAATATGCCTCTGCCTACCACTTTAGGGAAAGTATGTATGTTTAGTGTAGGGATCGACGTGCAGTCAATGTCACATGTCATGTCTTCTCTTCTTCTTTTTAATAATGGCTTCGTGCTGTTTGCACATTTAGCCAGTGTCAAGTTAGAGATATATTAATATCATACAAACTATAGTAAATGAGAATGAGTGGTGACAAAGATGATAAATGGTAAATGAGATCCCCTCCCCTAAGCCCCCTGAGTCCTCAGTAAAGATCTGGGACTACACTGAGATCTCACATGGACTTCTTGAGAGAATTTGAAAAGTTATGTTGCACTGTTTTATTTCATTTACCAACACTCGTGTACGTTCACAAACACTTAACGGTTAATAATCCACCGTTATTAAACATTAATTTTAGAAATATCACAAATTTTAGAAAATAAAACAAAACTGCAGACATGACTCTTCACTTTCCCGCCAAGAAGTCACATGTCATGTCTATTTCACTGCTCCGTTTTTAAAAAAAAAAAAAAAGAAACCTTGTTTAAGTGACTTAAGGCGAGATTTACGTGTTTTAGTTGTTGTGTCGCGATAAGAAAATGCGAAGAGTAAATTATAGCTATATTGTTTTTACTCGTCGTGCCTTTGCCCAGTGCTTTTCTGAACCAATCGAAGGAACTAGATGAAACAGCTACAGACAGGCAAGTGGGATGCATGAGAAAGCGTAAGTGTGTTATTGAATTTAGTATATAGGACAAGGAGTATAGTCTGGCTGTAAGGACTGTCTGGCAGTTAATACCGCATGTAATGCTTATGCTCAGATCATGCGTTTTTGTCAATCAGACTTAGAAACCATCCTCATACTGTGCAGACTATCAGCACTCGAACCAAGAAATTTGGGAAGTCGTTTCTGAGCAAGACTACTAAGCTCTGGAATTCGCTACCGGCTCATGTGTTTCCTATTTCCTATGATCCCGGGTCTTTTAAGCGGGGCGTGAAACGGCATTTTAGCAGGCCGTCATGAGTGGATGCGCTTTGCACCGTGCTTATTTTACGGTGTGAAGCGCTTTCATTTTTTATTGGACTGCATCGACTGCTTACCATCAGGCAGGATGTAGTCATTATGACGTGTCACATAAAAAAAAAGGGATATAGGGCATGATTTTTAGAGCGCTATGATGGTTGGTGTATCGTGGTAAGAAGTGCGAAGACTATGTCCTGACATATAGGACTGTGTCAGTCACGATTTAATTTAAATTCAAGGTTTCTCTATAAACCTTTATCTCTCAATCCAGCAGATTCCGACCAGTACTATTCATATACTTCCCAACGAATTAATTACTCACATATACATTATTTATTAACGATAAGTCATACAACTCATACACAAGTGCATTTCCTGTGTCTGATCACGTTTCGCACATGCTCTATCGTTGACAGACGCTATCGCTTTTCAGAAATACAATCTGTAACTGCTACACGGTAGCTAAGGTCACACGTGTTTCTGTCAAAATAACAAAATTGAACACGTGTAAATTTTTATTCGAAAGATATTGGTAATGTAAGTTGGTCGTGCACCAACCAGATGGAACGATCAAGTGAAAGACTCATCGTCTTTCAAATTCTACGTGGTCGTGAAAGACGCGCTGGACCTGAACCGGTGGAAGCAGATCATCCGCTCAGATGTTACTCCGATGCTAACCACGATCCTCCAACATGAGGGACCGACTATAGAGAGAAGTTCAAACAACTAGGAAAATAATAATCCATTCTAATAATATTACAAATGCGAAATTAACCTTATCTGTCTCGCTTTTACGCCCAAACTAGTGAACCAATTTCAATGAAATTATGTACACAGATAGTCTAGTTTGTGCCTGAGAAAAGACAAAGGCTACTTTTTAATGCGATAAAACGGTTGTATCGGGTAGAAATTCTCTTTTTTGAAGTATACCTTTTTGAAGCGTTTTTGTTAGAATTATAATTAGCTGATATAAACCTGATATTTAAAGTTACTCAAACAAGATGCAATATAATCGAATCTCACGCAGACAAAGTCGCGAGCGAACCTCTAGTATAAATTAACACAAATCTTGAATTACATAGTTTGTATCGAAATGGTGTCCACCCTGCATTTTGTCGGACATCTCAAGAGGTGTGACGACGCGACGATTCAGAATGAAGACCATGTGACCAAGATTCTGTTTCTGATCACTATTTCTTATCTATCAGAACTAAACAAAAAGAAACAACAGATTTCCTCAACTGTTCACAATAATCAATATATGTATTCTCGTCATTAAACATTGTGACTACAACAAGGAAATACGGATTACTGAGATAGCTCGGCAACATGTTACAAACGTACTTATTGTTATCTATCACTTATCACACACATAATAATATAATTGAGGACAACGTGTCTGAAGATAGCTTTCGATGTTTTATTTAGCTATGTTTGTATGTAGTGCCGCGTGGTACCGGCTTGAAGCGGGGTCCTGCGTACCTGCTTGAACTGCTATTACCAAGACTGCCCAGCGTGATGATTGTGGGCAAATACCCCCAATAGAATTTTAACTATTGGGGAGGTTAATGTTCAGTAGTGGACTTTATAAAGCTGATATGATGATGTTGATGATGGGATGGGAAGGGTCCACCAAAGTAAAGCTGAGTTCACAGAAGTGTTTAGATAAGTAACGGCGTTTGTGGCATTTAATAATGAGCGCTTCATTGCTTCAAAGGGCATGTTAAGGAGGTACATGTTAGTCGCTTAGCCATATTAGAGCTTGAACATATCTAACAGCATGACGCCTGTCAGAACCATAGGACCTCTGCCTTCGCTAATTTGCACTGATTCTACGTAGTTGAGTATGAACTAAATTGTCTCACGTAAGAGGAGACATGAAAAAAGTAATGCAATTCAGCAAAAATATCGATCCTGATGGAACACACCATATACATAAGGTATACAACATAATAGGTATCTATCGACAATGCATGAAAAAAATATGCCAAAACAATATAAATTCAATCGTATTGGAATCCATTTTGCCGAACAACTAAACGTTTAACGAATAAAAATCAGCCCGAAACAGAGAGCACATGAATATTTAAGAGTGGCAACAATGGAATAATGCAAATTCCTAGCAGACCATGCCATCGATCTGCGATTTTATCTCCAATATTTTTAGCTTTATATTTAGTTTTTTAACCTTAAAAGCTACAGATATGCGAAAAGGTTTACGTTCATAACGAGAACCTGTATTTTTTTAATTGTACCTTTTGTGCCATATAGTTTCGGTCTAGAATAGTGCCACCCCCTCTGATCTCATGGGGAGTCGTAAGAGTCGATGAAGAGAGTTCTCACCGGATGATGGGCAGCAGCGTCATCCCGCGTACTGGCTGGAACTGCGATCACCAACCCGCCTGCCCAACGTGGTGTGGTGATGGGCAATTATGATAAAATATTGGGAAAGCCAACGTTCAGCAGTGGAATTTTTATGCCTAAATAATGATGATGAATGTTTTTAACATAGCGCATTAAGTCTATTTATAACATGGACACAAAAAAAAATGCTATATTGTTTTTTTTATTATGCGATTAAAAAGTTCATATATCAACCTATTCGTTAACTTACTAAAATCGTTAAGAGAACGTGCCAAAAGTTCAAGCTCATAATAATTACTTAAGCACTGGCAATCAATCAATGTATTTATACGAGTAAATTTTATTATATTTGCTATAGACATGGTCATTAAGATGCTAACATCATTTGTTACGCACATACATAATGCTTGTATGCACGCTTCGCCTATAAATAAATAAATTCAACTTGCAAATATCCTATTATGTATTATTCTTCTAAGCCGTCTTGAATGGCACTAATTTACTTCTTAACCAAAATAAATGTATTGTTCAGGTATCTTTTCGTCTTCGTGTTCCACGCGCGCCTCACAGAGATGTCATCAAATGGCTCCCCGGGGTTGCGGGACTGTTGGAAAGGGTTGCCTCGGGACATAGCACGTTTAAAATAGAAAAAAGATATCTTAATTTAGGGTTGGCGGTGAAGCATACGTGAATATTACAAAATTTTTACATACACACGGACCTTTGAACTTTGTCATCAATAGTTATAATTTTGATATGTCTGTAAATTAAACCTACGCAAGGAACATCAGAACGTCAGTTACTAATTATAATTAAAATGTCAGGATAATTAATTAAATTTAAGTATACTATGACAATTTTAATTATCTTTCATACTATCAATTATATCTCTTCTCGCCTTTAAGCCATTAAAGCGATTTAGGCAATTAAGGCGAGCCCTTTAAAAAATTGTAAAAAAAAACGAAGCTTCTCGAAAAGACCTTTACAAGATTGTCACCAAAAAGTTTACAAGACTCATTGCAAACTTTCTTCCGTCATATAAAGACCAACCAACAAACATAATATTTCTATTCAATATTTTGACATCTTTTTTTAAGGTACCAACCCAGACCTAAGTCTACAGACAACTCCAGTAAAAACGAACAAAGAGCAATGAAATACGGTGTCTAAGGGTTTGGTCATGCAGCGAGCAGGGCGGGAACGGCGCGGGACGATACTTTGGCTTACAAGCTTATTCTTAATGAGCATAGTTTTGGCGTCACTTTCTTCAATAAATTAAATAGTTTACGCACTGGAGTATGAGTCCAGTGCGTAAACTATTGTATTTATTGTCTTGGCTGTCTTAGTAGTGGTTAGACCAACGATTCGAGGGAATCTACAACTATGAAATCTAGTCGTGAAAGCCTGTGTTACATAGGGCAGTCATATTATGACAACAAACGCTACAACTGAAATTTCATAAACATAACTTTGTGAAATCCGACCACCATTCTATCTTTTTAGTTTGCTTTAAATTTCTTACAACATTTAAATTTGCGATACTGGAAAGTGTTCATTACACATTAACCTGCATACTCTTGTGCAAATTCAGACATAAAATCGATTATTGAATATTTCAGATAAAATAATTCATCATAATCGATGATGCGCTAGTTTTGCACTTAGTAGAGTTCAGACATTTTGTTCTAAATTGAATCCCTTAAATTAGTTACTATTTTGGGAAATCGCAACACTCCCGCTACGTTCGCTATTTGCCTAAACCTTAACAAAGACTGGATCCTATTGCGAGTTGTAAGGGAATGTCTGGAACTTGGTAAAGGCGATAGACACCGAAAAACACGCGCCAGGGGTATGCAATACAAGTTTTGGATGATGGACGATCTAGACTCTAGTGCTTTAGGAAATGTCGTACATTTATTGTTTACTTTGTGTTTGTAGGTGATATTTATGGTTACCAAAGTATTGTATTATTATAAATGTCCTGTTCGGAACAAATCTTTCAGAAATATAGGAATCACGAAGATATTGTTGGTCAGCTGAACATATTAGATAAGATAAGTGAGTAGACCCGGACCCTAAGCATAAATCTAGGGCACAACCAAAATAATGCTAGTAAGATGGTGATGATTATTTATTACTAGTATAAAACGGCAAAGTTTACAATGTGATTGTGCAATCAATATGTAACACGAAGTTTCGCTGAGGAACAAATGCAATAAGTGAATTTTCATTTCGATAATAAAAAAATGAAATGATAGAAAGCAAGTATATAAACTTCCAGTACGAATATCTCCAATGTTACTTGCATTTTATGTTCTTTCCCCGATGCAATACCGCAAAGATTTTCATTCCGAGATGAAATCATACTCCACGCCGCGTCCGATGTAAAGAACTATACGAATACATTGTTGATGTAAAATACGGTTTACTAGATTTTTGTCTGCGGATTTTCTCAGGTGGTTTACTGTTTATAGTTGTGGAATAAAAGGAAACTAAACAAAATGGCAAGGATATAACGCTTTAACCCCAAGGTTTTGTGTTCGATTCTTACACAGGAATTAGCTTCGTGTATGGTTAAAAACGATGTATTATAAACAATAATTTCATTTAAGTATTAAATTTTATCAAAAGCGGCACAGCGGTTTGGGCGTGAAGCGTAACAAAAAAGATAGCTTCGTATTCATAATATCTGTAATAATGGTAAGAAAAACCTCCTTTGCAAGAATTTTGACTGAAATCAGAACTAAAAATTTACTAACTGAGCCCATTAATCTTTTAGAAGAATTTTCATCAACTTATACTTCGAGCAGAAGCTTAAACAGTTGAGAAGTCGGAAAAGCGTAATGCACCGTCTGTCTTTATTTAATGGTACATTAAGAGTAGGACAGAAAACTTTAGATTAATATCCCGTTCTTCTCGCCACTCGGCCAACCATCAGCTTTCCAAACATCATAATCGGTAAATTTGTTTAAGTTTTAAAGATATACAGACACTTTAAACTAATAAAACCCTCCCTCTTTTTTGTATGCGGGTTGACAAAGAAGCTTGTTTAAGCATAATTTAATAATGGTTTTCAATCCAACACCGATAAATCCAGTCCATTTCTTATGAAACATTGAGGTCCGATCATTTACCGCTGCCCACGTGTTCCTGCGATTTATGCGGTACCACCGATTGCAGACACGGTATAGTTTTAACAACACAAACCTTACAATTACGACACGACTGATACAATTTGCAAGCCGCGTATTGTATGAGTATTTGATTAGTCTTTGATTTCGTACAAACTTCAAGTATTTCTTAAACTGAGACCATTTTTCTGTGCTACAAGGTGGCGCTCTAGCATACGACCCACTTAATGGAAAGTGGGCACCGCAGTTAATAGAAGCTTGTAATACTTATGAACGTCACCGCGCTGTTTTTACTAATAAATTCTCTTATTAATACAGTATACCAGCAGGGACATGCAAATGTAGACAGCTAAATATTTTCCTCATCATAATTCAGCCGATAGACTCCCCCGCTGGACATGGTAGTTCTCTCTAGAACTTAAGCCTTAACGCTTGGTCGCTTACAACGCTTAGTCAATGTATTATTACTGTTCTGTGTATGGTTAGATATACTCTACATTGCATTACTAACAGTGATAGAAAAAATTGGTTGCCTGTAAAGTCGGTATACGGGCGAAAGTTTTACGTGACAACGACTTTGAGTGGTAAAATAATTTTAATGTGAATATTCATTCGTATAGTAGGAAGAAGGATGAAATAATAGTAACAATTTAAAACATTTATTTATACAAAGAATTATATTTAAAACGCATCTCGCTCTGTCTCTCTCGCTAACCATTAGGCGGGCTAACCATGCCCGAGTGGAAGGGACGCGTGCCTCTCACTCGCTCTCATTGTGAGGGCATAACGTGAGCGGAGCGTAACGCAGTTTCTTGAAGTGTCACCCGGCAAACCAATTTATAAGACGTTGTCACTTCAAAAGAAACAACACAAGGAGACAAAATAAGCAAGCTTGACCAGGTAGATTGCCTCCTTGTCACTGGGTTTCTGGCTACCTTGTTCATATAAAACCTCTTGAGATCGTGTCATTTTAAGTAGATAAACTGCCAAATACAATAAAATACAACTGCCGTAAAGGGAATAAGTAAGTAAGCAAACATAACAAAAAAGTTCTTATACAATTCACAACAAAGGAGTTTTTGTTGACGTCTGAAATGAAAAAAAAGAAAGGCGCGAATCGGTTCAGCGCGACAAGACAAACGCCCACTTTCTACGGCCACTACACGCGCGCAAATCATCTCCGATAAATACAGATAAGTGCAGAAAGTCTGATACGTATAGACAGATAGATAACTCGCACGCACACAAGTAACTTATAAATACACAATTTCTATGTCTATGCCGGCCATAGTCCCACCCTCTCTCATCTCATGGGGAGTCGTAAGAGTCGACGAAGATAAATTCTACCGGGCGATGGGCAGCAGTGTCATGCTGTGTACCGGCTTGCACTGTGATTACCAACCCGCCTGCCCAAAGTGGTGATTATGGGCAAACACCCCCAATATAATAAACTACTGCGGAAGTCCAACGTTTTGCAGTGGACTTGACATGTTGTTATGGGTGAATGGGGATTCTAGCAAGACTTAAGGAACCCAAGCCAATATCACCTGCGACGCAGTTGGTGCATATGCTGATTAATGGAGGAGGCTCTCGCAGTTTTAGGTAAACGGCATTCATATGCATGTGCCTGCTCCTTCGGAAAAACGTGATTATATGTATGTATGTAATTTATATATACTTTAATAATATGTGTCATATGGCACTGATCTAGAATGGCGTCACTCCCTATCTACTCCTGGGCATCGTACGAGCCGACTGAAAGAAACCCTACCGGATGATGAGTAGCAGTGTCATCCTACGTACTGGCCTCATCTGCCATTCGCCTGTCCTGATTGATTTTGGATTGGAGTCGCAGTGTGAGATCCCAAAGAATATTACTTAAAGGATAGGGCTTGTAAGGGAGTATTGAAATCACGTCGGGTCACTACTGTAAAGAGCGAGCAGTACCTACCAAAGGGAAGATCTTCGACTGGGCGGATGGTTATGCCCGTTTGAAATCTCTGCTAGATGGCAGGTGCGGGTTCGGACCCTTAAGTTCATTCCCCGGGTTCTTCACACAGGGTATCAAACCTGAGGTGCTGGTCGCCGCGAAAGATTACCTCACTTGGCAACGCCTTCCTCTCTTCTTGGGTGGAGGCCGGGGAACGGCCGGTGGCGTAGTGGCGCCATCTAGATGTTCCCAACGGTTGGGTTTTGTGTATGTAACGAACCTGAAGTATTTTGCGCGATTCAGGATTTAATTCATCATTACGTACGTCTGTACGTCTTGAATATAACTCTCGGTACAGTTTACCTTCTGTAGTTATCCATTTAGCCTCTCGTTGAGAGTTGCGCAAGCCGGATGCGCGGCGGCCGTGCGGATTTCTTGACACTGAGACTGACTGACTACTATTACAATCAAAATGACATAAGGCACAGGATCTCACTACGAGGAACGGGTCACGGTGACGAGGCTAAAATAAATCAGAATTATATTAAACTAGCAGCTGACTCGGCGAACATCGTACCGTCATGATTTTCTTATATGTTTTGATAATTTCTTAAAGAGCTCTCACAGTCTACTGTCTCGTTCACTCATTCGCGAATTATGTAATTAAAAAATAAGATCACTAAAATTTATTTTTTTGAATACATGGAATTATCGTCGTAGGCCTACTTACAAACAAATGTAAAAAGAAACACATACTCAAGACCCAACACCTTGACAAATATCTATGTTCATGAATATATGCCCTATGTGGTATTCGAACCCACGACCTCTGAAGCAAAGAACGAGTATGTCGCACCTCAGCGACATATCGGTCGTCGGAATGCGCTACATGATAGTATCACATTTCCGAGAAATACATTTAAATTACGGATTCTTGAACTTGTCTTAACATTCTGACTTCCAATATGTAAAAGGAATTCAGCTATAATGAGTATCTTAACATAGTAATACGCGCAGGTACTAGTATTTCCATATAACCTATTTAATTATCTGAAACCTATACTTCTAGGTTGATGTACATGATCGTGAAACATTACAACAGCCACAGTATACACAACGATATCACGATGATTTAAGACCAATACATACATGTTGTATCGCCTTATTCCCGTAGCGAAGCAGAGATCTCATCCTTGCACTTGCTGCGATCCTGGCAGTGCCACGGTGGCACAGAGGGCTTTGGGTCAGACTCAAATTATTGTTGCATGTAAGCTTTGTAATTTTAGTGTAATCATATTTTGATTGTTTTTTATATTTAATTTTGACGTTTTCAAGTGGTATGTAATAGTTTATGAAATTAATATTATTATTTAAATATGTTTACCGAACTGATAAACATTAAACAAAAATAACATAGACGTTTAATTGTAAAAAAAAACAGTTAAATCGGACAGTTTTATCGATAAATTTCGCACAACTACAATGCAATCAAGTAACAAACGAGTATTTCAGGTCAATCGCCCGTTAACAAAAACTTAAACTGAGTATATGAGAGCTGGTTTCATGCGTACTAAGTACGCTTACGTTTAATTACCGGAGGGCAATAATTAAGGTTTCCGGTGCGCAAGGATATTTTACTGGCCATCATGAACTTAAAGGAGAGTTATGTCTTTTTTTTGGGGCAGTCAATCACGCATCTTACGTGCTGTATAGGGGCAAGCAGCCACAGTAGCATCTTAATAGTGTAGTTCAATTAGATAATCTTAATTCTGATGGCATTAATTAAACAAAGGCATTAAATAAAAAACGGTTGTAAAACTACTAAAATTATTTTTTTTATTTTGTTTTACTTTTTTGCATATGTATTTTACCTATCCTTGTTTTATCTTTCTGACTCCTCATGAGGTTGGCTGGAAGAGATCTCTTATAGAGATAAGTTCGCCTTTGTACATGTCCTTTTTATTTGTAATGTTTTGTATTTTTTTTGTTTTATGTGCAATAAAGAGAGTTAATATAAAAAGCACGGCCCTCTTACAAACCAAGGTTACAGGGGTTCAGGTCATCATACTTCACCATTTTTGTAGATTTATCAAGCTAGCCAATATGCCTCTGACATGGCTTAACGACAACCATATTATTGTAATAAATTTGTACCAACGACCTAAAGTGTCTTCGGAAACGGTCATCATCTAAGGCTCCAGTGAATTCTGCTATACTTTGGTGATAGTTTCCAACTATCCGCGGACCAACGAGAGCTTAAGAACCAACGTTGCTAAAACTAGTTCCGAAAATTTAATACAGTAGTAAAAGTAAGAAGTTAAAAGCAAAACAATGAGAATTCGAAACAAACTTGACTCTCGTCTGATATAGTGCACGTTTTAATAATATTAAGATCTATGGCGCCTCGCCCCCAGCCGGGCGGGCGATCATAAACGTCTGGAATATTCTGGAAATTTCTGTAAGCTTCTCCTCTTTTCTAACTTAGTCTATCTCGTTACGTCTCACATAACACTA
Source organism: Musotima nitidalis (assembly GCA_949126915.1). Taxonomy (NCBI): domain Eukaryota; kingdom Metazoa; phylum Arthropoda; class Insecta; order Lepidoptera; family Crambidae; genus Musotima; species Musotima nitidalis. The sequence goes on along the minus strand of OX421439.1, from coordinate 6,270,371 downwards.
AAAAGTTACATGTCTACCTAACTTTCGTTGTGCAAAACTTAAATTTTATTGTTAGACGATAGTATGTTAGTATTTATTTTATACGGAGTTTATTCTTTTAAATATTTTATTCTTTTTAACACAGATCAAGATTATTTTTAAGGTTCGTATCCGTAGTTATTAGGAAACTGACACCTGGGATAATATTGGAATTTTCGAAGGGATCTCTAGAATTAAATAAAGCCTGCGTTATTCAGGAATAATGTAGCATTCAATGATTAAAGACTCAGACATCCAAAAATATAAATATTTCCTCTTTATAATACTTGTTAGTCTGATAAGTACACTTTTGAAGAAAATCCTTTGCAATACAAAACTGCTCGTAATAAATTAACAAAACTGATTCCGTAATAAATGTATACTCCTACAAATACATTTACCATAAAACCCGAGCACTGCTTAAAATATGAGCGATATTTCAAGTTTCAGTAGGGGGTTTGTAATGGGTTTCAAATAATTTATGTGCACGCCTGAAACGCATGCAGTCGAAGAGGGCCACTTCACAAACGGGAGACAAAAGACTTTATTATATGTTACTTACTGTTCGATGTATAAGGTTGTTAGTCCTATTATTGTTAAGCTATATTTTAAAGCTATCTTTATTTTATTTTTATTTGGTACAAAAATACAAGTTAACAAATGTTCTTAGTGTGCAACATAAAATTTTAAAGTTTTATTTCGTGCACAATGAATATTAATCTTTTGTATATTATTTAGGTCTTTAGCTTATTTCAGAGATAGAAAGAGAGATCAAATCTACTAAGTTATCAAACATTTATTAAGTCGTTGTAAAGCAGTTGTCTTCTGTTTCTAATATCGTATGCTTTATTTTATCAAATATAAAGTTAAATAAACATTTGTTACCATTATCTATTCTTATTCTCATAAATTGTAATCGAAACTAAAATCGGAACGTTGAAACGTTGAAATATCTATTATTATTATATCATATTCCAAACAGATAACGCGTTTCAGCCAGTATTCCTGCATACGCTGCTGCCCAGCATTCGGTAGGAATGCTCTTCTTCGACTTTTACGGTTCCCCATGAGAGTAGCACCATTTCTAGACCAGTACCACACGGTACAGATTTTAGATCAACGACAACAGATCTTCCTAAAATTTTAAATTAAAGCATGGTAAAGATAGTTTCGTAATAGTTCATATAAATTTAATAAAGCTTGGCACACAGATTATCATGTTTGAATTTGCACTATACTAAATGCTTATTACCCGTGAGTCGTACGAACTAAAGCTATCAGCTAAGAAATCATCGCTTTTAGTGTAAAAAGAGTCATGCACACAAACGATTCCCCTCTATGCATCAATTTAGTAGGGGTGTGAAGAAGCAATGCACGCAATGCATTTGCATTAACATAGTTATCCGTTCTGAAATGGAGTTAGGATCCAGGGGATATTACAATATACTGCAGACGAGTTGGCTCGGAGCGGTCAGTGCTGCTGTGGTATTAAAGGTTTAATGGTGCCATAGCTATAAAGTTTACTTTCCTATTTTTTGATTTTTCAATAGATTTTCAAGTATTGACAATTGTACTACTTTAATTTATATGACTATATACAACAGGGTAGATACTCTTTCGGTGTATTATTGAATTCATTTTCCAAAGTTTGCATAATTATTCATTACAAAAATTATTCAATACAGTAGATTTGAAGCACTCGTAGCTCCGCCGTTTGTTGTTTGCGTGTCATTTAATAGGTACAGAGTGCTTCTGTTCTTCGGACGACATGTCAACGTCAGTCACTATTATCACTATATTTAGTAATTAAATGACAAAGGCAAGGGCCGCAGTGCGACTAAAAAATATCTTACAGCTAGACGGCATACCACACTGAATGCCTCTCACCTGGAGGAAACCTGTGCCCAGTGCCTACTGGAATGTTACTGTTTTGAGATATTGATACATACATACAATCACGCCTGTTTCCCCGAAGAGGTAGGCAGACGCGGCAGACGAGGCGGTCCCACGTAATATGTGGCAGGCCATTTGCCGCCTACCAGGAACTTATATAATAATAATTTCTTTATTCCACATATAGTATACAATTTTCTTACAAACACCCTGGCTTCCAAACTAGCTATATAACTGTATTTCAGTAGCCAGTTTCTTCCCAAAATAAAAATTTACAACATTTCAATGCCATACATGGTAAAGAGTGCATGTTTGTGTGTGTCGTGTGTGTTTGTGTATGTTCGTTGTGTTTCGTGCGTGCATGCGTGATAGAGAGAAGAATTATCTGAGGTTCATAAGAATGGCCCTATGTTCGCCATGATGATGATTTATGGCTACAAAGGTTCACGTCTTAATATACAGATTCGAATAAAGTAGGAATGATTTCAATGGTCTAAATTACGCAGTTGGCAATACTTTGGACTGAGACCAACTCAAACATTACAGTTTCCATGAGTTTGTAATAAAGATGTACCATTTCCTATTTACTTAACCTTCAACTAACGAGTTTTCAGTGTGTCTACAAGAAAACTGATTTACACAAAGGAGTCACTAATCACAGTTGAATCATAATATGAGAATGCTATAATTACTAATATGAACTTACTTGGACATTGTAAAATAGCTCATTAGTATGTTATGTAGGAGATACTTGGTAGTCAAAATTTTAGTTTTATATGTACTATCTGTTAAGTAAACGCTGTATTAACCCATTACGTCGGTCACACGAAGCCTGACGCGTTTGGAAAATTTTAAAACATCTTAAGGGTCAAAAATACTACAAATATGGTTTGACATCAGTCCGTCTCACTTAGCCTTAAGAATCTAATATAAAAGCAAAAAGGTAGCAAAAAGATTCGATATCCGTCCATAGCGTGTAGCCTTAAGACGCGTTGGCAGGAAGTAACGCGTGCGCGCGCGCAAGTAATGGAATTTTTATGTATTTGACATTGTCCAACGGGCCCTTGGTCGCCACAGATGTAGTATTTAAACCCAGTTCCTAGTTTTGCATAGCCTTTTCTCGTTTCCGTAAATGTATTCGCATATTTTCATGCAATTATATGCGAGCTAATTAAATCCCCTTTGGAATGGTTTGTTAAACTAGTAATTTATTTATTTTGCATGAAGTAAAGAGTAAAAACCGCTTTTTTATAAACTCGAGAGAAATTGCTTTTCGACGCTTTATTTAAAACTCGCGTTAAAAACGTTATAGCTCTTCGGTGTGCACTTCATAAGTCCCGTAAGTATTTATTTATAGGTGGAACACATAAGTGCTCTGTGTGTTTTAATGAACGTTCACTGTTTAATGGGATAAGGCAATGAAACCGTTTAAAAGTTAAAATGAAATAATTGCATTTTAATTTAATTGTGATTGAGGCAATGTTTGCAAAAGAAAGACGTTACATATATTAATTGTCTGCTTTATAAAGAGGCACTAGGTTCCATAGATATATCTTTCGTGTTATTTATCTCATTATTATCATATCAGCACATTAACGCCCCATTACTACTGAGCACGGGCCTTATTTCACAAACTAAGGCGAGAGTGATACTATTATCACGCAAATCCACACTAAAGATTGGCTTTGGCCATTTTAGTTGTTGTTCATGACTAATCCAAAAGGTTTTTGAGACAGGGCAGAACGAAAGTACCCTAAACCCGACGGGCGTGCATGACAAGGTTGATGAGTTTGAATGGGGCTGGGATTGTGTGCCAGGATCGTAGCAAGTGGAAGGATGTGATCTCTGCCTACACCTACGGGAAAGTGGCGTGACAATATGTATGTTTCATCATTAATTTATCCTAATCAAACTACATTCATCATCATCAATTTCTGAAAAGATCCAATCTCCCTCTACACTGGTATTCAGTTGGGCTTTTTATTTTCCCATAATTACTGGTCAACGCCCTAAAGTAATTGTCTCCGAGACACGTTTAAGCACCTGTGCACAACCGGACGCATTGCATGCTAATTGTGCATCGCATACGCAGCTGCCGCCTGTCATAACAGTATAGTGTTTATTGTTCATCAATCACAATGCGTTTTACGCATAAAGAATTACTTCGGTTTTTTTTTGTATAGCTTTTAAATTGGCACGAATACGGCCTACGCAGTACACCGTAGTAAAACTTGTAAATGTAATGTTTCAGCTCGTTTTGAACAAGTTTTGTACATAAATAGGGAGTCCTTATTTATAATACAAGCAATATATTTTTTATTGTTAAGCTAAGTACTGTAAACCAGTTTTCACGCTAGCTTAACCTATAATTTTATTTATTGGGTCATAATTTACTTTTCCTAGCAAAATATGGAGAAAGAAAATATACTAAAATAAAAGAAATTAAGACCAGCTAATAATAATTTATGTATTTACACACAATTATCATAAAAAATCCTTTCTTTTACAAAGACAATGATGTAAATGTGTTCGATATTTATAAATGTAATGTAATCATAAATTAATATTAAATTCTTAGAATACCTGGTACTGACTTATAAGTCTAGATACTTTTACAATATCCTGGCAAAGTTGACCCGTACAGTTTTAGAAAATCAAAATCACCTCAAATATTAGCATAAGAAATCTCGAGATAGCAAAGCATGCGAGCAGGCAAGTTAGTAGCCATGACATTCATTGCCAAATATTTGCTAAAAACCGTACAGCCGTGCGAACCCACATTGTGGACACAGGAACACATATACACAATGTGCTATGTAGTGTTTACTTGGTCGGGTCATGACGTCGACGTACCGTACATCGAGTGCTAACGGGCCTTTGGAACACTGAACCGTAACATTAGTTCAGGTGAAAATTGTTCACTGTTTAGTGGTAGCCTTTGACTGCATGACCAACTGTTTAGCACAAAAATATTTTTTTGTATCAAAATATAATGCTATATTTTATAATATGAAAGGCTGACATACAGTTTTCAAACATGGTAAGTTAAAAATACCTGTATGGTAAGTTTAATGATAATGGGTTTCATATAACTAATTTATATTAAATGATTCCCTTAACAAACTTCCACTGCACTTTGACCCATGAAGAAGAATCCAAGATAAAAACTCTCATGTCCTTTCCCTTTGGTTTTTATGAAACTATCTTTTTCACATCAAGTTTCACCTTAATCTTTTCATAACGTTAAATTCCCAATGTATCACTTGACTTGATTATAATAATAATAATAATCATCACATAAAGACCACTGCTATACGTTGACCTCCCCAATAGTTCCTTATATTGGGGGTATTTGCCCATGACCACCACTCAGATTCAGCCAGTACGCAGGATGACGCTGCTGCCCATCATCCGGTAAAATTTATCTTCGTCTACTCTCACGATACCCCGTGGGATGGGAGGGGGAGGCACTATTCTAGACGGTACCGGCACGTTCCTCTTAATAATATTAAATATAACATAATAATAATATGTGTTATAAATAATAGATTCTGCTCTGTGCTAACATGTGTCGCCGTGATCAAGCTATTTTTTATCTTTATTTTTCTTAACATCATTGATATTCGGAATTTCTAAAAAAAATATTTCATACAACATTTTATTATTTATTTATATTGTAAGATCTCTGAACCGGATTTATTGGTTTAGTGCTCTTATAAACCATTTAATTAAAATATATAGCTTACTTTCACAACGTCACCTGATTGATGGAAGATTTTATTAATTTACATAGACCGCAAAGTCGTACGACGACGTCAAAAAAGAAAGATTAGGACACGACCGCCGGCCAATCAAGAAACTTTAATCATGAATATTGAAACTTTAAATACGAAAGTCTTGGGGATATTGAAATGTTGTCACACAGTGGACGGTGCGGGAGGAGGACGCGATCTTAGCGTGATGTAAATCGATCTATGAAAGCTGGTCTTAAGGTGACCATTTACGGACTTAAATATCAATTGACTGACGAAAATCGAAAAGTTGACAGTGCGTATGAAGATTTTTTACGACCGTAAATGGCCAGCGTAATTGCTAAAGTGTCACGCCAAGAAAGACTCGAGAGGCATACTCGCTAAACTTAAGACTACAACGAAACATATCTTCACAATAACGATATTTAAATCACCAGATTTAAGTTATTAGATATACCCATAGTGTATTATCACAACTTGAAAGCAAAGATCAATTAAGTAGATTCAATATGCAGATACTAATAATGACCAGCACGATGGTGTAATTTTTAAAACTAGGCGACAATCATAGCAACTTATAGGTACGTAAAAATCGAAATCGCAAGAATCTATAGCACAATTTAAAGAGTATTTGATAAAAAATATGCGTATTCGTCACGCCCTGTTTGCTGTGTGACTATTGCACAAAACCGACCTTGCCGTGACACGACGCCAGAAAAACATGTTCTTAGGGTGATAAAAAAGTGAAATTTGTGTTGTTGACCATAGACAGCTGTCATACTTTCGCCGAACACACATTACCGGCTTGAAAGTGTTTTGTAATGCAATTTAAAAGTGTTTGCACAAAATTTACTATTCCTGAAACTATGTGGCTAGTTTCTACGAAGACTTTCTACTGTATGTTAAATCTACTGTTCACACGACCTGTGTGTTAATGTTCTACTAATTAAGTTATTCTCGTTCAAATAGATTAGCGAGTAAGCGGCGATAGCTCGGACCTGAAATTCAGAGGGTCACGGGTTCAAACCTCAAACCCTGATCACTTCATATTTGACTTTTTGAAGTTATGTGTTATCGCCTGCTCCATGTCTCGGAAAGCACGTGAAATCGTTGCCCCCGGCTGTCATGAACATTTATGGCAGTCGTTATTAGCTAGTCAGTGCCTTCTAACATACTGACAGCTGGTGTCAGTATAGAATGATGTTTCCCTCTAGATTGCGGAGATGAGACGACAGTCGCTCCATGTAATAACTGAATTGAACCAAATGTGCAACAAAAATAAGACAAAGTAAATAAAATACTAACTTCATAAAGTACATTATACTTTGTTTAATAGTAAAAACTTAAGAGACCAAAAGAATTCCCTTTTGAATTTGTAATATTTTTAACCCAGATTATAAATTAATTAATTAATATTTTCTGACAATAAAAATAATAATAATCGTTTATTTCAGACCAAGTCCATATTCATTACACTACAATATATAAATAAATAAATATAAATATTTTCAGACAATTACACCAATTATTCAGTTCCAAGATAAGTATCATTAAGAACTTGTGTTATGGATACTAAACAACGGATAAACATACTTAAATACTTTTTTTTTGTAAATACATACTTAATATACATAGGAAAACACCCAGACCAGAACAAATATTCATGTTCATGCACACAAAGATTTGTCCTGTGTGGGAATCGAACCCACGACCTCTGGAGTGAAGTGCAGGTATACTGACCTCAACGCCATATCGGTCGTACTAATACAATTACTTAATCAAATTCAATTAAAATACAATAAAATAAATTAAATTAAAAATAAGCTCACACTGGATAACACTTAATTACACCCATTATTTGGTTTCAAGATAGGTATAATTAACAACGTGTGTTATAGATACTGAATAATGGATAAACATACACATAAATACCTGGATTTTGTAAATACATACTTAATATACCTAGGAAAACACCCAGACACACAAAGATTTGTCTTGTGTGGGAATCGAACCCACGACCTCAAGAGCGGAGTGCGCGTATACTCGCCTCTACGCCATAGCGGTCGTCAAAGATTATATCAATATTTAGTTAAAGCATATCGTTTCAGCGTTTGTTCAAAAAATTTATTGTCACCGAGAGTTCAAACATATCTGACATACTAAAAACGTTAACCCACTCTACGTAACAATTAAGGCTTATTATGAGGGGTTAACGGGACTATTATCAAAGCGTAAAAAAAAGTAGAAACAAGGAGGTTTCTCTCGAGACAAATTGTCATGAAAATTCAATTTGCTTATTTTGCACACGCAAACAAATTTATTACGGTAACTATCAAGTAATTCTTGTCGAACATTTATCGACTGTTCAGTCGTTCAAGTATAATTGGGTGAAGTGTGTTTCGGCTCAGCGCACATGGACATCAAGCAAAAAGCGTTTTACTTCACATCATCAAACACAACATTATTCATTATACAACTGTACTAAAAATACTTGAATATTAAAAATAATTTGTGCCGTCTGATATGGCGTAGTGATAAAATAAATATTACTGTCTCACCATAGCCTCAAATTAAGCAGCGCATTGGGTAGGTACTAGACAACGAATAAATAGACTTCAATACATTTATTTACTAATAAATACTAATGATACCTAGGAAACAATATTTTTCTTGAGCAATAATCGAACTCAAGACGAACAATATGAGAACTGATGTTTAAATAAAGCTTTGGCATCGATTCTTGACAAATTCTGACAAAGAATCCATTTTGCTTTTATTTCTTGATAATCGTGCCTCTCATCTCTTTCATTGTTGTAAAAAAAAAATATGCAATTTCCATTTTGTTAGTAAAAAATTGACGAATTTAAATGATCCTGTTGAATGTTGATAAATACCATAAAGCATTTTTTATTTTGTCACCTTTTTTTATAATTTTCTTTCCCCTTGGAAAATTATTAACAAAATTGAAAAAAAAAGCGGTAGACAGCGCTTTTTTTTCTTTCTTTTTTTGTTTGTTAATGTGACACGTCATAGTGACTACGTCCTGCCTGATGGTAAGCAGTCGATGCAGTCCAATAAAAAATAAAAGCGATTCACACAGTAAAATAAGCACGGTACAAAGCGCATCCACTCACGACGGCCTGCTAAAATGCCGTTTCACGCCCCGCTTAAAAGACCCGGGATCATATCATCACAAAGAAATAGGAAACACATGAGCCGGCAGCGAATTCCAGAGCTTATTGGTCTTGCTCAGAAACGACTTTCCAAATTTCTTGGTTCAAATGCTGATAGTCTGCACAGTATGAGGATGGCTTCTAAGACCAGCACGTGTTGTTCGGGAGAGGAAAGGAGAAGGCGGGATGAAATCGAAAAGCAACACTCGCCATAGTAGTTCCAGTAAAAGACACTGAGAGATGCAATGTCTCAACTAAGGTGCAGAGTGCAGATACATTAACGCTTTAATGATAAATTATTATTACATATGCTTACTAGATCTGTTAACACGTTTTCTTTCTATGTGTGTTCTCTCCCATACCCGAAAATAATAATAAATAATATAATAAATAATATTTACACCCTAAAGCAATGAACCTATTTAGATGTTATGTGCTATGGACAAGAGATGGTAAGTGAGACATCATCTTTAAAGATAAGAAAAAAGAATTTATATTTGTATGAGGATGAATAATGTCTCAAGTAACCCTACTTGAGAAATATAAAACTCATCCTTATTACGAACATGTGTGGTTCCTGTTTTTGAAGTTAAGCTGTAAGTCAACCAAGGATATTAGGTATTAGGATGAATGTTTCTCAATATACATAAAAACTAATAGAACAAATAAAATCTCATTGAAATAGTCTAACACTTAACCTTAAGATTGCGTCGAAACATTAATTAAAAACAGTGATGTACAGAACGAGCAATAACAATAAATATTTAACGAATCTAACGATAAAATCGTGACTGTCAAGCGGTGAATGCAATGAAACAAATTGTGCGGTAGCGCATAATGCGGTCCAAGGTCGAGGTCGCTTGCACAGAAGTCTTCGCGGTGGCAATAAAATGACTGGTAGTCGGGGTTAGGCATTTGTTGCTGGTATTAAGCATTATGGCAGTAGTATAAAGGTATTCATAGATGAACGGCCGTGGGAAGTTTATGCATTTGAGATGAAACGTGGAATGTAGATAGGTTATATCGTGGTAGTAGTTCTTTATATAATTAAGCAAAATTGTGTTCCAAGTTGAGAGGTGGTCTGTAGTAAAATTACTGAGATTATGTTAAACCTATTGTATCCATATTTTTTAATCATACAAAAGTAGCTTTTTTCATTGCAAGCGGTGACTATCATTACTTAGGGCTGTTCTGATAGGTTGCGGGGCTGTTCGTAAAGAAGGAACGTGATGGTTTTTAATTAGTAAAAGTCTGAAACACCATAAGCATATATTATAAGCTTATTTCACGGTATGAAGCGCTTTCATTTTCTATTTTAGACTGCATTTACTGCTTACCATCAGGCAGGATGTAGTCACTACGACGTGTCACATTAACAAAAAAAAAGAAAGAAAAAGCGGTAGACAGACTGTTAATAATTTTCCAAGGGGAAACAAAATTAGAAAAAAGGCTTTTGTGATAAAATAAAAAATGCTTTATTGTATTTATTAACTCCTCCTCCTTGCGTCGTGTTCCTTAATGCTGAGGGTCGTGACCACTCTTCTCAAACACCCCTTTCTCTAATGATGTTCTTCCATCTAATCCTGTCATCGGCATTACATAATTTTTTTTTACTACAATGAAAGAGATGAGCGGTACGATTATCAAGAAATAAAAGCAAAATGGATTCTTTGTCAGAATTTGTCAAGAATGCCAAAGCTTTACCTAAACATCAGCTCTCATATTGTTTAATGCCGTCCATATATATCCTAAAACACACCGCAACAGAAATTTCAACATGCAGCAGAACTTCTTTTATTAACTTCGATATGCATTATTTATAGCTGACTCTGAAGCGAATTTAACCGACATTTGACTGACCTTTGAATGCCATATCCTATACGCTGTTGTTGGTAACACGAAGATGACACCAACTAAACAAAGCTGGTATTCATTATGCTTGTGGTAAATTGCACCTTATTAACGCGAAAGGTTACTATTTAATAGTTGTCAGTCGTAGAATGTCCCATTTGCAAAAGGTTCCGTTAACGAATACACGATAAAAATCTATAAATTATATCAACTAAGTAAGTAAGTTACATCTACTTTATTATAAAAAAGAAAACCTTAACATACTATTTAGACATACCTACAATCACGCCTGTTTCCCGCGTAATAGGTGGCGAGCCTATTGCCGCTTACCGAGCACTGTTTTCTCAAGATTCTGCTTGAATGTAACTAAAAATAAAATATTTTTTTAATACTTTAAAATCCTCACTCTTAAATTTTGTAACATAATGTCATTCTGACACAAACTAACTTGCAAGCAATCTTAATAAAGATGGCTAGCTTGTGAAGGCACTAAATACCCAATACAACCTAGATTGCGCCGTGTCTAGTAAATATGTGCTATCTTATTCTGGGACCGCTGAAACGGCACAACGCGTGTCGCTTGCGTAAATGGTACGTGACATTTTGACTGACTGAAATAGTACCCGAGACCCGGGTTGGCCCTAAACTTTATTTCATATGTGCTGATATCTAGTGCTATTTGATATTTGTTTTGATGGCAGAAATAGTGTCACTACTTCCAGATATACTAAAGCAAAAGGTGGCAGAAGTACCAGAGACCCGGGTTAACCCTAAACTTTGCTTATATGTTGCTTATATCTAGTTTCATTTGATAGTTCTTAGGGTGACAGAAATATCATCATCATCATCTCAGCCCTTTAACGTCCCACTACTGAGCACGAGCCTCCTCTCACATATCAAGGTGCGAAGGTATTGGGTCATACTTCACCACGCTGACCCAATGCGGATAGGCGGAGACAGGTGTATGGCGTCCTGCTGTTAGAATTTATCAAGCCGCCCATTAGGCCTCTAACATGGCTTAACGACTACCACATTTAGTGATAACCGGGACCAACGGCTTAATGTGCCTTCCGAAGCACGGAAGCGCTCGAAATCAAATGCCACACAAACGGTCACCCATCCAAGGACTGACCTCTGTAAACTCTGAAGTACTTTGGTGATCGTTTCCGACCATCTAGTACCGCAGAGCTACGAGCGCTTCTATAGAAATATGCTTTCTACTATTGCAGTATATACTACAACACCGGGGTCGCGGAAGTCCGGGGTTCGAATTAATGCGGCCCCGGGACATAGCAGTCTCAAGTACATGGATGGTTTTTAGTCAGTTAAAGTCTGACACACTATTCCGCTTTTCCCACAGCGGGACATGATGAATTGATGTTTTTAGATCCCAAAAAAAAACTACAGCAAGAGGTCGCAGAAAGTCCACAGTTATCATATACAGGCTTATTATTATTTAATAGCAGCGCCCTGCGGTGTCACCCGCTTGGTCCCCGTTATCCTGGGTTTACTATATAAAAGGATTTCTCATGTGTTAATGCAGTTAATTAACTACCAGTGTGCCAAATTTCATACAAATGCAATCAGTTTAAAGGTCTTAAATACACGTTAGGGCGAGAACAAACCTAAAGTACCTACCTATCATACTTGACCTATTCGTAAACCTTCTAAATTTCACTACACTTGCTTATATTTCTTACTTGGTACACTTTACCATCAATCACGAAAGCCGCAATAATATATTTCGCAATTCAAATTAAGATAATCGCCCTTTAAAATAAGTTGTATAGGGATCCTACCAAGAACTGAAAAGCCCAAGCCAACCTCTCCTGCAAGTGGTGCACCTGCCGATCAACGAACGAGGCTCTGGCGAATATAAAAGTGCCCGGAAAGCGGCAATAGGCTCGCCACATATTACGTGGGACCAACAATATCAATGGCGAAGTGTAGGCGTATAGTATGCCTCTGACTACCCCTTCGGGAAAACAGGCGTGATATTATGTATGTATAATCGCCCATTAAAATTTATTGCAATTTAAAACAATAAACATTAAAAAAACGATTTCATTCAGTTACTCATTTAATATTCTACTTACCTACTAAAAACTATATTGTATCTAGCCTTTATGGTAACACAAAAGGCACCGAAATGATTGTGTATGCAGAATGTCGTGGAAGTTTAGTAAAGTATGCTGAAACTTCAAATGGTAGGCACTTAGTAGGTATACCCTAATAGGAATACAGGCCGATAGTAGTAATACTGTATATTAGTATGTTTTTCTATGTATATTAAGTATGTATTTACAAAAAAAAAAGTATATATGTATGTTTATCCGTTATTTAGTATCCATAACACAAGTTTCTAATGATACTTATCTTGGTACTAAATAATTGGTCAGAAATATTTATTTATTTATTCTTATTTATTTATTTATATTTATTTAAAAAAAAAAAATTATTTAAAAAAATATTTCTAATACTGACTTTTTAAATCTGGTTAAGTCAGCAAGCAGACCCTGGGCATTAAGCTTCAATCTAGGGTAACCGGGATAATACTAGTATATGATGATAGGTCTCAAGTCTACAGATAGTCCCACAAAAATAGTATAAAAATAAAAGGTAAAATTCACATAATATAATATAGTATCACTTTTTTGTGTATATTTTTTAAACTTATTTATTCAACCATCAAACTTACAACTATCTTTACAGGCACCAAACCTAATACGATAGAGTAGCTGAGCTTACAATAAATACCTGACTAAAAACTTTCACATAATTCTTATCTACTAATCATTAAACTACTACATTATTATCTACTGCAGAAGCAATATGCTGCTTTTGCGAATTTGTTCAGTGAACATGCAAATAAATCTATCCGGTCGGACAGTGACATTGATATATTTCTATATATATATATATATATATACACAAAAAGAATGCGCATTCTAATGTCGTGCGAAGTAACTGGCTAGCGCAAATTTACTTAAAGTAAACTTAATTTACTTTAGTTTTTTCTACAGATACGACAGTGGAATAAAAAACCCTCCATCCATTTTTAATTTGACAAATTGTGCACACATGCTCATATATTGCGCCTGTACTTTCCCCATTCCGTGACTGTGAATAATAAAAAGGCATGCAAGTGCGAACGTAATATCAGGAGAGGTATGTATTTTCAGTTTTCACTCAAAGTTCATACAAATGTCACGAAATGTTATGGTGTTCCAGTTTTTGCCTTACTTTGTCTGTGTAGAATTTAAAATTAAAGTTTTCTAGATGAATAGTCGATTTAGTACTTAATGTTAAAGTTTCTATTAGTTAAACCTAGTAATAGTAGTAGGTTTTAAATGAAATTACTTTAATTCAGGTTATTTTTATCATTATCCTAGCGATTGCGGGCCTGGGTTCCGTTCATATCAATAACCCATATGTAGTACAAATATTACCATACAAAAATAATAGTAAAGTATCTTCATCCATATGATTTGCCATGCAATGTAGGGTGTGTATTTCATAATAAAGCCATAGTGTAGGGACTGACGAACCTATTGGGAATCATTGCCAGAACGGTGTTGGAACTGGCCTAAACTTACGTTTTGAATTTGATTTGAAAATTAAAATGCATCAGTAAGAATTCCTAGGTCGCCTTCTATGACACCATCTGACATAGGCAAAATTTTTTGGAGGTGTCGCTAACAGACATTATTACTTTCTAGTACCGCAATACTTACTGTGGTTGTATGTCGATGCCGTTCAAAAGATAAAAAGAAATTACCTGAAACATAAAAAAAACGGAATAAGTAAAACATTTAATCATACACATGAAGTATTTCATCTGTAACGCGGACAACTGCCGGTAGATAGGAAAGAAAATAAATTCATTGATTGTGGCTGGTTATCAGTGGTTTGGTTGATTTATGATGGTTGGAAGTGATTGGAAGTGTTGGGAGGGGAAGACCACGTAAGACCTTCCATGACCAAATTCAGAAAATTTTAGAGATAGGGCACACTATACCCTAATCCGACGGGCGTGTATGAGTGTGAATAAAACTAAAAGTGTATGACAAGATCATAGCAAGTGGAAGGATGTGATCTCTGCCTACCCCTACGAGAAAGAGGCGTGACATTATGTATGTACCAGTGGTTTGAATGCCTTAAAAGGTATAATATAGACCCGAGCTAAGCATAGCAGTAAAAATCAGAACACCACACTTCTGCCCTTGCTAATCGGCACTGTTCACAAGTGGTAGACTAGTACTTAAATACCTTACTCTATGCAAGAGACACCATTTGTTGGCGAGAGATCGCTGATTTGACGCTTCTTTGAAAATTGTTAACGGCTTGGCTGACTGTCCTCAGCTGTTATAACGTATGCATATATTGTATCCATCTAAGATATTTTCTAAGCGTTCCAACTTCCCTTAAACGAGCGGTGTTGTTTTTAAACGACATACTAAAACAACAGATAAAACTGACCTTCCTTTGATTTGTTATTAATTTTGACAACTAATTGTCGTTTAAAAAAAAATATAGTACATTGAAGTCTAGATTTTTTTAAATTATTTTTCCTACGCAGTATACCATGTCCTTTATCAGATATATTTAATGCAAACGTAAAAAAATCGTCCATTTAAGGGTAAACATTGCATCTTCCATTCGCATCGACCAACTACAGACAGAATTCTATTATGTGGGGAGCCAGTAACTTTTTAAATAAAAGTCATAACATAGATATAGATCTTTTCTGCACAAGTATTATTTCGGCAAGAACTAAATTAAGTAGCAAGTTCTTTGGGCATTCAATTCTAATATGTCTTTGTGTTTAAGTGGGTATGAGTTCTTATGTTTACGACGGTACGTTGTTATGTTCTATGAGATGTTGTTTCTATCAGTGGGTACCTATAATTAGCTTTCTAAGATTATATGTTTAATTTATTATGTTTAGCAAGCTGTGGTCTTCCTAAAAATGTAATTAATAAATAAGTAAGCCCCGCTCATCTAATAAGACGTTAATAAATTAATATTTAAAAACAGAACAACCCAGAGCGAGCCAGTCTAAAACATAAATTTAACCCTTAAAATTTTCCACATACACACACCGGTTGGAAATTCGGCGAATCATCTCGATAGCGAAACTCCGCTCCCGTATTCCACTTTAATAAGCAGAAAGCAGTTTTAACTCGTTTTGCCAACTTCACTGAGGTATGATGTTGTTTTCATTTATATTCGCACTCAATTTTGTTATACGACTTCTTTTAGATGAATAAATCTCTATTCTACTCTATTCTTGTTATAATGATTTTGACATTTGTAAAATATGAAACCAATAAGTTTTTTTACTTGATTGCTGTCAAGCCGTGTAACCCAGGATACCAGCACTTGGCTTTTGAATTTTACGAAAGACAAACCACAATATGTATTTTAAGCGACCAATATGGCGTGGAGATCTTTATGTAGGCTCGGTTTACACGCAGGACAATTTCTTGTGTACATGTATTTAAATATGAATATTAATTCTGGCCTGAGTGTTTATTAAATCCCTATGTAAAAAATAACAATAATAAAAACAATATTTATATCTGCTTATCCGTTATTTCGTATCTATCGGAAAATACTTAATTATACTTATGTTAAACTTACGTCTAAATTAAAAACTCTAAAACTAAGCTACAACACAAAATCATACAGCATAACTTGTGTACAGCACTTTCGCTAGGCAATTTGGCGGCAGTAAATTTAGGCCAGTCGCCAATTTCACGCTGCGATCTAGTTATTTTTTGTATAAAAATTCTCACATACTGAACCTAGCAATTTACTCTGCGAACGGTGGAAGTGAGTTCAATTAGAATGAAGTAGAAACCGTAATGTAAGGCATAAGTAACACCGCCATCGCATTTCTGTCATTTAGTAATTTGCAAAATTTACATTTTATTGGTTACAAAAGTAAGAAATACTACTACTGTTAGACAATAGAGGGGCAATGGTGGACGTCTTTTATACATTACCATTACCTTCATACTATTGAGCATTTAGTCTCGACAACCAAGGTGAGAATAATTCTGGTATACTTCACCAAGCGGACCCAATGCGGATTGGAGAAGCCAAGGGTATGGCTTATATTTGTCATGGGACCCTAGCATAATTACAAATATAGTAAAAACCGGGAATTACGGTGTACTCTTAAACCACCACGGTTTTTTTGTGAGTATAAGGCGAATATAATCTATAAGGCGTCAACATATCTTTAAGATTTGTTTTTGCTTCTGATCCTCATAAACGTATCATTCTCTTCAAACATCCCTAGAGCAAGACCATATCCCACTGACCTAATTAGGGAACGATTTAACCTTCACAGCCCGAGGGTGTCGTGTGAATTCACGGCGACTGAGCTCTTTGACCGTGTTTACAAATGCTGGCAAAGTGTGTTAGTTGTTTGAACGGCCTAAAATAGGCGAGTTACTGTCAGCTCGGCGGTTAGGTGGCCGAGTGGAACGGAGACAGCTGCGGTGGATGCCATTACGGTTTACGGCTTATGATTGTACATTTGTAACGAGAAATAGATAGATATAATCTTAATTGCAAAAAAAACATAAAAACTACAGATATCAGTAAATTTTGATACAAATGAAAATGCCAATCCAGGCGGTCTTATCGCTTAAAGCAGTCTCTTCCAGACAACCCGACAAGCTAAAAGCCGACAGCCAGCTGGTTTATTAGTAGCGCTAAATATTAACAAATAAAATCAATGGTACAATGGATTAAGTATAAGTAACATTTGAAGTTTCAAGACAACCCGACGCAAAGGAGAGAACAGGCTTTTGACCATGACCACAACTGTTTTAATAATCCTAACCACGAAATTATTCTGGTACAATAGATATGGATTTTAACGGCTCTAAATTACACATTCGCCTTAGCGAATCCACTCAGGGTCCGCAAAATATCCCTTTTGGAAGTTTGTGCCAGGACTCATGAGCCCAAGACCAGAAGTGAGACGGTAATAACCAGAGATAACTGTAGAGAGACTTATAGCTCATTTCTGAAACAAAAGTAATGCATTTCTGGTTTTTTTACAATAAAAATTATGTGTAGTTAAGAAAAATATGAAGACTAATATTATTACTAAAAGTTTTCAACAGTTGATAATAGAGTGGAATTACTTATCTATATAACGAATCTTTGTTCGCTAAAAAAAAAAATATTTCTGCTTTGACATGTAATCGAACAAAAACCCCTTAATGATATTTTAAGGACAATTGACCCTATCGAATATTGAGTAAAATTTTATTTAAACTAAATTATTAATTTATCACTTGCAGCTGTTTAACAAGGTAGAAACTTAAGTACGCTAATTGCGTAAGGAAAAAACAAAATACATCGCATCGTCGCTTTGCACTGACAAACGTTTCACTTCACACCGCCGCAAGCTGGATTTATAAAGGTGCACTCTCACCATGCAAGCATGCATTTTTTATATCAGCCTTATGAGTTCACTGCTAAAAATTGGGCTAAAAAAACAGATACCATTTGATTTGGGGTAATTTCTATAATTACCACGCTGGGCTGGTGATCGCAGTTCAAGCCAGTGCGCTTTCGTGCTCGTGCATGAGCTTTGCTGCCTATCATCCCATCACTCTTCGCCGACTCTTACGACTATCCGCGTCAGATATGAGATACTGGCACTATTCTAAGCCGGTACCTCACGGCCATTTCTTTCATTTCATTTTGTTTTATGTCAATTATAGCGCCCCATGCCGTGGTTTGAGCACGGTAACACACACATCCACACATGATTGTCTACAAAGATACCTCGCCTGAATAACATTTCATTTTGGGCATGACATTACTACATATTATACTGCCTCCCTAACTTGACGAGAACTCGCCAGTATTGTAACAATGTCAGATTATATTTTAAGCGTCAAATTAACATACTGCTTCACTGACTTGACAAGCATTCGCCCGACGAGCTCAAAGTAGTGCGCATTGATGTTACAAGTTGTATAAAAATATTACACATTGTATCATCAAGTCGCCCACTAATGCTCGGTTCTCCTCTCTCAGTAATGTAATGCTCAAATTGTATTATTACCTTAGAATAATAACACCTAGAACGATAGTTCCCTCCAAAGCGGTCTTTCAAAAGCGAGGCAAGAAAAAATCTATGTGTGCGTAAGATACTTGTATTTACGCTCGACGAAACGCACACAGTGGAAAAAATCATGTTGTCATTTCATTCAATTTTCCCTAAAAGTAGGGAAGTTGAAACTTTTACACTTTAGCTTGGCTATTTATTGCATTTAGTTTATGCAAAAAACCACTTACTTTATAATTTTATTAAAATGTATATTATAATTATATTTATCCTGCCTGGGGTTAATAATTTTTCACTAATTATTTATGTAATATATTTAGAGCTATGAACACTCAAATTGTTATAGCTAGTTAACTGTTTTATGTAGATAGACCAGAATCGAATAAAACTATTACACCTTTTTAAGATGTGATTTATGCCATATCAATTGAAATCAATCAATCAATAATATTTTTTTTTTGTGTTATCCTATATTAAATAAATTATTTACGCTAACAAAGTCGTAGGCGGAAGGTAGTAGCAGATAATTGTCAAATAATATTTTGTGCAATTTAATTATTGTCTAATTGAGACGTGTTTCACTTACAACAAAATGTAGGAGATTTTTTCCCCTTAATGGCAACATTTTCATTAACTGTCACATACAAATATTGAAATTAATTTTATCATTTTAATGAATGTTTTACTTAATAATTTAAGTTCAAACGCATAATTTACCCGTGTAATGTTATGTTAATATGTTTCTTGTGCTTTTCCGACGTATTGTGATATCCGTTCATAGCGCAAAACGACATTTTTAATAAAAATATCAGGAGTAGTTTCCAATACGACACGACCTTGAGCACTGACGGGCCGCGTAGCAAACTTAGCCAATATGGCTAGGTTTGAGTTGCCTCACTTTGACGACGCGTACTGGGCTTCTAGGTGTAATTATTCTAAGATTATTACAGGATGCCAATTTTTCTTCGTTCATTGATGTAACGCTCGAATCTATAACGTTACATTACAGGAATGTTCCAGAATGAGTGAGTACCTTAAAGGAAATAAAATTAACTCTAATATGATATGTTTTATTACAGGTAAAATGCTCGTCAGTCATCGACACTGTATTGTAATGTAATGTAATGATCAAAATGAAATGTTACACGCGAATAGACCCCGGTGAAGGAGCACCTTAAGACTTGAAATAAAATGAATTATCGTACAACCTGTTTGTACAACAAGCACGCATACTTATTAAAACTAACCTCGTCTCACATTTATGTAAACTCCACATTTGTAAATACATGCCAGTATTAACAATACGTGATGTTTACTTCCTGTTAGGTTTATACAAGGTCACGGTTAAATGCAGGGATGATATAACTGAAATCGAACCAATACACAAATACATATCAATCGCTGTCTTATTCTAAGATGAATCAGGAAATGATCGTATCTGGTTTCCGTTCACATCAAAAATCTTATTTTCTTTTCAAAATGCACTCACGCACCGTGCAGACATGTCGGTGGGCGCGAAGTGTTAACCCTGCTAACAGCTGTTTTATGTTGGTTAACTGGCAGAGAATGCCACATGGCATTAAGTTTAATACTTTAAAGTGTGCAATAAAAATTAAAATAAATAAAAAAAACATCAGTATATCTGTGTCCTCTGCAGGATATAAGCCTCTTAAGCAGATCTTTGCGGGATTGTTCGAGTTGCGGGATTGTTCGAAAGGGTTACCGCGGCCTAGGTGTTACAGGCTCAAGAAGGAACACGGATGGTTTTTAGTCAGTAGAAGTCTGACACACCCTCCCGCTCCACCCACAGCGGGAGAAGGTCATTTGATGATTTTCCATCACAAAAAAAAAAAAAAAGGATATAAGCCTCTGAAATGGCACGCTACTGAGCTCGATCTTCAGTAGATAAGATATTTAATACTGACAATAAATAAACAAAGCGGAACATTCAGTCTTCGGATATTTAGTTAGATAGGATATAAACTGCTATCAAGACGTCATGATATACTAACATATAGAAATGTTGTAAATAGTATCGTGAGTATCTTCCGTCGTACTCGTTATTTACCTACTAATATTTAATATGAATGGCTTTGATTTTATATTATTGACTATTCCGGCGATTGTTCTGACGTTGACAGCTCTGACAATAGCCGGAAGGTCTTCTAATTCATGTGATTGTTGGCTCGTGAGGAAATTTAATCTTAAGTAAGAGTGACAGAAGATTAATTATTGCTTGAAAGAATATCATCATTATACGCGGTAACTTCCTGTATTTCATTTAGTTAGTATACTAGTTTACAATCGGTCAGCCTTTTGATTGGAGATCGTTTATGAAGTTTTTATATAATTAAGCTCTTCTGGGCTTCGAGAGAAATTTTATATTGCTGGTACCATTCTTATGTGGAAGTTGTTAAATACAAGTAAAAAGCCCTATAAAGAAGTTTGAAAAATCTAACTCTGTCCTCCGCCAATCCGCGCTGGGTCAGCTTGGCGTAAGTATTGCATACATTTCCTTACCTTTGTTAGTAAGAGGACCAGTGCCCAGTGAAGGTACCAACGTGAATGGGCTAAGTAATAGTGTTCTCTTTAACAGAGCACATCTAGATACAACCAAATTTTCTTCTGAGAAAATATTATGACTTTATGTTTCCTTTTCAAAGATGCTGAATCTAACACTCAGAGTGAATTTAAGACTTTTTGTCTATGAGTAATAAAGTTCACTTTCAATCTAGCTAAGAAGTTAGAACCTTACAAAGTTTCTATTTAACATTTCTAATTATTTTTCATCAAGCTTCCGTCATAGGCAGCTGATGCGTACAATTTTAATGAATCTTGCTTTGAATAGCTGGAGACCAAAAGTGAATCGTCTCAACCCATTACGTTCCTCTTACGAACCAAGGTAAGAGGGGTTGGGTAATACTCCACTTCGCTGACCCAGTGCTGATTGGCGAAGGCATGTGTGTGGTGACCTGCTGTTAGATAATTTTAAAGCCAATAGGGCCTCTAACTAGTGTTGCCCAAATTCAGTCTTGGTCTTGCAGTCTTGGTCTTGTTCTTGCGTTTTTGCAAGACCAAGACCAAGAACAAGACCGCTTATTTTGAGCAAGACCAAGACCAAGACTGACCGTGCAAGACTTGAGCAAGAACAAGACTTAGCCTGCAAGACTCTTGCGTCTTACAGCTAGGACTTAGCGCTATTTCACTGAGTAGTTAGGTGTAACAGTTCGGTGTATAGGTAGGTACGCTTAGGAATTCTAGTTGAGTCTAGGATGAGTCAGCCAGATGGTTACTTTGTATTAATTCTTGGTCAAAAAAATTGATATAAAGTATCATAACCTAATGATAAAGCTGTTGATTTGTGTTGTATTTTATTTTTTATTCAAATAAATGATAAATCGTAAAACTCTTTTATTAAATTTCTTATAAGTTGAGGGTTCAATCTCTTTCTAGACAGATAAGTATTCTTCTTTAAAATACAGTCAAGTTATTGTAATTAATTTGTTTTTTTACATGTTTTAGCAAATGTAAGCTTATAAATCATAAATGTTTATTAAGAAACAGTTACTTCCATGGAAAACGACATATATAGGTCAGTTGATTTTTCGAATTTCTTATCAAATCTTCAGTTATTTATTAATCTGCTTGATCTATACTATGGCTATGTTAATTCAAGCTCACAATGTTCCAATTCTAATACGTTTTTCTAAGATTTAAAGTAAATTTTAATAAATAGTAATAGACTAATAGGTAATTGCAAGACTTGCAAGACTCTTGCTGCAAGACCAAGACCAAGACTGGGAGCGCAAGACCAAGACCAAGACCAGGTGTATTGGCGCAAGACCAAGACCAAGACTGGCTAAGTCTCGTCTTGTTCTTGCATTTGGGCAACACTACCTCTAACATGGCTTGACCTCTATGAATATCACTTCTAACAACGGTACTATAACTGGATCCAACATTTTAACGTACACGGAACGGAAGCGCTCGATATCAACCACACACACGGTCATCCAATCCGAAGAGCAATCTATGTGATCTCTGCTTTACTTCGGTGATCGTTTCCGACCAACTATCACAGCGCTTCAACTAAACGTGAATATATTCGAATAATCCTTATCATATCAGCCTAATTGAGTTCATTGCTGAATATTGGCCTCCCCAAAAATTACAAGTCTATTGGAGGTTTAGCCCATAATCACCGCTGGGCAGGCGGGTTGGTGATCGACTGTGTTTGTCACAGTAAGTAGGTACTTAATAACAGAGATACTATGGACCATGATTACTATTTCCTGACCACAGGATGAAACTTATACAAACATACATACATTCACGCCTGATTTTCCGCAGGGATAGGTAGAGGCACATTATACGCCCACACTTCGTTTATTACATTGTCGGTCCCACGTAATAAGTAGCGAGCCTATTGCCGCTTGCCGGGATTTGTTAAGTTCGCCAGAGCCTCGTTTGTTGATCAGTAGGTGCACCACTTGCAGCTGAGGTCGGCTTGGGCTCCTTAAATGATAGTAGATCTCTATACACCCTTATTACTGCTTCTTTACGCAAGCTGGGCAGAACCATGCTGTAGGCCCAATCATTACTGCTGAAATAGCTGAAATGCAGGATGACGCTGCTGCATATTATCCGGTAGGAATTCTCTTCGTGGATTCTTACGACTCCCCGTGAGATGAGAGGGGGTGGCACTATTCTAGGCTGGTACCACACGGCATGTATTCAAATATAATGAAACAAAAGCTTTTAATCGTACCTCTTGCAGCGCGCAGTCTATTGCAACCCGTTTAAACATTTGCAAACCGAATAAAGAACTCGCCAACTAATTTCCATAATCGATTAGACACCAAAGTCAAATTGACTCTAACAATCCGGGTCGTGACTCTGTCTCAATATTGGGGTCAAATATTTCATTAGAAGACCACTTTGAGCTTCGACTATTAGAGATACTATGGAAGCTTTAAATCCAAGCCCTGAAATAATACAGCTTAAAGTTCCGATATTATTATAGCTGACAATGGTGGCAATGTTAAAACGTATTAATTAGATTTGTTAGTAACAATAAATGAATGATTAACAAAAGATAAATGTCAGTATATCGATATTCCGCTCCTAAGGTGGGTTCCATTCACACACAAGACAAATATGTGTATATAATAGGTTGGGGAAAAAGTCTTTTCGTATTTTTGTATGAAAAGTCAAGACATTTTTTTCAAAGTTTATTTACATTTATTTACAATATATATGTACCGTTTTGTTGAATAACTTTCTGCCATTTTGTGGGCAGAGACATTATCCCGTTACTGTAGAAACTTTGGGACTTCTGATCAAAAAAACGGGACAAATAGTTTTGGCAGTCCTCTCTTGAGGTCAACCTTACAGAACCTAAAGAATTCTGCAGAGACCGAAACAGGTGAAAATCTGAAGGCGCAAGGTCAGGGCTATATGGTGGATGCACTAGGACCTCCCAGTCGAACTCTCTTAATTTTTGCTGAGTGGCTAAAGATGTGTGTGGTCTAGCGTTATCGTGATGAAAGACCACACCCTTCCTGTTGATCAATTCCGGCCGTTTTCTCTCGACTGCTTCCTTTAATCTCATCAGTTGCTGGCAGTAAAGATCAGAATCGATGGATTTGCCGGGCGGTAAAAGCTCATAATAAACAATGCCCTTCCAATCCCACCATACACACAGCATCACCTTATTTCGTGTTAGGCCAGGTTTGGCCACAGTCTGTGAAGCCTGGCCAACTTTCGACCACGACCTTTTTCGCACGTTCTTGTCGTACGTGATCCACTTTTCATCGCCAGTGATCAAAATTTTAAAAATATTATAATAAGTTTATACCTACGTTATGCGAAAAGACTTTCCCCGACCTAATATATGTTTACGAACTTATCACTGAAATTAATAAGGGCTAATGCTGATATATTTACAAAAAAGAAGTATATAAGTATTTTTATCTGTTGCCCAGTACCTATAGTACCGTCAGCGTCAAATAGTTGACAGCACTCAGAGCACCAAAAACGGAACAAGCTCTAACGTTCTTGACAATACTGCCGGCAATAGCATAGCCACAGTAAGTGCGTTCTCGTCAGTGTCAAGTAAAACGCGGTAAAAGATAAAGATTTTAGCACCATTTCTCAATACATATTCGCTGAGGACCTCAAACCCCGTGATCTGATTAGAAACGAAAGGATTTAGAACTAAATTATTCTGCAAAACATTTACCGCGTTTTTCTTGACACTGTAGAGAGCGCACTTACTATATGTATGTAACTATGCTATTGACGGCAGAATAGAGACGCGTCGATCTTTATGGCGATTTGGATGTTCTCGATTATGTACAATATTTGCTTATTGAAAATATTATAATAATCATTCTATAATTAAGAAAATAAATTATTATTTATTTATCTTAGGAACGGTTTATTACAAAAGAGATTGGAAGCAAGTGAGACCAATTGAGGGTTCTTGAGGTCAAACTCGGCACTTACTATTGTGATTGGAAGATCGTATCGTCCCAACTGACTTTATTACTATAGTATATATACCGGGCATTGGAATTGAAAGATTGAGACGTTAACAATTGAGACTGACGAGTAACTTTGTCAAGTGACTAACTACACAATGTTGTATGAAATATAAGTGTTTGACTTGAAAGAGTAATTAGTAAAAGGCGAAGCAAGTACCTTCCTCTGGTATACGAATACAAATCAAGCACTAAATGTTATACATACATACAATAACGCCTGTTTTCTCGAAGGGGTAGGCAGAAGCCTATAACACACCCACATTTAGTCAACTATGTTTTTGGTCCCACGTAGGTGCCGAGATTATTGCCGCTTACCGGTAACTTCTATGATTGCCAGAGCCTCGTCCGTTAATCGGCAGGTACACCACTTGCAGTTTAGGGTGGCTTAGGTCCCTACGGCCCTAGGAACATATACACTGGACAGCAAATAAACCGGGCCACCCGCTAACTTGGAACTCTGACTCGATTTTCTCAAAAAGTATAAACCTCACAACTATCAAACTTACACCTACAAACAGAACGTTTCATGTTGTTTGAGAAATGACCACAAATTTATCCAAAGTACCCTCAATTCACATTGTAATCAAGCAACAAAAACAATACCAACGATTTGCTCTGTTTTGACTAGAGTTTGCGATTAGCGTTCTTTTTTTCTAAATGAGGGTAGTCGGATTTTTCTTATGATTTCTTTAGTTGCCATCCATTATTTGCTCCAGACGCGTGTATTTATGCTATTTCCTTCGGTCAATAATGGATACGACACCCCAAGAAGCAGCTCAAGCTGTAGCACTACTTCAAGCAGGCGTTTCGCAACGTGAAGTCGCTCGGAGACTTCGAATCAGCAGATCTTCGGTACAACGGGTTTACAGACGATACTTAGAGACTGGAGCATTCGATCGCCGACCAGGTACGGGCAGACCTAGGGCTACATCAGCAGCAGATGATCGTTATATCCAACTTACTGTTTTGCGAAATCACCGCCTCAACGCCGTTCAAGTCCAACGAAGTCTGCGTGACGAACGCCAAGTGGTCATAAGTTCAGATACCGTCAGAAGGAGACTTGCTGAACGAAATCTGACTCCAAAGAGAGCTGCTACAGGCCCAAAATTAACGGTAGCCCACCGTAGAGCACGACTTCAATTTGCTTGAGAGCATAGAGATTGGACGTTAGAGCAGTGGGGCAATGTATTCTTTACTGATGAGACCAGGGTGAGTCTACATAGAAGTGATTGACGTCAGAGAGTATATCGTCGCCCTTTTTGTAGGTATAACTTTGATAGTTGTAAGTTTTATACTTTTTGAACAAATTGAATCAGAGTTTCAAGGTAGCGGGTGGCCCGGTTTATTTGCTGTCCAGTGTACCTAAATGTTATACAACTTTATTTTCTAAGAATCAAAAACTGAGAAACCGATATCTACGTACTATCAGAGTTCTACGATATCTAAGAACGATATACCAGGGCAGATGAAACCACGGTCTAAAATAGCGGCATTTTTAAACATTGTTATCAATCAGATTGTTACTATACACAGCGAAATTGTAACATTATTATATATTATAATACATAAGCACTATGCTTGTTACTTATGATTAATATCAAAGCTTAAAGCCATATAAATCAAAACTGTGAAAATATTATATATTTTGGCAAATCCGTGACGAGAAGAACTAGACTTGGCGGTAAAGAGCCTAGTAAAGAGTTAACCGCCAAAACCACACAATGGTAAGCTTTTTATCCTGACGCACCATAGAAGTTAAACTATAGAATTTTTTATCCAAACTCGACTGGCTATAATTACAATTCTGGCCAGCCATTTACGAGGACCTTGAGCGGATCGTGACTGACTGATGGAGGTGTATTTAATAAATAAGTATCTCACCTATTGAACACTGGTTTTCAATTATTAACGCTCCAAGACCAAATCCATTATTCGACTCACTTTAGGCAACGAAAACACACATACATTCACTTACACACAGTCTCAGATTCCTAATCTGTTTTCTTTAAAGTGTGTAACTTCAATTTGTCTTTCTAAGATTTTTTTATACAATGTAAAAAATAGAATACATTCTTTTGGAGGAATCTGCCTTAGTCATCGCTGTTCAAGCCAGTACGTAGGATAACGCTGCTGCCCATCATCCGGTAGGATTTCTCTTCATCCACTCTTACAACTCCCCGTGATAAGAGACTGGTTGCACTATTCTAGGTACAAGCCTACTTCATTATTTCGTAAATAAATAAAATTTAAAAAAAACAACAATCTAACAAGCCAACAGTCATACTTCTATTGCGAAACTTGGAACGAAACGCACAAAGATAACAAAACCAATAATGTAACATCTAGTTATGACGGAACAGATAAAGTGACTAGGGTAATGTGCACGCTGGGAATTATTTATGAGACGAGAGGTTACGTAAGTTTGTAGATAACAAACCTCCATCTCGCTATGTGTTTTAATTAACTTTACAAAGTTCAAGACACATTGAACCAAGATTTATGGAGTATAATAGGAAATATGAGCGTTGAAAGCATCTTGGTTTGATTGGATATTTCAACATTATAATCTTAGTCCTGTGTAGTAATTGCTGTGTGATATCGGCATAGAAGCGTGCCACCCTCTCTTATCTCACGGGGAGTCGTAAGAGCTGACGATGAGTAATCTTACCGGATGATGGGCAGCAGCGTCAACCTTTTTTTTTTTTTTTTGTTTTACGTCGGTAACAAAATGCATTTACGCACTGCCTTCCGGCCAAAGGGGGACCGAAAGGGGGTGTGGGACTCACCACCGGCAGACACGACCGCCGGCAGCAATACCCACTAAAAATCTTCCGACGACGGCCGCCGCTTGTTGAGAAAGAGGCGGGGGCCAGTACCTGGGTTGCAGCTTCTGACACCCCGCCTGCGGCCAACGTTCCTCGGACCAAAACCGGGAGGACCTCCTCAGAGGCGCAGTGGACGCGCCCCTCCTACCTCCCCCTGCGACCATAGCGTGTGTGGCCGACTTCCCGGAGGGTCCATGGTTAGACAGCAGGGGCCCCCTGCCCCCGCTGCCTAGACCCTCCTGGCGCTGCTGAGCGGGCCCTCCTGGCCTACCCGCAGCGCCCTCCATAGGTCCCTCTTAGTTTCCCCCCCGGTAGTCAGTACTGAGGGCACCCAGAGTCGTCGGTCTCTGGGTGTTACCTTTTCCCTAGCGCCTCCTGCGCCCTACCGGGAGGTACTCAGCCCCCCCACCACGACAAGGTGGAGACCAGTCGGGGGGGAGCAGCGTCAACCTGCGTCAACGAGCGGGCGGATGCCTTAAGTCACGATCATCTTGATCGCAGCACCACTGGACGTGACACCCCCGGATTTTTACCCATCTGCTGAAGACAGCCAACCCAACGACGCACCCGTATTTACGGACGCCGTAAGAAACCGAGGCCAGGGGGCACTGCTCCGAACCCGCGCCGTAACCCCCACAAGAGTATGACTGTATGATAAACCAACAATCCATCCCGCCTACTGGCTTGAACAGCGATTAACAACCCACCTGCCCAGTGTGGTGATTATGGTCAAATACACGCAATAGAATATAGTATTTTGGGGCGCCAATGTTCAGCAGTGGACTTTATAAGGTTAGTATGGTGGTGGTGGATCTGAGGCCATTTATTGAGCAGCAAAGGATTCAGGTCATACTCCATCTTGCCGTTTAAGCGCGAATTGACAGAGACAGGTGTGTGGCGTCCAGCTATATATTTTTTTAAACCTGCCCAATAGCCATCTAACATGGCTAACGACTACCACATACAGTGATAACCAGAACCACAATCTTAAAGTGTCTTCCGAAACACGAAAGCACTTGATATCAAATGCAACACAAACGGTCACCGATCCAAGGACCGACCTCATTGAAATCTGCTTTACTTGACCACGAATTGGTTGCTTGGATATTTAATGGACATGAATTAAGAGTCAATGAGTTGTGTATACTGGGAGAAATTGGAGCAGGGCGATCAACGGATCTTTATAAATTGTACGTGTGTTTAATTGCAAGGTTTACAAATGTGCGTGTTGCAATATTTAAATTTTCTTTCGAAACATCACCCACGCACTGTCTGGGGTTAACGGAGATTACACTCAAGCGTTTGATTAATTGGTCATGGTCGTGTTTCTAATCAAACAATAATAATCCGTTGAATTAAGAGCTTGGTAATGACAAAATATGAACTAAGTTGAGACCGGTATTGTATTACAGAATTCGAAGGTATCACGAAATATTTTTTAGTATTCAATCTTCATTGCACAATTAAAAGGCGAACTTAATGCCATAACACATTAACTGCCAGTTATCCTCAGGGTTAGCTCAACTTTATAGACACTGCGATTGTTAAAAAAAACAACAACTGCATCATGTCAGCCCATTAGGTCCCACTACTGAACACGGAGCTCCTTTCACGAACCAAGGTTACAGGGTGTGACTTAGGTAATTAACATAAAAAAATATACTATACCAAAAAATAACAGTAAAGCAAAAAACTTAAACCAAAGCTGACTCTTCGAAATGGTGCTTCAAAATTTTTTATTTAACACAGGTTTGTATATTTTTTGCATTTACAATGCTATATATAGTTTTGAGACGAATTTTACCCGGGTCACCTTACGGCGTACGAGTTGATATTTCTAGTAAAAAATCGTCTTAAAGTATTACCTAGTTAACTTGACGTAAATGAATTACACAGCAGAGTTAAAGTAATGAATACAAAATGTAATAAACGCGCATTCTTGAAAAAAAAATCGTTGTAATGGAAAAAAAGAATTTCCTCTATAACTGATTAATAGCTTTTCTATTTTTATCAACTGCGGTAGAAGTTTCAAAACACGTCAAGAATTAATGCAGACTGCCATAACTCGAACATTTCAAATCAATACAGCTATTGAATGAACATCATGACTTTTATTAGTAGACTTGGAGTGTATAGACAAACAATAATATAATGAAAAAATAATATATACATATTGTCTTATTTACAGAGTGGTAAACACGTCACGGAAGCGCTCGTAGCTGGAAGCGCTCGTAGCTCTGCGGTGTTCGGTGGTTGGAAACGATCACCAAAGTACAGCAGCGTTTACAGAGGTCAGTCCTTGGATGGGTGACCGTTTGTGTGGCATTTGATATCGAGCGCTTCCGTGCTTCGGAAGGCACGTTAAGCCGTTGGTCCCGGTTATCACTAAATGTGGTAGTCGTTAAGCCATGTTAGAGGCCTCATGGGCGGCTTGAAAAATTCTAACAGCAGGACGCCATACACCTGCCTCCGCCAATCCGCACTGGGTCAGCGTGGTGGAGTATGACCCAATACCCTCACACCTTGATTTGTGTGAGGAGGCTCGTGCTCAGTAGTGGGACGTTAATGGGCTGTGATGATGAAACACGTCACAGCCTTTATTTTTTTTATGTCACTGGTCATAATTACCACCTGCCTGTTGCAATATCCTCAAAATAAGAACGGTGACATGAACCTTCCACTTGCTATGATCCTGGCACACACTATTAGATTAACTAAATCTCATTAACCTTGTCATACACTCCCGTCGGTTTAGGGTACTTAAGACCTGCCCTTTTTCCGAAACTATCTGGATTTGGTCATGGAAGGACTTCCGCTGTTTACTCGTCCATTAGAAAACACATTCATTTATGTACTACATAATAGAAATCAAAATATTTGATTCAAGTTGGCTCAATAAAGCTCTTATGAATGTCAACTTAAACTTAACGCGCCCTTACACTGCGGTCGGGAGCTTGATCGTAGATAATCGGGCAAGAAACAAGATAAGTCTTTTCAACAGTCAATTACAAAAAAAAACATGATATTAAAGAATATCTCATAGTGAAGATTTGAAAAGTTCTTTCAAATAATCAGCTACGGAAAAATACTAGCTAAACTTAAAATATATTTCAATACCATTGCAGAAATTCCACTAATAATACAATCACAAATTGATGGAGGCTGGCGCAATAAAATCATTCGTCGATGTCACGACTTTATAAGCGTTAGCACGGTACGCTTTTAATTAATTGGCAGCTTTGAAGTTGCATTGAGTGATATATACTCTTAAACAATCGGAAGAAACTTAAATTAGGTCCTTTATCTTGTACTAGTTCTATACTAAAGATAAAATAGCATTCAATAAAATCCGCTACTAAATCCTCATCATTTAATTTTTCAATTCAAGAGAAGGTACTTGTTTGTCGGTCTGGGGAAGTGAGTGCTTTTCTTGATCATGGATAAAAATAACGCTCGGGTATCGGGTTTTGGAATCATCACGATGTTCTCAGATCATTACTGACTTATACAGGCTCTTTCGCCAAACCAGAACAAGAGCTGAAACCCTGTTCAAGGAGGAAGAAGTGCTAATATTAGTGGGCTTTGCTGTTGGAATTTTACAAATCGGTCACTAACATACCGACCACTAAATACAATCATAGCTGCGACCAGCTTCATATTAAACTTTCCGAAGCACCAAAGCGCTCGATATTAAAACAAACACGCAGTAAGGACAATAACTAGACTGTGATATATATAATAAGACTTACATTCAAATTGTGCTCTTCTAGCCCAGGTTTCTTTAAACTTAACAGAAGAGACTGCTAAAACTTTCGTTTAATAAAGAACTGTTTTATTCGACTGGCCCACTGTTAAATTTCTGTGATCTTGAACACACAGTCACACTACTGCATTGTGTCAATATAACTCTAACTAGTCGCAACACAAGCATAAGCTCACGTAAAAACAGCATCTCTTCAAAGTATAAGATCGTAGATCGCATCGGCGTAGCATCGTTACCATTGACCTCATTTGCTTCCTCTTGCATCACCTGCTTCAAATATTCCTCAAATACACCTGCCTCCACAAATCCGAGCTGGGTCCGCGTGAAGTTTGACCCGAATCTCTCTTTCCTTGGTTCGAGGTTGGTTAGTCAGGAGGCCCGTGCTTAGTTGTGGGATCTTAAAGGGCTGCAATGATGTTGATCCAATGATGTTCACTTTAAACTTCTGTGATCTTGACCAAACAGTTACACGTTAAACTACACTAGCATAAACTCACGTAAAAACAGCATCTCGTCTCAGTATGAAAAGATCGTAGATATAAGATCGCATCGGTGAAACATCGCTACCATTGACCTCATTTGCTTCCTCTTGCATCACAGTGTACCTATCGTATCACCTATCTATGTGAGAGCATGAAAGGGCGACAATAGGGTTACATTACTGTAACGAGACTCGTGTCATTTCGTCTTAGGGTTGTCAAGAAAACGTAAATTATTTTTACAAATCTTAAAAATAAATAGGATACACAAAAACGTACTTAATTGCAAGCATTAATTATTAAGAAAAGCGATTTTTGATGGCCGTGTGAATAGAAATGATCGCCAACAACTTTTTCTGATCAAATCAATTTTTTGGAGAAAGGACTGGTCAATTTTACGTATCCTAAAACAGACGGAAAGTGCAAGAGTAGTAGCCAGTGGTTAATAAGTGGAAGTAAAAAATAAAAAAGTGAGAGCCAGAGTCGTAGTATTATGATTTATCAGAAACATGCACTAGAAGTAATTTTAATGGTCTCGCAAACCCTTTAGTAGGTGGAAAGATGTTTATTCTGCCTATGACTACGGAACAAGGTTTGACAATATGTATTTATAAATTGTAGGGCTCGCCGGCTGCAGAAAACTTTGAACTCAGGTGTATAGAAGATATTCTTAATTCTAGAAAACTACAATACTTTTCTAAGTACAATCAACAACATGCATTTATAAAATGAAAACATAGGAAAAGATATTGATAACTAGAAATCGTTGATCGATTTATAAAATGCTGGTAGTAAAAGTATTATTTGACTCCACTCCGATTATTGAATAAGATTTAACTGTTCAATAAAACATAATACGACTTAATAAGTAGGTACAAGTCTATCGTCAATTTACGAACTAACTTTCACAAAAGACTTTATTTACGGTTGTATTATATAGTTACATAATTAACTGTGTAACATAATAAGGTGTAATTTGAAAAACGTCCCGAACGGTTTTGTATTAAACAAGGATTGTCAGACTTCTCAATCAGCTCAAAACAGTTTGCACTATGTATTGGCACCTACTACATAGATTGTGGATAATTTTACTGAAATACTTTTTCAACATATTTTCTATAATGAATATAGTTAAAAACAAACTGAAATGTAAAACTGTCGTCAAATATTTGCTATGTATGAGAGTCGAAACAACGATAGTTACGAGTGGAGAGCAGGAATACCGGTAACCCCATTATATATCTGTCTCTTCACTAAACCATTATACAAACAGCATCAGCTCAAACCAAATAATTTAAAAAAAATACCTTTGTTCCACATGCGCATTTCTTTCCACACATAGGTATACGTAGGTCATGGCAACATTAGAATATTAATATTATAATTTACATTTACGCCATACCTGGTAACCCTATTCAACGCCGGGTCTTAGGATGTGTGGGCTTGGCATTAACCCACATCGAAACCCGTGGGAGGTCGTTCTAAAATTATTAACATGAAAAAAAAACCGCTAACAGTTTTATTTGCTGTGCGCGAACGCAATCGGTTTTACCGCAACAGTTTAAGAATAAACGCTTAGACGGCATTGAGAACTAACGCCACGATTTACAAAAGCTTGGTTGTAAAATTCATCAGATGCACTTATTAGGATTCGTAATACAATAGTTTATAATCCATACTAATATAATGATAAATGCGAACGTAACTCTGTCTCGCTTTCACGCGAAAACTACTAAACCAATTTAAATGAAATTTGGTACACAGATTGTCTAGAGCATGAGAAAAAGGCATAGACTACTTTTTAATGAGAAAAGTAAGGTTGTAAGGGGTCTTCTTTATATATAATTGAATTTCCATCACCACCACTATAACATGATATACGCAAAACCAGTTTTCTTATTTCTTTCATTTCATAAAAACCTGTTATCTTAACATTACACACAAACACTTTAATTATATTTACTTGTAAAGATATATCCAACTATGATTTCTAGAATTGCAACAACTAAAATTATGTTAAACAATTGTAATTATTTCGTCTACAAATCCGTGGGAGTTGGCGAATATCCAACAGCATTCGCCAGACAGACAAAGAATTAATAAAAATGGTTTAAAAAAAAAGTTAATAAAGACAACAATATAAAATGAAATTAGCATAATGCAGAAGCAGATCAGTCCGACAGTAATGGATATAAAAGTAAGTAAATAAATTTACTATCAATAGAAGGAATTATGTATATTATAATAACTGAAATTCAGCCAAATCTGGTTAGATCAGTAATATATTTCCTCAGTTTGTCTTCAGAATTGAGCTTTGAGGAATCATCAGGGAAAGTGATAGATGACATGTCTTCACATGTTAGAACTAAATTGTAGGAAATTGAAGAAAACATATCATTTGTATGGATTTAGTGGTGGATACATATTATTATTATCATCATCATCATCTACTGCTGAACCTAAAGCAGACAGAACCGTCTTGCAATCTTGCAATTATACTATACACACACCCTTTTGTAATTTGTTTAGACGACGGTTCTTGATAATATTTTGAAATTGAATTAGCTTTATAAGTGTAGTTACTACTTTATAGAAGAGCGCTGTTTTCTGGAATACAGATATTTATTTATCTAGTTCAGAAACAGATGTCCTATCTATTAATGGTACCTTAGATTTAAGCTGTATTTGTATATGTTTTTATCATAACTTTTTGTGGAAATAAATATATTAAGTATTACATATATGTTATTAATCATTGGAATCATCTTAGAATAATGTCCCTACTAACTAAAACCCCATTAAAATCCTAGCCTAAAAGTGGATACCAGCCTACTTAATACGATTGTCTTCAACAAACATGCACGTTTAAACATACGCAATCACAAAACGCTCCTGAGAAGTGGGTTATCAATTTTCTAGATAGCGTTACTGTTTGCTCGGCCACTTTGCCACTCCACCTCCACTCCGGGTAAACATTACCCCCTACCACCAATCCCTTAAAGACATTTTCATCAAGTGTTAGTACAATTTTGGGTGAGTACGAGAGGCTTAGCGGGATGAGGTTTTTGTTGTGTCACATTGCGATAGGAACAGGATATATGGCATAATCTTTGTAAGGAATTGTTTACGTTTTCTGTTTTAGCTTTATGTTCGGATTTGATATGAAGTCGTTAGATTAAATAATAATAATAATAGTAACAATAATTTCTGCCTCACACACAGCGCTTTTCCGCGCAGCTCCAAACTAAGCACTTTTATTTTCATGTCACAAAATCCTAAGGTAAAAAAAAAAAAGTAATACATAATATTTATCATGACACCTAATTACGGATTAACATTTTATAAGAAAATCTTAAAAAGACTTCCTGAGCTTGGCTCCCATTAAATTAAATAACATTTATTCAGCTAGTCTTTTTGAAAATGTATTAATATATGGAATTAACGCTCTCAAAACATAGAAAAGGATTAAAGATTTTTTTTTTGGAAAAAAGTTTCCTTTTATACTTGATCCAATTAACGTAAGGCTATTTTGTTTATACATAGAATATAATAGAAAAAACCATCACAACAAAATTTTATATAAAAACAAAATAAATCTTACACAAGAAACCTTATCGGAATCGACTGTTCACCATAAAAAAAGTCAAAACAAAAAGAGGCCGCATCTAATGATATTCTAAAGAGCAATGATCCCGAAAACGCAACGAGTCGAATTGAGGTAACCATTCATTCACCGATAATCGGAAAAATCGTTTCGGAAAAGGGAACGAAAGAAAAATGAAAAGCAAATATCAACCGGCGCGTAGGAGTGCAACAACCTCTCGATATCTCGATTGCGTGTCGCAATCGATCCGTCCCTAGCTCCCGGCTGGCCTACTTACGGGACATGTCTGTAGCTACGCACTTTGACAAGTGCGATCGCCGTACGTCATGCCAGGCAATGATGACATCTTTCATTTTATATTTTTAACCAACGAATAAAAAAGGTGGAGGTTCTATGTTCTAGTATACAGAAAGCGAAGGAGTAGCCATACAGATAATAACAAGTTGCAAAATCTTTGACCACTGGTAGTGGATTGCTACTAGCATTGCCTTTGATTGTCATCGGTGATCTCGGTACACCATTCGATTCCTTATTTCATTTGTCTTCTTACCCACAACTCCAGAAAATATAAATCAAATTGCCATTTATTTTACATAGAAATTAAATTTAATTGATTTTGGTAATTTAATACTTTTTATAAATTTGATTTGGATGCAGCTGGGACACCATATTGTTTTTTATATATTTTCTTTATTCATATTTTTAAGGTATTGTTGTTGTATGTGTCTCATTTGTAGCAAATAAATATTACTTGATTTGATTTCTCTTTAAATAATTATGTCAAAAAAATACCAAAGAATGGATCCAAACAAATATCAATAAAAAAAAGTATGACATTAAAGAAAAAAATAGGAACTTAGCATTATACACTTCTACTCATAGTTTTGTACTATGAGTAGAAGTGTATAATGCTCCTACACAAAGACAAACTGAAAATTAATTTAAAGTGAAAATTCTTTACTCTATCTAACTTCATTCTTCATTGCATAATGCTTTATCCATTAATCTGCTTTAACAGAGCAAAGATACCCCTTCTAGTCTATAAAACAAACCGAATAAAAGATATGGATCTAGTTAATTGGATTATAACGGTAAACCAAGCAGAAACGGCAGCGGACATCCGTACTATAATTTCTCTACTAACTCGATGTTTGACATAGTGAGTAGGTAATTAATTACACAGATACTATGAAACATGCTTCCTATTTCCTGACCGGAGGATCAAAGTTGACGAGTTAATTGACGAATTCTTCTTTAATCAAGCTGGGCAGACCCATGCCATAAGCTCAATTCATAGCGTTAGTTTGTTAATCATCATCACACCAGCTTTATAAAGTCCACTGCTGAACATTAGCCTCTCCAATAGCTGGGCCGGCGGGTTGGTGACCGGTATTAAAGCCAGTACGCAGGATGACGCTGCTGCCCATCATACGGCAGGATCGATCCTTACGACTCCCCGTGAGATGAGAGGGAGTAGTGCTATTTTAGGCCGGTACCACACTATACAGTTTGTGAATACATTCTTCGGAAAGACCGCTTTTCGTCGTTCGACAACGGTTAAGTTTGTTGGGGGGTCTGGTATTTTACAGTCAAATCAGTCAGTAATGATAGGAACCTTCTAAATAATTTAGGTCGACTTAATCTGTATATGCACAAAAACGTTTCTCGGAAATCTCATATTACAAAAAATGTTTACCAAACTGAAAGGTGTACGGTCTACGGGTACAAGACAACGGATACCTAAACATACATCAATACTTTGTTTCGTACATACATTACGAAGGAAAGACAGAGGCATACGTATATATTTAAACTTATATTAAGAAAATTATTAATATTTATTATATTATGTTAAATAAAGCGGGTCAGTCATCGCATCCATTTAATATCTAGAGCATTAAGCACACCATAGACTGTAATGTTATTCCTCCGCTCAAAATTGCGTGGACATCTATTCGAACTAAGAAGTTTGATACTTTGGTAAAGCGATCGCCACATTGCGAGTGCGGCGTGACGGCTATAGACTGCCTGTATGACACACTGCGGGCTTGTGTTAGCATCTTATAGCGCGTGTTTCACACAGCGCATAAATATCACTCCTGGCGGTGTTTCAATAAAACCCTTTGGATCGTGACATGAGCTGATTTGTTCGCATACCTTTTTAGAATTTACTTTAATTCTGAGGACGAACTTTATGTTTTGTTTTGCATTATTTCATTTAATTTAACTTTAGGAACAATTGTAACCAGTAGGACTGAGTGTTTATTGTAAATTTTTTCTCTACACCAACCCCTGTTAGCAGTGCGTTAGTTTTTACGTAGACGTTCATAAAAGCTTTCCTAAGCAAAACTTGAATAAACAGTTTTTCCTTTGAAGATGACAACTGACAACTCCGTTTCCAGATTCTCGACAGCCCGCTGTGTAGACAACCCTTCAGTGTCATCGCATGATGATGGCCGTAGATTAGTGTACGAAGCGGTCTCCACTCATTAGCTTGCGATCTAGTTCATGCCAATAAACGAAACCGTGCCACAAAGCAATATGATTGACCCAGTTCCGCTTCTAAGAAGCTTATTGCAAACAGGTATTATTAAAACCCATGTGCATGCGGATATTTCATTTAAATGTATCGTGTTCGTTTTATCTGTTCCGACATCTGATTTAGCATACGAATATATCATTGTTCTAGCCATGGGGTGTAATATAACTTCCATGTCAAATCTGAAATTCAGCCAAAGTCTGGTAAGATCAGAGAGCAGACCCTGGGCCCTAAGCTTAAATCTAGGGCAACCGCTATAATGCTAGGATATGATGATGATTTTTCTAGCCATGCCTGCAGATTCATCTGCATAAAATAGTCATTACTTAAACTCACAGTCTGGACAATTGTAGAAACACATTACTGGTACAACAATTATCCTTTACGATATTAATTGATCACCACCTAAGCCTATTATCGGCCTAAAAAATCATATTCTTATTTTAACATGCCGCTTTAGAGTAAAGAACTCACAAACATTCGCATTATGGATATTACATTGCTTTTACACTATAAATAATTTCGTGTAATATTGGAGGAACCGGGCCGCTAGTTATATATATATATATTTATAGCCCGGTTCTTCGGTTCATATAAGGTTAAAATGTTAAGAACGAAAGTACTATTGCGAAAGACTTGCTATATAAATGTACAGACTTCGGTGCCCGTTATTATATATATGTATATACTTTCGCAACAGTACTTTCGTTCTTAACATTTACCTAACGCTCTAATTGGTCTCTGAGGCCTCTAATATCGGAGCCAACAGGGCTGCCGTAATTAGGCCAGCTAGATTTAAATGCTAAATTAAAGCGGACTTAATGTAATAACGCTTCGCTCGCTTACCAAGCAATAGCAGGCTAAGATAGGTACAGGTTCTTTTAGTAAAGAAGGCGTTTGAGATGAAAGAAAAATGGGCTTGAATGAAGCGCTCGTACTAGGACGGAATCGATCATCGCAGTAAAGCAGAGTTCTTCACCCATCAGTCCTTGAATGGGTGACCGCTTGTATGGTATGATAGTATCGAGCGCTTCAGTGCTTTAAAAGGCACGTTTAAATGTTGCTCTCGGATATCTCTGTTTGAGGTAGTCGTTAAGCCATGATAGATAATAGGGACAATCTAACATGGCGGCTTCAAATGGCTACCAATTTTTTGAATTTTAGATACAATTAAGTAGATATAGCAAAACTTCCCTACAGCTGCCTTATAAGCCACGTGATTTTTCCCCATAGGAACTACGTATTTTTCTGACATATAACGTATTTATTCTAACCCAAAATTCAAACTTTATATTTAACAAATTTCATCACAACCGGCTTATTAATTTATGCGTTAAAGCGTTATTAAACAAACCAACTTATAATATTGTTAAGGATGTTTATAGCTGTATTTCGAGGAAGTGTCGGGTTAATACACAGATAACGGCTTTTAATTAACTGTAAGCAGTATTAAATACTTAACTACAAATTGGAAATAGTTTATAATTACATAGTTATTTATTAGTCATGTTAAACACAATTAACTCGACAATTACATTACATAGACAATGAATATCTTTGATAATTAATTTAACGACACTATCCGAAGAAGTAAGCAAGCGAATTGATGGGTTACTGTTAACCTACTTCTAATTATATTTGTTTAGTGCTTTGTTTGCTTGTTACTCACGTTTGTATACTTTTCATAAAAAAATGGCCATAAAAAACATGAACAACGTTTATAGCTTATTCAATACGTAAAGATTTCTAAAAACAGACCGAGGAAGAAACAATCAAATGAAAATGAAGAAAATGAAGACGCGTTCACATAATACGTTCACAAGCATACAGCAAACGAGATCTAACGTTAGACCAGGTTTAGAACTAGTGCTGTCACTTTCATTTGATTAGATGAAGACAGTGACAGCAATAGTTCTAAGCAATTTTTTGTGTTTTACGTCGGTAAAAAAAATCATTTACGTGTGGGACTCACTACCGATAAGACGCAACTGCCAGCAGTAATACCCACTAAAAATTGTCCGACGACGAAAAAGACGGGGGCCAGTACATGGATTGCAGCGTCTGACACCCCGTAGCGCCCAACGTTCCCCGGACTAAAACCGGGAGGACCTCCTCAATAAGGCGCAGTGGAGCCTCTCCTACCTCCCCGTTTGTGACCGACTTCCCAGAGGGTCCATGGTTAAACAGCAGGGGCCCCCCGCCTGCCTATAACCCTCCTGGCGCCTCCTGGACGGGCCCACCTAGCATGCTCGCTGCGCCCTCCATAGGTCCCTCTTAGTTTCCCCTGGTAGTCAGTACTAAGGGCACCCAGAGCCGCCAATCTCTGGGTGTTACCTTTTTCCTAGCGGCTTTTCCGCCCTACCGGGAGGTACTTAGCCCCCCACCACGACAAGGTGGAGACCATTCGGGGGGAGGACTATTTTAAACCTGGTTTATCATTAGATCTCGTTTTGTAATAAGCCCCACGAAATTTTCTCCGTGGTTAGCAAAAAAGGTTTATATTTTAAAAATATTTGAAACTTAAACGTTCTTGGTAATGGGAGAAAGAGAAAGAGAGAGAGAGAGAGAAAAAATATACACAACAAACCCGACAACACTAACAAGGTCTTTAACATCGAGTCCATTGTCCCACAAATGGGCGATTATTGAATGTTACCAACGGCCACATTTCACCGATTGCGCCCAAAATAAGCGTGGACCGTCGACCGGTGGCCGGGCGGAGGGCGTTCCACCCAATATCGTCGACCTGCTATGACCCAATTCTAGAGAGATCCTGTGACGTATTTGGTACGCAGTTACGCTAACTTTTGCGAGAGTGCGTACACATACGCAGCTTTCATAACACAATATATTGTATAGAAGTGTCATAAAATAACGCTATTGTAACTCTGCTTGTTGGCCTGTTTATTTTTCGAGATAAAAACACTAAGTTCATTTCTATGACATTAATGAACAAATAGACATACTTAATAACATCAGGATTTATATTTTTATTGTAAATATATACCTTAAATAATATAGTGACCAAAAACTCAAATACCAGTGGATTGAAAAATTAAAATTTTTGCACTCAGTCATAACTGCATTTCTAATGACCAAAGGACAAAGAAGCTATTGATTTCATGTAATCTAAACCAAACTATATTGTACTTTTTACAGTATTATTACACAACATAGTAAAAAATTTGATTTACATATTGATATAAAACCCGTCCAAATGCGTTTATTTTCTATTTAGATTAATATAATTAGTTTACTTGGATACTCCCGCAGCGAAATCAACCAAATGATACCATTAACTATTATTTCGCATCCAGTGAATCTGAAAATACGGCTTAAAATAATAATGTATACGTTTAAAGTAAATTTACATAGCATATACTTTAATAATTTATACTGAATACATATAATACACCTGAAATTTGCAGTAGAAACGCAATATCAATTGGTGGTTTGCGTGAGATGGTAAAATCGATAGCTTCGAGCCGGCTCGTCGCGACCGGCCGACCTAATTTTATCTCGAGACAACGCAGGTCTGCGCGTCAAACTTACTATCTGTGTGTAGGTTTATATGTATCTGTATTACGTTACTATGCCGGTAAAACACAATTCGCCGTGCGGATTACTTAACAAAGCGGGTCAATTTCTATCATAAATAAATCACTAAGTCAAATAAGAGCAGTGTCTCCTGTCAAAGACTGTCACTGTGAGTCACAGCTAATTCAATTCAAACCTTGTTATTCCATAAACTATTACTTAGTAAAAAACAAAAAATATTTAAGTGTAAGTGAATTTAAGTGCCAGTTCCAAGCCACCGCTCTGTAAGAAGAACTAGCAAGACACTCACAGGCTATGCTCTTTTAAATTATCAATGGGTTAGTTACAATCTTAATTTGTCTGTGAAGCTATATTATGCAATTTAATAACATTAACAACATTCATGTTCCAAGCATTTTTATCCGCCATATAATAATAATATAATAATAATATTCTCTTACAATCACACCAATTCTTCAGTTCCAAGATACGTATCACTAAGAACTTGTGTTATGGATACTAAAGAACGGATAAACATACTTAAATTCTTTTTTTTTTTTTAAATACATACTTAATATATATAGGAAAACACCCAGACCAGAACAATTATTCATATTCATGCACACAAAGATTTGTCCTGTGTGGGAATCGAACCCACGACCTCTGGAGTGAAGTGCAGGTATACTGACCTCCACGCCATATCGGTCGCCATATAGTCGTAAGCTTAACCTTTTTGGAATAGCAAGTAGTCAAAGTTCATTTTTTACTTTAGCTTGGTGTTACACTAATAATGCCCCATAAGGTGGATTTGCATAATGGACTATAGTAAACATTTACTATTTTTAGGAAGAGCAGAGGGAAGAAGAAAAAAGGGAATGCTAGCTCTGCAGTGAGGCATTAATGGACTAATATGATTTATATGATCATAGGGGATATGAAAAACACTGAAAGCTCGGTGAACGTTATGCCGTGTACCGGGTAGGCCGGTACCGCCTAGAATAGTGCCATCCTCTTTCATCTCACGGGGAGTCGTGAGAGTCGACGAAAAGAAATTCCTACCAGGTGATGGGCAGCAGAGTCATCCTGCA
This sequence comes from Musotima nitidalis, assembly GCA_949126915.1. Lineage (NCBI taxonomy): Eukaryota > Metazoa > Arthropoda > Insecta > Lepidoptera > Crambidae > Musotima > Musotima nitidalis. Next base: position 6,227,206 of record OX421439.1, on the reverse strand, counting down.
AACTGGCTTGAAGTTGAACTGCGATCACCAACCAGCCCGGTGATTATGGGAAAATATCCCCAATAAATGGAAAAGGCCATGTTCAGCAGTGGACTCATAAGGCTTTAATGTCAAAATATGTATGAACATAATACTTGATCCTCTTTTCAATATTGTTGAGCCCGACAGGGTCAAAGGTAAGTTCTGACTATAACTTTAATATCTTCTGTTACACTAAGAACTCAAATTATGACATTTTATTGTTTTTAGTGTAATGTCAAATTAATACATAAACGAATAAATTTTTAACTAGATATTAGTTTCAAATGAATTCTTTATATATATCCAACAGACTATCGTTATCCACTACTGAGCATGTAGGTTATTAATTAATGATAAACCTACATGCCATTATTACTAGTTATCTGTAGTCATTTAGCTTTTTAATATCGCTATTTAACTTTATTTTGTGTTTTCTGTTATATTTAACGTTAAAAGCAAACAAACAGAGTGCGATAAGAATGGAAAGGTATTATTAAATGAAATTATAAATTCAGATCTCATCCAACTATCGGTAGAGTGATCGGAAAAATTATACGTCTGTGTTGTACGCGCGGGCGCACTTAATGTCAGCCGCGATTGTTGATGCATCACGGGGTTCTGGGTTCGATTCCGAGCTGTTTCCGTGATAAAGTTATTACACTATGATGGCAGTTGCTTTAAACATTTATGAAGTTTGTTCAAGCTGTTGTAATTTGACACTAAAAAAGTTAACATGTCTTTTAAATTTAACGTAGAGCGACAAGATTTTTCTATTGGCTGCTTAAAATAGAACACTTGACATAGCTATAACAATATTTACTATCAAATTGTGAATGCACATTCACTGTCTTATATGCTATAGTAAAAAATTTAAAACAAAAATTCAGTAACAATATAACATTTAGTTTAACAGTGATTTGGGACCTCTTTTAAGTAAACATATACCGAAACGCCTCAATCACTGGGCTGATTTTCATGAAATTAATTACAAACATAGCTTAAAAGAAATAAATCGACTAAATAAATAATTAATTCTGTTAAAATAACCGGGACCAACGCGCTTATTATTAAATATTTAATAATTAAAGGACCTCTTTAAACGCTACTCATCTCACAGCACCAAAAGCAATGTAACAACTGAAATGACTCTAACTCAACCAGGAAGACTCCAAAGCCACGCTATTTATAAATAGATGAGACATTCTCGCGCGTTTGCGTTGAACTCATCAAATATTAAACAGGCACGTCTATTTAAATTTAATAGGCGTGGGACATGGAACAAGATAATTAGGGATAGTTTTGTCACCAATCATGAAAGTATCCAGTTGCTAAGAACAGCGCATAGAGATTTTGGGTAGGATTTTAGGTTTGGGAACTTCTAAACTATAATGTCCGGAGTTGGGTGTTGTCGATAGGGACAAAATAAGACACATGGCGTTAGTTTAGTGGTAGTGTGTTGAATGAATTCAAAATACATCATCTTGATACAGTAAATAAATCACTTACTCAGCGCCTTAATGCTTACTACATACATACAGTCACGCGCGATTTCCCGAAGGGGTAGGCAGAGGCATATTATACGCCAGCACTTCGCCAGTTATATTATTTGTCCCACGTTATAATAGGTAGCGATTGTCGCTTACCGGGCACATCTATGTTTGCCAGTTTGTCTATTCATCGGCAGGTATCCTTGAAGGTGAAGTTGGCTTGGGGTCTTGGTAGGATCCCTAACATATCCATACACCCTAATTCATTGGTGAAAGTAGGATCCCTGTACACCTTGAACATGAACACCTATGGCAGTTGTTATTAGGAAGTCAGTGCTTTCTAATACTCTTACAGCTGGTTTACCATCAGGCGCGCCTCAAAGAGATGTCAGCACAGTGAGGGAGGGGTCAAGCCTGCCAGGGCTGCGGGACTGTCCGACAGGGTTAGCGCGGCCTCTGGACGTAGCAGGCACAAGAAGGAACATGGATGGTTTTTAGTCAGTAAAAGTCTGACACATCCTCCCGCTCCGAGAAGGTCATTAGATGATTTTCCATCCGAAAAAAAAAAAGAAGCTGGTTTACCATAAAATGATGTTTCCTTCTTAACATAAATTCACCAGGTTAGACCAGTGAGCTGATCTTGGGCCCTTAGCGTAAGTCTTGGGCATTCGGAAAAATGCTAGGATATGATGATGATGCAGTGTGTGGCGTTCGTGGCTTCATAAAACCAGGTCAAACTAAAGTAATATAGAAATTTTATTGAGCTAGACTTAGGTTATGTAGTGCTTGTTTAAATGTATCGTGTGCACGCCACAGACTGCAAAACCAAGGAGCATTCTCATTTAGGTTTAAATGGTTATGTCTACAACTTTTTTTCTTTTGGTTACTTAAATTTATTTAAATGAGTTTTAAAAAAAAAATTGCTATAACTTACATTTATTTGCTTTTCTTCTTAAGTATTTAACGTGTTTTTTATGATTTCTTTGCGTAGACAACATTTTTTTAAGGCCAAGTAGCTTTTTTTTTGTTATTATTCTGGTAAATATTCATCAATTCAACTTTTTTCTCCGTGCACTTTATATTGTAGTGCGTGTTAGTTCAATAAGTCAGTGTAGTGTAGTGTGTAATAAATCATTTGATAAATAAAAAAAGAATCTTTTGTATGATGACTCAGATTGAAGTGAAAACACGCTACAAAGTACCTAAAAAATTCACTATCTATTCTCGTACTAAAGTAATCGATAATTCATAGCCTAGGCTACTTTAGGCAGATAGAAGTAAAGCCAAGGTCGCGTACCCTTTAAAAATGTAAGGAAGTACACTAAGGCTAGGAACTGGACACGAGCGACTCGCGTAACAGACAGTGTGTTCATAAAATGTGTTAAGTGTGTCGTATGTGGTAAGTATAGCTACATGTATTACTATTCTGGACGCAGGTGGGCACGTGGCTTTTATAAAACACTTTAGAAGAAGACATGCGTGACCTGCTTGCTTAAAGCATTTGCGATCAACTACAGTCGCTTAAACGTCGCTTCGCTCGCAATCCGCTAGTCGCACCGCTAACCTCGCTAATATCGCGGCTAAGAGGCAGTGAGAGCTATAAAATATGGTTTGGCCTTCGGTCGTCTCAGCGAGTGTGTCCCTGCGGAATAGTCGCAAAACTTGCTTTAGTTGTTTTACTATTCTAGAAGCAGGTAGGTTTTAGAAATCGCTACAAAAGAGAACAAACGCGGCTGGATATTTTAAAGCGAGACCAACTCTCGCTTAGACGTCGCATCGCTCCTCGCTTGTCGCACCGGTAGTCTCTATTTTATAGCATCTCGTGGCCAAGAGGCAGTGAGAGCCAGAAAAGTGGTTTGCCTTAATTTCGTTTCAGCAAGTGTTTATATGCGGGCTAGTCGCAATACTTGCTTTAGTTGTTTTATTATTTTATTTTGGTTGAAAATAGGCACGTGGATTTTAGATGACTTTAGAAGAAGACAAGTGCGACCAGCTTGATTAAAGCGCGTACGAGCAACTAAACTCGCTTAGACGTCGCACCGCTATCCGCTTGTCGCACCGCTAGTCTCTGTTCTCTAGAATCTCGCGGCCAAGAGGCAGTGAGAGCCATAAAAGTGGTTTGGCCTTCGGTTCGTCTCAGCGAGTGTGTCCCTGCGGACTAGTCACAAAACTTGCTATAGTTTTTTTATTATTCTGGATGCAGGTGGGCACATGGGTTTGAAAGGCTTTGCATGTATCTTGTGCAAAATGTATGTAGTTTTTAAATGTAAAGTATTTCTTAATAAAAAAATATATGTTATCTTGTATTTTTTGTTACCTACATTACTATCACTATAACTATACTTTAACAAAATTTATACCACGGAGCGGCGATAGCCCAGTGGTGATACTCCTTGCCTTTAAATTCAGAGGGTCTCGGGTTCAAACCCTGGTGGCCTATGATTTTTCGAAGTGTTGTGCGTAATTATAGCTTGCTCTGTGCCTCGAAAAGCACGTTTATCCGTTGGTCCCGGCTGTCATAAACATCTAGGCAGTCGTTATTAGGAAGTCAGTGCCTTCTAACAGACTGATGGACTGACTGACAGCTGGTTTAACCATAGAATAATGTTTCCCTTTAGGTTGCGGAGGTCAGACGGCAGTCGCTCCACGTAATAACTGAAATTCATTCAAATCTCGTTGAACCAACCCTGGGCCCTAAGCTTAAGTCTAGTAACCGGGATAATGCTAGGATACGATGATATAATGACAAAATGTATTCCACACAATTATTTAGTTTACAACTACTAGCTCATAGATCTCTTTTAGCCATAAGATAATATCACCTTTGTAATTTGATACAATTCATGTAACTCAAGTTTTATTGTGCAATAAATCATTCTTATTTTAAATAGTGTATTATTTTATCGCGTATTATATTTCGCCAGTGTGGTTGTGTAAATATACTTAGTTGTTTAACATAATTTGTAGCTGTCATACATCTAGCTTAGTGCAGATAGAAACGGACATAAGTTTATAGTCACCAATACAAAGTATATTATTTATCTACTATTTACATACTTAACTATTAAATAGATCTCAAAATCAGTACAATACGAAGTAACGAATTTAATTTTCTGAGAATGGAATTTCTACCCACTAACAACAACCAAAGACACATTCTGAACTTTAATGAAAGAGAAATAGATATAAAATCCGACACGACACTTTTATACATACATACATACATTGACGCCTGTTTCCCCGAAGGGGTAGACAGAAGCATATTATACGCCTACACTTTGCCAATTGTATAGTCGGTTACCTAATAGGTGGCGAGCCTATTGCCGCTTGCCGGGCACTGTTATGTTCGCCAGAGCGTCGTCCGTTATCCGGCAGGTGCACCACTTGCAGGTGAGGTTGGGTTGGGCTCCTTGGTAGGATCCCTGTACACCCTGAAACTTTTACCTCATACGTTAAGCTACCTAGGTACCCTGCAAGACATATAAAACCACAACATTGTATGATCTTACGAGTACAATCAAAAGGTGGCAAATTGCACAAGCAGGATATTTAGCTCGGGTACCGACCGCTAGAATTTCTATCGCAACACGAGTGTGCCAAGCACGAGTAGCAATAGCAGTTTGCGTGACACCCAGACCGCAAAGTTGCGGAGAAATGGCAAAGGACGAAAATAGACGGCATTGGTTTCAACTTGTGTCACCAGGCGACGCTGTTTTGTTCTATTTGTTTATTAATTCTATTAATATCTTTAAAATACTTTTAATTTTTTATTTATTATTTTGACGACTGATATGGCGTGTGCGGCAGTATACCTGCAATACATATTTATGTTTATACATGCATACATGAATGAATATTAATATTTGTTCTGGTCAGGGAGTTATGTACATTATGTTTGAGTTATATACATATATGTACATTATGTTTGTATTTATAAAAAAAAGCATATATATTAATCCGTTATTTCGTATCCATAACATAAGCTCTTAGTGTTTTTTATATATTTGGCGTGATTGTAAGTGAATTACTTTAGAACTAATTTAGGTATTTTATTATATTTATCTTAAAAAATAACGGATAAATACAACATATCCAATGTAAATAAATATCGAAGCGCATGTAGCTTCAGCGACACTATATGGTTAGAAAAGATCAGCAAAGCAAAGTTCAAAAAGGTCAGTCTATAGATAGGTGACCATTGGTGTGGCATTTTATATCGAGCACGACTGTCCTTTACATTTTTTTACTACTAAAAGCTGAACAAAACAACAAGAAAGAATGTCTCCTATTTTTTTGTTCAACTTTTTTTATACTTTATGGATTTGGTCATTGTGAGTCTTACTCAGCCTTCCTCTCCAAACACTACACTCGTCTATTATACATCGATTATAAGTTAATATGACTTTAAAAATATAGTATTTATAATTTAGCTACAAATTCACAAAATAATAATATGATTTTCTCTTAAACTATGCCGTTATCGCACAAAACACCTTTTGTTCATATCATTGAGGTTTTTGGGTTACCATTTTACCTGCTTTGTTCTCAGTTTCCGACAATGTTCGAAAAATGTATTTAAGCTCTTTTGTTTGCTACTATCTAGTTGTCTATGACGCATATTTCCGAATGCATGCAATGCCAATATCCAGCAAAAGTGTACATGTAATCAGATATTTGGGAGAAAACAATTATTCACACCTGCTTCATTAAGTTTACATTAACATTAAGAATCAGCAAATACATAGGGCATAGAGTATGAAAAACTAAGAGCAGAAAAGTTTTAAAATGGAGACCTTTTTACAGGCGACGCGACGCACAGTTGTCTGTTAATGACAATAGGTGGTCATTCGATTAAACCCATAATTTCTTATTTATTTAATATTAATTCTTCGATCATCCTATTCGCTACGATTTGCTCCAACTACACCTACTGTATAATAATATTAAGTATTTTTTTATAAAAATCCACGCCTTCATTTCGCATAGCTTAGGTAAAAACAGTTTCAGGCAATGAAAAAACACTAATTAGCGCAATTAAAATGTTCGCATACGTAGGAGCTCTTGGTGCGTTACGAAAACACATTGGCGCGCAGTTTGAGCGCCAAAACGGTTTTTTTTTATCAAAAAACAATGCACCGTTAGAAAATTTAAATGATAGGCTTTGGGTCTGTCATTTATACAAAATTTTATTTTAACTATAATAAATCTCTTAAATCACACGAGTTATTTAGTTTCAAGTTAAGTATTATAATAAAATTGTGTTATGGATGATAGTATTACATAGGAAACACCTAGATCAGAAATAGGTAAATGTTCATTACTATGTGAGAATCGAATGCACGACCTAAGGAGTATGATTACTTCCACGGAATAATCAATATTGAAGTCAAGTGATAAAATATTTAAAAAAAATACACAAGGTAATCACTTAAGGATATGAATTACTTACTTGACACTGGCTTAATGTGCTAGACCCACGAAGCCATTATTTAAAAGAAAGAAGGATATGAATGACACTTAAATGCAAATAAATAAAAAATCTAATTTCTATATTTTTCTGATGGTGATTTTATAAAGTCCGTTCATGAGTTTAACAATTATTAGTGGGCATGAATACTTAAGAAATATTTATTTATGTTTAACTGTTGTAATTGAAACCACAGTACTCTGCTTTGTTTGGCACTTTGGCACAGCTTTGTGTGAAATGTTCACGTATATATTTTTTTAAATTATTCCTATTCTATATTTCTACATTTTAAAAGTAATATCCGCTTTTTTTTCTTTTAAATAATGGCTTTGTGCGTCTAGCACATCTAGCCAGTGTCAAGTGATATAATAGGTTGGGGAAAAGTCTTTTCGTATTTTTGTATGAAAAGTCAAGACATTTTTTTCAAAGTTTATTTACATTTATTTACAATATATATGTACCGTTTTGTTGAATAACTTTCTGCCATTTTGTGGGCAGAGACATTATCCCGTTACTGTAGAAACTTTGGGACTTCTGATCAAAAAAACGGGACAAATAGTTTTGGCAGTCCTCTCTTGAGGTCAACCTTACAGAACCTAAAGAATTCTGCAGAGACCGAAACAGGTGAAAATCTGAAGGCGCAAGGTCAGGGCTATATGGTGGATGCACTAGGACCTCCCAGTCGAACTCTCTTAATTTTTGCTGAGTGGCTAAAGATGTGTGTGGTCTAGCGTTATCGTGATGAAAGACCACACCCTTCCTGTTGATCAATTCCGGCCGTTTTCTCTCGACTGCTTCCTTTAATCTCATCAGTTGCTGGCAGTAAAGATCAGAATCGATGGTTTTGCCGGGCGGTAAAAGCTCATAATAAACAATGCCCTTCCAATCCCACCATACACACAGCATCACCTTATTTCGTGTTAGGCCAGGTTTGGCCACAGTCTGTGAAGCCTGGCCAACTTTCGACCACGACCTTTTTCGCACGTTCTTGTCGTACGTGATCCACTTTTCATCGCCAGTTATCAATCTCTTCAAAAACGGCTCGGTTTCATTACGTCTCAATAATGAATCGCAAATGAGTATACGGTTCATTAAGTTTCTTTGAGTGAGCTCGTGTGGCACCCAAATATCGAGCTTTTTTGTATAACCAGCTTTCTTCAAATGGGTCAAAACTGTTTTGTGGTCAATTCCCAGTTCTTCAGCTACATCGTAACTACTAATATGCCGATCTTGCTCCACTCTTTCAAAAATGGCGTCCATTTTATTCGTAACAGGGCGACCAGAGCGAGGTGCATCTTTAACATCAAAATTTCCGGACTGAAAACGTTTGAACCAAATTTGTGCTACTCTTACTGACACTGCATCAGGTCCATAAACATCACAAATTTTTTTCACTGCTTGAGTTGCATTTTTGCCTTTTTTATAATAAAATTTTAAAATGTATCGAATTTCTTCATTAGATTCACTCATTTTAACGGAGAGAAAAACAAATGAAAAATAGCGGGAAACAACTTTTTTTTATTTTTTTCTTTTCTTTATAATGGAACCTTTTTAATGTTACCAAAACCAGCCAGACACAAATAGTACAGTCAAAAAAAATTTATAATAAGTTTATACCTACGTTATGCGAAAAGACTTTTTCCCCGACCTAATATTAATAATAATAATTCATAGTAAATGAGAATGAGTGATGATAAAGATGATAAATGGTAAATGAGATACCTTCCCTTAAGCCCCTTGAGTCCTCAGTAAAGATGTGGAACTATACTGAGATCTCACATGGACTCCTTGAGAGAATTTGAAAAGTGATGTTGCACTGCTTTGTTTGATTTACCAACAATTATGTAGGTATATTCACAAACACTTAACGGTTAATAATCCACCGTTATTAAACGTTAATATTAGAATTACACAAATTTAAGAAAAAAAAACTGCTGACATTACGCTTTACTTTCCCGCCAAGAAGTCCAAATGTCTGCTTATGTCCACGGTTAGATTACTAGAGCGTAGGATTGTTTATTATTGGTCAAGGACAGAAGCCATTGAGATCTTTCCTATTTTAATGTTTTATTATGCCTACCAGTTAAATGCTATTTTTGATACGGTAGAATATTAAGTAAAGTTGATCAGTTTGTTTGTTTTAATTTACACATCTTTTTTGCAATACCACAAGGTAGCAAGCAGCTAACTAACAACTTTTTGGGCAATCCTCGCCGGACAGCTTAGTCCACAACCCAACGATACGCGACATAATATGATGATGATATTATATTATGAAAAAAAAAACTAACGTCAAAAGTCAGAAGGCCGTCCTAAGTTGGTGCGTTTGTCACTTATGTTATTCTACAATATGAAGCGCTCTCTTCTTTTTTAACTGCTTGCACTCAGACAGGGCATATTAACAATGACAAGTCACATAAAAAAAGTATATTATTAATAATATTATGACATGAAACAAAACCCATCGCCAAAAATGATTGTATCAACAATGATTTGACGTGAAATATAAACAAAGAACGTTGACCGGCGTACGGACTACTCTTGACCTACAACATGATCATTTGGCTTTGGGCATGAACATTGAACAATGTAAACTGTAAATTTAAAACAGCATCGCGTTTTTACAGTTCTTGACCACAGTACGCGGTCATTTTTCAGATTCGCATTCAATTAAATGATGAATTTTAAGGCTTTTGCAAGGTTATTTGACTTCGCGTGGTTAATTCAGAATTTTATGTAGGATATGTTTTGAAGATTAAAGGTAGATGTCGCCTTTGCAAGTACTACTTTAATATATTCTATCATTAGTTACCAACTAAAGTTTTTTTTTTAATTTAAAAATAAAATTTAATTTATTTTAGTACAGTACTAACAAAAGTAAGAGTAACGCGACCCTTTACTGCGGGCTAGCTTGAGTGAATAAGAAATGGCAAGGGGAGCTAGATTGGAGAACAAAAAGCAGGAGACTCATCAACTTTATTTTCTTTGCCAATAAGTAAAAAACTATGTTATTTAGCCCTATGGCTACGTTAAGCTTTCATTTTAGTTGATATTTCTTCTAAAAATTCTTCTATTCCAGAGATAATAAAATTTCACAGAAAATTTATATTTCAAATAATATGTATTTCAACATCGAATTTTGTTAAAAAAACATTTTAATACTACTTACATTCTTGAGGATTCGTACTAATAAATTAATGAAAAGAAATGCTATATGTAAATGCACGTTATTAAATTTATAATTACGTATTATTTTAATACTCATTGTTACGTTGCCTTAGGTTATTCAGATTATTGTTTATTTTAGGTACTTTTTTTTCATAAAAATTGTGTAAACTCTCTAGGTTCCCGTCCTATGCGAAAAATGTAGTCAGGTAGGTACTCTTAAACTTAAAATATACGGAATGAAATATTAGATACTTTTAAGTTCCATAAATATTGATTAAATAGATCACTGAAGTAAATAAACAAGAGATTATATTTAATTCATAAATTCTAGTAGCTAACACCTGTCTCTCAAACACTGCTCTTTAAAGAGAGTACCAATGACTTCAGTCACTTTATTATGATGACAGTCACAATAATATTTTATAAGTTAAGCATAAAAAACACGCGAAAAAATCTAGGTCGCCATTATAAACTGCAAAATTTTATCGTGATTGTCGACAATTTACAGATTAATTTTGCATATTATTCATATTTTATCTTATTACGCATCATATCAACTTTTGGCTAAAACATTTTGAAGCAACCAAGGAGTCATAATACGTCCCCGCATTATCTTTGGCCCTTGTATCGTCGCACATAATATTGTAGTGAGAATTGGACGCGAGAAGGGTCCCTTGGCTCGGGCGGTCACCCCAAGTCCCTAGCCAGGTAGTGGGGTGTGGCCAGCTGACTTGCACGCACACAGCTGAACATGTTTATCAAGAAAATATACAATCTATCGATTTTTATCCCAACAAACCACGCTTAACAGGTGTGCTATTATCCCTTCAAGTCAGTTGAAATTCGAACATAATTACACAAAAACAGACGCATGAAGGTTGCATTTTTTAATGCACTTTAAAAAGATAATCGATTGTTTGAGGTTTTATACGAGTCTATGAATTAACATATTTAGTACTGACCTTGATTCCAGAGCGTCCCTGTTGCTTCAGCAACACATTTTCTGGTTTCATATCGCAGTGTATGATTCTGTTTTTGTTCAGCGCGTACAAGCACTGAAGTAAACTGTGAGAGAACTTGCGCACTAGCTGCAAGGAGAAACCTTGAAACTTGTTCTTCTTGATCAGCTCGTACAAGTTGATAGCGAGCAGTTCAAAGGTGATGCAAGTGTGGTTCCTGAATGTGAACGAGTCGAACATGTGTATAACGTTCATTGTGTTGTCTTTATCTTGCTCGCGGAGGTGCTCCAGGATGCGGATCTCCTCCTGAGCCTGCCTGTGAAACCGCTTCTCGTTGCGGACCATCTTTAGCGCTACGTTCTCGCGCTTCTTGTGGTCGTACGCCTTCACGACCTGCCCGAAGCTACCCTTGCCGATAACTTTAAGCACTTCGTATCTGTAAGCTATGTGGTCGTGCGGTATGTGTATGTAAGAGCCCTGCTCGTTGTCGTATTCGCAATTGTTCGGGAACCCGACGAGTCCGGGGCGTTTTTTAGCGTTCGCGCCTATGAAGTACACTTGGGGGTAGTCGAATATTTCGCGGTGTTCATAAGGAGTGAGTTTGTTCATATAGAGCTTCATGACTTGCTCGGGACTGGCGGCGGCGGCGGGCGGCTGCTTGTCCGGGGGCTGCGCCGCGGGCGGCGGCGGTGCGGGCGGCCCCGGCTCCAGCGGCGGCAGCGCCCCGTCCCGAAGCAACGCGCGCCCGAACGCGTGCGCGCTCCCTAGAGGCATATCACCGGTCATGGCCGCGCGGCCACCGCCACCTCCACGCACTTCGGTCGCCGTGGCCGTACCGACCCACGCTCCTTCGCACACACCACAGCACCTCACTGCACTTGCACTTGATGGCGCCACCCTGATGGCACACTGAACATTTCACATCGACCGGGAGGAGCGAAACCCACGCTTCCACTTATGCGGGCACATTCCGTCTCGACGATACGATTGAGCGCGACCGTAGATGATACCGTGCAACGCGAACGTGAAACGCAAACAAAGACCCCCTTCCTTGCAGGCCAACCCGACAACAGAACCAGAGAGAAAATAGAAACGGTCGCCAAAGTCATTGAACCGTTCGTCTGCGCGGAGAACACGAGTGCAAGTGAGATAGAACGACTATCACTGTCACTTTGAATATCCGCTAGATGGCGTACAAAGCACATATTTAGAATGGAGTATGATGCATGACCGAAATGGTCTCAACGGTCAAGTAAACGGTCTGAAGGATTTTAGTTGCCGCTTAGAATTTTCATACTTGAAATTACCAGAATATATAAATGCAGATTTAAAAACTTTTTTAAATTTAATAGAGATTAAGATAGATTATAGTAATAAGATTTTTCTAAAAGATATTCTGTTTTGTTTTGTGATCAATACTTAACACAATAGGAAACTATGGTTTTGTTGTGACCTGTTGCTATATTACATATTAGGCGGATGATAGAAGTTACTGAAATATTTTAACAACGGTTTCCAACATTCTCAAAAAGTAGAAAGCAAAAACATCTTCATATATACAACGCTTCATGTTGTAACATGATTTGAGAGGGAAATTTAACGTAAAATAATTAAAACGTAGAAAAAATTATACAATATATTACAAACATATAGATATAATATTAGTGTAGCAGGGAACTGAAAGTTGTCTCAGATACATATTCACCAAATTTTTAAAAAAGTTTTTATACAAGTATTTATTATTTTGACAACCGATATGGCGTGGTGGCGAGTATACCCACATTCCACTCCTGAGGTCGTGAGTTCGATTCCCACACAGGACAAATATTTGTGTGTATTAAATATGAATATTTGTTCTGGTCTGGGTGTTTTTCTATGTATATTAAGTATGTATTTACAAAAAAAAAAAAGTATTTATGTAGGTATGTTTATCCGTTATTTAGTATCCATAACACAAGTTCTTAATGATACTTATCTTAAACGGAACTAAATAATTGGTGTAAGTGTCAGAAACATTTATTTATTATTTATTTATTTATTTACAAAATTAAGTATCTACATGTTGCTTGTTAGAAAAATCTTAATAAGGAATTTAAGCTATGCTGAATAGGAGAAATTTGCAGAATAATTACGAGTGCTCAAAGCTTAAGAGAGTAAAAATCTTCTGTTACTTAAAAATAGAATTTTATCATGATTAGCAAGTTGCACAATTCCATTCAAATACATTTTATTATTGTGTCTCACGTCAGCAAAAGCCAGTAATACACATGTTTATTTTCACATTACGATACGGTTTGTTCAATGGTATAGTATGTACTTTAAATTTACTAAAAAGTACACATCAGTAAAAAACACAATTTTCGTTAATAAACCACAATAATCTAAAATATAACTGTATAAATATTATGTAAGCTAATAAGCACAAAATATCATGTTTCTATATACGATTGTGTATTCGCTTTTTCTATATAAACATAAACGTATTTAGTTACAGCTACAGATATATTTATCGGTTCTAGTAATTAAAAACGTTAACTACTTTACAATTTATGATAACTTTTATGAGAAACAAAAAAAATGTCATCGGTCTCTCTCTATCATCGCACCGCTCAGTACCTTAGAAATAAAAGATATTTTACGATGTACGTTTCAAAATAATCGAGCCATGTACCCTTAGGTTGGTTTTATATTCCAAGGTGATATATATTTCATATAGGAGGAGAGATAAAGTAAAGTTATGAGCTGTAAGCAGTAAGTCGATCGTACAAAAAGTGATACTATTATTAGTAGTCATGAATTCTTAAACAGCGAGGATTTTGCGCCAACCCGGAAAAAGACACATCATAGTAGTATTTAATGTTCAAAATTGAGTTTTTATGTGTACCTAAATATAGTAGGTATATTTTCCGTGTTGATGCCAAAAGCTCATAAAAACTCTGGTAAAATCTTCATTACTTTACTGAATCTATGGTACGAGTCAAGTCATAGTCATACAACTATGACTTGACTCTACTAAACCTTGACTGAAGTAAAAAACATTTATGCAATTTACTTGATTTACTTAAGTTCGACAGGCTGGCATAATATGTCCTTTTTATTGATTTGTCATACTCTAAGCAAGTGAGTACATGACTAAGAAGATGGGAAAACATTTCTAATATTCCAATTTACCTAAAATTCCAAGTTCATTCATCTCATTATATAAAAATACAAAAAGAGTACATAAAATATAATAGAGTAGATATATTTCCTGCTCTCCACAAACAGCTACAATATATTATTTAAATAATAACGATATTTGTGAAGCTTATTCCATAAGGCAAGTGGAAGTCATATCATATATATTTTTAGCGTCACTATCCGGAAACTTCGAGCCTTAATAACTTGATTGGGGATTTGGGGTTGGTTACTTATAAAATGATGTTTGACCACGTTTAAGGGACTGAGACAGATTAATTTAGGTCACAGAAAATACTCCCAGGGCTCTATGGTAATACTCTCAGAGCTTGTGCGCCATCTGTCGGATAGTTAGAAGGTATTTTGGTCATCATCCTTCCCACACGTCTTTTTGTAATCCGTTGTTTTCTGTCATTTTATCACATTCGTAATCGTCGGAAAATTTAAGTACACTGTTTGTTTTAGTTAAAATAATGTGAATAAAGTTTACTGTGTGAACAATAAGAACCTACATATACAAAAAGTGATTTTGTGACAATTTCATGTAAGTATTTTTACTATTTTGCGATTTCTTTCGTCTCCTACTTATTTTTATATGTGCAATAAATGTTACATTTCGGTTCTTGCTGCTAGATTCTTCGTTTAATTTTGGATCAGTCAACCAACATTCCATGGAAACCGTTTTATCAATATGCTCCTTTTTTATAGCGAGAAATCGGAATTGTTCATAAAGAAGTTTTGATTTATGTTTTACTACATTTGTATTGTACCTATAATAATTACATTATAACGTATAGTTATAGTATGCTTAAACAATGGCATATACGTCATGGAATTATAGTATAAAAGCAATAATGTGTGTTTATTTGGGATTGGGTAGTAACATTGAACCTCCCATTATTGCTAAATATCTTCACACTAAAGTTGTATTTGTGATTTGCATGTTAGTTGGATGTTTGCCAGAGCATCTGAACTGGGCACAATCATTGCACTGTCTGACAAAATGACTTAAAGTATGTTTGCATTCTTTGTTTATTTTTTTTTAGTTTACATGAGTCACTTTATCGAACCCGCTTATTTATGACACTTAAATTCTGTTGATGAACCTCTACTTTTTCAGTTAAGAGTGAATGCAATTTCTATTTATGCTTTGTATCTTCTCATTCAGTTAATGGCTGATTCCTGTAATTCCATCAAGATTTGTGTAAATTTTACTTATTTAAACAAAACTCAATAAATGTAGTAACTTAAAAGGAAAGATATTACTTGCAAACTTTTTCGTGATAGACAGACCTTTGATATAACAGTGCTAACAAAATTAAATTTTACTAATTTAAACAAAAAATAGAAATACTAATAAAAAAAAAAACTTGCTTGTATAAACCATTGTAAGCGCCAAAAATCTCAATAAGCTGTTTTACTAGTGATGTATGTGATTTTAGGGTACTGAGTCTAATCCTAGCAATTGAATAAATAGGTAAGTGCTGATATAACATTCAGTAAAAATTTCAAATTGATGCTACAAATAATAGAGAATTTAAAAAAAAAACCTTTTCCTGTAAATAATTCAAAGTGGCAGTTACAATCTTCTTAAAAAGGCTCTATTTACTTTATTGGGATAATAGAACTTTGTTAACTTGTAACATAGACTATGCAATTAAAAATCTTCTAATTACAGCCATAATAACGGCTTCTTATATAAAAACTTTTTGGCATAAGCCAAGTTTATCCAATAATTGGTTTCATTACTTGTTTAATATAATGTTGTCGCTTTATTTGACTGTAGGTTTAATACTTCTTTTATCAGTATTAAACCAATATTTACTCACTCATAATGAAGAAGTGTTATGTTGTTGTTTATCCATTGTATTGTATTAGGATTATTATGTTAAATAATTATGATAATATACCTATTCCAAAGTCGAAATCATTTACTCAAGTTTGGCTCAATAGAGCTCTCATAAAAGCCAAACTTAAAAACGCCCATGCAATGCGTGTATCTTCATCATTAGATAATTTTTAAATAAACAGTAGAGGGTGGCCTCTTTCCGAATGGACCGATGATCTGGTCATGGCAGTGATGCATGAGGAATGAGGTTGGTTAATGTGGAATGCTATAGAGGAGGCCTATGTTCATCCTGATATCCACGCTTCATCACTCACCAAATGAAAATCATCACTGCATAGTTTGATGTAATTATTTTTAGATTTTCGACTTGCTTTTGTTTACTAATGTTCTATACACAGATTTCTGGGGTTACAGCCCACATACTAATCATTCGTGAAAGTACTGTAATAAATTGGCTGTAAATCTGTTTTGTGTAATAAAATTAAATAAAAATAAATGGTTAAGATGATGTTTTGACAATTTTTCACTGATTACTAACTCTTAATTTGTTAACAGATTGCTTTGGCACACATTATATAGGCCTATCCTAGTGTTTAGTCATTCCTAAGTTGATATTAAGGCAGATTGTCATGTTAAATAATTATGATATGTATGTCTTATTTATTTAATAATAAGAAGTTAAAATAAAGTAACAGTGTGGTTGTAGCATTTGTAAAACAACTAGAAACAGCTATATTATAGATAATGTACATCCCAAACTTAAAGTTTATTGTATAGTTTATGTTTACTGACTTCTTAACTAACTAAATAAATAAATTTATTTGATTCCAGAGAAATAGACAATTTTGAACTTTTTTCTAAGAGAATCTGCTTTAAGCTTATAGCTTGTATCACAGAATCGAGACAACAATTACCCAACTTATTATAGAATTTAAATAAGTAAATTGACTAAGTAATTAGCTATGCATACTATGCAATTAGCATGCATAGAATAGGAGATATTCTTTTTTTTAAAGAAATTTTTTGAAATCAACTAACAATCAATATGCTGATTTCCCTCAAAAATAATGCAACATTAGCAAAATACATATTGGTTCAATATCCCTTCCCTGACTCTTTCAAATAAATCCAAATCGTTGAGTCATACTAAAAAAATTACTATGCTTACTAAAAAACTTTTTTTGACAAGTCATTATCTGGTTAATAAAGTCGAAGATTTTTGTACAAATTTGACTGAACAGAGCCCTTATGAACGTCAACTTAAAACTAACGCGCCTTTTCACTGCGGGCAGGAGTTTTGTAGTTTCTTAAGCCATAGCATTTTAGAACTAACACTATTCAGATTACAGGTTATCAGTGATAATGAGGAATCGTAAATCCGTATCAATACTTTACTTTGTTCTTTCTCAGAATTTGATACATTGCCTGTTATTCAAAGATATGACAAGGTATTGTGTTTGTGTCGTAACTAATTGTTGTAAATATTTTTATCAGTCTTTTTTCTGTTGTGTTGTTAGTCATCATTTCTGGTTTTCCCTGTATTGATGATTTTTTCACAATTTTTTTTTAAATTTACTGGTTTTAGTTACTCACAGTAGGTGCAATATTTGCCTTGCTTATCATGTTCCTGCCCAGCTCCCCGGTTAACTGGGATCGACAAAGCATGTTGTATGCCCTGCAAATATCCTAGCGTCTATCTCTTATCGTTTTTTGCTTTCACTATAATTAATAGCTTACATTTATAGAACGAGAAGAAACATGTATGATTTTTAGTCAAAAAGAGTCCCCCCTTGCAGGAACATGTCACTTCCCTTCAAGTCAGAGATACATACTTCACAGCTTACTGAATGTCTTGCAGTATAGCAAAATAAAAAATTCAAAAAAAAAATTCATCCTTTTAAAAAAAAGTCGTATTCCTAAATAATATTATTATATGATACCATGCTTGAAACGGAAATTATTTACTTGTTTTTGACAGACGCTGCATGCTAAGTACAAAACCAGTTTGACCACACTCGCAGTCCAAAGATCTTTAGCATCAGGTAAAATGTGCAAACCTGGGAAGCAATTGTGATCGTATTGAGTAGGTTTCTTCTGATTTTACAACTTTTTTCTAAAGTTATATTGATATACTAGTGTTTCGCCCGCCACTTCGTCCGAGTGTAATTCGATTATATCGCGAATCTTGTTTAAGTAACTTTAAATATCATATTTATATCAGCTATTCATAAACCTTACAAAATAGTTTCACGCTTTTATCTTTACAAATGAAGACATTCCATACAAACTTCGATCCCCTATATCCTTTCTTCTTTTGTCAGCCCATGTCCTTTCTCAGGCTCCTGATGGTCTGTGTATTTAAATTCATTTAAATGGGTTTAGTAGTTTTTGTGTGAAAGCGAGACATAGTTACTTTCGCATTTATCATATTAGTATGAATTGTTTTGTATAGTTAAATAACAGCCGTTTTCTAAATATGTAGGTATAAACGTGGCCGTCCTCTACTAGAGTAGTAGAGCGCGATGGACCGATGATCTGGTCAAGGCGGCGGGAAGCCGATATATGTAGGCGACTCAGGATCGCTCAATGTGGAAATCTATTGGGGACATAGGCCATGTTCAGCAGTCGACGTCAGATGGCTGAGATGAGGATGATGATGATATAAACGTGAATAAGGTCAATACCCTCAAATACCCAATCCTGAAAATCATATTTTTTAACTAAAAAAACACAAATAATGTGTTTTTATTTGTATTAGGAGCACCGTTTATCCAGGTGTCTACCAACTTTTTATTCTTTTGGGCCAAGGCGCTATTAGCTACGGCATATACGGCACACCTGATAAAATTGGTCACAGCAGCCTAGACGTTCACTTAGTATAATACCAGAGACGTTCCCGACCTTAAAGAACCGTTTCAAGCCATTCTTGACGAGCCCAATGCTGTAAAAGCGCGCGACAGAGTTACTTTGAAAGGTACGCGCTAAGGTCAATCATTTTAAAATTAAATTAAAGAAAATCTACATTATTTCAGTAGCATTGACCTATTCAATTAATATAATGAGTAAGTACTTAATGTCTTATTTTATTGTTGGGAAACGTTATTTTATTTTAACTATTTACTTATACGTTATAAATAACGAGTTCTGTCTATTGTTTTGCATTATTACCGTGCGAACGCAAAAAAATTATATGGTTCATAAGTAAATCGTATATTATTTTATTCACAGTAATCCCGGCAACTAGATTTTGCATCCTAAAAAACATAATGAAAGTAGATTAACGAAAGTGATTTATGATGGACAAGCTACTGAAAGTGTTGGGAGGGGTCACCTTCCATGACCAAATCCAGCAGGTTTTGGAGAAAGGGCAGGTCAAAAATATCCGAGTGTATGAGAAGGTTAATAAGTGTGAATGAAGCTAAGAGTGCCAGAATCGTAGCAAATGGAAGGGTATGATCTCTGCCTACCCCTACGTGAGAGAGGCATAACATTATGCTGACGTGGCAAGGCAAAACACTGTATACTAGAATACAGTGTTTCTCCTTAACAACGCTTATTCGCCGTATTTTAAGGTCTACTTTAAGTGAAACTATTACATTTTATACAGTGTTTTGCCTTGACACGTCATTATGTATGGTGGATTCAAATGTAATTTAGCCATAAATAAATAATAAATATTTTCTGACAGTTACACCAATTATTTAGTTCCAAGATAAGTATCATTAAGAACTTGTGTTATGGATACTAAACAACGGATAAACATACTTAAATACTTTTTTTTTTTGTAAATACATACTTAATATACATAGGAAAACACCCAGACCAGGCCAAATATGCATGTTCATGCACACAAAGATTTTTCCTGTATGGGAATCGAACCCACGACCTCTGGAGTGAAGTGTAGGTATACTGACCTCCACGCCATATCGGTCGTCAAGGTCATTCCATAAAATGTAAAAACTTATTCTTAAACGGCCGATTATTCAACTGAATATACTGTAATAATTAATATAAATCAAATGTTTTATGAAAAGCTAGCTTATACAATTCTTGGACTGCAAGTGAATTCCTTAGCGACTGGAATTAAAAATGGATGCCCAATCTACTAATGGGCTACTGCAGTTGCGCTATAATGGAGTACTAATATAGGTTTATACTTAAACAGCCAGTAATATTTCAGCTGGGCTAGGTCGGGCTAACGTTTGAAGGAGGTCAAAGTATGACAAATCATTGAGCGTACGTACTTACATGGTGAAATATTTATCGGAATAGACTGTCACTGCTTATGGTTAATAAAATAAATATTTTCTGATAATTACACCAATTATTTAGTTCCAAGATAAGTATCATTAGGAACTTGTGCTATGGATACTAAATAACGGATAAGCATAAATACTTTTTTTTGTAAATACATACCTACTTTATTTGTTTACTTAAAGATAATATATAAAGAAAATTTCATGAAAAGAATAATGGCCTGTCACCGGAGCCGTGGGGGTCATTTGACGCATATTTCATTCCATACTTAATCGTAACATGATTTTCTTCTTTACAATACAATAAAAATATTACAACTCTATCATAAAATACTTGCTTTTATTTTAAAATTCGCTAAATACCGTTTGAAAACTAGGATCGCTAGTAGAATTCTACGGAGTTATGAAGGAATCTGCCTGGAATATCAAATACAAAGTTCAAAATTACCGATTGGATAGATAATCGATGCGCGCACAATGACAATCGACATAACCTTTCACAATATGCACTTCATCAAACTGAACATTTATTTTTAAAAACACTATTTGTTGATGTATTTCAGTAAAAATCGCTTAGAGACAATTGATTGAATGGATTTCAAATGTTATAACGTCGAAAAATAAATAAAAATTGGTTGAAAACTTAAGACGTAACTTAAAACGTAGCGCTTGCTAGCTGTGCTCAATGGTATGCAAAAAAACGACCGTGCAACCAAATCAACTGTCTAGGGATAATGCACACAACGCCCACCTACTTACATTACCGGAACCAGTATGCAATTCAATGTAAATTTTGGTCCAAGTTGTATTCATGTCATTTATCAGATTTTAATTTCCAAGTAAAATGTATGAGGAAATTATATTTCTTTGCTCTAGACGGAGACAAATAAAAAAAAAAATATCTAAAAAATCAGTGCAGCCGTTCTTGAGTTATAAATTGTCGAACTAACACGACTTTCTTTTATATAGATAATAATAATATGTCGGCGCGGCGCGTCAAACAAAACCTCCATAGAGCAAATAAATAAAGTAAATTATTAATCCACTTAATATATAGAGTAAATGCGCCGCGTGTCCAATCCTATAATACAATTTATTGTGGTTGATACACGATTAATCGTATCATAGCTTGCTAAACGGAACACCTGGGGTTTCACGTGGCTGGTGTCGTGGTCTCGTGGTTGCAACCACGGTACTGCTTATGTTACGCGTACCATGCTTTAGGCGGTGAGTGAGACAATTTTAGGTAACAATACCAAGAGATACTTCCGTATTGCTTAGGCCCATAGTACACGGCGTATTTTAAACGCGCCGACGACGCGCAGATGACGCGCGTATACGCGCTTCAAACGCAATTCGAACGCAACCTAGTAACCTAAGCACACGGGGTGATCGTGAAACGCGCCTCTACTGCGCTTATGCGTTTTGATCAGAGACTCCTCTTCTTCAGTTGCACAATGGCCTCGGTTGAGACAATACTGCTTACGTTGGCTTTAGTACTTCTTTTAAAAAGATCGATCAATGTAAACGCAACAAGCAGCGTCCACGGCGCCGAAGACGCGCGTATCAGAAACGCGCGTCGTCGGCGCGTTTAAAATACGCCGTGTACTATGGGCCTTACGCTTGTAAATGCTACCTTTGATAAATGTCGTTAAAACGTGGTTTCAAGTTTAATTTTTAAGGAGTTCTTACTATAACCTATGGATATTGTCATCAGAACTGGGTTTTTATTCGGTTTTAACATGACAAGAATTCCTAGATAACAAACATTAAAGATTGTTCTCACAAATGTTTTTAGAAATTGGTATTGGACTATATGACCGTTTTCAGGTCATCCATCCGCCTTGAAGTTGTCAAAAGGTCTCTGGTAAAACCAGGTGTGAGGGTATTAGAAAGCACTAACTTCCTAATAACTGACATACTGCCATAGATGTTCATGACAGCCGGCACCAACGGCTGAACGTAAGGCACAGAGCAAGCGATAAGTTTTTTAAACAGCCAAGTGATTCAAGAGGAAGGTTCATATGTAGTATTATGTAGGTTATGCGTACGAAGTCGCGGGCGGCTACTAGTGTAATATAAATTGCTAGGTTTCTTTTTGCATGTTTAAAAATAAACTACAAAACATGAGAGCCTCCATGCAAATTCTTCACAGAAAAATAAAATCTTAGCTACTGATCTCAACGTGATCTACATAACTAAAGCTGATGTGCATAATTCATTCGACCCCCGACGTACAGTCAGCGTGAGTTGGTACCATCCAAAGCGCCATAATCGACACGCGTCTCTATTCACGGCTTCTTGGCGGGAAAGTGAAGCGTCATGTCTGCAGTTTTGTTTTATTTTCTAAAATTTGTGATATTTCTAATATTAATGTTTAATAACGGTGGATTATTAACCGTTAAGTGTTTGTGAACGTATATGAGTGTTGGTAAATGAAATAAAACAGTGCAACATAACTTTTCAAATTCTCTCAAGAGGTTCATGTGAGATCTCAGTATAGTCCCACATCTTTACTGAGGACTCAAGGGGTTTAGGGGAGGGCATCTCATTTATCATTTTTATCACCACTCATTCTCATTTACTATAATTTAAATGATATTAATTTATCTCTAACTTGACACTGGCTAAATGTGCAAACCGCACGAAGCCATTATTTAAAAGGAGAAGAAGTCTCTAATCACAAGATCGTTAGGGCGTGTACGATATATAATGGTGCTTGGGTGCTACCAAGTTTTTGACGCTGACTGTACCCACAAGTACTCATACAACCTTTAATGCTTTGTTGAATCTGTATTGTGTCCTACAGAAAACAGAGACTCGATAACATCACTGAGATTTAAATTTGTTCTCGGTTGCATGCATGACCTCAGAATCAGATTTCTGAATACTTCGAAGGAATTTGCATACAATTGATCTAAGAATATGTAATTAATTATCTCAATCTTATGAGCATTCGTTGTTTTAATGAATAATTTAAACAAGGTAATTGAAATAAATATTATTGTATTTCTTGAATTTTACCTAAAATTCAACTTTTTTAGTTAAAATTATATATCTTTTTATTTAAACTAGCGATTGATCGGAACTTTAATTTGCATTATCTTTATGCAGAAGCTATGTTGTTTTTTAAAAAATATTAGACTCCCTTCGCAAGACGGCTTTCTCAAATATGACTAAGTTGGTATTGTAGTTTAGGGAAAGTGTATCAAGAAGTAGTAAATAGAAGCCAAGACATTGTAAACAAAGACACATTATCATGTTGGTTTTTTAACTAGACATCAACGGCTTATGATCATAACAGTCTTGTGAGTCCACTGCTGAACATTAGCCTCCACCACGCTGAGCAGGCAAGTTGGTGATAGCAGTTCAAGAAGGATGACGCTGCTGCCCATAATCCGGTAGGATTTCTCTTCGTCCACTTTTCCACTTCCGTACGTCCACGTCCACTCCACGTAAGATGATAATAGGCAGAGACCCCCAATATAATGTTATCTATTGGGGAGGCTAATGTTTAGCAGTGGACTTTATAAGGCTGATATGATGATCATATCTCATCATCATCATCATATTAGCCATTTGAAGTCCACTGCTGAACATAGGCCCCTCCCCATTTGCTTTCCACGTTGATCAATCCTGTGCCGCCTGCAACTATAGGCTCCCCGCCGCCCTGATCAGGTCATCGGTCCATCGCGTGAGGGGCCGCCTTCTACTACGTTTGCTTATTCGTGGTCGCCATTCTAGAACCTTAACCTTAACTTATTGATCATATCTATTCTTTGGGAAATCAGACAACACATCGCATTACGTGTTAACGCATGTAGTAAAAAAAAAACGAAGAAAAAGTTGTAAACAATTTTGGCAGTTGTTTAAAGTCTGAGATCGATTGTGGAGTTGTATTCTGTTTGTATGTATGTTTTTGAAGAGATATAAATAAACAATGAAAGAGTGTACATAAATATTATGATTCGGAATTTAGTTTCGTAACCAAGCGGATATCGTTGTGTTTTTAGGGCACTTGAAGATAAGACTGAGTGATGATGATAAATAAAAGGTCACAAAAGGGGTTTCACCCCATTCTGATATTTTGACAGATTATGAGCTAACAGATATAATAAGTGTTTACGCAAAAGGGTAGGCAGAGGAATATTAATCGCCCACGTTTCGCCAATTAAATTGTTGGTTCCAATATAATATATCGGAGGTATTATAATAGGTGGCGGGCCCATTGCTACTTACCGGGAACTTTTGTGTTTGCCAGAGCCTGTCCGTTGATCTGCAGGTGCACCACTTGCAGGTGATGTTGGCGTGGGCTCCTAAAGTCTTGATAGGATGATACACCTATATATATTTTTTTGGGTAATTATATAGAAATGTTTTGCACAGTTCCCATTAACCATTCGTGATGAGAAAAGTGGCCTAACGTATAGGCGTAGCCGACTAGTTTTTATATAACGCTGACCTAATGGCTTAAGGTATGCTAGATAATTTTTTATATTGTAACGTAAATCACAAACGAAACGTGATGCTATGCTTTTGCCAGTAAGCTATGAAACTAAGATAATAACGTTACCGGCCAAACCCGATTTTAGGACAAACTAATATGGCCTAGTCCAAAATAATTTACGTGAGATAAAACTATTATAATAAAATGTTTTTAATGGTAACAAAAAAAATAACCTCAACCTAACTAAAGGTTGAGGTTATTTCTTTTTCTTACCATTAAAAACATTTTATGCAGCTCACCTAAATTAGTTTGGACTAGGCCATATTAGTTTGTCTTAAAATCGGGTTTGGCCGGTAACATATACACCTTATTGCTCTTCATTAACAGTTACGATAGGATGGTAATATATATCACAGTTCGTCGTAATACATTGAATATGGTTATAAAATACTACTTTATTTAGTCTTACGCACAAGCAGCAGTAAGGCCGAAGCAACAATGGTTCGTATAGAGGTCTGTCTGCCTTTGCCCCAGAGGTTGCGTGTTTGGTCCCCTCGTAGGGTTTATAAATATTAATAATAATACTTATACGTCTTGGTCTGGATATTATCACTAAATTATAGTAAAAGAAGTATAGTGTCCATAATACAAGTTCTTAACGATACTTATATTGTTACGAAGTAATAAGTGTGATTGTAAGATAATTATTTATTTATTTAACTATATTTTATCCGGCGATTTCAAAATACTTGGAAACTATATCAACTAGTCTATACTAGATGATAGGCTATAAAATAAATATAATTATCTTTTTTCTGTGTATCTTGTTCCGGCATCAGGTTAATATTATAATTATGATAAGCCTATCTTTATTATAATATTATATTAGTAGAGCGTCCGTCCACCACATGCGGAGATCTCAAATTCGAGAATGTTTCTTGTTCGATTAAGGATACGGAGTGTATCCTTACTAACATATACATTTTGTTTTGATGGTGTGGCATTGCTACGCCACAGACTTTATAACATGTAGCTACACGTAACTCTTTAGTAAAATTTTTTGTTGTGCTTAAAATTTTTTCTTTTGTCTTTGTTTTTCGTTCTGTTTTTATTGTGACTTTTTAATATACCGTACTTATATTTTTATGCAAATTTAGCTCCTTGGTGGCCAGCGCTCAATGTCTATGCACACTCTAATGTAGAGGTGCTCAAACTTGAACTGCTAGCGATCTACTCAATATTTTTAGAAGTAGTCTAAAAATATTGAGTAGATCGCCTCTGAGAGGCTACAAGTATGTGTGATGCAGGGTTCTCGTACATACGTGATCCACTCTACTTAACTACCTACCTACCTAGATAGGGTGTACCGTAGCAAATATAGATATTAGCTTACCGCACGATAGGTATACTATATTTTAGTCAAGGTTTGGGTTAGGTTAATTTTTTTTCTTCTCGAGATCAAACGGTAGATCGCGATCGACCGTTTTAGCACCCCTGCTCTAATGTATTATTTTTAATACTGTTAGATGTAAGACATTTTTGTTTTATTTTTATTATATTTTTATGTGTGTAGATAATAAAATCTTTTGTTCTTTCTTATACTGACACAGGGACCTTATTGGCTGCATACAATTATAAATTACGTTTATTATTTTCTTCTACATTCTTTATTGTTGTTACTTTGTGTGTAGATATATAGTAATATTCTTTCTTTCTAATATTATAAATACGGAAGGTAGCTTGTTTGTTTCGTACTCTTATCGATTAACACTTTTGAAACCGGTGAATACTGTACTGTACACATAAATTACTTTTCTAGGCCGGTGTATCCGCGAACTTTGTATAGGGTTCCTACAAAGATCTAAGGAACCCCTGTCAACCTCACCTGCAAGTGGTGCACCTGCCGATCAACGAACGAGGCTCTGGCAAACATTAAAGTTCCCGGTAAACGGCAATAGGCTCGCCACCTATAACGTGGGACTATTATTGTAATTGGCAAAATGTGGGCGTTTAATATGCCTACCCGTTCGGGTAAACAGGCGTAAATGTATATATGTATGGCTGCTCGTAAACTAAGTATGCAGTTTACTATTGTTACGTCTTTGTATGAA
The DNA here is from genome assembly GCA_949126915.1 of Musotima nitidalis. Taxonomy (NCBI): domain Eukaryota; kingdom Metazoa; phylum Arthropoda; class Insecta; order Lepidoptera; family Crambidae; genus Musotima; species Musotima nitidalis. Next base: position 6,200,264 of record OX421439.1, on the reverse strand, counting down.
GTACACTCATATAAGATTGTAACAACGGTAGCACGTGTAAAATGTAGTAGTTTTAATGACAGTTGGAATAGACTAACTCATTAGCCATAACGTTCGATATATTTAACAAAGATCTTCTGAGACCACTAAATATATGCAAATCGCAGTCAAAAACTAGAACCATCCATAAAAGGGCCACGCGTTACGAAAACAATTCTCTCTATGACAGAGCCTCAATTCTCATGTGGCCGAGATTTTGTATGTAAAAGTTTACTTAAAACGGTTTAAATCTCATAATTACCCATTGTTTGGCTGTCGTCAAGAAAAGTCAGAAATGACTTGAATACGTAGTTTTTTATTCTAAAACAGCAGGTCTTTCTACATATTAAAAAGCCGCAGTCAGATGATAGTAGTGGCGAGACCTATAGACTTCTAATTCAGAGGGTCTAGGGTTCAAACCCTGGTGACTTTTCAAAGTTACGTGCGTAACTATCGCTTGACACAGGCACAGGCACAGACCTCGGAAACAGTGCCTTCTAATATTCTGACGACTGGTTTAACCATAGAATGATGTTTCCCTTTGAGTTGTGGACGTCAGATGGCATCCGCTCCACGTAATAAATGAAATTCAGCCAATCCGGCTAGACCAGTGAGTAGACCCTGGGCTTAAGTCTGGGGCAACCGGGATAATGCTTGGGTATGATGATCCTTTGAACCAAATTAAAGAAATGTGTTTAAAATGAAAAACCAAAACCAGTGATTTTGTTAAGTATATACAGCATGTTTAGGTAGGCCATCTTGATTAGTCATGAATGGTGGATATGCTGGTTACCGTGCTTGTTCCACAATGTGCGTGGTCATCTTTTTCCATCAGATAGATTGTGATCAATATAACGTGTCATACTGAGACCCGAAAGATAATCTTTTCCCGGTGAGCTTCAGAACTTCATCTTCTGACTCCAGATGCTGAGAAGAGGCTACGCCAACTCACAATAGACATTCAAATAAGGATTAAGGCAAAAAACGCCGTACGCTATGATGATGACCCGTTTAAACCCCCAATACTTGACCCAGATCCATTTCACCTATCGTAAAAACAAATTCTGGCTAAGTAGATCTTGTTCTATTGAAGCACGTGAGAATCGGTACCTAGAGCCGTCTGTTGTGCCTAACAAGGCGTAAATATTTTATCCAGACTCGGCGGTCAGCGTGTTATTATGGCTCCAGGCCAATGTGACCTTTGTGCCCCTCGCAATAAGCGTGTTGTTTATTATACTATAACGTGGGATTTGTAGGAGGTTTGCACCGTGTGACAATTGGAGTTTCAAGTTCTGTTACGTTGCCGTCTATTTATATTGGAGGTTGCTTTTGGTATTGATTTTACTTGTAGTTTATTTGATTTGTAGTATTTCGTCAACGTACCGTATGCCGTATGACAAGTGTCCATATATTTTACCTAAAATTACAAATAAATTATATCTTTATGTCGGTGCCATTTCGTTCTTAGTAGCCTGATTACGCTGAAATTCTTGTATTTTAGAATAAGTGTTATTATAATATAAAATACTTTTTTAATTACATAAACATAGGCTTAATAACTTTTGAATATTATATTATATACTATTTATATACTACTGTGAAATTGCTATGCTCTTGCTGGATCGCATGTAAACATATTATATACTTAACATCTCTACGTATGTATGTATCATATAGTGTAACAAATAATAAACGATATACATACGTCTTCTAAATAAAGCATTTCAGTCTTTAAGACAAAATAACTAAAGGGCGTATCAACTTTTAGAATAAAGACTCAGTTCTGACTGTACAGTAAAGTATTCATTCATTCATTAACACATTGAGAGTATTTCCTATCCTAGAATTTGAATGGCCTTCAATAGGCCTGGCTGTAGATTCCATTTACCAACAGAGTTCTAACTTGTCTTAATTTTACAAATTGTTTACTATGATGGGCTATACTACATTTGAAAATGCTTCTTTGCGTTATGTTTGAAGATTTTAAAGAGCTCCCGGTGTTCTAACTGAACTTAAGAATAACCTCTTGAGGTGATCAGGGAGATCAGCGTAGAAGTTTCGTTTAGGTACTCTTAATTTTTCTCATCCTTTTCTGCTCCAAAGGTTAACTTGTAAAGAATGCCTTGTAGCATTAAGTTCGCCATTTGTACATTTAATAAAAATATGTGCAAGAAAGTTTAAAGAAATAAATGAAAATAAAATAAATCTTTGTGCTTAAAGTGAGCTAAAAATATATTTTGAAATACTTGTACAGTTGTAGCTCTTTTGTAGCAAGGTTTTTGCCAACATATATATGAACATGAGGTTATATTATATAGTATATTATTTGACGACCGATATGGCGTGGAGGTCAGAACACCTGCACACCTTTACTCGAGAGGTCGTGGGTTCGATTTCCACACAGGACAAATCTTTGTGTGCATGAACATGAAAATTTGTTCTGGTCTGGGTGTTTTCTTATGTATATTAAGTATGTATTTACAAAAAAAAGTGTTTTAGTATGTTAATCCGTTCTTTAATATCCATACACAAGTTCTTAATAATGATTATCTTGGAACTAAACTTACAACTGCTAGGGTTGGCTGGTAGAGATCTCTTCTAGAGATAAGTCCACCTTTGTACATGTTATTTTATATACCTAATGTAATACTTAAAATTATTTTTGTGCAATAAAGGATTATTATTAAATAATTGGTGTGATTGTAAGAGAATATTTATTTATATTATATATGTGATCTTCTTACCAGACGAACACTAAAAGTGTTAAAAGTAAACGGGATAGGCTACGCAAAGTATGAGTTCAAAATACTTAACTAATGAATACATATTTCTAACGACATTATAGAGGTCATTGTGCCAATAGACTATTAAAAAGTTTGTTATTACTACGATTTATCTATCGTAAATTATTGTCACAATTATCTTTGTGTGTTATAGATAAGCTTCATACAAAATTACTCAATATAATATGTAGTTCGGTCTATTCTGTGTGATCGACGTTATTATCTTGCTTGTATCATACTTATATGTTGTGTTTTCTATGTATTGAGAATGTATTTACAAAATTAAATTAGGAAGCCAGTTTAGCCGTTTTCTAGTTAAGTACATACAAAGCTCTGTTTAGTTACGGTCTAGTCATACTGTGTTAAATGTGCATGCATATATTGTAATAAAAACTGTTTAATGTATAATTATGTGATCAATGGTGTTTTAGATACGGGCTTACTCGTTTAGAGTATTTGATAAATCGAGTTATTTGCGTAAAAGCAGCGTTTTCGTCATTTAATCACAGTTAAAGTCAAGTAAAGTCTGTCAAGTCAAAGTCAAACCCCAGTAAATAATTAGTGGAGACTTTCCTAAATAATCAACACGAAAAATTTCAATTCACAGTAATATTTAGGGCGGCTTACACAACAGATGTTATTTTGAATTAAGCTAAATTTTATTTAAAATGTAATAGCATTTAAAAAATATATATATTTCTGTATGTGTAGGTACAGGTTTATCTTCTATTTCTCCTCCAGATTTAGATGGCTAATAAAAATGTATACCTAGAGTAATGACGCTGCTGCCCATCGTCGATAGGATTTCTCTTTGTCGACTCTTACCTTACGACTTCCCGTGAGATGACAGAGGGTGGCACCATTCTTGGTCGGTTTGGAGAATAACCGATGTTAATTGAAGGATAGTACATGTTGCTTCGAACCCAGATGAACAGGGCCATTATTGTGATGGAAATGGGTATGAATCGAAATAAAAAATTTAAGTAGCTAACCGGCTGGCAAAGAAAGTTCTACCATTGAACCTCTTTAAAGTTTTCTAGTTTTAAAGCCAACACAAAACGATAAAGAATCAGTTGAAAATATGCTTTTACAAAATCACAAAGGTTTTAATACTTTTCAAACAGCACAAAGCCATATAATTGCACGGTACAATAGTATGAATCGCATATGATACCAGTGGAATGAAGGTCGTGATTAACCTGGCCTCTGTGCTAACATGGGCTGTCATTATGTTAAATTGATATAATAAGTCATATAACCCGGTCACATACGCTATTAAATCGTCGAAGCACACTTTCGTTTGATATGTTACTCTCTATAACTTTGCTTATTTAGGCTGTACCGACCGTCGCTTGATACTTCGTTAGCACGATTGCAAAGAAGTACGCAAAATTGTTTACAAATTAGCTTGAATTCTTTTCAGACCGATATCTATGCGATAATTGACCACTGGTTGGTTTGTAATAGGTTCTTAACCTGACTTCGGGATATTTTACTGGTATTTCGACATCCCCCATCCCCCTTTTCAGACAACTACCTGTGGGACGGTGTAAATCAGTAATGACAGAGGTTATAGGGGTAACGCAACTAAAAGGTTAGGAACCACTCTGATAAAATAATTTGTCTGTCACTTTAAAACAATAAGTCTTACATAAAAATCTTTCGTTCAAACACATTTTCCCTTCCAACTTCATACCACATAAGTAGCCTACTAATAGTAGGTCATTGGATGTCAACACAGACAGTAAGGTAATCAATCATCGATTTCTGCAGGTTGCATTGTGTATGCAACCTGCCCCTGTACGATACCATAATTAACAATTAATGGTATGCCGTGTACCGTAACAGACTAGCTTGCGTGTTCTGCTATTATATAACGTTATGTGTGGTTTAGATCCTTTAGATGTCTTGCTTAACAAAGGTATACTTTGTTGAGACAATACTGTCTCAACAAAGTATATAGCTATACAGCTAGATGCTATTTTTAGGCTATTACATTTGCTATAGAGAAAACTTTAGAGAAAGGGCAGGTCAAAAGTACCCTCAACCGACAGGCGAGTTGAGTAGGTTAATGAGTGTTAATGAAGCTAAGAGTGTGTGCCAGGATTGTAGCAAGTGTAAGGATGTGGAATCTGCCCTCCGGGAAAGAGGCGTGACAATATGTTGTATATTTTTTTTAGAAGATTTAGGAGAACGGGCAGGTTTATACAGGGTAATTTAAAAAAAATCTTATATCTTAGCAGCGGAGCTTGGTCTCAGTATCAACGGACTCTAATATAACGGATTCGGTTCTAATCCAACGGAATGAAATCACACTTAATAAGTGTTAGAAATATTACTTTAATATTCGTATTTGAAATTCATTTAATATAAGGCAATTCCTAGATCAAGACACATAGTCTTATTCAAGTACACAAACATTATTCCTATGTGGGAATCGAACCCACGACCCTTATGAGCTGAATGTACGTATGAGCCTCCACGTTATATCAGCCTTCATATTACATATTAGTTTAAAATACTGTTGTAATTTTTCCTAACGTTTCTACATACTCTTACTGCAGATTCCATTATGTTTTAACACTTTCAACATATTCATCAATCCTAGCATTCTCCCGTTTGCCCTAGACTTAAACTTGGGGCCCAGGGTCTGCTCACTGGCTTAGCCAAATTTGACTGTTTTACATGGAGCTATTTCCGTCTTACCTCCGCAACCCTGAGAGAAACATTCTATGAAGAACCAGATACTACCTAATAATAATAAATAAATATTCTCCTACAAACACACCAATTATTTAGTTCCAATATAAATATCATTAAGAACTTGTGTTATGGATACTAAACAACGGACATACGGATACATAAATACTTTTTTTTTGTAAATTCATACTTAAGATACATAGGAGAACACCCAGACCAGAAAAAATATTCATGTTCATGCACATAAAGATTTGTCCTGTGTGGGAATCGAACCCACGACCTCTCGAGTGAAGTGCAGGTATACTGACCTCCACGACATATCGGTCGTCTAATGTTTCAACATACTACTGAGTAGTAAAGAAATAGAGCTATAAACTATTAACACACTGACTTGTAGCACAGACGGTTTAAAATGGCAATACCTTGAACTTAAAACGAGCGGTAGTGATTGAATGATTGTTAAATGTAGCTGTAAACCGCTTCGGTCAAGGTTTCGAAATCTTACTCTTCACTCCTACGCTTCTTGAATGGTTAAATGTGTTAATTATGTGTTTTTTCAGTTCATCGTTCTAATTTGTATGAGTTATTATCTTAGTTGTGCCCCTTGTGGTACCGGACTAGAATAGTGTCTTCCCCTCTAAACTCACGGGGAGTCGTAAGAGTCAACGAAGAGAAATCTTACCTGATGATGGGCAGCAGCGTCATCCTGCATTCTGCTTGAACTGAGATCACCAACCGTATCCATTACGCAGATGATCTCTAGATACACATTTTTATTAGCCATCCAAATCTGGAAAAGATATAGAAGATAAACCAGGACCTACACATACAATTAAAACAATTTAAAACATTTAAAATCAAATTTAGCTTAAATACAAATAACAGCTGTTGTGCAAGCCGCCGTAAATGTAACTCAACAACATACACGTAGGTTTTGGCGCCAAAACGGGAAAAGTTACATCGCGGCAGTATGATCGTAATCTAATGGGGAGGCCAATGTTCAGTATTGGCCTCCCCATTAGATAGATAGGACTCATAAGGTTGATATAATATTATTTCACTAGTTAACAAAATCCCATTCCCAGAATAATATAAGGTTGGTGCTTAATTGGCAACGAGGAAATTATGATATTCTAAATTATAAAAGAATAAATCATTATAACTTTCACTCAATGAGTAATATAAAAATTATCATAAACTGTTATTATTAATGCAAAAGTAACTGTGGGCTTAATGGTTTCGATCGTAGACACTTGATGGAACTCGAAATTTAGTACATAAAACGCAGAATGTAATGCTTTGGTTAGTAAACCTTTTATTAGGACAAGCGGTAAATCAGTGTTAATACATTTTGGTACACCGATATGTAGGACCTTTCACAAGAACAGTTGCTGACTAACTAACCTTCGTCCGCTTGATTTACACTATATATCGTTCGATGACACTAATCAAAACATATTTTCTGGATTACGGGAATCAAATTTCCTTTCATAGGATTCAAGCTATCTGAGGCTTAAAGACATTTATTTTATTAAAAAACAATGGTTCGCATAATATAGTGGAGATACATATCTTCCACTTAAAATTGATGATTTTATGCCACAACTAACTAAACTAGCCACAAACTAAACTTTATTAACTTTAAATATTTGTTATAATAACAATATTAGTAATAATGGGTAACATATCTTCTACCCATAATCGACCTAGTAGTCATGATTTTATGAGCTGTCACACCTAATCATTAAACAGAGTTATTAGTTTTAATAATTATTATAATAACATTGTTAGTATGGACAGCAGAGTTTATAAATCTCGAAAGGAAATCAGTAAGTACCAGTCTTGTGGTGACTCATAAAATATTCTCGTAATGTGTACGCTTGATAATGTATTGATGAATAATGTGACATTGTTGTTTAAATATTTATTTATACTCGTACATATTTTTGTCGGATAATTTATTATTAGTCATTCATTAGTATTGCAGGTTCAACGGTGAAGTTGTGCTTTATAACCGGTTTTGTTGTGATTCTCTTGTCTTTGTAGGATCTTTGGTAGCTTATTTATTTATATTTTAAATATTGAAAAATCTTTTTTTGTAATGTTTTATTGGAATATAAGGCCTGTCTCATTACGTGCCATCATATTTTGTGATTTTTAATAGAACCCGACATAGCCGTTAGTATTACGTACGTCATGTATTAAAATAATCTTAATAATGTTCAACTCTCAACAACTTATTTTTATTAAACTAAATGTTTTTATTAATCGTAAGGTAAAACAAATAAATAATTTATTTATGATACATAATATGATTTTAGTTCTTCTGTCCAGCTCCCAGTTTATCTGGAGTGGGTGCACGTCTTACTTATTATCATGGTATAACTTGAATTTATTTTGATCCTTCGACGGGAATTTTTAAATTGTTCCAATGGGTTTTTGTACTATTTTAATAATTTTCGATTTTACTACAAATATTGAAAACAAACCCGAGAATTGTTTTACAAAAAATCACGGAATACCGCAGGCGTATCCATACTATTATAATGTTGGAGGTTATTCACCCTAAATTGCACTACGTATTCCTATCACTTCTTATCATATTGCAAAGGAGCTTTGGCAAAGAGTTTTATATTCGGCCGCCTAACTGACACCAACTCTCTTCGCGGAAGCATTTATAGATTAAAAATGTCTTTAAATCAAATCTCTTAACTGTCAGATATGTGTACTAGTGTAGTTAAAACTCCTCTTAGAGTACTGATGTTGGGATACTTTTTAGGACATTAAGGCATTTCAAACACAATATCGGTTTTTTTGTTCTATATTTGTAGGTATTTGTAATATTATATAGAATTTTCTGGAAAATGGCCAAAAACTAATTTGTATAAGAAAAAAGTCCGGATTACTTTATCAGTTTTATTACAGTCCTAAGAGAGTTCTTTCTTTCATTCCACTACAGATAATCGCAAAATAAGCGGAAGTTGTTAATAAAACTCGTACATCATCAAGTTATTGTAACCGCGGGTCATACACACTTAACGATTTGATAAGAAAAAAAATACAGCAGATGATACAAAGGGTCACAGTGGTAATATGGGTCAAATTGTCGTCTCGCCTGTCGCGGTAGGGTTGACTCAACAAAGTTTAAATTTATTTATTCTTAGGAGGTTGGTTAATACCATATTTGACACTGAAGCATGCGGCCTAAGAAAAGTGGTCACCTGAACCACTGAAATGAATTTCTCGTCACATACGGTCTAGCGGTTTCAAAGACTAACAATTGGTTATTTGTTTTACATACATACATTCACGCCTATTTCCCCGAAGTTGTAGGTAGAGGCATATTATACGCCCACACTTCGCCAGTTATATAGTTGTAATAGGTGTCGAGCCTATTGCCGCTTACAGGGCACTGTTATGTACGCCAGAGCAAACAGAGCAAGACAAGCTCTTATTTTGAAATAACAAACAAACAATCAATTTTTATTAATTTATATGGACTTATCGCCTTAATTTAAATAAACGTCTTGCTATTCGTATAAATAAAAAAGGAATATAATAAACTGAACCTCTAAAAAATACTTTTTTGATCATCAAAAATACTGATCTAGCATCTAATAGGGGATTAGGTGCTCCATCAGAATTTTTTGATGTACAAAAAGGTTAGGTTAGGTTGGTAATTTATTAATTTTGATGACACATTAAATATGAGCCAATAAAAAATAAGAAACAAGAGGTAGGTATTTCCTCATTGTACATGTGTGTATTGATTACGTGCCCTATCTGTTCTTGGTAGTTGCGATATCTTGATGTACACCGCATTTCTCGGTTTACACATCAGTAGGTAGGAATCATTTCAAAAAATAAACCAGTCGATAAGTAATTAAGATTTAAAATAATTTTTAAAAAACTACATTAGCACGCTATCTCTACTTTCAACTGTATACACATAATTAATATAAAATAATTTAAAAAATTCTATTATATAAATTTTAATGAAATAGCACTCAATTCAATACCAGCTGGTTATGGCTAATAGTCGATTGCAGATGTACTGGAACACAAAAAAGAAATGTTTACAAGATCTTATTTAGATACTCCACTGCACAATCTACAACAATGACATCTTAACCATAAACGACCAATTCTTTTGGCATCAATTGAGCCACAAAATAAGTCTTACAAACAAAATACAATATTTTACCTTCCTTATCACGTAATTGTTTTTTATAACCGTATTATGATTAATACAATATTTTATTGATAAAAACAATCTCGCTCACGAAAACCCTGACATTTGTATCGATGTAACACTAACACAGTTTATTTTATATGTTATTTTTTTAATACAGCGGTATCTGAATTATTACATTTAACAAATACTCGAATTGTGTTAGACAAGCTCACTTGAAATAATAAGCCAAATATGGACATACTATTTTAATTGGTTTTGATTACTAGTAGCTTTCGGAAATATATCTCATCATTCAGTCTTCTTTCAGGGGAATGATGAGGCCAGGAGCCCTCTGTTCCCATGTTTTATGGGTTCTGTCTTTTCCTTCTCTTCGCATGTTTCTATTAAGAGATTTATTTAAAAAATTGTCTATAATGACCTATGTATGTTTTTTTGTTAAATTTCTGTGTTATTTTTTTTGAAGTAGACATTTAAAAAGGAATATTGTTTATGTCAATAAACCGTACTTGTTACTCTCGACCCATTTGCGTCTGAAAACCGGTCCCCCATCTCAGAAAGTGACTCATTCTGAGATGTAGCCTGCGTCAGGCACAGTATAAGCTTTTTCTACGATGTAGCCAAATATATGTGGTTTATTTCTTCATATCATGTTGCGGTAGACAAGATACGAATAGTTATAAAACGTGACCCTTTATACGTCAATGCTATTAAAATTCTTTTCACAACTAATGGAGTGAGTCATCAATAGTCATCATGCATCGAGAACTCAACTGATGCGTCTTTTAAACTGCTCAGAAACACCGTCTAGTCTAGAACGTCTTTGTCCTGTGTTTTGCTATGTGTTATCGATTTTGTTCACGGTACATATTAGTTAGTTTAATTAAGCATCTGTCAGTCTCTTTTAAATTTCCAATCGCGAGGCTGCTGAAGAAATTTTTGAAATTCGATGGCCTCTGAACTGTAGTGTTTTTTATATGTTGTTTCCATTATCTAAATTGTGTACCAAAGTAATAAATAAATAAATATTGTGTTTCACAATTTTTTTTATTTATTTTAAATAGTAAACAATGTTTTTGCATTTCATTATCTTTCTGCTCTGCTCTTAGTTTTCATGGAGTCGGCTTGGTTATTCGTCATCGACTCAAACACCCCCTTCTTGATCATATCATTCTTTACACACTAATTCCTTCTTTTTTTGGTCTTCATCTTTTCCTTTCGGTAACATTCATAGCTATAAGTCTTCTTATCACGTGCCTTTTGTCTCTTCTCACTGCCCATTCTATGACAGACGGTCTAAGAATGTTTCTGCATTTCTGTCCAATCAATATCTCGCGGGGATGATTTAAATTTCCTTTCGACGCAAACTTCGGGCATAGCCACAAACGGAGGTGTGACGCACGTTAGTTTGATAAAATTCTAGTCTTTAATAAACCGTTGGCGTTGAGATTATGTAATATCAAAATTATGTTAAAAAAATAGTTATAAAATGCATATTAAACTGAATGTTGGTGAAAGTTGCGTGTTATTAGAGCGGGAAGTTGGTCGTTTGTCGTGCTTTCATTGTCTGGCTCCTCAACACACAACGACTGCGACAAAGAAGCAGTGTTGCAACAATCACCGGGACAGATAGATTGTTTCCGTTCAATGCATTTGCTGACTATTTTTACTATAATGTTTATAGTATACTCCTTAGGCTTCCCGTATTTATCCAACTGCTCCAAAAGAAGTCTAGAAAATAGAGTGGGATTTTTCTGGGTTTCTGGTTTTCTTTGTTCTACTGCTTGGTGAAGGGTTAATTGTTATTTTATTCTTACATCATTGCATTTATGTTTTTTTTTATAGTATTTATTCGGACACGTTAATTACGCATACCCAGTTATAGGGTTTGTGACTCACGTCTATCCAATAGAATCCTGCTATGTTTTACCCGTTGGTTGTTGTTTAAATAGCGGAGGTTTGAATTTAATTTCTTGACATGCTTTTTGCTAGCCCACGAACAATTCTGCTCTTAAGGGCAGACTACAGAATTTTGCAACATTCAAAGACGCTGTTCAAATAAATCGGAAAGCTGGTTACTGCTCGTCACTGACTACTTCATTTTAATGCCACTGAGCCCCATCTTATACACTAGTAGTGTAGAGATTAGCCTACTTATTTCAAAATTCTTGTTAAAACGTTGGTCCTACTAAAATGTGGAAGTCTTTTAACATGTTCAGGGCCTTATGGAGTGCACACATCTGCCTTAGGGCCCGCATCGTGAAAATGCCTCTCACATTGGTTTGGGACAAGAGGCAGGTGCTCAGTCATGGAATGTAAATCAGCTAGGATGAATATGTCATCCCAGAAGTATTATTTACTATCCGGTGTTATCTGTATATCATGTTAAATACAATATCTCTAGAATTTAAGCTCCATTACGACTTATAAGCTTGGGGCTTTTAATAGGCATTTAATATAGGAATGCGCAAAAAATATGAATTTGATAAAATATGAAGTCAAACGAGTCTAAATTTTTTTTAAATCCCAATGATTCTCGCTAACATTAAAGATACTTGTTTTTGTAAACCTAATTGTATTATAATTCATTGTTATTGTTACCGTCTCATGTGTTGAAATTACCGAACCCGGAACACAGTGATTTTGCACATCCGAAGCGTTGTGCCGACTTGTGCCCTTGACTTGTGAACTGCGCGTGCGTTTCAGTGACCTCACTGTTCGTTGTCTAGTACAGTATTAGACAGGGATTTAAGGAAGTAGACCTTATTGTAAGAGGCGAATGATTTATTTACAATTACTAGTAACACTAAGAAGTTTTCTAAATATGAATCCTGTCTAGTGTTCATGAGGGCCTTTCACCATTGGACTCGTTTAATTTAAAGACCTCTATGCTAAAATTATTCTTTATTACAACTATATAGATCTCTTATAAATGCCAAGGTTTCTGCTCATATTACAGGCGTCAAATTATGTATGTCCTAAATATGGTGCTCTTTTTCCAAACTATTATTAGTTCAGTCAGTTTGTATTCCGATGCCGCCGACGGTGGCCGAATATGCCGATCATCCTAATTATTTGTAACACCATATTGTATACCATATTCTTGGAAATAAATGAATTGAATTGAATTGAATTGATGTTTTGTGTAGTACTAAAAGTCAATATGAAGAACATTTAAATCTCTAAACTAAAACAAGTCTGGTTAATTTCCAAAATGGCGATCGATAAAGTATCAGAAGTGCGAAATATACTCGACTTTAGGATGTACAAAAGTTGCCTTATCTTAACTCAGCTAACTTTAACTGTATGTGGTAACGTGTAGGGAGAGCGGGTGAGTAATCCTTAATTAGCGGGGACCGGTTAGTGCCCGTTCTGTGTAAAGTACAGTTAGTTGATGCCCTGGGAGTCATTTGAAACCTGCCCTCCAAATTGTGAATTTTATTACAATCGTCTTCACTATGACACTTACGTGTTGCTGGGTTTAATGAAAATCTTTGCATGTGCATCTATATTAATATGACTTTGGACACAGCGACATCTGGCCCTAAACTAAGCAAAGCTTGTACTATAGGTGGTAGAAATCAGATATAATATTATATACTTAATTATATAATTTTATTTATAATACATAATAGAAAGCTAGACCAAGACAAATATCCATGATCAAGCACTACTACTAATCCTAATACTTGTCCTGTATGGGAATTGAACTCACGGCTATTAGAGCGATAAACAGGAATACCGACCTCGCCATATCAGTCGTCAAGTATTAAAGGTTAAATGGTTTGCAATGCCAAATCTTAAAATTAAGGCGATTGTGAAATAGTTTGATTCATCATATCCTAGCATTATCCCGGTTGCCCTAGATTTAAGCTTAGGGCCCAGGGTCTGCTCACTGGTTCAACCAGATTTGACTGAATTTCAGTTATTACGTGGCGCGACTGCCGTCTGACCTCCGCAACCCAGAGGGAAACATCATTCTATGGTTAAACCAGCTGTCAGTCTTTTAGAAGGCACTGACTTCCTAATAACGGCTGTCATAGATGTTCATAACGGCCGGGACCAACGGCTTAACGTGCTTTCCGAGGCACGGAGCAAGCGATAATTACGCACATAACTTCGAAAATACATTGGTGCGCCACCAGAGTTTGAACCCGAGACCCTCTGAAATAATTTTATTATTAGTTATCAAATGTCGTCTTGTATTACGAAAAAGAGAGAGCTTCAACTACTATGTCAGAAGGTGTTATCTGTTTACATACATACATAATCCAGGCAAAATTGTCGTCTTTTTGTGAATATTTATGTCCTCTTTAATTATATTTTTTAACTAAATATATATGCATGTAAAATTACTCACTGAGTTAGTTATTGTATTTATTAGTGTATTATTGTAATTGGTCAGTACCCTGACTGTGACATATTCGTAGATAGCTGGGAATCAATCCAGGCAAAATTGTCGTCTTTTTCTGAATATTATGTCCTCTTTAATTATATTTTTAACTATATATGCATGTAAAATTACTCACTGAGTTAGTTATGGTAATTGGGCCAGACCCGTGTAACTAATACAAATAAATAAATAAATAATATCACGCCGGTTTTCCCGAAGGGTAGGCAAAGGCATATTGTATGCCCACATTTTGGCCCATCATTTAAATTATATGGTTGTTCCCACGTAATAGGTGGCGAGCCTATTGCCGCGTATCGAGAACTTTTCTGTCCGCCATAGCCTCGTCCGTTGTTCGGCAGCTGCATCACTTGCTGGTTAGGTTAGGGTTTTTTCTATTTCAACCTATTTTTAGTCAATCACAGTTAATTTAAAACAATACTTCCCTACTGCTGTACTCGTACGTGACTGTCGATGTTTGTGTTCAGGATTAGTCATCAATCCAGTGTATTCCATGTTTTATTTTATTATATTTTTAGTACTTGTAGATCTCCGACACTAGATTGTCGTAAATAGTCGCTAAAGTTAAGTGAGACCACAGAGGTCAGTTATTAGACCATTTAATATCGACTGTCTCCGTAAAAAGTATTTTATTATATTTCTACATACATATAAACGATAATGCCTGTTTCTCCTGTTCATTTTACTAGGAAATAATAGGCAGTGGGGAATTCCGTAGATTGCACTCGCCAACCCGCATTTAATAATGGTGGCTTGAATTTAATAAAAAATATTCCGGCCCCTATCAATCATACTGAATTGTTTAATCAGTAATTCCCAAAGATAAGCTGGGCAGCTGTACGACAACGATATTCTTTTCTTGGTGTTAAAAGGAGATTACTTTCTATGAAATTTTGATTTTAGTTAAATAAGGCTGTTGGTGACAATGAAAAGACGGTATATATATCAGTGCTACTTTATTATTTATTTATTGTTACAGTAATAGTTTAAAATCATAATGAATTTTGTCACCTAAAGACTTCATTTAGTCATCAGTGTTTAAGTCTCACATACCTAGTAAATTTTAACTGCCACATCAGTCAGCACGCTTTAAATTTGATCATAGTTTCACGTAAGTAAAAATACCCGGACAAAGTAATATCGATCACTTCAGTGATATACACTACGTACCCAATTGTATTGTCTTGAAGAGAACTGTCACCTCGCAAGTGTTTTCAGGAATCTCGGAAAAGTTATAGGTTTCGAATGAAATAGCTGAAATACCATTTCCTTCTTTCCAGGTACGAGAAAAGAATGGGGAAGATGCATCCAAACTCGAAACTATCTACCATGAACTGACAAGAAGCTAGTTTCTTGATATGTCTGTGATCAGCTAGATTCTGTGATAGAAGAGATGGATACCCTGCACGTAGCCCACGTGCACAGCAAGGGATCCAGTAGAAGCCAGTCTCCATCCACGGCGGACCTGTCGCGAGATCCAGCAGCTGTGACCGATGATGTTATCAGATCCAGGGTGCAGTCGCCTTCCACAGTGCATCATGTGGTCAGCGTAAGTATTCACGCTTATAATATATATAAGCCACTCCTCCGCCAATCCGCACTGGGTGCGCGTGGTGGAGTACGACTCAATACCCTCGCACCTTGGTATGTGAGAGGAGGCTCGTGCTCAGCATAGGGACGTCAATGGGCTGAGATGATGATATATATAAACGGTTGATCAACGCCCAGCATGAAGCACTAGACCGGTATGGCTCATTCATGACGTAATTTTCGTCTAATTATGAACTTTGGGTATGATGGTACGACCAGCTATGGGTACAACGAGTAAGTGACGACCGACATGGCTTGGTGGCGAATATACCCGCACTCAACTCCTGAGGCCGTGGGTTCGATTTTCACACAGGACAAATCTTTGTGTGCAAACAAGAATATTTCTTCTGATCTGGGTGTTTTCCTGTACATGTACATTAAATATGTATTTACAAAAAAAAAAGTATATAAGTAGATTTATCCGTTATTTAGTATCCATAACACCTTAACACAAGTTCCTAATTATACTTATTTTGAAACTAAATAATCTTAGTGAGTGTCAGAAATATTAAAAAAAAAGAGACAGTTTGATCCTAAATGGGGCATCATCAGCCCAGGGACGCCCACCCAATACACTTTCCCCATAAACTTTTAACGTGACCGATTGCAGGCGCCCTGCATCAAACATGGTCCTGCTACTTTCAGTTCTGGTCGTCCGTCCATCTGATAGGTGGACGTCTGAAGCTTAACATAGCTTGAGATGTATAAGGATAAAACGAGTATACTTTTTTCATTGGTTTAATTAACCTGCATAAAGTTTGATATATTCAGGTGGAAACACAGGTCTCATTGCCCCAATAAGGTGTGAAGCCATAATTCCATATTACAATTGGCAATTAAACCAGAAAATATTGTAAAAGACGTCCTTCGCACCCGAGAGCTGAAAAAACAAAAAGTATCCGTTGCAAATTCCTGTGGGAATCGTAAATAAAATGACTGACGTCAATTTAGTATGATATAAAGTATTTTACGAACCATTCCGCAACTTCCTCAATAAGCTTCTCAGTCGGATTTCTTCAAAGATTAATTCTTGAAATAAACCTTGAAAGATACAAGGTGTACTATTGCAAGTAGCACTGAAGGTAATGCTCATCCGAACCCCGTGATACTCGTACATTTAATTTAATCTTAATTGTTACAATACCCGCGCTACCTTGAACTTTACCAATAGTTTTGTAGTGTGATACAACTAATCTCCATGGTCTACGACTATTAACTTGTTTTTGGATATATCGAACTCTTTGGTGGCAATGCCCGCATATGATTTGTTTTTTCGTCACTTGACCTTTGTGCACCATGAGAGTGTTGTGTAAACCCTCATAATCTATGAGCTCGTCGTCTGTCGGATCACAGAGTGTCGACCGCCTCCTGCAGAGGTAATTTAGTTTAATTACTCAATAAGAGGTCGAATGATCGTTTATTTACTAAATCTTTATTGCCATGTTCTGTCGCCAGATCAATTAAGCTAAATAACGGTTTTCCCACTGACTGGCTTAAAATACAATTTGGCTTTGTTTGTTTTAACTGATCAACCTTGAAACTCCTAAGTTTTAGAACCTTGAAGAACCTTTATGTGTAAACTTTGTTAATTCAGTGGGCTGTGTCAAGTGCTTAAAATAAAATAAAATATATTTAATGGTCTTTAAGATCATTTGGATTCGTCAAATTTTTCAGACAAAATGAAGCTGGCCAACTGGGAACACAACATGACTGAAAGCTCTTATATTTTTTGTGGTATTTCATATACGATTCTAGCAATGAGATTATTTAACTATTATTTTATTTTATTTTTATTTATTTGGAACAACAAACAATTACATAATATTTGCTTAGTTCTAAATCTTAAGATATACACTTACTTATTATGTAACCAACAACGTTATTCACAGAGTAATATATAACGATTAGTCTAAGTACGTATACAAATATTTAAAAAATAAATAATTTAACATACATTATGAGTTACTTAGAAAATAATTATTAATTGTCCATATCATTATCTTTAAGTTGCGATAGTACACTGTTTCTAAATTGGTTTAGTGACATTCTAAAGAGATCAATATTGGAGCAATATTGCAACTAATACTAATTTATTATATCATAGTTCGTTATAATTATAAATAAGACATTTGTTTGTACCGTATTTCCGGTTTTCTGCCGCGGAAAATCGCTGTTGTTTTACAAGTACGTAAAAACAACCCCACGTTAATCAACCCCATAGTATATGTTACACCAGACTGCGACCCCAGAATCGAATTGCTGTTATTTCACGAGTACGTAGAACAAATAACATGTTTTATAGACACTGCAGATTACTTTAGTTCTGCGAACCTCTACACACGAGTCAAACAAGCGCAAAGACAAGTTCCTTCGTTTTTTCTTCTTTGGAATTATAATTTTCGTACTTGTTTAGTATGGAAGGTGGTCTTCGCAGTCTGTGGATGCTTTCTGCACCAGGAGCTTAATTAGCACCTTGCCGAAACTTCAAATACAATTTCACGCCCTTTCTGAAGAGCGCCATGCTGAAATCTCTACGGAAAACCAAGCCTGTTGATATAATTATGTCTGGACATTTAAGTGTCCCAAAAAGCTATGCCCTAAAATAAGCTATAATAGACATGCCTCTAAAAAGATCTTAGCTCAATTAGTAAATGAGCTATGCGAGTTTCATGTTTGCCGATCGTAAAGCGGCTAGCACGCCCGCATTTAGGATTGGAAGTTGTCTAGTAGGTATTATACATACGTTCCCAGAGGATAACTTGATCTGTGAAGTGGCAAACGACTGCGAGATAGGATGCAATAGAATTTCTATTGTGATTTCAAATATTTAATAGATTTGATCACAAGTTTGTTTGTTAACTTTTATTAATTATTATATTTTATATATTGCAGCGCTTCTAGCATGTTTGTGGAGTACCAAACTGATGGCTTCGGAGCTATCATTCGTAAAAAGACTGCTTCCTTAGTCAGTAGACTTAGAGATAGTTCCAACAGCATACTATTGACTCTAGCAAACAGATACACTTCCCCGATGTGGAAGTGTTTTGTTAATAGAATAATTTCTAAGAATATTTGCCCGCCCTTGTAATCTAATGTAATTAAACTAAGCATTTTACTAACAATAGTCGTAAGTTATTGTACTAACACATATGGATGTAAAAGTCTGAAATAAACAGTTTATTATTATTATTATTATTATAAACGAAAAAGTAAAATAAAAGTATATTATGTTTATAACCCTCTTTCATTCTACGGGGAGTCGTAAGAGTCGACGAAGAGAAAACATACCGGATGATGGGCAGCAGCTTCATCCCGCGTACTGGCTTGAACTGCGATCACCAACCCGCCTGTCCAGCGTGGGGGTGATTATGGGCAAGTACTCTTAATAGAATGTTATCAATGGAAGAAGTCAATGTTCAGCAGTGGACTCATAAGGCCGATGTGATGATGTTTATTTTGATTTTAACGTTTGTGCAGTTTTTTAAGTGCTGTAACTAGGGTGGATATATTAGGCTTAACAACTTATCCTTGTGAGAGATTTGTGATCATCAGTTTAATCATCAGGTAAACGTCTCGTATCGTCTCTGGTCTCTCAGTTATATATTTTTTTAAAAACGACTATATTACGGCCGCATTTGCGGATATCCTGTGATTTGCGATGAATTACGCGTCGCTTCATTGCTCATTGGAAGCGTGTTAGTAGTCAGGAATCGAGCCAAAATTTTCCGACTTTATAAACGATGGTTCAAACTGGGGATACAACGTCATGCCTCGTATCATTAACATTAACTAATTATTGCTAAGCGCTCGTAGCTTCGCAGTGCTCGGTGGTCGGAAACGATCACCAAAGTAAAGCAGAGTTTACAAAGATCAGTCCTTGGATGGGTGACCGTTTCTGTGGCGTTTGATATCGAGCGCTTTCGTGCTTCGGAAGGCACGTTAAGCCGTTGGTCCCGGTTATCACTAAATGTGGTAGCCGTTAAGCCATGTTAAAGGCCTAATTTTATTTATAACAGGACGCCATACACCTGCTTCCGCCAATCCGCACTGGGTCAGCGTGGTAAAGTATGTCCCACTACCCTCGCACCTTGGTATGTGAGAGGAAGCTCGTGCTCAGTAATGGGACGTGAATGGGCTGAGATGAATTATTGCTATACATGAACTCATTAATAGACTAAGCAGCGATAGACCAGTGGCGAGTCCAATAGACTGCAATGCATGTTGTTATGGCTTGCTACGTGCCTTGGAAAGAACGTTAAGCCTTTAGGTCCGGCTGCCATGAACATCGATGACTGTCGTTATTGGGACGTCAGTGTCTTTTAATATCCTGACTGGTTTAACCTTAATTGATGTGTCCATCGTGGTTACGGAGATCAAACATAACTGAAATTTAGCCAAAATGTAGTAGAACAAGGGAGCAGACCCTGGGTCCTAAGCGTGAATCTAGGGTACAACCGGTATAATTATAGAATTATGATGACGGACGTGGTGTGGGACTCACCGCCGACAGACGCGACAGCCAGCAGTAATACTTATTAAAAATCATCGGCGTACGGACCAGAAGAGCCCGTCAAGCAGCGTCAGGAGGGTCTTAGGCAGTGGGGACAGGGGGCCGCTGCTGTCTAACCATGGACCTTCCGAGAAGTCGGCCACACACGCTATGGCCGCACAAGGAGGTAGGAGGGGCGCGTCCACTGCGTCTCTCTGAGGAGGTCCTTCCGGTTTTGGTCCGGGGGACGTAGGAGGCGGGCGGGGTGTCAGAGCTAGATACTGGCCCCTGCCTCTTTCTTATAGCCTAAGCCCAAGTAAACTTTTCAATAAGAATATCGACAGATTATAACATCGTTCGAATATCGGTTATATCGACGGTAGCAATTAACAATGTCGTAAGTGAAAAGCTGTTACTTTAAACAATGTCGTAAGTTTAAATTAACGGCTTATCTATCACTTATGATATTGTTAAAAGTAACGACTTTTTACTTACGACATTGTTAATTGCTATCGTCGATATGTTTGTTGATGTTTATTAATTCATTATATATTTCTGTGCAAGAAGGGGCCCTCATCTACTAACCTAATATTCAAGGTTATCTTCTTCGTGATAGTAACAAATAGTAATATATATGTTTTAATCTCACCACGCCTTCAAAAGCCTCCTCTATCACAAAGAAAACCAACTCCTAGTAAAAACATTGAAATATGCTGAGTATGTAAAACTAAATTAAACTTCTTGTCGGTATTTCCCTTGAAGTCTTTAGCACTAATGACGCTTTAATGACTCTGAGTGTTATAAACAAAAATAATAGCGGCAAATTGATGGCTTATCATGTGTTCATTGGCACGGCATAATGGTTGTGTTAATTTATTTGTTGTATGTCCGACGATAGTAGATTGGCGCCAAAAATCATGTTGTTTTTTCGTGTTTGAAATATACATGGTAAGAATGTTTGGGGGAGAACACTAGATCATTTACTGGTGTGAATATTGTGTATGAATAACAAGATTATATAACTTAATCTCAAATCTACAAAATGACCCCTCAACCACAATTTTTGGCGAACCTGATACTTTAAGGGTTAAGTTCACTACAAAATATAACTTAAAACAATTATTAGTAAGGTTATTGAACGCCTAGCCTATTTATTAATGAAACTCAATGAAGATTTTCTAAACTACTTAGAACATAATATTACTTTAATAAGTGCTATAAAAAAGAAAGGCCAACGAATGTGCCTGTACGCGATAATCATTAAAAAAATTTGAACGGATTTTACTAAAGGACAGACAGAGTGATTAATGAGGAAGGTCAAGGTTAACATTATTTAAATAATCTATTAGCTGCAGACATACCCAGACAATAAGTACAAAAAACAAAACATACAAAGTTATTTTTGTATGTTCGTCCAATCAATCAATCAATTAATCAAATTTTATTTGTAATAATCCGTTATATAGTACCCAAAACACCAAGCTCTGCTTAGTTTGTAAGATATGTAAAGATATTTATTTTTGATCCCTTAGTCCCGAAATGAAACCAATCTTAGATAGACACCAATCTTGGTTTCAATAGTTCCTAAAGTTTTAATCCAAGGATTAGTTAATGAGACGCTTTACTTGAAAAATGGATTGATTTATCTATTGCCAACTTTGGATCGAAATACGTTAATATTTTCGATCGTTATTGTTATGATTTTTTTTAAATACACGCGTTTTCCATGAACTAAATCCGCAGTTATACATCACGTCTATCAAATGTAAGAAACGTGTTATGAACGCTCACTTTCCATGAAATCACTCATTCAAATACATGCTTGTACGGATTTTGGAGGCGCAATACGGCTTTTCACTTTCACTTTATCTACATCTAGCGCAGTGATTATGTGAGTTGAATTCTTAACACAATCGTCGAAAAGTAGTGGCTTTAGGTCTGAGCTCGAGTATTGTTCTCTCTATAATTATAGTGTTTTGTGTTACCGCTGAAATGGAAAGTGGGATCGTGGGTTTTACTTTTTGTTTTTTAAATATTTAATTACGAAACTTATATCAATCTGATCAGTTTAAATAACGTTATTGACGTAGATGGCACGAATTTTTACCGTGAAACGAACACGCTTCTCTTCAAAGACACGGGTGTATAGGATCTGGTAAACACATACGCTGGAAGGGAGTTTTCAAGCGTACAGGCACGCGTTATTTAATTTGTTGGTTTGAATGCTGATACAGTATAATTGGGATTCTTAGACCATCCGTGTAGTCCGGCGATAGGAAAGGAGAGGGCGAGGTTATATCGAAAAGTTCTTCATTCATCCTTTCGGTACAAGACACTAAAAGAGCCATTTCTCCACGCAACTGGAGGTCTTCAAGCTATAACCTCAGCATTCCCAAAGATAATAATGCTCGCCTTTGCAGTCTTTCAAAAGCATTATATATATATATATATGTAAAGATGAGAATAATACTCCACAGACGATCGCACTTGAAGTCTTGTCCTACAGCAATGTGAGCACTAGTCAGCAGCTTGTCCAAGCGCTGCTTGTGAGAGAATAAATGCTTTAACTTATTGAGAATACTCAACTTACGGGAGGCAAAGAAAATGAAAATCTCGATGTAGCATTTTCCATTCAGCTCCCAGCCGATATCCATACCCAGAAAGTTGAGGTCCACCGAAATGGGTAATGGAGAGTTCTTCATCATCTCATGATCGTCATCTCAGCCCATTAACGTCCCACTACTGAGCACGAGCCTCTTCTCACATATTAAGGTGCGAGGGTATTGGGCCATACTCCACCACGCGGACCCAGTGCGGATTGGCGAAGGCAGGTGTATGGCGTCCTGCTGTTAGAATTTATCAAGCCGCCCATTAGGCCTCAAACATGGCTTAACGACTACCACATTTTAGTGATAACCGGGACCAACGGCTTGCCTTCCGAAGCGTTCTTAAGAGAGGGAAAAGTAAGTAAGGAAGTGACACGAGACGAGAATACACAGAACTGGGTTTTCCTGTCATTAAAATCGAC
This sequence comes from Musotima nitidalis, assembly GCA_949126915.1. Lineage (NCBI taxonomy): Eukaryota > Metazoa > Arthropoda > Insecta > Lepidoptera > Crambidae > Musotima > Musotima nitidalis. Next base: position 6,177,053 of record OX421439.1, on the reverse strand, counting down.
TAGTATTAGATTTTGCGGGATTGAGGAACAAACACAAAATTAAATTAGTTGGTTTTAAAATGTTTACTTTGCTCACTAAAAAAGTAATAATAAAAAACCAACTGATAGCGAATATTAATCAAAAATGGTTTCGTATAGCCGTTCCCTTTTACAATTCACCGTAAGTAACTAAAAGAAAAAGTGCCCTATAAATACAAATTTAAACCTTATTTCATCCTTAGTTAAAGTGAAATTCGTAAGTGTCTTGTCTTGTGCGTGTGCATCGCGCTCCTTGCCCCGATTTATTGATACATCTAAGCGATTTAGAGAACAGCATGAAAGGTAGATCTGTACGCTGTAACAGTTCCAATACCTAGGGCATTTTTTGTTTTGTTTAGTTATTTTTTATTATATATAATAGATGATAATACTTAAATTGAAATTGATGATAATAGATATATGATGGGTCAAGGTTTTGTACCATAAGATCTATACCATAACCCTCTCTGTAATGTAATGTTTTACAAAATAATAGTTTTAGATATACTGGTTTTATTACTTAATGTGGTTTAATTTTAAATGACAACTGCTCTTTTATAACTTATCTTGTCCCACTGCCGGGTAAAGGTCTCCTCTGTCGTCTTCTTTTCTCTTTTTCTTGGGCGAGTCTTCCAACAGTCTGGGACGAAAGAGACTATCGTTTCGTAATGTGCGCATGTGATTGCTAATCGTAAACAATAGTTACAAAACTTTTTAGACCATCAAATCGTTGCCACTGTGCTGACGTAAATTTCATAAATAGGTCAATAGTATAAAACATCGTTTACCCTTAAACTCCTTGCATAAACAGTGCGTATTTATACCCTGGAATCTATGGGATCACGTTTTCTGGCAGTTGTTTGAAGTTAGAGTTATGAGTTGTATGTGAAATCACTGCCGATAAACAGCATTCGTCATTTCTAATGGAGTCTGAGTATAGAATTCCTGCTTTTGTATGCCTTTAAAGAACTGGATCAATTGAATCGATAGCTAATCACCTGCCTCAGCTTTAAATATAGACTTCTGTCTACAACTGATAAACTTTTCGAAGTAATTTCGTAAAAGGATTTCAATCAGTTGCGTCGCTAAGAATAACATACATACATTAAAAGACTGTCGGATATGTGCTTTTATCGTCAATATAAAGTGATTAAAAATGGCAGGGGATGATTGACTCAAAATGTCTTCTGCTCCTCTCGTAATAATACAAACATACACATGAACATAGAATTTCTTCTTTGTTAAAGTCATTGACAAAATCCCCGCCGTAGAAAAACTGATTTAAAACCGATTTTCATCCGGATTTAAATAATCGACAAAACGGAGTATCAACTAAAAATGTATTTTGTAATTTTTTTACTTGTAATTTTACTATGTTATCATAATTCGGTTTACATTACATTTGTTACAACTTTAATACGTGTATAACTTGATTTGAGTTTTGTGACATCGGCTGAGGTAAATAATTTATCAAGGTTTTGTGTAAATTCCCTGAATTTCGATGATGATTACCGAAGATGTTTAAAATCATGCTTCTGTAGCCGTCTAACGTCACACGGACAAAAACGCGGGAGAAAATAGGATATACCTTAAGAAGTCGCTGTAAAAGCCGTTTATTGCGTTAAAAATCACTATAACGACAGTACAAAAATAGTAAGATCGATAGTCTGCATAACTAAGTTACTGAACCGGGTCGATTGCCCTATAATTTTCGAACTTTGATCCTTTGCATATTATATCTATAACATTCACTGTCCGGCTAATTTCATTGCAATTATAGTTAATTCAGCTTTTTTATCTATGAAAACAATATTATTAAGGTTTTTTTACATATTTTTGGTGACCGAAATGCGTGCTCGGCGATTCAAAGGATTTGTATCAAATTTTGTGTAAAAAATAAAATGAACGAAACATCTGAAATGTTGACAGTGGCATAAGGCATTCTGTTCTGAATAAAAAAAAATTTTACAACGCAAACACTAATAACCTTTACGCCTCTCACAACCAAACAAAAAATGCTATACACTTAAAACTTGGTACAGATGTTCAGGAAGAGTTTACCAACATAACAAAAATCGATAATCGAAAGTACGTTGCCCGCGTAATTTAAAAAGTCACCTTACTTTTTGAACTCACCTCGTATATAAAAAAGAACTTCGAATTATGAGTGGTTGTAAAACATCATAGCTTGAAAAATTTACATGGCTCCTAAAATTATCACGGGCATGATAATGTCGTCGTTAACTTTATAGCCGGCTATGCGGGTAGTATGTGGTCTGTCTATAGGTGTAGAGAGAAATACCCCACTTTATGACTATGAAAGTTACAATATTCTATTTTATGACATAGTGGATGCAAGTAACGTTATGTTACTAATTTCAAAACAGATTAATGTTATAAATGGGAGCTCGTGGATTTTTACGCTAAGCATAATACTTTCTGTCCGACGGCTTTTCCAGCTCCAATAGTCTTAGAAGCAGGGCTTGAAATTATGCAGGCCATCATAAGCGGGTGCGGGTGTGTTTATACCATTGTATGAAGCGCTCACATTTTTCTGGTCTGCAAAGTCTGCTTGTTAGTCGGGTGTATCGCGATCTTACTAATCTGAGGAGCCCAAGCCAACAACACCTGCAAGTGGTGCACCCGCCGAAAAACGGACGAGGCTCTGGCGAACGTGAAAGTATTATATTACGTGAGACCAACTTTATAATTGGCGAAATGTATGTCTGTATAGTCTGCTTATGAGGCAGAATGTGGAATTAAGACGAATAACATAAAAAAATGCGGTAAACCATATGTGACATGATGCCTACATACTTTCGGAATGCTTCTCATTTGCTTTGATAGTTTCTGAAGAAATTTGCAAATTTCCAACTATCAAGTATCACTTCGTGACTATTATCTCATAGCCTGAAAGAATACTTGCAAAATTGCTCGATAGAGTTCCCGTGTTCTCTGAACGGAACATAACCGACTCAAGAAGGAACAAACATACATACATAATGTAACGCCTCTTTCCCGTAGAAGTAGGCAGAGATCACATCCTTCCACTTGCTACGATCTCGGCACACACTTTTAGCTTCATTCACACTCATTAACCTCCTCATACACACCCGTCGGTTTAGAGTACTTTTGACCTGCCCTTTCTCCAAAATCTTCTGGATTTGGTCATGGAAGGTCTTACGTGGTCTTCCCCTCCCAACATTTCCATTTACTTGTCCATCATAAATCATCAAGAAGGAACATGGAGGTTTTTAGTCAATAAAAGTCATTTACAAGGTCATACACACGTTTTCGCTCCACTCACAGCGGGAGGTTGTCATTTAATGATTTCCCGTTCTTAGGAAAAGCCTAAAAAATGAATACGTTTGTATCTTTACAAAGGGCGAGAAAAGGTTTTTACAATGTCGTCAACGCGAAAGTGACTTCCCATAAAGTGGGCCGTAAATTTAAGAATCACCCTAGTAGTAAAAGAAATCTCGTCTTACTTGTAAAAGTGTGTTAGTAGATGTAGTTTAAGTTTGAAGAGAGTATATTTATGGGCTTCACGCGATTTCAGGTCACATGTAATGTAAAAATAAGACATTGCAATATTTAATCAGGCCCTAATTCTGTTATCAAACGACTTAATGCAAAATGTCATTTAAAAATATATATCTATTCACAATGTTCCTTATAATGACAGGATTCAATTCGTTATAAGAAACTATATGTATGTTATGACGTCTTAGCCAGAAAATCTCCAATGAGCTTCAAACAAATTCGCATTCTTAGTATAAATGTCGTTGTAGGTTTCCACGAAACGACATCTTATGGTGATACGTAGCCCTAAAGCTGATCTATCAGGATTTATTTTGCTGCAATTACATCATCATCATAATTAATGGCATATCTTTGTCCACTTTTGCCGCTGAGCTCGAGCTTAGTGTCGTCGCTACTGAAAGACTTAGTTGGAGGGCGCACTTACTACGCGGAAAGCTTAGTGCAGAACTGTGATCTCTGCGACGATATGAAGTTCAAGCAATACAATAGCAGATTGATATTTATGTGTGGATCTCTCTTGTTCCAGGAGCCATCGTCATCAGCTTCCTCGCGGCATGGCGAGAGGTCACACCACGTCAAATCCCACTCGAGGGACCTGGGCAGCAGTCCGCTCTCAGCCAACACCACCGGCAACAGTTCTAGAGAGTGAGTAATTAATTACTTTCTGCTGCGTACTTTTTGGTTGTGGAATTAGGTCCCTGACGAGGTTTTTCCAAGTGACAGCCTGGGGCTTTTTTTAAAAACGGCGTAAAAAGGTTATTGAAGGTTCGGCAGCGCGCTAGATGCTTCGAGCACTTTTTATCAAGTGAGCCGCACACATAAGTGCCACCTTGTGGTATATGAATAAAAATCTCAGCCCATTAACGTCCCACTACTGGGCACGGGCCTCTTCTCACAAAATGGGAGAAGTTTACGGGTTCGGAGTGCGGACTAGTGCTTTACGTTGGCCACTCTCAATTTCTTTTTATCCTAACTCTTCACAGATTATTTTATGTGGTGGGTGCTCTCGCAGGCTTCTAATGTTTATTTAGTCCTTTTGTTCGTCCGATAGAAGACACTTAAACTAGCTATATAGATAGCTAACCTTAATCTAACTATATTGCTTAGAACATTAATAGCTAGATTAAGGTTGTACAGAGTCACGAGAACTCACAATCCGTTTTTAGTGGTCGCAGACTTTCGGTTGATCGTTGTCAGCATCATGTTCTAACTTTGCCAATATGCTACGAAAGTTAACCCACTTGGAACTTAGGCATGTTTGGCGAGTCCGAAACAAAGGTCTAAACCATTACTTGAAGAAGGATTCGAAGTTTCTACGACCAATATGGCGTGGTGGCGAGTATACCCGCTCTCCGCTCCAAGGTCGTGGGTTCGATTCCCACACAGGACAAATATTTGTGTGCATGAACATGAATATTTGTTCTGGTCTGGGTGTTTTCCTATGTATTATAAGTATTTAATTATAAAACAAAAAGTATTTAAGTATGTTTATCCGTTGTTTAGTATCCATAACACAAGTTCTTAATAATACTTAACTTGGAACTAAATAATTGGTGTAATTGTCAGAAAAAAAAAGTTTAAGCTTTTTAAGGGTTTCCTATGTGTCTGGAATAATAACCCATAACACAAGTTCTTAGGACTGTTAGGGATCCTAACCAACATCTAAGAAACCCTTTTTTAAGGACTGCATCGGCAGGATGTAGTTATTATGACATGTTACATTAAAAAAAAACCTGCAAGTGGTGCACCTGTTGATTAACAGTCGAGGCTCTGGCGAACGTAACAAATCCCGGTAAGCGGCAACAGGCTCGCCACCGTCGCCGCCGTGGCACCAAAATTTTACTAGCGAAGTGTGGGCGTATAATATACCTCTGCCTACCCGTTCAGGGATACAGGCGTGACTTATGTATGTAAAACAAGTTCTTAATAATACTTAACTTAAAACGTAATCAATGGTGTAGTTGTAAGATAATTATTGTTATTGCATTAAAGGGTTAAAAGATAAAAATCTGTAACCTAAATCGACACTACTCTCTATTCGAGTTGTGTAATGTAGGAATACGATTTACTAAGACTAACATAGCCCTGATAGATTAGGTTACAGGACTAGTAAGAGTAAAAAAAAATGTAGGTATCTGACACAATTTAGTCGGTTTATAGTTTTGCCGGACAAACGTGCAGTAGATCAAAAGTAATTTGTACAACAAATTAGCGGACTTAGGTTTATGTCTCGTCTAGCTTACCGCTGAGGATTAACGGGGCTATTAGTAATGTGATTAACACATAGCTAATAACCTTTAAAACGGTTTGCATAGAGCCGATCACTGTTGCATTTAATTTATCTATGTAAATGCTTTAAGGACAGTCAGCGTCAATAATATTGAAATATCTAAAGTAGTCCAAACTGTTGTTACTGTATTTAAAAGTGGTTGTTATGTCATTTATACATATCCTGTCGACGTAGGCGCAACATAGTTCTTAATTTTATATACCTATCTAAGTTGTTATAGTGAAATGAGCAGTGTTTAAAAAATGAAAGAAAGGATATTTTCAGCACTTTGCGCGCTAGGGCCAATTTGGTAACTTTGATTAATTGGATACATTTGAATTTATTTACGTTACAATAATATAACATACAGAAAACTTACCAAAGTAACTAAATCAATATCCAGTTAAAGTGGCTCAGATTGTGTTCGCAAGGTCTAATCTTACACGCACAGATGAAAGCACTCAGAAGGATTTTAGGTGTGAAATTGAGTGATAGAATTAGGAATGAAGTAATATTATTATTTATTTATTTCATAAACAAAAATTTGTGTTGAAATGTTAAAATTTTTGGTATCACATAATTCATGTCATTATTAAATTAAAAAACAAACTGAAATTACATTATACTAATGTCCAAAATTATTACATGCCATTCTCACATAAATATATAAACAACTAATAATGTCAACTGTAATTATCTATTTACTTCCTTTTGTCACTCATGAACTCCTCAATACTAAAATAACATTTTGCAATTAAAAATGAACTGAAGAAGAACTGAAATAAGGGCCTGAAGCTGGTGTTAAAGAAGATATAGTGACAAGAATTGAGAAAGGTATGCTTAGATGGTTTGGTCATGTTGTAAGGATAAATAAAAATATACTAACGAAAGTAGTGAGTGTGAATGAAGCTGAGAGTGTGTGCCAAGATCGTAGCAAGTGGAAGGATGTGATCTCTGCCTACCCCTACGGGAATGAGGCGTGACATTATGTATGTATGTTATCTTAACAGCGCTGATTTTCTAACATTGCCGCTTTTTTCAACTCACTTCAAGTTGTTAATGCCTTAAGATCCGATAGGAGGCGTAGTTACTAAATGACGAAGCAGAAACAGAAACTAAAAATATGATATTTTAAAACAGTGACGAGTTTAACTGACTAATAACGGTATAGCAACGAAATTAAAATACAATGCAACTCGCTGCTCCAAATGGCGACACCACGCAGATCGTGTGACACATTCATCTTAACTGCTATTCTTATAAACTTTTTTGTCGAGTTCACTGACAAATGTGTTCAGAGACATAACGTTACTCATAATTAGGCCTTCACTCGGAATTAGCTGTATAGTATTTCATCGTTATAAAGACAACAAGAATGAGTATGTACTAGTAACATTAGTGCGTGGTGCCGGCCTAGAAAGGATTATGTGCAGCAGCGTTATCCTGCGTACTGACTTGAACTGTGATCACCAACCCGCCGGCCCAGCGTGGTAATTATGAGCAAATACCCCCAATAGAATATAAACAACTTGGGGGCTTATGTTTAGCAGTGGACTACGTATGGGTGAAAGGATGATTAGTAAGATTGATATTTTTAAGCAAATTAGCTTGTAGCCTTGTAAAACGGTCATCGAATTACGAGCGCTTTTACTCATTCAGAAGTTACATTAATGCCCGTGCTCAGAAGTGGGATATTAATAGCCCGAAATGATGCAAGCAAGCATTAAAGAAGTAGGCTTTTAATTATTTTGTATTTGTATCATTACAGTCTGGAAGATTCGCCGCAAAAGAAAATGTTATCAGGACTAATGGCGACTGCAGATTACTCGGGGCCAGTGTATAGTCCTAACGTGTCGTACGCGCTCTCTGCAGACGAGTATGGATCACCAGCTTATAGAGGTACAGTCATTACAGTATTCATAAGTTGATGCTGACCGATTACGATATCCTTAACATTAGGGAGCTACTTATCTGCGTAAGCGTACCGGTCGGCGAAGTATGAACTAGTTCTTAATAGTCTATTACTAATGCATGCTGTGTCAAACTGTTAACAAGCGTCTTCGTAGACGTTAAAGTCAGCAACGACTAAAGCATTGTCCCGAACATTTTCATGTAATATTTTTATGAATGGTAAAACGAATACTATACAAAGCTTAAGTTATAAAAAACCATTTCAAGGTAATATGATGTTCCTGTAATATTTTTTTCTATTTTTCTTTCACTTTTTTTTGAAACTTACCTTTGCTTGATAAAATTTTAGACAAATACTAACATTGGTTGTCAAAATCGGGTTGTAACAGAACACAGAGAGCCGTATTCAATTGCATCTCCATAAAAATTTAATCGCCCAATTGTTGATGTTCTGTTTCAAGTAAACGTTTAAATCTACATTCAACTTTTGACATATCGTTTAGAAGTTGTAGTAGTATTTATGACCTAGTTCGGACATACCTAGATACATTATAGTAATAAAAAAAAATCCCGTTTTTAGTATGTGAAAGGTTAATAATGGTTATTTAATAATTCTAATTTTACAGGTCAAGAAGGCGACTACAGTCTAGGTAAGTTAACTTTTTAAATCATTATGCTGTTATTTTATTGATGCTCAGAACATAAAAATCAAATCAGCATTATCTCAGTTACAAGAAGTCCACAGCTAAACATAGGCCTTCCCAATCGCTTAACACGTCACACTCTACGCCCTACGTGTATACTTCTTATCATGTCCTGTCCATCCCAAGGTTGCCTGGAAGAAATTGCTGTGATCAATAAGGCCGCCCGTTGTACAACTAATTTTAATGTAATTTTTCCATTGCTTTATTACACTTTATTTTGCACCAAAATATTTTGTTGTATTTCTCTTTATTTTGGTTTACAATAAAGTGTCCATTCATTCATTCGCTCTTGAACCGTTAGCAAACACCTACTTCCAGCCGCCTTGACCTGATCATCAGTCCATCGGGCGGGAGGCTGTCTTCTACTACATTGGCTAGATCAGACATACATAATATTGCGTCCATATATCGTCAGTATAATTTTCAAACTGCCTTACTCCAAAAAATACAAAATTTTACTCGTGACTTTTAATGCCATGTCATGCAATGGCACTAATTAAATATTAATTTATGAGACTTGGAAGATATTTCATTTGATAGATCTCAAAATTTTACACTACATGTAGTCACGAACGATTTCCATTGACACCTATATTCAATTAATTTTTACTCCCTTCTATTAGTTTTGCTCAAAAAGACATAAACAGTTTGAAAATTAGGCTGACTATCCCAAATGGGTGGGCAGAAACCTTACAACTATTTCAAAAAGATCTTTATAGTTGTAGCGTTAGCCCAGTGGCGAGACCACTAGCCTACAAATTCAGAGGGTCACGGGTTCAAACCTTGGTGGTGGACCTACTACTTTTCGTAGTTATGTGCGTATGCATAGCTTGCTCCATACCTCGGAAGGCACGTTAAGCCATTGGTCCCGGCTGTCATGAATATCTGTGGCAGTTGTTATTAGAAAGTCATTGCCTTCTAAAATCCTGGCATCTGGTTTAACCATAGAATGATGTTTCCCTCTGGATTACGGAGGCCCGACGGCAGTCGCTCCAGGTAATAAGTGAAATTCCGCCAAATCTGTTTAGAGCAGACCCTTGGTGAATGACCCTGGGCCCTAAGCTTAAGTTTAGGGCAACCGGGATACTGTTAGGATATGATATGATAGTTGTAGCAAAAACTCAGATTAACACCAGACGAGAATCCATTCCCTTAGCTTTACTAGTTGGTGGAAAATAAAAAAATATAAGTACATTTTCTTGTAACTTTCGGGAGAAAAACCAAACTTTGACAGTTTCCTTGTCCGATCTTTTACGATCAAGCTCCCGCCCGCAGTGAATGGGCTCGCTAGTTTTTAAGTTTTTAATTTTGACTTTCATAAGAGCTCTATTGAGCCAAACTTAAATAAATGATTTTTACTTAGACTACATACATACATACATTTACGCCTGTTTTCCCGAAGGGGTAGGCAGAGGCATATTATACGCCCACACTTCGCCAATTATATAGTTGGTCCCACGTAATAGGTGGCGAGCCTATTGCCGCTTGCCGGGCACTGTTATGTTTGCCAGAGCCTCGTCCGTTGATCAGCAGGTGCACTACTTGCAGGTGAGGTTAGCTTGGGCTCTTTAGGTCTTCGTAGGATCCCCATACACCCACCCACCCGATACATTGACTTAGACTAAATATCTAAAATTAATTACAGATGAGAGTGATGGTTCCAACGTGACGTCATCGAAAGCATTAGCGGCCATCGCGCACTTGAACTCCAAGATTGAACGCACTAAGGACCTGATACGACTCGAACAGACTATTAGAGATGGTGAGTACGGATAGCAAAGACGACTTATATTAATAAACTTAGCGCTTTTTGAAATTAACATGCTTTAAGAAATAGCTTTTCGTTTATATATGTTTTTTGGATGACGCTTAAATCAAGTGTTTAAGTTAAACGCAACAAAAGCAGCAGTTGTTTAAAAATAATAGTGTACTTAGTTTCATCAAGCGTTGGTGCTAGCAAGAATTTTACTAGCATTTAATGTATTTTTCCAAACATAAATCTGTATATTCGCCGTGCTTGAAATAAGTTTATATATAAACTCCCGATTAAGTAAGTAAATCTTAATCTGTAAGGTGAACGAGCATCGAAAGCTAGGGTACAAAATATTTTGAACTGTGTTGTTAGACCAGTAAGATTAAGCTTTATCCAATGGGATTGAAAGAAAGTTTGTCCTTCAAAAAGGTATATACGTCCAATGCTGTTTTTTTATCAAAATATTGTATACGAACTGATCGGACAGACAATAGTCTCGCGTTATTGAAATTCATTTTGTCACATGTCAAACAACTGACAGATGTCAAACGCAATGGTTACTAAAAAGTTTTTATTATGAAAATTTTATAGAGTCGTTAAGTTTTCTTAATTTTTTCAATTTCCCTTTTAACTGCCCCAGTTACTACAAAAGAAATCTTGTCCCGAACAAAAACAATAAAAAAGAAAATTTCTAGTCAGAAGTCAGTCGTTTGAACGTTATGCGCGTACATAAATTTCGGCGATTTTTTTTAAAAATACATACAGATATATGTTTAATTAAATGAATATAATTGCTTCCAGATAACGTAAACGAATACCTAAAGTTGGCGGCGAATGCGGACAAGCAGCAGTTGCAGCGCATCAAGGCCGTGTTCGAGAAGAAAAACCAGAAGAGTGCCCTCTGTATCGCGCAGCTGCAGAAGAAACTCGAGGGGTACAACAAGAGGATCCGCAATTGGGAGGTACAGTACATACAACATTCACGCCTGTTTTTTCCAAAGGGGTAGGCAGAGTTAAGCGTTTATTATGATAAACGCCCACATTTTGCCAATTATAAAGTTGGGCCCACGTAATAGGGTGAGGTTGAACCCCACAGGGAGGTACAGTACACGCTTTTTTTTTATTTGCTAGTCGCAATGACCACGTTCTGCCTGATGGTAAGCAGTCTAAAATAAGAGCGCTCCATAACGTGAAATACGAACGGTAACAAGCAGCAATAGCCCAGTGGCGAGATCAATAGTCACCTATTAAAACGCAAAACGTTTTTGGACATAAACTGAAAATGCATTATGTTGATTACCATAATCGTCACTTGCCATACCGCTATAAAAGTGACACTTCGAAACGGTTACGATTTATTGCCATAATTTCAAAAGACATACATCATATGGCATAAAGATCCAAAGCGTAATATCCTTTTTCATAACATATTACTACGCATAACCATAATAATGCAGAATTTTTAAAAGGCATAATTATAAAAGCCGTAATCATATAAATCTATATTTTCATTTGCCATATTTTTATAAAGCATACTTTGAAACGTTTATGCGTTATAACGTTAAAAAATTTAGATATTCTTTGTTGGTCATAATTATACTGAATTATAAGACTATTTATGTTTTAACTTCACTCCGAATTTCCAAAGGTATATCAATAAGGAATATAATAAACTGAACCTCTAAAAAATACTTTTTTGATCATCAAAATTACTGAGTGAGCATCTAATGAGGTGATTAGGTGCTCAATCAGTAATTTTGATGCACAAAAAGGTTAGGTTAGGTTGGCAATTTATTAATTTTGAAGACACGTTAAATAACACCCTATCAATAATATATAGCATAATTTTTAAATATTTTTTTGTTTTTAGCAACACGGCACGAGTGGGCAAGCGCACAGACAACCAAGAGAGGTTTTAAGAGACATGGGCCAGGGTCTCAAGTAAGTAAAATACTATATAAAACACAGTTCACGAATTTAAATTGCGGTTACTATACTAATTTTATCCCAATGTTTTAAGTACTACAAAGTTATTCGATAGCTCAAGTCTAAATGATTGTGCATTTTCATAACCACCAACTTGGGATCTCGTATTACAGTTAGCGAAGTCCAATGCTAAGCCAACCAGTGCAAGATCTCAAGCTATAACATAGCGTAAATATTATGCTCGTTTTATGTGAATGCGAACGTACGAACTAACCGCGTTGGGGTTTGAACGCTTTATAGGGCATTTGAGTTGGCAAATCACTGCTGCATGTAGTGATAACCGAGACCAACATCTTGACGCGCGTTCCGGAGCACAAAATTTTGAAAATGACGGATTAACCCTCAAGGGTGTGGGGAACATATTCCTACCATAAATTAAACTTTATGGAGTGGCTTTAAGGTAGAACAGTAATGAAACTCTCCAACATGTTCTGCCCGTTAAGGGGTTAACGTAGTTGAACATACATAATGTCACGCCTCTTTCCCGTAGGGGTAGGCAGAGATCACATCCTTTCACTTCTTGGCACACACTTTTAGCCTAATTCACACTCATTAACCTTCTTATACACGCCCGTCGGTTTAGGGTACCTTTGACCTGCCTTTTCTCCAAAATTTTCTGGATTTGGTCATGGAAGGTCTTCCCCTCCCAAATTTCGCTTATCCATCATAAATCACTTTCGTTTGTCAACTTTCATACGTAGTTAAAATTAGAGGAGTAAGCGTTTTTGAAGGGCATAGGAACTATAATACATAAGATCACGCAGGCATCAAGGCTTACCGCTATTTGTTCTATGATAATTAATAATGTGCCCCGCGGTTTCACCCGTAAAAGTCCAGTTGCCGTGGGAATATCGTGATAAAAATTATCCTATATATTATTCCAGGAATGCAACTATAGGGACATATACGAAGATTTATCACATTCGGTTCAGTCGATTTTGTGTGAAAGAGTAACATACATACTCTATAACCATGGATTTCTTTACTAACTATGCGTTTACGTATAAGATGTTGGCGTATAAGATGCCTCTACCTACCCCTTCGGGGAAACAGCCGTGATTGTATGTATATAAAGTAAAACCTCTTTTCTCATTTTTTTCTTTCTTCTACTATCTCTTGACTGATTCATAGTCAAGTGTCAAGTCAAATTGAATAAAAAAAATTTTATTGGATTATAAAGCTTTAATAGATTTCTTGGCGGGAAAGTGAAGCGTCATGTCTGCAGTTCTTGTTTTATTTTCTAAAATTTGGGATAATTCGATCATTAATGTTTAATAACGTTGGATTATTAACCGTTAAGTGTTTGTAAGGGTACATGAAACAAAACGTTGGTAAATGAAACAAAACAGTGCAACATCACTTTTCAAATTTTAGCAAGAAGTCCATGTGAGATCTCAGTATAGTCCCACATCTTTACTGAGGACTCAAGGGGTTTAGGGGGAGGGGATCTCCTTTACCATTTATTATCTTTATGACCACTCATTCTCATTCACTATAATTTATATGATATTAATATATCTCTTACTTGACACTTGCTAAATGTGCAAACCGCACGAAGCCATTATTTATTAGAAAAAAAAAGCTTTAATTGTTGTTTTATGTCTTTACAGGTGAGAGAATGTATTTCTATATAATTATTGTATAATATATTGTTTGTACTTATAAGTGTGTAAATTTAATGTCTGTACAGAAAAACGCAGCCTCGTTTTTTATTTCCAGTCGGAAAGAAGTAAATCTCTCTTTTAAATGTATGTACTAACTATGTGGTGACCTGTTCCCAGAAATGTGGGCGGCAACATCCGAGACGGCATCACGGGTCTGGGCGGCAGTGTGATGGCAGCCCCGAGGGAGTTCGCCCATCTCTTCTCCAGATCCAATCGGTTCGGGTCAGCAGACAACATCTCGCAGCTGGCCGGTCGGTTTTGTTTAATATTAAATGGCTTTATATATGTACTAATAGTATTGTATATGTGTGTGGGTACTGATTATAGGTATTGAAAATATACTGATGATTAATAAAGTAATGGAATGTTTGGTAAGGACAAGTTGGTATTATTACGACGCGTAATAAGTATAATCAATCTTATTTTAACACTTGTAATAGTCAGATCAATCTAGGACACTAGATCACTTAAAAGAAAGATATATAATATAATTTGACAAGTTATAACCATGACAAAGTCCTTAAATTATGATAAATAGTTTGAAATTATCTCGTTGAAACCTTAACTAATAAAGTAGAATGGAAACTTCCCATCACAGTGATTACTGTGATTAGACAATCTATATATATAAAAGAAAGTCGTGTTAGTTACTGCACTTATAACTCAAGAACGGCAGAACAGATTTGGGCGAAAATTGGTAGGGAGGTAGCTTAGAACCAGGAGACGGACATAGGATACTTTTTATCCCGTTCGACAGCGTTCCCGTGTGATTTGACATGAAACGTCAGTCACTATAAAACGGGATATAACAAAAAAGAATCAGACTTGGAATAACAAAACGCAAATTACAGCTATGTAATGACGTATGGATGACAATTTGATATTTGTAAGAAATCAATATTCAAACTATTTCTGACTTCTTGGCGGGAATGTGAATATGTGTTTTGAAATAATTTTTTAGGTGAATTGAAGTGAAGTGAAGTTTAATTAATAAGGTGTTACCTAGCAACGATGGTGTTCTTATGTTTTAACAACTTTGTAAGTCTGAATAAAAACCTTTACATTATTGTCTTGATTTTTGCTTATCTTTTTCAACTAAGGATGTGAAGTAGGTGCCTATCTACTATATAATGGTCTATGGTAAAGGTGTTACCTAGCAACGATGGTGTTCTTATGTTTTAACAACTTTGTCAGTCTGAATAAAAACCTTTACATTATTGTCTTGATTTTTGCTTATCTTTTTCAACATAAAATAATTTTTTTGGTGAATTGAAGTGAAGTGAAGTTCAATTAATAATGCCGCGAGCAAGACGATCGAATCTTTCCCGACAAAGCCGTAATGCAAGAAGAATCCGAAATGCTGAAAATGAAAGGACTGAAAAAGAACAAGAAATTGCACGTGAACAGCGCCGCGATAATATGGCTCGACTTCGTGCTTCTCAATCAAGAGAACAAAGTGAAGCAGCCCGTGAAACAGCTCGGTTAGTAATGCGGAATCGTCGAGCGAACAACAGAGGTCAACAAATAGATAATTTGCGACGCAGAACAAGATATTTATCAAGTGCTGATTTGAATCGAGCAGCGTTTCGATACGATTGCAGCAATGATTACAGCTTGAATCCTAGCGTTTGCATTGGGCAAATGGACGTTGTTTGCGAGTATTGTGGTGCATTAAAGTTTTCAGGAGAAACGCCTGGATTATGCTGCCTTAATGGTAAAGTGAAATTGCCATTGTTGACTCCGCCAGATGAGCCATTGTATTCATTGCTTTGTGGCGAAACACAAGAATCACGCCACTTTCTTGCAAACACTCAAAAATATAATGGTTGTTTCCAAATGACGTCATTTGGGGCAGATATTATCGAAGAACGAGGATTTAATCCGACATTTAAGGTATTTATTTTTGTACTTACATAGAATGTACTTAAAGAATAACTTACTTTATCTATTGGTATTTATCATATTTGCTAATTCTGAACTCTACTTTCCCATCGAAAAAAGTGCTTATAACCCAGTTAATACTGTCTGGTTTTTATATTGTAGATACAAGGACAGATTCACCATCGAATTGGATCATTACTACCTTTCGAAGATAAATTTTTACAAATATATTTCATGGGCAACATGGAAGAACAACTTGATCGACGCCTAGAGATCAATGCCGGAATGAAGCGAGCAATTCTTCAAGACTTGCAGTGTCTGCTTCATGAACATCATGCGTTGGTCAGGTTGTTTAAGAGTGCTTTAGAGCGCATGCCAAATGATGACTATAAAGTTGTCATCAAAGCAGATAAACGACCATCTGGAACACACGAACGCACATTTAATGCTCCAACATTAGACGAAGTTGCCATCCTGATTGTTGGTGAACAATTGGAAAAACGCGATATTGTGCTTACACGTCGCGATACTGAGCAACTGCAACAAATTTCTGAAACTCATCGATCATATGATGCATTGCAATACCCGCTGATGTTTTGGCAAGGAGAAGATGGATATTATCTATATATATAAAAGAAAGTCGTGTTAGTTACTGCACTTATAACTCGAGAACGGCAGAACAGATTTGGATGAAAATTGATAGGGAGGTAGCTTAGAGCCAGGAGGCGGACATAGGATACTTTTTATCCCGTTCGACAGCGTTCCCGTGTGACTTGACATGAAACGTCAGTCACTATAAAACGTGATATAACAAAAAAGAATCAGACTTGGAATAACAAAACGCAAATGACAGCTATGTAATGACGTATGGCTGACAATTTGATATTTGTAAGAAATCAATATTCAAACTATTTCTAACTTCTTGGCGGGAATGTGAATATGAGTTTTGAAATATTTTTTTAGGTGAATTGAAGTGAATTGAAGTGAAGTGAAGTTTAATTAATAATGCCGCGAACAAGACTATCGAATCTTTACCGATAAAGCCGTAATGCAAGAAGAATACGAAGCACTGGAAATGAAAGAACTGAAGAAGAACAAGAAATTGCACGTGAACATCGCCGCAATAGTATGGCTCGACTTCGTGCTTCTTAATAAATAATAATAAAACAAAAAATGTCGTGTATCACAAAGTACTTAAGTGAAGAGCAACTTTGTACTAAAATACAGAAATAATAATGAATGATTAATGTAGGTATTTAATTTTTTTGTAATTTTTCCAATAAAACAAAAACACAATCTGCTTATTTATTGCCATTAAGGCGGAACAAAGTTCGCCGGGTCAGCTCGTTTTATAATAAAAGTAAGCCAAATTCAATAAGGCCATTACAGCATAATATCTCAAAAGTATTTTTCTTACAAAATTAAGTCAAAAATAAAAGGAAGAATATTGTTTAGAAATGTTTTCCAGCTTTTTGAAAATGTGTACTCGCAGATAAGTATACTCCCGATTACGCATAGTTATAGTGCAGTCTTACGTCCGTGAGAACGTATACGTGTGTGGGTATACGTACTACGTGGTACAGTCAGCTTTATGGCGCTTTGGATGAATTTTATGGCTCAGACTGTCCGTAGTATATCGTAGCCATAAATGTGATATTGATTTGACTTCTCCTAAAGACAGTATTCCGCCGTTGTCGGTCCCAAGCCCGAATGCAAAAGGAGGAGGGTTGGTGTGGAGGAGACCTACTCACGCCGCAAAACAGTCAACGCCGAGCATCGGGCGGCGGTCAAATAACCCGACACCCCTGAGATGGGACGGTAACCAGTGACCGAGAGGATCCAAATACCCTCTAAAAGACTGACGCAGAAGGACGTGGGAACCCACTGCGCAACATTTCCCATGAAAACCCCCCTTATGAACAGAGTATCAGAGAGAATGAGTTTGTTGGACAACCCGAGTAACGATCGGCGCCACCCAGCACCCGGGCTGGTTGGTGTGAAATTGGCGACCGAAGCCTCCCCTGAGGTTAATCGGCAGGCTTCAGAAGGAAGAGATGCTACTGTCGATACCAAAACATCTAAGAGCAAGAAAGCATCAATTCGTAACCATCATCGTTTTGGCGCTTGGAACGTCCGAGGTCTGCTGATGGCGGGCAAATTGACCATCGTGGAAAAGGAAATGGAATCCCACAACATCTCCATTCTAGGTGTCAGTGAAACTCACATGCGCGGTAATGGCCATTTCGTTACATCCACAGGAAACACCATGTACTTCTCGGGTTGTGACGATTCGAGTAGGAATGGTGTAGGAATCGTTTTACCACCAAACATGAATAAATACGTCCTTGGTTATAACCCGGTGTCTGATAGGATCCTGACCTTAAAGCTGAACACTAAACCGTGTGTTCTGAATATTGTACAGATATACGCACCCACGGCGCAAGCCCAGGATGAGGTGATTGAAGACTTCTATGGAAAACTGGAGGAAACGCTAAATTTGATTCCTGGTCGGGAAATAAAAATGATCCTTGGTGATTGGAATGCCAAAGTTGGTAGTACACTTGCTGATGACCATGCCAGAAGCGCAGTTGGAAAATATGGACTTGGCATTAGGAATGAACGGGGTGAAAAACTGATTGAGTTTTGCATAGGCAGAAATCTCAGTATCATGAACACGTTCTTCCAACATCACCCAAGACGGCTGTACACATGGAGATCTCCAGGCGACAGGCACAGAAATCAAATCGACTATATCATTTTAGATACTCGCTGGAGATCCTCGGTTTCTAATGTGAAGACTTTTCCCGGTGCGGAATGCGGTTCTGATCATAACCTGCTAGTGGCCGTTTTCTCGCTGCGCTTAAAAGCACTTAGACGTCAACCACTGAAACCTAGTAGTTTGAATCCTCTCGAACAACCTGTCTTCCGAGAGGCGTTAGAGGCTAAACTAAAAGATTGTCCGTTACTTGAACACGCTGACGCTGATACACAATGGAAACACTTGAAAGGACATATAGCCGATGCGCTGGACGCGGTTTCTAAAAAGAAAAATCCTGAGCGGAAGAGAAAGTGCTGGATCTCCGACAACACGTGGGGACTCATCCAACTCCGGAAAGAATTGAAGATTGGAGGTCTGCAGGATCATGCAATAATGAAAAAATACTCCGAATGCTGCAGAGCTATTCAAGCCAGTTGTCGTAGTGACAGGAACAGCTTCATAGAGAGCATCTGTAATGATATTGAGAGACATTCGAACAAGCTCCAAGCTGCAGACCTTTTCAAGAAAGTTCGAGTCCTTTCCGGACAGTTTAAGGCTAAGTCCTGGGTTATAGAGGATAGTGATGGCACTGTGCTACACGAACTCGATCATATTGCCGAGAGATGGCGTGCTTACTGTGAACGTTTATACACAGATACTCTCCCCAGGCCCAGTAATATCCTAGTCTGGAAGGATCTGGAACAAGAACCCATGATTCTTCCTTCCGAGATATCCTCTGCTCTTCTTTCCCTCAGGAGTGGAAAGGCACCAGGATCCGACCAAATAACAGCTGAGGTTCTGAAATCAATGGGTGATTCGGGTATCATGGCGCTTTTTAAGATCTGCTCACATATATGGCAATACGGTGATTGGCCGCAGGATTGGTCGGAATCGGTCATTCTTCCGCTACACAAAAAAGGGTCAACCAAAAATTGCGGCAATTATCGTACCTTGTCCCTCATCTCACATGCCAGCAAAATCTTGCTTCATATCATCAATAATCGCATCCGCTACTATCTGGATTGGCAAATTCCGCAGGAGCAAGCGGGTTTCGTGAAGGGCAAGGGCACGAGGGAGCAGATTCTCAATGTCAGGCAGCTAATTGAGAAGGCTTATGAGTTTGACACGCCTGTGATAATGTGTTTCGTCGACTACAGCAAAGCTTTTGACTGTGTCAAATGGGGCTGTTTATGGAGGGTTCTGCAAGAGTTAGGAGTACCAAGTCATCTTATCGCCCTTCTTCGCACCCTGTATGACTGTAACCAAGGAGTCGTAAGAGTTGACAAAACCTTTTCAAAACCCTTCAAATTTCACCAAGGAGTTCGTCAGGGATGCATTTTATCGCCTATTCTGTTTAACGCCTATGGAGAGCACATAATAAGACGTACCTGCGCGAATTGGGAGGGGGGCATCACAGTTGGTGGCGTAAAAATCACCAACCTGCGTTACGCCGATGACACTACTCTTCTGGCAGCAAATGAGTCGGAAATGGTTGCACTTTTGGATCGAATGGAGCGGATTAGCGAGGAATTGGGTCTCTCTATAAATAGGTCCAAGACAAAGGTCATGGTGGTTGATAGAAGTGGAAAGTTGGAACTCACTGGTGCATTAAACCTAGAAATAGTGAACAACTTTATATACCTGGGTTCCAACATTAGTAGCGATGGTTCTTGCGAGACAGAAGTACGCAGGAGGATTGGCATGGCTAAGAGCGCTATGTCCCAGCTTGGAAAGGTCTGGAAAGATCGGAACATTTCTATGAAAACCAAGACTAAGTTGGTACGGACCTTGGTTTTTTCGATCTTTTCATATGGCGCGGAGACATGGACACTAAAAGCTGCAGACCGCAAACGCATTGACGCTTTCGAGATGTGGTGCTGGAGAAGGATGCTCCGCATTCCTTGGACAGCATTTCGGACCAACGTCTCCATATTACGAGAACTTAAAATCTCCTCGCGGCTGTCATCCGAGTGCCTCCGTAAAATCCTGGAGTATTTCGGTCACATTGCAAGGAAAGACGGTGACAACCTCGAGAAACTAATTGTGACCGGAAAAGTAGAGGGGAAAAGGCCTCGTGGGCGCAGCCCATTACGTTGGTCCGACCAGATCCGCACCACTCTCGGTTCTACAGTTCACTTTGCCCTCCACACCGCCGATGACAGGATTAGATGGAAGAATATCATTAGAGAAAGGGTGTTTCAGAGGGGTGGTCACGACCCTCAGCATTGAGGAACACGACGCAAGGAGGAGGAAAGACAGTATTAGTAATAAAATATATATTCCAAATAAATCTTTTATTCGTCAGTATATTTCACAATATAATTAAAACGTGTAGTATTTTCTGTAAAATTAATATTCGTTTTAGAATCAAAAAGCAAACTAACCTAGTATATGCAGCTTTGTATCGGCAGATAATTTTTTGCAGCTTATGGGTTAAATAGACAACTACTTGTATAGCTTAGCACTTGCGCATTTTAGTCAAATTTTAACTTTAATAGGAAATATTTATTGGTATTTTTATGGCAAAATAAAAATGTTTTTTTGGTGAGTTTTAGGACATTCTGTGTAGTCTAAGGTGTACCATAAACACTGATCACGGTAACGTCATAGAATGGGTGTGATAAACACATTTCTTATTAATAAATTCTAATATACTTATAAACATCACTTTAATAACTTTACAAATTACATTGTCATATGACACATTTATGTATGTATTTATATTATAATTCAAAAAATATATATATTATTTTTTTTACACAGAAAACACGGGTCCTTGTGAGTATACTGTATGAACTATCGCTAAATAACAATTAACATTTCTATCCCACTTTTAGACCTAAATCATTTACTAATGTCAATACATTCCTTGCCTACATGCTGTATTAGTAGGAATAAAATAGTTTTTTAGAAAGTTATTTAATTTTTCAATGCAGTCCTACCTCATATCTCATCTTCTGGACCAAAACCATTTTTTCATATCTACCTGAATACACACCTTGCTTATACAGGATGTAAAAAGACCTTGATCCAAGCCAAAGGTACGCATTCTACACATCATAGGGGCTATCCATAAATTACGTCACGTTAAGGGGGTGGGAGGGGGTTGACGAAGTGTGACATGGTGTGACAAGTGGATGGGAGGGATCCTAAATTTCGTGACGTCACATTTAAAAACCCAGGTCCTATAAAAATTTTGAAACTGCTGTTTTGATGTAATTATTTCATGCGGTACAATTGCAAAATATGTGAAATCACACTAAGGAGAAAGGAGTCTCACAAGTGTGACCAGCTGTGACAAGGACGGAGGGGGGGTCAAAAAATTTCGGAATTCGTGTGACGTAATTTATGGATGACCCCATAGTAAGAGATACATTACCTTGAAATTATCGTTGTAAACGATTTTAATTCTTGGTGTTAACAAAACTGCAAATACATAGTAGCATACAATAAAAAGCGCGCAACAGACCGCGTGTCTGTGTGGCACAAGCGTGCTGACGTTATTTTGAGAAAATAAAACTCAATAAATAAAGCATCAAATTTATTTTAATCAAAAATTTTAAGAACCTTTTCTCTGACTTTGACCTTTAATAACTAAGATTATTGATTTCCCAAGTATAGTCTCAAAAAAAAAACCCTGATGCTGGGTAGAATCTTGCCCGGCTCAGGGTCTTTTTACACCCTGTATACTGCATTATCATATCAGCCTTATAAAATCCAATGCTAAACATAAGCCTCTCCAATTCTATTCGAAATTTTTATTCAAAATCTGCTGATTGAGCGTGCTCGCTGATAAAGATTTTTCTTCGTAGATTCTTACGACTCCCCGTAAGATCAGAGGAGGTGGCACTATTCTAGGCCTGTACGTTACTGTATTAGTAGTTTTTAAAATATTAAAAAATATACACCTACCCTATCAGTAATAGATTTTACTTAACAACAACTTTAAAAAAATATCCTACCATACCAATGCATGACTAGAAATAGTTTTTTATCTAAACAAGATTAGATAAATATCAGTAGATGCTCGTTATACATAGTTGTAGATTTTTAGAATTTCTGAAGAACTAAATTATAAAATTATAATTTGCCAATGATCTAATTCCATATTTATTTTTAAAAATTTCAATAATTGCATATTATATTACACAGTTATTTGCGTATTAGCAAAATCAGATATATGTCATTTATTAAGACACAAATCCATTTTTAGAGGTACACATTGCGTTATAGACATAAACAATATGTACATTCGATTTCAAACTTATGAAAAAACGTAAATAGACACAACATATTCAAGTTAGTTATACTTACATGTTATTTTTTTATATAATTAATATACTTCAACAAAAAATTTTAATCATAGTTAAATCTAATAAATTAATTTATCTTTTATGACAAAATATTTTTCCCCTTTCATTTCAAAACAACAATACGTAATAACTTCATAAGCATAACTTTAGAATAAAATACTATAGTAAACTAGCGTCATACAACAGTTTAAAATAAATTACTTTATAGACATTACGAGTACTATTATAAGTGCGAGATAAATATTGAGTCACATGCGATAGTGTCGTTCAATGTCAAAACATGATTTTTCCTTGCGCTCGAGTTAGATAAGTTTGCCGTTTCAACTGGTATATTCTCAAACTGGATTTTATCAGAATAATAACACATTACAGCAGTAGTACTTACGTGTTTATATCAGCATTCTTATGTTTTGAAAAATCATTGTATCAATTATGTTCATCCAGCGTGACTTTGCACTCGCAGTCCAACCACAAAGTAGGTTTTACGAGGCCACTTTCAAACCATGTGTTTTTTCTAATCCATGGTATGTTAATAAGGAAATAGGAATACTGAGTTTAAATTATTTACAACTAGCAGCGCCCTGCGGTTTTACCCGCGTGGTCCCCGTTCCCGTGGAAATATCGGGATAAAGAGTGTCCTATATGTTAGTCCAGGACTGCAGCTATACACGTACAAAGTTTCATCACAATCGCTCCAGTAGTTGTTGCGTGAAAGAGTAACAAACATCCATCCACACATAGTAGGATTAAATACAATAATATATAATTATATCGTTTTGTTTCTATATATTTAACTCAGCCAACAAAGAAAAAAGTTTGTTTTTTAATAAAATACTTTGAATAAATACACAGACACATCCAGACCAAGAAAAATACCAATGTTTATACACATAGATATTTGTCTTTTAAGGTAGCTAAACTGATGAGAGGTACCAGCAGTAATTCTCGACCTGACAATATGTGATGCGTCTGCGCATAATCAGTACAGTACCATCTATAGAAAAAACAATATTAACCCTGAGTTATTAGACAAGTTATTAACTCTCAAATAACCAGTAATTTCCCTATTTACAGCACTGCCAGTAAAAAAAGTATTAGGAATTCTCTACCTTTAAAAACTATATGCTCGATATGTCAAAATTTTTGTTACCTTAAATAGCGTAACATCTGCTTATTGTTGTACACAATTAGGACAATAAATGATTATGTACGTATAAGGCTATACTATTTCAGAAAATAGTCCATAGTGCATAGTCTTGCAAAGTCTGCGTTACAAAATATCCAAAGAACTGACAGTGTTTTACTGAGCGTCATAAACAAGTACAAAAATACATACACACACCACATTTTATAATTTGTAAAGAAGCTAAAATCTGATTATTTCCAAAACATCTATGAGTCAATAATAGATAGTAGGTATGTCTAAATCAATTCCACTGGATATAGATTTTTAACTCGTATCATAGATTACCTATAGATTAATCAGAATCGCCCACTAGTATATTGTGTTATGTAAAACTGACAGGTGTTTGCAAATTACTTGTGCTGTTAGAATCCCGCTTCGCGGACGTGAAGTTTACGTGATATGTTGTTCAAAAGGTGCAGAAAATGTCGGAAAAAATGTAAATATCTATACAGTTTTATATTTTGAAGTATATTTTATGTATTGATGGTGTTTTGCCACTCGGGAATTAGGCAATTGACTTGTGATTGTTTAATTTAAATTTAGTAAAAAAAATTAAATTGATATTTGTTATATGTTTGTATATTTTAACAAACATTCATTAGATAGGTTATTTAGGGTGGGCACACACCTTGCTAGAATTATCACAAACACGTATTAAAAGGGATCTTTTTTATTTAAATTTTATCATCATGTCGGCGCATTAACGTTCCACTAATGAGCACGAGCCCCCTTTGACAAACTAAGGCGAAATAAATTCACGTTATATACCATGAGGCGGTCGCTCGTGTCAGGAATAGGAGAAATTAAAAAACAAATCATTATTAACCTATATCCCTTTATCTTGCCGTAAAAGTGTAAAGTGTTAGCATTTTTTCAAAAAATACCTACTATGTGTGTATTAAAAACACATGCCTTACGAACTAGTGATAAAAATATAAAGATCAAAAAAAATTACTTTAGTTACAAATGATATAATTCAATAGCTGTGGTATTTACTCTGTGGTGTGGGTTTTTTATGTAAATATGCTAGGCTATTGTATCTTGTATTGTATTACAATTTTGTAAATTTACTATATAATAATACTGTGGAAATTTGTAAATATAAAAACTTACTGCAACCTCATATTATAAAACCTCTTAGTATAAATCGTCTTATCATGTAACTTTTAGAGATAAAAAGTCGTGCATCGTCCTGCAAGGTCTGCTTAGCTTTTACCATATCAATAAGCCTAGTGGTTTAGGCTCAAAAGCTTATGCTTTCAAACAAATTTACTGTCGCATTAACAATATTAGTAGAAAATATGTATATTGATGATAACCGTAAAAGTATTGCCTATTTTTGCCTAACCTTACACACGCCTTAAGAAGCAGGTACTAGCTAATGTATAATAAGTAATTAATCCATAAGGAAAGCTACTCGCTTCATGTAAAGTCCGTTTCACACGATAAATCTGAATCCTCGAGACTGTGTGATCGAAAAAATCACCGAAGTTAAACACAATTCATATAGGTCAGTCTATGGATAGCTGCGGTTTGTTTGACATTTGATTTCGAGCGCTTCGGTGCTTAAAGCCTTTGGTCTCATTTTTTTTGTTTGTTTTAGTCGATAAGTTTAGCTAGAGACTCTATTTGGCGGCTTCAATTCTGAAAGCAGGTTGCGACATACATATAGCATTCATAATTGACCATTCATTGACCATGATGACCAACATTGACCCATTAGTGGTTAGGTCAGATTTGAGTTACGCATATATATAGTCTATAAATTTCTTACTGAGGTCTCTTCAATATTAATCATTACAGCATTAATAAGTCAGCCTAAATTTTTTTCGTCTACAAGAGTCATCGGTCCTCTTAACAAGACCTTCCTGTGTGATTTCTCAAAAATCGTTTATTTTTTAGTAAAGTCAGTATACCATTAAGAATGCGATATGCCTTGCTATCCCGCGTGGTGTTGTATGACCTGAATGGTGCTCATCACCTTTGATTGCGTTGTAGGCTGAGCCCAGTGGTTGGAAGTTAATATACAATTAGATAATTCTAATAAACTGCCAATCAAATCGTGTGTCGTGAATCATGTTTAATTTTTACTGTATTTATTTCATCTACTTGTCTGTAATGTAAACATCACCTTAAGAGGCAAAACCACATTTCAGTCAAAATTGTTTTCAACTAAGGGCAATCAATTAATCAGCCAACTGCCGCCCACTGCTAAAGATAAGCCAATACAAAAGAGCGCCAACCATCTCGGGCCTTACAGAACGCATCCATCATGTATCATCATCTCTTTTCTTAATTAAGATCATCAGTCAAAAATACTTTTGCCTGATTATTACAATTAAATGTGGATCTGAGTGTTTATATGTCATTTATGTCAAAATAGTTAGTCACATTTGAATGCACCATGCCTTAAAAATTAAATTTAAAATGTCGTGTTACGCTCAACATAAACCGACAGGACATGCTTACAAATCATATTAAGCTTAATTCACACACAAAGCAAATTGTATATGACGAGCAATTATTTGTGAAATGTGTCGCTTATCATGCTGTCTCCTTCTTGCACGCCAGCCCCTCAACACGCGGAGTTAAGAGGTAACTAAACGCTTTATTTAAGTCTGCGCAGACGACGGATTTTTGTCCTTACAAGATCTTTATTTCTACCGGTATAGAGTTTAAACTGTCCGCGCCTTTGGTGCGACTTTATATGCATAAATTTTACGCTTTTGAAAACATTATAAACTGACTTGTTAGGACAGAAAATCCATCGTCTGCACAGGCCTTTATACGATACTATTTGTGTTCTTACCTTGTTTGTTTGTCACAAGAGAATATATTATATGCTATTTTGTGTCGTTTGTATTCTAAGAAGTTACATCATATTACTTATGTTGTTAAATTAATACAAATATAAAGCGTCATGTCCATATAGGTAGTAGGTTCTTGGAAACAATGCAGGACTTTAATTATAGGATTTATTTTCCACCGTATCCTTTTAACGCGTTTGAGATTCTTTTTCAGTTGACAAATATAACTTTTGTTATAATTCATGATATTAAATTGGTCCATACAATCATTTATAGCGGATAGGTAGATATACTATATATTCGGTATGTATTTATTATAATTTATTCTAACTGCCAATAAAACAAACGGTCTTAACCTTTTTTTCAAAAACTCGTACAGATTGCATGCGCCCTGCAGAAACTGTATTTACTAACACTTAGGGATCATATTAATTAATCATACATGAACCTGTGAAATTTTTAATATATTGTTATAAGCTATTGGGTGATCGCGAAGCAGGACGAATTTCGTACAATGACTTCTTAGTCTGACTGAAGTGCAAGGGTGCAAAAACGACCTTACTATTAATTGCTTAAGACTGTCTTGATATATTGTAAGCATTTTACTTGCGTCATTGCATTGATGTAAAATATTTCCGCGGGATCGACAGAGATAAATAATAACAGGTTAATGTACTAAATTCCTCCGGCTTCGCGACCGCACTATAGTCACTTGCTACACTCGTCGCAATAACTCGCTGTATGCGGGGCCATAAAACATGCGAGCGCAGTGAACTATAATGCTCGCCCATCCTCAATTATGGGTCTAATGGCAACACGCAGTGAAGCAAAACGAGCTTATCCATATGTCATAAAATTATCCTATTATTTTGTACAATCCAATTGTTCATTTTTTTAATATGATTTTGATTAACAACTAAATAATTAAAGTGACCGTTTTTATTGCTTGATCGTCTTCTAAATTGTTTTGAAGCGCACACTTAGTCATATTATTTTAGTACTATCGAAAGCGAGTGCTCGATGCAAGCACAACACTTCAAAATATATTTTGATTTTATGGTCCCGCGTGCAGCAAGATATTGCGACTAGTATAGTGTAAAAAGGCAGTTGCTTAGCCTTGCGTATTGTGAGTGGCGCGTATTGAGTAGTGCTACAACGCAGCGAACGCGTCGTCGGAAGGTTCCCGCGCGTCCGAGGCAGGCGAAGCGGCGCCGCGGGGCTCCACCCTTCCGCGCGCCGCCACCTCTCCCGCGCCCAAGTACTCGCCCGACGCATCGCCCAGCTCCTCCGTCACCAGCGAGGGCGGCCCGTGAGTATATACTCCATATATATCTTAGCGTATTAGACTCTCTGTGAGATTGAGCCCGGAAAATGAGCCCAACGCTCCAAGCCCAAACATCGCTAAGCTCTTCGATCACTAGCGAGTACGCCTCGTACCTACCTACAATTGTCATTTTAGCCAATTAGACGCCTTGCAAGATGAGCCCAAAGCTTGACGCAATGCCGCACTCCGGCATTAAGGGAAAACAGTAGGTAGCCCAGCTACTTTATATATTTAAAAAAACTCACTGAACTGTAAATGAGTAATTATTGAAAATAGGCGTGGTTACAAAGGTATGTTCGGTCCGTATAAATGCGTATCGATTGCGTGCCGTCGTTGGGGCAAGTGTCGGTAACGTGTCGCCCGATGTCCCGCCCCTCGCGCCCCTCTTTACATGCCTGGCTCAGCGCTTGTATGTATGTAAAATTCCAGACCTTAACCTATAAGGTACCACTGAGCACAGTCCTCTTTCGAACTAAGGTGAGAGAGATACGGGTTATACTTCTTCACGTGGAATCATTGCGAAATACTGTTAGAATTTTTCAAGCAGCATAACATGGCTTAACGACTACCACGAATGACGATAACCGAGACCAACAGCTTAATGTGTCTTCCAAAGCACGGAAACGCTCAATGTTAAATGCAACAAAGACCCTGCTTTAATTTAGTGAACGTTTTCAAACACATTATATCGCATAGTGAACAGTGGTATAGAAAGTTACTTTTAAGATATTTGTGAAAAAAAAATTCAAAACAATAGTTTATTTATTGTGTAGGTAAAGTATTTTTGTAAAGTAAATTTACATTACCTTTTAATTATCAACAGTGACGATAGCCCAGTGGCTCGGAAAGCACGTTAAGCCGTTGGTCCCGGCTGTCATGACCATATATGGCAGTCGTTATTCGGAAGTCAGTGCCTTTCAATATTCTAAGAACTGATTTAACCATAGAATGGTATTTCCCTTTGGGTTGTGGAGGTCAGATGACAGTCGCTCCTTGTAATAACTGAAGTTCAGGCAAATCTGGTACACTAATGAGCAGAGCCTGGGCCCTGGACTTAGATTCTGGCAACCGGGACGATGCTAGGATATGTTGTTTACATTTACATTACATTTTAAGATTTCAATTTCACCTATAAGTCTTTCACAACAAATGAACGACAGCTTCCCTATGTTGTCAGGGAATAGCAATCAAAACGTGTCAAGTTTCTAATGAAACCAATAGTGTGGTAAATAGAAGAACAAAACAATTGTGTGAATAAGATAAAAAAAATTACCCAGGTACCCAGCGCAAGCCGGCTCCAACAACATTTCAGAGGCAACGTTTACGATAAAACCTATTTTAAACGAGTTGCGCGAGCGCAGAGAAGACTTCGAGCGGTTAGCGGAGAAAATAGATGCGCTTAAGGTGAGGAGATCAGAAATGTTTAATTTAGATTTTACCAAATGAACATTTCGTCAGCTATTCTCTGGGCTCCAACACTATCTAGTTATATATACACATACAAACACACATTGGAAACCTGTAGCCAATGGATTGTCAACTGTCTTTTATTTTAATGTAACATGTAATAATAACTGCATAGTAAGCAGTCGATTAAAATCAAAAAATAAAAGCGCTCCGTAATATGAACAACCTACATAAAAGCCGCTACATGCCATCTTCAAAAGACCCGGGGCTATAGAAGTAAGAAAATACAAGCATCATCATCTCAGCCATATTAACTAACACTGGCCCACTGCTGAAATGAAAACTTCCCAATAGATTTTTTTTATATCAGACGTATTTACCCATAATCCGGATTGGTAGATCAAGCCATTACGCATGATGATGCTGCTGCCCATTATTAGAACACATGCCCCGGAGATAAATTCAATAGCTAGATCATCTTACAAATGAATGAATGAAAAAAGGCTAACTATAATCCGTACTGTATTTTTGTAGAACTTATCACAAGAAGTATCGTTCCTGTCAGCGGCCTTGCAAGAGGAACGGTTCAAAACAGAACGGCTGGAGGAACAAATCAATGATCTCACTGAACTGCATCAAAATGAGGTAAGCCAACAAACATAATGCTCTATTTTCGTGGCAATACTAATCATGGCACTAAATGTTAAATCAAATTATTGTAAGAACTCGCCAAGGCTCTCTGTAACAAATTCAAAGGCTTATTATACACATACATCTTATTATTTTTTTTTTCTCTGTGTAAAAAATTGCGTCTACACTACTATTTACCTCTTATATTCATTTTATAGATTGTATCATGATTGTTATATGCACACAATTACATTAGTTATATTAAATAATAGAATAATACGATTTAATATTACTCTTGTGTTATTCTTTGTGTTTTGTGTAAAGCAGGTGCATAGCGCCTCTGTGGCAACTGGGTGTGATGGATATTGTTTGTGGAGCTCATTATTATTGATTTTGTTTTTTATAAGTTGTTACAGTGCTAGAATGTATTATACACATATTAAGCTGGACAGTCATTATTTTTTCTATTATTCTCTATATTCTAAACTATACAAAAATATGATTTATTATATAATAATGAATATTCGTATGTACATTGGAAATGGGCCTCGTATAAACTTTTTAAATATTGTATTTAATGGCATACAGTAAATTTCTTACAGTTGGTTTATTTAATGCTGGATCCTTGGGGACTGGACATGACGAATTAGTAGCAATGTTACAGAATTCTTCTATTGACATTCTGGCTGTAAATGAAACATGGCTCAGGGAAGGAGAAGATAACCGTGCTCCAACAGTACCCGGGTATCGTTTAAGGCATCTACCAAGACCTAGATCAGTGCGAGCTGGTCGGGGTGGACGAGTAGGGTTTTATATTGGTAAGGGAATATCTGCTCGTGTTTGCCCTCACCCGGATACACCAAGTGTTGAACAGATGTGGCTTACCTTAAAAATTAATTCTCTTCAAATTGCTATTGGAACAGCCTATAGACCTCCTTGGATGGATGTGAACTCATTTATCGATGCAATATCACTCACTCTGGGCTCTATCAATCAGTATGACCATGTGGTTTTAATGGGGGATTTCAACATTGATCTGCACAACACCGCTTCAAATAAGAGTAAGCTGTTGCTTGAGTTTCTACAGTCCTTCAGTCTCAGGCAGCTTACCATGTTGCCAACTCATTTCACTAATCAGAGTCAAACATTAATTGATCTGGTGTGCTCTGATGTCTCTGCTAGGAAGGTGGATGTATTGCATATACCTGATTTGGGGGCCCACGCTGTTGTATCTGCAGAATTCTATTTTAAAAAGCCTAAGCCTATCCCATTCTGCATCACTTTTAGACCATATAGGGATATAGAAGAAACAAATTTAGTAAAACACTTGCAGGGTATGGATTGGGATTCCGTGGAGGCGCTCACTGAGTTGGATGACATGGTTGAAGCCTTCAACTTGCTTGTGACAGGGTTATTTGACTTGCATGCCCCACTTAAAACCATCTATATCAAAGAGCAAAATTACCCATGGATTACTGACAATGTAAGAGAAATGATGAGAATAAGGAATAATTACCATAGAAAATGGAAGAAGACACAAAATCCTACACATGAAAAGTCATATAAATACATGAAATCATTGGTCACCTCAGCCATTCATAGCGAAAAGCAGGCTTATTTTAATTATGATATAAATAAGAATATAAAAAATCCTAAGCTGCTCTGGCATAACATTAAGAAAAATGTCTCATTTAAA
Source organism: Musotima nitidalis (assembly GCA_949126915.1). NCBI lineage: Eukaryota > Metazoa > Arthropoda > Insecta > Lepidoptera > Crambidae > Musotima > Musotima nitidalis. Next base: position 6,145,203 of record OX421439.1, on the reverse strand, counting down.
ACTAAGAGGTCTTCACTGCCAGATTGTTTTGACGATCCTGATGTTATTAGCAATCATTTTCTTGATGTTCCCGGCAATAATGAAGCTAGTATTTCTCACCTGACTTACTATGAATATCATAGATTTGGGTCATCTTTATTTTCGTTGACATGTGTTTCTGAGAAGGCAGTGGCAGATATTATTCAGTGTTTGAAGTCTAATGCTGTGGGGGCTGATGGGATCTCCTTACAAATGTTAATCATGACCATGCCGTATTCCCTCAAAACCATCACTGCAATTGTAAACCGATCCATTTTGAATGGTAACTATGCCACACTATGGAAAACATCGGTTATAAAACCAATACAAAAGAAACCCAACCCCACCGAAGTCTGTGACCTTAGACCTATAAGCATCCTGCCTTGCTTCTCTAAAATTGTGGAGAAGGTTGTTTATAATCAGATTGTAAAATACTTAGAAAGCAATAAAATCTTACCTCATTTACAGTCCGGCTTTCGCAAAAAAAGAGGAACTACAACAGCATTGCTTGATGTTGTGGACAGTGTCCTTACAAATCAAGACAATGGATTAGGGACAGTATTGGTTTTGCTGGACTACTCTCGTGCTTTTGACTGTTTGAGTGTTCCTCTTTTGTTGTCCAAACTTACATACTATGGCTTCGATTATGCATCGATTAGGTGGTTTCACAATTATTTCAAAAATAGGTCACAGATGGTAGAATTAAAAAAGAACAATGGTTCCAGCCATTTTTCTATATGTAGGGAAGTTACAAGAGGGGTACCTCAAGGCTCTATTCTCGGTCCACTTCTGTTTATTCTCTACAGCGCTGACATAGTCAACGGCATCCAAAACTGTAGCTACCATTTATATGCTGATGATGTACAGATTTATACCAGTTTTCATCCAGATAAGACAACTGAAACGATGCAGAGGGTTAATGAAGATCTGGAAAGAATTTCTGAGTGGTCAATAAAAAATGGTTTGACACTGAATGCTACAAAGACCAAATTTATGATTCTTGGCACTAGAAAGCAGGTCGAGAAAATAAAACTTAATTCTCCCAAAGTATTGGTTTCAGGGCAGTCCATTGAATTGGTCACTGAGGCTCGTAACCTTGGGGTCACATTTGACCAGAACCTTCACTTTGAGAGTCATGTTGTAGAGGCGGTTCGCAACTGTTTTTATCGCTTGAGAGTTCTCTATAAATTTCGTACATTCCTGAGTGAAGAGTTAAGAATCAGATTGTGTGAGTCCTTGGTTCTGTCAAAGCTGAATTTTGCTGATGTGGTGATTGGGCCATGCTTGTTATCAAGGTCAGAGCGGTTGATCCAACGCGTTCAGAATGCATGTGCTCGGTTTTGCTTTTATATTCCTCCACGAGCACATGTCACGCCATTTATAAACACATCCAATCTAATGAAAATGGCTGCCCGAAGGCATTTGCATCTGGCAGCTTTGTTATTTGACGTAATCCACACAGGAGTACCGGAATATCTTTATGAGAAACTTACATGGGCGAGGGATAAAAATCCGTATAACATAAGATCCGCTCCATGCAGGCTGCGTACTCCATCACACAAAACAGTCTCCTTCCGTGGTTCGTTCAAGTATGCGGCAACACACTGTTGGAATAATCTCCCTCCTCCCATTCGAGCGCTGAAAGCCAAATATAACTTTAAAATATGTCTTAAGAAGTTTTTATTAGCGCAACAGAAGGAATTTACACCTTCTTGATCCTTGCGATGCGTAGCTGACGGGGGGAGATACCAAAATTTCTGTAAAATAACACAATACCCAAGGTTTCCCGGATAAATATAGATTTTTAAGTTTTGAGACTTATGAGGTGAGGTTATGCCATGCCCATGCAATGCAAACATTTTGCTTTGCTTACGTGTCATTCATTATATGTACAAGTGACATATTCTTTTATTTTCATAATGATGTCATTATGCAGCCTATTGTTGCTAGTATTAATTTATTTTTTTCTTTTATTACTTTGTGTTTCTTTTAGTATTAGTTTTTGTTGTATTTAGTATAAAATTTAATTTTGTTTTTTTTTTTTTTGGCGTCTTATATTTTTTAGTTTATTGTTGTAGTTTTTAATGGTGAATCTGGCCCATGCTGAAAATCAGTGCAGTGGGTTTGTTCACAGACTCACTGCGAATACTGAGCAGGGGCCTTTTTCAATATTATGCAACCTTTACGTGTCCTATATATTGTATTATTTCTTTATTATGTTGTGTATGTTGTGTGATATTGAAATAAATAATTTTTCATTTCATTTCATTCATTTCATTTCATTTCATTTTCTTTACTCTATCTTTTAATACTTATACTAATATTGCTAGTTTTATCACCATTTCAGAAATATAAAGTCCACTGCTGAACAGAAGCCCACACAATAGTTTTCATGATGTAATTTTGTTTTTTTTCCGTACGTTAATTAGTTATGTTAGTTGTGTTTCATTTAACTTTTCAGGTTGAGAATTTAAAACAAGCTTTAACAGATGTGGAGGAGAAAGTACAATACCAGAGCGAAGAGAGAATACGAGATATTCACGAAGCACTAGATCTCTGTCAGACAAAAGTGAGTTTTAAACATTTTTATTATTTTGTGACCCAAAGCTGTAATAAGTGAAAAAAATACAAGCACGTTCTCACAAATATCAGTACCGATACGCGCTCGAATAGTTTCACTATATTTCTATGTTAAGTTTTTTATTTTCTTTTAAAATAAACTCGAGCATTCTAATTTAGAAAGCTTGTCTACCCTCACTTATTATCTCAATTATATTATTTGTCCGGCACACTAGGTAAATAACTTGCTGGTTTAACCATAGAATAATGTTTCCCTCTGGGTTGCAGTGGTCAGACGGCAGTCGCTCTGTGTAATAACTGAAATTCAGACAAATCCTGACCCTGAGCCCTAAGCTCAAGTCTACCTGGATAATGCTTATTTGATGATGATGAGGACGCCACCTCCATGATGTTTGTATATGTGTCAACAGATCATCAAGTTAGAACAATGGATGGCGAGCGGGGGCGGGGGCGGCGGTGCAGGCGGGGGTGGGGGCGAGGCGCCCGCCGGCAGTCTTCCGCCGCGACTACTGCTCGTCAAACTACTCAACGTCGCACTAACATTACTGCAACTAGCACTGTTACTGGTCGCCACAGTGGCCGGTGTGGCAATGCCATTCCTAAGGACCCGGTATGATTCCTTCTCTACTTCTTTCTCCCCTCTATTGCCACTTATGCAACAATCCACAACTCGTAAAAGTCCAGCTGAATATAGCGCTCTTTTCAAGATACGCCAACACGCTTTATTCCTCTAATTTTACAAGGTGCAAGTAATCGTAAGTGCGTCGCGAACATCGTTTACCCCATGTCAAACTAATCAACGCACTTACGCTGCTGCAACTAGCACTACTGCTCGTTGCCACAGGGGCCATTTACTTTGAAGGACCCTTTAAAACCGGCTACCACACCTTACCCTCCGAATGACGAGTCCTTTGCTCATTCGCAGTGTCAACAATAAAATACATAGACCATAACAACCTGTGATTTATCTGGCTAAGCTTGAGATTCTATATCTCTTTTCTAAATCTATCCCCCCGAAAAGTTAGCGATTTTGTACTTTCTCCATCTTGCCTTTGTTTACACCTACGCGTCGACACTTAACACAGACGTTGCACTTCTTCATACCTTTATATGTGTACATGACATGTAATTCATATATAAACCTAATAGTTATCTGTCATAAATAGATTTCAACCGTCCGTGTTGGGTCTCATTCCTCTCTCTGCATCCTCCTGTCCGGCTACCCCCCGGTACAGTTTCTTCCCTTCCTGCTGGAGGCCAAGGCACCCAGGGGGGTACAGCACGCATTTCCCCTCCGCTGGTGGCCAGGGTACCTGTACCAAGACAGCTTATTCCTTTTTCCTCTTACCGCCCCGTACACATGTAGATCCATTATATTTTCTAATATGTATCATGTAATGTCACATTCAAAAAAAGATTTCAATATTAAATTTGTTTAATTACAGAGTACGGGTTCTGACAACAAGCCTGGCCGTGATGATAGGCGTGATGGTGCTGAAGCAGTGGCCAGAAGTGACGCAACTGTCAGAACATTTGGTCCGGAAGCTCAAAGAATACATATTGGACAAACAGCCGACTGACAACAGGTAATGTCGCGGGACGACGCTATACTATTGAATTTAAGCGCGGTGGTAAATTGACAATTTTACAATATAAATATGTGTATTTGGCAATAAATAAAATATTATTATTTTAATAAATATATTCGTAGCATTTTAAACAACATAACAGAGTGGTCACACTATAAACTTAAGAGCCATGCTCATTCGATTAAAGCAACCTCGATTGAAGTTCGCTTAAGTTGTACGGCCCTAGAGGTAGCTCGGCTCAAGTACATGTTCCGCCGATTTTTGCATTCTAATGGAAAGGATATGTACCTAATTAGCGTTATGAAGTAACTAAATTGACCAGCTAATTCTGAAGCATTTCCAATATACCATTAAGTTTTATTCCGGCACTTAAGACGTTTTTTATGTTCAAAATGCTGTAGAAGAAAAATATTAATTTACACGAAGCAAATATAAAGTGAGTATTCTGTGAAATTTTGCGTGACATTGGCACTGCCAGGGACAAGGAGGACGTAAGTTCCCGCCCACTTATTCATGGCAACGTGGATAATTATATTGTTAAAAGAAAAATTTCATTATTTAACTTGTCAAAAATTCACTTAGATTTTCTTGTTCGTCTTCGTTTAATGAAACAGCAAATATTAAAGTAATGAAATAACAATCTTTCGAGCTGTACTTGCAGAATGAAAGTAGAACACATACTTAATAAGTCACGCCCATATCGATGACGTCAGGTAATTTTGACCAATCACAGCGTACAGTTACTTAAGCTACCGCCTCTTTATATTTGCTTTGTATTCATATCACATTATAGGTCCGTCCGTATATCTTTGAGTTACTTAAAAATTAAACCCTAATGTCGATTTATCACCGCCCCTTACTAAACAAATTGATTATACGAGTATAAAGTAATAATATCATTGTACCGATCCAGAATAGTGAAATAATGTCGATAAACAGAGTAAGCTAGAACTATCGATAGGTTTTGAAGAGAGATATGTATAAAACTATAATGTTGTTTGATGTTATAAAGAGAGGTGTCATTTTCGAAAAGCACAAAATGTGGAGATTGTGTTATAGATGCGTATTTATGAATGTCACTTATAAGACATTAGTTTGTGATTAGATAGAACTAGCAAATTTATTCCTTATTTTTCAATGAGTAAGGTATTAATTGGTCTGGGGTCGATATAGTTTTGAAGTTTGTGTAATTAAATAATAAACTGGTGTAGTTAGATTTTTATTCAAACGTATTTTTATGTATAAATTAAAATACCCATACGAATCTCGTAAATATGTCGTCGTATTACTTAAAGGCGATGTTTTCTGTTAAGGCCATCTTGTGTGCAGACGGATTGTATTGCGATACGCTGAATTATTGATATGGCATAATGCTGATTATAAATACATAAATAGTATCACGCCTATTTCCCCGAAGAGGTAGGCAGAGGCATGTTATACGCCCACATTTTGCCAGTTATATTGTTGTTCTCACGTATTACGTGGCAGTCTTATTGCCGCTTACCGGGAACTTTTGTGTTCGCCAGACCTCGTCCGTTGTTCAGCTGGTCTTTATAACCACAAAATATTGGAAAGCCGTTCCTTTGTAAGACCATTCTGCTATTGAAATCTCTTCAGCCATATGAGTTTGACTTCACTTATAGCCCCGGGTATTTTATGCGGCAGTGAACGCGACTATTGCAGATCAATTCGTCTAATTGACACCATTTCGTAAACCTGCCATTTAAGTAATATGGCCGACTCGATAAATGAAATGCTTAAATTTCAGTTTTTACAATTTCAAAAAAAAACGTAATTTTATACTTTTTTATTACAAGTAGAATATTTTTTGATTTAATTCCCTTTTTATCTTATAAATGTAAGGTCATTATGTATATTATTAGCAAATTGTTTTGTTGTGTATTATAATGAAATAATATCTCAAATAATATATAGTATGTTAGATTATACTTACTGTTTTCACATATTTCCTACAATATTAGTTAGTATTATTATATATCGTTTATAATCTATATTTTGTAATGACAATACGACTGCATACAAGCAATGAACCTAAGTCGAGTGTTGCTCACTTTTAAGAATATTTTGTGTAAACCTTATATTAAAATTTTATAGAGTTATTTTATAAAGTCACTACTCTAGTAGTTACATGATTCTCGATGGTACCTGCGTTAAAAGAATAAATATAATTGGTTGTATTTAACAAGTCATCAAAATCAAGCACATCAAAAATCGTCTCTTATGATCAAGCAGATTTTTTTCATTCTAATATTAATTACTTATTTGATTTCATTATTTTCGTTAAAAAAATGGTTTTTATTATTTTTATGTCTTCATTTAGTTCTCCTTTTTATTTTTGTTTTATTTTTTTCCCCATCCAGGTATGAATGGCAAGGTAAGTCGTTATGTGGATGAAAATGGCAGCGCAGTGTCTGAGTGGATCCCCTATGAGATATTGGGATTATTTACAATGGAAAATTTTATATTTTCGCGAAGAATTTTTCCGTCTTTAAGTTGTACAGTAGGCGGCACGTAAGTAAAACAATAATGTCGGATGACTGCGCAAGTACAATCGCTGACAAAAGAAATAAAGAGACAGAAAGTGAATAAAAGCATGCGTGCGAGTGTAATCTCGCCGTGTTGCTATAGTTACGCCCCACTTCTATTTCGACCCGATATTATGATATTGCGCATCTAAGGTCATCTATGCGCCGCGGATTTTTACTATGTATCGAGTTCGGCATTCTATAGTCTTGATGCAGTGATATTTCTCTATAAGTTAAGTTTCTTAATTGTATATTATGTGCTGTATGTTTAATTAACTCTCTGTTAGTAAGCGATATGGTTGTCACAAAACAAAAACTTATTTTAAAATGAATTATACAAATGTGTTTCTTATAACTTTACTATGCGCCTAAGATGTTTGATAAGACCTTTTGGAACTGTAGTTTACAGGCTAACTGGCATGTACAGTCGCTATCAAAATAAGTTTAACTCTTTAGTATTATACTAAGTAGGAAGCTTGTTCAGTAAATTATAACTTTATAGGAATGCAAAAATGTATGACAGTTCCTAAGGGTTTTGTTTTAACAGTATTGTAGACAGTTAAAGAAGATTTATATGATGACGGGAAGTTTGCACTGTTCTCAAAATATAAAACAGTGTGGCGTCACCGGATTGAGACATGACATTAATTAACTACTCTTATTTAGCACATACATAGATAAATTTAATGTTGTATTTTTGTGAATATAAGTAGGTTACTACAATGTCGTTCAAATAAGAAGCAATAATTAAAACAATGCCATGGTGACGTTAACGTCAAAAACTGAATTATAGGAATTGACAGTTTTAGTGATGTAAGAAAAAGAACAGATTATTGAAAATAAAATATTGATTTATTTTTTCTTTAAAGTATCAATTATTTGTATATCTTATCATACAATTTAATACGATAGTTATGTTTTGCTATTATTGTTGCTTTTGTTACTATCGCCGCCAAGACCATCAACAGTCGTAATTGTAAACTGTATGTCAAACTATGGTTTATTACAGTTGACTATTAAAATTACCCTCAAATTTTTTACATTCAATTATGTTGTTTCGGCTACAGGAGTCTCAATGAGACTTAAATAGTTAATATCGATACTATGAAAAATAAATTAAATATATGTATGTATGTTCAAGCATATAGGTAGTACTATATACATACTACAAGTAAATGAATAAATAGTAACATAGTTATTAGCTATTTTGACCTTTAAACTGTTCTAGCTTATGGACCATTACATACTGGAAACAAATGTAGCATTTTTTTCTTCTTAATTCTCAACACATTTAACCAATAAGTTTCTTAAGGACTTTATGAAACAATGTCTTTTTAATGATAATTAAAAGAGGTAATAGATACTTTATATAATGCTGCTGCTAGACACAGGCGTTTAAAAAGTATTAAAATGAAAAAAATTATAAGAGCTCAGTCGTTTTTTTTGTAAAAGAGCTGTTTTATTATAATTGTGTTAGTTTTTTATCCGTTTTTTTAAATTTATATGAATGATGGTGTTATCACAATAATTACTGTGGCCGGATATTCACCCTATTCAATAATAATAATGTGGTATATCAATTGGAATGCTACATTTTTTTTATATAAAAGACTATTGTGATCCACTCTTGTGCAAAGGGCTCCTCTCCGTTCTACCTATCGTGTGCGATATCCTGTCAATCTACCAAAAAGTTTCCATATTTTCCAAAAATAAACCTTTTTAAAACGTGATACTTTTTTCAATTTTTATATTGTCCTTGTTATTTTAAATTGATAAGGTATTTGGTTGTTTAAAAAGTTGATTGATTTGGAATAACTAGATAAATATGTTACAGGTTTTGATATTTAATAGTTTAGTGTCGTGTGTTGTCATTGAACTCCAAATTTGATCGACTTTTCAGTCGGATTTGTATAGTCTACAGTGTAAGTATGTGAAGATCATTTAAATTAAGATATAACATTATAATTGAACGATTCAAATTACTAATAAACGGCAAACTATTCTGTACCATATAAGCAATGATTTTATTAATAGTTATGGTTTTTTATTTTATCTTTTGATTGTCATGTCTTATGCTGTCGACTTTGCAGTTATAAATATTTTTAAAACTATTTTGTGATGTATATTAGAAATTATTATTTATTACTTTATTGTCTGTATATTTTTTTAATTATTTTGACTTATGTTGTGTTGATTTAATGCAACACCTCTGTAGTCAGTTTCTATTTTTCGAGTCGTAGGAAACTCATAAAAATGTTTATTATTTTGTAAATAAAACCAGTTTCATCACAACTGTAGCTGTTTTTTGATCGTTTGATATAATAGCTGTTTGGTATAGGTTTTTTAACGTTCTATGTATATTTTTAGTTAATGTTAAAACAATTTATAAAAAAGGCGCATTTGTTATGTGTTTTGGAGACTGAGATTATTACACTTTTTTGTTTAAAATTTTGACATGCAGTACCAATATTATGTAAAATTTTATAAATTCGAATGCTCAATACTAAACAAAAATAACTTTAGTTCATACAAATCAAATGATCAAAAAATGGCAATGTATTACATTATTGGTAAGATTTAACGAAAAAATCGTTTTTTTTATTAAAACAATGTAACGTTATATTTTTATTGTGAATACATTCCAAAATTTCTAACCAATGTAATGTAATTTAGAAGTCGGCGCTGCGTAGGGCGGTTGATCGACGAAATGATATATAATGACGCTTTTCTCTCACTACTGTTTACGTTCTGTAAAATATTATAATGTAAATAGTTTTTTACATAGAGCTGTATGATGTTACTTTTTACTTTCTAAAGAAATATTCAATACAAATGTGTTATTACTGTGCGCAATGCCGCAATATTTCGCCTGCGGAGTGACTTTTTAACCTTCTCAACTTCAGTAGTTACTACAATTTGACCCTTATTTACCACTTTATTTTTGTCTCTTTTAAATTATCAAATTAATATTTGTACACAGTGGTAATAGTAGCTACTAGGAACAAATAAGGCCAGTTTATCTAGTCCACAATTTGGAACACAGAAGAAGCGACTAGTCTTTTTCATATGAAACTTCCAAAACTAAAGTTCATAATCCAATAACAAAAGGAAAAGTTAAATTAGGTAAAAAGAGGAGTTTATTTCCAGAATCTTGGGGATGTGTTTTTTTACACCGGACATTTTGTAAACGAAGTAATCTACGCTACATCACAAGCTATTTTAATTTAAAAGATGCGTATTATGTGCCTACAACCGATACACACATAGGTACACAGTAGAGTATAAGATCAATTATTTTTTAGAATATATTTATTTACATTAAAAAAAAGGTTACTCCGTGTGTAAAGTATGTGCATGCATGTTATTTAATAAATATTTTCTTTCCACTGATTCCACTCTTAATAAAGAATAGTGTAATTAATTTTACCTATGGTCAAATTCTCCCATCGAAAATGTCTTATTATTTATGTTGCCGGCTATGGATTGAATAAAAAATCATCACAATTTTATATGTTTGTTTTAATGTTTCACCCCAATTTAGGGAAATAGAAAAAATACATTCGTTGTTTTAAAGTTTTAATTATGTAAAAATACAAAAATAAATAACACCTTAACTTAATATAGAACACAATGTTAAAGAATAAAATTTATATGAAAATACAAGTTATTAATTTATTGTTTGATGCAAAAGACTTTAAAATCTGAATACTATGTGTTAATATTATACAGAAAATAAATTAATATTTTTTATTATTCATATCAATTCCACAAATACTACTGACTTGAAAATACGTAATTATATATAGCTCGCTATGTTTTCAACACAAGTAATATTTAAATAAAATACATATTAGATTTCAAACACTGTTGTTATGTTATAAAACTTTAGCTTAACTACTAAGCAAATACTTGAAGGCCCGCATTAAATCTTACTAGACACTCATTCGAGTTGTCATGTAATTTTTTTGTTAAAAAATACTTATTGTTTTACGTGCTGCCTGAGAAATAGCTTTAGAGTTAAGGCAAACTATGATCATGAAACCAGTGATCTTCACTTCCATATAAAACGTATATACCTTTATTATTTAGGCAATGTTACATCATGTAACCTCTTAAAAGCGAACCCTCAGACAAAAATGAGCCTTAATCTCTGCAATGGGCGTCCAAATTTCTACTGTATGGCGTCTTGGGAGAATTTCAATTACAATATAGAAATCGTAACGAACAATATTGAATACAACGAGCGTTTCTAAATAGACTCGCTTAATTAAGGTTATGTGTATCAAATGCTTGTATTATTACGACTAAAAATATCATAAATACGTTGGTGCATTATAAAATAAATTACGAAACTTCAAATAGTTTTTGTGTACAGACGACAGCACAGGCTAAATAGATTATTCTTTGGCCGTTACAATCATAGGAAGAAATCACGCATACCTACAAAATATGGTATGGTAATACAAAGTATGGTAGCAAAATTATTTGGGTTAAATTTTAGCTAATCCCATTAAAAATAGGCCTGTTACTTAGCCTGTATTCAGACACAATTAAAAGAAAATTAATAATGCTTTTAATGAAATGATATTAATTAGTTATAGCAAATCTGTTACCAGTATCAATTACGAATACATCTTCTTGGCTTCTGGTTCGAGGGAAGTTTCCTTCGTATAACAAATGGAGTGTATCTAAGGCTCAATTTACACTGCCGCGAAATGGAATAGCAGCGACTTTTTGCAACGGATTTGTACATTGCGTGATGAACTTCATGTCAATTGTAAAAAGTACGAACTAAATACGCTGACAGTAGCTAAGGAATTCTCGAGACATTCAGAGGATTCCTGGGAAGAACCGCGAGCTTTTTTTTTGGCTCTTATTTAGTTTTTACTTTAGACAACCAAATCTTGGTAAAAAGTCTCTTCTATTCCATTTCGGGGCGGTGTTAATTGAGCATTACGCTTAATATGCTGTCGTCTTTACGTACGCCCTCTTAAAACACGTGTTGTTTGCTACATCGCTACCCTATTAAGTTATCATTCCTCAGCTTCTAATCTTGTTAGAGTGGGCTTTGGGGGCAGCGCTGGTTTCTCACTGCCCAGACCAGAGTCGTCGAGGCTCTCGCCATTGGTCTGGTAGACCGGGTCTGTCAGACCAAATTCCTTATCCGATTGTTCTATAATCTCCACGGAATCTGTTGAATCGTCCAAAAAATCCACTGGCTCAGGCTCTGTTCTTGACCTAGTGGAACAAACTAATAGTTAATATTAACAATTATTTCATTTGTTTTATTTAGAACCTGCTTTTTTATTGTAATATTAGACTAACGCGTTTTGTGTAGACCAAATACTTTTTGCGCATCTTAGTCAACTGTGTACTTTGATTTATAGTTCTTCTTAGTTGGACCAATCTTTTAATAGTTAAAAACTTCTATTAATGTATTAACCGAGATTAAAACCTAAAAATATATAGGTAGATATATTCATAACTTCATGCCTTTTTTCTTCGCTGTAATCAGCAAACATGACGCACAAATTAGTGTCGTTTCAATAACGATAATGGCTAATACGTTTCTGAAAAAAAGATCTATGTATTATCAATCAATTATGTATGACTTGGTCCATAATTTCACTATAAATGTGTTCGGAGCTATAATGGAAAATTAACTCGTTTCTGTAGACTTAATAGCACAAAAATCTGTGGTTATTAAATACGCAAGAAGACTGGCTTCACCAAATAACATCATATAACAAACACACACCCAATTGATGTATAAAAGAAAGGATCTTTAAGACCACATCTCAATATGACTAGGTAGTGTTTATGACTAAATCGCCATTAGACTAGGTCTCAGTTGGACTAGATCGTGATGAATAGTGAATGATCTTACCTCCATCTGAACATATAACCGCATGCATAATCCCTTGCCCTTTTACAATGAAATTCCGCGCTAAATCTTTTTATTCGAAACCGTGCCCCAAGCTTGTTATAAAATGTAGTTTAGAACCGTTTAGTCGTAAAATATCAAATTACCTTAATGTCCAATGTAAAAAATTACTGTTTTAAAATTGTATAACAAATAAAATACTTGGCATTAAAAAAAAACTCTAACCTAGGTTTATATAGACATATGTATAATAGATATATGTATAATATACATATGTATAATAGACATATGTATTATACATATGTATAATAGACATATGTTCTTACATTGGCTATTTTAGAATTGGACTTTCTTTGACTAAACCGTTTAAACACCAATATAGTATATGTTTTAATGACCTTTTTCCTGCAGTGCTAAATAAAGCTGGAAGTGTGTGTAAATAAATAGTCATATAGTTTTACAATTCCGTTTTATTCGTAGCTTACACATTTTGTATATTAACATTACTTGACAGCTAGCATACATCACTGCATACGGATATAGGTATTCACCATTATTATCCTTCACATTAATTATTATCAATTTTATTCATAATTTATTTTTATAAAATAATTCTATAACATGATTAAAGAGAAAAAAAGAAGTATACCTTAATAATAAAATCTTCAATAAAAACCAGTTGGTATCTTAACAAAATAAAAATTTACAATTAAAAATATGATTTAAATTATAAATCGTTGTTCCCCGAGGAATGTCTTATTTCAATAAAAAAAGTTCTACAAAAATATCTCACAATAGAATCTAATATAAAGAAAGTAATATACAATAAATAATTTGAAAACATAATTATTAAATATCAAGTATGTACCGAAACACAGAGATGTCATACATATTAAATATAATATATAAATATCTAATTGTATAATTGCTATATTCTATCGTGTATAAAAGTGTACAAATACGTGCAAAAGTACGAATGGTCACCTCGACATGTAAATTTCGTATAATTTATTTGTTTTAAATGCAATGTACTCGTACTAAAATTCTGATTGATTTAGCTTAAGCGTTGTGTATATCAGAATGTTTGAAAGCAAATTTATTTACATGCTTATAGTGTGATTGCGAAATGTAATTCATGTACAGGATGTAAACAGACCGTGAACAAAAGCCAAAGGCTACGTATTCTAAACGTAACAAGGTTGTTTGTGGCCCCAACGTTTAGATGTGTTTTAATTGAAAATCTAAAAAAAATGTATGAGTTTACCTTTAATAATTTTAAGGTTATTTATTTCTCAGGTATGGTTTTGGTAAAAAAAAAACAATTCTAGGCAGAATACCTAGTTCTCGGCTCTGATCCATACACACCCTGTATGAAGAACTCGCGCTCGAAGTTGAGTCAGGCATATGGTGCGTGGAAGTTTAATTTAGCATTTATACCTTAATCACGACTCATACCAGCTCAGAATGTCATTATTTCAAATGACTGACCATAATTTTATTTTCCCAAAAGTAATAATATCAGACTTATCACAAAAAAAATCACATTCACATAATTATTGCTGATCCCGACACAAGCGATAGACGACACGACAAATAAAGCTTATTACAATAAGAGACATATACAAAACAGAGACCCATGCTATGACCTTAATAAAGGAAAGTTAGGTCATATACATCATGCGTGAAAGAAATATACACAGCACCCTGTAATTAATAGCAATTCGACTATGGTTAAACACTTATTGATCAACGATTTCTTCATCAAAAAAAAAAAACCGTTTGTTTGGTTGATAATAGAAAGAAAAAGGATTTCTAATACAAATGATCATACTAATTGTGTTTATTGCTTTCTATCAATAATGTCAAAGCAATTTTCGATTTGATCTAGCTGGTGTATATTTAATTTCACGCCAGATGTAATAATCAAGAAAGTGCATTAAAAATATAATGTAATGATTCATCATTCTATAACGCACTCAAAAAGTCTTAACTTTTTTAAAATGAAATTTATTAGCTTGGCAACACTATAATGTATGTAAATAATGGTCCCATTATTATTTAATATATGGTAACCCCAACACCGTTAAAAATAAAAAATATTTACTGCTAGCAATTCCTTATTAACTTTTTGAGTGTGCTATAGTATTATATACAACACGAAAAAAAACAGAATAAAACATATAACAGCATTTTTAAATGACAATAAACTAATCATAAAAAATATTTTACTTAAAATTTACGTAGTCCTATTACAAATCCACTTCCTTGTAAAAATTTATAAAAAACATTGACACATTCATAATACTAATTCTCCGTAAGTACTAAATTTTATTTAAGCCGTTAAACATAATTTATATAATACGACTGTTAATTAATTATTCAATTAAATTATTGTTTCAGACCACTCTATTTACTTTTATGATTGACTATTCTTTTTTAGTTATAATTAATATTAAATCGTTATATTTGTTAATTAATAACAATAAAATATTATTGATGATTAGCGGTAAATCATTTTATGTAATTGAAAATAACAAATTTAATATCTTAAAAACGTATAATTACTGTGTGGCAACACTGAAATACGTTATAAACAAGAGACACATGATGCTACCAGTGAGATAATTAATGAAAGATCTTAAATTGTTTTCTCAACACTGTTGTTGCGAAAAATTGGAGAAACCTATGGTTTTTGAGATATGGGCATTTTAGCATTGTTTAGGCGTCAGGTCTCTTTAATGAAATTTTTTACGATAGATTATGTCAATAAAGTATTATTATTACATTAAAAATAGGTTTATTTTAACGCCTCTAGCGGCTATCAACCTTTGATCAATAGAATAGTCAATCGGGTCAATCCTAACTATAATTTTATTAATAAGTTACTCTTAATATTACTCGTAAATAGTAAATACAAATTGTTACGTACTCTGTTATACACCCTTCCCACCTAGCAGACAAACAAGGACAGCAAGAATCCTTCACCATTAGCAATCGATAATTTTAAGGCTCTCCCTGATTGGTGCAATATTATCCGGCGATGTCGGATACCTTATTTCGATAATATGGGATGCGTTATTGATATAATATCGGATGCGTTACTGCTATAATTTTGGATGCGTTATAATTATTTCGGATGCGTTACTGTGATAGTGTGGTACTATCCCATCTGTATCGCAGCAGTGTGTAACTCCGAGATCGTTCTAACACAAAATGTATTGACAAGCGTTGCAATCACACATCACACGCATCCCATATTGTAGCCGCATAAAAACGCATATATGAGAAAGAACCTTAATAATAAAATTAACTATTGCCATTATTAAAGTATGGTTATTGTAGGCCGAATGTACATTCAATAAAATTTAAAGGAATGGAATGGTCATATTAATTACAACTTCGTTCGGAATGTACCAATATCAGTTCTTGTATGGCATGCAAAACATATTTTTATGTGACACGTCAAGGTGTTCGCATTCTGCCTGATGGTAAGCAGTTGATATAGTCCAAAAAAATTGAGCGGTTCATACCGTGGAATAAACACGGTAACAAGCGCATCCACTCTTGACGGCCTGCATAAATGGCATTTATGCCCCGCTTAAAAGGCCCAGGACTAAAGGACCCAAGGTGGTCATTTATAGGCTAATACTCCCAATATAATGTAATCACTTTATAAGGCTGATATCATGGAGTTTTGACTTTGAGTTAGAAGCAATTAATTATCATTTTTGTTCACAATTTGACGACTGTTTTGCAAACCATACATGTTTGTTTACAAGACATCTATGGAATAATATTTTAACTTTTTGTACCAGTAGGTGGGTAAAATTATTATCATAATATTAATACATTTAAGATTCGACAAAGGAATCAAGAACGTACACTTGCTTGCAAAAAAACTACCTAGCTAAACGTTCTCTTAAAGTCCCTTAGTTACAATTCAGTGACAGAATTATTCGAGTCAATAATAATACAAGGTTATTGTTTCTATAACAAGCAGTTTAAATGGCCGCAAGTGTAAATAGGGATAAAAAAATTATTGATTACCTAAGCATTTTGTTTGTCTCACTTTAAGGAATTTTGATCATAAAATTTTGTATGACTTTATACAGTTACAAATAGTTTTTAGTTACTTTGTCATCACCAAAATAAGATTGCTTGATATTGATATAAAAAATTGCTTTAAATATAAGAAATATTATTTTTAATTTACTCTGATATTGACTTAGAAGTTACCAAATATCTTATGCTTTTCAACGTTTAAATCTTATCTGTGAATTAAATAAAGTTAGGGGTTCTCATAAATTATAAATTAAAAGCAATTTTTTTTTTTTTATATCTTTCAATATTAATGGAAAAAAACTGCAACGAATAGGGTTATGCTAGCCAAGGCTTAAAGGTGAAAGCACACTTATCCGAACCAAACTATATCAAATTAAGATTTTTTTATAATATAAATATAACTTCATATTATGAACGCCTATGCAAACCAGTTGGCATGAGATCCTATGAATATGGAATTTCAAAAGTTCGAATAAGTGTTTACTTTCAAGCCTTGGATACCATCACCTTGCTAAATCAAATGCAGTTTTATTAGCACACAATAGCAATATGCGGAGTTCTAAGTGAGACAGACAAAAAGTGAGACCTATCAACTCTAGTAGACTTACTTGGCTACGACCGGCGCGTCCATGGTGGGGATATAGTCCAGAGCCATGAGACACGCGAACACAGTCATGATCATCTTGGGTTTCCTCTCGGTGATGTCTTCGGGGAGAGCGTACACGCGCGCGCCGCAACGACGCGCCATCGATATTGCGTATTTCGCGTTGGCGTGGTTTTCCTATAAAAGTAAGAGATATTAAATCCAATTTTGTATATATGTTACATACATGCAATCCCGCCTGTTCGAGGCATATTATAAGCCGACATTTCGTCAATGTTATTGTTGGTCCCACGTAATAGGTGGCGAGCCTATTGCCGTTTACCGGGAACTTTTATGATCGCAACTTTTTTTTTAGTGGGTATTACTGCTAGCAGTCGTGTCTGCCGGTGGTGAGTCCCACACACCCCTCTCGTCCCCGGGGGCGCTTTTTCTTACATAACTTTTTAACTCCTAACATCGAAAGTCCGAAAATATGTTTCATACAATTTTATTTCATAATGATCACTCTTCATAATTTTTATTTCAATAAATATTAAAACGCCAAATGAATCGACTTCATAATTTTATTGTTCATACATTTATTTGTACTCATTTTTGCTTTCATATTATTCTTAATCAGAAGTGCTATTTATCCCATACATCAAAAATCATACTGTTAATAAAATGCTCCCAGAAGGTGGGTTAGGTTAGGTTAGAACTGCGACCTTCACAGAACCAAAATGCTCCCAGAAGGTGGGTTAGGTTAGGTTAGAACTGCGACCTTCACTCTCTTATGAAGAAAACTATTCTGAATAAAAAAAATATTAATTAAACACCTTCTTAATGAAAACATTATGAAATAAAAAAATATGATGACGGGGTGTTATGAGTTCCGATTATAGGAATATTAATGTATGAAAATAAAGTTTATGAAGAAAAAAATTATGAAGAGTGATTATTATGAACTCCAATTCGTAGTAAAATCGTAAATATGAATACAAATTTTATGAGAGCCGATATGGACCCGTTCGAGGCATATTATAAGCCGACATTTCGTCAATGTTATTGTGGGTCCCACGTAGTAGGTAGCGAGCCTCTTGCCGCTTACCGGGAACTTTTATGTTCGCAACTTTTTTTTTAGTGGGTATTACTGCTAGCAGTCGTGTCTGCCGGTGATGAGACCCACGCACCCCGCTCGTCCGCTATTGGCCAGGAAGCAGTGCGTAAATGCATTTTGTTACCGACGTAAAAAAATGATTCCATACATATACATTTATTATATTAGTAAATATTACTATATAAGTGATGTAACCAACCTCCACGTTTCCACCGGGCAGCACCACGTCGTAATTGATGGAGCCAGGTTTGATGGCGTCAATCAGGTCGATCACCACTTTACCGTCCGCCAGAACTTCGTCCTATAACAAACAATTATTAAATTTACATAAAACAAAAAAATCAGACTTCAGTTCGCCCTATCACAAAAAAATCATAAAATTTACATAAAACAAAAAAAAAACCAGTCATAAAGGCATTGTTGGACAACTTTTTTTAAGTTTCTTGTCAATTTTTTTCTCGTGGCAGGTTTCAGCTATAGTGAAGGGGCGCTAGTAGATCTAAGCGACACGTTATCAAATCGCAAGAGTTCGTAGTGAAGCCAAACTTGAATCATAGTGAAGGGGCGCTACTATATCTAAGCGACACGTTATCACATCGCAAGAGTTCGTAGTGAAGCCAAACTTTAATCAAATTAATTACTATCAAAGAGCAAATTGGACATATGACAATTTTTTTAACAACATGCAAAAGCAAAATAGATATTTAGTA
Organism: Musotima nitidalis; assembly: GCA_949126915.1. Taxonomy (NCBI): domain Eukaryota; kingdom Metazoa; phylum Arthropoda; class Insecta; order Lepidoptera; family Crambidae; genus Musotima; species Musotima nitidalis. Next base: position 6,126,114 of record OX421439.1, on the reverse strand, counting down.
TGTCAGTTACCCTGTCTGTTGTGGTTTTTCTTAAGATTTGCTAGTCTGTCGGTGACTCTAACGGGGTGAATTGTCAGAGTGCCTGTCGTGGTACTAAAGGGGGAAGAGGATTGTCCGTCAGTTAGTTTGTCGGTGACTTTAACGTGGATTCCAAAAGGCAAATAGATTGAGTAAAACGCACCAAGAAACTTATTTCGGCTTTTTTTTAAATTATATCTTATAAAACTTTAAATTCAATGTTTATTGCACTCCATAATGTTTTACATAAGGTCTTACATCTACACAAGTTACAGTTATGGAACCTGTTGGGCACGGCAAACTTAGGAGAGAGGAACTTTACCGCCAAGTTTTTCTTAAAACTACCAACAGCTTACATCAGAAAGAAAGAAGCAATTCATATCACTTTCAGGCAGCCTTTTCGTTCATAAAATATTTCACACTATAATAAGCCTTCTGACACAATTCATATTTTACGTATTTTTTAATAAGTCGTTCGTTTGTAAGACCATTCGACTTTGGAATTCTCTGCTGGCGCAAGTGTTTCCTGAACCTTATAGTCCCGGGTCTGAGAGCGGCGATAACCCAGTGGCGAGACCTCTTGCCTTTAAATTCTGAGGGTCTCAGGTTCAAACCCTGGTGGCGCACCTATGACTTTTCGAAGTTATTTGCGTAATTATCACTAGCTCCGTGCCTCGGAAAGCCCGTTAAGCCGTTGGTCCCGGCTGTCATGAACATCTATGGGAGTCGTTATTAAGATATCAGTGCCTACTAACAGACTGACAGCTGGTTTAACCATAGAATGATGTTTCCCTCTGGGTTGCGGAGGTCAGACGGCAGTCGCTCTACGTAATAACTAAAATTTAGTCAAAATCTGGTTAAACCAGCTTAGGCTTAAGTCTAGGGCAACCGGGATAATGCTAGGATATGATGCTAATCGCAGGTCTATTGAGCGGGGCGTGAAATGGCATTTATGGAGGCTGTCATCAGTGTTTGAGCTTGTTACCGTATTTAATCCACGATATGGAGCGCTTAAATTTTTTTGGACTGCATTAGATTGGATGTGTCTTAGTTCGTATGTTATTGTCTAGTGATGATACCTCCTGATAAAGGAGGTTCTGATGGCTGCCTGTAGTTTGTAGTTGACCCATTTGACTCTACTTCTCTATGATGGGTTCTGGTGTTGGTTGTCTCATCAGAACCGAATAGTGTATATAAGTCGTGATGGTTACTTGGAAACTCCTGATAGAGGTCTTGCCGGCTGCCTGCAGCTTGTTGTTGACCCATTTGACTCTACTTCTCTATGATGGGTTCTGGTGTTGGTTGTCTCATCAGAACCGATAGTGTATGTCAGTCGTAATGGTTACCTGGAAGCTCCTGATAGAGGAGGTCTTGCCGGCTGCCTGCAGCTTGTTGTTGACCCATTGGACGATCTCCTTCTCTATGATGGGGTTCCCAGTGTTGGCTAGTCTCGTCAGCACTGACAGCGTGTATGCTCTCATTAGTTGCCATATCAACGCTGAAAAGTCGATAAAACAACATAAACAACGGGAATTATACATTTTCAAACATCTAGACCGGATTTATATGGAAAGCTGAATTTATAAGATAGATAAATGCTTTTTATTACAACGAAAGACACACATACATATAAAACAACAAAAATAAAATTACAATAAATAAAAAAAAATTATAACAAAAAAAACTAAAAGTAAAGCATTTGTATAGTGTAAAGGTGTATAAGGCCCTACTTAGGCTCTCTTTATTACCATAGGTTATATTGTTAATAATAATTTTGGAGCGAAGGACATTTATACAGGCCTCCTTACAATCGACATCATTAATATATTTAACGATATGGGGGGATTACAATGTAATATAAATATTTTATTATATTGGTTGGTCTATACTATATGTATTTAAAAAAAAAGTAGTTAAATAAGTTTATTCGTTTTAGTCTAAAAGCGCTATGGAAGATGTTTAGGATTTTTAGTATTTTTTTCCTTTAATTGAAAATTTTTCTTTCATTGTTTCATAACTATGTGTATGGTACCTAGGGTAAGCGTGGCGTTTCCTTCATTGATATCAGCTCCGGCGATGCCGACGAGAGAGAAGCCAAGAGCGCGGCCTAGTGTCACGGCGTAGTTGCAGTTCTCCAGTCGCTCCATGAACTTGCGGAGCTTTGAGAATGATCGGTGCACCTGCCCATAACAAAGTAGAAATAGTTTATGACTTGTTAATAAACCATTGGTAGAGGGGAACCTATAGTAAGGGTCCCATAGAGAGATAAACCTCGATCGATCTGCTCATTAAGAGTAAACCTATAGCAGTACTACACCTATTTGGGATAAACCTTTAGTAGAATTAAAGGATCCTACCAAGACCTAAGGAGCTCAAGCCAATCCCACCTGCAAGTGGCCTGCCGATCAACGGACGAGGCTCTGGCGAACATAACAGAACAGAACATAACCACCTATTACGTGGGACCAACTATATAATTGGCGAATTGTGGGCGTATAAAATGCCCCTTCCTATCCCTTCGGGGAAAAAGGCGTGAATGTATGTATGTAGAAAAAAACCTTTAGTATTGATAAACCTAAAATTTTTAAAAACTTACAGTTGGGGAATTGCGGACCGGCATGACACCATAGAAGTATAGCAAGTCAGACCCTTGGATCCACCCATCACACAAACGGTCTACCGCTAGGGTGTCATTTGATATCTTCCTCTGATCATCGAAATAATGGAGATCATAATGTTGCCATTATTGCTAAGAGGAAGGCACTTAAGGGCTTTAAAATGTCTACCATCAGGTATTTGCCAGTGGAAGAGTGAGTCGGTGCCTTCTAATATCTTGACAGCTGGTTATCCTCAGAATGATGTTTCCTTCTGGGCAGCGGAGGTCAGACAATAGTGATAACTGAAATTTTGCCATATCTCGTTATGTGCTGGGCTAGGGCCCAGAATCAGCTTACTGGTCGAACGCATCAGCAGAGGCAGCTCAAGTTTAGGACCGGGAAATTGCTAAGATATCTCATCAGAACAGTTTAAATACCTTCTTCCAATCCACGATGCCCGGTTTGATGATGTCGTAGAGCTGGAAGATGACGAGTCCATCGGTCAGGTCGGAGTACAGCCAGTTCACGTGAGGGGCCACTCCCATCGAGTTCATCCAGTTCCTGTATGCTGCGAAACAAAACATTTTATAAGAAATTGCTGTAGATATATTTTTTATTTGTAAAATACACATGTTATGTACAAATACATAAATTTAAAATATAACTATAAGGAAAAGTAGATAATAAAAATATCCTACTGAAAATTTTAACATTTTACCCTTAGCAATTACATTAGTTAGCCTAGATTCTGAGTTCCAGTTATAATTTTTGTCTTGGTCAATTGGAGCTGATGATAATTAGTCTATGGAGTCTGACTCTGTAAGCATAGATGCATCACTGGAGTACTAGAAACTGAATTGCATATAGTCATAATTGCCCTGACCTCAACAAGCTGATGCGGACGTAGTTAGCCTAGGGCAAACTATAGACCCTCCGCGAAGTCGGCCAAATACGCCATGGTCGCATAAGGAAGTAGGGGGGCGCGTTACACTGCCTGAGGAGATCCTCCCAGTTCTGCTCTGTAGGGAAGTTGGGCGCGGGCAGGGTGACAAAACCTTGAAACTTACGCACTGCCGCCCCCCCCCCCCCCCCCGTTTCACCATTTCACCACCCATTTCAACAGCGGTGGGCAAAATTTTTAGTGGGTAGGACTGCTAGCGGTCGCCTCCACTCCTCTCTTGGTCCCACTTAGGCCGGGAGGCAGTGCTTAAAGGCATTTTGTTTCCGACGTAAATTAAAAGGTCGAACTGATAGTTGTTTCCAGTTCCTGGGTCAATCGCTGGAAGCTCGGGTAAAATAATTGATTCATATTTAAGTTACTCTTCTCTTCCAACATTTTTAGAGCTGGTGATAGTTAGCCCATGGCCCAGGTTTTTAACTCTGGAAATAGTACTGGCGACTTATTCTCTCAAACTACTCACTCTTCTCTTCCCTAGTCTCGTCGAGCTGATGATAGTCCTCAGTGCCTTGGGTCTGTCGCTGCAAGCCTGGGTGCTGGTTGAACAGGTTAGCGACGAAAGCCAAGTTGAGTTTGTAGACCCCGCCGACCACGTCCGCTGGTGCCACGAAGGCTCTGCAGCGGAGTTTAGCCGCCTGTTGCAACATCACCTCGGCTCTACGGAGAAGGTCGGTTTCCTGAAAAAAAAAACATTTCAAAAATGTAATTTTTATGTGACATGTTAAAATGATCAAAAGTCAATGAATGAATGAATGAGAAGTCTATGCTGACTAAATATATTTCAGGAGAAAAAAAAAGAGTGGGATTAAAATGGGCTCGAAATGTGATTCATCTAAATAATTCCGATATCAAACATGACTCTGGAATTTTGACGCGAAAAGAGACACATCGCGGCAGTATTTTATTCATCAAAACTAGTGTAAATTAGAGTTTTTATGTGTAGTTATAGTGGACTTTTAGACATTACTTAAAGAAGTAATGTCTAAAAGCACCAAGGCAGTAATGTCTAATGGCACACACTCTTAGCTTACCCTCTCATACTCGTCCGTCGGTTTAGGGTACTTTTAACCTGCCCTTTCTCAATCAATAACAAAGTAATTGATCCCGAAATATAGTCGTTAAGCCCAGTTATACCAAACATTCTAACAGGAGGATGTCACACACCTGCCCCTGCGAATCACATTGAGTCCGCGTGGTGAAGTTTGACCTGGATCCCTCTCATCTTTCTTCGTAGGAACGCCTCACAACACCTCGCCTCCCTTAGTAGTGAGGGTTTTTGGCTGACTGAATAAGCTGATGTATAATATTCGCGTACCTAAAATATTATTAGCAATCCAACTCACCCTAAGAGCTTCGAGATTAACACCAGCATCGTCAGGAGCGATCTGCTTCAACAGATACGAGTATATCTCCGAATCGGCCACGTCCTGCTGGAAGTTGGTGCAGCGACGCGTGATGCCGGCGCTTTGCAGCTGGTGGTTCACCCAGCGGAGGAGGATGGCTTCCGGTGATAGCGCTAGCAGGTCTTCGATGCGTTCCTGGAAAATAACACGCTTATTACATACAAGTCGCGTGTGGTACCGGGCTAGACCCCTCTCATCTCACGAATTGTCCACGAAGAGATCCTACCGGATGATGGGCAGCAGCGTCATGCGTACTGGCTTGAATTGCGATCACCAACCCGCCTGTCCAGAGTGGTGACCATGGGCAAATACCGACAATAGAAAGTAATCTATGGGGGTGGCAATGTTCAGCAGTGTACTTTATAAGGCTGCTTGATAATTAAATACAAGGGTATTCAGGTAAGTAGGTTAGGTAGGTAGGATTACGTCTCAATATATGTCTTTGTTAATGCATATTTCGAATTTCATTACTTTTTCTACTATTTCTCTATCTTTACCTATTTTCAGAGTTTAAAAATACCAAGACAATTTTTAATATTCTAAAATAAATAAAAGATATGGTCGCTTAATTATGAATAAACCAAAAGGATATTTTTCGAGTGTTATATTAAGTAACCAATGGCCATCAACATAATAAGTTAATTAGAAACAATATTTTATGTGTTTTATAGTTCCATTTGTTTTAATTAGACGAGCGAAATGGCGTGGAGGTATACCTGCACTTCACTCAAGAGGTCGTGGGTTCGATTGCCATACAGGACAAATCTTTGTGTGCATGAACATGAATATTTGTTCTGGTATATTAAGTATGTATTTACAAAAAAAAAGTATGTAAGTATGTTTATCCGTTGTTTAGTATCCATAACACAAGTTCTTAATGATACATATCTTGGAACTAAATAATTGGTGTAATTGTCAGAAAATATTTATTTATTTATTTTATTTTATTATGTTTTTTATTATTATTATGAACCCAGCACAGTGTATATGCCTCATCTATTGAATTCTGACGTATAAGGGCAGTGTTAGAACCTTTACCTCATCATTGAGTAGTTCTGTGAGTCCCGGACAATGTTCAAGTGTGATTTGGTTGAATAGACCAATACGGATGATCTGCCACAGAAGTCCCAGGACCAAGTGAGGTTTCCCTGCAAAGCAAAAACATTTATATAAATATCAATTAACTAAGAGAGGTTGTGTTGTAAGAACTTGATATACATACAGGCCTAAAAGAAAGGCATAGAGCCTATAATATATAAATGGGCGTGGCTTATTTTATTTATGGCAGGACCTTATCCCCCACTTGCCTCGCATATGAGGAAAAAAGTAAATAGTTCTTTATTTCATTTATTTCATAAACTATTACATAGCACTTGAAAACGTCAAAACAAAATACAAATAAAAAAAACTTAATATTACTACACTAAAATCACGAAGCTTAGATTCACTTACATGCAAATAAATAAAAATTAGGTGTAAGTGAATCTAAGTGCCAGTTCCGAGCCCCCGCTCTGTGAGAAGAACTGACAAGACACTAACAGGCTATGCTCTTTTAAATTATCAATCAATACGGAACACACACAGTGAATATTTGAAGATATTGAAAGGGTCCCCAGATGCCGTAACCAATGAAGTAGCACTAAGGGAACCCTTCATCACAGTCAAGTTAGTATGTAATGTGAAACTGAGCTGAATTTTGTTCAATTGCATAGTATTACACACCATTCAAAGTAAAAGTGATAAGATCATATTTCCTCTTTGCATTTGATTCGTAGTTACAACTTTATTTAAATCATCTTCTTTGGATTTATGTCACACAAATCACATACTATCCAATAAGGACATATAACTTTGCATATATGATATAATATGTATCAGTGTCAATGTGTCACCATTAGGTATAGTAATAACAGAAACATTAGTTTTTTTTATTTATTGTACAAAACATATTAACATTATATTTTTTGTTATAAGCCACTCACTTAAACCACCACGATTATGTTGGCAGACTATTAGATTCTTATTAGTGAAAAAATCTCACCTTTAGCCAAGTCATGGGCGTCAATATTGACAATATTGCACCCTATAGCCTGGGAGGAGACCAGCGCCAGGGTCAAATTCTCGTGCTTGGTGTACAAAGTGAGGTTCTTCTTGTTGATCGCTCGCTCGTCTATCGTGTCTGGGCATGAGTGGTTTATCACTTTGCTGTGGATTGAAAAAGAAAACGATTAATAACGTTTAATAATATTAACGTTTTTTTTTTTTGGATTATTATTTTATATTGAATTTCTAATGTATTTTTTTTTGTTGTAACTTGATCTTTTTATGTAACATAATTATGTAATTACTTATAAATAAATGAACCGGAGCTACAAAGTCGGAAATTATTGTACAATTAATATTTGTAACTCACTTATGGTTATTGCGACACAGGCCTGCGAGCCTAGTGTAATAACCACTGTAATTCATTTCCTTTGTATATGGTATATTGGTAAATAAACGATTATTATTATTATTAATAAGTAACCACTCATTATAAAATGATTATGATCTAAAATGTTTTAAAAGCAGCGATCGCCCAGTGGTAAGACCAAACCTTTGAAGGGTTCAATACCATGTGCCTTGTAATATTCTGACAGCAAGTTTAACCATAGAATAATGTTTCTGTTATGTTGTTTGAAGTCATGATGAGGTCAGAGAGCAGTCGCTCTGTGTAGTAACTGAAACTAACCCAAACTTAGTTAGACCAGGAAGCAGACCCTGGGCCCTAATCGTAAGTCTAGGGCAAACCGTAATAATGCTAGGATATGATGATTTATGAGATAAAACTTAAGCTCAACATCCGCTGAGTTCCAGCACATCACACATCTAGTATTGCGTAACCAGGGTTTGAACCCGAGACCCGCTGAATTTGAAGGCTATAGTTGTCTCGCCACTGGGCTATCGCTATCACTATAAAGATCCTTTTTAAATAGTTGTTGTAATATAAGGTTTCTGCACACATCCAAATGCTATATATGGATGTGAGATTATGTATGTATGATCTAGCCAATGTATGAGACCCGCTGAATTTGAACGAACGATGACGATATTATAGATAAATATAAAAATGAATATAAAATATACCCTCTTTTCCAGATTTGGGAAAAAAGGCCTATACTCAGAAGTGGAACACAACTTGGCTGAGATGATGACATAAATACATTTATGTTGTTCACTTTAGTAGTATCAAGTAACACCTGCTTAACCATATGAGTAGTATTACATAATATTACATAATACTACTCATTTGGTTAAGCAGTGTAAAAATTATATGGAAGATGCTGTGTTTTTACATACTCAAATATATTTTAGGTTTAACTTTCTCTATTGAGTCAAAATTGAAAAAAATATTTTTAATTTTCAGTATAGAAATCGAACCCACGACCTCGAAGGTTAGCCCGAAGCAACGAAAAACCGACTTCAGCGCAATATCGGCATGAATATATACAACCAAATAAATAACATTTAACAAACCAAATTGAACGCAATTAAGCTAATAGTCTCAACGACATTAAAAACAAGTACGCAATCTTTCATTCCAGCATGCTATTGAGCAATGAGCGAATCACTAGTGACTCGGATTTTTCAACATTTAAATGTTTATTACTGACAAAAACTTAACTTATAGGTATTAAAAAATATTAAATATTAAGTAAAGATCACAAAGGATTCTTGGATAGGTGACAGTTGATGTGGTATTTATTATCGAGCATTTACGTGCTTAAGAATGCCTCCTCATTAAGCCCGTTGATCGCTTAGAGTATGACTCTATTGGGCAGCTTATAAAATCTAAAAAGGGCACTACACAATTACACCTTCTAATCCGTACTAAACCCGAATGATAGAAAATTACTCGAATCCTTCTCAACTTTGTTTGTGAGAGAGATTTATCTGTTTGTGTGTGTATATTTTGAATGTAGGTATATATAATGGGTGCGTAGGGATCCTAACAAGACCTAAGGAGCCCAAGCCAACCTCATCTGCAAGTGGTGCACCTGCCGATCAACGAACGAGGCTCTGGTGAACAAAACAGTGCCCGATAAGCGGCAATAGGCTCGCCACCTATTATATAGGACCAACTATGTAATAGTCGAAGTGTGGGCGTATTAATATGCCTCTGCCTACCCCTTTGGGGAAATAGGCGTGAATGTATGTATGAATGTACATATGATATTAATGTCTGCTAACTACAGTTAAGGTTGTCTGGAAGAGATTTCTTTCAGAAATTAGCCTACCTTTGTACTTGACCTCTAAAACATATGGCTATTTTGTTATATGTACAATAAATGACATATTAGGTCGGGGAAAAAGTCTTTTCGCATAACGTAGGTAAAAACTTATTATAAAATTTTTTTGACTGTACTATTTGTGTCTGGCTGGTTTTGGTAACATTAAAAAGGTTCCATTATAAAGAAAAGAAAAAAAGAAAAAAAAGTTGTTTCCCGCTATTTTTCATTTGTTTTTCTCTCCGTTAAAATGAGTGAATCTAATGAAGAAATTCGATACATTTTAAAATTTTATTATAAAAAAGGCAAAAATGCAACTCAAGCAGTGAAAAAAATTTGTGATGTTTATGGACCTGATGCAGTGTCAGTAAGAGTAGCACAAATTTGGTTCAAACGTTTTCAGTCCGGAAATTTTAATGTTAAAGATGCACCTCGCTCTGGTCGCCCTGTTACGAATATAATGGACGCCATTTTTGAAAGAGTGGAGCAATATCGGCATATTAGTAGTTACGATGTAGCTGAAGAACTGGGAATTGACCACAAAACAGTTTTGACCCATTTGAAGAAGCTGGTTATACAAAAAAGCTCGATATTTGGGTGCCACACGAGCTCACTCAAAGAAACTTAATGAACCGTGTACTCATTTGCGATTCATTATTGAGACGTAATGAAACCGAGCCGTTTTTGAAGAGATTGATAACTGGCGATGAAAAGTGGATCACGTACGACAAGAACGTGCGAGAAAGGTCGTGGTCGAAAGTTGGCCAGGCTTCACAGACTGTGGCCAAACCTGGCCTAACACGAAATAAGGTGATGCTGTGTGTATGGTGGGATTGGAAGGGCATTGTTTATTATGAGCTTTTACCGCCCGGCAAAACCATCGATTCTGATCTTTACTGCCAGCAACTGATGAGATTAAAGGAACCAGTCGAGAGAAAACGGCCGGAATTGATTAACAGGAAAGGTGTGGTCTTTCATCACGATAACGCTAGACCACACACTCTCTTTAGCCACTCAGCAAAAATTAAGAGAGTTCGACTGGGAGGTCCTAGTGCATCCACCATATAGCCCTGACCTTGCGCCTTCAGATTTTCACCTGTTTCGGTCTCTGCAGAATTCTTTAGGTTCTGTAAGGTTGACCTCAAGAGAGGACTGCCAAAACTATTTGTCCCGTTTTTTTGATCAGAAGTCCCAAAGTTTCTACAGTAACGGGATAATGTCTCTGCCCACAAAATGGCAGAAAGTTATTCAACAAAACGGTACATATATATTGTAAATAAATGTAAATAAACTTTAAAAAAAAGGTCTTGACTTTTCATACAAAAATACGAAAAGACTTTTTCCCCAACCTATTATATAAGGTTCCTGGGTAGCAGTGGCTTATTTTAATATGATCGGCAGCCCGTAACTTGACCCAGTACTAAGAGTAGAACTTACCAAAGTATAAGACCGTCTTTCAGCTTCTCATAGAGTTGCTTGCCTTCGGGGTCGATCGGCAGGAGGTGTTTTAGGTCTGGATCATGCTCTAGATTACTGTTGATCCACCCGGAGAAGGCCATTTGTTCCTCTTGCCGAACTGAATGTGTCGTGCCTGGAATAAATAACCAAATGATCAGTGGTTGGTGGTGTCACATTATTCTCTGAGGAGGTTGACCCCTTTTTTTATCGTTGAGGTGGTGTTGAAAATTTGCGAGGACGTGACCTAATGAGTTATCACGGCCTCGCCCTTCTTCGATAGTAGCTGGATTTGTTGTTTTTTCCGGGTTTTCGTCAAGCCGGACCGGACCGGCTGGGTATGCTTAACAGCATTTTTGGAAATGGTCTTATAAGTGTATGTGTTTGTTACTGTGCTTATCCCGGGATGGAGCGCTTGGAAGTAAGAGCCAGCCAAAGCAAAGATAAAGTATAGGCCCTCGAATCTAATTGCAGTATGTCATGGTCAATGGGCAGCTCACAGTTGTCAAAATTTTAACATGCCGTCCTTGGCATTTTATTTGAGCCCGTTCCTTGGTACAAACATACATAGATAATGTCACGCCTCTTTCCCGTAGGTGTAGGCAGAGATCACATCCTTCCACTTGCTACGATCTTGGCACACGCTTTTAGCTTCATTCAAATTCATTAGCCTCCTCATACACGCCCGTCGATTTAGGGTACTTTTGACCTGCCCTTTGTGCAGGTAACATGTTAAACGACACACAAAGAACATTTAATAATCTTCTCTCTCTCTCTCTCTTTCTTTTATTAACAACTAAAATCACATAATGTTAACAGCAACTCAAAACCACTAGGTTTAAGTCTGTTCTTTTCCGACTTATATTATTTAAAATATTAATACTATAGTTGCTGTGCCCTTTCCACATCTAACGTTCACAACCAACAAAAAGGTAGGTGACTAAAGATGATAAAAGTATAAAACAAACCATCGCTGGAAGCCTCGCTCATGCCGCCAAGGTGTTCCAAGTTTTCTTTTTTGCTAACAGCCTGTTTGAATGTACTGGACACCTGAAATCAATAATACGGCCGTAGTTATTTCATCATATTATCTAGTAGACGCCTTAAAGATATTACGGGAGACGCTAAAGCTTCTGCTTCTGGCAATGTGGCACAACATCTCACCAAGAATCGAAAAATCATTAATCTATTTGATATAGCCCCTTACTGTTTATGCTAATATCCCGAACATATTCAGCAACATCGAATGGGTATTATTAGGACCTTTGTTGGTGTGACTAACAGTATGAACTATAGTCAGACTTCTTGCGACTTAGTTATTATTTTATTTTATTGAAGTGGGACTAGGCAGACCACGTAACCAGGATGCACCCTCGGCGAAATGGACGAAAATTTGTACAGAAGTTGTGCCGGAGGACGGCAAGACATATCGAAACAGACCCCGGAAACGGTGGCGGGACAACTTGTCTCTTACGCCCCAGATTGGGAGGTACTTCGCCCAGGACAGGAAGAAATGGAGACATCTGAGGGAGACCTTTGTCCTGCAGTGGGACCCAAAAAATAATGGGTGGTCAGGTCTCGTTTAGGGTAACTTATTAGAATTCTGATAATGCACAAATACAATATGTTATGAATGTTAAACATTTAATAACTGTCCTCATAATATAAAGTCAGTAAATTAAGTAGGTACATCTATAAGTACCCAATAAAGAAGCGGACCCCTAAGATATTTAAGCCTGAACAACGGTCGACATCTATTTAAACCCAGGTCACATTATTGGCTTATAACCATATTGTCTGGCATTTGACATGCTTAATCTGCTGTCAATAAAGATTATTGCGCCTGGGGATGCATTGTATGTGTCAGTAAGAAGTTAATTTTTCAATTGGTTATGGAATGTAAATATGCTCAATAGACTATCTGACTGCGTAAAAGTAAGCATGTTCGGTTACATTGCATTAAGTTCTCAGTTACATTGCAGTAACCTCGAAAAAAAAACTACATTACAGAGATTTTGTATATAATTTAAATTAAGTAAAGGACTGCTTTCTGTAAGCAGATTTTCTTTAAAAAAAAATATCACATAACGCAATCATTATTAACCCAAAAAAAAAATCATAGGATTTTTGATATGTTTTTACAATTGATGTCAATTACCACGGAAAGTAAGTGTGAATGTAGGAAAGCGAATTACAAAGCGTTTTTCGCATCTCGTGCGAAGATAATAAGGGTAAAAATAAGAGAACGCAGAAAAAACGTTTATAGATTTCACCTTTTCACGCCCATTTATTATTGGGCATCTGAATGAGGGCATCTGTAGGAACTGTAAAAACAGGTAGCTAATTCTGCGTCCTCCGAAATATAGCTTAAAATAAAGTACCACTTAAGAAAGAGGAGCCCTGAATCCCACTACTGGGCATATTAATTGGCTAAGACCATGATACAAGATAGATGAGACGAAGTAGTGATCATTACCTGTTGAGTCTTGAGCTTGGCGCAAAGCTCCTCGAACTCGTTGAGGGAGAAGCCGTTCTTCCGGGCGTCACCGTTCATGTTGCCGTTGACGCCGCGGACGTGCTTCGGGCCATTGTCGAAGTACTCCTCGATCATGCAGCGCACCTAAAAAAAAATGCATAAAGATTTTCACGACCATATATAAGATTTGGAGTAGGCAAAAACCTTGCTATAAATATTTTAAAATCTATACATATAGTTGAACCAACCAACCATACTCTATAATCTTACTCTCGGATGCAGAGTTTTCAATATCTTCAAATATTCACTGTGTGTGTTTTGTATTGTTACTTTAAAATATATTTGATTGATAATTTAAAAGAGCATAGCCTGTGAGTTTCTTGTCAGTTCTTCTCACAGAGCGGGGGCTCGGAACTGGCACTTAGATTCACTTTCACCTAATTTTTATTTATTTGCATGTAAGTGAAGCTAAGCTTCGTGATTTCAGTGAAGTAATATTAAGTTATTTTTTAAAAATATATATTTAGTTTTGACGTTTTCAAGTGCTATGTAGTAGTTTATGAAATAAAGAACTTTTACTTTTACATAGTCTTGAATTGAAAAGAAATCTTCAACTTGGATAATAATAAGTGTCAACTTTTAGCACAGAAATCTCTAGATGATCTCTATTACAGCTGTTTTTTGGTAATACCGCTACCACACCGCACAATAAAAAATAAATGTATCTATGCTTTAGTTATTGAGTGATGTTTACCATACTTCACAATTTGCCTTGTCGTTTTGTATAACGACGCGTTCTGCAACTTGCCTGCCACAGATATATAAAGTGTATATTTTTCTTTAAACAAATTACTGTACATTTTCCCAAAGACAGCATTAAAAGAACCGTAACATCACAAGTTAATGGACAAATAATTACCGCTTATGTCTTTTCCTAGTTTCCTCTCAACCTTTCAACAACACAAGAGAGCAGTTTACCATGCAGATTGCCATGGGAACATTCCTCTGATTTAGTATTGTATGTTAATTAGTTCTGCTGTCTCTATATGACAGTATGCCAACAATGTAATGTGGGATTGGCAAGCGTGGTTAATATGAATGAACTCTAGGCGGTCGAGCGTGCGGTTTATAAACCCGATGGCAATGAGTTCAAACCCCTCGCCGCGCCGGTATACTACAAATATGACATTCTTGAGGCATTCTTCTCAGTCTCGTTGCCTTTTGGAAGCCTCGTTAGAGTCACCGTCAGACTGACAAATCTTGATAAAAAAACACAACAGACAGAATTTGGTTTTCTTTCTTGATTATGGGGAAGTTCATATTTCTTACATTGTTTTTTAAAAAAAATTAAGTTTAATTTTTGTTTGTAAAAAAAAATCCGAATCTAAATAATGCTGTTGATCTTAAAGACAATAAAGTATATTTTCTTTTTAAGTTATCATATGCTATACGAAAAGAAGGGAAGCTTTGATAAGCGCTCACCGCTAAACTTAGCTCACTTTTGGATAATTGTGGAGAGTAGATTACCTTAGAATTGATTGAATAGACCTGTTAATTGCTTTAGATTTAGATGGCACACAAAATGTTCTATATATTTAAACAATTTGCCTAGTCGTTTTTACGAAACGGCACTATCTTGATTTGATATTATGTCGCAGACAGATTGATGAAATTCGGCATTTTACAAAACGACCAGGCAATTTTCGAATGTCTGGGAAACGGTTTTGTCTAAATAGCATTTAATGCATATTATTACGACACCTAACTTTGGGGGGCTAACCTAACCTAAAACACCCACTTGCTACAATTGCTATCAGTCATCTTCGTATGGCGTTTAGCTGCCTAAATTCTCATTTAAATTTCCAGTATCGGTTGGCGTAGCCACTTCTCAGCAGCTGGAGTCAGAAGATGGAGTTCTTCAAGCCCACCGGGAAAAGAGTAAAGCTGGCAATTGTTGACAATATGAGCTAAAGTTTGATCTGGCGCTCACAATCGCAGGATCCACAAGCGAAGATTCCTTTATTCCTCATTTATGAAAGTGGTGATTGGAACGTCCGAATCATGTTCTGAACCTATTTAGCCTGACACTCTGGAATTCGCTGCCGGCTCATGTGTTTCCTATTTCCTATGATCTCGGGTATTTTAAGCGGGGCGGGAAACAGCATTATAGCAGGCTGTTATGAGTGGGTGCGCTTTGTATCGTGCTTATTTCACGGTATGAAGCGCCTTAAATTTTTTTTTGGATTGCATCGACTGCTTGTAATTAGGCAGGATGTAGTCTATATGACGTGTCACATAAAAAAAAAACTTAAATGACGTTGAGCACTAAACCAGCGGGTTCTGATGTGGAAGCCACTACCTATCAAGTATTTTTCTGCTAACAGTGAAATAAAAAAAATGTCTATCATACTTCACAATGGCCTTGTCGTTTTGTAAAACGGCTCATTCTACCAGCCTGCGACATATATACTTCATAATTGATAATTACACTTGGTTACTTTAACAGGTCGATAATGAACAGATAAAATCTGGCCACTTAAATAAACGTCAGACAACTCGATATTTCCGAACCGATTGACCTGATTCTGTGCAACAATATCAATGTTAAATTGAGCAAATTAAGCAAAACACGCCAGCAAGTATTTCTGTTACAATTTCACTGGAATCATGTCACTTAATAAACGTAAGTCAACAACGTTACGATAACAAGCACGTTTGGTTATTGAAAACTGCCTATTACGGTATATATTTTGCTAAGCGTTTTGAATAGTATGATGAAATTATTCAGAAAGCTATTTTTGTTACGCGTAAATATAGTCTTGACTTAGTTTATTAAATAGATCAGAATGTTGTCCTATTTATGCGACTACATATTATTATAATCGTCATACAAATAACAAGGATAGATAAGTCCACCTTTGTACTTTTGTTTTTAAATACGATTTTTGTAATGTGATTTATGTTTTTATGTGCGATAAAGGATTATTAATTAATAATAATATTATTTATAGTTTACAGAGGTCAGTCCTTGGATGGGTGACCGTTTGTGTAGCATTTGAAATCGAGCGCTTCCGTGCTTCGGAAGGCACGTTAAGCCGTTGGTTATCACTAAATGTGGTAGTCGTTAAGCCATGTTAGAGGCCTAATGGGCGGCTTGATAAATTCTAACAGCAGGACGCCATACACCTGCCTCCGCCAATCCGCACTGGGTCCGCGTGGTAGAGTATAACCCAATACCCTCGCACCTTGGTATGTGAGAGGAGCCTCGTGCTCAGTAGTGGTACGTTAATGGGCTGTGATGATGATGATGACTTAATAATAATAAGGATATATTGATCTTGCTGCTTTTTGGCTTGCCCATCGTACATGCTAAGTTCAATAAACGAGTTGGGGGAAATTTGTCCAAATATGTAGATTTTATGTAGGGTGTATAGGGATCCTACCAAGACCTAAGAATCCTAATCCAACCTACCTGCAAGTGGTGCACCTGCCGAGGCGCTGGCAAATCTATAAGTTCCCGGTAAGTGGCTATAGGCTTGCCACCTGCCTACTGAAACAGGCGTGAATTTATGTGTGTATGTAATTTTTATTTATCTAGACAGAATTGATTGGTTTGGGTTGAGTTGCCCTCTAACCCAAATAAACGACATTGACTGCTAAACATATGCCTTTCTTAATGTAATATGACGACATATAACAGCATCTTTTGATAATGGTTTTTTTTTGATTAAAAAAACCAAATCAGTGAGGTTCACAGTGTGCGAAATAAATGAGCCTGTATGGCAAGAACGAACAATGTGGATGAAGCTAAAGAAATATGTTATTGTATGTGATCGTACAAAGTGGCGCTACATTGTCATTGCCTACCCCTGTTCTCACATGGCAAAAACTCTCATGTATGCAAATGCTGTTAAAATAAATTGCTGGATAGACTTAGTAATGTTCTTAATATCCATGTAAATATTATAAATGCTAATATAATTCGGTTGCTACTTTAGTTTAGCTCTTTCTATAACATACATTCACGCCTGTTTCCCCGAAGGGGTAGGCAGAGGCATATTATGAACCTATTGGCGAACTAATAGTCGAGCCTATTGCCACTTACCGGGCACTATTATGTTCGCCAAAGCCTCGTCCGTTGATTGGCAGATGCACCACTTGCGGGTGAGGTTGGCTTGGGCTCCTTAGGTCTTGGTAGGATCCCTATACACCTAAAAAATTTGGTTTATACCTAGGGAGACATTAGTAACCCAGTTTAAAAAAAAACACGCAGAAAAATCTTCTCAAATCTAGCTCATTTATAGTTTCATGAATCCAGCAGCTTTTCTTGGATACAATTCTGTTTTATTTGATAATGTAGCATTAAATTTCTTTCAATAGATTTTGCGTTTATGAATAACAAACAAATCAATTTTCAATCACTTTTAATAATAGCGTTAGCGTATTTAATAAGTCGCGACGTAGTTTGTATGTAAGTGGGGTTTAATAGCTTATAAATTATATTTAAACACTCACCTTCCATTGTGGAATCTTGTAGCCGACACTGTCCAAGGCATCTTTGAGTTCTTTGAGGTCAATGTAGCCATTTCCAGTTGTGTCTAACTGTAACAAAAATGAAAATGATTTTATTAAATTGAAATATGATTTATTTTTATTAGATTTAGTTCCAAAGAATTTATGAAAGTCATACGGAAAGGATTGGTGGTTTTTTTTTAGTCGGACTGACCATCAATCACGTTCATATATAAGCTGAAGTGTAATGGTCATAACTATTATGTTGTTGCTGTTATTCGTCAACAAAAGTAAGAGAAACCCCATACCTGTTAATCTAGATGGCGCGATGTAAAATATCAGCAGATATTATTAAAAAGTAAAATAGGAACTAAATAAAACTATGTAGTATCACAAAAAAAGGTTAACTGGTACGTTTGTAGCACGCAAACGATAAAAGAAACATGAAGAACCACTTTCGGTAAAATACATAAAAATATTTTAACGTGAAATATTAAATTTCGCACCAATCATACCATGACGCAGTAGTATAAAATGTAGGTAAAAAAATACTTTTGATCTCAGCGGTCGCATGCGTAACGAAATAAGTATGGCACGAAAAAATTTATGGGCTTATTACAAAACAAAAGTTAAACCAGGTTTAAAACTATAACTTTTTCACTTTTATTTGATAAAATGAAGACAGTGGCTTTAAATCTGGTTTAACGTTAGATCTTGTATTGTAATAAGCTCCTTAAGTCAGTTAGTTTTGTTTGTAACTAATTATATTAATTGATAAAATGTTATATATGTTTGACTGTCCATACAGGATTACCCGCACTACAAAGACTTAGGTTCGAAGGATTTTAATTTAAATATTTACTGATATACATAAATATAGTCAAGAACTTAATATGAGAACATTGTCTTGTCACTCTTTAAAACAAAATTGAACTAAGGACCAATGTCCTGTTTAATTTGTTTTAAGAAGACAATTCCTCAAGTGTACGTAAGCCACTCATCTCAGGGTAAGGTCAAAAAACAGTAAAAATGCTTATAATAATAAGTTAAGGACAAAAGAATACAACCTTGATGTGTACTGTTTAAGTACTTTAAAGGTCTCGACACGGATATTTATGATATTGAATGAATAGCAATGAGAGATTCATAATGCCGATTAAATATCCAAAAGAGTAAAATTACTGTGCCATAAAAATGTTGATAATTTCCCAAAAAAACCAGGAAATACGTCTGCAGAAGCTGACCACTTTAGTATTATGTCTCGCAAATTATGGCATTCAATTAGTAAGGTTGTAAGTTATTAAAGATATGCCCTCCCCTAAACCCCTTGAGTCCTCAGTAAAGATGTGGGACTATACTTAGATGTCAAATGGACTTGAGAGAATTTGAAAATCGATATTGCACTTTTTTTTCATTATTTATGGGCATTAGCGTGGGCGCTCATGTACGTTTACAAACACTTAACGGTTAATAATCCACCGTTATGTATTTTAGAAATCTTAGAAAATTAAACAAAACTGCAGGCAAGACGCTTCACTTTCCCG
The DNA here is from genome assembly GCA_949126915.1 of Musotima nitidalis. Taxonomy (NCBI): domain Eukaryota; kingdom Metazoa; phylum Arthropoda; class Insecta; order Lepidoptera; family Crambidae; genus Musotima; species Musotima nitidalis. The sequence goes on along the minus strand of OX421439.1, from coordinate 6,106,883 downwards.
TCAATAAGTCAAAACTCAGTGTTTTTAGGTAATAACTTATTTGACTTTTTTGTGGCATTTTATATGAGTGCTTTTGTGCTTCAAAAGACAGGGTATGACGTTGCTTCCTATTATTACAAAATCACTGACAGCAGGAAGCCACACGCCTGTCTCTCTCTGCCAAACAGCACCGCGTCCTTGTGGTGAAGTGTGACCTGAAACTTGAGTGGGTTTCTGATTTGTGAAGCCCGAGCCCAGGACCGCCGAATTCGATGGATTTCAGCAATTTCATCTAGATCTAAATCTTCTGAAGTTCATCAATCCGTACCGGGGAATCTGCCGAAAGCCATAGATTATTTATGACCTTAGCAGACTACTGAAGCGACTTATTATTTAAATGATTATTATTTGCGTTTCGATGACACATTTTTACCTAAATATTAATCATTTTTAATATTATTTTATAAAAACACAGATAGAGACTGTCAAATATTACGTCAATCCTTCAAAATTTGTGTCTAAATGGAGAAGGCCATCTTGTAACGAGTTCCATGTGTTCGGCGGTACGACAGAATCAATTCGAAATCGATTTTGCCTAATAATCGATTACCAGCAAGTTCGGCGGTAGGCCCCCAGTTATAGTGGGACGTTAATATAATTGGATTATAAATATTTTAATTACATTCAATTCACTAGAGCGAAGAACAGCTAGTATGACATAAACTAGTAACCACCTTTTTATTAAATTAATTTATTAAACATAAGTAATTGTGATATGGTTTTGAAACACTCAATAAATCACAGAGATTTGTCTGGTGTGTTCGGTATGTAGTTCATAATTAGTTAAATAAAGTATACTTATATTCTAGTGACAACATTAATGTACCTAAATTCACAAATTCTATATTATATTAGGTCGGGGAAAAAGTCTTTTCGCATAACGTAGGTATAAACTTATTATAAAATTTTTTTGACTGTACTATTTGTGTCTGGCTGGTTTTGGTAACATTATAAAGGTTCCATTATAAAGAAAAGAAAAAAATAAAAAAAAGTTGTTTCCCGCTATTTTTCATTTGTTTTTCTCTCCGTAAAAATGAGTGAATCTAATGAAGAAATTCGATACATTTTAAAATTTTATTATAAAAAAGGCAAAAATGCAACTCAAGCAGTGAAAAAAATTTGTGATGTTTATGGACCTGATGCAGTGTCAGTAAGAGTAGCACAAATTTGGTTCAAACGTTTTCAGTCCGGAAATTTTGATGTTAAAGATGCACCTCGCTCTGGTCGCCCTGTTACGAATAAAATGGACGCCATTTTTGAAAGAGTGGAGCAAGATCGGCATATTAGTAGTTACGATGTAGCTGAAGAACTGGGAATTGACCACATAACAGTTTTGACCCATTTGAAGAAAGCTGGTTATACAAAAAAGCTCGATATTTGGGTGCCACACGAGCTCACTCAAAGAAACTTAATGAACCGTGTACTCATTTGCGATTCATTATTGAGACGTAATGAAACCGAGCCGTTTTTGAAGAGATTGATAACTGGCGATGAAAAGTGGATCACGTACGACAAGCACGTGCGAAAAAGGTCGTGGTCGAAAGTTGGCCAGGCTTCACAGACTGTGGCCAAACCTGGCCTAACACGAAATAAGGTGATGCTGTGTGTATGGTGGGATTGGAAGGGCATTGTTTATTATGAGCTTTTACCGCCCGGCAAAACCATCGATTCTGATCTTTACTGCCAGCAACTGATGAGATTAAAGGAAGCAGTCGAGAGAAAACGGCCGGAATTGATCAACAGGAAGGGTGTGGTCTTTCATCACGATAACGCTAGACCACACACATCTTTAGCCACTCAGCAAAAATTAAGAGAGTTCGACTGGGAGGTCCTAGTGCATCCACCATATAGCCCTGACCTTGCGCCTTCAGATTTTCACCTGTTTCGGTCTCTGCAGAATTCTTTAGGTTCAGTAAGGTTGACCTCAAGAGAGGACTGCCAAAACTATTTGTCCCGTTTTTTTGATCAGAAGTCCCAAAGTTTCTACAGTAACGGGATAATGTCTCTGCCCACAAAATGGCAGAAAGTTATTCAACAAAACGGTACATATATATTGTAAATAAATGTAAATAAACTTTGAAAAAAATGTCTTGACTTTTCATACAAAAATACGAAAAGACTTTTTCCCCAACCTATTATAATACAACGAAAGCGCACAACAAAACATTCGAAGCAATCACCCAGGTAAGCGCATATCACAAATCAAACTTCACTAAGATGGCATAGAAACCTATGAAAACAATTGACATAATAACTACCTATTAACAAAATAAAACAATGAATACTTCACAATCATTGCATTATGAAGTAGATATCGAATTGTACAATTAACCCGGCTTAAACAATAGGTGCATAAGTTACCTAATAATATTGAATCTCATAGTAAACAATATACCAGTGTCATCACCAGTTATTATTAAATGATTAATAAACAAAGGCCCGTGTCAAAGGACTGCGATTGATATAAGGAGGATAACAAAACAAACCAATGTTTATTCAATAAACCGTATCATTCAACATTGCATTTCGTATTTATTTAACAAAAATTAAAACATTAGGCTATAGAAACCTGAAAGTGGTTTCAAAAACAATACATTAATCACTGTTTACTAAATTTGACTATTGATCTTGCTTACTAGTTTAGTTGACGAATGATATGACGTGGAGGCGAGTATACCCGCACTCCGCTCCAGAGATCATGGGTTCGATTCTTCTTAATGACACTTATCTGGGAACTAAATAATTGGTAAATAAAGAAAGTCAGAAAATATTTATTTATAAGACAATTGGATTGTATTTAACCTCTTTAAAATCTTAATCTTCAATTGCAATAATGATAGAGACTATCTCGTTCGGACCGTATTTTAACCTCTACAGATTCTTCCTCTAAAGGCAATTAAAATTCGTCAATTGATTTAAATGCAGTTGTGATTGGGAGAAAATAGTTTACTCTTACCGAATCGCCACATTCTAAAATGTTTCGTCAATTGTAAAATAATAGAGAGAGAGGCTACTGTTCTACATAACCTGAGGCGCTAAGTATAATAATTGATTTTCTTTGTTAAAAAGGGGGAATGACAACACATACATACATATGATCACGCCTGTTTCCCCGAAGAGGTAAGCAGAGGCATATTAAACGCCCACTTTTCGCCTGTTATATTGTTGGTCCCACGTAATAGGTGGCGAACCTATTGCTGTTTACCGGGAACTGTTATGTTTGCCAGAGCCTCGTCCATTGATCGACAGGTGTACCACTGTGGATTTTAAGTGGGTATTACTACTGGCAGTCGCGTCTGCCGGTGGTGAGTCCCACACACCCCTCTCGGTCCCCCTTTGGCCGGGAGGCAGTGCATAAATGCATTTTGTTACCGACGTTAATCAAAAAAAAAAAGGGTTCCTTAGGTTTTGGTAGGTTTCCTTTACACCCTGATTAGAATTGAATGATACCACATACCTAGTATAATAAAAAATACAGCCTTTGTTTTCCGTTTAAAAGAAAAACTAAACGGTGACCCAATATTTTTCGCTAATAATAAATATTTTATTCTAAAACGTAACCTCGGCAAGAAGACACAATTAATTGCAAGCCATTAAAAAAATCATAATATGGTAAGGAATTTCGTATAAGTAATAAACGTACACCTCAATGTAAATTGTGTCATGCTCTGTTTACTGAATGCTAATGTGCCGGCAAGGTCAATGTTTGTTGTTGTAGGCAATGTTACGAGACTAAATAGTCACTCAATTAGTTAGTTAACATTTTTGACGGACGGACGTATGAGTTTAGCCATGTCATGACATTATTGAATAATTACGTATTCCTATGGCCATGTTTTGTTTATTTGGGTCAAATTATATAAAGTAGTTTATATTTGTGTTGAACATATTTATATGCATTAAAATTGATATTTATCGTGGTGCATCGGCCTTATTATGTTCTCAAATGACATCATAGCATTTACCCGGTTGCCCTAGACGTAAGCTTAAGGCCCTGGGTTTGCTAGCTGGTTTAAACAGATTTGGATGCTTTTCAGTTATAACATGGAGCGACGGCCGTCCTACCTTCGCAACCCAGAGGGAAACATTATTTTATGGATAAACCAGCTGTATGAATATTAGAAGGCACCGACTTCCTAATAACGAATGCCATAGATGTTCATGAGTGCCAGGACCAACGGCTTAACGTGCTTTCAGAGGCACGGAGCAAGCGATAATTACCCCTTCTATATTCTCAATCGTTATAATTTTTTAAAAGGAGGTTCTTTTTTTTACACTTTATATAATTATGATACTATATAAGGTATGTAGGGATATAAGATGTTAATGTAAGTATGTGTGTAAGGGTGTATAGGGCTCCTACTAAAATGTGAGGAGCCCAAGCAAACCTCACCTGCAATTGGTGCACCTACTGAACGAAGCTCTGGCGAACACAAAAGTTCCCCGTAAGCGGCAATAGGCTCGCAACCTATTATTACGTGGGACCAATAATATATTTAGCAAGATGTGGGCGTATAATATGCCTCTGCCTACTCCTTTGGGGAAACAGGCGTGGTATTACGTGTGTGTGCTATATAAGGTGTCGTATTTTTTTGGTTCAAACTTGCGGATCACCTGATGGAAGTTACTTACCATTACAGTCTACGGACTCTTGTAAGATCAAGGTTGTACAAACCGTTTCATGACAAGAAAGCCTTATTTTGTAATCTCTTGTGAAAACTTTACCAAGGAGCTGATTCCACAACCCACAAATAAAAAGTAGGTACATTTTGTACTCACTCAATCGTAATTCTTTACTCGTGTAGTCGATATAAAGAGAAAGTTATACAACCATCAGACAACATTTGATGGATGAGTACTAACGACATGATTCACATACAAGTCACGACCTCACGACCGATAGAAGTCATTTTGCAAATGTGATGACGATGGTCATTTTATTAGTGACTGCCGACGGAGCGTGGAGGTCTGTTAACTTGCAGTGGCTACATTACAGTCTGCGCCAAAAGATTGTGTGATTTATGTACTTAGGGGTCAACGGTTTGGGGTCATCCATAAATTACGTCACACGAATTTTGTGACCCCCCCATGCAATCCGTCCATGTCACAGCTGGTCACACTTGTGAGACTCCCTCCTCCGTGTGATGTACAGCAAAAAATAATTACATCAAAACAGCAGCAAAATTTTCACAGTATCTGGATTTTGAAATGTGACATCACAAAATATAGGATTCCTGCCACCCCCTTGTGTCACCATGTCACACTTTGTCTACCCCCTCCCCCCATGTGTGACGTAATTTGTGGATAGATAGCCCCTTTGTGCTCACCCCGCGCTTTGCAGGAATAGAGGCTGCACAGGTAGTTAGTTACCCGCGCCCACCGGGTCTATTTATTGTACGTAAATAGTTAGAAATAAAGCGGACTAATTGAAAATTTACTGTTATCATTTCACAACCATTCCGGTAGTTAGAACATAAGTTTGGAGTCATTCAGGTTATGGGCATAACCCTTAAGTAACCCTAAATTGGTGACCCCGACGTGATTTCTCACATAAGAAAAATATTTTTGATTTGGTCTGGTTGTTTGCTATGTATTATTTGTAAGCTTTTCCAAAATTAAAAGTAGGAAAATAATTCCACAACTTACAAAGGACAGCAGCGCGAACGGTACGTTTTATAAGAAACTTTCTGCCCCTTGAAGAAAACGTCCCTTTGGTAGTGGAATAAGCTCTTTGAAGAGGGTTTTCCAAGAGATTACATGGGGCTCTTAAAAGAGAGCATAAAGCAGTTCTTTAAGGGTGGGTAACGAGCTAGAGTTGCCTCTGGTAATGCAATCCTCCATAGGCTGCGGTAACCATCAGGTTGAGGTCTGCTTGAGTGGTATTATACCACTGGTATATACAAAACAATGTACATACTTTACATCCTTTGTTGAGTATACTGATTAAAGGTCATATCGGTCAAATCATCATCGTCAGTAGGTATACCTGCACTTCACTCCAGAGGTCTTGGGTTCGATTCCCACACAGGACAAATCTTTGTGTGCATGAACATGAATATTTGTTCTGGTCTGGGTGTTTTCCTATATATTTAAGTATCTATTTACAAAAAAAAGAAGGTATTTAAGAATGTTTATCCGTTCTTTAGTATCCATAACACAAGTTCTTAGTGATACTTATCTTGAAACTAAATAACTGGTGTGATTGTAAGAGAATATTTATTTATTTTATTAATCATACTTTTACATTTATGAGAGCGGGTTGTTATTCTTGGCGTCCTGTCCTACTTTCATGTCCGGCATACCAATGCTTATGAAATGTCAGAGGTTCAAGCTTTTAAGTTTTATAACACTTACTTAATTAATTAAAATTTCTCTTTTAACAAGCACTTAATTTTTGTTAATTAAAAGTGTTAAATCCCTTTCTCCTTGGTTTCTGAGCTGTGGTGCTAATGATGATGATGATTAAAACAGTAAAACGAATCCGTAAACCTCGAAACCTTTTAAACGACACAGTTAATATGTAAGTAAGTAAGTGTTATCGATTGAGTGACACAGTTTTCAACTTTTCGAAGTATAATATGAAGACTTGAATAACTTATCAACTATCATAGCAGTAAATATCGTACATTTATTGCTATGATGGTTGATAAGATATTCTAGAGTCTTTATATTCTACTTCGAATATACTTATAGACGTATAAACTATATCAACCGGATCTATTATTAGGCTTAATACCTACTGGCACTATGTTTACTTAATATTGGTAATTACACTTTTATATTCAATCCATAAGAATATTACGTAATTTATTAACACAGTGGACAGACACGAACACACTCTTTCGGGTATTTTAAGCGGGGCGTGAAACGGCATTTTAGCGGGCCGTCATGAGTGGCAATAGGCTCGCCACCTATTACGAGAGACCAACTATATAATTGGCGAAGTGTGAGCGTATAATATGCCTCTGCCTCCCCCTTCGGGGAAACAGGCGTGAATATATGTATTTCTGTCATCATGACTCATGGTGGGTGTGCCTATTTCAAGGTATGAAGCGCCTAATTTTTTTTGACTGCATCGACTGCTTACCTTTAGGCAGAATGTAGTCATTATGACGAGTCATATTAAAAAAAACTTACACACACAATACACTATCTACATTACACGTACAAAATTTTATTATGTTAGTTAGTATTAATTTTTAAATGCCCGTCTATTTGTGAAGTAGGCGTTAATAGCTAAGACAGTCACAGACTACTGGTTATTAACGCTTTATATGTTCAGCTCAAATTCGTAAAATTTTAGATAAAAATTAATAATACAGTAAAAGTAAAAAGTTCTTTATTTCATTAACTATTACATAGCACATGAAAAAGTCAAAACAGAAAATTAAAAAAAAAAACAAAATTTTACTACAATCAAATCACGAAGCTTAGATTCACTTACATGTAAAAATATAAAAATTAAGTAAATGTAACTGTATCTAAGTGCCAGTTCCGAGCCACCGCTCTGTGAGATGAACTGACAAGAAACTCACAGGCTCTTTTAAATAACCAATCATTATAGCAATACAAAACACACACAGTGAGTATTTGCAAATATTGAAAGGGTCGTAACCAATAAAGTAGCACTAAGGGCCTTTAATAAGCAACCATTCATTAAAATTAGTATGTCGTAGACTTTACTGGCACTGAAGAATAAACCCCACCGAAATGACAGTGGACGTTTTCGTAATATCTTTAAAAAAATATATGTGATATATGCTCTTTTTATATACGAAAGATAATTTTCTAGCTAAGATACCTATCAATATGCAGTCACCCCTACATGAGTTAGCAACATAATTTACGAAGCCCAGTAATGTTGCTTTACAATGGCTATATAACTATAACTATATGGATTATCTGCATCTATATCACAATATCATCAGCTGCTTGTCACCGATAAAAAACAATTTTATCAATGACACTCTACGAAAAATCGATTAACTATCAAAATGTTCTGAAATACAATTCTTGTTTTAGGATTAAATTTTTTTCAAGCAACAACAGTTTTTTCTATATAATGTTATATCTCTCGTACTAATTCTTTTCAAAGAAATTATAATTAGTATTATTGTATGTTAGTGGCTCTTTTAATTTAGCCGAGTAATATTTGTATCTGAAATGTTGATTACAAAACTCATATTTGACGTAATTATTCTCTTCATCTAATTAATATCTTAGCATTATCCCGGTTGCCCCAGCATTAAGATTTGATCCCGGGGTTAGCTCAATGTTCCAACCAGATTTGGCTGAATTTACGTTATCTTCTCCCCATTATAAGTATATCATAATTACAAGATAAAGTTATTTTTTGTAAATGAAAATGCTGAAGTAATCTAGTAGGAAGTTAACTATTCAAATCAAAAATACCACATATCTTCTTATCGTTCCCAGCTTAAATGGCTGACTTTTCCTCAACGTGGACAGACTAGGATTCTCACTACCCTGTTTTCCTTTTTAAATGAGCCTAAATCTAATGAGTATTTGCGATCTCAAATCAGATATCTAAGCTCTACTCACTCTTGTCAGCTTCGTTCCTCTGAAAACCTTCTTGCTCACCTCAACACAGTATAGGGTTCACGTCAAACTCCTTTGGCGTTAAGGCCATCCAAGTTTGGAACTCTCTTCAAAAATTTAATTTTCAGTTAAGTTTTGAAAGAATGCTCAAAGATGAAATTTCCCCCCTATTTCATCCATTTATTTATTTTAAATATGTACGTATTATTTATATATGTGTATTTGTTTGTATTTTTATGTAAATCATCGTTCTAATTTATGTAAGTATAAACTTAACGTAACTATAAACTTATCTTACTCGCACCGCTTTTAATGTCTCTGCTAACCCCAAGGTTGACTAGTAGAAAATGCCTAATGGCATTAAGTTCGCCCTTTTTACATTGTATTTTTATGTGTGTGCAATAAAGATTAAATAAATAAATAGATAAAATATAAAAAATTATTGCTGATAATAAACGTTAAATTCCTTGAATTCCTAGTGGCCGTTCTGGCCACTAGGCACGGGATAACGTCGTCTACTTACTGGTAGAACAAGACAGTCGCACTTTTTCTTATCTTTTTTATATTGAAGCGAGCAATGAATGCAGATAATTAGTAATTTTTCATAATTTTCTATCTACCGATAAAATCTTACGTTATCATCACCTCTTGATTTCACAATCGTTCGCAAGAATATCTCCACACCCAGTACCTATAGGAACTTTAACTGACATCAGGGCCTAGATGGCGCTGTGTACAGTAAATTTAGTTAAGCAGTTCCTTACTAATACAATTCCAAAGAGACAGTAAACTAAACATCACAGAATGGCAGCCATGACTAATCGCGATGAATCACAGGTGGTGTTTACATAACCCGAGCGGGGCGGGTACACTCAGGGTTCCCAACCAACCAAATTAAAACATATAAACATTATTTATTATACTTTTTTAGCTCTTTAATACCTACCTATTACTACTATACTATACTATTTATATAGCACACAAACAGAATTATAAAAAGAAAATTGTAACTAAGAAAAATTGGATTCAGGGTATATAATAGCTTATGCCATTTTGAATGTCTTCCAGCTGGTATTCGAAAAAAATACTTTTCGCTGTTCTATAGAAAACAATGTTTTTTAAATTACAGCTGATATCCACAATTAAAGAAAAAGAATTCGTTTTCAAATCTCTTATCTTTTTGTATGCATTATTATATAAATAAGTCGGATATCGGCATGTATCATTCAATCTTAGCAAATCCTACAACAAAGATGCCATGAAATATGTTTTGTAGGCAGAGTATCATATGTTGTAATAAGACTGACAAAGTACATTTTAAAGATAAAAAACGGGTGTTATTTAACGTGTCTTCAAAATTAATAAATTGCCAACCTAACCTAACCTTTTTGTACATCAAAAATACTGATTGAGCACATATCAAATCAAATAGTTTAGTTCTACGACATTACACACTGAATTTTTAAGTTTCCATACAAAAAGATGGGAACCCTAGATTCACCGTGCGTGGTCTAAGTGTTTACGTTTCGATATTGTGTTCTTACGTTTTATTTACTAATGTGCTAACGTGGCCGCCTGTGACGGGTGAACGCCTTATAAAATAAGTTTTTACAGCGTTTTAAATGGTAACTGAAATCCAGCCAAATCTGGTTATACTAGTATGCACACTCTGGGTCTTAAGCTCAAGTCTAGGGCATAACCGGATTAATAATACTAAGATGATGATGAATGGAATTATTTTTAACTGATCCTTTAAAAAAGACTTTATAGAGCGTATCATAGAAATTTGTGAGCTGAGTTAGTATATTTGATGGACAATAAGGTTAAGTAAGTTAGGCAGTTCATTAATTTTGATGACACCTTACATACAATACAACCCGAACAGGAGCATTTGTGATTGAAGTTTATAAAAACTGCCAGCGCAAGCTATCTTGCAAAATTAAGTTAATGCATTTGAGGTTCAAAACAGCATTTACTACTTTCGTACAAATTACATTGTGGCATGTGTTCGAATGCAGTGCCATGTGAAATTAATTTCTATGAGTCAATACTCGTTCTTTACTACAAAAATATGTGGATTCTTAGATCAAATACAATTGTGAATATGGAAATAGGTACCTATTCGTCTTAATCTCAAACTAAGTTTTATTATAAGTCTTTTAAGCGGGGCGTGAAACGGCATTTTAGCAGACCGTCATGAGTGGATGCGCTTTGAACCGTGCTTATTTCACGGTATGAAGCGCTTTAATTTTTTTCGTCTGCTTATCATTAGGCAGGATGTAGTCATTATGACGTGTCACATAAAAAAAAAATAAGTTGGTTTATTTCATAAAAATTGTTCTAGAACAGCAGCAAGTCTTGTAAGTTTAATTTAACAGATATTTGCAGGCCACGGTTCATAGGGTTATTGTACATTGACCACAAAGTAAACTCACCACAGAAAAAAGTATGTGTAAACTCACCACAGTTCTATTTTTATGAATTAAATTGTTTATTATTAATTTTAATTATTGTAAACTCACCACCATTACTTTTTGTGAAAAGTCTGCAGAAAAATCAAACAATAAGTAGAATAAAAACATTATTTATTTTTCATAAACACAGCAATATCAACCATTAAACTTACATCTATTTGAAAATCACAGTTCTCATGTGGCTGATTTGCCCACAACATTACAATTACTAGATAAACTATAGAAATATAATTTAATCACAGTAATAATCATATTTTCTTTAAATTTACCCTTACATCTACATAAAAATCACAGATTTCAAGTGGCCGATTTACCTAAAACTATATAAAAAATACCTAAATATTAATTACTTATACTCAATACTATTGAGTATAGAAATATAATTAAATCACAGTAATAATCACGTTTTATTTAAATTTACCCTTACATCTACATAAAAATCACAGATTTCAAGTGGCCGATTTACCTGAAACTATATAAAAAATACCTAAATATTAATTACTTATACTCAATACTATTGAGTATAGAAATATAATTGAATCACAATAATAAATCTTACATGTAAATAAAAATCACAGATTTCAAGTGGCCGATTTACCTAGAACTATGTAAAAAATTACCTACATAATCCTTTTTGCAATAGATTGATTGGTCATAATATGTTACAAGTTTCTAAAATGTTGCATAATAGAAAGTTTTTTAAGAACTTCAGCCAGGGACATGTTATCGTAATTTTCCAAAATTGTTTTTAATTCTTTGTCATGTGCAATAGATCGACGTGTTCTCAAGTTTAATGGAATATTGAATTGGAAATTCTTTAATTTCCAGTCGATATGTTCAGCCTCCTGTCTTAGTGTATCAAGAAAGTGAAGCATTTTAGGTTTTTTTTTATTCATCTTATTGTTTAAACGTTTATGCCATGCTTCTGCAATGAATAAGTTCAAATTATGCGCAACCGCGCGTGCCGTCCGCCATTTTGTTTAACGTTTCTTAAGCATGATTGTCGTGAGTACCGCAGCCATACAAGAGCATTATTTATAAAAAAATATATACTTACATTTTATCCAAAACTCCAAATTCGCAAAATAATTTGAATCGATATGTGAAAATTCAGGAAGTTAGATAATAAAATATATGTAAGTAGTATTTTTTCTATAATAATTGAATTAATTGTAATGTAAAATAAGTACTTACACCGTGTCCACTGGAACTAGGGCCCGGTTGATTGGGATCCATTATTTTGGATATAAACCAATCGACTGGTTGGTCTGACTGTTATCCAACAGGTTACATGTAATAGAACAAATAACCACATGCGGATCGACAAGGTCAAGGGAGTCACTGCACTGATAAGTTGTGCATCAAGCATTGACCGATACGGTCAGAAAGAGATAGATACAGTGAGTGAGCGAGCGCGTGATAGAGTGTGCAAAAGCGCATGAGAAAAGAAAGAATTGTAGTTACTTACTGTTAATTCATAATTTCTTATTAGTTTTAATTGGCTTTTAATATTAAATTAAATTAATTTTATCAATATAATTATTCTCTAAAAAAAATCAAACGATTGCTTGCTATCGCTACTTTAAGCAAAAAATATGTGAATTGAGGATTTGTGGCGAATTTACAACAAACCTTACCCGCCTGTGACTAACTTACACATATTTTTAATGCATGTGGTGAGTTTACTTTCAATGTATGGAGTTTACAAAATGTGGCGAGTTTACTTTGTGGTCAATGTACAATAACCCGGTTCATACATTGTATCTAACTTTAACTACCTTATATCCCTTATGTCACCTTATATCACATTCCGATCATATCTTTACGTAAATAAAGAGGTATTTTAGTATGACTTAACAGCATTAAATAAGTCTGGATACTATATTAGTGATGTATCCTACGCGAATTCTAGTATAGTCGAATAGTTCTCACAATTCGAAAACATTTATTTGAAAACATATGATAAGGATAAATGGTTTTAAAATTTGAACTCTATCGCATAGTGCATTCGTATTAAAATGGCTATAATTCAATACTTACTTGCCTATTCTTGCGGGCAGGAAGCTTAAATGGAAAGAAATTGGGCAAGAAATTTATTCGAGGACTTTTACAAAAATATGCGAACATAAAAAACTCAACCAACTCAAAAAATATCAACCAACGAGGTCGCCGAAAGCAGTTTGTATAGTTAAATATATTACTCACGACTTGACTGGCCTCTGGGGTTCGACCGATTAATCCCAGTGTTTACTTTCTAAACAAATAAAAAAAAAAGTGGTCTCTACTGTGTTGCCAGGAAAACAATATCTGACAATTGACGCGTAGCAAATTAACTTATCAATATATCAATATATCTTATCTCTGTTATCGCTCGATCTCTTCAAATAATTGAAATGGAAATAGGATTAGTGGTTACCTAGCTAAAAAGGCTTAAATGAAAACGTAACTCTCAGCGTCAACGGTTTTTTTTACATTACAGCTCACAAATACAGGCGTATTCTCTACGGCCAGAATCTATCTATAATGCACTAAGTACTAACAGTTTAATATCTATACTAATATTATAAAGAGGAAAGATTTGTTTGTTTGTTTGTTTGTTTGTTTGTAATGAATAGGCTCCGAAACTACTGGACCGATTTCAAAAATTCTTTCACCTTTGGAAAGCTACATTATCCCCGAGTAACATAGGCTATATTATATTTTAAAAAAATTAGGGATCCTTACTAAAAATCCAATAATGTAACCCAAAGTGTAAAAAAAAATGACCTGAAAAATTCCTTACATAGCGTGCGCAGCGAAAACTATTTATGATAGAACAAAATTATGTACTACGACTTTGCAGTACTCATCATTATCTACAAAAAGTGTCGCGACAGCATATGTCTAAATATTATAGTTACGTCACAGTAAGCGGTTTTTTATTCTAAAAATTTAATTTATATGCCGCCGCTTGAAAAGGCTCTATATTTGTACCTTGGTATTAATCCTTATCAAAATTACTTTGTATTCAAGACGGCTTCAATACCTATTTATAACTTTTTGAATTATTCAATTCGGACATTTCATTAGGAAGATATCACGAGTTTAAAAATGCAAGTATTAGAAAAAAGTCGCGTGGTGCCGCTCACCGCGCTCAGCTAGCCAGCATGCGATGTAGGCTCCATGTAAGCGTCACTGGGGTGGTACGGGGGGGGGGAGAGTCAATGTAATCTATACTAATATTATAAAGAGGAAAGATTTGTATTTTTGTATGTAACGAATAAACTCAAAAATTACTGGACCGATATTAATAATTCTTTTTTCAATAGAAAGCTACATTATCACTGAGTAACATAGGCTATATTATAATTTCGAAAAAAATAGGGTTCCGTAAAATATTTGGGTTTTTCGGACACAAAGTGTAAAAATCAACCAGAACAGTTGCGTACGCTGCCTAAACTATAAAAGATAGAACCACAAAATGTATGAATGAATATAATAATAAAAGATCTTATACCACCTACTAAAAAGTCTGCGACACACTATACCTATATATGGCGAGTGAGGCACAACAACAGTTTTTTTTATTTAAAAATCTTGATTTTTTTGTTCTATATTTATACGCATTTATTTTACTTATGCTATTAATCCCTATCAAAATTAATTATTTCATCACTAAGTGCAGTTTATGTATATAATATTTGGTCTTGGAATGATCAAAATTAGACGTTTGTTTTTGAAGTTATGGCGAACTTAAATTATTACGATTTCTGCTGCACAGCGCCCTATCACGGGTCGGGGCTCCCGACCATCAGTTTATTTTGTCACCTAAAAATAATTTAATGTCAAATGTTGTTTATGGAGAAGATTTACAATAATCGCTTTAGTTATCTATCCCAAAACAACAGGTTGCTCTCCGGGACTGCCGGTAAGAGTAAAAACTAAGTATTAATTAGATTTAAATATTTTCATCATTAACAACTTCAACATCCACATAAAGACAATCTATGCAGCCTGCGGATAATGACTGCGTCGTCGATGTTAGTGTCCGTGTCTGTGAATTGATCTGAAAATCATTTTGCTGACCGTGTCTTTTCTGGGTAGGCATTTTACAGCGGTAGCCGACATCCACGCGGGCGGAGCCGCGGGCGACTGCTATATTTAATATTCGTAATGAACTTAACACCATCTCTGAACATCCTTATCCTTGGGCGTAAGTATCATAAAAGAATTAAAAGATACACCGGCCTGGGAGAAGTGTTCTCGATGAATAGTTAATATACACCGGTACAGAAAGTTTTAGTTGATGGCAAAAACGTTTAATTAATTCGCAAATACCTGTGAATAGAGTTCGTTTTGCGAAGAATAAAAAACTAATTCAGTCACATCACTAACTAAACACTAATCGTCATTTTATAAACCCAACATTCCATAGAGTAAATTTATAACACTTATGTTTTATGAGGAAGGTTAAAACTTAACGATTAGCGAAGCTTTCAGTACTACGATGAGAATATTCTCAACTCCAGCGGTTTCTTGTACGATTAATCGTTACAGAGATAGTGTGATGCTAGTTAACATTTTTTAATAATTAATCACCTATTGTTGTTTTATAAAATCGGATACAGGACGCCATGTCCTCAATACTGTCATTTTGTGTAGTTTCTATTGTTCTTAATGATTTTGGGATCCTCTTCCGGTGCATGTTCTTATGCTCATTTTTATGTTCATGCTCTTAAAGTCCCGGGTCTTTTAAGAGGGGCGTTAAACGCTTTTATGCAGGCTGGCATGAGTGGGTGCGATTGTTATGCTCATATCGCAGTGTGGAGAGCACTTATTATTTTAAACTGCATCGACTTTTTACCTTCAGGGATGATGTAGACAACATTCATGAAACTCCACAAGATTCTGTCTCCCTGCCAGGATATTTAAATAAGTAGACTGAAAAGTAAATCTAACAGTTCTCCCCGCTAAATTTGAAAGAAACACACTGCAAAGAATAATATTCCAGTATGTTGTTTATATCGCGCAAGTAGGAGTTCAAACATAAAAGAGAAATTGTGGACCAGGGATTGCTTTTGTTACTCCTATCCATCGAATTTAAAGTAAACCACCATTCAGTATAACATTTCCATTCTTTTCGATTCGATTTCCATTCTCCTTAGTCGAGTATGAGTATGACATTCGAAGTTTTAAGCTTCATCCTTTATTAAGGTATACTGTGCGAGGTGTCGTCGACCCCCAAACGATGCTTATGCGATTAGGGGACCATTGACCCGGGAGCGAAACGACACACGTTCCGATTTACAAACCGGTAAGATTCATGACAATTTGTCAACATTATAAACAAATTGAATACTTCAATTGATAAGCGACAAAAGAGCTTTGTCGCTATTTTAGAATCACCAGAGACCAAGTTGTCGTGATATTGTGACTATACATGTCTGTTATTTTATTTGTACATTACTCACCATAGTTATTGCAGTTGGGTACGTGTAACCATAAATAAATTAATTAAATAATATTTTTATTACATTTCTTGCGGGGTTCAGTTCGAAAGGTAATTGGGATGAACGATAATAATTTTATATTCGCTATCTGTTTCGTCTACAGCTATAGATTACGATGAGTTGTGTATATCATGTATGCAAATGTATGTATGCACCTGCCGATAAACGGACGAGGCTCTGGTGAACATAACAGTGCCCGGTAAGTGGCAATAGGCTCGCCACCTATTACGTGGGATTAACTATATAATTGGCGAAGTGTCATGTTATGTATGTATGCATATTCGTATTGACATCGTCGAGGACCAGTATTTACGAGCTGGAGTTGTGAGTTACTGCCTTTATGTGGCTTAAAAGCGTAAGATAGCAAAAGTAATCTTCGCATTTTTAATATTACCATGAATTCCTTCCATTTCATATCTATATGGTATAAGCTCTGTCCGGGTGACGCATTACAGAAAAGCGCTGTCAATAACGGATTCCGTACATAAAATGCAAAGTGCCATAAGAGAGTTTACGAGCCAATTCTATCGCAATGACAAAATAAAAAATATTTCCTTGCTATGGTAAAAGATTCCTAAGTTATTAGGTACACAAAATATGCATACGATAATAAAGTGAGAGTCAAAACCATTAATTCAAGTTTGACTCTTAAATATGAAAGTCAAAATCAAAAACTTAAAAACTAGCGCGCCCATTCACTGCGTCCGGGAGCTTGATCGTAAAGGAACGGGCAAGAAAATCGTCAAGGTGAATGTTTTCTCCCACCAGTTACAAGAAAATGTACTTTATAGTAAAACAATTTGGCAAGTCTACAAAAAACTCCGTTCTGCAGTCACAAAATTTAAAATAAAAGAAGAAAGAAATAATCATCACTATCTCAGCCTACTATATATCACAAATCGAATTGAAAGAGACTCAGATCATAGATCATACATCAGATTATACTTCACTACGCAGACCCTGTGCAGATTTTAGGAGGGGCCTGCCTACCTAGTCTTGCTGTTAAACGTTTTCAGACTCTACATAGGGGCTTTTAACTTTGCTGAACTACTGACTACCTTATAAAAGTGATAACCGGGACCAAAGCTAAACATGCCTTCCGAAGCATTGTCGTGCTATTAAATACCACACAAACGGCCACCCATCTAAGGACTGACCTGTGTAAACTCTCCTTAACTTGAGTAATCGTTTCCGAAGGCCTATATTCGCGGAGGTACAAGCGCTTCATGTAAGCAAAAATGGTTCCAAATATTGATTATATTAGTACAGTAGGTAAACACCAAGTTTGGCCTTTGGAGGTTACCTCATTTTTATAATCAATATTGAATGGAATACGTGTAAAAGCCGTCATACGAATAAACTTATGATTATCATTTCATTAAATATGATAAGATACTGAGGATTAAAATAACATTCGATCAAAGTTTTGTTATTCTTTTATTATATTTATTTTTAGTTCAAATATTTATTATTTTGTTCCAGGACAAATTATGTTATTAAAACATAAGGAATCATATATATTTATAGACATGCAATTCGACTAATAACATGCACTTATGTGATATCCTCTTAGAAATGTATGATTAACTAATTTTCTAGTCATTTAAGGAAAATAAAATAAAGCTCATACTTCTGAGAAAACTATGTATTCATTGATTTGTTAAATTTATAATTAGTTTTTTTTTATCATCAGCCCTACAAAGTTCATTGCTAAACAATAGATCATTGGGGGTATCTGCCCATAATCACCACGCTAGGACAGGCGGGTTGGTTCTTTTTTATGCATACATATAATGTAACCCAAATAATGATAGGCAAGAATGTGTGGGTACATTTTAACAAAGTTACTCGTCTCCTCAGCCGAAATTCAAGTTAAAATATTCAAGCTGGTCAACGTCACTTGAATCTGGATATATACGAGCGCTACATAATAGGTTGGGGAAAAAGTCTTTTCGTATTTTTGTATGAAAAGTCAAGACATTTTTTTCAAAGTTTATTTACATTTATTTACAATATATATGTACCGTTTTGTTGAATAACTTTCTGCCATTTTGTGGGCAGAGACATTATCCCGTTACTGTTGAAACTTTGGGACTTCTGATCAAAAAAACGGGACAAATAGTTTTGGCAGTCCTCTCTTGAGGTCAACCTTACAGAACCTAAAGAATTCTGCAGAGACCGAAACAGGTGAAAATCTGAAGGCGCAAGGTCGGGGCTATATGGTGGATGCACTAGGACCTCCCAGTCGAACTCTCTTAATTTTTGCTGAGTGGCTAAAGATGTGTGTGGTCTAGCGTTATCGTGATGAAAGACCACACCCTTCCTGTTGATCAATTCCGGCCGTTTTCTCTCGACTGCTTCCTTTAATCTCATCAGTTGCTGGCAGTAAAGATCAGAATCGATGGTTTTGCCGGGCAGTAAAAGCTCATAATAAACAATGCCCTTCCAATCCCACCATACACACAGCATCACCTTATTTCGTGTTAGGCCAGGTTTGGCCACAGTCTGTGAAGCCTGGCCAACTTTCGACCACGACCTTTTTCGCACGTTCTTGTCGTACGTGATCCACTTTTCATCGCCATATATCAATCTCTTCAAAAACGGCTCGGTTTCATTACGTCTCAATAATGAATCGCAAATGAGTACACGGTTCATTAAGTTTCTTTGAGTGAGCTCGTGTGGCACCCAAATATCGAGCTTTTTTGTATAACCAGCTTTCTTCAAATGGGTCAAAACTGTTTTGTGGTCAATTCCCAGTTCTTCAGCTGCATCGTAACTACTAATATGCCGATCTTGCTCCACTCTTTCAAAAATGGCGTCCATTTTATTCGTAACAGGGCGACCAGAGCGAGGTGCATCTTTAACATCAAAATTTCCGGACTGAAAACGTTTGAACCAAATTTGTGCTACTCTTACTGACACTGCATCAGGTCCATAAACATCACAATTTTTTTTCACTGCTTGAGTTGCATTTTTGCCTTTTTTATAATAAAATTTTAAAATGTATCGAATTTCTTCATTAGATTCACTCATTTTAACGGAGAGAAAAACAAATGAAAAATAGCGGGAAACAACTTTTTTTTATTTTTTTCTTTTCTTTATAATGGAACCTTTTTAATGTTAACAAAACCAGCCAGACACAAATAGTACAGTCAAAAAAAATTTATAATAAGTTTATACCTACGTTATGCGAAAAGACTTTTTCCCCGACCTAATATATATATGCTTTGAGAAGAAGATCGTCAAGGTTCTGACATAAGGCACCTGATATAAGCGACGTTACATTTTACTGGGTGTATACGGATTCTACCAAGACCTAAGGAGCCCAAACCAACCACACCTGCAAGTGGTGCACCTGCCGACTAGCGGAAGAGGCTCTGGCAAACATAACAGTGCCCGGTTAGCGGCCATAGGCTCGCCACCTATTACGTGGGACCAACTATATGAAGCGCGGGCGTATAATATGCCTCTGCCTACCTATTCGGGGAAACAGGCGTGAATTAATGTATGTATGTACATCCTACCAGCGATGTTTGTCATACGAAACAGTTTAATCAATAAAACACACATAAATGTCAAGGAGAGACACGGTAATGGGTACATCTATGACCTGGGAACTTAAATACAATAAAAACAAGCTCGGGTTTTAGGTTAGTGAACTCGACGAACGGTATTGCTCTTACATTGCTTACGTAGTTATATGTAAACTTCAATATTGTATCTTAGAATGTATTATTAATAATGCTTTATAATATACTGATCCTCGTAAATAAAAGGCTTGATTGTGCACTAAAAATACTGATGAAGCATTTACTGGGGGCTATGTTTATGTTACTATTATTCCTTTTGACAGAAAAATATATAAGTAATTTGTTTGTAAATACATAGGAATGTCCCAAAACACGACAAATAAAAGAGTTCAAACTCAGAAATTATTCCTGTGATGGATTCGAGAATTCCTCAGAGAAGAGTGCACTGTCTTCCATGGTGTATCGGTTGTCATATAACTTATCGAATCCCACTATGTGATTATATATTTTTTACCCTCTCACCTTGGTATGTGAGAGGAGGCTCGTGCTCAGTAGTGGGACGTTAATGGGCTGTGATGACTGATGACTGACTAATATTATAAATGCGAAAGTTTTTAGTTTACACCAATTATTTAATTCCAATATAAGTATCATTAAGAACTTGTGTTATGGATACTAAACAACGGATAAACATACATAAGTATATATATTTTTTTGTAAATACATACTTAATATACATAGGAAAACGCCCAGACCAGGACAAATATTCATGTTCATGCACACAAAGATTTGTCCTGTGTGGGAATCTAACCCACGACCTCTGGAGTGAAGTGTGGGTATACCGACCTCCACGCCATATCGGTCGCAGTTTAGATATTTGTTGTTTTGCCACGTAAAAACTACCGATCGGATTTGGTTGAAATTAGGCACACATGTTGTTAACCTGGATTCATATATAAAATACTATTTATCCCGGTATTCCTGGGATTATTAACTGGGACCATGCGGGTGTCACCAGGGGCGCTGCCATTTTCAATATAAAACGTGAAAAGATCATTACACATTACCGCTTGGTTCCTTAACTATGTTACTAGCCGAAGTATTCCTAGAAACATTGTAAGTTAATACTCCAATACCGACGTCACACATAGACCACCTGTTCCTCTTCCCCGTGCACCTGACCTTTGAGGTCGAGCACAATGGGTGTGAAGCGGAGCATGGAAACTACATAGCGAGCGCCGCGAGTTGAAAGTTCGCACGAGCAGACCAGTTGGTGATTGTTCGGGCACCTCATGTAAATTGGAACGTTAGGCGTATTAAGAAGATTTACTGCTTGTGTGATACGAGTAATAATGGTAACGGAAGGTATGCTTAGATGGTTGGGTCATGTTGAGCGGATGAATGGAACTATATTAACTAAAGAATGGCGAGTATACCCGCTCTTCGCTCCAAGGTCGTGGGTTCGATTCCCCGAAATATTTGTGTGCATGAACATGAATATTTGTTCTGGTCTGGGTGTTTCCCTATGTATATTAAGTACGTATTTACAAAAAAATATATATACTTATGTATGTTTATCCGTTATTTAGTATCCATAACACAAGTTTTTAATGATACTTAACTTGGAAATTAATAATTGGTGTAAGTACTTAATTGTTAGAAAAAAATGTATGTATTTATAAAGCAACTTATATGTGGATGGATGGGTTTGTGTGGTTGCGGAGCCGGAACCTTGCCTGAAGGCGTCGTAGAGGTTGACTAAGGGCATGGGATGGTCTAGTGGCAATGTGGACAATGGGTTAGCCATTTCTCATCATTTAACGCGTTTTATTAACAGATTTCTGTGGTAAAAGACCACTTTTTTTGGAAACAGACTGAAATTCCTCTTGGTTCCATTGGCACAACTTTCAATTGCAATCTGCATATTTTACAAAAATATTATTCTACAGTAGTTAATTAATGTTATTTACAAATTATTAATCATTCGAGTGATGTTTAGTTTACTTCCAGTTTGCCGTGAGACCGTTCTACAGAATGAAGCAATAACTTTATATAGAATGAGAAAATTTCCATTCTTTTGAATAGCTTATTGACTCATCACGTATAAAACTAACACGGCTTAGGGAAATATTATCATATCCTGTCTCGTTTTCAAATACAATAACTAGCACGCCCACGATTTGCTTTGGTAGTTGGACTTTTTGTAGGGATCCCAAAATTTTGCTATTAATAAATAAAGCCTATGTTACTGTGCCGTGTGGTTCCGGCCTATAATAGTGCCAACCCCTCGGGGAGACGTAAAGAGTCGACGAAGAGAAATTATACCGGATGATGGGCAGCAGTGTCATCCTGCGTACTGACTTGAACTGCAATCATCAACCTGCCTGCCCAGCATGGTGATTATGGGCAAATACTCCCTATTGGAAAGGCCGTTCAGCAGTGGACTTTATTAGGCTTATATGATGATATATGATTCCAGAGGTAACTCTGGAATCATATATCATCATACATACATACATCTTGTACATCTTGTTATATGTGGAGGCTTGTTATTGGCTTTTAGAATATATGTTTTAAAATTATATAGCAGTGTTAGCTGTAAGCCCCCCAAATAAAAAAAAATTAAAAAAAAAATATATGAATACATATACTTACATATGAATGTAGCATTCTAATGTTAAAATATTTTTTGTAACCGGTCCAGTAGTTTATTGATTACAAATCATAATATAAAATTAAAAATATTTATTTCCTTTTTACAATATAAAAAAAAAACATTATTTAGAATACATTATCATCATCATTAGCATCACTTACTAAACTAACACGGCTTAGGTAAATATTACCCTGTCCACTCATGTTTGCATATAAAATAATTGATGTTTCATGTGTAGGTGTGTGTCATATTGTATCGACATTGTGTAGGCAGGCAATATCTTTGTCTGGATGTGGATAAAGAAAATAACAAAGCTGGGGCTCTTTGTCTCCTATAACAAAGGCATTTAATGCAAAAAAGCAAGCCAGGAAGTTTGAAAGTCAAGGTATCGTCTATACATATGTAGTATAAGTACAGATTTATGGAATGGGCATATGCATACAACAGACATACATAATATCACGCCTGTTTCCCCGAAGGGGTAGGCAGAGGCATATTATACGCACACATTTCTCCAGTTGATCCCAAGTAATAAGTGGCGAGCCTATTGCCGCTTACCGGTAACTTTTATGTTTACCAGAGCCTCATTTGTTGAAATCACTGCCCAGTGTCTAGATATTTTTATGGAAATATAATTTTTAGCATACAATTTTCTAGCTTAACCCCAGACCTCAGGGTTCAGTGAGCCGAGAAATATTGCTTTTACTTTAAGATAATTATGCAGATTATTGTTTTAGACTTTCAAGTTAATAAGGTGTGTATATATTTATAGATTTGTGTATTTTATTCATATTTAATAAATAGTTTTAGTGTTTATTCTTTTTAAAGTTTATGTGCTCTGCTTGTTCCCCTGTTCTCTTCTTTGCGTCGCTTTTAGCGAAAATTGCGCCTAGATTGGCTTTTTTTTTTAAATATATACTATAATCTGTACTTTTTAAGTTTTTTTGCCAATAAAGAGTACATCTGTATATCTGTTAGGTGTTTGGAATTATGGAAAGTGATGTACGTTTCATTCGGGTGACTCTGTCACCACTACTTTAAAGATAAGAAGCTGGTGGACCCATGTCTTGATATAAAGCCTATTAGGACGATGAAAGTCGTTGTGGGAAAAATATTATGGCTAGCTGTAGGGGTCGATTGGCTAAATAAATCGGAGTGAGTGACAATGGTCTTGCGCCCCGCGGTGTCACCTGAGTGGTCTCCGTTTCCGTGGGAATACCGGGTAAAAAGTAGTATCCACATACCAAGTTTCATCACAATCAGTACAGTAGTTATTGCGTCAATGAGTAACAAACGTACCCCACTCACAAACTTTCGCATTGTAAACACATTGTAAGTAAGCAAATCTAATTTAAACCTCGAATCTAAATTAGAAACAATGGTACACCTGCAGGAAACACGTTATATAACAAGACTGTTGAGGATCTGTTCTGAATTATGTAAAAGTCGATTAATTATCACGTAATTCAGTCTCAGTCTCGAAATCAAACTCGCAAACGTGTGTCGATTTCGAATCAACCGTATGTTACGATTGCGTGCATTGCGACAATTTACGTGTCTCGCTCCTCTGCCAACTCTTGATTTTCTTTGTTTTGTCACTCACATCGATCTTTTTTGCTTACTTTTTATTGAACCTAACTGTAATAAAGTAAAATTGAAAACATTCGAGAATAATAAATAAATCTGTGCTGCATTTAAAAGATTTTTTTGTGCTTTTTCCAGCGTGTTGGTAAGTAATTATATTTGGAGTAGCTTCTGTCATTATTACGATAACATATTTTACAACGAAATTATCTTCTACGAAGTATTATCGTTCAAACATGTTTTATTTGACTAGATAAATTAATAGGCGTTGGAAGGTTAAATAAATGAAGTTAATTGTTTTAAAATACTCAATTCCATTAATTACATTTTTATCATCTCCCCGACGGATACGGTCATGCAATGATAATGTACTATCGGCGGCGCCTCATTTTATTTACAATGTTTTCATAGATACTGTTTTATTACTGTCTTTTTGTAAAAAAGCTATCAAAATAGAGTCTTGTGTCAGAGGATTCTGTACCATACATACATACAATCACGTCTTTTCCCCGAAGGGGTAGGGCATATTAAGCGCCCACACTTCGCCAGTTATAATGTTAGTCCCACGTAATAGGTACCTAACGAGCCTATTGTTGCTTATTGGGAACATTTGTGATTGCCAGAGCCTCGTCCGTTGATCGGCAGGTGCACCACTTGCAGGTGAGATTGGCTTGTAATACTATTCTGTAACATCGTACAAGAATTAACGCTTTATAAGGGTAAGGGTTTTACTGGTAAGGTAATTCATATATGATTGTTATAAATTGAAAGGTTATCAGTTAGAAGCAAAGGATTATCTTATAAAGGTTGTTTTCTACTGGCAAAAAAATTTTTATTCCTATTGTAAATTTTAGTCCTATTAGTGTGTTAGTGCCTAAGGAGAATGGGCACATTGGGACCACCCTCCAATAGCAATAGGATGTATGTCATTGGACATGTTTTTTTAATTGGAACAACTATTATTATGACAGCTTTGTTGTTACAACTGTCCGTTCAAAGTTATAAAACTTTTTATTTATTTAAAAAAATATTAAATAAAAAACTATTTTCTATGTTTTTACTTTTTCATACCTACCTAAACTTCCCAAGGCTCACTGAAGACCAAATAATTGTATTAGCCTTGGGTACATACCAGTTAAAACTGGCGCGAAGCTATTGCAGCGAGCATCTTAAAAATGGTTTATACATAATAGAAACATATAGAGAAAATCGGTTAGATGATCTGCCTGATTACGGTATTCAGGAAAATGTGTGGCTTTTGCGTGGACGCATTCAATCACGTCATGTGAGACAAAGGACGTATTATTGCTATATTTTAATAAATAACAATCCAAATGAAGATAACAACTTAGTACAACATTATTGTACATGATTATAAATAAATAAATAAATATCGGGACGGCGAACGATGGGCACATGTGCACACATTATATCAATAATCTGGTATTTAGGGTATGCGATTCATGAAGGATTTACTGCACCAGCAATGTTCTTGAATGATGTTATTATAGATAACCCATAGAACACGTCGATGTGTGTAACGTAATAATAAATAATTAATGAATTATTAACAGTGTTATTATTTTCTCCTCAAAAATATTTTAATATTTTTATCTTTAAATCTGAACTTATAAGTCTTATAACTCTGAACGGACAATTGTAACAACAAAGTTGTCATAACAATTGTTGTTCCAATTGAAAAGACCTATCCAACGATATATATCTCATTGCTATTGGAAGGTAGTCCCAGGTTTCATACATTTTTGCCCATTCTCTTTTGATAAAATGTTGTATTTAATTATGTATAACATAACACAAAATTCGTTTTACTTTTATCACTTACATTGGAAGCTTATGGTCTTGATTGACGAATCTACATGATCCTGTTGAGCTTAAAGACAATAAAGTATATTTTGCTATATTTTTTATTTTACATTTATTTGTATTAAAATATTAAAACATTTTAGACGTTTTTAGGAATAGTGTAGGGATTGCTTAATATATATGTAGATATGACATACATATATTAAGTAGTATGTATGTGGTAGTAGATATTATAATATGGATATGAAAAATTACTTAATACTAAGTTATTGTTATAATAAATTAAGAGGGCCTATTAAATTTCTGTGTCAGAAAAGGGCGACTTAGCATTAAGCGCTAATTTTTATATTAACTTCTTTGTATCTGTTGTAATGACAATAAAAAAAGAGTTATTGGACAAATTCTTACTTTAAAAATATGTCGAAGTTTAATTTAAAAGATAATTAGTTATAAGTTTTTACTCAGACTAGATTGTAGTTGATATGGGGTACTATCTTTTGTAAAGGAAGGTATGAAATACATAAAATTAAAAAAAAATTGTATCTACACTTGGTCTGCAATAAAAGATTTCTATTTGAAAAATTGGAAGACGTTTACAATAATTTATTTAGTACCTAATTAATGTATTGAGCAAGTGTTAGTGGAATGGGTTACTATACTAGTGCATATCTGTAATGTAGCTTACGTCAATTTCGGTAAAGCGATTAACCTCAATTTGATGTCTGCTTGGACAGGCATCGGTAATTAACATACCCTTATATGACTGGTTTATTAGTAGCGCTTGCAGTTCAATTAGTATCAGGTTTTAGTAATATGTATTAATAAATAAAATCAGTAATACATTCATAAGGTACCCTTTGAAGTTTAAAGATTGATACTTCCTGTTCTATAAAGTACATACATATATTCAAGCCTGTTTTTCCGAAGGGGTAGGCAGAGGCATATTATACGCCAACACTTCGCCAATTACATAGTAGGTCCCACATTTGCATACACAATTACATAGTTGGTACATTAATTAATTAACATACTTTATAGAACAAGCTGTTACCCGCGACTTCCTCCGCGTGGAATAGTATCTTTGGGTAGCATTTACAACCCCCTTTTCGCAATAAAAAGTAGCCTATATCCTTTCTCAGGGTCTAGACTATCTGTATACCAAATTTCATTTAAATCCGTTCAGTAGTTTTGGCGTGAAAGAGTAACAGACAGACAGACAGACAGACAGAGTTACTTTCGCATTTATAATATTATATATAGTATATATAGTATAGTATATAGTACGGATAAAAATACCAATAACATAATAAAAATACCAATGGCAATAGGCTCGCCACCTATTACGATAGGCCAACTATATAACGGGCGAAATGTGGGCGTATAATATGCCTCTGCCTAACCCTTCGGGGAAACAGGCGTGATATTATATATGTATAAGAAATATCCACAAAAAGGTGTGCAACGACGGACAAGACAAAATTAATTACCACTAACCCGTTAAGGTGTCAACGCCAAATATATCAAATGAACCGTTACAAACAGCAATGCAGTATAGCGACATGCTTAGCCAAATCAGACGCGATTAGGTACTTGTTTGTGTACCCTTACATGACCGTGGCACGCGCGTTTGCATCATCAGAGCTAGGGGCACAAAGTAGCTGTAGGTTAAGAATGCCTGGTTAACATGTGGCTGGGTACAACGACTATATCCTGACTGATGACAAGCGCCACATACAAATGAAGATTTAACCAATTGATAATTTAAAAGAGCATAGCCTGTGAGTTTCTTGCCTGTTCTTACAGAGCGGTGGATCGGAACTGGCACTTAGTTTCACTTACACTTAAATATTTTTTTGTTTATTAATTGTTTCGCTGCATGCTTTCGATTTTGACGTTTTCCAGTGCTATGAAATAAACATATTTTAAGTTTGAAGTTTGATGGTAAACAGTCGATACAGTCCAAAAAGGATCTTGAGACATTGTGTAGCTGTTGGTGAAGAATACATTGTTCACATTTGACTCTGTAGATTACCTATCGCGAAGGTAAGTCGTTGCAGAAAAAATACTAGAGCGCTTTATACTGTTGCACGCGCGGCATCACTAGAGGTGGAGGTTTGGGAACAAACAAGCTGCTGTGTGTATAGGGATCCTACCAAGACCGAAGGAGCCCAAGCTAAGCTCACCTGCAAGTGGTGCACCTGCCGATCAACGGACGAGGCTCTGCCGAACATAACAGTGCCCGGTAAGCGGCAAAGGGTCGCCACCTATTACGTGGGATCAACTATATAATTAGCAAAGTGTGGGCGTATAATATGCCTCTGCCTACCCCTTCGAAGAAACAGGCGTGAATGTATGTATGAGGTTGAAAATCAGTGCTGTGTATGAACATTGCTCGTGCGTCAGCTTTAGCTGAACCTCTTCAGTTATTTTGTGTTTATTTATTTTTAATACATTTATTGCCAAACCTATTAATTTTATAATTATTTAGTCTGTTTGTGTTACATTTAGATGTTCATGCCAGTTCCATCGTAGAACCGCACTTCTTTATACTTCTTCACTGTGAAGATTGCCCTTCGACTAGTATATCTATTGCCAGCTTATCAACATGCAAATACCAGTATACATAGTTAATTAGCATCGATTGAATCAGCCTGATATAAAACCGTCTTTCTGAACCTCCGCATACTTAGGCATGGACGTGAAAACATTGTGCAGGACATTATTGTCTTTAGATAAAATGAGGAAATGTGTGTATGATGTATTATTGCGGCAATCAATTAAATAATAATGTTTCCTTGTTAGTAATACTGCAAATACCTGAAATATAATGTTGGTCAATGCATTTTATGGTTGTTGAAACCCTAAGTTTTTATGACTATATATGAATAAACCGTGTTGTGCGAAGTTGTCTTTTATTAAGCAACCTAGCGTTCCCTCGAATACTATCTAGAACCCTAGGTTACCTAGTGTTTAAACAATGGTAACAACAAAACTTATGAACAAAATAGTTAAAAAAACAGTGATTTAAATCAGTACAAGATATATATCTCTTATTTGTACAAAGATTTTATTTATTTATGATTTTCTTATATTTAACTATAACCTCTTTTAAAAAAAATCCTGATCAATTTACGTTGTAGTTTTAAACATATAAGCATACATAGGGACAGACAGCGGAAAGCGACTTTATTTTATTAAATTACTAGCAGCGCCCTGCGGTTTTACCCGCGTGGTCCCCGTTCCCGTGAAATATCGGGATAAAGAATCCTATATGTTAGTCCAGGACTGCAGCTATACTTGTACAAAGTTTCATCACAATCGCTCCAGTAGTTTTTGCGTGAAAGAGTAACAAATATCCATCCACACATACAAACTTTCACGTTTATAATATTATATAGTAGGATAGTATTCTATGTAGTGATTTTAAGTATGTAATATAATAATTATAGGGCTTACATTTTATGAGATTTAAGTAATAATTTACATATTGTATTGGATATTTTTGGTATCTTAAATGCATTTATGGATTTCCGCAACAACATCAATATACATACTCAAGCCATTCGCTATATTCATATCCGGTACTCGGCTCATTAGTTTTAAAGTGAAAACTAGATTTAGATCAAAGCTTGGTAATCTTCAAGACTTCTCAAGTTTAAAACGTACTCTGTAAAGTTAAAATCGTCTGCGATTATCTTAACTCTTTCCAGTCAAGTTCCCTTCTACCGTGGTATGTATGAGTCACCACTGTTGACCTTAAGCCTGTGTTGACGATTAATGGTCGGTATTGCCTGAGGATAAAGAATGAATTTTCATGAGCAGATCGTGCCAAAGAGTCTTTATACAGTGTTTACTTGTGTGCGTCTGCCGAATAGTACTCTTGGAATGTTATGCGTGCCTGGTACTTTTGACTCCGCCGAAGGATCAATATGGCCGATTTCGTAAAGTATAACGAATAATAATTATGTACTTTAAGCCTTTACAAATAATTTACTTAAAAGCCTGTACAATATTTTCTATAATAGCACAAGTTGCTATATATCCTACACCAGAGTCGTGGTTAAACTATACTGTAACTAGTTGTAATTAAACTATAATGCGAGGTTTCGTTCCATGAAAATCGGGATAAAAAGAATCGTATGTGGTCATCCAGATTATAAACTACTGTGTGTTACATTTCATATAGAGTGACAAACATCCATACACCCATAAACTTTCGCATTTATATTATTTGTAGGAAGACGCCAAGCCACTTCAATGAACCAGTTTAATTCAAACTTTTAACATAACTATAATCTTTACAATGGTCATCGTCAAATAGCACGTTATACAACTTCGCCGAAATAGGATATTGATTTTTAACCCCTTCGTAACCCTTCATTACCCTATGAATAGCGTAATTAATACCAGACCCTGCCTGGGGCAGTCTATATTGACTCATGTGACGAAATAAGTAGTGCGAATGACTCACACAGAATATGAACATTTAAATATAAAGTCATACAATTATTCATTCTGACTAATACTTCGTAGGATTTAATGTTTATAAGTAATATGACTGACGTACTTGAAATGTTTATGTTAAGTGGACAGGATAGAACAGGACGTCATAGAACGTGTATTTCGTAAAATTTCCACTGACGAATACGTTCTCTACTACGAGAAAACCTCATAGTAAAAATCAACTGCTTTTATTTGACTTCCCGTTAATCGCCATTGACCCCAGACAAAATAAAAAAATCTAGTGCTTGTCAGTTATTTTGTGTTTAAAAACTAACAAACTTCTAAACTAATACTTTTCATATTTTTTTATAAAATTTCACTCATTATCCTGCGACAGACCTGTCTTGTTAACGTTAACATTCAAAATACTTTAGTCATAGAATGACTAAACGATATTTTTCAGTCATATGACAGAAGTATTCTAAAAAAAATTTACTGGACTTCGTATAGTTTTATAGGCTTCTAAATTCATAATTACCGCTAAACAATGGTTTGTCTATGTACAATGGCATTAAACGTGTCTGTCTGAACGTCTGTATTCCTTTTTATGACTACAATACTAAACCCGTCGTCCTGCCTAAAGATAAGAGAGTTCAGTTTTTCAGGATATTGAAAAAAAATCATATAATTACAAAAAATATGTCATTATTTGTTTAGCCAGTCTAAGTTATTACGACGTGGTAAACGGTGTTGGTGGCAATTGTATCAATTGTACTAGTTAGGCTGTTATATAATATATATAATGTAGATGAGTTTCTTGAGGCCTTCTTCTTAATCTCGTTGCCTTTTGGAAGCCTCGTTAGAGTCACCGACAGATTGACGGACAATCCCTTCCCTCCTTTAAAACAGATACGATACAGATACGACAGGCTGACTGACAGATACAGACTGACAAATCTTGAGAAAACCACAACAGACAGATAAACTGACAAATTCTGACAAAAAACCCACCTGCTTTTACTCCGTTATTATGGTATCGCTCATATTTCTTTCATTGTTGTTAAAAAAAATATATGGCATTTCCATTTTGTGTAAATGTTTGACGAATCTAAAAGATCATGGTGATCTTAAAGACAATAAAATATATTTTATTTTATTTTGTCACTGTTTGTTTACCCAAATAAATAGTAAAAAAAATTGTTACGTTTAACAACAATATTACTCTTATTATGAAGATGATCTAACAGTTCGATACATTATACTAATATTCCCTGTATTATGACGTAAGCTTGTAAATGTGAAATCTATACATTGAACTATCAGAACAGTCATCGAGTGACACCCATTGATATCTTACTGACAGCTAGGGGCCCAGCTTCAATCAAATGATTATATCTAAGATAGTTAAATATAGTCATAAGTACATTGTGGGCGGTGTACATTC
This sequence comes from Musotima nitidalis, assembly GCA_949126915.1. Lineage (NCBI taxonomy): Eukaryota > Metazoa > Arthropoda > Insecta > Lepidoptera > Crambidae > Musotima > Musotima nitidalis. The sequence goes on along the minus strand of OX421439.1, from coordinate 6,074,841 downwards.
AAATGTCATGATTTTTGTTGTCATTGAGCATTAACCAAACGTATATCTGACGCCGATAGATTGTAAAAAAATCTTAAACAAAGTTTAGACAAATTGACAAACTATGGTAACTAATATTTTTATTTACAGCATACAAAATTTCTTATATGATACATATCTGAAATGAAATGAATGAAAAATTATTTAATTCGACATCACACAACATAATAAACTAATAAAACAATACATAGGACACGTAGTACAGGTTGCATGATATCGATAAAAGCCTCTGCTCAGTATTTGCAGTGAGTCTGTGAACAAATTCACTGCACTGATTTTCAACTGGGGGGGCTTTTGAATATGGCGTGAAGTATCTATTCAAAATACTAAGTACTAACCTAACGTACAATCGACGACTTGCTAATTGCTTTGCTTTGAGAGTCACTTCATCATGTCAGCCTTATAAAGTCTACTGTTAAACGTTAGCCTCACCAAATGATTATATTCTTCCATATTTTTTTATTAGTTTGTAGCACCGTCTTTTACCTCTTTGCTAATCCTTACTCCTAGAGAATGCTTTTGGCGTTAAGTTCGCCCTTTATGAGTGCCATTAAGATTAAATAAATTTAAAAAAGGAGACTTAACAAGTGTGTGAATATCTGCGCATAAATATCTCAGCGTAGAATCATCTAGATGCTCATGTATGAGTGAAGAGAAATTCCCTGTGTAATGAGTTTTTAATTAATTAGAAATCATAATCAACACTTTTCAACGCTGCAATGTACTATGCACGCGAACATCGTCAATTCAAATCATTTTCAATGTCTAGGATAAATTTCTTTAGCAACAAATAACTCTTACTAAAATATTAACTAAAATTTCTGTGAATATTACTTTTATTCTAAATCTTTTTGCGACATAAAGCAAGCGAGTCCATCTACTAGGTTTAGGTGAGGTAGATGTCTATAAGAATTCTACGAAAACAGAACCCTGTTTTAACAAGTACATTAGATTTAGGAAAGCAGAAGAGACGCAGTCCTTTTAATGGGAAGCATACTCGAATATCCTTAGTCCTAGCAAAACTGTATGCATGTCAGACTATGTCTAAAAGCAGGCACAAAAAGGAATATGGATGGTTTTTAGTCTGTAAAAGTCTGACACACCCCTTCTGCGCCACCTACAGCGGGAGAAGGTCATTAGATGATTTACCATCCGAAAAAAATAAGAAAAAAAGCCCTTTACTGGATACAAGCCTTTACTCACTAAAGTCACAAACCAGGTAAGAACGTATCCGGTTCCCCAGTTCAGATTTACGAATGCAAGACGAGTGATGCTAGACTTTTTCACGGAACTAAGTCCTAATTAGGTACTACATTTAGTACATGGGTGCACGTACAGAACATGAGTATATACTCTCTCGTAGCATCATTTATCCAGTAAGAAACCTTTATGAAATAATTTAAACTTCTATAACAGTTATCGTCTACCTAATGTTTTAGGCGCCACTGGCCTTTTACGTGAATACTACTCAATGATAACCTGATAATTCCACTGGAACAATCTAGAACGAAAAAGCTATCAAAACAACATTTCGCCAAATAATTGATTCACCGTTTTCATAAACACGTAACGTTTCAATTATCAAAATGAATGAATCACAACCTTCACCAACCACAACAGGGTATTGATATTCAGCGGTAAACCAAAACAATTTCACCGGAGAACAATAAGGAATCTTATGATTGTGGAAAGTTCTAATATGGTAATGTTGAATTGCACAAACACGATGTGACGCTGGTTCAATATTAACACAGCAATGCAACGCGTGTAGCGAATCTTAATGTCTTTCGACATGATGCAACTCCAAGAGCACAATAAGTATCTTGTTCTATTCTTCTTTAATCTGCTGAACGTAAGCAAGAACAAGTTGTACTTTCATATAAAAGAGCAAACTGCTGGTGGTAAATTATAATAGTCTGCAAAGAACTAAAGACCTCATGACATCAAAAAAATCTACACCTTTACACTTACTGCACACCCTGGTGCATTAGCTCGCATTTGAGTGGGTGACTCAGTGAGTAGTCTTTCTTATGAGAGAGTTCGCCTTGGTGTGGTATATCTAGTGCCACTTTAAGTAGAACTATGTTCCGGGGTATAAGGTTGCAAAAACTGACATGCCAATTTATTGCGGTAATCCTAAGTAGAGATTCAACAAGAAAAAAAATTATGCGACTCGTCATAAATGGCTAATGGTAAGCAATCGATACAGTCCAGTAAAGTAAAAGCGCTTCATACCATGGAATAAGCACGGTATCAAGCGCACCCATTTATAACGGCCTGCATTAATGCATTTTCAAGGCCCGCTTTTAAAACCCATGACAATAAGTGTTTGGCAACAGTCGTATGGAATCTCACGGTCAATCATGAAAGCCATGTGTAATATCAAACAGGCACGTAGATTTACGTTGGAATATTATCTCCTACAAAAACATAGATTTAAGTACATATGAATAAACAAGAAATCCTTGTTCTAGGGATATTAAAGTCACGACACGGTCATAATTTAACTGAATAGCTGTACTATCTGACATGTTAATGAGCGCATTGATAGAATATATGACATAAACATTAGCACTATAACATCAGAGATAAATACCAGCACATATATTGAAAATAAGGAGATCTTCTGTTATAAAGCTTTATAAACAACGTCTTAGACGAACGCTTAGTTCATTTCAAAGAGGAATGAAGGCTGTACCATGTTTCCACATTTTATTTTGAACGTGTTGACAAAATTTTCATATGAATTCAGCGATAGCAAGAGTTATCAAATCGGCGGGACCGATAATTAAATTTGACAATTGTATTGAAAATAGAGTTATGTATTCCATTTGTAATATATGTACATGTGTAATACTAAGCTTTAAGGTCTATATACCTGCCTCTGAGTAGAGCTTTCAGAAGATCCGGCCACAAGGAATTTAAATTGGCGGAATTAAAAAGATCTTGAATTTTTTTACCTTAGAGGAAACAATCTGGTTCAGGGTACATATAGTACATAATCATATTATTATGTGGCAAATGCGTTTTAGTGTGATACATTTCAAATCGGGGTCATGTTACGTCATCTTGATGCTCACCATTTAATGGTGCACTGTGTAGCACTAGCCGCTTTGTGAAATCAGACGGTCGAGCTAAAATTGGTTTTGGAATTATATTTCATTAGGATTAGGGTATGGAGATCACGACTCGGTTAGTGCAGCGTAGGACGCCCTCCAGCTAGATGGAGTCACGCAAAACGGCTGGCAGCGGTTGGCGACAAAGAGTTGAAGATCGAGCTCAGTGATGTGCCATTGAAGAGACCTATGTTTAGTAGTGGACACATGTAGGCTCATGATAATGAGAGTATGTAGTGCTTATTTGACGTATGGTGAGCGAGTCACCTATGACCATTTAAAAATTACGTTAGAAATTACATCAAAAGACGCACGCAAAATTCATTTACAAGTCCAAGTAAGGTTGACTCAATAAATACCAAGACGTGATTTGAAATCAGGATTGCAATCTTCAATGCCCATTTAAAACTATAGAACTTACGTCATTAGTCGCACGGTTCATTCCTGCACTACAATCCCAAGGTCGTGTTATTCAATTCCCACTCAGAATATTTGAATATTTTTACTAGTAATGTTCTATGTATTATGTTTTTACCAAAAAATGCATTCTGGTATGTTTGTCCGTTCTCTAGTACCTACCTATAGCATAAGCTTTGTTTAGTTTAGGTCAAGACGGCATGAATTATCATTATCCTGGTTGCCCTAGACTTATAGGGCCTAGGGTATGCTTACTGGTCTAACCCGATTTAACTGATTGTTATGATATTTTAGTTATGATTTCAGTTATGGATACATAACTGAAATTCAGCCATTCTAAGGATGTTACAGAAAAATAATGACCATTTAAAACTATACGAATGGCATTATAAGACCCACACGACACTCAAGGATAATTTATTTACAAGAAGGAAGATGCACGGTTGACGGCGATGTACGCCTGTACGCCAACTGAGACTCTGAGCAAACAAATTGTCAATAATTACTTTGAAGAATGCAATTAAGTACAGTTTCTAAGAGACTGCTATGTTAATACTATTTTAAACTTCATTCTGTGCCAATTTGCACCAGGTCCGCGTGAGGTATGACCTGAATCCTTGTTACCTTGATTTGTAAGTGGAGGCCTTTCGGCTTTAAAAAACCAAAACCTAGCAAGAGACATATTTTTAAGACACGTTTTCTAAAATAATTATTTCCACAATAATTACAAGTAAGTAGTAATTTACAAAACGTGTTTTAAAAAATTCCTCTTGCTAGTTTTTGGTTTTGGAAAGCCGCTGTGCTCAGTAGTGGAACGTTCTTGATATGGACTTGGATGAGATTATGATGATTTCTCAATTGTATAGACTTAAGGCCGATTAACGAACGAGGCTCTGGCAAACAGAAGTTCCCGGTAAGCGACAATGGGCCTATTACGTGGGACCAACATCACAATTGGCGAAGTGTGGGCATATAATATGCCTCTGCCTACCCATTTGGGGAAACAGGAATGATTTTATCTATATATTTTGATTTAAAATATTATTTCATTTCAGTCATTTCTTTAAAGATGCCAGGGACAGAACAATGTTTTAAATAGATTTAGCTTTGATCAGGATTATAGCCGTTGTGCAAGACACCCTTAGATTCCGTACTAGCTCAACTGCTCTAATTTATGCCCATCTTCTGTCGTGTCGATGACAAATCAATTCCTCACACTGATAGCTATATTTTATCAGCCCAATATGTCACTACAGCACTATTGCTGCCGCAATGCTTAGAGTGATATACTCTAAGTCTCTAACTCTAGAAGCTATTTCAAGCAAACAATATTTTTAGTCCATTTAAACGTCGTCCATTTAAAGTAAACGTCGATAAAATCATCGCATCCTGCCAGGCACTCAAACTGCAATGGAATATCCTGTTTATATAAAAATTTCAACTAAATCTGCTAGTATGTTCAATATAAGTATATTTATGTGTATATGTGCCATTCAGGTGCCTATAAATAAGGTTTAGAAATTGAAAACTTAATTTCACGACAACTGACGTAAATATTTAAAATTTCTTCTGTGACACGTATGCCATACGTCTTGTATCTCAAATAAAATATTTAAAGTGAACATTAATGAGTCACACATACTCACACTACGGAAGCCCGCGCCTCGCCGAACCCTCTGAAGGTCGGTCACCGTGACCGCATTCTTGACATAAAAGGCAAGCAGTCAAAATCGAGTAAGTACTTACACTTACCATAGACCATCAGACTGTTGAGTATTTCTTATTTTGTGTTTACTATTTTTTAATGACTATCTTACAAAATAAGATGAAACTATCTTTTGCTGCTTGCTTTTTAATTATAAATTTTACTGATCTATGTTTAATCCCAAATTACTTCAGAAAATCTATTTATGGAAATAGTGTTTAACTAACTCTAACGTAAAAGACACTTGGATTACAATAGTGTTCTAAAAAAATTTGATATAATCCCACCCTCTCCTCTTCTGAACTGTGGTCTTAAGAACCACATACACTATATCATATGGTGCAGAGTATGAACTCGATCAAAAAAAGTGGTAGTGTCTGTCAGTTCATTCGGCTTTGGGCTCTCTGCCGGCGCCTAGATCTTAAGTCCCGGGTATTTTAAATAAGGCATGGAATAGCATTAATGCAAGCCATTATGAGTATGAGGGCATGCCGTATGGAAAGCTCTCATTTATTTGGACTGCATCTAGTTTTTACTATCAGCCAGATGTGGTAATTATTAGTCATACATACATACATTCACGCCTGTTTTCCCGCTGGGGTAGGCAGAGGCATATAATAAGCCCACACTTCGCAAATTATATTAGTTGGTCCCATGTGGCGAGCCTAATGCCGCTTAACAGGTATTGTTTTGTTCGCCAGAGCCTCGTCTGTAAATGATTTAATTACTCCTTGATGTATACATTTTTTCTACTTATCTATTCCGTTTTCTGTTCAGTTTTGTTTTCGTTTAATTAGAGAAGGCTCTCAGGTTCTATAAATTTTGATATAAATTTTTTTTTTCATATATATTTTGTTTTGACGTTTTCAAGTGCTATGTAATAGTTTATGAAATAAAGAACTTTTTACTTTACTTTACTTTACTCTAAGATATTTAAGACAAGCACTATAGCTTTGCATACTCAAACTTTTTGCCCAGAATTCAATGCCGAACTATTGTTTAATTTTGTTATTTCAATTGGTGTGGATTTGTACATGTTTGTATGATGTCAGTTTTTCACACCTAAGTAAACAAAAAATACTGTAGTAATGAAGTAAGAATTATTTACAGAAATTACTAGTTTCAAATTTATAGTTTTGTGTGTACTATTTTTTTATTCAGATGTAAAATCATCCCAACTCCCACTGGGGGTGTAGCAGGAGGTTGTGTTAGAGTTCTAGTGACTAAAAACCTTGTTCCTTCTTGAACCAGTTATGTCCCAGAACTGCTAAATATTAATAATCACTGTTCTACTAGGTTACCATGCTGACATTACCTTATTAACATACACTTTATAATATGGTCTCAAAAAGAGAGTACTAGTATAGATACTACAAGTCATTGAATGTTTAATACTACTCTTTGGCAATAAATGCATTTTAATTCTAAGTAATATAAACTTAACATTTTGGTTTCCAAGAAAAAGGTTACTACTAGTCAATTTATCTTATTTATGACATAACCTTTTATAAGGACTTCTTGGCAGGAAAGTGAAGCATCTTGTCTGCAGTTTTGTTTTATTTTTGATTTTTTTTTAGTATCTCGAACATTAATGTGTAATAACGGTGGATTATTACACGGTAAGTGTTTGTGAATGTACATAGGTGATGGTAAATGAAACAAATCAGTGCAACATCACTTTTCAAATCTCTCAAGAGGTCTGTGAGATTTCCATATAGACCCACATCTTTACTGAGGAGTCAAGGGGTTTATGGGGAGCTCATCCAATTTACCATTTATCATCTTCATCACCACTCATTCTCATTTAATATATTATATATAAAATTTATATCTCTTACTTGACACTGGCTTAATGTGCTTACCGCACAAAGCTATTATTTGAAAGAAATAAAACCTTTTATTACAAAGGGATTTGTAGCCTTTGAGAAGGATAGAATTGTGTAGTTCTTTTAGCAACAGCCATATTTTATATTTGTCTTAATATTCTTATAATACAATAATTGCACATAAGCAATTTCATCTGCATCACCTAATGATATTAAGATATTTTTCAAAAAAAAAACAGTTTTGGAGATTATTCAGAACAAACAGGCCAAAATTTATATAACTGTTATGATTAAATAACTTAAGTTACATTATTGGTATGGATAAATGACCTAAGGTAATAATAGTGGAATCAACAAAAAAATCCTATGACAAGCTTGTTGACTTCTCCCACATTGGAAATAATATTAAGCTGATCTATTGAAATAATTTTTCACTTACAGTCTAATTGAAACCTTTAGCATTATAATTAGGTACTTGTAGGGAGAAGTAAAACAATATTAATAACTTGGTAGCAGACAAGACCTTATCTTTTATCAGTAATTATTGTTGATTAGTAATCAGCTACCTTATCAATAGAAGTTCTAGGAATCCCATAATACACTATACAAAGAATACTCCATAGACATTATATTGGATTTCAAGTAAATTTTATCAAGTAAACAAGAGTAATAGTAAGTGTAAATGTTTCGTAAATTTCAAGTTTGGATTACTGCCTTTAGGTTAGATTTATTGACCCCAGTACGACCACACGCTGAGCTTAGAAATATCATAAACGTGTGCATTGCACGACTCTGGCATTATTAGTAATGCAAAACTATGAAAACATAGTGATAAATAAGTTATATTAATGATAATACTACTCTAATCAGAAATCAAACGAATAAAATGCGTAACGACAAAAAATGTTTTACAACAGTACCTGTGAGAACTGTTCCTTGATCTCAGTCCTCTCCTCATCCGTCAATTTTGAATTATCAGCCATAGTCACAATTTTATTTCACAGGTTTATCGATCACAACATCAATCAATCGATTAAAATTTGTACAACTTTTGCAGCAATTCACTTGCACTTACACTCAAAAATGCGGTATTCACAAATACACGTTACACTTAATACTAGGGATAATAGACCGCAGCTTTTTGTTGATTGAATATTGTTAAATGTACGATTTACGACGTTAAATAACAGGAATGTTATAAAAAATAATATAAAAATGCACTCGGAATGTATCAACGGCTGTACCGCGCGGCGGACAAGTCACCATAGAGCAGGAAAATGACACATATAATAAAAAGAAAGAAACGGTATTTCTTCTAGGAGAAAAACATCGGCGATAGATACTTAATCAAACGTCTAAAGGTTTGAAGATAAAAAAAAAGTAAGTGATAGTTGAATATAAAAAATTTGCATGATTCGTAAGTATTGCTTTGTTTAATTAACATTTATGTAATTAACATTTGATATTTTATTTTTCAGGGTAGCTTATTTTACTGGTAACATTTTTATTGTTTAGTAAAAACGTCACTAGATGACACTACATTACTAAATAATATTATCCAAATACACCAGATGGCAGTACCTAAGTAAAATAAGCACGGCTAAGCGTGCTGAGCTCAGCTCAAAAATACTTTCTCTACTCGTCACTAGGTGGCATATTTTCGAGAACATTCGAAGAATTTAAATAAAATTCCTTTCTAGAACTTTTTTCAGGGCTTGCCAACTGTTTGGACCGCATAATGATAATTGTTCTTACGTAGGCCATTGACTGTAAGTTCTTAAAATTTAAATATTTTTAACAACAATATTACGGAATTGTAATATCTGTTATTATTATAGTAAAATTACCATAAAAGTTATTATGGAGAGAGATACTTTGAAGTGGTTTTCCCATGTAATATCAATATTCTTCAAACTAAAGTGAGAAGTAAGTAATGCTCATTGTAATAGGAATTTTATAAAAATAGTAAAAATAGTTATATCTTATTACGGTTCGATTGCAGTTTAGAGAATATTTTACAGCGATTAATATATTCGATGGCATAAGAGTAGGTTCTATTACATAATAGTATAGTATAATCTTATGTTACTTTATCTTATTTTCAATATGTAAAACAGAATAACTATACATTCTAATACGTTACAAATAATAAGGGTTTATATTTCCTTTTAACCACTTTTTCATTAGGGCGTTCATGGTGTAAAATAATATTAACAAGATTGATAGTAACTAAAAATTTGGAATAGAATAAGCGAATGAGACGGGCCCTTTGGCCTACTTTGTTAGCTGTGTGCGGCCCACTAGTTGTGCGGCGCTGGCATCTCGTATTTTCTACCACGTTCCAGATGGCGCTTCACCCAATAAATACATACGCCGAACGCAAGCGGCATCAGTTGAAAAGCGCAGTTTGACGTTCGACGGTGAAAATTGTGAATCGTGTGAATTTTTCGCATATCATTGAAGAAGTTACTATTAATTTGCAATCAAAATGTCTCTGTTACCATTCCTGCTTGACTACGAACTGGAGCGTCCTCGTCGCATCGACCAGCACTTCGGCCTAGGAATAACACCTGAAGATCTGCTGTCCATTGCATCAGGACCTTTAGTGAGCCGGGAATACTACCGGCCATGGCGTCACCTTGCTGCTGCCGCCCGCGATGTTGGCTCAAGCATCAAATCCGACAAAGACAAATTTCAAGTTAATCTTGATGTGCAGCATTTCTCCCCTGATGAAATCTCTGTGAAGACCGTTGATGGCTACGTGGTCGTGGAAGGGAAACACGAGGAGAAGAAAGACCAGCATGGGTATATTTCGCGACAGTTTACCCGCCGATACGCGTTGCCTGAGGGTTGTCTTCCTGAAGCGGTGGAGTCAAAGTTATCGTCTGATGGTGTCCTGACCGTGGTGGCTCCGAGGAAGGTTCCCCTGGCAGTTCAAGGCGAGAGATCGGTGCCAGTCACTCAGACTGGACCAGTGCGCAAGGAGGTGAAGGATCAAGCTAATGGCGACAAGGCTTAAGTTATTTTTTTGTTTACCATTGGTAGTCATTCCTTTGTATCCTTAAGACTGATTTTATTTTAAGTTTGAATAAATACTCGAAAAACTAAAAAAAAATTGTAATTTTTTTTATTTCCCTCCTACTTATTGGTCTGCTGGATTTTAGATAGGATTAAGGGTTTAAGGGTGCCTTTCCACCAGAGTAGGCATGAGTTCGATATATCAAAACGTAACTAATAACCGTTTTGAGTTTTATACCATATCATATCGATATGACAGTTATCCGTAACGGTTATTGCAAAAACTATGATATCGAAACGATATCAAAACACTTAGTTATGATGTTTGAAACGATATAACTAAAGATAACCAAAACTGACCAAAACTGTCCAAAACGCAAACCGTGCACAACCGAATGTTCTGATATTCGCTTTTTCTCTTTCTTACTATAGCGGTTGAAAAGAGATGATGCGAATATAAGGATATTCGCTTCTTCTCTGTCTTCTTATAGAGGTGTAAAAGAGATGATGAGGATATTCGCTTCTTCTCTGTCTTCTTATAGAGGTGTAAAAGAGATAAAGCGATTTTTTTGCTTATTGGATGCAATGCTTGAGAAATATTAGTTTTAGTACCTAGTTATGATTTGTTTGAGAGAGTTTTTTTTGTAATAGTTTTTATGCGCCCTTGACCTTGGTGACACGTGCCGTGAAATTAAGAAAGTAAACATTGCGTTTTGTGCAACTTTTGCATTTGTTATAGTGTTATAAAAAAAGGATTACTTATAAATAATTATTATGATACTTTTAGTGACTCGTTATTTTACGAATTTGTAAATAGGTAAATTAGTTTGAACGTAGTCTAAGGTAGGTTAGTAGGTTTATAGGATCGATATTTTTATTAACAATGTCGCAAAAGACAAAGGAAAAACGCCATAACTAAAAGCGAGTGGGATCTGTATAACATATTTATGCTTATAAATAACTCGATAATATGCGCGTTAAGTTTTGTTATTAGTTTGCCGTAACTAATAAAATAACATAACGCATTTAAGTTATGAAACTCTACCTACTGATATCGATATTTAAAAACGGTTATCCATATCGATATGAAAACTGTATATCGGTTTCAAAACGGTTTTGGTAAAAAAACGAAAACGCCCATGTCTACACCAGAGATGTGCCACGATGCGTAGCATTGGCTGCGTCTCCACCAATATCTATCATGTTCACTGGTCCATTTGTTGAAATAATCAACGCCCTAAGATTCACAAGATCGACATATCAGTCAGTCAAAATGACAAAATTTTGTTATAATTTGAAAATTGTGTTGATGAAAATGTCATCCAGACCAGATCGAACTAATGGAAGTTTTACAATATATGAAAAAAAATTTAGAAAAGCTTATCTGTACAAAATTTTAATGTAAAAAAATGTAGTAAATCTACATATTTATTATTTGGCAATAATGTAGGTAAGTAAGTAGGTAGTGCTTTTTTTCTCGAGATACTTTATAGATTTTTAAAACAGAAACTAAGTAACTTTATGTTATAAATAACACAAGTAAATATTAAATAGGGCGTTGATTCTTTCAACGTTGATCATATGATTATTGACACCCAATGTCATACCCGTGGTGGAAACGGGTTCAACTAAGCTATGACTTGTGTATGTACGCGTGCCCCGGATCCGAATATGGATCATATGGATGCGTGCTACGGATGAGATAACTATTTTTTTTTAATGTAATACGTCATAATGACTACATCCTGCCTGATGGTAAGCCGTCGATGCAGTCCAAAAAATAATAACGCACTTCATACCGTGAAATAAGCACGGTACAAAGCGCATCCACTCATGACGCCCCGCTCAAAAAACACAGGATCATAGGAAACACATGGGAATATCTGTATGCATCATATAACGGAGTGCGTATAGTGGAGTACTAGCGGATGCGCATCTACATATTTTTCTCGCGCAGCTACAAAGTTTATTATTGTTGGAAACGGTCACATAGTTTCGCAGAATCAATGCATTGTATCTTTGGTGAAAAGGCACCCTAAAAGTGGTTACTAATAATAATAATAATTACTTTACGTTGATAACATAATGACTTTACATTAATCCTCCATCACTGGTATACGCAGTACAAGTTGAAATATTATATATCCCTATTCACAATAGAGATTTCAAAATTAAGCTAGACCGACGACGAGCTGTTTTAGATTTTTTTTATATGAGATAAAATAAAATGTGGTAGGTCTGAAACTAGATACCATAAAACTATTAATATTATTTTCATAGGAAAGATTTATTTGTTTGTCTGCATTAAAAATAATGCCAGAATACCGATTACAAATAATTATTTTACTAAATAGTAGAAAACCTACGAAAACTCCAATTTAACACAAGATGTAACTTTTGAAGCATCCCATACAAAATGCTAAGTTTAGCCCACTAAAGTTCCTAAATTCCTACCTACTAAATAACTGAATAAACTTATTTAAGATACAAAAAGTGCACTATTATTTACATTTATTTATTTTATATGGGATAAAAAAAATTAATTCAATTGATTATTTGCGTCTTTTCGCATTAAATATAGGGTTGCAAACTCACTCATCGTGGGTAACGGGCTTAAGCTATTTAAATTATGGATCTCCACGAAAACTCACATATTGTATACCAAAGAGGTGAATAAAATATTTTTTAAACAGCTACAAAAGCGTAGGTACCTAATGATGAGGGTAATCCACTAGTTTTGAGCCTAATCGTATGAACATTACGAATACTATGAGGGTGTTTTTAAAGGTCCTGATAATTCCAACCAATCATAATCTGCCTCACACCCTGTGTTTTATTTACCTGCTAAAGGAATTGTTAAGAAAATAATCATGATGGACACAGATAATGAACCATTTTTTTGAAAAGATCTCGTACCTACTTTCATTGCACACTAAAACAGCTTACGTAACATTTGGTCATACATAATCTCAATACAAAATCCCAAAGGACTAAACAATAAAATTATGTACAGAAGTGAACAGAATTCAAAATATGATTCCGTCTCAATTTTATATGCACATATTGAAAATGTCATAGATTATTTTCTTTTTTCTCCCCAATTGGCAAAAATTGATTCTTTCCTTTTTGCTTTTAAATAATGGCTTCGTGCCTTTTGCACATTAAGCCAGTGTCAAGTAAGATATATTTTTGATATATAAATCATAGTAAATGAGAATGAGTGGTGATAAAGATGATAAATTGAGATGCCCTCCCCTAACCCTTGAGTCCTCAGTAAAGATGTGGGACTATACTGAGATCTCACATGGACTTCTTGAGAGAATTTGAAATGTGATATTGCACTGTTTTCTTTCATTTACCAACACTCATATACGCTTACAAACACTTAACGGTTAATAATTTACCGTTATTATTACACATTCATTTTAGAAATATCACAAATTTCCTTTATCCAATTCTCTGCAGAAGGGCGTGAGGTAGGGTGATGTCATATCGCCGTAAGGCCTGTATCCATAAAAGCGTAATGAAAAGGAGACAAGGAGAAACCTGTTCATCTGAAAATAGATCTGGCACCTCCACTCCACACGGAAGCATTTACCGAAGTAAAGCGAAGTTCACATAAGTCAATTCATGCAAGGATTAAAGCTTGTTTGCCATTTTAAATGGAGCATTAACTAAACGCCTAAAAGGATGCTCTCAGTTCTATCAATTCTTTATTTATTATTAGATGACTTCAAGAATATGCAAAAAGTTTAAAACAGAAGGTATTCTGTTATTCAGTGATGCCTAATTTAAGCGTTATTTGTTGTTGAAACACAAACGACAAATTGTAACGAACTTATTAAGAAGGTATTCGTAGCTACAAATAAATATATCATTTTCCTAATAATTTATTTGACAGCTCACATAAAGCTGTGTAGCTTTAAATTAATCAGAAAACATACTCAATCCCTTTTTTCGTAAATAACTCTTTACAAATCTAGTAACATAACCCACATAATATAGCCAGACAAACAGGTACTTCCTACTAATACCATATACCAATACTAATACCATATATTTATTCATGTACACACATATTTGTCCCGTGTGAGAAATAGGAACGGCATAACCGACCTCAAAATTAATAAATGGCCAACCTAATCTAATTTATTGCACATACAATTTTTTATAACTTCACCCCTAAATGTGGTGCTCAATCATTATTTAAGATGCACAATTATGAATAAATTCGTTTTAATAATTATCTTTTTATGAAAATACGGTAAGAAAAATAACAAAAACTGCTTTTATTTCATTACTATGCAATACCCTGTATCGCTCATGATTATAGTTATAAGTTATAAGTGTTATAAGTTATAACACTTATAACACAAGAATGATTTTGGAGGGTAGGTACCTTAAAAATACGTTGGAACGATAATGTATTTATATGGATTGTTTTCCAGTAAGCACAAAGATTTAGCACAGTAAAATTGGGTTACATTAGTTTTCAAAGGAATCCCTAGTTACAATTGATTTATAATATAACCGTAGGTTACTCACGAAGAATTATGTCTTTATATTAGTAAAAGTATTTCGAAAATCAGTGCTTTGAACCTTCTAATACCAGTTACAGTTATAAAATAATAATAATTATAGAGTTTTAAAGGTTTTCAAACCTATGAAATCCCTTTCATAGGTTTGAAAACCTTTAAAAATAAAAAATAAAAATAAACATATCTATTCACAATAAATTTCGACATCATTTGGAATCAAAATCTTTTGTTCAATTTTAGCTTTTATTACCGTCAACTTAAAAATAACGCGCTAGTTTGCGGGCTTGAGATTGATTCTAGAAGCATCTAGCAAGACACTCGTCAGTGTTGGTTTCTTCTCCGGCCATGTAATGACAAAAAAAAGGTTATTTATTTTGAGGAACACCCGCAGTGAAGGTTTGGAAAGTTCCCATAGAAACCTAACCAATAAAGTAGCATTTGGTTTAGTTCTTAGAATAATTACACCTAGAAGCCCAGTACGCGTCGTCAAAGTGAGGCAACTCAAACCTAGCCATATTGGCTAAGTTTGTTACGCGGCCCGTCAGTGCTCAAGGTCGTGTCGTATTGAAAACTACTCCTGATATTTTTATTAAAAATGACGGTTTGCGCAATAAACAGATATCACAATACATCGGAAAAGCACAAGAAACATATTAACATAACATTACACGGGTAAATTATGCGCTTGAAATTAAATTATTAGGTAAAACATTCATTCAAATGAAAAAATTAATTTCAATATTTGTCACGTGACAGTTAATGAAAATGTTGCCATTAAGGGGAAAAAAATCTCCTACATTTTGTTGTAAGTAAAACACGTCTCAATTAGACAATAATTAAATTTCACAAAATGTTATTTGATAATTATCTGCTACTTCTTGCCTTCTGCTACCTTCCGCCCGCGACTTTGTTCGCGTGGAATAATTTCCTTAATATACGATAACACAAAAATCTTTATTTTTTCATTGATTGATTGATTTCAATTGATATGGCATAAATCACATTTTAAAAAGGTTAAATAGTTTTATTCGATTCTGGTCTATCTACATAAAACAGTTGACTAACTATAACAATTTAAGAGTTTCATAGCTCTAAATATATTAAATAATAATCTTTATTTATTCTCTCACATAATGGTTGTTACAAAATTAAGCTTACACTATTGTTGCACTTAAAAGTATGTGAGAGACTGATATCTGTATTAGGAGACCTGTATGACAGATTACCAGCCTCTCCTACACCGGACCGGTGAAATGAATAAGCTTATAATTAAGTGTGCGAATATAATATGCGTGATAAGCGTGTATGCGAGTGTATATGAGAGTGTGTATGGGAGTATGTGTATGGGAGTGTGTGTATGGGAGTGTGTGTATGGGTGTGTATGTGTATAAATAAATAATTAGTGAAAAATTATTCACCCCAGGCAGGATAAATATATATACATTTTCAATGAAATTAAATTATTATTATTGGGTAAGTGATTTCTCGCATAAACGAAATGCAATAAATAGCTAAGCTAAAGTGTAAAAGTTTCAACTTCCCTACTTCTAGAGAAAATTGAATGAAATGACAACATGATTTTTTTCACTGTTGCGTTTCGTCGAGCGTAATACAAGAATCTTACGCACACATAGATTTTTTTCTTGCCTCGCTTTTGAAAGACCGCTTTGGAGGAAACTATCGTTCTAGGTGTTATTATTCTAAGGTTTAGTTATTGTAAAATAAAAAACAAAAATTTACAAGATAATCGAAAAGTGCTCAGTCCATACTGAGCACTTTTCGAGTAAAACAAAGAGATAGTTGAATGTCTTTGGAGTAAAATTAAACTGTTGCCAAATAAATTTATTTAATAATTTGAGGGAGGTCTGCAACGAAAGGCTAATCCTAATTTTATTTCAAATTCACATCACTTTATCTACGGAGACTTGGAGTAAAATATGAAGAAGGGAAATACGGACAGAAAATAGAAGATTTTACTGTTTTTCTCAAAGAACTCAAAAAATATTTTTTGCTTGAACTTTTACTAGAAATTTCGCGAAGTATTATGAAAGGATCAAGTTGTTTGATAGTAGTTAGCGCCATCTAGTATCGAGTAGAGTAATCATTTACTAAAGATTATACGGCAGGGACTACGAATGCTGAGGCTCGCTTTGTAAAGGTATTAAACTTTTCGTAGAAGTATTTTTGAAACTTACCACTTAAGCTGCCGCCCGCGATCTCGTCGTTCGTTTACGCATAGATTTTGCTATGTTTTTGTAATGTTCCAAATTTGCCTTTTAGAAGTGGAAACAAATCGAAGCCACCAAGCTACAGAATTAATCAAGTACTTTTGTACTTATTAGCTATTAGCGATAAAGCGTTTAATTTAGATAAATATACATAAATTAACAAAGCTTTATAATTTTGGGATCCAGAAAACGATCACCGAAGTTAAGCTGAGTAAAAATAGTTCTTGGGTTATTGACCTAAGACTTGGATGGTTGAAGACATTTTCATATCAAAAATGATATCAAAATATATTATAATTAAACCTAATTAAGTATAACGCGTCAATTTTAAAATAGAGATGTTTGTAACGTGACATCAAAAATAATAAATTGCCAACCGAACTTAACAATAAGACATTAAAAATACTAACTTAGTCCCCAATTTTTTCATAAGGTGATCAATCGCTGTACTTCGCTTAACAGCCTTTTCTTTTTTAGGCAATCAGTAAATTTTTATACATTTATGAACTCATAAATTTAATCGAAAATCGTTTGCAGCGGAGCGAAGATTAAAACGATGCGTAATGCGACCCATAGGTTGGATGCAGCTGGCTAGCTAGCAATGTCAACGCCCTTTTCGGCGAACATTGTTTGTTATCATTTACATTGAATCCTTCGAATTCTCGAAAGCGAAAGAATGTTCTGATAGGTCAGTTAAGTATATGTCGATTAATAACTGGAACAAGTCTGTGAATAAAAAAGGTTTAGGATTGCGAATAGCCAGCTATAGATTATTATTCTTACCTACTACTGCACTTATACAATCACGCGTTTTCTCGAAGGGGTAACAGAAGAATATTATACGCCCACATTTCGCCATTAATGATACCTATATATAAAACAGCGCAAAAATATAAATATTTGTAATCAGCATCTACCATAGTACCATATTATAAATATACCTACCGCAGAAACCATATTAGAGAATAGCAATTACAAACTACATTACGATCGAGAAATACTTACGGATAAAACTGTGAATTTCAATTTTCCATAGACCGGACATAACAGTAGTTGATAATATGAGAAAAACTGCACTTTTAATTGATATCGCTATACCTAACACACATAACTTACAAAGCTCAATCACAGAAAAATTAATCAAATATGTTGAATTAAAAAATGCAATAATGCGCATGTGACATTTTAAAGCAGTGTCAATAGTCCCTATAGTCCACCGGGGTTATTACCAAGCAACTTCATCAATTCATCACCACATTACACATGTGCAACTTTACAGAAAGCAGTAATTTTGAATACCTGTAGAATAGTGCGGAAATTTTTAAAGACTGAACTTGAACGGGAATCGCTTCCCAATACTTAAAATTCCTTAGCACCATCAAATAATCTTGACCATTTGGCTTAGGCCTGTGGCTAGATTAATAACGCCGGTGTCAAAACGGAGATATATACATTATATACAAACAAATAATGATAAAAATAATTCTTTTTTCTCAGAAATCTTACTTTCTGGTGTTTAACGAGACTCACGGGCCTAAGCCAAGTGAGAATCATTTATTGGGAATCTTCTTGAAGAAACTTCCTTACAGTTCGACATGTGTTTAGGATAGCGGCTTTGTGCATAGTCATGTAGGTGTTTTGGTGGTAGATTTAATATTTTTAATGATTATAGAAGATATTTGACGACCGATATGGCGTGGAGGTCAGTAAACTTACACTTTACTCCAGAGGTCGTGGGATCGATTCCCACACAGGACAAATCTTTGTGTGCATGAACATGAATACTTGTTCTGGTCTGGGTGTTTTTCTATGTATATTAAGTATGTATTTACAAAAAGAATATGTAAGTATGTTTATCCGATGTTTAGTATCCATAACACAAGTTTTTAATGATACTTATCTTGGAACTAAATAATTGGTGTAATTGTTAGTAAGTAAATATTTATTTATTTATTATTATTTAGGTATAACTCCGTTACTGGAGAGCACCAGCGGCACGATGAAAACTTGATATTATTCGAAAATAATTATAATAATAAAACAAAGCTGCAGACATGACGCTTCACTTTCCCGCCAAGAAGTCGCTTAATGAAACTTTTTTTTAACTTTTAAAGGCTCATATTTACTGTGTCATCAAAATTAATAAATTACCAACCTAACCTAACCTTTTTGTACATCAAAAAATTCTGATGGAGCACCTAATCCCCTATTAAATGCTAGATCAGTATTTTTGATGATCAAAAAAGTATTTTTTAGAGGTTCAGTTTATTATATTCCACTTTTAAATAATGGTTTCGTTCGGTTTGCACATTTAGCTAGTGTCAAGTAAGAAATATATTAATATCATATAAATTATAGTACATAAGAATGAGTGGTGATAAAGATGGTAAATGAAATCCCCTTCCCTAAACCCCTTAAGTCCTCAGTAAAGATGTGGGACTATATTGAGATCTCACATGGACTTCTTGAAAGAATTTGAAAAGTTATGTTGCACTGTTTTGTTTAATTTACCGACACTCATATAAGTTCACAAACACTTTACGGTTAGACAGACACGTTATTATAACTACTTTATGCCTGATGGTATGCAGTTGATGCAGTCCAAAATCAATTAAGGCGCTTCATATATTAAAATAATTATTGCCTACTAGATAGATAGAGAAAACGTTTATGTCCTTTAAATAATACAAGTTACATAAAAACATATCCCACAAAACCGTTAGACTGGTTTGTCTGTGGGTCACAATCTCTTTTATACATTACAATTACAACGCATTAACTATCTATTACGTTGTTATGTTACTGCAGTACAAAGACATTTAATTACTATATTAAATCTCTTTGCTGCAGTAGCTTGTGAAATTACGTGGTTTGTTAAGAGACGAAAATATATGTGATATTAATAAACTATCCATTACAAAAATCAAATCTCAAACTGTAAATCAAGGGGGCAAAGCCGTAGGCAGAATATTGACCCAAATTAACATTTGACAGATCTACCAACCTAATTTAGTTACTGTTTCAAAATTATCTATTCGTTTTTCTAGAATTTTCGTATATATAGCCTATCGCAATAGATAAACTAATTGAAAACCCAGTATCAAAACAATCCTTATTCTAGATTTTTCATACACCTACACACGAATACCCTACCAGACGAATAAAAACAATGTCGAGGTCACGCACACATAGCCAATTTGTTTTGACGGAGAGCGTCGTGAGAAGTGGCGAGAACTTTCGTTCGGGTGGATTCTAGAACTCCCCCTCGCTACTAGATGGCGTTCAACGAGTATAAATACGCGAGCAAGCAACTAAGCGCTATGAAATTTTCACAACTTGCCGAAACTATTCTTACGAACGGATTGATTCAAAGTATAAAAAGATGTCTTTACTACCATTCGAGTTCGGGTACCAACCCCGCTATGGACCCAATTTGCTTAGGCGCTTGATGGAACAAAATTTTGGATTGGAGCTCTCACCAGAAGATCAGCTCGTTTCTCTGGTTTCGCCAACGCTGTCTTCGGGGTATTACAGACCGTGGAGGAACATTGCAGCGGCTGCAAGAGAACTGGGCTCGAGTATCAAGGCTGACAAGGATAAGTTCCAGATTAACGTGGACGTTCAGCATTTTTCGCCAGAAGAAGTCTCGGTGAAGACAGCTGATGGATACATAGTGGTCGAAGGGAAGCATGAGGAGAAACGCGACGAGCACGGGTATATTTCAAGGCAGTTCACCAGGCGTTATGCTCTTCCCGAAGGCGCAAAATCAGAAAACATAGAATCAAGGCTTTCCTCGGACGGTGTTCTGACCATCACAGCACCTCGCACAGTGCCTCCTGCGGTGGCTGGTGAGCGCAAGGTTCCTATAACTAGAACTGGACCTGTACGAAAAGAAATCAAGGACTCCTGCCCAGACCCTGCTGAATCGGAACCAAAGGAACAGCCAAAAGATCAACCTGATCGAAAATAGATTGTAGTGTCTAGCGATTATGAGTACTAGTTGGTTCTCTTTTTGTTTTGTGTTTAATTGTGTTACATAAAAAGTATTCCAAAGCTTTTAAAAATAATAAGACTGTTTACTTTATACTTATTAAGTTTTATATTTACTGAAATAGTGAATAAAAGTTGTATATAACACAATAAATGTTTTATTTTATTATTTATTTATTTATTCTTGTTATCAATTTAAAAAAATGCATACATACATTTACGCTTGTTTCCCTGAAGGGATAGGCAGAGGCATATTATACGCCTACACTTCGCCAATTAGAAAGAAAGAAAGATAAAGAATTTATTTTGTGACAACTTCAAAAGAAAACAGATACATTTTACTTAAAGAGTTTCACAGAAAAGGTTTCCACTCAGCATAAAGCCGAGGTGTCACGAAACGCTTCGACGCTGGTCTTCCATAGATACCGTTAGGTATATAGTTGGTCCCATGTAATGTAGGTGATGAGCCTATTGCCGCTTACCAGGCACTGTTATGTTCGCCAGAACCTCGTCCGTTTATTAGCAGGTGCTCAACTTGCAGATGAGGTTGGCTTGGACACCTTAGGTCTTGGTAGGATCCCTATATATACAAAAAAATTACATGAAGGAAATAGATATTTCAGTCAGAGTGCTATGG
Source organism: Musotima nitidalis (assembly GCA_949126915.1). Classification (NCBI taxonomy): domain Eukaryota; kingdom Metazoa; phylum Arthropoda; class Insecta; order Lepidoptera; family Crambidae; genus Musotima; species Musotima nitidalis. Next base: position 6,053,327 of record OX421439.1, on the reverse strand, counting down.
CGCCAACGCGAAAGTAGACACATCGTTTCAGTATGGTGGCCAGATTCGTATGGTGACTAAACATGTGAATGTAGATTTTGTTTTATCACAGAACTGACTCGACGAAAATGTTTGAACATTTCACACTAGCTCTGGATTGAACTATCGATTCAAAAAACCACATCGATTTGACGACAAGCGTCAATGTCAAACACAAGTCAAACTTAGCAGCAGCAACATTTGAGGAAAATAAATAAAACATTATGTATTCTAAATAAAATTTAGACAATGTTCCTGAACCCAATACTGGGTTACATACTCCGACCGATAGTGTTCAATTGGATAAAACAAACTAGAAGTATAAGGCCCAGGATAAAAATTGGAAAATCTAGGTTCGAGCTCAGCATTGACGTTAAGCAGTTTAAAAGAGAAGAGTTGAAGGTCAAAGCTAGACAGGAGTACGTTATCATAGAAGGTAAACAGGAAAGAAAGAATGAGAAAGGTTACTTTATAAGGCAATTTGTTAGGAAGTATAAATTGCCTCAAGGATGTGATCCAAGTACCATTAAAACCAATTTATCCGATGATGGTATCCTCACTGTTGTAGCTCCAAGAAGTGTTTGTGACATAAATAGTCCATGTGAAACTGTGGTCCCAATAAAGTTCTCGGTGTCCAAAGAGGAATCTCTGAGGACTGTCCAGCATAGTGAGAAGCAGAAAGATGGGAATGTTGAATAAATGTTTTTGATCATGTAAATCAATTGTGGTTTTTTTTTTCTTTGATCCTTATTTTAGTATTTGTTGGGAACTACAACACTGTGTCTGTCTCAGCCCATTAACATCTCACTACTGAATTCCTTTACGAACCTAGGTAAGAGGGGTTGCAGGACTGTTTGAAAAGTCTCGGGACGTAGCAGGCCTAAAGAAGGAACATGGATGGCTTTTAGTCAATTAAAGTCTGTCACACCCTAGCGCTACATCCACAGAGGGAGGTCTTTTGATGATTTTATTTACGAAAAAACAGCACATGAGCTTACCGTTGTAATTATTGACACCATTAAAACTTTAATAAATTAAAAAAAAAATGTGTAATAAAATTGTATTTCATTGACGGAACTAACTTTTAATTGCTAATAAATAATAATTACACATAAGCTTTATTTAGCTCAAACTTATAATGACATAGGTAATAAATTCTTCATCGTCATTTCTTCGCCTTAAAACTATTTTCAATATCATCAAGACTTTTGTTATGTGTGTCTGGTAGTATAAAATACAGTATCAGTAAGCACGACAAACTTATGACTATGTATCCTGAATACAAGGTTATTTCTCCAAAATTCGCTAACACTCCTGGCGCAACTTTGATAGATATAAACAAAATGAAAAATCCCATTGAGGAGCATGCACCAGAGCCAATGCCTCGTATATGTGTTGGAAATAGTTCTCCAACAAAAGTCCACGAAACAGTTGCAATAGCGCTCCCAAAACATATATATAAAATTGATATAGCTACAGGAAACCATATACAATCAGGCCTAAAAACAAGGTACAATATTAACAATAACAGAGTAAAATTAGTTAAGAAACCACTTACTAAATATACAGTTCTTCGAGGGCAGGTGGATGTTGTTAAAAATAATGTAAAGTTTGTTACTAACCTACAACAATCTAATATTAGCATGAAAGTATAAGTGTCAATCTCATCTTTGAATATAAGACTGACTAAATCTTGCGTGTAGAATGTGAATGTTTGAATACCGCAAAATTGGTACGAAATGAATATAATGACACCAGTTATATAAGGCAAGATGAATGATTTGCTAAGTATAATATTATACATTTCTTTAAATTTAAACTCAGTAGGATTATTCTTTCTCTTATCCAGTAGTATATTCAATTCTTTCTCTGAAGTATCTGTTTTACATCTGAACCATTCAAAAGATACCTTTCCTTCCTTCTCCCTCCCTTTAGATATTAACCATAAAGGACTTTCTTTTAAGAATATAAACATTACAAAACTTAGAATTAAAGGACAACCAAACACAAGAGAACTGAATTTATAATGCATAATGCCTCCTACGCAGTGATTTAACACAATACCGATAGTAACTGCCATTGACAGCATAAATAACATGGGCGATCTATATTTGGTATCTATTACTTCAGATACGTATACCACGCCTAAGGTTCGGAAGATTCCACAGCTCAGTCCTGTGACGATTCTTGCTGCTGCCACCATCATGACTTCTTTAGCCAAGGCGTGCATGAGCCAACCAATTGCGAAAGGCCAAATTAGTATAAGGTGGCTGAGTCTTCTTCCGAATTTGTCCATAAATATTCCAGAAAATATACAGCCGATGGCCATTGACATGGGAGCCAAGGATGCTGAAATGAAAACGTTAGATTTTATTTGCTGTTTTGAAGTAGGTTCGAGAATCAGAATATTTATTTGCTAAAATACTGTGACAACTGGTGTTACATAGATATAATACAAGAATACGAGTATTTTGGCCAGGATACAGTGTCATGCAAAATTAACATTAGATTAATATATATAAGTAAACAAGTGGTTACAAATTTAATAATCACTGACGATAGTTACTCGTAATATCGTATAAACGAAGAGTAAATGTTTATAATCCAAACTTAATATTATAAATGCGAAAGTAACTCGGTCTGTCTGTCTGTCTTTCTGTCTTTTCTTTACGCCTAAACTACTGAACCGATTTGTGTGAAACTACAGACGTAGTTTGGAACTCGAGAAAGGACATAGAATAAAATATTTTTTATCCAGAAAATCCCGCGGGAGCGGGAACTTCTCAAAAGTCCCGCTAGATCGGGAACTTCTCAAAAATATCGCTAGATCGGGAACTATGTGCGAACGAAGTCGCGGGCAAAAGCTAGTAGGTTCATCATCGGTCGGTAGTATCAACATCGTTCGAGATGAAGACCATGATTTTCATGCCAAAGTTCAACTTTTCCACATGATATTTTTTTGATGTACAGAAAGTTCTAAAGAAAGTTCTACAGAAAGTGTTACACAGTTCGTATGACTCTCCACCTATCTGGAACACCCGTGGACCAAAGAAAATAAAAAAGAACATACATTTATTTCTCTATTGACAAGAAAAACAAGCTTGGGTTTAACATTTTCAACTTGTATTTGTGTTAATTGGAATAAAAAGTCTACTAGATTATTGTTGTGACCATCCAACCAGATTATTGTTGTGACCATCCCCTATTCAACAAAATTCAGCTCAGTTTCACATTACATATTGTCTTGACAATGATGGAAGGTTCCTTAGTGCTACTTTATTGATTAAGGCTTTTGGAGAAACTTTCAATATCGTCAAATATTCACTGTTTGTGTCCTACATTATTATATACATAATTTAAAAGTGCATACCCTGCGAGTTTCTTGTCAGTTCTTCTCGCAGAGCGGTGGCTTAGAACTGGCACTTAGATTTACTTACACTTATTTTTTTGCATCTAGATGAATTTAAACTTAGTGATTTCAGTGTAGTTATATTTCGTTTTTTAATTTCAAATTAAGTTTTCAAGTGAGCCTTTTCAAGTTATATGTAATAGTTAATGAAAGAACTTTTTACTTTTACTTTATTATTTCCTCAGAATCGTGCCCTAATATACAGCATAGTACTGGCTGGAATTGCGATCTGTAACCCGCCTACCCAGAGCTGTGATGATAGGCAAATCCCCTTAAAATAATAAACTATTGGTGAGACCAACGTTCAGCAGTGGACTTTATATGGCTGAAATGATACAGATGATGCAGACTTCATTATTCAAAAAGTGTTTAGTATAGCCGAAAAGCTGCAATAGGCCCGCAATTTATAACGTGGGACCAACAATGTAAATGGCGAAGTGTGGGCGTATATTATGCCTCTGCCTACCCCCTCGGGGAGACAGGCGTGATATTGTGTGTGTCTGTGTGTATGTTTAATCTAAAACAATAACTAGATGTAAGCAATGAACTAAACAAATGTTGAATGATTACTAATGTCATAACAACTGTGCAAAACATGTGAATTGTGTATACACTTCCACTTGCGCACGGAATCATGTTTCAAAGGTTGAGCAACAAGGCTTTCTAGCATTTCTTGCGGAAAATAATCTATTAGGTACTTTTTTACAGCAGCGTCATCCTGCGTACTGCGTTTTGGCTTGAAATGCGATCACCTAACCAGTCCAGCGTGGTGATTATAGGAAGATAGCCCAAAAAGATTGCAACCCACTAGAGAAGCCAATGTTCAGCAGTGGACTAAATAATGCCAGCTTTATTGATGAGGTACTTTTCAATTTCGAAAAATAGTGGCTGTTTCTCTGTGTAGTCTTTTTAGTCTCTGATCAGAAACTAAGAAGGATAAATATTCCGTGTCTAATTTTGAACGAACCGGGTGGAGTAAACACTAGAGTAATAATAATAATATTAACTATATTACGGAAATTGTTTTGTCGAACTGGTTGAAACTAGTCGAACATTGAAATGTTTACTTCTGAACGTTCTCAACGGATTGAAGTTAGTCGGAAGTTTAACTATTTCATCGAGCTTCGTCTTGTTTCATTTATTGAAAGTACGCCAATGACCTACGAGTCCTACAACTCTACACACTTCCAACACGCAAATCTCTGGTAGAATCGCATTTTCAACAACCTGCTAGTTTTAGAAGAGAAAAACATTATTTTCACTTTCAACAGTTTCAATATGTGAATTATGTATGATGCAGTACTTACCAATCCAAGAATCGTACTGAAGAGGATCATAATCGAAATGTTCGTCTTCTTTAAGCTGGGGCAGCAGAACGGCGGAGAAGCCGTATGTGAAACCACAGACGAGGCTTATAAGACTTGCCCCACTTGTAGCCAAAATCTGGAAATAAAAAATACATTCGAGGCTGACATTTCAAAGTCAAAGTTATATTAGATGGTGTTAAGGATAAATATATATATATTATTAGAGATTGTGGGGTATCTTAGACCGCAATAGTTGCTATTATTGTTATAAAGTTTGCATATACATCTAGTTAGTGTATTTTTAATTCTTGATCTTATTATTTCTCAGAAATCTTATGGTGTTTAATGAGGCTCACGGGCCTAAGCCAAGTGAGAATAATTTATTAGGAATCTTCTGAAGAACTTTTTTACAGTTCCACATGTGTACAGGATAGCAGCTTTCTGCATAGTCATGTGGGTGTTTTGTGGTATATTTTGTATTTTTAATGATTGCAGGAGATATTTAGGTATAGCTCCGGTACTGGAGAGCACCAGTGGCACGATGAAAACTTTCTTTAATTTCCAAATTCTGATAATTTCTTCTTTTTCTGTACGCGCGCCTGTAATGTATTTTGAATAGTTTCGGGAAGACGGTGTCATTTTCTGAATTTTTTAGTATTTAGTAGGTCTTGTATTTCGTTATTATTTTTAAATTATATCGCATGTCGTGATCCCCAGTAATTGTGCCAATACTTAGCTGTGAACTTAATACTTTCTTATTGTTTTTTTTGTAATGGTAAGTATATGTCATGTTGGTGATCCTTTTTATTAAATAAATAAATAGGGATGCTACAAATATCTCAGGAGCCCAAGCCAACCTCACCTGCAAGTGGTGCATCTGCCGATCAACGGACGAGGCTCTAGCGACCATTAAAGTTTTCGATAACCGGCAATAACCGGCAAAAGACACCACTCCTATTACGCGAGACCTTCAATAAAACTGGCGAAATATGGGCTTGTAATATGCCTCTGCCTACCTTTTCGGGAAAACAGGCGTGATTCTATATATGTATGTAAGTCATATGAATTTTACTCAAGTTTGGGCCAGTAAAGCTATTATGGATCTCCACTTACTAATGCGCGAATTAGTGTGAGCAGAAGCTTGGGTAGTGCTTTGTCTATTTACTTTATTGTTGTTTTGATTCCCGTGTAAAATATATTTTGAAGGTTGATATGCAAAATTCTCCGCACTTATAATAAATAAATAATAAATATTGTCTAACAATTACACCAATTATTTTAGTTCCAATAAGCATTATTAATAATTTCTTTTTTCAATACTAAATACCATTTTTTTATGTAAATAAATATTTATTATACATAGGGAAACACCCAGACCAGAACAAATATTTATGTTCATGCACACAGATATTTGTCCTGTGTGGGAATTGAACCCACGAACTCGCCACCACGCCATATCGGTCGTCAATCAGTTATGACTACTTTAGACTATATTTTTACTTTACACTAGCAATTGCTCCAAACGAGTGAGTCCATGTGTAAAAAAAAATAACAAGTAAGGAAGGTGCTATTGACAGTAGACTAATGATACCTTTATCACAAATTTCACGGCAAAATTCGATATAGATGAAGTGAATTTCGCACTTCGCAAAAACGAGTGTTAACCGAAATAGCCTGACCCTAAAAGATAAAGACTTTCTTATGAATTATTTAATTAACAACAACTAAAGACTTGATACAAAGTCCACAAATTCATTCGTGTGCCGAAAACATTATATAGATAACAACTATTTATTTAAATTATATACTGTATAAATAAACTGGTAAATTCCAGTTTTTATGAGTAAATAAACATGTTTACACATAAAAACTCGACTTTTATGACTTTTTTTTTGTTATATCTCCAAAACCACTAGTATTTTTAGACATAACTCTTTCGGCATTGTACACAAGTTAAGGAAAGTATTATCGTGAAATGTGGTTTTCCGTGTTGAATTCAATTCTCCATAGACACTTCTGGTAAAGGAACTACTTTACTGGAGTATGACTTTGACTTAAGTCTGACTCTGACTAACTTTACTTGACCTGACATTAACTGTGAATAAATGATGGAACGCTGCACATTTTTTCAAATATTTCGAATTATCAAATAAGTTGACATCGGCAAATACTCCAACCAAGTAAGTTCTTAAAACACGAAAAAAATAGTGTCCACAAATGTCAAATCGGAGACTTCTTGGCGGGAAAGTGAAGCGTTATGTCTGCATTTTTGTTTTATTTTCTAATATTTATGATATTTCGAACATAAATGTGTTATAACGGTGGATTATTAACCGTTAAGTGTACGTACATGAGTGTTGGTAAATGAAACAAAACAGTGAAACATAACTTTTCAAATTTCAGTATAGTCCCACATCTTTACTGAGGACTCGAGGGGTTCAGGGGCGGGCATCTCAGTTACCATTTATCATCTTTATCACCACTTATTCTCATTTACTATGATTTATATGTTATTAATATAACTCTTCTTTGACACTGGCTAAATGTGCTAAGCGCACGAAGCCATTATTTCGGTTTAAATATCGTTGTGAAAAATAAGTAACCATACTTTTTTATCTAGAGGACTATGAAATAAATAAACATATTTATTTCATTTGTTATATTTAGGCTAACATTTTTTCAATTAATACATTTCAACTCTAAGGTATTATTAACAAAGGGGAAAAACCAAAACAAACAAAAAAAGTTTTACTGCGCAGTGCGCAATTTTCGATAGGCCCTTAAATTTTTTTTATTGTTATCTTTGATGAAATACTGTAATTAATGCAAGCGATAATAAAAAGTAACTCACCTGTCTAAATAAATACCTTGGAGGCTCTTTTAGTTCTTCCGTCACATTAAAATTTCTTTTGTTATAAAACATTTGGACAACACTTTCTATCAAGGTATTAAACCTTTTTATTGATTTTTCACTATTTTATAATTTTATGCTATTTGTTAAACTAGGATAAGTATTTATTATATACAACTTAATTGTGTGACAAGTCCAAGTTGCTTGAATTAATGCGTATTTTATTACAGTACTACTTCACTTTTATTAAAAACAGCACAAACTGTCTTTAAGATAAGTTACAATGAATTAAAAACATATGTTTCTGTTTGAAAGTTGTATTAACAACTGGAAAATAATTTGTCTTTTATTTTACAGTAAACACGTTCTGTCTTCTTCGTTTTAATTGTTTTACTTACACTAAAGTCACATGCTAATAAGTTATAAGTAATATTATATTTGTTTTTAGCATTGGCCCAGTCCTTGGTAACTTTAAAGTTTTTGGTAAATTAGTTGGTGGTTCAGAGTTCTTAGTTGTCCTGTTTTAAAGTATTTTGTATTAGGTGGTAATAAGGATCCTTTGAAAATGAAATAGGTTCAGATTATAAGGATTCATTTGACACTGATGATGACGGCTGGTGTTCGTTATGGAGAAGATGGCCGTCAGCGAGATGGTACGAAAGGCTGCCCACTATTGCGATGAATTTATGTTGCAATTTATGGTGCAGCATTTAGTGCGCGAGACGGCAGGGGGATTCTCTGTTTTCGGCTCTTTCAGGGGGGAGCACAAAGGAATTTGGCCCGCAAAATTATGTCCCAACATAGTAGAGGGTCTCGGGCTATGGCCGCTGGGGAGTTAACTGTCAACTGGAGTTGATATTGCACTGATTTTCGCTGTTAGGTAGGTAGAAGTGTGTTAATATGTTGGCCCACAGATTTGCTCACTGCAGTTCTGAAGCAAAGATAACGCTATTTAAGGCATATTGCCTAAAATTTTAAACAGCGTCTCTATGGACCAACTAACTAAGAAGACCTGTTCTGCCCTAAAGGTGCCGTACAATAACTGTTTCAGGATTCTGATGGGACTCCCTAGGTGGCCGCTATGCGGCAGTGCGAAAGACGGGCTCACTTCTAAGTAGAATGAGATCTAGTCCCAACAGAACCCTGAAAATGAACAACATTTTTATTATTACTATTGTATTTACTAACACAAGTTACACACTTAAGTTGTGTAAATTAATTACAATTGGACCATTGTTGTCATTTAATTATTATTATTTTTATATTATATTCCCTATATTTCCGGGTCTTTTGGCGTGAATCAGCATCTATGCAAGACGTCATAAGTGTGTGCGCCTTTTGCCGTGCTTACTCCACGATATGGAGGGCCCCTATTCTGTTGGATTGTATCGAAAGCATTCTATACGGCCGGATTTCACCTTAAAAAAGAATATTCAAATTAAAATATCATCCTACACAATTGATAAATTAAAATGCTTATGAGTTTCTGGTCAGTTCTTTTTACAGAAGATTTAGATTTACTTATTTTTTATGTATGTGAATCTAAGCGTCGTGATTTCAGTGTAGTCATATTTCGTTTTTTATATTTAATATTGACGTTTACAAGTCCTATGTCATATTTTCTGAAGTCGAGAATTTCTGATTTCTGAAATACAAGTGTTTTACGGTACGTGACGACTCCGCCAGTGATCATGTGTGTGCGTACACTTATAGTAGTGAACACAATCAGCCAATAGTCCAATTGTATAAAGCTTTGTCTCTGCATTTTTCTTTACTCACGTGTGCTTATGATGACTAACGTTAGGACAACACTGTTTCGCTTCAATAATTAAATAAATGGTTTCAATAAAATCTTTGTCATTCCACAGCTGATTAAATTATCAATTGACTCTCGTTTCAGCGTTGGTGGTGAAGACATCGTTGTTCTGAGGCTCCTATCTTACCTGAAGATGCCCTATTTTTTTTTTTTTTTTTTTCGTTGTCGGTAAAAAAATGCTGTTTACGCACTGTCTCCCGGCCAATGGGGGGACCGGGAGGGGAGTGTGGGGCTCACTGCGGCAGACGCGACCACCGCAGTCCTACCCACTAAAAAACTTCCGACGACGCCCACCGCTGTTGAAAAAGGGGCAGGGGGCCAGTGCCTGGGTTTGTAGCTTCTGGCACCCCGCCCGCGGCCAACGTCCCCCGGATCAGAACCGGGAGGACCTCCTCAGAGGAGCGCAGTGTGTCGCGCCCCTCCTACCTCCTTGTGCGGCCATGGCGTAACTGGCCGACTTCTGGGAGAGTCTATAGCTAGACGGAAGGGGCCCCCTGCCCCAGCCACCTAAGACCCTCCAGGCGCGGCTGGACGGGCCCTCCTTGCACCTGAAGATGCCCTGTGTAAGGGCAAACACGTGTCGTGTTGAATTGTTACTCGATTTTTCGGGGAATTATTGTTGCGCGGAATTGTTACAAAGATATCCATCACTTGTTTACAATAGAGTTCTGCAAAGTAACGCCTGAATTAATAAATTACTTAATCATTACATGATCTCTTTTTCTTTGATTACCTTTTGGAAGGCGGATCTCACTTTACAAATATGAATATTACGTCCAAATACAGAAACAAACCTCAACTAGTTAAAAGCAGAGTTCATCTAAAGCACAGATACCTCTATGTAAACTTTAGATGGTGGAAGTGGATGGATATGATGGTGAGAGGTTAAAACTCAAATACTTTTATTTCATAAACTATTACTTGAAAACGTTACAATTAAATATAACAGACGATATATAATAAGACTGAAATCTCGAAGCTTAGTTTTACTTAGGTACCTGAAACATGTAACAAAACAATTTAAAAACAAAAAATATTTAAGTGAATCTAAGTGCCAGTTCCGGGCCACCGCTCTGTAAGAACAATTGGCAAGAAGCTCTCAAAATTAATATTTAATTAGTTATGAACGAACTGGAACCTATATTCAATTAGTGCCTTAACTATGAAAGTTTTACTTCCTCTTATAAAGTTTGCTCTAAAGGACATAAGCGGTTTAAAAAATTAGGCGGTCGATATACAACACTCACCTGCAAGACTAGTGGTGGAATAATTGCAGTGCTCCATAGTCAGTTCGATAGAATAGCCAAAACGCGTATTTTCTTCAGTGAGAATGGAGGGTGTCTAGTTTGCTTTCGTGGATAATCATTTTAGTTGAAAACAACAGATTCTGCAAACCCAAATTCATCGGCTTCCCGCAACTTTTATAAAATCACCAATCTATTGAAATTCACTAAAATTGATAAAATGTAGAAACAGGCTTGAATTAAAATTAAATAGAAACACATAGTATATATTTATATGAACCTCTTTATTTATCTACAACATAAAGAATGCCCCAATCACAGGACCGGGATAAATAATGCCATATATTTTTGCTATTATAGTAATGGTGTATAAAACAATTTAATTTCTTAGAAGCTCAGTTACGCATATCACTACTGTGCTGTGTATTCACAATTTATTAATTTATATAATTAAATTGTCAACATCGGCTTGGAGTTAGAACAGATTTAAATTTAATGCAAACTTGTATATATGCAAAACAAAAAAATTACCTCATTACAAAAAAAATTACAGTCCAAAGCAGTTAAAATAATTATTTGTGTCTCTAAATTTTATTTAAACTTTTATAAATAACGTCAAGGAATCACAGAGGTATTAAAACCTTTTATCCAATTCCCTAAAAAAAATTGTACCTAGACAGTAAAAAATTTTTTTTGGTGAAACATATAAAAGTGCCCTCTGGCCTAGAATAGTCACCGCGAGACGTAAGAGAAATCCTACCCGAGGATGCGAAGCAGCGTCATCCTGCGTACTGGTTTGAACTGCTATCACCAAGCCGCCTGCCCAGCGTGGTGGTTATGGGCAGATAACCCCAATAGAATGTGATCTATTGAGGAGGCTAATGTTCAGCAGTGGACTTTAAAAGGGTGATATAATGACTTCAAAACAATTCTACCTTATAACAAAAAAAAGTCTATAAACAGTTATCATTTTAATTAGTTTTTTTTAATTTAATGGAAACTTTTATACATAATGTCAAGTATTCACCGAAGTTTCAAAAATGATTTTATGACATTACATACCTATAGAAAAAAATATAGAACCTCGACTGTGGCAAGTTATTCTTTTGTGAAAGCTATAAAATTGTTTATATTTTATTAGTGTTATATTTCAAGTAATTAAACAGTATAAATGAAAAAATACCATGAGAATATGTCTGTGTAAACATATTGTGTATTCAATGACACAGACGGTATATCGTCGTTTCGTGTCTAAAAGATCCTAAGTGTAAAATTCTTATTTTTGGGTAACGAGGTTTTTTTATAATATTAACAAAATAAGTATTTTATTTGAAAGTCATGGTTATGTAAGTTTTTTGTAAGAAAAAGTATTAAAGAGCCTCTGGAGGTATTTCAGTAATGGTGTACCTCCTGCTCTCAGATACTCTGCTATCATACTTGTTATTTTTCAGCTGTATAGCTATCCCAATTTCGTAGGCTAGTTCAGGATTAATCGGTGTAGAGTTTGGTTAATGTGGCTCTGGGGTTTTCGGCCAAATAAGTAGCAGGATCTTGTATGATTGTGTATAACTGTCCATAAAACCATTCCGCTTCCCTTATAAAATCAGGATTCGGTAAAGGCCTTACCGTTTAAAAAATGAATACTCATCCAGATTTTAAATTTGTTTAAAATTAAATTCTATAGTAAAATAAACGAATACATATTTACATTGCTTTGTGTAATATCTACAGAATAAAAATAGTATTGCGCTCTGAGTTTGCACTAGTAAATATTATTCATTAAGTATAAAGGAAAAGATATAAATTAAAAAACAAGTTTGCACTGCGCTTGTAGAGTCGAAATATTAGGACTGTGTTATTCATTTTTATAAATTTTGTGAACAAAAATGTTGCAACAAATAATGTGAAAATTATACCTCAAGCCGATGTTACAATTTATTCTTCTACGATTTTATGCATTGCTATACATTGATTCTAATTAATCTGTCGTTGTAACGATCAGTTTTGACTAACACACAACAATTTCTTATTTTATTTTGTTGTACATTACAGAAACAAGCGTAACATAATACACATTATAAAACACGACAGTAAAATATTGTGAAACATTTTTATTACAAAAGCAAGGTATTTTTTTCTACAGTAAATTATAGATGAGTCTAAATGAAGGTACCTAGATACAATGTCGAAATTAATTAATACCTACACATTAATACATTTACTAAAAAAACTCATTATTTTATGGATCCTTTCTCAAAATTAAAATATGCCATTTTGTGCTACATTACATTAAACCAAGGTATTTTTTTAAGCGAAAAAATATGATGACACAAATTTTTATGATTTCGGTGCGTAAGTCATTTTATTTTATTAAAATATCGTTCACGCCTACCAACTGGCTACTTATAATTCGCTGCAGCAAAAACTATTTTGAATTAAACCAAATGTATAAAAATGTGTTTCGCCTGTCGTTAACACGGTAGATTTTACGTTACGCGTGCTAAGTATATTTTAGTATTTTTGTTTCCATTCGAACGGACTTTCTTGCAAATTTTCCTATCTATGGCCGAGCTGTGAGGAAAATTTTCAATATATTTCTATAGCCAACTTTATTGTAATGATGGTACAAAGAACCATGATGAGCTTTTTCCGTTCTTCTTTTTAAGTTTTTGCCCTAATGATCTGGTGATTTTAGATTTTGGGGTATATCCAAAAACGATACTTTCCATATAAACATACCTTTAATTTTACATCGACGACAGTAAAATTACGACAAGTAAAAAAAAAAATATAAACAAGGTTTTAAAAAAAAAAAATTTAGATAAATTTGTATCAGCGTTTTGTAAACGGAGTTCATTATTATTTATGTACATTAAATAATGACTTACGTAATTAATGATTCGGTTGAAGGTCGATTTAGCGCGAATCTAAAGGTGTCTCCAAATACAGAAAATATAAGGACATAATAATGAATACTTGTGTAAAGTAGTAATTGATTTTGGTAAAGAATAAAAACGAACTTGACGACTAGATGGGGTAGATAGGCTTTATACTATTTCATAATAATTTATTTACATGGAAGGCATATGGCAAGTGCACGATTTTATTTTCATTATTACTTTAATAAAATATTTTTTTTGCGAGTAAAAGGACGTCCTTCACAATGAACCACTTAGTTTCCAAATCTAATTTCTGATTTAATGTAATAATTTAACAGCTTTATAACATAAAAATATATCAAAGTAAAAAGTTTATATCTTTAGCAAATGACTACATAAAAATTATCAAGAAGTACTTCATCAAACCTACAATACAACGTAACAGTTTAGAAAAATTATTTTATTTATTCCTCATTTAATTTATTTTTATTTTATCTAAGTATCATTTCTATATACTAATCTACATAAAGATGACACATATCTGCTTCGCAATATCTAAATACTAGAAATATAAGTATAAAATTGAGCCTTAATGATATGTATCGTAAGAAACACTTTGCGAAATAAGGTTTCATGTTTGTTTTACGTTTAACGTAACGTATATAACACCACAGACTAATGCAACAGATTTAACTTCTGCTATAGAAAGTCCCTGGCACGTCTAACACTACAACTAAAAAGATCTTTCGGAACAAAGAGATAAATAAGCTAACTAACAAGCTTGTGCAAGTAAAGGAAATCATAACTTAACATTAACAAATTTCTTAACATTACCTAAAAATAAACTGTTAAAAGAGGTTTAATATTTGAAACATTTTATATATTTCTAAGAAACAGGATCTTAACGTAAAACAAATTACACAATATTAAATAAAGATTATTTACTTTTGAGTCTAAATGATATAAGTTTGTGTATATGTTATTAAAGTGTTGTTAATTATTTACTATACAAATAAAAATAAAGTTCTTATATTTTAAACAACATATAATATTCGTATAAGAAAAATGTATTTTCATTATTTTACTTAAATTTAATACTAGTTTAAAATGATATGTTTTGTAGTTTCAGATTTATCACATTATAGATATAACTTTTCATAGTTTTTATCTAAATAATTTTTCGTACTGTGTTTGCACACATATAATGTGTACTAAAATTGATATGGCTAAGACAGAATCAAGCTAGGTTTTCGGTATTTCATATTTTGTATTAAACTCACAAAATACATAATTTTAATAACAGTAATATTCTGTTGTTTACAAAACCTTTAATATTTTCAACGACTTTGACTTTTATTTTTTGTAAATGTTTGTTTAAATTAAAAATTATGTCACTATTATAAATTTATTATCAGTGATATATCCTTAAACACGGTCCAACGCGTGGTCGCATTATTATATCAAAATTTAATCGAAATTATATTTCAGAAATATTTATAAAGCTGGCTTCTCACTACGGGATGTAATATATACGAGTATATCAGGATATGAATTTCTTTGTCGAATTACGTTATCGTTCAAAAACTTGTGGATGGAATCTTGTTCACTTGGATATAATATGTATTATATCATTTGCTTCGATATCATTGGAAGTAATAGTCAAGTTTTTGGCCATTTGCGGAATAAATAAGTTTTAGCGCCATCGCGGAAAAAGACAAATCGCGGCAATATTTATTTTCCAAAACTAGTCTGTATTCGAGATTTTATAACTTAACAAAGTGTGGGAAAGTAGCATATAATTGTGAATTACCGCGTTGATTTCAAAACTCCATAGAGTCTCTAGTAAAGTTTTCACTACTTTATGAGAGTAGGACTTAGACGTCACTGTAACCAACTTTACTTGACCTTTCACTGTGACTAAATGACGAAAACGCTGCACATAGAGTTGCAAATAGCATGAATTATCAAATCATTCGACTCTGGCAAATACTCTAATCGGTTAAGTTCATACTATCAGAAAAAAAATATGTTATATCTCGTAGTGATAAGCCAGCTTGATGCAGTCTCTACACGGAGTCCTCGCCGAAGTCTATTGGCGTCTCTATCATTATCCCGGTTGCCCTAGACTTAAGTTTAGGGCCCCGGGTCTGCTTACTAGTCTAACCAGGTTTGGTTGAATTTCAGTTATTACATGGACTGCCGTCTGACCTCCGCAACCCAGAGGGAAACACCATTCTATGGTCAAACCAGCTGTCAGGTTGTTAAAAGGCACTCACTTCCTATAAACGACTGTCAAAGATGTTCATTACAGCCGGGACCAACGGTTTAACGTGTTTTCAGAGTTCAGAGTCTTTTCACTAGAGTTGCATTGCGAGTCATAAATTTTTACTGTTTTTAATATGATAAAGAAAGTTGTTTCTAAGCAATAATTATTTTTTTATTGATTTTTCTATAATGTATAGTATACATGCTTGAATCAATTTACAACTTGTGAGACCGACTGTATTTTAGTTTCGATTCAGTTTCTCATCTTAGAATCTTTTATACAACATTATGGTAATATTTGTTTGATACTTGTATTAGTTGTGCATACATGCATTATTTAGAAAATATATGATGTATTTATATAAATGTATTAGATACAAATAAATGAAAACTGATAAATGACTGACATAATGACGATAGACATTGCTAAGGCTAATTGCCTTTGACACAATAATATTATTTAAATAAGTATTGAGTACAGCCATTCATATAAATGTTTTTGAAATAGGTACAGTTAACATTTTATATTGTAAATACATATATAGTTACATATAAAATATGTGTGTAATATCATTTGAATTATTTAACACAGCATTAAATATGAAAAAATTGCTATGTGATATGAATTTTGTCGTAAATAAATTATTGCTAAAGTTTAATCATATAAAGGTGATATTACAGCGGTAAATAGTCGCTTTTTACATACATTATACAGCAGTTATAACACCGACTAGTAATCTTAAAACTCTTTTAGAACACAATACACTATTCTACTACAAATTAAAGCTTTCTGCTTTACCTTTTTTCATTTTTAACATGTTACAGTAAGATCTAGGAAATATGATGCAACAGTTATACATTTATCTAAGTGTTTTCTACTGAACTAAAACACAGTGGCGAGCAAAAGTTATGTATATTGCGAAAAAGTATTCGTAGCGTGAGTTCTTTTAAGATTTTTAGCTTTAGTAGAGTTGATAACACTCCAACTTGTCTTCCAGAGTATAAGTTTTTTTAAACAATCAATAAATACTTCATCCTTTTACAATCGCATTTATTATGTAGTGGCAACACAAATATCGTTAAAAACTAGTTCTATGGACAATAAATGAAAAATAAACATACATAATTTGTGGTAAATGCATACGTGATATACATAGAAAAAAGAACGTCTTTTTATATAAAGACTATTATTATTTGCTATATTTCAATGCGATTGGACTTTTTTCCTTTCCTTCCTTTTTTGGCGAAGGTTTTGAACAATAAATTACCGATGAACAATTGATTTTCTACTGAGTCTGGGACCGACGGCGTTCCACGTGATAAAATAACCTATAAACACTTATTAAATAAATAGAAAACTACTAAAGAAATAAAGTTTTACACATTTTTTAATGCATTCCATGAAAAATAACAGTATGTTTTTATTTAAATGTATATGTTGCGTTTTCACTCTGTTATCGCATGGTGCATGTTAATCTGTCGTGTAATATTTATTTCTGTTATGCTTCACATAACGTTTAATTTTTTTATATTTATATAGTGTATTTTGATTCGATCTACTGACACATATTCAAAACTTTCTTTCGATATCACCACAACATAATACATGTTTGTATAGTTTTTATTATTTTATAATATTTTTGCTACATTTTTTTTTGATAAATAAATACACCATCAAACTATTGTTCGCCACTGTTTTTCATAAGGGTGCGTTCACATTGATGGATATATATTTAAAAATTATGATTTAAGTACATTTATAAATTTTAGTGTATTTACGTGTTAACATTTTGGTTCAAAATTGTTCATGAATATAAATGTCATAGTTATGTTGTAGAACAGTTGATTTAAGTTGGTTAGAAAGGTAAGTTGAGTTTGAGTTGAGATTTAAGCCGAATTAAAGCTAAGATAAATTTTCAGCAGCATTTTGTATTATGTTCGCAATAATTCGTGTATCACGTTTGTTGTTTCATAGCATAGATTTGGACACTTCAGATTAATAGAGTCATTTTAAGAACTAGAACTAAATGTAAAAACTTCCGCTTTCTCTTGTTGTGACTCGATAAGTAGTAGAAAGAATATAAGTAATACTAGTTGGTTAGACAAAGTAAATGAAGCGTTATTTACTTTATAAATTAAGTATATAAATTTGAAAGCGCGCTCAAGCACGGAGTTCGAGATTTTTAACTGTAAGTTACATAATACTTAAAGTACAGGGATGGTCAGTATAGGGAGGTATGCAGTCATTTCCAATTTGATTTTACACCTCAGAGCAACGGCTGCGTTTCCATGAAACGATTTAATTTAGTAGAATTGTGCTTTTGTACTGTCATTTTTATATGGTCATTATTAAAAAGTTTATCCTTGACCACTATGAATAAATTTACCACAGGTTACCTGAAGGTCAGCAAAAAAAATTAGGATGCTCACTAACAAGCGCACTAATTTACTTACGCCTTGCATAAATGCCGCTTCAATACTTCGCCCCAATACTTTGACAAGGATATATATTCTCAATTCACCTATATGGGAATATTGAATTTGAAAACCATTTATACCCATCAGGGAACCATGAGGAATAATTTACATTCTGTTATTATTTTACATAACTTAAAAATAGTCGAAATCACTTTGTTTAATGCGTTTGGTGCTTAGTATAATTTTATTTGCCAGTATAGTATAATGTTCTTTTATTTATCACAATTTTTAACCAAATTGTGAACACCTTAATACTTCACTTGATCGAAATGTAAGAATAGTCAACCTCAAAAATATGCTTCCAAAATATTTGACTGCTTACAAATTTGAAGCTGTTTAAAAAAAGAAAAACTGGGTTATGGCAGTATTTTTTTAAAACAATTTAATGCATACTTTGTTTAGAAATTAGTATACATTCATATTATGGGGTTGACTTAACACACATTGCTCAAAGGCGAGTATTTACTACGTAAGTAAGTACATTTATTATATATTATCAAAAGAGAATATAAATACTTATCTGCTACAGGCACAAAAAATTTAATATAATTTCCTTTGTTCAAGAATTCAACATAAGTGTGCGATGAAAACAATACAAACCATTTAGTAAATACTCTAAATCTTAATTTTATTAAACCAATTAACTAAGTATATAAAAGTTACATATTAAAAAAACATTATAATCTTATCTTTTATTAATAGTATCATTGAAAAAAACACATGATACTGTATTATTCGGAATACATTAATAACAGTAGAAGCCTGTAGCAGGAAAAAAAATTGTAAATTCAACCACATGTTAATCTATTATACTTAAAGAAACCTAATGTAAAAATATTGATATACAGTTCAAAATCCGTTAGAAACTATTAACCAAAAGTGGTATAATGCTTAAAACATGGGTAATATAAGCCCATTTTTTCGTAAATTAAATGAAAAAAATGAAAATGAAATATTAGAATAGACATGACATGTGGTTGAACATACCACTCGATAACTCTACCAGTGTAAAAGGCGACTATACAAACCTAGCCTTTAAACGAGCTACAAGCACCACTTCTAACTTGAAATAAACCAAGAAACGTTTAACTATGATATGTTTAGTTATCATTCAGTCTTCATTCTACTACTAAAGTCAGTCCTAAGCTAACGGATCTTATAATCCCATAAGAAGAGGACGCGATATTTCCAAACAATAAATCGAAAAGCATCTTCGAATCACAAGATTTAGTACATCCAATTTCATAATACACATCACTAGAAAAATATTTAGGTATAATTGCATCAGCAACAAGTTCATTAAAATTATCAAATATTGTAATATTCACAGCATCTATGATATGTATCGTTTCCTTAAAATTATTTACATCTATTACACTTAACTCTACACCTTCTGTATTATAGTTCTGTGCGCTAATAGAAGCGAGTGCGGTGTGCTTTTTTATTTCTACAACGTCGATAAATTCTTCGTTCAAAATAGTTACAATATCATTTAAAATATATCTCTCATAAATGAAAGGAATGACGTCTAAAGAAATAGATGAAAACCTTTTGCTAAACCTACGTTCGAGTAAATTCGACAAGAAATTGACGACTTTCGTGCTGCGGAAAGGGAGATTGTTGAGATTGTAAAGGATAGTGAGGATAATGATGATAATATAGAGGATCCTGATAGGACGGTGGCAAATGTTCGCAGAACTCGGTGGCGCTGGATACACCACGTCGACTTCTGCAATCTTGAAGATGGAGAGCAGGAGATGAGAGGAGATATCCTCGTGTTGGGAGTTGATCCTCGATTTCACCACTTTAAGGACATCTATGCATTCCTCCTGAAATTGTTGACACAACAGATGAATCTCTACTCAAAGTATATCGTGTGGATAGTGCAAATCCGCGAAACTACCATACGTAAAGTCCGCGTATCTGCAATAGATCTAGTTTTACAGGGGAAGATAAAAAAACTTAATAAATTTCTTGTTTCAACTAATTTTGTGCTTATTTTTACACATAATACAGACAGATATGGTCTAACTCTTGTTGTAAAAAGTCTGAATAAAAATTTTTTTAATTTTATTTCAAATATTATGATGAATACTTTCTCTTATTTTCAGTCTACTTTACACAATGTTTTATGAATTGGAAATCAAATTACCTTTTCTCGGTCAAGAAGAACGTCTCCTGCCTCTCGCAGGGCCTCCTGCTCCCGTTGGGGTATGCTTGCTGATATGATTACATTTTCATTGCTGATGTTGAATAGAGTTAGGGTGCAGTTTGTCTGTAAATTTAAAGTTGCTTAGTTCATATTGTATAATTATATCTTAAATTTTGGGCATCTTAAGCTATATCACTAATGAAATGTTTTAATCTGCTCTTAGAGATGTAATTTAACAAATATAAACTGTGTTGAATAAAGTAATTCCGAAGATAACTTATTAAGTGAGAATCACATTTTAAATCTGTTATTTACTCTGAGCTGGTATATAAAGATCAAACAGTATTCATACATTAAAAGTTTTAAGAAGAAGAGATAGTAATAAATACTGTAGTGTACTGGCAGGGTGATCGACGTAACAGTCGTCATATTAAGTACCAACTTATTCTTTTTCGAGGCTCTGGCAATCACAAATGTTCCCGATAAGCGGCAACAGGCTCGCTACCTATTACGTGGGACCAAAATTATAACTGGCGAAGTGTGGGCGTTTAATATGCCTCTGCCTACCCCTTCGGAGAAAAAGGTGTGATTGTATGTATGTTTGTTTGTTATTCTTATAACAATGTCTTGAGATGTTTTTATACGTTAGTGTGATTACCATCTGTGGCTGCATAAGCATACTCACGGCTTGAATGAATGAACACTAAATAGAAAAAGTAATCAAATCACATAAACCAAAGGTTGCCTGAAGGAAATTGCTTTTAGCAATAAGGCCGCCCATTGTAACATACATTTGTTTATGTGATTTTATTACTTTTTTTATATTTAGAGTACAATAAAGTGTTCATTCATTCATCAGAAAACACATGAAAAAATAAAATTATATAGAGTAGGCACAACAGAGTGCTCACGCTTACTTATAAGTAAATAATAAATTCACACATACATATTATTACATATAATATATAATTTACATACATAATATAACATATTTAAATTATAAAGACAAGTCATTCTCCCAGACTGATTTGCCGGTTATATAGATAAAGTACAGTCATATGACTAGAAGTATGTGGACTTACCGCTTGCTTATGCACGGAATAAAGGTATTGCTGAAGGAGACGAACAGCATCCTCTGCTCCCAGACCAGTGTGCGGTCGCAGCAGAGCCTCGTCCACCGAGCTGAAGCCAAGCAGCAGGTACACGCCCTCGGGAAGCTTATATTCTCCTGAAATTAACATGTTTACTCTAAAAATAAAACAAATTTTGGCGGACTTTGAAAGTAACTGGCATTGTTATGGCGATGTTTGCAACGAATTTGGATTTTTGTCAGCTAATATGAAGGGGTTATAGTGGTTTTTGTTAAGAATTAAATATAGCAAATTAAAGTAGCATTGAATAAGGTTTATATTCCAAATAAAACATATTTTTTTTCGAATTACGTTTTAGCGGGGTTTGAAACTCTTTTATCAGCTGGCGCTATAATTATAGTAAACAATGAGATGTAATTACAGCTTAGATCTTTAGAAGAACATCGTCACTCACCAGGGTTTGGCCTCATGCATATGAAAGATCCGGAATAGCAATAACAGCGTCCTCGATATGCCTGGTAAGCTGGCGCAGCATGCGAATAGTGTGCGAGACGGGAGGAACAAGGCGCGCGTGGTACACACGCCACTTTACACGATACTTGGAGAGACGATTCACATACACAGAGGTCCGTGCATTCTGCCAGTTCTGCTGAGCGGTATAGCTGGGGATAGAAAGACATTATTTAAGGGTTAGCTTAGATAGCATTGATATCGACGCTACTGTATTTGATGTGGAATTAGTCTACACGTAACGTGTTTCTACACGTAAATTATTCGGCAAGTTATATGAGTGCATATAAATTTATTTAGGCAACATGTCTACCAATTTAGAATATAAACAAGGAGTATATTATATTGATATGAAGTATCATTAATTTTCCCGTAAAATGACTTTAAAATTTGGATTCAGAAAATTTAATTTTTTATTTACAATATTTTATTGCTATTTAAAGTAAAAACGTATTTGGTTGTGTGTTCGTGTGTGCGTTGTGTTACTGACATTATTGATTGTTGTTGTTGATTTACCCGTCTAGTCTCCCCCATCTTAATGTATTGCGCTTGTTCTTCACTATCCGGTTTCTTTACGATGCAGTACTTCGTTGGCTCCAATGTAGTAGTCGGTCTTGGCGTGGTAGTAGTAGTAGTTGTTGTTGTAGTGGTTGTAGTTGTCGTGGATGTCGTGGACGTGACAGTTGTTGCTACAGCCGTCGTTTGTTTTACTGGCTCGGAAATCTGTTCGAGTTTAGGTACCACTGTCTGCTCTGACTGCGTCGTGTTAGGGCTAGGGGGCTCGCGATTGTCCTTAAATGAAAGTAATATTTCGGATTAGCTTTTGCTTACATTGATAACAATTCAAAATACTTGAAAATTTGTTTTGCAATAAATTAAAGACATTTGGTTCATATAGATTATGTAAAAATAGGTGTCCCTCAAGGTTATATTCTTGGCCCTCTCTTGTTTAGTATTGAAATACTTAATACGCCATATTAAATTTGAATATGGCGTATCAAAACGACTCTCTCCACTCGTAATATCGAAATATTTTGAATAATTACTAGTGGCAGCCAAACTAGGTTTAATTTTAGATGATTTCCAAGTGGTACCAGCTTTAAATTGATTATAATTTTTAAAATCTTATTCCCTATTATACCTAAATATATCAACAAAAATATCATTCAAATTACTACAGGGTACCTAAATAATAATAACTACCTCAAGTTCAGCTTTAACACTACCACGGTAAGTGGCGTGTCTATTGTGGTGAGTGGTGGTGCGGTGGATGATAGAAGTCTCCGGAGCCACTGTCATGTAGTTAATGCCTTCAATCGGAGTTGTGGTCAGCAGGGATCCGTAAGTCTTCACGTGGTAGTCACTTTGGGATTCCACTGTAATTTAAATATTATACAATTTAAGGTTTATAAATTGAATAGCGCAATAGTATTATGAATAATTAAAGCTTTATTTCTGTTTACTTCTGAAACGTCGTATGTTTTTAAATATTATTGCCAAAACTTGTTTAGAAATAAGTTTATATGAAACAAAATATATTACGTGTTAACTAACGGCTTTTTGGCGGGTAAGTGAAACGTTAAGTTAACGTAAGTCTGCAGTTAAAACAGTAAATGAAAATTGGTAAATGAAACAAAATAGTGCAACATAGCTTTTCAAATTCTCATAAGAAGTCCATGTGAGATCTCAGTATAGATTTATATATTATATATACTTGGCTAAATATGCTAAACGCACGAAGCCATTATTTAAAAGAAAAAATAACTTCCTAACGTGTGTAATGGCGCCAACCTCAGATCACGCCAACGCGAAAAAAACATATGCGACAAGTGGTTTTTTTTAAAATTCCAGTATTTATATGTAAAAATGCTGTATTAATTGGAAAATCGTTTTCGTCTACATGCACAAGTGTAGGACAGTGGCATATAACCGCGAAATGTGATTTTATTTGTTCAGTCGAAAACGCCATATAAGTCTATTGTAAAGTCAGAGTGGGATAGTGCTTTGACTTGACTATGATAACAATGAAAAATATGTATGCAAATAACTTGATTTATCCATTAACTGAATACTGGTAAATACTCTTGTGAAGTAAGATAAAAACGTAAGTCCGTAACAAAAAATGTATACAGGTTGTAAACAGCTTTGATAAAGGTCTTTTAACAACTTGTATATATAAAATAAATCGTTGCAATGTAGAATTAGAATCCCATTCAAGTTAAATTTGAATACGAAACGGAATGGTATGTTAGTCTAAAATTGAGCCTACTTATAGCTATGAAAGAAGAAATTATTTTTAGATATTAATTCCTTTCAAGGAAAAGATTAGGCCGCAATAGCAGCGTGGGCGGAAACAAGTTCAAAAATATAGATTTCGTTATACAATTTGTAATGATGTCATCTACATACAGGGTGTATGAAGACCACGACCAAGACCATCTTACAAAGACCTACGGAGCCCAAACCAACCACCTACATGTGGTGCACCAGCCGATCAACGGACGAGGCTCTGGCGAACATAACAGTGCCCGGTAAGCGGCAATAGGCTCGCCAACTATTACGTGGGACGAACTATACAACTGGTGATGTGTGGACGTATAATATGCCTCTGCCTACCCCTTTGGGGAAACAGGCGTGAGAAATAATAATAATAATATAACATTAAAAGTTGGTATGTATCCTATACAAACCCGAAGAGGCTTATGGTGGTCAATGCAGCCTTTCATAATTTTAGTCAAAGCTCTCTGCTGAACATTAGCGTCCCCAATAGTTTACAATATATTCGAGATTCTTGCCCATAACCACCACACTGGGCAGGCGGGTTGGTGATCTCAGTACAAGTCAGCACGCATTATGACGCTGCTCATCATCCGGTAAAATTTTTCTTTGTCGACTTTTACGATTCCCCGTAAGATGATAGAGGGTGGCTCTATTTTCGGCCGGTACAACGCAGCATGGTGGCCATTAACGATTCAAAAACCGAGGAGTCTTGAGGTTGATTAGTTACAACTGATTAAGCCAAAATGTATTTTAAGCCAGTGATTAAAGAAATAATGTTGGCTTAAACTGTTTCAACTGAACCGTTAGACTCATTAGTTTTAGTACGTGGATGATCACCTTTTTATTGTACGATTTAGATGATGTTTATTTATACATATATACATTTATACGCGATTTATAAGAGGCATATTATACGCCCACATTTCGCCAATTATGTAGTTGGTCCCACGTAATAGGTGGCGAGCCCATTGCCGCTTACCGGGCACTGTTATGTTCGCCAGAGCCTCGTCCGTTTATCGGCAGGTGCACCATTTGCAAGTGAGGTTGGCTTGGGCTTCTTAGGTCTTGGTAGGATCCCTATACACCCTCTTGGTAAGATCCCTATAAATCCCTTGGTAGGGTCCCTATATACCTATGTTTATTTATATGCGACAAAAAGCAATAGTGGATGTGAGACGTTAATTATTTATTTATTTATTTATTTATAATTTTATGCTACCATTACAGGTGTCTTAACCTAATGCGATAGCATAGCAATTTTTATAATAAATACAATATTCTATCTTTTTAATTATTAATCTACAATATTTTTTAAATATAATATAACATAAACTAGCCTACCTGATATATAACATTAGTATTACATCCTATATTTACAAAATAAGTTCTAAATCTAACGTAACTGATAACTTATTATATTTAACGCAGTTCTGGCGAATTCACTAAAAGTGCATGAAAATATATCCACCGTGTCATGAACCGTGTTTATATTATGAAACGCGCGGATAAGTGGCGTTATTATTATTATTGTGATTATGAAATCAGTGATAGCTCAGTGGCTAAACCCATAGCTTTCAAAATTCCGAGGGTCTCGGGTTTAAGCCCTGGTGGCATACCTATGACTTTTGAAAGCTCTGAAAAGATTATCAAGGTTGCAATGACATTCATACAGCAATCTACCATGAGTATTTTTTAATTTACTATTTACAAAACACTTACCAACGCAAGGGTTAAGCCACAACAGCCGCTGCCAGCCCAGGCACTCGTACAGCTGGGCAAACTCGGTTCCACGACAGGCGCAGGCTGCTCTCAGCTGAGTGCCCAGAACAGCCACCACCGCCGCCCTGCAAGCCGCTGGAGAACCAGCACAACCCTGGGTAACAGCGTCGACCGCGCACCATTGCTCATAGTTTTCTAATCGTGTTCTGGAATGGAAATAAAATATTTTACTTGGTATAAGGCTGGACCATGGGCCGGAGGTGTTATAAATATCGTGAGGATTTTATCACGCAAGCTAGAACTAGGATCATCTTGGATGAATTGTTATCAAAATTGAGTAATATTTTGAAGTGTGCGACAATTATACTTAAGTACTTACAACGCTTTAAAGCACCTCGGACCAGAATTTGACGGGTAACTATTTTAAGGAAGCAGCAGTTCAATCAATGTGTAATTTTAGTAATTGAGTAATTTGAATAATAAATGAGTGAATCTACAGTCTCTAATGACATGGCACATTATAACTTGCATCTCAATCTAAATGCTTCGGCAAATAGGTATGCCTTCTTCTTAAGTTTATAACGATATTGAAAACAGTACTTCATAAAACTCGAAGGTCGAGGACATCTTTAATGAGGACTCAAGGGGTTTAGGGGGAGGGCATCTTATTTACCATTTATTATTTTTCCACCACTTATTCTCATTTACTATGATTTATATGTTATTAATATATCACTTACTTGGCACTGGCTAAATGTGCTAAACACACGAAGACATTATTTAAAAGAATAAAACCGGCCAAGTGCGTGTCGGGCCACGCGCAATATAGGGTTCCGTAGTCACCCTTTGCCATAATGTCGCTATATGAACAGGTTCAGCTATTCCCCGATAGATATCACTACTACGGTATGAATGAAATTTTAATACAAAAAAATTATTTGATTGTCGTCCATTACTCGAAAACCAGTAAAGCCTACCATATATACTATTCTATACTACTATACTATAGTTTTCCTTTTAACTTCATTATTTATACTACTATTGTGAATTTTTTCAGCCACTCTGAAAGTACCGTTTACCTGGTGGGGGGGCGGATACTTAACTCTATAAATTTTTTCCACTTTAAAGCTTAATATTTCGAAAACGGATCCCTAAATCGAAAAATGGTTTTAAAAACTCTTATTACTTTTGAAAGACCTTTCTAACGATACCCAACATGATAAGATAGACTCGAGAAAAAAAAATCATTCCTACTTTACGTGTAGGGGAGGTACGTTAAAAAACAATATTTTTAAAAAATTTATTCTACAGGTTTGTCGACGTGATTAATATGTATACCCACACCAATTTTCAGCTGTCTAATGTTAATATTCTCTGCGCTAACCCGCGGACGGACGGACGGACGGACATGGCGAAACTATAAGGGTTCCTTGTTTACTACGGAACCCTAAAAAGCCTCGAAGGTGTTGTTTTTTTACAGATGCGAAATCATAGTGTTGAAATCCCCATGATATTATATTACACTCTTAGGGGTCATACATAAATTATGTCGCACAAATTTCGTAATTATATGACCCCCCCTTCGTTCTTGTCACAGCTGGTCACACTTGTGAGACTCCTCTTTAGTGTGATGTCACATATTTTACAATTGTACAGCAAGAAATAATTACATCAAAACAGCAGTTCCAAAATTTGCATATTTTGAAATGTGATAAACACTGAAATGAATTGCTCCTTTCTTTCTTATAATATTAAATAAATATAAATATTCTCTTACAATCACACCAATTATTTAGTTCCAAGATAAGTATCATTAAGAACTTGTGTTATGGATACTAAATAACGGATAAACATACATAAATACTTTTTTTTTTTGTAAATACATACTTAAGATACATAGGTGAACACCCAGACCAGAACAAATATTCATGTTCATGCACACAAAGATTTGTCCTGTGTGGGAATCGAACCCACGACCTCTCGAGTGAAGTGCAGGTATACTGACCTCCACGCCATATCGGTCGTCAATGATGTCAATTAGATGAGATAAGATCTTTAGACATTGGTAGTTGTAAGAAAAACAGCGGTAATCTTAATATTTTATTTCTTTAATTGTATTAGATTTTAAAGACATATTTTAAAAATAGCCGAGATAAGTCTCTTCAGGCTTTCGTCTTAATCTCGTTGCATTTTTGGAAGCCTCGTTAGAGTCACCGACAGACTGACTGACTGACTGACGGACAATCCCCTCCCCCTTTAGAATCACGACAGGCAAACTGACAGATCTGACAGAGTCACCGACAGACTGACAAATCTTGAAAAAAAATCACAACAGACAAATAAACTGACAAACTTTGACAAATTCTGACAAAGAATCCATTTGCTTTTATTTCTTGATTATACCGATACCGCTCATATCTCTTTCATTGTTGTTAAAAAATATATCGAATTTCCATTTTGTGTGTGAATATTTGACGAATCTACATGATCATGATGATCTTAAAGACAATAAAGTATATTTTATTTTTACACCCTCCCGCTCCGCCCACAGCGGAGGAAGGTCATATAATGATTTTCTGTCCGAAAATCTCATTCTTTTTCTCATTATTGTTGATAAAACAAACGTTGAGCGTCATTTCTTTTTTTTTCTTCTTAAGATAACGCCAACACAGAAACGTGGTCTGTTGCGCGCATTTGCGTATGCTAATATTCGCAGTGTAGGAGGTGTATAGGGATCCTACTAAGACCTGAGGAGCCCAAGCCAACTTCACCTGCATGTGGTGCACCTGCCGATCAACGGATGGGGCTCTGGCGAACATAACAGAACAGAAAATAACGGGATCCCTTTCATTGGCATAATGTGTTTTGTCCTAAAATGGATTGGCATAATGAAATTGGCATAATTTATTTAGCATGATATTAATTTGGCCGAATTTGGTTTTAGCATAATATGTACTGTGGCATAATTATTATTTAGCATCATGCATTTATGCATAATTTTTTTTGGCACAAATTTTTAAGGCATAATGGAAAGATGGGCTGGAAAGAAAGGAAGGAAAGGATGGGCTGGAAAGGAAGAAAGGAAAAGGAAGGAAAGGAAGGAATGGAAAGATGGGATGGGATGGAATGGAAAACGGGGGTGGCCCAATGGGCCACCCGTAAGCCGCTTTTTAATAACCTTACATAAATGCAATTATGTTTTTATAATTATAATAATTAGGTATTTTCGTTATGGTAAAATTCCATTATGCCTTTTTAAATTCATGGTTCATTATTTTATGCTTAATCATGTTTATGCTAAAAACTGTTGTGCTTATTAGTATTATGCGAAATTATAATTAGTAGTAATTACATTGTGCTAACTTATTTTATCTTTAAAATTTTTATGCTTATTGACAGTGAACCGAAAATAACCACCTATTACGTGGATCCAACTATAAAATTGGCGAAGTGTGGGCGTATAATATGCCTCTGCCTATCCCTTCGGGGAAACAGGCGTGAATGTATGTATGTATGTGCTATTTAAATCTTTAAACGACCCAACGATAGTAGGGTTATGTTACTTGTTACCGAACAACACGTGCTGGTCTTAGAAACCATCCACATACTGTGCAGACTATCAACACTCGAACCAAGAAATTTGGGAAGTCGTTTCTGAGTAAGACCACAAGTGCTCTGGAATTCGCTGCCGGCTCATGTGTTTCCTATTTCCTATGATCCCGGGTCTTTTAACCGGGGCGTGAAATGGCATTTAAAGCAGCTGTCATGAGTGTGTGCGCTTTGTACTGTGCTTATTTTCTGATATGGAGCGTTTTAATTTTTTATTGGACTGCATCGACTGCTTACCATCAGGCATGACGTAGTCATTATAACGTGTCGAAAAAAATTTGAATTAGTAGCCTTTAATTAGGGTCTTTCTGCACCAAAATATTGATATATTAGGCGCTAAGGAATATAAATGAAATTTCCACGAATATCACAAAAGACTACTGGAAATGATGTAGGCCGTTTGTGAATTTAGATTGCAAATCTACGCTAAATTCAATACGCATTAACTGTGCTTTTAGTGTGCATTAACTGCGTAACAACGAGCAGGCATTAACTGAAGTGAATTCCATGTAGGTATGTGTACTAAAATCTGTTTAGCCTGTTAGCTTAGGGTTGCCATCGATTTTTATTAGAAATTAATTTTATAATACCATTATTGCGATGAGATTTTTTTTTCTAAATAACGCATCCTTATAACAAACAATCACACAAATACAAATATTTATATTTATGCACACGAATATTGATCAGTGTTACCCACCGCATTCTGTTACCCCGAATGATGCCTACGCCTTTGAACGCAAACACAATAGATATTCTATTATGTTTATAAACGATGGCAATAGACCACCCTCCATTAAAAAATAGGATAAATTGTTTGGGACAACCCTAGTAAAATAGATGAAGCCAAAACGCAGGTAAGCTCATATCGAGGATAATCCACTGAAAATCTACAGCTAGCCACTAGTTTGTTTTGGACTAAGCTAATGGCATACATTTTGTGTTCGTTGAAGTACAAGCGGTCACAGGTTAGGCGTAACATCTTAGGTTAGGTTAGGCGTGGTATCCTCATCTTTAATATGTAGCTCAGAGTGAGAAAACTTACAAGGATTTTCACGATGTTGCGCATGTAGTATCAATGATATAGGAACCTGCTTAAGGATATTTATGTATCTCTAATGCAGTTGATTCTTATATATAAAACCAGAGATTCGCCACTGACAAACTATACTAAATTACCCAAATTCCCTCAGTTAGAAAACTTTACATATTTCAGGCAATTTTTAGAAAACACATGAGCGTAAAGTTAGTTCCAACTAATGCTTTAAAAAGAAGGCAGAAGTTAGCATCTTCTAAATGTAACACTATATTCGCGTCTAAACAATATAAGGCACTCTCTACATATCTTTATTCCACAATAAATATAAAGAGTGTAAGAGGTACGTATCTTAAAGAATATCTGACAGATAAAAACTACGAAAAGCTAGAAGCTTTACTTGTAAAAATGAAATAGAAATGAAAAAAACACATACACAGCACTCACTGAAACACCCACAAACACCCACACACAAACTAACAAACACACTAGTACACATGCGTGCGTCCAGATTTTTTTTTTAATTTTAAATTTATATTACCTTATTTTTTAGCTGTTGAATTATAACCTAAATTATGTAACTCTATTACTTCTATAACTGAAAAATGTATAACTAAAAAATTATTACCCAAGAAATATGTGTAATCGTAAAATACATTGTTTTCGACGAAAATAATGTATTATAACGAGGTCGAAAATAATGTAATTTGAATGACAAGTCAACAAGTAACTCTAGATAACGAAAACAAATTACTTTTTTTTTTTTAACATATTGACATTACCTAAAAGTCTTCTCTGAGGCATTTTTTATTTTACCTTATACGATTGTCACACTTTTTTACTATGGCTCTTATGAGGAAGCTTAGAATCGCACGGCGAGATCTAATCGGAAATGAGCAAGATCTATAGGGGAACGAATGTCCTATGAGGAAGTTTAGAATCGCACAGCGTTATGTTCAGCAGAAGACGTCTGTGGGCTGTTGAAGATTGTCAATAATCTGTCTATGTGTAATATGTACACGACAGGCAGAGTTTTAAAACCGCGGCTTTTGTTTACGCTATATAACCAAATCGTTGTTTCATGTAGCATTTTTAGCGCTAGGTAGTTTTTCAAACATATTAAATACGTAGTTTCTATTGCACTAGATCTTAGACCACTGTAGTTGTATGCAAATGAGAATGTTGATTAGAAAATCAAACTTGGTACCTGCTGTATAAGCTATATGCTTAAAGCAGATGCCATTTATTATACGACTAGAAGACTTTGATAAC
The DNA here is from genome assembly GCA_949126915.1 of Musotima nitidalis. NCBI lineage: Eukaryota > Metazoa > Arthropoda > Insecta > Lepidoptera > Crambidae > Musotima > Musotima nitidalis. Next base: position 6,021,391 of record OX421439.1, on the reverse strand, counting down.
AGTTTTATTTCTGTATGTACTAAAGTCATAAATAAATATTATCATCCTCATATCAGCTCACTCAAATCCCAGTACTGAGCACGGACCTCCTTTAAAGAACTAACTCTACCTAGCGGCCTCAGTGTCTATTTTACAATACGATTGTACACTATTAAGATCTCCCTAGTCTGTAATAAAAAGTACATCCAAACTTAATTACAGATGATACTTCTGTACAGCTTTAATGCAACCTAATCTTGTTTCGTGGCACATAACTGCTACACAATAACGTTATAATAACTGAAGACGACTGTATATTCCACCCCATCATTTATTCAAGTCGCGAGCGAACTTGAGACGCGCCAACAAATCATGTTTGCTCAACCGGAATCTCTAATGTCCAACGAATGGCACGAGAAAAACCGTATAGCTCATTATTTATCTGCCTTTTAACGGAAAAGAAAATGTTAGCGATACATTTTCGAGGAAATTATTATGATTCGCTATGCCAAAATTCTAAAAAGAAAATGTTTACAAAATGCGGTACCATAATCAAGAAAGAGAAAGAGAAAAATAAAAGCAAAATGGATTGTTTGTTCAAATTAATCAATTAAATTGTTAGTCTGTTAATGATGTCATTTTTGGGAAGGAACTGACTCCTATACCACAGAGAAACCACAAAAAAAAAGTTGTAAAAGTGTCAATAAAGTATTATTATTATTAGTTAAATTAAGATTTAACTCTTTGAATTTATATGTTTTAAATTGGATTGTACTATCTTGATGATTATAGTCTAAGAACTTGTTCAACATTCCTGAAGGATCATCATCTCAATCGATTGACGTCCATACTACTGTGCTCAAGTCCCTTTCATCGAAGTGCGTGGGATTCAGGTCATGGGATTTCGTGCGAATTGCAAGACGTAGGACACCTTACGATCATGACAATCGATTAAACTCATCACTATTGGGCTCAAATCTTCTCTCATCTACAAAAGTGCGAGGGTCATGCGAATTATGTGCTAATTGCAAGACCTAAAGCACCTTACTATCATCTCAATCGATTAACATCCCTACTGCTGTGCTTAAGTCTTCATTCACCTACCAAAGTGAAAGCGATTCAGGTCATGCAAATTAAGTGTAGATTGCAAGAAGCAGAGCAACTTATCATCATCATGTCAGCTCATTAACGTCCCACTTCTGAGCATGAGCCTCCTCTCACATACCAAGGTGCGAGGGTATTGGGTCATACTCCACCATGCGGATTGGTGGAGGCAGGTGTATGGCATCCTGCTGTTAGAATTTTTCAAGCCGCCCAATTAGGCCTCTAACATGTTTTAACGACTACCACATTTAGTGATAAGCGCTTGATATCAAATGCCACATAAACGGTCACCCATCTGGACTGACCTCTGTAAACTCTGCTGTACTTCGGTGATCGTTTCCGACCACCGAGCACCGCAAAGCTGCGAGTGCTACACAACTTATCATGCTACTCATAATATCCTGACCTGTGTGACCTAACACTTACCCCTATACGGCCGAGCTCACGAAAGCGGCAGAGCATTGGAATATACTAAATAAATTTATCTCCAATACCCAAAGAACAATGATAGCCCAGTGGCGAGGCCCATAGACTTCTAATTCAGAGGGTCTAGGGTTCAAACTTTTCGAAGTTATGGGAGTAATTATCGTTTGCTCAGTGCCTCGGAAAGCACATTAAGCCGTTAGTGCCGGCTGTCATGAACATGTATGGCAGTCGTTATTAGAAAGTCAGTGCCGTCTAATATTCTGACAACTGGTTTAATCAAATAATAATATGTCTCTTTGGGTTGTGGAAGGTCAGATGGCAGTCCCTCCGTGTAATAACTGAAGTTCAGCCAAATGTGGTTAAACTAGTGAGCAGACCCTGGTCTCTGGATTTAAGTCTGGGTCCACCAGGATAATGCTAAGATATGATCACTCAAAGAAAAATATTTTTACAATACCACATATCAATTAAAAATTTCGCATGTTACCATGGAATTGATTGCAAAAATATCAATTACACAAACGAAACTATAAATGATGTACAACTTTGAAAGTTTCCTGGAGTAATCATTGACAGAAAACTATAAAGCAAACGCACTGTGTAAACAACTAATTAAAGCTTGGCTTTACGCTGTTCATACTCTCAAAATAGTTAATTTAGAAGCCTTCACTGTAGCTTAGTAGTGTGTCCCTTATAAAGTTACGATATAATATTTTGACAAGAGTCTAGTAAAAGAGAAACTATCAATTGAGGCACGCCAGGGGTTCAGGTCACAAATAATATATATATGAACAATGTGTCGTAGATTAAGAAGCCCAAGCCAACCTCATCTGCAAGTGGTGCACCTGTCGATCAACGGACGAGGCTCTGGCGAACCTAACAGTTCCCGGTAAGCGGCAATAAGCTCGCCACCTATTACGTGGGACCAACTATATAATTGGCGAAGTGTGGGCTTATAACATGCCTCTGCCTACCCCTTCGGAGAAACAGGCGTGAATGGATGTATGTATGTCATAGATTAGAATAAGAAATTAAAACTCATCATCATCAGCCTTATAAGTCTACTGCTAAACATTAGGCTCCCCAATAGATTATACTTTATTAGGGATATTTGATTATAATCACCACGCTGGGCAGGCGGGTTGGTGATCGCATTTCAAGCCAGTACGCAGGATGACGCTGCTGCCTATCATCCTGTCTGATTTCTCTTCGTCCACTCTTATTTCCCGTGATCAGAGGGGGTGGCATTATCCTAAGCCGGTACCACACCGCACACTACGTCAAGAGCGAAACTAGTTAAAACAAATTTGCTTCTTTCTGACAACTTCCTGAATTAAACTAACTAAACGATTGATTTATGTGTCGATGCTTAGGCTCGTATATAACTGGGAATCGGTAATAAAACAATGACAATACTGACAAGTTCTTAAAACTAGAAGTATCAATTTAGTAGGAGTCTTAATACTTGCGGGACTGTTCGCAAGGGTTACCGCGGCCTCGGCATCGGTAGCAGGCTCAAAAGAAGGAACATGGATGGTTTTTAGTCAGTAGAAGTCTTACACACCCTCCCGCTCCACCCATAGAGGAGGAAGGTCATTTTCTGATGTTCCATCAAAAAAAAGGAGTCCTAATATATTGCAATACTACCTCTACTACATAATTCTCAAAACTCTTCAATCGTCTGTGACTTTGGTGGTACCCAGGTGTTCACTGTCACAAGCAGAACAACCTAGCGTCTAGGTCTGCATATTAAATGTAGGATACCAGAATTGTAACAGTATCCAACGTGTTCTGATCCGGTGTCGCAACAAATAGACGTCGTTCGAATTCCTAAGTCGGACGGGAATATGAGAAATCTTTCCGCCGAATAATTCAACATCAGTTTACGTAATCCTTGACATAGTGTACACTATGACAGTGTGTTTTGTGAGCACTGGCTGGTCACTTTTTAGACTTGAACTTGTTTTACTGACAAAACTAACATTTAAAAAGATTTGCATTTAAGGACATTGATCACCTTTTGTTTTTATTTATATATTTTTTTAATATTAAATACTATATCGTTATTCTCCGCTGATTCGCACAGGGTCTGCGTGGTAAAGTATGACCCAATACCCCCTGGGTTTGTAAGAGAAAGCTTGTACTCAAGTGGGTCATCAATGGGCTGAGGGGACAATCCATCTTCATTTCTTTCTTCTAAACATGTCTTTTAAGCGGGGCGTGAAACGGCATTTTAGAAGGCCGTCATTTGTGGATGCGCTTTGTACCGTGCTTATTTCACGATATGAAGCGCTTTAATTTTTTTTGGACTGCATAGATTGCTTATCGTCAGGCAGAAGGTAGACATTATGACGTGTCACATTAAAAAAATAAAAAGATAAATTTACAGTTGGATTAACATGTAACTTATATGAATCAGATTTTAATTTAGTTTTCATTGCGAAAATAATGTCCTTTAAGTGAAAAGGTATATGATGCCTAAAGATAGAAGATTCTTTCTGAACAAAGATAATAAACGTAGTAATCCCCCGTTATACAGAGTGTTCATCTAATTTGAACTATTCAATTCACGTACATAATGTCAGCGGGGGCAATAAATGTATTGTAATTTCGTTACAATCGTAACATAAATTTAATATACTATCCTCATCCATAATAAAATTACCAACTAACACATACGAAAAAGAATTAAAAAGTATTTTTTCTTGCGAAAATAAACAATATTTTACCTCTATTTGCGCTCTGTGATAAATGACGCCTAAAAACGGGATAGTAATAATAATTATGTAGTGTACCCCATTATATATGATGTTCATCCAAGTTAAAGTTCTCCTTAGACGTGCAATAAGACAGCGTATTATTTTATTATTAGAAAAGACTCTGTTCATACCCACAACTTCAACAACTTATATGAAAAAAAATTTTTAAGAAGACAAGCTTCTGTCAGTTATATATGATGCCTAAAGAAGAGATTCATTCTGTACAACGATAATAAATGTAGTAATCCCCCGTTATACATGGTGTTCATCCAAGTTGAACTACTCCATCCACGTGCATTATTTCCAGAACGTTACATCCGCCGTATGAAGCCAAGCGAACTCTTGTGTATTTGCTGAGATATTGTGTTAGGATAAACTTTTTTCGAGAATATTTCCCTGCATGTCGTCTGTGATTGGCCTACTTTTTGTAACTTTAGTTCAATTCTATATATGCTATACATATATACATACATAATATCACGCCTGTTTCCCGAAGGGGTAGGCAGAGGCATACTATACGCCCATACTTCGCCATTTATATTATTGCAATGAAATAAAATTTATTTAGACATAAATACACATAAACAAAAAACAGAATTCAAATCAGGAAACAATTTTTACATATAAGTTCACATATAGTATGCCTAAAAAGGAATTAGATTAATTATATAAGCCTCATGTTATAGGTGGCGAGCCTATTGCCGCTTTCCGGGCACTTTTATGTTCGCCAGAGCCTCGTCCGTTAAACGCTAGGTGCACCACTTGCAGGTGAGGTTGGCTTGGGCTCCTCAGATCTTGTTAGGAGCCCTATACACCCATATATATGTATGTTATAAATATGAAAAAAGCATCTGAAGAGCCGAATAACAAAAATAAATATAGCAGTAGTTGTGTATTTTTAACAAGGTGTAGTTTTATATTTTATAGATTTTATTGAAATTGGGTTTCTTTTTTTAAAATGTTATAATGACCACATAATGTTGTCGATACAGTCCACAATATTCAAGTCCAAAATAACAGCGCTCTATACTCTCAAACCTTGGCACAAGAACGGTACCAAGGGCACCCACTCATGACAGCCTGCATAAATGTTACTACGCCTCCTTTAAAACATCCGAGACTACAGAAGCTATGGAAAAATATAAACTACTCGTATAGTAAAATTTAGGTCTATATAACTTGTTACTAACGCCCCTTAATAACCACGAGCAGGGGCTCTGTCTGATAATGTCGATTTTACTTGGAAATAACGAGATCATTCACTTGGGCAGGAACATCAGTGGAGAAGACTTGAGCAAGAAACTCGTCAGGTACGTCCTCCCGCCAGATTATCATTAGTAGTGACCAGCCAAATTTCTCTGCATGATGAATGTCGATTTTACTTAAAAATTACGCGATCATTATATAATCATTAGATCATTCACTTCGGACTATTCAGCAGATTCGTAAAGTTTGTACTCCCGCTAGACCACCAACAGGGACTATATAAATTGCTATGGAAGGAATAAATGAAAAGGCGGAACTAACCTGCAGTCATGATCTTCGCGACAGGCGTGAGCAACTGCGTTGCAAGCAGGCAGTGGGGAGCCCAGAGGCTGTCGTTGGGCACAAGCCGGGTGGAGACGCTCCTGGGCGTTCATGCACGAGTCCTCGCGGTTGTCAGTTTTCCTGCAAGTTCAAAATTATAAGCACAGCACTATAACGGTTGTAAAAGTTATTAAACATTACATCTTTCATGGACAATTCGAACTAAGAGTCGAGTGTTGCAATTGTCAACGGTATACAAAGGTCTAAAAGCAGAGCAGTCTTTGATTTTTGAAGATTCGGGATGGATTAGACTTTGTTTGGTTTGAGAAAATCAGCTACATACTTGTTTTTGGTACACTGGAGCGTTTAGAAGTATGCTAGGAGTGATAATTCCTAAAAAATCCTAAAACCAATAAATGATGAGCCGATTAGATATGAAGTAATAAGAGAAGATAGTAGGCTGTTAGAAGATGCAATGACGAGGAATGGCATTCCGAATGCTCAATGTTAAGAGGATACATAGAAGTAGACTTGTAAATGTTTGATGGATGGACGTTGGTAGAGTAAAACCGCGTAAGACTATTTATGATCAAATTCATAAGGTTTCGGAGAAGGGGCAGGTCAAAAGTACCGACTTTACCGGGAGTGCATGTGATTTCTGCCTGTCCCTACGGGGATAAGGCTTTATGCTATGTACTTACTTGCAAAGACAAAAAGCGATCTCGGTGTTCCAATGGACCGCAGGCTTCCTGTAGAACCCTCGCAAAGCCGCCATGCACCCTTCCCTGTCACACTCCAGCGCGTGACATTTCTGCAGCACCGGCGTCAGTGACGTCATGCAGTCGCCATCTTTGATGCACGAGTCTAACGCCACGTGGCACGTAGACTGCAGGGCCACCTTTTCATCACCTGATTTACCGTTTTCCTTGCCAATTCTCTCTGTTAATGTTTTGTTAGGTGTTAGATTGCTGTGTATGTTGTTGTGTTCAAGTTATGTTCCGATGTAGACATTTAGAACTAAAATATATGTAACTTATTCGCGTCATGCATTGATTAACAAAATATTTCTATATTTTATTAACCTGCAATATAATCAATTGTTAATGATAACACTTTAAAGATTTTGCGATTGAGAAATAACACCTAAACATCAAGCCGTTCTGTGTACAAATACGCAAAAAACACCGAAACCGCACTTTACATTTTAATTAGTATTTGAAGCTTCACCAAGAAAACATAGAACAATATCAGATAAACACGAAATAAATAAATATTTTGATATTATTTAAACAAATACTTACACATAAAACAAATAAACTTAATATAAATGGGGATTCAAACAAACGGAAAATCATATGAAGTATAATATTCGAAAGTGATATTATACGTACAGAATTACATTATGCTCATGCCAAGACAATCTGTATAATTTACAAATAGTGATACAAAGTTTATAAATATGACACATGTGAGGAGAATCTCGAAAAAATGGCGTCAGGTGAAATAACACAATGAAATTGCCAATGGTCAACTTTTATGAATAATAATTAGAAAATGTATTTTGAAATTACTAAGCTGTATTCGATAAATTTATCATGCTTCAAATTTCAACTCTTATTTATTTTAATTTCAGCTCAAAAAGGGAAATTATTTAATAGGATTACGCATATGCTTAGAATAAGTAAATGTTACAGTATGTGTTAAATTCTATTAAACAATTTCGATTTTAAGAATTTTCCACGGGAGGTTGTATCAAATATGGCGTAAGCTTCCTTTGTTTCGTGACCAAGCGTTAGTCTAAACCTTTCCTTTACATCTAAATCTGCTACCGTTTTACTGTGAATCACAAGGATGGGAAGCAAATCTTGAGGGTTCTAAAGCGTTGGGGCAAAGGGATCCCTTCTAAGTCCTTTGGCTACGCGAAGCTTTACTTCGTGTGAACTTCATGATACTTTACGAATGTTATTTATGTCTAGCTTTGTTGTGGGGAAGTCTATTTCTAAGTGCTCTATACGGGAATAGAAATAAACAGGGATTGAGCACTTCAAACAAATTACGTGAAATGATTACAGTAATTCAAAAACCACCCGTGTCGCAATTCAAACAAGTTTTAGAGCTGTACAGTCTTAAGCTCCAAGTGAGTGTTATACGATATCTATGGTTGTACCGTCTGTTTAAAGTGTAATTAATAATAATCTAAGTAATTACTACAGACGTTAATTAATATCTCGATATTAGAGTTACGCTTGATTAGTTCATAACGTTGCTTTAAAATTGAATTGCTTAATTTTGAAATATCATAACTTCAGTCAAGATCAATTTTCTTCTTGGAATCAATGAATTAGGGCTTTAGTTTGATAAACCAGACAAAAAAATAAAATACGAATAAATATAAGAGAAGAAATCTGATTCTGGACAAAACATAGAAAGATTAGTTAACGTCAGTAAGTAAGAATCTATACATACGGTTTTCATCATTGTATCCGGGGCCAAAGACGATCTTGGTCGCGTAGAGCGGGGCTTCGCTGCCCCCTGGCTCATGGTTCCATCGACGATAATGGTGATGGGAAATGTAGTGCGGGCTCCAGTACCGGTGAACATGTGGTTTAATTTTGTCCGGTACAATCAGGTTCCCCTCTTGAGGTATGGACATAGCGCCGATCCAAGATGTCACTGAGCTTCCAGTACGGTTTGTCGATCGCCCTTCCAGCATCAGCTTTACTGGAATGGCATCCATCGAATCGCTTAGCTTCGGGTTGCTAGGCGACCGAGCCTGAGCGCGACGGGACTCCTCAGAGATTCGCGCCGGTCGATCGATCCACAACATCCACAAAAAATTAACCCTAATCACAATTCAAACAACAGCGATATCGAAAAATACGACACTCATCGGGCATTAATTAAAATAATTAATTTTGACGTCATAAATAAAAAAGATATATTTTGGTCCCGATCAAAAATTAGCAAAGCTTCAGACGACAGTCCCGTTCGAACTATTAAAGCCAAATCTATGCCGCGCAGTAACCATAGAGATCGTAGGAAAACAGACGATGCAGAAAGAAAACATGCAAGCATGCCAAATAAGAAAATTATCTTCTCATAGACTTTCGCAACACTAAATTCTATACTGTCTAACGAAAGTCTATTGTGAAAATAGTGACAAGGAAAATAGGAAAACAAGTATCCACTTTTAAGCATGCAGGCATCAGGCATAAAGTAGGAGCGATAATGGAAATTTTATTCTGTATAAAAAAATTATAAAACATAAATTTTCGAAGAAGATAAAAAATATTCTTCTGTTAGCAGTACTCAGATGGTCCTAAATTTTAGTAAAAGTATTTATTAAAAAAATCTCAGACACGAGCGTTTTGTGGCTTAATGGTGATGATAATGATGAACCATAAGTCTGTATTGATGGTCATGCTGCGCTCCTACCTTACGAAGCTATGCGAAGCGTGCAGTGCTATAATAGAGGCGACGGATTCCGACAGAGACACATAGAGAGAGAGAGAGATTAGAGTTGGTGCGGCGCGGCTCACCATGGCGGGGGCGAGGGGGTCGCGGGGAGAGGAGGGCAGCGCGCAGGAGGCTTGCGGCGGCAGCGCGCGTCATCAGTCTTGTGCCATTCTCGGTGAGGAGCAGGATGGTACCATCTGGCGCCGCGTACCGAGTGAGAGGAGGCGCTCGGGCGGCAGCGCGTCGAGGAGGCTCGAACAGCGCGCGGACGTCCGGTGGACACTCGCCCCATGTCGCCGCTGCCCCATAACAACGTCACCAACAACCCACCAACCGTGCTCGGGAGCCGCACATTACGTACTACCCTTAAGGGACTGTTTTCATTGACTATGGTTTCCAAAATAATGACAATATAATTCAAAAAATGCTGCATCTTTATGATGGACACATAAACGAATAAAATTTAACGTCTTTTGTATAATTCCATGAAGATATTTACTTTCCCTTAAAGGTAGCTGATAGAGACCAGGTAGATGTGAGAACTAGGGGTAGATTGTTGCTCAATGAGAAACGTTTAATGGTCCTTAGACCATCACCGAAGGTGTTTGAAGCCAAGAGTTAAGGTAACTGCGGGCATTTGTACGTGTGTGAGGTCAGGAGTACACTAATAAGAAGCTCGGTGTCTGTGAAACATAAAGGTAAACAGCCTTGTGTGGTAAGTAGTGATCTAAGTCAATCCTAAGGCCTAGGCATCTAATCAGTGTTGAAAATAAAGAGGCACGTATAAGAAAATAATATAAAAACTAAAAATAAATAAGTATAAGAACTAATAAACACGTTGACGGCTATAAGAAAGTGAGTCTAGTACTCCTTGAAGCGTTTCATAGTGTAGTGTTACAGTTTTGTAATTATATATCTGATTGTTTCATTTTGCAAGTATTTTGATTATTATAAATGTTGAATCAACCACAGGTTAAAAGAAAGCGATTACATTGATCACAATATTCATTGAGGTGTTTTACAAGGTAGTTCAATGGGTCCAAAAAATATAACCACAATTTGTTGTCGATGGTATTGTACACGTGTACCTACGCATTGCCATTAAACACTTAAAGCTATTACATTATAAATAACATTATTATAGTATATTGCAGTTTCTGAGTGAGAAAAGGAGTATATAGACAAATCTAACATAAAATACAGGTACGTTGTAGCTGTTGATAAAAATATAAATAACAAATATTTACTGACTATTCGAAATGAAGACTTAAATATAAAGTTTAATTTAACATACTTATTTCATTATCATATCCTAGCATTATCCCAGTTGTCCTAGACTTAAGTTTAGGGCCCAGGGTCTGCTCACTGGTTTCACTAGGAAGACAACCGTCTGACCTCTGCAACCCAGAGGGAAACATAATTATATGGTTTAACCAGCTGACAGGTTGTTAGTAGGCACTGACTTACTAGTAACGACTGCCGTAGATGTTCATGGCAGCCAGAACTAACGGCTTAAAGTGCTTTCCGCACATAACTTCGAAAAGTCATAGATGCTCCACCAGGCCTACCAGGGTTTGAACCCGAGAAGACACATTCTCATTTGAAGGCTATGTGTCTCGCCACTTGGCTATCGCCACTCGTAATTCAACATACTTATTTAGTATTTTAATAATTTTCGAAGAAAAAAAGCACTAATAATAACAATATACAATTTGAAGCAAAATTTGGATGACCTAAAATTTATTAATTTGAATAAATGGTATACCAAGAATTTTTTAATAACTGTTCATAGGACAGAGATTCAAAAGTCAAATAAACAATGGGAGTATACAAAATTTATGCGAATTAATATTAGCACAACAGTAGCAGAAAACAACAAAAGAGTTCAAAAGATATTTTTCAGGCGTAGAGTTTATTTTTCCAGTAGCCGGGAACTTACAGAAACCAATTTGGGCAGGTGTGAGAATTCCCACTGCGTGAAAGCGATCGTGTGTAGGGTTGTCAATGGAGTTAACGTAGAGGGAAATTAGATTTCATTCTGTTTATGGTCTGCGGTTGCAGGGAACGCGGCGGTAAGTGGTTTTCGTAGATTTTTGTTTATTTCTAGTAAATAATTCAATCACCTAACATTAAAAACCTGAGGAATTAAAAACATCCAAATCAATGTAGGTCTAAACAATGCGATTAGTTCGTTACTATAGGCTTTGACCCTATGAATAATAATTTAAAGAAAGACCCCCAGATTAAGCAGAGGTTGTATTTTGGGTTCTAAAAAACGAATTAATAAATTTCAATACTTATGCTGTACATACTTCCAGCCGGGGAGTCGTAAAAGTTGATAAACCCTACCGAATGATGGCAGCACCGTCACCCTGAGTACTGGAACTACGATCACAAACCCGCCTGCCCAGCGTGGTAATTATTGGGAAATATCCCCAGTAGAATGTGATCTATTTGGGAGGCCAATGTCCAGCAGTGCACTCATAAGGCTGAAACGAGCGAAATGGGACCCTGATGGGTCATAATCTACTGTGACTACTGTTAATAATGACCACATCCTGCATTATTATAAACATGTGAGGCAGTCCTAAATAAAAAGACCATACCTTGGAAAAAGCACGGTAACAGGAGCACCCACTCATGTCAGCCTGCAAAAAGTCGTTTCCCTTCGCACAAACTATTTATACTGTCATCATTACTAGGATTTTCTGGTCACCGTGAAAAACTGGTCACCGCAGTCTATGGATGCTTGTAGCTCCAGGGGTATTACCAGCGCGTTGCCGACGATGATGATGAGATTTTTGATGAGCCCCATGCTGTAAACTCTTGGGAAAACCTCGCCAAAGAGCTCAATCTACAACGCAAGGGTACGCGGCAGAAAATCTCGTTTAAGTTTAATTTAATTTACCTTGTGCCAGCCCTATATGGCGTCGATTTTGGAGCATTGTTCGCGCTGTTTTCAATAGCTTTGTTGAAACTAATGTTCCCGCTAGATGACGGTGACCCTCAATATTCGTGAAGGAGACGAACTGTTATTCTATAACTATTTCTATAATAACACTCGAGTATTTTAAAAAGTTATTGGGCCTTTTTTAATGCACACATTTAAAATTTTGTTAAAAATATTGCACGGTGTCGTATCGTAGTAGTATTTTGACACCACATTTCTCACAGGAGAATGTCTCGAGAGTGTGTCGAGAGATAGTGAGAGTGAACTCTCGTCTTGTGTCTAAATGGGCAAAGGGCTACTCACCTCTCAGTTCTTATCATTTGACACATATCATCTAGAAATATAGGGTGTATAGGGATCCTATAAATATTTTCAAAATCCAAGCCAACCTCACCTGCAAGTGGTACGCCTGCCTTTCAACGGACGAGGCTCTGGCGAATATAAAAGTTGCCGGTAAGTGGCAATAGATTCGGCACCTATTACGAACAATAAAGCAATTGGCGAAATGTGGGCTTATAATATGCCTCACCCTACCCCTTTGGGGTGAAGCTTGAAGGCTTGTGAGGCTTGAATGTATGTATCATCTAGACATTTCTGTGTTGAAAGATGACTTTGGTATAACTATGTAAATCCCCCTAAAACAGATGTAGCAAGGATTCTATCCACCCCAAATGCCGAATATGGACGTGAGATTATGTTTTTATTTAAACTTTATCGCACAAATTACAATAAAAATGTACAAAAGGCAAGCGTAATGCTGCAACGCATTCTTTACCGTATGTATGTATTGTAATATTATATAGCACTGTTCAGATTTCAAAACCAGCAAACTGAGGTCGCCGCTGATTTGTGAATTTTGAAAAAAATTAAGATTAAGTTGTCGCAATTGTACATTGGCGGTTATGTTACGTTTATATGTCTAACTAGATCTAGGGACTAGTTTCGTACAATTATAAGCCGTACAAATATAAGATGTCTATGTATGTATTTGAGTTGTAACATAAACTCTGACACACACAAACTCACGAATTTTAATACACACATATTCGCACACTTGATAAATATTTATCGTCAGCATCAGATAATCTCATCTGTTCGCCAAACTTTTACTTGTTAATCGAATTGCTTTGACGCCCACGACACAGGCCTACGCTAGCATAGTGTGGGGCCATAACAAATTATTAATAAGGCAGTTTGTATTTTTGGAGATATGTAATAAGCATAATATTTATTTCTCTACACACTCTGTTTGATAAGTACAGCAATACAGAGATATATTTTTGACAATAAGTTTGTGATAAGCAATTGTTTGAATTTTTGGGAATATGCAATAATAATAATATTTATTTCTCCCCACATATGGTATGATAAGTACAGCAATACAGAGAAAATTTTTGACTGTTTGATATGTCGAATAATCTATTATTATTTACCACAAATAAAGTAATAAGTAAATTAAATAAGACTTACGCAGAGCAAGTCTGTGTTCCTGCAATTATTTTTCAAGCTCAATTTTTAAGAGTCAACGTTGGTTAACTCTCCTTGCTGTCATGTTTCGGTATTATAATATAAATATATATTTTTTATGTTGTATGATATGAATCTTGTATTTGAAATTTAATTCACTATTGCACTAACTTCACGCCTTTAAAGTTTTCTGCTAACCCTTTCTATTAACCAAACATCTGGCGGCCTTATGGCATTAAGTTCTAGTTTTGTAATACTTTTAAAAGAAATGAATGAGTGAATTAATACTTTATTGTACACTAAACATAAACACTAATCAAATCACATAAACAAACGTATGGTAGAACGAGCGGCCTTATTGCTAATAGCAATTTCATTTAGGCAACCTTCAGTGTATAATAAAGATTAAAATAATAAATAAAATGTGTTTAGGAACTAGAAGCGCTTTCTGATATCGACGTTGATTTGGGAAAACCCAGTAAATAACTTTTTTCATAAAATGAATTAACACAATTAATCGACTCAGTTTTTCATGCTTTTTGTCTGCGAAATACAATAGCATGATATTGAAACACAACAACTTAAGTTAATATGTTTTTTAATAAAAATATTTTTATCTGAACTATCTTTTGCCTATAACTCGAATTAGGTAACCATCTATTTACAGTGATTTCCCAGAACAACGACGATATATCCAATCATATTTTCTATTTATATACATATACCTTCATTGTTATTTGAAGGTATACTATTTGTGGCTATGGAACCCCAATCTGAACTTTCCTATCGGAAGCAATAACATCAATGGAATATTAATTTAAGGGGAAAAACCGAAACAAAGAAAGGAAATCCATTCATGCCCTTTGTACCAGCTCTTTGAGGGACGGAGGCAAACCTTTTGAAGAATTTCCTCTTACGCCCTCTTGACGTGGGATTTCGCCCTTAGCTCATGGTTATGTTAATAAATTAAAGGTGCCAAGTTATTATTTTGAAGGTGAGCGAAGTGTTTTTGTTATTCTTTATATGTTCGCTTTATAAATTCGCTGCCGGCTCATGTGTTTCCTGGGTCTTTTAAGCGGGGCTTTATATCCGGCTATCTACACGGAATGAAGCGCTTTCTTTTTTTTTTGGTCTGCATCGACTGCTTACTATCAGGCAGAAGGTAGTACGACGTGTCACATTGAAATAAAAAAATTGGTTGCCTGTAAAGTCGGTATACGGGCGAAAGTTTTACGTGACAACGACTTTGAGTGGTAAAATAATTTTAATGTGGATATTCATTCGTATAGTAGGAAGAAGGATGAAATAATAGTAACAATTTAAAACATTTATTTATACAAAGAATTATATTTATGTCTGTCTCTCTCGCTCTTAGGCGGGCTAACCATGCTCGAGTGGAAGGGACGCGTGCCTCTCACTCGCTCTCGTTGTGACCGCATAACGTGAGCGGAGCGTAACGCAGTTTCTTGAAGTGTCACCCGGCAAACCAATTTATAAGACGTTGTCACGTCAAAAATTAAGGAATCTAGATAGTTTTAACGAAATTTCCTTTTAGCACAGATACTTATCTTTAGATGTATCGTGTCCTTGATCTCGCAGAGGACCAATCAATCAATCAAATCATTTTATTGTCAAAACACAGGTTGTTATGATGAGTAGGTACATACAAAAAATTCTTGCCGTGTTTTACCTCATGGGCGTACAATATTGTATTAACTTAAAAACTAAGAAAACATTTAAAAAATTAATATAATCAAATCTATCATAAGCTAAATAAACCAGCTGAATAAACCTGAGCGTTATCAAAATTGTTGTATGAGATTCATTATTTGGTTTGCCCAAATATTATTATGTCTCATTACCGTACCGTCCTCAAGTGGCTTACTATTTGTCGGAATACCCACATTCTATCTCTTATTTATTTATTTATTCAAACACAAAACAAAATGCAACTTATGCTAACAAAGTAAAAACAAATTAAATAAATTTATAAACTGAGTTACACCTCAAACTATGTGTTCATACATAAAAACTATATTTAAGACGGGTAGATTAACAATATTTTTTAATAGTAATTAAATTAAAAATTATTGTCTGTATATTGAAAAACAAGGATAAAAAAGGATTTAAAAAAAAGGATGACATACTAATACAACAAAATTGAATTCAAAGGGGTTCAAGTACCTGGGCTGAGGAAGCATTTCCCCCATGGAGGATACCTTTAACTTACTTATGTATTTTAAGACTCTCTGATTTATGTATTTTAAGTATTTATTTACAAACTTAAAAGTATACCTTTCCTTGCTTCACCAAATCAGGTTCAATCAACATCCAAAGGATAAAAGATGTGATAACACATTATACAAAATATTTTACAATCTAACCCGAGAATTAAAAACTAAGTAAGTATAATTTATTGATTCAGGCGTTTCTTTGCGGAAAACGAGAGTGAGTATCTCTCGTTTCAGCGTTGGTCGTGAAGACATCCTTGTTCTGAGGCTCCTATCTTACCTGAAGATGCCCTGTGTAAGGGCAAACACGTGTCGTGTTGAATAGTTTCTCGATTTTTTCGGGAAATTATAGTAGCGCGGGAGTTGTTACAAAGATATTTTTAATCCATCACTTGCCTAAGTAAGTATTACAAGTACGTGTCAAATAACCCACAGTGACCTAAGATGAGATAGAACCAAGTAATAATAATTGATTTCTGTATAATAACTGACGGCGACGGCCGATATGGCGTGGAGGTCTGTCCAGAGGTCGTGGGTTCGATTCCCACACAAGACACATTTTTGTATGCATGAACATGAATATTTGTTCTGGACTGGGTGTTTTCCTATGTAAGTATATTACGTATGTATTTACAACAAACAAAAGGTATTTAATAATTTTTATCCGTTCTTTAGTATAACACACAAGTTCTTAATGATAATTATCTTGGAACTAAATAATTGGTGTAATTGTAAGAGAATATTTATTATTATTATTAACTATTCTAATTACATTATTTTACGAATATAAATTGGGTTAGTAATGCAGTTAATTTAGTGTTATCTACCTAAACTATGTAAACTTAATACGTAACGACATAAGTATGTCTTAGGTATATTCAAAATAAATATGCGTTAGTGCTTACTTAACAAAATTTCTTACAAATAACAATGGAGTGAGATAACGGGATCAAATTAATTTGTTTGCGATATTTAGCTTAACCTAACATTATTTAAGTAGATTTTGGACATTAATATGACGTAATATTATATTAATATTTTTTTACAGTGTGAAACACAAAATACTCGAGACTATGATCTGGTTATATTCTTATTACGATATGAGTGTCAATTATGTTCTAGTTTTGCACCAGTTTTAGTGGTTATGATGTCAAAAGTGTTGCAAGCTCACGATGCTCCTCCCTTCACTAAATCAGGTTAAAACAACATCCAAAAAGTAACAGATTTAATCAAAATTTATACAAAACCTTTCATAAACTAACTGGGGAGCCCGAGAATTGAGAACTAACTGAATTATTTCAAGTGTTCACCGGACGGGGCGGCCTCTTCTTCCAGCTTTCACTGTATTTGCATAAAATTATATCCGACCACTGCTGGTTCGTTGGCTCTGCGTCATACGCCATTTTGTGTGCGTTGATAATTTAACTTTGCACGCTTTCTTTTACATATTATATAATATCGGGGAAAATATATCTTTAGGTTTAATAACTTTTGTGTGTGTACACCTTTATGCCTCGGAAAGCACATTAAGCCGTTAGTCCCGGCTGTCATGAACACCTATGGCAGTCGTTATTAGGAAGTCAGTGCCTTTTAATCGTCTGACCACTGGTTTAACCATAGAATGATGTTTCCCTTTGTTATGGAGGTCAGGTGACAGTCGCTCCATGTGATAACTCAAGTTCAGCCAAATCTGGTAGAACGAATCTCGAGCGACCACTTACGATAAATATTTCCGATAGTTTTAATTTTTAGTCTACTGATATACTAACCTACGTATATTACAAATTCTAAGACTTTTTTTTCCAAAGATCTTTTTCATTTGCAACCGCAAACATAAAGTAATGTCCTCGATAAAAGAAAGAAAGAAATAACAAAGACGCATCAAATCTTACAACGTATAAATATAATATAAGAAAGAATCTCGAGCGACCACTTACGATAAGTATTTCCGATAGTTCGTTGTTCCCCAACGTTCGGAGTTTGTCGTCAAATATTTGACAAGCTGTAATTGGAGTGCAGAATAACCCACAAATGTCGGGAGGGTAGGTGGTCTATGGGTGAATACACTTCAGAAAGTTAGGGGAAGAAAACTTTGAAAGAAAAATATTCAAAATTTTTTTTTTAACTATACTGGTTGCTGTACTGGTCTACACAAAGGGGAGCGTATGAGACGGTTAATAAAGTGTGAGTGAAGCTAGAGTTATATACCAGGATTGAAGCAGTTTTTAGTCAGTTAAAGTCTGACACACCCTTAGTACTCGCGTTCGAATTCGTTTATACAAATACAGCTATTCTCTATGGACAAAAGCTGAACAGAGATGAAAAGGTGTGGTCAGACGTTTACGTTCACCCATAGATTTGATGATTCGCATTCGTACAAAATAGGAAGTGCAAAGAATGTGACATCGGCCAACCGGATAATATTTTTGTATATGTCTATCAAGATACAAGAAGGCGAAAGTTGAGGGTTCCATTACCACACGCGACATATATTTATATACATGATTAATTGATTTATACAATTGTCGTAATTTGGGAGTTTTCTATGTAGATATTATAATTATTTATTAACAAAAAAGAATAGTCTAGTAAGCTTTGCTTAATTTAAAGCTAGAGAGATTGTTTGACGATCGATTTGGCGTGATGGCGAGTATACCCGCACTCCGCTTCTGAGGTCGTGGGTTCGATTCCCATATAGGACAATTTTTTTGTGTGTATGAACTTGATTATTTGTTCTCGTCTGTTTTCCTATGTATATTAAATATGTATTTCCATTATTTAGTATCCATAACACAAGCTCTTAATGATACTTATCTTGGAATTAAATAACTGGTGTATTGTCAGAAAATATTTATTTAAAGTCTTCAGGTGGGTATAGACTACAATATTTTCTAGAGCATTTATGTGTAATGTAACGTTCTTAAGAATGGTATAATACAGACAAAAGCTCAGTTTCCAAAGCATTTCCGTTTAATGTAACGTTCCTGCGAATGCTCGGCGTTATGTTACGGGTAAATGCGGACCGCGTGCGTCTTTCGTCCCTCTCCCTCCGCGTTACCCCGCAACCGCGCATCGCCCGCACTCGTGGCTCGACGAAATGTTACACCAATACGCTCGACGAAATGTTACATTACACCAATATGCTCATTGGTTTATAACAAAGAGGCGAGTGTGCTTAATGTTAAGTTCGTCAAAAGGATGATACACTAGCTGGAACATATCATAACATAGAGCGGCTCGTTGTTCTGTTACAAGTAAATATCGTAGTCTATACTTACCTTTAGAAGTCCTTGTCGATTATTAAACCCTAAAATTATCGTTTACAAGCTAGTAATTTAAGTCACATTGAAAAAAATATTAATAAAGCGTCTCTATTTGTTACAAAAATAACCAAACAATTGAATAGAAATATCTACGGTAATTTATCGTTATGTCTACAACACTTCATCAAATAATCATTCACGAAAGTTAAATAGGCCTTTGCTCAGTACATACAAGTGTATATTTAGAGCTGATAGTAGTATTATGTCTATGACGCAATTAATAAATTGATTGGTCATTTGTGTTTGAATATGTTTCCGCTGTAAGTAAAATAAAGAAACGCGAAGTAAGAAATATACAACTCTGTAATAGTAATGTAAGTTTGATAAGCAATAAATAAATTATTATTATTATTTGAAAATTTGTAATATTACATGTGTATTTTGAATTTTGATGGTAGCTTAGAAGTTTTGTTTTTCGATCATTTGGTTCAATATTATTTACAATTTTTTTTAAGTCGGTTTAGTATAATGCGTCGATTATTACGGCTGCATACATAAAATTACGACTGTTTTTCTAAGGGGGTAGGGTTGCGGGTTTGTTCGAAAGTGTTACCGCAGCCCCGGGACAATGCAGGCTCAAGAACGAATATGGGTGGTTTTTAGTCAGTAAAAGTCTGACACACTCTTGCGCTCCACACGCAGCGGACGACGGCTTTTTGATGATTTTCAATCCGATCAAACCGGGTAGGCAGAGACATAATATGAGCCCACATTTGGCAAAATAGACTGTTGGTCTCACCTTATATTGCCTCTTATCGGGAACTTTTATGTTTGCCAGGACCTGGTCCGTTGATCAGTAAATACACTACAGATGAGGTTGGCTTGGACTCATAAGATCTTGACCGCGGAGGGAGGAGGTTTCGGCTACACCGTTGGCTCAGCGGGCGGTCCAGGAGGGCCCCCCAGTTAGCGCCAACGGGGTCTTAGGCGGCGGGAGCAGGGGTCCCGTGTTGTCTAACCATAGACCTTACGCAAGGTCGGCCACTCACGCCATGGTGGCACAGGGAGGTAAACGTAAAAAAAAAATCTCCAATCATAAGATCTTGGTCGGAAACCTATACATCCTATGCTTAAGCTCTTTAGTTGAACATAAATGTATATAACCTTGGCTTCATTCCGAAATAACTACTTTTAAACGTCACGCAAATCTAGCAGCGAAATTTCATTCGAGCGAGAGGTTCACGAGAAAAGTTGGCAAGGATCTGTCTCCCGCCAAGACATTTAAATTTATCGGTTCGAATGTTTTCTCAGAAACCGTAACCAATAAAGTAGCACTAAAGGAACCTTCTATCACAGTTATGTCGAGGTCGAAAGGAAAACCGGTCCTGTTGCGATTGTTGTATTAAACACATTTTAAAGATTAGGTAATATATAAATCATACACACAACAGACAGATAAACTGACAAATTCTGACAAAGAACCTATTTGCTTTTACTCCTCTATTATGTTAACGCTCATATTTCTTTCATTGTTGTTAAAAAAAAAATATGGAATTTCCATTTGGTGTAAATGTTTGACGAATCTTAATGATCATGTTGATCTTAAAGACAATAAAGTATATTTTATTTTATAGTAAGTGAGAATGAGTGGTGGCATAAAGATTTTAAATGGGAAATGAGATGCTCCCCCTAAACCCCTTGAGTCCTCAGTAAAGATGTGGGACTATACTAAGATCTCACATGAACTTCTTGAGAGAATTTTTAAAGTTATGTTGCACTGTTTTGTTTCATTTATCAACACTCATGTACGTTCACAAACACTTAACGGTTAATAATCCACCGTTATTACACATTAATTTTCGAAATATCACAAATTTTAAAAATAAAACAAATCTGCAAACATGACGTTTCACTTTCCCGTCAAGAAGTCGGACGTCAATGGGCTTAGATGATTTTGACAACCGATATGGCGTGGTGCGTTTACCTGCTTTCTGCTCCTGAGACCGTGGGTTCGATTCCCATACAGGACAAATATTTAAGTGCATAAACAAAAATATTTGTTCTGGCCTGGGTGTTTTCCTATGTATATTAAGTATGTATTTACAAAAATAATAAAAGAAAATATCCGTTCTTAACGATACACATATTGGAACTAAATAATTGTTGTTTTAAATTTAATTTAATTTAAATTATTAATAGACAATTTTTTATTTGTATATTTCATTTATGTGATGACGACATCATAAATGCTTTAGTTTCAGAAACAGGAATCATTCAAAACCGAGCTTATACGAAAACTAACTTAGGTATATCGAAGTTCTAAGTTTCTAGCTCCTTAATGTAATCATAAGAAGTGCTTCAAGAGAATAACTAAGTAATTTGTTTACTTACCAAGGAAGGCAGTTCCTACTAATATTGCAGATAGTTTACGAGGTTTTTGTTGATATAGGTAAAGTTTTAGTTTGATATTATCGCCATTTAATATAGTATAGAGATGTGCTTATAACGCCGCGGGAATACAGGGCGGGAACTCAAAGAAAAGTAACTTTTAATGAAAATAAATCATATCACAATCGTTTCTTTGTAAAGCATAGGTGGCAATCAGTTTAAGGATTCATTGTAAGTATGTTTCGCCATTTACATAGAAAGAAAGAAAGAAAGGGATATTACGTGTATACTCCTACACTTATATAGTCGGTCCCACTTAATAAGTGGCGAGCCTATTGCCGCTTATCGGGAACTTTTTTTTCGTCAGAGCCTAGTCCGTTAATCAGCACTTACAGGTGAGTTTGGCTTGGACTCCGTAGGTTTTGGTAGGATCACTATACACCCATTTTTCGTATGTTTGACCATTTAGTAGGCGTTTAGTTTTATACAATAAATATACATCTAGTGTAAATCTGAGATTATGAATCGCTTGTTTATCCCGGATTGGGTAGGCAGAAACCTGGCTACAACCATTTGAAAGGGATCTTTAAAGTTGTAGGAAAGTTAGCCCTAACATTTGGGTAAAACGTGTCAGGTACAGAGATGAAACCCAGGCAGAGAGCATACGCTCGAGGCTTGCACCTGAAACCACATGCGGGTAAAGAAGGCCCCTCTCTGTCAAGTAGTAAAAGGAAAGGGTGATCACAATAATTCTGAACTACATCATCATTTCAGCCAATTGACGTTACAAATGGCTCGTTGCCCGGAGCAAGGTAATCATCATCATCATCATCATATCAGCCGTTTGAATTCCTTCCCATTTGCTTTTCACGTGATCGATCCTGTGCCGTCTGCAATCACTGGCTCCCCGCCGCCCTGACCAGATCATCGGTTCATCGCGTGGGGGCCCTCGACTACGCAAGGTAGAGGAACCCTACCAAGACCTTACCAAGTAAGCAAGGTCGTTATAAATAGTCCACTGCGCGGACCCAGTGCGGTATGGTGGATGCTTCCTGCTGTAAGAATTTCCCGATAAAGCTACAAATAAGTCTTTACTGCTACCTCACCTACCTGCTACATACAATCATATCTGTTTCCCCGAAGGGGTAGGCAGAGGCTTATTATACGCCCCGGAGTCTCGACTCTCGTCTGTGGTGCTCCACTTGCAAGGTTCGGGAAGGTCTTGGTAGGGTCCCTATACATCTATATGTAAATATAAATATTACTGTGTAACAGCTGATGGGTGGGGGCTCGGTGTTCTAAAATATACACAGTTTTCTGCTTACATTAGCCCTAGTCTCCCACAATTTATATAGTCTCAATTACAGTTTTGTACCATAAATTGTGGCGAGAAAATAAACTTTTTAAAAAATATTCGACTACCACATTTATTTATAACCGAGACTAAAAGCAGCTTAATTGGTGTAAGACCTGACTCCCTCTCACCTTGGTGCTCCAGTATTGGGACATTCATGAACTTTAATGATGATGAAAGATAAATAGGTAGACAAACCCTTTATGAGCAATAACATAAAACATGTACCATAGACAAAACAAATCAAAAACACCTCGTGGACAAAGGCGGCCCTATTGCTAACATCAATCTCTTCCAGGCAACCTTTGTAACAAGAAAATTGGTAGCGCTTATAGGAATAATAAAAAAGTAAAACAAAAACGTAACAAACCAAAAATAAAAAACAATGTAATTAGGAAAACAAAAATCATCTAATAATAATAAGATAACAATAGATGATATTAATATGAATACTATAACCAGTATCACTTCATGCCTAGGTGTTCACGGAAGATCAGCGTCGTGACATCCTATGGTGTCCGACAGTGTGCTGAGTGAACACCGTTTCAGTACATGGTTTAATGTTGCATTTTGCTTGTGTAAATTTAATCGTTGCTTTTTCTGTGTACTTAATTACTATGTTTATTTGTACTGAATAAATTTATTTTCTTTCTTTCTTTCTTTCTTTCTTTAATGAAAAGGTCGCCTGAAAGTTACCCAGCTAAGCCAAAAAGCGTAAAAATCCTATACCGCACCTCAATTATACTTCAACAAACGAAACGAACAGAGCCATACAAAATGTAGGAGTTCAGGCTGAAATACGAGAATTTTTAATTTAACGCGAACGACGACGTCCCTTTCAATAGAAATGATGGAACATTTCAAGTTACGTTTCTATTTATTTATGTTTGTTTGTTAAATCTTGCTAATCCCTAATCCGTCTTGCGCTTCAATCCCTTGAAGGTTGGGTTAAGGCATAAGATGTAGCGGTTGATGAGATTTTTTTGAGTAAATATATAAATAATTTATAGATTTCTAGAGACTTCGGAAATAATTGTGAGCAAGTGATAATTCTAATAATTTTTTTTTACAATTCCCGCGCAACTAATATTACCTGAATAATCGAGAAACAACTCAACACGATACATGTTCCACCCTTACTCAGAGAATTTATATTACACACTAGATATTTTTTTCCACAAATCTTCGTCAATAAAGATAATCGTAGTAAAGATTATCGTCATAAAGTACTTCATATATTATAAAATATATTATGGATGTATTTGCCCCATATTTGCGGTGTATAGGGATCCTACCAAAAAGGGAGCCCAAGCCAACCTCACCTGCAAGTGTTGCACCTGCCGATCAACCGACGAGGCTCTGGCGAAAATAATATTGCCCGGTAAGCGGCAATAGGCTCGCCACCTATTATGTGGGACCAATAATATAATAGGCGAAGTGTGGGCGTCTAATATGCCTCTGCCTACCCCTTCGGGGAAACAGGCGTGAATGTATGTATGTATGTATGTATGTATGTTGCCTCTCCCAATAAGGACTGGGTCAGCGTGGTGAAGTTTGATCCGAATCCATATGAACTTGATACGAAAAAGGAGGCTCAGTAGTGGGACGTTAATGGGCCGAGATTTTGTTGATAATATTTATTTATCGATATAGTATATATATATATTCTTTATTGTACATAAAACAATAACAAAAAAATGCCTTACGTGAAAAAGACGAAGTACAAAGGTGAACTCATTTCTAAAAGAAATCTCTTTCAGTCAACCTTAACTGAAGTGGGAGAGAAAGGTAGCGGGCATTAATATCACACTACCATATGATAACATTACACATATACATACACAAAAATATGATATAAGATACATATCAGATATATAAACCTACCTATATACATAAATAAATACAAAGAAAAAAAAATTTAAAAAAATCATTGTGACTAGCTCGACTAGTAGATATATTTTATAATATTAGGTCGGGGAAAAAGTCTTTTCGCATAACGTAGGTATAAACTTATTATAAATTTTTTTTGACTGTACTATTTGTGTCTGGCTGGTTTTGGTAACATTAAAAAGGTTCCATTATAAAGAAAAGAAAAAAATAAAAAAAAGTTGTTTCCCGCTATTTTTCATTTGTTTTTCTCTCCGTTAAAATGAGTGAATCTAATGAAGAAATTCGATACATTTTAAAATTTTATTATAAAAAAGGCAAAAATGCAACTCAAGCAGTGAAAAAAATTTGTGATGTTTATGGACCTGATGCAGTGTCAGTAAGAGTAGCACAAATTTGGTTCAAACGTTTTCAGTCCGGAAATTTTGATGTTAAAGATGCACCTCGCTCTGGTCGCCCTGTTACGAATAAAATGGACGCCATTTTTGAAAGAGTGGAGCAAGATCGGCATATTAGTAGTTACGATGTAGCTGAAGAACTGGGAATTGACCACAAAACAGTTTTGACCCATTTGAAGAAAGCTGGTTATACAAAAAAGCTCGATATTTGGGTGCCACACGAGCTCACTCAAAGAAACTTAATGAACCGTGTACTCATTTGCGATTCATTATTGAGACGTAATGAAACCGAGCCGTTTTTGAAGAGATTGATAACTGGCGATGAAAAGTGGATCACGTACGACAAGAACGTGCGAAAAAGGTCGTGGTCGAAAGTTGGCCAGGCTTCACAGACTGTGGCCAAACCTGGCCTAACACGAAATAAGGTGATGCTGTGTGTATGGTGGGATTGGAAGGGCATTGTTTATTATGAGCTTTTACCGCCCGGCAAAACCATCGATTCTGATCTTTACTGCCAGCAACTGATGAGATTAAAGGAAGCAGTCGAGAGAAAACGGCCGTAATTGATCAACAGGAAGGGTGTGGTCTTTCATCACGATAACGCTAGACCACACACATCTTTAGCCACTCAGCAAAAATTAAGAGAGTTCGACTGGGAGGTCCTAGTGCATCCACCATATAGCCCTGACCTTGCGCCTTCAGATTTTCACCTGTTTCGGTCTCTGCAGAATTCTTTAGGTTCTGTAAGGTTGACCTCAAGAGAGGACTGCCAAAACTATTTGTCCCGTTTTTTTGATCAGAAGTCCCAAAGTTTCTACAGTAACGGGATAATGTCTTTGCCCACAAAATGGCAGAAAGTTATTCAACAAAACGGTACATATATATTGTAAATAAATGTAAATAAACTTTGAAAAAAATGTCTTGACTTTTCATACAAAAATACGAAAAGACTTTTTCCCCAACCTATTATATAAATAAATAAATATTTTATGAAAATTATACAAATTTTTAGTTCCAAAATAAGTATCATTAAGAACTTGTGTAATGTATATTATATAACCGACAAACATACATTTTTTTTAAATCCATACTTTATATGCATAGGAAAACGTCTAGGTTCTTACCCGCGCCCGCAGGAACTACATTTTTTCGTTTATTGTTTAAATTATTAAAGTTTTCGTAGGGATCCTTAATTTTAATCGATTAATATTAGTATCCGCCTCTTGTTAATTGCAAGAGTATTTAATTATATTAAAAAAGTTTATAAAATAATGCATACTTTTAATTGAAAGTTCTGTTAAAAGATATTTCATATAGTCAGATTTAAAATCTTACCTGATAAACAGGAAACTATCTCAATCCCGTACTTCTCAACAGCATTTAGTGACAATCTAATTTAGCCGTATAATATACAGACGAGAATTATTAATTAGCAGTGTAAGTTCCTAATTAGCATCCACCACAAAGCTCCGGGGCAGGGTAAGGTTAACCGTCACGTAGATTGGATTTCGGTTTTCTTTACCAGTCCTTTGTACTGTACGGTAACAGTACCGTAACTATTACATATAATATACTTTCATAATAAATGGCTTAACAATTCAGGATAAGTAGATAATTTTTATACAGAAAGGTTATTACACATTTGATGTGTGTGTCTTTTACACATGTAAGGGCTTATAACAAAACGAGACTTAAAGTTAGACCAGGTTTAATACTAGTGTTGTCACTTTCATAGATACGATAAAGACAGTGACAGCACTAGTTATAAACCTGGTCTAAAAACAGATCTCGTTTTTTTTTAAATAATGTCTTCGTGCGCCTAGCTAGTGTCAAGTAAGTGATATATTAATTATATATAATTCATAGTAAATGAGAATGAGTGATGATAAAGATGATAAATGGTAAATGAGATACCCTCCCCTAAGAGTGTTTGCCACAATCGTAGCAAGATGGATGTGATCTCTGCCTACCCCTACGGGAAAGAGGCGTGACGTTATGTGTGTAATTATTCTGATTATGGAAAATAGCTCGAACCGGTAATGGATTTCTGAAAACTGAGCTCGATGGGACAGGATCAGAAATGTCACATTTAAAGTTTAATGTAATAAACTAGTTATTTACATGTATTTTCTTTAAAAAATATTCTATTGTTCCATTGACGTCACTCCTAAGTAAACGTTTAAATCGAATTAGGCGTCTCCATATCAATTAGAATTTGAATATGTCGTATCTATCCGACGACGTTTTAGATTAGTTATAGCGCTGAGGGTTTATTCTGATGAGCAATACTTTTGGAATTATATAAATAAATATACGTTCGTACATTGCTAGACGTGGGTCTCCCCATTGTAACGTTGAGAAACAAGCCCTTAGTCTAGTGGCACTCAAAATAAAAAATAAATAAAACAAACTTTATTGTCTTTAAGATCAACATGATCATTTAGATTCGTCAAATACTCCACAAAATGGAAATTCGATATATTTTTTTCAAACTCATTATGCTAACATAATACCGGCTATGCCCTAGAGTTACGCTTAGAGCACAGGGTTTCCTTACTGATCTAACCAGATTTGTCTGAATTTCATCGCACATCTGCTAACCAGAGGGAAACATCAGGCTATTGTTAAGCCAGCTGTCAGAACATTAGAAGGCACTCATCATAGGCGCCTTATAAAGTCCACTGCTGAACATTAGCCTCCTAATAGATGACATGATGACATTCGACGACCGATATAGCGTGAAGGTCAGTATACCTGCACTTCACTTCAGAGGTCGTGGGTTTGATTCCCACACAGGACAAATCTTTGTGTGTATGAACATGAATATTTATTCCGGTCTGGGTGTTATCCTATGTATATTAAGTATGTATTTACAAAAAAAAAATAAGTACGTTTATCCGTTCTTTAGTATCCATAACACAAGTTCTTAGTGATACTTATCTTGGAACTAAATAATTGGTGTGATTGTAAGATATTTTTTTTTATTTTTTAATATTCTATTTGGGGGTTTTTTCTCATAATCACCACGCTGGTCAGGAGGGTTGGTGATCGCAGTTCAAGTCAGTATGCAGTATGACGCTAGAATTTCTCTTCGTCGACTTTTACGACTCTCCGTGAGATGAGAGGGAGTGGAAATATTTTAGGCCGGCACAAGCACAGAAGCAACATTACAAGGCACTGACCTTCTAATAATGACTGCCATAGGTGTTCATGACAACCGGACCAGCTCTATTACGTTTACCGGTTCGCGGTCGCCATTGCAGAACCTTGACGCCCCATCGGTCGTCGGTTCTTCGAGCTATGTGCCCCGCCCATTGCCACTTCAGCCTGCAAACTCGCCTCGCTATGTCGGTCACTCCAGTCCTCCTACGGATTTCCTCATTTCTGATTCGATCACGTAGGGACACTCCGAGCATAGCTCTCTCCATTGCACGCTGAGCGACTTTGAGCTTTCTAATGATAATTACGCTTATAACTTCGAAAAGTTATAGGTTTGTGGTTACCAGGGTTTGAACCCGTGACTCTTTGCATTGCAGTCTAATGGCCTCGTTGGGCTATCGCTGCGTAGTACATACATGCATGCACACCTGTTTCCCCGGGGTATGCAGAGGCATATAAAACGCCCACACTTCGCTATCGTTATTATACGTTAATCTGATCAGTCACTGTAATGTAAGAACAAAGTTTATTAATCATTAATTAACATAGAAAGTTTGTAATTAAACCCCACAGGTGAAGGATAACCGCCGCGTAGATTGGATTACGTACACACGTGTACAAGTTTTCTATTAACTTACTGACAGAAAGTGAACGAAGTAAGTACCATTTAAAAAATGTGTTATATTTTGTATTTTTATGACTCATGTCATAATGACCACATACTGACTGATAGAAAGCATATTGATCAACTGCTTTCAGTGCAAAAAAAGAAGGCGCTTTCCACCGTGGAACAAGCACGGCACACAGCGCACCCTCTTATGACGGTCTACTGAAATGCCGTTTCACGCCCCGCTTAAAAGACCCAAAAACTTAACTTTAAACGTACATAAGGTAAATATAGTTTCTACCTTTTACAATTAAAAAGTGTTACAATTTTTTTTTCTAGTGACTTCAGAACACAACACACTTATATAAATTTTGAAAGACTTATATAAAAAACTAAATCTTCTTACTACTAATTAATAATTTCACTACCCTATTCTACTCTACTAACGCACTGCGATAGTTCTCAATTTACGTTCATATGATTGTTATTGGGTCAAAATAGGACTTGTACAAAACAAACGTGTGACGAGCCTATTGCCGACCGATATGGCGTGGAGGTCAGTATACCTGCATTTTACTCCAGTAGTCGTGGGTTCGATTACGACACGGGACAAATCTTTGTGTGCATGAACATGAATATTTGTTCTGGTCTGGGTGTTTTCATATGTATATTAAGTAAGTATTTACAAAAAATAAGTATTTAAGTATGTTTATTCGTTCTTTAGTATCCATAACCTAAGTTCTTAGTGATACTTATCTTGGAACTAAATAATTGGTGTAAGAGAATAATTATTTACTGCCGCTAAACAGAAACTTTTAAAACTCGCCAGAGCATCATTCGTTTTTCAGCTGGTGCTGCATTTGCAGGTGAGGTTGGCTTGGACTCCAAAGATCTTAATATGATCCCTATACACCCGAAATAGCGAATATAAATGCTGGTTCATGCCTCACCTAAAATACCCGGGAGCTGGGAACACATTTGACGAAGACAATTCTAAAGCCAGTGGGTCTTACTTACCACTGTTTTTGATTCGAGTACTGAACTAGAATAGTTTGCACAATACGAGGTTGATTAATTATTCCCAGCACGTGTTGTCCTGAAGAGAAAGTGAGATGAAGGACTGTCCTCAACAATGAAAAGCGCGTAATTGCCAACTTCAAAAACGAAAAAATAGAATATCCCCGATTCTCAGTTAGAAAGAAAATTATTAGAGTTCTCCTACAGAGGGACCTGAATGATAATGGGCCCGTTCATTGTCATCTAAATGACAAAGCATATTAAATCAAAGACCCTCGAACAAGAAGTCGGGATCAATTCAAAGAATTAAAAGGGCTTACTATAGATTGAAAGTTGACGCCATGACGACGGCGGGATGAGCGCGGGTTTAACATGGGATTACGAGACGTGTCACACTGCACTAACAACAGTATAATAAATTTCACAACATACATACATAAAATTACGCTTTATCCTTGAAGAGGTGATGCAGAGACATATTTTTTATTGCCTAAATTTCGCCAATAATATTCTATGGTCCCATGTAATATAAGCGGGGCACATAGCTCGAAGAACCGACGACCGATGGGGAGTTAAGGTTCTAGAATGGCGACCACGAATCAGCAAACGTAATAGAGGGCGGCCCCCCATGCGATGGACCGATGGCCTGGTCAGGGCGGCGGGGAGCCGTTGGTTGCAGGTTGCATGGGAAGGCCTATGTTGAGCAGTGGACTTCAAATGGCTTATATGATGATGATGATGTAATAGATGGCGAATCTATTGCCGCTTATTGGTTGATATTAGCTTGAGCCTCGTCTGTTAATAGTTAGTTGCAGTACTTGCAGATTAGTTTACTTGGGTTTC
This sequence comes from Musotima nitidalis, assembly GCA_949126915.1. Taxonomy (NCBI): domain Eukaryota; kingdom Metazoa; phylum Arthropoda; class Insecta; order Lepidoptera; family Crambidae; genus Musotima; species Musotima nitidalis. Next base: position 5,990,576 of record OX421439.1, on the reverse strand, counting down.
TGAGGTCTTGGTTGGTATATGTACATATATAAATTATGTGAATCTGTGTGTGTATAATGATTGTGTGGAGGTCAGTATGACTGCATTAACTTCAAAGGTTTAGGTTTAAGTAAATAAATAATAATATGTATCATGTATTTTTCTAAAAGGAAAGCAACAATACAAGTACTGGGCAAAAAATAACAAAATGGGTTTCAAGAGTTTTCTCTAAAATGGAGATGTTTTGGTTATCTTATTTTACTATGCCCTTGATTCTAAACACAGCGTATGTGAAAAAGCTAGTACACTTAATTTTTGGCCTTCAAGAATCGGACTGAAGTTTATTTGCTATTTACTGGGTATTCTGTTCTTTGCTTAGTTAGGACATTACACAACTTGCCAACAAACAAATTTCTTTATTTGTTTCACATTTCTACATTCCGTTTTAATGGACTCGAATTCCTTTTTTAGGGCAACTAAATCCATGGAAGCGAAGTGCGGGTATATTAATATTTTTGCCACGGTATCAGTGGTAACTCTAGATATACCATACAGGTACTGAACTAACTATATAAATGTTTACCAAATTTTTAAGCTGAAGAGGCAATGATCAGAGCATATAGATCGAAGAACTACTGTTGAGGCAGATCGCTTCTGGCATTGGGACCCTATGACATTTTCCTGTCAGCGTGGGACATACAGTTGCAAGATAGACGGACGACCTAATAAAGATAGTAGGACCACGAATGTAGGCTGCTTACGCTTGGTCTCATCGTAAAGCTAGGATGCCGGATTATGTTTTACAGGGGATGAGCTTAGGCTAACCGATAATTATAATATTTTATCCATTATTTATTTATATATAATAAGTTTTACTAAAACTAATATTTGTTGATGATAAATATAGACTTTATCAAAACAATATCACGCCTGTTTATGAAGGGGTAAGCAGAGGCATATTATGCGCCCACATTTCGCCAATAATATTGTTGGTCCCACTTAATAGGTGGCGAGCCTACTGCCGCTTACCGGGATTTTTTATGTTAGCCAGAGCCTCGTTCATTGTTCAGCAGGTGCACCACTTGCAGATGAGGTTGGCCTGGGCTCCACAGATTTTGGTAGGATCCCTTTATACTTAATAAAACTATCATGTACTTAAAAAGCTATCTGTTCTTCATCAGCTGTGTGCCTACACTCGTACCCAAGGGATTTGGTATTCGACTTCAGAATTCGCAAGTCAATAAGAACTTGCCGAAGATTATAAGAAATGAAACGAACGCGTAATATTTGACATTGGCTATAATAGTTATGTCGCTATTGTATAGGTCCCTAGTTCGTTACCGTAGGGCTACCAAGATCGGGTGGATAAAGGTATAATAAATAAATAAATATTTTCTGACAATTACGGTTTATGTTGTCTGGGGCCAAAGGTGACCCGGAGATTTGGAAGGCATGCGTGGGGCAGAAGCCAACAAGTAACAATTTTAATCTATTGGCTTGGTGTCACCAACCGGCGATTATCCCTATGTGCTCTACACCTAAGGACAATCCCCGGTTGGTGCAGTACGGAATCTTCTGTGGCCAGTATATTGTGTTGAAAAGCTAAAGGACTGGGTAAATTTGACTATGGATAGAGGAGACTACCAAACACCTGCCGTCATCATCAGTCTCAAATTAGAGTACTCTCTTTAAACTGTAAGAGGAAGCCAAAATGAGAAGTGGGTTGCTAGTGGGCTGAGTATATTAGACTAACTCGTAAGTCAATTACTCTTAGCTCTGAATCAAACAAAGCTAGTTAATCCATTAGAATATAAATCAAGACTGCCACAATTCTAACTCTTAATATAGTTTTGGAATAAACCTCCAAAACGTTGGTCACCCCAGCGGACTCCATTATATTAAGGCTGGAGTGCTTATTGAGGGTAGAATCGAATAAGTCTGAGAACCTAATGAAAATAGTTCTAACGCTGAAGGGTTATTATAAGAAATCTTATATGTTTGAATAGGGCACATTTATTAAGAAGCCTTTGAGTGATTTTGTTACTTAATTTGGTTGTGATTCTTGCTAGGGGTTATTTATTTCTTGGCTCGTTACATTGCTTAGTATTTTTAATCTGGTTTATGTCTAATGGCGACTTTTATCGATTGCCTCATGAAAATAATGCCTTGCTGTTAAGCCAATTTAATGGTCCTTATGAAAAAATATAAAAGCAGGACACCTCCACCTGTCAATGGAAGAATAGATCTACATTAGAATACATGTATATGGTAATGAAGGATCCTTTGAATTTTGTACGTGTTTTTTTAATAGCAAAATCTTTAAGTCATTTTAAGAAAAAAAAAAGGATTTTAATAAGTTTATCCGTCCTCTAGTACCCATAGCACAAACTCTCCTTAGTTTGGGTCTAGATGGCGCTGTTGGAGTGTCAATGGATATTTAACATATTTTTATTACTTTAATATTATGAAAAAATCAATACAGCTTATTTTTGTATTATTATATAATCAGTATAAAGCTCCTAACAAAATCTGAGGAGCCCAAGCCTACCTCACCTGCAAGGTGTACCTATCGATCAACGGACGAGGCTCTGTCGAATATATAAGTTCCCGGTAAGCGGCAATAGGCTCGCCACCTATTACGTGGGACCAACAGTATACTTGGCGAAATGTGGGCGTATAATATGCCTCTGCCTACCCCTTCGGGGAAACAGGCGTGATTGTATGTATGATTGTACATATATAATCAATACTCTTACACATAGATCAGCAGCTTAACACTGTCATGTTAAAATAAATCCAATAGATATGTTATATATATAAGACATTATTAATGTTGTCTATTATTTGTAAGTTTAGTTTTTCACTCTTTGCCAATAAAGAGCATAGCAATCTATTTATCTGTAAGACATTACAGAAATCAATCCAACCCTACTACAATCAGGATACATGTGAAAAGATCGAAGGAAAGCTACGTGTAATCAGTGTAGTAATTTCCGTGGTTAATTTGGAGGGTTCCAGCAGATATAGGGAGTGAGAGGGAGGGAGCAGGGAGGGAAAAATCGGAGCCAACTTTAGGGTAAATTAATTAAGAAGGCACTCAGTTTCAATTTGGCAGAAATTAATGTATCCCAGTCATAGGTACTTAAGATATTTCAGATTGGGTGTATTTTTATTGTTAAAGATGGACTACTCGATAAAAATAATATTGTATAATATACTTTCTTGAGGAGCCATCATCTGATTGAGTCTACATATCATGATTACTATTAATTTTGTTGTTTGTAGTTTATTAATAATATATATTTAATTATATGTAAGTTTATATGTTTTCTTGTTCGGACTGCTTCATATTTTTTTGCTAACACAAAGGTTAGCTGGTAAAGAATGCCTTGTAGCAAGTTCGTTATTTGTAATTTTTTTTTTAATTTGTGCGATAAAGTTTAAATAAATAAAAAAATACAATTAACAATACTAAGGGCCGGTTTCACAGTGACCACAATGATGTTCAACATCTTTCAAGTAAACGCTAAAGAAAACTTATAACGTTTCTACATGCTAGTAATTATAGTTCTGGTCGTATTTTTGTCTTTATATTGATTCTTACAATCTGTACAAAAAAATGAATAACATTGTTGTAAAATGCATATACATTTTACAAGGAATTGATTGCTGCCAACTGAAGAGACAATTTATGAAGAAGGCACTCAGTTTAAATATTTCGCATAAATGATCGTATCTAGTTATAGATAGGTACTTAAAATTTTTTTTTAGATTAGTATATTTTTATTGTTTTATATGGAAAGATATAAAAATGCATTTAATAATTTTTTTCATACACTTAATGACTTAGTAAAAAAACCATTTTGAACGGATTTGAATCGCGGTTTTATAAACTATTTTTATCTCGACGTTTCGTTTACTTTACATAATTTCGTGTACACGCTTTAAATCCGTAAAATGTGTTTTATTTACTATATGTATAATCGCTTAAGAGAACAATATTATTAAGTCATAAGACTTATCACAAACAGCTTAATACGGACATTGTGTTTTAAAAAATTGTATTGAAGTGTACTTCAATTGTAGAAAAAAAAAATTGTTATCAAACATACACGTTACTCGTTTTCTCACTCAGTGTTAATCAGTCTACCGTAAAATAGTTCACTTATTTCGAAGCCTTGATCATTTCCTTATTCTTTTTACCTATAGCTGATATACTTGCAATTTAAAGAGGTAGTTTACACAGCCGATGAACGTTTGCTACATCAGGTAACAATTATCGCGCCGACCCACTAAGTTAAATACTGTTCTACATTACTACGATAGGATTAATCACAAGACAGATATAAGATATGTTTTGCCTGATTAATTAAGCGTTATTATGCACTGGCTTACAAAACCAAGTATTCCATTTTAAAAATTATACTAACTCTTACGTATCTACACAAGATTATTATACTTTTGACATAGAAAAGACTAATATATAGTTTATTAGTCTTAAAGAAAGCTAATAATAATATTTATAAAATGATTTTTATTTTAAATCACTACGTTCTATAGATTATATAAAAAATATATGAAAATAAAATACTTAGCGTTACAGGTCTGTGTATTAAACAATTTATTTGTGTAATTCATATACCTGTTTAATATACAGACCTGTATAATACACAACTCTGTGTATTACACAGATCTGAATATTACAGGCCTTTGGTTTTATATTTAATTGACTTCATATCTATGAAACAATTATCATCATCCTCTTGCTCAGCTCCCAGTTTATCTGGGGTCAGCACAGCATTACTCTTCCTGCAATTTACCTGAGTAATTCGTCATTGACTCATTAAACCTTCACACGCTCAATACATCTCTATTTCAGTTGTCCTCTCCCGATATATGGATCACCTTTGAATAATATAATGCGATAAAACGTGTTTTCTGTAGATTCTATGCCGCAAATATTTATTAAATACAGATTTTTGGACATTGTTAAGTTTAGGTATAGTATACTCTAACACCCTGCGTTCCATTTCCATTTCATATGCACCCTGCAATTAATTGAAATTGCAGACAGACATACTGTCCACCTAATGGTAAGAGATCTTTTTTAGCTTTTTAGAATTCAAAAACTCAATGATTTAAACAAATTTATTAGCAACTTACATGCTGAATTGAAATTTAAAAAACCATTTTAGCACTATAAAAAATCATCTTTCCTATTGTATATCATATCATAAATTTTTTTAGAAATCCAACCAAAAATACGACCAATAATTATTTATCAAAAATCTCGCCAAATCATGTTACTATTAGACGAAATCAAATAATAGAACTTTCGAGTACCTCAGTAAACAGTTTTATAAGCTGCTCTAATTTATTATCTGAATCTCCTTGTAGTCGGCTTCGAAACTTGTGACTATTTCACGGTAGACCTTGAGAGGTTAGTGCTCAGCTACATGGTGCGTACTTACCCACGCACGGGTTGTGGTTGACAACGGCGAAAATCCGGTCGCAGCGCTTCTTCATGTGGGTGTTGGGGCAGATGCAGCCGAACAGTGGGGACAGCCGAAGACCAGCCCAGGCTTCACGACATGCCTCCCTGTTTATAATTCAAATTGTTTTATTCAAGTCTAACTGTAAAGCTAGCAAATAAAGCTCTGCTCATCGTCAACTTAAAAACTAGTGAATGGGCAGAGGCAGGTGGGTTGTTAATGTTAGAAAAAACAGGCATGAAGAGTTTAGCACAGGCAAGGAAATCTTGTACGTACATGTGTGTTCGTGCGTGTGTGTATGTATGTATGCGTGGTTTCATGTTATGGGTGATTATGTGTTTGTTCATATTTTTGTTTCGTAAAGACGTGTTAATTTGTGTTTTTCTTTTCAATGTTTTACTCGGCACTCGTTGTCCTTAACATGTTAAAATTATTTAATGTACTTTTTTTGTAATGACTGTTTGTGCCAGAAAAAAAAATAAAATAAAAAATATCAATAGCCATCATTCAGTACATTCATGTCACTCCCGAGCAGATGCCTTTCTCCCAAACAAGATGAGAGGGGTTCAAGATTTACTTCACCATGCGGACCAAGTGCAGATTGGCGGTAATATGTCGATATCATTTATAATACGGTTATGTATAAAATCTTTACCCTTAATTTGAACTACCCTATCTATACTACACGAAGTAACTAAACTAGATTATTAGAGTCCATTAAGGAAGACGTATATATCCCGGCATTAATTTAACCGGTTTTATTTTCGGATTCAGCCGTATCCGGAATAGAATGAATCCGACGACCTCGTGTTGAAACGGGACGGACCGGGCTTCCAATCGATATTATGCACAAATAATTTATGTAACCATTCACGTGGAAAATGAGTCAAAAGTCAACTGTGGGTCAATTATAAGTATTTAATATGATATGGATCGGTCGTAGCTGTAAAAACAGGTTGAAAACAATTACTAAAGTTAAGCAGATTTGTTTTAGGTCAGTTTTTGGATGGGTTACCGTTTGTGTGACATTTGAAATCGAGCTTCGTAGGACTCCTTAAGTGGTTGGACCCAACTATCACTATATGTGGCAGTCGTTAAGAAAAGCTAGAATTACTTTTTGTTCGGCTGGAAATTTCTGACATCAGGACGCCACACACCTGCATCCGACGAATCGCGTTTCTCCTTGTTCTGTGAGAGCCTCCTCTCTGCCCAGTAGTAGGACATGAAGAAATGTAATCTAAAGAAGGTACTAAAAACGATTTTATGTACAGATCTTATAAAGATACTGATATAGTTACTCAAAAAGGAATACCATTCAACAACGTAATCTGATTGACGCAGGCAGGTGTATGCAGTGTATGTTTCCCGAGCATTCCTGTACCACGTATCTAATATTTTCATGCATTATATATCTATTTGTTTGTGCGTAGTTTAGAAGGTACTCCCACCCGATAGCTTGATGATCTACAATCTATCTGGTCAAGACTGTAGTCGATGGATGCAGACGCCTCGAGATCGCTCAACGTGTAAAATAATTGAGGACGCCTATGTTCAGCAGTGGACTTCTAGTCGCTGAGACGATGATGATGTGAGTGCGAATATAGAAATAAGAAGATTAACAGACCTGTCCTCCATGCGACATTCTCCATCACGCGCTTTGCAGGCGTTCTTGAACCGGTCGAAGAGGACAGAGCAAGCTTTCTCGTTGTGGCAGACGCTCAGGGCATACGTGCAGGTGGGCAGGGTCTCCACGGGGTATGGGTCTTTTTCTGAAACAATTGAAACGTTATTATTATTGAAATTATAACTATTTATTTATCAGCTCTTTATCGTCTCACTGCTGAGCATCTGGTCATTTTACACCCCACCACCCCGCACGGTTTGGCGGAGGCAGAAATATGGTGCCTGGCCTAACCGTCTATTACAAAGCCCCGAAAAAATAAACAAATATAAAATATGCTGAGGCATTCGTATACATTGATCGTTGAGGCAAAGCACCAGTTGGTGCCAAACTCAATCATTGCAATATACTTTTAACGTGAATCAACTCGTAACTACTATAGTTTTCTAATTCTTTACGGTGTGGCGGTGACAATACCTAAGCCTACCCCCTTCGGGGAAACAAGCGTGTATGCAAGTATGTATGTTTATTCAAATTTTATAACCTCTCTTAAGTATAATTTTTTTTTATAAAAAACTCACCCTTCTTGATGACAAACACGCAGGGATGGTCGAAGAGAAAGTCGCGGAATGAGTTGCACTCGGGGTCCACGTTCGGTTCCCGACAGAGGCACGTTGGCTTAAAGAACGGAAACGCTTGCAGGGTCTTCAGGGCAGCTTGGCACTTGGTCACCGTCACCGTGGAACAGGCCACTGGAACAAACAAGAATAGGTTTAGCATTATAACCTGCAACCCTTATGTGCTTGCTCTTATGTGACAAATATAACTCAAAAGGTTGTCATCAATGGCTTTTCTTCTGATACAAGAACTGTTACTTCTGGCGTGCCCCAGGGCTCTATTCTTGGTCCTCTATTATATTATTTATAAATGACATAAATGTTTGCTTCCATCATTGTAAATTTCTTTTATACGCTGATGATCTAAAAATATTTCATGTGATAAAGGACATTAACGACTGTCTCAAGGTTCAGGAAGATTTGGACTGAGTATATAGGTACTGCGGTGCTAACAACCTTCTTCTCAACCTGTCCAAATGTAAATCTATTACCTTTACAAAAAAAGTCAACATTGTGCCGTTTGATTATAATTTTAACTTCACTCCACTTGTAAAGGTCTCAACTATCCGGGATCTTGGTGTATTTTTGGACAACAAGTTGCATTTGGATACTCATATTGATTATATCACTAACAGAGCCTTTAAACTTTATGGGTTCGTAATGAGATCTTGCACAAACTTCGAGAAGCACTCCACCTTTCTTTACCTATATAAAACATTGGTCAGGTCTCAGTTGGAATATGCCTCAATCGTTTGGAACCCCTTTTATAATAAACGAGCTGACCCGGCGAACTTTGTTCCGCCTTAATGACAATAAATAAGCAGATTGTGTTTTTATTTTATTGGAAAATTACAAAAAAATTAAATACCTACATTAATCATTCATTATTATTTCTATATTTTATTACAAAGTTGCTCTTCACTTAAGTACTTTGTGATACACGACATTTTTTTTTATTATTATTTATTGAGAAGCACGAAGTCGAGCCATACTATTGCGGCGATGTTCACGTGCAATTTCTTGTTCTTCTTCAGTCCTTTCATTTCCAGTATTTCGTATTCTTCTTGCATTACGGCTTTGTCGGTAAATATTCGATAGTCTTGTTCGCGGCATTATTAATTAAACTTCACTTCAATTCACCTAAAAAATTATTTCAAAACTCATATTCACATTCCCGCCAAGAAGTCAGAAATAGTTTGAATATTGATTTCTTACAAATATCAAATTGTCATCCATACGTCACTACATAGCTGTCATTTGCGTTTTGTTATTCCAAGTCTGATTCTTTTTTGTTATATCACGTTTTATAGTGACTGACGTTTCATGTCAAGTCACACGGGAACGCTGTCTAACGGGATAAAAAGTATCCTATGTCCGTCTCCTGGCTCTAAGCTACCTCCCTACCAATTTTCGGCTAAATCTGTTCTGCCGTTCTTGAGTTATAAGTGCAGTAACTAACACGACTTTCTTTTATATATATAGATATAGTGATCAGATTGAAATAGTTTAGCGCAAGTTTCTTAAAGCAACACACTATAAGTGTTTACACTCACGTAAGTCATACCCTCTAAACAAATTTTCTATGCACTCTCTTAAGGTCCGAAGGTCATTTCTTAATTATTCATTTTTGTATAAGCTCTTGCACGGCGGTTTTGATTCTATAGTTTTGATAGGAAATCTAAAATACTGCACACCGAGTTTTTCTCAACGAATTAGAGAGTCTCGTCCGCACAGCCTATTTATCACTGATTGCTCGAATACGAATGCAGGTAAACGCGTACCTCTCTCACGTATCGTAAATTTTTTCAATGGCAACACAAAGGGCATTGACATATTTGCACTCTCTCCACATAAGTTTAAGCGGGAGATATTGCAAGCATTGGCACCAGTAAAATAAAGCACACAATGTTTTTTACTGGCTTTATTTTTTATTTATTTTTTAAATGTATAGATAAATCTAATTCTATCATAAATAGTAATAAATAGTTAGGATAAAATATTATTGTATTTATTATTAGATTAAGCAATATGTGTATAATTGATTAAGTTAAGTTCCGTTTCATATGTTCAACATTCTGTCGTAGATAACGTCGCTGGTTACGCAATGAACCAAATTTAGTTTTAGCCTATTTAATATTATATATTGTGTAACTGTTTGTTGTCCTAAATATAATATAATAAAATAAAAATAAAATAAAACCCTAGATAAAAACCAACCTTAGAAGCAGATCTTGGTTTCCATAGTTCCTAAAGTTCTCGGATTGATTATTGAGACGTTTTAATTAAAAAAAGATTCATCATCATAGCAGCTTTATAAAGTCCTCGTAGATTACATCCTATTGGGGCTTAATGCCCAAAATCACCACACTGGAAAGGCGGGTTGGTGACCGCAGTTGAAGCCTGTACGCAGGATGACGCTGCTGCCCATCACCCGGTACGATTTTTCTTCGTCGACTCTTACGACTCCCCGTGAGATGAGAGGAAGAGCGATATTCTGGGCCAGTATACGGCAAGAAAAAATATGGTATATGCATTATTTCTTAAATCCTATCTATTTAATCTGTGTGTGTGTTTTTCTGTCCAAAACACATAGTATTACTACGCATATTTCTTCTACAAATAAAAAGTTAATATATTGTAGTCTTGTAGTTAGAATTCACTATAGCACCCAGTAGAACTTCTAACTGAACTCTACGACTATCCCCTTACATTAAATAGACAGAATCATCAATAAAAAAGGATCGGATCTCCTTCGTCATCTGTCTAATAACAGCTGGCTGTTACGCTAATGTGATGAGGGGAAAAAATGTCCAATTCTTAGGGCAATCCCTTGTTTTTGTGGATATTTTCGTCATTTATTGGGCGTTCTGGTGACTTATAGAGGTAGTTCTAGGAATCATTAGTTTTTGCTTGACTTGACTTGAATTGACGATTGGGCGATGAAATCGTTTATTGTAGTCTTTGTGTATAAAAAAATATTTGGTTGAAATAATATAAATTCGTGGAGGCATATTATATATATATATATATATATATATATATATACCTACCTCTTCGGGGAAACAGGCGTGATGTTATAATTATGTATGTAAAAACAAAAATACTAGATAAATAATAAATAAATAAATAATAAATATTCCCTTACAATAACACCAATTATTTAGTTCCAAGATAAGTATCATTAAGAACTTGTGTTATGGATACTAAAGAACGGATAAACATACTTAAATACTTTTTTTTTGTAAATATATACTTAATATATATAGGAAAACACCCAGACCAGAACAAATATTCATGTTCATGCACACAAAGATTTGTCCTGAGTGGGAATCGAACCCACGACCTCTGGAGTGAAGTGCAGGTATACTGACCTCCACGCCATATCGATAGATAGATTCAGATCTTTTCAGGGAAAAGATAGATTCTAGGAGTATATGCAGATAAACTAGTAAAAAACTTGTAGGAATAAATGAAGACCTGTAATTAACGGTAGGACGATTAGATAACTTGAGGTAGTGAAACTTTGAGATGTTACTACTTGGATCTTTGACAATTATGTAAATCATCTTTCTTTTGCATATCAATTAGCTTAACACTGAACTTTTACCATTGAGTTACTAGGTACAATTAAAATTCTCTAGGTTCTATGAATTTAATTACCAGATTATCTTAATCACAAACTAGCTGTTAAACTATTTTCGTAGAATTGGACGCAATTCCTACAAAATATATTATTCATAATAATAATTCTTTTACAATCACACCAATTATTTAGTTCTAAGATGAGTGTCATTAAGACCTTGTGTTATGTATGATAAAAAATTGATTAATTAAACTGTTCCCATTTTTTTTTTATACCTACTCGACAGATTAATCCTTACCCACATTTATTGTAAATTTCTCATGTAAGTAACTGTATGGTTTTTAATGAGAAAATAAATATTCTTTAAACTCAAAAAACTGATTAACATACTTACATACTTTTTTTCTTTATACATCCTACTAATATTATAAACGTGAAAGTTTGTATGTGTGAATGGATGTTTGTTACTCTTTCACGCAAAAACTACTGAAGCGATTGTGATGAAACTTTGTACGTGTATAGCTGCAGTCCTGGACTAACCTAAAGGACACTCTTTATCCTGATATTTCCACGGGAACGGGGACCACGCGGGTAAAACCGCAGGGCGCTGCTAGTTAAGTATGTATAGATAGGAAAGTGACCCAGACATATGACGTCCACCCCTACAGTTCGTGGGTTCTTATTAAATATGTTTATTCGTTATTTAGTATACATAACACTAGTTTCTTCTTATACTTATTTTGAAAATAAATAATTGGTGTAATTGTTAGAAATGATTTATTTATACATCATTATTATTTATCATAAAATTACTCTGTTGTCAAAAACGCCCGTAAACAATATATTTAATGCAGAGTAGGCATCACACATATCAACATCCTCCATAATAAATAATACACAGCTTTAAAATTGTAGAAGTGACTTCATATTAAATGTTCGTTATGTCTGAGTATCTCCGTTCATTACAAAGCCTTTAAACATTCCAAAGCCCACAGATTACCCAATTGTGTAAGATAGAAGCTGCCTCAAAAATAGGGGTTAGTGCACACTCGTTGCGTCATTAAACTCCGCTCCGGCGACATTTCTGACAAGGGTCGCATCGGTGCCGATGTTTAAAAATTCTGGAAGATTCAACGTAATTTGCCTCTTGCTCTTTTGAGCCCGTGAAATATTAGCCCATTTCTCATTTTCTGATGATTCCCCCCCATTCCCCCATATTTTTTCGTTAGTGTCACCTTCGCGATTTAGGGATAATATTTTTGCGTTATATTGAAGATCTGATTTGAATATTGCTGTGAGTAATGTTAAACGATTTTGCTTAATTGTGAGTTTTCACTAATATTATAAAGAGGACAGATTTCATTGTTTATTTATTATTCATTATAATTATATGTATATACAAACAATGATATATAATATTAGACTCCGAAACTACTGAAAAATTCGCTCTAAAAATTACTGAAAAAGAAAGTCACATAGGCTATCACATTATTATTATTTATTTAATCTTTATTTATCGCACACAAAAAAGTAATTTGAAGAAGTTTTTTAAGCGAAATTGAAAATTTTAAAATTAGAAGATGAATTATTAAGCTGTTTAATTCAGGGGTCCCTATGAAAACTCAAATGAAGTAAACCAAGATTTAATAATTTACAAATAGTTACCTAAGTGAAGCGAGGATGTTACCTTGTACACTAAAGTGCTTCCTTTAAAATAAGCAGGTTGGGGATTCAATTCCCGCTTCTGATTTGATTGGTGGTGGGTTTTACGCGATCTACTAGCGATCACTCTTACTTAACTTTGACCGGTGCGTGGGGTTTTTCGAGGTGTAGTATTTGAAGAATTTGTTCTAAATAAAACCTTCATTCGTTTGTTTTAATTGGTTACATTTTTATTGTAAATACATATATCTAAAAAACCAAATAGTTAGTGTTTAATGTTCCAATTTGCATGCTTTTATAAAGACAAGACATGTTGTAGGCACACAATAATGTACCATCTCAATTACCGTGATCTTAGCGAATAAATAGTTTTTTTTATTTTTTGGTGTTTATGCACAAAAATATTTATCAGATATGGGAATCTTTACGTATCACAGAGTATGAGACTTTTCTGTCGTTATGTTTACATTGAATTAAACAAAACTCTCAAATACTTCAGGGAACAGGAGCTATTTACATGAAAGAAAAACCTCCTTGCGAAAAATTTATAAAACAAAATCAAATTAAGGATGACTCATGGCGTAACCACAGAGTATATTAACCGTTTCATTGTTTATACTTCGCCCTCTTGCTCTTTTACCTCCGTTCCAAAGGCTAACAAGACAATGCTCAGCTTTATTCTGACATGACTACGCCTTTCTTTTGTATGTACTAAGCTTTACTATTAAATTTGGGTAAGAACTATACCAATTTATCATTATCAAAGGCTTAAATATGGAAATTAACTCGTGATATAGATTGTGTGTTCCTTATAACTATGTTCTTAGGTGCTGTAATATATTTTGACCTTGGAAGGTATTCAGTGTGTTAGGAACTTTGGTATGAATTAATTACTTTGATTTAATAAGCTACCGTTATTGAGTAATTTTAAATGATTATTCTCTCCGTATGACAAAAAGTATTAGTATTAGATTTATTAGTATTTTCTGAGTTTGTTTGACTTATTTAGACATTAATGTAATCATCAATTCCGATAAGTATTTAAGGAATGTTATTTTATATTGGGTCGTCTATTCATCATCGTACGTAATATCACGCCTGTTTCCCCAAAGGGGTAGGCAGGGGCACATTATACGCCCACACTTCGCCAGTTATATTGTTGGTCCCGCGTAATAGGTGGCGCGCCTATTGTCGCTTACCGGGAACTTTTATGTTCGCCAGAGCCACGTCCGTTAATCGGAAGGTGCATCACATGCAGATGAGGTTAGCTTGGGCTTCTTAGGACTTCCCCTCAACTGGTCTTCACCTTGTCGTGGTGGGGGGGCTGAGTACCTTCCGGTAGGGCGGAGAAGCCGCTAGAGAAAAGGTAACACCCAAAGATTGGCGACTCTGGGTGCCCTTAGTACTGACTACCGGGGGGAAACCAAGAGGGACTTGGGGTGTCAGACGCTGCAACCCAAGTACTGGCCCCTGCCTTTTTCTAAACAAGCGGCGGGCGTCGTCGGACGATTTTTAGTTGGTATTACTGCTAGCAGTCGCGTCTGCCGGTGGTGAGCCCCACACCTTCCTTTGGTCCCCCTTTGGCTGGAAGACAGTGCGTAAATGCATTTTGTTACCAAAAGAAAACAACAGAAAAAAATGGTTTTTGGATTTTGTCGGAACCCCCGGTGGCGGCCTTGCGGACCCGGAGTCTGCTTTCTTTTATTTCTGCCTCCACTTCAGATGGTCTTTTGAATCCTTCGAGAAAACCTATTGGCACGCATATCACACCCCCTACAACGTCAAGGCAGCTCTATTTGACTTTTTCCAATGGCTCAATCAACCTCGGCCGGGTGTAGACATTTCGCATGCTTAAAGGAACATAGAATCTTTAATTAGTCAGGTTTGAGCTACGTACTTATAAAGTCTCTCTATTTGTTACTGAGATCGAATCAATGTTAATCAAACGTTCAAAACACGCAGAACACACAAGCAGAATTCATCATCATCATCATCATCATTTCAGCCATTTGAAGTCCACTGCTGAACATAGGCCTCCCCAATTGCTTTCCACGTAGATTGACTCTTTGCCGCCTGCATCCACCGGCTCCCCGCCGCCCTGACCAGATCATTGGTCCATCGCGTGGGGGACCGCCCTCTACTAAGTTTGCTGATTCGTGGTCGCCATTCAAGAACCTAAAGTAGCAGAATTACTAATCAATGAATTAGTATCAATTTTATGCGCTTACAAGTAGGACAAGTATTCTATAGAAGATCTTTTTTTGTGATGGGAAAAATAGTATTTTTCGAGTTATGTCTATATTCCATTAAGCATGCGATTTGTTTCGTTCGTAGTTTGCCGGATTTCGCAAAACGTGGTCATATCAGCGTAGGCGACATTCTTGCAGGTTGTCTGCAATTTCACGAACATTGGAGCGTTTTATGAAATCTTAATTTCAGCCTTATAAAGTCCACTGCTGAACATAAGTCCTCCCCCCCAATTTTACTATTAGGGGACTCACGTTGGCCACGTTGATCGTATTTGCATCGCCTGAATCTACCGTCTGACCAGATCGGTTTATCGGGTGGGAGGATTTCTTCCACTACTTTTACCTTTTAATTACCTAACTCAAAATAGTAATAGCACTTGGTTCTTGAGAAGAGGTCCCGTACTCAGAGGGACGTTAATGGACTGAAATTCTAATGATGACTTTACCAATAATGGCTGCTGCATATTATGCAAAGAACAATTAAGTCATGACAATAAAAGTCTATATATAATAGGCTAGACAATAAACGCAAGGTGATGCCATTGAAATAAATCAAAATTCCCTTAAAGAAATGGCTTTTAGATAATTTTTTTAATTCATTAAGTGAACACTTCGAATTGTAGATTTTTTTAGTGTACAATTTATTTTTGCGTACCAGTCAGTTACTGTTGAAATATGCGGACTTTGCTATGTTTAAGACCACGAGTAGTCTTATCTTAGTATCATATTTTATGTGGAATAATAATATTTAAGTGGAAACGTGACTTGAGTTAAAAATGATGATTTATTTAAACAATGCACAAAGACAGAAAAGGCACAAAGTCTTTTTAATTATGCAGTTACACACAGATGCACAAGTCACATACATAAAATCAAAACCACACTTCAATATATTCTCAAACGGTTTCTCGTAAACCGTTTTGTTGAAGTTTAGCTGCTTGCGACTGGAAACAATTCAAACAATACTTCAGAAGCAGTTAACAGATTCACATGAAAACTATCGGTTTGAGGGCTTGCATCTTATATAATACCCAAGTTTGTACAGGACTGTATGACTTACTTATAAATACTACACGTAAGTATAATACCCAAACGAAATAGCTGGGACTGGATATGTAGATGAATATACATATAATGTTACTATCCTTACTACTGCAAATGTCACGTATTCCTGCCTTAACTTTTTGTAAAGGCCAAACTAGTAGCTTTTTTTTTAACTTGAATCGTCTTAGTGACAACTGCCTTTTCTTTTAATTGTCTGTAAAAAAATGCTGATTACGCACTATCTCCCGGCCAATGGGGGGACCGGGAGGGGAGTATGGGGCTCACTGCGGCAGATGCGACCACCGCAGTCCTACCCACTAAAAAACTTCCGACGACGCCCACCGCTGTTAAAAAGGGGCGAGGCAGCGGTGGCTAACGTCCCCCGGATCAGAACCGGGAGGACCTCCTCAGGGAGGCGCGATGTGATGCGCCCCCCCTACCTCCTTGTGCGGCCATGGCGTTACTGGCCGACCTCTGTGGGGGGTCTATCCTCCGGCCCTTGCCGCCTAAGACCCCCCGGGAGTGACAACTGCCTGCCTGATAGTAACCAGACTATGCAGTCCAAAAAATGAGGAGTAGCTACATTGTCAAGGAATCTACTACACATGGCCGTGTTTGGTAAAATCGGGGGACACATTAAGAAGTGACGTAAATGATTTCCTTTTTCTGTGTGACTAATGTAAGAACATAATCAAATATGGCTTTATAATTACTCTAAACAAATTAATGTTCTATTGGGTGACCATTTGTGTGGCATTTGATATCGAGCGCTTCCGTGCTTCGGAAGACACGTTAAGCCGTTGGTCCCGGTTATCACTAAATGTGGTAGTCGTTAAGCCATGTTAGAGGCCTCATGGGCGGCTTGAAAAATTCTAACAGCAGGACGCCATACACCTGCCTCCGCCAATCCGCACTGGGTCAGCGTGGTGGAGTATGACCCAATACCCTCGCACCTTGATATGTGAGAGGAGGCTCGTGCTCAGTAGTGGGACGTTAATGGGCTGTGATGATGATGAATGTTATATTATTATTTTAAAAAATATAAAGAAATGAATTAAAAAAATATATGTGAATGCTTGTAAATGGCTCGCATTGTGCCCTTTTGTTGTGAAAGTTGTATGAAAAATGTTTATGTAGATGTAAGTATTTCCAATAAATAAGTAATAAATTTTAGTAAATAAATCTTTTAATATACCTTACCAGACCTAAGACTTTATAAATTCATCTATATATGAATAGATTTCATGGAACGTATGAATTAGACTATAAGCCATATTAGGTCACAAACTCACAATTGTACCATCATCTGCGTAGATGATTAGTGCGTACTAATATTACGTAACTGCTGTTAGAAAATATTAAGACGTTTTATTGTAAACTATTCTACACATTTTTTTGTATTATCTAAGAAAAATACGCATCTTTCTATATCACTATATATTTAAGAAGCATATACCAGACTATATTCCATTTCAGGTCACATACCCACAACCACATCATCAATTTTTCTTTTATTCAAGCGAAGCCCGACAAGGGACTGACTGACCGACCCCTGACACGCGTTCATTTTGTCAACGCGTCTCACAGACCTAGCTCAAAATGGCCGCCCTTTCTTTGGCGCGAATCGAAACAATAGCGTATTTCTTTTGACCGCATCGGTCTTAATTATCCGCTTTTCAAAAGACGACTTTGTCACTGTCAGGCGGTGTTAGGAGGTCAAGCTTGAATGTGGAAACTTACAGTTCACAATGCTGGTAATTCTTGGCAAAGAGAAGAACTGAAAATAGAAAGAAATTTTTTGAGTTTCAGAGACTATCAAGCGTTTTTTTCTGTTCCATTGTAACTTTATTAATAGTTCAATTAAAGACAGAAGATGCCTAGTTAGTTTCCGATATTCCGCTGCCGATTTCTTTTATTTGACTTTACCCGATTCTGTAAGAATTTCCTGTTTGAACAGGCTATTTCTTCTCAAATTTCCTATGACTCCTGCGAGATTTAACAACTAAATATCTATTACAGTGCCATTTAAGAAAACTCCTGCATTGTGTTTGTCAGCCCAAGTGTCACTTACCCTCATTTGCAAACAAAATGACTGGAAAGTGCTAGAAATATGTGAAAAAAGTAACCAGTTCAGTATGTTTAAGCGCGCATATTGAAAATGCTAGAAATATGGGAAAGAACGTAACCAGTTTAATATGTTTGAGCGCGCATATTGAAAAAGCTAGAAATATGTGATAGAACGTAACCAGTTCAATATTTTTGAGCGCGCATATTGAAAAAGCTAGAAATATGTGAAAGAATGTAACCAGTTCAGTATTTTTGAGCGCGCATATTGAAAAAGCTAGTCATTGTATTCGAAATGCGAAACGTAAGTGATAAATAAGAATCATTATTTTGAGTGCCTTTAAATGGCCCAATGTATCGTGTCGAGTCACGCGTTATTTCTATAAGGAAAATACAAGTATTACCCGGTTTTTGACTCGCAACCAAAGAAAGAAGGGAAATTCCTTGCATAACGCTAAAGAGATTTTTATGATTTGAATTGTATTGCATTTAAATCAAATCAAAGAATATGTATTTGCTACAGGAGAAACACATAAAAAATAAAATATTTATATGAATGAAAAAATTTATAAAAGACACTAAGGTATCTCTTGTTGCACCAAAAGGGATCTAGTTCAGCACGTGTCAGTGTTTTTTTTAATGTAATACTTAGTTATAAGATGTAATTTATACTAGACAAGAAGTGGACTGATTATACGAAGGTCGTAAGTTTGGTTTTCATCTGGGCCACAGCAGAAAAGTTGTATTTAAAAAAAAAGAATCATCTTATATCCAAAAGTTACTTTGTTTGCTACGCAGATGATTATGAAATTAGTCCAAAAGCTATATGGAACTTTAACTACTCTTTCAATCTTTTGGTTAAAGGTTTAATTTAATAAAAAAGTAATCTTTGGGAGGTGATAAAGTGTAGCTTACGTGGGTCTATGTCCCACAACTAATAACGTCTCAAATAAGAGGATTTTGACCGAAGCCGAACATTACAATTTGGAAAAAAGCCGAGATGAGTTTCTTGAGGCATTCTTCTCAATCTCGTTGCCTTTTGGATGCCTTGTTAGAGTCACCGACAGACTGACTGACTGACGGATAATCCCCTCCCTTCTTTAGAATCACGACAGGCTGACTGAAAGATACCCCTGATAAGAGTCACCGACAGACTTACAAATCTTGAAAAAAACTACAACAGACAGATAAACTGACAAACCTTGAAAATTCAGACGAAGAACCCATTTGCATTTATTTGTTTATTATGGTATTGCTCATATCTCTTTCATTGTTGTTAAAAAAATATATGGAATTTCCATTTTGTGTGTGAATGTTTGACGAATCTAAATGATCATGTTGATCTTAAAGACAATAAAGTATATTTTATTTTGTTTTATTTCCCTTTCAAATAATGTTGACCCAGTGCTGTTTGTCGTTGACAAAATTGTATACTATACCATAAATGTTTAGTTTTAACAAATAACCCATAAAAAAAAGGAACCCAAGAATAAGAAATTATATATTGAGAATACCCAAAAGAATTATGCGGACCCAGTGCAGATTTACGGCGAGAATTAAAAAAAACAGTAAATGTCGTTCTGACGTAAATAATTTGTCTTAACAACTACCTCATGTAATGACAAAAAAATACGAAATATTAATATAGTGTTTTCCTGGTGTAAGTTAAAATTTGTCTTAATAACGAGCAAATACATACTTATGTTACGACGGTAAAAATATTTGTCTAGACAGAATTGGAATTGTGTATATAGGGATCCTAATAATAAGACAGTGGGAACCCAAGCCCATCTCCTGCAATTGGTGAACCTGGCAATCAACGGACGAGGCTCTGGCAAACTTTTGAAAGTTTGCGGTAAGCGGTAAAGAAAAGTAAGTAAAAAGTTATTTATTTCATAAACTATTATACATAGTACTTGAAAACGTCATGTAATAGGTAATAAATAGGCTTGTCTTCTATTACGACCAAAAAATAAAAGACAAAGAAAGGGGTGTAGAACATTCCACTGCCCACACCTTCGGGGAAACAGGCGTGAATGCATGTATATAGAATTTAACATAAAACGTAGCAATGTTTTTATTCGAGATAGTACTAAGTAATAGCTATATAATGTAACAAATTTGGTTAAAATACCACAAATATCAACAAAAAACCTTACCAAATTGCTTAAATTAAAAGTGAAAGAAAGTATTTGAGTTTGCAAGTCCTAACAATGCCTGAGTAAGTCCTTACAGTCCCGTGCTCCCAATTTTTTGTACACAATAGGACTTCAACAATGGCCTTTATCTTCACAGACATAAACAAGTGGGGCAAGAAACAGGTACATTACTTGAGAGAATGGAAAAGCCTTATCCTTTACGGAATGGATTTTAGGTGCAATTTAAGGCTTAAAATAACGACCTAAGTTAGGTAATCTCTGAAACTAGGTAGCGTACGGCTACTGGCACACAGAAAACAATATAATTCAAACAAGATATTTATTAATTTAAAGTTTATCACACAAATAAAAAACTGTACAATAGGCGAATTCAATGCATGCAACGCATTATCTACTAGTTAACTTTTCGGTTAGCAGAAAAGTATGAGGCAGTACGAACAAGAAAACATATTCAATTCAATTCAAAATCATTTATTCAAGTTTGGCTCAAAAGAGCTTTTATGAAGGTCAAAACTTAAAAAATAGCGCGCCCATTAACTGCGGGCGGGAGCTTGATCGTAAAAGAACGGGCAAGAAAATCGTCAAGGTTAGTTTTTTGTCCCTCTATACCAAGTACATGAAGGTAGATTAAATTACAGAAACATTTGTGGAGTGGGGATGATTATTCGTCCTCTTGTCGAACTAATTGCATACTATTTCAGTTTCACACCTTCCCATGACCAGTATAGAGCTTTTCAATAATAGAAGTAGGCGAATGGCTTTAAGATTGTGGTATTATGAGACAGGAAATCAGAAAACTGTTCCGTCTAAAAGTCTGTAGCTATGTCATCGAATTCATCAACTGTTTCGTGTGTGGTGTGTGGCGTCCAGCTATTAGATTTTTTTGAGGTTATATTTGGCCTTTTATTTAGCTACATAACTATGACATTTAGTGACAACCTGAATAAACGGCTTTACTGACTGACTAACTTTTATACGCTTAACTAAAATGATTTTTTTTGCCTAATGCCGTGAGATATGGGCCTAGGACAGTACCCTCTCATTTCACGGGGTGTCATAAGAGTTGGCAAAGAGAAATCCTACCGGATGATGAACAGCAGCGTCACCCTGCATACTGCCCGCAAAACCCGCCTGCTCAGTGTGGTGGTTATGGGCAAATATCCCCTAACAGAATGTAATTCATTGGAGAGGCTAATGATCATAGTGGACTTTATAAGGCTGATAAGATAAATACAAGAGGGGGACGCAAAGACGAAGCAATATAAAATATTCTATCAAAAAAACTTTATCCTAACGTCCTCAGTATGTAAGCATATATTTTTTTCATCTCACGACTTTCGACCGATATAAAGTTAAAGATTAATATGCAACGAGTTTATACCAGGTGCTCATAGTTATAGCTTCTTTAACCTCAGAGTTTTATGAACAAATTTGATGTGGAGCGCTCTCAACACGAGAATACTTCAACTTTTCTTGTAGCGCTCTCAAAATATTAATTTAAAAGATCGTCATTGCGGCCGGGGCAAGATGTGAATTTTAAGGGGGAAAAATTGTTTACATTTTATGTTTTGATGTGATTTGACGAAAAATTTCAAGTGCCTTTGTTAAGTTGCAGTTGGTTTTGATTACTTCTTCCAGCGGTTGTTTTTATTTTGTTTTTAAATTTGAGTCAAGAAGGTGGAATTCTCGATGGCGGGTCGTTAACAACTTGTCCCAATTTGTATCTATTCTTATCATGTTATTGGATTTGGCGGATATTATATTTCTATTACCTCTTAACATTCGTCTAAAGAAAGTTCGTTCCAGTATTAAATTATATTTCTGTAGCGTTCTTTTAAGGAGCGTAAAATATAAATGACCGTGTTGTTACCATGTTTATCCCGAGGTTGAGAACAAAAGGTGAGCGTTTGTGTGGCATTTGACATTTTGTGTGCTTCAAAAAAACTTTCTTGTTCCCTTTTTTCCTATTACGTATATATCAAAGTTAGTGAATCCATATGGCGATTCAAAAAAGTAAACTTGCGTTGCCACATTTCAAGCATTGCTTTATCCTTAAAATATATTCCTGCTTTCCCTCCACCTTAGAATCTTAACGCCCCATCAGTCTTCGGATATTTGAGCTATTAATAGTTCTCCTCCCGATTTTCTCACCTTTAATGCTATCACGTAGGCACACTCCGAGCATATCTATCCTTGAGTTCCTTTCCTTTCTTCCCGCGACCTTAGAAGCTTAACGCCCAATGTGTCGTCGGTTATTTTAGTTGTATGCTTCCACCCATTGACACGTCAGCGTGCAAATCCGTATTCCTATGTCCATAATTACTGTTTTCCTATGAATATATTTCTCACTTCTGATTCTATCATTTACACTCCGAACGTATCTTTATTTAACTTCTAAGTGTCACTCCAATAATAGCCTTGAGTTCCTTTCCTTATTTTCCAAGACCTTTGGAGTTTTAACGCCCCATATGACTTCAGCGAGCAAATCCTTATTGCTATGAAGGTCACTTTAGTTCTCCTACAGACCTTAAGTATAGTAATTTCCAACTGCTAGATGACCTTAAGCTAGCTTATAATACCAATAGTCAGGCATCAAAGTCAAGTTAATGTCTTGTTAAGCGTGAGCTGGCTAATACCAAAAGTAAGTTTCTGTATTGTCAAAAAGAGATTAAGCATAGTAATTTCCAACTGCTAGGTGACCTTGACCTAGCTTATAAGACCCATAGTCAGGCATCAAATGTAAGTAACTGTCTTGTTAATAGTCAGCTGGCTAATAAGACCACTAGTCAGGTACTAAAAGTAAGTTTCTGTATCGTCTAAAAGAGCTTAAGCATAGTAATTTCCAACTGCTAGGTGACCTTGCCCAAGCTTATAAGACCCATAGTCAGGCATCAAATGTGAGTAACTGTCTTGTTAATAGTCAGCTGGCTAAGAATAAGACCATAAGTCTGGTACTAAAGGTTAGCTTTGTCTCGTCAATAAGAGCTTGAGCATAGGAATTTCCTACTGCTGGGTGACCTTGACCTAGCTTATAAGACCCATAGTCAGGCATCAAATGTAAGTAACTGTCTTGTTAATAGTCAGCTGGCTAAGAATAAGACCATAAGTAAATAAGACCATACGTCTGGTACTAAAGGTAAGTTTCTGTCTCGCCAAAATAGCTTGAGCATAGTATTTTCCAACTTCTAGGTGACTTTGAGCTAGATTGAAATACCAATAGTCAGGTACCAATAGTAAGTTTCTGTCTTGTCAAAAAAGTCCAGTAGATATTGAGTTACATACTTTGATCGTGTTACAAACAGACACAAAATAGGTCGATGGATGCAAAGTGAATTATCCCAATAAACGGCTGGGATCGATGTTACGGTGACCTCCTTTTCAGCTATTGTTAGGCTCACCTCACACGTGCAGTATAAAGCACATCGCACATGTCGGCCACCCATTGTGCCCAGCTATTGTTAGGCTACTTTATTAATATTTTGATATATATGGTTTTTGTTGTAAAACTAGCTACATTTTATTGTATTTATAACATTTACAATTATATTCGAAATGCTTTAGGTATTGAGTGTGTATGTTTGTCACTTCTTTACGTTGTGGTGGTTGTTACTTAGGTTGTAACGATAATAATACTTTTTGGAATAATACTTTTTTGTATAATCCTTTTTGGAATTATACTTTTTTGAACAATACTTTTTTGAATAAAACTTTTTTGAATAATACTTTTTTAGTCATACTTTTTATTTAAAAGAAAGAAAGAAAGTCTCATTATTCATTTGTAGTCCTGACACCCGAGCTAGTTAAAACCTGTGTTACAGGAGTTAGTTTCTTTACTTTAAGCAGGGGACCGCTTGTACAACATAAAATTTATGCAATAAAATTGTATTTAGTAAAATGTACTAATTAATGCTAAATAAGAATAAAAGGCAGGTGAAACGTTTTATTATTAGGATGTATAAGGATAACACATATATACTATAGCGCCTGTTTTACCTAATGGGTAGGAAGAGGCGTATTACCCTCCCCATTAACACATAACAAATAAATATTTTCTAACAATTATCATTAAGAACTTGTGTTATGGATACGAAATAACGGAAAAACATACATATATACATTTTTTATGTAAATGAATACTTAATAAATATAAATATTCATGTATATAGACACAAAGATCCCACGACCTCAGGAGCTGAGTGCGAGTATACCCGCAACCACGCCACATCGGTCGAAAATAAGAAGCGTGTCTGTGACCGCTAATCGTAAACTTTTTTGTTTGCAAGAGCCTCATCTGTGGATCGGCAGGGAAGTGGTTCCCAGGGGACTTGGCCTTCTAAGATATGGGTAGGATCCCAATATACTCCCTTATACCCTTTTACTATAAGGAGGTCGATAGGACTCCTACCAAGAACTGAGGAGCCCAAGCCAACCTCACCTGCAAGTGGTGCACCTGCCGAACGACGGAAGAGGCTCTGGCGAGCATAAAAGTGCCCGAAAAGCGGCAAAAGGCTCGCCACCTATTATGGGGGACCGACAAAATCAATGGCGAAGTGTAGGCATATAGTATGCCTCTGCCTACCTCTTCGGGGAAACAGGCGTGATATTATGTATGTATGTAGGTCGATATAAATGAGTGTTAACGTGTAATCTCATAAATAACCAGTGCGGTTTTTCCTGCCCAATATATTTGGTGATTATCGGATGACGCTTCGCTCAGCTTAAAAACATTCTGCATACAGATGCCGGCCACCCATTGTACATACATAGTACATACAAACATAATATGACGCCTGTTTCCCCGAAGGAATGGGTGAGGCATATACATTTCGCCAGTTATACTGTTAAAAAATTAAACAGCTAGTTTGTAATGAAAATAATCCGGTGATTAAATTCATAGTACCTAGAGAAATTTAATTGGACGTAGTAACTCTATGGTAAAAGTTCACTGTTAAGCTAATTGATATGCAAAAGAAAGATGATTTACATAATTGTCAAAGCTCCAAGTAGTAACATCTCAAAGTTTCACTACCTCAAGTTATCTAATCGTCCTACCGATAATTACAGGTCTTCATTTATTCCTACAAGTTTATTCCTAGTTTATCTACATATACTCGTAGAATCTATCTTTTCCTTAAAAAGATCTGAATCTATCTAGTATTTTTTTGTTTTTTCCTATATATATTAACATCACGCCTGTTTCCCCGAAGGGGTAGGCAGAGGCATATTATACGCCCACATTTCGCCAGTTATATTGTTGGTCCCACGTAATAGGTGGCAAGCCTATTGCCGCTTACCGGGAACTTTTATGTTCGACAGAGCCTCGTCCGTTGATCGGCAGGTACACCACTTGCATGTGAGGTTGGCTTGGACTCCTCAGATCTTGGTAGGAGCCCTATACACCCTGTTTTTAGACAATATTACTACACATTCTGTTATGAAGATAAAATGGCAGGAGAACGGTATTATTACAAAAAATATAGACATAATTAGTGTTAGATTGTAAGCACAGAAGTAGCGAGTGCGACACGTTTCTGCTCCATACATCTGGTGATTATTTAATGCCGCCTCGCTTAGTTTATTGAGGAAAAAGGGGAAGAGGAAGGTCTTATTATAAGGTTGTCGAAATAAATGAGTGTTATTTATTTATTTTTAACTACTGACAGGTAAGTCACCTAACCTTTTTTTTTCTTTAATATAATGGCTTCATGCGGTTATAACATTTAGCCAGTGAGTCAAGTAAATTATATATTAAAAATTTATAATTCATAGGAAATGAGAATGAGCGGTGATAAAGATGATAAATGGTAAATGAGATGCCCTCTCTCTGAGCTCTTGAGTCCTCAATAAAGATGAGGGACTATCCTGAGATCTTATATGGACTTCTTGTTAGGAATTTAAGAGTGATATTGCACTGTATTGTTTCATTAACCAACACTCTTGTACGTTTCCAAACACTTAAAGAATAATAATCCACCTTCATAACATATTAGTGTTCGAAATCATTTTCCCGCCAAGAAGTCCCACCTATCCTTTATTCTATAACAGCAGTAAGTTTTCATTTTAAATGAGAAGTATAGTGGCTAAGGAAAAAATGGGTTTAGAAATTAAAAAAAGTGTGAGATTGTACGTGAAGGTAGTACTACTACTGCAATATTATACAATCTCTTTATTTGTTGTTAAAAAAATTACCTAATTTCCATTTTGTTTGTAAAAATGTGACGAAAGTAAATGACCCTTTTTTTTTCTTTTAAAGGATGGCGTCGTGCGTCTAGCACATCTAGCCAATGTCAAGTAAGTGATATATTCATAGTAAATAAGAATGAGTAATGATAAAGACGATAAATGGTAAATGAGGTACCCTCCCCTAAGCCCCTTGAGTCCTCAGTAAAGATGTGGGACTATACTGAGATCTCACATGGACTCCTTGAGTGATATGAAAAGTGATATTGCACTGCTTTGTTTGGTTTACCAACACTCATGTACGTTCACAAACACTTAACGGTTAATAATCCACCGTTATTACACATTAATGTTAGAAATATCACAAATTTTAGAAAATAAATCAAATTTGCAGACATGACGCTTCACTTTCCCGCCAAGAAGTATTCTCTTTCTTTCTTTCTTTTAAATAATGGCTTCGTGCGTCTAGCACATTTAACCAGTGTCAAGTAAGTGATATATTAATAATATATAATTCATAGTCAATGTGAATGAGTGATGATAAAGATGATAAATGAGATACCCTCCCCTAAACCCTTTGAGTCCTCAGTAAAGATGTGGGACTATACTGAGATCTCACATGGACTACTTGAGAAAATTTGAAAAGTTATGATTCACTGTTTTATTACAAATACTAGCACTTATATACGTTCACAAACACTTATCGGTTAATAATCCACCGTTATTACACATTAATGTTCGAATTATCACAAATTTTTGAAAATAAAACAAAAAATGCAGACATGACGCTTCACTTACCCGCCAAGAAGTCCCTGTTGATCTTAAAGACAATAAAGTGTATTTTATTTCTTTTTTATTTTATGGTTCTAAACATTATATCCGATGAATTACTATAATTGCAAATTAAATCTTCGATTATTATGAAAAACATGGAGTTATGACAAAACTTAAGCTTTTTTGAAGTAAAGTATTATAAATGTACAACCTAAACTAAATTCATGTGTGCACACAACATTTAGGTACTCATAGCTTTGTGTAATTGTTTGAAGAATTAATTAAATTATTTTTCTTATAAATGTCTATTTTGAGTACATCATTGTAATGGAGGACGGGGATATCTAACACAACTATTTATTTACTTAAAATCAAACCCCAATGATAACAGAGAAATGGTAAAAACCGGATAATGAATAAAGAATTTCTATTTGTATTTCAGTAACGAGTGCGACACGCCCCTGCATATATATATATATATAGTGATTATTTGATGTCGCCTTCACTCAGCTTGTCCCTTAGTAATATAGTAGTATTAAAGGAAACAGGCAGGAGACAGGATTTATTATACGAATGTATCTAAGGGCTTAAAAAATAGGGTGTATGGGGATACTACCAAATTCTTAGCGGCCCAAGCCTTCCTGCAAGTGGTGCACCTGCCGATCAACGAACGAGGCCCTGGCGAACATAAAAGTTCCCGGTAAACGGCAATAGGCTCGCCACATAAATAAATATTTTCTGACAATTAAACCAATTATATAGTTCCAAGATAAGTATCATTAAGTATCGTGTTGTGGGTACTAAATAACGGATATACATACTTATTTTTTTTGTAAATACATATAGACATCGGACAACACCCACCAAAACAAATATTCATGTTTATGCACACAAATATTTGTCCTATGTGAAAATCGACCCCACGACCTCAAAAGCGGAGTACGGGTATACTCGCCTCCACAATATATCAGTCGTCAACACCACATAATATCACTAAACCAAAAATATTATAAACGCGATGTGGGCGTGTAATATTATAGTTAATATTCCTCTGCCTACTTCTTCGGGGAAACAGGCGTATTAGTATGTATGTAGATATAAATGAGAGTTAGATTGTAAGCACAGTTGTAACGAGTGCGACACGCCCCTGCCCCATATATCTGGTGATTATTTGATGTCGCCTCGCTCAGCTTGTGATGTTTTATTCCCGCGCTTGGCGGCGAGTTGCGCGAAAGGTCAGAACGGACTGCTACTTACACCGTTGCCAATGTTCTATGCTAATTTAAAATTAAATTAATCTAGTATATGTTACTCTTACGCACTAACTCATTTTGTTTCGCTGTCCTATCATGTACATAGTATTATCATTTGTATAAGTATAATGGAAAATTTATAGTAATTCATTAAACGCTAATTCGAACCACAGAGTATATTCGAATTATCTGTAACCTAATTAAAACTTAGAATTTATAATGAATGGAAATGATATTATTTATATAAACTAATATTATACACAAGAAATTTTGTTGCATTGGCTTCAAAACTAATGGACAGTTTCTTGACATTACTAAATTTTTTGCGGGTAAAATAGGATAATAGTCTATTAATCGACTTCAATTAGGGATCCCTACGTCAATTTCGACAGTTTGTAAAAATGTAGGTCACGCGAACGAAGCCATGGTTAGAAGCTAGTACTTTATAAGTCAAACTATTGTACTGCACTGGCTTTTGCACTGTTTATGAAAATTATAGGCGTTTGAAGTCAAATATGTGGTTTGCACTTACACATCGGTGTAACAGTCTCCCGCAAAGTGTTCAGAGGATGCCGTGGTTTATCCACGTATATTCATGCATAATGGCTCCTTCTTAACAAAAGACGCCCCTTGGTTTCGCATTTTGCTAACAAAACGTTTGTATGAGTTACACGGACTTTGTATAGTAATGAGGGAGCATTAAGTTCTGAGGGAACCTTGAAAAAGTCTACCTTTTATGAATATCAGAAGGCTTTGCGGGTTGATTTTCTACAGAAAAACTGTTTTAGCATCTATAATAATAATAAAAAATGCTATAGAAACTCTGTCGCTTCATATTTTTATGCTTAAGCCGTTTATCCTCTAATTTATTGTTGTCACAATAGATACGTCGGAGGAAGTATGAAATATCGTCAGTTAATTTTCAAACTGCGTAACTTCAAAGAATACAAAAATTTTCTTCTAATACCATCTAGTGTAAAATTCCGAGATATATCGATTAGAATCTCTTAAGACCCATACATTAATAAATGATTAGTTATGAACGAATTGGAATAACACCTATATTTAAGTGGTGTCTTAGTAAAATATGAAAAATAATCAGTTTTTACTTTTTCCTATAAAGCTTGCTCAAATAAACATAAGCAGTTTGAAAATTGGGCTGACAATATGCTACATCTGAATACGGCGACTTATAAATTAGGCTTTTTAAAATATATACCTCATCTTTAAGTAAACATCATTAAAAATGATACGTAGTTAGTCTTGGCGAAATAAAAAACAAAAACATCACTCACCTAGTTCAGATCCACAGACGCGCGGGATAATTTCCAAGATGGCGGAGCAGGAGGCGTCCTCGAAGCAGAGCTGCCGAGCCAGCAGGCAGTTCAGGATGGCCATAGTTCCTTTGAGCCCTGGCCCTGGAACAATGGAAACCATTCATCTTATCAATGTTATGAAATAGACATACAAGTTGTTCCCGTGGAAGACCAACTCTTTGCAGGCAATGTGTTTCCTCGCTCCTATAGTCCCGGGTATTTTAAGCGGGGCGTGAAACGGGATTTTTGCATGCTTTATATGTTAGTGCGCTTGCTACCGTACGCACGGCATGACAAAAAAAAGTTGTTAAACTTGTGGACTGTATCGACTGCTTACCATCAGGCAGGATGTAGTTAATATGACGTGTCTTAAAAAAAAAAAACAAAGTGCTGATTCAAAGCGCCATAGAAATTTCTAGTCAAGTTTCCACTACTTTACTCTCTAATCAACTAAGTTTAAATTTATGGAAGTATTAAGGAAAGTGACAGTGTTTTTCTAAAGTGATGGAATTAAAAATGAGGATGATCTATAGAAGAACTGGAGTGGACGACATGAACAAGGATTTGCACGCTGAAGTGGCATAACAGTGCGGATGTACGGTGTGCAGCTTAGTTGACCACGTAACACCGTACAGAACGATAGTTGTTGAGTAGATAGTTGAAGCAGTAGGATGAGCTCGTCAAAGAGAAAGATCAACGAAGTTTATATAAGTATAATAACGTAAATTACAAGTAGTTAAGTTGGCAAGTCTTCTCTTGAGTAATGACTGTTAGGACAGTTATTGACGTACTAAATTGTATAAGGTATAAAGTAAGTGTGCGCGTGCGCTTAAATGTAGGTCGCTGCGTGTGCAAAAGTATGTACAGTGGCTTACCCTGTGGATTTGCCCGTACAGCGGATATAGCTCGAACAAGCGACGATAAATGGGGGCCAAGTCGACCGCGAACCAATAAAGGACGACCTTCTAGCCGATGGCAAAAGTGATGCGGAAATCTATGATGAAGTGAATGTTATAAATTTACATTCATTTAATTATCATCATAACAGGAACTTCACCTTACACAATTGACTGGTTGATAACTCTTCTAGAGATAAGTACTCCTTTGTACTATTTAAATTCATTTTAACACAATATAGGATTATTAGACAAATCAAAATCATTTATTCAAGTTTGGCTCAAAAGAGCTCTTATGAAGGTTAAAACTTAAACAAGCGCTATTATTATTTGTGCCGTTTTTTACCATGTTGTACCTTAATAATTATATAACCTGGCATGATTATAACTTGTCTTAACCTAGGAATTAAATAAGTATTACATACACAACTTCCCGCTGTTAGTATATATATAAAAAAAATACTTAAATCAACAACATCATTCACTGATAGTTTCAAAATTATTAATCAACAATGCAATCAATAACAATTATCCGCTGGGCGACAAAATATTACATACTAATTATTCATAGATCTGATTGAGTGCCATTTCATTTGGCCCAGTCGAAAAAATAACTTGTCGGTACACACTTACCAGTAACTATATACTAAATGTAGTCGCTCAGCTTGCAATGGAGAGAGCTATGCTCGGAGTGTCCTTACGTGATCGAGTCAGAAATGAGGAAATCCGTAGGAGAACTTGAGTAACCGACATAGCGAAGCGCGATTGCAAGCTAAAGTGGCAGTGGGCGGGGCACATAGCTCGAAGAACCGACGACCGATGGGGCGTTAAGGTTCTAGAATGGCGACCACGAATCAGCAAGCGTAGTAGAGGGCGGCCCCCCACGCGATGGACTGATGACCTGGTCAGGGCGGCGGGGAGCCGGTGGATGCAGGCGGCAAAGGATCGATCTACGTGGAAAGCAATTGGGGAGGCCTTTGTTCTGCAGTGGACTTCAAATGGCTGATATGATGATGATGATGACACACTTACATGCATACATGCAGCCTTTCATCACTCAATGCTCTCATAAATAGCAATCCTGAATGTGACCTGTTTGTGATCTGAATGCCTGAGTTATTGTGAAAGAAATATATAAATGTGTGCATGTATATCTTTATGTAACTTGTTTCTATTATAGTTAATTTTATTTTAATATTATCTAATCAATTTGTTTAGATTTTATCTGATTAATTTAATTATTGTTGCTGTGTTTAGTTTTGTAAGTTTTAAATTGTATGTATGAAATTGATTGTTATCTTTAATTAATGTTATTGGTTTTGTACACCGTTTTAATTAAAATATAATAAAAACATACATTCACACCTGTTTCCCCCAAGAGATAGGCAGATGCATATTATACTCCCACACTTCGCCAATATACTAGTATAGTTGGTCCTACGTAATGTGGCCTAAGGTGGCGAGCTTATTGGCGCTTACCGGTAATAGTTATGTTTGCCAGAGCCTCGTATGTTGATCGGCAGGTGCAACACTTGCAGGTGTCATTGGCTTGGGCTCTTTAGACCTCCAAAATTTTTCATTCAATCATTCAACTTCCGATTAACTTTCGTTAATTGCTTTCATTTATCCTCTCAATATGACCAAACCATCTAGCATACCATTGAAATATAAAAGCATAAAAAGATAAATACGTCTTCAGTCTTCAAGCCCCCCCTATCCCTCCCCCCAAATTTAGGTGGTAGTTATATGTAAATATTATATTTGTAAGATTACCTTGCAAAATTTTACAAACTTAACAAAATGTTCCTTACTTTTGAACTTAAAAAATAGGTTGCCATACTTCACCATTTGCCTTTTGAAAAAGGCAAAATGAAGCAGGTCAGGACAGGTAATGTTGATTGGACATAGTGGTAAAGATTAAACTAAACTGACTCTGTTAGAACCGTGACCCATTAAAGGAAGCTGGGTATAATTGGGAATCGTTCGAGTAGCGAAAATAGCATTGCAGCCGACAGTTATCGATCGGAGATAGGGATTCTATTCTCAAACTATGCGACATCATGGATCGCTCGAGATTTCATAATGATAAATATATTAAATGGATGCAAAAATGGATATAATAAGACATAAACGTCTAGAGACTAGAACAATGTGAAAGTTTTCTCAAACTAACCAATACGAATACTGGACAAGCATACGGAATAATTTTTTTGTTAATGTATACTTATAATACATCGTAAAAACAGGCGTGAAACGGCCTTCAGAAAATCCGCAACGCGCTGATTATCTTGGTATTGCAATTGTCCGTAGACTGCGGTAAGCACTTTCTCTCATGTGGACCACATCATTTGGTGCGACTTAGTGGTATAAAAAAACAAACCTGCTTGGTTCAGATGACATTTTTACACGTAGAACTCGTGGGGATGTCAAATGTTATAAATTTTAAAAGTAGGCAATGAAAGTGAATTGTTATATGTTTTTAAAACTTAAATGCTTCATCATCAGGCAAAGAAAGTTCACTGCTGAGAATAGACCTCCCCATAAATTTTCAATGAGACAGAATACAGGCGACCTGCCTTCAATCAATAATTTTTTTTCTGTGCATGTTGGATCGCCCTCGCTTCAATCTTACCAAAGGGTCTTCATTCCAGAACTTTTCTGCCACAACTGCCGTCAGTTCTTCGTCCTATATGCCATGCCCTCTGCCACTTCAGCTTGCTGCTTCAACGAGCTATATCGGTAAAATGGATGCCTTTTTTTAAATGTCAACTTATCGTTGGAGTTTGAGTTGAATGGTGAGTCAGACTTTTACTGACTAAAAATCACACATGTTCCTGTTTGTGCCATTTTTATTTTTTTTTCCTCTAAAACTCGAACAATTTAGACAGTTGTCGATAGTGAGTTAACTCCAAATGCCTAGATCCCATTTTTTTTTCTATCTGTCTCATTCTACCGACTGAGAATAAGACTTATATCGTCCTCCCAATATTAGAGAGTATTAGAGGAGTTTTAGTCTTGAAATACGGGACTGTTATTAGGAACTATACATATTAGTTGGTCTTATATGAGGCCATGAGCTGCTGGGAATTGGTAATCGAAGTTAGCATGATTTATTGTAGACTGGCGACATAGTAAGTCCCAGAGTTATTGCAAGTTATAATAAATGCATACTATCTCAATAGTTTTGTTTTACTGTTCTTCAAACGAAAGACTAAAATACGAATCTCTCAAGTCAGATAAATAAATTATTATTAGCAAGTGATGGATTAAAAATATCTTTGTTACAATTCCCGCGCTACTATAATTTCCATATAAGTCTCTCGTTTCAGCGTTGGTCGTGAAGACATCGTTGTTCTGAGGCTCCTATCTTACCTGAAGCTGCCCTATGTAAGGGCGAAACACGTGTCGTGTTAAATAGTTTCTCGATTGTTCGGGAAATTATAGTAGCGCGGGAATTGTTACAAAGATATTTTTAATCCATCACTTGCTTACAATGGATTTCCGCAAAGTATCTATGGATATGAATCAATAAATTATTTAAATTATTATTATACAGTTACAACAATTATTTACTTCCACGAATAAGCATCATGAAGAACTTGTATTATGACTACTAAACACCCATACTAGAACAAATATTCATATTTAAGCACATCAAGATTTGACCCGTGTGGGAATCGAACCCACAACCACAGGAGCGCAGTGCCGGTATACTTGTCATATCGGTCATCAAATAATAACACATTACATCCCGTAAATAGTCAACATGAAACGATTTCAATTTATATCCTGAGATGTACCTAATAATAGAGTGTTTCAGAAAGGGCCAAACGGAATTCTAGAGATAAAGCCCCCTTTGGGATACCTAAATCTACCCAAATTTTATAGTTTTCGAGTTATGAATTTTCGACCTGAACAACTTAAAATTATTTAATAAAAAAGTATAATACATTTTAAGATTTTTATTAAGCAATTAAATCACCAATAAGTACACAAAATCCGTATTGTGGTCGCAAATCATTGATCTAAATATTTATGTTTAG
Source organism: Musotima nitidalis (assembly GCA_949126915.1). Lineage (NCBI taxonomy): Eukaryota > Metazoa > Arthropoda > Insecta > Lepidoptera > Crambidae > Musotima > Musotima nitidalis. The sequence continues at coordinate 5,955,644 of OX421439.1, read as the reverse complement.
TAGAAAACATTATAACATTACAATTATAGCGGTAAAAACAATCAAAAGTTTAATACCATTATAAATGTGAGGGTAGGCATTATTTTATACAGTTGTTTGGCATAATTCGCACAAAAAACGAGTACCTACCACAAACCTGGACGGGAATATTACTTGTGGTATAAGTTATGAGCATTTATCTCAAACCAAATTGAACGCAATGTGTGAAATTAATGAGTTTCCAGATTATTTTGAATAATATATGTAAAGAAAATTCAATAGTGAAACTAATAACCGTTAGGAGCCATACATCATTTAGTTTAATCCCGTTTTAATATTGTACTTACATTGCACTGTTAGCAGCGTAGGTAGTGACTGCGACGATACTCATTAGAAAAACTAAAAAACTCGCTTAGATTTTGTAGTTATTATTGTGTTAACAATTATAGCGCGGCATTGGGGAAACGTATGTAATAAATAAATAATATTTCCTGACAATTACACCAATTATTTAGTTCCAAGATAAGTATCATTAAGAACTTGTGTTATGGATACTAAACAACGGATAAACATACTTAAATACTTTTTTTTTTTTGTAAATACATACTTAATATACATAGGAAAACACCCAGACCAGAACAAATATTCATGTTCATGTACACAAAGATTTGTCCTGTGTGGGAATCGAACCCACGACCTCTGGAGTGAGTGTAGGTATGCTGACCTCCACGCCATATCGGTCGTCCAATGTGAAGGCGGCTGCTCGCTTTGGACAGGTTTGGCCATAGCACATGTGTAGAGGAAACTCTAGACGTGGAACTAAGGCAATTCGTTGAGTTCTTCTTCTTCTTATAAAACTAATGGCAGATTCGTAAAGTTCGTGGTGGCTCGCCGTTGACGTTCGTAAAAACCGGTACTTTCCACATGACTGCGCCGACCATCAACACGACGCTCCGACAGACTGACCAAAATCAAATCTGATTCCAAAGTAATTGAAAGGAGGTGCTACCAACGCGGCGTCATACTTCAAAATAAGATAAAGAACCTAATAAAGAAAGCCAAGAAAACAATTCAACTGCAACTCGTACTAATTAAATTGAAAATAACGTGGATCATATGGTGCCCAATACCCTCCAGATCAATCTGGTCGATGTTATAAATATATATCCTACATACCCAAATAAAAACTTAAATGAATGATGACCACCCACCCTCTCAGCATGTTTCATGAGCTTAGTAGTCAGACATTAATGAGCTGAGATGAAACTACAGGGCTCTGCTTAAGGGTTAGAAGCAATGTCTTAGATGTCCAAGAATATTTAATATCCTAGCATTATCCCGGTTGCCCTAGACTTAATATAAGGGCCCAGTTCTGCTCTTTGATCTAGCTAGAATTGGCTTAATTTCAATTATTACATGGAGCGACTGCCGTCTAACACTGTAACCCACAGGGAAACATAATTCTATTGTTAAAAATCTGTTAGGATATTAAATGGCACTGACTTCCTAATAACGACTGCCAGAGATGTTCATGACAGACGGGACCAACGGCTCAACGTGCTTTCCGAGGCACGGAAATAATGTGCGATAATTACGCACATAACTTTAAAAAGGTTTGCGCACCAGGGTTTAAACCCTCTGAATGAGGAGCCTATGGGTCTCATCTGGCTATCGCCGCTCCATATCCAAGAATATTTATGTAATCATAAATTTAACGCTTCGAAATTAAAAAGGAAGCAATAGCTTAACAATTAGCAACAAATACACCGATTAAACGGGTAAATAGCGCTGTTGCAATATTGTGCGGTCTGCGGTTGTTTGCGAGCGACATGACGGGACGACATGGATATTGTTTTAATATAAATTTTAATGAAATAGGCACTTTTTCTTGGTAATTAAATATAAGCTGTTATATTTTTTTATAGGCAAGGTATGGCACCTTAATCTAAAATTTGAGATTGATTATCATATCCTAGCATTATCTCGATTGCCCTATACTTAAGCTTAGGGCCCAGGGTCGGCTGGTTTAATCAAATTTTGGCTGAATTTCTGTTATTACATGATTCGACTGCTGTCTGACCTCCACAACCCAGAAGAAAACATAAATATATGGTTAAACTAGCTGGCAGGATGTTTGAAGGCACTGACTTCCTAATAACGACTGCTATAGATGTTCATGACAGCCGGGACCAACGGCTCAATGTGCTTTCCGAGGCACGGAGCAAGCGATGAGTATGTAAACTTTTAGATTGATGTGCCACTTTAATGTTTACATAGCTATATAGCCTTTGGTTTATTTCATAATTTTACCTACATTTTACAATTTTAACATTGTGGTCATTAATAACAAAATCCAAGATCGGTTCTACAGGGTTCTAAACAGCTGCTAAATAAATAAATTAAGGTATCTATACTAATTTTATACAGAGGATTTTTTTGTTTGTACTTTTGTTACGATTAAACTCATAAACTACTCGACGAATTTTCTTTGTTATTTTGAATTAAACAATTGAACATGAATTAATACGTTAGCCCTTAATAACATAGCTTATATGTATGTTGACCAGAAAAAAGATCCCTCCATTATTTATATATACCAAGGTGTAAAATGTTTAATAAATAGCCACCGAAGCGAAGCTAGGACGTGCCACTAGTATTGATATAACTTTAAAAATATTCCACTACAAAAAGCCAAGTCTTACAAAAAAACCAACTATCTATAAACCTACTACTATTAACCTGAATAGTGTTAATCACGACACAAAGGGTGGCACCTCATTCTAAACACATTTTTTAATTAGTGGTGTTTTCCTTTTATGGAGCAACATGAAACTTAACCCTTAATTGGGAAATGGGAACTATGTTTCCACCATGTACCTTATAGGTTAAGTTAAGATACAAAACCCATGATTTTTTAGATATTAGAATATAGTATATGTGGTAGAAACATAGGTCTGTTTTAATCTGGTTAAATAAAAAAAATACATAATTATTTAAGGCGCAGGTGCCAACCACTGTTCGTGAAGAGCGTTTATATAATTATTATACCGCAGCGACAGCGGCCCCTGCACTAGTCCCCCTTGGGTTTGTATGAAGTCTGATAGAAATAGAAATCCAAGGGCGGCTATCAGTGGCAGACTCTTGGACCACGGCCGCGGCGGCAGTATCGCTTCTGCTGTGGCATAAATTTCGAACGAGAAGCGAATAGAGCTAGAAACCAGAGGGCCTACTCTAGTTCAACGAAAACGAAACTTCGTTATACCCATCCCTTTCACTCGATAATGTTATACCCAAGGAGTGACAGAAATAGGTCTAACAAAGTATCGCTTTTGCTGCGGCATCATGTGTAAACCTCGAACAAGAAGCGATTAGACCTAGAAACCAGAGGGCCTTCTCTAATTCAACGAAAACGAAACTTCGTTATAGCCATCGCTTTCACTCGATAATGATATAGGTACCCAAGGAGTGACAGAGAGAGGTAAAACGAAGTTTCGTTTTCGTTAAATTTGAGTAGGCCCTCTGAAACTATTTGGAGCACGAAAAGCGAGAGGTAAACCTCTACTTACATACACGGCGTGTTGCCTATCGTTGGTAGGTACACTACTGATGATTAATCGTAAGCGTCAGAACCCCTGGACCAAGTGAGATATTTTATGTTTGGAGACTATCAAGATTCAATACCTTTTTGATACTATTTGATACCTATATTAAATCATCTAGTACCTCGACGAGCAGTGAAAAAACATGAAAACAATGTGGCCAGACATTCTGACGTCAGGTTGTCTGGACCACTTTTTTTTCATATAGTTGGAGACAATATATCTGAATTATTTTTATGTAGATATTTAATACCTTTTTAATACCTAAACAAATATATTTTTTTTAAATTTTATCGCGTCCCAGAAAAATGTTACGGATAAATGAAATTTTTTAGGTAGAAAACAAATATTTAATAATTACTAGTAAATTTACAAAAAAAAATCTAAATTCAAATTCATTTATTCAAGTTTGGCTCAAAAGAGCTCTTATGGACGTCTAAACTTAAAAAATAGCGCGCCCATTCACTGCGGGCGGAAGCTTGATCGTAAAAGAATGGGCAAGACAATCGTCAAGGTAAGTGTTTTCTTCCGCCAGTTACAAGAAAATGTACTTAGTAGTAAAACAATTTGACAAAACTACAAACACCTGTGTTCTGGTGTGCGTGTGGACTGAGTGATCTTTTCAAAAAACCCATCCAACCACAACCAAATTAGAAGAGGATTTAGGAAATAATTGTGAAAACTTCATAGTAAGATAAAAAAATTGTGAAACCTAAGCAAAGAAAGTTATAACTAATTAACTGGATCACTCAATCTGGACACCTGAAGAATAAGTCATAACGCATATCCAAGAATATACAATCTATGTGTTTTAATATTATTATTATTATATTTTTTTAATTGTGTTTTAATTATATTAATATGTAATTTTAGCGCATAATTTTCTTATAGCTGACGACGGTAACGATGAAAGAATCTTTGTATTTGCGTCAAAAACTTCTAAGCGAATCATAAAAGTACATTCGATGAACGCATACTACGGTGATGGCACCTTCAAAGTAGCCCCTGATTTGTTTTATCAATTGTATACGGTTCACCTTGATTTAGGATCCGATACGGAGTCCACTAACATTGTTCCAGTGATTTTTGGTCTATTACCGAACAAATCAGAGAATACCTACAAACGATTTTTTGTTGTTGAACGAGGTTGTTTGAGTTTTTTGAAAAGATCACTCAGTCCACACGCACACTGTGTTCTGCAGTAACAAGATTTAAAAAAAAGATGAAAATATTTTTTATATAATTTATACGAGCATGATCATGAATAAACATAGTAGACATGAGCAGACCAGTCTCCACTCAAAAATAAATCATAAAAAAGATTACTCTACTGAGAAATGGCTCCTTAACCACTTTTGCTGATAAAAATACTATTGTTTCAAATACGTGTGCTTTTGATGCAGTTTCACAAGCGATCGCAGTTGGAGTTGCTAATAACTACGCATTAAATAGCATCATAAATACAAATAAAGATGATGAATACTTTAAATTAATCAAAATGATTATAGCCAACGATACACTAAATGTTTACAAGCTGCGCGGAGAGATACTAAAAAAACATTTTGAAACCAAGTTCATTGGCGACAAAATGTACATTAGCTGTGAATGCAATGTTGCATACATATTTGAAAAAATATAAGTGGATAAAATATATTGTGCAGACATAACAGAATTATGTACAAATTCCAATTGCCCTATAAACAACGTCAACAGGAAATGTGCTTTTTTACCACTTGATTTGAACAAAGACACATTAAGTGAATCTGCAAACTCAATGCTTAGCAGTGATAGTAATATTTCAATTTGCAGACACTCTGGCTGTGATGGCATTAGGAAAATAAATTATAATTTGAATAATATTGCTATTTTTGAGCCCAATCCCGAAGTCCAAATTTGCATTAATGATTTACCACATAATATATATTTAAAAGGTACTGAGTACCATATTTTGTCTATTATTGAATTTGTGCCATCTGCGTCTCCCAAAGGTATAGGACATTACAAGTCACATTGCCGACGGGGGTCAAAATGGCAATGTTACGATGATATGTCAAGTAGAGTTTGCTCATTGTTTAATATACGCCAAAAAAAGTGTTAATAATTTTTTTAATTATCATTAATAATTATCATGTTCAACACAATTTTGATTATTAAAATTATTCTTTCAAATAGAGTGTATTTAATTTATTCATATGGTTTGCCAGCGGTAATTATATATTTTAAATTATATTGCAATATATATATAATATATCAATCGACTGCTAGGCATAGGGAGGGGGGAGGCCCCCAAATCACACCAATGAGCTCTGTCTTGAGCCATCTTTATCCAGTCATACATATATATAATGTATACTGTACTTTTATATAAATTTTATCCTGTAGCTTGAGTATGTCATGCTCACTTAAATGTCTTTGCGGCGGTGGTCGCGTCATGCGTCGGGTCGTTACGTCAACTAAATTATGGTTGAGCGAAACGATGGCTGGTTCATGCGTCATACTCGTGAACGGATGCCGCCAGTGGGGACTGGTCTGCTCATGTCTACTATGTTTATTCATCATCATGCTCGTATAACTTAAATAAAAATTATTTTCATCTTTTTTTTAAATCTTGTTACTGCAGAACACAGGTGTTTGTAGTTTTGTCAAATTGTTTTACTACTAAGTACATTTTCTTGTAACTGGCGGAAGAAAACACTTACCTTGACGATTGTCTTGCCCATTCTTTTACGATCAAGCTCCCGCCCGCAGTGAATGGGCGCGCTATTTCTAAGTTTAGACGTCCATAAGAGCTCTTTTGAGCCAAACTTGAATAAATGAATTTGAATTTAGATTTTTTTTTGTAAATTTACTAGTAATTAAATATTTGTTTTCTACCTAAAAAATTTTATTCATCCGTAACATTTTTCTGGGATGCGATAAAATTTTAAAAAAATATATATGTTAAGGTATTAAAAAGGTATTAAATATCTACATAAAAATAATTCAGATATATTGTCTCCAACTATATGAAAAAAAAGTGGTCCAGACAACCTGACGTCAGAATGTCTGGCCACATTGTTTTCATGTTTTTTCACTGCTCGTCGAGGTACTAGATAATTTAATATAGGTATCAAATAGTATCAAAAAGGGTGTGCGTGTGGACTGAGTGATCTTTTCAAAAAACTCATCCAACCACAACCAAATTATAAGAGGATTTAGGAAATAATTGTGAAAACTTCATAGTAAGATAAAAAAATTGTGAAACCTAAACAAAGAAAGTTAGAACTAATTAACTGGATCACTCAATCTGGACACCTGAAGAATAAGCCATAACGCATATCCAAGAATATACAATCTATGTGTTTATGATTTGCATTTAAAATAATTGTGAAAAATTTGTGAAAGCTGCTTAACAAATTTTCGATTCGTTTCAATGCCACGTTTTCGATTTAGAACGGATTTTAAGGATCACTCAGAATGCACTATGTTCAGTTGAGTGATCTTTTAAAACACCACCTTATACTGCAAAATTATGAAACAATGTCATGTTTATTATAAATTAAGCTTCTGGGAAAATTTGTGAAACAGAGATCGTGACTGACATCTTACTAATTTAAGAGAAAATGAAAATCTTATTTTTTTCGATCGTCCGAACTGAGTGATCCTTATCTTGGACTTTATTTAATAAACCGAAACTTATAGGTAGAAGGTAGTGACATCAGAAATTGTGAAAAATGTTGCTCTAAAATCTAACGAACTGATCGTCCCTGTAAGTGATATATTTTAAAAGATATCTAATTTTTTACAATTCTTTAGGAAAACGTTTAGTAGGGTGACCATATCGGTTTATTTGAGTACCGAGAGTTTTCGGATTTTTTTTTAAACACGTTTTTAGAGTGGATTCACTACATCATTTCGACATATACTTACATTTTTAAAGTGACAAGTTTGAGCAAAGTTAGGTATGTATTGTCACACTGTATTAGGTTTATCATACTAAAGAATTCCATACACAATAAAAAATCAGATTTTTTTTAAGTTATCAAAGAAAGTAACTTTTTATTATGTTAACTTTATTCTAACAACATTCATAGTTACATATAACACACAGGGTGTAACCTAATCGATAAATCCGTAGGACAAATTATGTAAAATAACTGATTCTTCTTCTTTGCTGATATACATTTTTCCCACCAAATCATCGAAACAGACTATTTCGTCGTTCTTATGGACACCATGTCCTCTGTAGTGTCCAATATTAGCGGGACTTAATGAAGGAACAAATTCTACACCGCCTAATAATTTGTAGCGTCTGTTTCTTACATAAATCGTATTTGGTACATCATTCAAATTAATTTTATCACATCTGTTCAAATCAAAGGATATCAAATTAAAAAATTCATAACTAATACATTTGATCATCACATAAATCACATGTCTTAGTTTCATTACTGAAAATTACTTAAAAATGCCAAACATAAAAAATATATCTATATTGAATGCAATCTGCCTTGATTTGGTAGAATAACATGATTCGTTGGAGCACTGTTTCTTAAAAACAGCATTTCAAATGTAATCATGTAGCAAATGTTCAAATATATATGTAACATTGCAGGCGCAATCAATATTTTTAATACCATGTTGCTCTTTCCTTTTATTTTATTAGACAAAGGATAATACTAAAGAAACTTTACAGCCTCTGCCTCCTTATTTTTACAAATTCTTATGTTTAAAAAACGTAGTCTCGTTCTTATTTAAAACCATATTTAAAAAATAATTTTAATGTGACGACAAAAATCTACTAATGATGGTTTAAATATTGAATAACATACTTTTATTGCACAATTATTTGCTATCATTGAAGGGAAACACTGACAATGTTGTTATTATTTATAAATTTTATACCACAGCAATATTTTAAAAAAAACTAGCATTAAATTCACTGCACAACGCCGTCAGCTTCCCAAATTTGAAAAAAATGAATCGATTACCCATCGAGAAAAAATCCGACAACATAAAAAAGTACCAGTACCCTACTCAACGTTTTCCTTCAGAATTGTAAAAAATTGGATATCTTTTAAAATATACCACTTACAGGGACGATCAGTTCGTTAGATTTTAGAGCAACATTTTTCACAATTTCTGATGTCACTACCTTCTACCTATAAGTTTCGGTTTATTAAATAAAGTTCAAGATAAGGATCACTCAGTTCGGACGATCGAAAAAAATAAGATTTTCATTTTCTCTTAAATTAGTAAGATGTCAGTCACGATCTCTGTTTCACAAATTTTCTCAGAAGCTTAATTTATAATAAACATGACATAGTTTCATAATTTTGCAGTATAAGGTGTTGTTTTAAAAGATCACTCAACTGAACATAGTGCATTCTGAGTGATCCTTAAAATCCGTTCTAAATCAAAAACGTGGCATTGAAACGAATCGAAAATTTGTTAAGCAGCTTTCACAAATTTTTCACAATTATTTCAAATGCAAATCATAAACACATAGATTGTATATTCTTGGATATGCGTTATGGCTTATTCTTCAGGTGTCCAGATTGAGTGATCCAGTTAATTAGTTCTAACTTTCTTTGTTTAGGTTTCACAATTTTTTTATCTTACTATGAAGTTTTCACAATTATTTCCTAAATTCTCTTATAATTTGGTTGTGGTTAGATGAATTTTTTGAAAAGATCACTCAGTCCACACGCACACTCAAAAAGGTATTGAATCTTGATAGTCTCCAAACATAAAATATCTCACTTGGTCCAGGGGTTCTGACGCTTACGATTAATCGATAGTTTATCGATAAGCCAACCAATCCCAAGATAATCGATAGCATTCATTACTATCGATTAAGTGTAACACTATATCTATATCTTAATAGATATAATAGAGAGTGATTATCGTCGATAGTATATTTAAAAACTATCGACAATGTCGATTACTATCGATAGTGTTAGATTCTAATTAATCTGCAAACTGGAGCTCTAGTCTTAATCTATAGTATCGATACTGTCAATAGTTTATATGTGTAAAGTATTAGATACCTTCTATTTGACCTAAGAGCACGGCAGCTAAAGCCATATGAAAACTCAAAATGTTCTATCGGTACAGGTATAATATAATAAAACGAAATTATAAAAATATACAGTATAATAATGAAAATCTTAAGAAAAAATACAGTCTAGTCTCCTTCGTCTCCGCCCTCTTCTTCTTCATCGAATTCGCCTTCTTCCTCAGCAGTAGCGTCCTGGTACTGCTGGTATTCGGAAACTAGATCGTTCATGTTGCTCTCAGCTTCAGTAAACTCCATTTCATCCATTCCCTCGCCGGTATACCAATGCAAGAAAGCTTTGCGTCTGAACATAGCAGTGAATTGCTCAGAAATTCTCTTAAACAACTCCTGGATTGCTGTGGAGTTCCCGATAAATGTAGCAGACATCTTCAGACCTCGAGGTGGAATGTCACACACTGCAGTCTTTACATTGTTCGGAATCCATTCCACAAAGTAGGACGAGTTCTTATTCTGGATGTTCATCATTTGTTCATCCACTTCCTTCATTGACATTCGACCTCTAAACACTGCAGCAACAGTCAAATACCTTCCATGACGAGGATCGCAGGCAGCCATCATGTTCTTAGCATCAAACATTTGCTGTGTCAACTCTGGAACTGTCAGTGCTCTATATTGCTGGCTTCCACGAGAGGTCAAAGGAGCAAATCCGGGAATAAAGAAATGAAGTCGAGGGAATGGAACCATGTTGACGGCCAGTTTCCTCAAGTCAGCGTTCAGTTGGCCAGGGAATCTTAGACAAGTGGTGACACCTGACATTGTCGCAGAGACCAAATGGTTCAGATCACCGTAGGTCGGTGTGGTCAACTTCAAAGTTCGGAAGCAAATATCGTAGAGAGCTTCATTGTCAATACAATAAGACTCGTCAGTGTTTTCCACCAGCTGATGCACAGATAATGTGGCATTGTAAGGTTCTACGACAGTGTCTGATACTTTTGGCGAGGGCACTACGCTAAATGTGTTCATAATACGATCAGGGTACTCTTCTCGAATCTTGGAGATCAATAAGGTTCCAAGTCCAGCACCGGTGCCACCACCGAGGGAATGTGTTAGCTGGAATCCTTGTAAGCAATCGCATCCTTCTGCTTCTTTTCTGACGACATCGAGGACAGAGTCTACCAATTCAGCACCCTCAGTGTAATGTCCTTTGGCCCAGTTGTTTCCAGCACCAGACTGACCGAAGACGAAGTTGTCAGGACGGAAGATCTGTCCGAAGGGACCGGAGCGTACCGAGTCCATGGTACCAGGTTCCAGGTCGACCAAGATGGCTCTCGGGACGTACTTGCCGCCAGTAGCCTCATTGTAGTACACATTAATCCTCTCTAACTGAAGATCCGAGTCCCCATGGTAGGTTCCCGTAGGATCAATTCCGTGCTCATCTGATATTACTTCCCAAAACTGTAAACAAAGCAACAGAAAAATTGTAACACTATACCAAGATGTTTATTCGAGTTTCCTGATTAGTTGAACAGCCTAATATGGAGACAGTGCATTACTTGCAATAAATGATTTTTTATTTATTTATTCACTCTCACGTCTTATTTCTTTTATAATGTCATCGAACAATTTTGCTGTCAACATTTTGTTAAGCAGTAAATGCGGTCTTTACTTTCGGGATTCTCGGATGTAGGTACTTAAACAACAGTTCCAGTTTGAAAGTGTTCAGACTCTTACACTATTTTCTGTACCCTCAATATAACGGAAGCAATAGGAAATATGTACATTAAATTGTCAAAATAATAGAGTATTATTTATTCCAAACCAGATGAACACTATATGGTAAAGGACTAAATGGACATTGAATTTTTGGTCGTTGGTCTTACGCGAAGTAGGATTTTGCGTTATTGTAAGAGTACAAAAAGATCATCACAATCTCAGCCCATTGAGAAACACTACAGACCACCACCTTCTTTTACGTACCATGATGGAAGACATGGGAACAGGAATATACTGAGGTTAAAAAGTAAAAAGAATATTCACCTTAGCACCGATCTGGTTTCCACATTGCCCCGCCTGTATATGCACTATTTCCCTCATTATTTAAGCTTTCACTAAATTAAAACTAGGCAGGAAATATTTATATTTTTTATTCACTGACTGAGAAACTCTCGACCTGCTAGATAAACAAATACTAAACAAATGCCTTCCGTCAAAACAACTCGATTGGAGGAATGTATGTTTTGAAATTGGATTTATTTATTAAAAAAAATACATTGCATATGTCCAGTAGTAGTACAATAAAAACTTTTTGGTTTTAATATCCGGAATAAAATCATATAAAAAGCAAAACGAATACATTATTTTAATCGTTTAATCGTAGAAAAAGCTATGCCTTAAAAGTTAAAACGACCAGATTACAAAAATCATTATTGTTTAATTTCTTCTCCCGGTGGTAGACTGGTCTAGTCAAAGCTGCTAAAAAGGCAATAGATACAGGCGGCTGAAGATCGATCGACGTGGAAAACTATGATGGCGATGATTAGACTCCAGGTTTTCTTATACCCCTCAAGCATGCGGCCTACCTGACAGTGGCCACGGCAGCCTTTCGGCGCTTACAACATCAGATCACTAGGGCGTTGCTCTGTAAAAAGTATTTCACACCCTTTTTTAAGAACCCCATGCATTAATATGTTGGGGAAACCTTGCAAGCGAGTTCAATCCTAGAGCCTGGGTATGCGGCAGAAAATTTCTTTTGAAATGCACTGTAGGTGCGCCCCAAGGATAAGGTCCCAGACACAATTGAAAAATTATGGTTTGTCGGTCATTGACTGTGATGGAAGGTTCCCTTAGTGCTACTTTATTGGTTATTCGGGGGACCCCTTCAGTATCTTCAAATATTCACTGCGTGTGTTTTGTATTGTTTTATTTGATAGAAATAATTTAATAGCCTGTGAGTTTCTTGTCAGTTCTTCTCACAGAGCGGGGGCTCGGAACTGGCACTTAGATTCACTTACACCTATTTTTATTTATTTGCTTATAAGTAAATCTAGGCTTCGTGATATCAGTGTAGTAATATGTAGTTTTTTTTTAAATTTATATTTTGTTTTGACGTTTTCAAGTGCTATGGAATAGTTTATGAAATAAAGAACTTTTTACTTTACTTTGGCGTTTCAAGTCTCATTTGTAATGCTTACGGAATGGCATAAAAGTTTAAGTATACAACCAGAGTTTCTGCTTCAATCATGCCAGCCTCATAAATTGCACTGCTGAGCTTTGGTCTCCCTAATAGATTACATTCTATTGGAGTTTTATCCCTTTATCACCACGTTGAACAGGCAATTGGTGATCGCAGTTCAAGCCAGTGCGCTGCTGCCCATCATGCAGGAAGATTTCTCTTCGTCGACTCTTACGACTGACCGGCACCACACGGCACAATATAAACTGCGAAACTGTCAACGTCAAAATAATTTATTCAAGTTTAGCTTAATAGAGATCTAATGAAGGTCAACTTAAAAACTAACGCGCGGTGATGATTGAATCCCTTTTCCCAATGCTATTCATATGATGCTGTTAATTATTAATTGACAAGAAGGCTAAATATCAAATAGTAAATAAGTGTATATGTGTAAAGTGTGTTTCGTCAAACTTATGCTCCCAATACAAAATCACTTATAAATAATCCATGCGAAAATTCCCCTTCTTTTGAAGCAATCAAAAAGTTTTTCCATCACGGTTTTATTAAACAATCGGGAAAAACCACGACATTCGAGACCGCTTATTTATTTCACAGTTTAACACACGAAATAACATAATAGGGTGGACTTGAAGTGTAGTGTAAAATCATCATATCCTAGCATTATCCCGGTTGCTCTAGACTTAAGCTTAGCTGCTCACTGGTCTGATTAGATATGGCTGAACTTCAGTTATTATATGGACCAAATGCCGTCTGACCTCCGCCACACAGAGGGAAACATCATTCCATATTAGTAAGTATATATCATCATCATCATCATCATCTCAGCCCATTAACGTCCCACTACTGAGCACGAGCCTCCTCTCACATACCAAGGTGCGAGGGTATTGGGTCATACTCCACCACGCGGACCCAGTGCGGATTGGCGGAGATAGGTGTATGGCGTCCTGCTGTTAGAATTTATCAAGCCGCCCATAAGGCCTCTAACATGACTTAACGACTACCACATTTAGTATTAACCGGGACCAACGGCTTAACGCGCCTTCCGAAGCATGGAAGCGCTCGATATCAAATGCCACACAAACGGTCACCCATCCAAGACTGACCTCTGTAAACTCTGCTGTACTTCGGTGATCGTTTCCGACCGCCGAGCACCGCAGAGCCACGAGCGCTACAAGTATATATCGAGGGTTCCGTGCTCAAACCCGATAAGTGACAACATCAGATACATAATTTCTGCCGCTTTTTCTTGTGATATTATCAGATAAGTCGATTTCAGAAAAGAAGACTGAAAACTGAGGACTTCATAATCCAATAAGCAAACCTTTTAAGTTTCATTTTTTTTAATTAACCGATGAATTCTTTTATGTTCTGTTTTAAGCCCAAAAACGCAAATTTTGTCACTTATCGAGTTTGAGCATGGAACCCTCGAATTATAGTGTATATTAAAAAAAGGGATCCTTAAAGGCTTTCCTTCTGAAAACCTTCACAGACGTCTAATTTTGTATCTGTATATTGTGAAGCTATCCATTTATTTCAATATATTTCATCAAAAATTGTAAATTAATCTTAGTTTCACAACTTATGTGAACTCCCACTCACAAAAAATCCATGGTGGTTTAAGTGAGTGGCTTATAACATAAATTATAATGTTAATATATTTTGTACAATAAATAAAAAAAAAGCACTGTCTTCCTAATAACGACTGCCATCGATGTTCATGGCATTCATGTGACCAACCTAGCTACCCTGTTTATACTCACAAAAATTCTTTCAATAGTCTGAAGAAGTTGAAACAGAAACACCTCAACTTTGTCTACACACCATTCGAGAGATATAGAAAGTTTATAGCCTGAATTGAATGATAAATAATGAAAGGTATATCAAATTTGACACTTATCGCTTACTGTACATACATACATAATGTCACGCCTCTTTCCCGTAGGGGTAGGCAGAGAACACATCCTTCTAATTGCTACGATCTTGACACACACTTCTAGCTTCATTCACACTCATTAACCTCCTCATACACGCCCGTCGGTTTAGGGTACTCTTGACCTGCCCTTTCTACAAAATTTATGAATTTAGTCATGGAAGGTCTTACGTGGTCGCATACTGTAATTATAATAATTTAAATGTAGAAATAATACTCGTAAGTATTTCTCACTGAAACAGAACAGTGAAGTATACTTTTAACGAAAATCCCGTATTCAAAGGCATAATCAACCCTACCTACCTCGCTTTAGTATACGTAACCAAGCGTCTAAATGTTACCAGCTCATGTCATGCTTAAAAAATCCTCATAATAATTGGGTCGACAAAACAAAGCCCCATTGTATGGAAGCTCACAAAAGGCGTTGCACAAAATACATTTTTTTTTCATCTTTTTATCATTTCAAAAAGACATTTTGCTGTGAATTAGTTCTCCTACCTCTACGGAGCGCTTTTGAATAGTGTATGAGAGTTGGTACTTTATAGTGAGGCGTGTTTTGTCGTAACGTTCCGTTAAATTTAGAACAAATTACCGGATACTATTAAAAACGTTGATAATATAATTATATTTAAAAAAAATCTAAGAGAACATTTAATTCAAAGAGTTTTTTTAGTAAATTAATTATTATCCAGTAAAATGAAAATTTGTTTTCATTTATATTAGATAGTTTTATTTGCATGACATTTATAATTTCTTAATTTCAATATTACTTTTTTTTGTCTCATATTTTATTTTAATTAAAATTAATTTAAATTTAAATTGTGGATAATAATAATAATTTATTTATTTTGCTGCGCCCTATCCGGGTCTATGTTTGATGCTGCCTTTTATAAAACATCTGTATGTACAACATAGTTTTGGCAATAAATACTTTGACTTTGACTTTATTACATTGAGATAGAGTTCTTAGTCACAGTTATTTGGTTCTTTAGTACCTACCCTATGGGATTGATGCCTATTGATCGTAGCTGTTCTTCATGTTTACTATTTGAATTCAGTTCCTTGTCTCAGGTCCTCATACGATTGTTACTAACCAATTTAGTTCAAAATTTTCAATTGTAATTGTATTGTTACAGAGGCTTTTACATTTTAGAAAACAAAAATTGAGAGAAAAAAAGATAATTTATTGATTCAGGCGTTACTTTGCGGAAATCCATTGTAAGCAAGTGATGGATTAAAAATATCTTTGTAACAATTCCCGCGCTACTATAATTTCCCGAAAAATCGAGAAACTATTCAACACGACACGTGTTTAGCCCTTACACAGGGCATCTTCAGGTAAGATAGGAGCCTCAGAACAACTTCACGACCAACGCTGAAACGAAAGTCGGTTCGAGAGAAAGATGTTTTGTCAATTAATAAAATTATTATAAAGTCTAATAATAAATTATATCAGAAGGATTTAATAATCAAATGATAACAATTTATTTACGCAAATATTCTTATAAAAGGCAGGAGAATAAATTTGACGGCTTCACCACTGAAGCTGCCGCTTATAGGGACGAAGTGCGTTCGTATTAAGTTATCTCGATATTCATATCTCCTCTATCAGAAAAAAACATAGACATGTTCTTTCTAAATAAATAAATTTTCATAATCCTTAGAAATCTTTACTTTCCCAAATTCTTCTGTCTGTTTCAATGAGTCATCAACTCAAATTACATTTCTAAATGTAAAATAGCAGGTTTTAGTAATAGTTTGCAAGAAGTGAAATTAATGAAGTAACCGATACAGATATAATTAGAAACTGCAACTGTTACATCCCTAGTAGCCTAGCTGAGACAGCTTTGAGCTCACCGCGAGGCGGTAATTACATAGAGCTGTTAGTTGCAAGTAATTGCTTAGCGTCTTGCAACTTGATAAATTAAGTCTCGAGAAATGTTATCAATTCGCTTTTATACAATTTTTCATCTCGCTATGTTTATTTATCTTATTTGCGATAATTTATATTACTATTTAATTAAAGAACAAAAGTATTTATATTTTATTTTTAAGAATACGTGTAACGTCCTAGTAACTACACGTTTTGATCTTAGGAACTACACTGTGCATTTTTTATTTTTTATTTAGTATTATTTTTTAACAATTAATAAATCATTTGCAACAAATAATTAAATCAAGTACATGACATTAAAATCACAGAGGTTTGTCGCCATGTCAAAGAGTTACATAATCTTGCGTTTGTTTGAAATATTTGTAAACATTAACAATGGTAGGAACCAGGAAAGTGAATACTGTCTCGCTTCGTCTCCTGCAACTGAATTAAAATAGTTGTAGGAAGTAGAATTTGGATTTATAACTCCTTTCCGTCAGGTCAACAAACATGGAGGTAGTGCATTAATACACCGAGGCACAAGATAATGTGCGGTGGGCTTGCCGTACTTGTTCCAAGCTCTTGAGGTGCAAGAGGTGCACAGGCGGCCTTAAATCTATCAGCACTCTAATTAAAGAAGAAATATGTTTATTCATCTGCAAGACCTTTGGGTTTGGAATTCTCGGCTGACTCATGCGTCTTTTAGTCCTGGGTAGTTTAAGAGAGGCGTCAAACGGCTAATTATTGTTTGTTTGATGCGCCTGGTAAAGCAAGCCACTGCTAAGTAGCAGCCCGTCAAGCGACAATAGGCTCGCCACTTAAAACAAAAATAATATTAGCGAAATGTGGGAATATAATATCCCTTCTCCTCACCTACTCCTTCGGGGAGATTGTTATTATTTGTATGTATGTTAAGCTTTTTTCTAGCTTTTTTATAAATGTTAGGGAGTTGCAGCTCTATATATATCCCTAATTATTCGAGTGGGTAATTTCAGCAGGCTGAAAGTCAGCTTCTGCAAAGCCAGTCATCTGATGTGTATATGATGTGTTCAGCAACTGTCTCTTTCACACTTACTTTGGGTCACATACAACTGTCTCGCTCCCGCTTTACCACACGACCTTTACGGGGATCGCGTTTCGTAATCATTCGACAAAGGTAATGTTTTATTTTATTTTTAAGGGAAATTTAAATAACTTGAGCGTTGGTATTAATATGTTATTAAGTAATGTTTATATGACACCGACTCACTGTTGATGAATAATAATTTGAAATCAATTTAACTTCACTTTGCTTCAGAGTTCGGTTGTTAGTCAAATATATGTCTTAAAATACTTCTTATGAATGATGTGCCTCTAACTTTTTTCATGTTTTATGTACACACTAAATTACATAAAAATGTGGAATGAAAGAAGGACGTATAATCGATTATTTTCCCACAGCTGGATACATAATAGGTATGTTGGTTTTTTTATTAAGGTTCATAGTAAAATAACTTTGTGACGATTCTCAGATATAACTCAACTCGACACGTGTTTTGCCCTTACACAGGGCATTTTGACGACCAATATGTCGTGGTGGCAAGGATACTCGCACTCCGCTCCTGCGGTCATGGGTTCGTGCCCCATATAGGACAAATCTTAGTGTGCATGAACATGAATATTTGTTCTGGTCTGGGTGTTTTCCTATGTACTTACTTACAAAAAAAGAAGTATTTATGTATGTTTATCCGTTATTATAGTATCCATCACACTAGTTCTAATCTTAAAAGATACTTATCTTGAAACTAAAATGATTGGTGTAATTGTCAGAAAATATTTATTTATTTATTTCACCTGATTTTATTGGCTACATTTAAAAAAATATGTTGTTAACAAGAAACCATTTCATTTTCTTGAATTTATGAAATCGGATAAAATCATAAGACTTGGACTTGTTGTTACCAGAAACCATTTCTGGCTGGTTCTGTGCCAACTGTGTATTGATCCACAATTGCAATGAACAGTTCAGGGTATGCTTGCCGTTTGAGAATGGTATCTACTTGGTGACTGACCGACCTGGCATCAACTGATTAAATCGCGTCGATAAACTGCTGCCGTATAGAAGTGGACTTTAGTTTCTATGTACTGTGTGACGGGAGAAGAAACCAATTCTGACCGATTTTCCTGCCTTTTCTTTTACGATCAAGTTCCCGCCTACAGTGAATGGGGGCGTTAGTTTTTAAGTTGACTTTCATAAGAGCTCTATTGAGTCAAACTTGAATAAATTATTATATCTTTCTCTTTACTTAATAGCTTTCTTCTTTCTTTAACTCAATAGGGCTCTTTACTTTTCTTAACGACTAATGCATGCTGTGATAGCCAGGACCAACACCTTTGTTTCCGAAACATGGAAGCAGTCGTAAACAAATGCCAAAGAAACGGTCACCAATCCTACAGACCTTCTTCAATAATGCTTACCTTCTATAATCGTCTCCGAGACACGATTGTTTTATACTTCATAATTTTTATCAGAATGTGAAGTATTTTTCGAGTTTGTCTTTTTTTTCTTAAATGTACATACATTCACGCCTGTTTCCCCGAAGGGGTAGGCAGAGGCATATTATACGCCCACACTTCGCCAATTATATAGTTGATCCCACGTAATAGGTGGCGAGCCTATTGCCGCTAATCGGGCATTGTTATGTTCGCCGATTCTCGTCCGCTGATTGGCAGGTGAACCACTTGAAGGTGAGGTTGGCGTGCCCAAGCATAAGTCTTGGGAAGATCCCTATACACTCACTCATTTAGAGTATTTGTAAGTGTTAAGGAATTCTGATTTATCAAGTTATTTACGTTTTCGTCATTAAATAGAGTCAACATCAAGTAGTTTCTATAGAGTTTTGAATTAACACGAAAAATCACTGTTCATGTTACCTATTACCTACGTAAATTTTCTACACTTATCCACCATATTTAGACATTTTAACTCGAATTTATCCTTGTATTAGAAAATAAAACATTGCCCTTCTGCGTCGACTTTTGGATTGGCGCAAAACTTTACATGAAGCAATTTTATTTTTTATAATAGAATACGAATAATGGAAGTTCCATACAACAATTATACCCTATGCTGTATTATTATTAGACTATTACTTAACGTGAAATGGCAATAAAGTGCATACTCTAGCAAATAACATACAATTACATTGCATATTTTAAGAAATTGAGAGTGCTAGTGATACTGTCCACAATATATTTAATAATTGGTGTACAGACACAGAAATATTTTTTTTGTTGTTATTTGTAATTGCATTAATCTAATTTAAATGAATATCCACATAATGCATTTTTTCCAAAATATGCATTTAATTTAAGGTAAAATTCAAAAACGACTACTATCTGCTTTAATTAAGCCTATTTCAAAATTGAAACGAGTCTCGGTTGGTTTTATCTGATTAATCAAGCGGAGTGCAATGGCAACACTGCCCGTTTATTCTGATTTCGGGTTAAATAGGATATGTTTTTACTATATTTAACTATTTTGTAATATCTCGCTGCACGCGGAGTCATACAACATGTTTGGTGCAGAGTTGTGCTTACGTCGAGCGTTATCAATATTAAAAATAGGAATCAAAGTACGCGTTACAAAACAATTACAAGACGGTCAAGGGATAGCAGTCTGTTTTATTATTTATTTGTTAATGAGGGCCGTATTAAAACAGTAGATATCCACATAATCATATACAAAAATATGGCTTATTGTTTTATTTGTCGGCATTAGCCGATAACATATCGACACACACGTTTTGCTTCACTGCGCGTTGCCATAAGTCCCACAAGTGGGAGTGGACGAGCAATATAGCTCACAGTACTCGCACCTCACCTCGCACTCACTCTGCATCCGGCGTGCAGAGAAATTACCATGAAAATAGGTAGCACTTTCTGCCTGAGGACTGCTAGTTGTAACTGTAGTGCCAGGTATTCTGTCGCTACAAATACTTATAATCACACCAGCTTCCTTGAAGTGGAACCTTCTACGCCCACATTTAGGCAATTATATTTATGATTTCCCATAAATTGGCGAGCCTATAGCCGCCTACCGAAAACTTTTAAGTTTTCCAGAGCCTCGTCCGTTTATCGGCAGGTGCATCACTTGCAGGTGATGTTTTCTAAGCTCCTAAGATCTTGGTAGCATATCTGTATTACTAAGCATAAGAAGACTGATATAGAACGGAGATAAGTATTTTGAAAATAGGCTGACTAATCCAGCTCCTCGGCCACCTGGGCATGCGTAACAGCATTTTGGACAGATGGATATGAAAACATTGGTTTTGGTTTCGGAAAACAGTAGAGACCGTGACATTCTCTTGACGGTCTCTTGTCTTAGGTCTAAGTCTCTCATCCGTGGTCCGAGTTCCGAGGCGATTGGTCATCATCATCATCAGCCTATCTTCGTACACTGCTGGACATAAGCCTCTCCTATTGCACGCCACTAAGCTTAATCTTCAGCTCTTCCCCTCCAACAGCTGTCAGCCGTTTTGCGCAGCGTCGCTCCACCAGCAGGCTAGGTCCCTGATGTCTGTTTGACTTTTCTCTCGCAGACCAGCAGCGATGAAGCTCAGGTAAAGAGCGTCAACTCACGACCTGCAATCCTCCAATGCAAGGTAATACAGGTAGTATAGGTATTTTTTTAAAAATATATTATTAGCATGTAAGAAATTTGCTTTATATTTTGTTCTGACAACATTTATCCCGTACAACTATTTAGTTTACAACTGCTAGGGTTAGCTGGTAGAGATCTCTTTTAGAAATAAGTCCACCTTTGTACATATTTTTTTTATATACCTCAAGTAATACTTAAAAATATTTTTGTGCAATAAAAGGTTATTAGGTATAGTACTCACATTCTAGAAGACCTTAGTAGTACTCTTTCGCAGTGCAAACCACTACCTCAACTAAAAAGGTACATACTCGAATTTACATAGTGACTGTTGATTAGAAGCAAACTCACAGGTATGAAGGAAAACCTTTACAGTACAATTTAACCCCCGGGCAGGTTGAAACTTCAATATGTTTAAAAAATTACAAGGGTTCATTGGGGACCCCTAATTACAAGGGTACCCTCTGAGTACGTGTCACACACTGGAGCTGAATGCTTAATGGCGACACTAAGTAACACTTCTAAGTGAAAGTTGACATTAAGGGACGGGACAGTACTTAGTCAAGCTTTTTATGTCTTTTAATGAGGTTTGCTTAATGTTGAAAGGTGGAAATGAAATGTGGAGAAGGTAAGTTAACGTAGATTGGAACATAAAACCATTTTATTCAAGGTTTAACGATATCGACAAAATGAATTGAATAAAAACAGCATTCAATATTGAAAATAAGAAACACCCCAGTAAAAGAGAAGATACTTTACTAAAGGGCTTCTAGGGAGTTTTGGAATTAACACGGAAAATCACAATTCACTGCAAATAGGCACTTTCCTACATTGTTGTACATTTCCAAAGAAGTTTGTCTATAAATCCACTATTTTATACAAACATAAAAACTCGAATTTACACTGGTTTTGGGAAATATAATACTGCCGCGATGCGTCTTTTTCAGCGATAAATAAAAAAACAATACACCAATTATTTAGTTCCAACATAAGTATCGTTGAGAACTTGTGTTGAGGATACTAAATAACGGATAAACATATATAAATACTTATTTATACATACATACTTAATATACTTATGAAAACACTTAGACCCGACCAAATATTCATATTCAGGCACACAAAGGTTTGTCCTGTATGGGAATCGAACCCACGACTTCAGGAGCGCTGCGCAGGTATACTGACCTCCACGCCATATCGGTAGTCTAGAAGTATTTATGTAATTGTATATTCACCTCCCTATATCGATCGTCAAAATGCCCTGCGTAAGGGCAAAACACGTGTCGTGTTGAGTTATTTCTGCGCGAGAATCGTCACAAAGTTATTTTTAAACCATTTCCTTCTTACCATGGACTAAACTAAAGTATTTATGTAATTGACGACCGATTTGGCGTGGAGGTCAGTATACTTGCACTTCACTCCAGAGGGCATGGGTTCAATTCCCACACAGGACAAATCTTTATGTGCATGTACATGAATATTTGTTCTGGTCTGGGTGTTTTCCAATGTGTATTCAGTATGTATTTACAAAAAAAAAGTATTTAAGTATGTTTATCCGTTCTTTAGTATCCATAACACAAATTCTTAGTGATACTTATCTTGGAACTGAAGAATTGGTGTGATTGTAAGAGAATATTTATTTATTTTAATTATATCATTTTTTCAGTACCCGCTAGTAAAATCTTTGTATAGTTTGAGGCTTGGTGGCACACTGCGAAATTTCCGTGAATGTTAATATTTAAGACCACGTAAGACCTTCCATGACCAAATCCAGAAAATGTTGGAGAAAGGGCGGGTCAAAAGTACCCTACACGACGGGCGAGTATGAGATGGTTAATAAGTGTAAATTAAGCTAAAAGTGTGTGCCAAGATCGTAGCAAGTGGAAAGATGTCACCTCTGCTTACCTCTGCGGGAAAGAGGCGTGACATTATGGATATAATATGTTAATATTTGTAATTTAATCTTACCGACAACTCTCAACACAATTATAAACTATTAACCAGTAAATAATTACAAAGGTCAATAAATCACGGATTACATTTTGATTTGATCGATAACAAAAATAAAATTGTTATTTATGGTGGCTTAGTGCTCGATGTGGTTGACGATAAGCAATGTTAATGTACTGATTGCGTGTCCACTACGGGGCAGCGAGGGTAAAGCCATTTTTGTTTGTACAAATGGTCTTGGTTTAATATGATTAAAAGAGTATGAAGCTTAAACTCTACTGTTATTAGTTTGAAAGGGTTGTTTTGTTACAAGTTATTCTTTAACTGGTTATAAATAAGAAATTTCCAGTCGCGAATCCTTTCTTAGCGAAGTTATTTTTAACTGGTTGTAAATTAAAACTAATAAGATTTTTCCAGCCTTGAGTTGTAAATCTAGCTCCCTAAGGAGGTGGTACCCATAGATTAAAGCATTAGATTGTGTCTCTTCAAAATGACCTGCGGTGACCACTTCACTTTAGGTAGGGGGGGGGACCACTTTGATAGTGCCCGCCTATAATCAATAAATTCAAAATATATATAACCAATAAAATCTAAATTATTTAATCAAGTTTGGCTCCATAGAGCTCTTATGAAGGTCAAACTTAAAATTTAACTTAAATTGTAACACAATTTAATGAATTTGGCAATGTATGGGCCAGTATTAATTTGCGGCTCATATTTAAGGTGTCATCAAAATTAATAAATTACCAACCTAACCTAACCTTTTTGTACATCAAAAAATTCTGATGGAGCACCTAATCCCCTATTAGATGCTAGATCAGTATTTTTGATGATCAAAAAAGTATTTTTTAGAGGTTCAGTTTATTATATTCCTTAATTTGCTACATACATGCATACTATAAGGCCTGTTTTTCCGAAAGGGTAGGCAGAGGCATATTATTCGCCCACATTTTGGTAATCATTACTTGCAAGTCAGGTTGACTTGTGTTCCTGTCTGGATAGGATCCCCAAACACCCTAATTAAATTGCTATCCCTTTCCGAGACGTCACATATATGCTAAGTTTTAAAGACCTATGAATACTCCGAAAAAGTACCTCATAAATACTTTACCATTAAAGCCCTTCGTAACATTATTTTCTTATTATACTACTATTAAGTTACTGATCCTACAGATTACTGATCCTACTTTATAAATAATAGTTGCAGTATTTGTAGTGAGGCTTTGTTATTACCTAAATTTAATTCAATTGAATGCTTTGAGTTTCGTCAAAATCGAACGTATGAATAATACTTTTCTAGATTTTTGTTTGCAATTGATATTGACAAAATAATAAAAATGACATGTCCAAAATGAATCTTAAAATGACCTTTATCTCTTTTGACCAGCTTAACGTTGGATAATGACCTAAAATCGTGTCATGGGGCTTCGGGGTGCACAAAAAACAGCTTATCATAAGTAATCAGGCTCTACTTTAACATCAGGAGGGTAATATATAGTGAAATATATTTGTCTATCTCAATTACCTATAAGTAAAAAACTTTAAGCACGAATACCACGAAAAAACACCATATAAAAACTATGAATAATTAAGACGTTGTAGAGTTGCCATGTCCAATTCATTTCATTAAACTTATATCAGGTTTTTCTCTAGAAGTAAAGGCTCGGACCGTATGACACAAGTCTAATTTAACTCATATGTTTCAAAGTTATGGTAGCATAAAGATGTTATCCTTTATTGCACATAAACATTCATAAAAACACAGTAACAAAAAAACATTTACAAAGTACAAAGGTGAGCTTATTTCTATAAGAACTCTCTTCCAGCCAAACCTAGTAGAAGTGTCGGAGATTAGTGTGTGGGATAGGAAATAATAAATTAATATATATAAATATTGGGGGAAAGAAATAATAATAACAACTAAACAAAACAAATACATACAATTATAATGAAAACATATATAAATAACATATATCAACAAATAAATACGTTCTAAATAAGTGCTAATCTGTTTTAAAAGCAACAGGTAGTGATTCTTTAATTTCTGTTTGAAATACGCTACTCATGGGCTATTGGAAATGTCGGACGGTAACTTATTCCACATGCTTACTGCACGAGCCGAAAAAGAGTTGCGAAAAAATTACTATGTTATATATATGTATTAGATACTTACACTATGACATATTGAATCAAATAATAGTACAGCAATAATAAACGACCTATTATTGAACCTTGGGGAAATCCTTTAAGCATTGGCGTGCCAGAAGGCTTCATTCGGTTCAAAATCACTTTCTGGATTCATTGATTTTCCTAAGATTTTATTTTTAAGTATTATTGTACACACCGTAATATTTAAATTTGACCAGTACGTGTATATTAATGTTATACACAAAGTTGTCGAAGGCCTACTCCCACGCGATGACAGAAAACTCAATCTGATATTCAAAAACTATTAATAATACAAGTTGAAAATGAATTACTAATGTGACAAGGTTGACCCATCTACAAAACTTTGATGTCATGTACGTCATATTTATCAGACGCGGCTTAAAATCCCCCCATTGTATTAAGGCTTCACCGATTAGATCCGAGGGCAATTAATGTCAAGTAACTCGCACAGATCTGAATTATATATGAAATCAATAATGGCCGTGCACTTAACAAAGCTGGCACTTAGGGTTTTCACATTTCACAGACATGACATATAACAATGTTTAAAATAATTTACAGTATTTATTTACACAGATCAAATCTTATTCTTTTAAATTAGACTAACTCCTGTTTCATTATTAATCGTTTGTTTATCTAGATTGAGTTAGGTTTTTTTATCACGATTAAATAAACTGACGATATTTTTTAACACAGCCTGGTTAGCGGCACTATAAATAAAAATGAGTATATTTTTTATTTGTAACAAATTATTTTTAAAAATATCACATGCATTATTAATATGCCTTCAACCTGCTTGTTTTTTAGATAATGGTAGTTTATCATATTTTAAAAATACTATAACAAAGAGTTATTTAACGTTATAAGACAAAAATAGGCGACATTTACGGCAATATATATACAAAAACTATGTGTGAATTTTAAAAACAAAAGATTGTATTTAAGCTTCTTAAAATAAGTCAAATATTAAGAGAAATAAGTATGTAATGTTATAGGAAATAAAAAAGCCACGCCGCCTAAACTTACTACGAATACAATTTCACTTGATAGTATTTCTTTGACTGTATTTGTAGGTGACAGCCCTAAGTAGGTACACAGTTTGTTTTCGACAGAACGAAATGATTGTAGTATTATTGACATAAGTAATTTTGTCTCTTCGAATCAATACTCCCTCGTCTTTTGATTGTAGAAATCATTCTAGAAATAACTTATCTGTGTAAGTTACGCGATGGTTCGGGATATTTTTGTTTCTATCTGTACTTTCGTAGAGCTTAACTGATTTTAATATAGTGGACCTCTTCTTGGCGGGAAAGAAAAGCGTCATTTTGGTGTAATTTTTAATTGAACATTACAATAAATACTTGTATGACATGGACACTTGTGGGTTTTACGTTTGCATAGCAATCCTGGTGATGAAATCCGCGAGATATTAAAAATACTGTAACGAAAAGTAGTGAAATCTTTATCATTAGTTATTTGTTACATTTTTATTTGTATAATTATTCAACAAGCATCTATTACTTTAATAATACTGCCAATTGATACCCACTAAACGACATACTAATCCAGCCTAAATAAAAAATTAAACACGCGTGGCCCCTTCCTTCTCACGGTCTACTTAATTATTACTGCTTATGAGTATATAGTATACATAAGTAAGATGCTTAAATTTTTTACAAAATAATGTGAACAATAAATGTGTGTGTACTGTATGTAATGTGTAAGTACTCGTAAAGTAAGCAGTTTCTTGTCACAATGAAAGTGCTATTGATTATTTTCAGCCTGTGGTCTTCCACCATCTTAAAGTCAAATGGATACTCTTGGAAGTCACACACAGCGTCTCCTATCCCTAAATATAAGAAGAGCTTGTCACATATAATGGATACCTATAATTTTTTGGACATGTGTGCGGAATCTTTTGACACTTTTGACGGAATTTTTTGGACATTGGAAACACCCACCCAAAGAGCGATTATTTATGGTCATCATCACATTATATTGGGGGTATTTGCCCATAATCACCACTATTGGCAGGCTGATTGGGTGATCGCACTTTAAGCCAGTACGCAGGGTGACGCTGCTCTCCATCATCCGGTAGGATTTCTCTTCGTCGATTCTTACGACTCCCCGTGAGATGAGAAGAATGACACTATTTAAGTCCGGTACAATACGGCACGGTCGGTACGACTTTTTTGTTCATACTGTTATATACAAGCGAGTCTAACAAGGATTTATAACACACTGTCATTTATTCGGCGTAATCACTCGCCGGTATCCGGGGAGAGCGGGCGCGGGCGCATTGACGCAGCGATGCAATCATTACATGCTTAACACATACACAAATATTGTCCTGTGTGGGAACCAATCCCTTACGAGCGGGTTACATCCACGTATACTATCCTCGTCAGATTTTCTTATTAAATAAAAAGTGCAAACTACTTACATTTGCATGCAAGATTTGAAAGTTCATTCAAATAAACTATTTTGGGTAAGGAACGAGCTTGCCCGATCAGAGCAAGATAAATTTAGCTGAATTTTAGCGTTGCAAGACGGATTTTAGAATAGAATTTCCGCTACTGGACCTGTTGTGGTCCAAGTTATGAGCGTAAGATATTGGTGTAACCGCAGCTAGTGTAGATTGTTGAGGTCAGTGAAGATTACCGTGGTAAGAAGACTATGTCGCGGTTAGTTGAGAGTACTGCTGCAAAGGCAACACACTATAGTTTAACCTTAGTGATATTAGCCGTCGCTGGTAAAAGTACACAAAGCGCGGTTTTCGCTCAGGTATACACCCCGGTTTTTTCTACCACATGCGTTCAATGCATGCATCTCAATATCGCTCAGGTTTGAATAGTTATTTCTTAGTGTACGAGCAAATCGCGGATTATAGAGAACACTGCAGTCAGTGGAGAAGATAATAGTTTATAAATAAATATTCAGAAAGAAATGTTCTCTATCAATTAAGATCTTGTGTTATGTATACTATAGAACGGATAAACATACCTTTTTTTGTAAATACATGCTTAATATACATAGGAAAACCTCCGGAACAGTTAATGTTCATGCGCACAAAGATTTGTCCAGTTGGGAATCGAACCCACGACCTCTGGATTGAAGTGCAGGTATACTGACCCCCAAGCTATATAGGTCGTAAATAAAATGAAAAATATCAATTTTGTCATAATGTATCTTGAGAATTATTTGATTACCTTTTTTTTACAAGTTAGGAGCCCTTTCTTGCGGCTTAAAAATATCTAACAGCAACACACTACACTTCTCTCTCCGCCAATAGGTGGTGGAAACGGATTATGGGTCCATCTGAATACTATGCCGTAAACCCAGAAGTGGTACAAGCTGTGTTTTAAAATAATGTTTCAGGAACTTGTTTCCAATATTTTGCGTGTTTAAGTGATATATCCGATTGTATAATGTCTGAGATAATATGTTAATATTGTAAGTAATTGTATTCATTGGCATTTCAAATGTGTAATCTCCGTGTAATCGTGTAAAGTATTAAAATTTATAATGTAATGGAAGGATGCCACACGATGGCACGAGGTGGAAACATAATCTTGGATCCTTTTCTCCTTAGTCGTAAGTTCAGAAGTGGTACAAACTGTCACGTCCAAGTAAGTTTCAAAATAGGAAAATTACAAATCGATCAATATCCTCTGTTATCTCTCATGGACATATCCACCCCTTTACACTAACTTAAGATAACTTTCTCAATCAACATAATGAGAATTATTATGTATATTTATTTTAAATAGGGCAATATCTCGAGCTTATACATTGGCCCACCGCCCAAGTCGTCCAGCTGCTAGCAGACTCCAAATTGCAACGGCGCTGTATCTACTAACAGTTGACTTCAGAATACTCACAACAAGATGTTACTATTTAGGTGTGGGTCGACTAGACCAGCCATTTGCATCGCATCATATACCTTAACACGAAGGGCTAGAGTCGTGATTCGTACGATTTCTTCATTTCCAGCACTGCATCTGAAAGTTGTTTATTATAAATGGCTTACTGACTATTTTAAAGCGTCTTTAAAAAAAATAGAGGTTTTCAATTCGCATTTTTGATTTCATATGTCTAAGTGTGACCACAGGTATAGATATACTATAACGCTAGAATTACAATTTACACGAAGCGTACTGACTTTTTAACATCTAATGTGACGTCACTACCGATATTTAGTGACGGTAAATCCAAACTAATTCATTCATACTGATTGCGCTGATGTTAAATGTTTCATAAGTAAAATCGTTTATGTTACAGTATTTCAAAAACAACAACAGACACGCGCGGTCTGTATGTAGGGGCGGCCAACTTCGACGAATTGTCGGGGTTCGGACACGCGAAATGCATGCATTAGCATCATCTATTGTTTATTGTGGGTGTTCCAATACCCTTTCCCCTTGGTTTGTGAGCAGGTCCGCAATCAGTAGTGGGACGTTAATGGGCTGAGATGATGATGATGATGTCATATGTAGGTATCATCACGTCGGGGTCACCACTGTAGGTATTTAATATCTAGGTATAGGTGTAGTCTATACTCAATTTATCTACTGTCAGAAGGTGTTTAATGAAACGACCGTTTACTCACTCGTGTACTATAAGACTCCTATGTGTCTTGTGAGAATAAGAATGGTACCGTCACACAGACATAATGTAATCGTTGTGCTTCCGATTACAAAATCTAAGAAATGCTATGCGCAGCTGTGCACTATGTACCAACATCATATGTTATAGAACATCTGTCTGTCACCACATGAAATGATTATCATTAAACATGAAAGTGCCAAGACCAAATCCTCGGAAAAGATGGTTGGCGTTAAGCAGAGTACCCAAAGATCTGAGACCTGGGATAAGTGATCGTTTGTTTGACATTTGATAACGAGAACATTCCTGCTTTACATACTTATTTCGTATAACATTTTTATGAGATGTAGCCAACCAAAATAAATTTTCATATTCGTGGTGTGAAATATTGTCTTGCGAAGGATACGAACCCACGGCACAGACAAACGACGCAGAGGTCTGTCGGTTGTCTTTCCTTGAAGACGCACCAATGCCTTATTGCTTATTCAATTGCGATTTTTTTAAGGTCCGAAGATCCTTTAAGGTTTAAATTTGAATTAAGAAGTGCTGAATAGTTTACTAAGCAAAATTGGACAATATTTGTTAGAAATGCTGTAACACATAATTTGAACACCGTTCAGCTTCCAATATTCAAGTAATTAGGCAAGTTCATCGGTTCCTGTTCAAAGTTATAGTTGTACAGTCAGCCTCGAATTGTTGATAGCATCTAAAGCGTTGTATATTTTCGAAAACGCACTTAAAGCTCATAACAATAGAGCCGTGGGTCGATTTTTATGGCGCTCCAGATGTTACTAACTTCAAAACTTTTTATTTCTTTAACTATTACATAGTAATTGAAAACGTCAAAATTTATAACACATATAAAAAACCAATCAAAATATAATTATACTGAAATCACGAAGCTTAGATTCACTTGCAACCAGCAATTAAAAAAAATATATATTTAAGTACAAGTGAATCTAAGTGCCAGTTCCGAGCCACCGCTCTGTAAGAAGAACTAGCAAGAAACTCACAGGCTATGCTCTTTTAAATTATCGATTGGTTAGTTACAATCTTCATTTGTCTGTGACGCTATATAATGCAATATGACTATATACTAACCACATGACGTTCACTGTACAGAGCTGATTCTATTCCCTTGGAGAGTTTCACTTATGGCTGCAGAAACCCTGGGGCCATGTCTAGAAATTTAGGGATTTCAAGACTCGTGTTTTGCATCAAGTTAATGAAATCAGTAGAGCTATATGTGGTCAGTGAATGCATAATTCAACGAGCGCGATATGTTAAAGCTAGACATTGGTAAAATTTGTTTTTTTAGGAAAGATAATCATTTCTAGTGTTTTTAAAGTCTGGCGTCGAGTTTAGCCGTTTATGTCGGATCAAAGCGAGTCATTATATTTCTCAGACAATTCGAATCGATTCGTTTATTCATCGCAACTTTATCTTAAGATATATCCACAGACATATTAATTTAGCGCAAAATAGTAAAAACTAACAGCTACAACCGCATACATGCGCCTACTCTGGCACTAATTACTTGTTTTGAGAAATATGTACTACTAGATGATCTAGTGATTTTTGATGAATTTCGCTATATTCATCTTAGGCTTCTTCTGCGTATTATTCTTTATAAATCTTAGTAGTTGTTTCTTGTGTTCGTCAGTTTTGTAAATTTTGTTTTGTTTTTATATATAAATATTGTATTGTAAATTACTGTGCTATTGTGTGTATTCAGTATGTTGGTTTATTTTTTCTTATATGTTTATGTCTGTCATCTAATTGTGAATAATATGTAAGCTTGAGTCCGGCACTGGCTGAAAACCAGCGCTGTCTTACAGCTTTGCAGCACCTATGCTAACGTTTATTTTTATGTGCAAGTTGTTATTTTTTGTATTGTTTTCTTGTCTATTTTCAATGAACTTATAGAACTATAATCTAGAAAATATTTTTACTTGGCATAAATAGTATTAGGCTCTCACTATCATTTTAGCCTAATAGCGTGCCACTTGGCTTAACTTCATTACAAACCAAGATGAGAAGTATATTGGTCTTACTCTGTGACGCAGACCAGTGTGCATTTGCGCAGGCAGACATTCTCTATTACTTTCTCAATAATATTCTAGATTCATATTTGTAGGTATATTTTTATAAAACACTCTTGTGAAGTCAGACTGCAAGAATAATTCAGTAAGCAATAGCCAGTGGTGCACAAAATGCCATTTTTATTTTTATCCTTTTCAGGAGACCGTACGGGAATCGGAAATCGATAACCAAACATGGTTGGAGCAATATTCGTGGAAGACTGGATATTGAACTAGATTTTAGACAAAAAGACTAAGTGAAAAGGGGGACATTCTTGAATTTAGTTCATAGTCTTTGGTTCATTATGATTGATTGATTTGAGCAGCGATATCCCAGTGGCGAGACCTATATATAGCTATATATATATAGCCTTCAAAATCAGTGGGTCTTGGATTCAAACCCTGGAAAAGCCAAAATTGCGCCCATGGCTTTTCAAAGTTATGTGCGTAATCATTACTCCGTGCATAGGAAAGCATGTTAAGCCGTTGGTCCCAGTTGTCATGAACATCTATGGCAGTCATGGTAGAAGTAAGGACTTTCTAGTATCGTGACAGCTATTTAACCATAAAATGATGTTTGGCTCTGGCTTGCGGAGGCCAGACGGCAGTCACTTCATGTCATAATTGAAATTCAGCCAAAATCTGGTTAAAGCAGTAAGTAGACTTTGGGCCCTAAGCTGGAGTCTGGGCAAACCATATGCTAGGATATGATGGTGATGATGATCAATTATGTGATAACCGCATACCTATTGTTAACTTTTCCTGATTTTTCCTAATCCTGATTGTGCCCTAAACTTACTAGTCTGCTCACTGGTTTCATCACATTTGGCTGAAATTCAGTTATTACACGGAGCCACTTACGGAGGTAGGTAGCTCCATGTAACTGATTTTCATCATTCTATGGTTAAACCAGCTATGTAGTCCGTTCAAACTAAACCAAAATATAAGAATACATTTATAACAAGCTGAAAATTGGCGAAATCGTTCAAAATATAATTATAAATACAATTAGGCCAACTAAGACAAAAACGGGCGAAGTACATTACTTCAGGTGGATTACAACCTTTACAAATGTTTGAATCGTTATATCTCAAAAACGGTAGCTGGTGAGAAAAAATTGAATGTTCAAGTATTTTTGTTAAAGGTATTTTTATGATAAAACGTATCGTTTTGCTAAAATTCGCGAAAAGCTAAACTAAATTAAAAAAAATCCGTACAGGGGAAAAATAGGAAAATTCCAAATTTTATTTGCAATAATATTTTGAACGTTTTTATCAATTTTCGGCTAGTTGTAAATCCACCGGCTCCCCGCCGCCCTAATCAGGTCATCGGTCCATAGGGTAGGGGGCCGTTTGCTGATTCATGGTCGCCATTTAAGAACCTTAATACCCCATCGGTCGTCGGTTCTTCGAGCTATTAAATTAGGCAGAGTACTAAATGCACAGGCATATATTTTTTAAATAAGTATATATAAAGGGCAAAGCTAAATAGTTATGTTGAAAAACCTCCTGGTGGTCACCGTCTCCAAGAAATTCCATAGCCATCGCAAACGAAGGCTTTGCAGCTCAAGCAGAAAAC
This sequence comes from Musotima nitidalis, assembly GCA_949126915.1. Taxonomy (NCBI): domain Eukaryota; kingdom Metazoa; phylum Arthropoda; class Insecta; order Lepidoptera; family Crambidae; genus Musotima; species Musotima nitidalis. The sequence continues at coordinate 5,922,050 of OX421439.1, read as the reverse complement.
TCGGGGAGTGGTGACTCAATTGGATTCCAATTTTGTCCACATGCATATGTAAACAGCAGGAGGTCCGCCGTTTGGTTGGTTCATTAGGAGTCATTTTTGGGCACGGGAATTTTCTAGCTTGGATTCAAAAATGAAAATTTTGATAGAATCTTTAAATATTGTACCGGCTTTGGAATTCTCTGCCGGTGCATGAGTTTCTCAACTCCTATAGTCCCGGGACTATAGAATAGAATAGAAAAATTATTTATAGACCACACAAATTAATTCCTTATTAACAATAACTAAAATAAATACAGAGTAATTAAATGAAAAGAATATAAAACAACATGAATATTGTGCGGTCAAATACGTTCTGATTAAGCGTAGAAGCTACTGGGACAGAGATCCTGGCGAGAACATTGATATCATTCATCATATAGCATAGCATAGCATATAATTCAACAGCAAATTAGCATATCATGTGCAAATAAATTAATAAAATCACCACCGTATACTTCAGAATACAAAAAAACAAGTTTATTTCTATTTTCAATTTTTTGAAGCTTAGCTATCCATACACGTAATATATATTGAACTTACAATCTAACTTAAGTTATATATAACAATTAATACAGTATGCATTCTTATTAAATATAATATAATTTACTCATTTATTATAATTTTTTTGCCTAATACAATTAAAATGTCGAACTTAGTGCAGTAAAGAAACGCAGTGTTTTATCTAATAATTTTTATTTGTTTGTCGTCACATTCCAACAAGTTTCAAAGAGTTTATGAACTTTTTGGTTGTTCTATAAACGCCGTGTGGTGGGCTAGTGTATTATTTCCCGCCACATTTGGACGGAGTCGATGAAGGCAGTTTTTTTCATCACAATGGCGGTTATGTGCGCCAATAACGATGTTAGTTAAAATTACTACTCATCCAACCTGTCATGTTTACTGTACAGTGCCTTACCTTACATTACTTTATTGTTTATACATACATATATAATGTCACGCCTCTTTCCCGTAGGGGTAGGTAGAGATCACATCCTTTTACTTGCTCTTGGCACACACTTTTAGCTTCATTCACACTCATTAACCTCCTTATACACGCCCGTCGGTTTTACTTTTGACCTGCCCTATCTCCAAAATTTTCTGAATTTGGTCATGGAAGGTCTTACGTGGTCTTCCCCTCCCAACACTTGCAATCACTTGGCCATCATGGTTTATGATGGCCATGCTTTTGTTAGTCATCATTCATCTTCTCAAAATGACCAAACCATCTAAGCATTTGTATAAAATATAAATGTGAGTCGGGTTTATTTCAAACAACGTACGAGTATGGAATCTCCACCACAAAAGCAAGGTAGGCCGATTATTATCTCCGACATATTTACAAAACAGATAACCGTCCGGTTAAAGGGGCCGCACCACCTCGGCTAAATTGAATTACAACAGCCCACCGAGATGGTTAATAAAATTGATCCCCAAAATAATTTTAGTCGCGAATACAGAGATTGGTTTTGAACTGGATGTAACATTTATTTGATAATATAACTTTTTCTTGATAGAAGCCTGGTGCATAGTTAATACGTACTGCGCATGCATAGTTAATATGTAAGATATCTTCATACATACGTTTGTATGGGTTAACAGTGTTGTTACAAAAAAGATAAACAGATGATAAACACGCGTTTAAAAAAATCGCTATTACATAACCTTGTCTATAAAATGATTGTTAAGCAATTTTCAAAGACAAGAATTGATACAAAATATATACTAATATGCCTAAAATGTATTGAATTTTGCATGTGCACTACGCTGCGTTTTAGTATCCAAGGTCGTAATTACAAATAAAATCGCGTAAAATCTCCCATATTCAAACAATAAAAAGCAAACGAATAATAATATTGATTTTTGGCCATTAAGTTTTTATTTATCTACCTTTAACTACGAGTAACAGAACTAACCTCTTCTTGAACCAATCTATATCAGCACAGGGTCGAAATTACACCTTGGTAAAGGTCAATAATTTGTAGGGTTCATTTAAAAACACCCTCTGCAGATTTTTTATGGCCAATTTAGCCAGAGCTCTCTCCGAGGTAATAATGGATATTTTTAATTAATTTTGGGCACTCCGGTTTTATTGGTATACTTTATTTGGATTACCTAAAACTAATTTAAGTTTAATGAATGATTTTAAACTTGTTAGTGTAACTATATAATAATGGTGATAAAAATTTTGGTTTATTGTAAAAGTTTGTTTGTAATGTTTATTATTTGTTTTCCTTCTATACAAAATTATACAATGTTTGTTGATTAGAAAGTGCTTACAATTTGAATAAATTAAAAAAAGATACAAAATATATTTGGACATTTTAGTCAGCGCCATTTAATCTTGAGCTTTGCATAGTTTGTGCATACCATGGGCAATAGCGTTATCCGTAATAAATTACTTTTTTTTATTATTTGACGACCGATATGGCGTTAAGGCGGTTATACCGTGTATATAGAGGTCGTGGGTTCGATTCCCATACAGGACAAATCTTTGTGTTCATAAACATGAATATTTGTTCAGGTCAGGTGTTTTCCTATGTACATTAAGTATGTATGTACACACAAAATAGTGTATGTATGTTTATCCGTTATGTAGAATAACACAAGTTCTTAATGATACTTTTCTTGGAACTAAATATTTGTTGTAATTGTCAGAAAATATTTATATTTATTTTCGTTCATCTTTATATTTGTCTAAGTAAAATATAAGAAACAAATAAAACAAAATACTTATTAAATGCGGAGTGCAGATAATATACTGACCTCAGCGTAATATAGTAATAATTCGCGGAGGTCAAATTTAATCAAGGGGATAGCCCAATTGATTAATTTTGATATATAAATATTATATTACGTCACACATTAATGGGGTGGGAGGAAGTTGACGAAGTGTGACATGGTGTGACAAGGAGATGGGAGGGACCCTAAATTTTTCGACGCCACATTTCAAAATCCAGGTCCTATAAACATTTTGGAACTGCTGTTTTAATGTAATGATTTCTTGCTTTACAATTGCAAAATATGTGACATCACACTAAGGAGGAGGGAGTCTCACAAGTTTGCTGTGACAAGGTCAACTGCTAAACATTAGCCTCCCCAATAGAAAACATTCCAAGGTATATTACCCGTAGTTGGGCGCTGAGCATGACGGGCATGGCGCTGCCGCCCATCATCCGATAGGATTTCTCTTCGTCGACTCTTACCACAGCCCTTGAGATGAGAGAGGGAGGAGGCACTATTCTATGCCGGTACCATACGGCCAGCGCAACCCGGGCAAAATTAAGTTGATTGAAAAAAATAAATAAGGTTTTAAAAAGTCAGTATTTAAATAAAACATTATAAATTCAGTTACCCAAAAATCAACCCTACATCTACTTAAAGCGATCTGCGATCATAAATAATTGAGCAACAATAACCGCAGGTGCGACTGCGGCCGAACTTAATTGTACGGACGGTTTAAAATGCATGGAGTCGTCAATTGGCAGCGATTGAGTCGCCGCGTTCTAGCAAATTTGTTAACGATACCAAATGTATATTCAGATTGCTTTAGTATGAGGTTTATTCATGGGACACCAATTTCGCACTGCTGTACTGAATTATTTGTTACTAAATATTACATTTGCAAGCGTTCGCGCTATGTAATAACTGAAATTCAGCCATTCCTAGTAAGTCCAGTGAGCGGACCCTGTACCTGAAGCTTAAGTCTAGGGCAACCGGGATAATGCTAGGATGTGATGACTACAGTTGCAAGTGTTATAATCGCCGCAATATCTCGCTGATCGGCTAAAGTGCGAGCGTAGAGAACTATATTGCTCGCCCATTCCCACTTATGGGTCTTATGGAAACGTGCAGTGCAGCAAAACGTGCGTATCGATATGTTATCGTTAAATTCTTAGAAAAAAAAAAAAAGTTTTATTTTATATTTTCATCGTCACTATTTTAATATGACCCTCATTAAGAAATAAATAATAAAAGTGACCCTTATCCTTTAATTGTGTACTAATTGTTTTAAAGCGCATACTTCGTCACTTTATTATAGTTCAATCGACTGCGCGAGATCGACGGAAGGACATCACTACACAAACCATATTTTTTGACTTTGCTTGCATGGCTATGTATAGTAAGTAGCTTCTCGCTTCTAGGTGGTCGGCCGCTCGCCAAAGTAAAGCAGACTTAAAGTGGATGGGTAACTGTTTGTGTGCCGTTTAATATCCTGCTTCGGTAGTCACGTTAAGTCGTTGGTATTGGATATTACAATATGTGGTAGTCTTAACCTAGGGCCTGAAAAATTCTAACAGCAGAACGCCACACACCTGGCTCCGCCAATTCGAACCGAGTTCACGTGGTGGAGTATCACCTTAAGCACTCTCACTTTGGTTTTTGAGAGGATGCTGAGCCCAGTAGTGGGATGATAATAAGCTATCAACTAATCCCAAAACCGTCTACTGATTGAGGTGCAAATTGGCGGATGCAGGAGTCTAGCGTCCTGCTGTTAGTTGTTTTGATTTTCAGGCTGTCCAACAAGGCCCCTAACAATATAAGGTGTTCCTGATCCTGACCAAAGCAGAGAGCTATATATTCTGCCCATCATTAGGATACATTATTTTCGTGAAAAGTCAATAGCCTTCAAGTTATTAAAGGTCTTAAGTCTTAAGATTTGTTTAAATCAAACTAATCTTAAGCTTGATTCTTAAAGTTATTTTTCTTAAAATCACTTCTTTGTGCGTAGGCCACGAAAGCACACAGAGACGCGGGCTATTGCGCGCGTTTCATTGCGTGTTTTTTTTAAAACTAAAAAATCGCTTCTAAGCAATGAGTTTTGGTTAAGTAACTTGTTATGATGTCAATAATGCGAAGCTTTTGGCTTTAACCAAGGATAGACCCTGTATATGCAATATAAAGCGTATAATTCTATGTCACATTGTACCTACACTAGAATAAAAATGGCCACTGAAAGGTTCCTTTTTCCATAAGTATACTTTCTTAAACTATTAAAGTCATACCTCATACCACGCCGTAATAAGTACCGCATTGCGGCTCTTATATATGGGATGGATAATCGATTATAACTTTTAGTACAGTTGTAATAAGGCCTATGAAAAGTGCATTTGTGATTTTTTTTGTCCCGAAAAGAAAAACGTGTAAGTCACGCACGTTGTCGGGACTTAAAGTCGGTACGTTTGGTACGTTGTCGATTGTAATGACCAGCTCGAAAAATGATGCTTAGACGTTCTACATAGCAGTGTATTGTTTTCATGGAATAAGCCAGTAAAGGAACAAGAGACCATCAGAACAATGTCATCTTAATCATCTCGAAAAATGATGCTCGGGTGTTGTCCTACATAGAGGTACGTTGATTACTTGAGGTATGCCAGCTTGAATGAGAAAACAATCGTTTTGTTCTGATGTGAGACGTCATAATCACCAAATCCAGCCCTAATGCTAAGCAGTCGATGCAGTCCAAAAATTGAAGGCGCTTCATACCGTAGAGTAAGCACGGTACAAAGCAAACCCACTCAAGACGAGCTGCTAAAATGCCGTTTCACGCCCCTCTTGAAAGATCCGAAAATTCTGTGCAAATGAACTACTGGGGAACTGCACCTCTTTCAAAAACCAGAATAGGAGGGTTTTTCACCTTCACGCAAACCCAGTTCGGATTAGCGGCAGGTGTGTTGTGAGCGTTCTTTTTCATTCTTTTAGGCGTTTTCTGCGCTCATAGCTCTGCGGTGCTACGTGGTCGGTAACGATCACCAAAGTACAGCAGAGTTTACAGAGGTCAGCCCTTGGATGGGTGACCCTTTGAGTGGCATTTGATATCGAGCGCTTCCGTGCTTCGGAAGGCACGTTAAGCCGTTGGTCCCGGTTTTCACTACATGTGGTAGTCGTTAAGCCATGTTAGAGGCCTAATGATCAGCTTGATAAATTCTAACAGCAGGACGCCATACACCTGCCTCCGCGTGATGTGTGTGTGATATGTGCTGAGATGATGAGACGTTTTCTGCAATACGACTCCGCAAATAGACGTATTAGAAGACGCCTATTTTGCGTCTGAGTGGTATTTTGCCCAGCATTCCTCCATCCCTCAGTACTTCAGTACAAGGTTGAGTCGAGAGGCGAGTCTTCTTTTTAATATGCTTTTCTCACTACCAAATAAAGTTATAAACGGTCTTATCAGCTGAACCAGCTTTCTGAAGCTTGATAGCTTTAGATATTAGCTTCTACACTTTTCAAGGATATATCTCTGTAAGCTCATTGATAAATGTAAGCCATTGCATGCGGAGGTGGACTTATTTAGGCCATTTCATCCGCAGGCTTAAATAAACCTTAATACGAACCATTGACTATCAACTGAATAGGCATCAGTATGTGTGCCGAAATTAACAAGAGTTAAAAAAAATATTCCATTGTCGCACACTATGGAAAGTACGTCAAATCTGACTCATTGTTTAAAAAGTACTCGTAAAGCCCAGACAGAGGGGGAATAGTAATTTGCTAGGTACTTAACTTAGGTCCGAACTACTCATATTTGAAATTGTGGTTACAAAACATTACAAAAGGTTGGATTGAAGAAAAGATTGGTTCGAAAGCCATGGCGCGGAACCAGATTCATGAATGGTTTGTCAACAGTCACACGATAATAATTGTATTTTATTATTTCTCTCTATAGTCGGTCCCTCATGTCTGAGGATCGTGGTTAGCATCGGAGTAACATCTGAGGGCCTACTCTAATTCAACGAAAACGAAACTTCGTTGCATCTATCTCTGTCACTCCTTGGGTATATCATTAACGAGTGAAAGGAAGTTTCGTTTTCGTTGAATTAGAGTAGGCCCTCTGGAGCGGATAATCTGCTTCCATCGGTTCCGATCCAGCGCGTCTTTCACGACCGCGTAGAATTTGGAGGACGATGAGTCTTTCACTTGATCGTTCCATCTGGTTGCCTTCTGTGTTTCCAACGAGAATCAGTTTTTCCAGTCTTTCATCGCCTCTGCGCGCTATGTGGCCAAAGTATGAAAGAATACGTTGTTGGCATATGGTCGACAAGCGGGTTTTTATTTTGAGTTGACTCAAGATAAATACATTGTTGCAATTTGTGGTCCAAGGTTTTCTAAGTAAGCGCCTATTTTAATAGGCATAAGAAAAGTAGTATCACCAGCCAATCGATTTTAATACACCCTTAAAGTGTGACGTCACAAGTCTATTAGAGCTATGAGCCAATGGAACTCACAACGGTGGTTACGCGCTTGATTGCCATGGAATATATACAATCAGCGTTAATTATGTATATGGTTGGGCCCTAGACTTCATCCAGATATGGCAGAGTCAGATATTACACGGAGTGACTGCTATATGTCTTCCGCAACCAAGAGGGAAATAGCATTCTATAGTTAAACCAGTTGTCAGAATAACAGTAGGAACTGACTTCTTCCCCCCCAGACAGATCTCCCACTTGGCCTCTGGCTAAGTAACACCCAGAGGCTGGTTACTCTGGGTGCCCTTAGTACTGACTACCGGGGGGAAAACTAAGAGGGACATGTGAAGGGCGCAGCGGGTGGGCCATGGGGGCCCGTCAATCAGCGCCAGGAGGGTCTTAGGCAGCGGGGGCGGGGGCCCTCCGAGAAGTCGGCCACAGTCGCTTTGGTCGCACAAGCAGGTAGGAGGGGCTTCCACTGCGCCTTTCTGAGGAGGTCCTCCCGGTTTTGGTCCGGGAGACGTTGGTCGCAGGCGGGGTGTCAGACGCTGCAATCCATTTACTGGTCCCGCCTTTTTCTCAACAAGCGGCTGGCATCATCAGAAGATTTTTAATGCTCTCAGTCGCGTCTGCTGGTGATGAGTCCCAAATTGCAACTATTTCAAGAAATAAAATATAAAAGAGGCGGTTGCTGTACAGTGCTAATAACTCCTGGTAATACTGGCACTTGTTTTTAAACAGACTTTCTGTACTTATTTATTTAGTATCACGGTGTCCTGTTTAGAAAGGTCACAAACCTGAGTTAATAGGTTTTTTAACACTTCACAAAATATGCTATTATGATTTATGGTACTAATGGTGATTCATTATTTTCAGTCATCAGCCACGTACAGCCAGCAAATGTCATGTTATTTTTATAAATGTGACCAGTCATAATGACCACACCATCATATATGAAGGTAAGCAGTCGATGTAGTTCAAAAACTTTTAGCTTTTCATAACGTGGGATAAATAAGATAACAAGTGCAACCACTTATGACGCCTTGGATGCTGTTTCACGCCCCGCTTAAACCCCGGACTATAAGACCCTGGACTGTAAGACCCCGGACTATAAGAGCAGGAAAACAAGGTTCTGAGAAATGTGAATTAGTAAGATTAGCTATATTTTTAAAACAATAGAGAACTTTAATAACAATATGCTGCCGTGTGGTGCCGGCCAAGAATATTGCCACATAGTGGAAGTCGTAAAAGGCGACGAAGAGTAATCCTACTGGATGATGGGCAGCAGCGCCATCCTGCGTACTGGCTTGAACTGCGATCACCAACCCGCATAACCACGCGCATGGCATTTCCCTCAAATATATTTTACACAATTGGCTAAAAAGTCTAAAACTTAGGCCTTTTCGCACAGGACTTTCGTGGCTGAAAAATTGTGCTAGTATTTCGCTGGTTAAAGTAAGGACTTGCTTACCAGTAATAATTAGGATTCCATTCGAAGGTTTTAGTTGATAAGTTTTTAATAGACCTTTCGAAAAAGATACGAATTTAGTTAACTGTTGATCTTAAAGACAATAAAGTATATTTTATTTCAATTATAATAGAAAAATGTTATGTTCGAGAAGGAGGTGAATAAGTGACTCTCTCTGCTTACTAAGATCAATCAATCAATCAATCAAATCGTTTATTGCGTCGCAAGAGTCGACGAAGAGAAATCCTACCGGTTGATGGGCAGCGGTGCCTTCCTGCGTAGTGGCTTAAACTGGGATCACCAACCCGTCTGCCCAGCGTGGTGATTATGGGCCAAGACCACGAATAAAATATAATCGGCCAGGCGAATATTCAGAAGTGGACTATATTAGAGGCTAATATGATTATAACTTTAATATTAAATGAATCTCAGTGATACATAATGCATGTTCCATGAATTATACCTACAACTAAACTAAAATTCATTCATTCATGCTTACTCAACAATGCTTACTCAACTTAAAGAATACACATACATACTAGTCACGCCTGTTACCCCAAAGGGATGGGCATAATTATTACACGCCCACATTTTGCCAATAATATTATCGGTCCCACGTAATACGTGTCGAGCCTATTGCCGTTTACTGAGAACTGTTATGTTTGCCAGAGCCTCGTCCGTTGATCGGCACCACTTGCAGGTGAAGTTGGCTTGAGCTTTTGTTAAAGAATCCAACCGGCAAATATCACATCTAATTAGTTGTAAATTTATTTTACATGCATAAAATCTAGCCTGTTTTATCTGAAGGGGTAGGCAGAGGCGTACTATACGCCCACACTTCGCCAATTGTTCTGTTGTCCCACGTAATAGGTGGCGAGTCTATTGCCGCTTATCGGGAAGTTTCATGTTAGCCAGAGCCTCGTCTAGTATTCAGCAGGTGCTCCACTTGCAAGTGAAGATCGGGCGGGGTGCCAGAAGCTAGTGGGTAGGACTGCGGTGCGGTGGTCGCGTCTGCCACAGTGAGCCCCACACTCCCCTCTCGGTCTCCCCATTGGCCGGGAGGCAGTGCGTAAACAGCATTTTGTACAGACGATAAAAAAAGAAGAAAAAAAAGGGGTGCTAAGATGATGGTAGGATCCTTGTACACCCGTATCGTAAAGGAACCTGTATATTTATTTTAATTTCATAAAAATCTGTAACCTTTACATGTCGTGCCCCGTATGAGTAGAACATGCACACACATAAACTAAAGCCGCAACCAACTAACTCCTTCGGCGACGAGAGTAACTTTTCGCAATTAATGAAACTCCGGCCGCAGTCATAATAACCGAGCCATAATACGGTTCCGTTGTGCGGAGTCTCTTTTGAGGGTTCCGCCGTAGCGATGAACTCGATAGTTCTCATTGTGCCGCACACCGCAGAGTGAAAGTTTTCTGATTTGATTTCGTAACAACAGTTCGGGTTTTCTGTTCAGAGAAAAGATTCGTATAATAGAGGTTATGCTCGTGCTCAGTAGTGGGACGTTTATGGGCTGAGATGATGATGGTGATGAGAGGTTATGAGTTATATTCATTAGAATTTATTTTTAGATGTTATACGTTTATATAAATGTGTATAGGGATCCTACCAAGATCTGAGGAGCCAAGCCAACCCCACCTGCAAGTGGTGCACCTACTGTATAATAGACGAGGCTCTGGCAAACATAAAACTTCCCGATAAGCGGCAATAGGCTCGCCACCTACGTGGGACCAACAGAACAATTGGCAAAGAGTGAGCGTATAGTACGCCTCTGCCTAATTTTATGTATGTATTTATATAAAATAAATTTACAACTAATTAGGTGTTATATTTGCTGGTTCTATTCTTTAAGTTGATGGGGAAAGGTAACACCCAGAGACCGGCGACTCTGGAGGAGAACTAAGAGGGATCCGTGGAGGGCGCAGCAGGCGAGCCAGGAGGACCTGCTAAGCAGCGCTAGGAGGATCTTAGGCGGCGGGAGCAGGGGGCTACTTCTGTCTAATTATTCACTCGAAGGTTGGAGGGGCGCGTCCACTGCGCCTTTCTGAAGAGATTCTCCAGGTTCGTACCCGAATGACGTTTGCCGCGGGCGTTGTTTCAGACGCTGAAACGCAAGTACTGGCGGGGGGCCCCTTTTTCAACAAGTCGCGTATGTCGTCAGAAGTGGGTATTTCTACTGTCGGCAATGTCTGCGTGGTGGTTTTGACTACGACTATATTGTAGTCGTTAAGTCATGTTAAGGGCATTGAAAACATTCCTATTGAGGTCAAGCTGTAGGACACTAAGTCTTTAAACGCCAAATGTCAGTTTATTTTTTGTGTCTTGGACGAATGAGGTTCAACGTGTTAATCGACTGAAATTATAAGGAGAAACAGAATTATTTTCATCATTATCTCAGCCTTTACTCAGTTCATAATTACCCATTAAGGTCGCACTACTGAGCCAGGCCATATTTCGCAACGTGGTTCCAGACTGGATTGGCAGAGGCAGGTTTTGGGCATCCTGTTTGTAGATTTATTTAAGCTAAAACATATACGTAAGGCTGCCCATTATACATGGCATTATTCATTATACCATAATTTTGTTTTTGTGATTTGATAAGTTTTTATATTGAGTGTACAATAAAGTGTTCATTCATTCATTCATAGTAAGTGTAAATCATCATATGAGCCTTATAAAGTTCACTACTGAACATGGCCTCCCACCTACCATACATTTATTTATTTGATTTGATAAGTTTTTATATTTAGTGTACAATAAAGTGTTTATTCATTCATTCATAGTTAGTGTAAATCATCATATGAGCCTTATAAAGTTCACTACTGAACATGGCCTCCCACCTACCATACATTTGTTTTAGTGATTTGATAAGTTTTTATATTTAGTGTACAATAAAGTGTTTATTCATTCATTCATAGTTAGTGTAAATCACCATATTATAAAGTTTACTACTGAACATGGCCTCCCACCTACCATACATTTGTTTTAGTGATTTGATAAGTTTTTATATTTAGTGTACAATAAAGTGTTTATTCATTCATTCATAGTTAGTGTAAATCACCATATTATAAAGTTTACTACTGAACATGGCCTCCCTACTAGATTACAATCTATTGGGGATATTTTCCCATGATCACTACACTGGCGAGTTGGTGATCGCAGTTCAATCCAGTACTCAGGATTGCCCATCATTTGATAGTAATAGCTAAATTGCTGTATATCTTAACGCAAGTTATAAAGGACTTTGTAGCAGTTTATACAAGATTGTGTATAGATTAATTTAACAAGGCGACAGCTTGAAGTGATTCTAGACGTACCAGTGTGGGTCGGCCGAGAGCTGTTACAGTTTCGAAGTATCTTCAAGATTTCACATCCACAAGGCCTTGCAATTATAAATTCTAACAGCTTCTCACTTGACTTTGACGAAGAAATAACTTTTTATTTTTCTTATAAATAATGGCTTCGTGCGTTTAGCACATCTAGCCAGTGTCAAGTAACTGATATATTAATAATATATAATTCATAGTAAATGAGAAAGAGTGATGATAAAGATGATAAATGGTAAATGAGATACCCTCCCCCAAGCCCCTTGAGTCCTCAGTAAAGATGTGGGACTATACTGAGATCTCACATGGACTCCTTGAGAGAATATGAAAAGTGATGTTGCACTGCTTTGTTTCATTTACCAACACTCATGTATATTCACAAACACTTGACGGTTAATAATCCACCGTTATTACACATTAATGTTAGAAATATTACAAATTTTAGAAAATAAAACAAAACTGCAGACATGACGCTTCAATTTCCCATCTATCATCTCAGCCCATATACGTCCCACTACTGAGCACGAGCCTCCTCTCACATATCAAGGTGTGAGGGTATTGGGTCATACTCCACCACGCTGACCCAGTGCGGTTTGCTGCTGCTGTTAGAATTTGTCAAGCCGCCCATTAGGCCTCTAACATGGCTTAACGACTACCACATTTAGTGATAACCGGGACCAACGGCTTAACGTGCCTTCCGAAGCACGGAAGCGCTCGATATCAAATGCCACACAAACGGTCACCCATCCAAGGACTGACCTCTGTAAACTCTGCTTTGCTTCGGTGATCGTTTCCGACCACCTAGCACCGCAGAGCTATGAGCGCTATGAGTATATATATGAGCTATGAGCAATTTCCATTGGTGGCCAAGTAATGACTTTTGGTGCATTATACGGTACTTATATAGTGGTGTAGCGAGGGCTTCCGCCGCCTGGGGCCTATTGGAAATTTGCCCTTGCGTTTTAATTAAAAAATATATATACTTTGATTGACAATATCAACATGTTTGCATAGTTTGTTAGCTTCACCGTGGATATAGTCGATCTGTGATATTTTTCCAATAAATTTTGCAAGGCGCCGGATCCGCCCCTGTTCATGTGTCACCCGGGGCTGGTACTCTAGAGGTAATTGGTAAAAGGTATCCGTGTGGAGAGTGGTATCCGAGAGCTGGCAAAAGAAACCAAGGAAGGCAAAACTCAAGACGGGACGACGAGCTTAAGAGGACAGCAGGTCCTAACTGGAGAAAGGTTACCCAGGACAGACAACAATGAAAATGTTGGAGGAGGCCTTTGCCAGAAGGCACGCCGAAATCAGAGATATTTTATAAAAATGTTTTAATGTAGGTATACTGTAATTTTGTTTTCGGAATAAAGGACTTTATTATTATTATAATCTGACTGTACTAGCGTCGACCCAAAATTATATATACAGTATTTATTTGATTTTGTATGTACTAGGTACATATATTTTTTATATGTACAGGGATCTTAAACCGAAATTTTAATTCCCTACCTAGTTTTATTTTAAAACAACAGATTAAACTATATATATCGAAAAATCATGATTTTTGGGAAAACGCATTTAAAGATTTTTGAGCCCCAATATTTTCACAAAATCGATTATAGCTAAAAAAAATTATTTTGGAATGTACCTCTGTAGTAGGAATGCTGCGAATATGTTCATTTGTTTCACAAACTATTTTTAGTAAGGAATTAGACAAAGATTTTAAAAGCTTTGGCAAAATAATGTATTCTGATTTTGAATTGCAGCATTTTGCAAATGTGCGCGCATAGGTTTGACTGGCAGTATCAACCCATGGTTGACAAATGCACAAATTGTTAAAATTATGAAACAATAAGTGTCATGTGAGATATTTTTATATAAAGTTCATTATATTTGACATTTGGTTTTAAATTTATTTCCAATTCTAATGTGTATTGTATTAAATTTAAATTTTGATGATTGTTAAGTACGATTTCTATTAATATGACTTATAGTTGAAATACATACATACTTTCACGCCTGTTTCCCCGAAGGTGTAGGCAGAAGCATATTACACACTTCGCCAATTATATAGTTGGTCCCACGTAATAGGTGGCGAGCCTATTGCCGCTTACCGGGCACTGTTATGTTCGCCAGAGCCTCGTCCGTTGATCGGCAGGTGCACCACTTGCACCCCCCCGACTGGTCTCCACCTTGTCGTGGTGGGGGGGCTGAGTACCTCCCGGTAGGGCGCAGAAGGCGCCAGGGAAAAGTAACACCCAGAGATTGGCGACTCTGGGTGCCCTTAGTACTGACTACCGGGGGGGAAACTAAGAGGGACCTGTGGAGAGTGCAGCGGGCGGGCCAGGAGGGCCCGTCAAGCAGCGCCAGGAGGGTCTTAGGCATCGGGGGCAGGGGGCCCCTGCTGTCTAACCATGGACTCTCCGAGAAGTCGGCCACACACGCTATGGTCGCACAAGGAGGTAGGAGGGGCGCGTCCACTGCGTCTCTCTGAGGAGGTCCTCCCGGTTTTGGTCCGGGGGACGTTGGCCGCGGGCGGGGTGTCAGAGCTGCAACCCAGGTACTGGCCCCCCGCCTCTTTCTCAACAAGCGGCGGGCGTCGTCGGAAGATTTTAGTGGGTATTATTGCTGGCGGTCGCGTCTGCCGGTGGTGAGTCCCACACACCTCTCTCGGTCCCCCTTTGGCCGGGAGACAGTGCGTAAAGCTTTTGTTACCGACGTAAATAAAAAAAAAAAAAAGGTGCACCACTTGCAAGTGAGGTTGGCTTGGGCTCCTGAGGTCTTGGTAGGTAGGTACATACAAAATTATTAAAGTATCAACTTGTACTTTAAATCTATCAGTAGTATAACTTAGAACTGTACGTGTTTCTAATAGCATTCTAAGTTCACTGCGCGTGGTGTGCTTAAATCCCGTCCACTTTGGCACGTAGTGTAGGGTGCTTCGTGAATGGCCTAATTTCGCTGGGGTCGTGGTCGCTCCGATCGCTTCCCTCGCTCGAGAGTGGCGATGGCCATTTATGTTCTTTGATCGTCATTTCATTTAAACTATTTGGGGGAATACCTACAATTTACTTGTCAGAAAACTATGGATAGTTGGCACACAATAAGATATAACAAAAAACCGGCCAAGTGCGTGTCGGGCCACGCGCAATATAGGGTTCCGTAGTCACCCTTTGCCATAATGTCGCTATATGAACAGGTTCAGCTATTCCCCGATAGATATCACTACTACGGTATGAATGAAATTTTAATACATTTAATACAAAAATTTATTTGATTGTCGACCATTACTCGAAAACCAGTAAAGCCTACTTAGCCGTGATAGTTTTCCTTTTAACTTCATTATATATACTACTATTGTGAATTTTTTCAGCCACTCTGAAAGTACCGTTTACCTGGTGGGGGGGGCGGATACTGAACTCTATCAATTTTTTCCACTTTAAAGCTTAATGTTTCGAAAACGGATCCCTAAATCGAAAAATGGTTTTAAGAAACTCGTATTACTTTTGAAAGACCTTTCTAACGATACCCAACATGATAAGATAGACTCGAGAAAAAAAAATCATTCCTACTTTACGTGTAGGGGAGGTACGTTACAAAACAATATTTTTAAAAATTTTATTCTACAGGTTTGTCGACGTGATTAATATGTATACCCACACCAATTTTCAGCTGTCTAATGTTAATAGTCTCTGCGCTAACCCGCGGACGGACGGACGGACGGACGGACATGGCGAAACTATAAGGGTTCCTTGTTTACTACGGAACCCTAAAAAAGCGCAACTTAACTTCATACTTAGACTATCAAAACATAAAACTAAAAATATTTTAGTTTGTGTTTTTTAAATTACCAACTTGGTTTTGACATAGTTTAAAGGAAGTAAAATTATTAAAAAAAATTATAAGCGAGATATTAGGTTAGGGGTGCCCTTCATTTAAGAGAATATCCTAATCACACTGGGTCTGGTACACTTATATAAATATAAGTGATCATTTTCAACAGTTATCCTTAGACAGGCTCTTTCCTCTCACACTGCTGTACTAGTTTATGTCATACTTTACCACACTACGGATAACTAAGCGTGAAGCTACCGGCTGATAAATTTCGCAGTCAGGCTTTTAACTTAACGACTCATACGTCGTTTTAACCTGATAAAGATAGATAGCTTAAGTGACCAAAAAAACTTAAAAACTACAGATTACAATGGATATTGAAAAAAAATGCCAATCTAGGCCTTATTGCTTAAAGCGATTTCTTCCAAAGAAGCAAAGAACAGTTAACATACAAACTTTTAAATTTAATTTTTTAATTAAACACATGATAACTGATAAATTAATTGCAATAATTTAGCGAATTCACATAAATCTATTAAGGATTTTCCGTACTCCGCTGCTAATCTTCTTAATCTTATAATACATTAATTACTACTGTAACTCGACAAGCATACATTTGAAACGCTCCCGGTGGAAAATAAGTTCAAAGGATCCGCACCATATCCTAGCATTATCTCGGCTGTCCTAGACCTTGGGTACAGGGTGTGCTTACTGGTTTAATCAGATTTGGCTGAATTTCAGTTTGTTGAGTGAGTAAATGAGTTCGAAGGGGTCAGTCATTGAATGGGTGACCGATTGTAGTACAATTAATGTACAGCATATTTCACACTGGGTCTGCATGATGAAGTACTGATGATCAGCGATTACCAACTTGAATTATACAAAATACCTCGGAGTACTCAAACATACGACCCATCGTATCACTTAGGTCACCGCAGCCTATAAACGCTTGCAATTGCGCACTAATGTCTTGCCGACACTTTAAGAACCGTTGTATGCATTTTATGAAGAGCCAAAATGAGAAAAAAATGCTGTGTACGCACTGTCTCCCGGCCAATGGGAGGACCGGAAGGGGAGTGTGGGACTCACTGCGGCAGACGCGCCCGCCGCAGTCCTACCCACTAATAAAATTTTATGACGACGCCCACCGCTGTTGAAAAAGGGGCGGCGGGCCAATGCCTGGGTTTCTGACACCCCGCCCGCGGCCAACGTCTCCCGGATCAGAACCGGGAGAACCTACACAGAGAGGCGCAGGGCCATGTCGTAGCTGGCCGACTTCTAGAAGGGTCTATAGCTAAATGGAAGGGGCCCCCTGCCCCCGCCGCCTAAAACCCCCGGGAGCTGCCGGATGGACCCTCCTGGCCCGCCCGTTGCGCCCACGGCAAAGCTAGAGAGAGAGCGGATCCCGCTTCCTCTCCTGTGCCGCGGCCTCCTTCTGCGACATCTCCACTTTGCAGAAGGAGGCCATCAACTTCCACGAAGAGCCCCAACCCTTGGGAAATCCTTTTTAAGGAGCTCATTCCACAACCCAAGGTTCCACGGCAGAAAATATCTTTTAAGCATCGTATATGAGCCGTGTGCCACTGGCCAAGAATAGTGCCTATATTAGTGTCTAATGGAAAGTTGTAATAGTCGACGATGATAAATCCAGCCAGATGATGGAAAGCAACGTCATGCTGCGTACTGGCTGGACTTGTAGTCCTCAAACCACCTGCTCAGCGAATTCTGTATTTAAGGGGGTATTTGCTCATAATCACCATGAGCAAATACCCCCTTAAATAATGAAAAATATTGAAGAGCCTATGTTCAGCAGTGAAATTCATAAGACTGAAATAATGATGATGACTCCAATATGTTTACTTTCTGCAGTCCCCACTTCAAAGCCAGCATTTGTTCACAGGGCATGAGGTTTAGGTAACCGCTTACCGTCAGGTGAGTGGCAAGTTTCGCCACCTCAATTACATAAAACTGCAAGTATTTGGAACGTGTCCAAGATGATCAAGGGGTTTGATATGAAACTTTGTGACCCCGATCGACCCCAGGCAATGCTTAGTTGGTACATTGCCAGCACCCGTCGAAAATAGTCCGGCCAATTAGGATGGCTTACACCAACCCATTGTGTTTTAGGTCACCTATTTCTGATTCCGTTCTGATTTTTTATGACAGACCCATTTTTAGGAAAAGATCTTTTGATTGCTAGATTCATTTGGCATGTATTTTTTTTAAGACGGGGTCTAGGAATACTTCGGTGCATTGATTTTCTGTTTCTATACTTCTGGGTCTTGAAAAGGTCAATAATTTTAAACGCAGGCAATTATGACTCGGTGCGCTTGTTACCAAACTAGTCTTTTCACACGACTTCTTAGCGGGAAAGTAAAGCGTCATGTACGCAGTTTTGATTTATTTTAATAACTTTTTGTGTAATAACGGTGGATTATTAACTGTTAGGTATTTTTTAAGTGTTGATAAATGAAACAACACAGTGCAAGATCACTTTTCAAATTCTCTCTAGAAGCCCATGTTAGATCTCAGTACAGTCCCACATCTCTACCGAGGACTTAAGACGTTTAGGGGAGGGCATTTCATTTACCATTTATCATCTTTATCACCACTTATTCTTATTTACTATGATTTTTACATTGTTAATACATACGTACTTGACACTGGGTTAATGTGTGACTTAACGAAAACATTATTTAAAAGAAGAAACGCTCGAAATTAAATGCCACACAAACGGCCACCCATCCAAGAATTGACCTTTCTGAACTTTACTTTTCTTCTGTCACCATAACCGAAGCGCTTCCCAAGACCATGTGGCTCACCTCACGATAATAGGGTGCAAACCATTATGGTCTGCATAATGAGAAAGACTCCGGGCCCCTTAAAAGACCCAGGACAAAAAGAGGACGAAAGAGATTAGCAGTGTAAATGGTACACGTATATGAATATCTCAGTCAGCACCATTTAATCCCAAACTTTGCATAACTTGTTAATGAAGTTTTGCATAGCTTGGGACATGTATTTAGCACCGCTCACAAATTTTGCCTAGAGATAATATTAGAAAACACTTACACACAACTAACAAACTAAAAAAAATCATGATTATTTCAATTCAATTTTATTTCATTTCAATTAAAAAAAAATTTATTTCAATTCAATTTTATTTTAGTCTAATTCAATTTTTTTTTTTATATTAAAATCCAAACATTATTCCCAATTGCTCGATTTTGAACAGATCTATTCATCTTATGCATTATATCTAAGGTTTTATCAACTACCAAATATTTATTTTCTACATGAATCAAAGACGGTTTTTTTTCTATTTATTATTTTTGGTTAGCTCATGAATATCACTCTAGAACAGGGTTTCCCAACCTTATTTTCGTCGAGCCTCCCGGGATTAAATGATATATTTTCATGCCCCCCCCCCCCCCCCTATAAATTTTGCAGTCTAATAAAACTCGCATTATTTCAAAAACATTTATTTGTTTTGTAACTTCTACAAAATTAAATCCGATTTTTTTATTCAACGTAATCTTATAACAAGAGTAGTTACTATGAGAGAAAAATAGATAAATACTAATGAGATACTTAAGCTTGCATTCTCTGTACCAGTTGGTCGATCCTATGTTCAGTTTAACCATCGTGTAATACACCTTTATTATAACTTCCTGACTTATCCAATCGCATGCGCTTAAGTGATTCTGCTTTAGAAGAAAAAAACTCTTTCTCCTTCGAAATCAGAGTCGGATGTTGCCACCACCACCACACACCATAGTGTTTACTTAACACATTTTATTAAATTTTCCTTTCGAAAACACAAACGTCTCGCGCCCCCCTTGACATACCTCTACGCCCCACCAGGGGGGCACGCCCCCCTGGTTGGGAAGTCCTGCTCTAGAAATTAGGAAATCCGTAGGAGGACTGGAGTGACTGACATAGCGAGGCGAGTTTGCAGGCTGAAGTGGCAATGGGCGGGGCACATAGCTCGAAGAACTGACGACCGATGGGGCGTCAAGGTTCTGCAATGGCGACCGCGAACAGGTAAACGTAGTAGAGGACGGCCTCCCACGCGATGGACCGATGATCTGGTCAGGGCGGCGGGAAGCCGATGGATGCAGGCGACTCAGGACCGCTCTATGTGGAAATCTATTGGGGAGGCCTATGTTCAGCAGTGGACGTCAGATGGCTGAGATGATGATGATGATGAAATGAATATGAATGAATATCACTCACGCAGCAGTACAAGCAAGTTTCACTATTTTGTCGTCGATAGTAGTAAATTTACGACGTCCAGTTCATACCCAGTCCAAATACACCCTAACCCAAAAAATATTTGTGATAAAAATATCACACACCTATCTACGAGAGCCGTCCTGAAAAGACTTGTCAAACAGCGGGATGCCTCAGTGTTTTTTTTAAATGTTCTTTTCTGTCCCAATTTTACCAATCCTGACATATCAGATAGTCGCTGGCGGTGTCCCAAAGCGAATATTCTGGAAACTGCAATATTTTATATTCAACCGGTATAAAGTTATTTAACCAGTATATGAAATGTGTATTGTGTCACGTCTTTATTTCGGGAGAGAGAAAGCAAAAGCATTTAAAGCCGTGGTTTAATTTGTTATTTAATATATATCAATCCAGACTAATATTATGAATGCGAAAGTAACTCTGTCTGTCTGTCTTTTCTTCACGCCTAAACTACTGAACCGATTTGTGTGAAATTTGGTGCAGACATAGCTTGGAACTTATTTTTATTTTATTTATTTATTTATTATATAGATTTGTACAACTATCATTACAGGTAAGTACCCAATGCGATACTGTATCTAAAATTAAAAATTACAGAGAAGTTTTAGTGTTACTATTTCGAATTCACTCAAAGAACATGTGAGCAAATCAACAATTTTATGGACCTTATTCAATAAAATAGTGATACGCGTTAAAGGTGTTAGCCGCAATAAATTAGTTCTGGCTATAGGTGTTGCCAAGAGGCCCGGGCGCCTCCGCCTCCACACGTATCTATCTGGTACACTCAGCCCCATGTACTGTAGCACGACTGGGTTATGAGCACATCCTCGCAACAGTCTTACCATATAAATCGCGAGTGCCAAATCCCTGCGCACTTCCAACTTGTAATAGCCGACCATCCCCAAAACAAATAGTGTTGGGTACATAAGTGGATAAAACGGATAAACCCCATAAAACTTCATATACAAGAACCTTGTGAATTTATTTTGTATCCGTTCCATCATTGCCACATACTTTGCTTCGTGAGGTGCCCAAACTATTGCAGAAACTTAAGAAAAAACATAGGATAGTTTTTACCCCAAAATTCCTGCAGGAACGGGAACTTTTTAAAAATCTAAAAATCTGCCGTAAGTCACTATTCAACGCGAACGAATTATATACATAAAAGCACGAAGTCGATTTATTAATTTAATGAAATATGAACTTTATGTATTAATTTATATTAATTATAGTCTTTGTATTACATTTAAACAACTTAAATAAACTACCTCAACTTAAAACTATAAATAGGAGATGTATTTTTTTTTAATGTGACACGTCATACATCCTGCCTGATGATAAGCAGTCGATGCAGTCCAATAAGAAAATGAAAGCGCTTTATAACGTGAAATAAGCACGCTATAAAGCGCATCAACTATGACGGCCTGCTAAAATGCCGTTTCACGTCCCGCTTAAAAGACCCGGGATCATAGGAAACAGGAAACACATGAGCCGGCAGCGAATTCCAAAGCTTAGTGGTCTTGCTCAAAACGACCTCCCAAATTTCTTGGTTCGAGTGCTGATATTCTGCATGAGGATGGTTTCGAAGACCAGCACGTGTTGTTCAAATGTCTTCCAACTTATAGCTCCTTAGGTCTTGGTAGGGTCCTTATACACTATATGTATGTCTAACATGTCTTAATAATATAGTTGCAACTGGGACCAAAATCTTAATATGCCTTCAGAAGAACAGAAGCGAGCTATGTTAAATGCCACAACAGTAACTCATTCAAGGACTTACTTGAGCGGCGATAGCCCAGTGGCAACACCCATATACTTCAAATTCAGAAGGTCTCGGGTTCAAACCCTGGTGGCGCACCTATGACTTTTCGAAGTTATGTGCGTACTTATTGCTTGCTCCTTGCCTCGGAAAGCACGTTAAGCTACTGGTCCCGGCTGTCATGAACATCTATGACAGCTGTTATTAAGAAGTTAGTGCCTTCTAACTGACTGATAGCTGGTTTAACCATAGTATAATGTTTCCATCTGGGTTGCGGAGGTCAAACGGCAGTAGCTTCATGTTATAACTGAAGTCAACCAATTCTGGTAAGACCAGTAAGCAGACCCTGTGCTTAAGTCTAGTGCAACTGGAATAATGCTAGGATATGATGATGATTCAAGGACTGAACTCTGCATTACTTCGCTGATCGTTTCCACCAGCTAGTTCCGCTGAGCTACGAACGCTGTTCGCTTTACGTTTTTAGCGTGCCTTAAATAAACAAATCTGCAACATCCAAATTCACATTAACGATAACCGAATCTCGCGCTGTCGACGAGAGCCGGCTGTACATCCGCCGCCATTAGTTTAAAACTCATTTGTATTCGTATGTCTTCTACAATCCATGACAACCGTTTAACTCTTGTATGTGTGAGGATGTTAATGTTATTTCTATACTAGCGGCACGCCCTAGCTTTGCTTTAAAAGCAAAATCAAAATTCATTTATTCAAGTTTGGCTCAATAGAGCTCTTATGAATGTCATACTTATAAACTAACGCGTCCATTCACTGCGGGCGGGAGCTTGATCGTAAAAGAACGGGCAAGAAAACCGTCAAAGTTGGCTTTTCTCCCGCCAGTTACAATAAAAATACATAATATTAAAACAATTGTGTTCTGCAGTCGCAAGATTTAAAAGAAAAGAAGACAAAACTCTTTTTAGCAATATTATTATTTTGTAGCTATTTTTACACAGTAGGTATTTTAAACATTTTGCAGGACTGTTCGGAATGATTATCGCGTTCCCGGGACATAGCTGACTTAAGAAGGATCATGGGTGGGTTCTAGTCAGTAAACTGGCACAACAGCGGTTAAAGGCCATTTGTTGATTTTCCACACGAAATAAAAACGTTATTTTACACCTTACATACATACTATACAAACACGCCTGTTTGCCCGAAGCGGTAGGCAGAGGTATATTATACGCCCATACTTCGTAATAGGTGGCGAGTCTATTGCTGCTTACCGGGCACTGCTCTGTTCGCCAAAGCCTCGTCCGTTGACGGCAGGTGCACCACTTGCGGGTTAGATTATTTTGGGCTCCTTAAGTCTTAGAAGAGTCCTTATACATTAGAAATATTTGCATGCATGAATACGAATAGTGGTCTAGGTCTGGGTATTTGTTATATGTTGTATGCATTAGGGAAATGTACCAAGGGACAGATGAAGCGGTTTAAGGACTGCCACATCAGCGTACCAAATCCATCCTGCTATGTAGCTCACTCCAGTTCTTACTTACTCATTCCATCACGGAGGAATAATTATTTATTCATGCACATTGTGCAAATTAATGATAATACACGAAGTCAGAAGTCATGAAATATATATATCTGAAATATATCTATAAATATATGTCATGTTGTATATATCCAACGGCACTGCTTATTCCTATAAGAAATTATTTCTTTCAGCAGACCGAAGAAGGTAAAAATCTTTTAGAAAACGGCCTTGTTCTTTTAAAATTATTGATGCCAGCGTGAGTCCGTCGTCTACTACGTTTGCTGATACACGGTCCACTGTAGAACCTTAACGCCCCTTTCAATCATCAGTTCTTCAAGTTATGATCTTACATCCACTTCAGCTTGCAAACTCTTCTTGCACTGACACTCACTCCAATTCTCATTTCCTTATAATTTCTTACTAACACGTAACACACTCTTTTTTTTTTTTGTTTTTTTTTTGTTTTACGTCGGTTACAAAATGCGTTTACGCACTACCTTCCGGCCAACGGGGAACCGAAAGGGGGTGTAGGACTCACCACCGGCAGACGCGACTGCCAGCATTAATACCCACTAGAAATCTTCCGACGACGCCCGCCGCTTGTTGAGAAAGAGGCGGGGATCCTGTACCTGGGTTGTAGCTCTGACACCCCGCCCGCGGCCAAAGAGACGCAGTGGACGCGCCCCTCCTACCTCCTTGTGCAACCATAGCGTGTGTGGCCGACTTCTCGGAGGGTCTATGGTTAGACAGTAGGGACCCACCACGACAAGGTGGAGACCAGTCGGGGGGGGTCATAGGGACACTCCAGGCAACTCTCAACAACTTTAGGTTGCAAACTCTTCTTGCTATGTCGCTAACTCCAATTGTTATTTCCTTATACCTTCCTTCCTTATACTTATAGACTATCACTTAGGGGCACTCCAGGCTTTACTCACAACCACTTCCAGCTTACATATCATTCTTGCACATACTCCAGTTCTCATTTCTGATTGTATGACGTAGGGAAGCTCCAGGATAAACGCCTTCTCTCAAAGCCCCGTACATTCTTGTAAAATTATTGATAGTTATTTCAACCTGTATCTTAGAAGATATCTCGCAGCGTTT
Source organism: Musotima nitidalis (assembly GCA_949126915.1). Lineage (NCBI taxonomy): Eukaryota > Metazoa > Arthropoda > Insecta > Lepidoptera > Crambidae > Musotima > Musotima nitidalis. The sequence continues at coordinate 5,897,560 of OX421439.1, read as the reverse complement.
GTGGAGAAAAGTTACAAGGAACGAGTTCCCCCAAGCACTTTATTGGTGCGATAAAAATTGGTCGTATTTCTTTTCACACTACTATTCTCGACGCGGCCGCGTAACTCGTGTACCGGTGGAGCAAGTTTGGAATTTACGAGTATTGAATCAATGGCAGGGCCGTATCAGGTGTTAGAATGTTCAACAACAGTTTTGTTAAAAATCGGCTACAAAAGTTCACTAGTGTCGCAACATTTATAAACAAACTTTTGTTAAAAGGCGACTGCAATATATTTGAAATGTTCGACAATGTCAACATATTCATTCATTCAAAAACTTCTACAATATATTTGAAAATGTTGGAATTTTCGACTATGTCTACATGTGCATTCACTAACTTTCACTTTAAAATGGCTAAAAATTGTTTAACATAGAAAAAAATTTGAATACGTTACATGTACTCAATTTGGGTGAGCCTATAATATGTTCTTTGAATTTTTCGTTGGTGCTCATATAGTGATAATTATTTGAGATAGAAGAAAATTTATGGAACATACTACAGTACGAAAATATTTTTCTAATTATTATTTGACAAAATTAAATTATTATTTGATCCTCACTGCTTAATCACAAAATTTTACCGAAATTTTAGATTATGCTTCCACTGAACCGTCCATAGAAAAGAAAAAATATTTATTCTGTTGCTCTATGCTCTAAATGTTCTCCTTGAAATTTTCATCCACCCTTAGTCCAGCACTGATAATGTCCCTTTTTCCACTAGAACGACCAATCCTTTGCGGAAAAGTAGATTATTTATCTTACAAGATCTAATTTTATGCCAACTGAATTTCTCGATTGTTCTAATGAATTGGGAGTCATCCCGCTTCGCTGGAAGGCGACTTGGCTTGAATTGGGATAATATTGAGTTAAAATCACAGAACGAATGATTTCATAATTTTCAACTTTTGGTTTTCCCGCAATTTATTGAGACTAATTAGAGACGATTCCCTTCGTTGGGTTTTCAGATCACTGATGATCGTTAAGGGGTTAATTAGTTTATTTTACATTTGTTGACACTGTACTACCTACAGCGTTCATCATCTTAGCCTCACTACTGGGTTCAGGTATCCTCTCACAAACCTCCATACAACATTTTGCCTAATAATATAATTGGTAACACGTGGCGTTGGTGGCGAGCCTATTGCCGCTTGCCGGGCACTGTTATGTTATGCTCGCCAAAGCCTCGTCCGTTGATCAGCAGGTGCACCACTTGCAGGTGAGGTTGGCTTGGGCTCCTTAGGTCTTCCCCCTCGACTGGTCTTCACCTTGTCGTGGTGGGGGGGCTGAGTGCCTCCCGGTAGGGCGCAGAGGGCGATAGGGAAAAGGAAACACCCAGAGATTGGCGACTCTAGGTGCCCTTAGTACTGACTACCGGGGGGAAAACTAAGAGGGACCTGTGGAGGGAGCAGCGGTCGTGCCAGGAGGGCCTGTCAAGCAGCGCCAGGGGGGTCTTGCTGCTGTCTAACCATAGACCCTCCGAGAAGTCGGCCACACACGCTATAGTTGCACAGGGAAGTAGGAGGGGCGCGTCCACTGTGTCTCTCTGAGGAGGTCCTCCCGGTTTTTGTACGGGGGACGTTGGCCGCGGGCGGTGTGTCAGAGCTGCAACCCAGGTACTGGATCCCCGCCTCTTTCTCAACAAGCGGCGGGCGTCGTCAGAAGATTTTTAGTGGGTATTACTGCTGGCAGTCGCGTCTGCCAGTGGTGAGTCCCACACCCCCTTTCGGTCCCCCATTGGCCGGAAGGTAGTGCGTAAAGGCATTTTGTTACCGACGTAAAACAAAATTAAAAAAGGGCTCCTTAAGTTTGGTAGGATCCCTATACACCCATACATTATAAACATGCCGATAAGTAAATTAAGACATTTTTGATTCAAATAAAATGATAAGGAAGATAAGAGTTGATTTATTTCAACGGTGACTACACAAAACCAGAACTCAAAGCGTCGGCCGCCATTACGTCAAACCAGTAAGACGGAGTGAGTTTAATCGATTTGTAACACGCACACAAGTATTTTTTTACAAGGAGAACCCTTAAAGGAGTCCTTATCGGCCTGCTAATCGTATATGGCTGCCTAATAATAAAGGTGGATGTAATAAAGAAAAAAAAACAATAAAGTAGGTAGTGATTTTATTAAGGCCGTTTTTTGTTTGACAAAAATATTTTGCGTGTTAAAGTTGGTTTTTGATATTATATTGTTGCTTTATGAAGGTAGCTTTTGGCTTCGCACACATCATCAATATACTCGTTTTTATAAAGGAACATCCTAGAATATGTAGAGGTGGGTAGGGATCTTTCCAATACCTAAGGAGCCCAAGACAACCTTACCTGTAAGTGGTGCACCAGCCGATCAACGGACGAGGCTCTGGCGAACGTTACAGTTCCCGATGAGCGGCAATAGGCTCGCCACCTATTGCGTGGGGCCAACTTTATATTTGGCTAAGTGTGGGCGTATAATATGCCTCTGCCTACCCCTTCGGGAAAACAGGCCTGAATGTATGTATGTATATATATCATAATATAATTCTTAAAAAAATAATAATTGTAATTTAAATAATATGAAGTACCTTCCTATGTGTATAGAAAAGCAAATAATAGATTTATACGTTGTATAGTAATTCTTAGTAGAAGTATCTCTCTGCAATTTATAGGCAAGAGGGGCTCTGCGCGATTTTTTTGCTTAAATACGGGAGTACGTATTTAAAAAAAAAAAGTCGCGTCCGCGTAGTCCGTTAAGAACGAGAGTTCGTTTAGAGAATTTCCCAGAATCAAGTAATATGATTAATCAAGTCATTTGCATAAATAAAGCTTTGTCAACATTGTCAGTCCGTCAGTCTGTTAGAAGGCACTGACTTCCTAAAAACGACTGCCATAGATGTTCATGACAGCCGAGACCAACGGCTTAACGTGCTATACAAGGCACGGAGCAAGCGATAATTATAACTAGGTCATAATTATTATTATAACTATTACAATTAGGTCATACGAAAGCTAGTTAGTTCATAACTTTGCTACACTTTATTAAACGTGAGCTTTCGCTTTAATTACGTCGAGAAGTTATATTTTTCAGTTAGTACACCTTTTCAGTTAGTTCCTTGCTTTGAGTGGATACAAAAATATGAAGGATGAGCTAAATTATTGCCCCTCGGGGTACAAGCTCGGGGCAAATAGGACATAAAGTGGAATTTCTCGCCATTCTTGTACCACACATATATGAAGTTCTTAGCTGTGAACTTGTATGAATGGTCCGAGGAGATTAGCGGAGTTAAGCGTAGTTTACGGAGTTCAGTGCTTGGATGGGACCATTTGTGAGGCATTTGATATCGAGCGCTTTTTTTCGAGAGGGAATGGAATGCTGTCGCCTCCTTTTGCGGAGCAGTCATGCTAGCAAAGTAGGCGGCAGATTGAGAGAGGCAGAGTGCCTCTAGTCACGGATCCAGCTGCCGCGGTGGACGACCGAGACGGATACCGGCCACCGTAGGTGCTGGGTGGTGAGTAATTGGTAACTCGCCGCCCGTCCGCCTAATATAGGTGACAGGCCGCGTCAACGGCGAGTTCGTTATCCACGCGCGCCTCAAAGAGATGTCAGCACACTGAGGGGGCCCCAGGGAGGGGGCCAAGCCTGCCGGGGTTGCGGGACTGTTCGAAAGAGTTGCCGCTGCCTTGGTGTGTACAGGCTCAAGAAGGAACATGGATGGTTTTTAGTTAGTAAAAGTCTGACACATCCTTCCGCTTCACCCATAGCGGAAGACAGTAATTTGATGATTTTACACCCAAAAAAAAAACGTTATCGTATGAGAAGAGTTCAGAGTTCAGTAACAGATCTTTGACGACCGATATGGTGTGGTGGCGGGTATACCCGCACTCCACTCCTGAGGTCGTGGGTTCGATTCCCACACTGGACAAATCTTTGTGTGTATAAATATGAATATTTGTTTTGGTCTGGGTGTTATTCTATGTATATTAAGTAGGTATTTACAAAAAAAAATTTTTATATATGTTTATCCGTTATTTAGTATCCATGACACAACTTAATGATACGAATCTTGGAACTAAATAATTGGTGTAAGTGTCAGAAATATTTATTTTTATTATTTGATGGGGTATTATCTCGCTACCTACAAAGTAATGGCAAATACCGCATTGCGCCTCCGATCCGTGCCGCGAAAAAAATATTTATATAACAATCAAAAACTAAGAATGAGACAAACTCTTTTCTTCTGTTGGCTCTTCCATTTGGAGATTTCAAAGGTACAAACCAACCAATTCTCAAAATATATACTGAAAAGGTTGTAATTTTGATGAAAGCATCTGTTGTGTACGGAAATAGAAAGTTGTGGACTCGACCCCGATTACACGGGAATTTCAGGGTTCAGTAACTCTGTAGAGTTTTTTTTATAAATAAGATTAAATGCTTTATATATAGAGCGCCGTAAAAAAGTAATTATTATGCTTAAGTATTCTAATAGCCCAGTGTCGGTCCTGGTGGAGCACCTATGGCTTTTCGAAGTTATGCGCGTAATTATCGCTTGTTTAACATTTATTGACACTGTATTACCTACAGCTTTACCTCACTACTGGGCTCAGGCCTCCTCTCACAAACCTCAATCCGTCAAGCTCCGTGCCTCGGAAAGCAATGCTAGCCATTAGTCCCTGCCGTCATGAACATCTATGGCAGTCGTTATCAGGAAGTCAGTGAGAACTGGTTTAACCACAGAATGATGTTTCCATCTAGGTTGCAGAGGTCAGATGGCTGTTGCTCCATTGAATAACTATAATTCAGCCAAATCTGGTTAGACCATTGAGCAGACCCTGGGTTCTAAGATCAGGTGTAAAGCAACTGGAATAATGCTAGGATAGGAGCTGAGATCATGCTTGAGTAAGCTTGTATCCAGCTTAAGAAATACTAAAAAAAAGTAAATTTAATTTTATCTTTGCTTAAACGGTGACTTCATCAACTTGTTGTTTGTTAAAATACTTCTGTGTTTATGAAATAAATAAATTTATTATTATTATTATATCTTATTCAATCTTTTTGGACGCATTCCGACATTCACTTAGACGAAGGTGAATAGGCTTTATGCAAATATTAAATTTATCTACAAAAAACCGAAGTTGAAAAGTTGAAAACATTAACTTCGAGTTCTGCAGATAAATTCAAGTTTCTTTTATTCCTGCGTCCGTCCGTTTGCCGTGATACAGCCACCCGAGTTTTTAGTAATAATTTTAACTGGATTTTCAGGAATTATAGTCTGGATAACGATACAAGAATGAGTTTACATTAAATCACTGGTTTTTTTAAATTATCATTCGTTCACACTTGTAAGATAATTATAACGATGTATGTAAAATGATATAACAAACATTTAACATACATAACGCGTATAATACAACACAACATATCATCATCATCACAGTCTATTAACGTCCCACTACTGAGCACGAGCCTCCTCTCACATACCAACTTGTGAGGGTACTGGGTCATCCTCCACCACGCGGACCCAGTGCGGATTGGCAGAGGCGTACTGTCCTGCTGTTAGAATTTTTCAAGCCGCCCAATTAGGCCTCTAACATGGCTTAACGACTACCACATTTAGTGATAACCGGGTCCAACGGCTTAACGTGCCTTCCGAAGCACGGAAGCGCTCGATATCAAATGCCACACAAACGGTCACCCATCCAAGGACTGACCTTTGTAAACTCTGCTTTACTTCGGTTATCGTTTCCGACCACCGAGCACCGCGGAGCTACGAGCGCTTCTCCATACATATCATACATAACACAAGTTCTTAATGACTATCTTGAAACTACATAATTATGTTAAGGTGATGGTAAAATAAAAACTGGGTATTTACTTTTATATATGAAAGCGTCCATCTTTAAAATCATCTGGTCTAGGTGACAGAAAGCTAATTCTCGTGTAAGTGCTCACAATTGTTTGTCTTATGTAGGAATCGAACCCTTAGTAGTAGGGGTCAGAAATAATCCTATTACAAGCACTTCTTCTAGCTGAAGAAGACTACTACTTACGAGCAAAGGTAAGACGGATTCAGGACCATAGAAACTCCACATCGACCCAATGCAGATTTGAGAGCAAAGACGCTTAAATGCTCAAATACGTGTGGTGAGTAAAGTCAGGTAATAACGTTAACAATCCTGAACTCATAACAAAATGAATTATAAATAGTGCATAGCGATCCTACCGAGACCTGAGGAGCCCAAGCCAACTTTACCTGCAAGTGGTGCACCTCCAATCAACGTACGAGGGCCTGTCGAGCATAAAAGTTTCCTAAAAAAAAAGCATAAAAAATAAAGGTAATCGGCAATAGGTTTCGTGGGACCAATTTTATTATTGGAGAAATGTGGACGTATAATACGTCAACGTAATTATTAAATATTGTTAATGATCTCGCACTATATAAACTATGCTTTCAATAATCGATCGTTTTCGACCACTTAGTTTTACTATCAAATAATCTCTGCTATCAGCAAATTTAAAAAATTCTAATCGGTAACATATTTTGATTTAAGTTTAATTTTGCATAAACATCAACAAATCATTGTTGGAAAACGATATTTTTGCGTTAAAACGATGAAACGATGACGAAACGAACCTGCATATTTGCAAATAAACTGATTATTTATCTATCTACACTGTGAAATTTGTGTATTCAGTTCACAAGCAAAGCCAGATGATATCGTTAATAGACCTGAACTCATAATGAAAATGTTTATATGACCTAAATCACATTTCGGGGTGACCTACGACTACCCTTTTGGGATTCGTCGAGCTTAATGTGTTTAAGTACTATATTCTACTCGGATCGTAAGGACGTTTTTTTCCTTTTAGCGATTGGCTTCGCCGAGAGGAGGGAAATAAATCAGGTGTGAAAGAGGGGGGAAGTGGGAGGGAGGGAGACGGTGCGATATTCTTAAGAAATCGTTTATTTGCTCAATTCTTTGTTGGAATAAGATGAAAAGTCTTAAGGAAAGGAATATCTTTCGAGAATAGATGGAAATACTTGAAATGCATTTTTATTTTTCTTTCAATTTAATTTTAAAATAATTAGAGCTGTTTTGTTTGACAATTTACGATGGTTATGACTGAATCAATGAATTGATAAAATTTGTTTCAGATCATTTTCTTAGTAACAATAAATGACTTATCTGCTAGTATAGGTAGTATAATTAATTACTTATAATTTACATATACATATTATGGCATAGAGATCGACATATCCGCCTTGGGCTTCAAATGTCGGTGGTTCGATTCCCACATTGAGGTAATATTTGTGTGCATGATGATGGTTATTTGTCTTGGTCTAGATGTTTTCTATGTCTGTTAGTTACTATATCTTATTAACTAGTGGCCGCTCGCGACTTCGTCTGCGTGATCTATATATTATAAACCTTCCTCTTGAACCACTTCATCTATTAAAGAAAACTACGTCAAAATCAGTTGGGTAGTTTTAAAGATCTAAGGATACTTAGAGACAGACGGACAACGGAAAGCTATTTTGTTATTTACTATATAGTGAAGCGCGCGTCAGTGCCGTCCGCCATCAGAACCTCGGCGTCGGGGTCCCACGGAAGAGACCCGGCGAGCACCACTTCCATGTGAAGGCGACGGCAACTGCCGCCACCTCCTCCGAGATTGGGGAGCAGGCGAAGTAGAGCTCCCGCCGTGCTCACCAACCTTGGTCCTAGGTGCCGAAGGTGAGCTTCGAAGTGTGATATCGGCCTACAATAGTGCCACCCCCTCTCATCCCACGGGGAGTCGTAAGAGTCGAAGAAGAAAAATCCTGCCGGATGATGGGCAGCAGCGTCATTCTGCGTACTGGCTTGAACTTCGACCACCAACCCGCCTGCCCAGCGTACTGATTAAGGGCAAATATCCCCAATGGAATGGAATCTATTGGGTATGCCAATGTTCAGCAGAGGCCTTTATCATGCTGATATTTAGGCTTTATACATCTGATGATGTCCATGATGAAATCTTATTATCTGTGTTAGAAGAGAAAACAATGATTTGATTTAATTCATTTAGGAGCTACTATGCTACAGACAAACAAACCCACGGCAAATATAAAAACAAATTGACTCAATTGAAAATAGAAACAGTTTTGGAAAACATTTTAATATTCGTGTCAGTGGAGCAAATTCGTTGTGCTCGATGAAAACACAAACAAACAAACAATAAAATAGAAAAAAAAGCGAAAGCGTAAGTCGACTCCGCTTTGTATTCATGACTTTCAATAAATAAAGGCACCTGCCTACTCAGTGCTAGAGGGGAGGTACCCCTACCATTTGTCCTCGACTTTGACTCACTTTACTTTTTCGCAAAGATTTGTTCTACCAATGTGCTTTACGATTTAAGATTTGTTATACCAATGTGCTTTGTGATTTAAGATTTGTTATTTAATGTTGGCGGTCCTAGATTTAAGTGTTCACAAATACTTCGGAATGAAGCCAAGCTTGAATGTGACTTTGAATTTTTTCATAAGTATCCTAGTTGCTTTTAACTTATTTCTGTTTTAAAGAAGGTACTTCCAACAAGACATGCGTGTGGCATCGTTGATACAACGGTCATACCAGAACTGCATACTCACAAATATTTTAAAATAAAATATATACATATTTTTATGTGAAAATCCTACGAGAAAAGTTAGTAATGGTTATAAAAGGAAAAAATTAAATTGATCTCGGAAATCGTCTCGATAAGGATGCCTATGGTTTTTTTTCATACAATTTATTGTCGTTTATTAATTAAATCAATCTCCGATTTAATGCTCTATACAGGAAAATCTTTTTTAACATTTATTATATACATATATAATATCTCGTCTTTTATCACGGCATATTATACGCTCACATTTGCCAGTTATATACTTGGTCCCACGTATTAACGTAATAGGTGGCAAGCCTACTGCCGCTTACTCGTCCGTTGTTCAGCAGGTGCACCTTTTTTTTTGTGATGTAAAATCATCAAATGACCTTCTCCCGCTATGGGTGGAGTGGGAGGCTGTGTCAGACTTCTACTGACTAAAAACCATCCATGTTCCTTCTTCTGAGCCTGCTACGTACCAAGGCCGCGGTAACCCTTGCGAACAGTCCCGCAAAGGTGCACCACTTGCAGATGAGGTTGGCTTGGGTTTCTCAGATCTTGGTAGGATCCTTATACACCTAACATGATTATTAAGTCGTCGAATTTACCGACCTTCATGTTACTTTAATGTTTTTTTTGTTACTATGAAATCGTTTGCGACTTCTGTGTATTACTTATTACTTTACTTCATATTATGTTAGTTTTGTTATATTAGTAAATATCGTCAAGATGACTATAATGTTTTTCTTAAGTTTTACAACTTTTGTCAATAGCAGTTTATTTTAAAAAGTGTATTTTGGGTCATGCTAACATAATCATGATTATGCTAACAAATATTTTAAAAGAGCATAATAGTCTGTGAGTTTCTTGCTAGTTCATCTTACAGTGGCTCGGAACTGGCACTCTGATTCACTTACTTACACAATTTTGTTTAATTTTTGTTGCACGTAAGTGAATCTATGATTCGTGATTTAAGTATATTCATATGTCGATTGTTTTTTATATGTATATTTGACGTTTTCCAGTACTATATAATAGTTTATGAAATAAAAACAATTTGATGTTAAATATAAGAAGTTTGAAATTAGTACGATTATATAGACATAGACGTAATTTATACATACATACATTCACGCCTGTTTTCTCAATTATATAGTTGGTCCCACGTAATAGGTGGCGAGCCTATTGCCGCTTATCGGACACTGTTTTGTTCACCAGAGCGACGTTCGTTGATTGGCAGGTGCACCACTAGCAGGTGAGGTTGGCTTGGGCTCCTTAGGTCTTGTTAGGATCCCTATGCATGCAGGTTGTAATTTATCGTCACAGTAAAGAAGTAGACTCTTTCGCTATGAGTACATTAAGATAAAATTGAAAGGCCAATAAAGCATTTATTTTTCATAATGATGATAAATGCCTACTTTTGAAAATGGCTTTAAAAATTGGACAGAGTTTTTTAATTACTCCTTGCACACTGGCTTGGTATAAAAACCAAAAATTTGAGCGGTAGCAAATGTCGAATGTAAGTAATTCTGAAAATCAAAAGAACTTTATTGCCTGCCGAATATAGCATATAATATCTTCTAACGCATACTATATTAACGCATATTATATAAATATGATTGTACGTAAATTTTTAAGGATTTGTTATAATACTATTACGATTTACATTTAATTTAATAATAAGTTACTTGTAATTTTATGTAATAATATGTACTTTCTGTGCCCTTGCAGGGTCATGTTTGATTCCTTATATCTTTGTTAACATCTGTATATGTACAACATGAACGTTGAACTGTAATATTTTCGCCAAGAGCCAGAAGTCTAGGGATACTATTATTTATGACCTAGTTGTAAGTCCTGGGCGTCTGGCTTTCGATTTTTCACCATTAAACAAGGTGTTAGAATGCTATAAATCAGGCTATCCTGGAAATATCTACTCTCCGCATCGGGAGGCAAGGTGAATGCTAATGAGGTACCCTGCATCAATACGCTACGATTTTCGCATGTGAACTATACATTGAAGGTTTCGCTTTATAATAATATTTAATTCATAGCCTTATAAAGTCCACTGCTGAACATTAGCCTTCCCAATAGATTATATTAGGGATATTTACCCATAGTCACCACGCATGCGGGCTGGTTGGTGATCGCAGTTCAAGCCAGTACGCAGGATAACGCTGCTGCCCATCATCCGGTAGGATTTCTCTTCGTCGACTTTTACGACTCCCCGTGAGATGAGAGGGGGTGGCACCATTCTAGGCCGGTACCACATTGCAATAATCATATTTTATTACATTAAAAATTCAAGTTACTAACAATTTATAAAACCTTAAAGTAAAATGGACATCTCTAGGAAAAATCCTACCAGCCAACCCTAACAGTTGTAGAATTATTTTATTTTTAGTGAATAAAACTTATACATTTATAATGTTCATAAGATATAAATAATAATTAGATTTCTTTGGTGCATTTTATGTGTTGTATAGGTAGTAAGTATGAATATCTGGATATTTTGTACTTACATCCTACTCAGTGCTTCTACTTAGTGTGCCGTGACCTACCTTTGTCCTTTTGGGCAAAATTTTGAGGGGAAAGTACAAACTGTTTAATTTTCATAGATAAGTCACTAGTTGAATATAGTCGTTAATACAATTCGTTCATAACTAATTACATATTAATTTATGGGACTTTACCGACATTCCTATCAGAAGGTCTCGAAATTTTACACTAGATGACACTGGAAGTAATTTTTTTATTTTTTGGTGTTGAAAATTAGACTGACGATATGTACTATTTTATATGTTGACAATTTTTGTAATTTATGGAGTGCAATAAATATAAGTATGAATAAGAAAATATATTGAAATAGAAAAGAAAACAAATAAGTTGTACAATACACGGTCTATTTGCTATAGTAATTTCTTCTAGGCAATCCTTTACATTACTTTATACAGTTCAAAGATGGCTATTTTTGTGAGACTGTCACTGGGGCGACTGCGGTCAAGCTGTTTTTTATAGTAAAAAATCTAACGTACAAAAAAGGTATCTCAATACTATTATCAATTTCTGGTATCCATAGTTAAAGTTCTGCTTAGTTAAGGGCTAGATGACGATTTTCGAAATGCCTAAAGAATAATTATTACCTACTATATAAAGATGAAATAATTATCATACCAACATTTTAGGAGCCCAAACCAACGTCTCTTGCAAATGGTGCACCGGCCGAACAACAGACTGGGGTTTTGGAAACATTACAGTTCCCGATAAGCGGCAATAGGCTGGCCACCTATTACAGGCATTTTAATATGCCTCAGGGATACGGGCGTGATTTTATGTATGTCCTAAATTAAAGTGTTCACAAGAACTTCGCTTCGGCAAAGCTTTTATTACATCAAAATCATAGTTGTAAAATTTCTATTTGATTATTTTTATAACAAGGCCATACCAGTCATGTTACGACAAAGAATATGCACATTTGCAGCTATTTCTTCGAAAAGCCTTAATCGATTCTAGTAAAACTTCAGTTGATGTCACGTAAAGCACACATTGCGATATTATCTTGATTGTAAAATCGATTTGAAGTTTAGTCTAACCTTTAACAGAGCATTACAGAACTGGAGGTCGTCAGGTAACTGCTCAGGTTATATCGATATTTGCCGAAGGTACCTTAAAGTTGTTAATATACTCAAATACTCATTTATTGGTAATACAACATTACACGTCACAGAAAAGAAAACATACATAATTATTAGAATTTTTTCAATAAAATATTATTATTAGATCACAATATTATTAGAAATTGATAATATCAATATAAGAAATGTCAATAACAATTGAATTAAGTAATATGAATGAAATTAATAAAAATAAACAGTTAATGATTATGTAAATTAAAATAATGCAAAATGTAATTTCAGATTTTTACAATTAAATTACGGATAACACAATACAATTAAAATTATAAATCTTAAGAATTAATTACTTCATAAAGTCATTAATGTCATAGAACGTTTGCTCAAGAAGATATTGTCGATGTTATCGATATTATTATTTTAATTGTATTATTATATTATTATTATTATTGTCGATATTATTTCGTCATCGATGCATAATGATGCAGTCATGCAGAGGTCACAAAGGTTTAAGGGTGGATGGTAAAATATTTGTGTGGAATTGAGAATCGATCGCTTCTGTGCTTCGAAAGTCCGTTGGTGGAGTGCCCGAGTGGGCGGGGCTGCGGGTGACACTAACTCAGGAGGACGAGGAGAGGAGAGTCGCTCTCCCGCTGCCGACTATCATGCGAATGATGGTCGTCAGGTAGACCGCGTGGAAGGCCTCCTTCTGCGAAGTGGTGATGTCGCAGAAGGAGGCCGTGAGTCGCTCTCTATCCGGCCGTTGGAGCAGCGTGAGGGACAGGAGGGCCAATCAAGCCGCGCTAGGAAGTTTTCAGTATTTACCTCCGCTTATCGAAAGTAAACTGACTTTTTCAATGTTTTAAATGTCACCAGAACTCCATGACAAGCAATCCTAATGCATGTCTACTATGTTTATTCGTACTCATACTCGTATAACTTAAAATAAAAAGTTATTTTCTTCTTTTATTTTAAATCATGTGACTGCAGAACACATGTTTTTGTAGATTTGTCAAATTGTTTTACTACTAAGTACATATTCTTGTAACTGGCGGGAGAAAAAACTAACCTTGACGATTTTCTTGCCCGTTCTTTTATGATCAAGCTCCCGCCCGCAGTGAATGGGCGCGCTAGTTTTTAAGTTTTGACGTTCATAAGAGCTCTTTTGAGCCAAACTTGAATAAATGAATATGAATTTTTTTTGAATTAGATAATCAGAAATTCAAATAATCGTCAGAAAAAAAGTTCTGATTGTATTTACAATAGCATGCTTATGTGAGTTTAATAGAACATTATTTTTTTACATAATCCATGACCTTTCATGTACAAAAGGTGTGTTAACTTATCAAGTGTGGTTGAATAAGACTGATCTTTTTAAAAGGTCATCTTTCTAATTAACACTTCATCTGATAAACTGTTTCTAAATTTAGCAGTTCTGCAATTTCGTATTCATACAGAATATATAGTTAAAATACTTTTTAAAAAATTTTATATACATAAAAAAAATCTGACAATTACGCCAATTATTTAGTTCCAAGATCAGAAACTGTCAGTGTATAGGGATTCTACCAAGACCTAAGAAGACTTAAGACCAAGCCAACCTCACCTGCAAATGATACACCCGTCGATCAACGGACGAGGCTCTGGCGAACATAACAGTTCCCGGTAAACGGCAATAGGCTTGCCACCTATTACGTGGGACCAACTATATCATTGGCGAAGTGTGGGCGTAAAGTATGCCTATGCCGAAGGGGTAGTCGGGGAAACAGGCGTGAATTTATGTATGTATGTATGTAAGAACCTGTGTTCTGAATACTAAAATGCACATTATCTTATTTATTTATTTACAAAGTATATTGTATTGCATATAAGTTAAAAAAGATGTCCAACAAAACTGTTCAAACAGTTTGACTGAAGGATCACTTAATATCAACTATGATTATTAAACATTACATACATACATACATTAAAAATTAATAAATATTTTTATTTTTACAGTTATAACATATGAATTATACTTACAGAGACCGTCTATGGTAGCATTTATTATGTGCTTTTTCAGTAAACGTTTAAATTTTATTTTGTTTAATTCATCTCTTCATCTTGGAACTACAAAATTGGTGTAATTGCCAGAAAATAAAATATTACAATAGTACATATTCTATGTTAGCAAGTGACTTACGAGCAAAATGCAAAATTAATTTTAAAAAAACATAGGCTACTTTTGTTAAATTTGCCATAAAGCCTTAGCCATAAGTAAGGCTGAGAGGATAAAAAATTACTGGCTGGAAAAGAAGAGTTTGACCATCCCATGAGATGCCTGAGGGTGTCGAGGGTAACTAAGGTGAGTTTTCGTCCATTGTCAATGTAGGTGGAAGACGTTTCATCTAGAAATCGCTTGGTTTAACCATAAAACGATGTTTCCCTCTGGGCTGCGGAGGTCAGACGGCAGTCGCTCCACGTGATAACTGAAATGCAGTCAAATCTGGTTAAACCAGTGAGCAGACCCTGGGCCCTAAGCTTAAGACTAGGGCAACCGGGATAATGCTAGGATATGATGATCTAGAAATGGCTACAAGTTACAACTCATCATAATGTCCAAGCATTATTACGGTTGCACCAGACTAAATCTCAGGGTCCAGGGTCTGCTCATTGGTCTAACAAGATTTGGCTGAACTTCAGTTATTACATAGATCGACTGCCATTTTACCTCCACAACCCAAAGGGAAACATCATTCTATCGTTAAACCAGTTGGCAGAATATTAGAAGGCACTGACTTCCTAATAGCGACTGCCATAGATGTTCATGACAGCCGGGACCAACGGCTTAACGTACTTTCCGAGGCACAGAGCAAGAGATAATTACGCACATGACTTTGAAAAGTCATAG
This sequence comes from Musotima nitidalis, assembly GCA_949126915.1. Lineage (NCBI taxonomy): Eukaryota > Metazoa > Arthropoda > Insecta > Lepidoptera > Crambidae > Musotima > Musotima nitidalis. The sequence goes on along the minus strand of OX421439.1, from coordinate 5,882,394 downwards.
GTGCGCTACCAGGGTTTGAACCCTAGACCCTCTGAATTTCTTGTGACATACTTACGAACTAACATTTTAAACAGAAATAAAATAAATCCATCGCAAATTACCAGGGGTTACCAAACTAATGACTGCCCCTTGTTAAACCAAGGGTAATTACTATTCATGTTTTGTTTTGCAAAAAATATATTGTGAAGGTATAATGGGAAGGTAATAAAGATGAGGTTGCATTTTGTATGCAAATGGCTTCTACTAGACTACTCAATGTATCTTTAGGGTGCCTACCAGAGATGTGCTACGCTACGTTGCTATGGATGCGTCTATATCCATTAGTCATGTTTATTGGTCCACCTAGCATTTTTAGCGGACCTCAGGCCCGTAAGGCAGCAACCGGGAACCAGCAACTAAGTTATAAATAAATATAAATATTCTCTTACAATCACACCAATTATTTAGTTCCAAGATAAGTATCATTAAGAATTTGTGTTGTTGATACTAAATAACGGATAAACATACTTACATTCTTTTTTTGTAAATATATACTTAATATATATAGGAAAACACCCAGACCAGAACAAATATTCATGTTCATGCACACAAAAATTTGTCCTGTGTGGGAATCGAACCCACGAAAGTGCAGGTATACTGACCTCCACGCCATATCGGTCGTCGGTTGAAGAAGAAGATTGGTCCACCTAGCATAGCACTGGTGGAAACGGGTTCAACTAAGCTATGACTTTTATATGGGAAGATGCGTACCCTGGACGCGTGCTATGGGTTTGATGGATGCGTGCTATGGAGCATAAACGCAATTCGTCACCGAAAGTAGGCTCCCTCCCGGCTGCGCATCTACATAGCGCATCTGCCTCACACATCTACATAGCTTAGTATTTGTGGAAACAGTCATTTAGTTTCATAGCTTCGCTATCATATCTTCGCAGCGTGCATAGCTCATCTCTGGTGGAAAGACATCCTTATTCTGTGACTCAGCTTTAATTTATCTGGTTTATTAATAGTAGAGTAAGGTCATTTTATTATAAAATAGTTTTCAAGATGTTTTAGCTAATTCTAGCTTGTTTTTGTATACTATATATATAAATATAATCACGCCTGTTTCCCTGAAGAGGTGTGCAGGGGCATAAAGCTTTTTTGAGCCGCCGATTTACGCCACTAATTTGACTTAACGACTAACACATATGGTAATAACCGGGATCACATGCATTTGCGTTATATTTAAATAAATATTCTCTTTCAATCACACCAATTATATAGTTCCAAGATACTTATCTTGGAACTATAAGAACGTTAAGAACTTGTGTTATGGATACTAAAGAACGGATAACATACTTACATATAGTTTTTTGTAAATACATACTTAATATACATGGGAAAACCCCCAGACCAGAACAAACATTAATGTTCATGCACACAAAGATTTGGCAATGTGGTATGGGTATCTAAAATATATACCATGTATGTATATATATGTATGTATATACATGTATGTATGTAAATACATACTTAATATACATGAGAAAACACCCAGACCAGAACAAACATTCATGTTCATGCACACAAAGATTTGGCAATGTGGTATGGGAATCGAAAATATATACCATGTATGTACATACATGTATGTATGTAAATGTGTTCGATTGCAGGCAGCCTGCATTGAACGTGTTCCTGCTACCTTTATCAGAACGTCCATCCATCATGCAGGCATCAAAGCGTCTTCATTCCAGAACTTTTCTACCCCAACGGCCTTCAATTCTACGTGCTATGTGCCCTGCCCACTGCCACTTTAGCTAATACGTACACACACATTGAAGCGCTCGTAGCTCCGCGATGCTCGGTGGTCCGAAACGATCACCGAAGTAAAGCAGAGTTTACAGAGATCAGTCCTTGGATGGGTGACCGTTTGTATGGCATGTGATATCGAGCGCTTCCGTGCTTCGAAAGACACGTAAAGCCGTTGGTCTCGGTTATCACTAAATGTGGTAGTCGTTAAACCATGTTTGAGGCTTAATTGGGCGGCTTGAAGTATTCTAACAGCAGGACGCCATACACCTGCCTCCGCCAATCCGCACTGGGTCTGCGTGGTGGAGTATGACCCAATACCCTCGCACCTTGGTATGTGGGAGGAGGCTCGTGCTCAGTAGTGGGCTGAGATGACGATGATGATGATGACACACACATACTAATTTAAAAAACAATGGATACTTACCGCAATGCCATGATCAGTATTGTGTGCGTTACAAGTAGAAATTACGTCCATTGTTGTTCTTGGAACAAATAACTTCATTGTGTTTACCGGGAACAATTAACTTCATTGTGCTTACCTGGAACGAATAACATTGCATTAGTTTATTATTTTATAAATTACTAGATTTAGTGAGCGGTTTTGCCGGCGTGGACTGATTTGCCCACAGGAAGATTATATAAGCATAATGGAAATTAAATAAGTTTTTCATTTAATTTAAGCTTTAACGAAGCACATTAGAATGATATTCGTAAACTATACTGGAAGTTAAGGAGCGCGATCGACAGTGGAGTACTGGTCCCATCTGTAAGATGGTTTACTAAATACCTCCAAGTGAACTTATTGTTTTTATGAGAATACATGTCTTTAAACCTAAACCTAACTCCTCGACGCATTCGGTAGACTAGACTGCTAAGGCGAGCGTTACGCATCATTGCACATGCTAAGGTTTACAACCTCTTACTGAGGTCTTTAAGATTCTGCGTCTTCAGAGTTCCGTAGAACTTTTAGATCCTCTTCTACTACACGTGCCGGTCTTAAGAACTACTCTAATACTGTGCAGAACGGTCACCTATCTTACTTTCGAAACTTGTTTACTCGATTTCTTTATGTATATAGGTACATCTCAGGGAACAGGGGTGGCTGAAAACCAGCGCCGTCTAGTGTGTATACGCTGGACAGCACAAGCTGAGCCATCACCTTTTGCTCTCTGGACCTTCGTAATAAAAATTAAATTAATTCTGGTTGCAACTTTTTTTAACCGTATTATGTAAAGGGAACCAATAAATGATTTTTATTTATTTATTAATATATCGGCCATATTTCAAATTTTACCATTCAACCTAGTCACTACACATTCTCCAAAAAAACATCGTTTCAGAATATAATATTTACAATAATTTTCATATCACAGAATCAACATAATTAAAATTAGGTTTGAGGTTATTTTTTTTTTGCTAAACCTTAAAGACTTTTGATGAAACGATATTGTACGAGTTATTAATTTAGAGGTTTCGCTTTATTTTTAATCACACGTAGTCATAAAATTAGATGTTAATAACAGAATTTTTTTAGTGTCAAATTGCAGATTTTTAAATGCTATTTCTTGAATATGTGACATTCAGATGTTTACAAATAAATATCGTACTAAGTCATATTAATATATGCTTAAATTAGTGATAATTGCGGCTAATTTAGCAATATTTAGAAGCGCATAGTAATATTTGTTCTGGTCTGGGTGTTTCCTATGTATATTAAGTATTGCTGTATGATAGTGTAATTTAATGAACCATTTTCCAAGAGATCAGATAATATCACCATAAAATGTGACGGCAAATTAGTTTCCTTTTGACAAGGTCCAAATTCTCAGTGCCTTTATTAAAGCTTTGACTAAAGTTGTCACAGTGAATAGGGTGGCAGCAGTAATGCTTGTTGTACCAAATCTCAAATAATTTGTTACGTGTCATTTTACAAAACATCTCGTACGTATACGTCGTCGTATAGGAGAAGGTAAAAACTGTTTATTTTTTATAGTTAAAGCACTAATTGAATACAGGGGTTATAGAAATTCATTCATATCTAATTAAATATTAATGTCTATAAACAAATAGGTGCATAGGGATCCTACCAAGACCTAAGGAGCCCATGCCAACCTCACCTGCAAGTGGTGCACCTGCCGATCAACGGACGAGGCTCTGGCGAACATAACAGTGCCCGGCAAGCGGCAACAGGCTCGCCACCTATTACGTGGGACCAACTATATAATTGACGAAGTGTGGGCGTATAATATGCCTCTGCCTACCCCATTAAGAAAACAGGCGTGAATGTTTTTATGTAAAAATTAATATTTAATTTAACTCCCATGACTTGAGAGATATTCTAATTGAAAGATTTCGAAATTTTACACTTGATGGCATTAAAAGTCAAATTTGAAAATAATATTGACGAAAAGCTTCATAACTTAATTCGTAGCTTTCATATTGGTAGTAACTGGTCTTAGTATGGTTTTATAATACGGTAATGATATTTTTTAAACATATGTACACACAGCACAACCTTACTGAAAACTAAAGCTAATCCGTAACATTGTTAAGCTAAATAAGTACTAAAGGTTTTATAGATAAACAACACACTTTTGGACACTTACTTTATATCCTTTTATGAAATATAAATTTTAAATACACCTAGTTATATAAATTTATAATACCATACATTAACATACAAGCATCAAATGATGCATTAAAACATACTTTTTTGCCACTTGGAGCCATAGAACGGGTACCGCTTTATTTGCAGAATTAATATATTTCTATATATAAATAACCGTCGATACCAGCAACCTATTGAACAAAAAATAGAACTTCCACTGTTACGTAACGGAAATACATTACTGGCCTAATTTCACGTCTATGAATGAACGAATGAATGAAAGTAATTTATTTCTCATATACGGTACACTATTAAGATATCATACATAGTTCATATAAGTTCTTCGCAATAAACCAGATAGTGGCGTATAAATATTAGTAACATACATTGAAATATAAATAAATCTTTTAGTATACAAAGAAAAACTCACTTAAATTTATCAATTTCAAAAATATATATAATAAGAATTATAGTAGCAATTATTACAAAATGTCAATATTAATTACCGATAGGAATGTTTCTTAAATATAAGTATCACCACACATAAGGCAAATGCATGTGATTCGCGTGTCCGAACCCTGACCAATCGTCGGGGTTGGCGGCCGCTACTTACAGTCTGCGCGCGCCTATTTTTATTATTAAAATACTGTAACATGAACGATTTTACATATAAATTTACAATTTCAGTTAAGACTGCGTGGTTTTGTTCGGGAATTGAGTTTGTTTTTTTTGTAATTTATTCAATATATATTTGTATTTTCTCAAGTATTTATTTTTAGTTTTTTAAATTGTTTTTTTTCTTCTCGCGATGATGTTCCACATTGACCAGTCATGCTGTTCACACACGTCAGTGAAGATACAGCCTATTTATAGAATTAAGCATGTAACATAATTATGTCCTTACTGTATCTCTGTTTTGTATGACTAATAAATAAAGTATGAAATATTTATCATCAACGGCATCAGTGTTTGGATTCCCTGGCACTGAAAATCGACAGTGATGTCAAACACCTAGTTCAAAAGTCGCCACGCTTGAGTTCGATGCAAATCGTGTTTATTATCTTATGTATATTTATATCTTTGCTTATAACGCTATATTCCACATCAATTTTGCATTTTGGAGTGCTTGCTACCACTTTTCAATGTTCGAATAAAATATCATCCTAATTAATATACTGTATGCGCATATTAACTGTGGTAATACGTAATTCATCTCACGACTTGTATACCCCTGGTTTTTGTTTTATTACGAGACCTCCGACCCTTCAAGGGGTCCAGTCATCCATCGCTCCATCAAAACCAAGGTTGGCCAGGGTAAGGCAACCTTTTGATTGCTTCGGGGATATGAATCTACTTTTATGAAGGTAGGAAGTGCTCGACGAATAATTGGGAAAGATTACACGACGTGTGAACGGTGGGAACGATTGAGTATTTATTTGTATATGTACTTTAAATATGCCTTAAGTACACGCACGCACACTTACACGCACATCCACCAACACACACACATAGGAAAACGCCCAGAGCAGAACAAATATTCCTGTTTATGTACACAAACATATGTCCTGTGCGGGAATCGAACCCACGACCTTAAGAGCGGAGTCTGGATATACTCGCCTCCACGTCAAATCGGTCGTCAACAGTCGTATTCACGGAACAGAAAAAACTAGTGGAAATGGTAAGTGACAAAATTAGTATGAAGACCGCTGTCGCCAAACTCACACAAATAAACCATTGACCGTATATTACACTACAGATAAACAATGAGCGTAATTGGTCATTTTTATTTTAGTCAAAATTAGCTTAAGTCAATTGTTCTACACCGGAAAATATACATTCACCCACTATAATAAGATTAAATTTGCTTAAAAGAAAAATACTTAAAACATTTTTTAAACTAAATTTAAACTACCTATGATTGTTGAGAAAGTATCGCTAGATGGTGTTGTTGTTTGTTGAAGCAATTATAACCCTTATAAAATCGTAATAAGGTTGTCATTACCGCCACAGACGTAGATTCTACTGCTAGTCTGCCAGTGCAGGGTGTCGCTTTGATTGTTGCAGTAGAAAGCAATATCGATAGATACGTTCGATAAAAACATGAAGTTTTTGAGAAATTTGTAATAACTTTTATTATACCTACATCGAAAATAGAATAGAATGAAAAACACGTTTATTTAAAATTTATTTTATTTTCCTTGAAATAAAACATATTTATTTAAAAACTGACGTTTTGAAAGTTTTATTTTTAATTTTAATAAATGATGTATGCGAACATTTATATATTTTTCGACTATTGCTTTCATCAAATCAGTGACATGATTGGACGCAGGAAATATATATATTAGGTCGGGGAAAAAGTCTTTTCGCATAACGTAGGTATAAACTTATTATAAAAAATTTTTGACTGTACTATTTGTGTCTGGCTGGTTTTGGTAACATTAAAAAGGTTCCATTATAAAGAATAGAAAAAAATAAAAAAAAGTTGTTTCCCGCTATTTTTCATTTGTTTTTCTCTCCGTAAAAATGAGTGAATCTAATGAAGAAATTCGATACATTTTAAAATTTTATTATAAAAAAGGCAAAAATGCAACTCAAGCAGTGAAAAAAATTTGTGATGTTTATGGACCTGATGCAGTGTCAGTAAGAGTAGCACAAATTTGGTTCAAACGTTTTCAGTCCGGAAATTTTGATGTTAAGGATGCACCTCGCTCTGGTCGCCCTGCTACGAATAAAATGGACCCCATTTTTGAAAGAGTGGAGCAAGATCGGCATGTTAGTAGTTACGATGTAGCTGAAGAACTGGGAATTGACCACAAAACAGTTTTGACCCATTTGAAGAAAGCTGGTTATACAAAAAAGCTCGATATTTGGGTGCCACACGAGCTCACTCAAAGAAACTTAATGAACCGTGTACTCATTTGCGATTCATTATTGAGACGTAATGAAACCGAGCCGTTTTTGAAGAGATTGATAACTGGCGATGAAAAGTGGATCACGTACGACAAGAACGTGCGAAAAAGGTCGTGGTCGAAAGTTGGCCAGGCTTCACAGACTGTGGCCAAACCTGGCCTAACACGAAATAAGGTGATGCTGTGTGTATGGTGGGATTGGAAGGGCATTGTTTATTATGAGCTTTTACCGCCCGGCAAAACCATCGATTCTGATCTTTACTGCCAGCAACTGATGAGATTAAAGGAAGCAGTCGAGAGAAAACGGCCGGAATTGATCAACAGGAAGGGTGTGGTCTTTCATCACGATAACGCTAGACCACACACATCTTTAGCCACTCAGCAAAAATTAAGAGAGTTCGACTGGAAGGTAGGTAGTGCATCCACCATATAGCCCTGACCTTGCGCCTTCAGATTTTCACCTGTTTCGGTTTCTCCAGAATTCTTTAGGTTCTGTAAGGTTGACCTCAAGAGAGGACTGCCAAAATTATTTGTCCCGTTTTTTTGATCAGAAGTCCCAAAGTTTCTACAGTAACGGGATAATGTCTCTGCCCACAAAATGGCAGAAAGTTATTCAACAAAACGGTACATATATATTGTAAATAAATGTAAATAAACTTTGAAAAAAATGTCTTGACTTTTCATACAAAAATACGAAAAGACTTTTTCCCCAACCTATTATATATATATATATCGATATATCGTAATACATTATTTTCATTTATCGATAATATCAGTATTTCACCTGACTACATCATTAACTATGTAGCGAAGAACATTCGACATGGACTTGCCTAATACAGTTAAGCAAAAATGGACTTTATTTAACCCTACACATTAAGGTTTATTTTAGCTAGTCGTTTAATTAAATAACGTGTAAACTGAAATTACATAATTTTCTTAGAATACAATTAAAATATTACTTACCGATGGTACGAAACACCTCCATTTATAAGATTTTTTCTCCTACTATCATTTTTGCACTCTAAAATGGAACAATACGGCATATTTTTTAAAATCAAGGGAACGCAACGACTACCAACTCGACGTGATGTCAGAACACAACTGCGGCTTGACTCAATGAAGTAAGCGTAACAGCGCCTACTTGTGACACGCGCGATACGCCTACTTTGCACTTCCACTAGTTTTTTCTGTTCCGTGGTCGTATTATTATTATTTAATAGTCCAGTTAATAAATTGGTCCAGTCGTAAGAGATATCTTAGCATGTTAGCTAGTATTTTAGGTTAAGGTATTTTTTTTTAGGTTTATCTATTATATAACGGAAGATATAAACGGAATATATATTATAATCGGAAAATTGGAGCTGGCAGCAACGAAATTCGACATTTAAATAAAAATAACATTTTATTTCAGTTAGAAAAATGCAACAATCTGGAGGCGTTAAACATTACATCATATTTTAATGATAGAATTATTAGTAAATGCATAAATTTCATTTTAAATTAGATAGTATGCTTAACGTGCAAATGCAAATTGAGCAACCCGTTTCAATCGAGTCGATACTGTATGCATATTTAATGAACTTGCGGTACCGAGATCGATTCCTGACGGAGTCAGGGTCTTCAATGAGATGAGGTAGGGTGATCCTAGACATTGTTACAAGAACACGGAAGGAGAAACACTTTTTCTTGACCTAAATATTATATAACTGTTACTGTACAATTTAAATGAGTTACACGACGCCATTTTTTGAGATGAGAAGCATTGGTTGCTAATAGATGTGATATGAACTTACAAAGTATATATGCAAATATAAACACTTAGTAATTGCGTGATTTAAAAACGTACAGCGACATCTATACTGTTGAAGCTACTACCGAATAACATTATATGGTTTGATGTGTAGATATTCATATTGAAATAAAGTAAAAATTGATTTAAATAGAGACTTTGATTTAGATTTCTAAAATATTTACAGTATTGTTACGATAAACCAAATTAAAAAATATACAAAGCAAATAAAATTATGTTTTTTCTTTATTCATCACAACTCGTGCTATATTGAATAAAACTATAATAAAATAATAAGCAATGTATAATTATTGATTCCAAAACAAAAATTTACAACACAATAGTCATAAAACAGAAACTTAAATACAATAAAACAGTCAAAAACAGATTTTCAAAAACAATAATAATCCTTTATAAATGTATAATTGTATACACAAATATATTTATTTTAAACATGAATTCGCACATTCGCGCAGTGAAGACATTTTAAAGTTTTTCGACCATAATCTAACTAAAGGCGCTTATCTCTGTTCACCAACTCCCCGATTTACTAAGATAAGCGATAAATTATCAAGGAAATCTTACCCACAAAGTATTCATTAATGAGAAGAAGCGAACAGGCAATGCTTAATTTTTTAAAAAGCTTCATCAGAAGTACAAATAATGTCCCAGGTTTCCCTAATAATTATGTACACAGCGGCAAACCTTCCCGACCTTCGCTTACAACGTACAGGGAATGTCAGAATGCCAGCTTTCTGTTAAGAGCGATAACATAGGCACGCACACACTGACACGAACATACTAATAAATTATACAGATACAAATTAAGTTACAAAATATATTTATTATAATATATGTTTATAGTAAATACGTCATAAGATAGATTTATTGATTAATGTAAGTAAATTAAAAACACTGCATGTAATATAAAGTTATAAAAAAAAATTTATAACTGAAATTCAGTCAAATCTGGTTGAACCAGTGAGCAGACCCTGGGCCTATAATAATATAATTGCATAAAGAAATAAATATTTTGTCAATAAGTAGGTAGTATGTTTTTTTCTTTGACGCCATTCCGAGTGGATGTATATAAGTGAGCTTTATATCTTGACATTTTCTATTAGTTAATTAGGGTCTACTACGGACTTGGGAGCCCATGCCAACCTCACCTGCAAGTGGGGCACCTGCCGATCAACAGACGAGGCTCTGGCAAACATAATAGCTCCCGGTAAGCGGCAATATGCTGGCCACCAACGAAAAATATATTCAATTCAATTCAATTTATTGCCATATAAGTGTACATAATGGTCTTAAGAATTAAATGTGTAACAACTTAGTTAACATTATAGTTGCTGCAATATCTTATACTTAGTCTTAGTAGGTAATAGGTTTTTAATTACACAAAAAGTATATATTTTTACGAAAATTTGTGTTTTGGATATTGAAAATTATAATTTATAACATGCATTTAATTATATAATTATAGTACATTTTGCGAAATATAGGCGTATAAATCAGTGCTTGCTTGCAAGCTGAAAGTTTGCTCTCAATCGAGGGCAAAATATCACTGAGCTTTGGTCCCTTTGCGTCACTGCTGCACACATGCTATGGAAGGTAAACTTCATAATTATGTGGTTTTTTTTTATAATTTTTTTTTTAGTTTTTCTGTTCTTGTTTGTGTATTTTTATTTGATTGTTATGTCTATATTGTATATTTCTGCATGTGTGTGTTTGTGATTCAAATAAAGTATTATCTTATCTTATAAGATGCCTCCGCCTATCCCTTTAGTGAAACAGGCGTAATTGTTTACGTATGGTGTGTTAGTCCCGGGTCCCTTAAGATGAAATTATGTGAACTTTTATAAAAAAAACTATAAGAGTGTCAAAGAATATGCAAACGATAAAAATTATGACAGTCCGACTTGTTCTATTTCATAAAAATCATACGTCGTGACATATGAATTCCGAACTAGTTATACACCCAAGAGGCAGACCACAGCTCTCCGTGTCGCGGTGGGGGGGCTAAGTACTTCCCGGTAGGGCGCAGCGGGCGCTAGGGAAAAGGTAACACCCAGAGATTGGCGACTTTCGGTGCCCTTAGTACTGACTACCGGGGGGGAAACTAAGAGGGACCTAAGGAGGGCGAAGCGGGCGTGCCAGAAGGGCCCGTCAAGTAGCGCCAGGAGGGTCTTAGGCATCGGGGGCAGGGAACCCTGCTGTCTAGCCATGGATCCTCCGAGAAGTTGGCCACACACGCTATGGTCGCACAAGGAGGTAGGAGGGGCGCGTCCACAGCTAGATCCAAACCTATACTATAACACCTAACCTGTAACCTGTGTTCACAATAAATGATTTTGATGTAATGTTTTTTTAAGTACAAAAAATGTAATGCTACGTTTGTGATGCCCTTCTGATACCGTGCATACCGTGGCTCACCTGTTTACTTTATGACAAACTGGAGGGATTGCGGCGTGGCCTAATGGGGAGGGGGCCGACCGCCGATCGTATTAGAATATCCCGGGCTAATTGCAAACTTAACAATCTTTCTGGGCTGAATATTTCATAGGTAAGAGAGAGATAGAGTGATTTCAGACGACAATCCCGAAGGTACCTAAAACATTAAGGGTGTCTTGTCTCACCACGGTCACTGATCTTGATTGGAGCTAAATCCATTTAAAACATCGTTCTGTCTCACTCAACTTCAAACCAATGACAGAAATGCAATGAAATTTTAAGTCAAATTTAGAACTTTTTTTTTATTAGGACAACCAACAAAATAAACTCTGGTACGAAAAAAAAAGTAAAACTACACAAATATAAACTTAAAGCTCAGTGTCACCTTAATTACAGGTTGCCACGGCCTTCAACGTAAACAATAAATTTCATAAACTTGTGTTTTTAAAAACAAAATTCAATTAAAAAAAATTAAAAAAGTTTACAGATCATTTAAAAACTGTAATATTTATCGCCTTTACTATTACTTACTAAATAATACTTTTTATTTAATCTTGGTTATTCAGATTTAACGAACTCGTTTTTATTTGGCTGTCAGTATTGTCTTAGGATCTGGTAAAGATATTTTTTAAAGAGAGGTAGCATTTTGCCTTGCTGTTGTCTTACGTTAAAAAAATAAATATCAGTGACTATGTTTAATGAACGGTATTATCCTTTAAATAACCATGTAGCTATTTAATTTTGAATACTATGGCTATTGACATATAATTCATTTCACAGTTTCTACTAGGTTTTAATAAGCGATTAACTCGTTTTTACTTGACTGTCAGTATTGTCTTAGGATTTGGTTAAGTTATTAACCATAAAATGTTGGAACATCACTTTTTAGTTCATTTGTTTGGTACTAAGATTCCTTGATAATCAATAATAATTTCTCAAAGTTTGGCTCAATAGAGCTCTTATAAAAGTCTTACATAAAAACTAGCGCGCCCATTCACTGCGGGCGGGAGCTTGATCTTAAAAGAACGGGCAAGAAAATCGTCAAGGTTGGGATTTATCTCGCGCCAGTTACAATAAAAGTACTTGATATTAAAACCACAAATACTTGTGTTTGCAGTTACAAGGTTAAAAAAAAGGAGACAAAATTCTTTTTAGCAATATTAACTTATTTATTCATTGAATCACCAAAATAAGAAACAGCATATACAAGTAACAAGTAAAATCTATACATAAATAGGTTAACTGTTCTTATAATTATAGGTAATTAAAGCGTGCATAATAACATATTATCAAAAAAAAACAACAAAGTGAAACAAACAGTAGTGATATAAAAAAAATATATATATATATCGAGCCCTTGCCGCCAGTTTGTCGTAAGCGACAATTGCTAACTTTTATTTAATTTTTTTTAATTATTATTAATCCTTTATTGCAATAATAGCAATTGTCGCTTACGACAAACTGGCGGTAAGGGCTCGATATTATATATCATCATCATCATCTCAGCCATCTGATGTCCACTGCTGGACATAGGCCTCCCCAATAGATTTCCACAATGAGCGATCCTGAGTCGCCTGCATCCATCGGCTTCCCGCCGCCTTGACCAGATCATATATTATTTATTATTATTTTATATTATATATACATAATATTAAAAAAAAAGTAAAAAGTGAAACAAACAGTACGTAAAGGTATTGTAAAAAAAAATATTGTAATAATAACCTGGAAACTACAAAACTTAACTACGGATAAACATAGTAGACATAAGCAGACCAGCCGGTGGCATTTGTTCACGAGTATGACGCATGAGCCAGCCATCGTTTCGCTCAACCATATTTTAGGGAACGTGACGACCCGACGCATGACGGCACCACACAGAAACATTTAAGTGAGCATGCTTAAGCTACAGAATAAAATAATGTTAACTAAAATAACATTAATATAACAAGAATGAATGAAATGTGCACCCGAAGCGCCATTTATATCTGAACACGCCCTAACGCTCTTGACAAGAGAGACCTTTGTGGCGCTTTGGATTTTTACAAATACGTTATTAAGTTGGCTGTAGAAATAAGTTATTTTAAATGCATTTATTTGAAACGATGCTTTCTGAATCATTGTAACGTGTGATTTCGATGCGATTAAACGCCAAATGACTCAAAATCTTAATGCAATATTAAGGTAGTATCAAACGTATGTACCAAAGCCCTCCCTCTCACTAGGGGCTCACTCACGCAACGAACAGAAGACGATTCGCCCTTGACACAATTTTTTATAGACATTTTATTGAGGTAGCTTTAGCCTGACAGAGGGATGCCGAGGTGATTTCTAAAAAAGAAAGGAGATAAGCGGGGCGTGAAACGGTATTCATGTAGGCCGTTCTATATGGGTGCACTTGTTACCGTGTTTGATCTATGGTATGAAGCGGTCATTTTATTTTTGGACTACATCGACTGGTTAGTCTGTTTACCGTCAGGCAGGAGACTTCCATCCACTAAATAATGACGTGCCTCTTACTAAATTGCGCGGCTTCGGTATGGCGATTTGTCACTAAATAATGACGTGCCTCTTACTAAATTGCGCGGCTTCGGTATGGCGATTTGTGCGCTAAAAGTCGCAACATCGCATTGCACTACTCACAGACATATACAGAATAACCTACATAAATATTTACCTATCTACCTACATATCTACTTACCTACCTATCTTCCTACCTACCTATCTACCTTTACGTAGGAACTAGGGCAGCAGCAGCATAGCCAATAGTAAAAATATCGCTTAAATCAAAGCCCTAGCGGAACAAAAAAATTACCCCTTTTCTTCGACTTACTCACGCAACGTACAAGAGACGGTTCGCCCTTGACATGTTATAAGGAATATTTATAGGCACTTTGTTGAGGTGCCTTTGGACGGACACGCAGAGGGATGCCGAGTTGATATCTAGACAAGCAAGGAGAATATTTACTACCTGCGACGATAGACCTAGAGGACAATAAAAACTGACTCGGGAATATTCATATGAAGACAATTTTATTAGCCAAAACATTGTACAATTGTACAAAAGTATTAACGATAAAAAAATAAACTGATCCTAGATAGTATATCAAAAATGTAGATTATTTTTTTTACGATTTTACATTGTTTCAGCCACATGACGTTCATCGCTGAACATGGTCTAAGTGTCCCCAATAGATATTTACATTGAGCTATCCTGATTCTCCTGCATCCACCGACTTCATCGGCTGGGAGCCCATCTTCTACGTTTGCCATCAATCGGATTTTCTTGCTATATGACCACTGCCACTTCAGCTTGCAAATTCATCCAAAATTCTCATACAACCTTGGTGTCTAAAGACAAAAATCTTCGACCAGTGTGCGTTGCCAGTGACGTCATACGTGGTGTCTTACTGTAAGCCTGATAAAAAAGCTCAAAGTCGCCCAGCGTGCAATGGAGAGAGCTATGCTCGGAGTGTACCTACGTGATAGAATCAGAAATGAGGAAATCTATAGGAGAACTGGAGTGACCAACATAGCGAGGCGAATTAAAGGTAAACGAAGCGAAGTACAGGTAAAAATGTAATACTGGGTACTCGTAGCATATGTCAGAACTACGCCGCCGTAGCTCGTAGCTGCTACAACATACTTGAAACGGTCGTATGAAACCCATTTGCTGAAGATTTTGCATGTTATATTAGTGCGAAGCCTTAGGGACGAAATATTATATTGTGACACCTTTAAATCTGTTTCATGAAAGGATTTTTTTTATCCTTGATTGTCTGCATACATTCTTGATTGCCCTGCATGCATTATTGATTGCGCTGCATGCTTGATTAATTACGCTGCATGCATGCTTGCAAGAAAGTGTATAAGCTTGTTTTGCATGCATTTATATTTGTTTACTTAAACGTAAGCGTAAACACGTAAACTACATCCTCAATATAAAACATATCCTAATACACTAGGCAAAAGCCCACCTGCTAAAGGGTCAAGGTCGTAAAAAGAGACGTTCGTTTTGACAAGGGTCCAAGTGGGTAACACCGACAAATATTATATTTATGAAGCATAAAGGATGTATGAGAGCCGAATCTAACCTGTCCAAACCTGTCGTTTCTTTACTAATGCTCGAAAAGGTTTCGCAACTAAATATACAATTTTAACTTATACGAGTAAAATACCGTAAAGTCCTTAATTTTCAAGAGTATGCAGACACAACTGAAAATGAGCTGACAGTTGTCTGCCAGCTCAATACAGCTTTAAGGGACTGCAGGAAAGCAGGTTAACCCGTTAGTCCCGACTGTCATGGACATCTTTTGGCGAACAATGGCAACCACCTTGGGATCAAAAATAAAATTGGCGGAGTATGGGCTTATAGTATGCCTCGGCCTATCCCTTCGGGGAAACAGGCGTGATTGTATGTGTATGCATGTTTATTGCAGCTATGTTGTTAGCTCTTAATACAAATTGTAGTCTCAAACATAGACTCTGTTACAGCCCGGCAACATACCAGGGTTAAGGAACAAGGATGGTTTTTAGTCAGTAAGGTCTGACACACCCTCCTGTTCCACAAACAGCGGGAAAAGGTCATTCGATGATTTTCCATCCGAAAAGAGGGCACGGCAACAAAATAGTATTTAACTAGTTTTAAGGAGAAAAAACAATTTAAGTTTTAATAAATCTGTCAATAGCGCTCGTAGCTCTGCGGTGCTCGGTGGTCGGAAACGATCGCCGAAGTACAGCAGAGTTTACAGAGGTAAGTCCTTGGATGGGTGACCGTTTGAGTGGCATTTGATATCGAGCGCTTCCGTGCTTCGGAAGGCACGTTAAGCCGTTGGTCCCAGTTATCACTAAATGTGGAAGTCGTTAAGCCATGTTAGAGACCTAATGGGCGGCTTGAAAAATTCTAACAGCAGCAGGACGCCACACACCTGCCTCCGCCAATCCGCACTGGGTCAGCGTGGTGGAGTATGACCCAATACCCTCACACCTTGATATGTGAGAGGAGGCTCGTGCTCAGTAGTGGGACGTAATTGGGCTGTGATGATGATGATGAAATCTGTCAGTGTTTTGTCAATATTAAAGATCTCTCAGTGTCAGTATCCTGTCTAGTTAGTACAAAAACTTTTTCCTGACAAAAACGTGACAACAAAAAAATGAATTTTATTATCCAATTCGTTGCAGTCGCGTAATTTCGGCGAATTTTTTTTTTCATATAACATTTTTACAGTTGCCGTATTATGTTGTGTGGTTTGTATTCTTTACCAAAACGAGTGTGAAAACTTTTTCCGCATAGGCCATTAAAAGTATTAAAGCATAATTTTGAGATCGCTTATCTTATCAGTTATCAGACAATCGTGATACGCAACATCAACGTTTATTTCTTCCAGATTACGGTTCAATTTAACCTACTCGAGGTTAATGTTCTTATAGAACAATGCCGCGTCATTGCTTTTAACTTACGAGATTTTGGGGTATTTTTTTTAATATATACGTACATTCATGTATACATAATATCACGCCTGTTTTCCCGAAGGAGTAGGCAGAGGCATATTATTATTGTTGGTCCCACGTAGATGGCGAGCCTATTGTCTGTTGATCGGCAGGTGCACCACTTGCAGGTGAGGCAGGCTTGGACTCCTCAGATCTTGGTAGGATGCCTATACATCTTCCTTTGTATTTAAAAAAAAGTATTATATTTAAAGGTAATATATTTAATAAAAAAATCTATTGCACAGTGTGGCGTTCGTAATCGGGAACGATCTTTATAGTTATGTAGCCTTCCTTTGGATAAGTGATTTTTTTAGCAGTTTCGTGCTTAAGAATCACTCTAGTATGCTATATATTCGTAACTCTCGTCATGCATGACTACATCTTAGCTGATCCCTAAAACTAGCACGTGTTGTCCAAAAGAGGAAATAAGAGAGTAATTCGGTCGAAAAGTTCTTTACACACATGTGCAGCTCTTAAGTACAACCAGGACTGTATGCCGACCCTGTGTCAAATTAAAAAAAACAATCATAGTATATTAGATTAAGTTCTCTATTCTTGTTTAAATTATTTTAATTGACAAGCTGTTGATAGTACAAGGCTACATTCAAAACATAAGCAGTGTTATTTTGGTGGGGACCCTTTCAGTATCATCAAATTTACATTGTGTGTGTCATGTAATAAAAATAATTTAAAAGAGCATAGCCTGTGAGTTTCTTGTCAGTTCTTCTCACAGAGCGGAGGCTCGGAACTGGCACTTAGATTCACTTACACCTAATTTTTATTTATTTGCATGTAAGTGAATCTAAGCTTCGTGCTTTCAGGGTTGATATAAATTTTTTTTTCATGTATATTTTGTTTTGACGTTTTCAAGTGCTATGTAATAGTTTATGAAATAAAGAACTTTTTACTTTTACTTTTTACTTTTATTATAAAAAATACTATAAACACTCCTTAGACATGCGTTTAGGTAAGCAGTGTCTAAAAACTTTAACGATGTTTAAGGTATGTTTAAGAAGTGTTTAACTTTAAGCAACCAATGACCAGGTTATACAGCGTTTTTTTAAACGCGTGTTCAACTTTTTGGTAATAACACTGTATGTGTTTAGAATCAGTATATATTTAAAATATATATTGGCTTCCTACCAAGATCTAAAAAGCCCAAGCCAACCTCACCTGCAAGTAGTGCACCTGCCGATGAACGGACGAGGCTCTGGCGGATAAAAGTGACCGGTAAGCGGCAATAGGCTCGCCACCTATTACGTGGGACCAACAATAATATTGGCGAAATGTGGGCTTATAATATGCATCTGCCTATCCCTTCGGGGAAACAGGCGTGATATTATGTAATGTATATAATTGAAATATATTTTTAATGTATCAATTATCTCTTTAAAGATACTTTTTCTATTTAAAACAATTTTAATCTTTGATACAGAAAAATCTACCTTAAGATGTGGAAATAAAGCTCAGCAGCGCAGATCGATCTGCTTAAGGTCACGTTAATGAAATTTCGCTCCAATGTTGTAGGCCTAAAGTCTAATTTTGATAATCCGGTAAAACCACGGCAGTGCGCATATAGCGAATGCAACCAATTAAGTCGTTTTTCAATGCAGATGTTTCAATTTTATAAACTGTTTTAAGTACAGTTTTAACTTTAAAGCTGAAACTTGAAACATGCTATTGTGTTTTTTATATAAAATTGTCAGTTTCTTAGTCCTTTTTTTATTTTTAGAAAAATTATAAGAAATATTATCTTACCATCTGTCGTCGAAGTTATATTCATAGTGATACTTCTTGCTTCTTAACTCCTTTTACACTTTATGCCACTAAATTTCTTTTAAGTTCAAAAGGTTCTCCTCTAACCTTCCTGCACACTTAACACCAGTTGTTTTATGATTAATAATATTCAAATTTGGAACAATCAAAACTTTTTAATAAGGTTTAAAACCAATGAGGTCATACACCACAGAATTATCACTAATCTATGCTCAACTTGATAACCATCAACACTTTAATCCATCAAAATCATACACCAATCACTGTAATATGTCAATTATCAATTTCAAAAACACAGTCAGTTAACACTTTACAATGTCACGGTATTAGGCACACGCGCGGTCAAACGTCAAGTATTGGCGCGAACACTTGACAGCTCGTTGATTGACACCAATGCTTGTAGTATGCGATGGAATTTTAACGAATAACACTCAGATACACACAGGAAGCGTTAGGAAATGAAGCAATTAGTAAGGAAGATCCTACTTTGCTTGCAAACCGAAGCTTTTTGATAGTGTAACGACAAAACAAATAGTCCGGAGTGAGTGAGTCTCGGGCCTGCGCACTGGGCACTGCCGTATGCGTACATTGTTAAGCTGCGGTTACTGGGCTTGGAAACTTGCTTTTAGTTTTAAAATCTTTTAAGTTAATATTTATTTTGATGGTTTTAGAGTTATTTTGTATTTTGTTCTTATTTTATGTTTTTATTTTGCAACTTGTATTGAATAAATATGTTTATTTCTTTCTTTCTTTCTAATGCAAGTATACATTTTATAAGTCTTAAAAGCTTAAGTTAAGTTCTGCGTAATGCTTCACTAGTTTATCAATTTACGTAAACAATAATTGACAATATTAGAAAAAGATGAACTGAAATAACACCCACATTTAGTAAAATCGAAAATAATGCATGTTATGTCTACTGACATGGTAAGACACACTTTTTAAATAATTACCTAGAACTTCTTAACAATAAAAAAAAAATAAAAAAAATAGAGTGCAAGCCAAGTGTCAATCATTAGGATATTTTTCTTCTAAGGGTCTGTTTCACAATGGCTGATTGTTGTTAGCTGATAAAATGTCAGTTTTGTATAGAATATCTGTCAAGTAATTATTAATAAGAACTTTCTTGTACTATGTGAAACAGGCCGTAAATTAAAAAGTAAATTTGAAAAAAGTTGTCTTATTATTTTTAAAAACCAGCATTAAACTTTAATGAAAACCTACTTGGACAATGGGAATCAAGCTCTAACTTTAAAAAAAAATCCATTTTCAAAAACTCGAATGTGAACGTTACCCTACATCTGCAGTCAGCTAGGCACGTAGAGCGCAGGGCCGACTCTTGAGATATTTATCCGAGAGTGACGGATACCAGGTACGTATTAGGTATACAGATACCAAGTATACGTAGTACGCAGATACGCCCTTGTTCTCATACTTAGATTTATGATGTAGATACGCGGTGTACCGTGTAGATGGGGCTTGTAATTGATGTATGACGCCATTCATTTTGCGATGAGAGGTTATATCTTGGAAAATTTCAGTTATTACCAGGAAAAGAGAATGTAATGTTATGTTGCTGTCAGAATGATGGATTTTCATGTGCTCCCGTTATGGTTTTAGCCACTTAGGTAGTTAGTAAAAAGAACAAAAGTACTACCTACTGTTTAAATATCTAATCCTTCGATGATGTCATTATTTTGACGTATTAGGACTCACGTCTTTTACAATAGGAATTTTTTTTTTTGCTAATTGTACCAAAATCAGTCAGTCTCTAACAAAAAACCGGAAGTAGTAGAGCTGACATTTAAAAAGGAATAAAATTTTTAAAAAAAATTATCATCTCCCCTAATATAACTAAAATAAAGGGACTTCTTGGCGGGAAAGTGAAGCGTCATGTCTGCAGTTTTATTTTATTTCTAAAATATTGGATATTTCTAACATTAATGTGTAATAACGGTGGATTATTAAACTTTAACAGTGTTATTACAAAAAATACGTTAAAAACTCCTTAGACATGCGGTCCACTAAACAGTGTCTAAAAATTTAAACGATGTTTAAGGTATGTTTAACTTTCTCTATTACAAAACACTGTTTAGCAAGCGTTTATTTAAAACCGCGTCTACGTGATACTTTTTATTCTTTCACACTCCGTGTTAAGCAAGCCATGTTCGACTTAACGGAGTTTATTATTATAAAATGTGAATACTCCACATATAAAAATGTTTTATTGTAGTGAAATAATCTTTTTATGTATATAAACAACTTTTAAGCCTACAAACGGCCATTTTAGGAATATAAAATATCATAATAAACAATAAGCGAAATGGAGCATAAAACGGAACGTCACAGCTGTCAGCTGTCATCCTTCAAAATATAGATTAATAAAAATCTTAATATATTCAATACATTGGGAAAATTTATTATAATGGAATATGGGGGTTAATAAACGTTACAATTTAAGTGCAATTCAATTTAAATAGTCCCCACCTCGAGGGTCACTCGGATTAATTCATGAGCATTTTATTTGAGTGTCACGACAGAAATGCATATTATCTAAATCTTCCATATCGTTAAAGCTTAAATCCATGCTTAACGATGTTTATTTTGACTAAAAAGCAGCAGCGATACACAAAAATGTCAACGATTTAAGGTTAATCGCGCCCTAAACAAGCGCCAGTTCGTGTTGAAACTTAAACTATGTCTAAGAAGTGTTTAACTTTAGGCAATCAATATAATAGCGTTTTTTTAAACGCGTGTTCCACGTTTGTTTAACTTTTTTGTAATAACACTGTTGGTGTTTGTGAACGTATATGAGTGTTGGTAAATAAAACAAAAGAGTGCAACATGGTAAACGCACGAAGCCATTATTTAAAAAAAAAAAAGTAACTCGATCAGATGTACTAACCTCTTTTATTTTTAACAGTATGTCCGTTATTATTTATAATTTTTGGGTTCGATTCCCGATAACACACATTTTACGGATTAATTACATCACGATTAAAAAACTAAGAAAAGTTATTTAACTAAACTACTAGAAAATAAACTAAATGTTCATTTGTGGACTAACTAAATGTCTTCTTACGTTAGGGCGTTGAATTAGTCGAAAGTTAAACTGTTTTATAAGCATTTATAATCCACGACTCGTTAAGTGGCGATATCCCAGTGCCGAGACCCATAGACTTTAAATTCAGAGGGTCTCAGGTTCAAACTCTGGGGTGCTTGTGCGCCTGGTGCGGTACCTTAGGTTTATCGAAGTTACGCTTAAAATTATTGCTTGTTCCGTGCCTCGGAAAGCAAGTTAAGCCGTTAGTCCTGGCTGTCATGAACATCTATGGCAGTGGTTATTAGGAAGTCAGTGCCTTTTAACAGCTTGACAGCTGGTTACCCATAGATTGCTGTTTCCTTCTAGGTTGCGGAGGTCAGACAGCAGTCGCTCCATATAATAAATGAAATTTAGCTAAATCTGGTTAGGCCAGAGAGCAGGCTCTACCCCCCCGCACAGGTCTCCACCTTGGCGTGGTGGGGGGTAGTAGTACTAGTAGTAGAACTAAGGGCACCCAGAAGTTGGCGATTCTGGGTGCCCTTATTCTGCTTTTATTAGTACTGACCACCGGGGGGAAACTAAGAGGGACCTGTAGAGAGCGCAGCGGGCGGGCCAGGAGGGACCGTCAAGCAGTGCCCGGAGGGTCTTAGGTAGCGGGGGCAGGGACCCCTACTGTCTAACCATAGACCATCCGAGAAGTCAGCCGCACATGCACACACGCTATGGTCGCACGGAGGTAGAAGGAGCGCGTCTACTGCGTCTCTCTGATGAGGTCCTCCCGTTTTTGTTTCGGGGGACGTTGGTCGCGGGCGGGGTGTCAGAGCTGCAACCCAGGTACTGGCCCCCCGCCTCTTTGTCAACAAGCGGCGGGCGTCGTCGGATGATTTTTAGTGGGTAGTACTGCTGGCGGTCGCGTCTGTCGGTGGTGAGTCCCACACACCTCTCTCGGTCCCCGTTCAGCCGGGAGACAGTGCGTAAATGCATTTTGTTACCGACGTAAAACAAAAAAAAAGTGAGCATGCTCTAGGCCCTAAAAAATAAACCCCTCAACATACCACCTTTTATATTTCACATTTTTATTGCAAAAAATTAACTTTATCCCTGTTACAAGTTATTGTCTGTTGCAAGACATCAAAGAAATCAGAATCTAAGCTGCCCGCAAAAACAGAAAGAGAAAATAACATCAAATTGTGTGTAAGCTTTATGATATAATATTTTTTTATACTCGTATAATTTCGCCGCACTCGAGGTATAATTTGATCCACTATAATCCAGGCCGAGAGAGTATTGCTCAAATCTTTGCGCCACAGTCTTACTCCGAAAAAGAAAAGGAGCTAATATTTTTGTTTTTATTCGTCTAGACGATAGATCACGGCTTTCGAATGTAAAGAGAAAATTTGTGCTTATTTTGTTTTTCGTTTTCACATGTAGTTGGCTTTCAGATAAAGTTTAATGTTCATATTTCTAGAGGACGCCGGCGTATGAAGAGACGACCTTAAAGGTCTCCTGACCCTGTCGTTTTTCGAAGTGTATAGAGCAGGGGGCTTCTCCAAAATTACTGTTTTTAAGAGTGGCCTTCTGCTCATTATAACACAGGTTAACATATTATTGGTTTCTTTGTACGTATTAAAGTACGTATTACCTAGCAACTTTCAAGTTAAAGCTAAATTTTAAAAGCACTGGTCCACTTTCTGCACTTTTAGCTACACCTGTGCTTATCTCCATTATATATCTCATCCCCCACTGGAGGCGAAGGCTAAGACAGAATCGTCTCACGAAAGCGTCGCCATGTTTACTAAGTAGGCCACTAATAATGTTGTATTGACGCAGAACTGTCTGTAACTGGTCCCGTCATCACAGGGCTGTGTTAATTACAGAGGCATTGATTTTGCATATACCTATAAAATGTAGTTCAAGAGGGGTACGAGATGGATGGATTAGATAGAGAAGTAATAAAAAGACTGTTAAATTACTACTAATCACTTATATAAAAGAAGTTAAAAATCTCTTGAAACCTATACTAAAGCTATATTTATTGTACTAGACCTTTAGCTTCACTTCTGCTTATCTCCATTACATATCTCATCTCCCACTGGAGTAGAAGGCTAAGACAGAATCGTCTCACGAAAGCGTCGCCATGTTTACTAAGTAGGCCACTAATAATGTTGTATTGACGCAGAACTGGCTGTAACTGGTCCCGTAATCAGCGGCAGGGTTAATTACGGAGGCGCCGACTGTGCATATAGATCTCACGTTTTACATATTATGCATTTAAGAGTTGATCTTAGACAGTTAAGTCAGCGAGATGGAGATAGGTGTATTTTACAAATAAGACGTTTGTTTCAAGGGTTGAAAAATAAAATAAAAAAATTAAAATATACTTTATTATTGTCTTTAAGATCAACAGGTTCATTTAGATACGTCAATTTTTTCCAAACTAAATAGGAATTCAATATTTTGTTTAACAACAATGAAAGAGATATGAGCGGTACAATTATCAAAAAATTATTATGCAGTAAACAAAAAAATACGAAAAACGGTCACCTGTCCAAGGACAAACCTCTGTGCACTCTGCTTAAATTTAGTGATCCTAACAATCGCTCGCTTTCGTAAGAAATCTTTTATTATATTTTTAACTTTATATGCTTGTTAAATTGCTCACTGAGTTAAATAGTTATTGTAATTGGGCCAGACCCGAGTAACTAATACATGAATAAATAAATAATAAAATTAACATAGCACCAAAGTAAACTTAACGTAGATCTAGTTTTTGGTTATTGTTCGAACTATTTTGCTTGATGAGCTGCCACTACTGAGCTGTACAACAAGTCGAGAATAAAATTTAAAATAGATTCCTTGTCCGACCACCTATAACTTCAAAGCTACGAGCGCTTCAATGTTACGTAATCTAGTAATATATGCATAAAACTACCGTATATGACCAGGTGTGTCCGTTACCTCCTGGACATACTCTTATCAGTACGAGTATCACTACCTGTCGCTTCTTAAACAGAGCTGACACTTATTTTTAATGTATTTATTTGTGTATATTTTTATGAACATATTATATTTTAGTTAGTTATTTATTTATATTTTAAATTATAATCCCACATAGTAATCTCTGACACTATTGCTAGGGTTGGCTGGAAGAGATTTCTCGTAGAAATAAGCTCGCCTTTGTACGCCTTTTTGTCACTGTATATTTTGATGTATGTTGTTGAAGTGCAATAAAGAATATAACACTAATTATTAGTCTCGTCCCTCAATAAAATACAAAAGATAAATTCCCAATTCTTCAAACACTGCAAAAATTAAATCTTGACCTCTCATGTAATAGATTCAAAATTATGATAAATCATCCCGGCATCTTTTGAATACGTCAGCGAATACTGAACCTTAACTCCACGGAGTAAGAATGCTCTAAAGCTGAGAATACACTGAGCGGCGAAGCTATATATTATAATGAACAGACGTTCTATGGCTTCACCCATGTGACCTACAACACGCATTAAACAAAATAGTAGCCTTCGTACGTCCGTTTTCTTGTTTCTTAGTAATTAATGTCATTTTAATACAGGTATCAGCACCTTAGACTGTTTGCTGACTGTCTTGACTTTTTCCTATGTTTTACAAATAAATGGTTTTAAATTTGATATTTGTACCAGATAGACTGACTAACAGAGTGTTTTAATTATATTGCTTGCGTTCGCTTATTTCTCTGCAATAATGCTGCCCTACGTTAATCACGTCGTATCAGAATTAAATATAAACTTAATTACCGGAAATATGTTTCATACTTAACGTCCATTAATTAAAATACATACTTATGTATTCGGAATTCGTGTTTTTCATTTGCCATCATACTAGCACATAACCAAGAATCTCTTAAGTTTTTATCGCTTCAGCTATACCAACAGCAGCGGTCGTCAGTGTGGCGTCACCCTAAACGGCAATGGTCCTGATTAATTCATTCTCTGCCAGGTTTTGCACGTTTCAGGGAACTAACATAAGTACTCGGAACCCAACCTCATGATTCTATGGAAGATAAACAGAGAATTATTGTTGTAAAAAGTGTTTTGTACAGGAGCAGAAGGAAAGGTTGTGTTTTATTTGGATAAAACAAGTATGATCCTAGTATAATACGATTTATTTTGAATGTATTTTTTTGCTTATTTCTGTCAGTGCTTTTGTTTTTGTATTTTTTTTAAATTGTATGAGTACATTTACAAAAATTACCCCATTAATGATGAAGAACTACATTATAGATGAATAAAAACATTAATATCATAACATTACCTTCATAAATACATACAGAATATCACCCCCTCACATTTCACCAAATATATTGTTGGTCCCACGTAATAGGTTGTGAGCCTATTTCTGATTACCGGGAACATTTACGATCGCCAGAGCCTCGTCCGTTGATCAACAGGTGCATCACTTGCAGGTGAGGTTGGCTTGGGCTCCTCAGATCTTGGAAGGAGCCCTATACACCCACATTATCATCATATCCTAGCGCTATCCCGGTTGCTTTCTAGACTTAAGCTTAGGAGCCAAGGTCTGCTCACTGCAAACATCCGCAACCCAGAGGGAACCAAAAAATCATCACAGGGAATTAATTATACTATTTAAATCACAATAGGTGTATACGAATCCTACCAAGACCTAAGGAGCCCAAGCCAACCTCACCTGCAAGTGTTGCACCTACCTATAAACGGATGAGGCTCTGGCGAACGTGGCACTGTTACGTAAGTGTAAGCGGCAATAGGTTTGCCACCTATCACGTGGGACCAACTATATAACTGGCGAAATATGGGCGTATAATATGCCTCTGCGATTGTATGTGTAAATCACAAAATATTTGTATATTATCAATTATCCTTTATATAAATAAAAATGATTTTTAATTGCGGCCTTACGGGCCCGGGATCCACTAAATTAAGCTTATATAATCTGCTGAATACTGAATTATAAAAAAGAATCTGGGACTTGACAGATGTTCAAGTATGGTTGATCTTATGTGGTGGTTCAAATAGAGATTAGTTTCCAAACTTTCACAAATTATCTAAACTGAAACGTACCGTACTCACTGACAAATATTCATTCGTTCGTTAATAAATAATAATAATAAATATGTTCTGACGATTACACCAATTATTTAGTTCCAAGATAAGTATCATTAAGAACTTGTGTTATGGATACTAAACAACGGATAAACATACTCGAATACTTTTTTTTTTGTAAATACATACTTAATATACATAGGAAAACACCCAGACCAGAACGAATATTTATGTTCATGCACACAAAGATTTGACCTGTTTGGGAATCGAACCCACGACCTCTGGAGTGAAGTGTAGGTATACTGACCTCCACGCCATATCGGTCGTCAATGCATTGTATGGCGTATTTAATAATTAAAAAATCATTTTATTATCAGTATCATCAACATTCAGGCAACATGGGGTAAAAGACGTCCTCCACCCGTCGATAAAGAACCTCATTTATTAACTTACATAAAATAAATACAAATATATGCGTACACAAAACGTAGCAATTCACAAAAATGCGAGCAGTGCTCACCTCACATCGCTATAACGGCACAAAGCGATCGCATGCCTGTCACGCGAGCGAAATTAGTGGATCAAAAGCTTTTACTGTGTCAACATTAACTTTAACCCAAATGTGTCGACTGACGTCAAAACAACGCGCCGGTATACCACAGCGGTTCCGTGGGAGTCATGATAATCCGGTTGTGGTGTATTTATAATTTGCATGGCTTTATTGCAATGTAATAATAATTATTATTTATTTGACAAAACTACACTGGCGAAATTAAAAATAAATCTCCCATACTAGACTAGGCCTGTATCATGGAAGTTTTTAAAGAGGTAACTTTAAATACATTTCACCTAAAACGACAGCCTTACGTCTAATGAGTAATGTTTAGCTATGTCATGTCTATTAAAGTCTTTAATAGGCTCGACAATAACCTTAAGCTGATGCCATTAAACAAATTTAAAGTTCATTTAAAAAATGGTGTTTTTATACACAGAGTGAATATTTTGAAGAGTAAATTTATGATTGTGATATTAGAATTCTCTGATTATATTTTTGCGTACCAGTTACTGGTGAAATATGCGGACTTTGTTAAATTTAAGACCATTTATGTACCATATTTCATGTGAAATAAAAAGTATTTGATGTATTAGTATTTGACGACCGATACGGCATGGAGGTCAGCATACCTACACTTCACTCCAGAGGTCGATTCCCACACAGGACAAATCTTTGTGTACAAATCTTTGTGTACAAATCATTGTGTACAAATCTTTGTATATGAAGTATGTATTTACAAAAATTTTTTTTTAAGTATGTTTATCCGTTGTTTAGTATCCATAACACAAGTTCTAAATGATACTTATCTTGGAACTAAATAATTGGTGTAATTGTCAGGAAATATTTATTTATTTTTCTATGTCTTTGTAAAGTCACTTTATATTTTTAAACGTGTTTCGAATCGAGACAGTTTTACTTCAGCCATATATAGTCCACTGCTCAACCAATCAATCAATTTATTTCCTATAAAATATGGTTGGTATACACAAATGGTCTTGAATTAAAATTGCTGAATCAGCATATTTTGACCCACGGCATATGCAAAATTTACAAGTTGCAAGTAGGTATAACAATAATAGTAATAATGTAGCATGAAAGCTCAACATTAGCAATTAATATAATATAAGTACGAAGCACGAATGTCTATTTATCTTTTTTTATTTATTTAACATTTATGTTCGCCAGAGCCTCGTCCGTTGATCGGCAGGTGCACCACTTCCAGGTGAGGTTAGCTTGGGCTAATTTGATTTTGGTAGGAACCCTATACACCCTATAATATATGATTTAGATTTTTTATCAGAAATATCACTAACCTAAAAATTATGTCGAATAAAATACCGGAGAGCTAATTAAAATACCTCTAAAGTAAGCTAAATACTACTTTTTTATAGCTATCGAACCGCGTAACACCGCGTATTACCGCATAATATAGTCACTATTACTAAGCTAACACAGTTTATTGAAGGTGTTGATCGCTAATAGCCCAGAAAATAATTATTTTTTATGCCTAGGACACATGTTCAACCGTATCAATGACGTAGGTAGATTAATGGGGCTTTATATTTAATGCGTTAGAAAGTGTGAACTATTTTTATCGTGTTCCAAGAACTTGCATCTATTTTGTATGGACTTGTGGTATTAAAATTCCGTCGTATGCCACCCTTACTAGTTTTAATATTAATTCTGCTACAAGGCCAATCCTATTTAAATAAACGCCTTCAGTATATATGTCTGTTATAATGATCTATTAATTACGATTTGTATAGCAAATTCTTAAAATAAAAAATCGACTTTTGTGACAAAAACCTTGTTTGAAACGCTTTCATTTCTTAGGACTATTTTGACTGCTAACCATAAGTCAGGATATGGTTTTTATGACAAGTCTCAATGTACGGGTTACCGCACAATAAATAAAATGTCAATGACTCGCTAATTTAGGTCACTTAGAAACAACGTTATTTGTATTTACGCACACATTTGTAATTACGCACACATTTGTAATAATGCCTCTTCTACACTAATCGCGAAGTTGAACGAAGTTAGACAAATAGGATAGTGTGTAGGCGCTGGCTTGGCGGTGAGTAATAGGTAACTCGCTGCCCGTCCGCCTTCTATAGGCGACAGGCCGCGTCGACGGCGCGTTCGTGTTCCACGCGCGCCTTAAAGAGATGTCAGCACAGTGAGGGCCCCCAGGGAGGGGTCAAGCCTGCCGGGGCTGCGGGGCTGTCCGAAAGGGTTACCGCGGCCTCTGGACGTAGCAGGCACAAGAAGGAACATGGATGGTTTTTAGTCAGTAAAAGTCTGACACACCCTTCCGCTCCACCCACAGCGGGAGAAGGTCATTAGATGATTTTCCATCCGAAAAAAAAAGGATAGTGTAGAGATGCACTTCGGCTTACCTCATCAAACTTTGCTTCGCCTCGGGTGACTTCCATTTGTTGTCGGTTTTTGGTACCTGGTCAAAGGGCCCGAAGCTGCCGCCTTATAGCTTAGCTCATCGCGAAGTTGAACGAGTGTGTAGTGTCGCACTTCGGACTGTTGCCGAAGTATCTCGAGTACTGCGCCGAGGAACTTCGCGAGTAGTGTAGAGGAGGCTTTAGTCTTTAAAATGTTATGTTCTGCGGTCTTGGTTTGAAGAATAAAATAAGAAAATAACATAACAAATAGCTTTTAATACAAAATATAGTGCCCGAAGATCTCACGACGATTTTGGCGACCGATTTGGCGTGGAGGTCAGTATACCTGCACTTCACTCCAGAGGTCGTGGGTTCGATTCCCATACAGGACAAATCTTTGTGTGCATGAACATGAATATTTGTTCTGGTCTGGGTGTTTTCCTATGTATATTAAGTATGTATTTACAAAAAAAAAAGGATTTAAGTATGTTTATCCGTTCTTTAGTATCCATAACACTAGTTCTTAGTGATACTTATCTTGGAACTAAAGAATTGGTGTGATTGTAAGAGAATATTTATATTTATTTATCTCAAAAAACAAATCTTTTCTCTCTTCAAACTTACAAAAATAATATCTCTTATTATTATCCTATTGTTAGAATGGCTCGTCAGTATAATGAATTGGCAACCAATGATTATAAACTAGACATTTTTTACCCTAAAATGTTTCCTATATTGTCTCTCTACAGCAAATCCAGTCAGGCTGTCTCATCCAGCTATCTTTAAGGTCATAATTGTTTGCTTTTTGTGTAACTTTAAATAAGCAGTTACTTAATAGATTATTTATTTACTTATCTTACTATAGTATGTACCCATGTCACTTAATTTAAAGAACTAGACATAAAATGTACAAGTAGTTTTCTATTCTCTTAGTCTTAAGTGATCTTTATAATAAGCCTTGTATTTGATGTAACACTTCTTTTATCCTGTTTTGCTTATTACACACAAATTTGAATTACAATCTAGATTCTTTACCTTAGTTCTTAAGATTTTTATTTGTAAAATTGTAATATGTCGTGTGTATTAATAAATAAAATAATAATAAATAACAGTGTTCAGTAAGACGTAATATAATGGATTAATGCATTCGAAACAATTTGGATTCACTAAGGGTCGCTCTACAACCGATGCAGGTGTTGAGCTTTTAAAACATATATTTGATGCTTGGGAAAATTCTTTGGACGCTTTAGGTATTTTTTGCGATCTGTCCAAAGCTTTTGACTGTGTTCCTCATGAAGCATTGATAAAAAAACTAGAATATTACGGAATAAGAAACTCCGCATTGGATCTTCTCACTTCATATCTAAGTGATAGGATTCAAAGGGTTGAGGTTAATGGAAAGCGATCTCAGGGGTCTGTTGTAAAATGGGGGTAACGCAGGGCTCGATTCTCGGTCCGTTTTTGTTTTTGATTTATATTAATGATTTGCCATATTTTATTAAAGAAAACCACGAGATAGTTTTGTTTGCTGATGATACATCATTATTGTTTAAGTTAAAACGAAATCAGAATTTAGACGAAGTAAACAGTGCGATCTCGAAGGTGGTGCACTGGTTTGACGTTAACAATTTGCTATTAAATGGGGCTAAAACGAAATGTATTAAATTCGTGATGCCTAACGTCAGACAGGCAAACTCTACTATTATGGTAAAGGAGGATGAGTTGACCCTTGTGGATACTACCAAGTTTTTAGGGATTACTTTAGACTCTAAGCTACAGTGGGGCCCACATATTGGTGAATTGTCGAGTAGACTTAGCTCTGCAGCATTCGCGGTAAAGAAAATTCGCCAATTAACAGACGTTGTAACAGCTAGGCTAGTTTATCATAGCTATTTCCATAGTGTTCTGTCCTATGGTATTCTTCTGTGGGGTTGTGCCGCAGACATTCAAACTATCTTTGTGCTGCAGGAGAGGGCTATTCGAGCAATTTATAATCTCCCGTGTGGACATTCACTAAGGGAAAAGTTTAAAGAAATTGGTATTTTAACAGTGGCCGGTCAATTCATTTATGATAACCTGGTTTATGTACATAAGAATACTGATCAATTTAGTAAGAAAAGCTGTATACATAACCTAAACACAAGGAATAAGCATAAATTAGTTGTACCTGCCACTAGGCTCCAAAAGATAAACAAATCTTTTAAAGGTCAATGTGTACGATTCTACAATAAAATCCCAAGCAACATACAGCAATTGAGCCTAAATAAATTTAAATTAACCATAAAACACAAGCTGTCTTCAAAGCGATACTATTCTATTAAAGACTATATGGCAGATAAAAATGCTTGGGATTAAACTGCCGTTTCAAACAGGCTATTCTAATATATTCACTTGAAAAAATAAATATTGTTAAGGTTATGTTATATTGCATTGTATAGCTTCACAGACAAATGAAGATTGTAATTCTAGTACCAAACTAATGGACATATTTAAAAGAGCATAGCCTGTGAGTTTCTTGCCAGTTCTTCTTACAGAGCGGTGGCTCGGAACTGGCACTTAGATTCACTTACACTTAATTATTTTTTGTTTTTAAATTGTTTTTTTGCATGTAAGTGAATCTAAGCTTCGTGATTTAGTGTAATATTATTTCGATTGTATTTTTTTTTCATTTGTAATCATGACGTTTTCAAGTACTATGTATAATAGTTTATGAAATAAATAATTTTTTTTACTTTTTTTTTTTTACTTTACTATAAACTACAAACAAACCAAATTGAATTACTAAAATATACTTTGCCAGAAGTACTAGAGATCTATCTGTAATATTTACGAGTTGTTTCAACAAGACTTACAAAACAAGTTGGCAAACAAGATGCCTGGTAACTTGCAAGGTAAACACAACTTGCAGTTCCCGGGGACAAAGTAAGTTGCCAGATAATCCGGCGGCTGACCGCATTCTAACAAAGCATTGGCTATGAGACACAGAATTTTTTTACACTGGCAACATGGGCACGGGTAAAAACGATGTTATGATAACCGATATGGCGTGGAGGTCAGTATACCTACACTTCACTCCAGAGGTCGTGGGTTCGATTCCCACACAGGGCAAATCTTTGTGTGCATGAACATGAATATTTGTTCTGGTCTGGGTGTTTTCCTATGTATATTAAGTATGTATATACAAAAAGAAAAGTATGTTTATTCGTTGTTTAGTATCCATAAAACAAGTTCTTAATGATACTTATCTTTGAACTAAATAATTGGGGTAATTGTCAGAAAATACTTATTTATTTATTATTATTTATATTTAATTATTTGAATATTTACTAAAGTTTTTTTGTCAGATTATTGTTTATTACTTGTTATATAGAATGAGATTTTCGTTAAAATTAAATGTTTGACAGTTAAAATAAATATTCTTAAACGTAATCAATAGTAATATGACCAACTGCCAACGCGATACGAAGTAAGTAGGGACTGAAGTGGGCATAACCGCGATAGCATTCTAAAGGAGCATTGGTTTTCAGATACTATATTTTCAACAGTTGCAACTGATGTGCACAAACAAATGAATTAATATTTCAAAGATTTGATTTTGTCAAACAATTCGCTTGTAAGGGACATATGATAGATGTTATATACAGGCTGTCCAAAAAACGAATGTCAACCGGAGTCCAGAGATAGAGCGTCCCCTAAGGTACCCGAATCACTACCATATAATATATTGTACATATTAGTTAAAATCCAAGGGGCTTATTACGAAACAAGATCTAGAGTCAAACCAGGTTTAAAGCTAGTGCTGTTACTGTTTTATCAAATAAAAGTGACAGCAGTAGTTTGAAACATGGTTAAATTTAAATCTTGTTTTATAATAAGCACCCAAATGTTTAATTACAGCTTTCCTCTAGTAATTTTTGGGTAGGTAAAATACTAATTAACGCTAGGATAAAATATTGTTTAGCATCATAATTTAAATAATCTAGAGAGCGTAGAGAAGTTTTAAGGTATACTTTGGAGCCATGTAGTTGTTGTTTATTTTATTTATTATTTAAATTAAGTGTAAGTTCAAATTTTTGTTATAATTCCACAAAATATTTTTTTTGTTTTTATACAAATATTTTTATAAGTTAAGTTATTATCCTAAGTTTAAATATAAAAGATCAACTTGCGAAGATTCAACTGTAAAATAACAATATCTAAAAGTAAATATATTAAAAAACACATATTTTAAAATAGTTCAGGTCAAAAACTTAAAAACAAATTCATAACTTGAGACTTATAAAAACATCTTTTAACGTAATTATATGTGGGTAATTTGTTTACCCCAGCGAATGCTTTATTGATATCTATATCGATTCTACTTAATACTCGTTTTTGAGACACCCTGTATAAGTGCCTATTACATCAAATTATAGGTTACTACGTCAGATAACTTTTTTATCTAGACGTTTTGGAGAACGTTCAAATCGAAATTACTCTAAGGGCCTCTTTCACCATCGTCAAGTAAAGCATTGATTAGTTACTTTCCAATTAACTTTAATTGGCAAGTAGAAGCTACGAGTAGCCTCCGTCAATTTCACAAACGAAATCAATGTTTCGAGTAACAACTTGCAGGTTAAATGAATGACGTAACAAATTATTCGTTCATATCGGTCATTTCTACGTCAAATGTTGATGTCTGTCATGTCATGACCGTTTATAACTCGTTGTCATTTCGCGTGGTTAGATTGTGTTTATTTGTCGGCGTGTGAATTATAAAATATTTGACTAAACATGGATAAAAGTAAGAGGGAAAGAAGTGCCAACTTTACATCACTTGAGACAGATACTCTGATATTACTTGTTGAAAAGTATCAGTCTACTCTTGAAACTAAACAAAGCGACGCTTCAACATGGAAGCAAAAAGAAGCGGCTTGGGAAAACATCAACAAAGAGTTCAATGCTCGATCTGGAGTTTTCCGGTCTACCAAGACCTTAAAAGTAAAATACGAGGGCCTAAAACGGACAGTCAGGAAAAAGTCGGCTGCAATACGCTCGGAACTTTATCGTACCGGTGGTGGAAGTAGTACAGCACCTCCACTAGATAGTTCCGAAGAAAAAATAAAAGCCATGATAACTTTAAGTACCGATGGCTTGGAAAGTATTTACGACTCTGATGTGCTACCCAGTACCCAAGAAAGTCAAAGTAAGTTGTGTAACATACCTACCTATTTTAACTTGTAAGATGAACTTTCAGCTTGCTTATTAAGTTTGTGTTACAACACATAAATTATTTAAGAATAATTCTTTTCACAGATAACATGAATAATTACACAATGGAAGAGTTCATAACAATACCGGCATTTCCTGAAAATACAGACCCTGCGCTAATAGGGAATGTAGCTACTCAAAATAGTAAGTACCTACCTATATAATTATTATCTGTGTAAATTAAATGTGTATCAATACATATTGTGACAAAATAAAATGAACCGAGTTGTACAATCTAATATAAATTAACTATTTTTTATAGATAGTCTACTACTTGAAGACATTGCGGTTGAGTGTGCTGTATTGCCAGGCACTAGTACAGAAACTGATCCACTTCATGATAATGTAAATGGTATGTTTTGATATAAATATAATATTTAGTTATTTCCGTTTACTTTTAGTAAAATAAACAGGACATTATATTTTATTTGTTATTATTTCAGAAGAAGCTTTGCCTGATACTCCAAAATGTACTCCCAATATTTTAATCAATAAAAAGTGGGATGCAAGTAGTAGGAGAAATTTAAAATCAAAGAAGCATCCTGCACTTATAGGTAAGAATACTAATATTTGTAATATTTATAAAAAATTGTAGTCCAAATCTTGCTGCTAACTTTCCACCAGTCTCAGATAAGATTGCGATCAAACACAAACCTAGGCTGATGTAAAAAAAATCGAATTATTATTAATAACTTATTTTCTTTACAGCTAAATTACAAAGCAGTCAAACTTTTGACGAGCTCACACAGGCCAAGTTAGATATAGTTAAACTCCAAAAAAGACTTTTGGAAGCAGAGATTGAAGAAAAGAAGAAGGAATGGGAGTTTAATGAAAAGGAGCGACAATGGAAGGAAAAGGAGCGGCAATGGAAGGAAGAGGAATATAAATTAAGATTAGAAAAATTAAGACAAGAATTAAATAAATAGATTAACTTTTTGCACTTTGTTTTATTTAAAAGTAATAAACTAATAATTGTTCAATAATGGTAAAAAATACTCTTGCACTAGTCTGTTTCTTGGATCACTAATAAATTCAGATAGTTGAGTTCCGCTTTCTTCAGAAGTATGCGATTCAAGGTTGTCCCCAAAGTCTCTCTCATTAGCATCAATTGCAATATTGTGTAATACAAAGCAGGCAACTATTATAGGCTGTACACAATTTAATTTTAATGTGATTTGTCGCCTAAGTACTGGAAACCTGTTTTTGCATACACCAAAACATCTTTCAACGGTATTCCTGGTCCGTATGTGAGATTCGTTGTAGAGATTTTGTGCAGGACTGGACGGATTTAAAAAGGGTGTTAGAAGATAGTTTTTTAACTCATATCCGCTATCACCAAGAAGGAAACCATCTCTAAACTGTCCATTTTCACATTTTTGTTTTAATGAAGAATTATTAAAAATTGTCTGGTCATGAACTGATCCTGGCCACCTTGCTACAATATCTAAACATCTTAATTGACTGTCACAAGCAACTTGAACATTTATTGAGAAGTTTGACTTCCTGTTTCTAAAGTTTTCAGCAGAGTCACCACCTGAAATCACAGTATTTATGAATTGTTTTTATATATAGTATTAAATAATTGTTTATTTTAAAGACATGTACATATAAGTAATTAATACCCATGTATTACCTACTTATACATATATATATATATATATATATATATATATATATCTAAATTCAAAAATAATACTAACCTGGTGACTTTATTGTGACATGGGTACAGTCAATGGCGGCTATTACCCTGGGAAATCTTGCGATTTGATAAAAACCATCTTGAAGTATACTTAAGTCATCCGGGAATTTAATTATAAATGGTCGTAATAGTGCAATAGCAGCAGTAACTTTTTTAACAATACGACTTGCCGTTGGTGGACTGACACCACAAAAATCTGCGGCACTTTGTAAGTAGGATCCAGTAGCAAGAAATCTTAAGGTCAACAACAGACTTGTTTTTGATGAAACTGCTTGATTTCTGGAATAAATGAATAAGATTATTAAGTAGATGCCTAACATAATTATGATGAAGGTGAGGTGATATTCAATAAATTAGTAGGAAAATACCACGTGAACTTTCAATACAAACACTCCACTCACCTTTGCGTTTTAGTAATTATTTTATGTTTTATGTAATTATGCACTCGGTTCACTGCAGCTTTCGAAAGGCGAAATCTAGCAAAGAAATCGGTTTCATCTAGGTCCGTAAAATAATCAACACGGAATTTAAATACTCGAATTCTCGGCG
Source organism: Musotima nitidalis (assembly GCA_949126915.1). Taxonomy (NCBI): domain Eukaryota; kingdom Metazoa; phylum Arthropoda; class Insecta; order Lepidoptera; family Crambidae; genus Musotima; species Musotima nitidalis. The sequence continues at coordinate 5,845,018 of OX421439.1, read as the reverse complement.
TTCGTCTAATCGAAGAATGTTCTAATTCGTCTAACTGATGATTAATCAACTCAAACAAATCCATTTTAACTAAAATATTAGGCACAAGTAGCGTCGATTTTAATAAATTACATTCAAATGGCAATCCATCCGTCAAGTAAACACGCTACCTGGCAGATGATGCAACGATTAAGTTACTGGCCAGTTTAACCGTTGGATAGTGCTACTCAAACATCGTGAAATCCGTACGTGCAGTTACTCGGGACTTTACGTGGCGATTAGCTTACTTGAAACTTTACTTGTAGATGGTGAAAGAGGCCCTTAGTGTACGATAGCGTATCATTTCAATACTTTCGGCACCCAAGCCAAACTCATCTGCAAGTGGTGCACCTTACGATCAAAGGACGAGGCTCTGGCGAACTTAAAACTTCCCGGTAAGCAGAAATAGGCTCGCCATCTGTTACGTGGGACCAAATATAGAATTGTCGAAATAGGGGCGATGATAGGGAGATATGATAAGCCTCTGCCTACCAAATTCGCGATAACAGGCGTGATTGTATGTATGTAATAAACGTAAACGCCTCGTATCGTAGCAAGTCGTCGTCGCATTCGTCAGCAGTAGCAACGTCAGTATCGTAGCAAGAATAAGGTTACAAACAGAAGGTCATATCAAGTTATTTATGTTCAGTTTGTGTAATATATAATACTTTTAAATAAAAAATAAATAACAGTAACATTAGCCACAGTTATTAAATATGCCATAATCTGAATGATTTATGAAAAATAATTGTGGGCAGCGCTTTGAAAATAAACTTATTATTACGTCTGTTAACTATTTCAAGATAGTGATCGCAAAACACGAAACCAAAGTAGTCATACGAACCTCAACTGCGTTACACGCAAACTGCACGAAACTTTGAATTTATAATTTATTTTTCTCGTTGCGTTTGGTACTGCCTACGGGAAACGTTTGTGGCAATTCTCAAACTAAACTGAAGGCACACATATTTATCACCGGGTTTAACACAAGCCAACATAATATTGTAATAAAATAAATAATAATTATTTATTCAACTATACAGGAAGTATAGAAAATATATAATTATTTATAAAACGTTTTAAATTCCTTCTAATAAACAAAAGCTATTATACTATTGCAGATTTCAAAGATAAATTTAAAAAATATATATAATTATAATTACATAAAAAATATTAAATGTTAGAATAGAATAAAAAATATTAGAGATGGGCTAAATTGTAATTTATACAATAATGTACGGGGCGTCACTAATCGGCCTAAATATTGTGTAAAAAGTGTTATACGTGTGACTTGCAATATATTATTTGATTTGCTCTTAACTTCCCAGTCTTTAAATAATTGTTACACATAGCTATAGTTTGGAATAGTTTACACAGTGTATAATTCCATATTTATATGAAACAGTCATGTGCAATAGGTACTTTAAAACTACTTAATACTTTATTTTAGTCAATGTTATGTACACCGTAAATGTTAAGTATATCAGATGTAAGCACATTGTTATAATTAAGTAATGTGCTTAATGTGGTTGTGCTATGAACAAAATATAAGTTTTGGCATTACTAACTCTTATGAGAGGGCAGACGTCAAATGATTTACGACACTACAATGGCATAATTTAATTTGTCTTAAAACGCGTGCGAGTAAGAAATATAGCATGCTATTTTCTAAAGAATTTTTTTTTCTTTAAGCATATAGATATAACTATTAATGAACATGAAAAAATATATTCTAACAATCGTATGACATATAACATTATATCACCTATGTTGCGAAGATATCATTCATTATGATTCACATAAATTTTTTTTTTATGAACGGCTATCACTTTTTACAACTTAAAAATCGCGAAAATGATGATGAACTGAATAGCAGATCTCTTAGTTGTAGATCCGATCACGAACAAAAACAACACACATTACTTTCTCAGTTGCTTTGGTTAAGCGATTTTAAGTCGTCTTACGAGATCAACAGTAAATCTAGATCCACTAGTCATTACTGGCAACAGCCAGAACACAATTAGTGTAAGACTTTCGTCTGAAAACAGAGATATTTTGAAATCTGACCTTAATTTGTCCATTAAAATGTAATAAATTTTGCACCAAAATCTAGACATTCTATTGGTTCAAACATAGAACTGCGCAGCGACCTAGATTGCTATATCTGATTGCAGTCCATGAGTTAACGCCTACCAAAGTTTATATCTGGGGTACCTAAGACCTATTTAGAGTCACGAGATTTAATGGAAATGGCTAGACCGAGGCTTATTCATAACTTAACGATTGGAGTAGTTACTTAGTTTTTAAAAGAACCTTATCTGATTTAGTACGTGATAAAATCGGTGCTTTCAGTCGGGTTTTATTTATTTCTTGTGTTTTTGTATAATTTTATACAAGAAAGAGTGTATAGGGCTCCTACCAAGATCTGAGGAGCTTAAGCCAACCTGCAAGTGGCGCACCTCTTTATTAACGGACCAGGTTCTGGCGAACATATAAGTTCCCACATACAAATAATCACACCTGTTGCCCTGTTTGTTGTTGGGGTAGACAAAAGCATATCACACGCCCACAATTCGCCAATTACATTGTTGGTCCCACTTAATAGGTGGGAAGATTATTGCCGCTTGCCAGGAACTTTTATGGTTGCCAGAACCTCGTCTTTTATTCGGCTGGTGCACCACTTGCAGGTGAGGTTAGCTTGGGATTCTAAGATGTTGGTAGGATCCTTTATATATAATAAGGTAATATATTTTGTATACCATGGTTAATGGAAATAAATGATTATTGATTAAGTATAGGTTTTGGTAATAATACATACAAAATAACCTACTAATCGACAAACAAAAAAAAGCGGAAAAGCTCCCACGCAACCATTTAGAATAAGTGTCCCATATCCTAATTCAATGCCATACGTAGCACAGCGTAAAAATACTCACGTCTCACATCGTATAGCGATGTGGGTCGTAAATGGGCTTAGACAGTGTTGTGATGAGCGAAAGTATGGCTGAAGTAAAACTGACGCAATATGGCGGCTCTAATAAGGCAACTGAGTATGAGTGGTGCGAGAGGGAAACTGCTGGATGTTTTGTGAATAGAGGTCTATGTAGGTGACTAGATGTGGTTACTTTAATTAGTGTTTTAATTATCAATTTCCGAAAAACCTATGAGTAAAATGGTTGGATATTACATACCTAAATGTGATTATTCAAATTGAATCTAGCTTTTAAGTGATCTACGCCAGGCATGAGAGTGAAATGGTGGGATCCTTTGTAGATCTAGATACTATATTGTGTATAGATGTAAATAAATAAATAAATATTGTCTGACATTTACAACAATTATTTAGTTCCAATATAAGTATAATTAAGAACTTGTGAATACTAAATAACGGATAAACATACACAAATACTTTTATTAAATGTAAATATATACTTGATATACATAGAATAACACCCAGGCCAGAACAAATATACATGTTTCTGCACACAAAGATTTGTTCTGTATAGGAATTGAAACCACGCAATATCGGTCGTCGAATTATTTGAATCAGGTATTACAATGCGTTCGCGAAAAGGTTAACCGTTTGAAATTTCTTAAAACAGCGGTCTTTTGATCTATGCAAGCGTATTGCAATATATCTAGGCGGGAGCGACAGAGACAGATGAAGAGATAGAGTATAATAATACGTTCTTCTCAAAACCTTCTTCTCGCCATACCTCAGCATCACTCTGGGTACCTGTCCAATTCTTTTCACATAAGGGCTGCTCAACTTTGGAACAATCTCCCAGGTAGAATAAGACTTGCGCAAAGCATGCCAGTGTTCAAACAATTGATTTTTAAGTTTTATTTCGAAGCCTCATCGTTGGTTTGATTCTCCTTGCTGTCATATTTTAGTATTATATGTTTTTATTTTTATGTAGTTTATGATAAGTGTAGTTTATATTTTTTGATAGAAATTTATGTATGTTTATTGACTACCGCACCGCCTTTAAAGTTTTCTGCTAAACCTAAGGTTGACTGGCAGAGAATGCCTTATGGCATTAAGTTCGCCGTTTGTAAGACTTTTAAGTGTGCAATAAAGATTAAATAAATACAATAATCCGAATATAATAATCTAAATCTAAACCGATCGACATAAGCTAGCATCCTCCTCTCTTCTAAGTTGCCATACCCTTCATTCGGATGAAAAATCATTACATGACCGTCTACCGTCTTCTCGTCAAAAATACCTCAGTGTCTTAAGACGAAAGTCTTTAACCAGTGTGTATTGCCAGTGATGACGTACGATACTAAGACTTGGTGACTGACTATGGGCCTCATTAGAAAGCTCAAAGTCGCTCAGCGTGCAATGGAGAGAGCTATGATCGGAGTGTCCCTACGTGATCGAATCAGAAATGAGGAAATCCGTAGGAGGACTGGAGTGACCGACATAGCGAGGCGAGTTTGCAGGCTGAAAGGGCAATGGGCGGGGCACATAGCTCAAAGAACCGACGACCGATGGGGCGTCAAGGTTCTGAAATGGCGACCGCGAACCGGTAAACGTAGTAGAGGACGGCCTCCCACGCGATGGACCGATGATCTGGTCAAGGCGGCGGGAAGCCGATGTATGCAGGCGACTCAGGATCGCTCAATGTGGAAATCTGTTGGGGAGGCCTATGTTCAGCAGTGGACGTCAGATGGCTGAGATGATGACGATGATGATAATGACCGTCTACCGCTGTATGTGAAGCGAAAGGGTGTGTCAGACTTTTAGTGACTAAAAATTATCCATGTTCCTTTTTGAGCCTGTAACGCCAAGGCAGCGGTAACCCTTTCGAACAGTCCCGCAATCCTGGCAGGCTTGGCCCCCTTTCTGGGGGCCCCTTAGTGTGCTGTAATCTCTTTAAGGCGCGCGTGGAACACGAACGCGCCGTCGACGCGGCCCGTCACCTTTAGTGACGAACTGGCGGCGAGTTATAAATTATTATTATAAATAACATCTTTGTAACATATGGAGTGCAATAAAGACATTGAGTATAGAGACGTACCATAGCTTCTAAGTCATCTATGAGTGGCATGAAGATAAAATGGGGAAAGTTCTGTGGATCAATATACCATATTATATAATGACTAAGTGTGGTTGTTTGAATTAGGAACTAGCTTCCGAGTCATCTATGAGTGGCATGGGAGTGAAATGGTGGGGTTTTTGTGGAACTAGGTACTTACAATATTCACATCTAATAACCTACAATAAAATAGATACCATGTCATAGAGTGTGGCGGGCAGTGTGGTGATGAGCGAACGTATGGCTGAAGTAAAACTGTTCTAATAAGGGCAACATAACAGTTCCCGGTATGCGGCAATAAGATCGCCATCTATTATGTAGGACCAACTATGTAATTAGCGAAGTGTGGGCGTATACCTTTGCCTACCCCTTCGTGAAAACAGGCGTGATTGCATGTATGTAATCTGTTTAAAAAACATTACCTAGTATCATTAAAAACTATTCATTATCCTATCCAGTAAATGTATGTCCTTTATAGTAGAAACGAGAAATAGGCTCCTTGAAATTAGCCACAGCGGTGGCGGCCGTGGGTTTTTATTGCGCCTCTTTGACACGGAGCTGAATACAGGGTTGTCACCATGCAGTTATAATATTAAATTAGAATGGATTTTTTTTTAAGCAAGTGATATATTAAAAATATCTTGGTATTAATAAAATAATTTTTTTTTCTTCGAACTGCGTTTCGAGCGATTACTGCATTCGGAATATTTATCAAAACACAAGCGGCCGCTCGCGACTCCGTCCCCGTGACATGTAGGTATTTTTTTTTTAAATCGAGTTTCGGCGGGAGAATTGAAAGTAGCTTAAGTGAAACCCAGTACCTTCAGCTATCTGTTAATTAAAATTATTTTGAAATAGTACTTCCTGAGAACATACTTATAAAATATCACCTCATAAAGATCATTTGACCCTTGCCCATCTTTTACATCATCATTCTTTTTAAGTAGTCTTACTTAAAAATAATCTATAGGTATAGTAGTTGCAAGGTTCACTTTTGGAACATGTAACATAGCACTTTAAATGACTTTCTTAATAGTATCTTCAATATCTATTCAAGTCAGTTAGAGCCAGGTAAGTCTGATACACCCCTTCGCTCCACCAACAGCTGGACAAAGTTAAGAGATTAATTTCCATCCGAAAAAAAAGTAGGTTGTATGTATATTTTTGTGGCAACCCTAAGTTACGTAAGTCGTCATCGTTATTGGATATTTTCTGGTTGGAACAAAACGAATCCGAGACAATACAAGAACATATGAAACAGTAAGTTTAACCTTAAATTATTTTCAATTAAAAGTCTTTAAGACTACCTGGACAACTGATTAGATGTATGGTAATTAGGAAATTTGTAGGTTCGGAGGAGATTCAATAAAATACTATCATTACATAGGGTATACATATTTCGGTATTATTAAAATTAGGAGTTTCCTCGTTCAACTAGTGTTATGAAATTAATTATTTATCACTGTATTAGAATTATGAAAAAGAGTTTGTATATTAAGCTATGTCCTCTGTATACAACACTGAGCTGATTTTGATAAAATTTGGTATGAAGATAGCTTCTTCACTATGAAAGGATTCTATTTATCGCGTAAAGCAATTTTATACTATATGCGGGTAAAGCTGCAAATCTTATGAAGGGTACAATGCTAATTTAAGGCAAGAACATTTTTATTGTCATATTTAAATATTTTTATTTGACAATTATACCAATTTTTTAGTTCCAAGATAAGTATCATTAAAAACTTGTGTTATGGACACTAAGGAACGGATAAACATACAACAATACTTCTTTTTTTTATAAATACATACCGCCGCTCATTGTATTAACCTACCTGTTTAATTTTCTTTGTTTTTATGTGTAATCTTTATCATGGTGTACAATAAAGAGTAAATTATTATTATACTTAATATACATAGGAAAACACCCAGACCAGAACAAATATTCATATTTATACACACAAATTTTAATATTTGTCCTGTGTGGGAATCGAACTTAAGACCTCAGGAGTGTAGTGCGGATATACTCGCCACCACGCCATATCGGTCGTCAAATTTAATGACAGTAATGATTCTTAGACAATTAAACAACTAGAGAGACTTTACAATTAAACAAGTTAGAGTTTAATAAATACGAGTCTAAATACGGCCTCATTTCATCAACGATCATCATCATATCCTAGCATTATCCTAGTTGCCTCAGACTTAGGCTGGCCCAGGGTCCGCTGGTTCAATCAAATAAGGCTGAAGTTCTGTTTGACGACTGTCTTCTGACCTCCGCAACTCAGAGGCTATCAGGATGTTAGAAGGCACTGACTTCCTAATAACAACTGCCATAGGAGTTCATGACAACCGGGACCAATGGCTTAACGAGCTTTCCGAGACACGGAGCAAGCGATAATTAAGCACATAATTTCGAAAGGCGCACCAGGGTTTGAAGCCCTGATAGCCTCTGATTTTGAAGGCTATCCATTACACAAGTTCTCAAAGTAGTAGATGTCTTTTCTTGGACCTAAATACTGGTGCAATTGTCTGAAAATTACTATTTATTTCTGGGTTTCGCCTCTGGAATATCGCCCTACGTCATAAACGATACACTACTTATTTAAACAAACACCTACTAGTAAAGACCCTAGTAAACCGTCATGCCGCCAATTCATCCAAAATTCCCCTTTAAGCCCTACAAATACCCTGCAATCCCCATTTTTGCGTCGCTTCACTTAATTCCCACCACGTCCGCAGGACCATAAGGCGTCGATTTTAGTACGGATTTGTCCTTTAGGAAATTATTCCCCTCTCCCCTACGGATCTAAATCGAATCGGTTACATCATACAGGATCCCGGGAGGGTATAGGGAAGTTTTCTTAATTAACCCCGATGAGGGTTAGTTATTTCGATGTATTATTTATTTATAAAGTACGTTGCGTGACAAATAAATTAAAGCAACCAAATTTATTCACTTACATTGTGTTATCATTTCTTTTATTAACATTGAGGTTAGCAGTTAGACAGCAGTAATGTAATATCTAATATCTACATGCAATATCAGAAATTCAGTCAAATCTGGTTAAACCAGATCCTGATCAGATCCTGGTCCCTAGCTTAAGTTAAGTTAAAAAATATGATGATGAACATTGAGATAAAATTCTCGATCTAGTCATTTCGCTTTCACTCCAGAACTACACGTGATGGTCTTAGGAACCACCATTAAACAGTGCAGACTATTAGCACTCGAACCAAGAAATTTGGGAATTCTTTCTTCTGTAAGGCTTTTAAATTATCTGCCTTCGCATATGTTTCTCAGCTCCTAAAGTCCTTAGATTTTTAAGCGGAGCGTCAAATGGTATTTATGCAGACATGAATGTGCCTTTTTTTTGGATGGGTAATCATCTAATGACCTTCTCCCACCGTGGGTGGAGCGGGAGGGTGTGTCAGACTTTTACTGACTAAAAACCATCCATGTTCCTTCTTGAGCCTGCTGCGTCCCGAGTTGAAGCTGCCCGGATGCAAGTTTGAAGATTCTATCGTAGCGGCTGGGAAACACATGCGGCGGCAGGGAATTCCGAAAGCCGGATGATGAGGAATGAGTTACCAATTTATTTGGTTCGACAGCTGATACTTTGGAATGAGGATAGTTTCTAAGACCAGCATATATAGTAGATTAAAACCCACAGCTTTAGGTTTCTATAGCAAACCTACCTAACCTGTCAATAAAAACTTTCTACATTTGGCTCGTTTGGTTTAAAAAAAGACAGTGAGATTTATTTAAAACTGCCGTCGGCGATATGTCCCTTTTTGTAAACGTATGTAGGTATTTAGAGTACTGCGTATTTTTAGGTTCACTTTTAAAACCAATACCGCGAGTGGAATAACATCGCAACTGTTTTTATTTGTGAGATGGCGAACGACTGTCGAATGACAGGATACAATAAATAGAAATTGTTTTTGGGAAACCAGATCGGTTATTTGTGGGTATCTGAGACATTTATTTCAGTATTTTTTTGATATGAAAATATTTAATTGACACTATAGTCTCTTCTCTTCTCGTTGCCTTTTTGAAGCCTCGATAGAGTCACCGACAGACTGACTGACTGCCGGACAATCCCCTCCCCCTTTGGAATCACGACAGGCTGACTGACAAATCCACCCAATAAGAGTCACAGACACACACAGAATGACAAATCTTGAGAAAACAAAACACAGCAGACAGATTATTGAAAAAAATTGACAAATACTAATAAAGAAACCATTTTGCTTTTGTACCGCTCACATCTCTTTCATAGTTGATAAAAAGAAATGAATTTTCATTTTGTTTGTAAATATTTGACCAATCTAAATGATCCTGTTGATCTTAAAGACAATATAGTAGGTATATTTTATTATTCTTCTCGTGGCCAGGTTACGAGTTGATAAATCCTATTCTCCATATTTCATTTGCTTCATATATTTCTGGTCTTAGAGTTTGGACCACTATACCTACTTATAGTTACTCACTATCTTCTTTGTTGGATACTGGTGGTCTGAAAGAATTCAGCGATATAACTGCCTAGGTTGCTAACACTGTATTTTTAAATAGTATCTGGTTAACCTTGCAATACACAAACTTTGTACTATAATATTGTTATATTATGTTGCATTGTATAGCGTCACAGACAAATGAAGATTAAAACTAACCAATCGATAATTTAAAAGAGCATAGCCTGTGAGTTTCTTGCCAGTTCTTCTTACAGAGCGGTGGCTCGGAACTGGCACTTAGATTCACTTACACTTAAATATTTTTTGTTTTTTTAAATTGTTTGGTTGCAAGTGAATCTAAGCTTCGTGATTTTAGTATAATTATATTTTATTTGTTTTTGTTATTTTTTTATAATTTTGACGTTTTCAAGTACTATGTAATAGTTTATGAAATAAAAAGTATTTTGACTTTGACTTTGACTTAACGTATCACGAAAATCATACAACTGAGTCATATCCCCGTCAGTCATATTCCCGGTTGCCCTATACTTAAGCTTAGGGCCCAGGGTCTGCTCACTGGTTTAACCAGATTTGGCTGAATTTCAGTTATTACATGGAGAGACTGCCGTCTGACCTCCGCAACCCGGAGGATCTTTCAGGATGTTAGAAGGCACTGACTTCCTAATAACGACTGCCATTGTTGTTCATGGCAGCCGAGACCAACGGCTGAACGTGCTTTCCGAGGCATGGAGCAAGCGATAAGTACGCACATAACTTCGAAAAGTCATAGGGTTTGAACCCGAGACCCTCTGAATTTGAAGGCAATGGGTCTCACCACTGGCTATCGCCGCCTATAATCATCTATGCCGCATCTAATCGCCTATGATCATATAACTGAGTAAAGTGTCTTTCTTGCAAATATAACTTTGTGATGAAAGAAGCACGTCAAATAGTGACACGTGGCTAACTCTTTACCAAGATAGACACAAGACAATATCAACTTCATGAGTTGAATATACATGCAGGGTGTAAAAAGTTCCATATCAAATTCGAAATACGTAGACATATTATACCCAGGATCATTTATTTTTTTAATACCTTATACAATACATTACCTGAGGAATCATTAGCCTTAAAATTATCAAATGTCAAAGTCACAAAAAAATCTTCAAGACTAGTCAAACTGCAACTTTGTCGGCCATTTGCAAGAAAAAAAATGCAAATATCATCCTGTAGGAAGGGTTCAACAAACTGGGCAGGATAATCTAGTTCAGCCGTGAGTGGAGATACTAGGCAGAACAATCCGGGCAGACGCGAGACAAATGAAACGTACATAGGCCACGAGTCGCTTGAGCGCCCTCCACAGTCGCTGGATAGTGCTGGCTGCGGTTTATTCATTTTTATCGATAACATTTTTGTTTAAAACCTATATTTAAGACAAGAGGTTTTATTTTGATTATGACTTGTTGTTACTAGCTACACTAGCAGTAAGATTAACGCGTATTAGTAGTAGTTTCTGTTAAATCACTCCCTGCCTTACTAACAATAAAAGCCTTGGGGTTCTTAACACAAGGTAGTTTTTATTAATAAATAACCTCTTCCAATCACAAAATACATTTTTGGGTTATTGCAATGATGCAATGTATTGCACAGGGATAGATTTAAAGGGATACTATTCTACTAAAGACTATATGGCTGATAAAAATGCTTGGGATTAAACTGCCGTTTCATACAGGCTATTCTAATATGAATGACTTAAAGCATGAATATTGTTATATTATGTTGCATTGTATAGCGTCACAGACAAATGAAGATTGTAACTAACCAATCGATAATTTAAAAGAGCATAGCCTGTGAGTTTCTTGCCAGTTCTTCTTACAGAGCGGTGGCTCGGAACTGGCACTTAGATTCACTTGCACTTAAATATTTTTTGTTTTTTTAAATTGTTTGGTTGCAAGTGAATCTAAGCTTCGTGATTTTAGTATAGTTATATTTTATTTGTTTTTGTTATTTTTTTATAATTTTGACGTTTTTAAGTACTATGTAAATAATTTATGAAATAAAGTATTTTTGACTTTTGACTTTTTGACTTTGCAACTGCAAGTCTCAGGGCTTAGACGTAGGTAATTTTTGTCTGCCCAGTGAGCTATAGTTTTAACAATAAATCTTTATTTTAAGAATAAGGTTTTTAGCTAGTCTTTCATGCGACGCAAGACAAATTAAATGTTTAGCGGCCATAAGTCAAGCTGGGGTGATGGTGTACTTGTTTTTATCGACAACAATAATTAAACTACCTGACCATATTAAAAATGAAGAAAAATTTAATGTCCTTATATCTAAGTTAAAACTCTTCCTAATACAAAAAAGCTACTACACGTTAAAAGAATAATTGGAAGAAAAATTTAATAATTTTGTGGGTAAATAGTGTAACGTAAATAAATAATTCAATATATGAAAACAATACTTTGACATTTGGCTAAATATCTTATTCTCAATACTAATACTGACTAATAATAATACCTACTGACATAGACTATTTAAATTATTTTATTTTATTTATTAATATATTAACTCTTTTACATGTAACTATAATAATACGAGTATATAATGTGACATTGTTGCTACATTTTTATTTAATGTTTTTACCTATACTAACAGTTATAATATTGTTTAAATCTATTGACATCATTTGATACATACTCAATAAAAAAATAATAATTTAATAACAATAATTTAATAACGGTAATTTAATAATAGTAATTTAATAATAATAAGAATTATACGGCGCCCTTCCTCCTCTCTCCTATACTATGCTGTGCCCGACAGGGTCCACAAATGTACCAAATTGTAATATTCACCACCTTATAAAACCATTGTGGAACGCAATAAAGTATTGAGTATTAAGAACAATTAAAATAAATGATGTACATTTTAATTTGTATATATTTCGTTTACCCTCAGACCTTGGTTTGTGAGAGGAGACTCATGATCAGTAGTAGTGGGAAGATAATGGGCTGAGTAAATGATGATGTATCTTGTGCGATGTATCGGCCATAGCTACAAAATGTTATTGTACGAAGTAAGTAAGTTAGTAAGTAATTTGTATTCTTATTTAAATGAACTTCAATGTTTTATGAGAAATAAAAATTATTCGAACCTATATTTTGTTAGGCTGTATTCTACAAAATTATTCTGATAAGATGATTATCTGCGCTGACGGTGCGTCTTCAGCGTAATAATACCTGGATACTTTTAAATAATCTGGAGTTTTTAATCATTTCAGTGGCATTGCTATCAACAAGTCAATTCTTAATATGAGACCCATTTAAAATCTAGTATATACAAAAAAAAGGTAAAATAGAGTTTTTGGAAACTTTTTAATAATAAGTTACAGATACAGTCACATTACTAACAATTTTACTTTTAGTATAAATGTAAGAGATAATTAATACATATAATCAATGCGATTGTTTTACTAGAAAATGGCATTATGCTTGTGTAATTCATTTTCTGTCTGTATACTTAGATGTGTATTTCATGTGCAATAAATGCATGGGTGTATAGGGATCCTACCAAGACCTAAGAAGCAAAAGCCAACCATGCAGGTGGCAAGTGGTGCATGTAAATGCATATAAAATTACGGAATATAATAAACTGAACCTCTAAAAAATACTTTTTGATCATCAAAAATACTGAGTGAGCACCTAATGAGGTGATTAGGTGCTCAATCAGTATTTTTGATGCACAAAAAGGTTAGGTTAGGTTGGCAATTTATTAATTCTGATAACACGTTAAATACAAGCCTAAAATTACATCAAAGTTACGTACATCGATAAGAATAAATCACCACCTCTACAAGAAACACACAATTGCATGCAGCGTGGCTCGCCCGACATAACAGCCACGACACAACGCGATGTAGCACAGCGCACGAGAGGCGCCCTAATCTCGTTTCGCATCGCAGGTGCGCGAGTACAGGATTTTATTTTATCGATATGTTTTGTCGATAATGTTTATCGAGACTTTTCCTTTTACTATCAAAACAAATGGATTATATGATATGTTATTCTTTAGGGAAATATTGTTGCATTGTTTTCGATTTGCGAAATTCTGATTCTTGGAAAGTAAACATTTTCATAGTTGTAAATGTCCCATATTTTTTCTTTATATATTATTCCCCTATGGGCAATAATATTTCTTTAAAATACATCTTGCCTTCATAGCGATTATAAAAATAGAAAAATTACAATGAAGTATAATTATAATAACTTATAAATCTTTAAAAAAATCTTTTTTACACCATCTTGGTATAATTCTAACTATCCTATCCCCTTTCCTGCTCATCGATCTATGTACAATTGCATCTAAATCGGTACATCGATTAAGCAGTAACAGACGAAAAAATATATATTCGCAATTATATTAAAAGTATAGATAGAAAATTCTTTACAGTACATCAACCCCCGGTTTTCATTTAATTTTAATCACTCTCAATCCTAAGGTTGCCTGGAAGAAATCGCTGTAAGCGATAAGGCCGCCAATTGCATCGCTTTTCTGTTGCAATTGTTTTCTTGTTTTATTTGTAATTTGGTTGTAATAAAAAAAATTCTATCTATCTATCAACGAACAAGAAAACAATTGGAAAAGAAAAGCGATACAATATAGTGTAAACTTTTTTTTTATACAAGTGAAAATTTAATACTTCACGTTAATGAGAAGTCAATACAAATTATTCTTTGCCAATTCTCTGTGAAGAGGTCTAATATGACAAATCATTAAGCCCTCGTAACAATATCCAAAGACGTATTTTCTTATTAAATCATTTCAAATAACAATACCAATTTACATAATCACGTCCCCACTCGAGGTAAAAGCCTTAGAAATACAAGAGTATTTTTCCTTTGCGTCGATTTTGTCGTTTCAAATATCTTATTGCTTATTTTCAGAATCTTCGGGAGTTTAAAAGTATTTGTTTTAAGGTCATGGTACATTATACCGGCACCGCAATAGCAATGCAAACCCAGTAATTAAATGGTTATTTAAGTTAGTGCTTCTGCACTCGTGAGTCGTTTATTATACAGGATGACTTGAAGATGGGTGCAAAGCTTGGAAGCGAAAGTAGTACAGACTTAGAACCATTTGAGCCATATTCGTAGTAACGAAGTTTCACAATATTTTTTAATATTTTTATTATGTTTTTTGTTATAAAATAACCAAACGTTTACAATTAATTGCTAATGCTGGCCAATTTTAATCGGGCCTCAGATTCATCTAAAAGCACTGGACGGTCATCACGTAAAAATTGCAAGTAGTTTCCATTTAAAGTGTCCGGTGAGATGTCATTCTGTATATGAAAAAGTCAACGCGCTTGCTGCTACCAGATAATTTGGTCAGTTGGCAGTTCGCGTGCTACGAGCTAAAGCGCCTGAGGACCAAGACTCGCTAAGCGTAGTGTAGGATGGCCTCCAGGAAGGTTGAGCAATGCCATACGGAAAATATTTGGCAGCGGTTGGAGACGAAGAGCTGAAGATTGAGTTGAGTGACATGCCATTAGAGAGGCCTATCTTCAGCAGTGGACAAATGCAGGCTGATGATGATGATGATAAAGCGCCTACATGCGAACGGCATGCTTCAAGCAAGCTGAAAACGTGCTTCAAGCAACCGCGAACAGACATCGCGAGACGAGGTTCGTAACGCATGACTCAACCAGACATTGTCTTTTTTTTATTATCGTCGGTAAAAAAATGCTGTTTACGCACTGTCTCCCGGCCAAAGGGGGAGACCGGGAGGGGGTGTGGAACTTACTGCGGCAGATGCGACCACCGCAGTCCTACCCACTAAAAAAACTTCCGACGACACCCACCGCTGTTAAAAAGGGGCGAGGCACCAGTACCTGGTTTGTAGCCTTTGATACCCCGCCCGCGGCCAACGTCCCCCGGATCAGAACCGGGGGGACCTCCTCAGGGAGGCGCGATGTCATGCGCCCTTCCTACATGGCGTAACTGGCCGACTTATGGGGGGGATATTACATGTCTGCTTCAAATCATCCTAATCTGAAAGTCCATAAAATAATTCTAATATCTGTTTTTTCGATTCGCGTTCAGTACTTGTAACTATACGTTCTCTTCAAAAGTCATCGCACATAGTGTAAGGTGGTAATCACTAGTCGTTCTGCAAGGCCAAACATGCCGACGCTGACTAAATATTATTTATTATATCGCTTTATAATGATTGTTGTGCTGGCGTATGGTACCGGCCTAGTGACGCTCTCTCTCACCTAATGCAGAGTTTGCCCTATCGGATGATGGGCAGCAGCGTCATCCTGCGTACTGGCTGGAACTGCGGTCAACAACCCGCCTGCTCAGAGTGGTGAGTGCAAATATCTCCAATATAAGAATAGAACTTATTTAGCCGTGAATAAGTATGGCTGAAAATGATAACCTCTTAATCATTGCAATTTAAATATCATGTGTAAGGTTATTTTTAAGGAATGTGCGAACATGAAATAATTTTAATTTTGCTTATTATCAACTTAGTAAATAAATATTGATTATATAACACATCGACTGCGAAGTGCCAATATCTCCTAACTAACATGGGCAAACATTTACAAAAGTGAAATAAACGTTATAAGTGAATTTAATAAAACGTTAGAAACAAAATTCAGAAATAAATTTACATAGAGCTTATATAGATATATATACGGTTATATTATAGATTAATTTATCTGCCGTTCTGGGTATCTTCTATAGTACTGTATTGTATATAGTACTTAAAAAAATATTCTATTTTATCAGAAAAAAATTATAACTTCTACATATACAAATATATATACAATCACGCCTGTTTCCCCGAAGAGGTAGGCAGAGGCATATTATACGCCCACACTTCGCCACTAAACTATTTCTCCATATGGACGAGTTTTATGTGGTATGATAGTAATTTTTTTTCAATAAATTTATACAAATAATGTTCACTATACACCAACATTTTTATAAATTTCATTAAAGTTACGCCATAATCTTAAGACTTGACACAGACCTCAGCCCTATTAGACCAGGGCACCAAATTTCCCCTGAGCCCACAAGAGAAGCCCGCTGTGGCAAAAAAAATCGAGCCTGTTCCAATTCGCACATGTGGTTCATCGACATATACGAGATTCGTCTCGTACTTTTATTGGGTATTTGGTTTTTAGTGTCTTTTTTGCTATTCGATGCCAGTTTTTGTGCGGCATCTGGGAGTGATGGATAGCCATTGTAAAAGTTTTACTTATTTATTTTTATGTCATGTCTGTTTGATATTTTGGTCTACTTTTATGGTAGAAGAGTTGTGTTTAGAATAGAGCCGCCTTGCATCGTCTGCGTCAAATAGTTGGCAGCACCCAAATCGCCATAGACATTAGAACTCACCGTCGTATCGCTCTTGGTATAAGAGTCCTCATGCCTGCTGATCGCCCTGGGGCCAACCGCTTTGGGGCTGGATCGTGGCCATTACCGGACTGACACCCCGCATTTTACTTGGCTGAATAGCCAATCTAAAAACGCATCTATAGCTACGGATGCCGCCAGAGACTGCGGTCAGGGAGATCACGTTTGATTACAGGGTTAGGTTTTGGTAAGATCATAGAGACATGTGACGGACTTTATGAAGTTTTCATGTAACAAACCATAACAAGAAATTTCACTGTTCAAACTTTCAAAACCGACAAAATGTATCTCTAACCTAGCTTAAGCTTTCCGAAAATAGGTGCATAGGGATCCAACCAAGACCTTAGGAGCCCAAGCCAACCTTGTCTGAAAGTGGTGCACCTGCCGATAGGTAAACTGAAATAGGCTCGCCACCTATTACGTGGTACCAAAAATATTACTGGCGAACTGTGGGCATATAATATGCCTCTGCCTACTCCTTTGGGGAAACAGTCGTGATTGTGTGTATTTACGTAAAAGCTTCCCGAAGTACGGAAGCGCCTGATGACAAATGCCACACAAACGGTCACCCATTACAGGACTGATTTCTGTAAACTCTGCTTTACAGTGATCGTTTGCGACTATTTCTTCAGGCCGAATACAAGCGCCAAATCTAAGGACTATGGGACTAAGACTATATCTAAATATTTTTAAATTATTTTACAATCACGAGTTGGTATTAGTGATAGTAGCGTGGACTAGTTCAGAAATTGATGGATGAGTTAGCAAATGTTTGTCCAGCACGCTGAGTATGACCGATGGGCCGCGACGTTTATTTACTAAAGTTTATCGATGAAAATGTAACGATCTTTATCTAGAGCGAAAGAGTTCCCACAATACAAGGCATCCTAGTATAGGAAACGTTACGAATGCTTATATTTTTATAATGGACTAGCTGTTACCCGCGACTTCGTCCGCGTGGATAGTATCTTTGGGTAGCATTTACAACCCCCTTTTCGCAATAAAAAGTAGCCTATATCCTTTCTCAGGGTCTAGACTATCTGTATACCAAATTTCATTTAAATCCGTTCAGTAGTTTTGGCGTGAAAGAGTAACAGACAGACAGACAGACAGACAGAGTTACTTTCGCATTTATAATATTAGTAAGGATAGACCGATGATCTGGTCAAGGCGGCGGGAAGCCGATAGATGCAAGCGGCTCAGGATCGCTCAATGTGGAAATCTATTGGGGAGGCCTATGTTCAGCAGTGGATATCGTATGACTGAGACGATGATGATGATGAAAACATAATATTTACATAAAACATTTTTCGGATTTAACCAAAACAGTATCGCTTAATAAGCCGCATAAATAAAAAAAAATAGCGCACTCTTCATTCTGCGCAGACGAAGTCGCTTGTACCAGCAAGTTGATTTTTTCCTTCTTTTAAACAAAGTCTTTGTGCGTTTAGCACTTTTAGCCAGTGCCAAGTAAGAGATATATTAATAATATGTTAATCATAGTAAATGAGAATGAGTGCTGATAAAGTTGATAAATGTATATGAGACACCCTCCCCTGAACTCCTGGCGTCCTCAGTAAAGATGTGGAACTATATTAAGATCTCACATAGACTTCCTAACAGAATTTAAAAAGTGATGTTGCACTGTGTTGTTTGATATACCAACACTCATGTACGTTCACAAATACTTTACGGTTAAAAATTTACCGTTATTAAACATTAACGTTCAAAATATCACAAATATTAGAAAATCGCTTCCCTTTCCAAGAAGTCCCAGCTAGTTGTTAATAAAACACAGTGGTTATCGTCAACTTATATTTGTTATAAGGACAAAGGTCTTGATAAGATCCCTATACATCCTATCAAGACCTAAGGAGCCCAGGCCAACCTCACCTGCAAGTGGTGCACCTGCCGATCAACGGATGAGGCTCTGGTGAACATAACAGTGCCTGGTAAGCGGCAATAGGCTCGCCACCTATTACGTGGGACCAACTATTTAATTGGCGAAGTGTGGGCGTATAATATGCCTCTGCCTACCCTTCCGGGGAAACAGGCGTGAATGTATGTATGTATGTATAAGGACAAAGCTGTTTAAATTCAACCCCATAAAGTTCATTTCTACTATTGAATAAAATCATTGAAAAACCAAAGCTCCATTTGTATGAATCACATTTCATCATCACTTAAAATGAAAACGCGAACGTCAAACAGCCCCTATCAAAAATGAAAGAGCGGCTTTATTCATTCAAACCAACCGTTTCTAGTGAAACTCGCTCCTATGGCTTCTGTTTTAAGAGTCGTGAGCCCTGTCAGAGGTTTTATGAAGATTTTCAAGCGGCACCAGTGGCAGATTTTATATTAAATATGTGTAAAAGCAAAGGGAAAGGTTTAAAGTAGAATTTTTATACTATTTAAGAGGACATATAGAGTGCTCAGACTAGTCCTTGGAAGGGTGACCGCTTGCGTGCCGTTTGATATCGAGCGGGAGAGCGTGATTTGATTTGGAAAGCATGTTATGTCGTTGATGTTGGGTATATACTACGTATTACGTACAGGTAGGGATTATGAGGTGTATAAGACTCCTTTTTTTTAATTTTGATTTACGTCGGTAACAAAATGCATTTACGCACTGTCTCCCGGCCAAAGGGGGACCGACAGAGGTGTGTGGGACTCACCACCGGCAGACACGACCGCCAGCAGTTATACCCACTAAAAATCTTCGAACGACGCCCGCCGCTTGCTGAGAAAGAGGCGGGGGGCCAGTACTTGGGTTGCAGCTTTGACACCCCGCCCGCGGCCAACGTCCCCCGGATCGAAACCGGGAGGACCTCCTCAGAAAGACGCAGTTGACGCGCCCCTTCTACCTCCTTGTGCGACCATAGCGTGTGTGGCCGACTTCTCGGAGGGCCCATGGTTAGACAGCAGGGGCCCCCTGCCCCCGCTGTCTTAGACCCTCCTGGCGCTGCTTGACGGGCCCTCCTGGCCCGCCCGCTGCGCCCTCCACAGGTCCCTCTAAGTTTCCCCCCCGGTAGTCAGTACTAAGGGCACCCAGAGTCGCCAATCTCTGGGTGTTACCTTTTCCCTAGCGACTCCTGCGCCCTACAGGGAGGTACTCAGACCCCCACCACGACAAGGTGGAGACCAGTCGGGGGGGAAATAGTTTTGTTTTAACCCACTGAGAATCGATCTCGCGCTCTTCAGACTACAATGTAGGCCAGTCACCACTGATCCGCGATGTCACTGTGTATAAGACTCCTACCAAGACCTAAGGAGCCCAAGCCAACCTCACCTGCAAGTGGTGCACCTGCCGATCAACGGACGAGGCTCTGGCAAACATAATAGTGCTTTAATGAAATGAAATGATTACAGAAGTTGAGTGAGTTCACAGTTGTCAGTCGTAGATAGGATACAGTTTCTGTGGCATTTAATTTTAGTATCAAGCGTTTGTGGTACCGGCCTAGAATAGTGTCACCGCCTCTCATCTCACGGGGAGTCGTAATAGTCGACGAGAAGAAATCAACCAAGTGTTAAAAAGTCGACTCGCTTGATTTCAATACAAATCGAGATGGCGTTATCTTTTGCCTCTATCCTGCTAACCCCAATCTATATATACAGGATTACAGGTTAAGTCGACCTATTCTCGTTGAGGGCGTGTAGTTTACATCGTTTCTGACTGATTTGCCTATGAAACACCCTATCCTAAATCTAACCGTTTTCGAGATATTTTAATTTAACTGCTTTTTATAAAAAATACCCGATTTCCGGCTATAAGCTAAGATATTTTCAAATGTGTAAGTCTTATTGTTACAATTGTTTGTTTTTTACATGTAAAATAAGATGCTTCGAGAGCTCAATAACCAATATTTTACATAAAATGAATAAATTAGTCGTAGTGGACAATAAACACTTGAAGAAAAATATAAAATTTTAGAATGTATATTTTTCTTAAAAGGATATCTTAAAAAAAAATTACGGCACCTGTTTTGCAAATGCGCTTTAAAATATCTACGTTTCATTAGTTATCCAACAAGGTATAACAATCTAGGGTTTTATCAAAAACATTGTAGAAAAATCTTAGTTTCATATGCTAAAAGGGAGACAAAAAAAAGCTAAATAAAACAATACATGAGTACAAGACACTAAATTTATTAAAATTTCAACAAAATATGTCTAAATTTTATGTTCAACATGTCCGTTTCTGTTTTTGACACAATTCTTTTCATTTCATTCATTATTGGGCCCCGAAAGAACTGCATAATCCCAACAAGAAGAGAGTAAAGGGGTCACAACGCAGATTTAGTCTGAATGTGTGGATTGGGATTATTTCTAATAATTTGATTGGGCCTTACTTTCTCCCCAACAATTTAAATGGGGAATATAACGAAAATTTTCTGGAGGAGACCTAAGTAATCTATTAGAGGATTTGCCTCTCAATCTGATTCGAGACATGTGGTGACAGCATGATGGCTGCCCTGCACACTTCAGGCGAAGTGTCAGAGAATGGCTGGATATAAATTATCCCATCAAATAGATTGGACGAGGTGGGCCTTTACCCTGGCCAGCCAGAAGTCCGGACCTAACCCCCATGGATTTTTATGTGTGGGGGCTTATGAAGAGTCTGGTTTACAGTGCGCTTCACCCAATTACATCAGTTGAAGTGTGGAGAGATCGAATAATAAATGCGGCTAGTTAAATGAAAAGAACTTTAACTGACTTTTACTGATGTAGTAAAAAGTGGACTTCGCAAAAGAATGAGAAGAACTGTGAAACAGAAGCGTTGTTGCATGTTGAACATAAAATTTAGTCATATTTTGTTGAAAATTTAATAAATTTAGTGTCTTGTACTCATGTGTTATTTTATTTAGCTTTTTTTGTCTCCCCTTTAGCATATGAAACTAAGATTTTTCTATAATTTTTTTGATAAAACCCTAGATTGTTATACCTTGTTGGATAACTAATGAAACGTAGATATTTTAAAGCGCATTTGCAAAACAGGTGCCGTAATTTTTTTTTAAGATATCCTTTTAAGAAAAATATACATTCTAAAATTTTATATTTTTCTTCAAGTGTTTATTGTCCACTACGACTAATTTATTCATTTTATGTAAAATATTGGTTATTGAGCTCTCGAAGCATCTTATTTTACATGTAAAAAACAAACAATTGTAACAATAAGACTTACACATTTGAAAATATCTTAGCTGATAGCCGGAAATCGGGTATTTTTTATAAAAAGCAGTTAAATTAAAATATCTCGAAAACGGTTAGATTTAGGATAGGGTGTTACATAGGCAAATCAGTCAGAAACGATGTAAACTACACGCCCTCAACGGGAATAGGTCGACTTAACCTGTAACCCTGTATAAAAGAAAGTCGTGTTAGTTACTGCACTTATAACTCAAGAACGGCAGAACAGATTTGGATGAAAATTGGTAGGGAGGTAGCTTAGAGCCAGGAGACGGACATAGGATACTTTTTATCCCGTTAGACAGCGTTCCCGTGTGACTTGACATGAAACGTCAGTCACTATAAAACGTGATATAACAAAAAAGAATCAGACTTGGAATAACAAAACGCAAATGACAGCTATGTAGTGACGTATGGATGACAATTTGATATTTGTAAGAAATCAATATTCAAACTATTTCTGACTTCTTGGCGGGAATGTGAATATGAGTTTTGAAATAATTTTTTAGGTGAATTGAAGTGAAGTTTAATTAATAATGCCGCGAACAAGACTATCGAATATTTACCGACAAAGCCGTAATGCAAGAAGAATACGAAATACTGGAAATGAAAGGACTGAAGAAGAACAAGAAATTGCACGTGAACATCGCCGCAATAGTATGGCTCGACTTCTTGCTTCTCAATAAATAATAATAAAAAAAAATGTCGTGTATCACAAAGTACTTAAGTGAAGAGCAACTTTGTAATAAAATATAGAAATAATAATGAATTATTAATGTAGGTATTTAATTTTTTTGTAATTTTCCAATAAAATAAAAAAACAATCTGCTTATTTATTGTCATTAAGGCGGAACAAAGTTCGCCGGGTCAGCTCGTTTGTTATAAAAGACCCGCGCCTGGTAGTGACGATGCTAATAATCTGATGTTTCACTGCATTGAAGGTTTTGTATTGCATAAGTAACTTACATAGCAAAGGTTCAGGAGCCCACGTGTACAAATATATCCCAGGTCACTTACAAAATAACAGCGCCTTAAATCATTTAAAGCCAGGCATTCGGCAAACCGATGCAAGGTGACGCAAAGCAGATGGAATTAGGAGACTCGATATGAATCTACGTGAATATTCAGCAGTGAGCTTAATGTAGCTAAGATATTAATGATAATGACGATTCAGCATCTGAATAATCCTTCAGTGATTTGGTCTCAGTTTTCAGTGAAAAACTAATAAATAAATAGCTATTATAGCCATTAGTTTAAGACATACGATAGGATACAGACGGATAAAGAAACAGACCTATTATGTGACAGCAGTGACAGACTGCTGTATGACGCGTAGGGCGTGGCACTCCCTAATGTGACTGACGGTGCGAGGCATAAGCGTTTAGCGATTTGACGTTGACATACAAAAAAAGCAATATTTGAAAAATAAAATATATTTTACATATTTTCATATGACCATATGTACCTTATTCACAAAGGATGCCAAAGACCTTGCCAAGTGAAGGTAAAAAAACGGGCAAGCGCACCCCGAGCTCGAAAGGTCGCAACTAGGATAACGCTCAAGTGATGCTGATGACAAAGTTCAATTTCATTTACTTAAGCTTGGCCTCATTCTGAAGAACTGGTGAACGTCACGTCAATCTATGAGCGTCACTTCACTGACGTCAAAAATATTATTTTTATTAAAGTCGAACTCATCAAATTCAAAATCTTAATATCATTCGAAATTCATATATTTTTTTAGAGCCTTTTTATATCTTTTGCATTTTTTTATAAATATGTTTCTCATTAGTTCTAAGAATTTATTTTAAAATACTTACCTACACATTACAGTTGGCATCGAGTTCGTTCTTTACTTATTTACTATAGAGGAAACCCAAGGGGTTAGCGAAAGATTTTTTTCTAGCTAAATGCTAGAAAAAATACGATTTAATTATTTTTCGTACTATGTTGAAAGCACTACCATAGTACCATAGTAGGTGATAATATTGAAACAACTTAAACAATGCTCTAGAATCTAGAATAGCAAAACCCACAAAAACAATGGTATAACTTGAAAATGACTTAGTTCTTGACCAAGTTAAAGCAGCTGTTATAACCCTCCCCGCTAACTCCCGTAACTTAATGTCCGTCCAAATGTCCGCCCGTTTGTCTGCAGCTATCAAATTAGCCGGTAGATTGGCCGGCGCCCGCTAACTGGGCTTAATGCGACGTAGCTGACTGTACCGCTCGACTCTCGTCCGTATTACAGTTTAAATCTTTCGTATACGAGTAGTATCTAGACAATAAGGGACATCATTATTATCATCATTTCAGCAATATAAAGTCCAGAAGCGCTCGTAGCCTTGCGGTGCTCGGTGGTCGGAAACGATCACCGAAGTAAAGCAGATTTTACAGAGGTCGGTTCTTGGATGGGTGACCGTTTGTGTGGCATTTGATATCGAGCGCTTCCGTGCTTCGGAAGGCACGTTAAGCCGTTGGTCCCGGTTATCACAAAATGTGGTAGTCGTTAAGTCATGTTAGAGGCCTAATGGGCGGTTTAAAAAATTCTAACAGCAGGACGCCATACACCTGCCTCCGCCAATCCGCACTGGGTCAGCGTGGTGGAGTATGACCTAACACCCTCACACCTTGATATGTGAGAGGAGGCCCGTGCTCAGTAGTGGGACGTAAATGGGCTGAGATGATGAAGACCAGTGCTGAACGTTGGCCTCCCCAATAGTTTATTATATTGGGGGTTTTGGCCCACAATCACTACGCTGGGCAGGCGGGTTGGTAATCGAAGATTTAGCCAGCACGCAGGTAACGCTGCTGCCCATCATCCGGTTTTATTTATCTTCGTCGACTCTTACGATTCCCCGTGAGATGAGAGGAAGTGGAAACTCAAAAAAGACGATTTTTGGACATCTTCTAAAGAATACTTGTCCTACTTGTAAACGCATTAAATTGATACTGATTTATTAATTAGTAATTCTGCTTGTGTTTTGAACGTTTGATTAACATTGATTCGATCTCAAGAAAGACTGTATAAGTACATACCTCAAAACTATCTAGTAATGGGTCGATGTTCCTTTAAGCTACTATATGTAATAAGGGATACTTGGCTTTGAATTAAAATAGACTTCTCTTTTGAATAGTCTTCAGATAAAACAAACTAAGAAACAATGATGCGAAGTAATATAAAACTAATGAACTAATGCACTTCACTCAGATACCAGAGGTAACTTCATATTGCCATGTCCGTGAGAATGCATGGTTACCAGGCAGAATAAAAAATAAGGGTAAATTAATAAAAACAAATACTTTTTCAAGATTTTATTTTTTTACACTAAAGAACATTATAATTTGTGTATAAAAACGCTAACCAGATTAAAATTCTATTATCCTTTCTAATTTTATAAATGCGAAAGTTACTTTGCCTGTCTTGCTTTCACGTCAAAACTACTGAACCAATTTAAATTAAATTTAGTACACAGATAGTCTAGGGCCTGAGAAAGGACATACACTTTTTAATGCGAAAAAAAGGATGTAAGGGGTAGAAATAGGGGATCAAAGTTTCCCCCTCGACTGGTCTCCACCTTGTCGTGGTGGGGGGGCTGAGTACCTCCCGGTAGGGCGCAGGAGGCGCTAGGGAAAAGGTAACACCCAGAGACCGACGACTCTGGGTGCCCTTAGTACTGACTACCGGGGGCGAAACTAAGAGGGACCTATGGAGGGCGCTGCGGGTAGGCCAGGAGGGCCCGCTCAGCAGCGCCAGGAGGGTCTAGGCAGCGGGGGCAGGGGGCCCCTGCTGTCTAACCATGGACCCTCCGGGAAGTCGGCCACACACGCTATGGTCGCAGGGGGAGGTAGGAGGGGCGCGTCCACTGCGCCTCTCTGAGGAGGTCCTCCCGGTTTTGGTCCGGGGGACGTTGGCCGCAGGCGGGGTGTCAGAAGCTGCAACCCAGGTACTGGCCCCCGCCTCTTTCTCAACAAGCGGCGGGCGTCGTCAGAAGATTTTAAGTGGGTATTGCTGCCGGCGGTCGTGTCTGCCGGTGGTGAGTCCCACACCCCCTTTCGGTCCCCCTTTGGCCGGAAGGCAGTGCGTAAATGCATTTTGTTACCGACGTAAAACAAAAAAAAAGGGGATCAAAGTTTGTATGGAATGTCTTCATTTTTGAAATTAGAAGCTTAAAACAATTCTGTTAGATCTATAATTAGCTTATATTTAAAGATACTTAAAACATATTCCAATGCCTGCAATGCCGAAAATAGATTTTTACGAACGAACCACTCAGATTTTAATATAAGCACCAAGAAAATCATTTTCAAGTAGACCTTGAGACATACTTTAAAAGTCTGAGGACCTGAACACATCGAGGTGACATAAACATGTCATAAAAGGCCCCTCCCTTACGGTTTTACGTTCACATGCCGTTCATATACCCTTACGTCTTATTAGGTGAAAGGGCACTGAATTATTTAACAACAGGTCGTTACATATTTAATAGACCGTCTTGAAGCCTTATAGGTACAAATTCTTGGAAACGATCACTGTAATTCATTAGTAATATAGTTGACCGTTTGCGTGGTATATTATTACCTTTACATACATTTTGTGCGAGCGCTCGTAGCTCCGCGGTGCTCGGTGGTCGGTAACGATCACCGAAGTAAAGCAGAGTTTACAGTGGTCAGTCCTTGGATGGGTGACCGTTTGTGTGGCATTTGATATCGAGCGCTTCCGTGCTTCGGAAGGCACGTTAAGCCGTTGGTCCAGATTATCACTAAATGTGGTAGTCTTTAAGCCATGTTAGAGGCCTCATTGGGCGGCTTGAAAAAACTCTAACAGCAGGACACTCCGCCTCCACCAATCCGCACTGGGTCCGCGTGGTGGAGTATGACCCAATACCCTCGCACCTTGGAATGTGCTGAGATGATGATTCATTTTGTCACGCCTTTTCCCCGTAGGGTTAGGCAGAGATCACATTTTTTCACTTGCTACGATCCTGTCACACTCTTATACACCCGAAATATATAAAAACAATATAATTGTTTGTGTCTTAGCTGAAATGGTAGCGGGCTGGTACAGACGGTTGTTGGGGTAGAAAAGTTTTGGAATGAAGACCTTTTTCATAGAAGTAGTAGTAATAGTGTGAGAAGACCAACCACAGGTTAGTCAGACTAAAGGATGAAGGATCATGCTTAATGCAGGCTGCTTACATCACATTGGAAGATTATGGAGGACGTCTATGTTTAGTGTATGTTCAGAGACTCAGGTATGATTACTAGGAAGCTTTTTACACCAACAGAGTGGTTCAATAATCCATGACTAATTGTAGGCGGTCTGTATACAGCATGATCATGCGAACTTCAGCATGTCGTTCGTCCACCCTTCATGAGGACGGCTGACGAAAGAAAATCGTTCACTAAAGTGAAATGACTGGAATAGTTCACTGGGAGTTATAGATAATGATATGTATTACTCATCTAGTTCAATTAGTTCATTCAGTTCAGTTAATCTCAAGACTTCCAACTCACACACTGTTTCATTCAGTTCAATTACATTGCATAATTAATGCATAGTGGGGAGACAGATCTAATTATAACATATCGGCAGTCAAGAATAATTACATACATACATACATTTACGCCTGTTTCCCCAAAGGGGTAGAAAGAGTCATATTATACGCCCACACTTTGCCAATTATATAGTTAGTCCCACGCAATAAGTAGCAAGCCTATTGCCGCTTACCGAGCACTGTTGTGTTCGCCAGGCCTCGTCCGTTGATCGGCAGGTGCACCACTTGCAGGTGAGGGTGGCTTGGGCTCCTCAGGTCTTAGTAGGATCCCTATACACCATAAAATTATAAAACCGAAAATATTACATACTAATCGTGCATAATGTCGGATTGGGCGCGAAACTAGCTTTTACCAGGCGGGGTCACGCGGGCCGAGCCGTGCAACTGTCTCGCTCTTGCAGCACAAACAAATCTACCTGTTTGTTTTACTCCCATCCCTTTCTTATTACTGAGTTCGTGAACTAAATGAACTAGATAGGCGAAGTACTTCAATTGTGTAACTCATTCATGAACTATCCATGTCTATTTTCTATTTCTCTATCTCAATGTGTCTCCATTTCAGAACTATTATATGCTATATGTTACATTCCAGTCCTATAACAAACATGCAACAAAATATCAGTTACTATTAAACTTACTAAAAATCATATAACCACAAATTTTTCTTAAAACTTTATGCTAGTTTCAAGCTGAACGAGTACGTGTTTTGTCGCAAACAACCAACTACGGACAAGTAGGTAATTATGTATGATCGATAACCTTTATTGCCTACACCCTGTATGGTCCAGCCGAGCCTTATTAAAACAATAGTCCACTCAAAAATAAACCTTATTTCTTACGTCATTACTTACAAGTTAAGTCAACAAAACGTTTATGCAATTTTTCACTATAATTTCAACTCTAATAAAGTAGCATAAGGTACAAGCTTGTGTGACGTAAGATATGTTTAGTAGGTTAGCCATAATATCTTTGATAATATCGAGTATTGTGATAAAATTGAATTGGACTAAATCGGTTTAATTCCAGAAGGTCAATTAGTATGAGTTGGTCGTGTTTAAAAATAGATGCTTACAAGAATAGCCCAACTTCTTCATATAACAAGGTAACACTTGTGCCTACCTAATGGAATGTGGTCAGCGCAGTTTATGGACATTTGCTTTACCAGAGGCATTACAAGAGCGCTGCCGAGCGTTTAAATTTATTAAAAATTATATTAAATTTACTCTCTTCTTTAAGAGCCCCAATAATGTCTTAGGAAACCCTTGCCAGGGAGATCAATCAACAAAGCATAAAGTTTTTTAGCATATAAATCAACACTAGGAAAAAAAGTTCAGTAAATTGTTCTTTTATCAGATAATTCGGCTTGGAATTTCGATCATAGGCCATATATTTCCAAGCAGATTGAGGCAAGGGGGTTTCTAAGCACAGTTTTTAAAAGGTTGTACCGTCATAATTATCCAATCGCAGTTCCATTTCTGTATTGAGATACTGTAATGAATTGCTCTTGCTTCAAAGGAACATAACTTTTTTTTGTTTCTTTTGATTATCATGTTTATAGATACGTATATTTTGTGAATCAAAATACATACATAATATCACGCCTGTTACCTGAAGCCTACCCCTTTGGGTAACAGGCATATTATACGCCCACATTTCGCCAGTTTGTTGGTCCCACGTAATAGGTGGCGAGCACATAGCCGCTTACTAAAAAAAAAAAATATGTTCGCCAGAGCTTCGTCCATTAATTGGCAGGTGCACCAGTTGCAGGTGAGGTTGACTTGATCTTCTCAAATCTAAGTAGAGCCATATGCACCCAATGCATGAATGAATCACCCAACGAACAAAATGATTATGAGAATTTTGATTAGATAAAATGCATCGGTTATAAGGGGACTTTCATATTGTTAGTTTATATTGTTTGTCATTAATAAATATGCCCGTTGCGTTCAGAAAGAATAACACTCAAAACTTATAAATTATATACTTATAAAAAACCAACTAACTTTCGCATTTATAACACAATCTTAGACCTTTAGGGATGAAATATTGCGATATATACTTACATAATCTTAATGCCTTAGATTCCATTTGGAAGGACCCACACCTAGCTACAATTATTAAAACGGGCTCTATATAGTAGTTTAGTTTTAGCAGTGAGATTCTTAGATGTGACGTATGAAATGATGAGTTGTTTAGCTTCTGTTCATCATCATCATAACAGTCTCCCCAATGATTATATTCTATTTGGGTATTTGCGCATAAGCTGGACAGGCGGGTTGGTGATCGCAGTTTAAGCCAGTACGCAAGATGACGCTGCTGCCCATCATCCGATAGGACTTCTCTTCGTCGACTCTTACTATACAACACGGCAAACGGCACGGCTTCTGTTTCTTTAGAAAAAAATGCGATTTCTCAACTCCTATAGTAGACCCTGGTCTTTTAAGATAGCGCACAATGGCATTTTTGCAGGCTTTTCCATGATATAGTGCGCTCTTACTTTTCCGGAATGCATCGACCGCTTGCCATCAGGTAGAATGACTATGACGTGTTACATTAAGTTTAAATTATGTAGCGTTTTAGCTTTTATGCGTTCCTATTTTATTTAATATGATGGTGAACCTACAAGCTGTTGTTGAGCGATCATTTGCCCGTTGAGCACCGCATACTGGCCGGATAACAACGTCCGCGATGGGTTTTGAATTAATATTTCCCCGTATTAAATAACAAATTGACTGGGCAGTAGATTTCTGTGTGGCATAGTTTACCTAGATGGCTGTCCATCATTTTAACGCAATTCCTTCCAACGATTTTCATTGCCCATAAAACGATTCGCAGAACTATTTGTACAATATTTGACAAATCCTAGAAGTAGGTTACACTGCAATATTATTTCCTCGAATATTAATTATGTACAAACACAGCTCATCGGTATTTCTTTTCATTTTATCGAAATAATGTTACATCCAAGTTTTTTAAACCATATTTTTGTTTCATCGTAAGCTGAAGCAAAATAATTGTAACATCAAATTTTACTACAATATATCAATGTACAACGAAAATACGATATCCTAATGAAATCTATTTTATGAATTATTTCATGACACTTTTTGGGTTAGTTTGAGGTTTTTCTTTTTTTACTTAATGTAGAATTGACCGCAACACAATTTATCGGCAACAGGCGAATGCATCGTTCGATGAAAGGTTACTGCAATGTTTTTTTTTCTTTTAAAAAATGGCTTCGTGCGTTTAGTTTCCCTAAGCCCCTTGAGTCCTCAGATGTGGGACTATACTAAGATCTCATATGGAAAGAGAGAATATGAAAAGTGATGTTGCACTGTTTTGTTTAGTTTACCAACACTTATTATGTTCACAAACACTTAACGGTCAATAATCCACCGTTATAACACATTAATGTTTGTAATATTACAAATTTTAGGAAATAAAACAAAACTGCAGACATGACGCTCCACTTCCCGCCAAGAAGTCGGATAAAAAGTTGTTATGTGAAAAAGTATTATGGGCTCCGTTACACATTGTAATGTGAGATGTTTTTACGAATAGTTTCATCGATAACTTCATACTTTTATGTTATGTAAGTTCGATTTACCGTTTTTCTGGTAACCAGAACCACTTCGAAAAATTTTTTCAAGGAACGTTTTTCGATGATATATCGCTTGCCCCGGGGAATATAGTGGTAAAGCAGTGTTACGACTGTCTTTGTGTTTTTGCATTTTTGACATCCTTATGTCATGTACTATGCCTGTAATTTTTTTTCAGATTTTTTGGTGGACTATTTATTTAAAAAAACACGTAGATGTCTTTATTCCACGGAAATTAATTTGTACACAATCTCAGTATTACTTATTTAAAATATTTTAATATCTGGAAATAAAACGCAACAATCATAAAGACAGTTTTAATCTAGCTTGCAGTTCCGCAAAATACTCATAAAAGTCAATACGACAGGTTTGTAATAAAACCTCAGAACTTAGCAAAACGTAAGTTGCTATTACCAATTAGAGAAGTTCATAAAATAAGCGTAAAGAAACAGTACGACTTTCTTGCCGGAAATAATTCACGCCCCACTTGACGCAATAGGTACAAAGACTGGTTTCAAGAACAAAATTATTTAGAGGTGCAGATGGCATCAAAAAGACAATACGAAACAGTATTTAATACAAAATTCAACTACAGTTTCCACAAGCCTAAAAAGGATTTATGTACCTCCTGTTCTATTTATAATAATGCTGACAGCGAAAAGAAGAACGATCTTGAAGAAACTCACTATATACACATAAAAAATAAAGAAACTGTGCGTAATTTGAAGAATCAGGACAAAGAACAGAGTGATCCTACTGTGACAACAGTTGCTATCTATGATTTAGAGAAGGTTTTAACTATACCCCAGTCAGAAGTTAGCATATTTTATTATAAAAGAAAATATCCGATATATAATTTAACAGTGTATGATTCTGTGAACAAAAAAGGGCATTGTTACCTTTGGCATTACCAAATTGCAAAGAGGGGAGCCAACGACGTCGGTAGCTGCATCTTGAACTTCATTGAAAACGAATGTAAGAGAGGCATCAAAAACTTTATTTTCTACTCTGATGGTTGTGCAGGACAAAATAAAAACCGAATTATATTCTCAATGTATTTATATGCAGCAAAAAAATTTGATATAAATATTACGCATAGGTATTTTGAAACCGGACATAGCCAATCTGAAGCAGATTCAATGCATTCTTGTATAGAGCGTGCGAAAAAGAACCAAATTATTTATACTCCCGATCAAATGTACGCCATAATCATGAATGCAAAAGTCAGTGGCCAGAAATTTGAGTTAATTGAAATGAAGCAATCTCAATTTTTTGATTTGAAAGAGCTCATGCCAAAGAAATATTGGCTAAAAACCGAAACCGGAGCAAAAATTTCATGGTCCAAAATTCACGAAATCTCAATATTAAGGGAACAACCAGATATCCTTCAATTTAAATATAATTATGACGAGGAATTGCAGCGACTGAACACTGCAACGATGAGTCGCTCCTCTAGAGGAAGGGGTAAAAGTAGTGCTCCAACTACATTAGATGATACACTAAAAACTGCCTATTCTTCTAAAATAAAACTTCCTAAGCCACTGTACGATGATTTATACAGTCTTTGCAGGACTGAAGCTATTCCGACCCATTACCAACCTTTTTACAGAGATATGGAGTGTGATGGAGGTCTCAACAATGTGGAGAGTGATGGTGGCATTTCAGATTCTGAATAATTTTATCAATATTGATGTGTATGTTAAGCCCTTAAATTAGTCGCAGTTGAACGTCTAGTTTTTGAATAATCTTTAAGTATATGCCTTATCAAAATGATTATGAGACAATAGACTGAATATGATTATAAATGTGATATAATGTTCCTATCAACGAAAGTTAAAGTTTATTATGTTAATTTAGAAGAAGATTATTAGAAAAGTTTGTTTTTGGTGCAAGATTTTAACAGAAATTATTGTTATCTTTGATTTTCATAATTTTTATACTGATGCACGAGTCTCTAAGACAAAACTTATACTTAGATGTATTTACAATTTAAGCCCTCAAGTTAGTCCCAGTTGAACGTCTAGTTCCTGAATAATCTTAAGTATGCCTTATCAAAATGATTATGAGACAATAGACTGATTATGATTATAATGAAAGTTAGAGTTTACTATGTTAATTTAGAAGAAGAATAATAGACAAGTTTGGTGCAGATTTATAACAGATACTGTTTTCTTTTATTTTTATAATTTTTAAACTGTTGTACGAGTCGCTAAGATCAGAATTATGCTAATATAATAATCTCTTTAGTTCATCGTGTTTAGTTGTATTAAATTTTCGTTCCAATTTAACTATAGTGTTTTAATTTATTACAAGGAAAACATAATAAATTTATGAAAAGTTCCCAAGTTAGTACCTCAGTAGTAATAGTGCACCTAACGCACAAGATCTCGGGTGAGTAAGGTTCAAGCCTACAGCCACTAAGATCCATTACAAAAATCCATTGAAGGATCTTTTTACACTTTTATGTCCACTTTAATCCTCGATCCTAGAATATTTCCAATATGGATTTTTTAGAACCAATGCGTGTATTAAAATCTATTATAAAGCCACATCTACAGTAGCCATTTTCAATAAATGAACAAATAATATAAATACAGTTTATTTTAAACAAATTTGAACTATCTATAACCTCTTTATAACAAAACAAAAAAATAATCCTTGTCTCAGTTATGGGAAACCAGTGCTGAGACATAAAAAGCTGTAATGCTGAAGTTTATTTAATTTTTTCCAGATAGTGCGCCACCGATATCTCTCCATTTATAAGTTCCATTCCACAATCTTGAATAAAAGCATCGTATTTTATTTGAGCCATTGGCCTATGTCATTGACAGTCGACAATACATAGTTTTTTGAATGATTCAGCCGGTGAACTTGAAGTTGATAAAGATAAATGGTTCTAAAAAATCCATATTGGAAATATTCTAGGATCGACGATTAAAGTGGACATAAAAGTGTAAAAAGATCCATCAATGGATTTTTGTAATGGATCTTAGTGGATGTAGGGGGTTCAAGACTTTATTTTTCTATAATCCTAAAATAACCTACCATGTATCATTTCAAATAAAGAGTAGTAGGTAATAATATCTCACGGTTTCACGAAGGACATAATATTTCCGCTAAAAGAGTGGTAACAACTTATTAAGTTCTAAGCATGCATCAATATTATCGTCACAATGAGCGGTTTCTTTGTTTTTCATAAATAAGTTCATACAGGGAAATGGTCGTAAAATACTGTTGCTCCACAGTGTAATTAAACAAATTAATGTATATTACATTTTGTTAGTTTTTGCCTATTTACTCTAAGTTTATAAAAATAAAAATCCCATCAATAATTAGGAAAAAAAATACCGTTTATTTGATGTATAAATTGTTTATGTAGTACAAATAGGAGTCTAGATATATTAGAAATACCTTATTTTGTTTTTTCTGACAAAAGTTGATTTTACTATAACGACTATCTTCCCCGGGGCAAGCGATATTACAGCGATAATTAACTTTTCGATGAATTGAAAAAAAAATAATACGATTTAATATTAAAATTATTTCAATAAGAAACGACTTTTATGAATAAAACCCGGTTTTAGGCGCTATATTACTGCTTACGCTATATTCCTGCTCGCGCTACTATATTGACTGCTTAGCATAAGTCAGGATGTAGTTATTATGATAGACATATACACATAGGGTGTATAGGGATCCCACGGAGAGCTTTGGACCTTAAACCAACCTCACCTGCAAGTGGTGCAACTGCCGTTTCCGTTCAAGGGACGAGGCGAAAATAAGCGGCAATAGGCTTGTCACCTATTACGCAAGATCAATTATATAATTGGCGAAGTGTGGGCGTGTAATATGCCTCTGCCTACCCCTTCGTGGAAACAGGCTGATGTATGTTTTATATTGTGTCCCTCATCTCGAGCTAGTACATCAATTTAATTTGCTCCATAATCCATACCAAGATATAAATAAATAAATAAATATCCTCTTACAATTACACCAATTATTTAGTTCCAAGATAAGTATCATTAAGAACTTGTGTTATGGATACTTAACAACGGATAAACATACTTACATTTTTTTTTGTAAATACATACTTAATATACATAGGAAAACACCCAGACCAGAACAAATATTCATGTTCATGCACACAAAGATTTGTCCTGTGTGGGAATCGAACCCACGACCTCTGGAGAAGTGTAGATATACTGACCGCCACACCATATCGGTCGTCAAGATATGTCGTTAATAATAATTATATACGAAATCGAATCACAATAGCTGAGCTTTATAACCAACGGAAATATAGTTGTCCCTCTCTAACCTAGCCCCCTGTGACAATAACCCGGCTTCCTTATCACAAAGCTCTCCTGAGCACCACTTCTGGCCTGGATCCCTTTTCCCTTATAAGTGCAATACTATTGTATAAGAGATCCGAGATTTTTCTGTATACTGTCCTCTTGAGTTGTTTGTTCAGGAGAAGTTATTGGTATTTCTTCTTAGTTGATTGGTTTTTGACATATATGAGTCTTTCTAGTTTGAAATCCTATGTTATAATGACTAAAAAGTTATAAGTTTGAATTACTATGTTTATAAATGATTACTTCTCGCATTTTTTGTTAGGACATGACTCTTAACTTGTTTTAAACTGACTAAATGCGTGCCGTCTGATTTTATAAATGTTTATTCTTTATGAACTTACAGTTTTAACGTTTAATCTGTCATGGTTATAATTCATAATTAAATAAATAGTTTACTGTAGACTAAATTTAAAAACTAATCAAGTCACAAAAATAATATGGATGTATAGGGATCCTATCAAGACCTAAAGAGCCCAAGCCAACCTCACCTGCAAGTGGTGCACCTGCTGATCTACGGACGAGGCTCTGGCAAACATAACAGTGCCCGGTAAGCGGCAATAGGCTCGCCACCTATTACGTGGGACCAACTATATAGTTGGCGAAGAGTTGGCGTGTAATATGCTTCTGCCTACCCCTTCGGGGAAACAGGCGTGAATGTATGTATGTATGATAAATGGTGGTGGTGATTTCACATTGGTTGTCGTCATACCTGCCCATTTTCAAAATAGTTTATATCATAACAAGGTTAAAGGACATATACTATTTCTCAACATAAAATGTTTTTTTTTTATTTTGAGAACTGTTCCATAGTATGTAAAAACGTCAAAATTAAATATAAAATCAACAACAAAAAAAATTAAGTGTATTCTAAGCCACCGCCCTGTAAGAAGAACTGGTAAGAAACTCACAGGCTTTTTAACAACATTACCAATAATAGTAGAAGAGTAGGCGGAAGGCCGCCGGTGTCCAATAACCCCAACCAATTAATACCTTTCAAATAAGATTACTTTAACATAAAAACCCATTCTATTATAGCTTTATAACGTTTCGCCCTATTTCGTGTGGCTTAGTGGCCATATCGTTTTACGACAAGGCAATTACGTACCCAAAGGATATAAAAACGTAGTCTAATTATTTCGTTTTATGTCGGTAGGCATAATTTTCTGATTTAACACAGAGTTCTGAAAAAGTTTCATAAGAAATCTTTGTTTCGATGTAAGATCGCAATAGATTACAAATTTTACACTTTGTCATTTTACACAATTATATATATTAGCCTCGGCCGTTAACCGGCAGGTGCACCACTTTCCGGATAGGTTGGCTTGGGCTCCTTAGGTCTTGGTAGGATCCGTATACACCCCCATAGGCTCTGGCGATCATAACAGTGCCCGTAAGCGTCAATAGGCTCGCCACCTATAACGTGGGACCAACTAAATGATTGGCGAAGTGTGGGCGTATAACAAGCCTCTGCCTATCCCTTCGGGGAAACAGGCGTGAATGTATGTATGTAATTTTACAATTCAAAGTGAGTGGTTTGTTTGATGTCTAATTATCATCTTTGGATTTTCTCGGTTGCACTAGACCTAAGCTTAGGGCCCTGAGTCTGCTCACTGGTCTATCCAGTTAGGCTGAATATCAGTCATTACATGGAGCGACTGTTGCCAGAAGGAAACATCATTCTATAGTTAAACCAGTTGTCAGAATATTAGAAAGCACTGACTTCCTAATAACGACTGCTATAGATGTTCATAACAGCCGGGACCAACAGCTTAAGGTGCCTCTGAGGTACGAAAAAACCAGTTGCGTACACACATAACTTCTAAAAGTCTTAGGTTGTTTGATGTCTTTTTAATAGTACTTTGGAATGTTGTGTGGTATTCATTATGTTCTCTGTTTATTTATATGTTCCTAAATATCATTGGAAACATCGATCAACAAAAAGTAACTGCGGTGTGGATGCATCGTTAGCTATGATTCAACAGGTAGAGTCACAAAGACACAAACACACAGATATGAATTGGAGTTAAACACCTTAACAATTATAAAGAAGAAATAGATACTATATGCACAATATCACGCCTGTTTCCCCGAAGGAGTACGCAAAGGCATACTGTACGCCCACACTTCGCCAGTAATATTTTTGTTCCCACGTATTAGGTGACGAGCCTATTGCCGCTTACCGGGCACTGTTATGTTCGCCAGAGCCTCGTCTGTTGATCGGCAGGTGCTTACTTGTAGGTAAGGTTGGCTCGGGCTGCTCAGATCTTGGTAGGAGCCCTATTCACCTATAAACAAGAATCACCATCTCAATAAACATTTCTTAAACGCTAAACTAAACGATAAACTATAAAAACTAACCTGTCACGCTGTAGATTTGTCCGTAAGTAGTCGTATATTTGGGGCTTATCAAGGGATCCGGGATGTTGGGACGTTATATCCTGAATTTGATTTAGTGCCTTTTACGTACTAACGTGGGAAGTGATGATATTGCCTCATAGAAATAAGAAAAAAATGGTATAGAAAACGACCGCATATAAAACTAGTTTATGTAATTATATAAAAAGATTGTAATGAATGTACCTAACCTATTAATAATTTAAAAGAGCATAGCCTGTGGGTTTCTTAATAGCTCTTCTTATAGAGCGGTTGCTCGGAACTGATACTAAAATTCACTTACACTTAAATAATTTTTGTTTTTTCATTGTTTTGCATGTAAGTAAATCTAAGCTTCGTGATTTCAGCGTAAGCATTTATCGATTGATTTTTATATTAAATTTTGAAGTTTTCAAGTACTATGTAATAGTTTATGAAATCAAAATATTTGAAGTTTGAAGTTATATGAGAACATTAATGAGCGCGAATTAAGATAAAATTTTATGTCAGGATCGTAGCTAGTGGCAGAATGTGATATCTGCCTGCCCCTACAGGAAAAAGGGATGACACATACATATGTACACACATACAGAATTATAAACTACAGTATTTTATCCTTCTTATCCTTTTATCTGACTAATATTAAAAGTAACACTGGCTGTTACGCTTATTTGTAGTTTTTTTGCAAAGAATTGATACAAATAAAGATTTAAGTTCAACTTTACGGGCGATCACACGTCGATTCTTTGCTCTGAATCATATTTGCTTTTAATATTTAAGTTAAGATAAAGAAGTTTGTATACAAATTGAATATAAAGTATTTTTTTTATATAAATCAATATTGTCGTGTCTAGTTGTACCGGCCTAGAATAGTGCTACCCTATCTCATCTCACAGGGAGTTATATAAGTCGATGAAGAGAAATCCTACCGGATGATGGGCAGCAGCGTCATCCTGCGTATTGGCTTAAACAGCGATCACCAACCCGCCTGCCAAGTGTGGTGATTATGGGCAAATACCCCTAATAGAATGTTATCTAATGGCCAATGTTCAGCAGTGGTCTCATAAGGCTGATATGATGATGATGATGAGAAATCAGTCTTTAACCAATTATAGAATATGCAGTAAATGAAGACTTGTAACCAAATAAAACAAAAAAGTCTACTATATAAAAAATTACGACAGACCTCTGTGAACTAAGTAATATATTCAGAAGGGCGTTGAACGATATAGAGTTAATATATAACCATTGTAAGTTGACCTCTAACAGAATCCCGACGAATGGGAAGAGTTAAAAAAATCTTAATAATGCCGGTCGTGTTAAGCTGGTAACTATGCCAAAACTGACGCGATTCCGGGGGAACTCAATTGCCCGCCAACCTGATTGATGTTCTCATTATGCAATATAAAGAGGGGTTATTACCACCTTTAAATAAGGAAAAACATGGACAAGATAAATGATTATATATTTCGCTCAGTTGTAGCATGCTGTTATCTGATTGTATGGTCTGTATTTTTCACTGCATCTTTCCTATCTACATACATACATTCACGCCTGATTTCCCGAAGGTGTAGGCAGAGGCATATTTTACGCCCACATTTCGCCAGTTATATTGTTGGTCCCCCGTAATAGGAGGCGAGCCTATTGCCGCTTACCGGGCACTGTTATATTCGCCAGAGCTTTGTACGTTAATCGGCAGGTGCATTACTTGCAGGTGAGGTTGGCTTGGGCTTCTTCGATCTTGGTCAGGATCCTTCTGTCTATATTTATGTTATCAAATTTATTTTTGTATTCAATTTTTGTTTACATTATACACAGACATTACTCAAATGCAATAACTACGATGTACAAATAAAAAAAAGTTTTGTACAAATGAAATTCGCTTGCTTCCAGTCTACCGGCAATCGTTTTCTCTTGACAGTTCTGCCTGTTCTCCGGACAGACAATGGCGGATTAATAGAATCACCATCTCAGCCCAATTTATACTCCACCACGCAAAACTAGTTTTTATAGGCGAAGAGAATGTAGCATCCTGTTTTTGATTTTTTTGTAGATTAATTGGCTTAATGGTACCGAACCTATCTTATCTCTATAAAAGTAAGTCCTGACGTCTTACTTTTATAACAAAACTGCCAACCTTCGATATTCCCGTCAATGATAGTTTCTTTAGTGGAGAAGTGGCTAGTTTTAGGTTGCCATTGGAACTCAAGAAAAAAGACCTTCAAAACCTCAGCCTTCGCTTTAAAAAAATATGGCAAACGAAGTTAACAAGTCGTGACCGGTCATTCGCAGCAGTAACAGCAGGGTTTAAACCCGAAAACCTCTGAATATAAAGGCACTAGCCACTGGGATATCGCTGCTCGTTTCAATAATGCAGAAGTCAATAGTAAGAAGTAAAGGGCTCCAATACAAATCAACATAAAAATCTTAAACCTCCGCTGTATGTCCTATACATATCCTGTAATGTCTATTCAACTAACCATAAACTCCAACCGATATAACAATTTTATTACCGTTATCACAGGCCGATGAAATTCAGTCGACTCCGGCCTATGGCCTGATAATCGAAGGGCAATATATCTGGTTCGAAGTCGTATCGAGAGTGGCGTGCCCGCGGGCTGTTACCGGCCAATTCATTTGTTTGCCCGTGACTTTTGCCGAAGATACGGCCCCGGTTTGATAGGTTGAAGGTCTGGGCCACCGGACCATTGTTACGGTAACATAGATTTGATTACTTTTTGTATGATAGACGACTACGTTCTTTAATTATTTCTATTTATGTCTTTGACAGGGAGAATCAAAAAGGTTGTATTTATGATGTCCTCAAATTAATACATTTTAGTACATTTTCTTGTAACTGGCGGGAGAAAAAACTAACCTTGACGATTTTCTTGCCCGTTCTTTTACGATCAAGCTCCCGCCCGCAGTGAATGGGCGCGCTAGTTTTTAAGTTTTGACCTTCATAAGAGCTCTTTTGAGCCAAACTTGAATAAATGATTTAGATTTTTTTTTAAAATTTTTGACAACCAAAGACTGAGCTGTATGCAGCAGCTGCTCAGTGGCTACAACATAGACTTCAACTTCGGAGAGTTACAGGCGTGAATGTATGTAGATAGAAAAGATGCAGTGAAAAATACAGACCCTACACTCAAATGACAGCATGCTACAACCGCACAAAATAGGCAATCATTTATCTTGTCCATGTTGTTCCTTATTTAAAGGTGATAATAACCCCTCTTTATATTCCATAATGAGGACATCAATCAGGAAGGTGAGTAGAAAAAGTGGTGGGCAATTGAGTTCCCCCGGAATCGCGTCAGTTTTTGCATAATTACCAGCTTAAAACGACCTGCATTATTAAGATTTCTTTAACTCTTCCCATTCGTTCTGTTAGAGGTCAACTTACAATGGTTATATTAAATTATTTTGATTTTTTTCTATAAATTTTGAATATATTGTTAGACAACCTAAGACTGGCCTGTGTGCACAAGCTGCTCAGTGGCTGCAACATAGACTGCAACTTCGGAGAGTCTCGGGTTCAAACCCTGGTGCGCGATCAGGGTTTAAACCCATGACTTTTCGAAGTTATATGCTTAATCATCGCTTGCTCCGTGGCTCGGAAAGCACGTTAAACGTTTGGTTGCGGAGATCACAATGCAATCGCTCCATGTGATAACTAAATTTATGCCAAAATCTGGTGGACCAGTGAGCAGCCCCTGGGCCCTCAGCTTGATTTTAGGATATTATACGGGATATTGTTAGGATTATAATAACTAAGACACGTCAGCGATTAGGAAGACACCCAGACCAGAACAAATATTTAGGTATGTTTTTGCACACAAAGATTTATCCTGTGTGGGAATCGAACCCACGACCTCAGGAGCGGAGTGCAACATCGATCGTTAAAAATATATCTGTGTATCCAAGATATGTATTTTGAAAATGTATCCTTTTGTTATTTATTCACGTACAAACGTTACAAAGCTACGGTCACATAGCCCCTAACAATTTAAAATTCGCAAACGGAGCGTAAGATACGACAATTAGCCACGCGTACATTCATTTGGACGTAAAATGTCGCCGGACGGCTGATAACGTTTACCACGTCCGACTTTGTCCTGTTTTCCTTACCACGAGCTGTCATTACGATGCAAACACAGCAGTTGGAATAGGACAGTGCTCTATAACGTGCATAGCCCTGTCACACTCTAGCTGGCTGGTTTTAGTTTCGGCCGACTCCCTGAGACGTTGGACATTAACTTGACGTGTAAATGATGATGCTTTCGATGTAAATTGGACAAGCGGTTTGGTGTGTTTACCTTGATTTCAGTACTTAAGAAGATTGTCATTTACATTATATTAGCTATATATTACCCGGCAATCATTGTTCACGTAAGATTTCGACCAGCTATATCGACTAATAACAATGTGTGCGATTCTACAATAAAATCCCAAGCAACATACAGCAATTTAGCCAAAATAAATTTAAATTAACAATAAAACACAAGCTGTCTTCAAGGGGATACTATTCTATTAAAGACTATATGGCAGATAAAAATGTTTGGGATTAAACTGCCGTTTCATACAGGCTATTCTAATATGAATGACTTAAAAACATAAATATTGTTAATGTTATGTTATATTGCATTGTATAGTTTCACAGACAAATGAAGATTGTATTTCTAGTACCAAACTAATGGACATATTTAAAAGAGCATAGCCTGTAAGTCTCTTGCCAGTTCTCCTTACAGAGCGGTGGCTCGGAACTGGCACTTAGATTCACTTACACTTAATTATTTTTTGTTTTTAAATTGTTTTGTTGCATGTAAGTGAATCTAAGCTTCGTGATTTAGTGTAATAATATTTCAATTGTTTTTTTTTTCATTTTTAATCATGACGTTTTCAAGTACTATGTATATTAGTTTATGAAATAAATATTTTTTTGACGTGACAACGTCTTAAATTAGGTTGCGGCTGGGAGTCACTTATGAAAAAGTGTAACGCTCGGTAACGTTACGATGAGTCACCGAACGAGAGAGAGGCCCGGCGAATGCCTTGCGTCTCTCTCCCACTCAACTATGATCGGTCTGCCGCGCGCGCAGCACTAGTGTACAATGTTTTAGTAAACAAAATATATTTCTATAGTTAAAATTTGTGCAATTCTTATTTTCATTCAATTCCTTGTTCCTATTGTGCAATTTAATTATATTCATATCAATAAATATTCTACCGAGAAAAAGACGTTGTCACGTAAAATCTTCGCCCGTAAAAACGACTTTACAGGCAACCATTTTTTACTTTACTTTACTTTAACTTTCAATATACCTATAGGGAGCGGATGGTACTCCCTACTAAAGAGAAGGT
This sequence comes from Musotima nitidalis, assembly GCA_949126915.1. Taxonomy (NCBI): domain Eukaryota; kingdom Metazoa; phylum Arthropoda; class Insecta; order Lepidoptera; family Crambidae; genus Musotima; species Musotima nitidalis. The sequence continues at coordinate 5,801,640 of OX421439.1, read as the reverse complement.
CTACCAAAGAAAAGAAGGGACCGCGGCAAGGCTGTAAGATTTACGGTGCTCCTACTGTTACTTGAACCCTTTGTATAACTCAGATGAGTCATGAACAAAAGACCAATTCACATGGAGCCATTTATTGAGGTGATAATCAATGGTTGCTAATAACTGGTGGGACATGCATTCCCGAGGTATATATGCAAACGTAAATACAAAATACTTGCGCGATTCAAAAATGTACAGCGACATCTATACTGCTAATTATACATATTAAACGTCACCTGCCGACCGTATAACATAATAATATATAGTTTGATGTATGGTGAAAATTGTACACTCTTTTGTGACGTTATTTCATTGAAGAAGAAGAAGATTTCTCTTAATATTACGTGATGCATCGTGATATTCGAGTCGGCGAGTTCCGTTTGTTTTGAGCGACCTATTGAAATGTGCAGTCGTACATATATACATACATACAATCACACCTTTTTCCCCGAAGGGGTAGGCAGAGTTATATTAAATGCCCACATTTCGCCAGTTATAATGTTGGTCCAGCGTAATAGGTGGCGAGCCTTTTGCCGTTTACCGGAAACATTTGTGATTGCCAGAGCCTCGTCCGTTGATCGGCAGGTGCACCACTTGCAGGTGAGGTTGGCTTGGGATCCTAAGATCTTGGTAGGATTTCGATACACATAAGTAACGAATAAACAAACTTTAATACTTTTTTTTACATACATATTTAATATACATAGAAAAACACCCAGACCAGAAACAAATATTTAAAATAATTTATCGAACCCACGACCTCAAAAGCGGAGTGCAGGTCCACTGACCTCAACGCCATATCGTTCGTCAAACAATGAAGACTAAATAGCCGGGTTGACAGATAGGTGACAGACCGAATAGTTGCTGGCCAGGTTCACTTAAGCCAATATAGCCATCACGTCGATGTCACCACTTTGCCGAAGGTTATGAATGAATGAATGAATGAATGAACACTTTATTGTACACTACATATAAAAAAGTAATAAAATCACATAAACAAATATATAATACAATGGGCGGCCTTATTGCTAACAGAAATTTCTTGCAGGCAACCTTAATGATGTGGTGAAGAGTAAAAATAAAGCTCAGAGGTTACGCGAAGATTTTAGAAAATAGTTTATTTGAGAAACAATAAAACTTTTTAAACTCATGTGTACGTCGTATGTGCATACGTGATTTTCGATATTAATTAATTCTGCGTGAGCTATCTTCGATGTAGCCAACCCCAGACAATGAAAATCAAAATTACAATTTACCTAAAAGGAATCCCCACAGAGCATCCGTTGACAAAGGACAGTTATCATGAATATGAAATACGTCTACACCACACACCGCCTTGTGTCTCCAATGGACAGACATCCACTGCGTGTACTGTACTCCTTGATTGCAGTATTCGAATCGCAGCCCAATTATACAGTACCTGGGGGCATACACAAAGCAAATACATTTCACAAACGAAGATGACATTTCATACTTTATGCATTATATAAGTATCAAAAGTGGTTAATTAAATTACCTATATTTTTGACATAAACCAAATAAAAGCTTAGCGGCGAATGACGTCATATTTATACATTTCATACTAATCAATATCGATCGATCAAGGGTGTATACGGATCCTACCAAGACCTAAAGAGCCCAAGCCAACCTCACCTGCACTGCAAGTGGTTCACCTGCCGATCAACGGACGAGGCTCTGGCGAACATAACAGTGCCCGGTAAGCGGCAATAGGCTCGCCACGTATTACGTGGGACCAACTATATAATTAACAAAGTGTGGGCGTATAATATGGCTCTGCCTACCCCTTCGGAGAAACAGACGTGAATGTATGTCATATTAATCGAGCTTCATTTTCTCAAATGTCGTTTGTCAAATGTAGCCTAAGCCAGGAAGCTTGAATAACGACTTGACTGTTTATAACAGCTTCAGAAGTAGTTGATTATTTTAGTACTTTGTCACTCTAACTAAAACGTATGTCCGTCACGGTCTAATGGCGTACTTTATCTTTGACATAGCCTATTAAAAACACAGAAATCACTTCTACCACCTGTATTGAAGAGTTATTCTTAAATATATACAAATTTCTGTATGATAGCTTCTTTAATACAGGTTTCAAGTTAAAAAGTATAAGAATGGATGTGTAAGGATCCTATCAATATTTTAGGAGTCCAAGCCAACCTCACCTGCAAGTGGTGCACCAGCCGATCAACAGACAAGCCTCTGGCGAAGTTCCCGGTAAGCGGCAATAGGCTCGCCAGTAATAAAATTGGAGAAATGTGGGCGTATAATATGCCTCTGCCTACCCCTTCGGGGAAACATGCGTGATTGTATGTGTGCATATAAATCAAGAAAAAAATAATTTAAGAAAATATTGCCGTGCCGTGCAGTGCTTACAGAATTTTTGGTTGACAACAACTCCACAAGCCGTACAGGTGATGATGTGAGTAAATATAGAAATGATACACCCATGTTGATTGGAGAAATGTGGGCTATAATATGTCTCTGTCTACCCCTTCGGGGAAACATACGTGATTGTATGTGTACATATAAGTCAAAAATAAACATCTTAAAAGGACATCTTATAATTAATATATAAGTATAAGATGTCCAGAAATATCTTTTTCGTTGATTTAATATCTACGTAAAAATGTGTATAGGGTTCCTACCGAGACCTAAGGAGCCCAAGCCAACCTCACCTGCAAGTGATGTACCTGCCCATCAACAGACGAAGCTGTGGCGAACATAACAGTGCCCGATAAGCGGCAATAGGCTCGCCACCTATTACGTGGGACCAACTATATAATTGCCGAAGTGTGGGCGTATAAGCTTTCCTGAAAGGGTAAACAGGCATGAATGTGTATATGTAAATAAACAATAAACCGCCTGTTTTGAATAGTCTATGTATAAGATATCTGAGCACATCATCGCTGTAAATACGAAGTAAAGATAAGAGGACAGTGGAAACAGAAAAAGGTTAAGTGTTTCTTTGCTCAAGTTACTTGATTGAAAAAGTTTCTAGTTGATTTATCGTTTATTACTTGTTTTACTTTTGCGGCAATGGGGAAATTCGTAGAAAAATACATTTTATCTTACTTTTGAGCTAGAAAGCGATTTGAAAGTATAAGGAGGAGAATTACGATGATTAAAAGATTGCTCGAATTAATAATCATATTTTAGTTGCCTAACCATTTTATATATGTAGTAGCCATATAGCAGTTCCCGCTTCAACCAGCTTCCTTCATCATCCCGTCCTAAACGATCCTGTATAACTAAATCATTAGTATACCCTTTCTCGAAGACCAAATTCTTTCACAGGTCTTACACCGCCCGTGCGGCGCAGTTGTGGAATAAGCTGCCGGCTGATATCCGTGAGAGTCTGTCAGTGATGTCTTTTAAGAAGAAGATAAAGGAGAACTTCCTTAAGAGTTTATCACAAAGTTAAGAGTTGTATATTTGTACTTTATTTATTTATATATATATGTATGTGTATAATATTATAGTTTATTTGTATATTAATTTTTTTTTTAATTTGTTTGTATTTAGTGTCACTGTTATGTTTTTGTCCTATCGTAATATTTTTTTTTATCCCACATACAAAATTCTCACTCCTGTTAAGGTTGGCTGCAAGAGATCTCTCTTAGAGATAAGCCCACCTTTGTACTTGCTTAATTTGTTTATGTGTTTCTTTGTTTTGTTGAATGTGCGATAAAGGATATATAGCAGTTAGGTTGGTGAGTTGCCTTATAGGAGGATTCAACACCTTTATGCTGTACTAGCGTCCGCCCACGGATTCGCCCGCCAGTCCTATACATAGCAACTCCTCATGAATCACTCCATCTATCAAAAAAAGAGCATTAAAATCCGTTGCGTAGTTTCAAAAATGTAAACATACAAAGAAAAGCGGCATTGTTTTTATACTATGTTGTGGTTGGTTAGTTATTAAGTCAAGTTGAAGGCCAAAGGAAGAAAGAAGCTTTAACAACCCCTTTTTTTTTTTTTTTTACGTCGGTAACAAAATGCATTTACGCACTGCCTTCCGGCCAAAGGGGGACCGAAAGGGGGTGTGGGACTCACCACCGGCAGACACGACCGCCAAGTAATACCCACTAAAAATCTTCCGACGACGCCCGCCGCTTGTTGAGAAAGAGGCGAGGGCCAGTACCTGGGTTGCAGCTTCTGACACCCCGCCTGCGGCCAACGTCCCCCGGACCAAAACCGGGAGGACCTCCTCAGAGAGGCGCAGTGGACGCGCCCCTCCTACCTCCCCTTGCGACCATAGCGTGTGTGGCCGACTTCCCGGAGGGTCCATGGTTAGACAGCAGGGGCCCCCTGCCTCCACTGCCTAGACCCTCCTGGCGCTGCTGAGCGGGCCCTCCTGGCCCGCCCACTGCGCCCTCCACAGGTCCCTCTTAGTTTCCCCCCCGGTAGTCAATACTAAGGGCACCCAGAGTCGTCGGTCTCTGGGTGTTGCCTTTTCCCTAGCGCCTCCTGCGCTCTACCGGGAGGTACTCAGCCCCCCCACCACGACAAGGTGGAGACCAGTCGGGGGGGAGCTTTAACAACCCTAAAAGCAGGACGCTTATCACCTTTATCTAGCTTCCTTGATGGAATATAAACTGAACTTGATTGTAAGAGGAGTTTCTATTATTAAACATTAAATCTAACAAGGTTTAACAAAACTTTATACAAAATGGAAGAACTTATTACAAACATAATTAGACTTGAAGCCTGCCCACTTGATATACAAAGAAGGTAAGTAAAGGTAAGTAGGTAGACAATTTCCACTTTCTGGTCTGCTGAAAATAAACATCACAATTTACTTTTATCATCATCATCACAGCCCATTAACGTCCCACTACTGAGCACGATCCTCCTCTCACATATCAAGGTGTGAGGGTATTGGGTCATACTCGACCACGCTGACCCAGTGCGGCATGACGGAGGCAGGTGTATGGCGTCCTGCTGTTAGAATTTTTTCAAGCCGCCCATGAGGCCTCTAACATGTTAAGCAATGTTAGAGGCCTAATGGGCGACTACCACATTTAGTGATAACCGAGACCAACGGCTTAACGTGCCTTCCGAAGCACGGAAGCGCTCGTTATCAAATGCCACACAAACGGTCACTCATCCAAGGACTGACCTCTGTAAACTCTGCTGTACTTTGGTGATCGTTTCCGACCATTAAGCACCGCAGAGCTACGAGCGATTGTACTTTAGTTTGTAATTATTTGTGTAATGTAATTTAATAAAATATAATAATAATAATTTAATTTTATATATTAATTTTAAATCAATAAATAAAGTACATACTTTATATAACATATACATATAAGTAATACCATGTATCTCTAAAAACAAAACTAATATAAAAAATCCTATCTGCGACCAAACAATAATAATATGTATAATTAATTTGCATTGAAACGGAAAGTTAGGTAGATCAGTTCATTACGAACCCCTCAGTTGACAATGACAAGCTAAATCTCTAGCCGAAAGGTTGAAGTGGATCAACCACGTCAATTCGAAGCCCAGAAAAGGTACCCGTTCAAATTGATACGGGTCCCAACTATTAGGGCGGGCGGGGCGAGCTCGGCGTAGGGCTCGCACACAACAGCCTTTAGGCGGTATGTCTATTTGCTTTCTTACCTCGAGATCTTTTGTCAACGACGAATGTATGTATGCCTAGATAAATCTTTTCTTCGCTGGCTAGGACATGAGAAGAAATGGGTTTGGGTCGTGTGGCCAAACTTATCTTGGGTGACCAGGATGTCCGCTGGAAGGACGAGGCCGCCGAGGATCTTAGGTCGCTGAACATGCGTAAATGGGCAGAACTAGTACAGAATCTAAAGAAAATGCGAACTGTGGTGCCGCAGAACCAGCGAAGTATAATATGTTGGTAAGTAGAGCCTCAGGCGACAGTGTTACATGCTGTCCTTTGAGTACGAGTATGTGTGGGTGGCAGTGGGCATCCAGCAGAGGACACCCGCCTCTTTCGCAACAAGCGGCGGGCGTCGTCGTAAGATTTGTAGTGGAGCCTGGCGGTCGCGTCTGCCGGTGATGAGTCCCACACCTCCTTTTAGTCTCCCTTTTGCCGGAAGGTAATGCGTAAATGCATTTTGTTACTGACGTGAAAAGGGTGGCAGAGGTCATAGGACTCGCAAACGGCAACTAGCCCCGCCAGTAGGGCCTTAGGCGACATGAGAAAACATACATACATTCACCCCGAAGGGGTAGACAGAGACATATTATCCGCCTAAACTTCGCCAGTTATATTGGTTCCACGTAATAGGTGGCGAGCCTATTGCTGCTTACCAGGAACTTTTATGTTCGCCAGAGCCTCGTCTGTTGATTAGTAGATGCACCACTTGCAGGTGAAGTTGGCTTGGGCTCCTCAGATCTTAGTAGGATGTCTATAAAACCCCTTTTTGACATATACTAAGTATCTAAGCTATCGTATTTTTTTACTCCGCACCTACTTACTTTCATTATGCATTTAATGGTTATCAATACCCCGATAATTGTAAAAGATGTAAAGCAGTTTACGAAGAAAAAGAAGAGTACGGTTACGAACACACGCCGCCGTCTGTAACTTTATGTATAAAGATAACTTACCTCTACGCTAAGTTACCAAGTTGCAGACATTAGACAGGGAAATTGCTTCATCGTGCTTACCTGGAACAAATGACATTGCAACATTACTTACTTGCTTGTTTTTAGTTATTATTATTTAGGTAGTACACACACAGATAAAAAGATATATAAAGAAATAATCTACAGTTAAAGAAAAAAATGATAGAGGACATCGCTTATTCCACTCGGTAATTATTTAATATAATATTATAATAATAATGATACATAAATAATTCTCTGACAATTATTTAGTTCCAAAATAAATATGAATACAAATAAACAATATTTATGCACACAAAGATTTGTCCTGTGTGGGAATCGAACCCACGACCTCAGGAGCGGTGTGCAGGTATACTGACCTCCACGCCATTTCGGTCAATAGGTCGGTAGGTTATAGCCCAATTACAAACAAAAAAAATCGTTTAATGTGAGTACAGGTACATAGATATAGTTTTTATGCGTTTTATCTAGTTGGCCCAAATTGGCAAATATCACAGACATAAATATACAAAAGATAACACAAATTCATGTCATTCAATTCGCATGTTCGAACCCCGACCATACGTCGGGGTTAACCGCCGCCACTTACATTCCGCGTGTGTCTGTTATTGTTTTTTGAATACTTTTCCATGAACGATTTTACGTATGAAATATTTATTTTCAGTGTCGATGAATCAGTTTGAATTACTCGTTACTTTCTCTCGATATTCTCGTTACTCGTTTTCGATATATAGGTACCAAACGGGACCAGTAATACGCTACAAAAAGTTAATTAAGCTTCAACTTAAGCTATTTTTGCAGTATTTAAAACTAGCAAGTACAAGTCACAAACGCTGTCAGAACAAGACAAATGCGTGTTCTTGAACATTTTTTTTTCCTGTGTAAGAAAGGCCATAACCTTAAGAGCTCAGAACCGATAATGACGGAATCACCAAATTTACTGAACTCCTAATAACCAAGCGTTTCAAAAGCCAAACGTTCACAATTTCATTTCCTCTGTGAGATTTAAACACACCACACAGAGATCAAAGAACAGGTATAACCTATATTTTTTATCCTGTGTGTGAATCGAACCCACGTATCATGGAATAGGTTTTTATTATTATTTAGTGTTTTACGAATACCTATGATTTTTTTTCTTTTCTTTTTTAAGTTAGCATAAAATTAAGCATAAAGCATAAAGTTAAGCATAAAATTATAAAATTATATATACTTTTAATATGTAATAAATAAAAAAGGGCATTGGTATCTACGCATATTGGACGTAGGCAACGACCGAATTACCAAAGTTACTGAGCCCCTCATTACCATTAGCGTTTCAATAAGCTGAGCGTGCATTTTATCCGGCATCGATCGCACGCGTGACCCAAATAGTCTGTTTATGTACGTAATCATTCCACGCAATGGACTTCGGCCACAGTCCATTTCACGTACAGTAATAGACAATTATTATTGTACATTCAAACATATCTATAATCATCATCATATCAGCCTTACTTATACAGTCCACTGCTGAAGATTGGCCTACCCAAACACAATAACATTCTATTGGGGGTATTTGCCCATGATTATTCTATTCTATTCATGATCTGGTCAAGGCGGCGGGAAGCCGATGGTTGCAGGCGACTCAGGCTCGCTCAAAGTAGAAATATATTGGGGAGGCATATGTTCTCCGAGGCCGCGGAGCGGGAGACGCTCTCTCTCCGGCTATGCCGTTGGCGCAGCGGGCGAGCCAGGAGGGCCCGTCCGGCCGCGCCTAGGGGGTCTTAGGCGGCGGGGGCAGGGGATCCCTTCCGTCCCCTCCCAGAAGTCGACCAGTTACCTCATGGCCGCACAAGGAATCCGGGGGACGTTCGCAGCGGGCGGGGTGCCAGAAGCTAAAAATCCAGGCACTGGCCCCTCGCCACTTTTCAACAGCGGTGGGCGTCGTCGGAAGTATTTAGTGGATAGGACTGCGGTGGTTGCGTCTGCCGCAGTGAGCCCCACACTCCCCTCTCGGTCCCCCCCCCATTGGCCGGGAGGCAGAGCGTAAACAGCATTTTTTGACGGCAATAAAAAAAACGGCCCTTAGATATTGGTAAGATCCCTATACACCCGACTACATGCAACTGCTATAGATGTTAGTGTTAAAGTTGTATTCGATACTTTTGACGGCCAGATCACAAAGAAAACTTTCTCTACTGACCTCAGCTACACTGTGGCTTCAGTTACTTTTATTGTTGCAATTTGTTTAGTTTAGCGGCGGCATTACGTTACAATGTAACTGTAACGTTTGCCAATTGGGCCCCACTTTGTAACAATCCAATTATTTAATACTAACCTCGGGGGGTTCATAAACTACATTTATGATACATGTTCCGAAAAACGTAAGGTTTTTGTTATATGTATGTCGCAGGTAGTTTGACAACCTGCCGGGGTTGCGGGACTGTTCGAAAGGGTTACCGCGGCCTTGGTGTTACAGGCTCAAGAAGGAACATGGATGGTTTTTAGTCAGTAAAAGTCTGACACACCCTTCCGCTTCACCCACAGCGGAAGACAGTCATTAGACGTTTTTTCATATAAAAAAAAAAGAAAAGTTGATTGACTAAATGTGACATTTTGCTAAACATATATAGTTTTACGCCTGTTTTCCCGAAGGGTAGGCAGAGGCATATTACACGCCCATACTTCGCCAACTATATAGTTGGTCCCACGTAATAGGTGACGCACCAATTGTCGCTTACCGGGCACTGTTGTGTTATTCCGATTCGTTCACAACTAATGAAATATAAATTTATGGGACTTGAAACTTTAAAATTGTATGCTAGAAGGTATGGAAAGTCTTTTTTTTAATCTTTGGAGCTACGCATTTTGAAAATTAGACTGACCATATTATGGTAAAAAACTTGTAGAGAGTCAAGAAGTACGCGCGGTAGAGTGCTAACACCATCGTTGTGTACGCAGGTTCCGCGCGTATCTAAAAGGTAACACCCAGAGACCGACGACTCTGGGTGCCCTTAGTACTGACTACCGGGGGGGAAACTAAGAGGGACCTATGGAGGGCGCTGCGGGTAGGCCAGGAGGGCCCGCTCAGCAGCGCCAGGAGGGTCTAGGCAGCGGGGGCAGGGGGCCCCTGCTGTCTAACCATGGACCCTCCGGGAAGTCGGCCACACACGCTATGGTCGCAGGGGGAGGTAGGAGAGGCGCGTCCACTGCTCCTCTCTGAGAAGGTCCTCCTGGTTTTGGTCCGGGGGACGTTGGCCGCAGGCGGGGTGTCAGAAACTGCAACCCAGGTACTGGCCCCCGCCTCTTTCTCAACAAGCGGCGGGCGTCGTCGGAAGATTTTTAGTGGGTATTGCTGCCGGCGGTCGTGTCTGCCGGTGGTGAGTCCCACACCCCCTTTCGGTCCCCCTTTGGCCGGAAGGCAGTGCGTAAAAGCATTTTGTTACCGACGTAAAACAAAAAAAAAAAAAAAGGTTCCGCGCGTATCTCCCGCGTTTCGGCCTGGCTAAGGGTTGAGTCGGGCCATGGGAAGGTCGGGGGCTCTTAGGTTAGGCGGGGTTCTTAGGCGGCGGGGGCATGCGGCCCCTTCCGTCTAGCCATAGGCCCCCCTGAAGTCGGCCAGTTACGCCACGGCCGCACATAGAGGTAGGGGGGGCGCTGCACATTGGGCCTCCCTGAGGAGGTCTCCCCGGTTCTGATCCGGGGGACGTTGGCCGCGGGCGGGGTACCAGAAGTTACAAACCCAGGCAGTGGTGCCTCGCCCCTTTTCAACAGCGGTGGGCGTCGTCTGAAGTGAAGGGCCATAGGAAGGTGGTGGGAATGACCATATGGGGCGTTTGTAAGGTTTTTTTATGCCATGAACTGGCCTACCGTTCCATATACCTTTGATCTAATCATGGGGACAACGTGAATCCAGGGAATATACATAGCTCAAGATAATATCTCAGCTCGCTAACGTCCCACTACTGAGCATGAGGCTCCTCACATGATCCAAGGTGAGAGGGTATTGAGTCATACTCCACTACGCGGACCCAATGCGGATTGGCGGAGACAGGGGTGTAGCTGGGTGCTGTTAGAATTTTATTTTGGCATTGCAAATTTACATTAAAATTTTATATGATATTTATAAGATATTAGGTCGGGGAAAAAGTCTTTTCGCATAACGTAGGTATAAACTTATTATAAAATTTTTTTGACTGTACTATTTGTGTCTGGCTGGTTTTGGTAACATTAAAAAGGTTCCATTATAAAGAAAAGAAAAAAATATAAAAAAGTTGTTTCCCGCTATTTTTCATTTGTTTTTCTCTCCGTAAAAATGAGTGAATCTAATGAAGAAATTCGATACATTTTAAAATTTTATTATAAAAAAGGCAAAAATGCAACTCAAACAGTGAAAAAAAATTGTGATGTTTATGGACCTGATGCAGTGTCAGTAAGAGTAGCACAAATTTGGTTCAAACGTTTTCAGTCCGGAAATTTTGATGTTAAAGATGCACCTCGCTCTGGTCGCCCTGTTACGAATAAAATGGACGCCATTTTTGAAAGAGTGGAGCAAGATCGGCAAATTAGTAGTTACGATGTAGCTGAAGAACTGGGAATTGACCACAAAACAGTTTTGACCCATTTGAAGAAAGCTGGTTATACAAAAAAGCTCGATATTTGGGTGCCACACGAGCTCACTCAAAGAAACTTAATGAACCGTGTACTCATTTGCGATTCATTATTGAGACGTAATGAAACCGAGCCGTTTTTGAAGAGATTGATAACTGGCGATGAAAAGTGGATCACGTACGACAAGAACGTGCGAAAAAGGTCGTGGTCGAAAGTTGGCCAGGCTTCACAGACTGTGGCCAAACCTGGCCTAACACGAAATAAGGTGATGCTGTGTGTATGGTGGGATTGGAAGGGCATTGTTTATTATGAGCTTTTACCGCCCGGCAAAACCATCGATTCTGATCTTTACTGCCAGCAACTGATGAGATTAAAGGAAGCAGTCGAGAGAAAACGGCCGGAATTGATCAACAGGAAGGGTGTGGTCTTTCATCACGATAACGCTAGACCACACACATCTTTAGCCACTCAGCAAAAATTAAGAGAGTTCGACTGGGAGGTCCTAGTGCATCCACCATATAGCCCTGACCTTGCGCCTTCAGATTTTCACCTGTTTCGGTCTCTGCAGAATTCTTTAGGTTCTGTAAGGTTGACCTCAAGAGAGGACTGCCAAAACTATTTGTCCCGTTTTTTTGATCAGAAGTCCCAAAGTTTCTACAGTAACGGGATAATGTCTCTGCCCACAAAATGGCAGAAAGTTATTCAACAAAACGGTACATATATATTGTAAATAAATGTAAATAAACTTTGAAAAAAATGTCTTGACTTTTCATACAAAAATACGAAAAGACTTTTTCCCCAACCTATTATATTGTTAATGTCTTAAATTTTTATAATTCACCTTGGACGCAGGCACTTAGTAGGCCCTTTGTTATGTTGCTATGCCCTTACAGGGCGTCACATTGTATCTATCCATATTTGTAACAGCCTCCTTTCATGTGACATGCAATAAATGATTATGAATTTTGATTTTAATAAGCCTTCGATCGAAGACAGGCTAACCTAAAAAATTATAAGAAAACGATTTATTTTTGGGTGTTAAATAAAACGGATTATACTCGTAGTAGTATGCAATGAAATGTGTGTAATAGACCACGTCTCTGTGCTGTTGCTGATTCGATATAGAAAAACAGTACTTAAAAATCTCAAAAATTCTGATGCTGTGCAAAATAACACCTCAAATTTGTTTTCATGAAATATCTCAAAAATTCTGATGCTGTGCAAAATAACACCTCAAATTTGTTTTCGTTAAATATCTCAAAAATTCTGATGCTGTGCAAAATACGTAGCTCAGCTTTGGTCTGTGTATATGAACTACATAGGAAGTTATTTAGTACAGTTTTCCAACAAAGCGAAAGTTGGAAAGTGATAAGAACTCCAGTCAAGTATCGCAGAGCTCGAACGATTCCGATAACATTAACAAATTGTATTTGAATAACTTCAACAAAATTCCTTATACACATACTTCAATTAAAAAGTTTAACGAATTGTCGTTTGATTTATAGCTGTTTATATAATGAAATGTTTAATATAAAAGAAACTTTTTCTTTGCCTTTTTAATACTTTAGTTATAAGTTTTGAATACTATAATCAATCTCAACAAATCTACTATAATGTTATTATAGTACTGGATGATTTTCTTGCTCTTTCTTTGACGATCAAGCTCCCGCTCGCAGTGAATGGGCCCGTGAGTGAATTTTTACTTTTATAAGAGATTATAAGATGATTGAGCCAAACTTGAAGAAAATATTTTGACATCATTTTCACTTTACTTATTAAAAATCACATAAACCCAAGTCGGAATAAAAAAAAAAATATAATTTTATATTGTTCTACTGCAGGGCAAAAGTCTAATAACAGTAAATAGCAGTCAAAGTCACTAAAGAAAAAAAGAAAGATTTTTTTTTTAACTTAACTTACAAACGCGACATTTGACTGCAGGTACGCTCATCTCTACGCCATGTAAATGCTACGTGAAATAAGGTACATTTTTCATAGAAGTGTGTCTTAGTAAGATTGCTTTTTCATTTTAAAATAAAAAACAAATATTTTATGACAGAGTTGTGATATTTAATCTTATCAGAACATGTCTTCTTTACAATACATATAAAGAAGACATGTTTTGATTAAGTATGGAAAAAATATACGTCACATGACCCTCACGGCTCCGATGACAGGCCATTACTCTTTTCGTGAAATTTTCCATGACTTTTGCTGAGAGACGGGCTGTATCTCACTGATGACGCGTTGGATTTCCGATTTAAGCTCAGAAATTGTTTCGGGTTTATTCTCGCTAACCCGTGATTTCACAAAACCTGATGTATGTAGGAAGGTTTATGTGTAGGTCCCACAGACAAAGTCACGGGCTTAACAAAATGATTCTTCTAAAATCACACTAGTTTTTTAATCTCAAGATTAGTGTTTTTAAGAACTGGCGTTATGGATGTTAAATAACGGATAAACATCGTCGGTTTGATTCCTTGATGTCATATTTTAGTATTATATGTTTATATTTTTATGTAGTTTATGATAAGTGTATTTATTTTTTTTGGTTATTTTATGTTTAATAACTACCGCCTTTAAAGTTTTATGCTAACCCTAAGGTTAACTGACAGAGAATGCCCTATGGCATTAAGTTCACCTTTTGTAATATTTTTAAGTGTGCAATAAAGATTAAATAAATAAAAATAAATAAACAAATACTTTTACTTATACACAGTCGATAATATAATAACACTAAATAGCGAGAAAGTCGCAAAAAAGAGCAACAAATAAGCCCCGTGGAGTGCGAACTTTATACAGGACCGGCAACTTTACTTGGCAGTTACATCGTACACCTGTTTGTTTCATTCGACATTGCTTTCGGGGCACAATTCAGACATCGTACGAAAGTAAAAAATAGTAAAAATCATTACTTTCGCACAAAACCATGTCTATATGTCTCAAGAACACTGTTGATAGTTTTAAGGACAATTGGGTGGTAATCTCCTTTTTTTTTGTATTGTGTTAGATTTTAAGATATAATTTGGAAAAAGCTAAGATAAGTTTGAGGCATTCTTCTTGACCTCGTTGCTTTTTGGAACCTCGTTAGAGTCACCGACAGATTGTCAGTAAAAATAAAAACTATAAATAAAAGATGTCTTCCAACTGTGGGCCCATGGGTACGGTGCCAAGAATGATGGGAACGTTTCCTCTTTGGATTGCCAGGCCAATACGCTGGTTGAAGAAGCTGCCAGCCTTCTTGTCACCGGAAGCAGCAATGAGGCGAGCAGTTAATTCTTTCACGAGTTGCTTTGCTTCCGGCCCCCATGGACCCAATTCATTTTTCTTTTTAATATTCTATATTTTTTGTTTGAAACATTTGATTGATTTCATATGGGTGTATATATTTATTACAACATTTCCGATCTCAAACTGTGTAATGGCCGGGGAAAAGATTACCCTTGAGCTGCTAATAAACCTTTTAATCTAGTATTGTTAAGAAGGTATATATTTGTTATCATCTTAACAGCATCTATACTAAAACAAAAACTCTATCGACTCCAGCATAAAACTTAGCACCAAGGTTTACTTCCACGACTACTTGGAATTTTTCCGTTTCGTTTGAGTACACACGAAGAGTGGCAAAGTGGGGGGTTTAGGGAGTAATTGCGTACCCCACCTCGTCTGTGTGTCAGTCTATCACACACGTCGAACGAAAGTACGTTTAGAAGTTTTTTTATCGGTTGTTAAGGAACTCTTAGTCCGCGTTTGTGGCTTTAATTATGCCTGAAAAGACTGAAGGGTATATTTTCAGATGTTTCTGTGTAAATCAGTTTATATTCTCGTATAAGCTGTGAGTTATCAAATGGATTTACGACATTATCATTTAACTGGTATTATACGTTAACATTCATAACAGACTTACTGCGCCAAATTTGAAGGAATGATTTTCATTTTGACTTGACTTTGAAAATCCTTTGTAAATTTTTACTTACTTAGTTGCTAAGGTGGGAATTCTATTAGAAAGAGTAATCTAAATGTTTGTACTTGAAATTGCTAACACTGCGCCCATGTATGAGAGTCGTTAAGGTTATGTAAATTATAATAAAGAGTCGACCAGATCATTGTCGTGACCATCCCCTATTGTACAAATTCAGCTCAGTTTCACATTACTTGACTGTAATGAAAGGTTCCCTTAGTGCTACTTTATTGGTTACGGCATCTGGGAGGGTTCCCAATATCTGTATGTTTTTTAATCCGTTATTCAGTATACATAACAATAATATAAACAATAATAAAATATTATCTTATGCCTCTGCCTACCCCTTCGGAGAAAAAGGCGTGAATGTATGTATGTATGTATAACAATAATTCTCAATAATATTTTCTTGGAACTGCATAATTGGTGTGACTGTAAAAAAAAAATTATTTATATATTTATGTGACAGCCCTAACGACCTAATACGTATTGCGTGACGACATATTTGCCTCGAAGCCTCGTTAAAAGTTTGTGACTGTGCTTCGTCAACGAATTACGATACTTTCCACGTTTTTATTCTTAATTAGACTGAGGCGGGACATAATCATCTTGAAGTATACGGATCATCATAGTAAAATTAAGTTAATTATTTATTTCACATACATAATTATTGTCATTATTTTCACATATAAAAAATTTTTCTTGACAATTCTTAAAAAATAAAATTTAAAATACTTTTTAATTGGAATGATGATTGGAGTTTGGTAGATTTCTTTGCAATTAACCTATAAAGTAAATATTTGTTTGGCTTAACAGACGACCGATGTGGCTTAGAGATCAATAAAACATGTGTGTATTGGTTATATGAGTGTGTGGGTGTATAGGGCTCCTACCAAGACCTTAGGAATCAAAGTCAACCTGCTAATGGTGCACCTGCTGATTAACTGACGAGGCTCTGGCAAAAGAAAAGTTCCCAGTAAGCGGCAATAGGCTCGCCACCTATTACGAGGGACTAAATATATAATTGGCGAAGTAGTGGGCGTATAATATGCCTCTGCCTACCCGTTCGGGGAAAAGGGCGTGAATATATGTATGTATGTCTTGTCATGGCTTTATAAGGCTATTCACAACCTAGATCTGGATACCTCTCTTAGTGCCTAAGTAACTTTTAAAACAAAAAGCCTGTTTTAATTACGCACAGAAAATCGATATTCACAAGTTAACCACAAAACCTATTCGCAGAAACTGCAAGTCCGTACGTTCACCTCTAGTTAACAACCATTCGCCTGCATTTTTAGATGAGCGATAACATTTAGTTCGCGACTGCACGAAATAAGGCTTCACTGTGCCTGTGTATTTAAAGCTTAAGTTTTTTGTTCAAAGAAATATTTATCCGTCCTTTACTGCACATAAACATTCATAAAAAACACAGTCACAAAAAAACATATGCAAAGGTGAGCTTATTTCTACAAGAAATATCTTCCAGTCAACCCTAGCAGAAGTGTCGGTGATTAGTGTGTAAGATACTATAAGAAAAAATAAATTTATATAATTATTGGGGGAAAGAAAAAAAATACTAACAAATAACTTAATATTTTAACTTTTAAGCAAAATTATTTTCTTCTAGGTAGGTATTCTTTATGAAATACTTGTGGTTCGCTTCTGTAGATTTTCATTTAAATTTTCTTTACCTTTTTTCGGATGACAAATCATTAAATGTCTATCTCCCGCTGTGTGTGGAGCAGAAGTAGGTGTCAGACTTTTACTGACATAAAACTATGTTCCTTCTTGAGCCTGCTATGTTTCGGGGCCGCGGTAACACTTTCGAACAGTCCCAGAACATGAATATGTATGAGAAATGTTATTTATAACATAGTAAGTGCATCTGACTATAATATTGTAATGGAAATTTACTACAATAAGCTTTCTTCATATCTCGCAGATTACGCATTTGAACCATTTTCCGGGCAAAGATTGAGCTTAAATTTTGTATATTTCACCATACTGTCCGCTATAACATCACTTCTAAGAGCGAATATTCTTAACAAGCACTTTATAATGAACAATATTGATCGTCTAATACGTGGTTAACTAGGACTAAATCGCTAACTCATCTGTATTCACAAACGATGCCGTACCAAACGGGTGGTGGTTGGGTTCTTGTGTCAGCGGGTTGGTATAGGCGGATAACTTCTATTGTTATCGGGTGGGAATGGAAGGGGAAGTTCTTGGCAAAGTGGGTGGGAAAATTATAGTTTGAGGAGATGGATACAATTAATGGGAAAATTACGTATATGTATAAGTTTACGTAAGTGGATATACGTAAAAGATTTGTAGTGCAAGTGGCTGAGTATAGGCAGCAAATCCATAGTGTGAGTGATGGCAATCTTTTGATGAAAGCAGGTGGCTGTGACCTGTAGTGTATGAGTAGCTGCGGACAGACGGTTATATTCTAGAAAATGCATATAGAAACAGATATAATAGGTGTACAGGGGGTCCTATCATAATCTCTGGAGACCAAGCCAACCTCACTTGCAAGTGAGCAACCAACAGATTGCAGATTAACGGAGAAGGCAAACTAAGAAGTTCCCGGTAAGCGGCAATAGGCTTGCCACCTATTACGTGGGACCAACAACAAAATTGGCTAAGTGTGGGCGTATGATGTGCCTCTGCCTACCCCTCCGGGGCAACAGGCGTGATTGTATGTAGATATTTATGTATGTTTAATAGAACTAGTGTGGACCGGCGGTAACAGGCATGTACATTGTATTTTGAACAAATGGCTATAGGCGGGATACTTTAAGTATAAGAGTGCAGATTATCTAATTTTTTCATGAATTTACTCCTAAAACAATCTTATATTGCTTTCTCTGTTGTATCTTTGTTAGAACTCAAAGGAAAAAGCTACCAACTACCATCTTGCCTGTATTATGTATATGTAGTGAACTTCATTAGTATTTTCTTAAGTATGTTGATTTATGTTAGTTTATTAATACTTAGTTTGTAGCACCGCCTTTAAACCCCCTGTGTTAAAGTTATCTGATACCTTTGGCATTAAGATTGCCTCTGTATTACTTCTTGTGTACAATAAATATTAAATATAATTAAATTAGCACTCACTGAAAACTTTTTGAAGCGTATGATATTTGGCATTTTTATAGTTTGTGTGGATAGGTACAGGTGGCAGATTTTTCAATGAATGACCTTCAAAGTCAAAGTCAAAATACTTTTTATTTCATAAACTATTACATAGTACTTGAAAACGTCAAAATTATAAAAAAAGAACAAAAACAAATAACATATAATTATACCTACTAAAATCACGAAGCTTAGATTCACATGCAACCAAACAATTAAAAAAAAACAAAAAATATTTAAGTGTAAGTGAATCTAAGTGCCAGTTCCGAGCCACCGCTCTGTAAGAAGAACTGGCAAGAAACTCACAGGCTATGCTCTTTTAAATTATCGATTGGTTAGTTACAATCTTCATTTGTCTGTGGCGCTATACAATGCAACATAATACATAAATAAATAAATAATATAACTTTATTGTCTTTTTAGTGTAAATCTAATTGTAAATGATGCTGGGTTAGTTCACCCATAGACAATATACTTACCACAAGCGTTAGCGATAACGGCTGCCAGTAAAGCCGCGCCCACTGCACCGCTCTCGGCGGATATCTGTTATAATGTCCGTCTGATTTGTCCGCCGAAATAGCCCATAATTGGACACCAATTTCTGAAGCCCGGTCCCGGTAAACCATAATTCAGTTACAGCACAGAGAAATTGTTACGTTCATATTTCGTGCGGTAATTTTCTTCGGGCACTTAGAAGTTTTTTGATGTGAACCTTATGTAATGGTGGATTATTGTCGGGAGACAGGAACCAATAGAATTAGTTGTATCTTGTTACATGAGTGTGGAAATGCCTGCAAAAAATGGCAGTTTAATCCCAAGCATTTTTATCTGCCATATAATCTTTGATAGTTTTCCTTTAAAAACAGCTTCCGTTTTATTGTACATTTTATATTATATTCTTTTGTTTATATAATGAAGTTCATTGTTAGCGGTTAGTGAATAGCGAAGTTCATCTAGCACAGGCATATATTTGCTTAAAAGGTGACTTCATCAACTTGTTGTTTGTTAAAATACTTCTGTGTTTATGAAATAAATAAATTTATTATTATTATTTATTATTAAAATTGATTTATGTCAAGTCGGTAAATTTCGGTTTGAGTTAACATATCTTCTGAAGCATGTTAAAAATTAATAACACACAAAAAACTTAATTCATTATGTTAAACACAATATCATGTGCAGAGCCACATCCAATATGTTTCAGCAGTTTACTCTTAGAGGCATTGATGTCGTCATTAAATATATCAATGTCAGATACCTTCGTGGTGATGTTATTGTACCCGGAACAAACTTTAGGACTTCTTGGGGTGAAAGTAAAGCGTCATGTCTGCAGTTTTGATTTATTTACTAAAATTTGTGATATTTCTAACTTTAATGTGTAATAACGGTGGATTATTAACTATTAAGTGTTTGTGAACGTACATGAATGTTGGTAAATGAAACTAAATAGTGCAACATCACTTTTCGATTTCCCTCAAGAAGTCCATGTGACATCTCAGTATATCATATATATATGCCATCTTTACTGAGGACTCAAGGGGTTTAGGGGAGGGCATATCATTTACCATTTATCATCTTTATCATCACTCATTCTAATATACTATGATTTATATGTCATTAATATATCTCTTACGTGACACTGGCTAAATGTGCTAAAATAACGAAGCCATTATTTAAAAAAAAAACAAACTCTAGAGAGAGGCTGGTGCAGACCAAGATTAGTTCTACAACGTGGTATCCTACTATAATATTATAAACGTAAAAGTTTGTATGTGTGGATGGATGTTTGTTACTCTTTCACGCAAAAACTACTGGACCGATTGTGATGAAACTTTGCACGTGTATAGCTGCAGTCCTGGACTAACATATAGGACACTCTTTATCCCGATATTTCCACGGTAATGGGGACAACGCGGGTAAAACCGAAAGGCGCTGCTAGTATTAAATACTTTAGAAAAACGATGACGTGGATAGCGGTAGGGTACACTGAGAAAGATCTTCTCCAGCAGATGGCTACATTTCAGCTCACTGTTGATCTGTTTCTATAGAAAGAGTAGATACGAGATAAAGTCACGTAAAGATCAAAAATAATTCCCAAATTTTTTCCAATTCTCATGTTAAAGTATTTACACAGCGGTTTTCCAAAATGAAGTAAATAATAATAATGAAGCCAAAACATATTTTTCCCAGAAAAAGTAAGTCTTAAAACTGACTTCTCATCTTAATTAATTTTCCATTTCTCGTGTTGTTGCATGCAAATATCATCAAAGAGGCAAGTTAGCCCAATGGGGAGGTTTCTCCGGAAACTGGAACAACCTGCTTTATATTCATAAGAAAGCGAAAAGTGCCTTCAAAGGCGCCATAAACCTAATTATTTGAATTGATCTTTTAATGAAGGAGCTGTTTTTTCGCTTCTGCTGGGTTTTGAATCAGTGTGTAGTAGAAAAAGTGTAAAGTTGTAAGATTTATACTGCCCGAGAATAATGTGGCATAATCATAGTGAAATTTTTTTTTAAATCGGTGCAATATTTTTTTTTTTTTGTTTATAACAAACACCCTGAAATAGAAATCAAGCTCAACCATATTTTAATCTTTTTAACATTATTATGGTATATAAACTCTTTGTTATATATTATACTGATAGAATTAAAAAATAGTTTTTTTTGTTGTTCTTTTTTGATAGATTTTGGCACAATAACCACGGGGACGACGAGATCTTGGCGGGAAAGTCATGTCTGCTGTTTTGTTTTATTTTCAAAAAATTTAGATATTTCTAACGTTGATGTGTAATAACGGTGGATTATTAACCTTTAAGTGTTTGTGAACATACATGAGTGTTGGTAAATCAAACAAAACAGTGCAACTTCACTTTTCGAATCCTCTCAAGAAGCCCATGTGAGATCTCAGTCCCACATCTTTACTGAGGACTCAACGGGCTTAAAGAAGGGCATCTCATTTAAGATTAATCATCTTTATTACCACTCATTCTCATTTACTATGATTTATATATTATTAATTTACCACTTACTTGACACTGGCTAAATGTGCTAATCTCACGAAGCCACCGATAGACCCCCTAGATAGGGCCCCTGCCCCCGCTGCCTAAGACCCTCCTGGCGCTGCTTGACGGGCCCTCCTAGCCCACCCGCTGCGCCCTCCACAGGTCCCTCTTAGTTTCCCCCCCGGTAGTCAGTACTAAGGGCACCCAGAGTCGCCAATCTCTGGATGTTACCTTTTCCTTAGCGCCTCCTGCGCCCTACCGGGAGGTACTCAGCCCCCCACCACGACAAGGAGGAGGCCAGTCGAGGGTGAATAGTGCCACCCCCTCTCATCTCACGGGAAGTGTTAAGAGTCGACGAAGAAAAATTATACCGGATGATGAGCAGCAGCGTCATCATTGAACTGTGATCACCAACCTGCCTGCCCATCATGGTGATCATGGGCATATAATGAATAATGAACAAACAACAGAATGTGTAATCTATCGAAAATTCCAATGTTCAACAGTCAGTTCGGATAATGAGACTGTTGATAATATGCTATAGCAGTGAAATCGAATGAATCACTTTTGTGAGACTAAAACAACACTCATATTGGGACTAAGAAAAAACAATAGTTGTAGACAAAATACATACTACCCTATGGATGCGTTTCCACCAGGGATGAGCTAAGATGCGACGCAAGGAATGTTTAAACTTAGTTCTTCTTCCACGGTTTTTGAATTTAGAACCAATATAATCGCTGCGCAAAGCTAGGTTAATGCAGCGATTCTATTGGCTCTTAACAAATATATTTCTTGCAACGCATCCTCGTTCATCTTTAGTGGAAACGCACCCTTATAGTATTGAGCAACTCTCACACTCGGAACAGTTTGATAACCAACACACAAATGCAGCACATTGCAACCACAGCCGGTATTCATGATTTAGCCACGTTCGCTAGCGTTTAGTAATTTACGAACATTTCAAATCGAGGCTTAGATGCATTTACTGAGAGTTTCAGTTTATGGCGCTGAATAACTAATTTCATACATTTATAAAGCTGACTTTCATAGTTTTAAAATCTTTAACTTAATTTTATCCCATACAATTTATTTAACTATTTGGGTGGGCTGATCGAGATCTTTTCTACAAATAAGCTTACCTTTATACTTTTAGTTTCTTTTAAATTATTTATAAACATGAACAGTTTTTTTTTTGTACAATATACACTTGGATGTTGGACTACATTATACACTTACTAAAAACATCTAAAGAGCCCAAGCTAACCTCACCTGCAAGTGGTGCACCTGCGGATCAACAGACGAGGCTCTGGCGAACGTATCAGATCCTGGTTAGCGGCAATAGGCTCGCCACCTATTACGTGGGAACAATAATATAATAGGCGAAGTGTGGTCGTATAATATGCCTCTGCCTACCCCTTCGGGGAACCAGGCATGAAAGTATGTATGTAAACATGTAGGATTATTAAGGTTGATTTAAATTCGAGTCAGAGAATAAGCATCATGTCAGATTAAGAGCAATAAGATTCCAGTTACACTCGGACCTAATGCTTTTGGCAGAGGCAGGTGATTGGATTCTTGCTGCTATTTTTTTTAATCCGCCCAAAAGGCCTTTTACTTGGCTAAGAGACTAGCGCAATGTAGGGACCAAGCGTACCAAAGAGAAGAGCTCCCACCGAGCAGATGGACATGCCCAGGGGGCCGCGGCCCAACTGATGATGGTTTGTATCAACCTCTTCTTCTACGTGTTCCCCTGTTGGGGGAGCACGGCGCGGAATCGGGGCTGGGCCCCCTGGCCGCGGTATCGTTCTGCGTCCGTAACTACGGACGCGGCGTTGGGGTGGCTGTGTAGCCAATGTTGAATCCGGTGTCAATTCCGGTGGGGCGATGCGATCCAGCCCTGGGCGATCAGCGGCGCGGGTGTCTTGTCCAGTAGGCTTCGTCAGTCCTGGATATCCTGAAAATGAGGCTGCGGGCGTAGGCCCTGGCCTCCAGTGGACGCGCATGAAGCGGCGCCAGGCCTAGGATGTGTTCATCGGTCCCGCCAGTCGACCCACGAAGGCTTCCACACTCTCAAGCCTCAAATCCCTATGATGGTTTGGCTTTGTATATATAGCGACGAGTCTGAAGAATTCTGTTTGCGCGATTCAGGATTTTCATTCCTCTGTACCTTTCATGCATCGCTTGTACGGTGGCGCCACAACATGAAGTGATTTACCAACGGTTAGTGTTCATTTTAAAACACGGAATACCTTGATGACAAATGATACGCAAACAGTCCAATCCAAGTATTGAACTCTGCTTAACTTGATGAATGAAAACTATCACCTAGTCTCACGGAGCTACAAGAATAAGGAATAATATATACCTTAATTGTTCTTTGTACAATAATAAATGTATAAGACTTTTAAGCCAGTATTCATGGCTAGTACAAAACTGACAGGACTCTCTTGAATTACT
The DNA here is from genome assembly GCA_949126915.1 of Musotima nitidalis. NCBI lineage: Eukaryota > Metazoa > Arthropoda > Insecta > Lepidoptera > Crambidae > Musotima > Musotima nitidalis. The sequence continues at coordinate 5,777,827 of OX421439.1, read as the reverse complement.
ATAATTGCTGTTTAACTGTACTTTTAAGTGAAGTTTTTCTGTATGATATTACCCAAGTTACTTTACACTTTGCAACAGTTATTAAGGAGACAGATAAAACGTTGAGGTCAGTACCCTGTTCATAGCTGTAAAGATGACAGAGAAAATATATGTACTAATAAACATGGATGAGTCCTACGTATTAACAGGAAAAGTATTTATATGAATTGTATTTGTTATGACGACTTACGGTCGTGCGTCTAAGAACGTAAAGTACTGTTGATGTATATAGCGCAGATCGCACAAACTCAGAGCGTAACGCAAGAAACACGACTTTGATCTTGACTTTGAAATGGAAAATCTGCATAGACATGAAAATCGATTTGATCCGTATTCTCATCATCAGTCAAGTCGTCCCGCCTTTTTTCAATCGCCACCTCTCCGCTTAGAACGCACCCATTCACATTCCCAGCTGTCACCTTAAAAGAAACATAACATACATCCGACATAACCACACACCGGTGTGTGGTAACCGGAGTCTTATCTCACTCCTACCGTGAGGGGTAGTAACTACTGTCTCTGGAACGCATATTTTATTTTATTTATTATATAGATTTGTATAACTATCTTTACAGGTAAGTTCCCAATGCAATACTGTATGTAAAATTAAATATTACACAGAAGTTTTAGTGTCACTATTTCGAATTCACTCAAAGAACATGTAAGCAAATCAGCGATTTCATGGACCTTATTCAATAAAATAGTGATACGCGTTAAAGATGTGTGCCGCAATAAATTAGTTCTGGCTACAGGTGTTACCAGGCGGCCCGGGCGCCTTCGCCTCTACACGTGTCTATCTGGTACACTCAGCTCCATGTTCTGCAGCACGACTGGGTTATGAGCACATCCTCGCAACAGTCTTACCATATGAATCCCGAATGCCAAATCCCTGCGCATTTCCAACTTGTAATAGCCGACCCTCCCCAAAACAAATAGTGTTGGGTACATAAGTGGATAAAACGGATAAACCCCATAAAACTTCATATACAAGAACATTGCATTCACTAAACCGATTCGCACAGCCCTGGATATTGTCCAACTGAGATAGGTATATCTAAGACACATATTAAAACACAATAAAGATACTATTAAAATTTCAACTAAGACATGCTGTGTGTATTGCGACACCTCTAAAGACTTTTTCCCCAGTCTTGCCAGGTGGTGTCGTAGAAGGCGACTAAAGGAATGGGTCTCCCTCTAGTATCCATGTGCCATGTGGGCAGGGCTAGCCTCTCATTATTTCACACGTTTTATATATAGATCTCTACGCTAAATACTTGTAGCAAGGTTTTCATCATCATCATCTCAGCCGATTAGCGTCCCACTACTGAGCACGAGCCTCCTCTCACATACCCAGTGCGGATTGGCGAAGGCAGGTGTATGGCGTCCTGCTGTTAGAATTTTTCAAGCCGCCTATTTAGGCCTCAAACATGGCTTAACGACTACCACATTTAGTGATAACCGGGACCAACGGCTTAACGTGCCTTCCGAAGCACGGAAGCGCTCGATATCAATTGCCACACAAACGGTCATCGATCCTAGGACTGACCTCTGTAAACTCTGCTTTACTTCGGTCATCGTTTCCGACCACCGAGCACCGCGGAGATACGAGCGCTCGCACAAAATGTATGTAAAGGTAAAAATATACCACGCAAACGGTCAACCATATTACTAATGAACTACAGTGATCGTTTCCAAGAATTTGTACCTATAAGGCCTCAAGACGGTCTATTAAATATGTAACGACCTGTTGTTAAATAATTCAGTGCCCTTTCACCTAATAAGACGTAAGGGTATATGATTGGCATGTGAATGTAAAACCGTAAGGGAGGGGCCTTTTATGACATGTTTATGTCACCTCGATGTGTTCATGTCCTCAGACTTTTAAAGTATGTCTCAAGGTCTACTTGAAAATGCTATCTTAACTAAGACATACCTGCAATCTTGCTAACGGGCGGAGTGACAGGCGCAGCGGGCGTGGTCGCAGTATTCGGCGGGTAGATCGGATCGCAGCATTCTCTCTCAGGAAACTCGCTCCCTTCCCCCCAGGCCACCATAAACACCAGCAACCCCACCACTAACCACGCACCACCATCACCCATACGTAACATCGACAGGAACCCACTTCCTAACCCTTTAAACGACTCGATTTTCCCCCCAAACTTTATTTTGCGCAGATTCCAAAAATCGATGGAGTTTGATTTTTTGGAATAAGCGGTTGCACTTGATTTTGATTTGTAACCAAGTGTAACCCCACTTGGTTCGTCTAACCCCATTTGCACTTGTAATCTGACTTGAATTTCCTTCTTTTTCTCGTCCCCCTCTTTCCCATCTTTATTTTCATTGCAGCAGTCCTTATTTTTCATCGGACACTTTTTCACATTACACTTTTTAGATCCTTTTTTTATAATATAATATTTTCTCTAATTAAAATGATATGTTTTTTTTGTTCACCTTTGCTTACTCTTACATAATTGACTTACATTTTTGTGTATGATAAATATTTGTATTTCTTTTTAAATCTGAAATTGATTTAAGAATGAAATAAACAAACAAAAGAGATAGAATAATATTGTAAAGGCCCAACGAAAATGAAATTGAAAAAACATTGAAATGAGAACGGCATTTATTCCATAGGCGCTGTTCACACACACACACACACACACGCGCGCACATAGATAGACATAAATTCGAGTGGAAACATAATTATACATTTATTTTGTTTTCAGACCTTTTAATGAAAACTCGTTGTTGTTTCGCCTCTTTACTAAACCGCGAAACTTTTTGGCGCCGAACTGAAATTCGATTTCGATGAACTCGTATGTTTTTCTATTAAACCTTTTCGAAATTTATTCAAGCGAATTTGCCAAAGCTATTTCGTCAAACTTATTATCGAAACATTAACTTACTTTACTTTTGTTTCCTAGGTAACACATTTATTAATATAAGACTGTTTGCATTTATAAAAAAAGTATAAGAATACCTATTTATAGCAAGAGTATTTTCCACAGAACAGAGTTGACCTATCTCTGTTCTGTGGTATTTTCATTTAGCTCTGACTTCTTCATATACTGAATTCTTAATAATGATGAGATGAGGCCTGCATCTTATAAACCAGGATGATAAGATGTAGTTTATATTCTACCACGTGGACCAAAATCATAAACCAAAAAATGGGTTTCATTTTGTGTGTTTTGAAAATTTCTGATTGATTTTAACTTTATGGGGCTTATTAAAAAACGAGATCTCCAGTTAGACAAGGTTTTGAACTAGTAATGTAAATAAGAATTAATAATTTTCTTATTCTTTTTTCAATCTTACTAAGAAATTTCGTAATAAATATGCTACTATAGACGGTCTTCGTAATTATAATTCATATATTCTACTTTTAAAAATAAAAATATTTATTAATTTTTAATGTATAATCATAGTTTATAGTAATAATAATAATAATCATGTTCCATATGACGAAAATCTTGTGAAGGCAGAAAAGGAAAAATTAAGTAAATATCTGGACTTGGCCCACGAGATTTCTGCCATGTGGGATGTGGGCTCAGCGACGATTGTTCCGATAGTGGTTACGGTCAACGGGTTGATAGCGAAGAGCTTCGACCAATATCTTAAGAAGCTCAAGCTAGGTAGCTGGGTTAAGGGTCAGATACAAAAGGCAGTGCTTCTCGATACGGCGCGCATTGTCAGGAGGTTTCTCTCTCTGCAGCCCTAGCCGCCAGTCGTTTGGGTGTTACCTCGCGACCGGCGGTCTCCGTTTTTTATATTTTTTACAGTATTGTATTTTTTTCTTTTTTGTTATATAATAATTGTAAAAAATATAAATTATGTGTAAATTAAATAAATATATGTGAATAATAATAATAATATCCATTTACTTCCATCACAATGACTTACATGCTAATACAATTTATTTATGATATTACAATGTATATTCGAAAGCCAATGTGATCGAGCGGAACCCCGTACTAGGATACCCTGTGTTACAGGATTCCGGCCCCCATCTACTGACCCATGCAATAGTAATTGATCCTTCAGTCAAACTGTTTTGTTAAACATCTTTTTTAATTTATATGCAATAAAATATACTTCGTAGATAAATAAATAAATAATAAATAGTGCTGTCACTGTCTTCATCTTATCAAATGAAAGTGACAGCACTAGTATTAAACCTTGTCGAACTTTAGATATTAATACAGTTTTGTTTTATTAAATGGTGGGGTCCATGTAGTGGATCAAGAACTAAATTCCTAACACCTTGATCTGTGAGAGGAGGCACGCATGGCTTTTTGACACGACACAACTACAACACCTTCGAAAGGGTAAACCGGTGCCCAATAGTGAACATTTTATCAATAATATAATCTTTTGTACGTGTATAGGTATCCTACTAAAACCTAAGGAGCCCAAGCCAACTTCACCTGCACCTGCCGATCAACGGAGGAGGCTCTGGCGAACATAAAAATGCCCGATAAGCGGAAATAAGCTGGACCGACTATATAATTGGCGAAGTGTGGGCGTTTAATATGCCTCTGCCTACCCCTTCGGGGAAACAGGCGTGTATGTATGTATAAACTTTTTTGTTTAAATGAATTTATAGTACGACTTGTCTGACTATATCCACTGTGGACGAGACTTTATACAAAGCGAAGGCATTAAACAAATTGAATTCCTAATATGCTATTTAACTTTTTACTCCAAATCCCAACGCATATAATTTCCCTCCCAAGTTTCCCTATTTAAGGGCAAATTTCATTAAATCGCCCGAAATTATTTAGACCATTACGAACAGCGCTGTTTTTAAGAAAGCGAAGATTTTGTAGAATTTGATAATTTATAATAATTGCGATGTGGAAATATGAAGCCTGTTTTTTCGCTTAAAAATAACTTAAATGATCGTTACAACAACCTTTTACGATGTGAAATCGAGCTCGTAAAATCGTGTTTCTCTTACGATTTTAACAAGGAGAATTAAAAAAAAAATTGTAAGGGATAACTCGGTTAGACCCTTTTTATGAGCTAAGTATATTTATTGTTACATTTTTTTTATTGGACAGGCCATTTTATTATTAACTTACTTAGTGTCGCTAAGCCGTCGTAGTAAGCGTGTACCGGGTTAGGACTCTTTACCTATTGGTTTTAAGTAAAACGCTCAACAGATAGCCAAAAATAGCTTTGACATGTAACCCTTCAAACTAATCTTGATAAGCAGTACTACCACAAATATCCAGTTACATCTGTTATTATTATTTACTAGCTACCCCGGAGAACTTCGCGTCGCCTCTTCCTAATGATACTTATCACGAAACTAAATAATTGGTGTACTAGTCAGAACATATTTATTATTACTTTATCGGCGATCCATTTTTATTTATGTGCATAGATAATGATGCATAGATATGTGCCGACCATCATGCGAATGATGAATGTATGAGGAGGGCCCGTCCAGCAGCGCCAGGGGGGCCTTAGGCGGCGGGGACAGGGGGGGCTCCCTGTCCCCGCCGCTACCGGGGGGCTACCGTCTTACTATAGACCCCCCGCGAAGTCGGCCATATTCGCCGGTGGTCACATAAGGAGGTAGTGTGGGCGCTGCACACTGCGCCTCTCTGAGGAGGTCCTCCCGGTTCTGATCCGGGGGGGGATCCTGCCGCGGGCGGGGTGTCAGAAGCTTTATACTTTGCCACTTGCCCCCCGCCCCTTTATTAATAGCGGTGAGCGTCTTCGGAAGATGTTTAGTGGGTAGGACTGCTGGCGGTTGAGTCTGCAGCAGTAAGCCCCACACTCCCCTTTGGTCCCCCTTTGGCCGGGAGGCAGTGCGTAAAGGCATTTTGTTACCGCTAAAAACAAATCAATAAAATGAAAACGCTCTATACCGTGGGATGAACACGGTGACAACGATATTATCGTAACTATAGTGTTAAAAATCGAAAACTATTTTTAAGTAACTTTTACAGCTACATGTCAATACTTTCTAAACTTAAATTAAAGTTGTATTGTAACTTTGTAGTCAGAATATCTGGACTTCTAATATATTATGTGGGTGTATAGGACTTTTACCAAGCTCTGAGGCGCCCAAGCCAACCTCACCTGCAAGTGGCGCACCTGTCGATTAACGGACGAGGCTCTCGCAAACATAAAAGTTTCCGATAAGCGGCCATAGGCTCGCCACCTATTCCGTGAGACCAACTTTATAATTGGCGAAATGTGGGCATATAATCTGCCTGTTACCCGAAGGGGTAGGCTTCGGGTAACAGAAGAACAGAACAGAAACGGAAGGGTTAGGAAACAGGCGTGAATGTATGTATTCATGTGTGATTACGTTATTAATGGGAGTTACTATTTATTGATGTTGTCCTATATATATCAAGTATGTATTTTCGATACGAAAAGAAGTATATAATATTTATCCGTTATTTAGTATCCATAACACAAGTTCTTAATAATACTCCTCTTGAAACTATATAATTGGTGTTATTGCCAGAAATAAAATATATATTATATAGCTTAATTTTTTAGTATATTATCAAAACTATGGTTTTAAAAATCGAAAGTTATTTCTAAGCAAAAGTCTTAAGCCACACGTCGACACTTTATAAACACAAATTAAAGTTGTATTGTAACTTTATAATTAAATTACCGTTGAACTATTCGAAATAATTTCTAAAAAATTCGCCATTACAAGTCAAGCACTTTTAGTCTGCGTCTCAAATTGATAGGTTGATTTAGAAGCCTCCCGCCCCACGTCAAAGTTGGTTCGACTTTCCTCAATATCAATTTTGTCGTGGTTTTTTCTTTTTAATATTTATTACCCAAGAAGCGTAAAGGTTATTGAAGTTGTAAACTTTGTTGGAAATTTTTGGGCACTTTGACATTTCAACTTGTTTGAATGTTGCTACGTTAATGTTCTTAGGTTAAGTTAAGTTACAATAGATGTAAGTTATTGATTCGACTGTTACTTGGAGAGCCGTTTGTTAATAGCCACGGAGTTTCAGTAGGATTATAGGATAATAGTATCTCAATTGGGACTTTCGTAACCTAGTAGTATAGTTAAGTGTGCGTTTTAAAGTGTATTTGGCATCAGTGGGCAATGAGTTCAAATCTTGCCGATGTGAAGCCATTTGTGACACAAACGTTTTAACCTTACCATTTGAAGTTAATTCCTTAATTTATGAATGAATGAATAAATGAATGAATGAACACTTTATTGTAAACTTAATATAAAAAGTAATAAAATCACATAAACAAATATATAGTACAATGAGCGGCCTTATTGCTAACAGCAATTTCTTCCAGGCAACCTTAATTATGGTGATATGATGACGCCTTATGAGTCCACTGCTGAACATCAGATTAAATATAAGTGGAGATATTTGCTCATAATCTACACGCTGGGCAGGCAGGCTGGTGACCGCAGTTCAAGCCAGTTCGCAGGATGACGCTGGTGCTCATCATCCGTTATGATATTTTTTCGTCGACTCTTACGTCTCCCCATAAGACAAAAAGGGGGTGGCACCATTCTAGGCCGGTAGCACACGGCACCGTAGTTAATGGTAATGACCAATGAAATACTAGAATGAATAAATGAATAAAGGAATGAATGAATGAATAAAGGAATGAATGAATAAATGAATGATTGAACACTTTATTGTACACTAAATATAAAAACTATTCAAATCGTATAAACAAATATATGGGCGGCCTTATTGCTAACAGCAATTTATTCCAGACAACCTTAATAACTACTTAAACCTAGCATTTCTGTAATCTCGTGTAATTTCTGTAATCTTGTGTTAATGTAACCAAGCATTTCGATATCTAATTCCATTAGTTCGCGCGTGCCATTTAAGAATCTTAACGCCCTATTGAATTTTTCGAACCACGCTAACTGTCGTTTCAACTAGCAAAGTCGTGCTGCTAGTTTGTTAACACTTTTTCTCTCACGCATATTCTCATTGTTACCTCTTTCAATTAAAGCTACAAGCACAGTTCTCTTCAATGCGCTAGGCTACCTTGAGATTGCTTATTGAGGTTCCAGTCAGGTTACATACATTTACAGGTACCTGAGGCAGAGGCGAGCATATACTTTTCATATAGCATTCGCAGCAAAGGGGACCAATAGTTCAATCTTAAGTAGGTATTGGAGTTTTTAGGTAGGCATAGGGTTAACAGTGTTTCTTTAGCCATATGGTTTGCACGACACTGGCCGTACGTCATCTTTATTGAGAGTAACTTCACATGAATTACACTCAAAATTTACCGATACACTATATTCAAGTAACTACTTAAAGAGTGTCACAGAAAAGGTATCCACTCAGCATAAAGCCGAGGTGTCACGAAAACGCCTTGACGCTGGTCTTCCGTAGATACCGTTTGTGAGAGCACTGCTATGACACATTCATTCCTTACATTGGAAAACACAATACATACATACAGTTACAGTAGCATACAAATAAGACATAAGCTTGCAGGGAACCTGAGTAGCACAAGTGAGAGGACAGCACAACCGATGACGAGCACATACATATTCATAGACATTTCTGTTTGTTCAATAAATATTTCCTATAATTGCAACGGAAAGATCCAACAGTGAGACAGTTTATAATAGGAGGCGGAATGTTGTTCCAGCATTTAGTGGCAGAATAGTTTAAACTAAAACTATATAGGTAGGTAAACTTTCGAGACTGAGCATATCAATAACCAACCCATAAAATACAAACCAGACGGCTTATATATTTGATATAACCATTAGGTGATCAATATGCCCATAAAGCGTATGGTTCTCCGCCGTAACATCATCGCGCTGGCCGTAAATAAAATATGGCTGACTTCCGGACGGCAGCTGGCCTTTCTACATAGTAGCAATAAATAAGTACGATATCTTCAAATATGTTCCGAACACGGTTTATATGTGGGGGTAATACGTAACACCAAAAGTATGCGGCGTCACACACTGACCAAATTTATCGCTGCTAAAGGTGCGCCAGTAGTAGCTATGCCACCGTACCCGCGACAATGTACGTTCCGCCGTTGTGTTTAATAGACATAATAGACAAGCGATGATCAATCAATATTTTGACGACCGATATGGCGTGGAGGTCTATATAGAATAATTTTGACGACCGATATGGCGTGGAGGTCAGTATACCTGCACTTCCCTCCAGAGGTCGTGGGTTTGATTCCCACACAGGACAAATCTTTGTGTGCATGAACATGAATATTTGTTCTGGTCTGAGTGTTTTTCTATGTTTTTAAGTATGTATTTACAAAAAAAAAGTATTTAGGTATGTTTATCCGTTCTTTAGTATCCATAACACAAGTTCTTAGTGATACTTATCTTGGAACTAAAGAATTGGTGGGATTGTAAGAGAATATTTATTTATTTATTATATGATGTTTCCCTCTGGATTTCAGAGATTAGACGGCAGCCGCTCCGTGTGATGACTGAAATTCAGCCAATTTTGATTAGGCCAGTGTTGAGACTCTGGGTCCAAAGCGTATGCCTGGATAACTGCTAGGAAATATACTCTAAGGTACAGCCCTACATGTTTAGGCTGTTATCACTTGTTCGGGCCTCGATTTGACCCACTTATTTATTTCTACTATGCTTTCGGCAAGGCTCTGTTGGTCTCACGGGGAAACCAATTTGGACATGAATTATCCTTTAAATTACGAGTTCGAGAACAAAACGATAACGAAGGTATTATAATCCATGTTTTATATATTTCGAAAAGTGTTATTGAAAATGAAAAATGCTTTATGGAATTTTGGTTGAGCACTTATAAATTTTCAGATAACTTTACACTTTATTCGCTGCAAGCTCCTGTAAGCTAGCTAGCTACGGCTAGAATGGTCAAGAACCCTCGTCAAGTCTGTCCTCTCTCCAGTAGAAAAAATAAATTTAAAAAAAATACTATTTTTTTTCTACCAAAAAGTAGCACTCGATTATGCGGCCCATCTGATGTAAGGTGGTCACCGCAACCATTTGGACTCCTGCAACACCGAGGGCATCACTAGCGTTTTGTCTAACCATTAGCGTTTCACACCCTTTTTGAAAAGCCCTATTCTGTAATCACTTGCGTGGCGTGCCGTTAAATCAGTCGAATAAGGGAATCTTTTATAACATTTCAATTCTTATTACAATATGCAGGAAACTAATACCATATAGTATAAGTTTACTTTATAAAGCTATCGAAACTATTATTAATGAATAGCTTAAACGAAGACTTCTTGGCGGGAAAGTAAAGCGTCATGTTACAAGTTTGTTTTATTTTCATAAAATTGTAATCTTACGATTATTAATGTGTAATAACGGTGGATTATTACCCTTAAGTGTTTATGAACGTACATAAGTGTTGGTAATAGAAACAAAACAGTGCAACATCACTTTCCAAAATCCCCCAAAAAGTTCATGTGAGATCTCAGTATAGTTCCACATCAGTACTGACGACTCAAGGGGTTAAGAGGAAGGGCATCTCATTTACCATTTATCATCTTTATCACCTCTCAATCTCATTTACTATAAATTAAAGGTAATTAATATATCTTTTATTTCACACTGGCTAAATGCCTACCGCACGAACCAATTATTAAAAAAAAAGCTTAAAATCAATATGTTAAACTTGGAGTAACTCGACATGCTACTTGAAATAATGAATGTATTTCTAGCCCCATAGTTTTATAATTAACATGTCTTCTTTGGTTGTACACAAACATACATAATTTTACGCATGTTTCCCCGAAGGGGTAGGCAGAGCCATATTGTATGCCCACATTTCGCCAATTATATTGTTGGTCCCACGTAATGGTTGCGAGTCTTTTTTGGTTGTGATATTAGAAATTTATTTGAGGGTAAGCAACTATAGTACAAGCCATCTTTCATCATCATCATCATCATATCGCCATATGACGTCCACTGCTGAACATAAGCCAATAGATTTCTACATTGAGCGATCCTGAGTCGCCTGCATCCATCGGCTTCCCGCCGCCTTGACCAGATCATCGGTTCATCGCGTGGGAGGCCATCCACTATTACGTTTTCCGGTTCGCCGTTGCCATTGAAGAACCTTCACGCCCCATCGGACGACGTTATCAAGCCATCTTTGTTAATTCTCAATTCTGTTTACTGTATAGTTCTATCTTTAACATCAGTCACCGTGTAATGTATAATTCAAGTTTCAAACTACCTTGAAATGCCTACATTTACCAACAATATTCAAGTAGTTGGTTTATAGGGATCCTACCAAGATCTGAGTAGCCTAAGCTAACGTCTCCTGCAAGTGGTGCACCTGCCGATTAACGAATGAGGAAACTTAAAAGTTCCCTAAAGGCGGGAATAGGTTATAGGCCTTGGCAGGCGTGATTGTATGTATGTAGCTTTATCTTCATATATAAAGAGCCCGTGTCAGGGTGTTCATGACGGTTCGTGTATTTGGTAGGCAAAGTGTAATGTGAAAGGTTATATTTTATAAATTATTATCGTAAAATTAGGAAAAATTGTCTTACTATAAGTAGCAGTAATAATATTTTTTATAAAAACAAAAACACTTGTACATTTTCTTTTTTTTTAATGTGACACGTCATAATGACTACACCCTGCCTAATGGTAAGCAGTCGATGCAGTCCAAATAAAAGAAATGAAAGCGCAATTTTAACGTGAAATAAGAACGGTATAAAGCGCATCCACTTATGACGACCTGCTAAAATGCTGTTTCACGCCCCGCTTAAAAGACAGGAAATCTGAAATTATTGAGCTGCATTTGAAAAAAAAACACACTGTCTTTTGTGCAGGAGGTGAATAATTAGTGTGTTAAGGGTCTTAATAAAAATATATTTCCATTACTCCCTCTATTTTACTACAAGAATAATAAAATCATGAAAAATAAAGCTCTATGAACTGTATCCTTCGTTCTCTGAATGCGATATAATAATGAAATTCTCGTTGAGGCCGGCCGCCTGTAACTCTAGACCTGGTATCGATTTCATTGCCCTTGCATTGAGTGGCATCGATTTAATACACAGTTAATAGACGTCGCGAACTGTTGTTATGAGAATTAAACGATTAATAACGTTTATTTAATTGCTCATTTTCAAATTTGTTTATACATATGTGGTATTTTATTTTTCAAGTTTATTTATACATATGTGGTATTTTATTTTTCAAGTTTGTTTATACATATGTGGTATTTTATTTTTCTATTTTTTTTATACATATATGGTATTTTATTTTTCATCTTGGGCGTCACAACAAGCTCCGGTAGGACTTTGTCTCAGTGGCTTATATGCTGAAGCAGCTCCTATTTCACCGCACAATGTTCAAGTTAATATATTTTAATAATTACTTTGTATAGTTATGTATTTATATTTTATTTACTAATTAAAGTTATTGTTAGGAAGTAATTTAAAATAAATAAATATTCTCTTACAATCACACCAATTATTTAGTTCCACAATAAGTATCATTAAGAACTTGTGTTATGGATTCTAAAGAACGGATAAACATAATAACACGTTTTTTTTTTTTTTGTAAATACATACTTAATATACATAAGAAAACACCCAATGAATTTGTGTGGTTAAAAATATGTCGTCCGCTCTCATAATTATTATCACATACATACTCGACAGGGTCCATAAAGATAATATTTAATATATTTTAACACGTAATGTAAACTTATGGCGTGTAATAAAGAAATAAGATTTTGTTTAAAGAAAACTTGGTAAAGAGGTAAGAGCGAGTTAAGAGCCGTGGCGAGGCCCTATATCTAGCCTTTAAATTCAGAGGGTCTCAGGTTCAAAATCTGGTTCTGACTAAACTTAACCTACGACGTTACGTAGTTAAATGCGTAATTATCGCTTGCTCCGTGCCTCGGAAAGCACGTTAAGCCGTTGATCTGGCTGTCATAAACATCTATAGCAGTCGTTATTAGGAAGTCAGTCCCTCCTGTTAGAAGGTCAGCTGTCAGATTTAACCATAGAATGATGTTTCCTTTTGGGTTGCCGAGTTCAGGCGGCAGTCGCTCCGTGTAATAACTGAAATGCAGTCAAATCTAGCAAGACCAGTAAGCAGACCCTCCTCCCCGACTGGTCTCCACCTTGTCGTGGTGGGGGGGCTGAGTATCTCCCGGTAGGGCGCAGAGGTCGCCAGGGAAAATGTAATCCCCAGAGATTGGCGTCTTTGGGTGCCCTTAGTACTGACTACCGGGGGGGAAGCTAAGAGGGACCTGTGGAGGGCGCAGCGGGCGTGCCAGGAGAGCCCGTCAAGCAGCACAAGGAGGTTCTTAGGCATCGGGGGCAGGGGGCCCCTGCTGTCTAGCCATGGACCCCCCGAGAAGTAGGCCACACACGCTATGGTCGCACAAGGAGGTAGGAGAGACCCTGGGCCCTAAGCTTAAGTCTAGGGCAACCGGGATAATGCTAGGATATGATGATGATAAAGATGTCCAAACTTCGATCGTTAAATTGAGTTAAGGGGCAACTCGTCCAAGATCAGACTGTAACTAAAAAGTTTTTATTTCAGTCTAAAATATTTATTATTGCTAGTCACATCAAGTTTTATTAATCTAAGCTTACCAAATAAGTTAATTATTACAGATTTCTTGTTAGCAGTATTACATGATTATTACGTTTTAATGACAATCTAAATATTGGGACAAGTTGCCCCTGTTTGATCAGAAAAGTGTAGGAAATCTTTAAAAAAAATGTAATTCTACCTATAAACCCCGAACAATTCAATTTAACAAATATTCTTAATCAAGGAAAGACGTAGTTAACAGGTGTATAAATAAAGCTAAAAATATGATTATACAGTAAAAAAATAATTAATTAAAACAAGTTTAAGGTACATTACTAAAATAATATGTTTTTTTATATATAAAAAATAATATTGACGTAATATCAATGCATCAACGTCAATCACGTCGACTTGCGGAAGGCAATGTGGGGGAACATGACGCAGGTACAGACGATGTCAAAAGTGAAGAGATCAAACGAATTCATTCAATAACATTTTACGATTAAAAAAAATGTTTGACATATTTTTTACTGAGACACGAAAATCATGAATAAACTTGATTATCTCGAATAAAAATATGTTGTTTTAAAAGCAAAATTTCATGGTTATTTTTGGTTACTGCTAAATTACACTTAATAGAGACAGAACACATATAAAACATTATAGAAATCTAAATAAATACACATTGTAATCGTGGCTTATCTTTTACTATTTATATCGCGACGTTATGAACTAGGAGACTGAGATGACTGCTTTGTTAATTTTATTTTAATTTGTCACTTCAAAATCACCGCATCCTTCCTGATGCAGTCCAAAAAAATAAGAGTGCTTCATATCATGGAACTATAGCCATAGTTACAAATTTATAACTACCGTTACTAACCTAAAAAGATCGATAGATAAGAAAGTTAGAACTTAATAATTATTGATTTAACATCGAACACAAAAAATTGTCACATCTAGAATGCGCTGAAATTTAACATGTCTAAAGTTGATCGATATAATATCAAAATTAGGAAAAAAAAATACTAAGGCCAAATATTAAATTTCCAGTAAAAATACAATCCACAGCGAAAGCTACTCTTTATTTTTTTTAATTTACATCAAAGTTTTCACTAATCCCTCATACATTTGTGACGCCGACTATCCTACTATTCCACAGAACATGACATGTATCAAAGGGCAACCCGTGTAATGTATTACAGGGATAATGGATCCGTCTTATTCACCTGAATAGTTCGAACAACCTAATGTCACATACGAATTCTATAACGCAAATGTCACATCAATTTGAGAAAAAGAAATGACACACGCTTCAGTGAGGAACGAAAAGATACCATAATTTTTTGTCACATATACATATATAATAATAATAATAATAAATTTATTTATTTCATAAACACAGAAGTATTTTAACAAACAAAAGTTGATGAAGTCACCTTTTAAGCAAATATATGCCTGTGCTAGATGAACTTCGCTCTTCACTAACCGGTAACAATGAACTTCATTATATAAACAAAAGAATATAATATAAAATGTACATAGGAGCTAACTAAAAGTACTACAATGTGTGTGTGTGTGTGTGTGTATGTTTGAGGGTGTGTGTGTATGTGTGCGTACGTGTGTGGGTGGTTGTGTGTGTATGTTGAGGCATTAATGCTCATGCTGGTTATACACACATTGATAATGCATGTCAACAAACATTTGGCATCAGAATTTGAATTCGAAGCTTTTATCAAGAATTTTAGATTTAAACATACATAGTCAAAGTCAAAGTCAAAGTCAAAAATACTTTATTTCATAAACTATTACATAGTACTTGAAAACGTCAAAATTATAAAAAAATAACAAAAACAAATAAAATATAACTATACTAAAATCACGAAGCTTAGATTCACTTGCAATCAAATAATTTAAAAAAACAAAAAACATTTAAGTGCAAGCGAATCTAAGTGCCAGTTCCGAGCCACCGCTCTGTAAGAAGAACTGGCAAGAAACTCACAGGCTATGCTCTTTTAAATTATCGATTGGTTAGTAACAATCTTCATTTGTCTGTGACGCTATACAATGCAACATAATATAACAATATTCATTCTTTAAGTCATTCATATTAGAATAGCCTGTATGAAACGGCGGTTTAATCCCAAGCATTTTTATCAGCCATATAGTCTTTAATAGAATAATATCCCTTTGAAGACAGCTTGTGTTTTATTGTTAATTTAAATTTATTTAGGCTTAATTGCTGTATATTGCTTGGGATTTTATTATAGAATCGCACACATTGACCTTTAAAAGATTTGTTAATTTTTTGGAGCCTAGTGGCAGGTACAACTAGTTTATGCTTATTTCTTGTGTTTAGGTTATGTATATCACTTTTCTTACTCAATTTATCAAAATTTTTGTGTACATATACTAGGTTTTCATAAACAAACTGACCCGCCACTGTCAAAATACCAATTTCTTTAAATTTATCCCTTAGTGAATGTCTACATGGTAGATTATAAATTGCTCGTATGGCCCTCTTCTGCAGTACAAAAATATTTTGAATATCTGCGGCACAACCCCACAGAAGAATACCATACGACATAACACTATGAAAATAGCAATGATAAACAAGCCTAGCTGTTTCAACGTCTGTTAATTGGCGAATTTTCTTTACCGCGTATGCAGCAGAGCTGAGTCTATTCGACAATTCACCAATATGTGGGCCCCACTGTAACTTAGAATCTAATATAACACCCAAAAATTTGGTGGTATCCACAAGGGTCAACTCATCTTCCTTTATTTTAATAGTGGTGTTTACTTGTCCGACGTTAGGCGTCACGAATTTAATGCATTTCGTTTTAGCCCCATTTAATAATAAATTGTTAACGTCAAACCAGTGCACCACCTTTGAGATCGCATTGTTTACATCGTCTGGGTTCTGATATCGCTTTATTTTAAATAATAATGATGTATCATCAGCAAACAATACTATCTCGTGATTTTCCTTTACCAAATGTGGCAAATCATTAATATAAATTAAAAACAAAAACGGGCCGAGAATCGAGCCCTGCGGTACCCCCATTTTTACTACAGAACCCTGAGATCGCTTTCCATTAACTTCAACCCTTTGAATCCTATTACTTAAGTAAGAAGTAAGAAGATCCAATGCGGAGCCTCTTATTCCATAATAATCTAATTTTTTTATCAATGTTTCATGAGGAACACAATCAAAAGCTTTGGACAGATCGCAAAAAATACCTAAAGCGTCCAAAGAATCTTCCCAAGCATCAAAAATATGTTTCAAAAGCTCAACACCTGCATCGGTTGTGGAGCGACCCTTAGTGAATCCAAATTGTTTTGAATGCATTAAGCCATTTTTATTAAAAAATCTTAACATTTGGTTGTAAATAAGTTTTTCAAAAATTTTACTAAAAGTAGGCAGCACTGAAATAGGTCTAAAATTAGTTGGGTCTGCTGTACTGCCCGATTTAAATAGTGGAATGATTTTACTATTTTTCATTAAATCTGGAAACGTGCCGCAATCTATACATTTATTAAATATTATAGCTAAACTGTGCGCCACCGAAACAATGATAGGCTTGGTAACTACGATGGAATTGCCCCAGAGGTCTGCAGTCTTTTTAACATTAAGAGTATTAAATGTCTTAATTATATCTATGGGTGTTACATGATTAAACATAAACTCTTCTGTACAAATGTTTACATTATCTCTTAAAATAGCCTCCGCTAAAGTAGGCGAGGAATTTAAAGTTTTTGTAGTAGACACTGGAATATTAGTAAAGAAGTCTTCAAAAGCATTGGCAATATCTAAGTCAGATGTAAGCGTCTTGCTATCAATGTTGAGTTTAAACTTATTATTATAATTCTTATTTCTTCCCGTTTCACTATTAATAATATTCCATGTCATTTTAATCTTATCATCACTATTTTTAATTTTATAGCTCAAATAACAAGACTTTGCCGTATGACATGCTTTTCTAAATATTTTAGAATATTTCCTTACATAATTATGAAATTGTTCACTATTGTTAACATTTCTTTCGTCATACAGTTCATACAGTCTCTTTCTACTTTTATGTAGCCCAGGAGTAGCCCATTCACTAAAGGCAGCATTATCATTTACCTTAATCGTTTTGGGAGTAAATGTTGATTGAAAACTACTACAAAAGTCGCTAAAAAACATATTATATAAAATATTAGGGTCATTGCTTTTATCTACCATGGGTAAACTAAATGATAATAATTTATTGTTAAACCTCTCAAAACGATTATTGGTTTTTGGTATAAATGTTATTGTTCTTTTAGCCACAGTTTTATTTCTACAAAGCAAAGATATTTGTTGACCACAATGATCTGAATCTAATTGATTAATAATTTTTTTACTGTCATCACTCAGTATAATATCTGTAAATATGTTATCCAAGCAAGTGGCAGTAGTGGCTGTAATTCTTGTTGGCTCTAGAAACACATTTATCAAATTATATGATTTAAAAAGTGCTTTTATTCTTGTACATGCACTCGAACACTCTAGCAAATTAACATTAAAATCTCCACAAACAATAACATTTTTGTTAGCATTATAAACTATTCCCAGCACTTCATCCATAATACTTTCAAATAAATCATATGAAGCTGATGGAGGTCTGTATACACTCAATACAACAAACCGCTCCATTTCGATACAGGCTATTTCAATAATCCGTTCGGCTGAGAAGCTTACTATATCATGGCGCTCCTTGAATCTAAATTTCTTATTTACTATAATTAATGATCCACCATGTATAGCACCCTCCCTGCAAAACGAACTACCTACCTGGTGATTATTAAAATTGAACATGAACTGGTTACTTTTAATCCAATGTTCAGTAATGCAAAAAATATCAATATGATTACCGTTCATGAACAATTCAATTTCTAGTTCCTTACCCAATATTCCTCTAATATTCTGGTGCACCAGGTTTATAACATTATTTTGTTTAGTAATTACTATGCCAGAGTTTGTCTCTGTTGTCTTAGATCTTAATTTAAATGATTTTCTATATTAGAAATAGAATCAGAATAATTAATGTCAACACAACAATTATTATCTACACTACTGCTTTGCTCAATAGAAGCAATATGTTTAGCCAAATTCTTGGCTGTTATACTAAAATAATAGGATAGCGAATTTGCTATCTGTCGCTTAAAACTAGATGAAAGGTAATATCTACCTTTAGTCATAAATTTGCTGCTAACAAAACTGTTAGTATCAATCAAATTAATACAATCATGATATGTACTTATAGTATGTAGTACACAGTTTAACTTATATCTAAGATTATTTTCCGCGTCTGGCAAGCTCTTTGAGTAGGGGAATGTGAACAAAATAATTTTACTTAAATCAAGAGACAATAAATTATTAATATATTCAATTAAATCCCTTTTGTTAACGTTACCCCTATTCTCCACTAAAATAATAAGAGTATTCTCATTACTAAATTTATAATTTAAAATTTTTTTCATAATTTTGTCATATGTTGCAGATGGCATGCAATAGTTCACAACTGATTGTCCCTTAGACTCTGAATTCAATTTTGAGCCCATATGTCTACCAATATCATCACTGAACATAATTCTTTTATGTACATCACCTTGTGTACAACATGTTACATCAATTGATGCACACAACGGCTGCTCTGCACTGACACTAGTATGGGAGCTTCCACATAAGGTTTTGGTGTCAATGCAGACTGAAGGAACACACTGTGGAGAACTCAAGCAGTTGTCGTTGCAAGAGTTTTGATTTATAAAAGAATCAAGGCGCTCAGTGTTATCATTTGAGGTTTTAAGTATCTTATCTATTGTTAAAGAACATTTATTGTAGTCCTTAAGGGACAATTCATATTTCCTAGTTAGATACTGAATTTCAAATTGCAAATTTTGTATTTTTGATTCTAAGTGCTTTGTGTCAGTATAGTATTTTGAATGACACTGTTTTAACTCTAGCTCAGACAACTTCCATTGTTCTCTTAATTTAAGATTAGATTTAATATTCTTGCATTTATTCATCAGGCTATTAAAATGTTTTAATTGTTTTTTTGATTTATAGATAAATTTATTAATTTTAATATATTTTTTTAGTTTATTTCTGCTGCAAAATAGAACTGACTTGTCTGGTTGATATGAGTTATCATTTGTGAGATCAATAGTAGACAAGTCCGGGTTTGAAACAATTGCAGAAGTAATAAACTGCGGGGCACCACTCATTAACTCACTGTATAAATTATTTGTTTCACGAGCAGCAGATTCCTGTGAGGACACTTCCAAGTCGGAGATGTGCACATGGGCATCTCGTAGTTCCTGCTCCAGTACTGAAGTCCTCCTCAGGGTCCTCTCATACTCTTCACTGCACTCTTGAAACCTATCTACTATAGATTGTAGGTGATCCCGCTCAATAACAACATCCTCATAACTAATATATACATCCATATAACTATATAACCACGCCTGTATCCCCAAAGGTATAGGCAGAGGCATATTATACGCCTAAACTTCACTAATTAAATAATTGGTCCCACATACGTGGCGAGCCTATTGTCGCTTACCGGGAACTGTTATGGTCGTCAAAGCCTCGTTCGTTGATCGGCAGGTGCACCACTTGCTAGTGAGATTGGCTTGGGCTTCTTAAGTATCGGTGGGATCCCTATACACCCGTCGTTGTATAAAAAAATAATACCATTTTTTTTGTGTTATGTTTAAAGTACCATTTAAGTTAATAATTGACCACATCAAACGTATTATTATTATAAATACTTTTTTAAATCTAAATAATTCTTTGACAAATTGAACATCCCATTCCAAATTCGTGACTGCAATCAACCGTTTTTTGATTTCAATATGAGATTACTATTATTATTTATTGCTCAGATATTTACTTGTTGGTGGGTAAACATTCACTCCTGAGTATATTTATACGACTAGTAAAAGTTTATAGTGTTTCCTGGATTATATTTGTGTTTTCATTTATTTAATGTCTTGTTCATCGTCATCTCAAAAATATAGGAACCCTTTGGCGTCCCCTAGTAGGTAGAACAAGCCGGCGCGCGGCGGCGGTAGCGGTAATACCTACCCCAAGGTATATAGTAGGTATTCCGAGGTAGGTACTAAAAACTAGGAATATGGCCAAAGCAAACTAAAATTATTTATATCTTAAAATAAAATGTAAATATTAAAACCAGTCATTGTAGGTCAGGTCAATAACTTGGACATACTTGAAAAAAATCTATATACGAGTATTACCGTGATTAATCTGAATATATCCTCTTTCATGCTAATGATTCTTCTGAAATAAACATTAATAAAAGTAAATACATTTTTAATAATACTAATTACTTATTTTGTCGTCTAGGCATAAACCTATACAACATCTCTTGTACAGTACGATGGAAATAGGAAATCATAAAGCAGTACACACTTGAGTTGGAATATTGATTCAGTCTGCTTTGAGCTATAATAGCCACAGGTTGCGAGTGCCGTCAGACCGGCAATTAGTATTTCGATGCCTTCATTCTAACTACCACATAAAACAGTATAACAAATCAAAAAGAGTAGTAAAACAATTTGTTTATTAAATTCTGGAACTATGGAAAATTAAGCGTGAAGCAAATCTCATGGGGTAGTTCAAGTATACATTCACGCTTTATGGGTCAACAGAATTGGTATATAGTCAATTATAAAATAGCATGTAATGACTAATAATGTAATATAGTTTTATATATAGCAACAAATAGTCAATTACTAATCAGTATAAAGACAATTATGTATACACTTGAGTTGGAATATTGATTGAGTCTGCTTCAAGCGCTATAATAGCTACAGGTTGCGAGAGCCGTCAGACTGACAATTAGTGCTTCGATGCCTTAATTCTACTATATTGAACTGTATTACTTAACAAAAATTGTAGTAAAAAATATAATTCATTAAATCTTGACTCTGGAGATGTGGTCATATCGAAAATTGACAGTGAAGCTTATATTACGTAGTGGAGTGCAAGTTACTAACCTTCACACCACATAAGTCGTCATTAAACAATATGTACCGTATATGTATAGTCAATTATAAAGTAGCATATAGTCAATTATAAAACAGCATGTAGTCAATTATACTGCAGTATATAGTCAATTATACTGCAGTATATAGTCAATTTTAAAAAAGTACACACTTGAGTAGCAACTCTTACATAAATTACATTTTTAAAACTAATTTTAATATGGAAAAGTGAATTTAAATTTAAAACATTTTCTACGATTCACTTTAAAAAACTATTAGTTGCATGAAGAGGTTATTTAGAATTCTATATATAAGAAAGTAATATTAATGTGTGTTCTAAACTTATATTTTCAATATTTTTTGTGGTGGAGAGGGGAAAGTGGTTAATTTCCTTCTATTTTCTTGATAAACTCGAAATTGTTTAGTTTTGCACGCAGCGGTTAGCCAAATTCAAAGCGAAGGTGGTTTCGAAGCGTTTCTTAATGCTATCTTCACTTAATATTGCACATAAAGGGTTCACTTGCATAGTTTTTACATTCTAATTCGTCATAAAAGCGATCATGGTAGTCAAGAGCATATGTCCTTGCTAACAAAAGTAAATAATATTTATAACACAAGAGCGATGATGGCGGGTAAATTTGTTGTTCCCAAAGTTACCAACGTATGCGGGGATAGAACTCTTAATAAACGTATCCCCTATATACTCAACAATTTACCTTCAGACATCAGAGATGAATTACACAAAATAAAATTTAAACGTGTACTGAGAAATTACTTAATAAATATGCTTCCACAGACGCTCTTCGTAGATTTTATTAATTTTTAACGTATAATCATCATCATCATCACAGCCCATTAACGTCCCACTACTGAGCACGAGCCTCCTCTCACATATCAAGGTGTGAGGGTATTGGGTCATACTCCACCACGCTGACCCAGTGCGGATTGGCGGAGGCAGGTGTATGGCGTCCTGCTGTTAGAATTTTTAAAGCCGCCCATTAGGCCTCTAACATGACTTAACGACTAACACATTTAGTGATAACTGGGACCAACGGCTTAACGTGCCTTCCGAAGCACGGAAGCGCTCGATATCAAATGCCACACAAACGGTCACCCATCCGAGGACTGACCTCTGTAAACTCTGCTGTACTTCGGTGATCGTTTCCGACCACCGAGCACCGCAGAGCTACGAGCGCTTCCGTATAATCATAGTTTATAGTAATTGGTCCTTCAGTCAAACTGTTTGAACAGTTTTGTTGGACTTTTTTTAAACTTATATACAATATACTTTGTATATAAATACATAAATAATAATACCAACTTATTTAGTTATAAAATATGGTTTCTGTACACTTATACAGTTATAAAACGTAATTTTTGTACAATTACACAGACATAAAACAGGGCTTCTGTACACATACACATTTGTAAAACATGGATTCTGTAACATTGGATTGAAAATAGAATCAGCAAGTATCGAGCACCATCAATGGCCACAAGTTTCGAGAGGCTCAAACCAGCAATTAGCGCGTCAAAGCCTGCTTGTCAATCTGCCATCGGTTAGATGTAATTATTAACGTAAAGGTATTCCAACTGTAACTATCATCCACTCTGGGGTTATAACTAACTATATAACGTTATTATTATTTGACGACCGATATGGAGGTCAGTATTCCTGCACTTCACTCCAGAGGTCGCGGGTTCGATTCCCACACAGGACCAATCTTTGTGTGCATAAACATGAATATTTGTTCTGGTCTGGGTGTTTTCCTATGTATATTAAATGTGTATTTACAAAAAAAAATATGGAAGTATGTTTATCCATTCTGTAGTATCTATAACACAAGTTCTTAGTGATACTTATCTTGGAACTAAATAATTGGTGTGATTGTAAGAGAATATTTATTATTATTTTATTGTTTATATAACGGATGTCAAAACTGCTAGAAATAATTATTTTAGCTATTTCCACAGTTTGATGTCATATGGTATTTTATTGTGGGGATCTGCCGCTGAAATTGAGACTAATTTTATTTTATTTTTATATTTTACGTATAAATTATCTGGTATAGCGATACTAAGAGTCGCAAACGATCAATGAAGTTAAAGAGAGTTTGCAAAGGAAATTTTAGGATGGGTCATCGTTTGCCACAAACTGCAGTGATTCAAGAAAAAAGGTCATGCTTCGACGTTTAAATGATAAGGTTGAGTCAGACCAACAATTAGCGTCAAAGCCTGTCTTTCAACCTGCAATTGGTTAGATGTCTTTATAAAAATAAAAGTAACAAAATTCGTTCCAACAGTAAATATCATCCTCTCTGGAGTTAAATAAAATTACTATTTTTATATACATACATACAATCGCGCCTGTTTCCCCAAAGGGGTAGGCAGAGACTATATTATACGCCCACATTAAGCCGATTTTATTGTTGGTCCCTCGTAATAGGTGGGGAGCCTATTCCCGCTTATTGGGATATTTTATGATTGCCAGAGCGGATACGGTGTTTGGTCGCTTCTATATTTCAAAAACTACATCAAGTTTGTTATCTCTATATCATTGTGGTTCAATGCTACGGAAATCGTAGCGCTACGACGTAGCATCGTAGTCCACGTCACGTTATTAGTAAATTTTAAAGTTTATTCTTACCAACAAAACTTATACTTTTGACAGCGCCAGCGTCTTAACTAAATAAATAAATAATTAAATAAATAAGTATTTTCTAACAATTACACCAATTATTTAGTTCCAAGATAAGTATCATTAAGAACTTGTGTTATGGATACTAAATAGCGGATAAACATACATAAATGCAATTTTTTTTATAAATAAATACTTAGTATAATACATAAGGGAAATATCCAGACCAGAACAAATATTCATGTTCTTGCACACAAATATTTGTCCTGTGTGGAAATCGAACCCACTACCTTGGAGCGGAGAGCAGGTATACTCGCCACCACGCCATATCTGTCGTCAACTAATTTTAAATGTTTTGTTACTAGACTGTTCACTGTCACTAACCGAAAAGTCTTAAAGTCAATATCTCGACTTATCCAGGATGATATGAAAGAACGTTTATTCTGAACACGCACATATATTGACAAGAAAATCTACGGATTTTCAAAGAACAAAGGCACATGATGCGCGCAGGACAAGCTTGTGCTCCTACTAAAGTAAAAAATATAAGGGGAGGTGGTATAGTATTATGGTGGTGGCTTAGTTTATTCATATTTAAAAAAAAAAAACCTTTATTGCACAAAAATTATTTTAAGTATCACATGAGGTATTTAAAATAACATACACAAAGGTGGACTTATCTCTAGAAGAGATCTCTCCCAGCCAACCCTAGCAGTTGTAAACTAAATAGGTAGTTGTACGGGATAAATGTTGTCCAAGAAAAGTGCATTTTTAGCTAAAAATTTAATGTTTTTATCAGTCGCGGAATATTTTAATATAAAAATTAGTATTGTATGATTTATTCTTAGTACTGACATAATAAATATTTTATTATTATTATTACAATAAATATTGATTTCATTTATTTTATATTGGCAATCACACGCCCTGCATTTGGCAAGATAGATGTTCTGTTATAAAACATAACAGCTACGTGTTACTTTATTTTATGTGAATCAATTTAGGTGTATAGGGATCCTAATAAGACCTAAGGAGTCCAAGCCAACCTTCCCTGCAAGTGGTGCACCTGCAGATCAACCGACGAGCCTCTGGCGAAACCTCTTCGGTAAAACAAGCTTGAGAATATGTTGCATAAACTTATTTCATTTAATTTATATTACCCACTAAATAACTATTCACACTTATCGGCGTACAAAAATTCTACCCACATCTCAGGAACCCAAGCCAATCAAACCAGCAAGTGGTATACCTGCCGATAAACGGACAATGCTTTGGCAAAAAGTTCTCTGATTAGATTGTCTCCATCCATTTTATTTGATTAGCTTTAAGTAGTGTAAAATATCGCCCAATGTCAAATGCACTTACGGTCATTCAGAAACTTTGCTTAACAATTCACAAAAATGTGCAATTTTATGCACAAAAAAAGGCGGGGGCTTGCTTAATTTGATTGCTGCTAAATTTAAATTAAAATTTCATTGCATTTCAAACCGATATGACGTGGTAGCGAGAACACCCGCTCTCCGTTCCTAAGGTCGTGGGTTCGATTCCTACGCAGGACAAATGTTTGTGTGAATGAATATTTGATCTGGTCTAGGTGTTTTTCTTATAAAATAAATAAATACTTTCTGACAATTACACCAATTATTTAGTTCCAAGATAAGTATCATTAAGAACAAATATTCATGTTCATGCACACAAAAATTTGTCCTGTGTGGGAATCGAACCCACGACCTCTGGAGTGAAGTGTAGGTATACCGACCTCCACGCTATATCGGTCCTATGTATATAAAGTACGTATTTCCAAAAAAAAAATGTATGTAGTATCCATAACACAAGATCTTAATGATACTTATCTTGGAACTACATGATTGGTGTGATTGTCAGAAAATATTTATTTATTTTATATTATTTCTTTGAAGTTGAAATGGGCAGAACGATGTTTCAAGTAGATTAAGCACTAAACAGAATTAGTAACCGCTGTGCAAGACACCCTTTGGGTTGAAATTAGCCTGAGTTACTTTCACTTTTTATTGTCAAAGTCAAAGTATTTATTGCCAAAACTATGTTGTATATACAGATGTTTTATAAAAGGTAGTATCAAACATAGACCCGGATAGGGCACAGCAAAATAAATAAATTATTATTATTATCCACAAATTGAATTAATACAATTTTTTTATTAAAATAAAATATGAGGCAAAAAAAAACAATAATATCAAAATTAAGAAATTATAAATGTCATGCAATTAAAATAATCTAATATAAATCAAAAAAAACTCTTGTAATGTATATATAATAACCATTTTGAATTAAATGTTCTCTTAGATTTTTTAAAATATAATTAAATTATCTTCGTTTTTAATATTTATTGGTAATCATTTGCCAGTTAGTTACTATGTTCATTTAAGTAACATTCTAAATAACACAATGTGGTTGTTGAAGCAAGCGCCCAGATGATGAAAGTGTTTACGGCTATGGGCGCTTGCATTTAAAGGTCATCACTAGCACGTTGCAGATTCTTTAAGAGCCGTTTCACGCCCATTTTGAAGATCCCAATGTCGTCAGTGTAGATGTATTATATCTCTAAATTCATCATTTACTTTGAATACTAGGACATAAAACCATTTTATGTTGGTTGCATAACAAATTTACGTAAGCTTCAAGTGCGATTAGTTTTTTTTTATAAAGGATTGTGAAGACTTTTCATTTAAGTGCATATACTTGTATATAACGGATAAGTAACCCAAGGGCTGGACGTTATCACAGACATCGTATAAGTCGGCCCATTCAACGAAAAGTCGCGAGTTTTGTAGGACTCAGGGTACAGACAGGGTATTTTTCGTTTTTTGTTGAAAAGTTTAAAATGAACAAATATTTGTTTTAAGCGTAAGTATTATTTTTAAAAGTTATATTAGTACGTTCTTAAGTTTATATAAATTAAATATAATTTAAAAGTATATTAAGTTGCTGTACATTAGAAGTAGATTTGAAACAACCAAAGTCAGGTGCCATGTTTATATGACGTTGTATTATTAGGTAAGTCATGACAAAAATATGAATTACAAGTTCAAGTTTCAACTTTTATTAAGTAAAAAAAAGTCACATATCTGATTATAAATCGCGTGTGTTAGAAGCAAACAATTTAATATTTTACATCGCAATCTTCAAGATTACAAAACAATTTCCATTTTAAATTCTAAATGAAAATTTAATAAGGCCTACGCTCTCTATACAGTGGCGCTTCCCGCCATTTAAGTCGCTGTGAGCTTTCCCGCGCTTTTTCTCTCAAGCGATTCTTTTTTTACAACTTTAAACAGCATCAGACATCAACGCTACCACTAAAAAGTATGAATACCAAAGAGGTTTTATTACCAGCTTATCATGCACACAAGTAGGTCATACATCCATAGTTCATTGATCACTTGCATAACACTGGCCACTGCACGCGACGCTCTTGCATACATATAAACAAATGAATTTAGGTGTAACAAAAAAATAAAAGACGAAGGAAAGTGTATTACGTTTTTAAAAAATGGAAAAGCGCACGCGCGTTTTGTTCCGCGCCATACGTGCAGACGCCTCTACGCTCGCGACGATACTAACGTAGTAAGACCTGGAAAGGCTTTAGCTGCCCCTACCCCTCCCCGCGCTACCCCTACACCCCTTTCAGCCCTCGGCCGCGGCTACTACACCAGATCCAATCAGCCGTAACCACAACAAACTGAACATACGATTCTGCTACATAATCTGAACAAAACAAACACCATTTTCATATAAACATTGAAATGATTTTCCATCGCTAAGATTTTACGTTACGAAAAGCGAATACACACCGTCCCACGAGTCAATAGGTTGTAGAATTCAAATTCATTATACACAACTCTGAACTTAATTACGCGAGTGATAAGCATTACTTTTAATTCACTTATATTGAGGTGAGCAAAGCCCGGTTCTCGTGTGTCCGAAAATTATTTTATAATTGTCATACATTATGTGTAATAGTTCTTATTGTATGCTTGTGAGGGATTATATTTGCGCAAATATTCAGTACACTACTTGCTTTCGGCAGCTAGTAACTTTAGATGGTATGTAGATAAATTGGTGCCTTATTAGAGTATGTTAGAGTTGGCTTTTATATGCTAATATTGATAGAGAAAAATCGAAATTTAACACCGGCGCGACTGTTATTAATGTCAAAGTCTATTTTGTCAAATGAGCGTCATAAGGTAGGGAAGTTGACAGAGGAGAAATATGCACTTGAATATCGAGTGCATAGTGCATTAGGGTTTTGGTATAATAATGGTATCTTGCAGTAATTTTAATTAAGTAAAATTCAAGGTATACATATAAAAAGCGCTCGTAGCTCAGCGGTGCTCGATGGTCGGAAACGAGCACCGAAGTATAGCAGAGTTTACAGAGGTCAGTCCTTGGATTACGTTTATGTGGCATTTATAAATCAAGCGCTTACGTGCTTCGGAAGGCACGTTAAGTCTTTGGTCCCGGTTATCACTAAATGTGGTAGTCGCTAAGCCATGTTAGAGGCCTAATTGGGCGGACAGAAAAATTCTAACAGTGGGATGCCATACACCCGCCTCCACCAATCCGCACTGGGTCAGCGTGGTGGAGTACGACCCAACACGCTCACACCTTGGTATGTGAGAGGAGGCTCGTGCTCAGTAGTGGGACGTTAATTGGCTGAGATGAATAAGGCACATTATGTGGATGGGCAGGCGGATTGGTGACAGCAATTCAAGCCAGTGGCTGCTGCCCATCATCCGGTAGAATTTCTCTTCGGCACCATTTCAATACAAGTTATCAAAATATGTTGTAAATTACACCTTATATCTCCTTCGTACTTTTTATTGTATTTTATTTAGTGTGTAAATTGTACTACTTGTATTGAATAAAAACTTTTTCTTTCTTTCTTCGTCGACTTTAACGACTCCCCGTGTGAAAAGCGCGGTGGCACAATTCTATAATTTTGACAACAAAGGTGATGGTCCAAAAATGTATGGACCAAAAACCCAGAGTCGATTCAGACAAATTAGGTATCACTAGCTTTATTAAAATGCACAATTTACCCCACCGAAAAAAAATTGCCCATATCCATGGGGTATATGAGTTATAGACGAACAAAGTATATATGGAAAAATCGTGAATAACTTGTTATTTTTACCAGTTTTTTCAACAGCATTATATTAATAATAATAATCATAGGACAATAATAAATATAACTAGCGATCATATGCAACTATCAAGTTCAAAGTCCTTTATTAATGAGATTACGTCTATTTTTTTAAGTTCTCTAGCATAATTACCTATCTTTGTTATATTCTATCATATTCTGAAGTATTTGTGTGTATTTGTTTAGCGAAAACAAAATACTGAATAACAAAGATAGGTAATTATGCTAGAGAACTTAAAAAAATAGACGTAATCTCATTAATAAAGGACTTTGAACTTGATAGTTGCATATGATCGCTAGTTATATTTATTATTGTCCTATGATTATTATTATTAATATAATGCTGTTGAAAAAACTGGTAAAAATAACAAGTTATTCACGATTTTTCAATATATACTTTGTTCGTCTATAACTCATATACCCCATGGATATGGGCAATTTTTTTTTGGTGGGGTAAATTGTGCATTTTAATAAAGCTATTGATACCAGATTTGTCTAAATCGACTCTGGGTTTTTTTTGGACCATCGCTTTTTTAATAACTTTTGTTTTATTAACATACAAATCAACTTCTACAGGGTGTTTATGAATATTTATTGCAACTTATAACGCTGTATGCTACGCCCACACGTTATTCCACGTCCTCACTAAGACGACAATAATTTGAATGTTAATTATTATAATGAGGTTAATTGTTAACCTAATTATGCTTTGACGTAAGTATAACTTAAAATGTTAACTAAGCTGTAGATGTAAAATTTTAATGTTGGCTATGTGTTGTGTTTTAGTTCTATGTGATATTTTATTACTTATTTCTAGATGACGCGACTAGATATTGAGTTCCAAATTGTATTTAACTATTCCATCATAACCTAGCATTATCCCGGCTAACTTAGACTTAAACTACTTAGACAGGGTCTACTAACTAGTTGCCATGGATGCTATCGACTGATGATAGCGACTGCCATAAACGTTCATGACAGCCGGGGCCAACGGGTTATCGTGCTTTCCGAGGCACGGAGCAAGCGATAATTACAACAATAACTTAGAAAAATGTCTTCCTAAAATGTCTTCCTATATTGTCTCTCTAAAAGATATCCTCTACACCAAATCCAGACAGGCTGTCTCATCCTGTCTGGATCTTTAAGGTCATAATTGCTTGTCTTTTGTGTTACTTTAAATAAGTAGTTACTTAATAGATTATTTATTTACTTACCTTACTACAGTATGTACCCATGTCACAAAATTTTAATAACTAGTAATAATATGTACAAGTACATTTCTATTCTCTTAGTCTTAAGGTGATCTTTATAATCTAATAGCCTTGTATTTGTTGTAACACGTCTTTTATTCTGTTTTGCTTATTACACACAAATTTGAATTGCAATCTAGATTCTGTACCTTAGTTCTTAAGATTTTTATTTGTAAAATTGTAATTTGTCGTGTGTATTAATAAATAAATAAATCGTAGGTGCTCCAGGGTTAGAACCTGAGACCCTCGAGAATTAAAAGGCCACACAATAGCAATATATCGCTGTAAAAGAAATAGTTCTCACTTTGTTAAATAAGGGTATATGGGGCTACCTATCCCACCCACCCTTTTTTTTTTACGTCGGTAACAAAATGCGTTTAAATACTGCCTCCCGGCCAACAGAGAGGAGTGTGGGGGACCCAACACCGGCCGAGACAACAAAAAATGAAATTCAGGGCACGCTCGATGCTTGTTAACAGAAAGGGGCGAGGCTCAGTGGCACCTCCTTGTGCGACCACAGCGTGTGTGGCTGTCTTCTCGGAGCGTTTATGGTAAGACAGCTAGGGGTTTAAGAGTGGGCTCTTCACTGCCTAATTCCCTCCCGGCACTGCTGACCAGACCCACTGTCCTTCTTAGTTTCTCTCCCTATAGTCAGTGTTGCTTTTCGGCTCCTCTGCCCTACCCGGAGGTACCCAGCCACCACGTCAAGGAGACCAATGAAATCAGTCAGGGGGGGATGGGCACGAGCCCCTTCTCACAAACCAAGCTAAGTGAGATTCAGATCATACCCATTGCGAATTGTGGCATTCAGCTGTTAGATTTAAGCCAATAAAGTCTCTGCATGGCAACATATCGCACCCTTACTTCAAAACGTTACTAAACGAAAAAAAAATATTTTACAGGAGAAGCGATTTATTTGTAGTAAAATCGTTTAGTAACGGTTTTAAAATAAGAGTGCGATATGGTGATACCCGGAGCAAATAATTGTACAAAAGAGTTATACTATTATATATTTTAAACAATTATATTAAACGCCTTAAAAACAGACACCCATCCAAGCAACCCATGCTTTTTCTACCACCTCGTACTGAATAAACTACGGTCGATGTTTTGGTGATCGTTTTCGAGCAACTATTACCGCTGAGCTAGTCGTACGATCGCTCCAACGAATTGTGCAAACAACCAAAAAGCAATACAGTCGATAAAGAAAAATACCAGTGAATTGATTAATAATTCTCTATGATAAAGCTTCAATGACCGGCTTGCCCGCCGGTAATCATAGAGGCGAGTGCAGTCTTCATATTTGCTATACGAGCTTATTGTTGGCTGGTTTGAATAACCAACGTGTATGATAGTTTATAAAATGTTCTCGAACATTTCACAAAGTGCCATTTTGACTCAAACTAAGCAGTAGTACTATGCGTACATAAGTGCTGTAAACTTAAATTGTACAAAGTCTTTGGGTTAGTAGAAAAGTATGAAGCAGTACATAGAAGAAATTATAAATTCACATAGGATTAGATATCGTCATATCAGTCTTATAAAGTCTAAAGTCTGCTGCACCAAAGAATTTGAACCTTAACAACGAACGCAGAACAGAATCATAAAAAGACTCTATTATTACAACTTTTTTATGCCTACCAAACAAATTTATGAAAGGACAAAATTATATAATGTAGCCCAATTATACAAATTTAAAACTTGTTATCTAATTAAAGCAATATTAACAAATGCGATTGAAACTAAAATTGAGAAATAAATTTAAAATAGATTGTATTATGCCTAAAACTAACTACGGGAACAAATCACTGTTATTTGAGGGAATGCAACTTTACAATAATCTACCAAATGACTTAAAAGAATGTACACATTTAAGTATTTGAAAAACTAAACTAAAGCAGCATATTATTTATGCCAAACTATAAATAAGTAAGGGGTTGTGAATACGCCCAGAGGTATAATTATTATTACCTTATTATACAATCATTATGTATCTCATTATTACTTATTGTCTTTAAACCTAAGTCCACTGCTGAACATTGGCCTCGATAAATTACAATATATTTTCCCATAATCACCACACTAGGCAGGCGGGTTGGTGATCGCAGTTCAAGCCAGTACGCGGGACGATGGTGCTGCACATCACCCGGTAGGATTTCTCTTCGTCGACTCTTACGACTTCCCGTGAGATGGCACTATTCTAGGCCAATACCAGACGGCCTAGCATTGAAACTAGAGCTCATGACCGTAGTAGCCGAGTACAGGTATATTGGCCTCCATGTCTTTTAAGTCATCAAAGTTAAGTAGTCGCCTGATCCACAGTTATTTTTCGAAAGAAATAGTAATTTCTTAATAGTGGATCGACACAACCCTTTTCCTGTGTGCAGCAGTCGCAATTAATTCCGGCAGCCGTGTTGCCGCTGAGGCCGCTTTTCAGTGGCTACTCAGTGTCGGTCAGGCTGCTAGCTGGTGCCGCCGGACTCCCCCCGGACAGGACCTTGGTGGCGGGAGGGGTGAGTACGTTTCGGTAGGGCGGAGAAGGCCACTGGGGAAAAGGTAACACCCAGAAGTCGGCGATTCTGGACGCGCCGAGTACTGACTACCGGGTAGGAAAACTAAGAGAGACCTGAGGGGGGCGTAGCGGTCGGGCCAGAAGTGACTGTCAAGTAGCGCCTGCGGTGGGGGCAGCGGGGCTCTGCTGTCTTACCATAAGCCCTCCGAAAAGTTGGCCACACACATTATCGGCGCACACGAAGGTAGAAGAGGTGATTAATGATGGCGGTCGCGAATGTCGGTTGTGAGATCCAACACCACCCCTCGGAGCTTTGGCCGGAAGGCAGTGCGTTTATGCATTTTGTGAAATGTCATGCGTTAAATTATAATTATCAAAAGACTGAGAAAAAAGGGTTTGTAGCACATTGACATTTCTTTTCTTTTGTTACAAAACCCTTTCATTTTATACTTATATAGCTTAAGTACCTTTTTTTTATTTTTTATTTTTTACTTACGTCGGTAACAAAATGCATTTACGCACTGTCTTTTGGCCAAAGGGGGACCGAGAGAGGTGTGTGGGACTCACCACCGGCAGACACGACCCCCAGCAGTAATACCCACTAAAAATCTTCCGACGACGCCCGCCGCTTGTTGAGAAAGAGGCGAGGGGCCAGTACCTGGGTCGCAGCTCTGACACCCCGCCCGCGGCCAACGTCCCCTGGACCAAAACCGGGAAGACCTCCTCAGAGAGACGCAGTGGAAGCGCCCCTCCTACCTCCTTGTGCGACCATAGCGTGTGTGGCCGACTTCTTGGAGGGTCTATGGTTAGACAGCAAGGGCCCCCTGCCCCCGCTGCCTCAGACCCTCCTGGCGCTGCTTGACGGGCCCTCCTGGACCGCCCGCTGCGCCCTCCACAGGTCCCTCTTAGTTTCCCCCCCGGTAGTCAGTACTAAGGGCACCCAGAGTCGCCAATCTCTGGGTGTTACCTTTTTCCTGGCGCCCTCCGAGCCCTACCGGGAGGTACTCAGCCCCACCGCCACCACAAGGTGGAGACCAGTCGGGGGGGATAGCTTAAGTACCTAGGTCATGTTACTTAAACCCGTATTTAACCATTGATGAAGTATGACCTGTAACTCTGACACTTTAGTTCGATAGCCTCAATATTGGGACGTAAATAGGCTGTGATTATGAATGTTGAACAAATACTTGAATTTAAAGTTAAACCAGGTTTAAAACTAGTGCCGTCACTGTCATTTTATCACATAAAAGTGACAAAATTAGTTTTCAAACCTGGTTTAACTTTGGATCTTGATTTGTAATAAGCTCCACAGTAACTGTAAAAAATAATAACTTATATGAACCGATTTAATCAACTTTATATGAAATTATTTTATTAAAATATTTTGGAAACTTCATGATTGTCTTTGACCCAGGTCTGTTTATTAGTATCTTCCTGTCCTTAGTTATGGTCCAGGATAGGTTCTATGTGAGAGAGCAGACACCGAATTGGCCGATACATATACCAGCCATGACATGACCAGCAGCCGTATGATGAAGGTGAGGAGTATTCTCCGAAATCAAGTAGGTTCTTTGGTATTTTTTCATTAAAATGGATCTGTCCGCGCATGGTTCACATAATATGCAATGTAATTGAACTGAATGAAACATTGCGTGAGTAGAACGCTTGAGATCTATGGAAGTAAATGAACTAACTGAACTAGATGAGTGATAAATATATTTAACTCCAACTGAACTATATCACTCATTCACTTCAGTGAATGATATGTGTATTTCAATACTCAATACCTTGCTGTCTTATCAAACACATTCCTTACTTTGCCTTAGTTCCACGTGTAGAAATTAAATATCTTATTCATACATTAATAATTTCCTTTTAACAACTAAACTGTGTATTATAGGTGTGTTAAATAGCAGTTGTTGTAACAAACGGATTTGAATATTGTAATAAGCAGAACTACACAAAGCTTAGCGGGGTGATAATTATTCCATTACAGTGGCATAGTGTATCCTAAAACAGTATGTAAATTGTTTTTTATAGACCATAGCCCTATGGCATATCGCAGTATCTGTGAGATGTCTAAAAACAAACATTATTTATTATTATTAACTAGGTATGTTTGCATAACGTCGGCATCACTCAAAATCATTCGGCAGAATCAGCGCGAAACTTGTGAAAATCTACAAGTTACGGTATCTCCATTATTATTGAAATTATATTGTATAAATAATGATATTATGTAAATAATTATACTTAATGAATAATAAAACTTTAGTAAAATCTTAGTATATAAACTCCATATATGTATCATATTCGATGGACGAATATAAATCGAAGAACCGACGACCGATGGGGCGTTAAGGCTCTCTAATAGCGACCGCGAACCGGCAAACGTAATGGAGATCGGCCTCCCACGCGATAGACCGATGATCTGGGCAGGGCGGCTGGAAGCCGCTAGATGCAAGCGACTCAGGATCTCTCAATGTTGAAATCTGTTGGGGAGGCCTATGTTCAGCAGTAGACGTCATAATAGCATAGATGTTGATGATGACAATGAATGGACACTTTGGTCATTACTGCTGTTTTAGTCGTAATTTATGAAGATTTATAAAATTGGTAAATATTTTTATACTTTACTTGGCCTGATCTACTAGCAATAACTTTTTGTATATCATTCAACCTTAATAACTATTGGCACAAGTTGCTTTTGTTTTACTATGTACAAAAGCTATATGTATTGCGCATTCAAAATACTTGTGTTAAAAGCTTATGTTATATTTATATATAAGCTCTCACACATAATTCATTGGATTTAAAATATATATCATGTAATCGTGAGCCGTTACCCTGTTATTTAATAAAACAACAGATAACCTCTGTTAGAATTAACAAAAAATAAATTTTAAGTATATCATACTGTTTCTAATTACACTATGACAAGTTTTCACAGAATCTTCACTTTACATATCAGGATGGTTTAATTTAAATAACAATTATTTGCATCGACTTAAGATACAGATACAATTTAAACAACAATCAAATTTACTAAGAAAAGCCCAAACACTTCTTCTTCTTAAATTTTTTTCGTCTATTATATCTTGCCCCTTACAGTAACCAAATGGTACGTGAACGTGACCGTGGTGACAACTCTTGCAATATCGGCATTAATATGGTTAGTATGTAGAACAATAACTTCTACTAGCTTATAAGGTATGAGTGTACAGAGATACAATCGAAATCTAAGAAGCCCAAGCCAACCTCAACTGCAAGTGGTGCACCTGTCGATCGACAGACGAGGCTCTGGCAAACATGAAAGTTCCTGGTAAGCGGCAATAGGTTCACCATCTATTATTTGGGACCAACTGTATAACTGGCGAAGTGAGGGCGTATAATATGCCTCTGCCTACCCCTTCGGGGAAACAGGCGTGAATGTATGTATGTAAGTCAAACTGCGCCGGGGATACTCCAACAGATGATGTGCAACGTGTGCGTATATGGGAAACCGGCCACGACCTTAGGAACCAAAGCCAACCTCACCTGCAAATGGTTTACCTGCCGATCAACAAACGAGGCTCTGGCAAACATAAAAGTTCCTGGTAAGCGGCAATAGGCTCGCAACCTATTACGTGGGACTTCAAATATAAAAGCGACATGTGGGTAAACAATATAACTCTGCGACTTTGGGGACATAGGTCTGATAGTGTGTATGCATGTGTGTGTAGTAATCAAATATTCCGCGATATAGGTGGGCGCACGATATAGCATAGCTGCAGACGAGCACGGGCCGAGCGGGACCGGGCGAGACCTTTTTTTTTTTTGATTTACGTCGGTAACAAAATGCATTTACGCACTGTCTCCCGGCCAAAGGGGGACCGAGAGAGGTGTGTGGGACTCACCACCGGCAGACACGACCGCCAGCAGTAATACCCACTAAAAATCTTCCGACGACGCCCGCCGCTTGTTGAGAAAAAGGCGGGGCGCCAGTACCTGGGTTGTCAAAGTCAAAAGTCAAAAATACTTTATTTCATAAACTATTACATAGTACTTGAAAACGTCAAAATTATAAAAAAATAACAAAAACAAATAAAATATAACTATACTAAAATCACGAAGCTTAGATTCACTTGCAACCAAATAATTTAAAAAAACAAAAAACATTTAAGTGCAAGCGAATCTAAGTGCCAGTTCCGAGCCACCGCTCTGTAAGAAGAACTGGCAAGAAACTCACAGGCTATGCTCTTTTAAATTATCGATTGGTTAGTAACAATCTTCATTTGTCTGTGACGCTATACAATGCAACATAATATAACAATATTCATGCTTTAAGTCATTCATATTAGAATAGCCTGTATGAAACGGCGGTTGCAGCTCTGACACCCCGCCCGCGGTCAACGTCCCCCGAACTAAAACCGGGAGGACCTCCTCAGAGAGACGCAGTGGACGCGCCCCTCCTACCTCCCTGTGCGACCATAGCGTGTGTGGCCGACTTCTCGGAGGGTCCATGGTTAGACAGCAGAGGCCCCCTGCCCCCGCTGCCTAAGACCCTCCCGGCGCTGCTTGACGGGCCCTTCTGGCCCGCCCGCTGCGCCCTCCACAGGTCCCTCTTAGTTTTCCCCCCGGTAGTCAGTACTAAGGGCACCCAGAGTCGCCAACGTCTGGGTGTTACCTTTTCCCTTGCGCCTCCTGCGCCCTACCGGGAGGTACTCAGCCCCCCCACCACGGCAAGGTGGAGACCAGTCGGGGGGGGGGGGACCGGGCGAGACCTGCCCGTCACACCACTCGTTACATCCACACTTCCCCTGTGCATATTGTCTTTCACGGTTATACAGGGCGTCCCACTGCTATGCCACATGGAGAAAAGTATCTTGAATTTTGTAGATGGAACATTTGATTGAAAGAAGACATTATTTTGATTTAAAAATCAATTTAAACAGCATTTATAGATTTTAAATAATTACATGGTTGAAACGGGATTCGAACCGCTGCAACTTTATTATATCGATCGAAAGGCTTCATCATAAGGATTATTATTTTTTTATCATTATGATAAACCATTAATCTACACATTTTTAATACAATATTAATCAATTTATCAAATGCTCAAAATGTTTACCCTCTTGTTGAATACAAAGTCGCACTCTTTTGTTTATTTCAATCCCAAAAGTTTGAAAATGGAACACATTTTTGAATTATATCTTTATAATCAGCCAGCCGCATTGCGATGGATAAAATAATTTACGCGTCTTTCAACTCAGGATATGGCTCGAGTTGTTGCATACAACCAGGTACCTAACAAATATGTGTCTCTTTATCATTTAACCATGCACTTAAATTATAATAAGAAAATGATGCATATTTCTAAATTCTATGAATGCAGTTTAAAATGTTTTTGAAATTAAAGTAATGTCTTCTTTCAGTCAAATGTTCCATCTACAATCTTCAAGATACTTTCCTCCAAGTGATATAGGCGTGGGACGCCCTGGAGTGGTCAGAAACCACCCTTTTTAAAGATATTTATATAGTTGTTACAAAGTGCACCTTTACTACAGAGATCTCAAGACGAAACGTATCACATGGTGGCCCTTCGCCCACCTGGACACTAGATTCGTCTTCTACGACACCTTCGGGCTGAACAGTGGGTGGTAGAATTCTTTGGAGAAGTCGCTACTACACGGCAAGATTTGTTTGGATCAGATTACAACAAAATCTGCCTGAACATCAGGGTAAAAGTTAAAAATCAGCGTAAAAGCTTAAAAAAGGAACTCACAATAATATCTTTTTTTAAATGTAAATATATAGTAATAAATTTATTTTCCACTGCCCTTAATAACGAGAGCTTTAAAGTTCGTAGCCGTCTGCTGTTTATATTAAAATCATTAACCCATGATAAAAAGAAATAAAGCGGCTTAAACACGTTCAATTATTTAAGAGATCAGATTTATTCATCTGATTTTCGACACAATAAGTAGCCAAGCTTGGAACACAACAGTCACACTGCGAGCGTTAGGGACGGCGTTAACGGACTGTAACACAGCGGTAATAAAGTACCAGCCACTTTGCCGCTGTGGTGTTATGCTGAGGCTGGGGCCTAGTTGGCCTTATTGGGCCTACGTCTTTTCCTTTTTTTTTGTAGTTTGCAATGGTATGTAATGTTGTATATGGTGTATCGTTAATAACAGTACTTCCATTCTATAACGACCTTTCTTTGTTACCTTTAAGACTTAACATTTTATAAATACAGAATACATAGAGACACTTGTTATTTAGGAATTTGTTATTCTAGCAAGCAACCTATCAGACGATAAACGGGACTGCCTGTTTGGTCCGCGTCACCTAGAGGTACTTCTATACGGTCTATAAATTGAAAGCTAAAATGAGAAGCAGTTTAAATCTTGGGATCAGAGTATAATAGTCATGTTGTCCACTGTATAGGTATTTAATCGCTTGAAATATTCAATAATGTTAAATCTTTTTTTAAATTCGTCACAATATTGTTTCTTCTTTTTAACATTTGGGGTAAAATTGAGAGGCGAAAAATTTTAAACTATAAATATATATATTGAAATAATAAAATACACTTTTACACATTTTTCTTCTAATTATCACCACTCTATGGAGTATGGACTCCGGTTGTCTAAAAGAAATCGCTGTAAGCGACAAGGCCGCCAATTGTAGCATGACAATTAATAAAAAACCTTTATTATCTTTAAGATCATTAAAATCGTAAAATCACTATATATCAGTATTCTTTTGCTATTTTTTTCGAGTGTAACTTTTATTTTTATCTATCCATCTTTTAATATTTTTTAATTTTTCCTTAATTATCTGTTAAATTGACTGAGACGTGGTGCCTGACTATGGGCCTCATAAGAAAGCTCAAAATCGCTCAGCGTGCAATGGAGAGAGCTATGGTCGGAGTGTCCCTACGTGATAAAATCAGAAATGAGGAAATCCGTAGGAGAACTAGAGTGACCGACATAGCGAAGCGCGTTTGCAAGCTGAAGTGGCAGTGGGCGGGGCAGATAGCTCGAAGAACAAACGACCGATGGGGTGTTAAGGTTCTTGAGTGGCGACCACAAATCAGCAAACGTAGGAGAGGGCGACCTCCCACACGATGAACTGATTATCGTGTCAGGGCGACGGGGAGCCGACGGATGCAGGCGGCACAGGATCGATCAACGTGAAAAGCAATTGGGGAGGCCTATGTTCAGCAGCGGACTTGAAAATGATAATGATCTTTTAATTGCATAACAATATCATAATCACTAGTATAGGGGGTGTATAGGGATCCTACTAAGATCAGTGGAGTTCAAACCACCCTCACCTGCAAGTGGTGCATCTACTGAACAATGAAGGAGGCTCTGGCGAACATAAAAGTTTCCAGTGAGCGGCAATATGCTCACCGTCTATTACGTGGGACCAACAATATAATCGCTCGTAGCTTTGCTGTGCTTGGTGGTCGGAAACGATCACCGAAGTACAGCAGGGAGGTCAGTCCTTGAATGGGTGACCGTTGTTTTGGCATTTGATATCGAGCGCTTCCGTGCTTCGGAAGGCACTAAAAGCCGCTGGTCCCGGTTATCACTAAATGTGATAGTCGTTAAGCCATGTTAGAGGCCTAATGGGCGGCTTGAAATATTCTAACAGCAGGACGCCATACACCACGTCAGCGTGGTTGAGTATGACCCAATACCCCCTCACTTTGGTATGTGAAAGGAGGCTCGTGCCTAGTAGTGGGACGTTAATGGGCTGACAGGATGAACAATATAATTGGAAAAATGTGGGCGTATAATATGCCTCGGCCTACCCCTTCGGGGAAACAGTCTTGATATTATGTATGTATGTGTATGTATATCATAATCACATCGGAGAACAACTGTATCGGATAGTACCTGCCCCGTCACTTTCACGCCCGCCGTACAACAGTATCCTAAAAGCTTTGCATTACGTATATTTGTGAACTTGGAAATATGCTTAAGTCAATGACATTGTTTCGACAATTTTGCCTCGAATATGTACAGCACGATAAACCACCTTATTAAGCAGATTTTAAGATCGACCTTACATTGATAGGTTGAAATATTGAAGCCCGATGACCCAGACGAGATGACCCGTTTTCGATACTCGCATCGTATTAATATACATGTGGATGTCAGTTTATTTAAGATTTATTACGTGTAATACATACAGACATACATACATTCACGCCTGTTTCCCCGAAGAGGTAGGCAGAGGCATATTATACGCCCACACTTCGCCAATTATAAAGTTGGTCCTACATAATAGATGGCGAGCCTATTGCCGCTTACCGGGCACTGTTATGTTCGCCAGAGCCTCGTCCGTTGATCGGCAGGTGCACTACTTGCCGACTGGTCTCCACCTTGTCGTGGTGGGGGGGCTGAGTACCTCCCGGTAGGGCGCAGGAGGCGCTAGGGAAAAGGCAACACCCAGAGACCGACGACTCTGGGTGCCCTTAAACTATTATACTGCCCTTAGTACTGACTACCGGGGGGGAAACTAAGAGGGACCTGTGGAGGGCGCAGTGGGCGGGCCAGGAGGGCCCGCTCAGCAGCGCCAGGAGGGTCTAGGCAGTGGGGGCAGGGGGCCCCTGCTGTCTAACCATGGACCCTCCGAGAAGTCGGCCACACACGCTATGGTCGCAAGGGGAGGTAGGAGGGGCGCGTTCACTGCGCCTCTCTGAGGAGGTCCTCCCGGTTTTGGTCCGGGGGACGTTGGCCGCAGGCGGGGTGTCAGAAGCTGCAACCCAGGTACTGGCCCTCGCCTCTTTCTCAACAAGCGGCGGGCGTCGTCGGAAGATTTTTAGTGGGTATTACTTGGCGGTCGTGTCTGCCTGTGTAGAGTCCCACACCCCTTTTCGGTTCCCCTTTGGCCGGAAGGCAGTGCGTAAATGCATTTTGCTACCGACGTAAAAAAAAAAAAAAAGTTGCACTACTTGCAGTTGAGGTTGGCTTGGGCTCCTTAGGTTTTGATAGGATCCCTAAATTACACACACAAAAGTGTAATACATACATACATATATAATGTCACGCCTCTTTCCCGTAGGTGTAGGCAGAGAACATCTTTCCACTTACGTGTAAATACTATTTTTATTAATGGTTAGTGTAAACCGGTACACTCACTTCATATGTGTATTCTTTAGTGTAAAAGATTTCATACTATAATGTATTCCATCCATCCATTACGGCCCTGTTCATCATCACCATTAGAATTCCACTGCTAAACATAGGCCTCCCCAATTTTATTCCATGTCGATCGACCTCGAGCCGCCTACATCCACTGGCTTTCCGCCTTGACCAGATCATCGGTACATCTAGTCGTGAACTCCCTAATCCAAACTACGTGTTCTTAATTAGAATAAAATACAGGGGCGTATTACAGGGGCGCGAAACGGTTCTAAAAGGGTCGACAGCGCCCTAGTGTCGTCCTGGTCGAGCATCTATGAGCTGCTTCGACCACTTCCCACCAGATGGACTGCGCACTACAGTCCCACCTTATGGTATAAAATAAACATCCACAAATAAGTTTGAATTAACTATATTCTAAATAAATAAATAATTCTTATACCATCACACCAATTATTTAGTTTCATATTAAGTGTCATTAAGAATTTGTTTTATGGATACTGAATTTAAGATAAACACTAAGTACTTTTTAATTTGTAAATACATACTTTTTTAAATTTGAGTGGCGTATAGGGATCCTATCAACATCTTAGAAGCCCAAGCCAACCTCACCAGTAAGTGGTGCACCTGCCGTTCAACGGACGAGGTTTTGGCAAACATTAACATATAACATATTACCTTTACGACGACCCAACATTTAACTGGCGAAATGTAGGGGCTTGATATGCCTCAACCTTTTTTTTTTTTTTTTTTACGTCGGTAACAAAATGCGTTTACGCACTACCTTCCGGCCAAAGGGGGACTGAAAGGGGGTGCGCCCGCCGCTTGTTGAGAAAAAGGCGG
This sequence comes from Musotima nitidalis, assembly GCA_949126915.1. Taxonomy (NCBI): domain Eukaryota; kingdom Metazoa; phylum Arthropoda; class Insecta; order Lepidoptera; family Crambidae; genus Musotima; species Musotima nitidalis. The sequence continues at coordinate 5,734,664 of OX421439.1, read as the reverse complement.
GGGCCAGTACCTGGGCTGCAGCCCTAACACCCCGCCTGCGGCCAACGTCCCCCGGACCAAACGCGGGAGGACCTCCTGAGAGAGACGCAGTGGACGCGCTCCTCCTACCTCCATCTGCGACCATACCGTGTGTGGCCGACTTCTCGGAGGGTCTATGGTTAGACAGTAGGGGCCCCCTGACCCGCCCGCTGCGCCCTCCACAGGTCCCTCTTAGTTTCCCCCCCGGTAGACAGTATTAAGGGTACCCAGAGCCGCCAATCTGTGGGTGTTACCTTTTCTCTAGCGCCCTCTGCGCCCTACCGCGAGGTACTCAGCCCCCCCACCACTACAAGGTGCAGACCAGTCGGGGGGGGGGTATGTGGTGAACCTGCCGTTCAACGGACGAGGTTTCGGCAAACATTAAAACATTAACGCTAACCTTTACGTAGATCCAACATTGAACTGGCAAAATGTAGGAGCTTAATATTTATGTTCATGCATAAAAAGATTTGTCTTGCGTGTGAATCGAACCCACGACCACAGGAGCGGAGTGCAGGTATACTTACCCCCGTGCCATATTGGTTTTCAATATATAAATTAATGACATCTTAAGTTATCACACTTATATTAAAGAGTGGTTCCTAAGAACGTGCGTATATATCGTCTGAAGCGACAAGTCAAAAGGGCTCTTATTTCTAAGAGCCTACATACATCTTAATAAACACGTGCGTGGGAAGTGCCAAAATGTTACACAACAATGAAATGGTAATTAGTGTGATATACTACCAAGAATTAATTATAGCGATGGGCTCTCCTGTGGGACTTGGTAAACACTGTTAATTGATTTTAATTACCTTAGTGGATCTACAACTCAATCAGCACAAGTAGGCTGTAGATAGTAATTAAGTCTTGATAGTGTGAAGTATTAATTCATAAACAATTAAAAGTAAATAAATGTTTTTTTTCTAAAATGCAAATTTTAATATAACCTAAATACGGACGGGCTCAATTGTTACTGTATTGAAATTAAAACAAATTACTTAACTATTTATACAAAATCTTTAAAAAGCTTTTTGCTGCCCTACGTATAGACCATTAATTTAACATGTAATGTGAAATTTCGTTCAGATTAATAAAAAGCTAACATTTCCGTGAGGACATACAACTGACATTATCATAAGTACTTATTACTAATTACTGTTTTTTATTAAAACTGTTAAGATTAATAGTTTGTCTTTCATTTCATTATTGACAATCTGTTATTTAGCAAAATGTAATTTTTGATCGGCATGATAAAGTTGCAGGGCATTTTTTTTCCCATGTAGGGGGTTCGATTTCCGTTTCAACCGTGTAATTATATAATAATGCAGTTTAAATTGTTTTTGAAATTCAAATAATGTCTTGTTTCTGTCTAATGTTCCATCTGCAATATTCAAGATACTTTCCTCCATGTGGCATAGCCGTATTCTTATGCTAGCTTATAACGAAATTTGTGGTAATTTGATTTGTGGTTGAATACTTAGCCTAACTTCGTAAAGTCCACATGCCTTCAAAATGAGTAGCTATGATTAATGTCCTTGTACTAAGCAAAGGCCTTTCGCAAACCAAGGTGAGAGAGATTCGGGTCCTAAGCAAGTGATGGATTAAAAATATCTTTGTTACAATTCCCGCGCGAGTATAATTTTCCGAAAAATCGAGAAACAATTCAACACGACACGTGTTTCGCCCTTACACAGGGCATCTTCAGGTAAGATAGGAGCCTCAAAACAACGATGTCTTCACGACCAACGCTGAAACGACAGACAATAGTTGCGCGAGAATTGTTACAAAGATATTTTTAATCCATCACTTGCTTACAATGGATTTCCGAAAAGTAATGCCTGAATGAAATTGAAAAGTGATGTTGCACTATTTTGTTTTATTTACCAATACTCATGTACATTCACTACTTGTATGTGTACCACTTGCAGATGAGGTTGGATTGGGCTCCAAAGATGATGGTAGCATACCTCTCTTTCTAACGGATAATGGGCAACAGCTAGCTCGAACTGCGATCACCAAGCCACCTGTCCAACGTGGTGCTTATTGGCGAATTCCTCCAATAGATCCATTGGGTAAGATATACCATATCTATTGAGGGGGGTCAATGTTCAGCAGTGGACTTAATAAGACTGATATAATGAAAGATATAATAAAGTTATAATTATCTATGAATTACAGAAACCCAATGTGCTGACCCAATTATTAGTGTAGCGTCTTTTACACGACACGGCAACTATTTCAGGTTAATATTGTCATGAGTTTAAATAATAAAACAAAATAAAATAAAAAATCATTTATTGCTTTTAAGGAATACATTAACATTACAAAATATAAAATTAAAAATAGTTATAATCCTAAAAGCAACTGCAGTAAGCTCAGCTTATGCTGCACAGAGTACTCTACTCTACGCAGCGCTGGTTTTCAGCCCCCCCCCCCCCCCCCCCGTCTCATTAGGTTCGCAACATAGTAGTGACCACTTAGAAAAAAAAAAAAGAGAAATTACAAGTTAACACTTCAGCAAAAACGAAACAGTAAACAAGCAAAATTTAAACTGCAAACACAAACAAACCACCAAATAGAAACAAAAATAATTATATTAATAAATTTCACTTTTCTTAATTTAACAAACAATAATATAAAAATTTAGATGTCTGTATTGTTTAGTTTAAGGGACTTAATAAGGCTGATATGAGGAAAGATATAAATAGTTATAATTGTCAATGAATTACAAAACCGAATGTGCTGACCCAATTATGTGAGTTGCGTCCCTTACACGGCATCTATTTTAGGTTAATATTGTCATGAGTTTAAGTTACGGCTGTTGTATGAAAATGGTTACCTCGTTCACTAATTTGAGGTAAATAAATCCATACAATGCCAAGGCTTTTGTAAACGCAATTATAAAAGCTATATGTTACCGACTTTGTTTAGTATGCGACACAAGAATGGCCGCTGAAGTCACGCAATCAGGGACCATAAGGCGTGAATAACAGCTAATTCAGTTTGCTTTTGAGAAACTATATATGTGCTAATATATTTTTTTAATTGTATGTGGTGTTTGTAAGTTTGAAATTAATTTATTAATCTGTAACTTCATTATTTAATCATCATCATATTAATATCACACCGTCGTCATCCCGAAGCACTTGTAAATTAAGGCTAAAAACTCCGCAAGTTTCATAGGGATGTACGAAAAAAAACTGATAGCTGTAAATCTTACGTCATTTCCCCGTGAGACGTCTGCCCATAATCATTACAGTGCAGTGTAAAATCAAACAATCATGCTAAAGTACAATTTTCTTCTTTTTACACAAAATTAAATGAAGAAGTCAGGAAACTAATTATATGCCATGGCCATTTTTGACTAACCACTAACCTTCTTCTGACCAACCTCACCTGCAAGTGGTGCACCTGCCGATCAACGGAAGAGGCTCTGGCGAACATAAAAGTTCCCGGTAAGCGACAATAGACTTTACACCTTTTACGTGGAACCAACAATATTACTGGCGAAAGGTGGCCGTGTAATATGCCTTAAGAGAAAGAGGCTTAATTGTATGTATGTACTAGCAGCGCCCTGTGGTTTTAACCGCGAGTTCCCCGTTCCCGTGGAAATATCGGGATAAAGAGTATCCTATATGTTAGTCCAGGACTGCAGCTATAAACGTACAAAGTTTCATCACAATCGCTCCAGTAATTTTTGCGTGAAAGAGTAACAAACATCCATCCACACATACAAACTTTCACGTTTATAATATTAGTAGGATGATCACAAGCCAATGTGAGATGGTTTCAGGTTTACATACTGCGGATTGGCAGGAGACTCTTTAACCGATAACTTTCTTCATCACTTACCTTCTACATATAATTATGTTTAGTTACTTTAAATACTAGGTTTACAGAGTGAAATAGCTTATTCATACAGTCTGTGAAGTAGGGCAAACACGCTCGCTGCGACCACTTAACGCGCCAAGAACACCCAAATCGCCTATATTGAATTTGTGTTTAATTTTGTTCACGCGATTTTCTTATAATATTTCTGTGTTGTTAGGTGTTTCTGTGTCAATTTTATAATAACTACTCGAGGTTGTAACACATTATTGGTTTAGCAGCTCTGTGTCACTATGTGGTTGGATATGATTTCTTAACTTAAGCAGTTCACATTAAGTCGTCTCGCTTATCTCTCTCGAGGATAAATTTGACGAGTTTCTAAACCCATTCTTTTAGTATAAATTGAAATCTGCTTCGAGATGTGGTGGTGGAGAAAGATGCTTCGAATCCCTTGAACAGCGTTTCGGTCTAATTTCTCTATTTGGACTGAACTCAAATCTCCTCGCGGTTATCATCCAAGTGTTAACGCGGAATTGTGGAAAACTTCAGTCAAATCGGAAGGAAAGATGACAACCGCCTCGAGAGGATCATCATAACTAGCAAAGTAGTAAGCAATACGTTGGTTCAGAAGAATACGCAGCGCTCTTGACTTGACTGTTCACAACGCTCTTCACGCCATTCAAATGCAGCAGAGAAGTCTTAACACCAAAGAATACGAGACAAGGAAGAGGAACACAACTCTTCTCCACTCAAGTTCAAGCCTGCAGACGTTGGTTTTTGAGTTCAAAAGAGCTTTATTCAAAAAGTCACTACACTCGTATGGAATAAATAATTATACCCCTGCTAATTTCCTACGCCCACATAGACACTATAAGAAATCCATAGGGATAATAAAAATACTAACTGCTGAGAAATATCAATAACTTAATCAGCCATGCAAAAACTGTATTACCTTCATATATTTACTGATAACTGTTAGTTATACTTTGGCAAATAAGCAATTGTGGCAATACCCCGTTACCGTTCCGTCAAACAGAGTTGGCACCGCTCGCTGCTTGCTGATTAATATTTGTTATAGACAAATAATAAACACTGATCAACGACAGCCGTTCCATGGCTGCAACCCAAGGATGTTCGATTTCTGATTAGTTTCAGATATTGCCTTTGAATTACATTTCAGTTAGATACTTAAATAATAGTATTGATATTTGCCACGAGGTTTCTCTCTGATACCAAGGTGAGAGGAATGTAGGTTAGGTCATGGTCCTTGAAGTAAAAAGTACGAGAAACAACAAAATTACAACCAATTAACGTCCTATTGTTTGGAAAACCACCTCCGCAAAACATGATGAAAGTAATTCGAGTCAGGCCTCTTTACACAAGACAAGGTAAGAAATATATAGGTTTTACTTCACCACGCGAACCCAGTGCAGATTTGCAAATACAGGTGTTTGATATCCTTCTAATAGAATTTTTCAAACCGCCAAAAAAGGCATTGAACATAGCTCAACGACTACCATATACAATAACTGAGAACAATAACTTAACGAGCTATCCGAAGCACAAAAGCGTGATTATTAAAATCAGAATGAATGAATTAATATTGTACAATTGTTGGGTGATTAAAGCGTACATTTATTATATCAACATCCGACCCTATAATCAAAAATAAAATAACTATGAGTTTGCATAAGATAAACAGTTTTATTCAACCTTAAAATATGACTAGAAATATTATTGCACTTGGGACTCTCCTCTTCAAACATAACAATATAAACCTTGTTACTTACAAAAAACTACAAGTTATTGTCAAAGCTGCCTATATTGACACTGCTATGGGCATCTAACAAATGGCACTCTTCAAAATCATTACGTTTCTCATCTTGCTTCTCGAAATTTGTTTTGCACAAGAAATCAGTATCACATACAAAATCGCCTCTACCATCTTCCATAACACTCTCATCAAAATTATTATGTCTGTACCTTTTATCTTCCTCATTGGTATAGCTTTGAAATCTTGCTATAGAAAAATCAGTTGATATATTTTGTCCTTCATTGACTTCTTTTCCTAAAATATCATCACCTTCAATAGAAGTAGCTTGAACTGTAGCATTAGGTATTTCGTTAAAAGTCAATCTACCACTTTCATTTTTCACATCATACTTAAGTTCACTCATGTCGATTTCATCTCTGTTATCAAGTAAAGGTTTGAGATTCATTAGACTAAAATTTGGTATCATTCTAGCATCCCAATGAGGTTGCTGAACGCTTTCGGAGGGTTCCAAGTCCAACTGGACATCCTCTCCGACCTTTTTAAAGCTTCCAAGGTTGTATTGGAGTGGTATTGAGAAGGATGGTAGGTCCATCTGTTGGTTCTGTCTGGTGGGTAACGCTGATATATGAATGGCAGGACCTGGTAGCTTTTTAGATAAGTAACCGCTCTGATTTGGTGATTCGGAATGAATGTTGACCATTTGCGTTGATGATACTGAAATTGAAAAATATTAACTAATATTATTTTTGGGCTTATTTATATTTGTATAATTAATGTCTTGTGGCTCTGCCTTGAAAAATAAAGGAAAGTAAAATGTGAGATTCGTTTAATCTAATTTCATGTTTTGGGACAAAAGTTTTAAATAATTATAATTTATTCATATATAATGTCAAAAAGAGACAAGATCATCGGGTGCTTTGAATTGACTTGAAGTTAAAGGTGTAAATTTTTTAAAGTTTTTTTTAACTTCTTAATGTTTATGGAATAAATCGTAAAAAAAGGTATGTACGAATTAAATACAAATGTATTAGTACTAAAGTCTCTTAGAAGTTTTGTCTTTCCAAATAGAATAACTAAAAGCTTTCTCATTCCAAATTATTTTGATTTGAATAAAGAAGGCTTTCTAGCATGACAGTTGAATCTTAGTATTGGTAATTTTGAAGTTACCGTTCAAAGCCTATTCCTTAAAGTTCAGGAATGGGCTTAATCAAAAACATTCCATCAATAAGCCAGATTTCTCACCAGGAATCGTGATAAAGTCCCTCATCTCCAAAGCCAATGCTGAAGGGGACCTCTCGTCGGGCGACCTCCCACCTCGACCAGGGTAGGACTCACAACCAGCCTTCTGTTGTTTTCGCCATTTTGCACGACGGTTCTGGAACCAAACCTGTAGAACGAAAAATATTCTGATGTTTGAATCTAATTTGTTTCAGAAGTATATGTTGTCCATATATTAAACGAAAACTACATTGATGGTATTTTTAGTAACTTTTCAAGAGTACTTTATACGATATAGGAAATTATTCGTGTGTATAAAAATTTGAATTTATTATTAATTACACTATAATTATATGAATTTATGGACAGTATTACAATTTATTTTGATAATAATCATAACAATCACCTGACTGGGTTCATCATGTAAGGAACTGAAAATATTATTATTTAAAACAGCTGTATCGAGAAAGTCATCTGTAGCGCATCATTCTAACTTCTTAAATAAAAAATAGGTGGTGTCGTTTTATCATTTGTCTATTTTAGGTGCGAAACAAGCGTCTTCAAGTGCAGCAGTATACATTATTGAACTAAACTAAGCGTGTGATGCCGGCCTAGAATATTGCCACCCCCACTCGGTTCACGGGGAGTCGTAAGAGTCGACAAAGAGAAATCCTACCTGATGATGGGCAGCAGCGTCATCCTGCGTACTGGCTTGAACTGCAATCACCAACTCGCCTGCCCAGCGTGCTGATTATGGGCAAATACTTCCAATAGCGTGCAATCTATTCGGCTAACATTGGCCGTTCAGCAGTGGACTATTTATATCATCATGGCTGACATGATGAAGTCATGTAATCGCCATACCTGAACCCTGGCTTCCGTAAGATCTATCCTCATAGCTAGTTCTTCCCGGAAGAACACGTCGGGATAGTGGGTCTTGTGAAACGCCGCTTCCAGCTGCTCCAGCTGCACGTTGGAGAAAGTAGTCCTGGAAAAGGCACACTTAGTAATTATTATAAATTCGAAAATAACTCTGTTCTGTTGTATTATTTTATTTTATGTAAAAAACATGTGTGTAGTTAGTGTCTATCTACATTATTCTGTTTTTGTGTCTTTCGATCAAATTTTTTAACCCCATTGATGCAAGTGCGTTCCTACTACAGTTTTTTAAGTGTGCAATGGTAGATCAATTATTCTTTGTAAAATTCTATTACATACGGGTGAAAAACAGACGGTTCAATGAGGAAATAACTATTTTCATATATTTTTATTGCATTTTGTTTAGGCAATGTAATAGTTACCTGTATCTCCTTTGCTTTCGTTTTGGAAGGTCACCCTTGGCATCTGAAACATCAGATATTTGTTACTCGAGTTGGCAAAAATAACACTTATAACATTCTGATAATATATAAAAAAACACCCAAGACCCAATTTAGTTTGGTCTGGGTGTTTTATATTAGTTTTTGTCATCATATCAGCCTTAAGAAGTCGAATGCTGAAATTAGCCTCCACTATTACATCATATTGTATCGGGGTATCTGCCGATAATCACCAAGCTGGACAGGCGGGTTGATGATTGTAGTTATCATCCGGTAGGACTTCTCTTCGTCGACTCTTACAACTCCCCGTGAGATGAGAGGGGGTGACAGTATTCTAGGCCGGTACCACACGGCACAATATTATGCTTGCAAATATTTCTTAATTGAAAATCGAACCAACAACCTAATGAGCAGAGTACAGATAGTGTGGTTGTCACCGAAATGTGTAAATAGATATAAGTGGACTTGAAAAAACTTATTATTATTAAACTTATTATTAAACTTAGATATACTGGATCTCGGCACCATATCAGTCGTATAAATATATAGTTCACGTACGTCTAGAATGGCATATATTCTGAAGGATGCCGAATAAAATGGAATGAGATCGTACGAAAAAACCACAACTCAAGAAAGAGGGAATAAAAAAAACCAAAGAACCTACTTGATTTCGGAGAATACTCGTCATCTTCATCGTACGGCTGCTGATCCCCATGGTCTTCCGTGGCGTCATGGTTGGTGTATGTTTCGGCCGATTCGGTGTCTGCTCTCTCACAGAGAACAGATCCTGGCCCCAAGCTAAGGACGGGAACATATAAATAAAGAAATCTGGGTCAAGACATGCATGAGATCTCCAAAAATTTTAATAAAAAAAATTCACTTAGAATAGAACAAATCGGTTGATACTTTATCTTTTACTTTGGTTGATCGTTTGATAGGCCATTAAAATAAAATATACTTTATTGTCGTTAAGATCAACAGGATCCTGTTAGGTTTAGATTCGTGAAATTTTACAAACAATTTTTTCTACATTGAGGCTTTTAAGACCAAAGATATTCCTTAAAATTCTTATTCTCAAGAAGTAGAGTATAAAAAACTGTGGCATACTTTTTTCGTAGACCTGATTCGTAGAATTTTTAAGTAATTTTCATATATAATTACTCTAATATCGTGTATTTTTTGTAAATAATCTGCAAAACTCACTTGTATATTCGTCTTGTATAATATAAAGAAATGTGTAATGCAAAAAGATTTCGAAGTATAAAAAATACTTGTCCTATAAAAAATAGAAATATTTCGAAGCAGAACTTTGATTTTAGAAATTAAATATAATCAAATCCTTGGATAAATAAATCAATTAAACATTACAATTTAAAATAATTTGTATAGTAATACGTAACCAAAATTAATGTTACAACTTCTAAGAAACAGTCGTAGTACCCTAGAAGAAGTAGACACTCGGCATCAGGAATTATAAAATATTTGAACTAAAAAAAAATACGTGACATAAACTAATGTTAAAACATTTAAGAAACAGGCATAGTCTCGTAGCACTGAGTAGCTTCGTAGCGAGAGAAGGGGCTCGTAGCACGCTACGGCAAGGTCAGTTATATTTACGTTCCGTCTTACGTAACCGTTTTCATCACGGAATTTTCTGAGGTTCGTTTTCTTTTTTCTTTTTGTAAATAACAGCAAGTGTTTCTATTTTAAGGTCAGCCATATTTATATCAAAACTAAATTTTACCTCGATTTTGTATACTTCATTAATAATTCTCTTCGAAGTCTATATACTGAATGTCGTATTTTTATATAAGTTTACTACAATATTATGTTTGGCAGAGCCTCGTCCGTTGATCGGCAGATGCATTGTGGGTAGGACTCCTATACATTGACTATGATATAGTCTCTTAGTATCTTACCCGTTAAAAAGGTTCGGTATGCTGTAGCAGAAGCTGGTGGTAGGCGAGACGTCATCATTCAAGATAGCGGCGGAATCAAAACCACCAGTGGCGCCACTTTCGCGCCCATCCAATGACTCCTCCATAATATGTTATATCTGAAATTCATAAAAATGTTTTGAAATAACCAACTCGTTATAGTGCCACCCTTCTCATCTCACAGGGAGGCGTAAGAATAAATCCTACTAGCAGCAGAGTCATCCTGCATACTGGCCGGAACTGCGATTACGAACCCGCCAGCCCAGGTGGTGACTATGGGCAAATACACCCGATAGAATGATATCTATCGAGGAGGCTAATGTTCAGCAGTGGACTTTATAAGGCTGATATAATTATCATCATCATCATCATGAATCGACGCATTGATTGCTGAACTGAATTGGCACAAACATTCTTACGTGTAATTAAAAAAAAAATACCAAAAATTTTGTGCTTGCATAATTTTATGTGCCTATAAAACTATTTACCTATGCTACCTACTGTTTGCCTTTAAGTTTGGTATATACGCGTCATTTATTTAATTATTTGCTAGTACAACCTTTGCATAAAGTTAACCTTTTTAAAATGTTGTGTACATCATGACCATCATAAATTGAAGTCTATGCAGTTAAGTTAAAAAAAATGTTGTTCTGCCTGTTAAGAGCTTTTAATGGTAATTTTTATAGTAAACCTTTAAATTGTTAATCCTACTAAGATCTGAGGAGCTCAAGCCCAATGCAAGTGGTGCAAGTCGATCAACGGACGAGGCTCTGGAACATAAAAGTTCCCATACATACATACATTCACGCCTGTTTCCTCGAAGGAGTAGGCAGGGGCATATTATACGCCCACACTTCGCCAATTATATATTTGGTCCCACGTAATAGGTAGCGAGCCTATTGCCGCTTACCGGGTACTGTTATGTTTGCCAGAGCCTCGTCCTTTTATCGGCCGGTGCACCACTTGCAGGTGAGGTTGGCTTAGGCTCCTCAGGTCTTGGTAGGAGCCCTCTACAATACACCCATAAATGTTGTATGGAATTTATATTTATTTCATTATTCACATTAATTTTTTTACGTAATAACTGAAATTCAGTCAAGTCTGGTTGAAACAGTGAGCAGGCCCTGGGCCCTATGCTTAAGTCTAGAGCAACTGGGATAAGACATAATGGACATGATGGACATGATGGACATGATGGACATGATGAGGAGTGACATTTCACTGTCCGGTGTCTTTGGCCTAGTTTTTCTTCATTCGTACTTATACTATATTTATTATTATTACAATGAAAGTTAAGTAGCCATCGCCTATCCAGACACGACCAGGATTTGAACCCGAGCTGAATTTGAAGTCTATAGGTCGCGCCACTGGGCTATCGGAGCTCAGATAGATGACTCTTTCTTGGTCATAAATACAATACATAATAACAATAAGTCAAAGGCGGACTTATCGCTAGGAGCGATTTCTTGCAGCCTACCTTATTAATATAAAAATATGGCCCAGGTAGCTAGCTTATTAAAATAAAAAACAAACTAAAGTAAAAAGATTTTTTTTTTGTTATATACATAATTTTTTTTTATTTTTATTCTCTTTCATTATTGTTAAAAAAATTATCGAATTTCCATTTTGTTTGTAAAAATTGGACGAATATAAATGATCCTGTTGATCTTAAAGATAATAAAGTATATGTTACTTTACTTGTGTTTTTAGCTCTTAACTACATTATTAAATACTTGCTTCCTCTACAAACGAGAGTGTTCTGCAGTTTATCGCCTTCCACAGAATTCCATGTTTTATGCTTTCGAACATAAAAAAATATCATTTTAGCATGAGTCACTGCTGGTACTTAAGCGTAATTTAATTTAATAAATAATAAATAAATATTTTCTGACAATTACACCAATTATTTAGTTCCAAGATAAGTATCATTAAAAACTTGTGTTATGGATACTAAGCAACGGATAAATATACTTAAATACTTTTTTTTTGTAAATACATACTTAACATACATAGGAAAACACCCAGACCAGAACAAATATTCATGTTCATGCACACAAAGATTTGTCCTGTGTGGGAATCGAACCCACGACCTCTGGAGTGAAGTGTAGGTATACTGACCTCCACACCATATCGGTCGTCAAAAAAAAAATAAAGGACCATATCTTTTAAATAAATAATAAAAACAACCTAATATCTAGCTGTGTCTTAAAATTTGGATTGAAAGTAGTGTGTCAATTTAAATAATTATTTATAATATTTTTTACTGAATCCATAACACTACCCAAAAATTCACCCCCCTCATAACACCATTAACGCTAGCAGGGGTGATTGACCGCACATAAGTTATGCCAAGCGCCTTCACTACGAGACTTAAATTGAATTAAATGTCTATAATTTAGTTAAGTTTATTAAATTACCACTAAATGAAGATAATTTGTTACGTTATTTCCATTTACAACGTTGTAGTAACAGTTTGGTTAGGTTAGGTGATTGGATTGTCGTGTTTTCGCGCCAACTTTGACAGCTTGTCAAAATTTGTGACAATTAAAATGGTGGATACAGGTATTTTCGGCATGAAGTTTTGTTGCGTGTTTAAAAATCATTAACGTTTGATTGGAAAGTGTCGTGGAAAAGTGAGTATAACCTTTTTTAAATATCTTTTCTATAGTTTAAGTGGATCTTATGTTCGCTCTTTACGACAAATATTTTAGATGTTTAAAGCGTTTTGTTGAAAACGAACTTACGCTTGTTAACATGATATTCATAATTGAAAGCTATAGCGTAAAAATGGCCACAGAATGGATTCTTGCTAGTATGAACAGACCTCGTGGTAGATCAAGAAAGAAATGGCGTCACGTTTCATTGCAAAAGCCATGGATCGTTCATAGTAATTGTTTTTTTACCATTATTGTTCAAAATCATGACGTTTACCCGAGCGCAACTTATTACTCGCAGTCAAACCGAAAAATAGGTTATCGTAAGATAACATTTTTATTTGTTCTTAAACCATGTAATGATTACGAATACATAATATATAGAAATAATAATATATAACAAGATTTTTGCTCGACAATATGACATCTCGAGCTCCTTTACTTCATATTCTTGTTAAAGTAAAAAAAAATCTTATGTTAGATCTTTGTTTTTCTACGATTTGCATTAGAAATTACTAACAGCTTTTTAATGAAAATTAAATTCTATAATTTTTACTTAAATTAAGATAGTAGCTGTATGCTAGTTGCGATGGTAATTGCATAACTATATAATTAATAAAAATATACCAGCTAAATACAAAGAAAATTTGTGTAATTTTTTTTTATTTTTAAACCTTCAATTTAATCAAATTAAAGAGTGACGAAGCAATCTTTTTTATATTTTTTATATTTCTGACACTTACACCAATTATTTAGTTCCAAGATAAGTATCATTAAGAACTTGTGTTATGGATACTAAACAACGGATAAACATACTTAAATACTTTTGTTTTTGTAAATACATACTTAAAATACATAGAAAAACACCCAGACCAGAACAAATATTCATGTTCATGCACACAAAGATTTGTCCTGTGTGGGAATCGAACCCACGACCTCAGGAGTGGAGTGCAGGTATACCGCCACCAAGCCATATCGGTCGTCTATTTATCTATCTATTTATTTGTTATTTCTGACATATAAACACTTAGTGCCCAATAGTTAGTTATTTTGCGTTGCAAAGAATAACAAGAGCTTAATAGTCAAACATTTAATGCCACACAATAATTGTCTTTTTCAAAGTTAACCGGGCAATAACGACATAGTTAGGGAGCTAAAACAATGGCAACTTGCAAAAACAGCTTTAAAAAATCCCCAAGTTGCCAAAAATGTTGCCACATATAAACCCAATGGTACGTAAATTATTACAGTAATCGACGTAGCAGCCTAACGAAAATAGCTTTCACACTTTGAAACTTTGACACGTGAATCTTGCAACTATTTAACATTGCTAAAGCATAAAACTGTTCTGGATGAGTGCAATTCAAAAATGGGCTTTGAAAAGAATTACATTTTCACAGAAATAATGCAAGAGATCTTCAAGTGTTTAAGAAATAAAATTATCTTTGAAACTATTTTTATTAATAATTAACAATAGCGACTGGTAGTTGGGCACTAAAAACTTAAAATACACTTTTCGAGTGTGCAACTGGTACTAACTTATAAAATTTTATTCAGTTAATAAACTTGTAAAATAATACCAATACTAAAATTACCCAATTAATACATAGAAAAGAAAATTAAATGCTTACCTTATAAATGTTCTGATTGACACAAACAAGAAACACTATATTATTAAAAGACGACAAACATTAGGCGATGGGCTGTATCTATTGTCACGTGGTCAGCTGTACTGAACACGGGGCTCTGTGAGCTACTGTCCGCCGCGGAACAAGAATGCCATGGAGTCGACACATTACTATATGGCTATATTATTTTATAAAAAGTAGGAGAAGCTTAGTGGCTGCGTTTTTTCCATTTCCTATTTATAAAATACGTAATTTCAATTAGTTTAGTTTATAATACATCTGAGTCTACTCTGCCACGTCTCTCTATATAAACTTCTTATATACTATTTTTCGTCGAAGCAGGATCACGTTTTAGTAAAATGGCGCTTCTAGATTTATGTGACGTTTTCAAGTGCTTTTGAATTAATACTATTTTAGATGAGATTGTCACTAGAAATCAGTTTAAATCTATATGCCTAATGTAGTAAAGGTGCTAATGTATGAATGTACGTTATAAATATTAGGTAGGTATAGATGCCTACCTAATATTTATAATTTTTCAAGTTACTCATTAATGATATTTGAAAGATGTAGTTAATTCTACGTAGCGCGTATATTTATAGCGCGTTATATTATAGATTTCGAAAAGCATAATTAAACTTATGCGCAGTGTAGTTTACTCAACTCACAACGTGTCTTTGTCAACAACATCATTATTTTCACTCACATCAACAGGACATAAGGTCACACAGATCATTTTACCACAATTATAAAAGGCTTTTTTTTAGCCCTATTAGCTATATATGTAGGCATATTAAATGACTTGTGACAAAATAAAAAGCTTTTCACATTTTCCTGCATCTCCACACAACTCCTGCGCCAGTCGCCTAGAAAACTCATGACGTTTATTATTACGCCACGTACGAGCTGCGGAAGGTACACTACTGGTCGCATGCTAAGCGCGGCTTAGAGACGCCCCGCAAGTGACGCCGTGCACTGCGGCTTTGCTGGCAATCCGACGGTTGTTAGGGGTTTGTAACCTCTCAAATACTATTCAAAACTAGTAGCTAGATTTGTAATAGACAGGTTTGACTTAATTAGCCTTTAATTTCTAGCTATCTCCGCCGTTTTCTTAGGTTCTGAAGGATAGGTTTTTTTAAGTATTTACTGTATTTAGGGGTCGAATGGACACATTCATTATTGGGGGTCGAGGGGCGAAAGAGGACTAAACGAAATTGTGCAGAGAAGCTACGATATTATTTTAGTATGCTTACTGACAAAGTATTAAATACTGCTACGTGACTCAGAAGGCACGTTAAACCAGTGTGGTCCCGGCTGTCAATAACATCTATGGCAGTCGTTATTAGCAAGTCAGTGGCTTCTAATAATCCGACAGCAGGTTTAACTAAGAATGATGTTTCACTCTGTGTTGCGGAGCTTAGATGACAATAGCTCCATGTAATAACTGAAGGTCAATTCAAACTTACAAAAACCCTCTTTTTAGTCGGGAGTTAAAGGGGCTAATTCGGGAGTCAGTAGTTTATTGGTCATGATAGTCATCATCATCACCATTTCTCCCAAATGAAGTCCACTGCTGAACATAGAGGCCTATTTATGTTTTTTTCTACGTTAATCGATTTTGTGCCGTTTGCATCCACCATGATTAGGTATCTCAAGAAAGTATACCCTTATTTTTACCCTTTTGTGTTATTCATCCGAGAAAGCTAAATGTAGTTGTAGAAACGATTAGTCGTTCTGTCAGATGAGTCGACCTTATCTGTGTTAGTTGTGTTTCTTTCTTCCTCATGGATATATAGGGATCCTATCATCATTTTTGGAGCTCAAGCCAACGTCACCTGCAAGTGTTACACCTGCCGATTAACGGACGAGGCCCTGGCAAACATAGAAGTTCCCGGTAAGCAGCAATAGGCTCGCCACCTATTACGTGGGACTAATAACACACATATAAGTGTGGGCGTATATTATGCTTCTGATTATCCCTTCGGGCAACAGGCGTGACTGTATGTATGTATGTTTCTTCCTCATAAAGAGAGGTATTGCTTTAGCCCAAAAACTATAGGATAAAAAAAATCTTCGAACACAGTGAAGCTGCTGCTCGGATCTACATGATGTGACTCATCATCGTTACTGGTCATATGGACTTGTAGCGTAAATTAATGTTTTAACTTCCCAATATGCATAGCAATATAGACTTATCAAGTCTTGTTATCTCTGTCAGGAGTTTTCTTAAACCAGCAGGGTTATCGCACACATCTCTAGCGTAACATTGCTTTGAAGACCTCGGAAAGCACGTTAAGCCGTTGGTCCCGCCTGTCAAAATAAAAAATAAAATAAAATATACTTTATTGTTTTTAAAATCAAGTGGGCTTAAGTCTAGGGCAACCGGGATAATGCTAGGATATCGTATACGACGTCGTATCGTGTATATGTGTAAGAGCGCTTAGGGTTAGCAGAAAAGTGAAAAGGAGTACGATTGTAAATTGAATAATTGCGACTTACATAATATTGGAGGTTTTAGTTTGTACAGTGTGTACAGCCAACCTCACCTGCAAGTGGTGCACCTGCCGATCAACGGACGAGGCTCTTGAGAAAATAACAGTGCTCGGTAAGCGGCAATAGGCTCGCCACCTATTACGTAGGACCAACTATATAATTGACGAAGTGTGCGAGTATAATATGCCTTTGCTTACCCTTTCGGAAAAACAGGCGTGAATGTGTGCATGTATGTATTTTATATTATATTATAGTTCGAATTTGAAGACGCGGAGTCCGCTGTAGTTAAGTGGCGCTTATAGATTTAAGTGATTTTTACAAGAGCTTCGAAATAAAGCCCAGCTTGAACAAAGGAGTTTAAATTTGGCTTTTGAAATAGTAGTAATGGTTGACTTATATAATAGGACATCGCTTAATGACTCCATGACTAATGAGGCATAAAAAATTAAAAGAAATGAAACAACAAAATTCATCATGAATGTTAATTCATATTTAATAAATAAATACATTTTCATTGTTTTTTTATTTAAATAACTATAGTAAGTGACTTAGGTGTATCAACTCTCAACAATGTTATCAGAATATTATACAACATAATAATGACGCGATTACGCGTTTTATTGCTTAATACTAATTCTATTTAGATAACAGTTACCAACTAAAGGATATATATTAGAAATGTACTCTTCGATATACATAAAATATTAAGAATAAGTTAGTAAAGTATTATATTACAAAAAGCCCCTCAACTTAAAACACACGCAATCAAATTATACATACCAAAGCGTTGTTTATGCGGCATTATAACCTCAAATACAATTAAAGTACCTTTTATAACTACAAAATACCGTTCGAAAATCTTAATTTTATAACCAACCGACCAACTTCGGAAGTTTAGAAAACTTTATAAAAAACAAAACCTTTTAATATGTGACTATTACATTTCAGTAAATTATTTAAAATTAAATGAAACTTATCAAAAAGTATTTGTTTACACAACTTCTTTATGCTCTATCTTTGTCTTAAATATTTTGTAAAATAAACACAGAATTACAATCCGCGGCGTATAAGTTGAACAATGAACTTTTATGCGCAGTAACATTTTATTCGGTCTCATTTGAAGTGAGCGTAACTATAGCAACGCATAGACTCGCGCGCATGCGTTTAGTCACCCAACAACTTCCATTTATGTCCAACTTATGTGCCGACTAACTATATTAATATTTAAAAAGTCTTCAAGTAAATCATATAACACCTTTGTGAACACAAAATGTACAATCTTTGGCTTCAAGCGAAATTTACACAAGCAATTTTAATAAAATACAACCATATTTTAGAAGTTCATAATTATATACCAGTTTAGTGAATAAACCAATAATGACTTACTTATATAAATCTTCACGTATTATAAAATATGTTTAAGTTTAAATACATCATTATCACAAAAATATATATAAATATTACTTAAAAATAAAAGAAATTTTTCGCTTGAAATACACATAAGGTACAAGATACATTTTAAGTTTATTAATACATATTTTCGACTTAAATGCATTAAAATTATGTGATGTGAAGTTAAAGACAATTAATTTTAAATTTGTAAATGCCTTTGTAGATATAATGAACGGCAATTAATTTAATTATAACTATGAAAAAGACTTTACTAGTAAATTTTAAATCCAATTTAAAAATCAATTCCTTTCAGATTTGTCATGCATTACAATATATATAAAATCTAAAATTATTTCGAGTTCACCGCATTGTGTGCCGTTGCTTAATATAATTTATTTTTTCAAACAAAAGTTTTACAAAATTAATAATAACTCAATCAGTATTTTATTTAAGAGATTCAATAATGAGGGAACTTAGCGAAAGAGTTAAAACACAAAATCAAATCAACAAAAAAACAAAATTAAACAACAGTCTGCTTGTTTATAAACAGTGTGAAACATAATAAGAAAAAAAGCAATAAATACTTTTTCCTAAGATTCAGAAAAAGTATTATTTTACTTCAATATCGTTCGATTATTAAATGCCAGAATAATGGCTAATCAATATTTTAGCATTAAGACACAGACATTGAAGACAATGTTACATTAATCATCTTCGTAAATCTTTCGAGAGAATTTGCCCCAAGTTATGTTTTCAATTAATCAATTATACGACTCCGTCGCAGTGAAAAAAGAATTTCGTACATTAACCTTTTTACGCGGGAGCGATAGAGACAGATAATGACGTTTCTCTGTATGAAATTCTTTCTACTGCGCGACCGCATTATACATACCAAAACTTAGTGTAACAAAAAATTGACATATACTTAGATAAAGTTTAAGATTTCGGAGCAAATTTCTTTTAGACAGAGAAAGATTTTAACAATCTACCGAAGTACCAAACATCTGAATCAACAAGCTTACCATTACAGAATAATTAGTCAACATTGTAATCAACCACCGGCCGGCCTTGTAGTATGATAAAGTTTCAGGCAACATTTTGCCTTAAGGTAAGAGTTATTTTTTTTCCAAGAAGCTTTCAAATTCAAGGCGAGATCATGTTGTAGACTGATTTACGTATAGCTGAACTGGATTGTGATATATGTTTAAAAATTATGAAAATATTTTGCCATTTCATATAAAATACGATATAATCTTTCACTATTTAATTTAATTTAGCAATTTTTTGTTTCTTGTACTTTTAATTTATAGTGGGTTATAAAATGTTGATACTTGAAATAAATTATTTATACTTTCCTCTCAGATGTAACATAAGAGTCTATTTTATATTATATGTTGATAAATGATTCCCGGTATATATTCTGATTTTTTAGTATATATCTGTAATTCTGCATATTTCTGCATACTATCAGTTTTGACATGTCTGCCTACTTGAATTATAACAAAAATCGTATAACCCTGCTTTATACAACAGTCGTGACTTTACCTCATTAAGTTTAGTTAACGGAAATAAATACTACTCATTTAAAGACCGGCCCATGTATTTATTTACTTACAACTAGATAGGTATACACATGGTAAATCCAAGAAAAGTCAAATCGGTAACATTGTATAGTTAAATAGTAACGTTAAGTGTGGGTCACGCTACAAGGTACAGTCAGGACTAGAAACATATTTTACTCCCCTTAACGCGCGACCCTTTAATGCGCGACAGAATGTTTTCTTCTCTTCTCAAACCCGAAGTGAATGGCTGCGTGAAGTTATTTCAACATACATAAGTGCTTCATCGGAGTTCACATCGAATAAATCAATTTAAATTAAAAATTCTCTTTTTAAATCTGTTTTTAGTAAAATCCGTCGTTTTATATTGATTTCCGAGCCGTTATTACACCGTACGGCATTCAAATTAGCTAGCGTAACAGTGTTCTGAATACTAGGTACAACGTAATATTTTACGTTTCATCATAAGCACACAACACCGATGTTAGATTGATTGAATAAAATCTATTGAATCGTAAAAAAAGCAATGCAAATTTTTCACGATTGCTACGATTCGGTTCAGTTTCAATTACACATTGAATTTCATTGGAATTTCATTTCATTGGTACGATTCAGTTTCAATTACACATTGGATGTCATTCTGCCAGTTGGAAACATTTTTATATGCTTTTTAAGCGTCTTAAGAGGTTACATAGGTTTTTAGTCCTGACTGTAATGTACTGTCAATTCATTAATACTGACGTAAACATTTTACGTCATAATGAATGTGACTGTACAAGTAAAAAAAGCAGCCTTTGGTTACAGTCATGTAGAAAAAACATAGGACGCATTTAATTGGAAGATATTATTATAATAATCGTCAGTATAAACACTAGTACTTTGGATATAGACAGAAATTAATTTGAATTAAACGACTAGATAGAATACGTTATGATTTAATAATGTAAATTGAAACATTACGGGTAGAGGAACTAGCCTATTTTAATTTTTTAACCCCTCTAATAAGCTAATTAATAATTTCATCAACAATTGTGAATAAATTCGTATGTTTTAATAACTATTACTTTTAAAATGTTGTGTTTGAAACTATGAAAAATTTTCAATGTCAAGAGCATTATAAAGTAAGACAAAGGATCAAGAGCAAATCGTCCCACTTTATTATACACTCACTTTATGGTATACTATTATGAGAGTGCATTAAAAACGTGAATCGATTACATATTTGCACTCTACCACTATGCTGAACGTATGTACAACTATTATTAGTTTAATAAAAATATTATCATCATTCAAAACAAAGTGCGTATTATCTTGTTATTTAAGTATTCAATAATAAATATTGTTTATTTCATACTTTGTGGTTACTGGTAACGATTGATGTAAGCAATAATATAAAGTATCAATTAATAACTTGATAATCTAATTCCCAGAGTTATCTCTGATTATTACTATTTGACAAAAAATAAAATATAAAATTTGATCAAACAATTTGGAAAGTTATGAAAAAGAAAGTACAAAAAACATTTTATATATGTTATTAATATCCCGAATTTTCGTCCAATTCGCTAAACCGATAGCACTACTACACAGTCATTACCTTTATACCTCCGAATAACGTGGACCCAATATTTTCGATTACGTCACCAAGACCTTCAAGTCTTGCTGCTCAAAAATCTCTCTTTTGACCTCTTCGTCTACGACGACGATTTATACATTTTTCGTACGAAATAGAATAAAATGTCACCAATTTTTTTATTAAATACCTAGCAAAATTTAATTTTATAAGTGCTGTATTATTCGTCTTAGTATGTAGACATATTTTATTTATTTGACTGATAAGTAAATTTAAATACCTAAGTCTCCATATTAGTACATTTGAAGCCAATAGATATTAAATGTATTTCTGAATTAATATTTTTTTCGTTACAATGTTACATACATATGTTTATTTGCCATAGAACTTCGTTGAAATACAGTTATATATATAGTTTTAATCAGTAAATAGGGTCTCAATCTTTGCTTTAGGTAACCATATTAACAGTATTAGCTTAAATTTTTTCTTCCATTCGCTAAAATTCGAGTACTTATCAAGTTAATTTTTCTCTCCTTAGCCAAAAATTCTTGACAGCGTCGTATATCTTTGTCAACACTTTAAGTAAAGTATCAAAATCCTAGATCCAACTGAATAGTTGATATCTTAATATATCTTTTAAAAAATCCAAAATATCAAGACTAGTTGATACGTTTTACCGGTTATCAGTTTACACCTCGGTACTTTTGCCTACTTGGCCGTGTTTTGAATCTGGTACTCCTGAAGCGCTGAGCTTGCGTTGGCGGCCCGGGAATATTCCGCCAAAAATGCGACCTGAAATAATGAAGTAACATTAATTAATGAATAAGTTTTACAAAATATATTAACATTATATTTTTTTTTTATGAGCCACTCACTTAAACCACCACGGTTTTTTGTGTTAGTGAGAGTTCACAACTTATATAGGTAAGATTAATTTAAAATTATTGATATATATATTTAAGTAAATGGATAGCTTCACAATATACAGATACAAAATAAGACGTCTGTGAAGGTTTTACAAAAGGAAAGTCTTTAAGGATCCGTTAAGTGCACGAACTAACTGACGCTAGATTACACAAAACTACAGTTTATTTAAACAAAGAAACAGAAACAAGGTTAAATTTGGAGTGGGGTTTAGGCGCTATGGAATTTGTTTATATGTCGCGGGACTGTTCGAAAGGGCTAAACCGGCAAAAAGTCAAATTTGGTGTTTTTGGAGTTACGCAGTTAAATTAGACTGACAATATAAGAAATATGGGTACAAAATTGTAGTTAAGCGTTACTTATTAACGACTTACTTAATAATCCAAAATGTTTTTGCCTTATTGCCTTAGCTCCCGCAGTGAATGGGTTGGTTATATTTTAAGTTATAAGAGCTTAACTTTGGCTTTAAAGTAACATAAGTACGAAGCAAATTAAAAAAAAAACACTATATTAGTGTGTGCAAAATTGTAATTTATTTATTTATAAAATTAGTTGTCATTAGTATAAAAAAAATTGTGACCCACAGACATACCAGCCAAACGGTTTAGTGGGATATGTTTTTATGAACTTGCATTATTTAAAGGAAATAAACGTTTTATCTATCTATCTATCTATTAACATGAAAGTTTTTGAGGACTTGATATGACATTTATTTATTAGTCACACAAAACAGAGATACAGTAATGACACAATTATGTTACATGCTAAATTCTAGAAGTAGGCTGTATCTCCACTAACATGTGTGAACAGCATGACTGGTCTATGTCGAACGTGACAAATCACGAGAAGTAAAATAAACAATTAAAAAAAAACTAAAAATAAGTACAACAAATACAAAATTAATAAATTACAAATTTAAAAAAAAACACATACTATTCCTAAACAAATGCACGTAGTCTAAATAACCCATTGTGATTTTATCTTCATAGTTTACCTGGTGATCGCTGATCTCCCGGATGCCTCGGGGAGGTTGCGTGCAGAGCGTGGCGGCTGCCTTGTTGGAACGACACCGACATGCCGCTGTCTAGAGAACCCACCGAGCCTCGTCTCTGCAGTCTCTCAGCCGCCAGGGCCACTGAAAACAATATTTTATTCTAAGACTTTGAACCACTCTATCTAT
Organism: Musotima nitidalis; assembly: GCA_949126915.1. Taxonomy (NCBI): domain Eukaryota; kingdom Metazoa; phylum Arthropoda; class Insecta; order Lepidoptera; family Crambidae; genus Musotima; species Musotima nitidalis. The sequence continues at coordinate 5,711,164 of OX421439.1, read as the reverse complement.
TCGCATTAAAATCCGTTGCGTACTTTTAAATAACAAAGCATATGGGACAGGCAGAAAAAAACAACTTTTAATACTATGTACCGATATGGCGTAAAGGTATATCTGCACCTTATTCCAGTTCGTGGGTTCGATTCCCACACAGGACAAATCTTTGTGTGCATTAACATGAATATTTGTTCTGGTCTGGATGTTACTGGCACTAGCTCCGAGTGATGGAGGATGACATAAATCTCTCTCTTTCTCTCTCTCAGTCAGTATGCAGCATGCAATTTGTTATCATTAGCATTCTGCAAGCGTATTGTCGGTTTGATGTCAAGAAAAAAGTTAAATATATAAATAAGTTTTAATATAAATACAGAAAAGAAAGCGGCTGACCATACTTTTGACCAATAACAATGCCATAAAAGGTGAAGCGTCGAAAACTTTTGTTGAAGACTCCTGACTTACCTGGGTCATTGATATCGACGAGGGAGTTAGAGAGAACATTCCTCTTGATGATGGTGGTTGGTGGCGGATGCTGAGGCGTCCTCAGTGGTGCCGAAGGGGCTGGCCCGGCCGGTGGTGGTGGTACTACCACACTGTGGAGCAAACACACTTTTATATATACTCAAGAGTTTTAAAGTTTTGTAATTTTGGCTTTCATAAGAGCTCAATTGGACCAAACTTGTATAAATGATTTTGACTTTGACTTTACGAAATTCCATGTCTGTCATTGGCAGCAGATAAGTCAAGTAAAAACTCAAGCTTAGTATGTTTATGACTCGGAATGAAGCCTATCTAAACATACTAGGGAATACATTATTTCAATCTTAATCTTAATCTTAATATATATAAATCTCGTAATATATATAAATCTCGTGTCACAATGTTTGTCCTCAATGGACTCCTAAACCACTTAACCGATTATAATAAAATTCGCACACCACGTGCAGTTCGATCCAACTTGAGAGATAGGATAGTTTAAATCTCAAATTATAGTCGCAATTTTAATTAATTGCTAATTATTTGTATGTTATTATTTGTCAGTCACAATTATCTGTTAACTCCAAATGATTCTAACAGATGTCGATACCTTTCGACTGGGTTGAGTAAGTAATCAATAGATGGCGCTGCTATGGTAAATCTACGAACGTGTCATATAAGCTACATTTTAACAGCATCATTACCACGTGTTGTTAACGCTAAAAATATCATTAAAATTCTCTTATTTCAATTATACTATCTTTTTTACAGTTTCCCTAGCTATGTAATCTAAACGTGCGCTCAAGCTCGAGCCGAGCGCTGAGTCTGGTGCTCGAAAAATGCTTTTTCACTATAACGCTCAAGCCACTGCTCGAGCGTCGAGCGCTTTAGTCGAGCCCCGACTTGAGCGTCGACTCAAGCGTTTAAGCGCCGACTCGAGCATTTTTACAACACTAGATAAGGGGGTGCACCATTATGAACTATTATAGCAAGCGACATTGAATATTTCGAGTTTTTTTAACACATTTTTATGCTTCACTTAAAAAGTTATTTTCAAAACTACTTACTTTTAGTATTAGGAATGCTTATAACTTAAATATCTATAGGTACCTATTTATGTCTACCCGTGCGAAGCCGGGACGGGCCGCTAGTACTACTATAAGAACTTAGCAAGAAACGCGACATGATTCTTTCTCTAGCCAATTTAATGATTGGATTTATTTATTTACAAAATCCACAGGTCCTTACACCTAATGACGGATTTACATTTTATTTAAATGTATTTGTGTGTGTAAGCAAATGTATGTGTGTGAGCAAATGTATGTGTGTGAGTAAATATGTGTGTGTGAGTAAATATATGTGTGCATGAGTAAACGTATGCGTGTGTGAGTGAATGCATGTCTGTTTGTCAAAAGTGATGATTGTTGTGTCATTAGTGTTTAAAGATCAAATTAACGTTTACTCTAAGCAGATTATATAAAAATCTGATTTAGTTGGCAGTCGAAACAAAGGTGTATAGGGATGCTACTAAGACCTAAGGAGCCCAAGCCAACGTCACCTACAAGTGGTGCACCTGCCGATCAACGGACTAGGCTCTGGCGAACATAACAGTGCCCGTAAGCGGCAATAGGCACGCCACCTATTACGTGGGACTAACTATATAATTGGCGAAGTGTGGGCGTCTAATATGCCTCTACTTACCCCTTCGGAAAAACAGGCGTGAATGTATGTACGTATAAAAAATCATAGCAAAAGCTTACCCGTGAACATGCACGTGGTCCAAACACTGCTGATGGTCTATATCGACGTCTGCCACGCCGCTGTCACGATTCTCCATCACTGAGGGACAATAGATTTATTTATTTTATCGGCACATAGAACCACGAACGACGGCCTAGAATTATGTTACGGCATATGGCACACTTAGGGTCACCTACTCTTCACCTCTATAAAATCTACTTCACTTCGTTTCGCGAAGCTACGAGCGATTCTACAAAAAACATTCCGGTGGGATGGGGCTCGTTTCACAGTGTCTATTAAGAGACCCCCCCCCCCCCCGGAGGCTGAGTTTCTGGGGGGGGCTGAGTATCTCCCGGAGGCCGGAAAAAGATAACACCCAGAGGTTGGCTACTCTGGATGCCCTTAGTACGTCTCTCGTTTCAGTGTCGGCGAAACACGAGTCGTGTTGAATAGTTTCTCGATTTTTCGGGAAATTATAGTAGCGAGGGAATTGTTACAAAGATATTTTCATTTTTTTTTTTTTTATTATTTATTTATTATTATTTTTTTTTAATCCATCACTTGCTTACAATGGATTTCCGCAAAGTAACTCAATGAATTATTTAGGCCCTATGGAAACTCTTACTTACCATTTCTATTATTCTGCACTCCCCGCCCCTTCCCCCTGTTCAGCTCTCCCTCAATCCTCATGGCGTCCATTTCATCCATCTCAGCGACGCTCTCGCGAAGGTCTTCCGCGAACTTGCATCGGTCGTGTTCATTCCTTGCGTTAAACGTTGCAAGACGTCTACCGTCCACGCGACGGGATAAACGAATACCGAATGGGTAATCTGTGTATAAAAAAAAACAACACAATTGTATTTTTATTGTAACTGGCGAGAGAAAAAACCAACCTTGACGATTTTCTTGTCCGTTCTTTTACGATCAAGCTCCCGCCCGCAATGAATGGGCGCGTTAGTTTATAAATATGACATTCATAAGGCCTCTGCCTCGAATCTTGCGGGCAGCGGGGCGGCGGCGGCGGCGGTGCGGGAGCGGCAGGATCAAATACGTGAAATCAAATAGACCGACCCTCGAAAACAGCGGCGCGGCAGCGGCGGGAGGGCGTTCAACGAGCGGTGCACTCCAGTCAAGCGGTTACCGCCCGCGCGACTACATCGCAGTGTTGTGTGTGCAATTTATTTTTGTGACGTGCCGAAATGTCCTCGGACATGCTAGAGAAAATTATTTCAGCAATTTTGAGCGGATACTGATATGGAACAGCAATGATGTGAACTATAAAAAAAAAGATTAAATAATCAGTTTTGGGAAGAAATTTAATTATCTCTGTTCTTTATAATTTCGATAAAACTCGCCTTTTCATTTCCTTGCCATAAGGCAATACAGTACTACAGACTATAAAGTAGGGATTCACTTTTTCCTTTGCCCACAATAAATCAAGCGTTAGGAATAAATTTGAATCAAAAAGATGTCGCCGTTGTTCAGACATTTCGTTCGCGAATGAAAACTAATATCTCGATGACACAAACACGAACACAACACTACGCCGCTATAATGCCGCGCGATCTGCCCGCTGCTTTCAAAAACGGGTCTGCGATGCCCGCCCCGCTCCCGCGCCGCCGCCGCCGCCGCCCCGCTGCCCGCAAAATTCGAGGCAGAGGCCTAAGAGCTCTATTGAACCAAACTTCTAAATGAATTTGAAATTTGAATTTTTGAACATAACATTTTTACTAGGAACAAAAGTTAAATTACTATCAAAATTAATTTAAACAAAGTTATATTTTTTGTTGAAGAATGTATTCAAACTGACAACTTTTCTTATTCGACTATAAATAAAGAGTTAATTATTACGTAATATTTGAGATGAAATTTGACTATTCTAGGTTACTATAATTTATCCGAATATGCTTGGTCACTGATATTTCAACAAATTGTAGTTGCTAAGGAGATTTTTCCTCTTAATGTCCCTCCGGCCCAGGACCCCTTTTAAAATCATTAAATTACGGCCCAGAGATCTAAAATTATCGTATTTTTTGGCTTAAATAATCCCGCCAATTTAAATCTGCCAACAAATTATTAACCTTGCATGCATCTCAAATTTTGACCAAGATTAATTGAAAATACCGCTGAAAAGAATTTCAAACTTTCCACTTAACACTAAACATTTTCAACAATTGTCAAAAACCTATACTCACGTGGCACTGAGAACAGGTTCACGCTCATCCCGCACAGCGGGAACGATTGTCGAAACGTGTACGTCACCGAAGACTTCTTCTTGCTGAATATCTTCGTTATCACCAGCAGGTCGTTGAACAAGAACACCTGAAAATATAAGGAAAATGATTAATTTGTGTAATAGGCAGTCTTCATTATAATCACAGCCCTTAAATGCACCACGTGACTCAGCTCAGGATATACCAGTGCGTGGTGGGGACCACGTACAAGAATCAATTGTAAACTGTGGAAATGAAAGGGTTGTATAATTATGTAGGTTACCCTATGCGCATTGGTTCACGTGATGGAAGATGATCGATTCTTTTTGCCGTCGTTTGTAAGCCTTAGGTTAGCCTCTAATGACAAACTTAAGTTGTTTTAACTTATTATTGGCTGTCGTCTGTAAAAAGAATGGACTTAAAGTGCCTGTGATCAGTAGTGGGACATAAATGAAAGAATGGGTATAATTTATATCAGACTATTCTATAATAATAGGATAAGATGAACGGTCTTTCAAGCCGGATGCACGAACCTCTCTCTGATGCACGCCGGGCCTCTCTTTCTTGTGAATGTCCGGGATTTCGTACAGTCGGCAATAGCAGACGAGCCGACGGTGGGGCAGCGCCAAGTGAGGCTTCTTACCCACTATTGTTGCTTGCACCTTCATTACCTGGGAATTTTTGTTTTTTTTGTTAATTATGTTGACTGTTTGCAAGTTTTATTATCAAACTCAAGAGACGTCCAGTAACTATACACTGGATATCGGCATTGCCATTTGTGTTGCATTCATAGATCACACAAGGTATTCGCTTCGGCAAAAGCTAGCATTGAAAAGTTTATTTCTAGTAAGGGTACTAGAAATAAACTTATTTAATCACTATTAAGAATTCTGCAACTATATGCAAATCAGAGCAAGCGAGAAACACCAAGTGAAGCGCCGAAAGGAGCGCTTTTCTCACTCAATCATTTAGACCAGCATATCAAGATCCATGTCCCTGTTACCACGCCATATTACAACGTACCTGCGTAACATGGTCGCTTCCCGGTCGGAACTCGCTACACTTGACTCGTTCGTAGATCCCAGCCAGCATGTCGCGGTCTATGTCACCGCAGTCGTCGATGCCGCGCAGATTCCGTATGAAGTCATCCGGACACATGCGGGCTTCGGGCTTCAAGTTTGGCGTATGCAAGTCTGTGTTCAGCATTATGATTGCGAACGCTAGGACGAATATCTGAGAAAAAAAGAATGTGTATTTTTTATATGTTATTAACACTTTTTGAATTGTTTTGTCAGTCTGTCAAAAATAACGTAGCTCAAAAGCAGGTAAAATAAATTTAATTTTGACTTTATGGCTCATTATCTTAATAATAGTCTTTGAAAAAGTTGGGAGTTCTTAAATTTTATTGCTTAGTACGATTTATAATTACCCTTTTGCTTCCTAACATATTCAGAGTCGCAAAGAAGGTTTAAACTACTGTTCGATAATTTTATTGCAGGTTTTAATCAACGCCATACACCAATGTTCAGCAGTGGACTTCTAATTTATTTATTTAATTTTATTCGGAATACCAACAGAAAATTAAACATTTTGTGTATACACTAATAATATAAACATCGCTATTTACAGGTATTATAGCTAGCATAATGAGAAAAATGATTTCTTATCGCATTCTGAGTCCACAACAACTGCACGCAGTCTGTGTCTTCATTATTTCAGACTATTAACAATTTTTCACTGGTTTTTTACCTTAAATCAACTCCACAGGGTTCACTTAATAGTGGGATTATATTGTCCACTGCATTGCAAAGGGTTAACGCCTCACTGCTAAGCTCAGGATACTATTATTAATGTGTTTCTTACCGTATCCTGTGTCCGCAACCGCTGCACAAAGTCCGTATTACAGACGCAGTATCGGCGCGCGAAGGCTTCCACCAGCCTCTCGATCTTCTGAGCCTCGCCCGGCAGACGAAAGTGAGCTTGGTACCGCCGGAGAGCCACATCCACCGCCATACCGGATAAGTCGAGCTCGTTCACGAAACATCTACGGGACAATGACACAAGTTACAATCTACGGGACAATCACGAAAATATATGCAATCAACGAGAAAATCGTATTTTTGCTTGTTTGAAAAAAATCTATATGTGACCCTGACATTTAAATTTATTAATAAAAGTTGTATTGTTGTTGAATTATTTTTTGTAAATTATAAATAAATATAAATCACACCAGTTTTTATTTTCAAGATAAGTATAATTAAGAACTTGTGTGATTCTAAATAACGGATAAACATCCTTATAATACCTTATAATACCTGTAAGGGATGGGAAATATGAACACCGATATTTAGCCAAAGCACACGGGAAGTGGCCGTCGCGATCGCGGTTCGGAAGCTACTGCCAGCAGGGGCGTGCGCTCGCCTGCATACTAATTTCAATCTACCCTCAATATAAATTCGCAGACGGCAACTACCCGTGTTTATTTTATTTAAATAATACAAAAAATATAAATTAAGCAACCATACTAAAATTAACAATAAAACTATAGGTAGGTGTGTGTGCGTCGCCTACAATACCTTATAGTGGATTTTGCAGCAATAATAAATAAATAAACTCCTTCTTTTTATTAAATTTAATAAGAAATTTAGTTTTGAAACAATTATAGGAGGAAAAAGGGAAACCTGATTCATGTAGGTAATTCTGTTTGGAACTTCAGAATGAATTACCGACATGAATTAGGTTTTTCTTAACCTTCATAAAATCTCCAAAGATTTTACTACCATTTAAAATTACAGCATTTTAGGTCTAGTTTAAAAAGTGACGTTTGTCAATAATAAATCAATCTTTATTTGGTTTATAACATTAGTAATACAAGTAAATAAGATATGGAATTTGTACACAACAGACGATACTTACTCTAAAACAGCCATATTGAATGGACTCTGCAAATTGCCAAGGTATTCCCCGATCATTTGCTTGCTGAGTCCCTTTCTCGTGATCAGGAACCGGGCCACACCTCGGGGTGAGTTCTCTAGAAACCCTCTTGCGATAAGGTAGGCGATGCCCCGTTCTGGCTTCTTGTTAAACAGATTCAAGCCCACGCGGTATTGGCGTTTGCGCACTGTTTCTGATACCTATAAGAAGAGAGCATTCTAAATTCAAGTTTCATTTATTCAAGCTAATCTTTAATCTGAATCTTTTGATTGTTATTTTCAATTGGATCTAGAAGCGCCTGTTCATGAGAAAAAGTTGTCAATAAATTCGGCGTATGGTATTTTTGCTCATTATGGAGACTCAGAAAATTATTAGGCAACCTCATGCAAAGAGTGTGTTTGACAATAAAAAAAACACATATTTTACGAGTATATACATATAGGATTACAGACCAGGCTTCCTCCATTCCCTTCCTATAATTATTATTTTGGCCTAAGTATTGATCATCATCATCATAGGTTAGCATAGTCCCGGTTGCCCTATACTTAAGATTAGGGTTCAGGGTCTGCTCACTGTTTTAACCAGATTTAGCTGAATTTCAGTTATTACATGGAGCGAGTCATCACAACCTAGAGGGAAACCTTATTCTATAGTTAAACCAGCTATCAGAATGTTAGAAGGCACTGACTTCCTAATAACGACTGCCATTGATGTATATGACAGCCGGGACCAACGGCTCAACGTGTTTTCGGAGGCACAGAGCAAACTATAAGAACGCACATAACTTCGAAAAGTCATAGGTGCGCCACCAGGGTTTGAACCCGAGACCCTCTAAATTTGAAGGCATTGGGTCTCACCACTGGGCTATCCCCGCTCCTAAGTATTGATGTCTGTGGCGTTCCTTGTTGTGCCTGGTATGGGATTTGATAATGATCGACAGGACTGTAGCCAACGTCTATCAGGTGAAGGAAACTTCTTGTTGCTTTAACAACGAATACTGACCTTGTGAGTCTGATGCGGAATCTGATGATGATCAGTGGGCCGACAGCAGGCAGCAGGAGGTGCTTCATAGTACGGGGGTGCCTCCTGTCGCTTCCACACTGCGAACCTCTCTGGAGGTCCACTGGCTGGGCATTGCATGCCCTCGTACTGAGGAACGCCCACGCGTAACGCTGCGTATTGGGCGTCGGCTATGTGGACGTGTGGTTCCTGTAAGACAATTATTTTCCTGTTTTAATGATATAAATAATATAATGGTATCATAAATGATCTCTCTTAAGAGTCCAATTTGGGTCTCAAATTTTTTATTTAATATATACTTAAATATAGTGCATTAAAAACAAACCGAGGTGGTAGGTGGTCGGGACAATAACCTAAGTAAATCCTCTGCTTTCGTTCAGTGATGTCAGTCCTTGGATGGGTGACCATTTGTGTGGCATTTCATATCAGTCGCTTAGGTAGGCACGTTAAGCTGTTGATTCCGGTTATCACTATGTCTGTCGTAGTCGTTAAGCTAAGTTAAAGGGCCTAATTGGACGGCTTTTTCAAACTGTCCAGGCTTAAAAAAATTATCAGCAAGACGCCACGCATCTGCCTCCGCCAATCCGTGTAATGGAGAATGATACCCTCTCACCTTGGTTTGAGAGAGGAGGCTTGTGATGATGATGATGATTATGATGCGGACAGTGCAATAAATTATTCAAATGTTACTTTCTTTGATACCCTGTTATTAATCTATAAATATTAACACAACGCTGTTGTGGTTCTCCACTGCAGCACATACTGAGTGGAGTCCTTTTTAGACATATGTATACCCATAATATTTCTTTGTAATTTTTTTTCTGCTATGTTTAAATAATGTTTTTATGTCTAAATAAAAATTATTTAATTTTCATTTAAATACAAGTCAATGAAAACAACTATCATTGTATATGATTGGTGTGACTTAAATATAAATTCTTTTAATGAATAAATAAAAGCTATTTTATCGTTTTCTTCATATTAAAATTTTAACCTAAACAAATGAAATCAATTTAAACATATGAAAAAAAAAAATGAACAAAGAAAATAAAAATCAAAAGATACGACACTTAATAGAGTTGAATCGGTCATTTCAAAAACCACTTAAATCAACATTTTTACTACTATAAAATTTATACAAACCGGAGCTCTAGGCTGATAGGGCTGATGGTAATGATGACGCGGCTCCTGGGAAGACGATGATGAAGATGACTGTACCGAGGACATTGACCCTCCGCGCGCACTGCACTCCGCTCGCCGCACTGACAGTGGACTTTCGGCGCTGCAAAGGACATCACTAAACGTTAAATTAAATACAGCTCTCAGCTTAAGAGACTACTTACATTTATTACCTACATACAACTAAATCCTACTAATAATATTATAAATGCGAAAGTAACTCTGTCTGTCTTTCTGTTCTGTCTGTCTTTTCTTCACGCCTAAACTACTGAACCCATTTGTGTGAAATTTGGCACAGACATAGTTTGGAACTCGAGATGGGACATAGGATAGTTTTTAAACTTTTCAAAAATCCCAGATCGGGATTAATGTGGGTAAATCCAAAAATCTGCCGGAAGTCACTATTCCACGCGAACGAAGTCGCGGGCAAAAGCTAGTACTATCTATCCTAGCATTATCCCGGTTGACCCAGACTTAATCTTTGGGCCCAGAGTCAGCTGAATTTCTGAGTTCTATCATGGAGCGACTGCCGTCTGATCTTCGCAACCCAGAGGGAAACAACATTATATGGTATAACCAGATGTCAGGATAAGGCACTGATTTCCTAATAACGACTGCCATAGATGTTCGTACTTTCAAGTAAGTAACTTCGAAAAGTCATAGCACCACGGCCAGGATTTGAACCCGAGACTCTCGGAATTAGAAGTCTTCGGGTCTATCACCGCTCGAAGTCACATCACCGATCACAATAGATATCGGAATTTTATTTCACTAGGTTTTGGGTAATTATAATAATAATCCTTTATTGCACATAAAACATACATAGATTACAAAATAAATTTACAAACTAAAAGTACAAAGTAAGTACTTATCTCTAGAAGAGATCTCTACCAGCCAACCCTAGAAGTTGTGTATTCATTGGTAGGTACGGGATTAAGTTTGGTTAAAGATCTTTGTTAAAAAAAGGAAATGGAAATAATTACCGTTATTAAATTACTGTTATGAAACTATCATTTATTTATATTAATTATTTATCAAATGATGTCAGTAGATATTAACAATATTATAACAGTTATATAGTAATAGTATTAGAAATACTTACTTCAAGGTAATGCTACTGGTTCTCTTTGGCACATCCGGGGGCAGTCGCCTGGCGTTGGCGGCCTGTATCGCCGCCAGCTGTTGCTGCTGGCGAGCTGTCGGCGACGACAACGGTTTCCCGCCAGATGATAGCAGGTTGCCGTATATTGGACCTGGGAAATTAAATAATTTATTGATTCAGGCGTTGCGGAAATCCATTGTAAGCAAGTGATGGATTAAAAATATCTTTGTAACAATTCCTGGCGTTTTCAACACGAGAGTAATTTCTCTCGTTTCAGCGTTGGTCGTGAAGACATCGTTGTTCTGAGGCTCCTATCTTACTTGAAGATGCTCTGTTTAAGGGCGAAACATTTGTCGTGTTGAATAGTTTCTCGATTTTTCGGGAAATTATAGTAGCGCAGGAATTGTTATATTGATATTTTAAATCCATCACTTGCTTACCTAGGAAATTATTTTTTTCTATAGGACATCTAACACAGCGGCTCTTAGTCCCTACTCATTCGGCTTTTTAACCGCTAACTAATTAACAACTTGTGCTATGGATACAAGTACGTTTAATAAACGTCCTTAACTAGACTAAATATTTATGTTTTCGCAAGCATTTAATCGTGTGTGGGAATCGACCCCAGACATTTTAAACATGTCGGTCCTTTTTATTAATAAACTTAGTTTTTTTTTTTTGTAAAAATTCTACACTACTTATATTTGTCTTGGGTGGGAATTGAGCCTACGACCTTTGAAGCGAAGAACAAGTTTAGGGACATCTGCGGCTTATCAGCTCAAGTTCTCAAGTTTCAAATAAGTATAAGTATATACTAAATATCGGATAAACATAAATACTTTTTTGTAAGTATATACTTAATATATATAGATAACACCTACACCAGAAAAAACATTTATATTCATTTGTCCTTTGTGGGTTTCGAACCCGGAGCGTGTAGATCGTCTAACGTCAAATCGGTCGTCTAAATTATTATCTTGCTATATGGACAATATGGAGTACTAATTAACTAAAACTAAATAATAACAAAAGTATACCTGTATTGTTTAACATTTGATGGTTGTGTAGAGATTCATTGTGTGACGATGACGTAGATATATTTGTGACGGACCCGCTCACTGAACAACTGCAGACCTAAACACAAACAAATAAAACTCATTATCGCTTGACTAAATTGTAACCAAACAAGGATCTTCTACAGTTTGCTTAATAAATTAAAGCAAACGAAGTTATTTATAGATTTATGTCATATTTTAATACTGTCTAATGGATCAGTAGACATATACCATCTAGAGGTGATTTATAAGGGGACGGAGATCTGTCAGCTTATTAGTGTGTATTGCACTTACACACTCTCTGCAACTGTTTTACTTCGACTTTCAAAATTTTATATTTGCCGCCTACTCCAAAGACTATTAAGGAATGGGATCTTGTCTATTGGCAATCTAGGCGTTTACACCTCTTAGCATTTGACAAGTTTCATCTAGTTAAAGATTTGTGTGCAATAAGTGACCTTTGCCACGATTATTAAGATCTCTTTTAAATTGTCGTAGCAAGTTTTCTGGACACACCAAAAGGGATATACGATACGACGACGACTAATTGTCTACCAAATCATAGATAACTCACTATCACCTCGAGTCTTATTGACTCATCATTACGTCAATGGCGGAAACCGACTGACCGCAGAAAACTTTATATGAAACCTGTTTTGTCTGGACCTATTTGTTGCTGTATTTTGAGAAAATGGTAGTACTTAATAGGAAACTATATTCCCAACTTTTGTGATGAAACTGCGAGATTTAAACTACATGACCTTTGGTAATAAAAGATACATTTATTTCGTCTCTATAGAAGTATTTGATGGTTAAAAATTTTCCTTGAAGATATTTATTGTTGTCCTTGACGTCATTCAAGGAAATTATGTTTACTACTTCTGCTGCGTAGACTTCAGAGCGAAGCCCTGAACGAATCATTCATATAATATTTTTCAAAACATTGAGGTTCCTTTGAACCTCAACTCATTATAAATGTATAATGTATAAAGTATGTATAAAGATACTTGTTATAATAAAAACAACAGTTCTCTTATAAGTAAATGAGTTACATATTATAGTCTATTACTAAAGTATTATTTGTGTAATAACAGAAATTTAACCAAATCTGATTAGAACAGTTATCAGACCCTAGACCTAGACCATGTTGATGGAATTATTTTTATTAAGTAAGTCAATTATTTTAGTATTGCGTTATTTAAACTGAGAATCAATCACCTAAATGTATGCGAGATATTTACTTATTTATAAATATAGAGAACATGTGACAAAGCAACTACAAACAGACTGTATAATTTAAAAACATTAAAAATAAGAGGCACTAATAAATTTAAACTGCCTCAAGTAGCTATAAATACATAGTTATCAGTCATAATATCATAATGTTTACATTCTATCTGAGATAACATTTTTATGACATTACATTACACTATTAATGTAAAGCTAATAATATATCTTATAGCCAATTTTATTGCAAGTATAAAAAAATGTGGTGCTACACCTGTCGATTAACGAATGAGTCTCTAGCGAACATAAAATGACCCGGTAAGCGGCAATAGGCTCGCCACCTATTACGTGGGACCTATATAACTTGCGAAATGTGGGCGCATAAATGTCTCTGCCTACACCTTCTGGGAAACAGGCTTTATTATGTATGTGTAATTATTTAATTTTTATGTAATTTTTTTAAAAATAATTATGAATTAATGATCAGGCTGAAATTACAATTATTGATTGACATCTTTAAGATTTCTAGAACTCATGTCTAGTCCCAGGGTGTCGAAAAAAGCAACTAAGGGAGTGTTAAACCCGTTTCATCTAAAGACATCTGTACATAAAGGGAACTTTACTAACACAGATCCTTTTTTCTTCTTCTTGACAACCCTAATCAAGATATATGGACGTGAGGTTACGAACAGGTTACGACCACAGTACCACGACTAAGACTAGGTAAATAATTTAAACGAAAGTTATATGACTCATCGCTGTAAAGACAATGCTACCTATATATTAACACAGTAGCCATCTCAAAAAAACTTTACAAACAACTAACTTTATAATAACCGGCCCTTCGCCTAAAATACGGCCAAACTCTCAAGTTATCCCTGCACGTTTCACTCAAAACACTACGCAATTTAAATTTGCACTTCTCAAAAGTAACACTTTGAAAAACCATTTTTTATTGCTAAAATTAATTAACACAACACACGTCTCGCCGCATCAACGTCATGGCTTCTACTCATAAACCGATAAGGTGTTTTTACAAGCATGTGCGATTATTATCAACATAATTTGTTTGCGTGCATTAAAGACGAGATCGGGCTGATAATAATCTTTTCAACGCTGTCGACGCTAACTGATTTTCGTTTTTAGGTCTTCACGTTACATTTCAATGTTTTTGTTTGATGGGAGCTATAGAAAGTTAAAAGATTATTGTCGATATCACAGTTCAAGCAAGAGAGTAAAATAATCAATACTCAAACTCAATAGTTTATTGCGTTCCAACCATGTGTTTTACAAAATGGTAGTTTAGGTACAAAAGTATCAATTGTGGACCCTGTCGTACACAGCATAGTGTAGGAGAGAGGAGGAAGGACGCTGTTTAATTACTAGTTAGTTAAATCTAGATGTTCATCCCATTCTTATTTAGGGCAGACGCATGATCTTCAGGTAAACGGGTTGTATCTGGTATATTCTAAACGCATCTGGTATATCGTCTATATTGCATTGTGAACTGACGAGTATTTATTCTAATGCTACTTTATTTGATTAAATAGTGTTTATTAGTTAGTTTAGAAGTTTGTCTGCGATAAAATTCAATTAAATACGTCAATTAAGAGGACTAGTTGCGCTAAATGTTCTTCAGCTTAGTCTATGGGACTATTTAGAGAGATTCAGTTAAATAAAGATTCCAAGGTTTGTGAAAGGCACCTCAATGACAATTTTCAGTCGGCCCAAGCATCACGTAAACTAGAAATTAAGGCTTAGAACAATTATATAGACAAATAAATTAATTTCCTTTTTACTTGCTTTTTGGATATAGATCTTAAATATTTGTATGTATTGTCTGTTTTTACAGACGAGAGTCAACTTGAAACATTTCGGGATGGTTTTACAGATATATCAGGACCTGTGTAAATATGTCCAAGTAAGTTCACACAAGCGTTTACTACACATTGATTATCTCCTCATTAGACATTGTGAAACAGCAACTTAATAATTTCTTTAGCTTTTTTTAATCGTAGATATGGAGTCAATCGTCTAGATTATTTGCCAGTGTCAAGTAATTTGATAAATCAAGTTACTTGTATAAAAGCAGTCAAGTCAAAGTCAAGTCAAGGCAACGATAGTCGAGTTAAGTCAAAGTTATACCGCAATAAAGTAATGAAGACTTTACTAGAGGCGTTAGATGGAGTTTTGGAGTCAAAGCGGAAAATCCCAATTCACTGCAATATTCCAAATTCCTACATTTGTGTACGTTGCCAAAGAAGATATGTCTAAAAAACTATACTTATAGTTTTTTTTTTAATTTACATGTATTTTAGAAAATACAATACCTACCTACTGCCGCTATGTGTCTTTTTCCGCGGTGGCGCTAAAATTGTTAATAACCACAAAGACAAGGGTATATAGACAATTGAACATCAAAAAAGAACATAGATCAATGTGATATGGATGAGGCGAACTACCGGGAGACCGAAAACAATAGAATATCAACTCTGACTGGATACTAGTGGATTGCAGGTTGACAATCTAAAAGCAATAAGAGCTTCCTTACCCCACTGTCAGCGTCGCCTCGATGAAGATGAGGCATGTCGGATGCGATCATGTGTATCTGATGGGCCGACTGCTGGACCCGCGCGACCATCGCCTCAACCTCGTTCTGAGTGTCGCATTGTAGGTGACTGAAAACCGGAGAAATAGATGTTAGTTAAAGAAGACAAGAATTATTAGGTACTAGCGGGACCGATATACTTTGTCCAGCATAATATTTCAAAAACCTAAAGGCCCCCACTTGAATGCATTCACTAAAATTCAATTAAAGCGATCTAGCCGTTTAGTTGCAGTATAGATGAATAACCTAGATAGCGACTTCAGCGCCATCTGTCGGGCTGATTTGTGAATGGCATCCAGTGCGCCACCCAAACGAAATAAATATAAATCATTCAAAAAGGTCAAGCATATTTGACAGTGACATACACACGTACAGTAGAATTATATATATAAAGATTAGAAGACATTATCATATTTATGTGCGCAATTATCGCTTGCTCCGTGCCTCGAAAAGCACACTAAGCCGTTTGTCCCGTCTGTTATAAACATCTATGGCAGTCGGTCAGTGCCTTCTAATATCCTTACAGCTGGATTAACTATGGAATGTTTTTTCCCTCTGGTTGCGACTTTGTCCCTAAAAATACATACATCCAATGACCACATCATGTCTTACGATAAACAGTCGACGTAGTCCAAAAAATTTGACCGTAGGTTTCTGTTCCACACCCTACTTAAAAGATCCGAGGCTATAGGATCTAGGAACCCCATGCGCCGAGTGGTTCGAATGCTGATAGTCTGCACAGCATGAGGGTGGTTCCTCAGTCCAGCACGTGTCGTTCAAGAGAGAAAAGGAGAGAGCGCGATTAGTTCGAAAACAAATGTACATTCTTCACCCCTATCGCGTAATAGTCTCTGCTAGTGTTTGCGGTTTACAGCTAAGCTCTCCGACCACAAGACATATGGGCCGCCAATAACAGAAGCACCGCGGAAGGTAACTGTGGCGCTACCGTACTGCCAATCGTGAATCGAGCCAGGAAAATTACTCTAGCGTTTATATAAGTATATACAAAACCCAAATATCATCAGGTAGGAACCAGTATAATGGGGTAGTCGCCTTGCGAGGTGTCAGAAGCTTTGAACTTAGGCCCTAACCCCCTTTTCAACAGCGGTGGGAAGATTTTTAGTGGGTAGGATTGCTGGCGGTCGAGCCCGCCGCAGTAAGCCCAACACTCCCCTATCGGTCCCCCTCTGGCCGGGAGGCAGTGCGTACAGGCATTTTGTTACCGACGTAAACAAAAAAAAGGGTAGTCGCCATGCGAGAAGAAACTCGGGCAAATGAGCCCAAGACTTAAAGCCCGAACTTCTATTTGAAGTTTCTATGTTAGGCCCTTCCATCGAACTGGTGGAAGATTTCAATAAACCTTATTATCATCATCACCCCATCTTCATCCACCGCTGGATAGAGACTATCTACTACACTAACATGGACACTCTCCAATGCCAAGCCACTGAGCACGATCTTCAGCTCTTCGCTTCCAACCGCTGCCAACCGTTTTGCGTTTTGTATATGCGAGGGCATGTAGTGGTCTCTCACGACACGTCGACCCCAGCTTTTATCGGTCCAACGGCAAATACCATCTCACTGCCACATCAGTTTGCTAAAAACCTCACCTCATATCAATATCATGCCGTTCCCTCAGCGACATGGACCTCATTGGCCTGGTAAGTGCCATCATCTTCTCCGTACCAGCTGGACTCTTTTGGAGCAGCGTGTTCGCGTAGATATCTGTACCTGGAATTAAGGTTCTGGAATTAGGATATGATTTAACTACGATAGTTTTTTACTAGTTGACAATACATAATCTCCTGTCCAAAAATCCCATAAGAAATGGGCTCTTTTTGGACACCTTGGTAAAACTGTTTAAAATGAGTCTTGTCAAATAGTGGAAAGAAGCTACTCTTACGCCCACAGACGAGATTCTATTGCCTTAGTCGCTTTCTACGGCAAGCTCGGGAAAGATAAGGGTTGGCAGTATTCTTTGGAGGTGCTACTACACGATTGTGGCATGTATATAATTGGCAAAATGTTGACGTATAATATGCCTCTGCCTACCCCTTTGGGGAAACAGGCGTGATTGTATAATTATAATGTTGACAAGTGGATAGCGAGCAACTGACTCAGGTGGAATATTAAGAAACCCCTTACCATTGACTAGTTGGCCATGATCAGGACCGTCCTGCAGTCTCCTGGCGTTGGAGTCAGCCGCCTTGGCCATGGCAGTGATAGCGCTGAACTTCTTCAGCAGTTGGCGTCTCCGGAACGCCCTCTGGATGGTCACCGCCGCCCTTCTGGCGCGGGGGCCGCCGTAACGCCTCTCTAAGATCTCCACTTGCTTGTCCAATAGGTCTTGAGACATTTCATACCGACTGAAAGGTGAGAAGTAATTTTGTTTAAAACATTTATAATACTCATTAGTTTCAAATCAGATCCTAAAGACAAAACAAATGCGAAACGCTTCTTTTGTATTGTTTGAATTGATATTAAAATTACTCTGATTTGATTTGAGATAGTTGTCTTTCACACAGTGTGCGTTGTCTGTGTGTGTGTGTGTATTTCGAACAATATAATGAGACCTATTTTGTCTATAACTCAGAATTTTGTTTGCTTGCATGGGTTTCGCGGTTTGTGTAAGGTCTGTTGGATAATTTAAACATCTTCAAAGATAAGACGGATAGTCTTACATATTAGTCCTGGCGAAGGTAAAAGGATATGAATATATTGACTGTTATATTCTAAGAAGTGCGCTATATTTGTCAAAATTTCACAACTTGACTATCTTTATTTTACCGAGTAACTTTCATCTGATGGTGAGCGACACTGCTGCTTTGAGGGCAGACATATAAACACGATACGATGGCGTAATATCGTGAAAATAACATATTTACAAATACACGACATTGTGTCGAGTTAGTTTGTATTACCCTTCATTCGGAAAATGTTTGGTTCTAGCTTGAATTAATATCCTGACCGTCTCTTCACTTTGAGATATTATCTATTAAGTCTTACTATGGGTTCTTATATTTAAATAAAGACTCTTAAACCAGACCTTCTCTCTGTACAGTGTAGCGTCTAAAGCAACTTTTTCTCTAAGCATGAAACTGCAATTGTAACAAACTCTATCATTAAAGAGTCATCGGTTAATGGTGTAATTTTGGGATTATAAAAATATTTCAATTTTATCAGCTAAAGAACAGATAAAATCAACTCGAATATTAGAAATATCTACAGTTAATATTTATATAATCAAAATTTTTATCGTAAAGAACGCTAATTGTCATTGATATGCTATCTGTTCAGAATTAGCGCAAGTATTTAAATATTTACAAATTATCATCAAATGACAACTGATTCATGATCGAACGATTCAATGACAAACTAACTACAGAAGAATGTAACTAATAGTCAGTTAAGAGGAATATAAGTACTGCATTTCGTTTGTAAACATGAAGAATTTTATGATCGAATACAAAGATAAAGTAAGCCATTTTTTGATAATAAATTGCCTAGTGACATTTTAGAACAGAATCCTTAGGTAATAACGACATGCAAAATTTGGATTAGTTTAATTTTTTATTAAAACATGGTCAAACAGACTTAATAATCTAATTTAGTAAAAGTTATTTGTAGAGATTAATTGGTAAGGATAACCATTATATAGGAACAGTTGCAAAATTTAATAAAGACATTTCGAAGTCCCTCCAAAATAGCGTCAAAACATAATAATAGTTGTTGTTTAACCCTCCATAGTTATTTGGATTAAGACATTAGTAATTGCATATCAAAATTTACTTCAAAAAGGGTTTACTAAACCCACTTCAATGTTGTCGAGTCATGTGCAGTGTTGGGTTTAAGAGTTATTAATTTCTGTTTATTTACCTAGAACCTACGAATATAGGTTTACTTGCCTACAAATGTAGGTATGTATGTATTAAACTAAGTAAAGAGTCGTACCAATACTCTCTGTTATATCGTGTGAACAGATGGATATACTGGCAAATGTAGCAAATCCACCAGGGTTCCGTTTTCAACAACAGACTATGGAACCCCTAAAGTCAACTCTAACTCAATGTTTTATTTAAATATATTTTCTTAAGAAGAAATTGGAATGGTATTCAAACAAAAGGTATTAATTACCTGTTAAAGGATAAATTATGGCTTATATTTGTATTTCCATATATGTACTTTCTTTTTAGTAATCTACAAGGAATGTATGATGATTAAGGCACAATAATAATATTAAGGCCACTGAAACTTAAACAGCTAAGTGTTAATAATATTCCATCTGAATGTGCTAGAGCTCTTTTTTTTATCATAGTACTTCGAAAATACGAAATAAGCCAATTTTTCTAATCAAAAGTTCAAAACATGCTCATGGTAACAAATCAAGCTTAGTAAATTAAACCAAGTTATTATTTGTGAGACAAGTTAGTTACAAGACAGAAGGAAGTGTTTTTTTTTTGCCAGGAAAGTTATAATGTTAACTATGTTGCCAGGGTTTCACAAGACAGGCATTTCTGGGTGGGGGACATACCCTCTCGTCAATTTGCCCCTTTTTTGGGGTAAACCTGGATCTTTTTGCGACATTCCCGTCGTTCCAATGATGGACACGTCTGTGCCACGCCTACGAAAGGAATGAATACACGTCTTTACACATAACAACAATATTTACAAAAAGCGATGGTTTATAAACATTTATAATTATTTACAAATTAGTCACACAGCAACAAAATATATTACACAACTTCTCTATGTCGTTCAGATATATTTATTTTCTTAGGTTATTTACAAAATAAAATAGTTAAACGTAAAAAGAATCTTCAAAAGAAGGTCGATTTCACGTAATAATTTTATTAAAGGCTTCGTGGTCCATATTGGTAAGTAAAAATATCCCAAGAGTGGGAAGTTATGAAGCGATAGTAATTTTTTTTACATATTTACATTAATTTTACAAAAAATAAAAATACTTAGTCTCGAATTCTTTTGCCAGCATATGCCACATGGAGACGAAATGAATAAGACTAAACTCTATTTACAAATCAGTCATCGTCATAATTGTTTACCTGCTTCATGTTTTACAAACATTATTATGTCAAAGTAAAAGATGAATGTGTTTATGATTGCAAATCTTTCGTATGCATTATTGGGTGTCTTTTGACAGGCTCGTGAGAGACTATTTCCGCTTAGCAAAGCATAGCTCATACAAACATACCATAAATTATGCAGACTGTATATTTTTAATGTAAAAAATATTTTCAACCAAAAAATCGTTGTCTTTTCGTCTCTATGAGATATAAACTGATTTTTTAAAAGGATTTTGTAATAAAACAACATTATACAACTTCCGTAATCGCCGACTGTTATAAAACGCAATGTACCCAATCCACTGACCTGTTTGTATGGACAGCCAAGCCGAAGCCCTCCGGCGGCGCCGCAATGTACATCGGCTGTTGCTGCTCCTGTGCGCCGGCGCACAGACCAGCGCCAGTTGATGCATTCGACGCCGACGAGCATGACGAGTTCGAATGGTTTAGCGCTGGAATGAGGAAACGGAAAATGGTTGATCAACTATTGCTGAATTAATTTCAATCTTAATGATATCTATTGCATTGTGAAATTCTAAAAGGAAATTAGACCATACAATCTGAACGATATATTGCAATCGATTTAATTTAGAGTTAGTAGTATTATTCTATTGGTGCATATTTTCTTGCTCCTATAGTCCTAGGGTCTAGATACGGCATAATAATTCTACGGTGCGGAGCACTATATTTTTTGGAACTGCATCGACTGCTTACAAGATGACTGTGGTCAATATGCCAAGTCACAATTATAAAAAAAAAATGGGAAAAAGCTCTAACTTACTCAAAAATAAAATCCTAAAATTTTATCCACAGCTTGGGTTTACGAGTGTAGCAAATTGCAGGTGAAATTCTAACCAGAGAGTCATTCCAATACATATGCATAAGGGTTCTAAACTAATATCTAATCCCCTAGCTAACAATTGTCAGGATTAATTAAAGCGTACGTAACAACTTACTTACGTCTCGTAATCCTGGAATCATTGCTGTAATTAAATTGTCGTGTCTAGTCGATGCGATGGTATGTAGTAATAAAGTAAAAAAAATAATTGGCTGTGGCATATGAGTAAATATGGAGTGAAAACATATTGAGACAGTAATTATTTTCTCCTTACTAGAGATTTAATTATTGTACAAAACAAACATTTAATGACATCGAGTTCTGAACCTTCTAGCAAAAAAATAAACACGTGTTGATGACAGTACAACCTATATGGGGAGTGGAGAGAGGAATGATCCAAGCATTGCATATCGTGGGTGATATGGCTAATTTCTAAAAGTTGCACCAATTATTTAGTCCAAAGATAAGTATCATCTAAAACTTGTGTTTTGGATATTTGTATACTGAATATACATAGAAAACACCTAGAGCAGAACTAATATTTATGTTTATGCACTAAACGATTTTTCCTGTGTGGGAATCGAAGCCAAGACCTTAGGAGTGGAGTGCAGGTACTGACCTCCTCGCTATATCGATTTTTGCAGATATCGCTTTCAAATTGTATTACACGTCTTATGCAACAACTCAGCTTTCACTTGGATAATATGCATACATCATAGCACGCCTTTCTCCCGAAGGATAGGCAGAGGCATATTATACGCCCACATTTAATTTGGATAAGGTTTTGATAAAACACTTTTGTGATTTTTATTCCAAATATGTTCAATTATTTGCATTTTCTTGCCTTTATCAGCAGAAATGAACGGCACTGTCTGCAGATACACTAGAAGCAGCGCAGAAGGATGATCTTGGTAGCAGAAATTACGAGCATCTAAAATGGGAGCAGGGCAGGAGGATGATGATGGTCTTACTAGAATAAAAGATCACAAACCTTGCAACTGCCGGTCGACAACTGTCACGTATCAATTTCCCCCCATATATTCCCGGTAGATGATAATGATGATTAAGTTAACGTTCAAAAGAGATTTTTTAAGCCAATTTGGGATAAAAGATTTCGGCTTTGACTTAAGCAGAAATGTTCACAAACCTGGCAACGGGCGGTGGACAGCTGTCACGTATCGATTTCCTTCCATATACCCCCAGTTGAGCTCCGGATGCCCATCATAACTGTGCTTACTAGCAGAAACGGATGCCCTTGAAGGATAGGCTTACTAGCAGAAACTGTGTCGACCTGAAATACCTACATTAGGGTGTTACTACTAGAAATGTTCACAAACCTGGCAATGGCCGGTGGACAGCTGTCACGTATCGATTTCCCTCCATATATCCCCGGTCGGGCTCCGGATGCCCATGGTGGCTGTGCAGCGAGTGCTGGTGGGAGTAGAACCCGTCCGGAGGGTGGAGGGCCACGCCGCCGCCTGACTCCTCCTCATCCACTTTTTGGGAAAAGCTGTGGACAATCAAAGAAAACATTTTCAGTTGTAATCACGTTTTGTTATATATTACATACATATATAATGTCACGCCTCTTTCCCGTAGGGGTAGGCAGAGATCACATTCTTCCTTTTGCACTCACTCTTAGCTTTATTCACACTCATAAATTTTTCCATAAACGCCCGATTTTCATACCGATTCGGTTTAGGTTACTTTTGACCTGCCCTTTCACTAAAATCTTCTGGTTTTAGTCATGGAAGGATTTTTGTGGTTTCCCCTCCTAAAACTTCCATTCACTAGTCCATCATAAATCACTTCCTTTATATATTACAATAAGTATCTAAAGACACTGAATTTCTGCCAAATATGTTGGACCAGTGAGCAGACCTTCTACTCGACAACCGGGACAATGCACTAACATGACGGGGTCAGAGTGGTGAAACATGCCCCGAATAAAACATGTTGAAATGTGACTTTCTGAATCAAAAATATTCAATCATGCAATTTGTAATTCGCAAGACCTTTTAGAGTAAGGACCATATCATGGCCTATTATAACAATGCATCTATTTATATATCACATTATTAATTTTGATCTTAAACACCGGCTTTGACTTAAATTTAAAAAGGCTAAAGAAAATGCGACTATTTTTGAAACTCTTTTACTCATTCTTATCGTTGTTATTGATTAAAGAAATCATAACGAAACTGTAACTCGACCACTAATCCAAAAAGCATATATCGTCTTATCTGTAGATTAAAACTAAAATGGCTTATTACAAAGCAAGATCTAAAGTAAGACCAGAGGGCCTACTCTAATTCAACGAAAACGAAACTTCGTATATATCCATTCCTTTCACTCGATAATGATATACCCAAGGAGTGACAGAGATAGATGCAACGAAGTTTCGTTTTCGTTGAATTAGAGTAGGCCCTCAGGTTTCAAACTAGTGCTGTCACTTTCATTTGATTAGATGAAGACAGTGACAGCACTAGTTTTAAACCTGGTCTAACTTTAGATCTCGTTATGTAATAAGCCCCAAATCGATTAACGACCAATATGGCGTGGAGGCGAGTATATCCGCACTCCGCACCTAAGGTCGTGGGTTCGATTCCCATACAGGACAAATCCTTGTATGCATGAAGATGAATATTTGTTATGGTCTGCGTGTTTTCCTATGTATATTAAGTACTATGTATATTAAAAAAAGGATTATTTATGTATTTTTATCGGTTATTTAGTATACATAACACAAGTTTTTAATTATATTTTATTAGAACTAAATAATTGGTGTAATTGCCAGAATTTTTTTATTATTATAAATTACACACTTTAAGAAATTGGTCAAATTAAAAAGCTGCGATTTTCGTGAGATACTAAGTAATTAAAGAAGTTTCTTATTTAATTGTAGTCTCTCAAATCCATCACAACGTCAATCATTTCGACGCCAAAGTTCGCGAGCAGTTTTACCTGAGTGTCACGACAAACTTATTCAGTAAATTTGTATGTTAATTTTAGCGGGTAAAGATTGAAATATAATATATATTGTTTTCAATCAGTATAAAAAAAGGTTCCATCTATATAACACGATAAAATATTGCTGTTAATTAATATGCTGCTCTAAAATAAAACATCATAATAATATAATGATCTGAGAACTTAATACATAAAATAAAAGAAACCCAAGAGGATAGACAAACCCAAATCAGAGCTCTGTTGCAATTTTACACCCTGAACCAGACTGATGATAGAGATGAATAAACCAATAATATTTGAAGATAACCATGGAATATACGACTCTTCAGGAATATCTACAAAATCCAGATAAAAAATATCTCAAATTTCGTAATTCTGAGATATGTCGTCTCGTATGTCCTCATCTTAACCATGTCCTCTTATCTAATGGTTGCCATCACGCAACATTTCCCGCGTTGCGATAAATGCGTTCACTATCTAGAGCTAATATTTGCACTTTAAGAAATAAAGGACAGAGTATCATTGACAAATGGTGCGATTTTTTATCATCATCTCAGGCTATCAACGGCTCAGTGCTGGGCACAGGTGCACGGCTGTGAGTGCAGGTCGGACGTCAGAAATGATCACTGAAGTTCAGTTAAGATTATAGAGGTCAGTCGCTGGATGGGTGACTTATTACTATATCTAGCACTTCTGTGCTTCGCAATGCCTGTTAAGCTGTTGATCATTTTATATAGAATTCGTTAAGCCCGGATTGAGCCCTTTTGGGCGGCTTGAAAGATTATAACAGCGTGACTTGACTGGAGTATGACCTGATTCCCTCTCACCTTGGTCTTTGAAAGGAAGTCTATGCCCAGTAGTGGGGCGTGAATGAGCTGAATTTGTTACTGGACACCGGTTTCCCCTCTCAAACCATGGTGAAGAACCCTCAAAGCAACAGATCGTAGTTACTAAAGTCACTACTCACTATACACGGATAGCAGGTGGCATTATCTCTTGGGAAAACCTGTCCAGGATGCTCGTTCCACAACTACTCGTAATTAGTGCAATAACTTTTTTTTAAACGCACCGTATGTGCTTCTGTTATTTCCAACACCAACAAGAACTAAGAAAGCAATCTTAAAGCCAAATCCAATTTTCCAACCGACAAAAAAATTGCGTTTTAATTTCGTCAGCACATCATTCATTTTATGAATGGAAAAAAGTATAATTAAGGAACACGATCTACAAAGCTCGGGCCATGTTAAATCATATAACACTTAACTGTACCAGTCGACTAATATGATAATGCCTGCATATTTCAATGGGGGTTCAGCAGAGCGTTGAAAATATACTGTAACTGGGTGTGCTGAATGTACACTCAATAACAATAATATATATTCATTACAAGTCTAGTCCTATTAGAAATAAAAGAGCATAGCCTGTTAGTTTCTTGCCAGTTCTTCTTACAGACCGGTGGCTCGGAACTGGCACTTAGATTCACTTACACTTAAATATACTTTGTTTTGTAGCATGTAAGTGAATCTAAGATTTCTTATTTCAGTGAAATCATATTTCGATTATTTTTTATATTTAACTTTGAAGTTTTCTAGTACTATGTAATATTTTATGGATTAAAAAGATTTTGAGTTCTTTGTGTTGTTTAAAACAACTGAATGATTTCGCAGAAGCTGTTAGATTATTACGAATTGTAATATTGTAATAATATTATTTATAACAATATAACTACCAGTCGAGTGTACGCGCTGACCACGCGTCATGCGCGCGCGTTCCTTGACAGTGACCGCGGCACTCAGGCGCATCGAGACACTAAACAACTACACATACACGCAAGCAAACAATAAAGATGCACAGAAGGTCTGTTTACTGCTGTAGCATTAAAAACCATCTCACCATAGTTCATGAGAGGACACCATAGTTCATGAGAGGAGACCCGTGCTCAGTACAGGGACAATTATGAGCTGAGTTGATGAGTTTTATGACGACGATTTCTTCCTTTTGGGACATTAACCAGGCTATAAGTTTACGTAGCTGCTATTAACGAACTGTTCTTGGGTGGCGACTTTGCAAGCAAAAAGTCGAGAACAAAGCTTGATGCCTTCTGTATTCCTTCCTTTGAAGTTATGTGCTCAACTAAACAAATCATTGTCATCCTCCTGCCCACATAAACTGGAATCACCAGTTTTGTGGAGTCGTCGCAGCATGTCTCCGTCAATTCACTTTGTTAATAGTCGTCATCCGCTAACTTCTCGATCAAATAATTCTTCACACAGTTAATCAATCTAAACAACTATTAGACACATATCACGTAATATTGCGAGCGCTATAAAAATATAACCCCTATTGATGGGCTGTCCTTCTGCACTAGTCTATTTAACGGCCAACGTGACCGATACAATGAGATTAACAAGTGGCACGATGTTTTCGATTTCCAATACAAACTACTACATCCCGTTTGTCGTTCCAATAGCTTACATTATCGATTCATAGCGGTCTCTTTGAGTTTTCCAGAGTAACGACTATTTTATCGTTTTTTCTGATGGTTATTTCATTCATTTTTAACGGATCAAACCCATTAAAAATTGCCATAGAATAAAATGATTCTCTAAAAATTCTTTTGCGTCTTCAAAATTACTGATTAAGCATCTAAGAAAGGATTACGCGGCTAAGTTAGTATTTTTGATGTACAAGAAGGTTAGGTTAGGTTGGCAATTTATTAATTTTGATGACACGTTAAATATAAGCCTTTGTAATTGAGTCTTAGGTATTTGCTGTCAAAATATTGACAAGCTCCATAAAAAATCTCTGAAGGTCAAAGGATACTTACCATAATTTTATGGTTTCACCATGATTTATCATTCATTATATTTAATGATATAAAAAAGCTATTGTAACTGTAAGATGTAACATTTTTGTATAATACTTTTCTTTTTTTTAAAGAAAACTCATTCTGAAAGTTCTTCTATAGTTTCTAATTTTTCTTTAAAAACTTTGATGTATAGTCTAATAGCTTTTGAATTTATTGTAGAACACTTCATGCTTCATTCTAAGAGAAACCTCCAGGCAGCGATAAAGCATTCATAACTATTATTCGTCTTATTACTTTACGGATCGCAAATTTTGCAAATTGATGTCTTTCCCTTGCTTTCTCTCCGTCGTGACTGACGGCATTGAGTGCTAAATCATATAGCACGACAGTATCCAGTGTACCAGCAATACACCTTAAATTTCGTAGACTTTGATGTTGTTTTAAACAGTTGGCGTTATTTTTCTGTTTTGAAGATATTACAGAAGAAAGTTTACTTGTGATATGGAATATGGAGATACTTGAAATTCAACCAGATCTGGTTAGACCAGTAAGCAGTATGCAAGACCAGTGATCAGTAACAACTGAAATAATAGTAGAATAATGACGATAGAAAGAAAGAAAGAATCTTCCGTAGGCACCTTTTCAGAAGGTAATATTAACGCACAATAACGCACGTAATATTAACGCACAATAGAAATACGCCAAGAATACTTAATAAAAATTATTTATTGAAACTTGGATTTGTTTAAAATAACTTGTGAAAGTTACTTAAATCATAGAGCATTATATCCCTGGAGCAAAATCAGACAAGAAACCAAGCATAATCTCCTACGTAATATTTAGAAGCAAACTTCAGGTGGGTAAGAGACAGTTAGAATGTTTTCTGAAAAGTCGTATCCAATGAAAAAGCTTTAAGGTAAATTAATGAAGGCCATTGTGTGAAAGTACAGAATCCAACAAGTTTGTTTTATGTTAATCGCAACGAGTCTTCTTTTTTGATAAATACACTCAAATTTGTAAATAATGGCACTGTCAAAATAAAAACTTTTGCCATTTACCTTTTGGTACTTAATCTTCGATTCAAACCTATTGAATTTATGACTGATAGTCAATATAAAATATTAACTTTGTTATTTTTTGACAAAATAATCTTTTTTAATGATCGGGTGAATTGGTATTAAGTTATCTCTGAATTCATAAATATTCCATCGAATTACAAATAAAAACACATATATTTTCATTTGTATGAACACAAATCTGAAAAAGTTATGTTTGCGTATCGACAAACATATAACATATCATCTGCAAATACTTCACTCACTTATTACTTATTTTACATCAAGAATATCTAAAGGGCAAACCTATAAAAGTTCAAGGATTTACCTCAAGCTACAATATTGCTCACAGACCAATAGTTTTACGTTCGACATTATCGTTCCGTACGACATAAAAGACTACACGTGTCATAAGACACGACAACGTCAGGTATTCACATAGTGACAGTTGCAAAATGTAAACAGAGACATTACTGTGGAGCTGGTGGGTATTTTAACAACTTTCTATTGAATTTACGACAGTTTATACAGAAAACATTTTAAAATAAGGAATGTGATAGAAGTTAAGCTAAGGCTTGATTCAAGCTCTTGCCCACTATGAATGTATTTAAAGTAATGTTCAAAATAGCTTAAATGTGTATCTCATTTCTGGTTTTAACACAGCTTTAAAGTATAGCTTTTATTTAAAATTAAAAATAAAATAGACAGCTACGTAAAGGTATATAGATGATATATAGGTAGTATAGATGGTTCAGTTTGTTGGTTTTAGGTATTTTCTACAAACAGTAAGAGTTAATTCATACTTAGCAGAAGAAAGTAAAATGATAAAAATATATAGATAAATTGTCTGCACATAAATGTTTCTTATATAAAGCAATTAGCAACAAAACAAACCTAATAAACCTTACAACAAAAGGTCGAAACAAAATCACGCCAGACAAACAAAAACAGCGCCCAGCGAAAGTATTTAATATATCTTTTTCAGCAACCGGACGGCGCGAGGTGAACTAAACGGCAACAATTTGCCGGTTCAACATTCAAAGGAAAGTTGATTCTGTTCATTCAACAATGTTAACACAAACAACAGCAGAAAACCTGAAAACAACGCTTCTACTTTTTAAATTTGACGGAAACCTATCTTTTTGGTATTCAGTAAATGTTGCGGAAACAAGCTTTTTTTACTGCTACTAGTTTCGGTCGGTTCTGTGTATTTTATGTTTGCCCGTGGGCTGAAGGTATTTAAAAAGCTTTCTATATGTTAATCCAGGTGACTATATGTTTTGCGTGGGATGTCCAACCACGGGATGGACTAACGACCTGAAAAAGGTAGCGAGGGCACGCTGAATGCAGGTTGTTATTATAAGAACATTGGATATTGCACGATACAGAGAATTTAAATGTAACTAAAAATCAAATTGTGGATTAGATGAAAATTAGAGTTATTTGGCTTTACAGTTTTTATCTTTTCCCTTTCCCTTCCCTTTTTATGTTGGTTACGTATTCTTGGATCATTCAAAGTGAAACTTAACTATTTTATAATCTAAGCGCATAGACGTACACAAAGAAAATATCGTGTGAGTGCAGATCACCACAAATGTCACAACCATGCGTATATGAGGGGCATTGTATTTAGATACACATGACATAATTATGTAACATGTATTCACTTTCATTACATATCATTGCAAGAATACGACGGTACCTAGGATTCATTTGTATTACCAGTAGTAGTAAAACCTTATGCCATAAAAGTAACTAAAGTTGAACAAGCACTGGCACATATTTATTGTGAACAATTAGATCGCAGCATTAAGTTATGTTATAAAATCTCAGAACAAGTGATTGACTAGCAAGCAATGAAACAAAATCAATTTTAAATTGAAATTTGAACCATTACCGCAAATGATAAGTATTTTAATAATTTACTAGCACAAGTGAACGCTCATTTTATTGTCAATAAAGACAACACGTCAAAACAATAACCTTTAAACGATATGGTTCTACTCTATAGACTCAAATCAACGCCTGTCGCTGTAGCACCGAGACCGCCAGTAAGCTAGTAATCACCGGCGAAATAAATTTTTATTGCTCGTTTAAATCTCGCTATAAAGCAAACCAATTTATACGTAAGCCGGTGTTACACTGGAGCGGTGCCAATATACTACCTTGTGGAATAGCTGTACTCGACACTGTTAAAAGACTTAAAAAGTCTCTAAGCTAAACTTTGAACAGTAAACAACAAATCGAATAAGCCATGTATTTGATTTCAGTTGTTTCGAAATTCTAAATAAAGAAACAATTTAGTTGTTAGCTCGGATTCAAAAGCTTACACGAAATTAATACTCGAATAAAAAAGCATTTCAGGTTAGAAGAGTTTCTCGAATTAGGTCGTAAAAAAGCGATTTTGTTTCTTTTTATGGACACATACAGAAAATAACTAAAAGTTACGAAAAAAGCTTTACGAGATTTCCCACTTGCTATTACTAAAACATTGGGGAAGTATTTTTATCACGTTTTCATTTCCAATGAGTATTCTTAAAGTTTTATCAACTAATTGGGACTCAACTATTTCGCTGGCTAGAAAACTCCACAAAGTATCTATAAGTGGGTTTTATTTGTCAAATGGAGTGGGACACCCCCTCTCATTGTTGTGGGGGAGGCAGGGTCTTCCATTGAGCTGCAAAGAGTTGATTAATGCGGCTGAATGCACCCGCCCGATGCAGAAACGACCCACTTTCTACAGCACAGCGAAAAATTGTACGTTATAAACTCGACAATGTTGACGATTGCAAAAAGTACTGGCAACCCGAGCTAGAACGTAAACAAGAAAATTTAAATAATAGCTTATAGCTAGGTATTACAACTCAACGGGCAACTCTGGAACAAATTTAAATTCTTTTTTGCACAAGTCTAGGATCAGGCCAATAATTTTTATACTTCAGCAAGCCCATGCTTAAATAAAGGCTCTTTAGCCAAGATTGGTTGATTTGACTGCCTATTTATTACCTTTTAGCAAAGCATTAGAGTTCTTAATGAATGTTCGAGATGTTATAACGTGAAAACCTGTATTCATCTTTTCATTAACTAGCATTTTTTTATACATTTCTCATGTATATTTAATTAGAAAGTATGACATTACGTATAGGCAGAATTAACTTATGTAGTTATGGTACAAGGCTAGATGAAGAGACCGTTAACTGACCATATGAGACTTAACAGCTGTTATCTCAGTTAGTACTAACCTACCTATGTACCAACTTTAACATTCGTTGCGTTTCGATGGAAGTGACCCTACACTTAGACTATAATCCCTCCATCCACCCAAAACTTCACGATTAACGCAAAACACGTACTTACTCGTTGAAAATCTGTATAATAGAACTACAAATTACCTACAAAAAAATAAATTTATAAATATTGTTTCGTTTTTATTAAGCTATAATTTAAAATTAAGGAACACGGCATTACTTATACATTGAATACTTAAACTTACTACAAACCACTAAATTGCAAAACCAAAAATTAATAAAATAAACGAAAGCTTGCTTCCAATGCTTCCAATGACGTTTAACATTGTATGTTAATGTGTATTACACAAATATGTTCAAGTCATTTAATGGTATTCAGAAAAAATATTTATACTTATATTCAGTTAAGAAATGTAACCTTCGTAAATAAGTAAATTATGTAATTAGAATAAGGTGAAGTTGAATTAGTATTTATTTAGAAAATATTGATTTGAAGAAGTAATTAAGATTGCTTTTACTCAGCAAAATGTTATATATGAAAAGAAGTAGCCTAAGTGAACATTATTGGCACTATCCCAAGCTTTTGCAGCTAGCTCTTGCTTCGAAGCCGTTCAAATATAATTTCCATCTCAACTGCTTCTATTATGTAGGCTAATGAGTTAGCAGGGCGAAAACCAAGTCATGCCCATAAATCCTCGGTTCCAAAATTGCAATGAGGACTGAACTAACTAAAATTACTCATATATGCATGGATAGTGGTTTGAATTTACGACTTGTTTGATAACTACTGATGACCTATACTAATATTAAAATTAGGAGACAGATTAAATAATTTCGAGTGGCGATATGAGCGTACAATGCATTTTTTATGACATACACAATTTTCTTTTTCAATAACTAAAGAGATTAAAGTAAAGTAAAGTAAAGTAAAAAGTTCTTTATTTCATAAACTATTACATAGCACTTGAAAACGTCAAAACAATATAAAAATTGAAAAAAAATATATATCAACCCTGAAATCACGAAGCTTAGATTCACTTACATGCAAATAAATAAAAATTAGGTGTAAGTGAATCTAAGTGCCAGTTCCGAGCCTCCGCTCTGTGAGAAGAACTGACAAGAAACTCACAGGCTATGCTCTTTTAAATTATTTTTGTTATGACACACACAGTGTAAATTTGATGATACTGAAAGGGTCCCCCGAAGCTGTAACCAATAAAGTAGCACTAAGGGAACCTTCCATCACAGTCAAGTAAGTATGTATTGTGAAACTGAGCTGAGCCTGTACAATAAGGGATGGTCACGACAATGATCTGGTTGACTTTTTATTCTAATATACACATACAAGTTGAAAATGTTAAGCCCAAGCTTGTTTATCCGATAAGTAATCATTAACAGCATAATACCCCTTTTGAAGAAACTGCTTTTTAACTACAGTTTTAAAAGTTGCCAATGGTAGATCAATTATTTCCTGCGGAATTTTATTAAAAAATCTGATACTATTACCCAAAAATGAATTTTTTGTTTTGTGAAGTCGACAATTTGGCAGAGAGAGCTTATTTCTATTCCTAGTATTAAAATTATGTACTTTTGAATTTTTATCAAATGTATTAATGTTTTTGCGAACATACATTATATTATCAAATATATACTGAGATGCAACCGTTAATATGTTAATTCTTTTAAACATCTCTCTAAGAGAATCTCTGGACTTAAGATTATAGATAGCTCTTATGGCGCGCTTTTGTAGTACAAATATATTATGTATGTCCGCAGCAGATCCCCACAATAACATACCATATGACATAATGCTATGAAAATAGCTAAAATAAACTAATCTAGCTGTTTCTTCGTCTGTTATGAGTCTTATCTTTTTGATGGCATAGCATGCTGAGCTAAGCCTTCCGGACAAATCCATTATATGGGGGTTCCACTGCAATTTAAAATCAATATTGATGCCTAAGAACTTTGTGTCATTTAATAACTCGATATTCTTGCCATTCATTTTCAAGTTAGTTGAGACTTTTGTAACATTAGGCAATGAGAACTTTATACATTTAGTTTTACTTGCGTTAAGAGATAGATTGTTAACCGTAAACCAATGTAAAACCTTCGCAAGAGCATTATTTATCACGTCAGAATGATCCTTGCCTCTGTTCACTTTAAATATCAGAGACGTATCGTCAGCAAACAAAACTGTTTCGCACAGATCTCTAGTATAGGAAGGTAGATCGTTAATATAAATTAGAAACAATAAAGGGCCTAAAATCGAACCTTGTGGAACTCCCATAAGCAATGGCGCGCCAGAAGACTCGACTCTATTAATAACTACTTTTTGAGTTCTGTCACTCAAGTAAGATTTAATTAATTTTAAAGAATTACTATTAACACCATAATATGTCAATTTAGCTAACAAAGTAGGATGGTCAACGCAATCGAATGCCTTCGAAAGATCACAAAATACTCCAATCGCATCCTGCCTGTCCTCCCAGGCGTCAAATATATGCTTCATTAGGGCTACACCAGCATCTGTAGTGGATTTACTCTTAGTGAAACCATACTGCTGAGAATGAAATAAGGAATTCAGAGAGAAATGACAAAGTAATTGATTAAAAATAACTTTTTCAAATATTTTACTAAGAGCTGGGAGTACTGATATTGGTCTATAGTTAGTAGGATCAGACTTCTCACCAGCTTTAAAAAGAGGTATTACTTTACTGTATTTCATTAAACTTGGAAATGAACCATCATCAATACATTGATTAAAGATGACTGCCAACTGAGGAGCAATAATATTAATGATAGATTTAATAATGTTGGTTGAGATTCCCCATAAATCCTCAGTTAATTTTAAATTTATTGTATTAAAAGTATTAACTATTGTAGAGCCATCAATATGTCTAAAACTAAATAATTCACTACAAAGAGGTACATTGTCTTCAAGAAGAAAGACTGCACGCTGAGTAGAGGAGTCAAGTGCTTGAGTTGTCTCTAATGGTATATTCACAAAGAATTTCCGAAATGCGTTGGCCACCTCTTCTTCTTCTACAATATCTTTATCATCGACTTTAAGAGTTATCATGCTATGATTATTCTTGTATTTTCCAGATTCTTGGTTTATGACATTCCATGTAGCTTTAATTTTATTTTTGGAATTCATAATTTTATTTTTAAGATGTATTGACTTAGCAGTGGTGCAAACAAGTTTGAACAATTTTGAATAATTTCTAACATATTGAATAAAATTTGAATCTGTTGAAGTACTTTTTTCTCTATATAAATCAAAAAGTTTCTTCCTACTTTTATAAATTCCGGGAGTAGCCCAATCACAAAACTTCCTTTTGTTTGAAATTTCCACACTTTTCAGCTTAAAGTTATTCTTAAATTCTTGTTGTACAATTCCGAACAATTTATCATAATTTATAGCGGAATTGTTTTCTAACGTGGTAAGCTTTTCGTTGACATTGCTTTGAAATTTCAAAACCAGATTCTTTGTTATTGGTCTAATTAATATTTTTTTAGTTACATTTTGAAAATTATATTCAAAACTAATAATCTGTCCACTGTGGTCGGAAGTTACGCCATACTCAATTGATTTATGTATAATAGTAAAATTACAAAAAATATTGTCTAAGCATGTTGAAGACGTAGGCGTAATTCTAGTGGGTTCAAGAAAAGAATTAAGTAAATTAAAAGACTTGAACAAATTCAAAAACCTAACTGATATTGAGGAAGATTCCAAAATATTAACATTAAAGTCACCACATACTATAACTTTTTTATTACTTTTGCATAAGGTTGCTAAAACATCCTCCATTGCAGTTTCAAACTGTTGATAATTGCCACTAGGCGGTCTATAAACACATAAAACAATAAAATGGTTAAGCTCTGTACAAGACAATTCTAAAACACGTTCAACTGAAGATGTTTCAACATCCCTACGAGCCCTATTGTTTAAACTATTATGTACTAAAATAAGTGATCCACCTCTTATAGATTGTTTCCTGTGAAATGCACTAGCTACTTTATAATTTTGTAGTCCCAGTAGAGACTCATTAACATTTAGCCAATGCTCAGTTATACACATTACATGGATATTTAATGACTCTAATAACAAACTTAATTCTAGATCTTTGCCTGAAATGCCTTGAACATTCTGATGAAATAAATTTAAGAGCGGCTTTTCATTGGTCAATCTATTGCAAGAGAACTCCTCTATTGTCTTATGAGTAAATTTAAATTATTTGGAATTGATTCCAAGTTTGAATTATTAATAATGTTCTGCTCAATAAAAGCAGGTTTCACAGCCAAGTTTTTGGCTAAGTTAAAAAAGTAATAATATAGCGTAGAAGCTAATCGTTTTTTAATATATTTAGGTATGTAATAATTACCATTTGTCAAATAGAAATTAATACCTAAGTTATTTATATCAATAACATGAAATTTGTTATTGTAATAAAATGTCAAACTATCAATTGATAGATTTAAATTAAATCTAACATAATTTTCTTTTTGAGATAAGCTCTTACTAAAAGGAAAAGAAAAGATAACTATTTTATTACAAGTGACCATAGACAATTTTTCTATATAGTAGGCAACAGTTTTTTTTGTGACTGTACCCCTATTAGCTATACAAATTATGACATTGGTATCCCTTGAAAATTGACTATTGATTATCTTTTCCATAATTACTTTAAATGAAGCCCCTGGCATACAATTGTTTGTTATATGTGATCCGGACTTGTTATAAAATAACTGACCAATGTCCTTTCCAGCTTCATCAGAAAACATTACATACTTTTGTGTATAGGCATAGCTTGAATTGACATTATTTAATTTTATTTCCGTGCTATCAATTTTTTTTAAATCTATATTAGTTGGCTTAATATTAGTTACCGCTAAATCACTGAAGGTGCAAACATGTTCTTGAATTGTTTTTTGAGCAAAGTTATAATTTTCTGTAATACTATCAAGAGAGGCTTGCAAATGCAAAATGTCAGACTGTAATTGTTTAATATCCCTTTCATGACTAGTTCTACTTATGTTTAACTTATGTTAATGGACATATAATAATATTAAAACTCTTAAATCACCTCAATCACAAAAAGAATGGTACGTCTAAATATATCATAGACCATAAGAGAAAACCTAAAGACCATGAATACCCAGCCACACACACACAAGCAGACAAATAATAGCGAAATACAGACTAAATTTGTCATAAGCAGATTATTTAATCAATGATATCATGATAAATATATTAATATCAAATTACTAGCTCCAAATAATCGCTTACACATTATAGCTGAAAGAGAACTATTTTCATAATTTGTGTTTTCTTTAATTACTTTATTGATATCGCAAAGACATTACATGGAGTCACTATTGTTAAAGACATAGTTTGATATTATATTACACAGGCGATCGTAGCACAGTATACTCAAATGAAGTAGTCACTAGGTATCCCTATAACGATATTCTGTATCAATTGGTTACTCTTTTATATCTTGGGAAAACCTCGCCGGGAGCTCATTCAGGACCACAAGAGTGCGCAGCAGAAAGTTATGTGCTTTTTTTCCGATTTATATCTTATTTTTCTACATCTTCATCAGACTCGTTTGATAAAGTACAAGTATTTGCATATGCCCTGCGACATAACACCATTCTTTATAAACATTCTGTAGATTTATAAAACATTCCCATAAACAGTGCGTTACGCCATTAAACTGATATAAATCTACAGAGAAGATTAATGTTATTGTTATTTTTAGTTGATGTTCATTGAAAACTAGGTCTGCTCATGCAACAATACAATTTGCTGAGAATTCTTCGTGTTCATTAGTAATGTTACCGATTACCCCAAAGCTATTACAAATTAAAACCCATGTTCTAATTGCTTAACTTTCAATAGGGAAAACTTTAATTATAACATGAAATAATAGTCAACTTATTTATACCATATATTAGTGCATTGCCTATTTATTCACCTTTTGGCAAATCTAATATAATTATTGGTATAATGACAATAAAATAAGGCTTACACGGTAGATAGGCTATGTCAGTAGAAACGGGAAACTCGCAGAAAATAGTGTTTTGTATTTCTTTGATAATGTCAGACGTTTGAAACCGGTCTGGTGATATATCAAATTTATGGAATATATGACTGTACATCATAATGCAGTTAACATAAGCCCCTTAATCCTACCACTAGCTGTTAACGGGGCTATCAATTATGTGATTAACATACTAAAAGAAATAACCTTTGAAAAAATTTCTATTCACATGTATGCGTCATTGGAGAGTAACGAATCGAATTACAAATTAATTATTCATAAATTCGAAGACATTTATGAATGGAGAATACTTAAAAACCGTTATATTCAATAGCAAAGCAAGTACTTGCACAATAGTTTTTCATTTGATTTAAAATGTCATTGCATTTCAGGCATTTGTGTAAAGTTGAGAGGGACATACCGATGTTTTAAATAGATGCAGCTCTAATCTGGATTTGTGACCGTTGTGCAAGACACGTTAAGTGTTCATTGTCTACATGATATGATAAAAAAGACTAAACTAACAAACAATAAAATTAATATTGTGCATACGTAGAAATGCAGCATTAGCATAAATCCGATGGTCATTTTTGTAAAGGCAATCAACAGAGTAGTCTAATTAGCCTACTCCGTAAATAACAACTAGAAAAAATTCTTCGAGGACAAAATTATAAGTTTCATTTTAATCTAGAAGCAGATTCTGCCGCTAACTACGCTTTCGCTTCTTTAATCACTTCAAAAGAATCTTGAGCTTTGTGGGGTTTAATCAAACTTACGCAGAAGGAAAGATACTTGTACAAAGTCAAAAGTGTTAATAAGTACGACACAAGTTATTTAACACCTAATAGCTTTACTGAAGTCATTGTAGATTTTGCACTTCAGTCTACAGATAATGCATTTAACACATTAAAATTCTGAACATGTTTGCCGTTTCAATATAGAACTGTCAATTATGTATTCCGAAATTGAGTAACAATGCAAAAATGCAAAAAAAAAAGTTCCAATGAGTTTCAATGCGCTCTTTAATGCTATATACCTATAAAAGACTCCTGTGTAAAATTTTCAAAATAACAGTTACAACTTTGCAGTAGCAAAATACATTCCTTGTAGTACTTAATTCTAAATGTAAAGTATAATTTATTTAATTACTCTTCTAAGACGGAGACAGCATATTGTTGAGCAAAGTTGCATGCTGCATTTAAACGTTAACCAAAAGTTAACAAAGGCTTTTATGTTAAGCGAAATGTCTAAAACGAAGACACATCTTAACTGTTAAAGTAGTTTGAAATAACGTTTTAGAACGGGCTGTGTCAGAGGGTTTGCCATATTTAATGTTTTATTCAGAATGACATTGATATCTCGTACATAATCTTATTATCAGAATTTTATAACATCTAAAGCGATTTTATTTGAAATATTTTCGCGACTAGTTCCAATTTTAGTATTTATGTACAATAATGATTGTTTTATCAATTTATCGTTTCGCTCTTTATGAAGGCCTATGTTTAGCAATGGACGGCAATTGGCTGATTTA
This sequence comes from Musotima nitidalis, assembly GCA_949126915.1. Lineage (NCBI taxonomy): Eukaryota > Metazoa > Arthropoda > Insecta > Lepidoptera > Crambidae > Musotima > Musotima nitidalis. The sequence continues at coordinate 5,672,036 of OX421439.1, read as the reverse complement.
TTGATAGATTATGTAATGTTATATTTGATATATTTTACATTACAATTAAAATCGGCTCCAAAAACAACTTACCCGTATCCGGGTCTCTGACAAAACCAGGATCTCGTCAGCTTTGCGGCTTCAAGCAAAACTCCCCCAATGTCTCCGATCCTCATGCCCGAGCAGGAGCAGCACCCATCACCCTCACCCTCGCCCACGAGAACCAGCCGCGACTCAGACTTCGCCACTTTGACCAAATTCAACACAACACCTTCGTTTGACGCACTGGTATTCACTACCTCACTTCCATAGTCATTGCACTTAATTGCTATACTGATTTTGTTTTAATTTTATCCTCCAATTACACTTATTTGATATCAATAATAACCTAAAGTAATAAAAACATTAGTAGAATAAAATACTCAGTGATCGTTACGCATGTCAAACAGAAACTAATTGATGTAGATGTTTTAAAAGAGTTATTTCAGATTATTACTCATTGCTTAATGAATGTTAATTAACTACGAAATTAGAAACTAATTGCTATCATTGGTAAGGATTAATTGTATAATAATATTAGGCAAATGAGACGGTTAAACTTAAATAAAATTTGATATGCAGTAAATTTGTTACCCTAAAAAGGATTGAATGATATATTTTATCCCGGAGATCATACAGTAGAAGTTTGTATGAAGGAACAATATTGTTTACAGAAAGAAATAATAAGTCATCGTACTTATGGAAAAATCACTGCTGCTGAATTCCAATGAGTAAATATAGAAATTATATGCATCCAAGGCATTATGTATCTTGACGATTTTTTCTCATGTCTTTCTTAGCCTTATACGAGTTTACTAACACTGTTGCACATGACAACATGATATAGGCTAATCAAACAGATTATGATTTGATAACGATGAGTGGTCATTAAACTTTCTCTATAGATATAGGTATTCCTACACTAGTTTTGCCTAAGACTGGTATGATAAATATGAATATGTTAGCGGTTGTATACGTCTAGCTGTGACTGAATCACTACAGAATAGGGTTTAAAATATAGGAAATAGGCATGTAATAAAATGAGCATGTGCCGAGAAGAGCACCGAATTTGATGATGAAGGGAACATATATGAATTGAATGTGTGAATGTTGTTCAATCTAGAAAGGTGACATGGTGTATGAGTCGATGACAAAAGAATAATTGAGGTAATTGAAAGGCAAATGCTGCACTGGCCCTAGGAGCAGAACAGGATGATGAAAATTAGCAGGCTTATTTGCAAATGTAGTGATATTTATGGATAACTTTGACACTGAACTGTGTTTTTTCAAAACCTATATCACCACATTTCTAGAATGATAAACAAAACATCCTCGCCAACTGGAAAGAAAAGCCTGAATTGAATATGCATGATACTGAAAAAATAAATCATAGGAAACCATAAAAGAGCATGCATGAAAATTGCAATGCGGCAGTAATTAAACACATATAATTGTCTAGTTGGCAATGAACATGACAAGCATGATGCAGTGAAAAAATCTAGTTAACAGTTTTAGTCTTCGCAACAGGTGATTTATAGGAAACATCACACTTATGCACAAGAGGACTTTATTATCACTCAAAAATTTTTTTAGCTGGTTTACGCATTTTATAGGTCATAACATAACTCTAAAAAATAATGTCTCTTATCTAATAATAATAATAATATAATAAATATTTTCTGACAATTACACCAATTATTTAGTTCCAAGATAAGTATCATTAAGAACTTGTGTTATGGATACTAAACAACTTATAAACATACTTAAATACTTTTTTTTTGTAAATACATACTTAATATACATAGGAAAACACCCAGACCAGAACAAAACATCATGTTCATGCACACAAAGATTTGTCCTGTGTGGGAATCGAACCCACAACCTCTGGAGTGAAGAGTAGGTATACTGACCTCCACGCCATATCGGTCGTCAAAAATAATTCTCTTATATTCGTTTAAAAAATTACGGCATCCTCTCTTTAAATTGCTGTGCTCAGCATTGTGTCCGTAATTGTGTCAAAAATTGTAAAATGTATCATCTTTGTTACGTTTTGAATTTAAATTAAATAACTTTTCAAACTGTAATCAAACTTTTTACCGTTTAACCTTTTAATGAGTTATAGGTCACTTAAGTTATCACATATGGTGTGATCAAGATATAGCAACAAAAAAATTTAAATATACTAATCATTATATATTTTATATTGACAGAAGGTAAAGAACTCTTTTGGGTAGTTTGAAATATTCTGGCGGCAGAACGCCACACACTTTTTACCGCCTTACCGCCCAAACTGCGCAGGAACCGCGTGGTAAAGCATCCTGGTATTTGTAGATAAGCCCAATAGATAATCTGAGATACTAATATGGATATATTATTCTTGTTGATTCTTATTTCAAACTGTTTGAATAGTTTTGTGGGGCGCTGCGTTTTATTTTAGTTATTATTATAATTTAAAATATACTTGTATTTGTCTAGAGTAATCTCGAGAACAAACCATCAATTAAAAAGTTAGTATCGATAAAAAGTCTTTTGACTTTTAGAGAACTACACTTATTCAGAACTGGCTACAGGTATTTTCTTCTGATAACATGATCAAAGCCGTGGCCTAAATCTAGTATACGACAAACTTACTATAGCCAGAATTGGACGGGTCATTGAACGACGAAACCGCCGGACACTGAATGAAATCCGCGATATCTGTAATGGCTCACATCCAAACTAATTTGGGAGAGTGGGGTATTATCAGTTGCAGGCAGATTATAGAAAGCGACGTTTTATAAAACAACTAGGCAAATTGTGAAAGTATGGTCAATATGTTTTGATTTCAATCAAAACGAGTGACTCCCAAAGTGATTCGCGGGTTTGTTACGGTCTCTTGTGCAATTATTTAAAGTTCTTTCAAGTTAGATTACGTCATAAGTTGTATTGTAGGTATGCTGGATATAAAAAAAAAAACCATACTTGCACAATTTGCCTGGGCGTTTTGTAAAAAGCAGCATATTTCTAATCTGTCTGCGACATATCTACGTTAGAAGCAAAATAGCAGGAAAATGCTATCTTTAACTCACTCAATACAATCAATGAACCGATTGTTCTAAACATAGAAGTTATATATGAACTTGTTGACAAATGTAACCTAATTAATTAAAAGTAAGTGAAATAATTGATAAAATCGAATGGACGAACGTTGTAATTAATTAATGAATTACTTAACAATGTTTATTTATACAATGTTATTTATTTATTAATTTGTTATTTATTTGTTTTTCTGAAACTATTTAATTATAACCACATTTGTTTCTAGTTAGGAGGTTACTGTATTAGTATATGCTGCTTAGACTTAAGTAAAGTCACAGTCACACAGAAGTGGTTCGGAATAAATAAAAATAAATAAATAAATATTTTTTGACCATTACACCAATTATTTAGTTCCAAGATAAGTATCATTAAGAACTTGTGTTATGGATACTAAACAACGGATAAACATACACAAATATTTATTTTTTTGTAAATACATTACTTATTGTACATAGGAAAACACCCAGACCAGAACAAATATTCATGTTCATGCACACAAAGATTTGTCCTGTGTGGGAATCGAACCCACGACCAGTGAAGTGTAGGTATACTGACCTCCACGCCATATCGGTCGTATAATAGGTTTATTACAAGTATTTAGCTTGAATAAGAATATTGAGTCGATGCTGTCTGAAAATATATGAGCGCTTTACATAGTGGAATAATCACGGTGGCATATCGCCTCGTTCAGTGTCTTGAAATGTTAGTTTAAAAATCAGTCAGTAACGTTCTCCTCTAACATATTCATCCATTAGGTCGCCTTGTAAAAACTTTTAATGGCCATACTACGTTCTGATTTTGATCAACCAAGAGCAACAGAGCGTAAATGGTTCAAAAGAAGCCGTATCTTGGTTATACCCATAGCTCTCGACGAAACTTCGATATTCTGTGCTTATATTTCAGCTCATCCGTCCAGTGTCTTGAAATGTGTGTTAAAAAAAATTCCAGTAATAATTTCGTTCGCTATACATATGTAGACAATCTTCACACCAAAGCAAATTAAAAAAATCACACAATGACTTATACTACGTTTTGGTTGAGATTTCAGCTCATCCGTCCAGTGTCTTGAAATGTGTGTTAATAAATTTTCCAGTAATAATTTCGTTCGCTATACATATGTAGACAATCTTCACACCAAAGCAAATTAAAAAAAAAAACAAACAATGACTCATACTACGTTTTGGTTGTGATCAAGCGAGAGCAACGGAGCGTAAATGGTCCACAAGACGCCGTGTCTTGTTCGTTCCAGTTTCAGCCGGTGTTTACACTCCCCATTTTATTTTCTATTGGCTCGATTCGACAATGATTCTCTTCAGTTTGATAGCTCTCGTTGGAACTTCGAGATTCCTTACTATTTCAGTTCGAAACATCTAGCATTTTGAAATATTCGTTAATAGATCTAGTCATCAACGTTAATATCTATATATTACTAAAATTAGTTCGTCTTGTAAAAAAACTTTTAATGACTCAAATTACAATTTGGTTTTGAACAACCAAGAGCACCAGAGCATTAAACTCTCAGTGTGTTCTGTCGTGGCCTCTATCTTCGATCTAATACCGCCTTATTCTTTCCTCTCCTAGAATACAATGACATGTGAATGCTTGCCATCAGGCATCAGGCTGTATTTTAATCAACCGAGAGACCCGAAGCGTAAATGTTCCACAAGACGCGGTGTCTTGGTCGTTCCAGTTCCAGCCGGTATTTACACTTCCCACTTTATTTTCTATATTCACGATATGGCGTGGAGGTCAGTATACCTGCACTTCACTCCAGAGGTCGTGGGTTCGATTCCCACACAGGACAAATCTTTATGTGAATGAACATGAATATTTGTACTGGTCTGGGTGTCTTCCTGTATATTAAGTATGTATTTACAAAAAAAAGTATTTAAGTATGTTTATCTGATCTTTAGTATCTATAACACAAGTTCTTAGTGATACTTTTCTTGGAACTAAATAATTGGTGTGATCGTAAGAGAATATTTATTTATTTATTATTGGCTCGATTCGACACTGATCCTCTTCATGTTGATAGCTCTCTATGAAACTACGACATTCTTTACAAATATTTCAGCTCCATTTAGTGTTTTAAAGGATACGTTTAAAGATCATACCGTCTACGTTTTCCTCTAATTTAACTATTTCGACAATTAGCTCGCTTAGCCTTGTGAAAAACCCTCAATGACTAATACAATTCAATTCAATGTTTATTGCACTCGTATAACGATATTATAATACGTATTGGTTTTGATCATCCGAAAGCTACAGAGCGTAAATCGACACAAAGACAGAGTAATCTCTGCCTGTAAATGTACGAATACAAATCGTTTATTGCGTTACATGTGGTTTAGGTATAGAATGTATTACATAACTCTTTTTTTATTCAGATGGAAAATCATCAAATGACCTTCTCCCTCTGTGGGTGGAACGGAAGGGTGTGTCAGACTTTTACTAACTAAAAACCATCCATGTTCATTCATGAGTCTGCTATTTCCCGGAGTCGCGTTAACTCTTTCGAACAGTCCCTTCAAAAGCTAAAGCCTAGATTAGCATTTATGCAGGCCATCATCAATGCGCTTATTACCGTGCTTATACCACAGTCTAAGGCGTTTTAATATATTTGAACTGCATTGACTGCTTACTTTTAAGCACTTGGCTCTATTCGACGCTTGTTCACTAGGTTTAATAGCTCTTATTGGGAGATAGAACTTATGAGTATAAAGTAAACAACACGTTTAAAAATGACAGTGTCAAAGTGTGGGTTTTAATGTTAGGGTTTAGTCCAAAAAGACAAGAGCTGACTTTACAATTGATAATTTCAATAGGTGGTCTAAAGTTTAAGATTAGACTAAGATAACATTGACTATGTCTACTAACTACTAAACTAGACAATGTTTGATACTATTATCCTATTAACATATTCTTACAATTAGTTAGGCAACTGTAATTGTTTTCTTATGAAAACTAAATTATTTAACCGCAATAATGTGACTTAGATAATTATACTTAAATGGTATCGCGAGAGAACCAGTTATCATAAAATTCTTACATGTTGACAAAGGTAATATTTGTGGTCTAAGAAGATTTTTTTTATTTCACACATATAAATAAATTATACTCATTACTCGAAAAGAATGAATTACTATAGTCATGTATATATTAATAGGAAATACTACTATTATTAGTAGTCCGAAGTAGAACCAGGATAAAAGTAAAAAGTTCTTTATGTCATAAACTATTACATATCACTTGAAAACGTCAAAACAAAATATAAATTAAAAACAAACTAAATGTTACTACATTGAAATCACCAAGCTTAGATTCACTTACCTGCAAATAAATTTAAATTAGGTGTAAGTGAATCTAAGTGCCAGTTCCGAGCCTCCGCTCTCGAATGTTGATCAATAAATTACTAGTATATAAGTATATAATTTATTAATGAATAAAAGGGTTATAGTCAGTTAAAGAAGAAGGTGTAAATTAAAAAGAATTGAGTACTTTATTATACAAGGAAAAAAGGCTGGGCCCAGAAAGTACGGAATCGCGTGTTGGTGACCAGCGAAGTGGCAACGAAATTAATTACTAAGAATTATAAGTCTCTTAACTTCTTACAGCTACACAAAATTTGTAGGGTTGTCACCATTAAGACTTTTAATTAACAAACCCGTAAGGTTTTGGATCGAGGGCTGGTCAAAAGTATACAAAAGCGAACCAAGCACAGGCATAACAAGCTTAATAAGCGTGAGTGAAACTACAATCAAAAGTCAAAAGTCAAAAAGTCAAAATACTTTTTATTTCATAAACTATTACATAGTACTTGAAAACGTCAAAATTATAAAAAAATAACAAAAACAAATAAAATATAATTATACTAAAATCACGAAGCTTAGATTCACTTGCAACCAAACAATTTAAAAAAACAAAAAATATTTAAGTGTAAGTGAATCTAAGTGCCAGTTCCGAGCCACCGCTCTGTAAGAAGAACTGGCAAGAAACTCACAGGCTATGCTCTTTTAAATTATCGATTGGTTAGTTACAATCTTCATTTGTCTGTGACGCTATACAATGCAACATAATATAACAATATTCATGCTTTAAGTCATTCATATCAGAATAGCCTGTATGAAACGGCAGTTTAATCCCAAGCATTTTTATCAGCCATATAGTCTTTGATAGAATAGTATCCCTTTAAAGACAGCTTGCGTTTTATTGCGGCAATTGTGAGCCAAGTCTTAACAAGGGGAAGGATGTATTCAGATCATCTATTTTGGCCACATTGCATTATTTATATTCTGTTATTATAATGATGTACCATTTGTAAGCAATCAAATGTTTAGATTTTCTATTGAAATATCTGTCTGCAAATTTAGGTAACAAACCACTCAATCGCTTACAAATTGTGAGAAATAAAGAAATAAAATTTCCAAACCGGTTCAGAAAGCTTAAGCCAAATTTAAATAGGCATTATGTACTTTAAGATACACGTGATTTTATTTAATATTTATTACGATTACAACGACAACTGAATTGTAAAATCAACGACCTTAATAATTTAATCCCTAAGGTTTTATCTACCGGTCGACAGTAATATTACAAAAGTTACCTAAATAATTGTGAAATGATTTTTAAAATTTTCGCATATTTTAAATGAGCCAAGATGATAATTGTTGTATAGTCAATTGATATGCGTTTTGATTTTGTTGTTTCTGTCATGGAAAAGTCAACAAGAGCAGACATTTATATATTTATAGAATTATTTCATCAATTAATGACGTTGATAGACGTTGAACGTTCTGTCAATTCACGCAAATCGGAAGAACTGCGCCAGCAAAGAACTGAAGTAGATTGTTATCTGATCTAACACTTTACACAGCAGGAAATTTATGGATTCCCACAGGACTATGAGATTAAATACTCTAATACTCAAGTAGCAGTAGTAAAAGAATTATGAATATTTGAGTCTGTCAATGTCCGCAATACATACACTTTATATGGACATTACAGTTTTTTCATTCTAGTAGACTCATTTATATGTCGATACAAACAAAAACTAAACAGGTCAAAACCACAATACATATAAAAAGTACCAACAATAAAAACAATCGTTAAGAGACAACGTTGGAAACCAGAATCCTGGCAACGTAACCGTTAAAGTAACTAAAAACTTAATTAAGGGTAATGAGTGACAAACACAGATATAGATAGACCTAGATAACGCAAGAGCAACTACTTCGCGTGCCCAGCTTACGAACAAAAATCGTAAGCGGCCACTTTCGCGCTCAGTCTGCATCGGTGTGCCGCGCTAGTCGGACGTCAGTAAAAAAATATAAAATGGTTAATTGCTCAGTTATAAATTGTAAAAACTGTACAAATGCGAGGAGAAAAAATAAAGGAAATGTTTCCTTCCTATCTATATCTGTGGTGACAAACAAGTGGATCTTTCGACACAAAGCCCGCACGTTGCCAAAATATCTGAGCTTGGGACAGAACTTTAATATTAATAGAGCGCTACGAAACTGTTATAAACTGACTTTGTATTTTATTTAAAGCAATGTTAAAAACATATTGTATATAGTCCCGTTAGTGTGCTTATATTATGCACGTTTATGTGAAGCTACATGGACCACCTGTAAGTCCACTGTGCCTTGAAACATGTTTGCGTAAGGACCTGGTAAAGAACCAGGTTTTTTAAAAGATCTTTCATCGACACAAAAGGAGTGTGTGTTCGTAGTATATCTAACTTTAGACCGCCTTGGTTTTGATACTATGTAAAAGATATTATAGGTCTATAGGTACGTGAAGGATGATAATATCATCATACTACGATAGAAAGATAGAAATACGATAGGTTGACTCGATAACGAATATCTAGTGAATGCGAATGGAAGGGAAAGACATGCTATGTCAAAGCCAGAGGATGACGATCATAATAGGTATTTATCTTTTCCGACTTGTTATTAATAGAGAAAAAAGCCTGAGAGAAATGGATATTTATACTGCGGGATCAAATTAAAATATCCCTCGTTTATTGTTATGCTAGGTTTGACATAATAATTATCATTATAGTGACAGTCATTATTACTTGTCACATTAAAAAAATAGTGCTTGAGGCAAATAAAGAAAAAAGGCACAATATACTTTTACCAGCCCTATTAACACTAGTGAAGTGAAAGAAGGAACTCCGCGCAAGGTCAAGACCGCTGGATTATGTCAATTAAATGTCAGCTGATTGGAATTGTGACAACGCAGCGGCAGTTTTATATTCTGACACTTAGATAGATAGATAGATAGATAGAAAATTCTTTATTGTACACCAAATTAAAAATAAAACAAGAAAACAGTTGCAAAAGAAAAGTGATACAATTGGCGGCCTTATCGCTTACAGCGATTTCTTCCAGGCAACCTTAGGATGGAGAGTGATTAAAATTAAATGAAAACCGGGGGTGTAGAAAAGAATAAAAATATATAGTTGTATTTTTCATAAACATAAACAAAAATAAATACTATTAATTAAATTAAATAAACGTACATACATAAATACGTACATGATATAGGAACACTGAGCAGCAGGACATTACTTCTCTAAAAGGAAAAGCTTCTTTATTCCAATTTTGAACACATTTAGTGATTGCGCTTGTCTTATAGTAACTGGGAGAGAATTCCAGAGACGAGCAGCTTGTACAGTAAAAGATGAATCGTAAAAAGAAGTGACATGTGACGGAATCTCAAGGCTCAGACTTTCCGATGACCGCAAAGAACGCGAATGTAAGCAGTGAAGGAAGTTAAAGTTATCTTTAAGATAGTGAGGGTAAGTAGGATTGTGCAAAATGTTAAAAAGAAGAGATAGAATGTGAGTATTCCGGCGAAGACGAATAGGAAGCCACTTGAGTACAGAACGGTAATGAGATACATGGTCATATTTGCGCAAACCAAATATGAATCTTATACAAAAATTTTGAAGACGCTCAAGTTTATTTAGCTGGTCCTCCGTGAGATCAAGAAAGCAGGCGTCGGCGTAATCAAGAACGGGAAGTAGCAGAGACTGCGCTAACGCTACTTTAGTGGTAGTTGGTAAAAAGTTACGTAGTCTTCTCAATGATGCAGCGGAAGCGTATAACTTACGGCTGACAGCCTGAAGTTGCGGACCCCAACAAAGAGTATCGTCCATAATTACCCCCAAATTTTTGACCGTCTTTGAATAAGGTATATCGACACCACTAAAATTAACTTTCGGAAGTGAATTAAAATCAACCCTTGACAGCAATCGGGAGCTACCTACTATAATTACTTTAGTTTTTATAGGATTAATTTTAAGGCCAAAAGCTTGGCTCCATTTTGCGATGCGACACAGGTTGTTATTCGTAGCAATTACAGCCTCAGCCAACTTCGGAAGCGGTGCCTGACTGTAAATCTGAAGATCGTCTGCATAAAGGTGGTAGGAACAGGAAAGGTTATGAGAAATAGAATTAATAAAAATTGCAAAAAGAAGAGGGGATAACACGCCTCCCTGCGGAACGCCTGCTGTAGTGACACACCATGAAGAGAAGTTCTCATCAAGGCGGACTCGTTGCTTGCGCCCGTATAGGTAACAGTGAAACCAATCAATTACCGTCGGAGATATGTTGAGAGTACGCAGCATTGCAAGGAGCACATCAAAATCGACCGTGTTGAATGCATTGCTGAAGTCCAATAATGTTAGCACAGTAAGGTGGCCATTTTCCATTCCAAGACGAATATCGTCAGTAATTTTAACTAATGTAGTGACAGTGCTATGACCGGGACGGAAACCAGATTGGAGAGGATTAAAAAGACAATGACGGGAAAGGTATTTACTTACTTGCTGATGAACAAGACGCTCCAGGACTTTTGATAAGAATGGAAGAATGGATATGGGGCGATATTCATTAGGAGTTTGAGGATTGGAGACTTTGGGTAAAGGAATAATTTGGGCGTATTTCCAACAAGAAGGAAACATTGCATTGGAAATTGAGCTGTTGAAAATAAAAGTAAGGATAGGAAGGATGATGCTAAGGATAGGCACTAACATATTGCGACTGATACCATCGATACCAAATGCATTAGAGGTGATCGACATAACGCACTTCTCAACATCACAATCCGATAATTGCTCAAGAAGAAACGGAGAATAGTCTGGGATTGGTTGAGCAGATAGATGGATTAAAGTATTGGTCTTATCAGCGTCATTCATATAAGACGAAGAAGAAAAATGAATATTAAGAAGATCAATATTAATACTATTAGAAATTGTGCTCTCCTTAGACTTACCAATCCCAAGTGACCTTAGAAATTTCCACACTTTCGATGTATCTTCATTTTCTACGGATTTATGGATATGGCGACGAAATGCATCCCTACACACCACATTGCAGCGATTTCGGACTTTGGTATACATATCCTTGTTATGTGCACTGGGTCGACATTTATATTTATTTTTGGCAGCAGCCTTTTTATGCATCAACGATTTTATGTCATCAGTAAGCCACGGTGCTGGCAAATGTTTCAGTTTTATAGGTCTGATAGGCGCATGTTTATCGTATAACTGAATAATTAATTTATTAAAGACTTCAACCTGTTCATCCACAGTCTGAGCGTCAAACACTGGAGACCAATCGATGTTCCGCGCATCATTAAGAAACCTCGCGTGATCCATACCATTAAAGTTGCGCTGAAGAATAATTTTCGGTTTGGCTTTAGGAGGACGAATTTTATAGGACAAATAAATAAGGTCATGATAAGAAAAGGCGTCGGCTGCGCATTGACCGTAACTTGCAACATGCTGTGGAGAAGACAATATTATTAAATCAAGAAGAGATGGTATAGAATTTGGAAAATGATGAGTAGCACTAAGAGGAAGAATATGCATGTTATTGGAATTGACTATTGCTTGAAGAGAGGAAGTTCGATGATTGTTTTTAAGGAGACAAGTGTTAAAATCACCCATAATTATTGAGTGCTCATAAGAGGGAATAAAGTCATCTAACAATTTTTCGAAGGATGTAAAGTAGTCAACGCGCAGCGACGGACTGTAATAAACTCCAAGCAGAAGCTTGGTTTTGGAGAGGATAATCTCTACCAACAGATGCTCACCTGCGTTGCGAGACGGTGGCTGTGATGAGGTGCTAATGACAGTGTAAGGAATGTGTGCTCTTAAATAAATAGCTACCCCCCCACCAACAGAGCCAGTGCGATCATTACGTATGAGACAAAATCCAGGCAAAGCATAAGCACACTTGAGTTCTTTTTTGCGATAAGATCGCAGATTTAAAGCGATTATTTATGGTTAACGATTACTAAATGTGCCGTTTAACACGTTCAGTGGCGATAGAGTCAAAACAATACTTTGTAGTTATTTCATTGACGTCACTATTATTTGCAAATGAAGGTTCAGAACTTAAAAACAACACATGCGCCCCCTTTATCTGCAGGTAAGAAAGAATATAAGACAACCTCAAAACTAAGCTGAAAAGATATTACAAAAATATTTTTAAGAAGTTCAGTTTTACTTTATTAAGGAAATGTTATTAAGTTTGTTTTGTTCTATTATTATTTAAAGTTTAGTTTGAAAGTTTTTAAATTCTTATCGTCGACTTAAATTCTCTACAATGTCTGTAATATCAATGTAAAATTATATTTTTAAGGTGAATCCTTATCAACACATAAATAAGGAATGCTAATAGTTCCTTCATATATTTATAGAAAAACACTAACGAAGTATACTAACTATAAACTAAGTACAGACGTATATACTTTCACACTTGTTCCCCGAAGGGATAGGCAGAGGCATATTATACGCCCACACTTCGCCAATTATATTATAAAGGTCTCACATAATAGGTGGCGAGACTATTGCCGCTAGCCGGGAACTGTTTTTTGTCAGAACCACTTGCAGGCTCGGGCTCCTTTGATGTTGACAGGATCCATATAACCATATAAACTAAGTACTTTACATAAAATGCCTTTAGGAATAATTTCACACAAATCTTAGAGAATTTATTTTAATGATAGTACGTGTCTAGTCTAGTTCGTGGTAAAACTTTTTACGTGTTTTTCTAGCTAAATCCAATACCAAAATATAATATATATACATTGTGGATCAGTATGTTCTGGCAATAAAAAGCATCTGATTTTATCATAGCTCACCTATTAGTTAACTCCTTTATTACAGAAGGACTCTATACTAACAGCAGCAAACTGAGATTCATGAGGTAAAAACCTCCTCGTGACAGACACCAGAAAGTCTTATTACATGCAATTAAGGCCGTACAAAACGTATGAATAAATTAAATTTTGTCCAAGGTGGTTTTTCCATCGAAAAAGTTGTCTTTTTGCTACTAAGCCTTAAGATTTAGTCATGTGTGATGTGAATAATTCAGTACGTAAGTTTTTTGCATAGTAGGTATTGACATCCGGAGTTAATTTTACTGTTTCTCACTACAAATACCTGTTTTAGCTTCCCCTTACTAATGGGCTACATATCACATGTCTTCGGAGTAATAAAACAGAACACCTTTAATATGATAACATTAGCTTATTGTACGCGGCAGCTTTGAGTGAGTCGGTCTCAGCTTTCAGTGGCGACGCACACATCACTAGCTACTGCCCACGACTTTGCTCACCTTTTTAAACTGCATACTTATCAGGTTTAGAGTAGCTTTCTTTAGGTAAGGTTTCTATTAAAATCGTTTAAATAACTTTCCAACAAACGGATAATTACATTTTGCTCCGTAATAAATAAACTCAAGTCAAAAGTTCTTTATTTCATAAACTAATACATAGCACTTGAAAATGTCAAAATGAAATATATTAGGTCGGGGAAAAAGTCTTTTCGCATAACGTAGGTATAAACTTATTATAAAATTTTTTTGACTGTACTATTTGTGTCTGGCTGGTTTTGGTAACATTAAAAAGGTTCCATTATAAAGAAAAGAAAAAAGTAAAAAAAAGTTGTTTCCCGCTATTTTTCATTTGTTTTTCTCTCCGTAAAAATGAGTGAATCTAATGAAGAAATTCGATACATTTTAAAATTTTATTATAAAAAAGGCAAAAATGCAACTCAAGCAGTGAAAAAATTTGTGATGTTTATGGACCTGATGCAGTGTCAGTAAGAGTAGCACAAATTTGGTTCAAACGTTTTCAGTCCGGAAATTTTGATGTTAAAGATGCACCTCGCTCTGGTCGCCCTGTTACGAATAAAATGGACGCCATTTTTGAAAGAGTGGAGCAAGATCGGCATATTAGTAGTTACGATGTAGCTGAAGAACTGGGAATTGACCACAAAACAGTTTTGACCCATTTGAAGAAAGCTGGTTATACAAAAAAGCTCGATATTTGGGTGCCACACGAGCTCACTCAAAGAAACTTAATGAACCGTGTACTCATTTGCGATTCATTATTGAGACGTAATGAAACCGAGCCGTTTTTGAAGAGATTGATAACTGGCGATGAAAAGTGGATCACGTACGACAAGAACGTGCGAAAAAGGTCGTGGTCGAAAGTTGGCCAGGCTTCACAGACTGTGGCCAAACCTGGCCTAACACGAAATAAGGTGATGCTGTGTGTATGGTGGGATTGGAAGGGCATTGTTTATTATGAGCTTTTACCGCCCGGCAAAACCATCGATTCTGATCTTTACTGCCAGCAACTGATGAGATTAAAGGAAGCAGTCGAGAGAAAACGGCCGGAATTGATCAACAGGAAGGGTGTGGTCTTTCATCACGATAACGCTAGACCACACACATCTTTAGCCACTCAGCAAAAATTAAGAGAGTTCGACTGGGAGGTCCTAGTGCATCCACCATATAGCCCTGACCTTGCGCCTTCAGATTTTCACCTGTTTCGGTCTCTGCAGAATTCTTTAGGTTCTGTAAGGTTGACCTCAAGAGAGGACTGCCAAAACTATTTGTCCCGTTTTTTTGATCAGAAGTCCCAAAGTTTCTACAGTAACGGGATAATGTCTCTGCCCACAAAATGGCAGAAAGTTATTCAACAAAACGGTACATATATATTGTAAATAAATGTAAATAAACTTTAAAAAAAATGTCTTGACTTTTCATACAAAAATACGAAAAGACTTTTTCCCCAACCTATTATATTAAAAAAAAACTAAATATTATTAAAATTATTATTAAAAAAAAGTGTAAGTGAATCCAAGTGCCAGTTCCGAGCCACCATTCTGTGAGAAGAACTGACAAGAAACTCGCAGACACTCAAATGCTCTTTCAAATTATCAATTATAGTAACAAAGAACACACATAGTGCATATTTGAAGATATTGAAAAGTACTTTTCATGGGAGGAAAGATTTGAACAAATCCAGTAACCTGAATGATATTGAGAAAGATTCCAAAATATTAACAAAATTTCAAGATATTCGTACAGAGATATGTCTCAAATTAACAATAGAATGATGTTTCGCTCCGGGTTGCGGATGTCAGACGATAGTCGCTCCTTGTAATAACTGATGAATGATAACTGGTTGCGGCAGTGAGCAGACCTGTGTCGTAAGCATAAGTCTAGTGCAACCGGGATAATGCTAGGATATGAAGGCGATATATAGATTTTAAATCAAGACCATTACAAAATATACAGGTTTAAGAAGGACAGAGTATTTAAAAGTTATTTTTATATCAAGTCATAGTTTTTATTCGATTAAAAATGAAAGTATGATGACCGCGGATTTCTTTAAACATTAAAAAGAATTCTGATGGCAGGTGAAAACATTCAAATAAACTTAAGATAAAAAATAAATTGGGGATAACGAAACTTTCTACAAATCTACAATAAAAATGATAGTGTTTACTTAAACCACTTGGGTAGTAAAAAGTTTATATTTAATTCTGTATCATAATAATACTAATTTTTCATACTGATATCATTAATTCATATATTTGTGTACATATTTTTACTCCTATGAACTAAAGGGGGTCTTGATCGGCCGGGTATATAAGGATCCCATCAACATCTAAGGAGCCCAAGCCAACCTCACCTGCATGCACCTGGTAATCAAAAGACGACAGATCCCGGTAAGCGGCAATAGGCTCGCCACCAATGGGACCAACAATATAATTGGCGAAGCGTGGGCATATAATATGCCTCTGCCTACCCCTTCGGGAAAACAGACGTGAAATTATGTATGTATGAAACAGCTGGGTGTATGCTGTGTACCAAAAATCCTATGAACCCTCATAGGATTTTTGGTACACACATAAACCATTATCTGGATTAACATATGATAATTTTTATACCTAGTTTATTCCCTTGAGATAAGAATTGGTACTGGAACGCTAATACTGGCAACTGTTTTAAACTGACAACGGGACGCAAAATGTCCATTTCTCCGTAAGCTATTTAATGAACTTAAATCCTGCTCTCTACAATATTGTTGTGGCCGACAGGGTCCATGGTCAGTTCCTACTATAACTTTAAGATCTTTTGTTAAATTCTTTCTTTTGAATACTTAATGTCTGAAGTCGTCTTTCTTTTGAATACTTCATGTCTGAAGTCGTGGAAGCCCTTAGAAGGCTTTCATTTCTTTTCGAGTAATTTCACTCCACATTGTTCCGCTTTGTTTGTTACACTATGGAATGCAATAAATTTAAGTACCTAAGTATTGACCTTAACTCTTTTTTTTATCGAAATTATCGTATATAGCCGTTAGTTTTGTGTAACATGACGTAAACCAGGCAAAATTCACCAATACAACAGTGACATCATGGTATTTAAAGAACAATGCAAACAGGGACTCGCGCACAAATGCTATTTGAAACGAGATAAAAAATAATTTGTTACTAAGAATCCGTCTATGCTGCATTACCTCATATAGTTTTTTTAGACAAAGTCGAAAGTTCACTTTGATTAACATAATATTTGCCTATATCATTCTATGAATTTATTTCGGTAACAACACAACTAAGTACACTAAAACTAACCCAAAATTGAGAAAATTGTGGCAAATACCAGAATTTCAGAACATTACAAATGTAGACCCTCTATTACTAATTTACAACTCAATCTTATTTTGGATCTAACGTCAGTAATGTAACAACATCATATTTGTTTTAATAAGGGCCGAATTACCTTTAAGTAAATAAAATATAATTAAATCTATTGAAATAAACAAAGGAACAGATAAAAAACTACCTAACCTTAAAACTACAAATAAAATATGTCTAATTAATTTTAATTAAAAATTAGCTATTAGTTAGGATAAGTTAAGAAAATGTAACAAAATTGTAAGTGTTCGTTTAATTTAATCGATTTTTATTGAACTACTCTGTAGAGTATTTAACACAGATATAATGCAGAGGATAAAACCGAACTGCCTAGGCGTAGTGGAGATCTAAAAGTTTGACCTGAAACCCTTTCTCCACGATTCATGAGGAAGGCCGTGCTCAGTAGTGAAACGTCAATAATATTTTCCCGAAGGGGTAGGCAGAGGCATATTATAAGCCCACACTTCGCCAATTACGTAATAGGTGGCGAGCCTATTGCCGCTTACCGGGAACTGTTATGTTCGCCATAGCCTCGTCCGTTGATCGGCAGGTGCACCACTTGCAGGTGAGGTTGACTTGGGCTCCTCAGATCTTGGTAGGATCCCTACACACTTTGAGATGTGTATTTTATTGTATTTTCGTTGTTACTTCATGTATAAGTGTGTTGTACGTGTGTGCAAATAAATTGATTATCTATCTAATAATACGAGTAGAATGATAATGAAATGATAATATCAGTTAAATTGTTCCTATGTAAATAATTTATTGATTCAGGCGTTACTTTGCGGAAATCCATTGTAAGCAAGTGATGGATTAAAAATATCTTTGAAACAATTCCCGCGCTACTATAATTTTCCGAAAAATCGAGACACTATTCAACACGACACATGTTTCGCTCTTACACAGGGCATGTTCAGGTAAGATAGGAGCCTCAGAACAACGATGTATTTACGAACAACGCTGAGACGAGAGGGAGACAAGTGAGTAAGAGTTTTCACTCTCGTTTCAGCGTGTTACAAAGATATTTTTAATCCTTTACTTGTTCCTATGTATTTAGTAATTATACTTACTTATGTGTCTAATGTAGCTATTATTAAGACATTATTCACTCCACTAGGTAATGCAAAGTCTATTTATAAAAGCCATGCTCAGTAATACTTTGACCGATTTACTAATTACGCACGTAAATTTCCACCGAATACTACAGTTTTACTACTAGGCGAAAGGCTGGTACTGCTAAGGTCCGCAAACGACCTTCGCAACCAATCGTAGACCAGTATTGTACTACGGGACAAGTTATAGAATTACTGTACTCGATTGAAAGCTATTGAAAACATTTGATTTCTGTTTTATACCAGAATGTGGCCCTTCCGGCTAGTTTGGTGGAAATTGTCACTCTAGCATATGAACGCTTGTAACATCAGGCACATCACTAGCGCGTCGACGAATTTCAAACATTTTATGATGTATTGAAAAACGTGCAAAAAAATCGTAATAAGAATATAAAATTGAAAACAATGAATTTGTAATAAAAATTTAAAGATTTTCAATACTATGATATAGTTGCAAAGATATATCCTAGCTCATTGCACATATTATTTATTTATTATGGACAACCAGTAGCTGTGACATTATTTTCTTATGTCTAAGTAAATATTCATTATAACAAGCTAAATGTACAACATTTGAAGGTGTCGCAACATGCATATAAATACTCTAACAGGCTTATTCAAATTAAACTATAAGAATAATCTATCGAAAAATAATGCGTTAAATTGTGAGCAGTTTGTTTCGGATCACAATTTTTCGACAGATTACAATATCGCGGGATAGATTATAATTTAACGTTATTTACAATCTTACGGTGACATAATATACATAAGATGTGTGGGGAACCTATCAAGAACTTAGGAATCCAAGCTATCCCCACCTGCAAGAGCTGATCAACGGACGAGACTCTAGCAAACAATAGTTCCATGTAAGCGGCAATAGGCTCGCTTATCTATTACGTGGGAGTTGACGAAATCTTTTTGGGGGAAACAGGCGTATGTATGTAATTGTCTTATTAATTTATATATTTATTTTATCCAAACTTATATCTATCTTTATAAGTGTTGCATACCTAATACGATAAACATTAATTACACAAATTATATACATAAACAATAAATTATAACATATAAAGCAGCCCTTGTGAGCTCACTCAGAGAACAACTAAAGATATCCTCGCAATTGATGAGTTGCATGACACGAAACAGCGGTGCCTCCCTCAGTAAGTTGGTTTTATATATAACTAAGCTTGCACTAGAAAAACCAGAGGATAATCTTAAGAGGGCTAATAGCAACATAATGTTTTTCCGAAAGCATTACGTTTACTGTTAACAAAATGAAGTGTCTATTTATTTACCAAAGCAGTACTTATACGAGAGCGCTGAAAGGATGACCTAAATAATGTGGCCGCAGTGCATTGACGGCGGAAGTTCGTGGCGCAACCTGGGGCTGACCTATTTCGCGCAATGGACTGCGAATTGAAACGTTCCGTCTTTCTCACGTTAATCTTTTAACTTTGATCTTAATTGTAAACACACGTATGATTGTTTTAGTTTGGGCTAACCGGTGAATTTTATTTATATCAGGTACTTAACATTTTTATTGATTAACAAGGCCCAGAAGTCAGTATATATGCTGCTAAGGTCGTGAAAATTCACGTGGGACAGATAATTGTGAGCAAGATCATGAATATTTGTTTTGGCCTGGGTTTTTCCCATGTATTACAAAAATAAATGTTTTCTAGTACCAATATCACCAACTTTGATTTCTTAAAGGCTACAAGGGACTGTGCGAGATGTCCTGAAATACTTATTTATTTATCAAAAACGTTTTTACTACTCTAATGTGTTCGAAGTAATACTGGCTGAAGGTATTATAAAAAATACACTTAAAATATTAACACACTTTTTTTTGTTCATAGTGCCATGGACCGGTTACCCACAGGTCGTAGGTTTGATCCCTACTCGGGCAACCGCGGGCAAGTTGATTTTCTGAAGTAATATTTCGTCTTATAACAAATAGTTTCGCTTAATTAGTTAGTAACAAACAAACTATAACTGTATTGTAACTAAAGCAACTCTGTGACAAAACTGGACTTTGAACTGTTTCGTCATGCACCTAAGTAACCTTAATCATAACTCAAACAACTCTTCACAAAATAGTAACTCGTTCACAACTTAGACCAAACAAATAAGTAATCAAACAAACCAATATTGGCCATACGGAGATGTCGCTGCCTTACACGTAAACGACCACCACTCAATCTCAATCCTATACAATAAGTATTACGGTATATATTTGAATAGCAACTAACGCGCCGTAGTTAACACTTCGTGAGAAAACTACAATAAAATATAGTTTATACATGTATTGAACATTAATAAAATGTATTGTGGCATTGTGGAACTCGTTTTTATAATAAAATAACTATGAGCCTTGTGGTGGTAATTAATTATAAAAATTAATTTACAAGATCGGTCATCATCTTCTCTGGCGAACATAAAAGTTCCCAGTAAGCGGCAATAGGCTCGCCACCTATTACGTGGGACCAACAATATAACTGGCGAAAAGTGGGCGTATAATATGCCTCTGCCTACACCGTCGGGGAAACATGCGTGATATTATGTATGTACGTATGTATGTCATGATCATCATCCCAGCATTATCCCGGCTCTACCCTAGACATAATCTTAAGGCCCAGGGTCCGTTTAATGGTCTAAGTTTGGCTGGATGTCAGTTATAAGAATCCATAAGTACGTTACGGGATTCTACATTTTCATTTGTACATAATAAAAACTATACTTCATAGTACTAATAATATTAGTGCAAACACCTTTAGAATACTAACCTCTACACTAGGATTCCTCGTGGCGTGCTTCCCCATGGGAAATGTTGAACTAGATCTATTGGTTCAGCTGAAGAACCTTAGTGTATTTTACATTTAATTCATAGTTTAAAGGTTTTTTTGCTATATGTGTCTCATTTTGAATTTGTGGTGGCTAAAGCGACCCCAGATAAACTGGAAGACTGCGGGACTGTCCGAAAGGGTTACCGCGGCCTCTGGACGTAGCAGGCACAAGAAGGAACATGGATGGTTTTTAGTCAGTAAAAGTCTGAAACACCCTTCCGCTCCACCCACAGCGAGAAAAGGTCATTAGATGAATTTCCATCCGAAAAAAAAAAAAAAGAAAAAAAAAGATAAACTGGAAGCAGGCCAAGACGATGATAAAACTTTAGCAAATAAATAAGTATGATACACCAATGATTAGGCACTGACATATAAGAATTCTCCCTTTAAGGTTGTGTTTGTTACTAACAATTTAAACATTATTGTCAGATACATACATTATTTTTTTTTTGCTATTATATAGATAAAAAATTAATTCAAATAATTACACAGCTACACGCTGGCGTGTACGTAAAACATGGAAAACAGAAAGAATGCTGAAAATTCAAGTTAGGTGACAATTTTTAGCAATTTTGTTCCAGTTATTGTTTCATGATACGACCCTGTTTTTTTAATTTACTTTTTTAGGAAATGTTTAAAGCTATTCATTATCATCATCGGCCTATCTTCGTCCACTGCTGGACATAGGCCACCCCAATGGCACGCCACTGGCCTTGATCATCAGCTCTTCGCCCAATAGTAGGATGTTAAAAGGATGATAAGTTTTGATTATAATTTTATCACATAAACATGGTCGTGCATGACTTTTGAGAAAAGAAGACTAAATCCTAGGTCAAATAACTAAAGCATAAATACTTCTCATAAGTAGTAAGCCGCTAACTGTGAGTGGGTAATTTTTGGAATTTAAGCGGTGCTTGTATTACAACAGAGTTTGTTTTTCAGTAATTACCCTCTGACAGTTAGCGGCTTTACTAGCTAAAGGACGGCAGATCTATAATTTAACTTTTCATAAAATTCTTATAAGTTATTAATTCGCGTTGATATTTAGTTTTCACAAAACTATTTGTGAAGATTTATAAATGGCAATAGGATAAAGTATTGTATTATAAACCAACTAGAAATTAGACTAATATATAAAATTTTTGTAAGAGCAAAATAAATAATAACGCCATAAAACCTGTTAAAAATAGAAAGGATAAAATTTGACGTAGGCAGAGGCAAAACAAGCAAATAAATCAAATAAACTTGAGATAAATTACATTATTTAAGGTCTCAAAAAACGTATGTGCTCCGGAGGAAATTCACAAGAATGAATCGTAATTATGTACGTGACAGACCAGAAATCTCATATACAGAAATATAATTTATTACCAGAGCCAATTGGATATACAATACGCCATATTCGTATCTAATGGCAGCTTGAAATTCTATAGCACTGCCATATGATACTTCAAGTCAGGTTTGATAAGGTGTAGTATAACTTTGATTGCTCTTCGCCAGATGGCCATATTCGTGAAACAATAGACTGTGCCTTTTACGTACAGAAATGTGTGTTTTATGTGTCTGAAGATAGAGGTTAGAGTGGGTGGTTGTAGGAAAAAAACAATTGGTGCTAGTATGTTTGTGTAATTTTCAAGGCGAAGGCTGGTATTTGCTTTTCATTGATAGAAACAATACCGTGGTTTCTTGTTTGTCTTTGTGAAGCGATGCCATTTCTATATTACGAATTGCGTTGTGTTGTGGACATTTTTACAGATATTTCTCTAGTTGTGATACGAATTTGTTACTAGAAAAAACTGACTCGTCTGCGGTAACCCGGAGAGGAATCGAACCCCTGACCATTGGATTACCGGTCCACTGCTCTAACTGAGCTACCGGCAGGAAACCGATGAACGTGTTGATTTTATCTATTACTTTTTGATTTACGTTTATATCCCGCGCTTTTACCGTGTAATAAAATATTTTACAGATATTTATCGGTTCAACACAGTTAATCCTATTAGCGCACGTAAATCCGCGGTACTATGTAAATAAAATTAGTGTAAAACGGAGTTCACTGAGGTCAGTTCTTGGATCCCACCCGAGTGGTAACAGCAGAACGCCCACAACTGTTTTCGCTGATCCTTGGTGAACGGAGGCCAGTGCTCTATTGTGGCAGGATGGGGACTGGATTGGACTGGATTGGACTGGATTGGACTGGAGTGAGTCACATATGGATGATAATGCGCCAGAATGATGAAGATACAAAAAAATCTGCATAGAAGTGTTCTTAAAGTGGCTCCAAATAGTTTATGATTAGACTGACGCAATAGGTTAATTCTCGCAGATAAATAAATAGAAAAGCAATATGAATCACATTTAAAGTGACAATTTTATTAGCAAACTCCGGAAAAATATTTATACAAATATTGAAACCCACGTCATACACGAGCGAGTTTCTCTTCCAATGAATAAAAAGCATCGAAAATATTTTATTTCTATTTCTGTAATGTGACATTTTAACCCATAACTAACAAAGTGTTATGTAAGAATTATTATAATTAACAATATACGCAATGCGAAATGACAGAATAGTTTTATTTACAGTATAAGAAGGGTGTATAGGGAGGGCGAACATAACAGTGCCCGGTAAGCGGTAATAGGCTCGCCACCTATTACGTAGGACCAACTATATAAATGGCGAAATGTGGGCGTATAATATGCCTGGCGTATTTACGCCAACATACATTTGTATATAATTCTTATTTACACTTACGGCACATACAAATGTCATCCAAGATATATAGAGGCTTATTACAAAATACGATCTAAACTTAAATCAGGTTTAAAACTAGTGATATCACTGTCTTAATATTATCAAATAAAAAATTGGTTGCCTGTAAAGTCGGTATACGAGCGAAAATTTTACGTGACAACGACTTTGAGTGGTAAAATAATTTTAATGGAGAAGGGAGTGCAAGGGAGTCCTCTCACTCGCTCTCATTGTGAGCGCATAACGTGAGCGGAGCGTAACGCAGTTTCTTGAAGTGTCACCCGGCAAACCAATTTATAAGACGTTGTCACGTCAAAAGTGACAGCATTAGTTTTGATCCTGGTTTATCTATAGACCTTGTTTTGTAGTAAGCCCCTAGTTGTTGTAATATCAATAATTGCTAACTGCACTTAGTAAAAACATAGACGAACATGTAACCAGAAACATCTGCCTAAATAGTCCCAATGTATCTATACATCGCCTGTTACGATACAACTAACAATATTGTTTACATTACAAGGATTTCTTGTAATAGTTGCACAAATATAACTTACTCCATATTCCCACGGGAGTAACCAGACACAATTGGCCACTTTGTTACAATACTTCTTTCGTTTAATCCACATTCATTCGATTTGTTAGAATTTTACCCATATTATTTATTTAATCTTTATTACACACTTAAAAGTATTACAAATGGTGAACTTCATGCCATAAGGCTTCCTCTGCCAGATTACCTTAGGGTCAGCAGAAAACTTTATTTATATATTGTAAAATATAACTAAATAATTTGGTATCTATGTACATTATGGCGTTCTACAACTTGCAATTGGTCTGCTGAAGTATGTCCTCAATCCTTTTTACCTTGTTTTGTGAAAGGAGGCCCGTAATCAGTAATGGGACGTTAAGGGGCGGTCATGATACTAATGCAAGTTTTATTCAACATAATACATCAATAATAGGTATTCATACGATTTTTACTAAAGAAGCTATTTCTAATAGAAACAAGCCAGTTATGAATGAACAAAGATAGTGTAGAACCCACTGTCGCATAAACAAAAATGATCTAAGGTTGTAAACACTAACACATGAAAGTGAGAAGTAGAGCGGATCATCATCGCGCGCCGCACGCGCACCCGTGCGTGGTTAACGTTACTTCGTGTCGGTGAAAACTGATAATAATAATAATTATATTTCTTACATTATTCTTCAACATCTCAACCTAGTACTGAACACGATTCCTCTTATCACGAAGCAAAGGTAAACAGACAAAGCATACAGACATTCCACCACTCGGATCAATTGCGGATTGGCAGAGGCAGGAGGGTGACGTTCTGCTGTTAGAATTTTCCCAAGACGGGCATCCTCTCACGAACTAGAAGGATTTAGGCTCTACGAAGACCTATTGCGTATTAGCAAAGACAGGTATGTGGCACCCGGTGTTAAAAAATTATAAACCGCTCAATAGTAAATTAACTTGCAGAGAATGCCGTATGGCATTAAGTTCAAAGTATGTTGCGTCTTGCTGTTTGAATGTTTCCAATACTTAGTACGAGCTCCCTCTACTCACGAATTAAGGCTAGATGGATTCAGGTGATCCTGCTCCACGCGGACCCAGTGCTGATTGGTGGAGGCAGGTGTATGCTATTGGAATTTTCCCAATACTTAGTGCGGACCCCTCTCCTCACAGAACAAGTCGAAAGGGATTCAAGTCATACCTAGTACTCGACGCGGACTCATTGCGTATTGGTAGTGGTACTGGGGGCCGCAAGCAAATAGTTAACTTGCAAAGAATATTAAGTGCAATACTTTTAAGTGTGCAATAAAGACGAAATAAATAAATAGTATGTTTAAAACATTTTGAAACACAATAAATGTAACAACATTTTTTAATATATTAAACAACAGCTTTTAATATATTTTTTAATAACATGGTTACACAAATTCTACAATCAAAAGAATACGATATCACGTTAATTAAAGTATTTCAGTTGACAGGCTAAATGAGTGCCGTGTATGTCAGTATGACAACTACTAGGGCTTGCGCACGCGCAGTGAAAACGTGCCGCGATAATTATGGAGCGGTTGAGGTAACATAGCGGAATTATAACTGGTCATAGTGATTAGAGCACACGTGGAAACGCATTTCCACTGCATATGACATGAATATTCAACAGCATAGATAAGTTATATGAAAGTCATAATTGTGATAGTTCATAGTTCTTTTCATGCTTCAAGTTATAGTAACATAGGAGTTGATAATAGTATCAAGTTAATAAAAATAATAAAATTGGTGGCAGTAGTTCTTGTAGATAAGGCAGTTGAAACGGATGTTGGATGATTAAAATGGATCAGGTTCTTACTAGTAGCGTATTATTTAACTCCCATTGCACGGGACTCTTTTCACGAAACAGAGTAAAAAGTCTTATTTAACAACCAAGTGCGAATTGACAAAGACAGATGCGTGGCATTCTGATGATAAAATTTATAAAGTCGCCGCATATGGTGTCTAGCTTGGCATAACCACTCCCACTTATAGAGACAAACCAACGGCATAACCCATCCTCTGAAGTACTGAGGCGCTCAATTTTAAATGGAAAGTCAAACGGTCACTTTACTCTCAACTTGTGATCGCTTTCCACCTCCAATGAGCAGATCAGGATCATCCCAAAAGTTCAGAAACTTTCCAAATCCATCTTTGACAGCAATAGATCAATCTAACACCGGCTATGTATGTCTTTCAAGAATATCCAAATTTATATTCAAGAGTTTACAACAAAGTCATCAATAAGAGGAAACTGAGTTCTTAAGTTCGAACAGAGATACAATACAAAGTACTTCAGAGTTCAGAGTTTTGTACGTGAGACGAAAACTGAATTCCATTTAACTTATCTCTTAGAATGTTGGAAACGCTAAACTGTTCAGAACTATTGGATTGCATTCGAATGCTGGCAATCTTCTATTAGGAAACGATTGTACTTAGTAACAGTTACTGGTTATTGTTGAGAATAACCTTTTAATATAAGCAGGAAAAAAAAACATATTTGATGATATTTTTCTTGAACTAAAAATAATTGTATTTAGCGGCAAATCTACATGGAGAAAAGAGTCTAACAGTATCGCGATAGTAACAAGTGAGAACTTAACAACAATATGCAGTACATAAACTCAATTTGTAATGCTATGCATACAAATTTCAGATCTCACCTAAATTTGTATGCTATGTACAAAGATGAATTGTATATTGGATGTTATGTAAGTTTAGATATCACATTCACGCCTGTTTCTCCTGAGGGGTAGGCAGAGGCATATTATGTGCCCAAATTTCGCCAATTACCACCCACGTAATAGGTGTCGAGCCTATTGCCGCCAACCGGGAACTTTCATATTCGCCAGAGCCTCGTCGGTTGATTGACAGGTACCAGTGAGGTAGGCTTGGGCTCCTTAGTATTTGGTAGGTTTCTATGCACCGTTTTAGATTCCTGTTCGCGTGTGTTGTGTGAATCTTAATTAAATACATATAACAATTGGTCCCCCCTCCCGTCGTTAGTAGATTAGATGTTCATACTCTCGAAAGAAAGAAATACTTTTGTTGACCACACACACAAACAAATAAACAATACAAAACCAAACATAAACAAAACAAAGAACAAACAAAAAAATATTTTAAAAAAAGAAATTTGGCCTCGGCTACATGCCACAGCAGTAGTATGGCTACAACTAAAGTACCAACAAACAGCATTTCATAAACATTACGTATTTATCCTTCTGTTAACTATCCAATCAGCAAAAGTATCAACATTACCAATAACACATCGCCAAAGTGTCTCAATAATATTTAATCAAAGTTATTGGGTCACGTGACCTTTTTGCGAAGGGCTTGCTCGGGCAAACACGTCGATTATGTCTGCGCATATTAATTAATTCCAAACAATACTCTAATCAATTGATTCTATATCTCTCCGGTTAGCTAATTGAGAAACTTCATTCCGTTTAGCATGAAGAAATTAATTACTACCGAGAAGCCGGTATTATAATTGTAATTGGTTAATTTAGTTTGACATTAGTAATGGTTATACATAGATATGCAATAACAAAAAAGAGTTTAAGGCCCTACGATTTGGTCGATTAGGTGTAGGTATACTTTTTTAAGTTCCTGCAAGAAAAATACTTACTCTTTCTTGTATTTTCGAGTATATTATATATTTTATAAATCTTACTAAGTGGCCACTACCAAACATATGCCGCGGCATTGAGATACCGAAACGTCTGGTTTTTAGAAAACAGTCTGTCTGCAGTATTTGGCATATAAGGAAGGGTAGCATAAGGAAATATGAAACATACATAAAATAACATATTTCAAAATTGTTACTTACTTAAATTAATGGTGTTTATCCTGGTGAAAGGAAAATCTATTAATCTTTCTCACATATTACAAATCATTATAATATAGTTAGTAGTATTGATCATAAAGTTTGCTATGTCATTGCTATTAATATCTGCGT
Organism: Musotima nitidalis; assembly: GCA_949126915.1. NCBI lineage: Eukaryota > Metazoa > Arthropoda > Insecta > Lepidoptera > Crambidae > Musotima > Musotima nitidalis. The sequence goes on along the minus strand of OX421439.1, from coordinate 5,643,714 downwards.
GAGAGTACTTTTAAGAACCGTTTCTAATTTTACCGTAGATACATTATAAAAAGTCATAATCATTTCTCTTTAGTCACAATAAAACCGCCAGTTTCAATTCATAAATAACGCACGAGTGCTTATTTAATTGTGGCCATTAACAATTGAACGGCCTTGGTTTAATCGTAATCGCAGCAAGCTCTCAAGTCACGTAATATGACTGCAGAGACACCAAGAAGAGCCTACGGACAATGCTTTGATAATACAACATAATGATAATGAATCAACACGACGGTCGGTGACATTGTCATGTCATGCGTTGTGTTAAAAACTTTCCTTTCTTTTATCTTTAGTTCTGTTTAATAATAATAATAATAAATAAATTCTAACCAATTACACCAATTATTTAGTTCCAAGATAAGTATCATTAAGAACTTGTGTTATGGATATTAAATAACGGATAATCATACTTAAATATTTTTGGAAACACCCAAACCGGAACAAATATTCATATTTATGCACTCAAAGATTTGTCCTGTGTGGGATTCGAACCCACGACCACAGGAGCGGAGTGCGGGCATACTGACCTCCACAGCATACCGGTTATCAATCCTCTTTATGTGTTCAACTGGAAATATCTGATGGCGTATGTGATTTCCAGTTTTTAAAGCCCTAGGTCTAAGCATCATGAGTGGTTGCGCTTGATACTCAGCTTTTTTTTGGACTGCGTTGACTGCTTATTGGACAGTAAGCAGGATGTGGTCATAATGACGAATCACATTTGAAAAAAAAAGCCTCTGGTATCAAATTTAGACTTAATTGAAATTCTAATGTTTCCTGCCTCCTGACAGTTATCAATCTTCCAGATAATGATAATACATAATACCAAAAGTATAGATAATGCGGTAGTGCACCCACTGGTACTGCAAGCTTCCTTAGGCTGCGGTTTACATTTTATAATTTACCCGTGAGACGTATGCTTGAGAGCCATCTTTTGATCTAAAAAATAATAGCCCGGAGAAAAATGTGGTAAGCCTTACCATATATTTTATACATTTGGAGGCGATCTCCCGCCTAACCGCTAGATAGATTTTATAAATTTTGGAACCAAAATAGATAATAGCACACTAGAGACGATTATATTTCTACAGGGATGAAGTAATGGAATGGATGATTTTTGTATAAAAGTTTTTATTGATTCTTTTGCTCTAACGCGACTTTCTGTTGAAACTGTAGGTGACGCGAATAAAGCCACGGACGAAAACTAGATTAAAATATATTATTCTTAAGATGACACAATGGAATTTTTCAATTAATCCAACCTTCCTTAAACATAAATTTTATCAACACCGACCGGAAACTATTGAAACAATCCGATGATAATTTGAATTAAAGTTGACTAACAAGAAACGACAAGATGTGACTCTAAAGCAGCTTTTTAGTTCCCATTACAAACAATATTGAATAATACAGATATATTACAAATGTTTTAATTTAACTGCCTTTGACATTTGCTTGACTATTTTCGTCTTTATTAAAACCCAAGACAATAAATGCCAGCACAATTATACTTGAGCTACATTTGAATGCTAATTTGAATACAGCACTGTTGAATATTCTTAGATCATACGGCTATTATGTAACTCGCCTCCCCAATTGTGATTCCAACTCGTAAACCTTGCGGCTGTGTCCGAAATTCAGAAACCAGACTAATTAAGAATATTGAAATGAAATACCCCCTTCACACGAACATTCGGACTATTGTCTTTCATAAAGCAGAAACCACGTCTCGTAATAACCGTGCGAATGGCCACCTATCGAAATTGTGTAATGAACGTGCAGACAAGACACTATTAAATTTGGCAATCTATTGTGTGAACGTGTCAGGTCGGGCTACATTTAAAACAGTGATAAACGGGAAATACTTTATTGCAGTAGTTAATTAACTAGAAGGTGCTAATACGGAAGGAGAATTGGAATATGGGCGCGACACAGAAACCCACGCTTTAAGAACTTGACTTAGAACAATAGGTGACATAATTTTCATGGCCTACAAACTTTTACACATGCAGTCTGTAATTAATAAGCTATTGTAAGGATATACATAATAAAGCAAAACCAAACAGACGCAAAAATTACTTTAGCAAGAAAAATTGTGGCAGTTATTTAATGTAAAAATGAAAACTTAAAAAAACAAAACAAAAATGATTAACGACGTCCGCACACTTCGAGTGTTAGTTACAACGAAAATAGCATCACTATTAACCCAAATTTCAAGCATGCGCCAGCAAAACAAATACCTACCTACATCAGAAAAGATAAACTTGACTGAACTATAGCAGTTCTAAATTAATAATAAACAAAGACTACATTCACCGATGGTGAAACAAGATAAGCGAAATAACAAAAAGAAACAGCATACCGCCCCAAATATCATAATTCTGAAGCAACACAATATGCTTTTGATAACTAATGCGTTTTCGAAATATAATTTCTGAATGTACAACATAACAATTTCTGTGGTTGCAACTCGGACAAGAACTGGGCCAATAGTTTTAGTTAACTAAAGAATTATGTAGGTATTCTTAGACTGGTTGTAAGTAAAAACCTAAGCGAATCGGCAACAGATGAAACGATCAACTTTTTTATTACTTGACCGTGTTAAATAGTTGAAAAAGTAATACGACACAATGGTTATGGGAGCAATTATCTTTCGGAGAAGATTTTAAAGTGATGACCAGGCTTTCACTATAACTGTCTGTATAAAGTAACAGCTTAGTTTATTGCAGTTCAAGAATTAATTCACTAGTAACAAGAACACGTTAAAGACTTTTATTATAGTTGTTGAGATGGTTAGTTAAGTTTAGACACTTAAAAATGCATCAAGTGAATACTTAGCTAGATCATGAAATTCATAAATTGCTTTCTCAAATAGTATACATACACATGCAAAAAATTTTTACACACATATTTTTAATTTTTTGCACAATTATTTTACATGCTAACTTTAAATAATATAAACCTGGTTAAAGTCTTTTAGAGTTTAAATATTTTGAACCCCGATTAAAATAGCTATATTTAAACCGAATTTTAATGTCAAAGTCATCAAAGGTAGTTGAGGTTGGTGAGCTTTGCATGCAGATGCAGACAGATGCTGGTTTCGCTTAGGAAAAGGTCCGCAGCCTTGCACTTGCTAAGATCCGGGAACAAACTTTCAGGTTCATTCATACTCGTTAACATGGAAGATATTAAGATATCCGTAAGCATTCATCTTCGAAATGTAAATCAACTATTTTAAAAACGCTTACAAACGTCTATAGTAGAGCAATATTTTATAATGTCTTCTTAGCCATAACAATGTAATTGTGTGTTCTAAATTTCACAGAGCCTGTCGCTCGTTCGTTCGTCCCAAGCTGAGAAAGAGATTAAAACGCTCCATTTGCATGATAGCATTAATCCATTGAGCCGAGAAAGACATTACGGGGATCACATTCTTCACACCTATTATGCTAAAACATCTCAGCGAATAGGGATTGAAGAAATATTTTATCTAGATGTCTGATACGGCGATAAGGTCGAAATAAATACACTTGTTTTCTAATTTTTGAATCTCATACACGCCAATTATTGTATTAATGGATACGAATTCGTATGAAACTTTAAAACGTTGCTTGTCAAAATTATTACAGCCTGTCTGATGAGAAACAGCCGATGCATTCCAAATTAGAGAATCCGTGGCATAGGCCCGATAACAAAAACTAAGCCACCTTATTCTAATGACAAGGGATTGATTCCGACATAAGACGGGACTAAAAGTGCTGTATGAGATGTCCAAGAAAATTTATTTATCTATGTATACGTCATTAAATAATTATGTCGATAGAAAAGAGATGTATGTATGGGAGACACAGGGTTATGTATGCAATCACAAAATATAGTCTAGGTTTAAAAGTAACTGTTTGTTTATCAAAAAAATATGAAAGAAGAACGTATGAATGTTATGATAAAAAAGTTGCCAGAACTACTAGTAGGCGTTAACTATGGATATGTTTATTACATAGTATTGATCCGAGTATTAATGGTAAAAAAGGGGTTTCCCATCACATTACGTATAACAATCATATGTTGAAGGAATAACCGGACAAGGCGCCGCATCGCATCCAACTCCCGACCGGTTCTGCCGACCTCGAGGTCGCCACGCCAACGACCCCGGTAGGCCACCCGACATCCGCATTATGTTGGTGTGTCCCATCCATCGGCTAATATCGTATGTCAATCTTTCGTAAGTTTTTTGACGAGTCTAATGAACCCGATGCTATGATGAAAGTATACTTCCATTTAAGGAGAAACCAGCCATATGCTTCGTGAATTGTGTTGTTTACAATAGTGTTCTTAAGTTCTTCTAAGCCTAAAACTGATGATAAGATGACGGTGTCCGGTATATTTAAATTTCAACAGAAGCCTCTTGTTGCTACGAGAAATTGACTTGTTTACATCTAGAATTTCATGAATCCTGTGTTCTTGGATATTATTAAATGCCTGAGCAGGACTATACAACAGTCCAATTAAAAGAAAAACCTCCACGATCATATTTTTGTATATGAATAGGTACTTGTCTTGGTTTGTTTGTTCTATGTATCATACATAGGAATAATATGCCTCTGCCTAACCCTTAGGGGAAATAGGCGTGATTTTAACATAAGTAACTATGTATTTACAATAAAAAAGTATCCTGCTGTTTAACTTGCTGTTTTCGTTAAACAAGTTACCTGCTTCCCATATCCAGCGCTAGGAGAAATGTTAGAAAATTATCTTCATATCAGCCTTATAAAATCCACTACTGAACAATAGCCATCCCAATAGATTACATTCTATTAGGGTATGTGCCCATAATCCCCACGCTGGGCAGGCGAGTTGGTGATCGTAGTTTAAGCCAGTACGCAGGATGACGCTGCTGCCCATCACCCGGTAGGGTTTCTCCTCGTCGACTCTTACGACTTCCCGTGAGATGAGAGGGGGTGGCACTATTCTAGGCCACAAGGCACATATTCGAAAATATTATGATTAATCTTAACATGACATTTAATTCAATTCATACATAATTATCACTTGACTTTGAGGTCAAATCACATAAACAAGTGACATTATATGAAAAATGTCATTCTCGATTAGGATATAAAATTTTGTATTCAATTTGTTGGTGAACGAAATTGACCTTTGAAAACTGGATTTTCCTTGACCTTGTATAGGAGGTAAAGTTGAACGTCGGCACGTTGGCAAATCTCTGAATTAAAAGTAAAGTAAGGTATTAAGAACTATCAACTATGCAAATTCAAATTCACACCGACTACACTGTTAAGGTCGTTAATACATTGTTTTGCCAAAAATAATACAACTAACCCTTTGATTTTAAAGTAAAATAAAATAAGTAAAGTTATGTTATTAAACTTTGTTCCGTACACGTGGAATTTGGCACATATGTTTTTCTTCTGGAATTAGGTATTTTTCCGCGAAAAAGAGTATCTTATGTATTTCATACAAATCTGTTCAGTTGTTTTTAAGTATATAAACTTACACGCCTATTATATTAGTGGCATTCCTTTCTTATATGTTTTTAAAGATATTTACAATGTGTATATAAAACACCCACCAAGTAATTAATAAATCGAAGTTTAAGTATTACATAGTCATTTTCTGACAAACGTTTTCACTGTCAGTCAAATTTGTTTTTTCAAACAAGTAATGAGAATAAGTTTTACATTAAATATAGGTAGGTACTGTTGCCAAGTTTAAATTTGTATGTATTTCAAAGTATTTATTACAAAACAAGATCTAAAGTTAAAACAGGTTAAAAAATACTGCTTCATTTTATCAAACAAAAGTGCTGTCACTTTAATTTTATGAAATAAACGTGACAGCACTAGTTTTAAACCTGGTTTATATTTAGATTTTGTTTTGTAATAAGCCCCCATGATTTAAAAATTTTATAACAAAAGTGTGATAGTGCATATGTAGCAGTGAACAGGTGACTTTTTAAATTTTCCATTTCAAACACTGCCATCGCGCACGGTGCGATGTCTATAGGCAAGCGCGGTGAAAGTGAGAGCGCCATCTGTCCGCCTCGTGACGTAACAAAGCAAATCGGGCAATGCCCGAGTTAGTTTCAACATGATTGGCTAATGGGCTGGAGCAGTCATACTCAAACTGTGGCCCGTGGCGTGGCGTGCCCACTGTACATATAACACACACCTTCACGCGTACTCATACACACTAACATTTTATATTAAAATTGCTATAATATATATATATGAATGAAAGAAATGAAAATGTTCGGGGTGGGAACCTGGTGTCCTGAAATACAGTCCTACAGCCTAGCTTAGGCACCAGTCTCCTATAATATAAACACACACATTTTGTACACTAATTAAACTGTTTGTTCCTAATTGTATATTGTAGTAAGAAAATAAACATTTATTTATTATTTATTAAATAAGCACTGCACACCACAAGATTAGCCAAAAATAAAATGTACATCTGTAACAGTGTATTTAACATCTTATTTGGTAAGTGTCTTTGAAGTTTGCTTACGGGTTTTTGTTATAGTATATATCCCTATCCAATAACAAATTAAATAATTTTTTTGCAGGCGTGAAAAAAAGACTCAATATGACAAAAGGCCAGCAAAACCAAACCAAAAACGCGTTTGTGGCCCCTTTAATAAAGGTTGAGTACCGCTGAGCTATCTAGGTAGAATTGTCATCAAAGCCCTATTGTAGTAGGACAATGTTACTATTTGTAGTAGGCGTGATATAGTACCTTGCGTAACCTCGGACCTGTTCATGGTCCAGATACATTAGTGAAGGAGTCGTGAAACGACCATATAGGTAATTAAATGACAATGTTCTTTGATCGTCGATGTCGTTTATTGCACATTAATTGCGACACAAAGTATTTTAGGTTGTAGCAATAAAGTTGCTCTTAACACTATCTTGTTATAAAGCATAATGGAGCCTGCTATTAAACAAGAAAAAATTAACATATCACAAAATTTCATGTCAACAATAAATTAACTTAAATTAACCGAGACATAAGCAATCTTAAGCAAGTGATGGATTAAAAATATCTTTGTAACAATTCCCGCGCTACTATAATTTCCCGAAAAATCGAGAAACTATTCAACACGACACTTGTTTCGCTCTTACACAGGGCATCTTCAGGTAAGATAGGAGCCTCAAAACAACCATGTCATCACGACCTACGCTGAAACTGTCTCAGCGTTGGTCGTAAAGACATCTTATATACATAAATAATTATCAAGTCTGATGCAGCTGAATCTCACAGCCAATTACAACAGCATTTTACACCGATAATAAGTTGGTTACACGCAGAAAGTTACAAAATAGCTATTAAAGTTGCAACATTTAATTTAATTGCGAAGCGCATTTAACACTACAATGTCTCCACAGCAGCACATTTTTCACGCTCCAGCACTCAGCAAATTAAAACAAGTCTTATGAGAAAAAGTTAATCATTCTAACCTACCAACCAGCCAGAAAAAGTTTGTGATTAAGATACGTCCTTAGAATATACGGACACGTAATGTAATAGTTATATTTTCGTCACATAATTGCCAGACATTTAGCCACCAAATCGGTTCGAAATATTCTGTACCTGTTTGAAGGGAGCTAACGCCTGTGATGTGCTTAGCAAAAATAGTAGACATAGGAGATTTACTATCAATAGAAATTGGGGTGATGAGTGCAGTCGGGTGCCTAAAAATCACTGAAAAGTGAATAACCTTTATGCACTATCAGATGAACTAGTCGGTCGAAAAAGGAAATTGTTTGGTGTAGCAATAAAGCTTGTAGTGGAAACAAAACACAATTAAAACGCACGCCTTAAAACGTTAACAAGTGTAGGTCAGACACCATCATGCATAAACTAAATATAGATATCTAGCTTTGCACCACCTGTTACCAATTTACCCATAACAAGACCAGTTAGATACTGCAGTGTTTTTGCTGGATTTAGCAACAATTATCAATACCAAGGCAGGTGGTAAATGGAAGATAATGCTGCACGATTTTGTCATGCAGATGTTCTGCACCTGACGTGACCGACATGTTAAGGTACAGTTCAAGCACCAATGAGGTTTATGGTCGTATCCCACGCAACTTCAATTTCAATTACAATAGATTAAACGAAAATAACAAGTTACCAAGAGTAATATCAAGAGCACACATTTGTGGTTTTAAAAGTGACGTTGATCCTACATATTCAATTAAAGGGAACGAGTATATTGTTAACTATTGTGAACTTGCGGTCTATTGAAATTGTAATTGACAATAAATTAGAAAGTAAGAGGTAAAATCGATTGCATCAACTCTCTCTCAGCTAATTAGTTCCCTTCCACCTATAAACTGGGGTGCTTCAAAAGGCACCTTGCAAGCCGGCAAGGCGTGGACATCTAATACAACCAGAGTCTGCTTTCATACCTACTTCGTTCCCATCGCCATTTAACATTACCTCACATTCGCGTTACTTGCCCTGTATAAATTTTGACAGAATTGGAACTAGAAGCCAACGCAAAAATTTTCTTCCGTAATTTTCGACGGGATCATCATTATGCTTAACTTCAACGACACCATATGCCCTTAGTTCCCACTGAATTAAATTAGCACCAGCCGTTCAGTATTCTAGCTGAGTGTCACAAAACCGTTTTTTATTGTCTTCCGTCTGCTAAGGCCTTTTACCCGTCTGAAAATCTACGTACAGTGAATAATTTAGCGGAAATGTGCAACTTTTGAGGCGTCTGAGGTTGAACACGTCCTGAATAAAATGGCTTCTATTACTTGGGCGAAAATGGGGAGTAACTTGATAAGGAAATTGTAATATGGATTACTTTAATGGAAAACGTCTCTCCATTTTAAATTATAAAATTTCAAGTACGAAAAAAGAAGAATAGTATGTCTTATGCTACCTGGTTTTCCTTATATTTTAACCTTTAAGAAGGTTGCCACTTCACAGATCATTCTTTAAAAAAATATTGCTTCGTATCTAACGATTATACTAATTATCTTGTCTACAATTTTAAAAAAAATATCTACTCAACTAGTCAAATTGAACTAATGTATTTCCTTTTGTAGGCCAGCAATAAACTTTTTTAAATTTTATGACATATCTTTACTTTATGGAATATGCCATGTATCACTTATTACTTCCGAAAAATCTACTTTTAACTTTATTTGACTCTTAACCTATTAATGACAAAAATATTTGAAATCGCGAAACATTCGTGTTACCAACTGGCATAAGCTGAAGTCCGACACCTTTCCACTAACACACTACAGTTACCTGCAGGAAACGAATATTCAAATGTCCAAAGTATCACCGGGAGGGAATGTTCCTAACGAACTATTGTTGTCAAACGTGGTATGCTCAGGTGACAGCAGTGAGACTACGATAATCCTGATTTATAACCACCATATTGCTCGAAGCACTATTAAAGAGGTTTGGCTGGATCATTCTATAGGTGGTCCGACTGTAACTATTACATTTTTGCTCATACTTACACCAATACATATTAGTATTCCTTTTCGTCTTAATATCTTCTTATATGAGTGTTTTATGTGCCTAATAAACTAAATGTCCAGACTATCAATGTATAAACGTTCCTAACAAACTACTTTTATCCAACGAAGTAAGTATGGTCAGGTGACAACCGGTGACAGCAGTGAGACAACGGTCATCCTGATTTAATACCATCACGTTACTACGAGTACTGCTCAAAGCAATACTCGTATGTGTTTAATAGAAGTTTGGATAGGATTCTATAGATGGTCCAATTTGATATAACGCCTTATTGGTCGTAGCTGCACCAGTATTAGTTTTGCTTATGTCCTATAAATTTATTTTTATGAGATTATGTGTGTAAAAATGTTACATATGTACCTACATAACAAATTTTTATAAATTTAAAACATACGATTTCAATTAGTGTATATTTGTTTGTCAATAAAGCAAAAAATATGTAATTTAAGTTTGGTACACAGTTGCATTTATTATAAAAATTGAAATGTTAGACAGAAGAAGGAAAATCGATACTTGAAAATATTGATAAAATATCGAAACCATGTTCTTTGAAAAGAAAGGTGTTATTTAAATATAACAAACATTCAACAAAAATATTACTCACGAAAGTAACACAAATTCGCACAAGTTCTAAGCCACGTAGAAGCTTCATATACTATGTAAAGGTTAGTTCTACATTTCTAAAATTCAGTCCAAAAAGTTTTTGACTCAAATACACTCGCAAAAATCCCGGATTTGGGAGCACGATGAATTGAACAGGCCTCCAGGGAGGTCTGATAAAATAACACTCACTGACCCCAACCTGGGGATTTGCGGTTTCGGTACTGCCCACTTGTATTTGAGGATATTTTGTTTCACTCATGAGAAACCCATTTCATAACGCTGGTATTAATTCTAAACATATAAAATATAAAAATATTTAAAATTGAATATTGATATGAAAAAGACTTTTTGCAATTGTCACGCCACAAAAACAGTTAACGAAATAAATTAAAATACTTGATAAACACGTTTACTAACTAATAATTCATTATAATGACGTCAAAGTATATACCTCAGTTGTATAGTATACTATAAAACTGAGGTATATACGTCGTAAAACTTGAGTTTGAGAGCAGTCGCTATGCTAGTTAGACTCAGAAAAAACAATTCCACTAACTATCGACTAACTGACTAACGTCAACAGATATGGCTGTACTGGCGGTCGCCCAATATGGCGAGAAGGTCAGTCATACTTGCATTGCATGCTTGCTTGCTCGTAAGGTCGAGTTTCGTTTACTACACAGGACAAATATTTGTGATTACAATTACAAAGACACATATTATTTTGTCTTAGTGTATGTGATTATTTATTTAAAAATATATGTCAACACTATAAATTTCTGTATTTTTATTCGTTGTCTGCTACTACACAATGCATATCCTACCCAAAATACACACACACACACATACATTCACTCACACACACAATGCACTCAGTTCTTTGCACTGCATAATTTATTTAAATAAATGAAAAAATATCTGCGCACACTAAATATTGTTACTTGCCATCTGCAGTAATGCCTACAGAAGAATCCTAGATAATAAAACAAACGATAAAGACGTACTGGCTTATTTCTGTGTCATCATAAACAAAAGGGGTCCAGAGCACGCTGGCTCTGTGATTGTTGACCTTTTCGGAGATTTTATTTAACAGAACTGTCACGAGCATCATGAGATAATGTTTCTTGGCTTTGTAAAGGTTCGGAAGGTGCGCGTGGGAGGGAAAACAAATTCCCTGAAGCGATGGCTTTCGCAGGCTTAACTTAAGGGTATATTTTAACGAACAAGAGGCAAATAAGATAATACATTTTCGATAACGTTATGAATACAAGCTATCGGATAGAATAGACGTGCTAAAGGTTAAGGTAGATTATTCAATTACAGTAACATTTTGAATTTAGAAGATCGATATGGCACGGAGGTCGCCATATTTTTTTAAACTTCTATTTTCTAACAAAGTTCGTGTCAGAAGAAACATGAAAGTCAGATAAATGCAGTAGAGGTGTTAGCACTCAGAACTAGGATATAAAATTGATATGAGCAGATGCTGGTGTAAAAGAAGATGTAGCGACAATAATTGAAAAATTGGTTTGGTCATATTGAAAAGAAGAATGGAAGTAATAAACAAACATGATTTATTATGGACGAGTGAATGGAAGCGTTGGGAGGGGAAGACCACGTAAGCCTTCCATGACCAAATCCAGAAGGTTTTGGAGAAGAGGCAGGTCAAAAGTACCCTGAACCGTCTGGCGTGTATGAGAAGGTTAATGAAGCTATGAGTGTATGCCAGGATCGTAGCACGTGGAAGGATGTGATCTCTGTCTAGCCCTACAGAAAAGAGGCGTGACATTGTATGTATATGCTATAAGTCGTGTTTTCGATTTCCATTATTAATAAATTAATTGTTTGTGTGGATATTCGTCGTGATGTGGTTGTTTCAATGTCACCTCGAATCGATTCCATTATAAACCCAAATTCATCTATCTTTGGGTTAATAATGGAATCGATTGTGCTGAACATAGGACTGCCCCGTAGATTCCTAAGTGACCGATTGCAGGCGGTCTGCATCAAACGTTCATTACCAATTAATCATAATAAGCGACGAATAATTCGATACATTAGTACAATGACATCAAACCGGGCTACTAATGTGTATTGAACTAATTTTTATTGATATCTCTATTGCACTTTAACTAAAATACTGGTGCAAGGTCAGCATAGTGGATACTATATTGGAATATATCCTACTAAGATTTAAAATTATATCTATTCAACTAATATTTTTTCTGTGTAGGTTACGCTGCCGTGCTCAAACAGTCAGACCATTTTTTTTCGTTTGACTCGTAACAGTGACTTCGGACCACATCATGCCTGATGGTAAACTATCAATGTTATTTAATTTAAAAAAGAGACCATAATATAAGGTGAGCCATATCATGACCCATCCAACTTATGCTGATGCAGCCGCTCGTTGTTAACCAGATATCTCAGTTCTCAAACACATTACAATTAATCCTTCGATATTTTAGGGAGGAAACACATTCATTCCTTCAATATAAGATATGTAAAGATGTATATATGATACCTTGGAAAAGGTCATTTAAGTCTAGTCTAGCATTATCCCGGTAGTGGCCTAGACTTACGCTTAGGGCCGAGTTCTAATAAGATTTGGCCCTATGACCCTATGTACCTACATCTATTAGGTACAAACTTTTTAATACAAGTTTGCACTTTCCAGATAAGTCGCAGATGGCATACGAATAATGCCATTACTAATTAGCATTGTTTTAAATGTTCTGAATAATTAAATAAATGTGTTATTAAAGGCCAGATAGCATAGCAGCGATTTTATAGCTAACGTAAAATCTCAACAATCATTCAAAAGGAGTGTAAACTATACTTTTACGATTTTTTCTCGAAATCCCTTTGGTAGTGTTTGTGTGACATTCAAACAGTCAAATTTACCTTAATATCTGCAGTTTTCAGGTAGTATACAAAACAGTTCTTATTAAGTTGAAGGTATATTATACTTGAAATTAGTTAGTAGAAACTTTCTAGTAATTATGAATAAGTCCGGAAATCATAGAAAAGAAATCAAAATAAAACTTGTACGATTAACAGCAGGAACTTATTAATTACGGTAATTTCCACACCGTCTTTTGTGAAATAATAACTCGAATAGATTGTCTCGAATTTAAAGAAAAAAAGTAAGATTTATTTATATTTATGTACATACATTTTGTAATTGAAAAAAATATATCAGTAATTGAGTAGATACTTAAATCTCTTTGTTTTAGATATTAAAAGGAAAATATTAATCTTTATATTAGTTTTTATTCAAGAAACAGAAGCCCAATAGAACAATCACTACTAACGTTAAATAACATTACAGCAACAATTATGATGCAAGTATAACAGAATAAATGAAGTTGAACGATTACAAAGAAAAGATATCAAACCATTATCCCCCTAAACAAAATAAAGATATCAAGGATTCTATAGAATACCCTTTTATTGTGGTGCAGACGAGTGAACAAAAACAGCATCCGCTTTAAGGCACTGACAGAGATTTTTTCCTTAACTTCCGTACAATTTGAGCTTAATTCAGTGTAAAATGTTTTTGTTCGTCGAATCGATGATTCTCATGATCTTAAGTAATAAATAAAACAAGACTTGGAAGTATAAAAGCCTATGGAGGGGAACGATTGTTTTATACTTTGTGTATTATATTATGAGCTATAATTTGTCCCGAAGTATAATGTACAGCTAAAAATCTCCCTAGATAATAATGTATTTTTTTATTGGTGAAACACTCAGGTACATATGAAGTTATTTTAGTAAGGGCAACTGAGCAAAATAGTCCGCAGAGTAGAAGTGCGTTAGTATTTAAGTAAAACTTAGCCATACCTGAAAATACTATTTGACTAAGCAGTATCCGGACTGTATCTGCTTGATAAACTTTGATATTTGTTTAAAAAAACTTGCCTTAGGTCTAAGCTACATAGATTAACGGTTATAGCAAAATTTTACAAAATCTTCCTAGTTTTTTAGCCGTAAAACCACAAGAGGGAGACAAAAGTTACTTTCGCATTTGCAATATCAGCAAGGAACATATTCTTATCATAAACTTGAAACAGTTTAGCGTTCAAAATGATTCCCACAGCTTTCTTTAGCAGTTTTTGAAACCTAACAACTCGTTTTTAAAGTTTCAACGAAATTTCTTAAACTACAAGTGTGGACAAACAATGGTGCGATTCATATTGCCGTTACAAAAAAACAAACCAAGAATATACAGGTGTGCTTGAGAGTACAGGAATATCGTCTCTATAGATTAACACACTCAATACTATGTAAGGTAATGAGTTTAGTAATTATGAAGAAAACGATGAACACTTCAAGGTGATAAAAGTCGGGAGGTTAAATGTGGAGGTTACTTCTTACGATAAACCGATACATGTTGCAAAACAGAAATACCTGACACGATGTTAATACTATGAACATTTTATAATAGGTAATTCAAGGTAAGAATTATTAAAAGATGATAAAGATTATATTTCTTTCAAATCTAATAAGTGAGTCAAACAATTTTTCCATAAAACTTTTCAACAGACATGACCATGTCAATCGGTTATCTGTTGGTGATATTTGTGTCATCTGGGTGTGTTTGGTTGATATGAGAAATATTTACCAATACACTGCGATCTGTCGTATCAATCAAGTCGTGAGAATTGATGTTTACGATACCAACAAACGAGCAAATTCGATACTCATTTATATTTGTTCAGCGTTATGTATGAGTGCGTCTATAGCGGCGACACTTACAATCAACTGTTATAACATTATAATTTCATGCACGTAGATCTTTCTTTGTTATGAAACAGTATAAGGTCCTATTTCCTCACTGCTTCCGCCTTTATAAAAGAAGTCATCATCTGACTAGTTGATATTCGACAAGGTGAACATTTTATATGGTCTTCCTACTCAAATTTCGGCGATAACAGTCCTAAGTAATATTGAATTTATTTTATCTCAATTCAAAATATAATATAACGCAGAGACTGGATTTGGTACATAAATAGGAAGTAGGACCAATGAAAAGTTACAAACAACTAGAATAGACTTTGATAAATGAAGAATAATTACAGGTGATTATAACAAATGCAAACCTTTATAAAAAAGAGTCAACGTGCGTGACGATCACAGAGAAAAAAACACTTGAAAGATCCACCAGTTTTTTCACTAACACTGTCGACCTTGTGAGGTACGAATTATTTAATCACACAATATTTGTTTTTTCACTTTGGTCACTTCAACACGGATTAGTGACGTAAATGTCGTGAAGAGGCGAGCTTTTACCTCAGCCCCGCGGAAAATAACCCAACGACGCGTGCGGCCCCTCCGAAAGGCCGTGAGTGACTGGCTTTGGCGCATGCGTACTTTCAGCGCTGTATCGCTAAAGAAAATATCTGAACTCCCGCGCTTGATCGCTACAAAGTCAGTACTATACATGGAAAAATAAGCGCTGCTGCCGCTGGAAAATTGCAAGAAAAGCCTTTCTACATAATGGTCAGTTTCTTCACTTGATTACAAACTTGAACAAATTTATTATGAAGGAAAAGTAGCTAATCTGTATCCATTAGTCTTTGATAGAAATACAATCACAAGAAACTTTATAATAAACAATAATCATATGGTTGCATTCTTGTTATTGTTGACAAAAATAGTCGAACGATATTCACATATAATTTTATTTTATAATTCATAAAATATCTTTGAACTCGCGCAGGATATCTCTCCACATCCTTTCATTTTAGAATCATCCGCCATATGTTGCGTATTAATTTGTAATATGAAGCCCTTAAAGAATATACCACCTGTCAGTAATGCTCCTTATTTTTATACTTGGTTTCCACAAAATTATTACCGTTAAGTGTTCAATTATACCATATTTCAATTTAATTGTATGCATACATATATGTAGAGCTTATTCGGCTGAAAATAATTCCTGAACCGTCTATAGATTTAACAAATTTACTCTGCAAAATGAAGTAAAGGTTATTTTAAAGTGTGACCAAGCTAGCAATATGCGTCATTTGTAGAACAAACATCGCGGAACAGCTGTGGCATGGCAACAATAGGTGATATTCAAGGTATCACTATAGCCGAAGGTCAATGGCATTAGGATTTTGCGATCGTAAACAACCTCTCCACTAAACTGATATTCGCAGTTATGACTTTAGCTCAGCAACTTTTCAACGATTGTGATGTAACAGTTTTAGGTATTGTAAACTAGGAAATAGCAATCGATTTCATACGAACATTGCAACAGACGATATTGCATAGGAGCTGTTACAAAACATTCTATGGACTACCCACTTATGGTCAGTGTTTACTATAAATGGAAGATCTAATATGCAAGAAGTTCGTGACACAGAAAATCTATATTTTGAAAACAATATCTGCAACAGAAAATCGATGAACATGATTAATTCGAAGATTGTCTAGAGATTGCTAATTTGGAATTAGGATATTCATTTTATAGCAAAACCAATTTATGATAATGCAAAATAAATGGAGATGATATTGCAATAAATTCATTTGACATTCAAGGACAATCGAAACCAAATCTAATAGGATTTCGAAATTAAATAATGATCAAAAGCGAAAGGTAATGAAACGATATTCATTATTCGAATCAGATGATGACTTATATTCTGACAGCTTTTTGATATGACACCGATGATGATGTGTGATAAGATTTTAGGTATAAATAATAGAAGTGATAAATAAAACAAAAAACTGGAACACCAGCTATATGTATTGGTACTATATACACTATTGGTATATGAGCACAAGCTGGAACTATTATGAAGTAAATGCTTGAGCTTCTAACGCATCCATCATCTTCTTACAAATATCTGATTTTATTCGCTTTTATTTACTAGTCTAGCGAGTTTTATAGATTTTATTGCACATACATCATATCGTCGGGGATAGTGCAAATCCGCGTAACTAGTTCCGCGTATCTGAAAATTTTTGCTAATTTATGTTAATGCACGTAGACCAGGTATTTGTCGCGGAGCCTAAATTATGTAATTTCAAAACAATCTTACTATTAAAAGGATAGAACATACAAAGAATTATGTAATGTGTAAAAATAAGCCCAAAATTAGTTGAAATAAGAAGCTTATAAAGTTTAAAAGAACCTTCTCCTGTAAAACTAGATCTATTGCAAATACGCAGACTTTACGCATGGTAGTTTCGCGGATTTGCACTATCCCCGACGATATGCATTTGCTATGACATTTAGGAGCAAGTTAATATCACTTTTATAAATTCAACGTTGACTTGCAAAGCCGCTAGCCTAGTCTATAAATATAGCTCAACAAGCAATATGGAGCGGATTATTAGCTACAGATACAGTGTCATTAATAAGTGAACGTTGAACACAAGGTCGTTTCAAACCGGTCCACGATCCGAATGTGGTCAATATAATATCAACCACCTCAACGGTAATATAAAATGGACCACTTGTTGGCTTGTGACTTATACTTTGTATATTGCAACCGGTATTGCGTGGAGGTCAATATAGTCGGTAGCTGTAAGTGTTATTGAATAGAATCCCACACCTGTTATTTATTTATGTGCATTAAAACTTATATTTTTTAAACATGTGGACATACACAGTAGACTCCTTACTATATGTATAGTTTTTTTTTGTTTGTTTTCTGTGTCTGTGTAGTAGGACACAACATTTTATATACTTAGCCACATTGTAAAATATGTATCTACTCGTATAAGGGTACTTTTTCGCTGTCAAACCATAGATTTGAAAACGGCGTCATAGCTTGCGGTGTGAGAAATATTCGAACATAGTTATTTCATTATTTAGAAGTATAGATTGAGATCGTTTTATCATCATTTGACGACCGATATGGCGTGGAGGTCAGTATACCTGCACTTCACTCCAGAGGTCGTGGGTTCGATTCTCACACAGAACAAATCTTTGTGTGTTATAAATATGAATATTTGTTCTGGTCTGGGTGTTTTTCTATGTATATTAAGTATGTATTTACAAAAAAAAAGTATTTATGTATGTTTATCCGTTATTTAGTATCCATAACACAAGTTCTTAATGATACTTATCTTGGAACTAAATAATTGGTGTAAGTGTCAGAAATATTTATTTATTATTTATTTATTTATTTATCATCATCATCATTATTACAGTCGTAATTAGTAAATTGTTGCACATGGAGTATCCCCAATGTATTTATTGGGAGTATTTGCCCGCAATCACCACTTCATTTCAAGCCAATACACAGTACATACATACATAAAATCACGCCTATTTCCCCGAAGGGGTAGCCAATTATATTGCTGGTCCCACGAAATAGGTGGCGAGCCTATTGCCGCTTATCGGGAACTTGTATGTTCGCCAAAGCCTCGTCCGTTGATCGGCAGGTGCACCACTTGCAGGTGAGGTTGGCTTGAAGTCCTAAGCTCGTGGTACGACACAGTATTCAAATAAAATTAAAGTTTGTCTTTAAGTCAATTCCATTTAAGCATTATCCCGGTTGCGATAGAATGGACCCGTGGTCCGTTTAAAGTTTATTTACAAGTGCGTTCAGATGTTGATAACTTATTGACTTAAGAATAATGAGAACATCGATCGATAGCTAATCGGCAGGAATTTGCAATGCATATGATGTTGTCTAGAGAGCGCACGCACTACCGGCAGACGAAGCCGGCTTCTAGTAACCCACTGCTATAGTTTAGTTACCCGTTTACCGTGGCCAGTGGACACACAAGACTTTCGCATAAATTGCTTTTTCATGTTATTAATTAAGGCAGAAGGCTGCTGGGAGACAGAAAACTTTACATACGGATGCAGATTAAGAATCTAGAATTCTAGATTTAATTTATTTTTAACATAATCATCATAAGCGCGTGAACGCCCACAAACCAAGGGGTAAAGAATTAAGGGCAAACTTTACTACGCGTACCAGTCGCAAGTGTGGCTTATTCGTTTCTTTTTATTTTATTTATGTGACTCGTGGTAGTGATTACATTCTGCCTGATTGAAAACAGTCAATGCAGTCCATAAAAGTAGGAGCGCTCCATACCGTGTACCAAGCACACCCACTCCTGATGGATTGCATTGGTGTCGTTTCACGCCCCGCTTAGAAGTCCGGGGACTATGGGAGTGTGGAATCACATACGTCGATGACAATTCCGCAGCCCAAAGGTCTTACACAGGAACTCTTTCCCATTTTTTTAGTTCGAGTGCTGAGGTTTGATTGCTATCACATAAAGTTCTGTTCCTGGGCCACGTATAGGCTTTTAACGTGATTTCAAAAGGAATCACTCACTCACACACCCACTTCAAAATTGCAGCAGTTGTATACTTATCGGCTAGTATAGCCCGGGAAAACTTGAAAGAGTTTATGTTATCATTTTACTGCATAAAATATACTTTTTAAATGAAATAAATACTTAAATTAAAAAAATATAAAAACAATCTTATGAATTTTACGAATACCTTCGTACATTTCATCTTTACTTAATGGCTTGCAGTGGTTCGAGTACAAAAATTATCTTAGTGTATGTTTAAGACAAGCCTTAAATACAAGAGACATTTTTGTAGCGGTTACCAATTACTAAAAATTACGTAAAAGTCACATCTGTCAACTGAAAAAGAAGAAGAAAAAAAAAAACTGGAGAATTAAACTTAATTACATACAAAGGTTATCTGCAATCTTGACGAGATTTCTTTTTATTTAATACTAGCTTCTGACTACGGCTTCGAGCCCGTGACCTAAAATTTTACCTTCATCGTTTACATTACTGGAATTTTCGTAAGGACACTCATTTTAACCGATAGCTAATGTTACTCACGGTTAATGTAGCTTTTATTTGGAATCGGCGGTTACCCGCCTAAACATTGCATACAAACAAAAGTACAAACCTTTTCTCTTTATAATACTTCTACTAGGGGAAATCCAGAAAGCATAGCGTGATACGTCCCCCCGCAATATTGACTGACGGTCTAACAAAGGTCGCAGGATTACGATGGATGCAGGCCGCCTACAATAGGTCATGCTGTAAATTAATAGGGAAGGCCTATGTTCAGCAGTGGATTGCAGTGGGCTAATGATGATGAGGGGAAACCTCGCGTAAAAGCGCAAATTAAAAAAAAATATTTTTTTTAAAAGAAAATATTTTTATATTATTAACCAAATTATTTTCGGTTACTCAACATAACGATAGTCGAAACGTACATAATGACCTATCTTCAATCATAATTTTTTGTCAACCTGATAACGCGACTATCAGACTACCAAATACGGCTACGAACAATAATAATACAACCATGATACATGATTTTGCAAAAAGTAAGACTTGAGTAAAGTAAGATGTTAAATGAGTTCTTAAGATACAAAACACGCGGGTTGATTACGAAGTAAAGCGGCTCAATATAGGCGTAGTGCGAAAGTAAAGATACTTCGGACAATACAGAGGCCTTCGCAACATCCTGGTCGAACGACTTTGTTACCACTTTCTTTCACATTCTAGTAGTTGGAGAGCTGTCCATACTAAAATTGCAATAAATTGTGCAAAAACATTTGGTAAAGATCTTTTATAGTTTACTTGAGTCTTCTTAAAATCGCAAATAAGCATTAATTTACCTTAGATAATTATTTAAGTACCTGAAATGGAGCAAAAACACAATTAATGTTAAATTCAGGAACACCTCACAGAATAGCGAAAATTATAGCTAAATGCATATTATTATAAAGGTTTATTTATCAATTTGATTTTTGTTTAGCTGACCTTTATCACTTGACTACAAATATTAATAAATTCAAACATTTTACATCAAAATAGATGCATAAGGTTTTATCGCCAAATAAATCATGCGCTTAATGACACGATTCCAAGCTAAGCTCGGAATTCCAATCTAAGTATTGTATATACTGTAAATGTTCATGTTACAAGACGTCACGCATCCTTTTTTCGCGTGTTATATATTGGTTATATCACGTCATGCCTCATATAACATGTCATGAAGCCTGAAGAAGCTAAAAGACCAAGTTTCCCATCATCATCTCAGCCCATTGACGTCCCACTACTGTCGCTCATGCCTTTTCTAATAAACCAACGTAAGAGGACTAAAAGACTAAGTTTCTTATATTGTTATTAAATAAAATAAATGTAGTATTGAGTGTGTAAAATAACGGTATGTGTGTGTATAAAAAGAAACAATCAAACTTACAAGTGCACAAAAACATTATGTATATTTAAACATTAGAGTATTTGTATTGAAAAGTTGTCGCCTCAGCACACTGTCGGACATTACAGGATTTGACGGCGCTGATTTTCCGTGGACATAGTTTGTAGCTTGACAGTTCCCAGACTACAATATCAAAACACAAGTCAGCATTATTACGTAAATAAGAAATACTGAACCGGCCAACGGGTGCAGGCAGATGGCTTGATTTCCGCACTGCGACAAAGTTCCATTGATATAAAATGACAATAAAAACTCGCTGAGAGTAAGAATTGTTTTCAGTAAATTACCTCTTCTGCATAATGGTTTATGGGTTTTAATAACTGCGACTTAAGCGGAGGTTCTATTTAAATATTATTATCGGACTTGTATAGTATTTTTATTGACATATTGTTTATGACATTTTTAATTTAACTTGACACATCACAGGAAAATGTAAGAGTTGCAGGATCACGTTGCTTGACTGAAGGCCGGCTGTATTCGGTCACATTGGAAGCCAATGGGGGAGATGGGGGAGGCCTATGTTCAGCAAAGGACTACTTTGGGCTCTGATGGTAATGTTAATGAACTATGGAAAGGAAGTGGCGATATACTGATACCAAGATATACACGTAAACATATTCATCACAGCGCTGTCGACGGTACCTAAATAGTTTCATTTTAGTCTGGATACCCATGGCTTGCAAAGTTTACGAAAAAGTCTAGTTGTCTGACATGCGCTCATTATTCCGTGGCCCAGTTTTAAGTCTCATGCGATCACAGCACCAGTTTATTGAGTCAAGTTAGAATTTATACGTACTGGCCCTAGCATAGTGCCACCCTCTTTCATCTCATGGGGAATTTTAAAAGTCCAGAGAGTTGGATGAAGGGCAGCAGCGTCATCCTGCTTACTGGCTGAATATGCGATCACCAAGCCGCCTGCTTAGCGTGGTGATTATGGACATATACCCCCCTTTATAATAAATACCCCCTTATAATATATAATAAGACTTCATTTGGCTGACATGATGATTGATCAAGCGTACTTTCGGGGTACTTATTTATAGACACCGTATTCTCATATTACCTACAAGTATCTTTAAGTAATTTTATATAATTATATTGATTGTGTGAATATTTATTAAACTGTAACTAAGACTATTATTTGTTCGAATGCTGTGTACATTTTTAAGAGATATACATATAAAAATTTTTGGTGGAAATGTTTTAAAATAATATATATATATATATATATATTGTTAATATGCCAATTATAAATAGACATGCATTTCTAAGTACCTATAGCAATTCTATATAAATACTTCGATATCAATCTATTGGTCTGCGTGTTTTCCTATGTATAAGTATGTTAATCCGTTCTTTAGTATCCATAACACAAGTTCTAAGTGATACTTATCTTGGAACTAAATAATTGGTGTGATTATAAGAGAATATTTATTTATTATTATAATTTGCCCAAAGAAGTACGCCTACGTCAGTAAACTACAATAGCTGTTAGTTGAAGGCCTTCAACGACTTTGCGTAGGTCGCGTACAGTAGGCGTTTTGACCACTGGGGTTATAAATTTTATATCAAAGGGTGGAGTAGCTTGTTACTTTGTAAACATGACGAAGTCTACGCAAGCATCGTGAGCCGACAAATTCAGAACAGCTTTGTTTACATAGGATATACCTTCTCTTTATTATACAGTATATCTTTAAAACTACATTAACAAATAATGCTATAAGTAGCTCTACTAAAAACCCTGGCCATAGTGAATGGGTGCGTTAGTAATAAGTTCTATCAAAAGACATCGGAGCCCAAATTAAGAATTACATTATAATTCTAAAGAACAAATGTATAGAATATACATATAGATAAATAAAATTGAAGTGTATTTACTTCTGCCTAGCTCCGAAACGGCTGTTCTGATTTTAACCGGACTTTCGATAGACACAGCTGATATACCAAAGAGTAACTCTGGCTACTTATTTAAGTAGTAACTTGAGCTATGTTTTATTCCGGAAGCAAGCCAAGCACATGCCACTGCCAATCAACACTGGATCCGCATAGTAGAGTAACTCTCACCATACTTTGTGAAAGAAGGTGAAGGAAGGCCGGAGGTGGTGACCTAGAGAACGCTGACGAAGTCGCAGATGGCCACAAGTTCTCAATTAACATTAAGACAGTCTATTGCAATCTCTTCACGTAGTCTGTCAGACGCCAGGTGCAAAATAATGCTTATATAACACTATTGCAACCTCTGTTTTGTTGCATCAACGTTTCAAGTGTACTATCGAGCTGATCAGTATCTTGCAAGCGCAACTAGAATATAAAGTTTCATACACTGTAATTTGAATCGTTTTCTTAATATTATGTGTCGATTTGTGTCACATACCTTTGTAAATATGGTAGTTATGAGTTGGTGTGTTGCTTATGTGTCTTTAGATAACCATTAATCTATCAATAGGTGCTTGCTGTTCGCCTAAAATGTTAGCTTGTTAACGTCTGACTGATGTTTCCTCGAAGGGGTAGGCAGAGGCATATTATACGCCCACACTTCGCCATTTATTTTGTTGGTTCCACGTAATTTGTGTCGAGCCTAATCCCGCTTTTCGAGCACTGTTATGTTCGCCACAGCCTCGTCCGTTGATCGGCAGGTGCACCACTTGCAGGTGAGGTTGGCTTGGGTTCCTTCGATCTTGGTAGGAGCCCTATTTAGCAATAATCAATATACTGACAGCCGCTGTAATAAAGTTATTTTGATAATGCACGAATTGTGTGACGTCCACCTGCATGACAGACGAACGGTCTGATAAAAGATCAAGCTAGATGCAGGCTGCCTGCCAATCTCGAAAACATTGGAAGTAGCAGATTACAGTGTGAGTAATCGCCATCTTGATTAGATGAGTATGTGCTGCTTCATCATCTCAGCCCATTAACGTCCCACTACTGAGCACGAGCCTCCTTCCACATATCAAGGTGTGAGGGTATAGGGTCATACTCAACCACGCTGACCCAGTGCGGATTGGCGGAGGCAGGTGTGCCCGCTCTAACATGGCTTAACGAATACCACATTTTGTGATAACCGGGACCAACGGCTTAACGTGCCTTCCGAAGCACGGAAGCGCTCGATATCAAATGTCACACCAACGGTCACCCATCAAAGGACTGACCTCTGTAAACCCTGCTGCACTTCGGTGATCGTTTCCGACCACATAACACCGCAGAGCTACGAGCGCTTCAAGGAGCGCTTAAAGGAGCGCTTAAAGGAGCTGCTTAGAGGATATTCACGGTCACAAATCTGAGGTTACCTCGAGTCAACAAAAGAGGTAATATCGACTTAAAACCTCACCCTCACGGTCGGTTTCTGAATTTACTCAGTATAGTCAGTTAGGACCTTAAATGTCCAGTTTAACTTTCACATCCTTGAAATCGATCGAGATATTAGGCATATAATAATACTACCCAGTTAATTTTATGACCGGAATACAACATTTATTTATTTGGCATACAATTGTAGATGCTTACCTTAAATATAGAATAACTCTGAAGTTATTAGGCCTATGATGGAAGGCTCTTATTAAGTAACCACTTTATCATTAACGCGTGCAAAGGGAGCCTTTCAACACATATTTATGTAACCCACTTAACGTAATGGCGGTAAGCTTGAGTTCTTTGCCAGTTTTTTTTTAAACAAGATTTGTTTGTGTTGAGCTTTTGCTTTTGAACTTGTTGACATGGTAATTATTATTTAAATAATTAATAATATATAATATTTATTTATCAAAGAAAATACTTCTAAATATCATCAGACCAAGAAAGCAACTGCTGAACATACTCAACCTCGTGATCCAATGGCTTCCCGTCGCCCTAAACAGATTATCGAACCTTCGGGTGTCCTGCCTTTAATACGTTCGTTACCAGGAACAACCTTGACTCCCAAATCACTCGTCTGTTCGCGAAGCTATGAGCCTCAGCCCACTGCTACTTCAGTTTGCTAACTCACCTAGTTATGTAGGTCACTTCAGTTCTCCTAATTATAACCAAGCTGCTTGCAAAGTGTATGTCTAACATTAGCGAAATAATTCCTCTCAACTCAACTAAGCACAGTCTGAACCAATTTACATAAGAGTTGCAGCGTTGTTTGATCGGTTCAAATTTGAGTTTTGAACCAAACTTTCTCCCAAGTACGTACTTAATGCATCCGAGTATAAATGGTTGGAGTTTCCAACTAGACTTTCAGGGATGCAGTATGCAGGCTTCGAAAGGTCTTTGTAGACATTTTTAGACTGCTCAGTTTGTGTGGGAGAATTTGCTGACAAGCTGATCGTTATTCTATTTTGTATATATTTTCTCTGCAATAAGAATTTATAGATAAGATAATCGTTTATTGTCAAAAAAAATAAAAATAAATAAACTACAGTGTAGTAGTTTGTTAAGTCTTTAGCTTTCTATTAGTGACAGCATTAGGTATTTAAATTGGCCCAGTGAATTCGGAGACTTTTAAGTGCAAACAAACAATGAAATCTTCCCTCTTTATAATATCATTCGTATCACAATGTATCCCAGCATTAGTTTGACTCCTTTTAAACAGACTAAGCCGTGTGGTAGCGGCCTAGAATAGTGCCACCCACTCTCATCTCTCGGAGTCGTGAGAGTCGATGAAGAGAAATCCTACCGCATGATGGGCAGCAGCGACATCCTGCGTACTGGCCGAAACTGCGATCACCAACACGCCTGCCCAGCGTGGTCATTATGGGCAGATACCCCCAATACACTGTAAACTATTTGGGAGGCTAATATTCAGCAGTGGACTTTATAAGGCTGTTATAATGCACAGCTAGTCATATAATATAATTTGTTTAACGTACCTTATGTATGAATATTCCCAATCTTGTAACACACAGCGATACACCATCTTGAAACACACATAATTACTGCACTATCCCCATGACACTGCCCAAAGAGAATCTCTATATAACTTGAGAATGTATTCCTACGTATAATATTATCGAAACTTCCTAGTTTAATTTAATTTTAATCAAGTTCCGTTGTGGTCGTATGTGTTATATTGAATTGAAAACTAACACAATTTAGTGGGCGGTTGTTAACTGCGTAACTCGACTTAGTTCTAGAGACATGGTTTTAGTTTTAATCAGATTATCCTTGCTAATATGTATAGAATACTGATACGTGAAGTTTGCTATACATAGACTCCGCTTCTAAAGTCGTAGTTTTGATTCCCACACTGGACAAATATTTCTAAATATACTTAATATTTCTGAGCCTCATGTAAAGATTGATAAGAGATGTATTACTTTTCACAGAATTGTCTTGGTATATATGTTTCTTATGTATAAGCATGTATTTAAAAAAATAATGAAGGAATGGTATTTTAATTTTAAGGATGTATAGGGATCCTAACAACATCTTAGGAGCCCAAGCCAACCTCACCTGCAATTGGTGCACCTGCCGATCAACGGACGAGGCTCTGGCGAACATAAAAGTTCCCGGTAAACGACAATAACGCCCTTCGTAAGGATATTTTTCATCTATCCTATAGTAAAAGCTCTGCATAGTTTGAGTTTGATAACTGGCTTTAGGCAAGTAAACATTTGGGCTTTTTAATAAGATAACATGATACTGATTATATAAAACAATATGTGTTGCATTCCAACCACTTACTAATCGTACCGGGATGGTGGGCGCTCTTTGGGGGAGGCCTTTGTTCAGAAGTGGACGGCAATTGGCTCATTGATAGTTATGCTGACATTCTCTCGCAATGAATAATGTAACTCCTATCCCCTAAACTAGTTTAAGTGGGCGTTTATAATGACAACTAAACATAATAGTGTGAATAAAATATGATTTGTGTTAAATTTTATGAGTAATTTTATAATTATGACATTTATGCTGCAAATACCGCGGATGACGTCACGTTCACGTTCTAGTCTAGAAATTTGTTAGGAATAAATTATCATCTAGATCAAAGTAGTTAGAGTTTAGCGAAGGAGTATTACATAAAATCTGAAATGGTGTAGGTAACATAGTTTAAGGTTAAGCGTTCAGTTAAAAAATCAATATGACCGATATGGCGTGGAGGCATATATAACCGCACTCCGCTCCTGAGTTCGTGGGTTCGATTCCCATCCAGAACAAATCTTTATGTGCACAAACATGAATATTAGTTCTGGTCTGGATGCTTTTTTATGTATATTAAGTATGTATATAAAAAATGAAAATGTATATATTTAAACGTTATTTAGTAGTCATAACACAAGTTCTTAATGATACTTATCATGGAATCATATAATATGTGTAATTGTCAGTCAATATTTCTATTTATTTTATTATTTTTATGGGCACTGAGTTCAAACTTCGACCATGCACTACAGACCGGAAGCGCTTTTAGCTTAACACTATGGGTTAATAACAGCTAATAATGTGTTTCTAACATTTTTAATAATTTTATGAATAATCTATCATCAATATATCAAATATATATATATCAATAAATAATAAGTCTTAAGAATTTTTTTAAAATATTTTTCGTCCTTTTTGTGAATAACAAAGAAGGTACATTTTGGTAATTAAAGATTGAAACAGATGTTTGTTCATTCATATATAGTCCACAGCTGAACATAAGCTTCCCCAATAGATTATATACCTACTATTGTATATGTGCCCATAACTACCACGCTGAGCAGACGGGTTGGAATCGCAGTTCAAGCTAGTACGCAGGATGACGCTGCTGCCCATCCATAGGATTTCTCTTCGTCGTCTCTTTTGACTCCCCGGGAGATGAGAGGGGGTGGCACTATTCTAGGCCGGCACCACACGGCACGTCTCACTATTTCGTCTTACATATAATGGGGATTGGGAAAATGTATGCACATATAAACTTCGTTCGTTGTCATCATTAACCTTAAGACGTCCATTGCTGAACATAGGCATCCCCCAGCAGATTCAAATGTGACCGACTGGATCCAGCGTTATCCTGCTACCTTTATCAGGTCACATCGTCCGTCCGTCCGTCGTCCGTCCATCTTGCAGGTGGGCAGGGCATCCCATGCTACGCTTCCTATTGAATATGTTTTCTAACAATTTGTAATATTTTCTAACAATTACACCGATCCCACCGGTCCAAGATAAGTATCATTCAGAACTTGTTTTATGGATACTAAATAGTGGATACACATATATAAATACTTTTTTTGTTTATAAATACATTCTTAAGATAAATTGGAAAAAACTCAGACCTGAACAAGTAATCATCTTCATGCACACAAAGATTTGTCCTGTGCGGGAATCAAACCCACAACCTTAAGAGCGGAGTGCGGGTATACTCGCCACCACACCATGTTGGGGTCTCCATTATAGAACTTTTCCGTCCTAACAACCGTCAGTTCTTCGTTCTTCTTGCACTGCCTAAGTACTGCTACTTCTTTGACCTATTTCAGTAATATTCGTTCTTCTATGGATCTCCTCATTTCTGATTCGATCTCGCAGTGAAATACCCAACATAGCTCTCTCCATTTGTGGCTATGCGACTCGACTTCGTTATTCATATATTTATTCAATACGTTAATGAATATCGCTAATTTAAAACCGCGTGTTTAATCAACAACCAGACGAGTAAATGATGCCCCGTTAGTGTGTTAATCAAATACCGTATCTATAGAAAAACATCATAAAATTAATATTCAAACCGGATTCCCAATTGACACACATGTGGGTGGTCAGTTATCAATGCGATCATTGGATATGTAAAAAGTATAAATCCGACAGCAAATGAGGGGTATAGTAGCAAAGGCGACTTCGTCCAAATTTTAAATTTTTAAATCTTATTATGTGACCTTGTTCGTTTTGTCTATGGCTCCAAAGTAGTAACTTTTATTAGTTGCAGAAACCTATAGATCCTCTAAAAATCGCTTCGAAAAATAGCGTTAAGAAGCATACTTGACTAAGTCCAATGTGTGACAAACAATAATATTTCAAACCTACATGCACTTGTTAAATAAGCATTAACTGATATGACGTGAAAATCGGTCTGATCTGCACTCTGATGATTAGGTCGGAGGTTCGTTTCCCACAAAGAATACACATGAGTATCAGTAATAAGAATAGATGCCTTGGTAGTTTCAGTGCATGCAAAATATGTATCAATTGCAAAAAAAAAAACGTCCAGTCTCTCAGTAGGTACTCTTAGTATAAACTCTGATTAGTTGGCGCGAGAAGTGCTGTGTGGGGTGTTCAACATATTTACCTATTTACTTGAATGAGACAGGATGATGATGGATGCACGCTGCTAAAACCGGTCTTTCTGGAAGTTTCTGGAGGGAATGGACTTCCTTGGGCTAATAATGAAGATGGTTTAAAGGTTTTGATATATTTCAGAACATACGTACCAAAAGAGAAAATTATGGTAAGTCAGAGAAAATTACGGTAAGTCCTGACTTTGAATTCAGTTTTTTAAAAGTAAAAGTAAAAAATTATTTATTTCATAAACTATTATACATAGTACTTGAAAACGTCATGATCACAAATGAAAAAAAAAACAATCGAAATAATATTACACTAAATCACGAAGCTTAGATTCACTTACATGCAACAAAACAATTTAAAAATAAAGAATAATTAAGTGTAAGTGAATCTAAGTGCCAGTTCCGAGCCACCGCTCTGTAAGAAGAACTGGCAAGAAACTCACAGGCTATGCTCTTTTAAATATGTCCATTAGTTTGGTACTAGAATTACAATCTTCATTTGTCTGTGAAGCTATACAATGCAATATAACATAACCTTAACAATATTTATGTTTTCAAGTCATTCATATTAGAATAGCCTGTATGAAACGGCAGTTTAATCCCAAGCATTTTTATCTGCCATATAGTCTTTAATAGAATAATATCCCTTTGTTTGGAAGCGTTCACAGAGGTTAGTGTAAAATTGGGTTTACTTTTAGAGCATTTCAGATCGATTTTAATATTATATGGACATTGCCACGTCTCGCCTCGCTATACTTTTCTTATATACCAAAGTATCTCAATCCTTTGTCGATTTAGTGATGCTTTAAAAAATATTGCCCTATCGGATAACCGACGAGGCTCTGGCGAACAAGAGCCGGTAAGAGGCAGTAGGCTTGCCACCTATTACGTGGGACCAACAATACAAAGGACGAAATGTGGGCGTAAAACATATCTCTGCCTACCCTTTCGGGGAAATAGGCGTGACGTTATGTATATATGTTTTAAGTCAAAAAAAGTGAGGCACAGGTTCTTATTGTTGTGACCTGCACTTCACTTCACACACAAATCTTTTTGTGCATGTACATGAATATTTGTTTTGGTCTGGGTGTTTTCCTATGTATATTAAGTATGTATTTATAAAAAAAAGTATTTAAGTATTTTTATTCATTGTTTAGTATCCATAACACAAGTTCTTAGAGATACTTATCATAGAGGTGTGATTGTAAGAGAATATTTATTGTCTATTTATAGGCACAGGACTAGGTAAGTATCTATACATCTACCATTTTGTCATAACACCTGATGCATATCACTCTAACTTAGCTAACATACCATAGTTCCAAATTATTTACAAGAAATAGGGGTTGGTAGGAAAGGGTTGTAGCGGCTGTTGTAGACCGGGGTGATTGATGACATAGGGGCACAGCTCAAGGTTCGGTTTTTCATCTTGTACATTTGGTACCTAAGAAAAACATAACAACGGCTGAGATACTTTTATTCAAACTTCAAAATCTATTATTACATAAGCTGTTACATTGTCTTCTTTTATTTTATATCTGATACTGTGACAACAGAACACGGGTTTTTGTAGACTTGTCAAATTGTTTTACTATTAAGTACGTGTTCTTGTAACTGACGTTTTTATTTATTGTTATTGAACATTTTATTGTAACCACGTCGTTTAATATAGCTGCCACTCGTTTGACAGTGCAATTGACAGAATGGATTTCAACAATCTAGATCTGCTAGTATAAAGTTCTTTTTATTGTAACTGGAGCGAAATAAAAATAAAATATACTTTATTGTCTTTAAGATTAATAGGATCATTTAGATTCGTCAAATATATACACACATAATGGAAATTCGATACTTTTTTTTAATAAAAATGAATGAGATATGGGCGGTATTATAAATAAGAAATAAAAGCAAATGGATTCTTTGTAAGTTGGTTCTTTGGTTTGTTGACGATTTTCTTGCCCGTTCTTTTACGATCAAGCTTCCACCCTCAGTGAATGGGCACGTTAGCGTCAGTTTTTAAGTTGACCTTCATAAGAGCTTTATTGAGCCAAACTCGAAAAAATGATTTTGACTTGATTTACATTTTTTAAATAAAAACTCGTATTTATACTTTCGTAAATGCTTGATCATACTATTACTATTATTGACGTGACAACGTCTTATAAATTGGTTTGCCGGGTGACACTTCAAGAAACTGCGTTACGCTCCGCTCACGTTATGCGATCACAATGAGAGCGAGTGAGAGGCACGCGTCCCTTCCACTCGGGCATGGTTAGCCCGCCTAAGAGCGAGAGAGACAGACATAAAAAGTGAAAGGCACGCGTCCCTTCCACTCGAGCACAGTTAGCCCGCGAGAGATTTTTTGTACAAATTAATGTTTAAAATATAATTCTTTGTATAAATAAATGTTTTAAATTGTTACTATTATTTCATCCTTCTTCCTACTATACGAATGAATATTCACATTAAAATTATTTTACCACTCAAAGTCGTTGTCACGTAAAACTTTCGCCCGTATACCGACTTTACAGGCAACCAATTTCTTTTTAACCCGTCGTGGTAAGCTTATGTTACCATAATTTTCAGTTATGTAATATGTAGTTGAGGTTGGATTGAACACTATGTCCAGTCAAGTGCGTGTGACCTAAATGCTAAGCCAGTGGACAACGACCGCCTTGGACTGATGTAATGGGTTAGGTAAGCAAAGTAATTGTCGCCTTATTAAAGGGTAAACTCCGGTAATGATAGATTACATTTTTTATACATACATTCACGCCTGTTTCCCTGAAGGGGTAAGCAGATGCATATTATACTCCTACACTTCGCCAATTATATAGTTGGTCCCACGTAATAGTTGGCGAGCCTATTGTCGCTTACCGGGCACTGTTATGTTCGCCAGAGCCTCGTCCGTTGATAGGCAGGTGCACCACTTGCAGGTGAGGTTGGCTTCAGCCCCCTTGGTTTTTGATAGGATCTCTATGCACCCACCCTATACATTTTTATATTTTGTGGAATTAAACATAATTACAAATCTAACACTGATTTTTTTTATAATTTGTGGAATTAAACATAATTGCAAACCTAACACTGAGATCAAAATAACAAAACACGTAAGCATAATACACGCGCTTATAACAATACTGATAGTCTAATTGATAATCCCTCCGTCTTTTAAACTTCCGATTTAAAAATTAAAGCTTAGATGAGAAAACACTCACCGTGCCCACCTTTCCGCACTGTATTTAATGAATAAAATCTAGGCTAACCTAGATGGACTAACTCTAACCTATATAGCTATCAATTTTAAATGTCACAAAGAGGGTTAGAAACTTGCTAAATTTCCTGCCAAATTCGCCCAAGAGAAGCAGAGATTTAAATAACGTTGCGAAAAAAGCTTGCTTTGGGAAGTAGTTTTGGTACTTTTATTTCAATAAAAAAATCGTGACATTGTTTTTTGATATTGTCTTAGCACGTCGAACGCAATTGGTCTTAAATATAGAAGGCAACGTATTGTGTGTCGGTCCTTTGGCGTTCAAACCACAGTGTATTTCAAATACTCGTTCATAATTAGGTATAATCAGACTAATTTCATCAGCTTTATAAAGTCCACTGTTGAACATTGGCCTCCTAAATAGATTACATTCTATTGGGGATATTTTCCCATAATCACCTTCGCAGTTTAAACCAGTACGCTGGATGACGCCGCCAATCAGACGGTAGGATTTCTCTTTGTCGATTCTCACTTCTTCCCGTGAGATGAGAGGGGATGGGGTACTATTCTAGGTCGCTACAATTCAGCACCAATTTGACTAGGAAAAATCAAAACAATTTGGATAGAAGTTCTCAGGAAAGACAACTAAGAAAGTTCATTTCTTAGCGTTAAGTCTCAAGCATTGATTGAATAAACAATTCTCACTAAGCCAGCTGCCCAAGTCATTCTCCAACATAAACTGTCGCTATAATATCGTAACTTAAAGTCTACGGAACTGAAGTCAAGTTAACGAAACAATAACTTGGAAACATAAACGTTACTTGAGTTATTTTATTTATTTATTTAGTACAGAAATATACATACAAAAATACTAAAAACTAAGAAACATTGCGTACAGGGCACAGTTTATTCCAAATAGAAATATCTTCCAGCTGGCCCGCGATAGGTATAGTTATTCTAACAATTCGGCGAACATATTAATCCTGGATAGGACCTTCACATTGTCTCATCCCTCAGCTATGTGCGTGGTCAGAGGAACATTCTGGGAATATTTAGAATATCTTGTTTTACCATATGAGCCCTTTCGGGTAAATTAACCTATAGTATCATACATATCTTGGGTGTCGAGTAAGGACCGGCGTTAGTATGGCAGCGGCAGAGGCATAGTAAAACAGATAAAAAGCATTAACTGTGAAACTTACTAGATCAACTGGTACTACACGAGACAAATAAAAAATGTGTGTAGATTACCAAAAATTATAGGATTTCCGAAAAACTTCCTTTAAAATTTAGTTGGCCTAATATTTCGACGATCGATATGGCATGGTGGCAAGTAAACCCGGTTCGATTTCCACACAGGAAAAATCTTTGTGTACATAAACATGAATATTTGTTCTGATATGGGGGTTTTCCTATGTATATTAGGTATGTATTAGGTCGGGGAAAAAGTATTTTCGCATAACGTAGGTATAAACTTATTATAAAATTTTTTTGACTGTACTATTTGTGTCTGGCTGGTTTTGGTAACATTAAAAAGGTTCCATTATAAAGAAAAGAAAAAAATAAAAAAAAGTTGTTTCCCGCTATTTTTCATTTGTTTTTCTCTCCGTAAAAATGAGTGAATCTAATGAAGAAATTAGATACATTTTAAAATTTTATTATAAAAAAGGCAAAAATGCAACTCAAGCAGTGAAAAAAATTTGTGATGTTTATGGACCTGATGCAGTGTCAGTAAGAGTAGCACAAATTTGGTTCAAACGTTTTCAGTCCGGAAGTTTTGATGTTAAAGATGCACCTCGCTCTGGTCGCCCTGTTACGAATAAAATGGACGCCATTTTTGAAAGAGTGGAGCAAGATCGGCATATTGGTAATTACGATGTAGCTGAAGAACTGGGAATTGACCACAAAACAGTTTTGACCCATTTGAAGAAAGCTGGTTAATGGTTAAAAAAGCTCGATAATTGGGTGCCACACGAGCTCACTCAAAGAAACTTAATGAACCGTGTACTCATTTCCGATTCATTATTGAGACGTAATGAAACCGAGCCGTTTTTGAAGAGATTGATAACTGGCGATGAAAAGTGGATCACGTACGACAAGAACGTGCGAAAAAGGTCGTGGTCGAAAGTTGGCCAGGCTTTACAGACTGTGGCCAAACCTGGCCTAACACGAAATAAGGTGCTGCTGTGTGTATGGTGGGATTGGAAGGGCATTGTTTATTATGAGCTTTTACCGCCCGGCAAAACCATCGATTCTGATCTTTACTGCCAGCAACTGATGAGATTAAAGGAAGCAGTCGAGAGAAAACGGCCGGAATTGATCAACAGGAAGGGTGTGGTCTTTCATCACGATAACGCTAGACCACACACATCTTTAGCCACTCAGCAAAAATTAAGAGAGTATGACTGGGAGGTCCTAGTGCATCCACCATATAGCCCTGACCTTGCGCCTTCAGATTTTCACCTGTTTCGGTCTCTGCAGAATTCTTTAGGTTCTGTAAGGTTGACCTCAAGAGAGGACTGCCAAAACTATTTGTCCCGTTTTTTTGATCAGAAGTCCCAAAGTTTCTACAGTAACGGGATAATGTCTCTGCCCACAAAATGGCAGAAAGTTATTCAACAAAACGGTACATATATATTGTAGATAAATGTAAATAAACTTTGAAAAAAATGTCTTGACTTTTCATACAAAAATACGAAAAGACTTTTTCCCCAACCTATTACTTACAAAAAAAAAAGTATTTATGAATGTTTATTCGTTATTTAGTATTTATAACACAAGTTCTTAATGATACTTATCTTGAAACTAAATAATTGGTGTAAGTGTCAGAAATATTTATTATTGTTATTTTTACATTTCGGATTTCCTCATTCTTGATTCCATCACTTCAGGATACTCCAAGCATAGCACACGATTGTTAGTACTTATCTTATCGCGGGGCCCACAGGGCACAGACTGTCCGTGGCGCACTTTGACCCTTATGTCGGATCTTTTGTGCATCCCCTTGCCTTTCACTCCAAATTTCCAAATATTGTTACCATTATCTTTATGACAGTCTTTGCAGATTGGAGCCCATAGTCTCTTGGTTGTGGGTAGGCCACCCCCAGGAGAACAATTCGGCAAACAGCCAACGAGTCACAGGTACACAGCAGGTGATGGACTACACTTCGTCACCACATCTACGACATAGCTCTGATTGCACTAGTCGCATCCTGTGGAGCATTTTGTTTGTGGCATAATGCCCTGTTAGAGTCCCAATTATCAGTCTAGCTGGTTTCCTGCTACCTTCGAAAGGGCCTTACACCAGCTGCTCCCTGTCTCCCCGATGAAGGCCATTGTTAGTACTTAAATGGAATCGCATTTATTATCAAAAAAATAACTTTCCGCAATCTACAAAATTACACAACAATTTAAGTAACAAAATGAATACAATAAACACCCGAAATAATCTAATCACGAAATCTTAAAACGTATGGAGATTTCATTACGCTCTTTGTGACATAACCGAATAGATAAGTATCATAAAACCACAATTTGCAGCTAATTATATCACTGATTATGTCTATATTGGTATTTTATTCATACGGTCTGAATTGCTTTAGAGTTTTGCTTATTTATTTATATTTATGTAGAAAAATATCTGTGAACATTTACCATTTATAAAAGCATGGGTTAATTGGGTCGGTTTTCAAATGTTACATGTCAATTAAAAACATAGGTACGTATATTGTTAGTTTATAAGTATGACTTGAATAAATGATTTTAGCTTTGTTTGTCGAAAGTTTGTACGTTTGTGTGTTGGTATATAAATACAATACAAACTTAATTATTTGATACTTGATACTACTAGCGATAGATACTAGCGGCACGCTCTCGCTTTCCTTCAGTAGCTATTTAATATCTTGTTACACTGTTAAAATTTTAGTACGGATCCCAATTTCTTCTAGTGAAAAAAGCTTATACCCAGGGATAATATAGCATTCAAATGGTTTCTTTAATTCTTTATTAAAGAAACCGGTCTAGTAGTTTTCCTTTTTATAATATTAGTGTAGAATTGAAGTATACACAGGCTGTATACAGACAGACACAGGGCTTTACAATAAGACAGAATGATAACTTATAAGTATAAAAAGTGATATCGTCTTTAAAATGTTAATAATTACATGTGGCTGTACAGTCAGTTATTAGTTTTTATATCATTGACAACAAATTTATGGATTAAACTACCGTTATATTGTTAAGATTTTCAGTTTCTTTCGAAAAATCATAAATTTTTACAGGACATTTACGTTTTACCGTATTCTAGTAGATTATTATTTAGAAGTTATTGTAATAGTGAAGTAATAAATAATATTTGAAATACATACACGAATACATTATAGCTATGGATAGATATTGATAAATTCACGAGAATACATATTTGTCATAAATGACTCTTTTTTACTATAAAAAATAGGTTCGAAATAAAGTCAAGTTGAAAAAAAAAGTTCTCATCTAATTACAACTCGCACTTTCTAATTATCAACGAAGGTATGAACGAGCTTCAAAACTCGATGTTTATTTATCGGTAGTCGGTCACATCTTGCGGTAGCACGGCATAACGATTTGCATAAAAGGTAAAAGTGACTTTGGTGTTTGCGTGTAAGTGAAATCTTATTTATTCGGCTGTGGGTTTGGTCATGGAAGCGAGACCTTGTTTAAAGTATAAGATAAGCCCAATATTTCAACGAGTCTATTAATAACTTCATATATACATTCACGCCCTGAAGGGACAGATAGGCAGAGGCATATTATACGCCCACACTTCGCCAATTATATAGTTGGTCCCACGTAATAGGTGGCGCGCCTATTGTCGCATACCGGGCACTGTTATGTTCGCCAGAGCCTCGTCCGTTGATCGGCAGGTGCACCACCTGCAGGTGAGGTTGGCTTGGACTCTTAGGTCTTGGTAGGATTACTATACACCTGTGTGTTGCTGTGTATTAATAATTGATTTGTTTATATATAGAATTAAATAGTTTTAATACTTTTTATTCAATAAAAAAAATTACTGATTTATTTAGTAGCCACGATAGCCCAGTGGCGAGACCCATAGACTTTTTATTCAGAGGCTCGCGGGTTCAAACCCTGGTGGTGACTTTTCGAAGTTATGTGCGTAATTATCGACTGCTCTGTGTCTCGGAAAGCACGTTAATCTGTACCGGTTGTTATAAACATCTGTGGCAATTGTTATTAGGGAGTCAGTGCCTTCTAATTTTCTGAAAACTGGTTTAACCATAAATGATGTTTCCCTCTGGGTTGTGGTGGTCAGACGGCAATTGCTCTATGTAACTGAAGTTCAGCCAAAACCTGGTTAGACCAGTGATCAGACCCTGTGCCCTAGGGCAACCGGGATAATGCTAGGATATGACGATGATGAAAAACTGATATATTTATTTATAGAATTGAACAGTTTAAATACTTTTATTTCTACAAAAAAATTAAACAATTTTTTGTTAGTATTTTCGGAACACATTGAAGGCCATCGGACCCAGACACAGTAGAAGACCTATTGTTTATCGGTCGGTTTATTTGTTCGCCTGTGGGTTTGTGTTGGGTGAAGTATAAGATAAGCTAAAATATTTCAAACGAGGCAATTGATAACTGATTTTGATTTTTGACGATTATTGACGAATAGAGAGAGATACAATGAAACTCTTATATCATTATAGATATTGCAAATGTGACAGGGTTGCTATGAACTACTTGATATATGTATAATTTAATCTATTAACAATAAAAACAAAAAACTTTTCAGAAGATTTCACATCTAAGGTCGGTTTTTCAAAAATGTTCGAAAAGCATTATAAGTAATTGCCGTTTTAAAGTTTTTAATGTCGGCTGATGATGTAGTGCCTATATTGTCTAACAGTGACTCCAAAAATGACTGATGATGATTAGTGTCAGTTACCCAAACTGATTTATACGAGTAGTGAATCTTCCATTTCATCTTACAGTAAGTGACGTTATGTTACGACAGTGTCTTTTGTCCATTACACTATAATGTATATGAAAGAGAAAGCGCTACTTTCACAAATATAGAATGGGTATACTAAAGGACCCGCATAACACATTTACGATTAACATGAAGCTATAGAATAGATTATTTTAGTTTGAACACAGACACATGATAAACGTTTGGTGTAAGTACGAGTAAGAAATTCAGCGCCAACGCAAAAATAGACGCGTAGCGACGTAATTTCATTTGAAAAACTTGTATAAATTTAAGTTTTTTGTTCTAATATCATGGATTTTTAGACATTACTTCTTCGATACAGTACATACATACACAGTGTAGAATAGTGGTATAATGTGATTGTCTGTGTTGATTTCCAAAATCCATAAAACCTTTAGTAAAGGTTCCACTAGTTTACTGGGTTATGTCTTACTCGACTGTGACGGACTCTCTTGATTTGGCTTTAACTGTAACTAAATCACAAAAACTCTGCACATTGTTGCAAATAATTTGAATTGTAAAAGTACTAGGCACTGGCAATTACTCTAATCAAGTACATCCATAGATAAGAAAAAATAAATAAAATACTAGTTATATGAATAAATAAAAACTTACATATACGAACAGATAACCAACAACGTAATATGACATATATAAGTCACATTATAACTGAATCGTATGAACCGTTCTTAAATCAAATAAAATGATCATAACTTTAAGAGTAGATATCGGAAAAAGGAATTAATGAATAATACAAGATTAATCAATTATTTTTTAAAATACATCACAAAATAACTAAAAAGGCTAAGAACCACAGAAAGGACAGAAAAAATAGTAGAGAAAAGATAAAGTCATGTTACAATTGACGCGATTAATCCTGATTCAGCAGATAAATGATGAGAGAACAGAGATGAACTAAGGAATAAAAAAGAAAATTTATAAAATTATCGAACCAAGTTGTTATCTTAATTTCAGCCATTTAAAGTCCACTGCTGTACATAGGCCTCCCTAACTGATTTCCACTTGATCGATCCTGTGCCGCCTGCATCCACCGGCTCTCCGCCGCCTTGACCAAATTGTCCAAATTGTATGACAATCTGGACCGATGATCCGGTCAGGGCGGCCTGCCAGAACCTGGCACACAATTTTAGCTACGCTTATACTTGCATGTAATAGATATTATATAAAATATTGTGTATTAATACAAATATAAAATAATGACAATGTACTTCAAAATGATTTAATATTTTGTATGATATACACAAAATCTTTTACATGCACTTCCTTCGGTTTAGGGTGCTTTTGGATTTGGTCATTTCAGGTCCTAAAATAAAAATAGTAAAAGAAAATATTGTTTTATAATGAATTACTAAAGACTCTGATGCCGCAATCTTGAACAAAGACCACGTAGCCATATTACAACCCTGATTCAGCAGTAAGCCGTGAAAAACTATCCCTGAGTGTTATTAACGACTCGAAGACAAAGATCATGAAATCAACGAACCGAAAAAAATTACAGTCAGAAAGAAAGAGGCAAATGGACCGTAGTACTCGGGCGCTTTTTATGCTAAAATCCTTTCATAAAGAACAGGAACACGGCATCTCATTAAATCGCTACGAAACGGAACTGTTATTTTTCTGCAAGTAAAAATCGGAGCGTGTGTTCTGGAGAAGGTATGTTTACACTGCAAGCGGGATGAAAGCGGTACTTCAGCGGGACTGTGACGGAACGCTGGTAGCAAGAACGACTGCCATTTAAAAGTGAGCCACAGAATAATTTTAAGTTTTTAAAGTCGTTGAATCATTATATAAATTAAGTCAAAATAAAATAAAATTCTTAATTTCACCTTAAAGGGTCCTGACGTTTACATTAAAACCTTTAGCGCTAAGGTAGACACTAAACTGTAGAAACTTGTTACTCTGCCTTTGAATAGCACTATTTGGGCATTAGGCATTCTGAACTTATACGCGTAACGACCAAATCAATAAACACAAATATGCTGATAGGACTATCAATTTTTTATCGATAGCTTTTTCAAAGACTGTGTAAGCTATATAAAAACTTAATTACTATAATAAATTATTCACTCGTTCTATAACCTTCTCCAGTAGCTTATCAAATTTTTCTCTTAGTAAGCTTTAGCCCTATTAAAATAACGCTCAAAGTTTGAAGTGACAATGTTGGAGAACGTTCACCCCTTTATTGAATCATCGCTCATAGTTTAAAGTGACGTAAAGTTCAGAAGTACTTGAGAACGAGGCCGAGTATGAATATTTGATTTGTGAATTGAATTTACGCTGCACAAACTCTCTCGTAAGCGGTAAGCGCATTGTAGGACGCCGTCCTGCTAGGAGAAGCGAAGACACACGCAAACAGCTGGTAGCGGTTGAAGGTAAAGTGATGATCGAACTCAGTGGCGTGTCATTGGATAGGCCTATGTCCAGCAGTGGATTAACGTATGTTGATGATGATGATAAAACTCTCTTGTTGAAATCAGGCTTAGCAAACGCCTCGTTATATCTGCTCGTAGTGTGACGGTGTCTTTAAAATCGTATACGTAACGTCACGTATGTATTCTCTAATGACATATATTATCAAGTTACGCCCACATCGTTATTCGCTTCACTGTCTTTGATTGAAAGTGGAGTAAAATAATTGGTTTATTCTGGTATCTGATAGATACGTTGAAAAACATACATAGGTACATACAATCACGCCTGTTTCTCTGAATGGATTGGCTTGGGCTCTTAAGATGTTGGTAGGCTCCCTAATACACTAGTGCATCGTAAATATTAGAGCTCCGAGAATGTTATCGTTACTATATTTGAGTGACCTGTACCGTACCGTAGTCAGCTACAGATCCAGCTAATTTCAGAAGTTACACTTTCTGTAAAATATTGTGAGATTTGTTTAAAATTCTATGTTATTTTTAATTCAATATTAGTACTGCAGGCGGTTTGAGAACGCTCGACGTAGAAAACACACACACAAATGGCGATTTTTAACGATTTAAAAATATACCTGTATCAAAATGTTTTATATATTATCCCATTGCGGACATGTTAATTTCATCACTTTTAAACTTTCCAGTTGCATGAATACTGTTGCATAATACGGGGTTAAGCGCGATCATATACTCGTAAGATAAGCAAAATTACCGTATAATTTGCGGAAATATTGATTTGCCTGTCTACCGGTCGAAACGTCGGCTAATCAAACGGTAATTTGTAGTTAGATTTCTATGGTAAATTACAAATATTTCATATTAGGCATATACAAATATGCAATATAAACGTACCTTGCATCGAGTTAAAAATCTAGCTTAAAAGTCTATCTAAGAAAATGCATTTACGCACTGCATTCCGGCCAAAGGAGGACCAAAAGGGGGTGTGGGGTTCACCACTGGCAGACGCGACTGCCAGCAGTAATACCCACTAAAAATCTACAGACGAGGCTATGGCAAACATAAAAGTTCTTGGTAAACGGGTTAGAAACCTGGGGCTTCCGATTACGTGGGACCAAAGATATAATAAGCGAAATGTGGGCGTATAGTATGAGCGGCGATAGCCCAGAGACCCCTCGCCTTTAAATTCAGAGTGTCTCGGGTTCAAACCCTGGTGGCGCACCTATGACTTTTCGAAATTATGTGCGTAATTATTGCTTGCTCCGTGCCTCGGAAAGCACGTTAAGCCGTTGGTCCCGGCTGTCATGAACATTTATGGCAGTCGTTTTTAGAAAGTCAGTGCCTTCAACGGACTGACCATAGAATGATGTTTCCTCTGGATTTGGGTTGCGGAAGTCAGACGGCAGTCGCTCGACGTGATAACTAAAATTCAGTAAAATCTGGTTGAACCAGTGAGCAGACCCTGGGCCCTAAGATAAAGTCTAGGGCAACCGGGATAATGCTAGGATATGAAGAAGATGGGCGAATATTTTGCCTCTTTAAAAACAGGCATGATAGTATTATGATTAAATATATTAGTATGTAGTTACTAAACATAACCCACAGTCATCGTGACAAGATGTAAAAAGCTCAATTCAGAGTGTAGGACCTTCTGACGTCACCTTGTCACTGTCGACGGAAATGTCGCGCTACAATAGCTGTACGTAGGCAATAGTCATATGTGTGCTTGGTCTAGGTTATTAGAGGTACGAGTTTAGGAACTAAAAGTAAAAGTAAAAAGTTCTTTATTTCATAAACTATTACATAGCACTTGAAAACGTCAAAACAAAATATACATGAAAAAAAATATTTATATCAACCCTGAAATCACGAAGCTTAGATTCACTTACATGCAAATAAATAAAAAGTAGGTGTAAGTGAATCTAAGTGCCAGTTCCGAGCCTCCGCTCTGTGAGAAGAACTGACAAGACTGATGTGGGGACAACTGTTTTACTAAAAGCCTTGTATTTTACATACATACATAATGTCACGCCTCTTTCCCATAGGAGAAGGCAGAGA
The DNA here is from genome assembly GCA_949126915.1 of Musotima nitidalis. Taxonomy (NCBI): domain Eukaryota; kingdom Metazoa; phylum Arthropoda; class Insecta; order Lepidoptera; family Crambidae; genus Musotima; species Musotima nitidalis. The sequence goes on along the minus strand of OX421439.1, from coordinate 5,600,396 downwards.
TCACATCCTTCCATTTGCTACGATCTTGGCACACACTTTTAGCTTCATTCACACTCATTAATCTCCTCATACACGCCCGTCGGTTTAGGGTACGTGAAAGTGATTTTTAATGGACAAGTGATTGGAAGTGATGGGAGGGAAAGACCACGTAAGACCTTCCATGACCAAAATTGTATTTTCTATATTTATTAATATAAAACTATTGCAAATATTTGTACTTCAGATTGCTCAATTGACAAAGTTGGTGCCAAATGAGCAACCTGAAGAAATATGCCTTATTAAGAAAGTGCTACGATCTTTAATTACAACATAGTGTAAAATCGAACAGCGAGCTTGCTTTTAATAATTACACACTTTGACCAATCCAAAAAAATTACGAAATCTAGGGATAATAGGAATGACCAGACCCTTAAATAAGGTAAAGGTCGCAGAATTAAGTAGCCGCCTATAATCATTAGTCACAACGGTTAATGGGATAAGACTTCTTTGAGCTGATGATAATAAATGCAATGCCGATTCCAGTTGACGAGTCTAAAGTACATAATTATTCAATTAAATAAGACGCTTGTTATCACGGTATTTCTGTATTTCCAACATTGTAATCCTTAGTTTTCCTGAACTTTGAAATTTTATTTTGTGTCTATAATTGTATAAAAACTGTAAAAAAAATAAAGTACTCAAACTGCTATTTCGCAAATGATTAAAACATAATACGTAAAAGTGGCTTAATTTTAATGCTCACCAATATATTTGAGTCCCTATGTCAAAGGTAGTTAAAAAAATATACGCTAGCGTTTTTAACTTGCACCAATCAACCGTGAGTGGAGTGAGATTCCCGACGAACTGTCGAGGCTTTCAAAGGACCCCCAAGATGGTGGCACCCTTTGTTTGATATTACGGAACTGCTGTTATACACCCGCCTTATGTATTAGTATCACGTGCGAATTATTTCTGGGTGGCTAGCATTCATCATCATCTCAGCCATTATGGGTCCAATACTGAAAAATTGCATTTCTAATTGTTTTCCATGGTAATTGAACTCGAGTCGCCTGTATGATTGATTCGCCTTGACCTGGTCATCGGTCGATCGGGCCGTCTTCTACTACGTTTGCCTGTTCTCGGTGGCCAAGGTTATCCACCTGAACGCCCGTACCTCTAAATCGGTTGTCAGTTCTTGGAGCGATATGCCCTGCTCACTGCTACTTCAACCTACAAATACGTCTTATTATGCCTGTCACTCTAATTCTCCTCTCTGATTGTATTCTAAAGGCTAACTTATAATTATTTAGGGACTCACCTGTCATCCTGCAAATGCTTCAATTCGCTGAGCTCCAGCTCTCGTCTCAAATTTGAGACTTCACACAAAAGCATGTCCCGCTCAGCCGAGACTTTCTCCAGCTCGGCCCGCAATCGGACCACTTCATTGGTCAGATCCATAGTTGCCATCTCGATTGTCGATAACCACTATCGACACTTCACACCACACATCACAAACACGTCTCGCTCATTGGCCAATAGCATTTGCACATTATGAATTTGGAACACAAAAAAAAAAGGTAATAGGGAAGAGTAGAGGGAATTCAAATTTTAAACTTCACTGATATCGATATTAAAACTTTTTCATGGCTATACGCCGCTCCCGGGACGTCGGTCTACATCGTAGGCATCTGAAACAAAAAAAATATAATTTTACTCACAAAGAAGGATGAGGCTCATAAGCAGTTTATCTGGCATTCACGACAGGATAAGCAGCGAACTATTAACCACTGAATTTCCTAGCGATATTTCCCAGACCTCCGGGATTTCTTATTTGACTCGATACGAATACTTAAATTGTTTAAAATTATTACTTAATTTATAATTGTTCTAAGTGAAATATGTTTTATATTTATTTTATTCCATAATGGGTGCATAGAGATCCTACCAAGACCTAAGGAGCCCAAGCCAACCTCGAAAATATTGTTTATTCAAGCATGCACTCGCGGCCGAACCTTATGCGAAATCGTTTTTGAATTGTTTACAAAACAAGTTCACAATTCAAAACTTAATAACATTGTTAACAAATCGAAGTAGGTTAATAAATTTTAAAAAAATAGTCTCGTCGAGACTTTTTCCATAAATCATCCTCGAAGCATTTATCCCAATTGTTCCCTAAACTTACGATAGGGACCCAGTTTCTCCCCCCCGAACAGATCGCGGAGGCCGGGAAAAGGTAACAACCAGAGGTTGGCGACTCTGGGGGCCATTAGTAATGACTACCGGGGGGAAAACTAAGACGGACCTGTGAAGGGCGAAGCGGGCGTGCTAGGAGGGCCCGCCAAGCGGGTCTTAAGCAGCGGGGGCAGGGGACCCCTGCTGTCTTATCATAGACCCTCCGAGAAGTCGGCCACATACGCTTTGGTCGCACAAGGAGGTACTAGAAGGGGCGCGTCCACTGCACCTCACTAAGGAGGTCCTCTCGGTTTTGGCCCGGGGGACGTTGGCCGCGGGTGGGGTGTTAGACGCTGCAACCCAGGTACTGGCCCCCGCCTCTTTCTCAACAGCGGCGGGCGTCGTCGGAACATTTTTAGTGAGTATTACCGCTGGCGGTCGCGTCTGCCGGTGGTGAGACACCCCTTTTCGGTCCTCCTTTGGCCGGAAGGCAGTGCGTAAATTCATTTTGCTACCTACTTAAAAAAAGGGACCTAGGTTCTAACCACTGGAATAATCAAATTTGCCTGAGTTTTAGTTCAAAAATTCCTGCAAATACAGTCTGTCTATTCACATCACAAGCACAACTCATAAGGTATGAGAATCCAAACTATTCAGTTCATAAACGTATCATACAGAGTACGATAACAGAAGCATAAAATAGCTGAAATAGTCGACTTTATTTGTTGTTTTGTGCAAACAAATGTTAACCTTTCAACGATGGCCGGGCATTACGTAGGCAAAAGTGACTCTTAATGTGTACCATAACAGGGGTTAGTGAAAGAGGTTAAAAGGTTAGATACCGCCAACATTCTTTCTGTTAACTCTTTCTATTATGTCTTTCTGAAAGAAAAAGGAATATTGTCATAATAAATACAGCTTGGAAATGGATGAGATAGACGATTACGGAGGGTTTGTCTTTTAAAATAATATTTTCAGATGTACCGCGTTTTTTTGTAAAAATTTCCTTAATTTGAATATCTTTGTAGGGATCCAATTGTTTTACAAATAAAACAACTAAAGGGTCACTATTAAGAACTTTTTTCCAAAATAGCTTAATATTCATTAATCAATTGATATTCATGTCTTGTATTTGAACAATTATATTTTTTTGAAATACCTAATTTAATTCAATATTTTAAAACTGTCATTTGTTTTTTTTGCCAAATGAAAATAAACTGGATCATTGGAAATTTGGCACGGAAGTCAGTATGATGTTCGATGCCCACGAGGGAAAAACATTCGTCTTTATGAACACGGGAATTTGGGGTCTAGGTATATTATATGTATGTATTTACATAATAATAAATAACTAACAATCACACCAATTATTTAGTTTCCAGATAAGTATAATTGAGAACATGTGTTATAGGTATTGAATAACGGATAAACATACTTACATACTTTTTTTGTTACAAAGATAAATCTTTGTGTGCATGAACATGAATCGAACCCACGACCAAGCATCAAGAGCGCAGTGAAGGTATTTGACCTCCACGACATAAAGTATGCAAGTAGAGTACATATATAAGTGTATTTATAAAAGTATAAATATTTAAGAGCAGCGATAGCCCAGTGGCGTGACCAATAGCCTTCAAATTCAGAGGGTCTCGGGTTCAAATCCTGGTGACGCACCAATTACTTTTGAAATTATGTGCGTAATTATCGCAAGCTCCGTGCCTCGGATAGCACGTTAAGCCGTTGGTCTCGACTGTCAAGAACATCTATGGCAGTCGTTCTTAGGATCAGTGCCTTCTAACGGACAGCTAGATAGCATAAACTAGACTTTTTGGTAAACTAATTAGCTAGTCATACCTGTCTGAACCTCTACAGCACAGTTTACATCATTCACTGCTGAACATATGCCTCCCCTATTGCTTTTAAGTCGATTTATTTTTTTTATTGAGAAGACCAAGCGTATATCATAAAAAAATACATATAAACTTTAAACTAGTATAGCCAATAAGGGATCATCCATAAATTACGTCACACAAATGTCATGAACTTTTGACGACCCCCCCCCCCCCCCCTCCGTCCTTGTCACCGCTGGTCACACTTGTGAGACTCTCTCCTCCTTAGTGTGATGTCACATATTTTGCCATTGAACAGCAAGAAATGATTACATTCAAACAGCAGTTCCAAAATGTTTATAGGACCTGGATTTTGAAATGTGGCGTCACGAAATTTTGGACCCCTCACATCCCCTTGTCACACCATGTCACAATTCGTCAACCCCCTCCGCCCCATAAATGTGTGACGTAATTTATGGATAATCCCTAACAGATTATCCTAATTCGTTAAGTTATTAAAGAGACCCACATATTTATAATCAATCTGACAGCTGAACATATCAAAAGCTTGTTGCTCGCGCTTTCATCCACAATAACATAATAAGTAGACTTCACGTCCGTGCAACTAGTTTTAACTAACAAGCTCATTGAATTAGTAATTAGCACACTTTAGAACTTTTCACCGTTCAGTTTGTAGTTAACGAGATAACTTAATAATGACCGTTGCATTAATCTTATTAGCTACTGAAGCAGCAAGGAGGGACTGGAATAGTCCATATTTTTTCTTAGCTACACTAGAGATAGCTTTTTTGGTTATATTGCATTTTTTTTTTCTTCAAAACACAAGTCAATTGGTTTGATAATTGAATTAAATAAGAATAATTACTACATCCTGCCTTATGATGCGGCTGGATGATATTAAAAAGTCCTTAAAAATACTCTTCCACTGTCTTCCGGCCAAAGAGGGACCGAAATAGGGACTCACCACCGGCAGACACGACTGCCAGCAGTAATACTCACTAAAAATCTTCCGACGACGCCTGCCGCTTGTTGAGATAGAGGCTGGGCCATTATCTGGGTTGCAGCGTCTGGCACCCTGCCTGGGGCCAACGTCTCTCGGACCAAAACCGAGAGGACCCCCTCAGAGAGGCGCAGTGGATGCGCCCCGCCAAACTCCTTGTGCGACCATAGCGTGTGTGGCTGTCTTCACGGAGGGTCCATGGCCGCCTGAGACCCTTCTGGCGCTCCTTGCCCGCCCGATCCGCCCTCCACGGGTCCTTCATGGTTTCCCTCCCGGTAGTTAGTATTTACTGCACCCAGGGTCACCAACCTCTGGATGTTATCTTTTCTAGATCTCCGCCCTACCGGAAGGTACTCAGCCCCACCACTACGCCAAGGAGACCTTTCCGGGGTAAAATACTCTTCCCTGCCTTAAATGCCCTTAACTCCTGCCTGACACCCAGCATATTGATGCAGTTAAAAAAAGAAAATCTTTTTAGAATGAGGATGGTTCCTGGTCTGGTCGCACATGTATTTCGGGAGATGACAGGATTATATCGTAAAGTTTTTAGGGAAATCCTCTTAATTATTCCAGTAGGTATGTAGTATGATGATAATTCATCACTAGCCAAAGGGGTGCGCTGCTGCATATAGGCAGCCTGCATCTATCATAATCCATTGTCCGTCCAATTTAACGAATGTAAGCATAGATATTAAAAACTATATGCTTAAATATTAATAAAATGAACTGTGTATCTAGAGACATCTATCGACACTAGACGGTATCACTAACTAACATGTCATAATCATTATCCGACAAACTGCGCGAGCGCACGCCAATAACAAAAAGTTCTCCTACGTTAACTACAGATGTCGCTAGTTGTTGATTTCATTAATAGAATATGATGAATGAAGATCACACGCCCATTTAGAACAAAATAGCTTTAAGGCTACATAGCACTACTATAGCAAAGTACAGTATGAATTAAGATTAGATAAAGATTATTCCTCTAGATTTATTAATAGAGGAAATAAATTGAGACGGGTGCGTACGTAAGTATAAAACAAAGATTATAAGAAAGTAGTTCAGAATAACGTTAAAAAAATTATAATTTTGTAAATGTTGGTATTTCCATTTTAATAAACCTGCGTGGCGGGCGACTTTTGGAAGACAAGAAACGTTCGAATAGAGTAAGCTCGTACATGCAAACTTTACATAAAAAGTTTGTTACACTTGTTTACAAGGGAGACAAAAAAAAACTAGTACCAGTGCTTATTACAAGACGTAACTAAGTAGTTTTTTAACGTTAATTATTATTATAATGTTATAAATTCCCACGACATTTACATGCTATCATGAGGACTACTTTTTAAACATGAAAGCTTTCTAAATCAAAACCTACGTTACCAAAACATTTTAGTTATGTAGGTACATCTAGGACCGACGATATGAAAATATCAGCGGCTTGAACGTTTAGTGGGACATTTATGTTGGTTTATTTTATTATTTTTTCGCCTCATCGTCATCATCATCTCAGCCATTAACGTCTCACTATTAAGCACGACCCTCCTCTCACATACCAAGGTGTAAGGGTATTGGGTCCTACTCCCCTACGCGGACCCAGAGCGGATTTTTTAAGCCGCTCAATTAGGCTTCTAAAATGGTTCAACGTCTACCACATTTAGATGTAACCGAAGTACGGAAGCGCTTGATATCAAATGCCAAATAAACGGTCACCCATCGAAGAACTGACCTCTGTAAGCTCTTATTTTCTTTGGCTGTTAGATGCAAATTAAAATACAATGAATCAATTAATTTACATAATTTTATTAGGCGCCCAGGACGGTATACCTTTATCTACAGTGCATAGGCGTGCGTCGTTCCCAACACCATACATATTGAGTGCATGGGTTTTGCAGCTACTGATACATATAGGTACACTTATTGCGCTCAAACGGTCTGCTATTTTTAAAAATGACCTCATGAACGCTTCCTGTCTTCCATGTCCCTTTCCGTCAGAATCATCTCAGCCCATGAACAAGGATCTCCTGATCTCCTCTCACTAACCAAGGCAAGAGGGTACTAGGTCATAATCATCATTTCAGAGCATTAGGGATTATCCATAAATTACGTCACACAAATGTCATGAACTTTTGACGACCCCCCCCCCTTCCGTCCTTGTCACAGCTGGTCACACTTGTGAGACTCTCTCCTCCTTAGTGTGATGTCACATATTTTGCCATTGTACAGCAAGAAATGATTACATTCAAACAGCAGTTCCAAAATGTTTATAGGACCTGGAATTTGAAATGTGGCGTCACGAAATTTTGGATCCCTCACATCCCCTTGTCACATCATGTCACACTTCGTCAACCCCCTCCCTCCCCATAAGTGTGTGACGTAATTTATGGATAATCCCTTATGAGCATGGGCCTCTGAGGAAGCAAGGCAATAGGAATTCAAAGAGTTACCATTATCTTAACCCTACTACGGGCCCGCCTTTTAAAAACCTAAGTGAGAGTTGTTCCGTCAGGTCATATCTACCGCGTGGACCCAGTGCACGAATATTGACGAATAAAACCTTTGCACACGTAACCCTAAAAATGTTTGACCCAATTCCGCAATCCTGCAGCGACAGCACCGCTTAGATTCAATATGGAAAAAAATAAAACCTCCTATAAAATCCAATTAAAAACTTCATCATCCAGTTCGTGTCAGGTACAATTGAAATCTGGACCAGTCCGGTAAAGTAAACACACAGTAACTAAACTATCCGGAATTTGGGATTCTGGAGCGACGAAAGTACAGTCAGCGATATGATCTAAGCTTCGTGACTTCAGTTTAATAATATTTCGATTGTTTTTTTATATTTATATATAATTTTGACGTTTTCAAGTACTTATATTGTTTTTTTTTTAAATAATGGCTTCGTGCGTTTAGCACATTTAGCCAGTGTCAAGTAAGAGATATATTAATAACAAATAAATTATAGTAAATGAAAATGAGTGGTGATAAAGATGATAAATGGTAAATGAGATACCCTCCCCTAAGCCCCTTGAGTCCTCAGTAAAGATGTGGGACTATACTGAGATCTCACATGGATTCTTGAGAAAATTTTATTCAAAACTGATGTTGCACTGCTTTGTTTGATTTACCAAGACTCATGTATATTAACAAACACTTAACGGTTAATAATCCACCGTTATTACACATTAATGTCAGAAATATCACAAATTTTAGAAAATAAAACAAAACTGTAGACATGACACTTCACTTCCCCGCCAAGAAGTCTTATGTAATAGTTTATGGAATAAAAGATGTTTGGTTTTTGTTTTTTTTTTGATATTTTCCCCAAAGGCTCTTCAAAAGGGCGAGAATCGTTTTAAAAAGTCGGTAAAGTGCTAGTGATGTCCCTGGTGTTGCGTCCATAGGCAGCGGTGAGCACATTTCATCTAGTGGGCCCTAATCTTGAGTGCCACCAAATGATAACAGTATTAAAAAGCCACTGATATTAGATTTAGTGAATTTTATTGTTTCCTGACTCAGTCCGCCACTTCACAGATTAAATAAAATGGAAAATCCGTCAATTTCAACTCTCATAATCAAATAAGTTTCTTCATATCATCAATATATGTACTAACACAAGAAATACCTAGACTAGAGCTAATATTTATGTTAGTGCACTCAAAGATTTGTCAACTTTCTTTTTGTGCGAAATTAGTATTTGTTCTGTTCTGGTCTGGGTGATTTCCTACGTATATTAAATATGTATTTGCAAAAAAAAAGTATTTATGTATGTTTATCCGTTATTAAGTATTCATTAGAAAAGTTCTTAATGATCCTTATCTTGAAACTACATAAGTTGTGTAGTTGTCATAAAAGATTAATTTATTATATTTATCTGACGCTGACTGTACTTTACGGAGAAAAGTTTTATAGTTCTGTTAGAAATTTCGTCGAGATTATTTGAACGTGTGCTGTTAAACTGTTTCATAGTGATTTGAAACGGATTTTGCGATAATTTAAAATTAACGATAGCTGTTTTATCGTACTTTTGTGACTGATTACTCTGTGACAATCCGTATTTGATGCTTTATGTGGAATTTTAATACTAGTACATTTTAAGTCCTGATGACCCATCCCAGGACTTTCTACTCGTATACATACGTCTTAGCAAAAGTTTATCAGACGAGCAACTTTGCAAACTTTAATCAAATAGTGTTCCAATAATATTTCACATATAATAAAGCGCATAATAATACTAACACTTAAAAAATATATTTAATCTGATAACTGAATAACCTAATTGAAATAAAATTACAAAGAAATGTTATTTCGCCCTTATCAGAATAATTATAGTAGGGGAGCAAATTTCTTACTTACTGTAATATTATGAATCGTTCGCATGAATGAATGCGTAAGCAATTATGCAAAAGCTGTGATTGTTTTAATACATTCCCAAATATTGCATAGCTAATTTTGATAACTATTTAGTTAAGTGTAATTAACATTTTACAATGATAACAGTTATATCTAGTCGTGGAAAATATATTCGGTAACTACTACGAAGCTCGGTAAGCGTAGAGCTGGCATAACCTAAATTGCCGACGCCAGATAAACACGGCACAAATTCCGGACATTTGTGCAAAATATGGTTACATCCCCGGACACCTATAAAAAAATATTTATTAGCAACAAAATAAAAACATGGTTATATTTTATAATTGCTTGCTGGGTTATCATATTTTTTTAAAGATATATTTGAATTTATCGTTTATCTTTAAAAAAAAATAACAGATTTACAGTTAAAAGCAGGGCTCCAAAGTTGATGGCTGCCATCAACTTTAGAGCCCAAACCAACCTCACCAGCAAGTGGTGCACCTGCCGAATAACGGACGAGGCTCTGGCAAACATAGAAGTTCCCGGTAAGCGGCAATAGGCTCGCCATCTATTGACCAGCAACACAGCGATGTGTAGGCGTATATAATGCCTCTGCCAATCCCTACAGTGACACAATGACACAAGCATGATTTTATGTATGTATGTTTAATTAGGTTTTCCTTGACAAACTTGAAAGGATTTTTAAAATTCACTGCAGGACGGACCCCTGACAACGTTTAAATTAGGATAAATCCGGGGAATCCCGGATGGATGGCAGCCAGGTAAGCGTGATGTAGGACGCCCTCCAGCTAGGTGAAGCGACGACATATGCAATACGGCTGGCAGCCATTGAAGGCAAAGAGCTGAAGATCGAGCTCAGTGGCGTGCCTTTGCAGAGGCCTAAGTCCAGCAGTGGACGAAGATAGGCTGATAATGGTGACTATAAAGCTGTATAATCTGCCGAAAGGACTTCTGGGCGGGAAAGTGAGGCGTCATAACTGTAGTTAGGTTTTATTTGCTAAAATTTGTGATATTTCGAACATTAAAGTGTAATAATGCTGGATTATTAACCGTTAAGTGTTTGTGAACGTACATGAGTATGGTAAATAAAACAAAACAGTGCAAAATTACTTTTTAAATTCTCTCAAGAAGTCCATGTGTGATCTCAGCATAGTCCCATATCTATACTGAGGACTCAAGGGGTTTAGGGGGAGGGTATCTAAGTTATCATATTGGTCACCACTCCTTCTCATTTACTATAATTTATATGTTATTAATATAATTATCCCTTTCTTGACACTGGCTAAATGTGCAAACCGCACAAAGCCATTATTGAAAAGAAAAAAAAATCTGCCGAAATTTTGTATGACAAGGATGCTGTCTAGACAAGCTAAAGACGTGTTATTGAATGTAACGTGTCTATGATTGTGACAAAACAGTTAGTGACGAGTTGTCATTGGTGCTACCATTAGAAACTTAGGGATCTAACCTGCATGATGAACTGGTAAAGACAATAGATCAAAAGTGGATGAGGATGACACAAAACCGTCTTGAGTGGAAGATATACGAGGAGACTTACACCCAGCAAATGTAAAGGGGTAATGTAATATTGGTAGGTAGGTAAGTCAAGCCAAATAATAGTAAAATCTCTAAATGAATTCGTACACTAGTTACATAAAACGCAGGAAGAAATTGGTTGAAAAAAAAATTTGCATAAAAACTATTTCGGAACATGCAATGTCTGTAATATTTTGATTAGAATCAAATCTAAAAACACGCAACTAGCAAATCTGAAAAGCCTTAATGGCGTCACGATATTTAGAGTATTCGATAACGACGTTTTGTTAGACTAACTGCAGCCCGCGACTTATATTCTTCTTATCATTAATTTCAATTATTTGTAGAAATGATCTTTTCCTCTCTTTTAAATTGCTGTGCTCAATAGGGATCGAAATTGCGTCAAAAATTTTAATACTTATCATCTGTGTTACATTTTGGAATGCTATTACACGAAATAGACTTTGATCGCGTGACCTATAGGAAATTCCCACAAACTAAATAACATGCGTACAGGGTCAAACCCCCAATATTTTGAAGTGAAGACCTCTATTGTTTAGTAGAAGCGCCATATCAGGTCGTCGATGTTGTGAAATTGAAAGTGAAAATGATAAATCATCGATGAATATAATCGTCGATGAATTCATTTTGTAGAGTGCCTGCAAATCGCATATGTATGGGACTATAGAAACTTATCTTTGTCAATCCGACATGGTTCTGATACAGTAATGAATATCAGTATATGAGTCCATTAACGTCTCTCTACTGAGCAAGTGCCTCCACAGGGATTTAGATCTACAATGCAGATTTGCATGGTCGTCCTATTTATACATTTAGAATAATCCGTTTCAACTTCCACTAATCTGTAAAATCCTAATTCCGTAAAATTGACAAGATGATGAAACTTTAAAAAATTTTACTTCTGTGTTGTCTAGTCGAAAATAGTACAAATGTTGATAATTAATTTCCCCTATTTTTAAAGTATAAGTTTTGTTATACAGTGCTGCCATCTAGTTGGCTGGTAGTATTAAGCCTTATTGAAATAATCAATGTGCGATTATTCGACCTAATCTGATTGCACATCACAAATATTAACGTTCGGACGAATTATTAAGTAATTTCCAAGGGAAAAGCTTAGTTAGTCGATGCTGCAATATTATTATGTCGTTTGCATCGTTTTAGTGAAACTATGTTTAGTTTAAACAAAATATATGATAAATAGGGCCTCACGGAATAGGTGCCGCAAAACGGCAAGACAGAGGTAGACCACGGCAGCGATGGCGAGACGACATTGCCTCTTATGTCTCAAGCTAGGAGAGACTCGCCCAAGAAAGAGAGAAATGGAGCCTTTACCTTGCAGTGGGACAATATAGATTTAACGAAAATAGAACCTCTAACTTATTAACTACCAAAATCAATGAGAACCGAAACCAAAGACTTATCGTGCCTCCCAAAGCACGGAAACGCCCGTTATTAAATGCTACAAAGGTAAAAGGCAAAGATAAGTACTGACCTCGTTAAGATTGTTTATTTACTTCGGTGATCACCTCTGACAACCAGAGCAACGAGATGATACAGATATATAACCTCAAAACAATCTTTACAAGTCATAGAGGACAGCATCTATCAAAATAGCAATTAGCATCGTTTAATTGAACGTTTTTATTGGCCAATTAACACATTTGCAAGAAACATGGTTGGTGAAATTATACATGCGTGTCTGAAATTAAATCATGCTCGTTTTCTACATATTAGCAGATCGACAAAAAAACAACGTGCAGAGAAAACATTGCAATTCCAAAGATGAAGATCTGAGACAAATTTGTGTTATAATATATACGTAAAATACATACATACATACGTACATGAATATTGTCACACATTACTCCCATAGGAGTATGCAGTCATTTTAGTTTCGTTCACTCTCGTCGGTTTAACGTACTTTTGATCTGCAATTTCTCCAAAACCTTCTGGATTTGGATATAAAAAACATTCTAGGTTACGCGGTAATATATATTTAAATGTTGAATGTTTTTCCTTATTTCGGACTGCTGGAAGAGATTCCTTCAGAAATAAGCAGCTCCATTGTACATTGTTATATAACTTTTGTATCCATTACATGTTTTGTGTACATAAATTGTTAAATAAATAAATAAACTCCCTCGTAAATTATATATTGCTTTGGTTAGTCCACTTTCATTCATCCTCTTAATATATGATCTAATTTATGCATGTATTTCTCAATACACTTCATTTTCTATGACATGTTGCCTATCCTTATCACTTATTTTTCTAAAACTGTCATGTTATTTTGCTAACATTGAAGAATGCATGTTATAGTCATATCCTCTTTTGACTGCAAAAACCTAGTTATGTCCGATATCCTTAGTCATAAACTGAAATACGGTCAAAACCAGTTTTGACCTGAAATGGTTACGTGAGTCTGTAACCAATCACTACATAATATAAAACAAAGTCGCTTACCTCTGTCTGTCCCTATATATGCTTAGATCTTTAAAACTACGCAACGTATTTTGATGGGGTTTTTCTTAATAGATAGAGAGATTCAAGGAGAAGCTTTATATGTAGGTCACGCGGACAAAGTCGCGGGCGGCTGCTAATACATATAATAATAATAGTTTAATAAATGTTTTCACTGATTCCTAAACAACTCCCATTCAAACAGATTCAGTACAGAAGTTATTATCTTTCCTTAAAATTGTGATTCCGTTTGTTTCCTCAGCAACTATTATGAAATGATTTACCTAAAGTCTGTGGTTTGGTCGTGTTCTGTTTGAAACTAGACAATGAACAAGTAAAGCGTAAGTTACTAATTTCGAGAATTTCTGGTTGGTTGCTGATCTAAGGATTAGGGCAATTTTAAACAGACAAAATTTATCGAATAAATAGTCAGTCATAAGTGTTAAGGACGTATATACATAATATCACGCCTGTTTCCCCGAAGGCGTAGGCAGAGGCATATTATACGCCCACACTTCGCCATTTATATTGTTGGTCCCACATAGTACCTAGGTGGCGAGCCTATTGCCGCTTTCCGGACACTTTTATGTTCGCCAGAGCCTCGTTCGTTGATCGGCAGGTGCACCACTTGCAAGTGATTGGCTTGGGCTCTTCAGATCTTGGTAGAATCCCTATATACCCAGACATACAGACGTTTTAACAAGATTGACAAATCAGAATAAAAATGTAGGAATAAAATAGCTTGATCTCACCATCGTCATCCAATCCTCTTTCACTGCTGGACACAGGCCTCAAAAAATGCATGCTGCTGAGCTCGGTCTTCAGCTCTTCGCCACCAACCGCTACCAACCGTTTTGCGTATTTCATCGCTCCAACTGAGCGTCCCACACCACGTTTTCCGAAGCAACAGATCAAGCTAAAGCTTGTAGCTAGTAGCGTGATTTTTGTAACTAAACGAGTGAATTACAAAACCGCATTATTTATCCCCAAAATCCATGGCGACCCGACTAGACACAGACGCAACGGGATACTTTTACTCGCATTCCTAATGTGTGCGCGAGCGCAGTTTCACTCGGCGCGGCTCGTGGCATACCAATTTATTGGATTAGTCTGTCTGGGGCATAGTATACAGTAGAACAGCACATGCTTTTAGGATACAAAGAAGAATTTGTAAAACATTGCTTTGCGGTAAACTAATTAAATATTATCTGAAGTAACTATGTCTTTGAAGATTAAATTACTTCGAATCTAATTTATAACCAATCCAAATTATTAATCTGTACCCAGGACATTTGCTATAGTTCACACAGCTGTTTAGCGCCCATTTAAACATGAGCTCGTGATCGTGTGGGGTACCAGGCCACGGATAAACATTATTTTATGAATACTTTTATTTCAGTAAATACTTATAATAGATACATAGAAATACACAGACAAAAATGTATGATTATTACTACACACACATATTTGTATTGCGTGAGAATCGAAATCACGATCTTTGGAACGCAATACAACAAAAAACACATTAATAATAATTTACAAGTCATTCTAGACCAGGGTTTCCCAACCTTATTTTCGTCGAGCCTCCCCGGATAAAAATAATATTTTCATGCCCCCCCTATAAATTTTACAGACTAATAAAACTCGCATTATTTCAAAAACATTTATCTGTGTTGTAACTTCTACAAAATTAAATCCGATATATTTTTTTGATCAACGTAATGTATAAGATCTTATAATAAGAGTACTATGAGAGAAAAATAGATAAATACTAATGAGATACTTGAGCTTGCATTCTCTGTACCAGTTGGTCGATCCTAGGTTCAGTTTTTGCCAGAGCTATCATTAGGGCACTATCGACCTAATAACCAGAAACCAGAAAATACAAACGTCTCACGCCCCCCTGGTTGGGAAGTCCTGTTCTAGACAATTAAAATGTAGTTTTCTTTCTCACTGTAAGTCTAAATGTATTTTTTTTATTACATAAGCAATAAGTTTATTTTAAGCATTACTTAAAAGAACACATAAGCTTGTAATAAGCAGTTACCCACGACAGTTAAACATTCAATAAATAACCTTCCTTTCTTTTTTTTACTGCCGACGTTGGCGCTTAGTCGACAAGCCATTGCGCCCGAGCGAAAGGATTTATATACCATTTTATTGTTTTTAGATTGAATGCTGTTTGTAAAGCTATCCGAAAGCTAATGACCGCTGGGACTGAACAAAATTGTGTTTGATTTCCGTGAAGAAATCTTATTTTAAATGAGATCAGTAAAATTAAGGTAGGTTTAAAGCAATTTCATTTGTCGCTTTGGGTTTTATTATCTGCTTAAGTCTGTAAGAATTTGTATTAAAACAAGTTCCATAAAGTGTCTCCTTGTTTCAATAGAATCCTATATTCAACAACAAAGAAAAAAACAAACAACTTAATCATAGTGTATAGGGCTCCTAACAATATTTCAGGAGTCAAGCCAACCTCACCTGCTTGTGGTGCCTGCCGATCAACTGATGAGGTTACAGGGGCACAGTTCATACGTAAGCAGGGTGTGAAAAGGCGTTTTAACTGGCCGTCATGAGTGGGTGCGGTTTGTGCAGAGCTTATTTCACGGTATAAAGTGTCTTCATTTTGTTGGACTGCATCGACTGCTTACCATCAGGCAGGATGTGGTCATTCATCATCACGTCAGTGCGGATTGGAGGACGCAGGTGTATGGCGTCCTGCTGCTAGAATTTTTCAAGCCGCCCATTAGGCCTCTAACATGGCTTAACGACTACCACATTTAGTGATAACCGGGACCAACGGCTTAACGTGCCGTCCGAAGCACGGAAGCGCTCGATATCAAATGCCACACAAACCGTCACCCATCCAAGGACTGACCTCTGTAAACTCTGCTGTACTTTGGTGATCGTTTCCGACAACCGAGCACCGCAGAGCTACAAGCGCTTCAGGATGTGGTCATTATCACATATGAAATAAAAAAAAAGAGAATTCTTATTATGGGATGGGATTGCACTGGACACCTTGGATGGGATTGCACTGTCTGATTAGAGAAAATGGAAAGAATAACTTAAGATCTGAAATTTCTTTAAACGCAATGATAATGAGTCTTAGGTATATTGCAATACCTCATTGTTAATTAATAAATAGCGGTCAAGTCCCCGGTTATGATTTGGCTCACGATTCTCCCGCCGATGATTAACGACCTCAGGGCTCTCCCTTTACTGACCGCCTCTTAATTGTGGTTAATACTTAAGCCATCGAATTAACCTTGTTCAACCTGACCGGGGGAGTTCGTGAAAACAATTATGGCGAAGTTCTGTTCCTTGTAGGAGAGTAAAGAGTGTGTAAAGAACCGTTTTCCATTGATCAACAATGTATCGAATTGAGAAATTTACTTATGGTTCAAAGTAAAAAATAATCTTCGAATTTTATTGATGTGTCCAAGTGAATATTTGGGAAATGTTGCTCATAGGTAACATGCTAGCATAAGCTATGTAAATTAATCATATAAATATAGACAGTACTTTACGGAAATTGCAGGTGATTTTTTATAAAGTATCAAAGATTTTTTTTATTTGCCAACAAAAGTATGACGAAGATCTCTGTGGCATGGTGGCGAGTTTATCCGCACTTCGCTCCTAAAGTCGTAGGTTCGATTCCTACACAGGACAAATCTTTGTGTGCAGAAACATAAATATTTTTTCTTGTCTTGGTTTTTTTTCTATTATAAGTACATAATTACAAAAAAAAAGTATTTATAAATGTTAGGTATCCACGACACGAGTACTTAATTATACTTACATATCTTGAATTTAAATAATTGGTTTAATTGTCAGAAAATATTTATTTGTTAATTATTTGTAACACTTTTACAATAGAGTTTAAAGAAGACAACATACATAGGTACAACAACATCAGAACAAAGTACCTCACTCACGATATCAATTCCCGAACACAAGATGAATGCAAAAACAAACGAGGTGACCTCAATAATGTTCCTCGAAGATACTTAACGCCGTCCGCAACACGGATAGTCGGGGAGCTGTCCATTATTTAAAACGATCTAAATACGATGCAGCAATTTTTTTTTGGTAGGTTTAAACAATTTCAATTGCAGGCAAATAGTGCAAATTTTATGGTCGACTGTTCTTTGTTGATCATATGCCAACAACGTATTCTTTCATACTTTGGCTATATAGCGCGCAGAGGCGATGAAAGCTTGGAAAAACTGATTGTCGTTGGAAACACAGAAGGCAAACGATCGCGTGGTCGTGCACCAACCAGATGGAACGATCAAGTGAAAGACTCATCGTCCTCTAAATTCTACGCGGTCGGGAAAGACACGCTGGATCGGAACCGGTGGAAGCAGATCATCCGCTCCAAATGTTACTCCGATGCTAACCACGATACTCAGATATGAGGGACCGGCTATAGAGAGAGATTCCCTATTGCATTGAATTTTAAACTAACTAAATTTGTGTTTGTTATAAAACACTAATTCGGCCACGATAGAGTATGACCTGAATACTTCTCTCCTTGGTTTGCTACAGGTTTGTGAGTCCAGTAGTAGGATGATCATAAGCTCCCCGCTGGACAGATCTACACCTTGGAGTGGTGGGGGGTTGAGTTTTAGTGGATATTACTGATGGCAGTCGAGTCTGCCGGTGGTGAGTCCCACACTCCCTTTCGGTCCCTCTTTGGCCGGAAGGCAGTGTAAATGCATACTGTTACCGGCATAAAAAAATGAAAAGAAAAGGATGTGGTGATGTGGTAGTGGGAAGAGTGGAAGAAGTAATGACAAAAACTTAACGATATTACTAATTGTATTTAAAAATAAATAGTCTTTTAAAACTTTCCTTCAATTCACTACAGATCATTTTCAGTATGGGCCGCTCCCTGACTAGCGTTGTCAGTAAAATCGCGCATTGCAGCGAATGCTAAATCTCGATAAATTGTATCTGAACACGATATCGTCATGACAGATACAGTTTAACTATTATGGGCTAAGTAATAATTCTTCAGTTAGATAAAGCGTAGGTACCTTAATTCTGCGGTGAATATTCGTACATTTGTTTTGAACCTTCAATTGATAGCAATGGATTTCCCCAAGGTAGTCCATTCGGGTTTGGAATTTTTTGGTTGCGGATGTGTAACTCACCTACTATATTTGGTTATTTTAAGCCTTTATACAGTTTAAAAGATGTGTTCTAGCACATAAATACTATTTCGTTACTTATTCCGCACTAACTATTTTTCTTAGAAGTGTTTCAGGTAGAAACATTATTTTTAACACAATTTGACCAATGACAATTTCGGAATACTGATATGAATATGTTTGTCCCTCATTTTGTCACATTATTTCTAGAAAACTGCAACTTCCTGTCGGTCACACATTATGCAGACTAAATTCGAATCTTAATGTATTTTTATTTTATCTTACGGCTGCTATAGATAAGCTAAGGTCAGCTTTAAGTAAAGGTAAAGGTAATATTATATGGAATCTACAGACACATGGACGTAAAGTATAACAGAAAAATGATTTTTTTTTTGTTTAAATTATAGCTTCGTGCGGTTTGCACACTTAGCCAGTACCAAGTACGAGATATATTAATAATATATAAATTATATTAAATGAGAATGAGTGGTCATAAAGATGATAAATGGTAAATGAGATGCCCTCCCCCTAAACCTCTTTGAGTCCTCAGTAAAGATGTGAGACTATACTGAGATCTCACGTAGACTTCTTGAGAGAATTTGAAAAGTGATGTTGCACTGTTTTGTTTCATTTACCAACACTCATGTACATTCACAAACACTAATCGGTTAATAATCCACCGTTATGACACATTAATGTTCAAAATATCCCAAATTTTAGAACATAGAACCAATACAAACATGACGCTTCACTTTCCCGCCAAGAAGCCAATGTATTCTTTATTCATTACTTTTCTATTATTTTTTTTACTTATAGTAACGAAACGGCCAAGCAAACAAATTTTAAGTAACACTTACTGAGGTTAAGGCGTGTAGGGTTAGAAGCTGGGTTCTTCCTGAAATCTGATAACTTATAGACCGTGCAAGCCAAATAGTTACATCATGACAAATTATAAAAAAATTGGTGGGATACAAAGTACTACTTAAATTTGTTTTAAGTGCCTATGAATTATAAAGCATTAGATTCCTAATTTAACATCCAAGTTGTTCAACGACTTCATTAATAATTCGCAATGCGTAAAAAGAATGTCAGACTTCACTCGGCGTACGAATGATCTCTCAGAGACAAAAGGAAATTTCGCAAATATCTCAGGAATTCATCGCGAATATCGAAAGATCTTGGCTGTGAAAACAACTCGTCGAAGAAAACAACGGTGCCGAATCTAAAAGTAAATTCGTGTCGTACTGAATACGGGAATGCTTTACACATCTATTTTTTATGGTCTCACTTTTATACGAAACAATTTTAGAAGATAATATTATCTTTAAAGGAACAAGGCATGATCATAACGACAAGACGCCCACGCTTTCGATATTTTTATATACCTACAAAAAAATGGTTTATGTATTTTGTACTAAGAAATTTTTTATTTGGTTTTGTTTTGGGTTTCTTTTGGTGCCATATAGCCTAGAATAGTGCTACCCTCTCTTATCTCATGGAGAGTCTATCGTAAAAGGCGAAGAAGACGAAGAAAAGTCCTACTGAGTGATGGGCAGCAGCGTCATCCTGCTTACTGTCTTCACCTGCGATCTACAACCCGCCTACCCAGCCTGGTTATGGGCCAATACCCCTGATATAATGTAATCTATTGGAGAGACTAATGTACAGCAGTGAACTATTTAAGGCTGATATGATGATGATGACTTATTTTTTTAATTATTATTTCTCTATTATTATGAATACTAGTGAATAAGTTAAATTCGATGAGCGATATGGGGCTATTCATAAATTACGTTACACATTAATGGGGTGGGAGGGGACGAAGTGTGACAAGGGGATGGGAGGGATCCTAAATTTCGTGACGCCACATTTCAAAATCCAGGTCCTGTAAACATTTTGGAACTGCTGTTTTAATGTAATAATTTCTTGCTGTACAATTGCAAAATACGTGACATCACACTAAGGATCCATCACAAGTGGGACCAGCTGTGACAAGGACGGAGGGTGGGTAAAAAGTTCACGAAATTTGTGAGACGTAATTTATGTATGATCCCTATGGCGTGGAGGTCAGTATGCCTGCACTTCACTCAAAAGGTCGTGGGTTTGATTACTTTTTTCGATTTGAATTAATGATTATCCATCCAAAAAAAGAAAAATATGTACAGTTGTGTAGAAAAACAAGGGCCAAATAACCCAAGGATGCTTTAAAAAATTCCCGATTAGGCTTCTCGCCTCTTCGGCATCCCTCAAATTAAGTATTAAACGAGAGGAACTCGCGAGCGGTCCTTATGAGGGTTCCCTAAAAGCATTTTTCGGTTACCGTTAAACAGAAAAATTTTAGCTGTTCAAATGTTTTATTTTTACTGATGTTTTTAACATTTATAGGCACAAAACACTTCGTTTGCGTGATCTACACGTGCATTGCTATTTTAGCTTCAGTTTCTACTTAAGTTGATCTTCTAACTCTAGCCAATGAAAATTGGTCAAATCACCACAAACGGGCAGACAAAAAAATATAGGTTGTGTTTTTTACATATTGCAAATTATTTTCATACATAAGGGTACACCGCGGCTCTGGGTGGCGTAGCTCTCTCGCTGCCGATCATCATGCAAAAGATGGTCGACAGCGAGACGGCGTGGGAGGCAATGCCCTCCTTCTGCGAAGTGGTGATGTCGCGGAAGGAGGCCGCGGAGCGGGAGAGAGAGCGGGACCCGCTCTCACTTCGGCTACGCCGTTGGCGCAGCGGGCGAGCCAGGAGGGCCCGTCAGGCAGCGCCCGGGGGGTCTTAGACAGCGGGGGCAGGGGTCCCCTTCCGTCTAGCCATAGACCCCCCCAGAAATCGGCCAGTTACGCCATGGCCGCACATAGATGTAAGCGCCCCGCTTCACATTGCGCCTCTCTAAGGAGATCCCCCGGTTCTGACCCCGTTTTCTATATTATTATATACGAATAAAAATTTAAAAGAGCATAGCCTGTGAGTTTCTTATCAGTTCTTCTCACAGAGCGGTGGCTCGGAACTGGCACTTAGATTGACTTACTCTTTTTTTTGCATGTAAGTGAATCTCAGCGTCATGATTTTAGTGTTAATTTCAGGGTTCTATTTTCAATTTTTTTATATATTTTATTTTGACGTTTTCAAGTGATCTGTTAAGACATAAAGAACTTTTTATTTATACTTTAGTACCTATTAAGCAAAATAATTGCATTTTTTATTTTTAACCGAGAGCGTTTAGGTTTCCCAATAGTCCTATTTATTTGTTATAGGTACCTAGATTTCTATCTCGGTAGAGAAACTTAAAATTGGATCTATATAGAGTGGCCCGATAACCACTGAATCAATGTAGGTCATCACAGTACGGAGCTCAACTAAAGCTTGGACATTACTCAGCTTTCTCTCGTTCTCGGGATTGGAGACCAACTTGTATATTATAGCCTTTTAGAGTAAAGTGTTTAATGTATATGGGCTGTCTTTAGGTTCCAGTAGGAATTTCTTTATTCATAGCAATGAGTAGTAATTCTTCCATTAAAATAAAAAAATTGCTCCAAATTCCAAAATTTCAATAATTCATAAATAAACAAATTTCTAACAATTACATCAGTTCTATAGTTTCAACATAAGATCGTTAAGAACTTGTGTTATGGATACAACGGATAAACAAAATTAGTTAATTTACTTACATACCAACTTTTTTTTTTAAACTTTTGTCATATACCTACATCAGCCCAGAACAAATACTTAGATACATGCATGCATGGAGGCATGCATGCAGGGTAGGCCGAGGCTTCGCAAATAATATAATTGGTCCTACGTAATAGGTGGCAAGCCTATTGCCGCTTACCGGGCACTGTTATGTTCGCTAGAGCCTCGTCCGTTGATCGGCAGGTGCACCATGGATCCCTATACACCAAAACAAATATATACTTAAAAGTTATAAAGCTCCTACTACAGTATACATAACAATATTGTAACCATATGACTGAATATACGAATGGATGCAATGAATAAATTATATAAGTAATGATTTTTTATTTGTAATTTCGTCGGAAACATGCTTCTCCCGGCTGTCATCCACCACCTCTCAGATTATATAAATTTAGAAATAAGAACAGAGGCAAACTAAACCTTAAATATTACGTAGCCTTCACCCTTATGTCGGGATTGGAGACTTCTCTTTGAGTAAATAGTTCAATTCTGTTTTTAGGATGTAGCAAGAATACAAGCCGCTCTTGACCTTCCAACTTCTATAGAGAGAAAACATGAAGGAAAGAAACTCAAAGTATAAGCTTTGATTAGTTTGGAGTTAAAAGTCTAGTATGAGATTTCCTAGAATATTATTTACCGGAACAATATCAAGAGGATTCTTTGCCCCTAGTTATTAAGCATCTTTAAGTAGCACCTACTTGCTCACATTTTGACACAGTGAGACTTAAATTAAAGTTGAAGCAGACAACAAAATTCCTAAGCCGACTCTGTGGAAGCTTTCCGGAAACATTGTATAGAAATGCAACGAGCTAACTCCACGTTGAAGTGGTAACAACTAGCAAGCAACAAGAACTATTGCAGAGTTTAAGGAAAACTCAGAAATATTAGTGATGTGGGGCAATTCGTGAAGTGGATAGTTATATTGACATTATAACGACTCGTTTCGGCGAAGAGTTCTGAGAGACATTTGCAATTTGTTAATTAATTTATACAACTGAAGTGTGCAGTAAGAAATCTTGCAAGGGTTATGTGGTTATGGTGTTTTGGGGAAAATTTAGACATAGAACTAAGAAGTGACTGGAGAGGTACTGCAAGAGAGTGAAGTAGTTACTAAAATAATTTCAAATCGTCTTACAAATATGACAAGAAAAAAATATGATACCCAGGATGTTTGTTTAGTAATTAATATAGAATTCCCTATATGAGTTATTGTGACTTTGGAAATTTAAAGAAACGAGAATTTGTAATGTACTTTAGAAATTAGTTAGGGAACTTACAATACAGTAAAAATATTTAAGTGGTAACATTAAAATAATATTGCAAGCATTATATTGTATTTATGTCCGGAAAATTCAATAAGATTGATGCAATACTTTATTGATATTATATATCGCGGGGCTACCGGTTAATTTATATTTATTTTCTTGTACATTTTTTATTAACTGTTGTTTCCAAGATATTAATTGAGTACCAAATTATTAATAAAATAAATACATTTTTGTTTGCTTAGCTTAGTTAGCTAGTTCTGTTTAGCAAGCGAAATTACATATGTATGAGATTTATTTTAAAACTAATGTTTCGCAGCTGAGATTTTCTCTTAATTACGGGACGTTTATAATCGGTCTCATAAGATTACGGACTGTTCTCAGGAGTTCTTCTTCCTTCGACAGATGGTGATGTAGTCTTAAACTACACAAAACGTTTATCTATAATTTACCATAAGGTTACCCGTATTGTCAATTGTAAAAGAATAAGATCAAAAAAGAGTGTACACAAATAAAACCTGTGATGTATCTGTGGGTATAAAGCAAATATAATCGATTATTTTAGAGTCAATTGTATGACAGTTGTAAACATATTCCTACCATAAATTGAACCTTACAGCGTTAAGTTAAGGTGCAAAACCAATGAAAAATTTCGACATGTTCTGCCGTTAAAGGGTTAAAACTAGTTTATGCCAACATTACCCATCTTTTCTCCGCCGTAGTCCGCCAAATTTATACGAATAGAAGTAAATATCAGATTTTGAATATTACCTGAAAGAGATAAAAATAACTGTTAGAATAACAAAAAAAAATTAAAGCGCGCACAATATACAAAGGCAGCTACTACTATACAATAACACATATAAAAGTATTCAAAGTCAATTTCATATGTGTATTGTGTAGGCTTAATAAAGCGCTTATAAGTCTTACGACCATTAACTCCCCACTTATGTGAGATCACTAAAATTGGGCTTTTTCAGTTTGATTGTTTTTTATTATCTTGTACGGAAAAAATATGAAAAAATAGACATATATCAACAGCTATTAATTGCAATTATTTTTTAATGACTCTAGGTTATTAGTAGATACCAAAGAGACCGTTTGGTTGTTTTCGCCAATTACTTTATTTATTATTTTTGATGAATTTTTATATGCAATCAATGTACAAAATCCATCTGGAATCCCCTCTGCCGCGGGTGCGGAGACGCCTTGCTAGGCTTCTGAAAGTAAGCGACATTCACCGTCCCCCCCTTAACTAAAAAACTAACGCGCCATTCATTCAGGCAGGGGATAGTGTACGGAAATATAGGGCAGGAATCTCTTAAAATGACTATTATCTAAACAAAGTAAAGATCTACGTTTTGATAAGTTTGTAAGAAGTTATTTTTTGCAGTCACTAGATAATAAAAATTAATAAAAAGAAAAATATACACTAAATATTTCGATGGTAGCAATTAACAATGTCGTAAGTGAGAAGTCCTTTTTTTAACAATATCATAAGTGATAAGTCGTTACTTTTCACTTACGACATTATTTAAAGTAACGAATTTTCACTTACGACATTATTTAAAGTAACGAATTTTCACTTACGACATTGTTCATTGCTACCGTCAATTTGATCACGCTTTCGCGTGTAATAAAAAAAGCGTGATAAAAAACTGGGCCGTTTTAAATCAAATTTGATACGACCAGAAATTTATCCTGTAAAATAACATATCCAGATACTTTTAGAATTCTTTGTAACATTACTCGATACAGCAGATGATCCATTTAAAACGTTTCGATCAGATAATGCTTTAGGTTAATAGGTCTCTCGCGTGCAGTTTCCAATGATACAGGATGGGTCATTTACTCGCGCTGAATTGTCGACAGGCGGAAACGAAGTATATTTCGATTTAGACGTCCTTCCCCATTCGCTGAAAAGCATTTGTTTTAACTGCCACGAAGGAAAGTTATTTCTGATTTCAAATTAAAACTGCACTACTAATGAAATGTAAAGAAAAATGTTTTTTATTGTTACTGAAAATATTTACGGAACAGAAATTTAAAAGAAACCGTATTATTAAAGAC
The DNA here is from genome assembly GCA_949126915.1 of Musotima nitidalis. Taxonomy (NCBI): domain Eukaryota; kingdom Metazoa; phylum Arthropoda; class Insecta; order Lepidoptera; family Crambidae; genus Musotima; species Musotima nitidalis. The sequence goes on along the minus strand of OX421439.1, from coordinate 5,574,803 downwards.
GTATTTTAAGGGGCACCGAAACTAGGCTATTCCCGTATGAGGCAAAATCATTTACAATGGTAATAATAACTCAGTTTGCTCCATCATCGGTATCGGTATACGATCTGAGGGCCTACTCTAATTCAACGAAAACGGAACTCAGTTATTTCTATCTCTTTCACTCTCAAGGTATATTATTATCGAGTGAAAGGGATGGGTATAACGAAGTTTCGTTTTCGTTAAATTAGAGTAGGGCTCCTGGCTCTACGACTGAAAACTCCCGAAACTATTGGTCACACGTTCAAACTTAAATAACTGGTTACAGCCTCTCTCGAGGGTCTACAGTTACGAAGGGACATTGCCTCTCTCAGTGTCTTCTACTTTCGTAAGGACTAACATTCGATTTAACCTCAAATTTGTCCTTATACCTCAGCGTTTTTTTTATGTGATATATCAGAATGACTACATCTTACTCGATGGTAAGCAGACGATGCAGTCCAAAAGCTTCATAATGTGAAATAAGCACGGTACAAAGCGCACCCACTCATGATGGAAAATTTATCATTTATCTATGATAAGCTGCAATATTCCTGATTAGTACAGACTAATCTAGTCGAGTATGTTGTATTAAATTGCATTGTATAGCTTGACAGAAGTTTATATAGCATGGAGATTGTAACTATCCAATTGATATTTTAAAAGAGCATAGCCTGTGAGTTGGTAGTTCTTCTTACAGAGCGGTGGCTCGGAACTGGCACTTAGATTCACTTACACTTAATATTTTTTTTGCATGTAAGTGAATCTAAACTTCGTAATTTGAGTGTTATCATATTTCGATTGTTTTTTGTATTTATATTTAATTTTGACGTTTTCAAGTAAGTACTATGTAATAATTTATGGAATAAAAAGATTTGATCTTAGAACTTTGAACTAAATTTATATTCTTTTAAAAACATAACATTTCGGTCTGCTGGAAGAAATTCCTTTTAGAGATAAAGCAGTGCCGTTGTACATGTCTTTCATAACTTCTATCTATGTGTATGTTCCTTTTGTGCATAAATTGTTAAATAAATAAACATACGGAATGTCACTTGCAACAGCTAGTAAAACATCTAAACTCAAAGCTTATTAACTAAGAACGCGACCATTCCATCTACATGCCGATGTTATTGAACTTGTGTTCAACAGGTTACCATTACGCAACGACTGCACTTGAATGATTGTTGACGCTGCCTATTACCCGGACGTATGACACTTTTATTGCGTGTTATATCATTGTGTTCCCGTCTACTGCTTACTGTCTGTTGGTTAGTTAACCGTAGCTTTGGTTTACGGTAAAGCAACTGTAACCGATATTATTGCTGTTGAGAGGAGATTTAATATAGTTTCACATCTATATTCGACACGGAACTGAATGATTGATTTATTTGTCTGTTCATGATATACTCGTACTAGTAGGTATCACCATTAATGGCATATCGATAGCAATATACATTCCGTACATTACAGTACAGTATCTTATCTAGAATCTTTAGAGTAGTGGGAGTGTCTGAAAACAAACGCTATACAAGATCAGATCTTGCCATTAAAAATTGAAACACTTAAAATGTTTTTCTGATAATACATTAGAGGCTTTATTTCTAATGTAATTTGAATGTTCAATGCCAATGAGTGTACATGCACGCTATACATGGAAAATATATTACTAAAAAATCTCTGTGTACGCCCCTAATAAGGAGAAACTTAAGCTAAAATAGTGATACTGATTTAAATTTATGTATTTATTAGATACATGCATTGAAGTAATAGAAATGATCTCCCAAAACCTTACCTAGGTTCACACTAAACAAACAAATTATACTTTATTACATAACATAAACATAAATATATTTTTAAGACATTTACCAAATAAAAGTAATCTTACCAATATTAGCATTACTAATTTCAAAGATCCCTTATGACTAGAAAGAATAAAGTTTTCTTTTGGTGACTCTTAACTCTATTTTAATCATCACCATCAAATATTTTTAATGCCTTGAAGAAGACTAAAACACCATAATTAAATTAGGTTAACTTGATTATGCAGAACAATGTCTTCTAATTTCACAATCGCTTCAAAGGGCCAAGTTCCATGAATGCCGTGACGAAAGCAGAATGGCCGGCGCTACACGCCATTGTTCTGAAGTTTGACTATCCAACACTAAACGCCTACATATACCACTTATTTGTGTTCCCATTACTGTCCCACTGCTGAGCTTAGGTCTTCTCTTTTGCGATAAAAAAAGGGGGGGATCAGCTCACACACTACAAGTCAGGGCAGATTGATGTGATTATTCAAGCCACCCATTTACATAAGCTTACATAGTAACTGTATATTTGTTAATTTTTCTCTTTATTTGCTTACTATGCTTTCTAAAGCATACATACAATTATGCCTGTTTCCCCGAAGGCGTAGACAGAAGCATATTATACGACCACATTTTGCCAACTGTATTGTTGGTACCACGTAATAGGTGGCGAGCCTATTGGCGCTTACCGGGAGCTTTTGTATTCGCCAGAGCCTCGTCCGTTGATCGGCAGGTGCACCACTTGTAGGTGAGGTATTCTTGGGCTCCTTGGATGTTGATAGGATTCCTATACACATTACTATTTATAGGAGTATTATAAAAACACCATAATGAAGTTAGGTTAAATCGAAGGGTCCCTGATTGCCGTATCGAAATGCAGAAAGGCCGACGCTACATCCATTGTTCTAGAGTTTGCGATAACAGCCCTCCTTTGAACTTCGCAAAGGTTGACTGACCCAACACAAAACGCTTACATATACACAACTTATCTTAATCTGTGTTTTGTTAAACGACATTCTTACGTCATTATTACTTAAACTATATTAAATCGTCATTATTGTTATAATAATAATAATACTAATAGCATGGTTGTACCTTATACGAATAGTATGAGCAGGGTAGGAGGACGATGATAATATTCATATTATTTTATTTATTAATAATAATTCAGATGTTATTTTAGAATAAAATATGATTTTTTCTATAAGGATTACACTATAATTTATTTTTATTTATAATTACCATGAAAATATTTTAGTGTTCTCTTTATAAGGATTAAACTATACAAATATTTTATTTGGAATTACAATAAAAATCTTTTAGTCGTTTCTTTTGAATTTGTCTAAATTATAATAAAGTATTATATTATACGGACCGAGAAAGCTGGTTATAAGAATTTTATGCCAGAGAATACATCATCCGTATTATTTTCTCTCAAATTTAATTAAAACTTTAGAACTGACTTTTAGTTCAGTTTATATATTTAACCCTGAACTAAGCAAAGCTAGTACAATTGTTACAAGATGCCGGAAAAAATTCTCTGAGGTATTTTTTTTCTACATATATGATGTTTACTGATAGAGAAATTCATGCACACTTAAAAAAACAACACACTAAGTATTTCTTTGTAAATAACTGAAGTTAATGAATGTAAATGAAGCTAAGAGTACAAACTCTTAACTTCATTCACACTTCAAGATGCAAGAGCCAAGATCTTAGCAAGAGGAAGGATGTGATCTCTGCCTACCCCTACGGGAAAGAAGCGTGACATTATGTATGTACATAACTGAGATAGGAAACACTCAGACCAAACCAAATCTTCACACTCTAATATTTACATTACACTACGTAATTCCGCGCCATATGTTTCATAATCTCCCGGCAGTCGTCCGCTACCTCAAAGATTAAACTACAAACTATTTAAAAAAAACAGATAGTATGAATTTATCGCCGTAATCCGTTAAAAGCACACACGAGGTCGTCAACCTGCGCGCTCTTTGTTATGATGTCGACTCACTAGACTGGAAAACGGACAGTAGGCGGAATACCTATTGATTTTTAATTTGTATACGGGAAACTATAAAAAGCTTCCTGTAGGATTTCCATTTGATCCTGTATTACTGCTAATCTTACTACTGATGTGTTGTAGAAATCCGTAAAGGCTTTTTGCAGTATTGCATGGATTAACGTATTTGTTTATGTAAGTTTTGTAAAGACCTATGTTCAGCAGTAGGGTTTTAATAGCTGAGATAATGATATTAATTTTTGAATAATAAATACATAATTATTTTAAATTTACACCAATTTTTTATTTCAAAGATAAATATAATCAAGAACTTGTGTAATGAATACTAAATAACGTAAATACATACTGAAGTAATTTTTTTGTAAGTATATACTTAACATACATAGAAAACAATCAGACCAGAATTTAAGATTATTAAGCGCATTAAGATTTCTCCTGTGCGGGAATATAACCCACGACCCCAGAAGCGGATTGCAGCTATATCCACGCCATATCCGTCGTCGAACGATGATGAGCTATTTAAGTACTCTTCTTCTATCTTATAGCTTTCTTTCATTTCGATAAAAGTTAGCTAAAAAATTATCTCTATTTTATCGTTCAATAAATAATATGTAAATGATAAACCAACTTTAAACTGTTTATCATACTTTAGCTTTATTTAATCAAGAAACTAGTGAACTTAAATCTAAATAAAGCTGATGACATCAATTGAATGTAATCAGAAAAAAACTGTTCAAAACATGGGCTTTTGCAAGGCGAATATGTAGATTATCTTAAAGATAATCTTGTAGAAATAGCCAACGTAAAATTATTGTCCACGGCAGTACTAAAATTAAATTTAAAAACGAGCCCCACAGTTGGTAATATTGTAAAACACGTTAAGAAACTATTATTCAACCAACTTATAGCGAAGCTTCACGTGCACATCTGAACAATAAGACAAGACACACGTGCTCGATGTAAACAGCTCGGCAGATGTCTATGCACCTGGCTTGTGCGTAGGGTTGCCAAAGAGAAACATTTTGATATTTGGATAACTTTTCAACATCTTGTTGTGCCAAATCATACTGATTCATAAGTTGGCTTAAATTTAGTAGTATACACAGAATGGGTGTTTAGGGATCCTACCAAGACCTGAGGAGCCCAAGCTGACCTCACCCTGTACGCGGCAATAGGCTCGCCTACTATAATGTGGGACCAACCATAAAATTGGCCTCTGCCTACCCCTTCCGGGAAACAAGCATGACATTATGTATGTATGTAAGTATCATCAAATGAATTTTTTTATCTATTAGTATTGGACCAAGTTTAATTTACATCTGACATTTAGGATTTATGAAGTGGGTCGGACACACACACAATATAAAAAACTTAACTTATGTCTAACTACAATCACAAATCTCTCGGAACTAGGTTGGTGTGGACTAGCTTTTGACATAGCAAGGTCCACTTAATCTTCGGAAAATGCCGCGTCTAGCGTGGTTGCACTACATCAGGGAGTGGACAAGAATTGCGACGGCTGCCCAAATATTTCGATTAACATCTTACCGTCAGGCAGAATTGATGACCTGGTCCACTTCTGGAGAGATGTGGGTTGGATAGAATAAAGTAAGGTAAGCCTGGAATAAGGTAGGTTGGCAATTGCTTACGATGGTTCATGCGAGTGTGTGCAATGAAAATGTAGACATATTTATTATAGTAGGCGGCACGAAAGTCTAGCGCTGACCGTTTATGCGCAGTAGTCGAAAATAAGGTATCGCAAGGGAGAGGAAGGGCGTGCGTATGCGCCCATCGGCTCTCCAGTCGTACTCTCTCACTCACTCTATGCGCAGCAATCCCTTCCAAATTTTGTTCATCGCTAGATTTACGTGCCTGTACCTACATACTTGCATTCTATGTATGTATCATAAAAAGTGACATACAATAAACGAAGTCGAAATTTATAAGTATAAATAGGTACTTAATTATTAAATTAACAAAATAGCCTTTAGAATATCAACTAATATGACAAATATATATATGTAGTCCGCTATTAAGGTCGTGGGTTCGATTATAACACAAAACACATATTTGTGTGCTTAAACATAAGTATTTGTCCTATTGTAAGTATGTACTAATTTATATGAAATATTGGCAACTTGAACCCGTTTACCGACCATCTGGCAACCCTATATGCGCGTGAGCAGTCTTAAACAATTTTAATACGCTTACTATAAAAGATTTATTAGTGAAGGTGTTCATGATATTAGTCGTCGTCTATGCAGTATGCAATATAAGTACAAAAAGGACGATGTTTAACTTGGATTTTCAAATGTCGCTTTACAAAAATACTGAATGTCGACAAAATAAATACGGCAATTAGGATCTATATTAGATAGATATAAATGAGTACTTAATTGAGATTCAAGGCTAAAGAGTAGGAGCGAGGTGGGAGTACCCAGCGACTCATCGAGACCTTTATGACGTCACGCCTTTGTATTGTCGTCCCTCTTATGTCATTTGATCCCCTTCTACAAGAATTACAAAAAATGTAACTGATATTATTTTAAGCGTATCTGTAATACTTTGTATACGCTATCTTTGACTAGTACAATAGAAACATTATCGCAATAATTATCACAAAAAAATATTTACGTTTATTCCTTCTTAATATCATCACCCCAGGCTGCTCCTTTCGTTCGTTTTATTTACAGTAATTTTGATTAAAATCCCTATATGAATTAAATTTTGCGCTATCATCATCATAACAGCCTTATAAATTCCACTGAATAGGAACATTAACCTCCGCAATAGATTACACTCTATTGGGGATATTTGCCCATAATCACCACGCTAGACAAGCGGGTTGGTGATCGCAGTTTAAGCCAGTACGCAGGATGATGCTAGGATTTCTCTTTGTCGATTTTTACAACTTTCCGTACGATGAGAATGAGTTCCAATTTGCGTTTACTTGACTTAGGCCATATAAAACAGTAATTTTAATTGTCAATTATCTCCTGTTTAGACATAGTACAACAAACTTAAACAGTAATAGTCAGTAAACAGTGTCAGTCATACATTTGTACGTACGGGCGGAATCTTTGAAATATACTTATGAATGAGCCTAAAGCCTAGACGTAAAACATATTTGGCATAATAACTTTTTGCTATAACGTAAATCACGAAGAAAACTTTTGGACGGCGAAATTGGTCTGGAACTGTGTTACCCAATTATAATACGAGTAAAACAAAAAGTTACTCGGCGAGGTACACTGTTTTTTTTATTATATCTGTTAGTGTGAGGCGGTTTAAACTGATGTTCATTTAAGCCTATCTTGTAATCAAATAAAATCATATTATTAGGACATGGAATTAGACAGTGTGTATAAAAAGAGAATCCGTTTGACGTGCCCTGTGCCGGCCTAGAATTGTGCCCCCCCCCCCCTCTCATCTCACGGGGAGTCGTAAGAGTCGACCAAGAGAAAACCTACCGGATGATGGGCAGCAGCGTCATCCTGCGTACTGACTTGAACAGCGATCGCCAAACCGCCTGCCCAGCGTATTGATTATGGGCAGATACCTCCGATATAATATTATCTAATTGAGAGACTAATGTTTAGCAGCGGACTTTATAAAGCTGATATGATGATTCAAACTTTAATAAAACAATTTTACTCAGACTATAAGTTTCCCCAAAAAAAAAAAATATCATTACTTATCTTTGTTCGTGTTTTCTACTTCAAACGTTAAAACTGCTTAAAAAACATACACTCTACACTACAAAGTAACATCAACGTAGCGTGGTACACTCGCGTTAATTAACTTTGTAAATTAAAGAAATATAATTAACTTAAGAAACATGAATAAACCATGTCCAACACATCAGATATCTAATGGTGTTTCCTCAAGTGGCACATATATTGTTTTAACTTGGTTATTTTACTGTACTGTACTTTTGTGGGAATTTAGTACATTTTATATGGCGGCACATAGATACATAAATGTGAGATAAGCCTACTAACTGTAGTTATAGTAAATGAAATTATTACTATATAATAGTATACGAAGAAAATGTCCAAATCAAATTCAAAGTCAAAATATTTACTGCTAAAACTATGTTGTGTCTTATAAATAATTTGGTTTCAAACATAGAGCCCGATGATCTCGTGACGTTTATCTGAATTTCCTGTAACGTAGGTACATACTCGTACTATACGTCTTAATATCTTTTTGGATCAATATGAGATATACATACATAGAGAATATAATTGTTTGATACACAATACGTGTTTATGTGTTTTCTATTTAAAATGGTGTATTAGATATACACCATCTTCTTACAGTACAGGTGTGTACAGCGACTACAGCGATACTACCATTATCTATGGAACCCAAGTGAACCTGACCTGCTGTGGTGCACCAGCCTATCAACGGACGAGACTCTGGCGAATATAAAGTTTTCGGTAAGTGGCAATAGCCACTTATCAATGGTACCAACAGTAGGTACAATTGGCGAAATATTGTCGAAATATGGGCGTAATATGTGCCTCTGCCTACCCCTTCCAGGAACCAGGCATGATGGTATGTATCTACTATCTTCTTAGGGATTGAAGAAGGCGACTGCAAACGTTTTATATCATTGTTATGTTATAATTAATTTTATAGTATGTGTTGTTTCTACACAACCATAAACAGAACCTCACCATTTTCAAATCGACTTCAAATTACGGTTCATATGATAAAACCCACAAAAGTGACGAACCGAACGAATAAATCCTTAACAGCAATAACATTTACAATTACATACATTCACGCTTGTTTCCCCGAAGGAGTAGGCAGAGGCATATTAAACTAGATAAGAGGCTCCTCAGGTCTTGGTAGGATCCCTAAACACCAATAAATAAGGTCTAAAATGTAACTCTGAGTATATTAAGATTTTCCACCTTAAAGATGAGCCAGATGTGATGGTTTGCAAGTCAATAAACTGAAAGCTATTAGCATTTGACTAAATGATTAAGCATTAATTAATTCTGCGTACAGTTCGTTAATCTTCGCACCATTCGATTACCAGGTACAAATTCGCTATTGAGTAAGTAAACCAATACTAATGAGCCACTGCGTAATGATTAGATTCATGTCCCTACAACCCTACAAAAGTCACCTTTTGACTATTCAGATATAATTAATATATTCTATGAAGGTTGTGATGGAACGTACTGTAAGCGAAGGAGACGAATAATTTCACGAATCATCATCATATCGTATGGAATTCAACTGTCAGTTGGCGTAGCCACTTCTCAGTAAGATGAGGTTGACTTCTTGGCGGGAAGGTAAAGCGTCATGTCTGCAGTTTTGTTTTATTTTCTTAAATATGTCATATTTCTAACATTAATGTGTAATAACGGTGGATTATTAACCGTTAAGTGTTTCTGAACATATATGAGTGTATGTAAATCCAACAAAGCAGTGCAAAATCACTTTTCAATTTCTCTAAAGGAGTCCATGTGAGATCTCAGTATAGTCCCACATCTTTACCGAGGACTCAAGAGGCTTAGAGGAGGGTATCTCATTTACCATTTATCATCTTTATCACCACTCATTGTCATTTCTATGATTTATATATTATTAACATATCACTTACTTGACACTGGCTAAATGTGCTAAACTCACGAAGCCATTATTTAAAATAAAAGGAAAAAAAAATGAAGTTCTTCAAGCCCACCGGGAAAAGAGTACAGCTGGTAATCGGTGTCATTATGAGCTAAAGTTTGATCATTGATAAGATTGAGATAAGATAATTGTGGAAATCTTGAGACAAATAATTTCTGATAGTTTATATCTATAGTTTCATTTCCCCTGGCAATTGTTCTTACTGATTAAAGAGTATTATACCTAAAGAGCAAACCACACCTTAAAAATAGAATCATTAAACAACTGGGCATCTTTAATATTTCAAGAGCCTTGGCATAAACAATCTGCGACTAAACATTAATTAATGTTCTCTAACCGTGTAGGAAAATCATCATAGTTTCAGCAATATAAAGTCCACTGATGAATCTTGGCATCCCCAATATTGTTTATATCGGTAGTATTTACCCATATTCACCAAGATAATATATAACTAAGTATACCTAACATTTTATTACTAAGAAATTTAATGAGAATAACAACTAATAACTACTCGTAGTCAAAAATGAACAAATATTTATAAATTATTTAATGAACACCTAGATTTAACTAACTAGTAATTAAACAGCGTCCTTCCTCTCTCCTACACTATGCTGTGCCCGACAGGGTCCACAATTGATACTTTTGTACCTAAACTACCATCCTGTAACACATTGTTGCAACGCAATAAAGTATTGAGTAAGATGGGTAGGCGGGTTAGTGAGCGTGCTGCCCATCATTCGGTAGGATTTCTCTTCGATTCTAACGACTCCCTATGAGATTAGAGGGGGTGACACTATTCTAGGCCTGTGCCTCACGACACTGTAACAGGTTAATAATATCAACGGAAAATTTCACACAGCGCCACCTAGCCTCAAACCTAGACTAACTTGTACTTTTAATACTAACCAACGGATAATCATTAAAAAAAAAAATTGTACATACATGCATACCTACATCATGCACACAAGTATTTGTCAATCAAATCAAACGGCTCATATTTAATGTATCATCAAAATTAATAAATTACCAACCTAACCTAACCTTTTTGTACATCAAAAAATTCTGATGGAGCACCTAATCCCCTATTAGATGCTAGATCAGTATTTTTGATGATCAAAAAAGTATTTTTTAGAGGTTCAGTTTATTATATCCCAAATCAAACCCACGATCTTCTAGAACTAAGAACGGTTACACCAACCACATTGCTATATCGCTAGTAAAAAATAAAAAGGGGTTATAGCGTGACATCGAATAAACTAAAAATGACAGGAATTGTCTAATTAAAGGCCCCCCAACACACGTGTCCGAATGAGTCATGGGGAAAATCAACAAGTTCTTGTCATACTAAAACAATGAGTCGGACTAGTTTACGACAATCGTGTATGTAAATGAAGATTGTTATCAAAATAGACGCGGTTTTGAAGACGGTAGAGTATGACATAGTACTTAAGTGAAGTTTAATTTAGCTACTGCAATTCTGTCTTATCTTTGCTGTTGCAAGAATGTTGATAGTTTTAACTACTCGTAAATCATTATTTCATGACTGACAAACATCTACTAAAAATTATTTACATTTAATAATAATTGAATACGTCAGTTACGATTATGTATCAGCACCTTCGTCTTTCAAGAACCAAGGTAAGAGTATCATGTCATATTCCACCATGCAAATGAATTGCGGATTGGCAGAGGCCAGTAGCGTCACAAGCTGTTAAAAAAACTGCTTAAAAGTGCCTATAGCTTAGCTTAAGGACTAGCATATACCAAGACCAACACCTTAACATCCCTTAAAGGACTCTAAATTAAAAGACCCTGTGTCTCTAAGTGATAGAATCAGAAATTAGGAAAGCCTTAGAACTGGAGTGACCGACATAGCGAGGCAAGTTTGGGGCTATCCATAAATTACGCCACACGTTAAGGGGGTATGAGGGGGTCGACGAAGTGTGACATGGTGTGACAAGGAGATGGGAGGGATCCTGAATTTCGTGACGTCACATGTCAAAATTCAGGTCCTACGAAAATTTTGGAACTGCTGTTTGGATGTAATTATTAGTTGCTGTACAATTTCAAAATATGTGACATCACACTAAGGAGGAGGGAGTCTCAGAAGTGTGACCAGCTGTGACAAGGAAGGAGGGGGGATCAAAAAATTACGGAATTCGTGTGACGTAATTTAGGATGACCCCTTTGCAAGCTGAAGTGGCAGTGGGCGGGGCACATAGCTCGAAGAACCGACGATTGATGGGGTCTTAAGGTTCTTCTATAGCGACGGCGAACGTAGAAGAGGGCGGACGATGGATGGATCGATGATCTGGTGAAGCCGGCGGGAAGCAAGGATGCAAGCGGCACAGGATCGAACAATGTGGAAAACAATTGGAAAGGCCCATGTTTAGCTGTGGACTTCACATGGATGGAAAGATGATGATATTAAATGATACAGAAACGGTCACCAATGCAAAGAGAAACACAGTGAACGCTCCTTATCTTCGACAACCGTTCCAACCAACTGGAATCCCGGCGCCACGCATATTACACTAAAAATAATCCGTTAAAGTAATAGTAAACATCTTTTTAGTGAAGTAACGTGATGCAAACCGCAAAACCAAACCTGTGCAAAAAAGCCATCACGGTCAGACTAGGCTCTTCAGTTTAATTAACCTTGTTTTTAACGACAAGCTTAGGGTTACCACGTCTTGGCAAAACTGTTATAAAAAAAACATTATTAAGCCACAGGCGCTATTTAAACTTAGGATCAAAACATTAATTGTGTTACTATTATAAAATTCTTATATTATATACATACATTCACGCCCGCTTCCCCGAAGGGGCAGGCAGAGGCATATTATACGCCCACTCTTCGCCAATTATATAGTTACGTAATAGGTGGCGAGCCTATTGCCGCTTACCGGGCACTGTTATGTTCGCCAGAGCCTCGTCCTTTGATAGGCAGGTGCACCACTTGCAGGTGAGATTGGCTTGGGCTCCTTAGGTCTTGGTAGGATCCCTATTTTATTACTTTTTTTAAAGTATAATAATATAAAATAGAGTGTATAGGGAAGTTATATGCGGCTGTCATTTATATTTCTTGTTCCGCATATATTATTACGCTTAATACATAATTATGTACTTACTTTTCAAAACGTATTTAAATGGCTGTTTGTTGTACCTGGTTTCGCCAAATATCACATAAATGCGATAATTTTGGTTATCGGTTCGCACTTTTTATCGCTCCCTGTTCTACATGCGCAACGTATTTAACTGATTTAACTTTGTAACTAACGCCACGTTTAGAGTATTTTCACAGTGATTCCTATGGTAATCACAAATAAATAGCAACTGTTTTTCAACTTACATTATTCGAAAGTGACAGCCCTAGCCCCATTGCTGACACCCTGGACGGCAATCCCTTTGATCTCCTGTTTAGGCTTATCAAAGCGTATATTTACCTTATTTATACAAACATTTAAAAATAAACTTGATGTCATAAGATACGAAAGTTGCTAGCTAGTAATTAAAATAACGTTGAGTGTATTTAACTTGCTTGGATTTTTCTATGTTCTGTATTAGTAAATAACATTCTGATCAATTTGAATAGATTGCCTATTTATACTTGCAAACAGTAAGTAGTAAGAAAAGCTGTATACATAACCTAAACACAAAGAATAAGCATAAATTAGTTGTACCTGCCACTAGGCCCCAAAAGATGAACAAATCTTTTAAAGGTCAAGGTGTGCGATTCTGCAATAAAATCCCAAGCAACATACAGCAATTGAGCCAAAATAAATTTGAATTAACAATAAAACACAAGCTGTCTTCAAAGGTATACTATTCTATTAAAGACTATATGGCAGATAAAAATGCTTGGGATTAAACTGACGTTTCATACAAGCTATTCTAATATGAATGACTTAAAAACATAAATATTGTTAATGTTATGTTATATTGCATTGTATAGCTTCACAGACAAATAAAGATTGTAATTTTAGTACCACACTAATGGACATATTTAAAAGAGCATAGCCTGTAAGTTTCTTGCCAGTTCTTCTTACAGAGCGATGGCTCGGAACTGGCACTTAGATTTACTTACACTTAATTGTTTTTTGTTATTAAATTGTTTTGTTGCATGTAAGTGAATCTAAGCTTCGTGATTTAGTGTAATAATATTTTAATTGTTTTTTTTTTCATTTTTAATCATGACGTTTTCAAGTACTATGTATAATAGTTTATGAAATAATTTTTTTTTTTACTTTTACTTTACTTAAAAACAGACCAATTAGGTACTTTTATAAAAATGTTTTGTTTGGTTTTAATCTATGGGGTCGCAGAATACTACAGCCAGGAGCATTATAGAATTTAAAAACTATTTAGAAAACCAGGATATAAAAGATTGAAAATCTTTTATAATATAAACTCTCTCCTCACTGTGCACGTCTCCTTAAAGCAAAGGGTTGTAAACGTGACCTCATTTCTATACTGTAATACATACAGCTGTCAGTTATTGCCTACTTTCGTGTTATAATAAGATCTAGCGGTAGCTAGCTAATCTACGTTGCAATGTAAAAGTGGGGGAACGAAGAGATTGTCATGTTTATATATTTGCTCTTTACCTGGAAAATATGTATACGTCGGCACGTAAGCTGAGCATAATAGGGGTTTTCTGCGCAGGCACAATCGTAAAAAAAAGAAAGAGAGAAAATGACTAAACGCATGAACGCGAGCGTAGCGTCGCCGCGTGCCGCCTTCTCCCCCCCCCCCATGCCGCATTTCGATTGAGACCCTATAAAGTATTACTGTTCACCGAAAGTCAATGCTATCTTATACCTACCAAAACAGATTAACTACAATCGATCATACGTGGTTTACATTATCTGAAACAACTAGGAATCAATTCTTGAATGCATAATAGACCTCAAAGGCCGTAATTGAATTGTCGCAAACACAAACATACTATCAGCGGTGCTAAACCTAATCTAACACTTATGTTTAGTCACATTGCAAACGGGACGAGACTGCTCGCGATCAAATTTGGACGAGCAGAGATAATTTCCACGTATAAAATAACGATTTCGGTACAAACAATACGGCTACGTTCAAGTGCTCATTGCTACTATTGCAATAATAAGAGTAATCCGCCAATCCGCACTGGGTCCCCGTGATGGAGTATGACCTAAATCAATTTACTCGGTTTGTAAGAGCAGTTCCGTGTTCAGTAGAGGCGTGAATGGGCTGACATGACTATGACAAAGTCAATATTATTATTTCTGCTAAGAACCTGTGTATTCTGTTAACACTTTAAACGTTGAGAAGTAGTTTACATAACTTAACTTCTGATGACGTTGATCCCGCTGTGTATCACTGTACAGTCTAGTTACAGGTCGTTCCACACTCGTAGTGTGGAGACAGTGGCGTAGCGTGCCTTGTCGGGGCCCCGTATAAAAATTTTTTTGGAGGCCCTTATATGGAGGTAAAGATTTTTCACAAAAGAAAAAAAATATTGTGAGAAGAAATATTTATTTATCACATAATTTACCCATTTTACAAATAAAAATCGAATTTTAAATATTCACTCTCCTTGCCTTTTTTTCGGCAAACTGATTTATTAAATCATTCATGGCTGATGATGATTTTAGTTTTTCTAAAGTTTCTGCCTCTATGGATAATAGTGACATGTCTGACAGCCGTTCTTGTCCCATCGAAGTTCTTAAATAATTTTTTATTAGTTTTAATTTTGAAAAACTTCTTTCTGCCGTTGCGGTTGTAACTGGAAGGGTCAAGAATAAAAAGCATGCTGTGATTACTTCGGGAAAACTGGATGCAAGACTATTGAATTTTACTAGCAATAATTCAATGAGTTCTTTAATGGAATAAATTTTTTAATTTCAGAATTTAAGCATGTTTTTAGAGCCTTTAATTGGTCACAAAGATTAAGTGAGATGTCTTTACTGTATTTAGCAGACAGTTTTATGGAAGCGTTTAATATCTCTTCGCTTGAAGAAGATAGGAGTTTCTCCGGTTGTAATATTTCGAATATACTACTCAGGTTGCAAAGGCTCTGAAATCTTTCTTTAGTTTGAGAAATTAATATATCTAAACAGCAATAGTATACATTGACTTTGAAATATGATTCCGGGTCGGAAATTCTTTCATCTTGTGATAACTCATCAAAAAAACGCTTCGTTATCTTACGCCTACTGTTTTTAAAAACAGTTGTTACCCCCCACTCTTTTGCTAAATCTTTGGATTCATTTAGCAAACTATTAAATGAATTCTGATTTCTTAATTGGCACAGTCTATTCAAAAGATTACTTAATAAAATACTAGATTTCTGTAAGTCATTATTTTCATGCTGTAGAACTTTAGAAACAGGATTAATAATTTCAAATAGTGAAGAAAAAAATGTAACGAGCACTAAGAAATCAAAACTTTCTAAAATTTTAATTATACTTTTACATTCTTCACGTTCATTTTTTTTATTTGAAATTAAATTTAGTTGGTACAAAGTTTTCATGATTAGTAAAAAATTTTTCTTTACTGCTAATAAAGCGTCGTTCCTAGAAGACCATCTGGTAGGACATACCTTTTTAAGGGTAATCAAATATTTCTCAGATGAATCGTCACTTAGCATAGCCCAGCGTTTTATACTATTGGCAAAAAAAGTATATATTATTTCTAAATTATCGAAAAATGTCGATACTTCACGAACATGTCTCGCAGCATCGTTCAAAACCAAGTTTAAAGCGTGCGCAGCACAATGAACATAATCGGCATTTGGAGCATGCTCTTTTATTAGGGTTTGTAATCCTCCATACACACCCGACATAACATTTGCTCCATCGTATCCCTGTCCTCTACATTTAGTCAAATCAATTCCATATTCTTTAGTCAAATTTAAAATGACAGTTTTCAGACCTGCAGCACTGCAATCGGTTACTGCTATGAATCCTAAAAAGGACTCACAGATTTTTATTTCTTTAGGCACATTATCATCATTTTCTGTAACCGAGATATATCGAAAAACTACAGATAGTTGGTCAATTTTTGACAAGTCTTGTGTTGTATCCAGAATTATTGTCAGAAATGGAGCTTTTTTAATTTCTGAGATAATACTGTTCCTAACGTTAGTACCAAGCAAACTAATAATTTCGTTTTGAATCGTAGGGCTTAAATAATTTATTTCACCTTTCGGTTTTAGAAGAAGTTCTTTTAAAGTTGCATCATAGTTAGATAGCAGACGTGAAATTGCCATAAAATTGCCAGAATCAGAATCATGCCCCCTCAAAGGTAGATTACAAGATACTAAAGTAATTATAACATTAATTATACGATGCAGTACATCTCTCCAGAATGTAATTTTACTATCGATTTCACTTTTCAATAGAGTATCGATGGTATTTCCTTGCAACCAATTATTATAAGAGAGTGAGGCACTAATATGCTGCTGTGATTTTTCATGGTCAAGAATAGTTTGTGTGAAATTGCTTCTAACCGAAACACCGTTAACCCAAGCAGAGGAGTACGATTTGTTTTGACGATCTGCTAATAACCAACAGAAGTGACAGTACGGTTTGTTTAAAACGTTAGAATAACATAACCATGGTCTTATAATTTTTATGCCTGCCTGATTGAAATATGAATAATAATAAGCCGAAAAAGGTCGGTTATTTTCTGAAACTTTTGGAAATGGTCCTTGTGGTTTAAATGGACCCAATTTAAAAATTATTTTTCGTTCGCATTCAGTTAAATTGTCACCAAAATTTCCTCTATCTGATGAAATTATATTACAATCTGCATTATCTGCAGATATATCAGAATCGTTGACTTGGGGTTCCTCGCTTTCTGGATGGACATCCGATAAAGTATGTGCTTGGCTTTCTTCTATTTCCGGATGGATATGTGACGAAGAACATGCTTCAGAAGAATCTAAAAATAAACGAGTAATTGTTAAAAAATAAATACGAATGCTTTGATACTAAACTAAAAAGAGTTATATATAAATAAATAACGTGACGGACAGATGGACAGACCGAAATTAAAATATTTCCTTGTTTATCACTACGGGCTCCTAATAAATGGGTTGGGTAGTAGTGTAGTACTTACCTTTCCAATCTAAATCACTCACAGTATCTTGTCTCTGAAAAAATGAAGAAATTTTGGGCACTTTTTTTATAACCTCGTCCCTTTTCTGTTTAATTTTTCTTTTCTCAGCGCCGCTGGGATAATCTCTTTTCCTTTCACTCATTTCTTTTACAAGTCGCTACTAATACTGCTAAACCAGAAGAACAATATTGTTTGTACTGAATCACAATGTAATGCACATTTATATAAAGCGCGTAAATAAACAGTGCACTGTACTCCGTGGTTTAACATCCAATGCAAAGTACAACAACGTACACGTACATCGCGATATCGATAAAGGATTCCCGGGGATTCCCCGCTGAGTTGAAGATGAAGTAAGTAAAACGGGGAAGTCCCGCAGCCCGCCATAACGATGTAGTGTTGCCAACTTTTGAACGCACGCTTAAGGCGGGAAAAAAAGGAATTACTTTATAGAATTTTGTCATTTGTAAAATAAAATAAATTAGAAAGTTTTTATTCTTTTTCCTTACACACTTTGGGGGCCCCCGTGGCCCGGGGGCCCCGTATAATTGATACGGCAAATACGGCGGTAGCTACGCCCCTGTGTGGAGATTGCTTTATGCGACTACAGATACGGTTCTCAAATATTTGTCAAGGGAATTGCATTACAAAGCACCAAAAGGAGGCCAGTATTGTCATAGTATCTGGTTAAGTCATACTATAATTGGATAGAAGATTATATACCAAGACGCATACATGCTCACAAACTGATAGAAATGACCTAAGGGCCTTCTCTCATTTAAAGAAACTATGTTTTACCTATCACTCGATAATGATATACCTATAGAGTGAGAGAGATAACTATAACGAAGTTTCGTTTTCTTTGAATTAGAGAACTGTTTTAAAATCGAAAACTGTTTTAACACAAATATGTTGTATATGTTGAATAGTTTCTCGATTTTTCGGGAAATTATAGTAGCGCGGGAATTGTTACAAAGATATTTTTAATCCATCTCTTGCTTACAATGGATTTCCGCAAAGTAACGCCTGAATCAATAAATTAATTAAAAGTATGTAAAATATTCCGTTAATGTTAATTAAAAGTATATAAAATATTCTCATAACCTCGCTATCAGATTCACAGTTAATCCTCCCGAACTGAAACGATATTACTTCGCATTTACGTTATAACAGTTTTGAGGTCTCCGTGTTTCGGAATCAGATAAAAGCAATTCCTCATATAATCCGCGATCGATACCCACCACTACATGTGGTCGTAGCCAGCAATATTGAAACATGGCGGAACTCCGAGTATTATCAGAGATGAAATCAGAAAGAGATGAAAATATGATATTACATACATTCGCCCATTTATCCATTGCGCAATTAGGGGCGGTCAGATACCTAGTTACTACTATTAAAAAAGGGAATTATATAGTTGTAGAAAAAATCGCACTTGATGGACTTCAAGGCGAGCGGTTCGCATTATAGGGGACGCTGAGGTTGCAGCCTTTCTCGAGGATCTAGAGCTACGTAGGAACATTGCCTCTCTCAGTCTCCGGAACTACTATGGCAAGTGTTCGGAGAAGCTTTTCAATCTCATCACGCCCTCTCCTTTCCTCTCTCGAACAAGACGTGCTGGTCTTAGGAACCACCACATACTGAGCAGACTATCAGCACTCGAACCAAGGAAGTTGGTAAGTCTTTTTGTGTAAGCTCTGAAATTTGCTGCCGGCTCATGTGTTTCCTAGTTCCTTTAATCTCCTAGGTCTTTTAAGAAGGGCGTGAAACGGCATTTCAGCAGGCCATCATTAATGGGTGCGCTTTGTATCACGGTGTGAAGCGCCTTCATTTTTTTGGACTGCATTGACTGCTTACCATTAGGCATGATGTAGTCATTATGTCACATTAAAAAATTTACATGTATATCTAGATAAAACGTGTGAAATTGTAAGAAGTGGCGAGACACTAGACGACATTCCGCTTTCTTAAGCCGCTATCCACGACACCCTTGGGCCTCGGGTGGTAGATTTTTGGTAGATTTATTTCGAAATGCTCACATGATATGACCATCTATATTAATTAATTCGAACGAATTTGCAAAAGCAGCATATTGCTTCTGCAGTAGATAATAATGTAGTAGTTTAATGATTAGTAGATGAGAGTGATGTGAAAGTTTTAAGTCAGGTATTTATTGTAAGATCCGGGGGACGTTGGCCGCGGGCGGGGTGCCAGAAGCTACAAACCCAGGCACTGGCCCCCTGCCCCTTTTTCAACAGCGATGGTCGTCGTCGGAAGTTTTTTAGTGGGTAGGACTGCGGTGGTCGCGTCTGCCGCAGTGAGCCCCACACTCCCCTCCCGGTCCCCCCATTGGCCGGAAGACAGTGCGTAAACAGCATTTTTTACCGACGATAAAAAAAAAAAGGTATTTATTGTAAGCTCAACTTCGTATTAGGTTTGGTGCCTGTAAAGATAGTTGTAAGTTTTGTGGTTGAATAAATAAATAAATATTAGCTAATGAACACTTTATGCCGATAGATGCAGGCGACTCAGGATCGCTGTATGTGGAAATCTATTGGGGAGGCCTATGTTCAGCAGTGGACGTCAGATGGCTGAGATGATGATGATGATGAACACTTTATGGCAGGTAAGTTAAAAAAATTTTTTGGTGTTTTTACAAGTAAAATTCTTTGTATATCTTTTTATTTTTGTGTCAATGCATGCTGTGGTGACATGTAAGTAAAACAGTACTTAGCTTTGAAGTAGCAACTGTATTTTTTATGTTAATATGTGGTGTATGTTTTGTTAGTAGCCCTAAATGTAATAAATAAATAATTCTTCGTGCATATTTCGCTATCAATGAAACTTGAGCATTTCAGCAATATCAATAGAGTTCACATATCCCAGAGTCTGATAGAATCTATTTCTATTATTATCCGTCTGCGACCGCTAAGTTATATCTCCATATAAACTTATGCCAACAATGTCGTAACATATCTCTTTGTAGAATAAATCCAATATTGTTGGCTATGCAGAAAGCCCGTGTAGAAAAGCTCAAATCTTCTTGTTTTTCACTGGCGTTTAATTAAAGTCCTTAGATGATTGAAAGATACTTTATGCATGTAATATGCAGGGCAGGCATGATGTCTGCACTTAAAAATAATTCATCATCATCATCATTTCAGCCCATTAACGTCCCACTACTGAGCACGAGCCTCCTCTCACATACCAAGGTGCGAGGGTATTAGGTCATACTCCACCACGCGGACCCAGTGCGGATTGGCGGAGGCAGGTGTATGGCGTCCTGCTGTTAGAATTTATCAAGCCGCCCATTAGGCCTCTAACATGGCTTAACGACTACCACATTTAGTGATAACCGGGACCAACGGCTTAACGTGCCATCCGAAGCACGGAAGCGCTCGATATTAAATGCCACACAAACGGTCACCCATCCAAGGACTGACCTCTGTAAACTATGCTGTACTTCGGTGATCGTTTCCGACCCCCGAGCACCGCAGAGCTACGAGCGCTTCAAAAAAAAATAATTGCTGATGAGTTAAAGAAGAAGTCTTAGAAGAAATTAAGATTTTTCTGTTGAGCATCATATTGTCTTCGTTTTCTGTTAGGAGTAATTTACTAGCCTTAGATGATGGCCTGGTAATTTATGGTTAAGAGGCCTGAACTAAGCATAAGTTGCTTAGAGGTTGAAAAACGTAAAGGAAAGTCATAATGAAGTAGAGACTTATCACCAACTCGTCGAAGCACGTTGTCGAGTATTTAAAAAGTAATCACATCGTCATTTTGTCATTCATAAAGTTCGGTAACTAAATCTGTACCAATTGAGGTCACATGTCCTGAACCAGATAAAACCCATTTACCATATAATCTAGCTGCAGCCGACAGGTAATCTCTCCATGCGGTTATAGCCAACAATATTGCAATATCTCTCTTTGTGGAAACCGAAGCATGAATAGATAGGCATCGCATCGCGGCCGCCTTTGGTGCAGTAGGGCAAACATTCAATTTCACTAAAAACATGCTCACGTTAACTGACAGCGCTGGATTGTAATAGCATTCTGCTGCTATCCTGTTTTTCTCGCTATTATGAGCTCGTATTGTGTAGAATATGATTATTCTTTTGTTAAACTGGTCTTGAGACTGAATATGAACGATTTAGTATGTTATACTTAATGATATGCCGTGTGATACTGGCCATCTTATGGGAAGTCGTAAGAGTCGACGAAGAGAAATCTTACCGAGTGATGAGTGCAACATCATCCTGCGTACTTGGCTTGAGCTGTAACCACCAAACTGCCAGCTCAGTGCGGTGACTATGGGTAAATAGAATGTTATCTATTGGGGAGGTCAATGTTCAGCAGTGGACTTTATAATAATCCTTTATTGCACAAAATAATTTTAAGTATTACATGAGGAATGTAAAATAACATGTACAAAGGTGGGCTTATTTATTATTACAAACAGATGAAAAGAGCAAAAGGTGAAATTATCCGGTGCACGTATCCGTATAAGTTACAACGTTTTCAGTTAAAAAGCCAGGCTCTGTTACAATATCAATTAATCAATTACATATCTATTATTATAAAGAGATGAAAAGAGCAAAAGGTGAAATTATCCGGTGCACGTATCCGTATAAGTTACAACTTTTTCAGTTAAAAAGCCAGGCTCTGTTACAATTATCCATTAATCAATTACATATCTATTATTATAAAGAGATGAAAAGAGCAAAAGGTGAAATTATCCGGTGCACGCATCCGTATAAGTTACAACTTATTCAGTTAAAAAGCCAGGCTCTGTTACAATTATCCATTAATCAATTACATATCTATTATTATAAAGAGATGAAAAGAGCAAAACTGACGTGGCAAGGCAAAACATTGTATACTAGAATACAGTGTTTCTCCTTAACAACGCTTATTCGCCGTATTTTAAGGTCTACTTTAAGTGAAACTATTACATTTTGTGTTGGAGTATACAGTGTTTTGCCTTGACACGTCAGAAAAGGTGAAATTATCCGGTGCACGTATCCGTATAAGTTACAACTTTTTCAGTTAAAAAGCCAGCCTCAGTTACAATTATCCATTAATCAATTACATGAGTTGCGAACGACTAGACTGTCAGAATTCATAATACAGGATGTCAAATGTGTCTGAAAACCGTTCGCTTGACGGATTAAAATTATATAAATGGAGCCACGGAACTTTACAGCTAGGTTCGACTTGAGAATGGAAATTTATAAGTGTAACGTTTACGATTAGGGTCCTAGTAAGTGATCTTAGTATTATAACTCAATTGTGATTCAATTACACACAAAATTAAAACTAAGTTTACACATTGTTCAAATATTCGCATTCTACATCGTTTCCAGTGGTTCCCAAACTAAGCAAAGCTTATATCTTCGGAAACTAATTTTCTTTGAATTACAGAGTTTTATTTGTGTGCAGCGATGTCATGTCGAACTACCATTTTTATTTATAAAAAAAACCCTCCCTTTAGCGTTAGGTAACAGAGTAATTAGTGTATATTTATGGTATTTCTAACCTGGCGTATTTTAGAAAACACTTCCACATTAAATCGAGTAATCATTTTAATACTGAAAATTCCAAACAACGACGACCTGATTAATATTCATATATTTAATGTATTTAATATAATATCATAGTGATGATTTAGTCACGGCTAGATACCGGTGGATGCCTGGAACTTAAGATTATTTACAGGTAAATAAATTGAGAAGCCTACTTAAATGGCGGGGAAAACGAGACTAAAATACAATTACCCAAAAATAAAATTACAAATCTGCATAACCTTACCAGTGCCAGATTTAATCAAAACGAAACAATAAAAATATCACAAAACAAAATGCGAAACTTTTTTGTTTTTCCCGGTGAACATTTTAGCCCGCCTAAACGAAGAGAAAACAAACACGAGGATGTTTAGAAAGAAAATTAAATTGGGATCTTGTATTGAAAACTCGAAGGCTCAGTAACGAATTAATGTTACAAATTACTTTTTAAATATCGGAACATTTGTTGGCAATAGTTAGAGTTTAAGTAATATTTTTCTGTACCCGAATTAAATCGTAGAAATATCTAAGTGCTGACTGTATTTCAATGTTGAATGGACACATTCCGCACCCCGCCACATAGATAATCTTCACCCGCTTGCAGCACACGTCCTTTGCCATTTTCTACCAAAGCGGAATACTTCTATTTTTGTACTAAATATTTAGACGAGACAAAATGCTGTTATATTATAAGCAATGAAATAATTACGATAAGCGGAGAAGAGGCGTGCAAATAACCTTATTAAATTTTTTGGATATCAGATTCAGACTTTAACAATTAGGTTCCAGGACCCGAAGACAAAGCAAACAAGTGATCAAATGATGTAAAATGAGAACGAACATAAAAAATATATACATTTTAAATCTGTTTAAAAATATCGGCAAAAGCGAGTTTCATGTCATGTCTCCTTCCTTCCTGTACCAAATTACTTTCGTTAAGGTCGGACAACACCGAGGGCGGTGGGCGAAAAGGCGACCAAATTAAAAATTAATCAAGCTCTTATATTTGATGCTTGTGAGGTGGGTAATTTAATTATGGTTACGGCAGGGAGTGGTATTTTAAGTATTAAATTCGTCTCGGGCGAGAAAAGATGGCGATCACCGTGTATTTTAAAAAAATTTAAACACACTATCTATGGCCCACACTATTTTTCTTATGTCACAGAAAGATACTAGTGGAAGAATCGACTTATTACATTTAACGACAACGCCAACTGGCAAGGTATTTTTTATCAATTATAATTAATGTTGATATATGTGATCAATATCAAAATTTTAAATTAATAAAGCATATAAAATGACACATAGTTTTCAACATCTCAATTTGCAAATATTTCACGTTTGACGTCAACAATAAACCGTCAGAAAAATTCCACAGCCCTTTCAATATCAGTTTGCAGTAACAAACGCTTTGTCTATCGGAAATGTGACAGACAAACACGGAACCGAAGCCGGAACCAGAGATATAGAGGAAGGGGGGGCTAACAGAAATTGTTTACTCCAACACGGCAAGAAATGGGGACCAATAACGAGTCTTGTTACAACTGTGCAAGGTCTGCGAATTGAATGCGGGTAGTTGGATTCCATTTCAATCTTGTTACTGGAAGTTTGAGCGTAGTGATTTAGTCTATTTGTAGTAAACAATATTAACCAGTTTCCGACACAAAGAAAAGTACTAACGATGATACCGACCTACTTTGGCTCGATGTTATTTACTTAAATAAAACGAAGAATATTTTATTGAACAATTTTATCCGCATGTTTGGAATACTTTGAAGCAATTCGTGGTAAAAAATAGATGAATGTAAAGTATTCGAAATGTTGGGATAAAAGAGAAAAATATACTGCGATGTAAATCCATTAAATTTTCTTTATTCAGAATCGCGTAGATATAAAAAAACCAATATAACGCATTACCGAAGCTATTATAATGTACTGAGAATAGGCAGTCGAAAAGGTTGCAGTCTTCGATAAGAGTTTTAAAGAGGCCAGTCTTTGGATGGTCGATTATTTGTTTGGTTTTTAGGGGTGACGAGCCACGAAAAGCATGTCTAGGCGTCGATCCCGGTTGGTGAGTTCATTTAATTCACTGTTTCTATTTACCATCTGTGAGACCACATCCCACTCATCTGAGAGACGAGTCACCCAAGGTGTGTAAGAAACAGTCTAAGAGATTCAATTTAGTTCATTGAATGCCATGAAAAGAAATTTGGCGATCCTCTTGTTAGAATTTGCCAAGCTACCCAACATGTTCTCTAACATAGTTTGACGGTCACTACACAATAATATAGTGCTAACAAAAACCAAAGCTCAACATGCCTTCAAGAAGCACAAACATTAACCTATTCCACAACTGACCTCTGTGAACTTTACTTCAGTGATTTCCGACCACCGACTAGTGCGGCGCAACGAGCGTGTCATTTATTACGTGTCAGGAATATCTAATGGAAAATTGAGTACCATATTCCCTGACCTCGATTACACTGCATTTTCAAACATTTTCGCACGCGGACTACAGAATTTAATTTTCTTCGTAAACATGGCGTCCCCTTTTCCTAGCAGAACTTGTCAGCTTGTTATATTTTAAACGAAAATACGGTTGCAGAGATTTTAACTACCATTTTTAAATTTTCTTTGGAAGAAACCAAATACGAGAGCAAAAAAGATGCCAAGGCCCTGAATTTAACATCATTATAAATGCGAAAGTTAGTTAGAATGTAAGTTTTTTTGCATTCCGATTTTTCTAAAGGAATTAGGTTTTTATTCCGCAATGAGTAGTTTCTGCAGAAACATGAATCTTTAAGTAACATCTCATCTCATAAGGGAGGCACAGGCAAGTCGAAGCAAATGACATAATGATGGAGTCATCATCACGTTGTCAGCCTGTTAACAGTGTTGGTGATAGGTGATAAGGTTTTAGGTCAAACTTCAGCAAAGGATAATGTGAAAATGAAAGTCTGCGGTTACAAGCAATTTAATAGCCTACATATGTGATAGGTTTAGGACGATACGTCACTTTGAGAAGTGCGGAAACGCTTGAAGAAAATGGCACACAAACGGTCACCTATAAAAAGACTGACATTGAACTCTGATGAACAGTATCGTTTCCGACCATTAGTACCGTGGAACTAGAAATGCTTAACAGCTTAAACGCCCAGCCGAAAATACTAGTTTGCTCTATGGGCCATGGCAGCCACCATATGTCCGACAACCCTTTTGTTATTTTTCAATCGGCCCATTGATAAAACAAACTGGCAGATAAACGGTGTCTGCCATGGCGTTTAACGTGTTAAGGGTATTAAAGATTTCATCACCGACCGGTCAGTGGCACACAAACCGTCACCCATAAAAAGATTCACTTCTGCAACCTTGGGATCGTTTCATACTAGTCCAGGTGATTTAAAAGCGCTTCCAAGTATATCTATTTCAGTGCCTAAACACAATTTACAGATTTCATAAATGGTCAACAACACACAAAGGGTAACCCTTCAAAAGATTCCCCTCTGCAACTTGCATAACTTCAGGATCGTTTCTTATCTAGTCCCGCTGATCTTCGAGCGCTTCCAAGTGTCGATTTAAGTACCTTAACGCTTGTTGAAGATTTCATAACCGGTCAGCATGTGGGAGGTAGCACATTCGATTTCGACCTCATCGACTCTCGAGATAATTTGGCACTAACGTGGGCGAGGAAGTGTGCCAA
The DNA here is from genome assembly GCA_949126915.1 of Musotima nitidalis. Lineage (NCBI taxonomy): Eukaryota > Metazoa > Arthropoda > Insecta > Lepidoptera > Crambidae > Musotima > Musotima nitidalis. The sequence goes on along the minus strand of OX421439.1, from coordinate 5,547,942 downwards.
TGCCTGGTGAATTAGTGACCTGGTCAGTTATGTTTACATTATTTACGTCACGTGAAAGGTCAATGAAACAGTAGATTGTTAACAACTTAATACACGGATAATTAAAATGTATTACCGAAGTGACATGTCTTTACATATTATCATATCCTAGCATTATTCCGGTTGCCCTAGACTTAAGCTTAGGGCCCAGGGTCTGCTGGTTTGGCTGAACTTTAGTTATTACATGGAGCGACAGCCGTCTTACCTCCGCTACCTAAGGGAACTAAAGGAAAACGTCATTCTATGGTTAAACCATCATCATCTCAGCTATATGACTGTTGAATATAAGCCTCCCCAATAGATTTCCACACTGAGCTATATTGATCCTGCATCCATCGGCTTCCCGCCGCCTTGACCAGATCATCAGTCCATCGCGTGGGAGGCTGATGGTTTGCGGTCGCCATTGAAGAACCTTAACGCCCCATCAGTCGTCGGTTCTTCGATCTATGTGTGCACGCCTCGCTTTATCGGTCACTCCAGTCCTTGTAGGGATTTCCTAATTTCTGATTCGATCACGTAGGGGCAATCCGAGCTAAGTTAAACCATCTGTGTGAAAGAAATCTTTCGAAACGGATTAAGTCTATGACGAATTAAAATTATTTTAAGCTAGTGAATGCGCAAATAAGCAACATTGACAACTGACGCACAAATGGCCAGCTCAAACTTGGTAGCCCATGTAGTCTAATAACAGTACCCGCGTGGTTCACTAGCGTTATATCGGAACTTAATGACACTGATTACCGCTATGCACGTGATTGACGTCACATTCTAAGCGCGGGCGTTTAGGCGTTACGATCAACAAGTTACATCACCGTAAGTTTAGAACTTACCAGTTACGATTTGATAACTGAAATAAGGCTATTTTGGACGTAATCTACACTATAATTACAATATACAAAGCGGTAAAATTTGTTTGTAGTGGGTAATTGATAATTTGACGACCGATATGGCGTGGAGGTCAGTATATCTGCACTTCACTCCAGAGGTTGTGGGTTCGATTCCCACACAGGACAAATCTTTGTGTGATGATCATGAATGCTTATTCTAGTCTGGGTGTTTTCCTATGTATATTAAGTATTTATTTACAAAAAAAAGGTATTTAAGTACGTTTATCCGTTATTTAGTATCCATAACACAAGTTCTTAATGATTGTAAGAGAATATTTATTATAAATATTATTAATTGGTTATCTCCATACCACTACTGACCTTATTCAAGAAACCATTTCACCTATGTAAATAATAAATATACAGTCTCCGCCAATCAGGACTGGACATGAATTGTGGAGTATAACCTGATCCCTTGGTCTCACCATGGTTCGTGATAGGAGCCCCGTGCTCACTAATGGAACGATAATGGGCTGTTTTTACTGTAGACTATACTGTAGTACTCTTCTCTCTTGGGGTCGTGGGTTCGATTGCCAAACACGAAAAATCTATTTATATTAAGTTTCCTATGTATATTAAGTGTGTCATAATAACAAAAAATATATATAAGTATATTCATCTGTTGTTTAGTATCCATAACACAACTTCTTAATTATACTTATCTTGGAACTTGGTGTAATTGTTAGAAATTATTTATTTATTTACGGAGTATCTTACCAAAACCAAACAGATTACAAAAAAAGAAAACAATTTGACTAAAACTGTAAGCTGTTTGTAACTTAAGTTAAATATAGAATACGAAGCAGCTTATTTATCAGACCAATTCAGTGGGGCACAGGGTAACCTAAAAAACCATTCTTAGCAAACAATAATGTTCATACTTTACAATCGGCCTACAACAAAATCCGTCACAGCAGCTTTTCCTACATTCAATCTCCGACTATATAGCTTATGGTTTCTTTACAAGTAAGTTCGAGAATTGCTTGAAGGCATGGGGATCTGTGAGTTCTTAACTAGAACGAGTACGACATGACATTAGCTAGTAAAAAATGTAAACATACCATGATCGAGTGAGTAATCGATGACACGCTGTCAATTCAATAGACCACATTGATGCGATTTACGAGTATTTATATACTGACATTTTACTATCTGGCTGTCGTTAATTTTGATAATATTTTAGTTCAAAGATAGCAAAAGAGTAGACAAAAAAATATATAAGCTTTCTTTGAATTCCTCTAAAAATATAGTCAATTTCAATGACAAATTTTGGGTTGATTATGTTGAAATATGCCGTGTATACTTATAGAGAGCTATACACGGTTGATTTGATTTATTAGGTAGAATCTAGACGGTATTTGGACACTTCAACAGTGGACGTTTATATAGGTATCAAACTGCCTTGATGCTTGCCCTACAAAGAAAAGCTTTTACGCGTTATCAACAGAATTTAGGCATGTAAAGACATACTGTGTACTTTAGAAATTATACAAAAAGCAAAAAGTTGCTTAGCTTGTGCAAGCAAGTCTGATTTTTTAATATTTTTTTTAAATTTAATTTAATTTAATAATTACTTTAAAACATATTTACATCACACACATATTTATCACAGCTTAAAATACCACAAACCACTATGCAATAGTCATAATACCAAAATTTAACTTCATTTGCATAACGTCAAATGTATCAATATAAGGACTTCGCTACGACAGGACAGGTATGTCTAACAACCAAAAAGCACTTGACCCAGTAAAACATTAGACTTTCAACAGAAGCATGCTTCAATACAGAAACAGCCTTAAACCCGAAGGTCAGTTACGTTAGGTCATTGGTAATTGACGCCCACGTTGACAAGTCTTATTACATCAAACAGTGGTATTCAAGTGGGATGTAAGACACGAAGAGGAACTCATAAATAATAACGCAAGCAACGACGATATTTGGCCATTTGAGTTGCGGAAAAAAACATATACGAAAAGGCAGACATTTAAGATTTCAAAGAGTGACGAAATTAAAAAGTCGTTGATGATGGATGGTTGCTGTGTGGTATCCTAGAATAGTGCCACCCCCTCTTTTCTAACAGGGAGTCGTAAGTCGACGAAGAGAAATGGAACCGGATGATTGCGATCACTAAACCGCCTGCCCAGGCAGCGCGGTGATTATTGGATTATTGGCAGCGTGGATATTATATTACAAATACCCTCAATAAAATGTAAACTACAGAGGAGGCCAATGTTTAGCCTTATAAAGTCCGGCTGATATGATGATGATGAAGAGCTGATTCATTACAATTTGCAAAATATTGCAAAATAAATCTCGATGGATTTTACCGACATACGGTTGAAGATGAAAAGCAAACTTTCGCACCACTAACAATACCAGTAATATTGGCAAAGTGAGAAAGGTAAACAGTAAATGTAGAGAACTATATTCACCGCTTACCATTGGGTGTGCAACGAGTTGAATCTGCCAACTTAGATAACATAATTTTCCGAACTAGAAGGAAACTTATGTCGTTAATACCAGCACTGATTGCATACTGTATGCATGCATGTTCACTTCTCTGGGATCAACTAATCGATTTGTACGTAAGCAACAGCACCTTAGCAGATTAGAACGGCAATCAGTCGTCAAGTTTCCCAGAACAATTCGCAAGCAATAGAATTATCCAATAAATAAATCAGCAAACGCGATACTATAAAAAGAAAGGTTCTTAATATGAATTGTTAAATTGTATAATGAATTAAATGCATTGGAGCTGATATTTCTATCCCTTATAAAAAAAAACAGTTGGATAAACTATAACACAACCGAAGGATAAATCGGGAACTAAATGCTTGTTTCACTTCCAATAAATATCTTTGACCGCCAAATGGCCGATTAACAATAGGTTTTCTATTGTGGAACTGACAGCATTCAACACAAACGTATTTTAAGCTAAGTTCAATAAAGAATAAAATCAAAACGAGCATAAACATGATGCAATCAAATCATCCGAAACATCAAAGTGTCCTAACATCTCAATCAAAATGTAAACAGCAGTCAGAGTGTGTGATGCGCGGGCGCATCTCAATTGGATGATTGCTGTTGGGGGTCAGGCTAATTGGCTGTTAGTGTTGAACTGTGCTCTCGTGGTATTATGATGAAGGACGTTTACTGCAACATCAACGTATGAGTGAGGTTGTATTTTATTTGGGCAGTGAGTAGCAGAAGTTATTCAGTTTTAAATTTTCAAGGAATCAGGTGCTCAGCATGTTTATTTTTGATATTCATTGTCTTTGTTATCTGGCGATATCTGATAACCAGTGTCGTAGTGCTAATCGTTCTATATATGTGCTAATACATAGATTTTTAACGATGTCTGGTTGCTGTGACCTGAACTGATATCCAAGACTTCGGTCTAAAATTCAGACATAAGGATCCAGACCTGTATAAATGTGCCGTCTTACATTTAAAAGGCATTACGAACTAAAACAAGCCCTAATAAAACATAAAAATAAAACAGGACATGACAAACTTTCTGCGGAAGAATAAAATAGTAATATCTGACGTCATTAGTTTTCACTTTCCACGATGCCAGTCATAAAAGGCGACGGAGCGAAAGTTCAGACCATTTAGAAGATAGTGCTGAAGAAGTTATAAAATCTAAAGACATTTAAAGTCTCAAATTACTTTTGCTGTTTGTAGGAAGTAGTCGGACGAGTCCTAGGTATGAATAGAGTATTTTCAGCTTATTGGACCATGATTATGACATGAGTTATCATGGTTGGATCTGTGAATCACCGATTAGTCGCGGTTTACCTACAATGGCCACTAGAAAGGCTACATTATAAATGTACTTTTAGCATTGAAAGCTGTCTATGCGATAAACAATGATAAGTAGATCTAGTAGGTCTATAAAAGCAGAATTCAAAAAGGCGATAGAGCGATGGTTCAGAACATTTAGATAATTATATTTTTGGTCCAACGGATAAGCTGGCAAGCCTATTATCGCGTACTGGAAACTTTTATGCTCGCCAGAGCCTCGTCTGTTGATCAGTGCACCAATTGCAGGTAAGGTTGGCTTGGGCTCGTACAATCTTAAGAGGAACCCAATACACCCAAAAGTAATATTGAATATATAATTTCTATGTGAATATCCTATTATTCTACCCTTTACTTGAGGTCCTATTAAATAGCATCATTATTTCCTTGCTTCCTTTTTAAATTGCCTTTGCCTGTCCTGGCAGACAGTGTTAATGAGAGGGGGGGGGGGAACGTGTTTGCGCTTTGCAATATTAATCGGCATTGTCTCTTGCACAACTACATAGGCGAGATGAGAAAATTCTTTGCTTTGTAGAATAATATTTTTTTAAATTATACACTCTTATCGCGCGCAATAATTATTGCTCGCCGAATGAAAGTAAGATTAATGCAGTAGAGATCTCTCATCTCAGAAGTATTCTAGGTGTGAAATTGATTGATATGATTAGGAATGAAGTGGTAAGAGTCGAAACTGGTGTTAAAGAAGATATAATGACAAGAATTCGGAAAGGTATGCTTAGATGGTTTGGTCGGTCATGTTGAGAGGATGAATATAAGTAGTCTAACGAAAGTGATTTATGATGGACATGTGATTGGAAGTGTCCATGACACAATGACACAATTCAGAAAATTTTAGAGAAAGGGCAGGTCGAAAGTACCCTAAACCGACGGGCGTGTATGAGGAGGTTAATGAGTGTGAATGAAGCTAATATTGTGTGCCAAGATCGTAGCAAGTGACGGGTATGATCTCTGCCTACCCCTACGGGAAAGAGGCGTGCCATTATTTATGTATAAATAATTATGTATGCATGTATGTATATATAATTATGTTGACGACCGTTTTGGTGCCTCTGACAGCGTAGTCTGGTAACGAACCTCCCCTACACCCGTTTCTATGTTAAGATTACCACCCATGAACATATATCGAATAATGCCCTTTTCAGTTCAATGATTTGTATACATTTTTCTGTGTACATTAATAATGAATCATCATATCAGCCTTATAAGTCCACTGCTGAACATTGGCTTCCCCAATAAATTAATGTTTATGAAAAGCATAAGTACTTAAAGACCTTTTTTGTGATTCGTAAAACTATCCGATAGATAGCGTCAAAACACATCCAGTATGTATCGTAGTTATGACAAAAGAAAACTTGATACCGTTCTACTGACTGATAGGATAGGTGGTCTCATCAGAACACGAGAGTCTCTCGTAACCACGAATAAATATCCATGGTCCAAAGAAATTGTTTCCACCAGCGGTAAGGCAAGACAAGAAGAGCTTTTATTTGAAAAATTTAATTTGTTATTATTACTGATTTTTTACATTACTATTAGGTACTTCTTACTTTTATTCAAATATTTTTTTTAATTCAAACTTGGTGGAAATAGGTCGGATATTGTGCACTAGCGGCAGGCTTCGCTTCGGCCCCCCGACTGGTCTCCCCCCCGACTGGTCTCCACCTTGTCGTGGTGGGGGGGCTGAGTACCTCCCGGTAGGGCGCAGGAGGCGCTAGGGTAAAGGTAACACCCAGAGACCGACGACTCTGGGTGCCCTTAGTACTGACTACCGGGGGGGAAACTAAGAGGGACCTGTGGAGGGCGCAGCGGGCGGGTCAAGAGGGCCCGTCAAGCAGCGCCAGGAGGGTCTTAGGTAGTGGGGGCAGGGGGCCCCCTCTGTCTAACCATAGACCCTCCGGGAAGTCGGCCACACACGCTATGGTCGCACAAGGAGGTAGGAGGGGCGCGTCCACTGCGCCTCTCTGAGGAGGTCCTCCCGGTTTTGGTCCGGGGGACGTTGGCCGCAGGCGGGGTGTCAGAAGCTGCAACCCAGGTACTGGCCCCCGCCTTTTTCTCAACAAGCGGCGGGCGTCGTCGGAAGATTTTTAGTGGGTATTACTGCTGGCAGTCGCGTCTGCTAGTGGTGAGTCCCACACCCCTTTTCGGTCCCCCTTTGGCCGGAAGGTAGTGCGTAAACGCATTTTGTTACCGACGTAAAACAAAAAAAAAAAAAGGCTTCGCTTCGGTGGATTTTTAAAAAATATGTTATCCATTGGGTTACATATTGGTGGTGTTGGGTTGGTGTTTTTGTAACAAACTCAATTTTTTTACCAAAAATCGATATTTAAAAAAAAATTGTCCCAATTTTTTTTAAGTTTATTCACTACTTTTCATAAAAACAAATCCAAAATCCAAATATTACCTTTTATTAATATAAGTATGATTAATGACGCGGCAAGCAAAGCTGCAGACAAAGCCTAGTTTCAAATAAACAGCCTACTATTAGATGCACATGTGTATAAAAAATCAATATGCTGGCGACCGCTTCTGTCTCTTTATATGGGTCATTGAGCATCAGTCAGCAGGATCGCGGCCTGGACTGGCCTGGTCGCACTGAAATAGACGAGGGTACGCCGCTGTTTATTATTTCTCCATAATTTATCGGATGGAATACCTACTTAATGTATCGTCAGACTAATTTTCAAACTGCTTATGTCCTTTTGAGCAAACTTTATAGGAGGATATAAAAACTGTTTGTTGTTAATAGTTAAGGCACTAATTAAATATATGTGTAATTCCAATTCGTTAATAACTAATTACATATTAATTTATGAGATATGAGAGATAACCCAAAAAGAAGATCTCGAAATTTTACACTATTCATTTAAAGTATAATTTTGTATTTTTTAGAGTTACCAAGTATGATTACTAGACTGACGATATGGAGAATAAAAGTTTAGTGCGAATAGTTAAGCTTTGATAAAGAGACATAGCTTAAAAAGGGTCAAAAGTACCCGAAACCGTTGGGAGTGTATGAGAAGGTTCATGACCGTGTGAAGCTAACAGTGTGTGCCAGAATCGTAGCAAATGGAAGGATGTAATGTCTCACCTAACCTCACGGGACAAAGGCATGGCAATGTATGTAACGTAGCGTAAGAAACATAGCCAACTACTAAGCACAGGCCTCCTCTCACGAACGAGATGAGAGGGATTCAAGTAATACTCCACCGAGGCGGAACCAGTGCGGATTAGCGGAGACAGGTGTCCTGCTGTTAGATTTTTTAAAGTACAGGATGGATATTGTCTTTGTAACGGTGGATCTTTCTTAATCAGTCTATGTGTAAAAATAAGAATACATAAATAATAGCAGGCCAGTTTCCCCGAAAGAGTAGGTAGAGGCATATTATACGCCCACGTTTCGCCAGTTTAATTATTGGGCCCATATAAAAGGAGGTGAGCCTATTATCGGGAGCTTTTATGTTCGCCAGAACCTCGTCCGTTGATCTGCAGATGCACCACTTGCAGGTGAGGTTGGCTTGGGCTCCTTAGATCTTGGTTCCCTATACACCCAAATAAGAAGGCTAAGTGTATATAAAGTGTATAATTTTTTTAAACTTTTGTATCGAAAATTGCTTGAAGAATTTAGTTACAATGTTGTATACCTTTCCCGATAAATTATATGAACGCATTTATTTCTCCTTTATACAGACTAGATTAAAGGGCGCAGGACATTAGGAATATTAAAACAGTGATCATCAGAGCGACTTGAATGTCAAATATCAGCTGAAGCAATTTTTTACTATCTATAACTCATTCTCTCCTGGTACCTCAGCGTTTGATTGATTACCGGTTGGTATGTTATTGGCGTATTCAGGTAATCAATCAAAATTATTCATTTTCACGGTGTTTTGATATGATTTTCGATAACGTTTGACGTTTTTACTGTAGCGTTGTATTGGCTTGCTTGTGATATGACGAAATTGATGTTTATGCTAATATTTTGCGTAAAATTTAAGTGTAAGGAGGTGTCTACTTAAAAATTGTACCGTGTGGTATCGGCCTTGAAAAGTGCTCCCCCTCTGATCTCTTAAGTAGCCGTAAAGGTCAACAAAGGTAAATTCATTAGTGTGTTCTTTAGTGGAAGTGTGTGCTCTAGTGTGATGCTACAACAAAATATAGATCGCTTACTATCGTTCGCAGGTCTTACAGCTAGTGACGTCGCGCGTTCGTAGACAGACTCGACCCTTGTAATGTGCGCGGCGAACGCTCGCCCGCGCGTGGCTGCGACGGATCAGCTGCGGACGTTCCTCGGGCAGCCTAAACCTTTCGCGATTTTAGTTAACTCGATAGCTTAGCTCCGGTTAATCTTGAGCACTTCCATACCATGACTACAAGAGCAACGCTCTTATGTCAGTTTTTGTTGCGGGATTGTTCGAAAGTGTTACCGCGGCCATAGTGTTACAGGCTCTAGAAGGAACATGGATGGTTTTTAGTCAGTAAAAGTCTGACACACCCTTCCGCTTCACCCACAGCGGAAGAAGGTCAGTTGATGATTTTCCACCCGAAAAAAAAATCGGATAATCTGCAGCAGCAGCGTCATCCTGCGTACCGTTTGAACCGCGATCACCAACCCGCCTGCCCAGTGTGGTGACAATGGTCAAATACCCCCAATACATTGTAAACTATAAGGTGAGACTTCTTGGCGGGAAAGTGAAGCGTCATGTCTGCAGTTTTGTTTTATGTTCTAATATTTGTGATATTTCTAACATTAATGTGTAATAACGGTGGATTATTAACCGTCAAGTGTTTGTGAACGTACATGAGTGTTGGTAATAGAAAAAAAACGGTGCAACATCACTTTTCAAATTCTTTCAAGAAGTCAATGTGAGATCTCAGTATAGTCCCACATCTTTACTTAGAACTCAAGGGGTTTAGAGGAGGGCATCTCATTTACGATTTATTATCGTTATCACCACTCATTCTCATTACTATGATTTATATATTATTAATATATTACAAATATATTACTTACTTGACAGGGGCTAAATTTGCTAAACGCAAAAAGCCATTATTTAAAAGGAAAAAAAACTCTAAGGAAGGCCATCGTTCAGCAGTAGACTTTATATGGCTGAAATGATGATGATGACATAAAAATGTTCTTATTTTAAATTATTTAGCTCCAAGATCGTTAAAAACTTGTGTTATGGATCCTAAATAAAACATACTCATACTTTTTTCTTATAAATACATACGGAGTGCAAGTTTACTCGCCTCCACGCTATATCGGTCGTCAAATTATTAATAAACGTCAAATATAATAAATTGGGTATATGACTGCGTTTCATTTTGCATATTATGTTATTCAACAGAAAGAATCATTAAAACCATACACATGTAGTGAATAACAGTTAAAATTATTTAAAAAATGTGACAGCAGAAGTTTCATAGAAGTAAATGAGAGAAAATGTTCTAGTAATCCAAACATTAGGAAAGAAACTACAAAATATAAGTAGTTTACTACCATACAATTATCTACACAATTAGATATACTGATATATGAATCAGAGACTGATTCATATACCTTTGATATACGACTAAGTTTATTAATATCATACAATTACACTATTAGATACAGTATTGAATCATAATAGCCCTGAGATATTGGAGTCAGATATTCTAGTACCTAGGAACTACACTACTAGTCATATCTGTGTTTCTTATTTCAAAAATCATTAAAAGTCCTTTCGCTGCGGCTGGAGGGGTAGGGTGCGTCAGACTTCTACTGACTAAAAACCATCCCTGTTTCTTCTTTTAAGCCTGCTATGCCCGGGGCCTTTTTTGTCTTACTTCGGTAACAAAATGCGTTTAAAGGGGGACCGAAAGGGGGTGTGGGACTCAATATCGACAGACGCGACTGCCGTAATGCAGCAGTAATACCCACTAAAAATCTCCCGAGCAAAAGGCGGGGGCCAGTACCAGGGTTGCAGCTCTGACACCCCGCCCGCGGCCAACGTCCCCCGAACCAAACCCGGGAGGACCTCTTCAGAGAGACGCAGTGGACGCGCCCCTCCTACCTCCTTGTGCGACTATAGCGTGTGTGGCCGACTTCTCCGAGGGTCCATGGTTAGACAGCAGGGGCCCCCTGCACCCGCTGCCTAAGACCCTCCTGCCGCAGCTTGGAGGGCCCTCCTGGGCTACCTGCTGCGCCCTCCATAGGTCCTTCTTAGTTTCCCCCCGGTAGCCGTACTAAGAATCGCCAACCTCTGGGTGTTATCTTTTCCCGGCCTCCGGGAGGTACTCAGCTCCCCCACGGCCACCACTACCACCGATAATGCGTGGAGGTCAGTATACCTGCACTCTGCTCCTGAGGTCGTGGGTATGATTCCCACACAGGACATATCTTTGTGTACATGAATATTTGTTCTGGTCTGGATGTTTCCTATGCACATTAAGTATGTTTTTACAACAATTAAAGTATTTAATTATGTGTATCCGTTATTTAGTATCCATAACACAAGTTCTTAATGATACATATTTTGGCATTAAATAATTGTATATATTTTAATACTAAATTAAGAAATATCTATTTATCCGTTACAAGTTTTTTACACATATGGAAACTAAACAAAGAATAAACACAATAATTTTTTCTAATATCCCAGTACTAAAACTACACTTAAAAGCATAATTATCGCACAGTTACCTGTTTTCAAACCTAAATTTAAAATATAGTAAGAAGTCATGACGTTTGTGTTTTTTGGTTACGTTATGTTTACTACAAGATAATCTTTCTAAACGCATTTTTGTACTGGACATCATTTAATTTTCACAAATATTTGTGATGTGCGATGTTTATGCTCTCAAGTATAATTTTTTTTTTCCGAAAGCTAGCCTAGTTAGTGAACTATTTCATCGAGCGACAACAGGACTCGCGCAATATTAATTCTCATATAACTGTGCGGTTTTGCCATAGTTGTAATTAAACGTACCTACTACAGAAACAATTTCGCGTATGTTAATTACCAGGAAATAAGCGGTGCTGCGGGACTTTTCGAAAGTGTTACCATACCGTAAATAAGGAACATGAATGGTTTTTAGACAGCAAAACTCTGTCACACCACCCACAGCTGGAGAAAGGCATAATTGTTCATCCAAAAAAAAATGGAAATTAGCCAGAGACGTAATAACTCTGCCTGTTTCATGAGCAAATTTTTATTAATTTTGTTATTTAATAGATGATACCCAGAAAGTATACTATTTTATTTAACAATTGCTGTGAGTTATGGTCCTAATTCCTGTTGTCCAACAGTTGGACTTAAGTAATTCTCATCTCACGGGGAGTCGTAAGAATCGACGAAGAGAAATCCAACCGGATGATGGGCAGCAGCGGCGTCATCCTGTGTACTGGTTTGAACTGTGATCACCAACCCCTCTGCCCGGCGTGGTGATTATACCAAATACCCCCAAGGTTTATGGAAGGCCAATGTTCTGCAGTGGACTTTATAAGGCTAATAATATTACGAAAATGAATTCTAAGAAAGATTAGGTATTTTAAAACGTCATACTTGCGTTAAGTTTTTGCAAATACGTCAGTCCTTAACGTAAATTTTAAGTCCAGCTTTACGATTAGTTTCGAACCAATACTAATGCCTACAAAACAGAGGTATTTTTTCGCTTTGTCTCAGTTTCCCTTATTCGAAAGTGGTATATATAATTATCAAATAAAAAAACAGTCAAAAAGCGTTAGTCAACATCCAAGAATCGGATCGTCAAAATGCACAAAAATAAATGTTCCTTATAATTTAGTTAGGCTTTTAACTACGGGATGTAATTTATACATCTCCGGATATAGATTGTTATCGATCAAAATTCTTAAGAGTAAAACAGTTTACCCGTAGATTTAATCTATAACTTATTTCAACGGCAAGCAGCATCAGGATATTAATACACAGTACACTCCGTAAAAATGTCCGGTATTTATGCTACAAATTTTATTTTTCTTCCTCTTTTTACTGAAAAGCCAGCCTCAATGTCCACGCAGATTATATTTTTACTTATAAAACGCGTAACCCTACAGCGGTTATTTACAAACAATGTTTGTACACTCCATTTAACTTAGCCACGACACGATCAAAGCGCCGAGGTGTATTTTCAACCGCAGGACGAACCAACCATCTTTACCTTCTTTCGTGATATTATTAATAACTATTTAGTTTAATAAGGGTTGTATTTAACTCGTCATCAATGTTTCTTAATAAATGGTGTATCCAACCAAGACCTGAGGAGCCCAAGCCAACCTCACCTGAAAGTCTGCCGATCAACGAACGAGGCTCTGGCAAACATAACAGTGCCCGGTAAGCGGCAATAGGCTTGCCACCTATTACTTGGGACCCACTATATAATTGGCAAAGTGTGGGCGTAATATGCCTCGGCCTACCCCTTCGGGGAATCAGGCGTGAATTTTTGTATGTATCTAAACCGTGTTGTCCCAAATTGTCATAGAAGCTTTTTATGACATTGCCGTACAAGCAAAATTACAAAAAAAAAGTTGTAAACAACAATATCGCCAACCATATTAGGCAATGACATCATAAATCTCAATATTGACATCCGACTATCATCTTACGTGACCAGTTTTCTCTGCGACATTAGACCTTGAGAAAGAAAATATATGGTAAGGATAATTTACTAAATGTGTAATACAAATAAAAATAATTTTACCATAATATAATATAGTATAATGTCTAAAACGTTGTAATTATAATTGATGGATAAGAAGCAACACGAAACTGTCAGCTAGGTAAACACTTTGTCTTTGTAATAATATTACGACCTTAGGGCCTACTCTAAGGTCGTAATTACTCTGCTTTGTCCTAGACAAAGCAGAGTAATGTTTTGAAAACGTCATGTTTCTTTCTCTATACTGAAACGGAAAAAATAGCTAAGACATATAATATAGTTGGCCCTAAGTAATAGGTGGCAATAGGATTGCCACCTATTACTTAGGGCCAACTATATGATTGGCGAAGTGTGGGCGTATATTATGCCTACCATTTAGGGAAAAAGGCCTGAATGTATGTATGTAAAACCGAAACTAAGACAATCATTTGTATATGTGAACAGATTTTTGTTTATGAATCAAACTTACGATTAACTGCAAGTATATTGCACCTCCTTATATTGACCTCCACGTCATGTCGATTCGTGTGACTAGTTGCAGTAATTGAATATAATACAAAAACAGTATCATGTCATCTTACAATAGATTACCACAAAATTACGATTTTAAAGTTACTAAAAATATATAAGATAGTCAAAAAGCGTTAACAAACACCCAAGACTCATAAATTGTCCCTCAACACCTCATAACTGGCGCCCAACGTGGGGCCTCCGGGCACACCTAGCCTCCCTCAGCAAGCCCAACAGTGAAACAACCATAACCTTATAAAATTAAGAACTCTTTTACTTTGTTACGTATAAAACAATCACGCAACTCAGTATTAGCAGAGTGAAATCAACTTTAAACGTGAAACACGAAGGTCTGTTTAGTAGATAGGTTATGTCTAATAAAAGGGTCTGGTAGGGGAAGTCAGGGGTATAGTCACACAGAAATGTTGGTTCCGTAAACGCGGCAGTCTGGAGTTGAGTCGGAGACTATTGTTTCTTTCCGCGAGCGTCACTCACATTACATTACATACATATATAAGTATCCACACTTTTGGCAAAAGAGGAGTAGAGATGGTGGATTTTCGAGTCATGAATAAAGACATTGATTAGTGTTCTGATTCTTTCGTGTGGACTCTTGTCATGTTTTTAATAGATTAAATAGTAATTATATCTAAAAAAACTTAACAAAATTTGAAACATAACTTTTCCTTCCCTTTTGGTAGCATTATATTTTATAAAGTAAATGAATCCCATGAGAAAATATAACGAACGGCCAGCAAGCAAATTAAATGTATAACAACGTTTAGTAATGGCGTTGAGATTTTTCCGTAAGACACGCTACCATAAATGTGTAATGAAATCCTTAAAGCATGATTAAGTGAGTAGTAAATTAGTAACTCGCGGAGAACAAGGAACATTTATGTTACCAAAATACTGCGAAATTAATAAGATATAATGACCAGAATATGGAGAAAGCAATAAGATCTTGTACGATAATTAATTGTCACTACATAGTATAAAAACAAAGTCGCTTTCCGCTGTCTGTTCCTATCTGCTTAAATCTTTCATACTACGCAAAGGATTTTAATACGGTTTTTTAATAGATAGAGTGATTCAAGGGATAGGTATGTAGGTCATCCGGACGAAATCGCGGGCAGCCGCTAGTATTGTCTACAAGTAGATGAATTTATACGCTTATTTAAGAATAATGCAAACATTTATAAGACTAAGAATATTTTTTATGGACAAAATAACATTACACTAACAATTAAATGAATATAAAAAAAGTCAATAAGGGCGATACATCAGCGTAATGCTGCTGCATAATGACGACCGATATGGCGTGGTGGTTAGTATCCCTATACTTCACTCCAGAGGTCGTGGGTTCGATTTCCACACAGGTCAAACCTTTGTGTGCATGAACATAAATATTTGTTCTGGTCTGGGTGTTTTCCTATGTATATTAAGTATGTATTTACAATTGGTGTAATTTATAATTGGTGTAATTGTCAGAAATTATATATTTATAATCTAATGATGCAGCGCTGGTGTTCTAGCTCCGCCCTAACAATATTTACAATCTTCTCTTCAATTACCTATGAAATGTTCAGTTCTGTATTCTGATATTTGCATTAATTCGTAATATAATAGGATCAATACAAGGATTCAGATTATAAACTACACCACGCAGACCAAATTTTGTTAAAAATATTTCAAGCCTTTCAATAGGATCTGTAACTTGTCTTAATGACTAACCAAAGCACAGAAACGCTTGATATAATGCCACACAAATGTTAATACCTAAAGCCAGCACGTGTAGTTTGGATGAATAAAAGAGGCCGAGGGTTAGATCAGAAAAGGTCTTCAGAATATATCTAAGAAAGACTACCACATTACGAAAGGAATCACAATAAAAGTCAGTGTTCCATCAAACAGTTTACCTGGCAGTGTTGCGTAACTTTATTGTTTCCATTTGGCAGACAAAACGACATAAAACAGAAACGAGCGACCTAAAAAATCCGATTTAAGTGGCCGTATAAGCTGAAAAAATAACTGCCAGAACAGAAGTATTTGGATCTTATTTTTAGCTGATTGATGACTTTTCTAACGGTTTATTGTGTAAACTATTGCCACTTTTGCGGTGCAGTAGATACAATAAAAACTATACAGAATAATAAAAAAGTTAAACTTTTTGTTACAAAACATTGCACAATAATGTAGGATTCCATGATCTCCAGATTTAATAAGAAGTTAATAACACGGAAAAAAATACGCAAATAAATAGATCTCAATTGGCTATTGGATTCTTAGTTTTAAGTTGTGTAGTTTAAAGTTGTGTGTGTACGCACTAAATAACTAATAATTGATAAAAATGCATGTACTTATTTTTATTATGGCAATGCTACTTATGAAATGTACTTTTGTTGAAAATTTTTACAATAGGAAAAAAAATGTTTTTCGCTTTATCAACAGCCAATAATAACCAGAGGATTTCAATAAAAAAAACATACCAAAAAGGACTACAGTTTACGCGTATAACAAACATATTTTCGAAGCAATTTGCAACGGATCCTTATTTACCAATTTCCACAAATCCACATTCACCAAAGCGACGACCCCTCGGCGCGGGCCCCCGTCTGGCCTTTGGACAATTTATTACAAGTTTACTCCCGGTCCCGACCTACCCTCCTATAAAAAACATAAGCACCCATACGAATAATCGAAAAGATGACGCAAAAATCGATATATGTACAGGTTTATTTTTGTGAAGTTATTTTTTGGTTGGATGGACCAAAAATATATTATTATTGATTTTAATAATTTCATTTTGTGATCATGAATAAATGAAACTGTGTTAAAGATATAATCTCCTACCAACATCTTAGAAGCCCAAGCCAACCTCACATGCAAGTGGCGCATCTGCCGAACAACAGACGAGGCAACGATCTGGCAAACAAAAAAAGATTCCAATAACCGGCAATAGGCTAATGTGGGAAAAACTAAATTGGCAAAGTGTGTTAAATATGCCCTTTTGGGAAAACAGGCGTGATTTTATGTATGTATTGTAAAATTATATACTGAAAATAACTTCAGGAAGTACCAATACATATACATTAATATGTCTGTATTGAAGGTTTAGATTTCGAAAAACATAAATATACTAGAATAGTCACTCTTATTTGGTACCTATTTATACTTAAGAGAAGTTTGAAATTTAAACCGGCAAAACTAATTTGACTTCAAATACTTTTTGTTGGACTCAAGTCGAAATATAAGTGTACGTTAACCATATTCAAACTAACAATGCCTTTAACAAAATGTGGACGATATATTCAATATGCATACATACATGGCTAGTTATGTCTGTATAGAGAACGCGTGACTGATTATCTATTCAAACAATAGATATTTAGTTATGGACGCTTTTAAACCAAATTGCTGTGAAGCCTGGGCATAGACAGACGATAATGAATTAAATCACGTCAAATGTTTTGACTTTTTGTCACGAATTGGATTTGTATAATGGTTACATCATCAGTATGTCATAACAACCGTAAAAAGACCACTGCTAAACATTAGCCTCTCCAATAAATTGCGTTCTATTGGGAGTATTTGCCCCATAATCACCAAGATGGGTTAGTGATCGCAGCTCTAGCCAGTAAGCAGGATGATACTGCTGCCCATCATACGATAAGATTTTTCTTCGTCGACTCTTACGATTCTCCGTGAGAGGGTGGCACTACAGCACTGTGGTTACCGTTATACACTACAATGTTTTACAAGCGTCTTGTCAAGCTTTTTCCTCAGCAGGAAGTTATTGATTTTCAAATGTTTTATATTTATTTCAAAGATTGTCTGATTCTTCTGATTGAAGTCGAATAAAACGTTCACTAGCCTCTATAGCCCAATCTGAGCACCCTGAAGTTCCGTAGTAAAGTCTCATGTGTACAGCAATTAAACCAATTATGTATACTAAAACCAAAACACAGTACTTAGCAAGACGGTTGTGCCTCCTCGAACTTTCCCTTGTAAAGAGAATTACGATTCTGCTGTAAATATCTTGTTTTTATCCTACCTATGAGGTGGAATACTTTCTTAAAATTCAAGAAGGATTTCCACGAATAAAATCAACTAAACTACAACTAAAGACTACCAGACTCTTTAAAAAATTTCAGTTTTTATTACATGAGGTTAAATACTTCTTTCAAATTCATGTAGTGCCTACAAATAATAAAAACAATCACATAACAGTAGACGAACGATATGGCGCGAAGGTCTACCTACACTTCGCTCCTGAGGTAGTGGGTTCGATTCCCACACACGACAGATATTTCTGTGCATGAACATTAATATTTGTTCTTGTCTAGGTGTTACCGATGTATATTAAGTAATGTGTTCACAAAAAAAGGTATTTAAGTAAGTTTATCCGTTTTTTAGTTTTCATATCGCAAGTTCTTAATGATACTTATTTTGGCACTAAATAATTGGTGTAATTGTCAGAATTTATTCATATGTATTTATTTATAGTTTATGTATTTTTTTGTTATTCTACTACATATGAATGATCGTTATAAAGTCGGTTAGCATTTAAACTTTACCATCAGCCCACTTTGATTCTTTGTTGTTTAGTTATCGTTTAAATTAAATTAACCTCCTACCTAACTTCAAATTTACTCATAAATAATTAAACTCATATGGTCAAGCTAATTGCAAGAGATTGCAAGATAATTATTATTCTATTATTGTAACATGACACTTACTTTTGACTAAGATATAGCTTAGCATACAAGTGTGTATTTAATAATAATAATAATCAATTTCTTCATTTCATAATCAACCTGGTACATTAGAATATCTAGTAGCTGGTGCCTCCTTTTAAGCTTGAATAAGCCTGTGTCAGGAGACACAGCTCTTCGATAAAGCATAATCTAATAGGTTGGGGAAAAAGTCTTTTCGTATTTTTGTATGAAAAGTCAAGACATTTTTTTCAAAGTTTATTTACCTTTATTTACAATATATATGTACCGTTTTGTTGAATAACTTTCTGCCATTTTGTGGGCAGAGACATTATCCCGTTACTGTAGAAACTTTGGGACTTCTGATCAAAAAAACGGGACAAATAGTTTTGGCAGTCCTCTCTTGAGGTCAACCTTACAGAACCTAAAGAATTCTGCAGAGACCGAAACAGGTGAAAATCTGAAGGCACAAGTTTAGGGCTATATGGTGGATGCACTAGGACCTCCCAGTCGAACTCTCTTAATTTTTGCTGAGTGGCTAAAGATGGGTGTGGTCTAGCGTTATCGGGATGAAAGACCACACCCTTCCTGTTGATCAATTCCGGCCGTTTTCTCTCGACTGCTTCCTTTAATCTCATCAGTTGCTGGCAGTAAAGATCAGAATCGATGGTTTTGCCGGGCGGTAAAAGCTCATAATAAACAATGCCCTTCCAATCCCACCATACACACAGCATCACCTTATTTCGTGTTAGGCCAGGTTCGGCCACAGTCTGTGAAGCCTGGCCAACTTTCGACCACGACCTTTTTCGCACGTTCTTGTCGTACGTGATCCACTTTTCATCGCCAGTTATCAATCTCTTCAAAAACGGCTCGGTTTCATTACGTCTCAATAATGAATCGCAAATGAGTACACGGTTCATTAAGTTTCTTTGAGTAAGCTCGTGTGGCACCCAAATATCGAGCTTTTTTGTATAACCAGCTTTCTTCAAATGGGTCAAAACTGTTTTGTGGTCAATTCCCAGTTCTTCAGCTACATCGTAACTACTAATATGCCGATCTTGCTCCACTCTTTCAAAAATGGCGTCCATTTTATTCGTAACAGGGCGACCAGAGCGAGGTGCATCTTTAACATCAAAATTTCCGGACTGAAAACGTTTGAACCAAATTTGTGCTACTCTTACTGACACTGCATCAGGTCCATAAACATCACAAATTTTTTTCACTGCTTGAGTTGCATTTTTGCCTTTTTTATAATAAAATTTTAAAATGTATCGAATTTCTTCATTAGATTCACTCATTTTTACGGAGAGAAAAACAAATGAAAAATAGCGGGAAACAACTTTTTTTTTATTTTTTTCTTTTCTTTATAATGGAACCTTTTTAATGTTACCAAAACCAGCCAGACACAAATAGTACAGTCAAAAAAATTTTATAATAAGTTTATACCTACGTTATGCGAAAAGACTTTTTCCCCGACCTAATATATGTTTTACATTAAAAAAATCAGTTCCATTAAGATCCTTTGTTTAAAGTTAGTTAAAATCACGAAATTGCTTTAGTTTCTTTTTAATCTTAAAAAGCCATGTCGTATATTTTATCCAAAATTTAATATCATTTTGGATAAAATATACGACATGGCTTTAGAAAAAGTATAAGCTGATAAAAGTCCGCACTTTTCCGCTGATTCAAAAGGATCTGAAGCAAAATGTCATATCTGTAACAAACGTCAAAGAAAGTTGATAATGTCAAAGTAACTCGGAGAGAAAACATCTTACACAAAAAGTTTGTGAAGTTTTCGGACGAGAGATGATATTCCAAGATTTTATTGGAGATACAATGTTTTACCTTATAAAAACAATATTCAACCACGAAAGTAAAACTCAAAAACAAAGTCGAAACTTTCAAACAATTATTCACTTCCATAACAGATGGTGTTGGAGAGCTAAATTCTCAAGCTATTAAAAATTACATAAATCTCCCCGGAGTCCCCGGTGGATCAGTGATTACAGCATTGGACCGGTTATCTAAAGGTCGTAGGGTCGAGTTCTACTCTTTACTTTTTCTGGTAAAAAGATCGTCTATTAACATAGTCGATACAAAAAAAAAATCTGATAGGTTTAGGTAGGAAATTTCAAACCCTTCTGAATATTAAGATAACTACATTCTATGAAGCGCTCGTAGCTCTGCGGTGCTCGGTGGTCGGAAACGATCACCAAAGTGCAGAAGAGTTTACAGAGGTCAGTCCTTGGATGGGTGACCGTTTGTGTGGCATTTGATATCGAGCGCTTCTGTGTTTCGGAAGGCACGTTAAGCCGTTGGTCCCGGTTATCACTAAATGTGGTAGTCGTTAAGCCATGTGAGAGGCCTAATGGGCGGCTTGAAAAATTCTAACAGCAGGACGCCATACACCTGCCTCCGCCAATCCGCATTGGGTCAGCGTGGTGGAGTATGACCCAATACCTTCACACCTTGATATGTGAGAGGAGGCTCGTGCTCAGTAGTGGGACGTTAATGGGCTGTGATTATGACATTCTAACGGGCCTATTAACCATGAACAGAACTTTGGCTAGAGAAGAGTTGGTCAAAAACCTGGTCATATTTGTTCTTTCACCAGTATAGGTTGAATTAATAAAAAAATATGGAAGCGGGGCGGATTATTACGGTTTGTATGTATTGCAGAGATATTTTCCCAATGGACATCAGAAAAGGTTATGGGAAAGATCTTCCCCATGAAGGAATAAAAAAAGAATTAGCATATAATTTTACCTTTACAAGTTCGACTTATAAACGAATCCAACAAATCTCTTCCTATGAGATGTTAATAGTCACGGTGACAATCATTAACATTTTGACAAAATGACAATCTGGCAGACTATCATTGTTTTGTAAAATGCACGTGTATTTGATCCTAGTAAGCCTGCAAGGGTGTGCACAATGATTTCGGGCAGTAATGTAGTGTGTAGCGAACGTAATTGTCGAGCTAAAATAGGCATAGACATTATTTTCAGTTTGGTGAAGATTTTGATCAGCAGTGAAAATTTTTAGGCTAGTATGGAGATGGAACGATCAAGTGAAAAATTCATCGTCAACCGGTGGAAGCAGAGCATCCGCTCCAGATGTTACTCCGATGCTACGCCACGATCCACGATTCTCAGACATCAGAGACCGACTAGAGCAGTGGTTCCCAAACTTATTTTGTCTACTGAGAGAGATGAGAGCATGCAGTGCGTTTATGCATGTATTTTGTGCACGCTACTGCAAGCCTGTCACATGACGTCATCAACAACCGGCCTATTAGTTCCCCCGGGAAGACTTGAAAACTCGCAATCGCAACGACTTATGCACAATAAATTATTCATATCAAACGCGTGTATAAATCAATTACTACACTCCCCTTTCTAAAAGGGAGGCTTGGTTGTGGTGAAATAGTTTAAAAAACAACTAGTTATTGCACGCGGTTTTACTCGCATATAATTGGTAAGTTTTGACTATTGCTTGATATATTAACGATAATGCTGATTTTGAATTGGGACCTTACATTGATCAATGATCAATTTGGTTATGTAGAACACAAATGTAATTATAGCTTTCTAGTGTTGAGACAGACTTAGTATAGACTTCACATAAACTGTCTTCCCACACAGAAATCATCTGTGACTATGTGTGTCAAAACCATACATTTAATACCATACATACATTCACGGCTGTTTCTCCGAAGGGGTAGGCAGGGGCATATTATACGCCCACACTTCGCCAATTATATAGTTGATCCCACTTAATAGGTGGCGAGCCTATTGCCGCTTACCGGGCACTGTTATGTTCGTCAGATCCTCGTCCGTTGATCGGCAGTGCACCTGCTTGCAGGTGAGGCTGACTTGGGCTCCTTAGGTCTTGGTAGGATCCCTATACATTTAATACTTATCGTTTTAACGAACTTCGACTTTGTTTGTCACTTAGTATTATTTTGTCTACGCCCTTGATGCGATATGATGCCGAAATATTTGATAGTACAAAGAAGGTAAAATGGGAAAAGTTTCCGGTAAGCGGCAATAGGCTCGCCCTCTATTATGTGGGACCAACAACAATTGGCGAAGTGTGGGTGTATATTATGCCTCTGCTTACCCCTTCGGGGAAAACAGGCGAGTATGTATGTATGTGCAAAGAAGGCCAAGCTCTTTGTTTTTGGTTACTTCTAGACTAGTAACCTTAATAAATGAAGTTTATATGAATATATAATATTATAATACTTTTGGGCGTGCAGGTACAAAGCGAACTTTTTAAATTTATCATAAGAGAATAAACTTTTCTTATAATGCTATAATGAGGGTGTTGTCTATATGTTAAGTCTACAAAAAAGAAGTATTTTAGTATCCGTTATTTAGTATCACTAACACTTAGTTCGTAGTGATACTTATCTTGAAACTAAAATAATTGGTGTGATTGTAAGATCCCCATTGCTGTGATACAGGAAAATTCTATTGGTATCAGCATCTATCTCTATCTCATAAACCAAAAGAATGATATATTGTCATACAAGATCCGTCCATATATACTATTAATCTTCGTCCCCTCGTTATAGACTCTTTGACTAGGTTCTTGAATAGTACTTGTCAGTTTGGACATGCTTCGTGAATTCAATTAGATTCGTTAATAGAGGGTCTTGGTTTACATACATTAATTCGAAAAGTCATAGGTACGTCACTATATGACTTTTCAAAGTTATGAGCGTACATTTACTGTAACAATATGCACAAAATAAAAATTTCCACATATTATTAAATAAAAACTGTAATTTAAACGTCGATTCAGCACACTATATAATAATACATAAACATAACTGAAGATAAATCATTTCAAAGTACTTATTCATATAGTAACCACTAGAATAACAAATTCTTCTAATACCGAAAAGAGCTGAAACTAGTATAAAGTAGTTATTATCTGGTCTAGTAATTGTGTCTGTATGTTATTTACATCTAAAGCGGCGCAAACATTACAATTATATTTAATATGAAGACAATTTCAGACTTTGGACAAGATATAGTATAGTTTATAACCCGAAAATCATCTCTTCATGGGGTGATATGAAAGGCGATTTATTGAAAAGGGGAAAATTGGAATCAGTTTATGTAAATTAAGAAAAAAATTGGTCTATGATATCCTATTAAAATCTGAGAAGCTCAAGCCAACCAGAATTGCAAGTGGTGCACCTGCCGATCAACGGACGAGGCTCTGGCGATCATAAAAGTTCCCGGTAAGCGGTAATAGGCCCGCCACCTATAACGTGGGACCGATAATATAATTAGCGGAATGTGGGCGTATATTATGCCTCTGCCTACCCCTTAGCGGAAACAGGCGTAATATTATCTATGCAGAAAAAAATGCTTCTTAATTTTATCTTGTACCGCTTTTAATCAGTTGTTATTCGATATAGTTCTCTTTACCTAATAATATTAAGGCTCTTAATTTTTATTTATTACATATGAAGCTTGTGATGTCCAACCGCAAGATGGACGGAGGAATTGATAAAGGTCGCGGGATCACGCTGGAACTGCTCGCCTGCGATCAATCACATTGAAAGTCTATAGGGGAGGCCTATTAGTAGTAGGCCGTCTTTGTGCTGATGATAATGAAGAAGCCTAATTCAGTTACAACTAAGCAAGTGATGGATTAAAAATATCTTTTTAATAATTTCCGCGCTACTAAAATTTCTCGAAAAATCGAAAAACTATTCAACACGACACGTGTTTCGCCCTTACACAGGGCATCTTCAGGTAAGATAGGAGCCTCAGAACAACGATGAGCGAACTATCGTTTCAGCGTTGGGCGTGAAGTCGTGAAAAGCGTTGGACTTGTGTAAGGGCGAAACACGTGTCGTGTTGAATAGTTTCTCGAATTTTCGGGAAATTATAGAAGCGCGGGAATTGTTACAAAGATATTTTTAATCCATCACTTGCTTACAATGGATTTCCGAATAGTAACGCCTGAATCAATAAATTCTTTCAGTTACAACGAACAAAACGAAGCTTGTAATTTGCCTTTCTATAATTTACGAAAGTTATTGTCAATACGGCTGTAAGCTTTACACATCTATTAAACGAAAGTAACATATGAATCTCCCTCTCATCTCTTGGGGTAAGAGTCGACGAAGAGAATTCATATCGGATGATGGGCAGCAGCGTCATCTTGCGTACTGGTTTGGTACCCGTGTCCAGAAAATTATGAGCAAATATACCCCCCTATTGGAGAGGCCAATCTTCAGCAGTGGACTTTATATGGCTAGTTGATGATCTTGAAAATATTAAATATATTTTTATTATATTTTTGTAAGAAAGAATGTTTAGATGTGATAAACTATAGGTCAGGCGGGAGAAGCCGCGTGCCATAGCTAATACTAGTTAAACCACACCAAGTTTATTCAACGAAATGGAATAATAGAGTTTGTTTACTTACATACATTGCGTATCCGTGACAATATCAAAATCATACGAACGAGGTTGAATAAACGTGCGGGTTTAGAAAGCACCCTTATAATATAGAGATAATCAGCATTCGAATCAAGAAACTGGTGATTTCGATCTTTCTTAAGAACACTCGGCTTTAATAAAATTCAGATACTATATTTTATTTATTTTAACTTTATCGCACAAATTAAAATTAAAATGTACAAAAGGCGAACTTAATGCTGCAAGGCATTCTCTACCAGTTAACCTTTGAGTTAGCAGAAAAGTATGAGGCAGTACGAATAAGATAACATATGAACTTACAAAGAATTAAATATGTGCTATTAATAAACTACATATACCTATATACACAATTAATAGTAATTATGATATTATGTAGACTAAATCAAATAAGTATTTTATATTCCCATGTCTCTTCAGCGGGGCATGTGACGGCTGGAGTAAATGTGTTCTACAGTGGAGGCCGAGGCTTGGTAAGCGCAGTGTAGCCCTCCAGCTAGGTGTAGCACTGACTTAGCGGCTGGCAGTGGTTGGAGACGAAGAGCTGTTCAAGAGAGATCCATCTGTCGTGCCATTGGAGAAGCTTATGTCCAGCAGTGGACAAATGTTGGCTGAGAATAAATGGATAATGGAGGATAAATGCCGGCATTTATGCAAAATCGCAAGCCGGCCATTTTGTTTGTTATCATGTTTATTCCACGGTATCGGGCTCACATCGACCACGCTTAGACTAAAGCCTTTATTCCGAAATCTGTTAAGGATACTCGTAATTTACAATAAACCAAAATTTGAATCGGTATAACTAATATTTTTTTAATAATCGCTGGACACGTGTCTCAATCTTGGCAAACCCATTTAGCATTTTATACTCATATTATAAGAGTATAATTGGTCCGCCATCTTGGGAATGCCGCCATGTTGGATTTAGAATGACGTTACACAGTTAACCGTGCATATAAAAAAAATCAGCTCAATCGATTGAAGAAAAGTGCTTCAAAATTGAGTTGCAAGATTTCACCCGAACATACTTATGTACTTACATTGTCAGTTAAATAAAAGCTTGTAAAAACACGAATTTTAAACTCGAGAATGTTAATTTAACGTAGACGGATGGTGTTTAAAGGACAAATAATTTTGTAATCTCGGCACCCGGCTGTTTGAGTTCTCCTGTAATCTTCAGTTCATTTGATACCCTTCGCCATTTTAATTATTATTAAATTCAGGACTAACAAGGAGCGTCAAGACAGCACAATACAAGGGCACAGTGTATTAAGGTATACAGTAGGTAGTATGACCTGTATGACGCAATTGAACTTTCAGTGAATACATATGTGTACATAAATTTGTAATGTTATCATATTCTAGTGTCATATTAATGCCCGCTACCTATCTCTCCCACTTCAGTTAAGGTTGACTGGAAGAGATTTCTTTTAGAAATAAGTCCACCTTTGTACTTCGTCTTTTTCACGTTAGGCTTTTTTTTGTTATTGTTTTTTGTACAATAAATAATATATGTATATTACAATAAAGTCGGCACATACGGTTGAGTAATTTAATTCCTACATATATACAGTCACGCATGTTTCCCCGAAGACATTTCGCCAATTGTATTGTTGGTCCCACGTAATAGGTGGCAAGCCTATTGCCACGTACCGGGAACTTCTATGTTCGCCAGAGTCTTGTCCGTTTAACGGTAGGTGCACCTCTTGCAGGTGAGGTTGGCTTGGGCTCCAAAGATGATGGTAGGATCAGTGTACACCCTGGCTATGGTATATATCCTGGTATATGTCTTTTTTATTTGAGAATAAATATCTTTAACCATTAGAACTCTCAATTAAATATATACGAAACAAGTTAAAAATTGTGTTAGTCTACGAAGATAGGATCATTAGGACCAGTTAGAACTAGTCTGGCCTTTTCCTCATTCGTTAGTATACTGGAGAGGTTTGAACTCAGTTTAGCTGATTGCTTAATCGATGGGCTATGAACGCCATTAGATTTTTTAGATTTAGGTTTCACATACTTACCGTATGACCGTACAATCTGCCGCCTGTATAAATTAAAGAGTACAAGAGAAACTACTGGGCCGTATCAGACAATAAAGTCTGTGCCTCCTGTGAAAATGAAGACATCTCTACAACATATAATATACATGCCTTGTGGTAACAGCTTAGAATAAATAGAGCCACTCCCTCACACCTCACGGGGAGTCGTGAGAGTCGACGAAGAGAAATCCTACCGGATGATGGGCAGCACCGTCATCCTGCATACTGACTTCAACCGCGATCACCAAAACGTCCGCCCAGTGTGGTGATTATGGGCAAATACCTACAATAGAGTTAAAACTATTGCGGAGGCTAACATATATTAAAGTGGGACTGTGTAGGCCACGTAACCAGGAAGCACTTACAGCGTTTGGCAGAAATTTGCACAGAATGGGTTCCGGAGGACGGCATAAGACATCGAAACAGACCCTGAAAACCCGTGGCGTGACGAAACTCTCTCCTACGTCCCAGACTGGGAGAAACTCGCCAACCACAGGGAAGAATAGAGATCGGAGGGAGACCTTTGCCCTGCAGTGGGACTACATAGGTTAAATTAATAAAAAAAGAGATTAATCGCTTGTCACAAGTAGCACAGATGATTATGCTTAGGATGAGCAATGCAGTTGAAAGCAAAACTGGTTTTATCCTTGACTCCTTAAAGAAGTTAGGCAGAAAACCAAATTATATAAAAATATGTTATTGTAGTATTTCAAGCGTTGCAGTGTTGTGTTCTATCTTCTTTTTTCTTCACTCAATAGAAAAAAATATATTTTTAATGCTTAAGCAACATACCTCAGAAGAGCTGCCAACATGACCTATAACAAAAAAGTATGAATTAAAATTTATTTACAAATGATGCGTTGATAGATACTATTGATTAAGTTCTACCAAGTTATGAAGGCAAGTGTTCTCCTGTAAAAAAACAATGTTTTATTAGACCACCTAGTTCCGCAGAGCTATGAGCTTCTCATATTACCTGTATAACAACACTACTCACAATGGATTTCCGCAAAATAACGCCCGAATCAATAAATCACTACCAACTAAGTCCGACTCAAAAGCAAAGTTCAAGAGGTAAGCTAAACACTGACTACTAAACCACGAGATTGTCATTAACGAGTATTTTGAAGCACTGAATGAAAACTTATCTCTTAGTCCGTAACTTCAGTGGTCGTGTTTAACCAACTAGTATCACTGAGCTAAAAGATTTTCTTTCTAAAGACCTACCTGTATATTAATCGTTAGAAACATCTAAATATTCAACGCTAAGCCCAAATTCAGGTTCAGGCCTAAACGGCAGGAGGTAAGCTAAGCTCCGACTACTAAACCACGACATTGCATGTATGGTCTGTCGGCCGCACTACACGCCTTACACAGCTTACTGGAACGGTTATTGGCGTCTGTGCAAATGTTATGGCTGTCTTTTACCAGAGACCTGGTGATATAGCGCTACTAAATTTAAACTATTAGGCAACTTGATTCTAGATACAATTGAAATCTTATTAGGTGAATTTCTGGGACGCCTTTCTTATAATTTAAGTGACAGTTAATCAGTCATAGATCAGTTTTTTTGGAGGACTGAATAAAAGCATTTCTTTTAGCCCATAATTAGAGCAATTGTTTTCGACTACCTAGAAGCGTTTTACTTCTAAAATCTACCTGGATTAAAACATTAGTAACTAAACCCGAATCAAAAGCAAGGTTCAAGAGGTAAACTAAGCTCTGACTACTAAACCACGACATTGCATGTATGGTCTGTCGGCCGCACTACACGCCTCACACAGCTAACTGGCACGCGTATTGCCGTCTGTGAAAAATTTAATGTTATGGCTGTCTTTTACCAGAGTCCTGGTGATATAGCGCTACTAAATTTAAACTATTAGGAACTTGATTCTAGATACAATTGAAATCATATTAGGTTAATTTCTGTGACGCCTTTCTTATAATTTAAGTGACAGTTAATCAGTCACAGATCAGTTTTTTTGGAGGACTGAATAAAAGCATAGCCCATAGTTAGAGCAAATTTTTTTCGACTACTCAGGAGCTTTTCCTTCTAGAAACTACCTGTATTAAAACATTAGTAACTAAACCCGAATCAAACTGACTACTAAACCACGACATTGCATGTATGGTCTGTCGGCCGCACTACACGCCTCTCACAGCTTACTGGAACGGTTATTGCCGTCTGTAGAAATGTTATGGCTGTCTCTTAACCAGAGGCCTGGTGAAATAGCGCTTCTAGATTTAAACTATTAAGCAACCTGATTATAGGTACAATTAAAACTTTATTGGATCCATTTCAAGAGCGAGCGTTTGATGAAAGGTAGAGTGTCATTAACAAGTATTTTGGAGCATCAAAATAAAATCATTTCTCTTGTATCGCTGAGCTAAATGAGTTTCTTTTTAAATACCTACCTGTATATAAACATTAGGAACATCTCGACATTCAACGCTAAGACCGAATTCAAATTCAGGTTCAGCATTAAACGGCAAGAGGTAAGCTAAGCCCCGACTACTAAACCACGATATTACATATATGGTCGGTCGGACGCACTACACACCTCACACAGCTTACTGGAACGGTTATTGCCGTCTGTGTAAATGTCATGACGGCCTCTTAACCAGAGGCCTAGCGAAATAGCGCTTCTAGATTTACTAAACTATTTTGCAACCTATGTTCCTAGCCAGAAACCATCCCCACATAAAGTTGAATAATTAATAAAAGAATTTCAATTAGCCTATAATTAAAAGCCTATTGGGTTAATTTCTGGGACGCTCTTCTTACAACTAAAGTGACAATTACTAATAAATAAATATTTCTGACACTTACACCAATTATTTAGTTCCATGATAAGTATCATTTTACGAACTTGTGTTATGGTTACGAATACTAAATAACAGATAAACTTACATAAATGTTTTTTTAAATAAATAATATATATAATAAAAAACCCAGAACAGAAAAAATATATTTATACACACAAAAATTTGTCCTGTGGGGGAATCGAACCCACGGCATCAGGAGTAGAGTGCGGGTATACTCGCCACTACGACATATTAGTCGTCGAATAAGACCTTCAGAATACTGGAAAAGTCTTTCTTTACGGTGGCGCTCACAGTTATTTATAAATGAAACAGTTAAGAGAAGAATAACTCGTGCCGCTTGCAGTGCTGTTCAAAAGAAATCCTAATTGGCTCTGCACTCCACTTCATCTGTCATCAGATATAAGTCTCGTTTCGTAAGTCAAATAATATATCTGGGTATGGTGTGAAAGCAATTCAATTTCGCTGCAGATTATCTGGCACTGCTGTACAGTGCTTATTTCACGGTATAAAGTGCTTTAATATTTTTGGACTGCATCGACTGCTTACCATCAGGCAGGATGTATTCATTATGACGTGTCCCATTATTTAAAAAAAAACATGTCTTGGTTAGCGGTTCAGCGCTCTTGGTCAAGCTAATAAACATTATAGCCGTTAAATACCAATTTCAATTCATTTATTGCCATCTAAGTGTAGGTACTATAGAGCACTACTAAACATGACTTTCACATAGTAGCCAGTAAACGAATTGTGCATAGGCAATCACGCGTGTAATGTGTTCAATCAGTATTAAACAAAGTTAACTTCGTTACTATAGAAGTATTTATTCGCTTATTAGTGAACAATGGATTGTTTTATTAAGAATAGAGCAGTGGACCGGTTATCCAAAGGTCGTAAGTTCGATTCGTAGTAATATTTTGTCATAAGGGATGGTTGGTTCAACAAAATATGTGGTTATCTTTTCAGCCATAATCCACTGCTAAATGTAGACCTCCTTAGAAACATGTGCCACCTGCTTCCAGTTTTTTCGACATCTTGACCAGATCATCGATCCTTTAGTTTGGAGGCCGTCCTTTACCACGTTTGCTGGATCGCAGTCACCATTGAAGAACTTTAACGCCTTATCCTCGTTCCTTCGAGCAATGTGCCCAGCACACGGTTTCGGTTTAATAAATAAATAAATAAGCAAGTGACATTTCGAACGGGATCGTAGGTAATGCGCCTGCCCATAATTACTGATTCTTCCGTAGATCCATTTCCAAGAAATGAGTGTAATTTAAGGAAAATTCTGACAAGCAATGGCATCGGAAATGCACCGTAAATACAGGACAGAACTACTTGGAATACAGACTTACGAACACTAAGTGTGTGTACGATTCTACAATAAAATCCCAAGCAACATACAGCAATTGAGCCTAAATAAATTTAAATTGACCATAAAACACAAGCTTTCTTCAAAGGGATACTATTCTATTAAAGACTATATGGCAGATAAAAATGCTTGGGATTAAACTGCCGTTTCATACAGGCTATTCTAATATGAATGACTTGAAAAAATAAATATTGTTAAGGTTATGTTATATTGCATTGTATAGCTTCACAGACAAATGAAGATTGTAATTCTAGTACCAAACTAATGGACATATTTAAAAGAGCATAGCCTGTGAGTTTCTTGCCAGTTCTTCTTACAGAGCGGTGGCTCGGAACTGGCACTTAGATTCACTTACACTTAATTATTTTTTGTTTTTAAATTGTTTTTTTGCATGTAAGTGAATCTAAGCTTCGTGATTTAGTGTAATATTATTTCGATTGTATTTTTTTTTCATTTGTAATCATGACGTTTTCAAGTACTATGTATAATAGTTTATGAAATATATATTTTTTTTTACTTTTACTTTACTTTACTTTAAGTAATGTGTTTTTTTCACATTCAAATTCAACATAATGAGGTCAATTGTACAAACAGTTTACATTATTCTTTCGATTCAAATTGATAAAATGTTTTTCAAAATACATTCAACACTTTGTAGGTATATCGACTTTTTTTTTTTTTTTCAGAAACAACTTAAAGCTCCATCTTAATACTCAAAATGGATTACTTTAGAAGTCCAAAGATAAGACATACAACGCAATATTACTCCTGCGGCTCAACGCAATAAAAACCAGTTGTATCAAAAAACTCCTTGAAAAAGCATACTATTGAATAGCAGACTCCAAAAAAATATACCTACATCACGCAATAATGCATGTAACACGTGGGGCATAGGCACACCCCTTGCTCAAACCCTAACCGAACTAAAACTGGTTAAATTGAACCTTAACGACTAGGGAATATGGAGCGCGTTATAGGTGCTTACAACGCCCCTGACATAATAAATTACTGCAAGTGCAATCCAGGGTGCAATGGATCGATACAGCAAATTTGAGCTCCGATTTTTGTAATTGAGACTGTCTGTATTCGAAGCGCACATAGCTCTCTTACTTTTACTTGGTGGTCGGAACTGATCGAAAACCGAAAAGGCAGAGCAGATTACACAGATGGGTGGTCGTTTGTGTGACATTTAAAAGCGTGTGCTTTTGCGCTTCAGTAGACACAATAAACTATTGGACTCATTTTTTGGAAAAAATAATTACACACATAAATATTTAACAAACATAACTCATTTGCCTTCTAGGCGGTATAGTAAAGCATAATGTCTGCAGTTTTGCTTTATTTTCTACAATTTGCGCTATTTAAAAAAAATATGTGTAATAACGGTGGATTATTAACCGTTAAGTGTTTGTGAACACACACGAGTGTTGGTAAATGAAACAAAACAGTGCAACTTCACTTAACAAATTCTCTCAAGAAGTCCATGTGAGATCTCAGTATAGTCCCACATCTTTACTGAGGACTCAAAAGGTTTAGTGGAGGACATTTCATTTACCATTTATCATCTTTATCACCACTCGTTCTCATTTACTATGATTTATAATATGTCTTTTACTTGATTGGCTAAATGTGCAAAACGCACGAAGCCATTATTACAAAAAAAACATTTTTTCAAATTGTTTATATAAACACACAATAAATAACAGAGATTTGTTAGGTGTGTTGGGTATGTAGTTCTTAATATTTAAATGAAGTATACTCAAGTCAACAATTGTATCTAAATTGACTAAATTCCATAATTTCATTATGTGTACACGATTTATAACACAACGAAAGCGCACAAAATAACAGCGAAGCAATCCCCCAGGAAGACGCATATCACAAATAAGCTAACTTCACAAAGATGGCATAGAATTTCCAAGACACAGGTGAGCAAATATGTCTGGTCGCTCATTCCCCGGTGAGTGGCAGTCGGTGAGAGCTATGTATAACTATGTGTGGTAGTCGATAAGCCATGTTAGAAGACTTGAGTGTCTTGAAAATGAACAAGTGAATAGAAGTGTTGGTAGGGGAAGACCACGTAAGACCTTCCATGACCGAATCCAGAAGATTTTGGCAAAAGGGCAGGTCAAAGTAACCGAAACTGACGGGCGTGTATGAGAAGGTGAATGAGTGCATACATACAATAACGCCTGTTTCCCCGAAGGGGTAGGCAGAGGCATAATATACGCCCACACTTTGTCAATTCAAGTCAATTGAACCTATTGCCGCTTACCGGGCACTTATATGTTCGGCAGAGCCTCGTCCGTTAATCTGCAGGTGCACCACTTGCAGTTGAGGTTGGCTTGGGCTCCAGAGATGATGGTAGGATCCCCATACACCATGCTAAGTAGTATGACATAAATAAGCTGAGGTTAATTATTTTTAAGGGTGTATAGAAATGTATGGGTATATACAGTAAATAGGGCTCCTACCAAGATCTGAGGAGCCCAAGCCAACCTCACCTGCAAGTGGTGCACCTGCCAATGAACGGCTCTGGCGAACATAAAAGTTCCCGGTAACCGGCAATAGGCTCGTCACCTATTACGTGGGACCACACATATAACTGGCGGAATGTGGGCGTGTAATATGCCTCTGCCTACCCCTTCGGGGAAACAAGCGTGATATTATGTATGTAAAGTTCACTTCTGAGTTCTGTAGATGAAACGAGTCAATTAGTAGAAAGTGGCTAGCTAGATAATGTATTTTTTAAATAAATATTTTACGATTTATTCTTACATTTTGAACATTGATTTAAAATTCTAATATAGGATTAGCCCTGAAAATTATCTCAGGAACAATTCACTCTAAATTATATGCATACTTTAAAACTACATGCACACTTATAACCAAGGCCATTTTGTTTTGCAATCCAAAGCAGATGCAGGTTCAAAGTAAACAGATCTAGATATGCTTGAAGGTCAATCCAAGGCAGCCGCTTGAAAAATTAGTACTAAGGTAAAGAAACATGTGCAATGCATGAAAAAGACGTGAGTCAGATAGTGCAAGAAGTTAAGTTTGTTTGTTGAAGTGTTACGCCTAAACAATAAGCTAGTTTTGATGAAACTTGGTACCAAGGTAGTCCAATTTGATAACCAAGCTTCATAGGAGTCACGCGTAATTTTTATATTATTTTATTAGAATAATAATATTCCCTAACAGTTTACTAAAAAAAATACACAACTTGTACTATGGATATGGGCCCGGGTTCCGCCTATATGTAGTATGTATTAGACAAAGAACAAACAATATAAACATATTATTACTTTTTTTCTTGTTAATATATACTTATAATATATATAAGAAACCCACGGACCAAAACTAACATACTTATGTTGCATACAAATATCAGACGAGAGTGAGAATCGAACTCACGACCCTAGGAGCGTCCAAGCCATATCGGTCGTCTAAACAAAACATTAACTTCCCAAGATTGAAATAAAACTGCATATATGAATACAAATCAAACAAAACAATCGGCGAAAGTAGATTATTATTGATTTCTAGACGTCAACGACCGCTGCAAAGGTACTTACTTACTATTGAGTATTGATTGATTGATTGAATAACAACTTGCATCTCTAATATATACCTACATACATATATAATATGACGCCTGTTTCCCCAAAGGGGTAGGCATATTATACGCCCACATTTCACCAGTTATTTTGTTGGTCCTACGTAATAGGTGGCGATAGGTCCCCTATGTTTTATTTTGAGGACATAAGTGAAATCATGGGCAACAACTAGTGTATAAACCATCAAATATAAGATAGAGAGGTGACATGAAATATTTTTACTAGCAATCGAACTATTAAAAATAACAGTTCCACAAGCCATAATCGACACATTTTCCTTAATCTGTAATGTGAAATATATGACAGTAAATATGTCGAGAAACATCGTAACATCGTAAAGGCGTCCCCATAAAAGAGTTTCCACCATATTTGTCTATGGTGCTACTTGGTCAAGCGACGTGTTAATTGATATGTAGTCATGAACAATAGCATAGTGGATATAAATAAGTACGATATCTTCATACCCACTGAAAATGATTTGTATGTGAGCGCGACTAAAAGTATGCGTTGTCACACGCACACACTGACAAAATGTGCGCCATTCGTGGCTTCGCTGCCGTGCGTAAAATCATTAAAAGACTATCTCCCGCACGGAAGAATGTGCCAGATTTTTACTGACTAAAAACCATCCGTGTTCCTTCTTTAGGATGTTATCTCTAGCTCTTTCATCCCTCAACGCGTAAATCATACCGCATAATAATATACTCAGGCGCAATATTTCACTGCACGCGGAGTCATAAAGCATGATTGGTGCAGTGTTGTGCTTACGTGGAGCACGCGCTATTGATAGAACTAAAAAAATGTGACTTAGTATACGCTTCAAAACAAATTTAGGACGATCAAGAGATAACTA
Organism: Musotima nitidalis; assembly: GCA_949126915.1. Lineage (NCBI taxonomy): Eukaryota > Metazoa > Arthropoda > Insecta > Lepidoptera > Crambidae > Musotima > Musotima nitidalis. The sequence goes on along the minus strand of OX421439.1, from coordinate 5,512,134 downwards.
TATTTTTTATCTTTAATAAGGGTCATATCATAACATTAATCGTTCGAAGAAATAAGACTTACTGTTTGATTTTATTTAAATCTTGCAAACATTTACCGATATCCCGTCGATACGCGCATTATGCTTCACTGCGACTGGCGATAAGACCCATAAGTGGGAGTGGGCGAGCAATATAGTTCACTGCGCTTGCACGTTTTATGGTCTGGTGTGCAGCAAGATATTGCTGTATTAGTATTTAGTTATACATTTTTGACAATTGCACAAACTATAAACGCCAGTTCTACGTGTTTATGCTATTCCCGTTTGCAATGGGCTTCTACTTGGCCTGTTGCAGGACTGTTCAAAAGAGTTACTACGGCCCAGGACATAGCAGGCCCAAGAAAGAACATGGATGGTTTATAGTCAGTAAAAGTCTGACACACCCTTCTGCTCCTCTCACAGCAGAAGACAGTAATTTGATGGTTTTCCATCCCAAAAGGAAGGCTCTACTTGGCCTACCTATTTGTTTATACTATGACCATAGTAAGCGTTACGTCATGTTTTCCCTCCTTTTTCGGATGTCAATGTCAAGAACATACCTCACGATTCTTCGTAGTACTGTAGAACTAGCGACAAGTGTAGCGAGGCAGTTCAAAATTGATTTTTAACACAAGAGTTTAAAATGCGTACAAACTACGAAGTGTTATGGTTGCTAAGTTGCTAACTGCACCAGAAGATTTTGGGAGATTTTCAAAACAATACAATGAACTTTAAGTCTATATTTGTAAACGAGTGGGAGTTTTCTTAATGGTGATAAGAATCAATGAGTAATCTTTAACGGTGAGTGCAATTAGTATAAAAAAAGCAATGACCAAATCCAAAAGGTTTTAAATGGTAGGCAGGTCATTAGTATCCTAAACCGAAGGGAGTATATGGGAAGGTTAATGAGTGTGAATGTAGCTAACAGTGTGAGCCAGGATCGTAGCCAGTAGAAGGATGTGTTTATCTGATTAGCCCTACGGGAATAGGGCGTGAAAATATTTATTTTATTTACTTAACGGTTTAGTACACAAATCAAATATCGAAAAATACATTAAACAAATATACAAAAGGGTACCTATTTCATGAGAAAAAAGGTTTATTCCATTCCAAGTACATTGGACGAATAATATACATACATACATACATACATACACATATATACAAATACATACATACATACACATACATAATATCACGCCTGTTCCCGAAGGGCTAGGAATCTTATGCGCCCACATTTTGCCAGTTATATTCATGGTCCCGTAATAGTTGGCGATCCTTGCTCGTCAGAGCCTTGTTCGTGGTTCGGCAGGTGCACCTATTGCAGGTGAGGTTGCCTTGGGTTCCTCAGATCTTGTTAGGATCCCTATACACACACGAATAATACAATCTCGCGAATTCAATAAAACTTTTCGGTTTTACAGTACTTAGGATTTCGAATAATACAATCTCGCGAATTCAATAAAACTTTTCGGTTTTACAGTACTTAGGATTTCGAATTCGAATTTCACTACACTCAAGTAGTTCTCTTGCGAGTGTAACGAGAAACTGACAACACTCCTGTCAACATTACTGGTTCGCATTAAACTGTAGGAGCGCTCGTTTACGTCGACGTTTATTAGCAGTGGTCCGGTTGACAAAGTAGCCGTTTACTATTATTTTAATATCTATGCTCGGAAGTTTACGTTTAACTCCTGTTTCCGCGCCGCTTTCCATTATCTCTTGGAAATTCTTAGGAAAACTGCTTCCTGATTTCTTTTTCTTCTACCGACTTAATTATAAGGAACAAGACAGTTGACCTGTTTATTCTCCAAAACCTTTCGGATATGATCAATGATCATGATCACGCCGCTATACTTCAGTTTTGAAGTTTGTCACGATGGCTACTTCCTGATTACGTTGTAGTTCATACACTTCATACCAATTTTACAAAATGGAATACAATTGACCTGTCTATTCTCAAACACTTTAGGATTCGATAACGATCACGCGCCGCTATATATTATCACTTTGAGTTTCCCGGGATTACTTTAGCATTGTATTGTACAGGAATATTATAAAGAACGAAAGAGTTGACTTGTCATTTCCCCAAAACGTTGAAGATATGATGATGATACGCCGCTTTCCATTAGTTGCTTGAGTTACTTAGGCCTTTGCCTGTTTGATTTGGTTTAGTCCTTACTAATATTATAAAGAGGAAGACACCGTAGGGCTTTAAACGATCATATCCGAAAGTTTTTGGGAAAATATGTCAAAACACTTATGGCAACTTGGTTTATTTTATATTTCAAAACAATATAACAAAGGAAAAAATCGTTTAAGACTTTCTATGATGTGATGATGTGAATTTTTTTGGAGACAAGGCAGGTTTAAATAAATGATAAAAAAATTGAAAGTGTTTTGCGAGAGAAATTCAAGAAGTCTTGAAGAGTTTGAGCCACTGCACCTACTCAGCTCGTGACGGAAGATTGTGGCGAATGGAAAATGTAAACGTATACTATAAATAAATATAAATATTTTCTAACAATTACACCATTATTTAGTTCTAAGATAAGTAACATTAAGAACTTGTGTTATGGATACTAAATAACGGATAAACATACATAAATACTATTTTTTTTGGGATTACATACTCAATATACATGGGGAAATACCCAGACCAGAACAAATATTCACGTTCATGCACACAAAGATTTGTCCTGTGTGGGAATCGAACCCACGACGTTGGAGCGGAGAGCGGGTATACTCGCCACCACGCCGTATCGGTCGTCAAAACTACTGCTTGGTTAGTACATTATTCCTACACACATTTATTTTAGGTAGGTACTGTCTACTTTAACGAAATGTTTCTTCACTAGGGGCTCTGATCTGATAACCAAATGCACGAGTGAATATTTATAAATATCGAGGATAGAGGGGTGCCTGTTTCCATGAATTCACTTAGGTTGAACTATAAATATCACACTTAGATTGAAGTTTATTCATAGATCAAGCCAAATAGCATACTTGACCGCACCTGTAAGAATAGATTTTATTTGCAATGAGATAAATTAAAAATTAAATTAAATTAAAATTAGTCATACTTATAAACTAATGCGCCCACTGCGGGCGGGAGCTTGATCGTAAAAGAACGGGCAAGAAAATCGTCAAGGTTGGTTTTTTCTCCCTTAACTTCCCTCCCTCCCAGGATAAATTAAGACATAAGAGTTGACATTTAAAATGAGAGACCTGACTTGATAAAATGTTTATAATACGCCACATAAATCGTTCTCGATTCCGCTTAAAGAAAAATTTGCATACATTATCGACAAGAATATCAAAATTATGACCATCTGACAACATAAACTATTTACCAAACAGAAGCTGGCACGGGAAGAGAGCGCCCGACGTCCAATATCATAAAAACGATCACCCATTCAAGAACTGACAATTGTAAACTAAGCTTCACTTCGGTGATCATCGTATCAGCTCTAAAGAGTACATTGTGGAACATGGACCTCCCCAAAATATAACATTATTTTGGAGGTATTAGGCCATTATCACCACGGTCGGCAATAACTTTTGACTTTAATGTTTTTCCTTTTAACACCTCTTTGGATCGCTTTTATCACATAATGATTTTTGAAGTATTCAGCATACATTTCATCTCTATATCATCATATTAGCCTTATGAATCCACTACGGAACAATTGCCTCCCCAATACATTACAGTTTTTTGGGGGTATTTGCCCATAATACCACAATGGGGAGGCGGTTTGGTGATTCGGTAGGATTTCTCTTCGTCGACTCTTACGACTCCCCGTGAGATTAGAAGGAATGGCACTATTCTTCGCCAGTACCATTCGGTGATCGTTTTCTTTAAACTAGTCTCGCGTAGTAGCTCGACTTCGTATGAGGCACAGAAAGTTATCACCCATCCAAGGACTGATCACAGTGAGTTTAGCCTAAATTCGGCGTTCGTTTGTTTATACATACTCTTGTATAGTTGCTTCACTTCTAATGATGACTTATGATACGGTTTGAGAAACTTTAGCAATTTTCCGAATTTCTTTGAAGTAGGTAAAGTTTGAAATGTAAGAAGAGTGCGTATTATAGAATAATTATATTCCTATGTATGCAAATATAGTTAGAAAATGGAGTTAACTTTATTACAGCAGCGGTCTCTCACACAGAAATTGTAAAACGTATGCAAATTGAACTTAGCAGCTGTCCGAGTCCCTTTCGTTCAGTTTATTCATGTTTTGATTCTCATGGCGTTTTAATTTTGTTTTTGCATTAAAGTTTGCGCTCTTAGCGCGGTTGTGTGTAGTCGGAAACGAATAAAACAGAGCTTTGAGAGGTCATTCCTTAGATCTGTGCAATGACCGTTTGTGGCAGTCGAAAAGAATGACCAAAGTATTATTATTTTTATTATCAATTTATTTCTTTTAACAATTTCCCTTAGCATGAGGTTAAGCCCTAGGCTCGAGGCTTCTATCGCGAAATTCACATTCACAATAGAATTAAAGTACATACTTTATTACGAACATGACTGTACTGCTAAATGTTGCTGATTAAATACTCAAACTAAAGGAGAATGGGCACATTGGGACCACCTTCCAATAGCAATGAGATATATATCGTTGGATAGGTCTTTTCAATTGGAACAACAATTGTTATGACAACTTTGTTGTTACAATTGTCCGTTCAGAGTTATAAGACTTATAAGTTCAGATTTAAAGATAAAAATATTAAAATATTTTTGAGGAGAAAATAATAACACCGTTAATAATTCATTAATTATTTATTATTACGTTACACACATCGACGTGTTCTATGGGTTATCTATAATAACATCATTCAAGAACATTGCTGGTGCAGTAAATCCTTCATGAATCGCATACCCTAAATACCAGATTATTGATATAATGTGTGCACATGTGCCCATCGTTCGCCGTCCCGATATGCATGTACAATAATGTTGTACTTGGCATTTGGAAACAATCACTAAAGGAAACCGTTCACATGGGGGTTCGAATCCTGGTCGCACTTATGACTTTTCAAAGGTATGTGCGTAATTATCGCTTGCTCCGTGACTCGGAAAGAACGTTAAGCACCATTGGTCCCGGCCGTCATGAACATCTACAGCAGAATAGGACGTCAGTGCCTTGTAACATCCAGATAGCTAGTTTAACCATAAAATTATATTGAATAAAAGCAAACATATTTACGTATTATTTCGTAATCTTCTATATATTTGATAACGTATTTCATTCTATTATTTGCTATCGGATAAAAACAGTGTACTTGACACTATTTTTGTTAAATCGTCGAGATAGCGTAATTCATGATATGGATAAGACGATAAGATAGATTATGATTCAATAGCGGTGTACTTTATCTGGGTATTGATAATCTTATGGATTTCATCTACATAAAGTCAAGAGATACATAACCAAACTTTTTGTATTTTAAGGTTTCATTGGACCGGCAAAGTGTTTTCTTTATAAATAAACTAGCAGCGCCCAGTAGAGTCACCAGAGTGGCTCCCTTTCCCGTGGAAATAGCGGGATAAAAAGTATCCTATGTGTTAATCAAGTTATAAACTACCTGCGTGCCAAAGAGTAACAAACAACCATACACACAAACTTTCGCATTTATAATATTAGTAGTAAATAGGATACCCCACATAGATATGGAGATCTCACAAAGTCCTATCTCATCTACCTATTGAGCAGAGTTTGTGTTATAGGTACATACATACATACATAATGTCACGTCTCTACCCGTAGGGGTAGGCAGAGATCACATCCTTCCACTTGCTACGATCTTGGCACACACTAGAGTATGCATAATAATAATTTATTATTGTACAAAAAAAAGGTTACTAATCACTTAAAAAGGTGGACTTATCTCTAGAAGAGGTCTTTACCAGCCAACCCTAGTTTTAGTATAAATTTTATGGGATAAAATTTTGTTACAGATGTGTAAAATTGGAAATAATATTTAATACATACACATACATACATACATAACATCACGCCTGCTTGAGGAGAGGCATACTATACGCCTACACTTCGCCATTTATTCCGCGTAATATGTGGCGAGCCTATTGCCGCTTGGCGGGCACTGTTACGTTCGCCAGAGCCTCGTCCGTTGATCGGCACCACTTGCAGGTGCACCACTCGGAGGTGCACCACTTGCAGGTTAGTTTGACTTGGCTTCTCAGATCTTGGTAGGAGCCCTAGTACACATAACACAAGTTCCTAATGATACTTATCTTGTAACTACATAATTGGTGGAAATGTCGGAAAACATTTATTTATTATTTAACTCTACTGCTCTTTTCAGATATGTAAAAAAAATGCAAGATTAGAAAACTTGGAGACTAAGATATTGAAAAGGCGATCACAAGCACAACCAATCAATAAATATAACTAAAACTGGTCTGCTATCAACGACGTCATTCAATTCAATAACATTATAAATCAAATTGTCTCCCTGTCGTTCCATCTTACATTTCTACATAGGTAAAGACATGTCACATGTTCTGAAGACGCTCTGCTTTGACGTATTGAAATATTACAAATGAGAATACTGTTGGTGTGTCTTTTCTTATTTCGTCCTCGGGGATAATGAAAAGGAACAAATAGATGAAATAAATGGAAGCGCAAGACAAACTCTAGAGGGGAGGGGCACTGGAGATGATATATTAGATGTAAGGTTAGCATGTGGTGAAATACCAGTGTATGGTTGACATGGAGAAATTATGTAGACGACTGAAATAACAAAAGAAGTACGAGCAAAGAACGAGATAGGATTCGCTTTAACAACCATTGCTAGCATTATATAGAAGAGTGTAATGTGTATTCAAAGAAACTGTTCAATGGTTGTGTTACAGAGAAAATGACTAAATAATAAAGGAAGTAGGAGTATAGTACACGATAGCCTTTGCTTTAACAACCATTGCTGGCTAAATTTAAGAGCGTTTGCTGTGTATTTGTAGAAACTTTCCAATGGTTGCGCTACAAAGATTTTAAGTAGACGACTGAAATCATAAAGGAAGTAAGTAAAGATCAAGAAGCTTTCGCTCTAACAACCATTGCTGGCATTATTTAGGATATTGTAATGTGTATTTATACAAGTCGTTCAGTGGATGCATTAATCTTTTAAAAGAAAGGGTATCGTCATCGATTTTTTAGATATAATAAGGGAGTAGTTATAAAAAAGGACAACACCTTCAAGAAGTTTAATAAGTTGAGAAGCAGCAATCAAAGTTTTTTACAACTGTATATATCTGGTACACATGATAGCAGATGCATTGCGTCACTTTTATTCCTTTTTTTATTTGGTAGTCGTGCTTTCGAGTTCTATGAATAGTATTTGCGTCCGCGAGTTTTATGAGTAGTTTATTAGAAGAAAATAAAAGATATAAAATAAAATAGTTCATATAACGTAGACGAAAGTATGCCATTCCGTGATAAAGAAAGTGAGACATAAAAGAAAATGACAGTAAAAAAACAATTAACTATTAAGTAAAACTGAGATATTTCTTAATTAACATCAACACGGGCGTGACAAAGAACAAAAATAACTTAATTACCTCCACAATTCCATTTCTACGACATATTTTAGTTGTCTTCGTTGGCTTCAAAGGAGGACATCTTGGGAGATTTCATTTACTAGTTGTGCCTGCCGTTTTACTTGTCTGAATTTGAAGAACAATAAACTAAAAATATTCCATTAATAGTGTAATTTCCTCTCATCTCACAGGGAGTCGTAAGAGTCGACGAAGAGAAATCCTATCGGATTATCGGCATATCGGCAGCAGTCATCCTACACACTGTCTTCATGTCTTGAACTGCGATCACCAACTCGCCTGCCCAGCGTGGTGATTATGGGCAAATACCCCCAATAGAATATAATCTATTGGGGAGGCTTATGAAAGAATAGTCAAAACCGACCCAGAAGTGATTGAGTATAATCAAAAACATCCACAAATATTTATTTCTTAATAACATCAGTATGATAAGTATAATTATGGATTCATGCATCTCATTCCATTTTTTGTTGACCGTGACCTCTATTGTGTTGTCTGTCTGTCCGTTTCCGTCTTAACAAGCATTGATTTATTGTTACCAATCTACTTTTATCAGGCGAGACCAATGTCAATCAGTTGGATTTGGGACCTTCTTTGTAAAGGGCGTGAAATCAATCTGTGTTTGTGAGTTTTGGGTCACTGTCCTGGGTATTATGGGGTCGTATCATATTGCATATTCTTTCTTAGAAATCGTAGTTTCATAGTACGTCTTAAAATTAAGTTGTATTTTCATACAATTTACTTTTTTTTATCATCGTTCTAAAATTCTTTTTACTATTATTTATTTAAATGATTAACTAAACGCTGATGTGCCGAAATACAAATTATGGTATTCATCAAACAAATATTTTTTAAACAATTTAATATTGCAAATACTCCCACGCGATGGACCGATGATCTGATCAAGTGGTTTTTGACAGTGACGGGTCAGTTTGTTTATGAAAACCTAGTATATCTACATAAGAATATTGATAAATTTAGTAAAAAAGCGATATACATAACCTAAACACAAGGAATAAGCATAAACTAGTTGTACCTGCCACTAGGCTCGAAAACATTTTTTAGGTCATTATTTTAAAGCTGCGATTCTATAATAAAATCCCAAGCAATATACAGCAATTAAGCCTAAATAAATTTAAATTAACAATAAAACGCAAGCTGTCTTTAAAGGGATACTATTCTATGAAGACTGATAAAAGACTATATGGCTGATAACAATGCTTGGAATTAAACTGCCGTTTCATACAGGCTATTCTAATATGAATGACTTAAAACATGAATATTGTTAATGTTATATTATATTGCATTGTATACCTTCAAAGACAAATGAAGATTGTAATTCAAGTACCAAACCAATGGATTTATTTACAAGAGCATAGCCTGTGAGTTTCTTGCCAGTTCTTCTTACAGAGCGGTGGCTCGGAAATGGTACTTAGATTCACTTACACTTAAATATTTTTTGTTTTTTTAATTGTTTGGTTGCAAGTGAATCTAAGCTCTGTGATTTCAGTATACTTAATTATATTTTGATTGATTTTTTTATATTTGTTATAAATTTTTACGTTTTTAAGTACTATGTAATAGTTTATGAAATAAAAAGTTTTGAAGTTTGAAGGCGGTAGGAAGCCGATGAATGCAGGCGACTCAGGATCGCAGGATATCGTGAAAATATTGGGGAGGCCTTTGGACCAGTGGACGCCATAAGGCTGAGCTGATGATGATCGTAAATAACTCTTTCAAACCTGTCAGCGTATCACAAGATTAATTCAGAAGCAACACACAAAGACACGTGTTTTATTTTTATGTGTAAGTAGCAAGTACTTTTAAATGTTTATTAACAAAACATTGGGTGCAGTGCCCTTGAGTGTTCGTGATTCATCTCAAGTGCAACGCACGCTGTCTTAACGGAATTAGAAAGATAACATTCTGGGACATCTTATATTGGGAATTCGTATATTTTTAGTATTTAAATAAAGAAAGTGTTGATAATCTATATATATTTATATAAGTACATGGAAAATAAATATGCACATTCGCGGTGCTAAAATTAAAAACTCGGCTACACTGATTAAAAAAAAAAAACAATTTCAATCATGGTACTTAAATGTTTTCGCTGAATTCCTGGCGGGAAAGTGAAGCGTCATGTTTTGTTTTATTTTTTAAAATTTGTGATATTTCGAACATTAATGTGTAATAAGTTAATAACGGTGGATTATTAACCGATAAGTGTTTGTGAACGTACATGAGAGTTGGTAAATGAAACAAAACAGTGCAACATTACTTTTCAAATTCTCTTAAAAAGTCCATGTGAGATCTTAGTATAGTCCCACATCTTTACTGAGGACTCAAGGGGTTTAGGGGGAGGGCATCTCATTTGCCATTTATCATCTTTATCACCTCTCATTCTCATTTCCTATACTTTATATGTTATTAATATATCTCTTATTTGACACTGGCTAAATAGGCTAAACGCACGAAGCCATTATTTAACCCTTTACCAGGCAGTGGTAAATATATGACAACCATAAATTGAACCTTACGCGGTTAACTTAAGGTGGAAAACCAATAAATATTTTCAACGTGCTCTGCCTGTTAAAGAATTAAAAAAAAGAAATGTTGTCACTAAACCTCAGTTTTAGAACCATTAGTGGCTTATTACAAACCATAATGTTAAGATAAACCAGGTTTAAAACTAGTGCTGTCACTTTTATTTGAGGAGATGAAGACAATTCACATACTCTGCTCCTAAATCAAACAAGATTTGTCCCGTGAGTGAATCGAACCCACAACGTGTTTGATTCACACACGGGACATATCTTTGTGCGCATAAATATGAATATTTGTTGTTCTGGTTTGGGAGTTTTCCTATGATTAAGTATGTCTTTAGTTAAATTAGTATCCATAAAAAAAGTTCTTCATGATACTTATCTTGGATCTAAATAAATGGTGTAATGATCAGAAATGATTTATTTATAAGGTCATTAATCATTATATTTACACTTGCTTCTAAAGCTCACAGGTTCCATTCTCGAATATTTAAAGCATTGTTAAAATGTTCGAATATATTCACAGTCATACAAATAAACAATCAGTAAGAAAAGTGACCATTGATGCTGGTTTTGACAAAATATAACTCATATTAAAACTATGATTCACCTAGTAAACTGTTCCAATGAAAAAATTACTCAACTTACCAAGAAAACCTATTGAAAAACGCGCAAAAACAAGTCATCAGTTTAAAAGTAAATCTTCTGTGAAGCTAAATAACGTACGCGTGTTAATAATAAGATGTTAATAGGGTTGCTACTCGCATTATAAAATGGAGTATTGTCCTATTTTGCGTGTAGGTGTTATGTATGTCACCGTAAAATTGTAAAAAGCGTTAAATTATAATCTATCCCGCGATATTGTAATCTGTCGAAAAATTGTGATCCGTAACAATCTGCTCACAATTATTATTATAATCTATCGAAGACAAACCGTCAGATTGTAAAATGGCATGCGAAAGAACGCACCTCGCGCTCTGATTGGTTGAACTTCATGTTCCCCGCTCAGCCGTCGTCGCCATCTTCGGTTTTTATTAGTCAAATTCATTTGTTGTGAAATGTAAACAAACAGTGTTTTGGTGATTTAAAACAGATTTCGTGTTAATAATAATAACGCATTGTATTATAATAAGTTGTAGGGAGTGTTAACGGACCTGTGATAACCTAAAGAAGTGCAGTTAAATAATAAATAAGAGAGTGGTTGGCTGGTCTTGATGGCAAGACCAGCCAATCATGGACAGGCTTTAAACAGTTGACAATTTAACGCGCGACAGATTGTGATTTAACGGTTTGTCTTCGATAGATTATAATCTATCGAAAAATAATGCGTTAAATTGTGAGCACTTTGTTTCGGATCACAAATTTTCGACAGATTACAATATCGCGGGATAGATTACAATTTAACGTTATTTACAATTTTACGCATTATTTTTCGATAGATTATAATCTATCAAAGACAAACCGTCAGATTGTAAAATGGCATGCGACAGAACGCACCTCGCGCTCTGATTGGTTGAACTTCGGGGGATAGATTATAATTTAACGTTATTTACAATTTTACGGTGACATATATACCATAGGTGTACTTAGGAAACTACAGCAATAGTCAATAGTTCACTGCTGAATATAGGCCTCCCCAACCATCGCCAAACACCTGTCTTTAGTCTCATAAGTTATAAGCAGAGGTCGGAATTAGGTAGAGTTATTTATGTACTTGCATCGAAATGTTGATATTAATGTGGACCTTCCCGGGATTTCAAATGCAAAATTTTGCAACTTCGGTCATCCAATATCATTGATGTAAGTTTGGCAACGTCGCGCGTGCAGTAGTCTAAATTAAAAAAGTAAAAGTAAATAACTTTTTATTAAAAAGTAACGGGATTTTTTCTATTCCTTAAAATTAATCCCGGGATTTGAGACATATCCACTATATTCTTTCGCTGTGTGAAATCAGTGTAAGTACATGAATAACTCTACCTAATTCCGACCTCTGGTTATAAGATTGCAGTCTGGGGGCCTCCAGCCGAACTTGCTGGTAATCGATTATTAGGCAAAATCGATTTCGAATTGATACTGTCGTACCGCCGAACACATGGAACTCGATACAAGATAGCGTTCTCCACTTAGACATATTTTTTTAAGGATTAACGTATATTAGACATTCTTTGTGATTTTTTTAAAATTGTATGTAGTGATGTGCCGGATCGTTAAAAATGTATATCCGCGGATGCGGATCTGAATACGGATATTTAGTGTAAAGATCCGCGGATACGGATACGGATCTTTGTTTTCTTATTCAAATTTATTGGATTTGTGTCGGCGCCCGCGACCTTGAAACGATAGTTGACGTTTTCGCTCGCCGCAACGTCAGGCAGGACACGTTTTTACTTGCATTGCGCGGGTAGTACTTTTGTTTTGGTTATGGCTTAGTGTGACACTGTGCCGCATACATAACGTTTGTGTATTATTGTGATACAAATTTTATAGTTTTTTATTTAATTATGCTAGTTAATCACCTGAAAAAGATCCGTAAAAGATCCGCGTGAAAAGTAACGGACACGGATACAGATACGGATTTTTCTTTTGCCTCGGATATCCGCGGATACGGATGCGGATATTCGGAACATCACTAATTGTATGACAAATTATTCATATTTAGGTTAAAATGTGTCATCGAAACGCAAATAATAATCATTTAATTAATGAGTCGCTTCAGTAGTCTGCCAAGGTCATGAATATTCTATGGCTTTCGGCAGATTCCCCGGTACGGATTGATGAACCTCAGAAAATTTAGATCTAGATGAAATAGCTGAAATTCATCGAATTCGGCGCTAGGGCCCCTGGTCCTGGTCTTTTAAGCAGGGCCTGAAGCGGCCTTACCCACTCGCTCGAGTGCTTCCTTGCGATGCCGGGATCCTATTAGGCAAGACGTAGTAATTGTGGCCTATAAGTGACTAATATTGCATATGTGTGTGTTGCCTGCTTTACGTCAGATTGCGGATAGTTCGCAGGCCCCGGGCGGCTCATTTGGTGGGAATGAGCGATCTAAATATGGGTGTAAATATCTGAATCAGGATTTAATATAAAGTAATATTAGTCAACGAAACGAAAGCTTTGATAAAAATTTAACAAACATTTTTTTTTAAGTTATTCAACACTGTTTGTGTTTATTTAAGAAACTTACAAATAAATAGAATTAATGTAATTGTTTTTAATGTCAAAAGGGTAGCTTTTTATAAAATGCATATTAAAGCAATAAAATCGCAACCCTACACATTAATAATATTGCATATGTGTGTTTGTTTGTTGACTGCTCCACGTCAGATTGCGGATAGCTCGCGTGTGCGGCTCATTCGGTGGGAGTGAGCGATCTAAATATGGGTGTACCAACGGAACGTTTCGATTCGGCCTTTTTGCAGGAACTGTCTAAATCTGAGTCAGTATTAACTATTATGAAACTTAAGCCACAAAATTATTCTTTCGAAAAATATATTTAAATATACACACTTACAAAGTGGTGTTTACCCACTTACACAAATAAATACAATTGATGTGCCTCTGTTTGTAATGTTAAAATAAGAGTGTTTTATTATCAAATCTTATAAGTGCGCCGTGAATGTTGGCAGTATTAGGTATTTTTTCCGCTTGTACTATTCCTATAAAAAAAACATTTAAGGTCTTCTGAGTGTTTCTCAAAAATTCCATATGCAATTGACATTTTAGACAAAAAGTATATTACTCCAGCATAAAAAGACACTTTTTTGATTTCTTGTTCGTACTGCCTAATACTTTTCTGCTAACCCAAAGGTTAACTGGTAGAGAATGCCTTGCAGCATTAAGTTCGCCGCTTGTATTTTTTTTTTAATTTTTGCGATAAAATTTAAATAAATAAATATTATTGGCGAATTGTGAGCGTATAATTTGCCTCTGCCTACCCCTTCGGGGGAAGAGACGTGATTGTATGTATGTATGTGTGTTACTTTATCTTCCATAATGACATAACTAGCGCGTTGATGACTTTTCAAAAAACGTTTCACGCTCATTATGACGAGCCCCATGTTGTAAAATCATGGGGTAGCTCATTTCACTATCAGAAAGCAATAATATGCTTAAGTATCTGACAATGCTTCTTCAAACAAGCCTTAACTGTTTCTTTCACTGACGTTAGTTTGGTCTGACGTCGACTTAAGCACTACGTAACATTTTGTTTTGCGACACTGTCTTGCAAACCTATTTAATGGAGGCATTATTTCATGTTGGAAGCACTAGAACACGACTAGCAATTTTTTAAGTAATCTTGTGTCAGTGCCTAATGGAAACCTGGACTCTTGCAATAACAGGAATATTACTAGCGCCGATCTTTCAAAAACCGTTTCAGTCTTTTTGAAAAGCCCCAGGTGGCCTCTCTCAGGAAAAACTTGCCAGGGTTCTCATTATACAACTAGAAAGCAATAGACTATTGCCTTAAGCATCTGACAATGTTCTTTAAAAGAGCTATAAAATTGTTTCTTCCATAGCGACGTTAAGTTTCATCTGACGTCGATATAGGATGTTAGTTTTGCTATCTTAGAGACGTTTTTAATGGAGACAATATTTTAAGTTTTAAGCACCGGGGCACGGTCAAATGCTTTCTTTATTTATATTAATTGTGATTTGCTCTTACAGTTTGCTAAAAGATTGAACTCTCTTTTATGACAATTTTCAAACTATTATTTCATACTATTGGCAAGATATTGCTAGCTAGTTTACATCTTGGTTTACAATATTGATGTTTTAGTAGGGATTGTTACTTTTTTATTATAAAACAGACTATATTGCTTAGGGATAATGCAGCATTCTAATGGTGAAAGAATTATCGAAACCCGCCCAGTCGTTTTTGAGTTTATAAGTAACAGACATACGTTAAAAAAATGAAACTTTCCTCTTTATAATATTAATACTATAGACAAGCGTTTGTAGCGCCGGTAGTACGTGATCGGAAATGAAACCGGTGTCAAACAGACCTCAAAGAGATCAGTCAGGTAAATTTGTATAGATTCTCACCACGCATCCACATATATTATAGGTACCCGCAAAAATTGCACATACTTACATGTCAAGCATAAAATAACCAGTTCTAAAGAAAGGAACACGTGGTCTCTTTACACTCGTATCATTCATCAGAATTAGAGTGCATAATGTAGCACGAACTGAAGAATTGTAGAAATAAGATATGGTTCCACATTATGAACGACAGAACAAATGAAGATGACTCAAATTTACTTGAATGTGATTTTTTAATGGCATAAAATACATAAAATAAAATATACTTCATTGTCTTTAAGATCAACATGATCATTTAGATTCGTCAAACACTCATACACAAAATGTAAATTCGATATATTTTTTTAACAACAATGAGAGAGATATGAGCGGTACTGTAATAAAGAAATAAAAGCAAATGGGTTCTTTGACAGAATTTGTCAAGGTTTGTCAGTTCATCTGTCTGTTGTGGTTTTTCTCAAGATTTGTCAGTCTGTCGGTGACTCTTATCGGGGGTATCTGTCAGTCAGCCTGTCGTGATTCTAAAGGAGGGAGGGGATTTTCCGTCAGTCAGTCAGTGACTCTAACGAGGCTTCCAAAAAGGCAACGAGATCGAGAAGAATGCCTCAAGAAACTCATCTCGGCTTTTTTCAAATTATGTCTTGAAATACAATAAATCTAATAAATACTAAACGTATACTATAAAAGCGTAATGTTAAGCTAAAACAAAAACTAAAATATTTTTATACATGTACTGTATTATTTCAAGCTCTTCTTTTGAGCAACCAACATACATTTGAATATCATTTATTTGTCATATAGACAGATAAATCTGTAGAAAAAATAAAACGGACTGCAATATATTTTAATTAAATACCTAAGTTAAAATCGAATAAAGAACTTCTTGTTGAAGTTTTATGAGATCGTAATGTTTAGTCTAATACACGTTTAGAAATCAGCAATAAAGATTGAAGCTGACTTTGGATTCAAGATGATTACTAACTAATAGGTTGAAAGACTTAGAGTTAATTAAAGAAGAGAAGTCATATGTTATTTCATTCCACCGATAGGCAAAAAGTTAATGTCAAAGCTTATTGTTGTATTATTCTCATATTTGTAATAAAAATAATAAATAAATAAAAATAATAACGACATAAACGACAACCAAATACAACCGCCCGTTCACTACAAGCAGGAGTGTGGAGAATAAGGCAAAAAGATTTGTCAAAACAAAAGTACAAAAATTACTTCTTATTAAACACAGCAAGTAGAGAAAAGAAAAATCTTTTTCTCTGTATCATCGTTCGAGTTACATCACAAATGCTAAAAAACATCGGGAAAGTCGATTTCCAGGGCGATCTACTTAAAGACTGAAAGAAGTTTTTTAGTACTTACTCGAAACATCGAGGCGCTTAATAGCTTTTTGAATGAGCCGAGCACGAGGATGATCTGCCCGTCATCAGGATTCAATCTCAGATATGATTCAAAAATATATTTACTTATTGAAATTTGATAATACGAAGGTCACAAAGAAGGTGGAGTTATTTATTATTATATAGTTCGATCAAGCTGTAAATTCAAGTTGAGCAATATTTACGAAACCTTCTACACATAGGCATCAGGACTTCACAAAGCCAACTCAAAATCCCTAAAACCGGAATCCAATGCCTATTAAAATTCAGGTCCAAGCAAATACAAGCGAGACAATTATTCACTGTGGCGTGAAGTGGCCCGATGTGGCGCACGACCGCAACCAGTTGCGCAAGCGCATCACGTCTAGATGTCTTAAGCTAGGATAACACTTGTGATAGCCGGGGTTACTGACCTGGATTTTCGTTTCGTCGGTCTACATTCGGGGTTTGATGCAAGTGCATTCCTGCAATTTAATTAGCTGGTTGTAATAACAGATTTCCTTAATAAGGATTTCAACAGAAGCATAAAATATTGTATGTCTGATGTGTTTGAAAACGGGCGCTGAAACTTTTAAGTAAGGTCTGTATCAATTGACACCGCTGAAATTATATTGTGTGTGTGTGTCTCACCAGTCGTCCTTATTTGTTTAGTATTTATTAACAAAAGTACTGTACCGTCGCAAACAGTCGACACCTTGCGCAGGGAATTATGACAATGACGAGGAATTTTAAGCTTTGTGCATCTGTACAGTTTTTACATTTGACTATTCCAGACTTCGAACACCTTCTAGTTTTTAAAATTAATTAAGGAGTAAACTCTAAGTAATACAGGTTATAAAATACGTACTAGGACAGAAAAACCGATTGTTGGTGTTCTGCTACATCAGACCTAGTCAGACCGTAAAACAGTCTATTAGAATCGATGTTCTGCTGTGGAAAGGCAGCTCTTTACTTCTACATTCAACTCATGGATTTACGGTCTGATGGACGTCCAATAAAGTCGCAGAAGTTAGGGAACTCTATTCTGCTCTAAGAGGTATTCAGAACTATTCAGAATGGATTACAACGCGGTGGCAGATAAGGAGAACTCTAAGGATGTTAAGCTCGCTTGTCTATAGCAACTGCCCTCAATATTTGTCACCAATTCCCATATCAAAAGTTCATTCACTGTTCTCAAAGCAACAAAACATAATGTCATTATTCATTTTGACAATGTTAATGCAATAAACGATGTGTTTACAAAATCAAATGGCGGACAAAATTACGTGTGAAGATCGCAAATTATATCAAACTTCACTATCATGGGGACAATAGATATAAATACAAATGCAAACATAATGAACAAACAATTGCACGACCCGATGATGCAACAATCATTACCACAGTTGCAGTATCGTCATTGTTTAACCTCACCGATATAACATCGCCTTTGTTCGTCTCACATAGAATATACAGAGGCAGGTCTTTTGAAACTGGACGCATTAGCACCTGCACCAGCATCACTCGACCCATGACAAGTGTAAAAAGTGAGAGCTGTTATATAGAATTCAAGGGGCCTCACTTAACTGGACCGCGTACCGTTCATCGTCGCACTTGGCCTCTTTCGCAGAAATGGCGAACAGTGGCTGTGTAAAGATGGTAAATACTGATTTTATCCTATTGTGTTTAATGATAAATTCACCCACAATGTTTTTGTTAATTACAATTCTTGCTTAAGGTTACTCGTGATCGTTGCTCGGAATTAATTTTATTGTTAATAGAATGTATTTCTCTTTAGCTTTGTTAAAGTACTGGTCTTAGAAAAACCTCATACTGTGCATACTATCAGCACTTGTACCAAAATAATCGGTAAGTCGTTCCTGTGCAGCAACATTGGAATTTGGAAATTTATACAGGTGGATGTGTATCCCTGCTCCAATAGTCCCGAGTAAATTACCAGGGCGTGAAACAGTCTAAGGCAAAAATCTTTTATTCAAGTTTGGCTCCATAGAGCTTCGATTAATGTCATAAGATCACAAACATAAAACACACACACATACTCACACAGAGACAAACACACACACATATATATATTTTTAAAAATGCACTAAGAAATATATAACATAAATGGAAAGATATTGATCTCAACGACACAGGGAATCCTAGTGTGGAGTCCAGCGAATCTTACTATTGTTGTATGTGCCGTACTTCGGTTATCATATTATAAGCATTTAACTTTTATTGTAACAGTAAGCTCATTATGTATAAGTTTTATTGAACCCAATAAAAATTATTATTATTAACTTAAAAACTAACGTAGCATACATACAGTCGTCATGAGGGTTCGAGGTTCTCCAACGGTATGGAGGACTTTTATTATTTTGGACTGCATCGATTGCTAACCATTAGGCAGGATGTGGTCATAAGGACAATAACCATTAAAAATGCAGGCGGAATTCGATCCAAAATCTTTGTACTAGTTTTCTAACAGTTTTGCTGCCTCGTAAGTTTAATACCGTACTTGTACGGTAACTAGAACCGACGGCAAAAGTGGCGCTTTGACTCAAACGGAATGACAATGAAAGCAAGGCGCTCCACTGAGCGTTTCTCTATTGAGATCATCGTTTTAAATAACTTTTGCTTGCCTTTCGCATGTTCTCTGTTTCACTGAAACATGTTCGCGGAAGGACCTAATGAACTCTTCCGCCCGTGCTTTTGCCGTGGCAGCATATTAGGCTCCCAAAATATAGACCAATTTTTAACTGGTTTGTCATCGACACGAAAGAAGATGAATTGTGCCTTTGCCATCGGTCTTATACCGATGGAGACGACATACACGAAAAAATATATACCACGAGAAATAATATATTGCTGAAATGATAAAGGATGACGATAAATGCTACATTATCCGGCCCGTTGACATCCCACTACTGGGCACAGGCCTCATATACTCTAAAGAAAAAATTAAAAAAAACGTTTATTGTCATTTGTTTGTTGACAGTTGACATGAATTAATACAATATAATAACATGCAATGGTATTCAATATATAAAGAAAAACTTGTCACTTTCAATTAAAAGACAAAAGATTACCTACAAAACTATTATAATTAGGTACTGGTGCTTTGTTAGTTCTATAGTTGTCTCCGTATAATAAGTCAATAGTTTCGATTCAGTCACAAACTGTCCTCTTTCTCTGCACAAATAACTTAACATCATTAATCCGATATTTAGTATCCATAACACAAGTTCTTAATGATACTTATTTTGAAACTAAATAATTGGTGTGATTTACTAAGGGTAAATTATATAAAATTGAAATGATTCAGAATCATAAAAATCCAGTAACGATAAATGTCTTCATACTTAGAAGATATTTCATCAGATTATATTAGACATCGTTATTTCATTAAAAGTTTATTAAATTGTCAGGCGGCAGACGAGACGCCTCCCACTAGACAGGAAAAAAATGTAATTTCAATTGTGGCTACAAAACGGCCTTAAAGATTAATATTTAACCTGTAAACAGATAAATTTGACGAGTCTAAATGATCCTGATGATCTTAAAGACAATAACGTATATTTTATTTTATTTATATTGAATGAAGTGATGATAATACTACCTATTATAATACCTTTTGATTTAAATGTTTTTCCTTTCAAACTCTTTGGACGCTTTTATCACAAAATGATTTTTGAAGTTATCAGCATACATTTCGTCTCTATATCATCATATTAGCCTTATGAGTCCACTACTGAACATTTGGCTCCCCAATACAATATAGTTTATTGGGTGGGTTATTGGGGGGGGGGTATTTGCCCATAGTCAGCACGCTGGGCAGGCGGGTTGGTGATCTGTTCAAGGCAGTTCGCAGTATAACGCTGCTGCTTATCATCCGGTAGGATTTCTCTTCGTAGACTCTTACGACTTGGTGTGAGATGAGAGAGGGTGGCACTATTCTAGGCCACCAAATGGCATCTCTGTATAAGCTTATATAATTGCAAATTGACATAATACTGCCCGAAATGAAACAACATTAATACCACTCAGGAAATCGCACCGTAAGAATGGGTCACGGTTTTAAGCGATGACGTAAATATATCTTCAGAAATTATTTTAATTACGATGACGTACTCATGGAGCTATGAGAGAAAGAAACTAGGAAAACTATGACGTTTTAATTTCGCATACGTATCTAATGCTTGTATAACAGAAGAACCTATCCATACAAATATGATAAATGCGAAAGTAACTCTGTCTCGCTTTCACGCCAAAGTCCAAAACTACTCATCATATCCTAGCATTATCCCGGTTGCCCTAGACTTAAGCTTCGGGCCTAGGGTGAGCTTCAACCAGATTTAACTGAGTTTCAGTTATTACGTGGAGCGATTGCCGTCTGATCTCCGCAACCCAGAAGGGACCAACGGCCTGCTTTCGCTTTCCGAGGCACGGAGCAAGCGATAATTACGCGCATAACTTTGAAAAGTTATAGGGTTTGAACCCGAGACCCTCTGAATTAAAGACAATAGGTCTCGTCACTGGGCTATCGCCGCTGACACCAAAACTACTGAACCAATTTAAATAAAATTTAGTACGTGTACCGATTATAATGCCTGAGAAAGGGCATGGGCTACTTCTTATTTGGAATGTAGCTGAGCCTACAGCTTTATCTGTTGCGGGCGGCCGCTTCATACATACACATAGTCACGCCTGTTTCCCCGAAGGGGTAGGCAGATGCACATTATACGCCCTCACTTCGCCAGTAACATTTTGGTCCTACGTAATAGGTACGAGCCCATTGCCGCCTACGGCGATCTTACGTTCGCCAGAGCCTCGTCTGTTGATCAGCAGGTGCACAACTTGCAGGTTCCTTAGACACCGGGGCCGCTAGTATATGATAAATGACAAATTAAATTCAAAATTACAAAAAACGAACACTGAAATATTGGAAAAAACAGAAATTTAATATTACCACCATGTCAAAGAGAAGCCGTAAATCAAACCAATTTCATTAAAAAATTCTAATAAAAGAACGTTGTTTGTCACAATTTATTAAGTGCACAATACTTTGAATTCGGTAAGGGAGAAAAGAGAGAGGTAAATAAATACTCTTTGGAAATAAATCTACGAGATCGAGATACTCTTCGTAATACCCTAAATTGGCCCTCAATATAAAAGCAAGTGATGGATTAAAAATATCTTTGTAACAATTCCCGCGCTACTATAATTTCCCGAAAATTCGAGAAACTATTCAACACGACACGTGTTTCGCCCTTACACAGGGCATCTTTAGGTAAGATAGGAGCCTCAGAACAACGATGTCTTCACGACTAACGCTGAAACGAGAGATATTTTTAATCCATCACTTGCTTACAATGGATTTCCGCAAATTAACGCCTGAATAAATAAATTATTCTGAAAGACAATATAATCAACAGTGATAGGAATAGGTAGTGCCTATTTGCCTCTTCGAAGAACAGAGACAAGAATCGGAGACTTCCTTAGGACTAAATTTTTTAAAATTATTTATTAAAAAATTTTTTTTTTTTTTTTTTTAATATATTTAAAGTCACCTAATAGAGTGCGCTTGTTAAAAAACACCTTTCCCCACATGCCGCTTCCTCCAGAACCCGTTATTACAAGATGGGGTACTTGGTTGGAGGCGGTGTCATATTATGCAAAATATTACGAACAAATTAAAACAATTGTAAATCTTTTAAGAAGTTCTGACGCGCTATCTATTAGGTGTGCCAAAAATGTTCTTCAAAAGGAAAACTTGAAATCAGACTTGGACTACATTGAGGAATATTTTAATACAAATTGGGTTAAAGAAATTACAAAAATCTAATTTAACTCTAACGGAATCCTTTGAAATATTTGATCATGTGAGAACTGTGCTTAGCTGGTGTTCGTCTGTCTGATCCTATAAAAAATAAACTCGAAAATGTTTTCTTTGTCAGATGACTCATCTAAGTTAAAATACACAATCATAATTTTTTCTATATTTTCAACTGTCAGGCGATTTCGTTTTATGTTAAGAATCCATTTATAAGTTGAAAACGACCTTTCAACATCGACTGAGGTTAAAGGCGCGTACATATAGTATGATCGCTCATCCCTTTCTGCTGTTATCGCGTCACATATGTCTCTAATTTTATTTAGATCGGGATTTCTGTCCATAACATTTTCGAGTTTATTTTTTATAGGATCAGACGAACACCAGCTAAGCACAGTTCTCACGTGATCAAATAATTCAAAGGAATCCGTTAGAGTTAAATTAGATTTTTGTAATTTATTTAACCCAAGTTTAGGCAAATAGGCACTACCTATTCCTATAACTGATAATCAAACAATAATAAACTTTCAATGATGTCAATTGCTTGGACGCTTGGGAAAGAGAGACATCACTAACCAAGTTAGCATTAAAATCGAAGTTTCTTATCGAAGACACGACGAGACATTACACCTATCAAAAGCTGGATTAACAATTACACCAATAAAACATTCAAGAGAATCCCACTGGTCTCTTTAATGTCTTAGAGTCATAAACATCTGTGACGTCAGACCGACTCAGTCCAGATGTGGAGATAGCATTGTTTGGGCTCGGGTTTTAACGGCGTGGCTTCAACGCATGTGTGGCCTGGGTTATGCTCATAGAGAACTGGTAAAAAAATTACACGATCTGAGAGGACGTTGAACTGGTGTTTGAAAATGTAGAAAATTTTAACAGTCAGCTGTAATTAAATGTATATGCCGCGGACATAGCTTTTGCTCCACTTTATCATAATATAGACAGAAAATTCTTTATATTACTAAATATTATACAAGCGAAAGTTTCTATGTGTGTATGTTTGTTACTTCTTTACGTTTAAGGCTGGGGCGATTTCAATAAAATTTGGTATGGAGTCAGCTGAAACTCTAACACATAGGATTCTTTATATCCCGCCATTCCCACGGGAACGGGGACAACGCGAGTAACAAGGCGGGGCGGTGCTAGTGGTACACCAAATTACACAAGAAAATTAAGTAATACAATTAGTGGCCTTATTGCTAACAGCGATTTCTTTCAGGCAACCTTTAAGATAGCGAAAGAACACGTTTCTATTCTTACAGGTAATCTTGTAATTCAAATTTCAGTAAGCACATTCAACCACTTTTGGAGTATTGGGCGCAGCGCAGACGACATTTTGTGCGGTCGAGTCTGCGGCACATGCGTTACTGCATATGAAAAAAGTTCCATTTTCACAGACTACAAAGTGCGTCAAGGATAGACTGTCGTCTGCGCTGCATCTTATCGTAAGCGAAGCGCTTGTGGCTCGGCGGTACTAGATGGGCAGAAACGATCAAATAAAGCATTGTTTATAGAGGTTAACACTCCTTGGATGAGTGACCGTTTATGTGACAATTAATATCTAGCGCTTCCATTGATCTGTAGGTCTCGGTATATGTGGTAATCGTTCATTTATGCTACAACTACAAGTTAATGTTACCTAACCTTTTTAGTTCTGTTACCCCTTTTAGTTATGTCACTACTGATTTATACCGCCCCTTCTAGAATTTTGTTTAAAATGCTGAATTGGCTCAATTGTTAAGCCAGGAAATTCAGCACGCTCATGACACCCTCGAAATTCTGGGTTTACTTTGCCAATTGTGCTGTTGGTCCCTCGTAATAGTTGGCGAGCCTATTGCCGCTTACCGGGCACTTATATGTTCGCCAGAGCCTCGTCCGTTAATCTGCAGGTGCACCACTTGCAGGTGAGGTTGGCTTGGGCTCCAGAGATGATGGTAGGATCCCCATACACCATGCTAACCACCATGCTAGTATAACATAAATAAGCTGAGGTTCATTAATTTTAATGTGTAAAGAAATGTATGGGTATATAGGGCTCCTACCAAGATCGGAGGAGCCCAAGCCAACCTCAACTGCAAGTGGTGCACCTGCCGATCAACGGACGAGGCTCTGTCGAACATAAAAGTTCCCGGTAATCGGCAATAGGCTTGCCACCTATTACGTGGGACCAACACTATAACTGGTGACATGTGGGCGTATAATCTGCCTACCCCTTTGGGGCAACAGGTGTGATATTATGTGTGTAAAGAAATGTCAATAACAATACCTCTAAAACCTATTAATAAAAAAAACAGCTATCAAATGACAAGGTTAATAAATTAAGTTATTTAATGTGTCGCTCATAGTTTTAAATAGAAGTGGCCATAACCTTGAATTGCAGCCTTAATTGGCAAGGTTAATTAACACATTTTTAATGAATTTTAACATGTTTCCTGCCCTCATAGCATCGCATATCTACTGCGTGCCGGCCGTCAATTGAATAAGCTAACTCCGGATATCGAACTATTTAGTGCGACCACTAATTCAGTATGGCGATTTTTGGCTGAGCAATTTTTTAATAACATTTAAAATTTTAAAAAATAGCATAAGTGTGTGAGTAGTGTTACTTTTATTTAAGTCTTTCATAAGTGGAAATTTGTAATTAGCGTTAAGTTGTTTTATACTGTGTATTATAAATATAATAAGCTGTAAATTTTCCTAAAATAAATAAAATAAAATAAAATAGACATTTATATTGTTAGTTGTACTCTGTAGCTAGATGTGATCAATAGAGCTTGCATACTGAATACTTATCACAGTCCTTATTTATAACAACTTAAAATGGAACAATAACCAAATTTTTGATGTACATATAATATTTTTTTGTTATAAAATGGTTATCAAACAGCTTGATAACAATAATAATTTGATTGGTTTCTCCATTGCTATTTTTTCTTTTTTTCTGTCACCTCTTATTTTTAAATATTTTTCAAATACCCTCTTTGTGACTTTTTGTATTATAAACAATACTGGCCAGCAAGCCACAGCGATTTGCCTGTGGATTTGCTAACTATCACTGTTCCTATAACTAATATGATCCAGAAAAAAAAACTGTGTTACCCAGTGTCTTTTAAGTATTATACACTAGGTGATGCCAGCGGCTTCTCTCAGGTTATCAAGATAAATAATCTAGAATTGTAAAACAAGACTTACTACTATCAAAATGTTTTTAAAATTGGTAGCGTAGTCTTCATAGTACTTTTCTTAGTTTCCCTATAAACAAATTGATAAGTACACACTACTATTAAAAGTGTTTCTAATGCACAATAGTACTGCATGGTGCGAATATAATATGGCTAACTCTTACTTCGTTTTCTGTAAGGAGGCCGGAGCTCAGAGCCCAGTTGTGAGACAATAGGGGTCAGAGATGGCATTAAGCATATAAAAATAGACAAAATCTATTCTGTAACTACTAAAGTCCTTACAGCTAAAACCTATTACGAGTAATGGGATGATAATGTGAAGAGATGAGATTAAAAGTTTTATAGTAGAAATAATTATCATAGGTACTAAAGAAACCTTATTAGAGCTTCATTTCGTTATAGTTCTCTCTTTTTTTTGATTATAGTACAGCCCATATCTCTTGCAAAAAAATGTTTTTGCATTGCATGAGCATTTTTTTATTAAAATTTTATCTTGTTGATCTTAAGAACAATACAGTATATTTTATTTGCCTGCTGAGTATAGAGTAGATATGACATAACTGAGTTCAGTTTTAAATTTAATAGTCGTACATAATTAGTTAGTTTGTAAGATGATTTCACCGATACTTTCCATTTAGAGAATTTGTAAAGTCAGCAACAGGTTAATGCAGATAAAATAAAAATTATTTAATGTTTAATTTAATTAAGCAAGAATAGAGGATGAATTTTTATATATTATTTTTTACATACATACCACACTTTAATGAATACTGTTGTTAATTACTTTGAATCTCCAATCTAACACCAACTTACAATACCTATGGTTCTTTTAAATGTACAACCATATTAGATAATTGCAATATTCAATTTCATTTGCTAAAAACAAACATTTGGACACAGTAAAATTTTTTTTAAAATCTGACCTTCAAAAGTGGTACTTAGTTCAAACTACAATTAAATTATCTAGTTAGTTATATAGTAGATTTCTTAAATAGGTAACATAATATTATATTGTAAAAGTATATTTAGGTGTTGTTAAGAACTTACCTGCTGTTGGAAGTTTTTAAAAATACCGTGTCCAAAAAACGAATTGCGTTACCTTGCACGAAGAGTTATAATTTAATCAATGAAAAACATAGGGTTTAAAAAATAAAATAAAAACAGTGCCTAACTCTGTTCAAAATAATATGCGGTTTTTGTTTTGCACAAATCACCTCAAAACAAACAACAAATAGTACAGCACAAGTTAATTTGATAGTGGGCAAGTTCCAATTGATTATTCCGTTCTAGTAAGTTGGAATTTAATTGGCCGGAAATAATTATAGTGGGAAAAATAATACAAACAGCTTCTTTATGACGGGATTCTTACCGGACTAGTTCAACACGAACCAAATACACTTTACGGGCAAGATTTTGTAAATAAAACGGTTGAAAACTAAATAACTGTTTCTCGGGCAAAGGGAAATCAGTGCAGCCGAAAGGTTAGCATTATCAGAGGTAACCAATGAAGCCTTTTTATGGGGGTAAATATCGATCATACACTTACCACAACATGATAAGCCGGCAAACTTGAAATAAACGAACCGCTCAGCCGCTTTAGGTCACGATTTTACACAATAACGTTCACTAAAATTCACTAATGAGCACTTCACTGTAATCGCTGTTAATAAACCTTGAGAATTTATGTGAAATTCAGTCACAATTTATGTAAAAATACACTTCATTCACAGTACTCACGAAAAATTTGATAACTGAAATGACACAACAACCCCCGCAGCTAGCGAGGCAACAGACTGCCACTGAATTTTGTTCACACAGTTCACTCGGCAAGTTTCTGTATCGACTTTAAAATACTCTTTGCATAACCCGACCTAATCCAGTAAGACAGTATGCAGTTCTGAAAATCAAGTATAACGTGAACATTTTCTTTAGCTGGGTTATACAAGCGCCACCTATTTTAAATTATTAAAACTAACTGCCAGAATGCAGCGCCATCTAGGAACAGTTTAGTTTGGGTTTGCCTGCCCTCTATATCTTTAAGATAGAGGTAGTTACTACTGAAAGCGTGCTTTCTGGTAAATGTGAAAATAGTTTTATTTGAATAAAGCAGAGGGCGGTGCTCCATACAAATATATATATATATATATTATATATTGAAATATCAATTTCTTCTTCTTCTTCCATTTAAATAATGGCTTCGTGCGGCTAGCACATTTAGCCAGTGTCAAGTAAGTGATATATTAATAATATATAATTCATAGTAAATCAGAATTGAGCGGTGTTAAAGATGATAAATGGTAAATGAGATCCCCTCCCCTAAGCCCCTTGAGTCCTTAGTAAAGATGTGGGACCATACTGAGATCTCACATGGACTCCTTAAGAGAATTCGAAAAGTGATGATGCACTGCTTTGTTTGATTTACCAACACTCCTATATAACTTCTTCACAAACACTTAACGGTTAATAATCCACCGTTATTACACATTAATGTTAGAAATATCACAAATATTACGCTTTACATTCCCGCCAAGAAGTTTCATAAGCCTAGTTAATATGTGTAATATGAAGAGCCTTTTTTTTTTTGTTATACGTCGGTAACAAAATGTATTTACGCACTGCCTAATGCCTTCCGGCCAAAAGGGGACCAAAAGGGGGTGTGCGACTCACCGCCCGCAGACACGACTGCCAGCAGTAATACCCACTAAAAATCTTCCGACGACGCCCGCCGCTTGTTGAGAAAAAGGCCTCCTCAGAGAGGCGCAGTGGACGCGCCTCTTCTACTTCCCCGTGCGACTATAGCGTGTGTGCCGACTACCCGGAGGGTCCATGGTTAGACAGCAGGGTGGACCCCCTGCCCCCACTGCCTAAGACCATCCTGGCTCCTGGCTCAGTACTAAGGGCACCCAGAGTCGCCAATCTCTGGGTGTTACCTTTTCCCGGCCTCCGGGAGGTACTCAGCCCCCGCCACGATGCCAAGGTGGAGACCTGTTCGGGGGGGAATATGAGGAGCCTAAGCCAACCTCACCTGCACCTGCCGAGCAACAGACGAGGCTCTGGCGAAGATAAAAGATCCCAATAAGTGGCAATAGGCTAGCCACCTATTACGGAACAACAATATAATTGGCGAAATGTGGCCGTATAATATGCCTCTGCCTACCCCTTCGGGTAAACAGGCGTGGTAAAAGTGTTTGTGAACGTTCATGAGTTCATGAGTTGGTAAATGAAATAAAGCAGTGCAACATTACTTTTCAAATTCTCTCAACAAGATGTGAGATCTTAGTATAGGCTTACATCTTTACTGAGGACTCAAGGGGTTTAGGGGAGGGCATCTCATTTACCATTTATCATCTATATCAGCACTCATTCTCATTAACTATGAATTAAATTTATTGTTATATCCACAACTTGACACTGTCTAAAGGTGCTAAGCGCACAAAGCCATTTTTAAAAGAAAAAAAGCATAGATGTGTCATTTTCTGCGTTGGCTTGGCGCAAACATTAACAATTTCTTTTGACATTACTTACATTTTTAATTTTAATTAACTTAATAATAGTATAAGAAGTATAATTAAAATGCTGCGGGTTTGGGAAAACTAAGTTATCATGAATATTGAATAATAGTTAGCCTGTTATTTGAAGATTTCATAAGAAAATTTATTGTACAAGTCTCATAATTTTAAGTTTTTTACCATTAACGTTTGAAATAATTGCAAAATCTTTGCAACAATACGTATTTAAAGCTGGTAAATAGAAAAGACTTCCATTTCAATCAACAACAACAGTAGTCTATTATTTATACTGAGATCTCCTACTGTATGGGCGAGTTATTGTTTAAACTAACAAAGAATAGTATTGTCACAGGCTGACACTTTAGTTTCCAGAAGTATTTATTGTCGCGACTCATCTGTGGCAACAAAAAATATAAGGACTTTTACAATAAAAATGTTTCCTGGAACACTTGTGCCATTTTTTCTTCGAATTTTGCGAAAATAATTAGATCGTTTCTTTCGTATGATGTCCATCGCTTCTGTGCTTCGGAAGGCGGGTTTAATTCTATAATATGTAGGTAGTTATCGTTAATATAAATTAGAGGTCAATAAGACTTATTGAAAAATAGTATAGTATAATATACCTGAAGCCATTAGAGGGGAAACAAACAAACACAAGTACAAAGCAAATTTGAAAAACACTATATTGGTGTATGCGCAAATTTGTAATTTATTTATTAGTATAGAATAAGTTGTAATTAGTATAAAAGAAACTGTGACCCACAGACAAACCAGTCAAACGGTTTTCTGGGATATGTTTTTATGTAACTTGCATTATTTAAAGGAAATACACGTTTTATCTATCTATATATCTGCACGGTTCACATTATAAAGGGAATGTCAATAAATTGACAAACGTTGACGACAATCATCATCATCATCAGACTACATGCATCCACTGCTGGAAACAGGTCTCTCTAATGGTACACCACTGAGCTCGATCTTCAGCTTTTGGTCTCAAACCTCTGCCGGCTGTTTAGCGTTTGTGATCGCTCCACCTTTTTTTTTTGTTTTACGTCGGTAACAAAATCCGTTTACGCACTACCTTACGATTAAAGGGGGACCGTAAGGGGGTGTGGAACTCACCACCGGCAGACGCGATTGCTAGCAGTAACACCCACTCAAAATCTTCAGACGACGCCCGCCGCTTGTTGAGAAAAAGGCGGGGGCCAGTACCTGGGTTGCAGCGTCTGACACTCCGCCAGCGGCCAACGTCCCCCGGACCAAAACCGGGAGGACCTCCTCAGAGAGGCGCAGTGGACGCGCCCCTCCTACCTCCTTGTGCGACCATAGCGTGTGTGGACGACTTGTGTGGGTCTATGGTTAGACAGCAGGGGCCCCCTGCCCCCACTGCCTAAGACCCTCCTGGCGCTGCTTGACGGGCCCTCCTGGCCCGCCCGCTGCGCCCTCCACAGGTCCCTCTTAGTTTCTCCCCGTTAGTCAGTACTAAGGGCACCCAGAGTCATACATATTATACGTAGGAGGCATCGCTTTGTTCTTTGTCTGACCACCTCATTCCTGATCCGATCCTTCAAAGAAATTGAAGGACATTACTGGAAAATAACCTGACGAGTTTCTTGCAATTTTTTTTCTACTCAAGCTCTTGTCGACAGTGAATGGGCGCGTTAGCTTTTGCGCTTTATTTAGCCAAATTTGATTAATTCATTAGTGAAATATCCGTTTCTGTACAAGCGGCAATAGGCTGGCAACCGATTACTCCTGCAGTGGGTAGAGCGAAAGGTTATAGACTTTTCCTGACTTATTATATGAGCCTTATGAGTAAACTGTTGAACACTAGCCTCCCCAATAGATTACATTCTATTGAGGTTATTTTACCAAAATCACCACGCTGGGCAGGCAGTTCAAGCCAGAACGCAGGATGACGCTACTGCCCATCTTCCGGTAGACTCTCCTTGAGAGGGGGTGGCACTATTCTATGCCAGTACCATACACTGTGTTTTACTGGCAAAAAACACCCATGTTCCTTCTTGAGCCTGCTATCTTCCAGGATCGCGGTTAACCCTTTAAACAGTCTCGCAACCAAAAGCCTTTGCCTACCCCTTCGGATAAACAGCCGAGATTTACATGTATGTATACAAGTATACATTTCGGGCACAACATTTTCATATATAAATAAACCTTACAGCGATGGTGTTGTTATAAAAGATGAACGATTTCAAAGTCTAATAAGGTTTAGATGAGGCTGTGTTCGAAGCACCACGCCTCTTGTACTCGTTATCGTTGCGCCTGCGCCAGGGAATTGCCCCAATAGTACTCTAACTGCCATAGACTTCAGAAGCTTTAGATATTCTACTTAGGGCCTGTTTTACAAAAAGGAGTTACTATGCAGTTAAAAGACAATTTTATGGCTTACAAATGACTAAATTTAATAATAAACCAAGTAAACGCTAACGGGAACTTATGGCGACATTGTGAAACAGGCCCTTGGAAAAATTTTTATTGGTTGATGAACAAAATTCAGAAGCACGCTCTTCTCTTTGTATGTGAAATTAATTGTGTAAAATATTATTAGACACAATTTGCTATAAAACTATCTAATTTTGATAACTACAAGCAAGTGATGGATTAAAAATATCTTTGTAATAATTCCCGCGCTACTATAATTTCCCTAAAAATCGAGAAACTATTCAACACGACACGTGTTTCGCCCTTACACAGGGCATCTTCAGGCAAGATAGGAGCCTCAGAACTACGATGTCTTCACGACCAACGCTGAAACGAGAGACAATCACTCGACTCGCTGAGACTGAGAGAAACACGTGTCGTGTTGAATACTTTTTCGATTTTTAGGGAAATTATAGTAGCGCGGGAATTTTTACAAAGATATTTTTAATCCATTTTCTCCTTGTCGATTCTAAACATCAGTAGCTCTATAGAAGTCCTCGTACTATTCGTTAGCCGATCTACTAGTTACGTAGTTAGTAGTGTCCCTACAATAAACACGTACATACGTTGCATAAACGCTGCAATTTATTTGCACAGAGGCCTTTTATAACGCGGAAGGCTTCTTCCCAGAACCAATTATTATTATGGCTTCGATTATAATAAATTATCTAGTAAAAGGATGGTGCTTGTGTTATATAGAAGGTACAGTGTCCTATTAAAAAGGATTGCCTTATTTTCCTTGATTAAAACCTTTTTAGCACCTGCTTTCTTTTTTTTACTAGGCGAGACGATCTCTTTGCTAAATAACATTTTACAGGGCGGAGGCCGGGATTATGTAACATCCAGAGGTTGTCGACTATATCACTATGATCGTTAATTTATTTAATTACCAACATGACTAGAGAAAATTGACATTCATTTCTTATATATTGACATTAATTTAATTTATATTGACATTGCTTCAAAGGATACATTTTTTATATTATAGTTCATTGAAATATTGAGATTTCAAAATTGATTGTATAATTACTGAAGTCTATTAATAATGTAAGTAGTCTTGACACAGTCTTGTTCTTCTATAAACCACTTTTCGTCTGTCTTATAAGATACATCATGGAGACACATTGTATAAACCTGTACCAACTTGATTAACCTGTGGTGACGAATAAAGTTATTATTATGTTTGTCTTTTTTCAATCTCGGGCCAATGGTGACCCGGACATTTGGAAGGCATGCGTGGGGCCGAAGCCAACACGTAGAGGCCCCCGGTTGGTGCAGTACTATTAGGATAAGATGGAATCTACTATGACCGGGATATTGGGTTGAAAAGCTGAAGGACTGGGTAAATTGGACTATGGATAGAGGAGACTACCGGACACCTGCCGTCATCATCAGTCTCAAATGATTGTAAATGGCAGGCGGTGACTAGCCAGAGGATTAAATGGGCACTCCAAAATAGCCGTAGAACAACGGCAGGAGCGCAACATAGATATCCTCGGCTTCAGGGTGTCGAGAGGTGTACACCGTTTTCTACTCACTGCCCGAGAGGACAGTGTGCCAACTCAAGACTTAAGCATCTTTCACTTCCACCCTGCGAGCA
The DNA here is from genome assembly GCA_949126915.1 of Musotima nitidalis. Lineage (NCBI taxonomy): Eukaryota > Metazoa > Arthropoda > Insecta > Lepidoptera > Crambidae > Musotima > Musotima nitidalis. The sequence goes on along the minus strand of OX421439.1, from coordinate 5,478,991 downwards.
TGTAGCTCTTGCGACTCCACCCTGGACAGCCAATGAAGGCAAGCCAAGGGCGAGGGTCCTGCTAGCCTCTTGGGGCCCACTCCGACTAACCGGAGACGAGACCGCAGTCCGACCCTCTGGAGCACTCGGATTTACGTCCGTGGTGTCGCCACTCACCAACAGCTCGCCACAAGCTGCCCTGCGGGCTTATTATTATTAAAAGTTATATGATCCTAGTGTCCATAGCACAAGTAATACTTATTTAGAGGCTAGGTAACGCTGTGTAAAATGTTCTAAATATTTAGCATAAGGAACCTAATTCATAGTCCAATTTCAATTTGAAATAACAACTTTTGCAGGCCTTTATGTGTGGGACCGCTTGTTTCAAATTGCAAATAATTGTTTGCTATTTGTAAGACACCTTAAACCTATGAATAAAAAATAAAGGACACTAAGGTGTCCCAGCTGCACCAAAAAGGATTTGATTCAGCATCGGCGTATCAACCTGACGCTGGTTTTCAACTAGATCCCATTAGTTTTAAGTGAGACCAGGATATTTTTAAATTTATTTATTTATTTATTGAAAACCAACATAATAAACACCAACACAGTACAAGTATATTACACACAATTAAATTCTATTGCTAAATGTCATTATAATTATAGGTGAAGACCTCAAGTGTTAAATACCCAACAACACCCTAGAAATAAATAGAAAATAAAAAATTAAATTAAATTATTACAGAGAAATAATATACGGTGTTGCTTCGAGTACGTTGCGACGACGATAAAATCAGTAAAAAACAATTACAGAAATTCACAATTAGTATACAAACACGGTAACAAGTGTTTGTTCTACGGTAAAGAGCGCTCTTCAGGACTGCTTCGAATGAAGTCACTATTACGAGTCCTGTTACAAAAGATCTTTAAACTAGGTTACTTTTATTTCATTTAAAGTAATAATTAGTTTTAAGAAGCCAATTATGTACTTGGTAGATAATTGAGTCACTCAGAGAATTAAAATCGATACTCAATGGTGTAAGGTTTCGACTTTTCGAAGGTCTCGTGTCGAGGACCATAAAATTGTTAATAGATAGGTATTGGTCTCACAGCGAGGTAGGGAAAGGTGAGCTCTACTTCGAACCTCCGAGTTGTACCATAAGGTACTTCTTGTGTATTTTTTTAAAAAAAATTTTAGATGCCGTACGACTGCGTCGAAAATGTCTTTTTTACATACCTGCCATTCATAAACAAAATAAACATTCCACAAAAACCCAAAGCTGCTCTCTTAAAATTATACCATAAAGATATAAATACTATTAATTATATCTAATTATGTATATAACAAAATAGTTCAAGCTGGCTAGAATATTTAATCTAGATAGTTTTCTGGGCAATTCTATTCATTTTTGTTTTTTTTAAATAATCCTATGAAATTAGTCTAGTCTGAGAAGAGAGTTAAGAACGTTTTCTGTTGAAAACGACTTCGTGTTATCGTCTGTTGAAAACAAGCGTCGCACATGTCTTCAGTAACAATTTAAGCTACTTTGCTTCAGATTAATTTAATTAAATGATCAATGCCTTGACACCAGATAATTTAAAAAAAAATGCGCAAATGAATTTTTTACTCCACTAAGACGAACCTAATCAAGTTTTTTTTCTATTACTTGTAAAGTTCGTTATAAAAATCTTGTACCGCTCGTAAAATAGTAAAGAGATTTATTGAATTACTTATAATTATTGGTATAAAATACAAATCGCATTTGTTACAAATGCGATCTTATTGCTATAATTCGCATTTTGCAGACAACCTAAACAAAAGTAAATTAGACGTAATAACAAATATAAACTTTTTAAATTTCATAGAATAAGCATGAATATAAAATAAGTATGTTTGACGACCGATATAGCGTGGAGGTCAGTATACCTTCAGTATGCACTTCACTCGAGAGGTCGTGGGTTCGATTCCCACACAGGACAAATCTTTGTATGCATGAACATGAATATTTGTTCTGGTCTGGGTGTTCTGCTATGTATCTTAAGTATGTATTTACAAAAAAAAAGTATTTATGTATGTTTATCCGTTATTTAGTATCCATAACACAAGTTCTTAATGATACTTATCTTGGAACTCAATAATTGGTGTGATTGTAAGGGAATATTTATTTATTATTTATTTATTTATGTTATATTATTTATCTTATACTGTGAGATTTTTTAAAACTTCAATCTATTAGCAAATCAAAAGATACACTTACTAGTATATAAAGTGTTTAAAAATAAGTAGGAAAATAGAGCTTTAGCATTTCTTTTTAAGCAATCTAAGAGTAAGGGCTAAGAAGCCAGAAGCTTTTTAAACATAAGCAGCGAAACTAAAGACACAAGTGAAACGCACCAAACCGGACACCATGACTTTTTTTTATGTCCACTATACGGGTAACATAAATTCCACAGCGGGCCCTGTGACACGTCGCCCTTATCAAAATGTTTACTTTTTATACCTTTGGGAGTTAACCCAGTTAATAACTCTGATCGCTTATTCCCAGTTCCGACCGGTTTCGAGTGAGAACTTCTATGTTGTAAAACGTATTCTCTTTTTTGGTGCTTATTGAACTTTTAACGGGTTAAAGTCACGCTATTGGGTTCGTGAAGTTTAACTTAAATAAACTTTTGTTTAAAATCGCTAAATTAGCTTATGGCTTTTTAAAAATAAATCGGAAAAGAACTAAAATGGTGTCTTGAATAAGCACAATGTTTTGGGCAGGAATGCGTTATTATTCGAAGGAGGCCTCTATCCAGCATAGAAAGTCATCGGCCTCTATGATGATGATGATCAGACTTGACAAGGTTATTGGCACTGATATAGAACAGTGGATGGTAGATTTCGGGACTCTGATCGCTTATTCCCAGATTAAATACAGAAACTATTATCATGACGATCATGACTGTCGAGGAGCGGTTATTGAGAAGGCCTTTTGGATAAATAACTAAATATTTTCTAACAATTACACCAATCATTTAGTTCCAAGATAAGTATCAATAAGAACTTGTGTTTTGGATACTAAATAACGGATATACATATAAATACCTTTTTTTATGTATGTATATCCGGATAATTTGATAAAGGACGAAGACGTCCTCTCCTGGAGCAGAGGCCGTTCTGAGCTGAAATGATGATCATGATAAAACTTGAAAAGTGATGTCTGAATGTTGGCACTGTCCTTTTGAGATTTTGACAGTCAACCCAGGTAAGTAACTCTGATCGCTTTTTCCCAGTTCCAACCGATTTCGAGTGAGAATATTCTTTTCTTAGTTGCTTATTGAACTTTTAACGGCATAATGTCGCGCTATTGGATTCCTGGGGTGTAGCTTTAAATAAAGTTTTTCAATGACTAAATAAGGTTCTAGATTGCGATGACTGTTAAATTCTGGAGGGTCTAGATATCTTATATTTTATGTGGAAAACGAAACATTGTGGGCAGTGTCTCCAAAAGATGGACTAATGACTTATTACAATTTGCAAGGAACGATGGATCAGGCAGGACTGCGTGGAATGGGTTATAATTTAAGGTAGACCTATTATTTTATAATTGTTATATATATCATTTATTGAACTTTTAACGGGTTGATGTCACAATGTAGGTTCGGATGTGGTTTAGCTTTAATAAACTTTTCCATGGATAAAGTAAGGATTAGAGGGTCTTAAAAGTCGACCAATATTGGACCACGAGGTATGTGATGTGTCTTTGAAATTTGCAGGATGCCGATGGATTAAGGTGGCCATTCGGCATTAGTGAAGGCCTATACGAAGCGTATGTCTTTGGGCTGTAATAATGATAAATACACTGTCTGTGTTACTGAACATCAGATCAATAAATCTATTCCTCCACTCGTCCATAGTAATAATTACCGTATCAGTCAGACGGGTTGGTGATCGCAGTTCCAGCCAGTATGACGGATGCTGGATGACGCTGCTGCCCATCATCCGGTACAATTTCTCTTTGTCGACTCTTACGACTCCCCGTGAGATATCATCTTCAACCGGCAATAGTAAATTATATACAAAATAATTCAAGCTAAGCAGTGTTTTCACAGTCATAAAAATACACAAATTTAAAAGAAACTAAAGTAAAAGCATGTTTTTTTAAGTAATTATTAACCCCCTCTAAAGCAATTTCTTAATTTGATTAAATTCAATAATTTATTGCATTCCACGGTGTAACAAATACTAGCATATAGTTTCAGTTGATCAGAATTCTTTTGCAATACTCTGGTAAATGTTCCAAAACTTTTTTATAGGTACATTCCTATTTTTATTATTTAATATTCCTTGTATAAACCCATTAACGTTCCACTTTAGGGGTCTCAAAAAACAAGGTGAGAGTGAATCAGGTCATATTTTACGGTGACAGGTGTGTGGCGTCCTGCTGTTAGAATACTTCAAAGGCCTTCCAACTTGGCTTAACAACTACCACATGCAGTGACAACCGGGACTGTAGGCGTATAGTGCCTTTCGAAGCTCGGTTTTTTTTAGTTTCCAGAAAACAGCAACCTATTAGGAAGTAACCCCACGGTGGGAGGAGGGAGACAATGCCTATAAGGAGCCGGTGGATGCAGGCGGCAAAGAATCGATCTACGTGGAAAGCAATTGGGGAGGCCTATGTTCAGCAGTGGACTTCAGATGGCTGAAATGATGATGATGATGATGATGATATCACACACCCGGCGTGTGTGGTTACGTCGGGCTTGAACTAACTTCTCCCTGTAATAGCGTATTGCTACTGTGAAGGCGACATCTGAAGCGATCGGCACCTGGGGAGGCACCGATGCGGCGCGCACTAAGCGGATGCTCGGGGGCGCATGTTAGAAAGCGGGAAGCCTTGACTGATAGGTATCCATTATTCGTCAAGACACCCTAGCTTGGGGTTGGTTCTATTCTCAAGCTGGAAACCAGAGAACTGGAAGCACGGAGGAGTTCTGTATGTCATAGCTATCTATACATCATAAACAATTAAGTGTCTGTTTGTAACTTCATTTAATTACATATTAAGTCTTTATATGGCACACAGCTCGAAGAACCGACGACCGACGATGAATGGTGACCACTAATCAGCAAACATTTTGTATGTACAAAAATAAGTATTTAAGTATGTTAATCCGTTGTTTAGTATCCATAACACAAGTTCTTAATGATACTTATCTTGGAACTAAATAAATGGTGTAATTGTCTGAAAATATTTATTTATTTAATATTATAAATGCGAAAGTAACTCTGTCTGTCTTCCTGTCTGTCTGTCTTTTCTTCACGCCTAAACTACTGAACCGATTTGTGTGAGATTTAATACAGACATAGTTTGGAACTCGAGGAAGGCCATAGGATAGTTTTTTATTCCGGAAATCCCGCGGGAGCGGGAACTTCTCAAAGATCCCGCGAGATCGGGAACTATGTAGGTAAAACTAAAAATCTGCAGAAGTCGCGGACAAAAGCTAGTTTTTTCTTAAAAGAAGTTTACACCTATGGAGACTCTGTATCTATAGATTTGAATTATCTTAATAACTTTCTTATTGCTCTCCTACATACACCACGAAACCTTCTAGGTTTAGGTAGGTAGCTAACTGTCAATGCGTCCATTAGGTTGACCATGGTGGGGCAAGTGGGACCATTAGGAGCAGAGTGCTAGAAATAATAGAATAACTTATAAAGCTATGTTTGTTAAGTAAGTTTCTTAACCGTCATGTGGTCAAGTCAGCATACTTATTTCGTAACGAAATTATTTCCCAGACCAAATTCTTAAATATTACACAGGAAGTGAAATAAAAACATTTCGCAATGAAACAACTAAGCTAACAAATATTTACTTAACCGTTACTTATACTTAAGTTATCGCAAATCATCTCAACATAAACAATCCCACAGTTCTCGTTGGTTGAGATAACTTGATTCGTCAATTTAGCTGTTTGCTGTGCAGTTTTGCAGGTGTTGACTTTAATGTGCTTAATTGTCACTTAAGTTAATAATAACGTACAGTCAGCTACGTAAATAGCTGATATATTTTAGTACTTTGTCACTCTAGATACTATTTAAAAGTTAAAATTAAATAAGACATTTCTGTATGAGCGTAAACTTGGGCTGAATTAGTTTTTATTAGGAAAACAATTTAATGATATTATTATAAAAATACAAAGTGTGTAGGGTTCCTACCAAGATCTAAAGAGCCCAAGCCAACCCCACCTGCAAGTGGTGCACCTGCCGATCAGCGGAGGAGGCTCTGGCGATCACAAATCTTCCCGATAAGCGGCCTATTACGTGGGACCAACTATATAATTGGCGAAGTGTGGGCGTTTAATATGCCTCTGCCTACCCCTTCAGGGAAAAAGGCGTGATTGTATGTATGTAAGTAAAAAATATATAGAAAAGGAAAGTGTATACCGTAACAAAAAAGTATTGTATTTGGCGCCAAAACAGCATCGACGGAAGACCAGCATCGAGACGTTTTCGTGACACCTCGGCTTTATGCTGAGTGGATACCTTATCTGTAACTCTCTTTAAGTAGTTACTTAAATATAATGTATCTGTTTTCTTTTGATGTTGTCACAGAATAAATTCATTTTTTTCTTTCTTTCTTTCAAAAAGATGCATTAAAGCATTTTCCAATACTTGAGAATTTTAACTTGTGTAAACATGGTGTACTTTTTGTGACTATGATTATGAATAAATTACTGAAAAGCGCAAAAAAATCTAATTCAAGAACCACGTCTATGCCCCTTCAGCCATATCGGTCGTCGCATGTTTGTATGCTTTATATTTTATAAGTATACGTGGTTTTCTATAAGGCTTCGATAAACTACTAGAAATGCAATAGACAGAAGCCAGTGTTATGGACATACAGCCAAGAAAAATTTAAACGTATAAAAAATATTTCGCAATTTCATATTTTCCATGACAATCTTAAAATAGACATCACAAGAGGTGTTAGTAACGTTGAGTCAACTTGAGTCATATTGTTATTTATTATAAATATACAAAATGACTTAATTAAAGACCAAAAACCGGCATTATAATTCAGAAAAAATACACAGCCTCCGTGTCCGGACCGCTTATTCTCTGTCTCTTTCCTACGTACGTCAAACATCTTCTGTCTCCTTTTGCGCCAGACGAACTTGTAAATTGTTCTTTTTACAAAACGTCAGGACTGCAATGTCTTATGATATTCTTGGAAGCTACATTTTGTACTTTATAGTAGTACGGAATAGGGATGAGTATGTGTATTTTAAGAATTACTTAGGACGTGTAAGACATTGAGTGGATGATCAAGTTATCTCTCTCAGACAAAACAAAATACAGCACAAGTCCTTTGAGCATTCGAGTTTAGTTGCCTTGCCTCGATTGCTTTTTGTAGTCCTGTCCCTTTTCTTGGTGCATTTCATTCGTAACCAAAACGGGTTCAATATTAAATCCTTAACTACTCCATTCTAAAGGAAATCACACTTTACTGTTTAGATTTTAAAAGCTAGTTTGGAAATGGCGATGCTGAATGTGTTTATACAGTTTTCGTGAAGATGTAACTGTCACATTCTATCGATGCAATGGTTTTTTGTTCTTGCATTAAGACATGCACTCGACTTTTACGTTAACTTTCGTATTCAGTATAGTTTGCGTGGTGTGTGATGCACATTCAAACACATCGTCGACACTTACATATCATTGTAAATGAAACTATGTAGGGTCGAAGTTTTCTTCTCTTTTTATTTGCCATTGAGTTTCATCGCTTGGTAATGTCTTAATTGTGTGTATTTAGGTTCATTGTTTATAAAACATTTGTTATGTTCTCATTTAAATTGGCACTTTAAACTTGGTTTACTATGAAAATTATACATAATAAAGCGCCTTTGTAGAAATGTCTTTTTGAAAGCCTAACTATTAACTTAAAGTTTAGGACATCTTATCCGTGAACTTCTCCTTGATTAGACTTAAATAGTCGTTTTAAGTCTTGTGTACTTCGGCTTTTTGATTAAAACAAGAACCTTTTAAATCAACAACGCAATCTAGAAAGTAATAGAACTAGAACTTTATTTTTTCTTATTTTTTTATAGTTTGCAGTCAAGACACGTATACGTACACCTACCCTATGAGTATTGTTAAGTTAAAGATAATCTAACTTGGAAATTGAATAAAAGTAATGGCTTTTATCGTATTTATTGCTGAAATCCTTTTCAGCAATTATATAATTGGTCCCTCGTAATAGGTGGCGAGCCTATTGCCGCTTACCGGGCACTGTTATGTTTGTCAGAGCCTCGTCCGTTGATCGGCAGGTGCACCACTTGCAGGTCAGGTTGGCTTGGGATCCTTAAGTGTTGGTAGCATCCTCCCATACACCTACGATACTCTATAATATAATTAGACATTGACTAAAAAACAAAAATGAGGCATAAAGTTGAGTTTAACACTGGTAAATACTCTTATGGAAAAGGTCCAAAGGCACAAAAAATTAAAAAAAACACATTATGGCTTAGAATCTAAGTATGTATATATTTTTTCAAAAAGTACGTTCATTTATTAATTTCATTTTTCAAAATAATAAAACACCGAATAATTATATTTTGATCCATGACAGCTTTATTAAGCCACACTTTATTGGTATATAAGCAAAAGCATTTCGTCTTCGACATCGATCAATATTTGTAGAAAGTCCACAACTAGTTCAACTTCTGTGAGACCGTAAAGTTTCGTGTTCCCAGAAATATTGTCATCCATTTGCCTCCATTCCTTACATCGGCTCACACGAGCAAACATTAGCTTCAGTAGTCGTTACTGCAAACATTGGTGATGACTGTTTACTGTTGACAAACCTCTTCACAAGTTGATAATTATTTGGACCGGCTCCACTGCTCACTAGACTTGCTTTTGAATTCTGGTAGAAGCATTGGCGTTGAATTCTTCAATATTTCTTAACGCTACTGTAGTTATACATAAATAAATATTTCTGAAAATTACACCGATGATTCAGTTCCAAGATAGGTATCATCAAAAACTGTTATGGATACTTAATAATATATATTTATTTATTTATTTATTTATTTTATTTATATATATTATTTAGTATATTTTAGTGTATTTAGTCTATTTATATATTGATTTGTCAGAAATATTTATTTATTAATAGTAGTTATAACTATTATCTCATCTGATATTTAGCAAAAACTACGTTCTACTCCGAGAAAGGCATGTGGGAAAAAGTACGTACTTAATACATACATACAATCACGCCTGTTTCCCCGAAAGGGTAGGCAGAGGCATATAAACGCCGAATTTTGCCAATAATATTTTTGGTCCCACGTAATAGGTGGCGAGGCTATTGCCGCTTACCGGGAACTTTTATGTTTGCCAAAGCCTCGTCCTATGATCGGCAAGTGAATCACTTGCAGGTGAGGTAGACTTGGGTTCCTAAGGTTTTGGTAGGAGCCCCATACACTCAATATTTTTCCATACTATAGGCTCCGCTTGAAGCTTTGTCAGAAATTATACAATTGTATTTTTTTTATTGTAGCACACAGATAGCAATAAGATAATATACAATAATTGTACGGACTCAAATCAAAAGATACCAGTTCTTAAATGTTGCATATGTCTTTCTTTATTTTAAATAATGGCTTCGTGCGTCTAGCACATATAGCCAGTGTCAAGTAAGTGATATATTAATAATATATAATTCATAGTAAATGAGAATCAGTGGTGATAAAGATGATAAATGGTAAATGAGATACCCTCCCCTAAACCCCTTGAGTCCTCAGTAAAGATGTGGGACTATACTGAGATCTCACATGGACTCCTTGAGAGAAAATTTGAAAAGTGATGTTGCACTGTTTTGTTTGATTTACCAACACTCATGTATATTCACAAACACTTGACGGTTAATAATCCACCGTTATAACACATTAATGTAAGAAATATCACAAATTTTAGAAAATTAAACAAAACTGCAGACATGACGCTTCACTTTCCCGCCAAGAAGTCCGTTGCATATGTCACTATCTTTCATTCTTTATTTTAAATAATAGCTTCGTGCGTCTAGCACATTTAGCCAGTGTCAAGTAAGTGATATATTAATAATATATAATTCATAGTAAATGAGAATGAGTGGTGATAACGATGATGAATGGTAAATGAGATACCCTCCCATAAGCCCCTTGAGTCCTCAGTAAAGATGTGGGACTATACTGAGATCTCACATGGACTCCTTGAGAGAAAATTTGAAAAGTGATGTTGCACTGTTTTGTTTGATTTACCAACACTTATGTATATTCACAAACACTTAACGGTTAATAATCCACCGTTATTACACATTAATGTTAGAAATATCACAAATTTTAGAAAATAAAACAAAACTGCAGACATGACGCTTCACTTTCCCGCCAAGAAGTCAAGTTAAAAATGTTATTCTACTAAAATTGTGATGTTTTTTTCCCTTTATTAATGGCTCCGTACGTTTAGCACATTTAGCCAGTGTCAAGTAAAAGATATATTAATAATGTATCATTCATAGTAAATGAGAATTAGTGGTGGTGCAGTGATACCTGATCAACTTATTTTGTAAAATGCTTTGTTATGAAAAAAGATTTTATATCTTATGTTTTATATCATATATCTATATTTTAAGCTTTCCAAAATACTAGAATCTTCAAAAAGTATAACACAATTAGGACAACAAAGTAAATACAACGTCACGGTGTTTCGGGTTTATTTAATTGAACCTTTTTAGCATATCTATCTTTACCATAATTAAAATTTAACTTCATTCGTTATCTTAGCGTTAGTTTGGTGAAAGCAGTCACTTTTAATACATTTCCATTCAAAAGCTTCATTTATGAGTTTTTGTGATAAGCCACTGCCGTTCTTGTGTGCTTGAGATATGAAAAAGTTTTATTTAGTTACCTGAAGTAGGACTTATGAATACAAATATTTTGTTTATGAATTCTACATTATATTTGTGAAGATAAAAAAAGATTTTTGGTAAAAAATACATTTGTTGCAAGCGCTTTAGTTTTAAAGCTTTTAGTTTTTAGTGTTTCAATTTCATACTTATTGATTGCTTTTCAACTTTGTCTGTCCGTTTTGGTTTTAGGTGACCACATTTCCACATTTTCGTCATTGATAAATTTTAGTACCTAACAAGCTTGAAGTGTGAAGTAATCTGAATAATTTCAGTAGCTAAAAAAATTAAATATACTTTTAGTGAGATAGGCAAATGAATCTATCATAAATGTACCACATAACTTCATATCAACAGTTTGTTCCTCAAGGAACTGTTTTGGGTGACAAAAATATTATATTTACACTAAATAAACAAACAAAGCTCATAATTAAATATTAGCTTTATATTTTCCGTTGCAGTCCTTACTCGTTCATTCATAGTCCACCGTTTCTATTTTACCTTTGGTTCTGTTAATGTCATTGACCTATCTTGCTTGCCCTACAGGATTGTCTTGTCTACACCTAAAGGGCTAAAACTATTATTCTAAAGAATTGGAAATTATGCACAGAAGTTGAGCGTAACCATTATTTTTAACATAATTTATCGATTTCGATATATAAAGTCGGAATTTAATTGTTATTAATATATTAAGCTCTATAGTTGAGTTGTAAATTAAAACTCGATAAAAGATAATTTGTCTTAATCTTTCATGCAATTCCATGAATTATTGCTGACCACGTTACTGCATCAGTCAGCATAGCGCTAAGAAAATCCGATTAAGACATTATCTGGTTAGCACTATCCAAGCGGGAATGAGACAGAGCACAAATACAACTCTGTACAATTTGTACGGAAATAACTTTCTGTGTGAGTGGGACGGGGCGATTGAAATGTCACGCTCGACGCGCGCATAGTGAGAAAACGGTTGTCTCTTTCCCACCTGACGTCTTACAATCGTTTATTGTCATGTTACTGTCTCGTTTCGACGGCCAAGATTGAGATGAAATTGCTGGCGGCGTGTTCGGAGTCCTCCCGATGATATTTATTATAAGCGAAGCGACCGCGTTGGCGGCGGACGTGATCCCTACGTACATTTTTCAAATACTATATTTTCGTAAAACTTCAATAAACAATTGCTTTTAACTGTTTGTGAAAGAAAACAAGTGACTGTTGACAGTTCGAGTGTAAACGTGCCAGTGACAATTATTTTTATAAATATAATATTAAAAAAGGTTGTGTCATAAAGTTTTTATTAACAAATTAACAAGTGATCCTGTGTGGTGCTGTATTTATTATTGAATGCGAAATGGATTGCTACTGATGGGGTTTAGTTAAACGCGATGAACCGACATTAAGATAAATGGTAAGTAATATTAGAATTAAGTGTTTAGAAAGCCATATTTTGTGGATACAAGTTCCGAATGCTACCAACAATTTCAGATTACCGTCTTTTAAAGTTTTTTAAAAGTTTAGTGACAAGTTTGAAGTCACAATGGCTTAAACATGTGGTCCGAATAGCGTTTTGTACCTGCTCTCTATAGGTCTTTAAGGGGCTGACTTTTTGTATACTAAAAACAAAGAGATCCCAACGGGCGGCGGGGTGTCGTGTCGTATCGTATGCTGCAGTGCAGTCACGTTTTCAGCATTTCCCGTGAATTGCTGGAATTTATTTTATCGCCCTTACAAGCGTTGTTTGTGTTTTAATACAATTGTTATTCTGTTGTTTTGTATTCATTCGCCGTGAGTGTTGCCAGGATTGAGAGATAAATGTGTAAATTAGAATATTATGTTAAGGATAATGTTAAGTTAACTATGAGTGAAAATAGCACTATTTATGCTAATATTTTATTGTTTTTGTATGTATTTATACATTTAAACACACGTAGCCAAGTATCATAAAAGCTATAATAGGTCTTTCTGCCTATTACGCTTTCACACATAAACTATTGATCCGATTTTTACGAAATTTGGTACAGATATAGATGAGATATATAAACATATAATATAAACTTCTGTTAATCACAAGAAAAATGTGATATTTCTTGAAAAACGGACGAAAGTTAATAATAAATAAACAATATTTTAGCCAAAACACAGATACAGGGAACTGCTTATTTAATAATGAAGTATCTTCTACCCGTGTTCAAAGATGTTTATCAGAACAGTGTATATTGTTGCGCATTGTGTATAAAATAGGAGTGATTATTTTTCATGTAAAAATTAAAAGTGAATATCATTTCATTTAAATTTTAAAAGATATAATAAATTCAAATCATTAAAGTATGATATAAAATGAATATTTTAAATATATATAATTTAATTTATGAAATAATCCGCCGCCGTTGCTATTTTCAAAGCGCAAAGCTCTTAGAAAACACACCCTCTCTGTTAACAACGGATTTAAGCTTCTGAGAATACTAAAGAAAGAAATACATAATTTCATGTAAATACGTTTAACTTAACTTAGCAATTCGATACTTATTGAACAAATCTAGACTTAAATTACATACATACATACATAAAACCACGCCTGTTTCGAAGGGATAGGCAGAGGCATAATATATGCCCACATTTCGCCAATTATATTGCTGGATCCACGTATTAGGTGGCGAGCCTATTGCCGCTTATCGGGAACTTGTATGTTCGCAAGAGCCTCGTCCGTTGCCGGCAGGTGCCCCATTTACAGGTGAGGTTGGCTTGGGGTCCAAAGCTGTACGGTAGGACCCCTGTACACCAAAAAAAAATACTTCTTATCAATCAAAGCTATTCCCGCGACTAGTTGGTAATAAATAGGTAATAAAAGAAAAATTTGGCTTGTATTTCATGTGCCATCAAAACTATCAACAACAGTATGTATTGCATCAGAAATACTAACTCAGTCATCCAACCAAACCCCTTAATTGTAGCTTAATCAGTATTTTTGATGTGCAAATAAGACATTTTTAGAGGATCAGTTTATTATCATTCATTTTGTTTCATACATACATACGATCACGCCTGTTTCCCCGAAAGGGTTTTATTTTACGCCCACATTTCGTCAATTATATTGTGGGTCTCACGTAATAAGGTATATACATAGGCGAGGTATTACCGTTTTGTTTCAATCCATTTTTTGTATAAAAACAAGTTTAGCAGAATAATTTATTTATTCAGGCGTTACTTTGCGGAAATCCATTGTAAGCAAGTGATGGATTAAAAATATCTTTGTAACAATTCCCGCGCTACTATAATTTCCCGAAAAATCGAGAAACTATTCAACACGACACGTGTTTCGACCTTACACAGGGCATCTTCACTCTCAGAATCACTCTCAGAAGAGTCACTCTCGTTTCAGCGTTGGTCGTGAAGACATCGTTGTTCTGAGGCTTCTATCTTACCTGAAGATGCCCTGTGTACTCTCGTTTCAGCGTTGGTCGTGAAGACATCGTTGTTCTGAGGCTCCTATCTTACCTGAAGATGCCCTGTGTAAGGGCGAAACACGTGTCGTGTTGAATAGTTTCTCGATTTTTCGGGAAATTATAGTAGCGCGGGAACTGTTACAAAGATATTTTTAATCCATCACTTGCTTAAGTTTAGCAGACCCTGGGCCCTAAGCTTAAATCCAAGGCAACCGGGAAAATGCTAGGATATGATGATGGTATAAAATCAAACAAATGTACTTGTTTGTAAGTCTTACAAAGCGGCTTCTAGCTCTATAATACCCAAAGCTATGGGCCACTAGTACCAACGGATGATGCGTAAATGTGTACATTAATTTAATACATAAAAAAACCAAAATCAAGACAGTTTTCTTGTCCTTGTATTAAGTCTTTTTTCGAAGTTGGCTGGAGGAGATATCTTATTAAAGATTAAGTTTAAGTGCGTCTTGGTATAATAATGTCTTTTTAAATTTATAGTATTTAATAAAAAGTTATAATTAAGTCTACAAATATTTAGTTATTGTAAAAATCGAATTTACGAACACAACATATCTATTTTAAAGTAAGTAATAGTTAAAATATATACTCATTTTTAAACATTTAGAACAATATGAGGGCAAATACAAAAATAACATTTTATAAAATTATTGTTGGGTCAGATCATTTGCCCAACTATTCTACTATTCTATACTATTCTATATTATATTATTATATTATTATTCTTTTCTATGTTTACACACACATAATAATTAAATTAACCATTTTATACAAAATATTTTTTTTTCCAAATAATAAGTTTTATCACCCGCCAACAGCTTACAGATTCTTGTAAATGTAATTCCTATTCCAGTTAAACTAGAATCATAAAAATGTAACTCCTTAAGCATTAATAAGTAACATCTTGCTGGCCAATAAAAATGTACGATCTGTGACCGTGCTCCTACAATAATGAGTTAAGTTTATAGCAGTTATGTCCCATGTTACTTGAAATTAGTTTTTTATTCGTATTGTAATCAGTTGATGGGTTAAATTCTGCAGTTTATAGTAGTTGCTAAATGGCTGGTTAAAAAATGAGGCGCCGTTAAATTATTTGTTAATCTTTTATCGTTTGATTGCCAAAAGTTAAAAAGCTTGCTCATACATATTACACTGGACATTTGAGTAGCATTTGATATCAAGCGCTTCCGTGAAAAGACACGTTAAGGCGTCACATATTTAGTTTAGGCCAATATAAAGACATTGAGCGGCTTCGTATTGTGCTTCGGCAGGCACGTTGGTCCTGGTTATCAATGTTTGTGATAGTCCTTAAGGCAAGCTAAAAGCACTGAGCGTCTTTCAAACAAATCAAACAGTAGAGCGCATTTGTCATCATCATCACCATCATCAGCCCAAGTACGTCTACTGCTGAACATAGGCCTTCCCCATTAACTTCCAAGCAGGTGGACCTTTCAAAGGGTCTCCATTCCAGAACTTTTATCCCCAATGGCCGTCAGTTCTTCGTACTATGTGCCCTGCCCACTGACACTAAATCTTGTTGATTCTGATTGATTACTTGTAAGGGTAACTTGATTTTAATTAAATTAGTAAGTTTGATAGAACTGACCGTTGCCTAGTTGCAAGACCTCGATAAGCCGTGATAATGAGGGTCCGGAGTAGTCAAGTCAATAAGAGCAAGCAACTAAGCCTCTGCTTATTATTGGCGTCTATCAGTGTTTGTCTTCTAATATACTTAGTAATAAGTATGTAGATAGATAAATATAAGTGCTCGGGGCTAACATATAACTAAAATTGTATGTCAATCAAGTACGGAATCATCAACCGACACATCACATAACCCAGTGCTATGATGTACCCGTTTCAGCTCTTCATGTTTTTACCACAGTAAATTTATCTTAAGTGCTGAATAAATAAAATTATCTTTCTTCAGTTTTGAAATAGTAACTACAGTCAATTCAATTTAGGGTATATCTTTTCTTAGATCTTCTAGTAATATGCTATACCACTGATTAATAATAGTAATGTTTAAATACATCTAATGTGAGCCAAGAAGAATTTTATATTTGTCATTTAACAATTTTACTATATTTATACATATAATCATGCCTATTTCCCCGAAGAGGTAAGCAGAGGCATATTGTACGCCCACATTTCGCTAAAGTTAGTCCCACCTTATAGGTGGCGAGCCTATTGCCGCTTACCAGAATTTTTTTTATGTTCGCCAGACTACTATATTTATACTTAGTCGTTAAAGAGTTCCTACGCCTAGCCGATCGTTTGCCAGTCGCTAGACAATCTCTTGCCAGTTGTTAGCCAGTCGGTTGCCAATCGCTACTGACTCAAACAATAATAATCCTACAACTAACCACATTTGATGCGAATTTATTCAAACAATAATACAAGTATTGTTATGTTGTTTAAGTTGAAAAATAAGTCACGCACGTAGCACATCTAATGGTAAACGGAAACTACACTTTATTCTTTTATCGTCACACCTTGTGCTTTGGGATTTTATGGCTAATGCAGCTTTTGGCAGTATGTATTGTACTGTTATTCCTTAACACATTTACTTACTAGTACTACTACAATTCTTAGTAGAAGTTCAAATAAAGAAATTATGGTCACGCCCAATCCAGGTCGCTATTTATAACGTGTTTATATGTGTTTTTTCATTATTATTATATCATTAAAATATTTTTGGGGCCCAAAACAGTACCTTGGCGCACACTTTTTGCTTCATTCACGCTCATTACAATGAACCTCCTAAAATACTCCCATTAGCTTAGGGTACATTTATTATGCATAATTCCAAGTTTGAGGGAACTAGTCAAACGGACGTATAAAAATTCTCCATACCCGAGGTGATCGTATATCCGAGGTGGGATTTGAACTCACGACCTCCAGTTCAATAACACGATGAGGACAACTTTATTACACGAACCAGTTTAAGCTAAATTAAAAAAAATCTCCAAAAAATGTCTCCTATTCGAGAAAAGCAATAAATTACTATAATAACATCCATAATTCATTGATTAAGACATTAATATCGACAAAGCGTACGCTTTAACAGAATGTTAATTTATGGACATTTAAATTTTGTATTAAGAACACGAAATTTCTCGACGAATGGCTTCACATTTCACGATCGCCAGAGATGCACGAACTCTCCCGACCGGGGCCGATAGATCGCCGATCGGTGATCACGATCGAGCAGCTATCGGCTAATGATTTGTTTGTCTCACACAATCGATTGCGCGCTGCAATCATTCGGGGTCTTGCTTTGCTCTTACTTATTCTTTCTTTTGTCGATTTCAGGATCGAATATTATATGATTATCGTCTATCATTTCTTGTGCTTGCAAACGGTGCTTAAAGTTATTTTTATTATAATGTAAGTAATGCGTTCAGCGGTAGATGGAAATTATAGTTTTTTTATATAATTTCATAACATTCTACTGACTATTGACAAATTATGTCCGTTTTAATGACTAGAAGTGGGCAGAATATTGTATTTTATGCATAATATAATTTAAACAAATTTTAATAGAAAAAATTTAATCAAAAACAGTTTTTGTTTCTTATCATACTGACCACAAACTGACCAGTTTCTGCTGGTGGTAAGTCGAATCAATGAGAGCCTCCATTCCTTGAAATAAGCATACTATCGACCCACTCATCAGGTTCTGAATAAGAAATAAAATGCCTCTTGACCCCTGCTTAAAAACCCAGGACTATAGGAGCTGGAAAACACTTGAACCAGCAAAGAATTTCAATGCTGAATGGTATTTATTATAGACAAGGCAATGCTTGAATTATTACTGATGAAAGTTTAGAAAAAAAAGTTTGCTAAATGGTGATTACAGACATGACAATATTTAAACTTTGAAGGTTTGTACTTTTTCTGTACCACAGCCGCCTTTACTAGTCCAAATTTATTAATAGAGACTTTGGGATAAGGAACTTCTCCTCAGTAAAGCACTTATCCAACCGAAGAATGCCAAAGACTCATTACTTCCTATCAACTTGTGTGTAGGTCGTCGACATTCGAGATGCTTCGCTTTCCGATACGGCTGGGATGCAGGGCTGTACATTACAAAAAAACCTGCACATTTTTTCTTTATTCTGCTGCAATTGTAACACTAATGTGGTTCTCTTTCATCACAAAAAAACACATATTTTAAAAAGAAATTAAATCCAGGATTTCCTGGCGGAAAAATAAAGCGCCTTGGCCGCAGTTTTGTTTTATTTCAAAAATTTGTAATGTTTTGAACATTAATGTGTAATAACGGTGGATTAACCTTTAAGTGTTTGTAAACGTACATGCGTGTTGGTAAATGAATCGAAACAGCGCAACATCACTCAGCGCAACTTCTCTCGAGAAGTCCATGTAAAAATGTCGATAATCGAAGCCCACGCCTAACTCTGCTGAAGTTTGGTGATAGTTTTCGACCATCAGACTCATTAACCTGCAATCATTTAGATACTACTTAGGTGTACAGGGATCGTAACATCATCTTTGGAGCCCAAGCCAACCGCACCTGCAAGTGGTGCACCTGCCGATGAACGAACGAGGCTCTGGTAAACATAGAAGTTCCTGATAAGCGCCAATTGCTATCAGTTACGTATAGGTATTATGTCTTTGCCTACCCCTTCCCTTCGGGGATACAGGCGCGATTGTATGTATGTATAAAGAAAGAAAGACATTTATTGGAAATAACAAAAAAAAACAAATAATGTTAAGTAACTATAATCTTCTATTTCTATACTATCGAATCGTATAGAAATATAAAAAACGCTATACTAATATAGCGTTTTTTAAAATTTATTTTCGGCCTTATTTATTTATTTGGTGAATCAAGTTCATGTTGGCAACTATTCTACCACTAACGGTTAAAGGTTTAAAGCTCAATAATGTATTTTTTATTAACCGGTTGTTGCCAACCCTAACTATCGATTTCCCTGTCGGGTTGATTAAGCAATTACCATTACCAAAACTACACGTTCCAGGCTTTGAGTCTATGGTTTGTGGCATGGTCTATAACAATAGACCATCGCGAATTGGTCTGCACAAAATCACCGGTCATTTTGGCTCATCGAGAGTCTAGATCTTCTGATGAGCTTAAGTAATTTCTAATAAGCAGCTTTTTACTACATTTGGATTCTACGAGTATAGGGGACAGAGAATGAAAGTTATATTAAAATTAAACAGATTAGCAAAATTATATAGCAGTAAAATATACATAATATGAGGTATTTATTAGATTATTTTTTAAGTTGCAGTTAATAAGCCATAGACATATTATTCAATGGTTAATGTAGTGATTTCTTTCTTCATTGAAAAAATATAATTTAAAAATTAATACTCTTTAAACACGACTCCATAGAATCGCAAACTAGCAGGAACGATGTGGTATTTATAAATTTTTCGCGCTATAATTATATTTAATAAGAACTGCATTTCGGCTGCTAAATTCAAACCTGGTACATAAGGGCTCAGTTAGGATTCAACTTTAAGGACATCAGGAGTAACTGCTTCCAGCAATCGGGCTTCATGATTGCCATATTTAAGTGACAAAAAAATAACCACCTCTCAGCGAGACGTCCCCACAGATATTAATGGCCTCACGTAGAGCTAATATTATCCCAGTACTTTCATAAACGCATCGAATATTTAATAAACCTCGTGCTGGGCGCGGTATAAGCATAGTGTAAACAAATAAGTAGTCTTCCTTAAGCCCTGAGCAGCGATGATAGCCTAACTAGCTGTTCATCATCTCAGCCCATAAACGTCCCACTACTGAGCACGAGCCTCCTCTCACATACCAAGGTGCGAGGGTATTGGGTCATACTCCACCACGCGGTTACAGTGCGGATTGGCGGAGGCAGGTGTATAGCGTCCTGCCGTTAGAATTTATCAAGCCGCCCATTAGGCCTCTAACATGGCTTAACGACTACCACATTTAGTGATAGCCGGGACCAACGGATTAACGTGCCTTCCAAAGCACGGAAGCTAGCTGTTGCTTATAGTTTAATCAATTGCTCAAAAATCAGAAGTACAGAGGGCGTATGTAAGGTCGTGGCGCGCACCTTTAGCAGCGATAAAAGCTATCAGTGCCTGCGTGTGACGACGCGCGGTTGAGTGCGCTCACACACAAACAATGTGCAGTCAGCGTTAAATAGTTGGTAGCACCCAAAGCGCCATTTACGACACGCACGAGTATATCGGAACACACCCTAAAGCTCTTGACAATAAAGACGTGTGTCTTGTGTCTTTATGGTGCTTTAAATGTTACCAACTATATGGCGCTGACTATATAAAGACGGCTGCGGCGCGCACTTTTAGCAGCGATAAATTTTGTTGGGTGCGCTCATATACAAGCTCATACACAAACTGTTTTGTTATAACTGATGAAGATATACTAGTCTTAACTTTGTTATGAATAGTATATCTTCAGATATGCAAGCGCATAGAAATATCGTACTTATTGGTTTATACTGTGGCATAAGGTTCTATAAACCTGCACCAAATACCGGCTACCCTGAATTTATGAACCGATTTTATGCAATACGCGGCGATAAACACAAGAGCCAATACTCGATGTGGGCTAAAAAAAACAAGGAGACGCCGGTAATTTCGCCGATATCGTTAACTCGTTTAGTTATTCGGGGCCGGCTATCTCGGGACTGGTCGTGTGGGTCAAGTGCGGTCATGGGCTTAGATGAAGACATTCGACGGAATAACAACTGGTGTGGAGACTCCAGTTGACTTTTTATGATAAAGACGTCTTGTTTTGGTAGATTAAAAAAATGCATAAAAAGGTCAACGAAGACAAAATTAAAAGATTATTAGCTTTGTTTCCGTTTTTATGTAAAAACATAATAGCGTTATGACATAATCAAAAAGGTCAATTAGATAATTTAAGCTGTGGAGTGCCAAATGACCAACAAATGACGACGTATATTTATAAAAATGATTATTAAAAAGAGTAATTTTATCTCTTTTACAGTAGTTTTGTTTATTATTATTATTTAATAGTAAATATAATACATCAACATATAAATAACATCAGCGACCGCGCATACTTAGTTTTAAATGTATGTAATTGGATCTTAATTCAGCATTAATTACTAATCCGCAAACTAGCCCAATCTTCGATATTACATCTACAATAACGGATCAATCTAGATTGAAATATTATGATCTAAGCAAACTCTAGAATTTATGGCAAAGAAAGTGCCTCTACAACAACAAAATAGATAGATCTACCTTCTCTTTATTGACAGATTTTTACAGATATTTGTTTTTTTAATAATAAAAAATATCTAGGCGGTCTAATCGCTTAGATCGATCACTCTTTAGAAAAACAGTAGGCTGAGCTTAAAAGCTTCAGCAATAAAACCTATATCTATATATTATGACTGTCATTTCTCATTGAAATGAACTAAAAACACCACGTGAAATAAAGGTACCAAGATACAAGTTATATTTTTTTTTCAATTTAATATATGTAATTGGATTAAGAAGCTCCATTCATTTTCTAGCCTTACACTAGCCACCTCGTCGATATGACCTCTACAATAATGATGTAGCTCTCCCACAACTCTTCTAATTATTACCTCTACGAATATTGTTCTTCAATAAATTAAATTGCCTTTGGTTGTGTATATAATTTTTTTTGTTATGCGACCACAAATTTCTTCATTAATTATCATGTTTGTGAGATCAGATAAAGTGTTTTGACGCTAGAAATATGAGAAGGCTTTCTTTACAACCTACTAAAAAGGTTTGTGTGTAGGTAGTATAAACTTTTTGGTATGAAGTAAAATTGAATATTATTACTTAAAAATACTTACCCTGCGTTATTTATCGCTAAGATTAGTTTATGAGGTTCATAGTATAAGGTCCTTGAAAAAAATAATTTTAAGACATAAATAAAGAAAGTACTTGTAACATTTATTGATTAGTTTAGGCTCTGTTATCTATAACTATCACATAAAAAGTATACCAAAGTATTATTATTTTTTATTTATTTAGATAAAATAAAATGCGGAGAACAATAATAATAATAATGGACTTTTTGGCGGGAAAGAAAAGCATCATAGCTGCAGGTTTATTTTATTTTCTGATATTTCGAACATTAATATGTAACAGTGGATTATTAACCGTTAAGTGTTTGTGAATATACATAAGTGTTGGTAAATCAAACAAAGCAGTGCAATATCACTTTTCATATTCTCTCAAGAAGTCCATGTAAGATCTCAGTATAGCCCCAGACCTTTACGTTATAATATATTAAAATATTTTAAGATAATTCAATGCAAAGAATAATAATAAGTACTAATAAAATTATTTCATAATCATTATCAAACCAAAAGCTATAGGAATTATGTAATAAAAGTATGTTATTTATATTACTTATAGCTATTTACTCTTCACCTATTATACCATTATGAAGATACATAATAAACACGTTTTAATCTCAAAGTTACCGTACGTATTCCCGTCCACGCTCATTACGCTTCATAGAAACCATCTTTTTTTTCAACCAACAGCTACCTCACGTCCGAACCGATGTGGATCAATCAAAATAGTGGTGCAAGTATAACAAATAACTTTTTTAACAACAAACCAACGTCCACCAATTAGTTCTACCCAGAAAGATGACTCTTTCGGTGCTGTATAGTGGGTTTTTTGTACACTTTTTATTTGGAGAGGGCTCGGTTGTGATCCGTCTCGCTTCCGTCCGTTTATTACGGGGCTGACTATACAAATATTTTGTGCCCGTATTTTCTGGTCGTGTCACGGTACCCGAACCTGACACTATTACGTAAATAAACTGTAATAATTGCTGTTTGCCGTGTACTTATGTTCTTGTATTTTTAATTTATTTATTACTTATTTCCTAGCTAGCCGCCGTCCGCGACTTTGCCCATGTAAATTCCTTAAATTTAAGCCCATTCTTTAAAATTCCACTTTGCGTAATACTACGTGTGACAATATTAACGGAAACAGTGCCTCTTTGCTAATATTATAATTAATAAAACATAATACTCTTTGTCTTGACTTACATAAACTTTTTTTGAGCTTACCTTAAATAACGTTTCTGATTTTGACCTTTTGCTCATCAAAATACTATTTCAGCCCCAAATATCCCATAAATGTTTAATTATATAATTTTAAGTTTAATTTATAATTATAAAGATTCACGGTTCCCGTTAATATTATCACACAAAGTATTATAGTAAGCATTTACTTAAAAAAGCTTTAACTCCTAAGAAACAGATATAAATTACCTACGTTCAAAGAAAACTCATTCGCTAATATAATCATGAGGGTGTATACGATATATCGACGACTCGAAAATCTCCAAATGTACCACCTGTGCCTGCCCACTTATAAATATGTTGCCCTATTGTCCTCGAAGATCCTCTTGGAAGACTTGCTAACAAGGGATTGGAATAAAAAAACCCGAACACACCAGAATTTGTTGGTGAACAATGGCACCGACGGTCAGGTAGAATGGATCCCTATTCTTGAATACTATTAGGATGTAATTCTTTTGAATTTCCAAAGGTAATAGATGACATTCGGGTCTTTTGAAAGCTTAAAACTAAGCTCAACTTAAAACATTTCGGCCAGGAAATGTAACTTTAACTTGAAATAAAGTAACCAACTTAAGCGTTAAGTTATAGCTCTGTAAAAACACAACCCCAATATAAAAAATTCATTGGTAAAAGAAATTAACATAAAAAAGAGATTCGAAATGGTACATGATTTATATAAGAGCTTTATTAATATTTTCCACATCTTGATCACATTCCGAATAATCAGATATCGGTATCAAACATTAAAAAAATGAGGAGATTCTATGGGGTTACATTACAAATCATTGACCAAAATATCGACCGTTAAAATTAATGACATATCTCTCACTGACGCCCAAACCCGTACCCAGTTCTTTTTACCTGCCTGACGTGTCTATTTAGACATCAAAATAAGGTTTTTTCCCTCTCTCTCTCTCTCTGTCTCTCTCATTCTTTCGGCTTTAGCTGTGAAACTAGCGTCAGGAACACAAAACAATTCCTTTTGTGTGTTGCTTTTAATGATTTTCGACACATTATTCTGTATTCCGCGAAAATACACGTGGGTTATTTGAGAGAGAGAAAAAACAGACGCAAGGTGTTTTTTTGAAGTGAATGGGGAAGTTATTTATGACCTCCTTTTACGTGATAAATCCGACATAGATCTTGCATTTAGATATTAGATTCATTTGTTGTCAGTTGCTGCCTTTTAAGATTTTTTTAATAATACTCTAAACACAGAATACACTGTACAGCCTATTTTTGAATATAACTCTAAATACAGAATACACTGTACAGCCTACTTTTTTAATTATATCTACTCTAAATACAATATACACTGTACAGCCTACTTTTTTATTCGCGGAGTCAAGTACCCCACTTATTTGTTCTTAGCTGTACAGGTAACGTTGGTTCGATTCCCACAGAGTATAAGTATTTATTTTTTATATAATTATTTATTTCTAGGTTTTTGATTAGGTAGTTTGCAATAGTTGTGTTGGTATTCTTTTTACTCTGTTATTCATGTCATAAATTACTTGAATATTTGTGTTATTTTTTTAAGATTTTTTTTTGTTATGTTATAATTGATTATAACTTTAGTAATATTTAATAATGAAGCGCTCGTAGCTCTGCGGTGGTCGAAAACGATCGCCGCAGTACAGCAGAGTTTACAGTGGTCAGTCCTTGGATGGGTGACCGTTTGTGTGGCATTTGATATCGAGCGCTTCCGTGCTTCGGAAGGCACGTTAAGCCGTTGGTCCCGGTTATCACTAAATGTGGTAGTCGTTAAGCCATGTTAGAGGCGTCATGGGTGGCTTGAAAAATTCTAACAGCAGGACGCCATACACCTGCCAATCCGCACTGGGTCAGCGTGGTGGAGTATGACCCAATACCCTCACACCTTGATATGTGTGAGGAGGCTCGTGCTCAGTAGTGGGACGTTAATGGGCTGTGATGATGTGGCATTTCTACATAGTATCCAAAATTCATCATATCCTAGCATTATCCCCTAGAAAAGGTACCCTTAAGGCCCAGGGTCTGCTTACTGGTTTAACCAGATTTGAGCTGAATTTCAGGTATTACATGGAGCGACTGCCGTCTGATCTCCACAAGAGAGAAACATCATTCTATGGTTAAACCAGTTGTCTGGTTGTTAGAATGTTAGAATGCACTGACTTCCTTATAACTAATGCCATAGATGTTCATGACAGCCGGGACCAACGGCTTTACGTGCTATCCGAGGCACGGAGCAAGAGATAATTACGCAACTTAACTTCGAAAGGCCATAGATGCCTCATCAGGGTTTGAACCCGAAACCCTCTAAATTTGAGTCTCGCCGCTCAAGTATACAAAATTATCTCGTCTTAAGAACTCCCATAACTAATACGGTTACTAAGATTACCATGTAAGAATTTTAAGACACAACGTACTTAAGAGCGGAAATCAAAACTTAAGTATGAAACAAGCGATCTACGGAGTGTGCTTTATTTATCTTATCTGACAGACGGACAGACAGGAAGTCCATGTTGGCAATGACAGACAAACCAACAGCTTGTTAGCTTACTTAATGTCCCTATGAAATTTAATATCAGCGTTCTCGGTACTTGGTTTTTATTAAATTGAGCGGATGAGCGATTGAGAATTAATTGAGTTTAATTTTTGATTATACGATTTGTTTTAATGGGTAGAATTGAGTTTAATTTTTGATTATACGATTTTTTTTAATTGAATTCGATTAGGTATTTTGGTGGACATCTTTGGTGTTAGTGTACATTATTTAAACGAATCCACGACCTTAGAGTAAATGTTTACTGACCTCCACGACAAACATCTATCAGTACCCTAGAGGTTAGAGTTGACCCAATGTTCTGTAAGCTAGATAGAAATAAATATTTTCTGTCAATTACACAATTTATTTACTTCCAAGATAAGTATCATTAAGAACTTGTGTTATGGATACTAAATAACGGATAAACATACTAACATCCTTTATTTTTAGAGAGATATTAAAAATTTAACTGTTTAATGCTATCCGACTGTACCCCTTCAACTAACATTCTCGTGCACACATAGCACCTTAGACGCAGGTGATAATGATAGTTTGTCCTGTCACTTAACATGTCCCTGCTAGCTACTGCGCACTGCCTTCCCTACCAAACCCTTTCATACAAATAAAGCTATTAGGCTACGGTACACTAAATGCGTGTGTAGAACGCTACGAAACGTAAACGTATGAACGATATTTAAAGCTAAGAAACCCACAATGGGCTGTGAAAAGAATGTTAGAATATTTTTGTTTTGGTTTCATTAATTTTAATTGGTAAATAGAAAAATTCCTTTTTCTAAATAAAATGTATATGCAGGTGTGAATAATAGTAACGTAATGTTTATCTAGGTTTGTCTAGAATCTAGACTAACCTATAGAGATAACTAGATATTATAGGTAGATG
Source organism: Musotima nitidalis (assembly GCA_949126915.1). Lineage (NCBI taxonomy): Eukaryota > Metazoa > Arthropoda > Insecta > Lepidoptera > Crambidae > Musotima > Musotima nitidalis. The sequence goes on along the minus strand of OX421439.1, from coordinate 5,452,091 downwards.
CATATATATACAAAATAAAGTATAAAGTCTAAAACGTACCTATAGACAAAATAATTGTTAAGTAAATAAAAGATTTCGTGGAAACAATAATGGCGCAAAAGGTGCTAATAGCGTACCTTTGCATCCTGGGCAGCATCGCAGAGCATAGAAGAGTATAAGTCTGTTGAAGTCGGATATAGCTGTTCGACCCATCTTAGTAGTCCTATGGTAAGGTAGTAAGCAGGAGCATTTGAAGAAAGGTAGGTATTTTGGTGATATTTAGAAACTAATTTGTATGCTTTACGTAATAATTCTCGCCACTGTTACTGATCCGCTCGCGGTGTGCCTGAGCTTTACATTCAACATTTTAGACCAGTAAGTTTGAATATTGTTTCGATATGACAACTTGTGGTCTAACACTCTTATCTTGGTAGCAGTAAGGTTCTTTACACTAAGGCTATATTTAAGAGCTAGTATTATCTTGCGTTAGTTTAGGATGTGTATGCGTTGGATTATGGGCAAGGGTTTGTTAGCTTTTTCATTATCACAGATAAAAATGGAGTGCAAGTCTAGGTAGACACAAAAATCTTACACTAGATGGCGTTAAACGTTAAAAATGACTTTTAGATACATCAGCTCTATAAATTATTATTTACTTGTTGCAATAACATTGGAATAAGAAATTACTTATTGATAAAATATATGTTTTAACCAAACATAAAAAAAATTGTTTAGAACGAATTGGAATAACACGTATGTTCATTCAGTGCCTTAACTATAAAACCTTTTAACTCTTTTAACATCCTTCTATAAACTTTTCTTAAAAGGACATAAGCAAGTTAAAAATTAAGCTGACGTTGTCCTTACACTAGCTAGTGTAATGAGGAGTAAGTGACATGAAAACTTTGTAATCTCACAGCTTTATAAAATAAATAGACTTACTTCTTGACTGCTATTCAACGAATTCCGTCGTTCGTACTTAATATATTGTTCGGGTGGTGAAAATACGGCAATTTCATTGATTTATTTTGGAAAAATAGCGCTAATGCCAGACGGAAACATCGCGGCATTGTTTAATCTTCTGAACGTGGTGTAAATTCAAGTTCTTTTGTGTAAATAGTACATACATACATATACGCCTGTTGCCCCGAAGGGGTAGGCAGAGGCATATTATTCGCCCACACTTCGCCAATTATATAGTTGGTCTCACGTAATAGGTGGCGAGCCTATTGCTGCTTACCGGGCACTGTTATGTTGAGGTTGGCTTGGGTCCTTAGACATACATTTGAATTACTTGATTTATCAAATTACTTGACACTGGCAAACACGCAAATGGAGAAGGTCCATAATAAAAAAAAAAACATATGTAGGCTTAGAATCTAAGTTCATACTTTGGTCGAGGTTTAACAGACACAACTCTTGAATCATTAATAATTATCTACTCCAAACATAGGACATTACTATCGACAATCCCAGCGGTCATTGCTATAAATCTAGAATAATTTATAGATACTCGGCCGATAGTAAATAAATAGAGTAATATATTAGAAACACACAAAACCGACTAGATGAAGCTTTTATAGGTAACGTAAATATAGAAAATATATTGGTTGTATGTTTGTTTTAATCATCGCTGTCTCGTACTGAGTATACTGGTACGAAGAGTAAGTACTCGTACTAAGAACGATAGTATTGGCTATAAACAATGACAAATGTGGGTAGTTTAATATTTGATTTCACCTACATGTTAAAGAGGTCGTTAGGTCGTGGGTACGATTCCCATTCTTGAAATTATTTGTGAGAATCGATATGAATTGACGGGTTAGTGTAACTTAATTGGTTGTAATAAAAAAAAAACAAATACTTACCTGGGTATACAAATGAGTTATTATACATAGGTTTATAATGAAACAGCACAGATTTCACTTTAAGTTTTAATATATATAGGTAAATGATAAAAAATGTACATAGGTCAATAGTACATATTTTATAGTCTTGCAAAAAAAGAACTTCTTATATGTAAAAATACTTGTAAAACATGTTTTCCATGCTCAAAATTATAGTCTAAAAACTTAAGTTAACGCACTCCAACTGCCACAACAGAAGTGTTCAAAAATTACGTTAAAAATAAAATCTTAAAGAAAACCGACCGACATTAAGTTTCACAGATTATTATGTAACAATAATAACATAACCAGTTATCTAAAACAACTATATTTAATCTAAGTGAACTAATAAGTTAATATCCGTAACCGGTTCACAAGAATGCGAGTCGAGTGGGCGTTAAGCGTTCGGTTTGATTCCCGGCCGTTTCTACAAGAATGGTTTACGTTATGCAGCAACACGAACCAGCTATTCGGAGGGGTGTACAGTCAGATACATATTACTGATGTTCCTACAAATATTAATTATATTATTATATACTCTATTTTAACACATAAAACCTAGGGATGGATTAAAAATATTTTAATGACAATTCCCGCGCAACTGTAATTTTCCGAAAAATTGAGAAACAATTCAACACGACCAATGGCCGGGAAGACATCGTTGCTCTGAGGCTGCCTGACATCATATCTGAAGATCTTACCTTGGTAGAGCAAAAAACCTGTCGTATTGAATTGTTTCCCAAAAATATGTTTTTAATCCATTACTTGATTAGATTTCTGCAAAGAATCGCCTGAATCAACAAATTACATAAAACAGACTCTTCACATAACCTCCGCGGTGCTATGAAGTAAATAATAGTTCACAAAGGTCTTCGATGGAAGACCACGGGTCATCATATCCTAGCACTATCCCGGTTGCCCTATACTTAAGCTTAGGGCCCAGGGTCTGCTCACTGCTTTAACATTTGGCTGAATATCAGTTATTACAAGGATGACCATAGGTGTTGTATGTAATATAGAGCGCTTTCATTCTTCGGAAACCACATTAAGATATTGGTGCTGGCTATCATTAAATGTTATTTGCATATTTTTTGGACCACATTGACTGCTTATCCCGAAATGTGATAATTATGACGATTCACTTAAATAAATATCTATGTATAGTGTTTGTGTTAGTCGTTTAGTCTGTATAAAGGGTGTATAGGGATCCTACCAAGACCTGAGGAGCCCAAGGCAAACTCACCTGCAAGTGGTGCACCTGCCGATCAACGGACGAGGCTCTGGCGAACATAACAGTGACCGGTAAACGGCAATAGGCTCGCCACCTATTACGTGAGACCAACTATATAATGAGCAGAGTTTGGGAGTATAATATGCATCTGCCTTCCTTCGGTGAAACAGGCGTGAATGTATGTATGTATGTTAAGTCTGTTAAGCGATTATTGGTTTAAGCCTGTCTGCCAATCCGCAGTGTGTTCTCGTTGTGGGGTATAACGTTCACCTCTCTCATCTCGGGTCCGTGAGAGAAGGCCCGTGATCAGTAATGGGTCGTTGATGGGCTGTCATGATGACGATAGCTTTTATGGATCAAAAATCACAAATTAGACATCATCATGGAATCTTTAACCGGAGGGGATCAGTTAAGGTATGGGCTTATGCTTTCGCTCTAGCGTCATCTCTGCTGACGTTTCAGCAGGGTCGTGGTTCACCTTATGTGAGGCTAGCCTTTCAAAGGCTTGTGATTTATTGGGATTTACGCATGGCTCCATCGATGACACCTGCGCGGTCGTACTCCTTGGGCTTGGTCAGTCCAGTGGTCGCCAGCAGGCTCAGCGTCCACGTGTGAGGGGCAGGGGGGGTACAAAGAGGGTAGTCTTTTTTGAAATAGAAACCACTGTAATCGATAACGCCGCTAATTGTTACGCTACCTTTGTTTTTAATGTTTTTCTTGTGTTATTTATGTTCGCTGTAGAATCTAGAATTATCTACATATATAAGTACAAAGGTGTACTTATTTATAAACGAAATTTCTACCAGCCAAGAGTAGTGAAAGAGATAGTTAGCAGGCATTAAAATCATATATACAATATACATGAATACATTTTAATGCAAGCCGTCATGAGTGGGTGCGTTTTTGATCGTTACGAAGCACCCCTACTTTTCTGAACTGCATCGACTGCTCTCCATCAGGCAGATTGTAGTCACAATGACGAGTTACGCTAAAAACAAAATAGGTTATCATATACACACCTATCATTGAAATCGTCTTATTGTTAAAAACTAACTACCCCGTGCAATAACATTTAAGCTTTCTTAGAATAATAAAAAAAGTTATCACCGTATTATACGCACTTGTTTTAAATTTCATCAAATGCAGATAATGCTAAAATTACATAAATATGTAGCTCGATTATCTAGTTACACTTCGCCCGACATTACAGCGTGCAATTCACACTGCGGGCGTGACGACAACGTTTTTAAGTAAAGTTTGAGTTTAACCTCTTGCACCTCGTTGGTAAAGACAAAAGATTGATTCCTCTCAAAAAAGTCTGTATTCTATAATATTGGTGTTTTCTATTATTTTTTACCCATTATACTTGTTGCTATTATATTGTTATAGACAAGTGACCGCACTTTAGTAATATATTACTAGTCCGACTATTAATAGGACAATCTCTGCTTAGTTTGAGGCTAGCAAATCTTAATCAGATATATACCAATTTTAAAAATAATATGGAGTTTAAAATAAAGATATATTACAGCAACAAAAAACCACGAAAGGATTTAGCCTGTGCTACTTTTACTTATTAAAAAAAACATTGTGGTAGTTAAATTAGGATTCTGTGCAGCTTACCTATACTGATATATGTATAAACATTTAGCAAATATTTTATTCAGATTTCTCTCCAATAAAAATAATTATTAAATAATAGTTCAGCGTACTACTTACAACTGCTATTGTTGCCGCAGCCGTCCACAGTGACACCAGACCTTAGCCTGCAATTTACTGATATTTATTTGATTGCACCTTATGTTATAATAATACAAGCTCGCTCGTTACGAGAAAAGCCGCGGGGCAAGTGTTAATTGCACGTTTTGTATTTATACCTCACGATAAAAAAAACCTACGCAATATGTTATATTCATATAATATTCATTGGATAGATTGCTGTTGTTGTTTTATTAGATATTCCTTTGCTATTTATTTATATTTCGGTACACGGACAGATTATCATCATTAAAAATTTACTACGACCAATAAAAAAAATAAAGACAATCAAAAAATAATCAACAATTAGTGTACTCAGCATGACTTATAAATTAACAGTAAGAAAAAATAATGCTAATGTCTAACAATTAAATACTAACGGGAAAATATTGAAAATATAACAAACAATAATACTACATACGGAAAAAAAACAATATCAGGTAAAAACTATATTAGGATTCATGAGAGGAGGATGCTTGGTCCGTGAAAAAGTTAGATGTCAACTTTTTGTACTGCGCAAAATTGGATTCAAATATATCGATATCATTGCCACCACACGTTACCTCATTATATAAACGGCACATTCTGACTGTAGCTGTAGTAAGTATTAATAGTTATAAACTTCCTAAGACATTTCAGACAGGGTTACTCAGTGCCAAGCTAAGCATAGGTTGTGGTAGAACACATACATTTTCCTAGGATGTTTTTTTTAGTAGAAAATAAACATATCTTATATCTAAAAAAGGGAAATTATATCTTATAACTATAATATGCATTGTAAGTGCAACAACTTCAAACCATTAACACTTTGTTTTTTTTAATTCATACTTATTTTACAAGAACATAGACCTAAGCAACGGTTAGATCAGGACAAACATTAAAGTTTATGTAATATATGGAATTGTAGCCCAAGGTTTAGGCGCGGAGTATTTAAATCACATAATTATATGAATAGGAATAAAACTTTTCATATTTATTTATTTGAATATAAAACGAGACATTATCCTACATATTATCACAAGTTTTTATTAACAGTTAATGTTAAACATTTATATACCAAGAAATACAAAGTCTCAGTAGGTACACGTTTAAAGATTCATGTATACAGATAAAAGTTGATAATATCTCTGACCGTTGGATAGATGTTTCCCAAAAGATTAAATATTTTTCGAATATCTTGCGGACACTAACTTGAGAAAGTTGATTAAATTAAATCTTCTAACTTGAAAAGTTTGATAGAATCACGATAACATGGAATTAGTTGGAATTTCATAGCAAGTAAACAATAATTAAGCACTGCTTAACGATTTGGTGTGGAAGACAGTGGAGACAGTTCGGTCGTATATTCGATTCCCACCCAATTATTGATAGTGTTAGAAACATATTGTTAGTCCTTGTTAACTCAAGTAACGTTTGCATTGCTACATTTTTAATCCGGTATTAAACACACATAATCCATAATATTTGATTGTTTGAGCAAGTGGTGCTCAAAATCTTCGTGTTCATTGTTCCCCCATTGTCGAATTCAATGACAGATGACAGCTAGAATAGAACCTTGACAATGTTAGCCGGATTTCGTGTAAACTGTAGGTAAGGTATTCATTTTTTTCTTTTTCAAGTATGTACCTGTTTGAGTACCTGTCAGAACTACTAAAGACAGTCGGTTATGGGCAATTGAATAAAGAAAGGGTGATGATAGGTAGGTAATTTTTTTTAACCAAGGTAGGTAGGTGTTTGAATTTTTTCGCTTGTTTCAGACATAAATGAAAAGTAAGGAGTTTTAAATAAGTTTGCAATTAATACATTTGAAATATTTTCAAATTCGGACGGGAGGATAACGGTTGGCAAGTTTCTTGCATATATTTATTGCACTTAATAAGTTACAAAGATGGTGTAAATATTGAAATGTACATATATGTACCCTGTAGGGCACGGCAAGCTCGCACTTGCTGATCGCTTCCGCAGTCGGTTTATTAAAAAAACTAAATTTTTAAAATAATAATAATAATACTTTGATTATCATTGTTATTCTCGCCTGCACAAAACTGAATTTTATTATAAAATATTTATGACTCATTAAAAATTATGTGTCTTATTTTTTAAAACAACTAATATAAAATAGATAACCTAAATTGTAAATAGTAACTTAATAAAATATACACTTTATAAAGTGTAAACTAAAATATATTTTTTGAATCAGAAATAATAAAACTCCTCCATAATATCATTTTGTATTTACAAAAACTTATTATTGGTTTTAAAGAAAACTTGGCAAAGAGATAATATATAACTTTTACAACTGCAGTTTGTATCCCCAATTTCCACAAGAAAACATACAGAAAACAGAACTCAAAACACTCGCAGCTGTGGGCGGGAACTAGTTCTATATTAAACCAGTGCAGGTAAACCACCAGTATGAAAATATGAACTCAACACACCATTATTCCTGAAATAAGTCTGACCGGATACCGTGTGCCTACATTCTATCAATTAGCAACCATAATTCAATAAGCGACATTAAAACTTAACTACGGCCTGTTAAAGTACAAAATAGCTTTGGATTATGACGACCATTTGCATAATAAAACTTCGACTTTCAATACAAGAAGTTAGAGTACAAAGTCGTGTCGAAATGCTGACATATATTATCCCATACTAAGTCTAAACCAATTCCTGGAACACACTTCTAAGTTTATTCAATATTTGCCCGGACAAAGTGAACGGTAGCTTATTGGTTTATTGGATATCGTACAGTCAATATTTGAGCATCACTGGTAACGTTAGGTAACAGTTTTGGGTAACTAACTATCTTTTGGAATTGTTGTAAAAGTGCTAAGTGATGTTTGTGTTCTGATTAGAAATGTGTGTATGTATGTATGTCCATTATGTCCCATTTTGGTAACTCCGACAACTGTCGGAAATGTGGGACTTACATGGGATCTAGTAATAGAAGTAAGGGTCTTATAATTTTTTTTGGTGTAGTAGGGTTGTCGATGGCAACAAAAATTGATAATAAAGTGTTTGTCAGTCTTGTCTCGAGAACTAAAAAAGTGTAACTTGCATAGAGCAAATTATATTTATTTAAAATGCATAGTGATAATTTTGAGCCTACCTAATATCAAATTATTATATTTAATTATGATATAGGTAAAATAAGAGGCTTTGCCCTCATTTATCTCTCTATCAGTTTTAGCTATACAATAACAGTGACAAAAAAAAGAAAAGTCCATGCTGAGTCAATGTCAAAGGCATACTTGTTACATAGGGCTTAAAATGTTTCTTGATTCCATATGTATTTATCCGTCTTATTATCTCATTAAAAGTTTATTGGCCTGGCAAATAGTTCGGCTGTGGACAATTTAGTCTCTTAGTCAATTGTAGCCTATCTGTTATTACTATTAAACATGAAACTAACCCTGCCATGCCCTTGCTCATCAATGTTAATGTACTTTTTCCCATACCTAGAAAGGCTCTTATTCAAAAAGCTATTTTAAATTAAAATAGTTACTAATCATATCCTAGCATTTTCCCGGTTGCCCTATACGCTATTAAGCTTAGGGCCCAGGGTCTGCTCACTGGTTTAACCAGATTTGGCTAAATTTCAATTATTACATGGAGCGGCTGCCGTCTGACCTTCGCAACCCAGTGAAAAACATCATTCTATGGTTAAGCCAGCTTTCAGGATTTTAGGAGGCATTGACTTTCTACTAACGACTGCCATTGATGTTCATAACAGCCGGGACCAACGGCTTAACGTGCTATCCGAGCCTAGCGATAAGTACGCACATAACTTCGGAAAGTCATAGGTGCGCCACCAGGGTTTGAACCCGAGACCCTCTGAATTTAAAGGCAAGGGGTCCACCACTGGGCTATCGCCGCTGTCAAAATAGGTACTAATGATGTTCATTCTCTCTCTAGTATTTTAGTCAATTTTACCCTTTTATTTTTGATAATTTGTAAATCCTGTGTGCCAACCCTAAAAGTGGTTGCTGAGTCAATGTTGACAGTGTGAGTTGCGCCGAGCCATCGCGAGCGACTCGCGCGCCGTTTTTGTTTGTATGTTCGTTTGCCCCTCATTGCTATAGATCTTTCTTTTTAGCATTTTTGCGTTCATTGCTGAACATATACCTCTGCCATACTTTAAACTTCATATATTTTTATGTCATAAACTATCATATAGTACTTGAAAAAGTCAAAATTAAATTATAAAAAACAATCAAAATATGTTCACACTAAAATCACGAAGCTTATATTCACACGCAACGAAACAATTAAAAAGTATTTAAGTTAGTCAGCCACTGCTCTGTAAGAAAAACTGGCTAGAAACTCACAGGCTTTGCTCTTTTAAATTACCAATTGGTTAGGTGCATACTGCCATCCGTCCGGAATTCCCCGGATTTGTCCTAGTTTCAAGAGAGTCCGGGGTCCGTCCGGCAGGGGATTTTTGAATTGTCCGGGAGAAATTCGAAGTTAATTTGTTGTCAAGGAATAAACATTTTTTTTGAAGATAAACAATAAATTTAAATAAATCTAAGTTCAAAATTGATCAAGAAATTATTAATTTTAACGATGATTTTATTTTGTTGCAAAAAATATTTTTTAGAGGGGTCCGGGGAAATAACCATTTTTCGCACAAATGTCCGGGATTCTTGCCGTGTTTATCCGGCGTCGGCAATTTAAGCGATGGCAGCCCTAGGTACATAGAACTCCATAAAGTTCTTGACGCGGCGCACCTAGTCTAGATGAGCCTGCCGCCTTCCTTAAATCGTCCGACTCTCTGGCTGTGGATCTGCGGAGCTAAAAGCGCTTCCATTCTGCTTACTGGTCTAAAAAGTTTAGCTGAACTTAAATGATTACACGAAGCAACTGCCGTCTGACCTCCGCATCCCAAAAAGAAACATCATTCTTTCGTTTTACAAGAGTTATAGAGAGACTATTACAAAGGACGACCGTTATGGCGTAGAGGTTAGTATGTCTGTACACTGCTTCTAAGGTCGTGGGTTCGTTTCCCACACAGGACAATTTTTTGTGTGCATGCACATGAAAATTTGTTCTGGTATGGGTGATTTCTATGTATTTACATAAAACAGTTATCTATTATTTAGTATCCGTTACTTATATTATATTCAAAAAAGAAAGCAAACTCAATGCCGTAACAAACATCTCAATATAAGACTTAAAACAAAAATAAAACAATACCTCAACAAAGAGGTTGATTATCACAATAACTTCATATTGAAATTGCTGAATTAAGCTACAAACAACAAAACCAAGTAAGCACAATGAAGAAAGCACGCCCGGACTTAATCGATAACTTGCGCTTTGCTTTCCAGTATAATGGTCTGGGCGGAGACCTTGTAGGGCTGGTCCTAAGTTATACGGAAATAAGTACTACTAAACTTACATTATTCTTCTTCTCCAACCCATATTCAACCACTGCTATGTTGCGACTGTTGGCCTTTCCTAGGCCAGGTAAACTTATCACATTCCGGAGGCTATAGGCGTAATTATCGCTTGCTCCGTATCTCGGAAAGCACTTTAAGCCGTTGGTCCCGGCTGTCATGAACTTCTACAAGGGGAAGTCAGTGCCTTCTAACAGACTGACAGCTGGTTTAACTATAGAATGATGTTTCCCTCTGGGTTGCGGAGGTCAGACGGCAGTCGCTCCACGAAATTCAGTCAAATCTGGTTGAACCAATGAGCAGACCCTGGGCCCTAAGCTCAAAGTCTAGGGCAACCGGGATAATGCTAGGATATGATGTCGGCCATAGGCGAGCCTACAGCGCACTTCGATCGATAGCAGCGATCTATTGTGCCACCCCTTGCCATTCACTCCATGTCTCCAAATATCTCTGTAAACTAACATTAACCAGTAAAACTAACGAACGAGCCAACCTGTACTAAAACTTTACAGATCATGAGTCATTGGTTTGGACTCCATGTCAACTGGTACATAAACAAACGCTCACTTTGATAGCTTCTTTGCCTTTTCGTCTTCAAATTCATAAAGTATTTTTTAGCATTGGCATCCCTAAAGTAACAACAAAGTGTAGACCCTAAAACAGGTATAATATTAGTACGTGACGAATATGGGTAATGGCCACACGCGCAATGTAAGTGCGTTAATAATCATTGATAGTACAGTTACTGTCGGTTTTGTGCATAAATAGTGTAGTATTTGTAGTTTGTACTTGTACTTATGTGGGCAATTGGTGTTTGAATAAAGTTAGTGCTTTCTGATTGAAACCATTTGGTTCATGGCAATGTTGTGAGTTTATTCAGTGTCGTTGCTCTTCAATTGGTCTCTATTTGTCATAGAGATACCTTGCTTGTTGATCAAATATTAAATACAAGTAAATATGCTCATTATTTTATGAATTTAACTATTTATAATTTTATTTTCTCTCAATTTCAGTTCTTGAAGTCAAATAAACAAAGGATTAAGAAATTGTTATTATATATGATACCAATGCTATTCTTAATTTTTCATATTTTTTTATACAATAACAGGATATATTTATTTCCATAGTATATTTGTGTGTTCATGAACCGATTAATTAATTTACAAATAAACGCTAAATGACCACATTTCAATAAAATTCATACAATGAGAGGCTCTATTTTGTTGATACTATTTTCATTTCAGATATTCGATTATTTTGTTTAAATAACAATGATTTAATATTCTGACATTAAAAATGTTTCTGATATTTCTATAAACTTTTAAACTCTCTTGAGCAGCAAGACGCTGATCATGCTGTCTTTAAGTTTTAAAACAATAATTAAAATGCCTGTTTCACTGACACAAGCCATTTGTAAACCGTGTAGAATTGTAGATGATGATGATAGTAATTAACAAAATGATGACATTCACATAGTGACAGCGTAACGTTTAAGACGCACCATATCTAGTCGAATGTGCTTTAATGATAGTGATATTACAAGTTCTATATAATTTAGTTCGAATTGAGTTATTAGTTACACGTAGGAGTACGTTTGTTGATGTATTACAAAAAGAATATTGAAATAATAGTTACTGGATTGAAATATTTGCTGTACATAAATAATTATTAACCTTTTGTATTTTTTTTGTTTTTTGTTCTCATGTCTTTTTTTTAATGCTTTTTCCTTTTTTCTGACTCCTAGAAGAAGTTCCCTATGGAATAAGCAGCAAATTCTATGATTGTATTTTAGTGTGCACAAAAAATATAAGATAAAAAAATGCAGTTATGAAAATATGAGATGAATTATGAGTTATAAATATATGAATATATGGCCTGAGAATTGAATAGATCGTAGTTACTAATTACAACTAGGAGATCCTGCGACAAACACGAGATGCGTTACAATTTTACATAGTATATAACCGTGTCAAACGTAAAGCTTGTCGACAGGTTCGATTATTGCAGTGGTAATTTGCACCTCAAGTACAAATTACTATTAATTCCATGCCATGTGGTACCAGCGGCCTGGAATAGTGCCACCCCTTCTTAAGGGGAGTCCTAAGAGTCGGCGGAGAGAAAGCCTACCGGATGATGAGCAGCAGCGTCATCCTGTGTTCTGGCACAGATAATGTAACACTATTGACTTCAACTGCGATCACCAACCCGCCTGCCAAGCGTGATTATGGGGAAATGCCATCAATAGAATCTAATCTATTGGGGAGGCTAATGTTCAGCAGTGGATTTTATAAGACTGATATGATGAAGAAAGTGTATGTACATGTCTTATTCATAGTAAAACTCTGTTTAGTTTGGGTGTAGACTGTAGAAGCTCTATGTGACACGTCCAGAAATATTTATTAAATTTATTAAGTATACTGATACCTCAACTTTATCGGCAGTACCTACCTACTCGCCTAATGTGATTTTGATACCAAGTGTTGAGAGATGAGTGTTTTTTTAACGCCATTAGTGGTAGCTTCGTGATCAATTCACCGGAATGTTGCGGTGACTGACAGACAGACACGAAATTATTACCAACATTACACCTACAGGTCCAATTGGAGAGAGTTATGGTGATTGTTGGTAGTTTGGTACTCTAATATGAGGTAAGATGATGTTATAATGTCTTGATAAGGTTTTTATGAGGTTAGGTGGGTAAGGGGAATTTCTTATCTATAATAATTTATATTTGGATGTTGTAAGTGATGAAATTTTGTTTTTATTATTTTCTTTGACAGTTAAATAATTTAAAAAGCTTTATAACAAAGTGGTTATTAAGTCCGCCAGACATAAGTTAGGTGAATTTTTTTATTTTTTATTAAAACACATAATATGCACTTATCCCTTTTTTTGTACTCATAACAGTCTATGTTTAGGGTTTAAGTTTTTTAATGTATATAAAATATATTCTTTTATTAACTCTTTTAATATCCAATCCATTAAAACAAGCCATTATATAAGACTTTAAAAACACAATCGCCTCAAAGCGGCTCGAATCGCTCACAGGATCAAACCCCTCCCAGCCGCATGATGAGCTGTTACGAGAAAGTCGAAACAATCGACTTAATTGAGTGTAGTATTTTTTTTTGTTTTATAAATTACCTTATTATTCTTCGAACGGTGCGTGGGCGTAAGTTTGTCGCCCTAACTTAGCGTGACATAGTTCATGTTGTGATGGTAGATGAAATGTTTAATTATAATAGTTGAAATCTTAATAACTAACAAGTACTCATTATGGATAGTCCATACATACATACATTCAAGCCTGTTTCCCCGAAGGTTTAGGCAGGGGCATATTATACGCCCACACTTCTCCAATCATATATGTAGTTGGTCCCCCGTAATAGGTGGCGAGCCTATTGCCGCTTACCAGGCACTGTTATGTTCGCTGGAGCCTCGTCCGTTGATTGGCAGGTGCACCACTTGCAGGTAAGGTAGGCTTGGGCTCCTTAGGCCTTAGTAGGATCCCTATACACCCTTACCAGTAATTTAGTAAATAGTATAATTTATCGCACATTGTGCCTTAATTCAGTGTTCATATAGGGCTTACCAATATTTTAGTAAATAGTATAATTTATCGCACATTGTGCCTTAATTCAGTGTTCATATATGGAGATAACATAACAAGACAATTGTATAACAAGATAACAGGATATTTTTTTTATTAACTAATGTAGATAGGTTATAAAAATAATATCGTACACTCTCTGCATGCATGACATTTAAACACAATTTGTAAATAAATGTTAGTACATTAACAATAAAAAACTCATTAAAATTGGTATGCTTTACTGACTACTCTGCAATAAAATGTACTAAAATTGTACGTCATTGTTATACTTAAGTCGATTCTTAATATACTATATTCATAAAGAAGCACTCATTAACATAGCAGTATTACCATACTGACAAACTTTCACGCGACACGAGAATTGATTACACTTTTTTCGGTCCCTCATTGTAGGGTAATCACAGCATGTCTTTATCAACCTTAATGATCTCGGATTAACATGTTCTGATGGTGGTGTGATGGGGCCGTGGTGACGAGGCAAAACAACCATAATAACCGATTGTGTTTTCGGAACACAAAGTTAATAGGCCGGCTATGGTAACTTAGGTAAACTTAAAGTTTTTAAAATTTCTATGGTTCTACAGCTGCCAACGTTAACTTAAGAACAGTGTTTAAAGAGGTAGTTCACATAAATATGATTTATTTTTTAATTAATTTTTGTACTGGCGGAAGAACGAAACCTAAGTTCCTTGCCTGATTCTTCTCAACCAAGCTCCTGTGCGCAGTGAATAGGCGCGTTCGTTTTTAAGTTTACATTCTTAAGATCTTAATTGAACCAAACTTACATAAAAAATAAATTACTTTGATGTATATTTAAGAAAAAAATGTAAAGGAGATTTATTTTAATCTTTTATTGAAACTATTTCCTAATTTAATACAAATACTAAAAACAAAATACTTTTTTTAAGCACTCTTGATTTAGCCGCTGTTGTCCCAATACTAGTTTTGTTATTTAATAAGACAGTTGTGAAGGGTTTCCTAGAATGGTGCATATTTCTTCAGGTATTTCATTAAAATTGAATTGAATAACCCATAATTGAATTGGGTACATAGGGATCCTATCAAGATCTAAGGAGCCCAAGCCAACCTAACCTGCAAGTGGTGCTCCTGCCGATGAACAGACAAGGCTCTGGCGAACAAAACAGTGACCGATAAGCGGCAATAGGCTCGCCACCTATTACGTGGGGCCAACTATTTGGCGAAGTGTGGGCGTATTAATATGCCTCTGCCTATCCCTTCGGGGATACAGGCGTTAATGTATGTATGTATGCATTTTTTTTTATATACAAATTTACATTGAAATTGTACATTGAGGAACGAACTAACAACTCCTGCACAGTAAAGAAAGATAGATGACGAGTCACATATTTACATTACCACATTACAGAATGCATCCATACATACATACACTGGTTGAAAATATTTCTCTTATCATCATAACGGTTGTTTGATGTGTATTGTATGACTATAATGCTGACGTCATCTATCATCCAGAGATTCCTGTAGAGTAGATGATGAGATGCCTTTTCTATTTGGGAAGCAATTAATTAATATTTTATATCGTACCTTCACTTCAGATTGGATTGGTATTCAATTATTAAGGCATCAACGAAATGAGTATTTTGAGCGAGTCTTCGTTGTATAATACCTTTTTGAAATATAGCAGTGTCTAGCCCCTAATTATATATAAGTAAGTGAGATAGAAAAGGAACAGCTTGTACTCACTTAATGCTCATAAAACACCCTTATATAGAAAATACAATTGATTCAGTACATTCACCCCTGTACGCCCATGTAAGTACCTAACTCATTAATTTAGGTATATAATTAAAAAAGGTTTTTCTAAACATTTTACGCAAAACACATACACTGATTTAAACTGTGGTTTTTTAAACATCGGTATAAAATTAGTATAAAAAACTGTGATTGAAATCCGTAACATGATTTTTTTTGTGTTGCACTTTTTAAGGTTATCTATACAACTAATGAAGCTTGACATAAACGAAACTCTTTACAACGTCTGGCTGTCCTTTTAAATAAAACGAAAAAACAAATATGTAATCCTAAATGCAAAAACACGAGATAGTTTATTAAATCGCATTTCATCCGTAAAATTTATTGAATAAATATTTCACGCATTACATTTTCCTAAAACAGTGATGAAGCTTGACAAAACCAACTCTACATCGTCTGACTGTCATTTAGTCGGCCATTTTGAAAAACGAAAAAACGAAAGAATCCCAAAAGCGAGACCGCGAAACGAGTCTCTAACGAACATAAAATGCATTTTTTAATTCTTTTTCTACACTAGCAAGACAGCTTGTCGACCATGCAGCCTTAGGGCAATTTCGGTGTATTTTTTTCCCTCCAATAACCGATGCCCTCGTCCGAGCTCGTTCTTGGGGGTAATGGCTTCATTATAGGTACCACTCACTCTTGGAAATTAGGGCTACTTCCTTGATGTTTCCACGAAACGACTAAATAATTTGGATACCACGCTGTTTCAAATGCAACCTTTTTGGTTTCTTTATGTTCAGATTTAAATGTTACATTATGTTTTTCAATGTCAGCCGTCAATGTTTTTTACATTTCATTACTAAACGATATTGTGAAATTGACATTGCATTTTAAATATTAATTCAAACAGTGGCTTGAAGCGTAGAGCTCTATATCTGTTTTATTATTGAATGCATTCGTATAAGCGATGTTGTCATCGAGTTAAATTTTAAGTATTACGTCATTTTTCAAATTGTAACAAAGAATAGACATAGTATTTACGTAGAAAAACAGGTTTTAATTTATTTATTCAAAAATTTTCGCACGAATTTAAAAAAAATATGAACAAAAGGCGAACTTAATGCTACAAGGCGTTGTCTACCTTTGGATTAGCAGAAAAGTATGAGGCAGTACGAACAAGAAAACATATAAATTTACATAGAAATAAATTCGTATTATTAATAAACTACATATACACAAAATAATAGTAATTTTGATACGTAGACTCAATCAGATAATGATTCCTAAAGAAAGTATTTTTAAGCAACCATTTAAAAGTAGGTTTGCCTTCAGCCAACCTAATATCAATATGGAAGGAGTTTTATGAAATTATTGCGGTCAATTTGCCAATCCGCACTTGTTCTTAAGGGGTCCTCAGTAGACGTTAATAGGCTGAAATAAGCAAATGTCATTATACTCTGACAGACTATCTAAATGTCAAATTACCTAAATGAATTTATTGTACCTATTTAATTTCTTTATTTGAATTGTATTATTTTATTTTGACATATCCGTACATTGTGCAATGTTTTGTTGTAGTATGTGTATATGTAACATTTATCTTACAGAGTGTTTTTGCTATAAGGAAAATTAATTAAATAATTTATTTTCATTTTATATTGTGTGCTTAATTTTATTTTTCATTTTAAATTGTGTGCTTAATTTTATTTCTTACATGATTTTAATTACTTTAATATTTGATCATTTAATTTATTATGACATCTTATTTCAATTATACCAATTTAATGATGACGACCGATATGGCGTGGTGGCGAGTATACCCGCTCTCCGCTCCAACGTCGTGGGTTCGATTCCCACACAGAAAAAATATTTGTGTGCATTGTAGTCTGAGTGTTTCCCTATGTATATTAAGTATTTATTTACAATAAAAATAGTATTATGTATGTTTATCCGTTATTTAGTATCCATAACACAAGTTCTTAATGATAGGTATCAATTAACAAAAAAGAATTGGTGTAATTGTTATAAAATATTTATTTTATTTATTTAATGTAAATTTTGCATGCCACTGTATTCTGGACAAAATACTTAGTATATTTATATTTCTATGGAACAGCATTTGTCAGTGTACTTTAGCAAATAAATATTCTGATTCTGATAATGACACCTAGTCTGGTGCTGACCCTAAACCATGAAACCACTGGTAACACTATCTCTGCAAGCATAAAAAAAGAATTTTGATGGTAAGATTTTTTATAAAAATTAGGTAACAGAGTATAATATCATCATTATATTTTAATACGTGCAACAAAATGTTTGTGAATATTTTTCATGCAAATTTAAATTTAAATAAATTTAAATTTTCACTTAACTGATAACCCTAAACGACAGCCGCGAAATAAAAGAGTAGGCCACACTCGAGTGGAGTGGAGGCGCACACAATTTCACATGTTACCTCGGAGAATAATAATGCTCAATCGAAATTGTTATCGTAATTGTTTCTGAGTTATTACGCAATTACGGACAGTTTTCGGGGCCTTAACTGAGACGGGGCCTCTGAAGCGCAATTCTGCTGGTTTTAACCATTTCAACGCAATATTTAGTGGCATGTTAGTTGAATAAAAATGGCAGTTTTCTACGCCAGATACAAAAAAGTAAGGAAGGGACACAAAATGCTTGATTGCAGGCTTTGTTATAATTACGCGCCCCCCCGCCGCACTTCAATTGACACCCAAATTAGTTACTGGTCATCAAGGTCATTGTTCTACTTAAGCGCCGTAAGTAATTTAAACATTTGCAGTTTGTGTGAAAGTCATTTTTATCTTATTTTATTCATGATATCTTTAATTTAGCTTTTTTCATATTGTAATTGATTTTGTTATTTATTTTATTTATTTAGTACACACAGAAATATACTAACAGAAAATTAAAGAAACATTGGGTACAGGGCACAGCTTATTCCAAAAAGAAATACCTTCCAGCTGGCTGTTATTGTGTTTTAAAACTATAACTTTAATAAGAAATTTTCGTTTATAATGTTTTAATTGCATGTTGTCTTCGCCTATAATTATAATGACATTGAAGTAAATACTGCTATGGTTAATTTTTTTTGGTATTATGAATGTTTAATATGTTGGTGATCATTTTAATAAATAAATCACTGGTTTGCAGAAATAGTCAGCTATAAAGTAGACTTAACTACTTATATGCTTAGATTTAATATTGCGCACGTAATTTAAGCAAATTATATTATTATACATACATTCACGCCTGTTTCCCCGAGGGGGTAGGCAGAGGCATATTATACGCCCACATTTCGTCAATTATATAATTGGTCCCACGTAATAGGTGGCGAGCCTGTTATGTTCACCAGAGCCTCGTCCGTTGATCGGCAGCTTAAGACTTGGTAGGATCCCTATACACCTTGGTAGGTTTGCTAACTTACACATGGGACTACATTGCGCTGTTCTCAACTGCTGCGATAATATTAACATTGCTTCAGTTAGTAGAATTAGGACCCTGGTGAGGACCGATGGGCTGACCATCGCAATTTGGCATGATGCGAATTCCAGTGGCTTTCTCACTGACAACAGCGATTATGGTAACTGAGACGTGTAAATTTTTTGTTGCTTTATCAATATTATTAGAAACGGTGTTTTGTATTGTGTCTCTTCAATCAATCAGTTAATTCAATATTTTTACAACATATCACAGTGTAATAAAAGTTCTTAAAGTAATATTTGGAATTAACCATGGACCCTGTCGGGCACAACAATATTGAAGAGGGAAGGAATTATTATATTCATATATTATTATTATTTATTTTCTCATCTTCTTTATTCTTCATCGTCAAAGCCTTTCACGTTCTACAACTGGGCTTAGCCCTTTTATTAAAAGCCAATGAGATAGGGGTTCAGGACATACTTTGGCAGCAGATTTGTAGCGTTCTGCTTAAATTTTTTTCTGATACCTATATTACAAGCTTTGCTTAGAGACTTCTTGGCGGGAAAGTAAATAACGTGTAATAACGGTGGATTATTAACTGTTAAGTGTTTGTAAACGTACATGAGTGTTGGTATTTGAAACAGAACAGTGCAACATCACTTTTCAAGTTCTCTCAAGAAGTCCATGTGAGATCCCAGTATAGTCCCACATCTTTACTGAGGACTCAATGGGTTTAGTGGCGGCTTAGGGGGAGGGCATCTCATTTACTATTTATCATCTTTATCACTACTCATCCTCATTTACTGTTATTTATATGTTATTAATATATCTCTTACTTGACACTGGCTAAATGTGCAAACAGCACGAAGCCATTATTTAAAAGGAAAAAAAAAGCTTTGCTTAGTTTGGGGCTAATAGTACGTACTGTATTGATGAAATATATATGAAGAAAGGTTTGACTCATTAGTAAATAAGACATGTTCAAATTGCCTTTGTGACCCTGTCACTTTGAGACCAAAATGCAATGTTAAACTCACCGACCATACATTGGCCTCACCCTCGCAGGAACTATTATTAAAAACCTCACAGAATGTAAAAAAGTAGTGCTGAAATATATGGATCAATAATGTTTTGTGATGGTTTGGGAAAAGGTTTAGGTTCCCTTGTTAGTGGTAAATTAAATAAAAAATTTAAAAACTATTGCACACCAGGCAAAAAAATTAATGAAATCATAAGTAATATAAAAATCCAAGACATTATTGATGCAAAAAATGTTATTATATTGTGTGGTGACAGTCAGTTGGTAAAAAAGAGAGATATTGTCCAAAGTATTAGTGATCTGACTCAGTTACAAATGGATACTAATTGTAAATTTATTATAAGTGCATTTCCTTATGCACAAAACTTAACCTGGGAACAAAACCAGAAAATATTTAATTTAAATTTATTAATTTATAATTTGACTTGTTATAATTCTAACATTTCATTTCTTGAAATGAATAATTTTATTAAGAATTTTCAATTGACCACAGATACTATGTACCTACCATGGAGGTATAAAAATCAGACAGCTACTCTGTTAGCTTATACTTTACAAGATTCTGTTATACAGATGACTAGTTCTAATATTAATCTTATACAAAATGTTAGTACTGTTACTAATAATAATTTTTTGACTTCTCCCATTTTAAACTGAGAGGCAAGACAAAGGCCAGGCCCTTGGACCTAAACATAATACACCAAAACATCCAGGGCCTGACTGGCAAAGACCTTGATTTTGAACTGTTTTTGGAATGTCAGGATACATCTGTCATTTGTATTACTGAGCACTGGCTTAAAAGCAGTGAATTAAATTTTAACATAAATAATTTTAAATTAATAAGCTTTTTTGTACGAAAAACCGCTATTCATGGAGGATCCATGATATTTGTCAAGAACAGTTTAAAATGTAAAGATCGATTAGACATTGTAAATCTTTCTATAGAGCGTAATATTGAATTGTCATGTGTGGAATTGGAAAAATTTGTTATAGTATGCGTGTACCGGCCACCATCTGGCAACTTTTCTACCTTTGAATTGGCTATGGAAGATGTATTAAAAAAATTAAAATCCAAAAGTAAACACATTATAGTTTGTGGCGACTTTAACGTTAATCTTCTTGAAAAAACAGTGACAACCACACGCTTAATTTCATTATTTCAAAGCTTTAATTTAAGAAATCAGTTTTTAGAGCCAACCAGGATAACAGCACATAGTGCAACTTGTCTAGACAACGTATTTTCGGAATGTAACCCGTCTTTTAAGGATCTATTGAGTTGCCTACCGTCTGACCATTGCGGGTTATTAGTGTCATTTAAATATAATCAGCCGGAAGTTCCTAAGTTAATAAAATATAGACCAATAACAAATAATCGTTTGGAGTACTATCAAAACAGTATAGATAAAAAAATAGGTTCAGTCCCATTTTCGCACGGCGATCCGGGTGTTCTTTATGCTAATGTTTTTGGCTTAATTAAAAATGAGTTTAATAATGTTTTTACCCTTAAGTCTACTAAACGTTTTAAGAAGCTTCAATTTTGTGAATGGGCTACAACAGGTATATATAGGAGTAGGCGGCGACTTTATGAATTGTACAACTTAAAGAATTGCAATCATAATCCAGGTTTTATTGAATATGTTAAAAGATATTCTAAGACATTTAAAAGGGTATGTATTGCAGCAAAATCCGATTTCATAAAAAATAAAATAAAGTCGTCGGATAGTAAGATCAAAACAACGTGGAATATTATAAACCGCGAATCTGGCAGGCGTGCGCCCAAAGATGATACCTTTGTCCTTAAAGATAATGATATAACTGTAGAATGTAAAGCAGAAGTAGCTAAAATATTTGGCGACTTCTTTGCGAAAATACCAATAGAGACAACTTCAAGTCTAAATTCGTCTCCTTTAGTTGCTGTATCACTTCTTTCGGAATATGTACCAGTCTGCAATTCCATCTTTGAATTTAGATATATCACATATGTAGATATTTTAAAATCCTTTAAAGAAGTAAAAATTAAAAATACGGGTGATTTTTGGGATCTGTCCACTAAAGTAATTCAATCAATAATACATTCTATTGCCCCATACCTTGCGTTCATATTTAATGAATGTATTAATCAAGGGTCCTTTCCGGACTTAATGAAACTGAGTAAGGTTATTCCTTTACATAAATCCGGTTGCAAAGAGGACAAAAGTAACTATAGACCTATTTCAATCTTACCAGTTTTAAGTAAGGTCTTTGAAAAAATTATTCTTAATCAGTTAACATATTACTTTAATTCACAAGATCTTCTACATAAAAAGCAGTACGGTTTTAGAAAGAGCCGTTCTACGGCAGATGCTGGTGCAGCTTTAATGCAGCATATTTTTGAAGCTTGGAAGTTATCGCAGAATGCTCTAGGAGTTTTTTGTGATCTGTCTAAGGCTTTTGACTGTGTTGACCACCAGACTCTAATTCTTAAATTAAAATACTATGGTATAGGAGGCTTAGCCCAAAAGTTATTGTCATCATATCTTTGTTCACGAATTCAGACGGTAGATATTAACGGAACTAGATCACCCGGGTCGTCTGTGCGTATGGGGGTCCCTCAGGGTTCAATTTTAGGACCATTTCTCTTTTTAGTTTATATAAATGATTTGCCATTTTTTATGAGTAGGCGTTGTGAGATGGTATTATTTGCTGATGATACTTCTTTAGTATTTAATATTGATCGACATAAAAAGGACTTTAGCGATGTAAACGATGCCCTTGCAGAGCTGCTTCGTTGGTTTACTGTTAACAACTTACAGCTAAATGCTAAAAAAACGAAATGTATTAAATTCACTGTTCCAAACGTAAGGAAACTCGAAACAAATATCATTATTGACGGTCAGAAACTAGATTTAGTAGATTCTACTGTTTTCTTGGGAATAACTATAGATGAAAAACTTCAGTGGGGTCTACATATTGATACTCTTGCTGGCAAACTTAGTTCCGCAGCTTATGCTATTCGCAAAATTCGCCAATTAACAGATGTTGATACGGCAAGAATGGTATACTTTAGTTACTTTCATAGCCTAATGTCTTATGGTATTCTTATGTGGGGACTAGCAGCAGATATAGAAACAATTTTTATTTTACAGAAACGGGCTGTAAGATCTATTTACGGACTAAGCTCACGGACAACTCTTAGAGAAAAGTTTAAAGAAATAGGTATCTTGACTGTTGCCTCTCAATACATTTATAATAGTATAATATTTATAAAACGAAACATAGAAACCTATAACAGGCGCTGTGATGATCACAGTTTTAATACTAGAAATAGAAATAAATTATTAAATCCATTTTTACGCCTGCATAAAATTCGAAAATCGTTTATGGGGCAGGGTATACAATATTATAACAAAATTCCAAAAGATATTTTAGATTTGCCTTTTGAAAAGTTTAAGCAAACCGTTAAGACATCACTTACCAAGAAAGGGTATTACACGGTTAATGATTACGTTAATGACAAAAACGCTTGGATGTAACATTTACAATGATAAAAGTTGTGTTCTGCGGCCCTCTTTACAATATAACGATTACTTACATACATTGTCTATGTAATTTTATAATTTTATTAGTTCTGTCTCCCTTTTTTTTAAATCTTGTGACTGCAGAACACAATTGTTTTAATATTATGTATTTTAATTGTGACTGGCGGGAGAAAAAACCAACCTTGACGATTTTCTTGCCCGTTCTTTTACGATCAAGCTCCCGCCCGCAGTGAATGGGCGCGTTAGTTTATAAGTATGACATTCATAAGAGCTCTATTGAGCCAAACTTGAATAAATGAATTTTTAATTTTAATTTTAATTTAATTTATTTATTAATATAGCCATCGGATTTCAATATCCGCTCTTGCAGTTGAGTCGTCGATTCATTTTGCATCCTTGTAATTAGGTCTGGGCCGCGGCCGGTGAATTTCTTCGCGGAATCGATAATTTGTTATCGTTGAAATATAAGCGTTGATAAGTGCACGTCTCTGATTATATACGTCTGTTGATAGCTTTATATTTGTACTCGTTTGGGTGCCGGATTGGTTTTCATGTCTACTATTAGGTTTTATTCTCTCAAAACAAGAGGTGAAATATTTTCAATGTTTTTTAAACAACAAATCATGTACATTGCTGTCCATATTGTTCGCTGTAAGCCCTAACTTAAGCCCTAACTTCAAAAACTCTACATACATTTGTTTTATAGGTAATACAGCAGATTTTAAAAAAAGCGAGACATGATGGTGTAAACTGATGTTGCCTAACACACAGTATTATAAAAGGAACTGTTTTCCAAATCGTGTTAAGGTGTTTAATAAGTTACCAAACTTAATGGGAGAGCTTATTTTACCCATATCTAATAGAAAACCACAAATATAGCTTGAAAATTAAATGTTTTTATTCAGTAGCAAAATTTTTTAATACAAAAATTTATATTATATGAAATTTATTTTATTATTATTACATTGTCTATTAATTCAACTTATTTTGTATGAACATTCCGTGCGTTGGGAAAAATAATTGTTCTATTATATAACATACACAATAACAACTTAATGTTACTATATTTTATATTGTGAAAAAACTCTACATTCATAGAGGCTTATAATGCCGAGACATTTTTATAGCTAAGAGTCAGTAAAAACAGATAGCAATATCATTGTCACCTCAGCCCCATTTAAAACTTAAGCCGCCTGAATCAAATCATCAATCCCAGGCGGTGGAATCATTCTAATACCATCCAAACGCTAACTAAAACAAATGGATATAAAAAAGGACGAATCTGTGTAATACGACAGTAAAATAACAAAGAATATAACACAAAGGATAAAACATACAGCGAACCCACAAATCGATCGGCTTAATAGATAATAACACAACAATGTTAACCACAATTCCGAACACAAATACACCATTAATCTGAGCCCAACATGTGTTTATCTCTATTCAGCCATTGAAAAGGTGCAATAAATATAGTGGGCACTCGTCTTGCAATTGAAACGTACACTACTTAATAAACGTTGGCATACAACTATGCCGGGCGCACACGATCTCTCTACGTGTGGTCGCGGAGTTTATCGACTCGTTGAAATTATCGATAATATTTTTATTTTTGTTACGCGCATCACTATTTTTAAGTTGAAGGTTAATGAGAAGTGATTGTGGCAGCTATTCTGTAATCAGTCACTTGCTACGAGTATAGTGAGTTAATCTTTTTTTCTTAGATGATATTGACTTGCAATTTTTGCGGATTAAGTATTGAATTGTTTGAATAATTTCGTGAAGAAGATTTAATAGGTAGGATCTTGTGGGACTTGTCAGTTTTAATTAAATTTGACAAGTTCTTTTAAAGCTGTGCACTAGGAGATTGTGCAAAATTAAATACTATAATTCATTTGATCAGTTCTCCTTAAGAATAAGTGTAGTCATTATACATGCAATTTTTGCGTTGCCCTGTTTATTTCTTATTTCACATTAGCTTTTTTAGTAGTTCGCAGATTAAACTGAAAATAATTGTAAATTAATAATTTTGGCCGTACGTTATCATTGAACAACGAAAATATATCTTTTTATTACTTGCTTTTTGGATTACAATCATTAATTGTGAACTGAAATCAATAATTATCAATATATTTTTTTTCTCTTTACTTGGAATAGCAAACAACTACATACTATGTAAAAACAATGTTTTACAAAATTATGTTGATTAATGTAATAGTAAGGTAAATATGTAGTCAAACACACTATCCACATATAAACAATTTTGAACTTAACTGAAACTATCGGACGTTATGTTAGTCAATACTTTTGCATTTGATAACAATAACAAATAAACACCAAAAACTTGAATAACATGTCTTGAACAGAATCAATTTCGTCTTACAATATTCAAATACAGAAACGTATTCATTTGACAATTTTATCGATACCCCACTCGATAATCGACGCATTGTGACATCGAATGGAACAAAGTCGGCGCGACTGAATACGGAATTTAGATACCATTCTAGATATCTCGGTACCGAAACCAATTTATTGGTATTACACTTATCTGGCTCGGGTCGTTACTGTCGCGTTTCGATAACGTTGTCCTCTGAGTTAAATTAGGCCAGTTTTATAAGATTTTTGTGGAGTAATAAGTATTAATGTGCTTTATGTGTAATGAACATATTTTTATTTTGTGTAATTTACTTTACTTCATATCAAATGTAGTTTGTAATCTTTTAATAAATAATAATGATGATTTTTGACATAGATGTAGGTTTGACTTTCGAGATGAATAGGAAATATTAAAATATCTAATAAAAGGAATTGGTCTGTAAATATGTGTCTATGAAACAAATTAGAGATTTTGCTGTTAACCTCTACATTAACGATTCCAAAGTTGTTATCATTTGATGTTTATAAAATAAATAAATAAATATTTTCTGACAATTACACCAATTATTTAGTTCCAAGATAAGTATTATTTAGAACTTGTGTTATGGATACTAAATAACGAATAAACATACATCAATACTTTTTTTATTGTAAATATATACTTAATATACATTGAAACAAACCCAGACTAGAACAAATATTTATCTTCATGCACACAAAGATTTGTCCTGTGTGAGAATCGAATACATACTATACCAAAACATATTGTCTGTTTTTATCTATATAAAAAAGAATAAGCGATTTGATTTAGGTGTGTTGGGACCCTTACAAAATCTAAGGAGCCCAAGCCAACCTCACCTGCAAGTGGTGCACCTACTGATCAACAGACGAGGCTCTGGCAAACGTAACAGATCCCGGTGAGGGGCAATAGGATCGCCATCCATTACGTGGGATAAACAATATAATTTGCGAAGTGTGGGCGTATAATATGCCTCTGCCTACCCTTTCGGGGAAACAGGCGTGAGAGTATGTATGTAAATGAGTCTTCAACTAATGCCGTCTATATTGTCTTAAGATGCAATCTAATTTAGACAGCTGTTTGTTTATGAAAGATCTTACTTATATACCAAGGATAAAAAAGGATTCTTAAAGAGAAAAGAAATATATAGAAAGTATAAAATATTTCACTTTATTAAATTTGACACCTATTATAGATATAACGGAAGCCACCACTGAAAGGATTTTTAGAATATCAAGCTTAAATGGGGACTAAGTAGGCATCCAAATGTTGAAAAGGGCGGTCGAATGTGTATGTAATTTTAATATAATAATATGTATGAAAATATTTTTGTTCACCATTATGCTATTTTCATTTCAGAGGTTATATTTTCCTAAAGCGAATGCTTAATTTATTTCTGTTAATAATTTATAAATTCATTAATTAAAAACATAAAAATCCTTATAAACAACTTATCGATCATCTAAAAAATATTACAATTTTAACAACATACCATACGCAATACAGATCGATTAGTGATGTGTCAACGTTGAAATTTTATCGATAAAATGCATCTTGCCGGCCGGCATCGTTCGTATCTCAAGTCAATATCGATATACATGCGGATATTCGGTCACGTAATCGATTCATGATCGATAGTGCGGATTTTGCGTTATGTTATTATGTGGACGTGTTCACTTGTCATTTATAATACCTGAGCGTTGGAGGGTTAAGTGTGGTAGTATTAAATAACTCTATAGTTAAGAGAACGTTGCTGTTATTATATAGAATATAAGGTCTAATAACCGTATAATCTTAAGTAAGTCATCAGTAGGTACATAATTGAGAGTTATGAGTGTTTTAATGCTGTAGATTTGTATTTACTTGGACAATTTACATTTAAGTCTTATAATTTAAATAATTAACTTAATATCTTTTACATAATTATATGTCGAAACAGGACGAATGATTCTTTTAAACGATACTACGCGCGACAATACTACATATTTTTTATTTAATATGGTTATACAAGTCGGCTTACAGAGCAATGCATCCAATATTATAATGTGTATTGCTAGTGATAGTTTTTTTTTAATGTGAATTTAATTGTGTTATTTAATATAATTGTTTGGTGGGATTTTCATAATTTTAACTCAATTTACTAATTTATTGTAAAATAATTGAATTTAAGATTATTATTTTTTAATTTTTTTGTTTTATGTCATTATATTTAAATTGTAAAACTAGGTTTTAATAAAAGGAAAATGTAAAATTAATATTATTAATGCATGATGTGATTTCCTGTAACTGAGAAAACACGGGGCCAGTAAACATTTTGATTGATTTTATGTATTAGAATGTGTATTTCTTGTTGGAGATACAAAAATAAATAAATAAACACACCGGCATGCTAGTTGTTACAATAAAATAACAATTATGAAAATTAATAAATATTATAATTTCAAATTATACAATACATCACTAAAACATAAATCAATACTATAAAATGTTAATTACAATTTAAAAATAACATAGGGTTCTTAATTAAATAAAGATGAAAAAGCCAATGATCACAATAAACTATGACTATGACTTTATACGAGTAAATGTAATTAAAGGTTGGCATATATTTACATATATATAATTTTTCTGTACGTGTGTATCTGAACTCCTTAAAACGGCTGAACCGATTTTAGCAAATAAATTTGTATGCGGCTCCCCGGATGGTATAGATTTACAAATCAGCCCGGTGTTAAAATTAAGGATGAGGAACATGTATTGTAAAATTTGAAAATTTATGAAAACTTAACCATCCTATAAAATTTTATGCCAATATAATCTTTTCATTCTAACTATGGCTTGGACTTCTTGGCAGGAAAGTGAAGCGTCATATTTGCAGTTTTGTTTTACCTTCTAAAATTTGTGATATTTCGAACATTTATTGACCGTTAAGTGTTTGTGAACGTACATGAGTGTTGGTTGTGCAACATCACTTTTCAAATTCTCTCAAAAAGTCCATGTGAGGGTTTAGGGGGAGGGCATCTCATTTACCATTTATTATCTTTATCACCACTCATTCTCATTTACTATGAATTATATATTATAAATTTATCATTTACTTTAGACTGGTTACATGTGCTAAATGCACAAAGCAATTATTTAAAAGACAAGAAACTAACTAAGTTTGAAAATTAACGCAATGGCAAAAATAACCTGAATGAGACAGGACAACGTCTTGTCAGGTCAGGTAGTCTATAAATTATATTTTTACTAACATTTCGGATCTGTAGTACGCGATAGGCGGCAATAAGAACGCCACCTATTACGTGGGACCAACAATATAACTGGCAAAGTGTGGGCGCATGATATGCCTCTACCTACCCCTCCGGGAAAACAGGTGTGGTATTATTTATGTACGGTGTTCGCCCATGTATTGTAGATAGTAACTCACTCGTTACTGAGTATACATCTGAATGATCTGAAAACGTTACATCTATATGATTGAGAAGGATTCATAAAATATTTTTTGCAAACTTAAAAAAGAGGCAGGATCCGATCTCGCGGCCCTTTGATTTCGGAGCTAGTCTTGGTTGTCTCAAATACCCTCAAAATGCTCATTACACAAGGATAAAGCTCTTTGACTGCTCAATTCTCGCTTGAAATGCTCACAAAGCATTGTGCTGGCATTTAATTAACCCTTCAAAGATTTATAGGCCACACTCGTACGGTTGTCACAGTGATATAGTGGCGAGCCAAAATACCTGTTCTTTAAAATGGTTTTTATATTGGGGTTAATTGACCAGTGGAATGATTAAACGTTTTCCATTCTTTGAATACTTGATTAAAATATGTCTGTATTTTTTTCATATTGAATTGTCACGTAGATTTTTTTAAAGGGTTGGATATAAAATATTTATTTGATATATCAAGTAATTTACATTATAAAATAAATTATGTAAATTAATACCTTTTTTCATTTTAGTTCGATTTGCATAATGTAGACGTAATAAACACATTGCAATATAAAAAAATATTGGTAACTTATTATTTTACATTAATTATTAGTTAACAAAATAAAGATTTAATCTTTATATATGCCTTTATAGTTGATGTTGATATTAAAGTCACTATTAAAAATCCAAAAATAGCACTCAATAAATTGACTGATTGAGAAATTTTTAAATTCGATTGTATGTTTTTAATAACTTTTTCATTAGAAGAGCATTAACAATTGACATAAAATCGTAATTAAAACATCCGAATATTACAATATAATACTTATTTAAAACCAGTAGCAAACCTATCAATCTTTAACTCATCAACCCAAGACAAGCTTATATTACTTACTACAAGATAGGGTTGCCATATTCAAATTATCTTTTCATAATAAATTTATAACTTATATTTTGATAGCAAATAGAATTAATAGGTTTCAGTTTTCTAAAATATCGTATTTCTAAGTTTTGTAAAAATAAAACATACACCTATGCAAAGATACAAATGTCTTTTTTTTATTTTGATGTGACACATCATAATGATTACAACCTGCCCAAAGCTAAGCA
The DNA here is from genome assembly GCA_949126915.1 of Musotima nitidalis. Lineage (NCBI taxonomy): Eukaryota > Metazoa > Arthropoda > Insecta > Lepidoptera > Crambidae > Musotima > Musotima nitidalis. The sequence continues at coordinate 5,421,545 of OX421439.1, read as the reverse complement.
GAGGATGCAGTCTATAAAAATCATACCGTGGAGTAAGCACGGTACCAAGCGCACCCACTCATGACGGCCTTCTAAAATGCTGTTTGACGCCCCGCTTGAGTTACCCGGGATTAAAGGAACTAGGAAACACATGAGCCTGCATAGAATTCCAGAGCTTAAACGTCTGTACTTTTGCATAGGTGTATGTTTGCTACAACTAGTATATTTGTCAATTTATATACGGAGCGTTTTAATTTATGAGACTGTATCGCATGTAGGCAGGCAGGAAGTGGTTAGTAAGTAATCAGTTATATGCAGTGTCAATGTAATAGGGATATTTCCTCAAATGCAGGTAAACTAAATACCATGAAGTAATTTAAAAATTAATTCCATTCCAATAATAAGAAAAAAAAAACTTTTTACTCATTGTATTTTTCTATAAAGCGCAATTATACATACTCATATAAACACATTAAACAAATTATAATGAAATAAAAAATTTACCGCGATTAAAATCATCATTTTATTAGACTTTTTAGGTTAGTCACAACCCTGAATTATAAGTTGTAACGTTTTACATGTTAATTGAAGCATAAAACTGCTTGCAATCAAGAGTTGATTGTAAAATAATCATTTGCGATTGGTTGTTAATTTTTTACTAACCACCGTGATTGGTTCGTTGCGAAATTGAGATAGATCTAAATAGAATGTGATTACATACATATTATATTTAGATTGATGATTAAAGTGAGGATTAACTCATCTGAAGGGTACAGATACAGGCGGGTACAGGGGCGAAACATGAATTTTCACAAAAAATAGGATTTTGTGTAATTTATATTTTAAATTTATACGCTTAATACACTTTTACACATTAAAATTATCATAAACTCCTATCTTGTTCTTTTAACGCTGAAATATTGATGGTATTAAGGACTCTACATGCTTTAATGTTTTTTAATTGATTCTACATCAAAAAACGCGGGAAAACCTAATTGTTGCCGTACTTAAATTTTATTGCAATTTCATCTGACATTCCTTGATTTGCCTTTGTACCCTTCATCTTAACTTAATGGTGTTAGTTTGGTTACACATGTTAGGTTTGGCAGCACATTGAGTATACTTTTTGTACTGCCTACCAGCAAATCAGATGAGATTCAGGTTATACCTTTAACAGCTATGTCACATCTGCCAACACTAATATTCATATTGGTATGAAAAGAAGGTCTGACCTAATCAGCTGAGATTAATGACATAAAAGAGTTGGTAGTTAGGCTTTTGATCTTTTGAGAGAACATGCACAGAAATATCTAAACCCCTGTCAACTTGGTTAGTAAAAAAAGACCTGTAGCTTATAGGCTGAGATTAATTAAATAATGAAGATGATAATTTGGCTTCTGATTTTCTAAATTTAAACTAAACTATGATAAAATACCTAAGCTTAGATTTGTGAAAGGGACTTGAGGCTAGTAATAAATAGGACATAATATGCTGAGATGATAATCTTTTTTCTTTCGTATGATCATTTGCACTGACTTCTTATTTCTTTAATTTGACAATAATCCTGAGATTAATTCTTCTGATCTTCTGAGAGAAGAAACAGCATAAGCCGGAAGTATATTTCAGTTAGGCGAAGCTATTTGAATGCTAAAACATACTAATAGTATTAACAGGATAGATTTAATTTTACGATTGAGTTGAATAAGCTCCGAAACAGATTTTGAAAAATTTTAATATAGAAGGGATTTAAAACAAGGAAAGTTAATAGCTAATAATGCGAAGAGAGGTTATGCCACTTATATGAGATTCTTGAATATGAAAATAATTCTAATAGACCTGAGATTAATTCTTTTGATCTTCTGCGAGGCCAAACAGCACAAAAAGCTGTTTAAAGGCAAAACATATTTGATATTCTTGAAAATGACAATAATTCTGATGAATCTGAGGTCAATTCTTCTGATATGAACAGCAAGAACCAAGGTGTTTAAAAGCAAAATATGAGATAAAAGATCAAACTTATAACACAATTTGTACACAATTCCCTCCACCTTCCACACACCCTGATAGACCGGTGGTACGACAGACGCACTCGATAATTAAAGAGGCCGAGATGATAAATAACGAACTGTCCGACTTTTTGCCGCAGATGTCATTATCTCGACCAACTCTATCGAGTCCCGAGATTACTACCTCAAGCTTCAATATCCACATGAAGATGTTAAAACCACAACACTTTTAACAAGTTTTATTGGAGGTGCGTTTAAACCTTTGTCGTTTTATGTCGGTGTTTTCAAATCTTTCGTCTTGTATTAATTAATTGTTAATTGTTGTTTGCTTTGTATTGTGTTGCTTTAACTACCGAGAATATAACATAAAATCTAAATTCTTTACGTAATTTACCAGGGATAATTGAAATAAATACTAATATTATTTGTATCCCATCTAATTGCATTCGTAAAAATTATTGTCATAAAATGTTGGTATCGCAAGAAAATGTGTAGATCAAGTTTGACGCTGACGTCTGAACGCAGACTACGAAATGCATTCGTAAAAATTATTGTCATAAAATGTTGGTATCGCAAGAAAATGTGTAGATCAAGTTTGACGCTGACGTCTGAACGCAGACTACGAAAAAATATTTTTTGAGATATATTTTCGAATTTAACATCTCTATATGATATATTATTATCTCAATCATGTGACAGCGTAGCGCATGAATAATCGAGAGGTCCGAGATGATGAGAGTGCGTAAGAGCTTTTTTGTTGCGCGCGAGCATTCGGAACAAACAAACAAATAATTGGACGCAAAAAATGTCGGATTTCTTGTTAATTTTTAGTATTTATATTCAAGTGAAGATGACGTATATATATATACATATAATGAAATTGTTCACCGAAGTTACACAACGTTAAAAAAAATCAGATCTTAGATTAGGACTATTTGTGTAGCGTTTAATTTTGGCGTTTCCGTGTTTCGAAAGGCTCGTTAAGACATTGTAAAAAGTGAAAAAGTCAAAAGTCACATAGTCAGTCTAAAAGTCTATGTCCTTTTTTCAAGTTTGGCTCAATAGAGCTCTTATGAGAGTCAAAATTATTAAACTTAAAAACTAGCGCGCCACTTATTTGTCACATTTGTCGCTTTAAATGGTAATTAAAATATATAGGTTTTCTATATCTTTGTGTGTGTTAAATTAATACATTTATAATAGGTTACCTTGTTATATATTTATTATTTATATTCATTAACAATATTTTAAATTTTCTCACATAGTATGCTTGTTATAAGCTGTAATTTATTGCAATTAAACGGCGCCTTAAACGGCGCCGGCACGGATTTAGGTCCCTTGATAATTAAAAAACTGAAACGAGCCAAGTGCGAGTAGGCCTCGCATAGAAGGGGTTCGTACCATTGTACGAGATTTGTCCGAAAATAACTAAAGTTTAATTTTTCCAAAATAATTATATTGTTTGTAGATACAGCAGTCTTTTATAAATAATCTTACCGTTTCTTCTTACCTTTAGTCCGTGCTTATTGAAGTAATAGGCTAGTAATAAGTAAGCAATTATAGTATTATATTACCGCAGTAACTACAAAATACATTTACGAAATTATTTATAAAATTTTGTAAGGCGATAATCTTAACACCCCAAACACATCCAAATAAGCCTATGTTGACGCAACAAGTTAAAAAATATCATAGCTCTGTATACGGCGTAAAAACAATAAATTACATTGCGAAAATGCAATAAACAACACCTCGGTACAATCAGTAAATGACTCAAATATATTAAAAATCACTATGTATGGCTCGACATGCATGCCCTTACCTCGGTACAAGTGCTGTGGCATAGGGCTGTCTCAACTAAGCTTATTTAATTATTGAGTTTTTATTTTATTTGTCATATCAGCGCAAAGACGTCCACTGCTAAATATAGGCCATCCTTAAAAGCTTCCGATGTGACCGTTCGTCCATCTTGAGGTTAGACATCTCACGCTAAGTTTCATAACAAGGGGTTCCAGAACTTTTCTGCTTCAACGGCCGTCTGTTCTTCGGTGACATTAGATCTACTACGGATCTTCTCAATTTCTGATTCGATTCCAGGAATCACGTAGTGTAGTATTATAATAAACAATAATAAATAAATATTCTCTTAAAATCACACCAATTATTTAGCTTCAAGATAAGTGTCGCTAAGAACTTGTGTTATGATTACTAAAGAACTTGTGTACTTAATATACACAAAACACCCAGACCAGAACAAATATTCATGATCATGCACACAATTTCCTGTGTGGGAATCGAACCCACTACCTCTGGAATGAACTGCAGGTATACTGCCTCCACGCCATATCGTTCGTCAAACCATTGACAATGCCGTCGGTGACATTCCGTTGCTCACTAATAAAATAAAATGTGAGTCGATATAATTATTTACGGAATTAGCCATTTCTTTTAGTTGTTTCTATGCGGTGGATAGTAGTGAGCTTATCATACAGCACTGTGTTGTGTTTGTTATTTATAAACCTAAGTTTATTGATCATTAAATTGTCTGAAGGCCTACGTCTGTAAGCTGGTGTAGGAAAGTTTATTTAATCGCAAAATAGCTGTATGTGAGATATACAAGTATTGTTATATATAATGTCACGTCTCTTTCCCATAGGGGTATGCAGAGATCACATCCTTCCACATGCTACGATCTTGGCACACACTTTTAGCTTCATTCACACTCATTAACCTCCTCATACACGCCCGTCGGTTTAGTGTACTTTTGACCTGCCCTTTCTCTATTTTTTTTTAAATTTGGTAATGGAAGGTCTTACGTATTGTTATGTTTATTTTAAAATTGCAAAATTCTTCCAACACAGTCTCGAGTCCCCGAACATAGTTTAATTACAGCAGCTGTGAGATCAGAAGCGAATTAAAAACGAAAGCTAAAAAAGAAACTCATTTTTTGTATCCATATTTATTGTGTACGGAATTGGATCGTAATTATAAATGCATTATGTTTGTTCGCAGACGCCGATGACGATGGAGACATCAGGGAACTCGTTATTGCAACAAAGTTGGTGAGTTTTGACACGTTATTGCATCAAGATTCTTAAAAAAAATTAAAGGTTTTCTGCACAAAGATTTTAAAAAAAGTATTTAGTCGAGGATGTCCTCTGATAGACCGTTGCAGGTCATCGGTCCTCGTCCCCTGTACCTGTCAAGGTGTCGGGAAACAATTCGTTATATGCGATAAAAGATCCGTGAAAAACTATTGGGAAGGTCTATTCTTAGCGGTGACCTTATGATGAAAATTTTGACAAATAAATAAATAAAAAAGTAAATAATGACGATGTCTTAATAATGTTTTTCATATAAATTGAAATATTACATAAATGACATATACAAATAATTATTTTTAAATCATTGGATATATAATTATAGTAGTATGTAGTATCTCCATATAAATACAGTCAATTTAAGAATCCACACCTTTTTTTACATATTAAATATTTTTCAAAGAACTGGTTTAAAATATTACCTATGGCGATAGAAACTTTAACATACAATAAAAGGAAATACCCGTTTAAGTTACTATAAGCTGATTGTGATCACAGAAACAAAATTCACAACGCTTCTCGTAAATAAGCCTATTAACCGCACCCTTAACTACCAATAATTCAGGGTTGTCCACACTTAGTTTTTTAAAAAGACTTTATTATTATTTTCTGTGAAAATATTTTTTTTTAATTTGACGGGTGTAAATGTGACTTATAATTATATAACTGTTTGAAATAACAAATATATTCGTATTAATGCTTAAAAGTCAATTAGAACTTATGGCACAACAATGTCTGTCGGGTCAGCTAGTTTAATAAGCTTTTTATTAATTATTTCGAACTCTAAATAATTTCTCATTACTTTTGGGTGCAAAAAATATCTCTATTTATTTTCTTTGTCTTCTAAATAGACTTGATAAACACATTTTTTTCGTTCTGTCAATTAGCAGCCCTAATAACATAATATAATCTATCTATCTATATATCGTCTTGTCAGCACTGGTTTTTAGTTAAGTATTCTATAAACAGAAGCTTTTACGTATGTACACCTGCTCTAAGATAGTGTACATGTAACATGTCAAGCTTATAATGTTAAAGTCTAAAAATTTAATCTAACACTTTGTTTGTTACTATTAATGATATAACTTAATATTTATATATTCTTATATTATTATACTACTGCTGATTCTGTAATCTTAAGTAAGTAATAACTCAACAGTGTAAAAGATCTAATGTTTTGATTGTTATTCACTTCTTGTAAGGTACTTTAATATTGTGAACATTAACTCATTCTTGCAGAAAACATTTTCACAACCCTAAAAAACCGTTTGTTCTAGTTATGTTATTCTAGAAAATTCTAATTAGTAAAACAGTAGCTTGAAAATACATGTTTTTTTCCATTCCATTCAAGGAAAAAAATGTCTTGTTGTTAACAATTTTAAGCCCATTTGCCAAACCATCACATTGGCTTCGGATAAGGCTTAACGAGGTAACCTATATTTAAGTCATTAATTAATGAATTATAATCATTGCGTGGTCTGCAATTACTTTCCGTTCACCTGATCAACTAGTACCGATTCCCTTACTATGAGCTTCTCGATCTGAATTATAATTGCTCACTTTTTATATTTCACATGTGATTTTTTTTGGGCAATTATTTATATATTTTTAAGCATGTTGAGCCGTTAAATAATACAACAGTAGGTCGAATAATAGGATTTCATAAACTTTATTAAAATTATGGTTTTATGTTTGAAAATGATACATATCTCATCTATCATATACATTCTAGTATCCAAGATATAGCTCAAAATATTTGTGCTAAACAAATTTTTATACAATATTAATGTATATATTCTTTAAATTTTGTGAGTTCTGCTAAGAAATCTATTTCAATTTTATCAGATATATATTAGTCTTCAGTTTACTAATATAATTTGTATCTAAATACCTTAAGAGGTTTGAGTAAGTGAGTGACTTAATATGGCGCAGCGAAACTCGCACTAACCTTTATACATATTTTATAGAATAATCATAAAAAATACCTATGGAAAATGTTGTATGTATAGTAGATAAGATAAATTTCCAAATGAAATTCGAGTTGTTTAAATGAAAGACGACAGACAAATGATAGGGGGATCCGCACACCCTTTTAAATACAACTTTGACATTATCACCGACACATTTCACTTACGGCAATAAGAGCAGTACTTATTAAGATAATTTAAACTTAACAAGTTGGTAATCTACAAATTTATTGCCCCAGTGTCTTGTAAAAGGGGTTTTAAATTGTTAATACAGTGTTTCATATTTTTTATCAGTTAAAAACTTTAGTAATGAGTAGTTAGTTTTTTTTCCAAGTTTAACAAATTTTTTAAATATAAACACGCTTGCGGGTTTTAAAATAACAAAAGATTGTAAAAGGAGTGTTATGTTTGTAAAAATTTTCTGTTTGATAATAAGCAATAACTTATTATAAAACGAGCTCTTATGAATTTATTTGAAAGAAAGAAAGAAAATAAATGTATTCAGTACGAATAAACATAGTAAATACACAGAAAAAGAAACGATTAAATTTACACAAGCAAAATAAAGTACTGAAACGGTATCCACTCAGCACACTGTCATACACCACAAGATGTCACGACGCTGATCTTCCGTAGACACCTATTCATGAAGTTTATTAAACTATTTTTTTTGTTATTTAACATGAAATTCTTCTGAATGCAATATCTTATTTTTAATTTAGCAAGGTCAAACATATCTTTTAGATAATGTCAAAAGTAGTAGAGAATAATATACAAAACTTCCTGAAATATTTTGAGCTTTTGTTAGTAATTGCAGGCCGATCTCTAAATATTCCTAGACTTCTCACAGCGCTCCAAGTCCCAAACTAAGCAGTGCACATGATCTAGAAAGACTATGTTTAGACTATGGGTGCTGTGTATACTTTAATACTTTTTTAAATCATCTTAATCCCAAATACGTCCACTTAAACTTTTTTTTTTTGTAAACACATACTCATGATTTATAATCGTATAAATATATAACTCGTATAATAATGTATACAAAATACGTACTTATAATGCACGAGAGTACATTTGGTAGCTAATGCCCTACAAAACAAACAACAGCCATATTATGAATTTTAGTAAAGCAGCCAGCTATATTAAAGTTTAGTAAACAAATTGGTACAGCGCTGAGTTCGTGACTGTAGTACGGAGTCAAAATACGTAACAATGTATTTATGTATGTGCTTAAACTTACTTACAATGTTTGCAATAATTAACAGCAAGCTTTAAGCTTTCATTCTTGCAACAAAACTCAGTCATAACTAGCGATCGTCTGCGACTTTGTTCCCTATACCCAAAGGACAAATTTTAATTAAATGAAAAGTACCAAATATTTTTCTTAAGTGTCCCTTCTATTTTTAGCACCAAATTTTATTATAATTAGTTAAGTAGTGTAGGCGTTTATTGTCATCATCATATCAGCCTTATTAAGTTTATTGCTGAAAATTAGCCTCCCCAATAGATTACATTCTATTGGGCGTATTTGCCTATAATTAGCACGCTGAGCAGGCGGGCTGATGATCGCAGTTCCAGCCAGTACGCAGGATGACGTTGCTGCCCATCACGGTAGGATTTCTCTTCGTCGACTCTTACGACTCCCGTGAGATGAGCGGTGATGGCACTATGCTATGCCATTACCGCACAGCCTGTTTAGGCTTTAAAGGTTAACAAACAAATTTGTGTTAGGTCTAGCTGTTAAAGCTTTTTTTATAGAAAATATATTGTCTTAACGAAATGACAAACGTATACAGTAATAAGCGCCACAATGTCATAATGTGCATCTCGCGAGGATGCACTCGATTTCAAATACCAGACCAATGGTCACCCATACCTGTGACGACGAATATAGCGTAGTGGCGAGTATATCCGCACCAGTCCTGATGACGTGGGTTCGCTTCCCACACAGGACAAATATTTGTGAGCATAAACTATAATACTTGTTCTGGTCTAGGTTTTTCCTATGTATGTATTTACAAAAAAAAGTTGTCTATGTATGTTTCTCCGATATTTAGTATACATAACACAAGTTCTTAATTATACGTATCTTGGAACTAAATAATTGGTGTAAAGATCAGAAAATATTAATTTATTTAATTTACCAATGTAGAACCTGCTAAACTTGAACGATAACAAACAAACTAAGTCTCTAGCTGGATTACGATATTTGCCTAATTCATCGATAAATATTTTCCTAAGCTATTTCAATTGTGAAATCAAAATATATTACAGATTATAGATATTGAAGAAAGTGACACTTTTATAGTGATAACGAAATAAGCTTTCAAACAGACAGACAATTGAATATTTATTCGTGAATATTTACTTTAAAAGGTAGTAAATTAAATAAACACAAGGCTTATAGTATGTAATACAGATTATCTTACACTATGCACCTTATCTCCTCAAATTTGAATGACATTGTATTGATATAAACTCACACGTGTGTGTTTTTTTACTCAAACACAAACAAGCAAAGTTCAAATCACTTTCCGTCTGGTTATTGCCGTCGAAAGTAGGGTTGTGCCAGTTTTAAAGCTATTGATATATTATGTGGCTACAAGTTTGGCTTAATAGAGCTCTTATGAAAGACAAAACTTAAAAACTAGCGCGCCCATTCAAAAGAAACTGTTAAAAAGGTTTAAATGGTTAGGGTTGTTACATACAATCACGCTTGTTTCCCCGAAGGGGTAGGCAGAGGCATATTATACGCCCACACTTAGCCAATTATATAGTTGGTCCCACGTAATAGGTGGCGGGCACTGTTATGTTCGCCAGAGCCTCGTCCGTAGATCGGCAGGTGCGCCACTTGCAGGTGGGGTTGGCTTGGGCTCATTTGGTCTTGGTAGGATCCCTATACACTCTGCCGATGTTTTTGTCTGTGTTAATAGAACAAGAATAATAATAAAAATATTTTTAAATTGACATAATAACATTACACAAAAAATTAGATCAAACAGTATCACAACACAAAAACATAACAAAAATATTTAAAAAACAAATAAATTAAACAACAAATAGTATTTTTAGTTTTTTGCATCTATTTCCTCTATTTATATATCGTCATACCTATAAAAGTTAGTTAGGAAAGTATAGATTTGTTCAACCCTAGCGGTACAGTCGCGGTCACCGGATGCTTATTTATAATTGTTTACGTTTAGCGCTATGCACATCAACTCTTTGCATACGGTTCAGCATTGCAATTCATTTTGCAGAATTGCAATTTATTGTTGTTTCTCTCACTGCACTGCAGCTATAGCAAAATGTTCTTTACTACGAAATCTGACTTGTGTTTCTAACATCCAACTAAGTGTATGTTTTTAATATCAATCAAGTATGAAAATATTTGTTTGTTTGTTTGGTTGGTTAAAATAAATATACGAAATAGCTGGAACGGTCTTGCGACATTTTCATTGACAAATAGTTGATGTTATAAGACTGTACTTGAACCTAAAAATATCAAGTACATGTAGACGTATTACTACTGTAAATAAAATTTAATTTAAAATTAGGAATGATAGTTAAAGAAGTATAATAAAAACTATCTTAAGGAGCTGGCTGCTGTGAAAAGATATTTAATAATGAAAGTAAAAAAATAAGAGTAAAAAGTATTAATAAAAAGGGTGCATAGCGAACCTACCAAGATCTGAGGCGCCCAAGCCAACCTCACCTGCAAGTGATGCTTGCCGAACAACGGACGAGGCTCTGGCGAACACTAAAGTTCCCGATGAGCGGCAATAGGCTCGCCACCTATTACGTGGGACCAACAATATTATTGACGAAATATGGGCTTACAATATGCCTCTGCTTAACCCTTCGGGAAATCAGGCGTGATATTGTGTATGTAAAAGTATTAATTTAAATATTTTTCAATTATTTATATAAGTTAAAAAGAAGTTATAACTTTTCCTAAACCTCAAACACAGTTTTAATTCCAAAGGTCTTTATAACAGTATATTGGCTCCAATAAAAAATTCAATAGTATTTTTTATCGGAATATTCGATATGTCATACGATCCTAGTAATCCAATAAAATATGGGCACCTTCTAGTTCTCGTGAACAAATTACGGGAAAAGAATAATTTTATGGAATTTCAGTCTTTATGTCTAGAAACTTAAGCATGATATTGCTGTGGCAGCTTAAGAGTACGGATAGTAAAAAAAGTGAAATATTCGTAAAGCACAATAAATTGAGTGTCGCCGATGGTTTTATCTGTTTACCGAGAAGTACTGGCGACTGCGCACCAAAGCTGATCGCTGGAACTACCTGATTAAGGCCAGTATTGTCGTTTTAAAATATGTAATGTATATATAATTGCTATTAACTTTTGAATTCAGACAATTTGGAACACGATATTATTGAACTAATAAAAAATAAGCATACACATCCCTGTAATATAGGGTGCAAAGCAGATTGTACATTTGAACCAAAATTTTCTTTAGAAATTAGAATACTGTTAATTTCAATAGCTTCAAGGATTTTTCCAACCTGTTTTTTATGCATATACAAGCACATTGTTGTTTTTTAAGTTAATAATGGTCTAAGTTACCTTTTAACATCCGATTCTATCGCATAAACAGCCACCAGAAACAAACAGTATAAAATCTTATTATTAAATAATTAAGAGCTCTTAGTTTGAAAGTACAATAGAAATATCAATGTTATTGAATTTTATAGAATATACCTAATAATAGCGCATATAGAATAAAACTATATAAATTAATCAAATCAAATATATTCATTTGCTACAGATGACACATAAAACAAACAAACTTAGAACTATAAATAAAAAACACTGAGGTCGCCCAGCTGCACCAAAAGGAATCCAGGTCAGCATGTGCCAGTGTTTAAAGCTGACGCTGGTTTTCAACTAGACCCCATTTGTTTTAATTTACACCTGGATAAGACTAATAACAAGAACAGAGAATAGTAAACACAGATAATAACAAATACAGATAACGACAAATACAGAGAATAACAAATACATATAACATCAAGTACAGAGCATAACAAATACAGAGAATAACAAATACAGACAATAACAAATACAGAGAATAACAAATAAAGATCACAACAAATAAAGATCACAACAAATATGTACAGAGAATAACAAACATAGAAATTAAAATTAATAGAACCATAAAGCTTCGCCTTAACCCAACATTCGTCGACAACGCATTCCGAACGATACATGTGCGGTGAATCATTTATTATAGGACTATAATGTTCGAAGTACGGGCTCGTTCTATATTGTACTTGATGACTTATTGGTTTAGTGTAGTATATACTAGCTAGCAGGTAGCGTGGGTCAAGAAACGTTAGCTATTTTTTATTACCTCATTTTACTTTAGGTTACTCTTGAAAGGTTTCAAAGTCATAAATACACAGTTACTATTCTATTGAGGCCAGTTGCGCAATGTCCAAATAATTCCTTTAAGCTTTACATTACAGAAAGTGTCAGCGTTCGACTGGTTATATAGCCTAGGTAGCATTTGCCAGCCAGGCCCCAAGTTAGGTCCTGAACAAATGAACTTAGCTTCTGGTGATGATCAACACCATTCTGGTAAAACGAAACGCATTACGTAACTACATCTTGTGGTTGGGGAATCCCCGACGATTCCACCCATCTAGGGATCCTATTAAGACTGAGAACCCCAAGCTAACCTCACCTACATCTGGTGTACCTACCGATCAACGGACGACGCTTGGGCAAACATAAAGTTCTGGTAAGTGGCAATAGGCTCACCACTTATAAGCTTGAAGTGAGAAGGGAAGTGGCTCTGGTCACGTACGTGTGTAAAGTTCTGCGGGGAACTGTACAGAATCAGGCTGTCCTACAATCGGTTTGTCTGAATGTCCCGGATGAGGACGTGGGGCGTCAGAAGCGGCCTACCGCCAAACTTGCTGGTAATTAATTATTAGGCAAAATCGATTTCGAATTGATTCTGTCGTACCGCCGAACACATGGAACTCGATATAAGATAGAAATTATATAACAAATTATTAATATTAGGTCGGGGAAAAAGTCTTTTCGCATAACGTAGGTATAAACTTATTATAAAATTTTTTTGACTGTACTATTTGTGTCTGGCTGGTTTTGGTAACATTAAAAAGGTTCCATTATAAAGAAAAGAAAAAAATAAAAAAAAGTTGTTTCCCGCTATTTTTCATTTGTTTTTCTCTCCGTAAAAATGAGTGAATCTAATGAAGAAATTCGATACATTTTAAAATTTTATTATAAAAAAGGCAAAAATGCAACTCAAGCAGTGAAAAAAATTTGTGATGTTTATGGACCTGATGCAGTGTCAGTAAGAGTAGCACAAATTTGGTTCAAACGTTTTCAGTCCGGAAATTTTGATGTTAAAGATACACCTCGCTCTGGTCGCCCTGTTACGAATAAAATGGACGCCATTTTTGAAAGAGTGGAGCAAGATCGGCATATTAGTAGTTACGATGTAGCTGAAGAACTGGGAATTGACCACAAAACAGTTTTGACCCATTTGAAGAAAGCTGGTTATACAAAAAAGCTCGATATTTGGGTGCCACACGAGCTCACTCAAAGAAACTTAATGAACCGTGTACTCATTTGCGATTCATTATTGAGACGTAATGAAACCGAGCCGTTTTTGAAGAGATTGATAACTGGCGATGAAAAGTGGATCACGTACGACAAGAACGTGCGAAAAAGGTCGTGGTCGAAAGTTGGCCAGGCTTCACAGACTGTGGCCAAACCTGGCCTAACACGAAATAAGGTGATGCTGTGTGTATGGTGGGATTGGAAGGGCATTGTTTATTATGAGCTTTTACCGCCCGGCAAAACCATCGATTCTGATCTTTACTGCCAGCAACTGATGAGATTAAAGGAAGCAGTCGAGAGAAAACGGCCGGATTTGATCAACAGGAAGGGTGTGGTCTTTCATCACGATAACGCTAGACCACACACATCTTTAGCCACTCAGCAAAAATTAAGAGAGTTCGACTGGGAGGTCCTAGTGCATCCACCATATAGCCCTGACCTTGCGCCTTCAGATTTTCACCTGTTTCGGTCTCTGCAGAATTCTTTAGGTTCTGTAAGGTTGACCTCAAGAGAGGACTGCCAAAACTATTTGTCCCGTTTTTTTGATCAGAAGTCCCAAAGTTTCTACAGTAACGGGATAATGTCTCTGCCCACAAAATGGCAGAAAGTTATTCAACAAAACGGTACAAATATATTGTAAATAAATGTAAATAAACTTTGAAAAAAATGTCTTGACTTTTCATACAAAAATACGAAAAGACTTTTTCCCCAACCTATTATTTAGGTAAAAATGTGTCATCGGCACGCAAATAATAATCATTTATATTATTAGTCGCTTCAGTAGTCTGCCAAGGTCATGAATAATCTATGGCTTTGGGCAGATTCCCCGGTACGGATTGATGAATCTCAGAAAATTTTGATTTAGATGAAATAGCTGAAATTCATCGACTTCGGTGGTAGTGCCCCTGGTGGTGTCGACCGCGCCCACTGCGCTTGCGCCGCTGACGCGTGCGCGGCGTGTGCTCAATGCAGTGTTCATTAGAATAGATATATTTAAGTGTTCACTGAGTAAGTTCACAAGGGCCGCATATTTTTTATTGTGTTGTACATTAAATTCATAGCTTTAATTTAGTTATAGGATGAGTTTGTGTAAAGAGTTTGGCACCATTGCATTAGGTTAAGTACTTTACCTGTAATGATGGTTGTTTTTGAAGGAAATAAATTAAAATTACGTGAGAGTAACAAAAAATTGTTGGCTATAGGCCAAATATGAAGTAATAGAATACCTCTACCTACTTCTTCAAGGAAACGAGCGTACGACGTATGTATGCAAGTCTTGATAGTCTCGTCTTTGAATTTGTAATATAAAAAAATGCTGGCAACTTTGAAACCCCTATGGTATGTCTGCGGTCATGTACCATTACCGCGGTCAGTTTAGTTAGAGTTGTATAGAAAAAAATGGTGTATAAGGGCCCCGACCACAACACTAAACGTGCGCACGTGTAGTACAATGCGTTAAGAACTGCGGTTTAAACCATTGGGAGTGGTTGCGTCGTTTGATTGAAGTTTATATTTCACGAGCAATATGGTGTGGTTGTTTACTCGTTTTTGAAGACTTATTTTTGTTTTGATGAACAAAAACAACCCTTTAGGCTAGATGGGCCTGAGAGAATAACCAGTTTACCTTACTTTAAACACTGTACGGCTTCTAACATAGCTTAAATTTTACCAAATATTCTGATGGGGGACCAACAAGCCACAATAAATATTTTGGTACATCCTTAACAAGGAGCTCTTACATAGACTCAAACTATTACCTTTCTGTTAGCTTTGCCGTTGTCGGAAGAATACATGAGTGTAATCATGATCTCAGTTCATTCTATGGGTCCAAGATGAGAGGTATTTAGGTCATCCTCCACTCCAACACGAGGACCTTGTAGATTTTGACGGAGGCAGGTGCGCCGCATTCTTCTGTAAGGATCAACGACTACCACATATATTGATATCAGGGATAAATACCGTAACGTGTCTTCCAGAGAAAGCGCTCCCTATGAAATGTTATCCAAGGACTGACTTCTGTAAACTCTTCTATACTACGGTGATCAGTTCCAAACCTTATACCACAGCGGATCTATGAGCTGATGTAGTAATAGTATGAACCTATGCTGTGTGGTACCGGCTCAGAACAGCGCCACTTTCTTTCATCTCACGGTATCGTAAAAGTGCAGCTCACAAACCGCTTACGAGTCGACGAAGAGAAATCCTACCGGATGATGGGCAGCAGTGTCATCCTGCGTACTTGCCTGAATTGCGTGGTGATTATTGGCTGATACCTCCAATAGAATGTAATTTATTGCTGAGACCATACATACATACATACATAATGTCACGCCTCTTTCCCGCAGGGGTTGGCAGGGATCACATCCTTCCACTTGCTACGATCTTGGCACACACTTTTAGCTTCATTCACACTCATTAACCTCATCATACACGCCCGTCGGTTTAGGGTACTTTTGACCTGCCCTTTCTCCAAAATTTTCTGCATTTGGTCATGGAAGGTCTTACGTGGTCTTCCCCTCCCAACACTTCCAATCACTTGCCCATCAATGCTGAGGCCAATGTTCTTTATAAGCTGATATGATGATGACGATAAACACGTTTAAGAAGCAACATCGATATTGATCTACTAGAAAACTTCAAATATTTGTCTTGCTTATACAACCAACTAATATATGTAAATGAGACTAATTCGTCGTCCATATATATCTAGCGACAATACTTTAAGATATTTTGGAAACATGGAACTAATTTGTTTTGAATATTCTTTTCAAACAGAAGTTTTGGAACAAAGACGGGCGGTGTAACGAAGTGTTTTTAAAGAGAAATAAATTCTGTTGTAAAAGTGTTTGAGAAAATGTTAATGGTCGGTTGTGTTTGTTAGTCAAAATATGTGGAAACAATTTGAGTTACAAGAATTGGTCAAGGCGGCGGGAAGCCGATAAATTTAGATGGATAGAGTCCGATCGACATGGAAATCAATTAGGGAGGCATATGTCCAGCTGTAGACTTGTAATAGCTTTTCTGATGGTAACAACCTTTGAAAAAGTCCAAGTCGTATATGAAGATAGGCTGATGATAATATTGATGAATAAGTCCCGTCAAACGCTGTTCCACCTCCTTTCATTGCAGACAATAGATTTCCGCAAAGTTTAGCCTGACCTACCCAATAAATTATTTTTCCTCCGAGATATCTATTCTTAGAAGCAAAAATATCAAATTCTTTGCTATAGAAGTCGTCAAAACATAGCTTCAAATAATAGTTAATCTATCTATTTGCTTTTTTATCAACCGAAGTGTTTCTCTGAATATTATATTGTAAAGTCTGGAGTCTGGATAGAAGCCAATTGTCTTCATTTTTATCGTATCGCATTCACATTTATTTGATAGCGATGACGTTTATATTTCCCAATATATTTGTTTCTTTCACGAGTACCACTTTAGTTATTTTGAGATTAATTGGTTCAGTGACGCAGATTGTAATCAATAAGCTTTTTAAGTATTTTGCCATGTTATAAAGAGAGAAAAAAGAAAAAAGGAATATTAATTTCATGCAAGTTTAAACAACGGGGAAATAATAATATAAAATATAATTAACAAAAATTAAAAATAGAATATCTTATAGAAGAACTTGTATTGAAATGGGCACTCAGCATATTGTCGGACATCTCAGAGACGTCACGTATATGATCTTCTGTGGACAACGTTTTAGAAAAAAATAATTATTCGATTTCAATATAATCAAAATACATTTCATATCTGTCATCATCATAGTCCTACAACTGGGCACAGGGCATCCTCTCACGAAACCAAAGTGAGAGGGTATATTGTGGCATTCTCCACCACGCGGACCCATTATAATTGGATTGTTATGATTATGATTGGCGGAGGCAGTTGTGTGGCGTCCTAGTGTTAGTCTTTACCAAGCTGTCAAAGATCAAGTTGAAGATCTTGTTCAACTTGGCTTATCGACTACCACATATAGTGATTACCTGGACGAACAGCTAAAAGCTCGACATTATATGCCGCAGAAACGGTCAGTCATGTTAGGTTTTACCTCTGTAAAATCTGCACAGCTTTGATGATTGTTGTCGTCCTTACAGAATAGTTCAGCCACAAGCGTTTTACCTGTAGGCTTTGCATTATCATCACATCAGCCTTATTAAATCCACTGTTGAACATTAGCCTCCCCAATAGATTATATTCTATTGGGGGTATGCCCATAATCACCGCGCTGGGCAGGCCGGTTGGTGATCGCAGCTCAAGCCAGCACGCAGGATGACGCTGCATATCATCCGGTAGGACCTCTCTTCGTCGACTCTTACGGCGGCGCAGGAGTGTCTCACAAATCTAAAATGCACGCGCGCAGCTCGTGAGCGTCTCGCGATCTGCGCATTCGCCAGATGTGGACGCACCCTAACGATTCCCCGTGAGGTGGCACTATTCTAGGCCCTTACCACACGGCTTGACATAACTATGTTTTAAAGGAAACCTACAGCACCATCAGTGTGGTAGGTGCTTACCCCCTGATGCAAACAAAGGTCTTGTCAATTTCTCGTTACATAAAGTCAAAGTAAAATAAATAACTTGTGTTATGGATACTAAACAACGGATAAAAATACTTACATACTTTTTTTTTGGAATATTTGTACTTAATATACATAGGAAAACACCCAGACCAGAACAAATCATTTAAAATCATTGATTCAAATTTGGCTCAATAAAGCTCTTGCGTATACGTTGGCTTTGCATAATTATTATAATTCTACTAAAACCTACAATCATTTAACCATCTTCGCTATTTAACAAGTGCTTACAATTTTATTTGTCAATTGTTCCAATGGTTAAAACTGATTTGCCCTTAAGTTTGTATTTATTGAAAGTAAACATAACAATGTTCAAATCAACAAAATCTGCTAAGAATCTATCAGCTTTTTTCAAATTAAATTTAATTAGATACTCGAATGCCACGAACTCACATAATTTGCCTAAAATGTTTACGAGGATTAGCTCAAAGCTTAATAAATATAACGAATCAAATTAAACCGTCAATAAATACCAGAACCTACTACGAATTGTGGTATAAAAATAAAATGCCAACAAGACACAGCTCACCTATCATTTTATTGTCTAATTTTATGTTCGACCAAGCTAGCTTCCTTCTACCGTGTTCGGAATAACCTTAAAAATAACTAACTTCATTCTTTTTTAGGACTTTAAAGTCACGGTAGTTGGGTTCGAAATCATTTGGCCATTTAGGTGTTAGTTTATTTGAATAGGCGTCAGGTCATTAAGTAGTCGCCGCCATGTTGTAATAAAAAGTCGAAAACATAAATAAAGTTTTACTGTGAATGAAAACGGTGGCCGTACGCTCTCGCAATATCTAATTTGACGCTTACCTGACTTGTACCTGTCTTGCCATTCTCAGTTCGGTTCATCATCTTTACTAATCCTTACTAATATTAGTAATTAGTAAATTACTCTATCGGGATGTCTGTAAATTTATACATACAAATAAAGTTAATGTGAGAGAAGAGCTTTTTATGAAGTGTATATTAAAGTAATATGTTACTTATTTCCATAGATTTTTTTTTGTCTCTTGTTTATGGACTCGTCACCGAAACAGAAAAACCGATTTTGACAATATTTTCTTACTTTATGTTCATTTAGTTATTTGAACACTTTTTAACTTTTATTTTAGCAAGAAGAGCAAATATCAAAGTTTCTGTAGGTCACTATAACAAGGCCGCGATTTCAAATAGTAATTATGACATAGTTTGTGTGTTGATCAACTCTTTGTGTTCTGTTCTTTTGACAAATAAGCAAAAAGCTTGCCTCTACATGGTTTAAAACTGTCGTGGCCATAGATATCTAAACATTATTTAGATTGTCGTATCCTATCTGTGGAGCGTTCCATTCATCAACCAGGTACCATCTAAGTAGTTTAATGCTCTCCGATTTGATACGAACGTGTCCCCACTTTAGCTTATAACAAAAGCGCTTAAGCAAAGTGCTTAACGCGAGTAAATTTTATATGTAAAAAAAGCAGTGTAAATAAATCTATGGAGAAAAATGCTAGTTTTTATACCGATAGTAAATTAAGTCTTACCATCCAGTAATAATTAAATTACAAGTCTGTTAGCGCAACGAAGCCAACTTTGAACGGATTTATTAGCTTCGTGAGTTATCTAGTAAAGCTTGTGCTCCAGTTGTAGCTTTAGGTAAAAGATATAGAAAATATTAAGATTCTTTAAAAAATAAAGAATTAAATTGTTTAATGTAAGTGTTTTAGTAACACACGAAGGTCTGAAATGGGATGTGGGAGCAAAGTATGTAAACCGAACTGTATTTATAATTTATGCTTCACGGTCAACGACAAATTATGTTCTGGTGCTACATGATACATCAGATCGCCTAAATCATAGCACTAACGATCATTGACCTCGACTTGTAAACAGTCATCATTACACGCACAATATCACGCCTGTTTCCCCGAAGGATTAGGTAGAGGCATATAATACGCCCACATTTCGCCAATTATCTGTTGTTCCTACGTAATAGGTGGCGAGCCCATTGCCGCTTACCGGGAACTTTTATGTTCGCCAGAGTCTTGTCCGTTAATCGGCATGTGCACTACTTGCAGGTCAGGTTGGCTTGGACTCTTAAGATGTTGGTAGAATCCCTTAGCACCCTCAGTAAATAATGATGTAATCGAGAAAATGGATGGATGTGTCGATTTGAAATAAGCAGGATGAAAGCTAGTTAAAGGACTTACTGCCCCCACCACAGATAAACTAGACGCAGAACATGAGGATGATGATATTGACTAGATATATCACTAGTATATTATATCTTGAACTGTGTACAGTACCTAATATCGCCGGACGCACGTCCTAACCTCTTTTGGTCGAGCCGCGGCCTGGACTCATTGTAATTTATGGATGTACCCCGCGCCTGCGCGCTGAATGCCAACGTCGCGATGAAAGGATTAACCGCAGCGCCATATTAACTACACTTGCTGGTACTTAGGACTACGTATTAGCTGAGAATAGGACAGTACACATAATACATTTTGGCTTTGGAATTCTCTGCCGGGCGCTTGTTTCTCTCTTATGGTCCCAGGTCTTTTAAGTGGAGCGTGAAATGCCATTTATGCAGACTGAGATCGCTTGTTACCGTGATTGTTCCACGGTATAAAGCGCTCCCATTCCTTTGGATTGCAATTGCTGCTTACCATGAGGCAAGCAGTTGATGCATGCCTATCCTCGGCACTAGCACAATAAAACATTTTGATCTTTTTAAAATTAAACTGGTTAATTTTGTTTCGTTTTTCCAAAAGAGGTTAAAAGCGAAATATAGTTTCAGGCAATAAAACGCGTAGTTCCATATTTCTGATCATATGTAAATATTCTAAAGGGAATATTTTAATACAGAACATATTTACACAGGCCAAGCCGTGGTTGGAAGCTCGTAACAGCAATAAAAGAAGATCCTTATATCGCGAGAAAATGCACTCATCAGTTTAATCACGCACAACTTGAACTGACTGACGTAATAAAAAACAACATAATATCCACCCTGCTTCACTTAATATCCCAGGGATACTAAAACTAGTTTATCAAAGCATAAAGCCAAGGATAGACTAGGGGACAGATGTCCTGAGACACGTGTTGCCAATGACGCCTAATGAAGTTATCCGACGTCGCGGGACTCCGCTTGACATCAACTTTGCACGATGTCTCTGCTGCGATGACGCCAGATATGTTATACGCTTCGATTTATATGCCGCCGACGCATATCTGAGGAAATTTTACTTCTAGTGTGTACCTTATCAGGTGGTACAACGTCGCCAGACTTCGCTCAACATGTCTGGCAAATAGAACTGCGCCTGACGTCGCTACAAATATAAGTCACGCTATATGACGTGGGATGTCGCAAGATGTGTCAAGCGAATTCGCCAGCTACGCTTGACATAGCACTGACACATATGTTAGGACATTTGTTCCCTATTGTATTCCCGGGTCGAATGGTGCAACGTTGCCAGAATTCGCTCAACATATCTGGCAATAAGAACTTCGCCTGACATCGCTACAGTTATAAGTTGAATGATGTCTTCACATACATCGTGGTATGACACCATATACTCATATGTCGAGCGACTATGCCAGGTTTTGCTTCACATGTCGTAGCGTAACATTTGTCCCCTAGTGTATCCCTGGCTTCAAAACTAACGATAAGTGAAAATGACAGCAATATGTCCGTATCGCCTGCTATATTGCTGTTTACTGTACACTCTTTTGGCGTGCGAGGATATTTATGTCATCTTTAGCTTACGGACTATTGCAGGGGTTGTCAACAAGTTTGGCTTCTGAACGTAAATATGTAATCTGTAAACTTATAGTTGTCTTAAAGAAAAAAGTATGAGTATGGTCCGACGCTTTAAGTAAGAAAAAGAAAATCTCTTATAACAATGCTTGTGTTATGGATACAAAATAAAGGATATACATTCATAAATACTTTGTTTTGATAAATACATACATTGTAAAAAAGGATGTTCCTAAAATATGTTCAGTGTAGAAATGAAACCAATTACTCTTGAATCGGAGTGCAGGTATACTGACCACGCCATATGAAAAGTCAAACATAAAATACGCACAATATCAAAGCCCCGCAAACCTTCGCCCAATCAAGGACTGGCCTCTGAAAAGGCTGCTTAATTTTATAGAACGATTTACCGAAACACGCCGCGAGATTAATCGGTGAGGTGTGAGGAAACTACAGAGAATTTTACTTGAACGTGACTTGAAAGTTTAATAAGTTGAAAAATAAAACTTATGCAGAAATTTCACGTAGTGAATATTTATTTTGCAATAGTTAGGTCGAAATCCGATGTATATATAATCCAAAAGACGTTGAATAAGCCCCCCCCATTACCCCAACACGCTTCAAATAAAAGTCTGATCTGATTTGATCACTCACGTACAAATGAATTACTTAAGCGAAACTTTTCATTAACATCTAAGAGTACTCCTAGAATTTTATTCATTTCCTATACAGAATTCTTGCCAGCGACAGCTCACACTCTATCGCTTTTATTATACTGACAGGAGACAGGAAACAATAGCATTTCAATAACGTGGATACTACGTTGACGTATTTTATTATATACGAATGAAGTATTTTTGCTTGACATAATTTATATTTGAAGAGTCCTAAAGGCAGGCAACTTTCTGCTAAACCTATGGTTAACTACTAAAGATGGTCTTGTGCCACTAAGTTTATCTAAAGTTTGAATTGTAAATACATACATTCACGCCTGTTTCCCCGAAAGTGTACGCAGAGGCATTTTATACGCACACATTCCGCCAGTAACAAATTTTTGTGTATTTTTGATACATAGGTCCCACGTAATCGGTGGCGAGCCTATTGCTGCTTATCGGGATCTGTTATGCTCGGCAGAGCCTCGTCTGTTGATCAGCAGGTGTACCACTTGCAGGTGAGGTTGGCTTAGGCCCTTAGATGTTAAAGAGGTAGGAGGGGCGCGACACACTGCGCCTCTCTGAGGAGGTCCTCCCGGTTTTGAAACTACAAATCCCCTGGTGCTGGCCCCCCGCCCCTTCAACAACAGCGGCGGGCGTCGTCGGAAGATTTTTAGTGGGTATTACTGCTGGCAGTTGCGTCTGCCGGTGGTGAGTCCCACACTCCCTTTCGGTCTCCTTTGGCCGGAAGGTAGTGCGTAAACGCATTTTGTTACCGACGTAAAACAAAAAAAAAATGCCCTTAGATGCTGTTAGGATCCCCTTACAACCTGAGTTAGAAATAACATTCGAAAAACAGCTAAAACGCCGACTTGTGCCTTTAAACATCCATTAATTCACGCGCCATCGCTTGTAGATTATGATCTAACGAGGTCGCAATACAGAAATAAACAGTATCGGTTATGCCGGACGCAATCCATGCCCAAACTTTGTTAGACATTACGTCCCCATGTCACGGAACAAACGTCTCCATTACCTATAAGTCACCAGAACAATGGGACACTCGTCAACTACGGCATCAAGTGTCCACTGTGTGGATTGAACGCGAATTATCTGATTAGAGAGCAGTTAATAAAATAATTGGCTACGTTTAAAAATCGTTTACGTCCAATTTGCATATGGTGAAGGTTGGCTCGAGGACATTGTTTTATGATTATTTGACTTGCTTAACCTTCTATAAGTTTTCATTAGTGTAGGATGTAATTAATATATTTTGTTCACTGGACTGAGTTTATTATGTCATTATCAGAGGTCGGAATTAGGTAGAGTTATTTATGTACTTGCATCGAAATGTTGATATTAATGTGGACCTTCCCGGGATTTCAAATGGACAATCTTTTGTTTTTGTCAATCAATTCTTTTGTTCTCACAAGCTATGTAGTGCGAACAATAAACGTGGCAACATCGCGCGTGTGCGAATTGGAATTTTGCAACTTCGGTCATCCAATATCATTGATGTAAGTTTGGCAACGTCGCGCGTGCAGTAGTCTAAATTAAAAAAGTAAAAGTAAATAACTTTTTATTAAAAAGTAACGGGAATTTTTCTATTCTTTAAAATTAATCCCGGGATTTGAGGCATATCCACTATATTCTTTCGCTGTGTGAAATCAGTGTAAGTACATGAATAACTCTACCTAATTCCGACCTCTGGTCATTATGTATGCGAAGGTGTAAAGCTACAAACACATTACATTTTTGCATTGTATTCAACGCATATAGATTTCATACAGTACATTAATAAATTATTGATGTCACAGTGCTGAGCTCAGAGGCCCACTCTAATCAACGATACTCCGTTAAGCCCATCCCTTACACTTAATAATGATATACCTAGAGAGTGAAAGAGACAGGTATAACAAAGTTTCGTCTTCGTTGAATTAGAGTAGGCCTTTCTCTCTCTCCTCTCTTCTCCTCTCTCTTCTCATCAAACAAGGTAAGAGATTAAGGAAAGTCTTTGATTCGAGTTGGCAAGTTTAACGCTCACTTACTCCGGTATCCGTTTTTAATACCCCTGTATTGAAAAACGAACAGCACACAGCTATTAAAAGGATATTGCTAAAGCCATCGTTCATACAACTACCAAACCCATCTTCGCCAATCCACACCTCCATGTCCTGTTTATTTGCAAGAGGATTTATACCACTGAAAAATACTACATTATATAGGTACTACTTTATATCCAAAGGTTGCCTCGTCGAAGAAATCTCTGTATTGCTGTTTTTTGCAATTGTTTTCATTAAGTAATTTTATTTTAGTATATAGTAAAGAATTTTCTATCTTTCTAGACGAACAAAAAAGAAAGAAATTTCTTTTGAAAGAAATGTCAATATATATACAAAAATGTACAGTGTGGGTGTTTCGGTCACTAAACTCACTAAATAGTCTCTGACAACCGAATTTCTATCGAAGATCGACGGAATATTTTGGTACACAACGTGAAAGCTCGTCCCACAACGTCCTATAGTACGTCAACTGATTTCTGGGAAATGACAAAACAATTGGACTGGAAAAAACAATTAAATCGTAATTAAAGGCCGTATTAAGAGGTCTGGAATGCGCGAGCGCTTTACGGCACTCATATTATAGGGATGGGACAACTTTTATCGATTTTCAGACTGAGTTATTTTTTTAATTTTTTTTATTTATTATAGTTATAGTGTTACTCTCAATCATTACAATATTAGTTTCAATTCTTTTTTTATGCAATAAATGCTCGAGAAACGATGTTTAATAAAAATACAGAAGAACAAAGAGCAGTCTCAGCAAATGTGTAATATTATTAAAAGTATTACATTAAAATTTTGACATTCTGTAAACAGTGTGCTTATATGTATTGTTTATGTCAATCGGCTTCTGCTTTGTGTAAATCAGACAAGTATACGGCATTCCGTAAATAATGTACAAAATAATAAATGCAGGCCGTCTATATATAATATTCACATTGGAAATTTATGCGGTAGGCCTATGTTCAGCAATAGATCGAGTAACATAGACATTATGTGTTATGCCCATTTTAAAAATTTGAAACATTTCTATTATCGACGCCATTTGCATAACAAAAAGAACAGAATCGAGAAGCATATATTCTTCACATAACAAAATTGTATAATAAATAATATATGGTGAAATATGAATAAGTGTAATTTTATGTAGGTAAATAGATTCTGAAGAAGTACAAACAAAAGTAGATGTATCCTAATAGAGCTATTGTATAATAACGGTAAAAAGAAACGAGCATAGTAAAGTATCTTAAAACTACAATACGCAAATAGCTTATCCCTTATTTATTATCCCTTTGTAAAAAAATACAATTGTCAATGGTTACCTATGGTCTGAAAATAAAAATATAAAATTGAGAGTAAACCGATCGTATAGCAGTACCGAGCACTTTACTAGAGCTTAAGCAAAAAGTTTCAATTTGCCTCCCATGAATTAAAAAACAAATCAACACATCGTGTGAATCGTAAAAAATGTTATGATTTTTCTGTACCAGCGTAGAACAATAAGGAGGCATAAAACAAGCAAATAGCATTTTAATTACCATGCAATTTCAGTAAAGGCACAGAATCGACACAAAAGCTGTGAGCTTATTAAAAACCAAAACACCACATTAATCGTGTCCATTCAAAAATCACGATACGAAATTTGAATGGTCGATAAAACTCGATACTCGCGGCAATTTTGCATACATAAACATCGTAAATCTCATTGAATGAAAATGAGTATCGACTATCGATATGTCGATTCTGAGCTTTACGAGCGGTTCATTACCACACTATAACTGAGCTTATTGAGGTACAATGTTGGGTTCACGTTGAGACAATCACATCTTCATTAATTATCGAAAGAATGTCTCCGATGCTCGTCCTGTTAAGATGTTTAAGATAGAAGCTTGGAGCGGCGTGTCTTGAAGACGGGAAACTTCGATTTCTAATCAAGTCGGAAGAATTTAGTTTTATCATTCTATTGTATCAATGTTAATTCACTTAGTAGTATTTCTAATTGGTTTCTCAGTTATTAATTTCCTCTTTAGGTGTCCTCTCTTTTTACCAAGACAAATGCTTTTAGGAAATTTAGGAGGTTTTCATTTACGAAACTACGCTCAGATCATAAGAATAGTTTTCAAACAATCTTCCATTGTTTTTGTAGAAGCAAATCAAAGATGACACTTTAAATGTATAAGTGCCTAATGACGCATCTAAAATCTCTTTTAAACAAACATAATCTTAACCTTATTATACATTCTTTGTTAAAACAACTTTTAGCTGACGAAACATGTCATACATTCCTACTGACTTCATCTGCGCAGTTTGCAGATGAAGTCACCATTGAATGCAAAGTAAAATATTCGAAAGCTAGCAAGAAGTAGTCAAACTGGTGCTACTGATTGGGTTTTAATGCAATCTACAGACGATTAGTTAATTAATCCATTAATGATGTTCTATAAAGTGTTACAAAACCCAGATCTCATGACTGGAGCCACGCAGCATTCCTCGTATGTGCTAATGACAACCGAGCCTACCCGTCGTCGGCCGCGCAACAATTTGTCGCTCAATTTTTTGTTGTCCAGTTGCCGCATGCCCTCGACTTGTGATTCTTATGCAATTAATACTGTTTCCCATGTGTATGCAATGATAATTGGACCGTCCACTTTATGTATTATATTTTATGCTATAACATTATTTTTATACTTACGGTACTTTTTTTATTTTCAATTAAATTGATTTGCTTGTAGGTCGATATCGATAGAAACCCGGGGTCGTGCATCACGTTTTCATTGGTATGATTTAATTGCTTTAGTAAATACATGAAATTAAATGTTCTATGACACATATTAGTATATATTACTAAGAAGTACTAAGAACGTAAAGTAGATTAACAATAAAAATCGATTATTAGAAGACTAAATGTTTTTTGGAAAATATAAAAACCACAAATTATTATATGGAATATGGACTAATAATTTTCCTGTATACATCTGCAAAAAAACTCACGACATCAGAAGCGTAAAAAATAAAGCGTAAACCATATTAATTCAGCCGTTATGTTCGGTTATCTTTTGAATATAAAAACTATGTTTCACAAAAAAAACCCACAAAACATTAAAAGTTAAGCCTATGTAAATTTATTTATAAAAAAGCTACAACGAAATAAAATTGAGGCAATTTAACCTTTTATCAGAAACATGCACCTGGTAGACGCATTTATTGAACACCTTGTATCGAAAAACTTTGATATACATGAGCATTCAGAGGTAACGACAACGTAATTAAATTATAGTTAACACAACAGTATTATACAACTGATGATTATACAGATAAAGCTAATTAGTTAAAGGCTTTTAAAAAAAGCGGCCGTGCAATGAGAAAACCTTTTAATTTCCGACAAAACTATTATAAACAATACAATAAAACAACTACTACCTTCGCTTTTAAGAATAAAGACATAATAGAAGTAATTGCTGTTATAACAGACAGACACGCAAACTCGAAACAACTTTAGGAAGCATTTTAACAAAAACTTGTTATTACATTTGTATGCAGCTAACGTATTGGACGAGAAATATAATTAGCAGTAATTATAATCCTTTTGTTTCAGATGCAAAAAATAGAAGAATGACACACGGGAGCATTGGCAGAACAAAAGACACCAAAGGCAACGATGCGAAAAAACGTGATTTATAGCGAAATTAAGATGTTAACAAAAAAAATGGATGTCATTAGCTTGGAGCTAACCTGACAGGTGCTTAAGTTGAAGTGTTTAAGTTAAATTTCAGTGTTTATTTTGAACTGGATGCAAGTGAAAGACTAGATGATGTTAAAGTGTTAGGACTTAAAATAATGCCAGATCGGGAGTCGGTAGGAGGTCCCGGGACTGCAGGGAGTGGGGGATTTTTACCTCTTCAGTTCCCGTCGGCATTTGCGGCGTTCCACGCCTCCTCGCCCCCTGGTGCCACTCCAGCTTCAGCTATGCATCACGCAACGCATTATCATCACCACGCTCAGTAAGTTATTTTAATTTTTTTAATACCGGTGTATTAACAAAACCTGCAAAACAAAAGCCAAGCATTACAGACGACATTATTACATTAATGACGACCGAGGTCAGTATGCCTGCAATCCGCTTCTGCAATCGTGGGCTCAGTTCCCACATAAATCAAAAATAGAAATTATTTATTTCATAAACTGTTACATAGTACTTGAAAACGTCAAAATTTTATATAAATATGAAAAAACAATCGAAATATTATTACACTGAAATCTCGGAAGCTTAAATTAGTAAGTGAATCTAAGTGCCAGTTCCGAGCCACCGCTATGTAAGAAGAACTGGCGAGAAACTTATAGGCTATGCTCTTTTTAATTTATCCATTGGTTTGGTACTGAATTTACATAAAAAAATGGTTGCCTGTAAAGTCGTTTTTACGGGCGAAGATTTTACGTGACAACGTCTTTTTCTCGGTAGAATATTTATTGATATGAATATAATTAAATTGCACAATAGGAACAAGGAATTCTAGTGCTGCGCGCGCGGCAGACCGATCATAGTTGAGTGGGAGAGAGACGCAAGGCATTCGCCGGGCCTCTCTCTCGTTCGGTGACTCATCGTAACGTTACCGAGCGTTACACTTTTTCATAAGTGACTCCCAGCCGCAACCTAATTTAAGACGTTGTCACGTCAATAAATATTTGTGTACATGAATATTGGTACTGGGCTGGATTGAATTTTGATGTATGTTTTTCGGTTGTTTAGTATCCATACACATGTTCTTAATGATACTTATCTTGTAAATAATAATTGGTGTGATTGTAAGTGAACTTCTCGAAATTAATATTTTATTTTACGGCTAATAATATTTGTAGGACCGTTCTTTCACGATGCGCTGCAGGTTTCTGATTAGCCTTTTTATCGTTTAACGGCTTCTTGATACAGCTATACAGCTTGCAAAGCATCAGGCGTATATCGTTAAGTTATATAGAGTGTAAAAAGATTCAGATCAAAGCTACGTACTTATTCTGCCTAGCATTAGGATATATTTTTTTCTTTACGACTGTACCTGAGAAATCAATAGTCTTATTAAAGGTCAAATTCGGAATTTCAAATTAAAAATCTCAAGTTTTTTTTTTCGAAAAATAACAGAGATGCTGTTTTGCGTAACATATTCTTTTAGAAGAATTTAATAGACACATTACTATCCATGAAGGTCCTTGCAACTTGCGTGTAGTAATGTAAGCAATTACAATTTGGCCCCACTTTATCATAATGGCTCACTTGCTAATTCACATTTATTATCTTCTCAGCCAAAGCTATTATACCTGTTTCCATGCCACAGTTTTATGTTTCAGCTCATCATAATCAGAATGCGCAAAACTCATTGCTTTTCAACGTATTCATCTGCATATGAAATTTTATAATCATTCGCCTGTTTTACAAGTGTCCTTTAAGTGCACTCTTGATAGTCCCCGGTTCAAAAAAGGCGGTTTATTTTATTGGACTAGATCGTAACATAGAGTGCATCATTAAGCATTACATGAAAGTGCACCGTACATGAACCTTTTATTGTATAATTGCAAACGTTTTTTACTAACGTTCGTATTCAATATAATCAACATTGTAGTATAGTGTTACAGTTTAGTACAAAAAAGACAACCTAGGTCTTTTATAGTCTATAAAACTCATATTTGCTTCTAGCGCACCTTTTAAAGCATCCTGTTCCATTACCTTTATTACGAATTCAATATCTTTTTTACTGGACGCTATTTCAGAATTTATATCGGGAGCAGGTAAAAATTTTAGATTAGATTAGAGCCGGTGTATTAACAGTGGTTTATGACCATAGGACTATAAAACCCCAGCACAGCGCCCTGGGGTACCCCAAGCTCGGTCTTACACACAAGCTCCACAATCACAATTAAACTTTCTAAATATTCATTTAACGTTTTCAATTTTAAACTCATAAATGTGCTTGAAGTCATATCTTTCCGCTAGCCAGCAGCAATTTATAGATATTGATATTGAAACGCCTAAGTATCTATAAAATCTTTTGTTCAAAAGCTAAACTGACCCGCTTCGGTCTGTAATTTCAAGTTCCTTAAATCTCTCTCGCTTGAAGATGAATGCATCGCTGCGGAGCTCAATTTATTTAAAAGCCTCGTGCAATAAACTTGTTATTTTCTACGTCTTATTTATAGTGATTGCGTAACTCGTTATGGTGAATATAAAATCAGATATAAATTGGTAGTATAAAGTCAGTTTCAGTATTCTCGGAAGTGGTGTGATGTTTAATACTGTCGGTGGAGAAGTTTCGTCGCCGGATGCAGGACTGTACCATTAACGACAGTTTCTCGGTGGCTCATTTAACCCGCTGCTGCGATAATTGCCCCCACGTGTTTATTCCAAGTTTTCTAATTATAGCACGCACAATGGGTTCGACACGATCGGTTATTTTGGCTCGTTCGCTTCGTCAAAGTCAATTTTGTTCGGTCACAAAAGAGGTGTTGCAAGTCCTGTCATTTGATTCATTAACTCTGAACTGATGTATTGGATCGCGTGCGAGTTCACCTATTAATTCTGCCAGCACTTTTTATTCTCGAGACGCATCGAGATCATTTCCATTAATAGTTATTCGTGAAGTGAAGATATCTAATGAATCTTTCTTCGTGAGATTTATTTCTTAGTTTTAAATATAAAACCAACTTCCTCATGCTCAAGAGGACTAGTTCGGCTTGCGTTTAACACATGGTGCAAGCACAATAGCTTCTAAACCATAAAGTGCCATTCGCTCGCCCGCATCCCGCTTCGATCTCATTGTGACCGCGTCCTGCCTTCACAAATCATCAAAAGAAAGAAGTATTGCTGGTGTATAGACAAAAGCATTATCCGATGATTGGTCGCCGTGTGTGGCATCGGCATTGTTGTAACCCGAAGTCCCATACACAATTAGGAAGACATCTTTATCAAGTTCTTAATCAATGTTATTACATGGGTGTACGCTTTCTTTTATCGTGATATCTAACACGTCTTATATGGTTGTAACTGTTAATTTTGTGTCTTTATGGGCTGTGGGAATAATCCAAAGAGCCGGAGTGTGATATAGCTTTGAATCTAACACAGTATTTTATTAATTGTTGAAACATTTAATTTATATGTCATCCAAATAAAACTGTTTCTTCCACAACGAGGAAGTAGAAACTTTCTCTCTACACTGAGTATATCGGCAAATAAATAACTCAATGATCAATACAAATTTCAAGTTTCTGCAAAGCACGCTTTTATTCCGTAAAGCGCTATTTTCTAACATTGAGTGTCAAATATTAAAAAAAGGTTTTAAACCACCATTTGTTGAGTTAAAGATTCGCAAACAGTATTCTTAGAACAGCAAAAATGAGCCCGAACAACTTAGCACGTTCCGTTTGAGTGATTTATTAGTTTCACGACAAAGACGTATGCTGGTAGTTTGGTGCAAAACAGGTATAAATATACAAGATGTCGAAAAACTAATTATGCGCAGTCTGGAAATGGAAAAGTGATTTACCGTGACTTTTACTGTTAACCAAAGAGCGGCTCGTGTTGTTATTATAAAATATTACGCATTTAAAAAATACTTTGCTTACCAGTTTGCTTGTCTAAAAATTTGTATTTCCAATTTCTTTCTTCAACTCTTAATATATCATTGTTTTGCTACTTGTTATTTGGTACTTATAAGTTGAGTAAAATAAATTAGTACTTAAACTTTTACACTGCACGCCGATGGCAGTAGGTATAAATAAGCTTAAGTAGCTATTTCTAATTATTTCTCGGCATCCTGTAAAGACATTGAACACTGTATATAATTATCTAATAATTGGATTGGACTTGTTTTTTATAATGTATTATTCCTTTATTTATTTTTCAAGTTCGTTTTCATATGGATTTATTATGTCTTATATTATTTTTCTTTCGGTTACTGAAATTTTGATGCGCTTTGCTGTTTTTTGTTGTCTTCGATGTGTTCCTGATTTTCAAAATTTTATTATTTTCTGTTATCCTCATCCTTTGAACGATAAGGTACCGAATGATATATATTTTCTCTACAGTCCATCGGTTGTTTGATAATTTTCATCGAAAATTAAATAATATTAAGAAAATATGTGAAATATTTACAGAAAAGTCGATTACACATTATGAATAAAGACATCTAACAGAACATAACTGCAATTATACCAATTAGCTTTAACGTCAAGCAAAAACTAAAACCGCATGTGAATTAAGACATCAATCAGATCTTCATCAAACGTGACCACTTCCGATGAAGGTTGAGCAAAAAAAGTTTCCAACGCCCAAATTTCCAGAAAGCTGATGACGCCGGAAAAAAAGTTTATACAAAAAAGGTGCGACAGAACAACCTTCCGTGTTAGATGCGGCTTTTGACTATCCATTAGTCGAGGCGAGTCTTCCCAAAAACTGACCGAATGGGTCAATCGGTCCCATAAACTCATCCGGTCATAAATTGACCGTTCGTATCCTGTTTGACAGAGGGACTGTTGTTGTATCAACGCCTTCTGTATAAATAGCCAAGGAATTCTGGGACAGTAAATGCACTGCATGTTAAAAACTGGCATCTCACTTTCTATTTAGATTTGTGTTGTTTTAAATGGTTACATATTATTATAACTAAATACAGTTTAACTATTGTCGATATAACTACGGTCCACCCACATATGTTCATATTGTATATTGGTTGACTCAAGTACTGATTAACTTAAATAATTTTGATTAGACTATAATTAAAAGAACTATCGAACGATTGATGTAATGGTTATGTCAACTATGGGATGTTTCAACTACGTTTGAAAAACCTAATGGACGACTCACCTACAGCACAGTTCTGCGCACCGCCACCGCGCTGGATTAATTGTTTACTAAAATGAGGGTTTATTTAAGGAGTCCAGCCAGCTGTTGGGATTCACTATGTTCACTATAAAAGGAGGAGAATAACGTGACCAAAGTATTATCTGGCACTTCGCCGGCCGCTGCCGCGGCACGCTCGCTTCGCTCGCTCGGCTCGTGCATTGTGGTCACGATATAACCTAACCGCTCGTCGCTTCGCTCCTCGCTACCTAATTTTTTTGCCAAAAATACCCACGAAAACAGGTGAGCGAGCGAAGCGAGCGAACAAGGTGGATTCTATACAGAAACGACATGGGTGGTTATAGGTTGAGAAGGCTGTGAGCTGTGAGCTCCCGTCACAGCCTTTTCGTTAGTTGCTATAGTGACCATAAACTGCACGCGAGCGAAGCAAGCGTGTAATACCCAGAAGGGTGTTATATAAATCAACAATAAGTGAATCATCCATTACTTCAATCAACCTTAGATAAATCAACTGTAGGTATATCAACTGTAGGTGAACCGTCCATTAGGAATTTCATCCATTATTTATTATAAACTTATGTGAATCGATCATTAGATATTTTAAACGTTATTTATTTCAACCGTAGTTATTTCGACAATAGTCGATACAACTTTAGTTATTATGATACGTAACCGTTTTAAATACTAGGTACTAATTTTATTTACGTTTCTATGTTAATCAAATTTATAATGTAATTTAGAATTCTTGCCTTCTCTTTTATAGTTACATGACTTAGTGATTCAATTAAATTATTTAATGTGCTCTGTCACACGACATCTTTTGTAATTTTGAAGATTTCTTTACAGTGGTTTTTATATGTTTACTCTGTATCCATAATTCTAAGAAATTTCTCATTTTACATCACTTTTATTATTAAACTAAAATTTCTACAACAGAGAAGATCTTCTACAAGGATTAAATTGAATTTCCATAAAGATTTAATTAAACTTAATCAAACTGCAAATTATCTTTTCATAGACATTAATTAGACATACACCATAATACAAAGCTATTAATATCCACTTTCATTAAACATTGAACACATTGAAATTAAAGGCAAAAATAATCTACTTGAACTTTTTATTCCTTGATTAGCGCGAAAGCGCTCGATATGAAATGCCATATAATAGGTCACCCACCCTGCTTTACTTCGGTGTCAAGCGCCCTGCGTGACAAGCGCTTTATTGTTATAACTAAACATTTTTCACAATGTCATTTAGTTGATCAGCACAGTCCACTAGTTAATTTGGGTTAAACACTTGTAACTCATCGTCTAGCTCATCTACATCCCAGCCCCCCCACTTTGCAAGATAAAAATAAGACTCACTCACTAATAACTATATTTATTTTGACTCATTGTAAGCAAATGACTGGGTCACAGCTTACTCTGATGTAATTATTGCTCGGGATGATATTGATAATAAATATATGCACTTAATGGAATACAATGGGCTTTAATAAGATGTATTTCCATTGTTAGCTTACAAAAAGGTATCCTTTGTTACAAATTATGTAATTGTATGTTTTAAATACTTAATTATTTAGTGCTTACCTATCAATTCGCCAGTCTTGATACTGGCTGGTTATAATATTGTTTTCTTTATGTAATTCCACATTAAAATTGCATTAACGTAAAAGTATTTTTTATATGGTAGATTTCCCCCGCCTTTACACTTGGCACAGGTATTTTAAAATTAAACTACATTTTTGATAAGTGTTTTTAGTTCTTTATAATCAATGAAGGGAATAAAATACTTTTAAAGTGTGAGCAATGCGCTAATGATGATCACTTCTCATCTGATCCCCTACCCTGCCACTGATTAAGGTGACAAGGTTTTTGGTTATACTCCTCAACGCGGACTCAGTGTAGATTGGCGTAGAAAAAAAAACTACAAAACATACAGAATATAAATCATCATAAATGCAAATAAATACATTTCATTTAATTAAAAACTCAGATATCAAAAAACACAAATCAGATTCCCTCAGGAGCTTTTGAGATTCGCTAATCAGGGGCAGGGGGCTGTAAAAAAGCAGCGCGCATGGCAGGTCATGCGATGTCGCGTGCGTGCGCGCACGGTAGCCAAGCCATGCCTGCGCGTCATTATGATGCGCGTGAGCCCATCGATTTATACGTTTAATTGGACGATATAAAAACAAAAGTTCTTATTGCCGAAAGTTGAGTGTCTATATTTTGATTTTAAGTCTGTTTATGGATTAAGTTTAATTGTAATTTTGGAATACTTTTTTAATAGAGGTTTTGGAATAGAATTTTTAAGCATTGTGTAGAAGTGATTCATGTAATCTAATTATCAAACTATGACTGTCTATATATTGTTTTCAGTTTACAAATTGGTATGGTGACTTGAAATGCATTATGTAAAAGTGATTCGGCTTATGTGATTGCCGAGAAATTTGTGTCTATATTTTGTTTTGTTATCTGTTAAAAAATTGGGTTAAAATGATTGACTTGTAGAAACTATAAATGCATTATATCGTCGTCTGTTGTTAAAGCAATATGGCGTTAAGCGCTAATAGTATGATAATAATATTTGTTACTTTAGTGGTACTCAGAAATAGCTAAACTATTTAGTACTTTGTTACTGTAACTGGAACGCTAGTTCTGTATGCTACAACCATACTATTTTAAAGTATGTTTTGCACGATATAGCTTATCCACTAAGGATGCCGAAGATCGTGCGAAGTGGAGTCAGAAACTGGGATAGTGCTCGAATGATGATGATTATGATGGTGATGATGATGATCATGGTGATGGATTGGCGTGACATAAACAAAATGTGTTTATGTCGCTTCAAAACCTATCTAGCAGTCCTCTGTCACAAAACCAAATGAATGCTCTTAAACAAACCATTACCCAAACATTCCCCAAGTCCTATGTTGTTCTTCAAATCAAGTTTGTTATTTCAAAGCGAAATAATTTTAAAATCGGGACAATGTTAACCCTGCAACACAATATGCTATCAAAGCGTACACTCGGAAACCCGGCACCTGTGGTTGTTTACAGAGACAACAACATTGTTGTTGTGTGGTACAAGTTATAGGATTAAGCGTCTATAGGAATAAGCGTCTATCTATAGGTTGTGCGATAAGAAGTGGTCAGAATTCCGGAAAAGATCATCGAAGTTAGACAAGAGTTTACAAAGGTCTGTTCGGAAATTATGAGCGACTGTTTTTGTGGCATTTAAGACAATCCGGAGAGAATGCTTTTATGATTTTGTGTGTATCGTTTCCTTCCGAAGGTACGTTACGTTGATCTGAGTTGGTTGGTTGATAAAAATCTAACTATCAGATATCACTCACCTGCATCTGCCGATCCACGTTTTTCTCGCTTCTCCTTCGCTTTTTGTGGTGGATCCAAATTTTCTCATTTTTCTTTTTGAAAGGAGGTCTATGCCGAATAGTTTACGAAGAAATTGTTTTTAAGCAATTGACATTAAGATCGTATACCTCGACAAAAACCTTAATTAGTATTGAAATAAAATTTTAAAACTTTGAGGCAGTAAAACGTTGTCTCTTGTATGTAGGTACCACACGACATTTTAGTAAGTAAATATAGAAGCGTGAAGGGTTAAATTTGAACTGTGTTGTTAATGAATCGTTAGTAGCTACGGAGAAAAAACATAATTCGTGTAAAACATCTTTTCATTTTATGTCTTTTACGTCAAATAAATCTATAAATGCTCATTTTCTATCACGTGATATGGAAATAGTAAAAACGCCCTATTTTGTCTCCGTCTATTTTATTTAATAAAGGACATGATGCCTATTGAAATTTCCATCAAATCCGGTCTAGCGCAAGCCGCAGTCGCCTTTTTTTTTCGCCGCAGTTTCAATTTGTGCCTGAAAATCGTCAAATAAAATTTCTGACAATTGTGATCAAGCTGTTTATTGTTTGACCGTAGGGTCAAGTTATTTCAATCAAAGTCTTAATCAAAAACTTGTATTTCAAGTTTGACTTAATAAAGCTCTAATGAATAAGAACTTATGAGCCCATTAATTGCGAGCGGGGGCTTGAACGTAGAAGAATTGAGCAAGAAACTCGTCAGGGTTGATTTTTTCCCGCCAGTTTCATATAAGTTAACGCGGTAAACAATCAATAAACGCCGCAATCGCGTAGACTTGTCAAGTGCACTTGATCGTTCTAAGTTTGGCTGGAATCCTGTTATTTATAAGAAAAGACCAGTGTCAGTAGTGGAACGTTATGGACTGAGATGATGATGTTTCCCATTCAAGGTAGGCGTAATACGTACCATCAGGTGAAGGTCTCGTCTCGGCAATCGATATTATATAAAATAAAATCAATGCAAAAGTGAAATGTAATTTTATTTGCAATAATATTTGCGAAAAAAAAATGTCGTAATAATAAAATAAAATTGGAAGCTGTAACACTTTGGCGTTTATATACACCGTAATGTTTTATAATAGGAGTCAAAATTTTAAATGAGCTGTCGAACCTGTCACAATTTATTAATATAAATAAAATACAATAATGATGGCTGCACTTATCGAAGTGGCTTTCATGTCTATATTTTTATCGAGAAATATTAAGTGCGATCGTGTTTTGTTGGTCATTTAATGGAAATGTCACAATATCTACGTCATGGTTATTTTGGAGTGAAAAGTGATAGCTTATTGGCAATCTGAATATCATGATCATCATCGTCAGCCTATATTCGTTCACTGCTGGACATAAGCACACAAATGATAGAAAATCATGGAATGTTCGTCTCCCGCTGTGGGTCGAGCGGGAGAGTGTGTCAGCCTTTTACTGACTAAAAACAATTCATGTTCCTTCTTGAACCTGCTATGTCCCTGGGACTTGATAACCCTTCAGTCCCTATTAACCCTACGAATTGCTTTGGGACTTTACTATGCAACGAGTTTTCTGTGATTTCGAAAATGTTACTCATATTTAGTTAATTTCCCTAGTCCTTTTGTAAAATGACGAACTTTAAAATCTGCCTGCGAAATAAGTAATATGTGGCAACCCTAGCCCTGACAGGTACAAGTACGGCACAAGAAAACGTGGGCCCAATGCCGAGAATGCTACTCTCAAATTGACATCCAATTTCCTTGTGGATATATCAGAAACTTATTATTTTTTCTGTAACTGTGTGCTTTGTCGAGCCCCGCTGGGATCGCTTTTATTTTATGTTAATTTTTAAAATAATTTAGGACGGCCAAGCCCAGTTTTTGTTATGAACTCATATTTTTGTTTCCATTTACATATGTTTGTTGAATTTTTGCTGTGCAGAAGTAAAATATACTTTTGGACATACGAAATTAAATTGCGATATTCTGTTGAGAATAAACCAATGTTTTTAAGATATCGAGACTGTGTGCTACTTTAAGAGATGTGATTTAGGAGATTAACATATGTCAGAGTTTCTCAAAGTGGAGTACGCAAACACTTAGGGGTTCGCGACAAAATTTACGAAATGGTGACATGATAGACTTATCTTAAGGAGCACGCGCGACCTATCTACATACATACATAGATTCACGCCTGTTTCCCCGAAGGGGTAGGTAGAGGCATATTATACGCCCACACTTCGCCAATTATATAGTTGGGGAGCCTAGTGCCGCATACCGGGCACTGTCATGTTCGCCAGAGCCT
Source organism: Musotima nitidalis (assembly GCA_949126915.1). Classification (NCBI taxonomy): domain Eukaryota; kingdom Metazoa; phylum Arthropoda; class Insecta; order Lepidoptera; family Crambidae; genus Musotima; species Musotima nitidalis. The sequence goes on along the minus strand of OX421439.1, from coordinate 5,382,311 downwards.
CGTCCGTTGATCGGCAGGTGCCCCACTTGTAGGTGAGGTTGGCTTGGGCTCCTTAAGTCTTGGTAGGATCCCTATATACCTTATGCACGCGCGAACTACGCGCCAGTTACTTAAGCGGCATAAGACTTATGTTACCTCCAAGATTAGACTCACGGCCATAGTATACCAGCGTGGTTTGAGTACGGTTGCAACTGATTCTTTGACCGAACGCTCAAACGAATTATGTGCACAAGAAACAGAACCAATTATAGAAAACTATAAAAACTGAATAGAGTTGTAACATGGTGTGTGACTATTTTACCCTACGGTTTGTTATTGAGAAAGGTCAAAACCCTATGAGGGTTGACGGTGCTCGTTAACTTAGCCTCTCATTAAAAATTACTGGAGCCCTCACAGAACACACCAAGCATGTTTAATTACGATTCGTATTAACGTCCGTAAATAAACTGGCACAAAAAATATGTATTAGAATAACTGAGTTACTTGTAGGTAATCTAGAACAAAGTATAAACAAAGTTCAAGTGTGATTAGTAACTTTTACTCGTAGCTTCGCGAGACTAGGTAGACGGGATACATCTCCAAAGTTAAGCTGAATTCCTATAGGCCAGTCCTTGGATAGGTGACCGTTTATGTGGAATGTGACATCGAGTGCTTCGGTGCTTCAAAAGACCTAGGGGTCTTTTGAAGGCTTTTTTTTTGGGATGCAAAATCATCAAATGACCTTCCCCCGCTGTGGGTGGAATGTGAGGGTGCGTCAGACTTCTACTGACTAAAAACCATTCATGTTCCTTCTTTTGAGCCTGCTACGTACCGAGGCCGCGGTAAACCATTTCGAACAGTCCCGCAACAAGACACCTTAAGACTGCGTTTCCACCAGAAATCGCATGCTTAATGGAATTGTAACTTAACTTAAAAAAGACGATTTTTGGGACATCACAAAAGGAGATCTTCTAAAGAATACTTGTCCTACTTGTAAGCGCATTAAATTGATACTGATTTTTTAATTAGTAATTCTGCTTGTGTTTTGAACGTTTGATTAACATTGATTCGATCTCAATAAGAAAAAGAAAGACTGTATAAGTACGTAACTCAAACCTTGATGTTCCTTTAATATTACGTGCGAGGATGCGTTGCAAGGAACGTGTTTGTTAAGAACCAATAAAATCGCTTCATTTACCTAGCTTCGCTCAGCGCAGCGATTCTATTGGTCTTAACATATTCCTTGCAACACATCTCTGGTGAAAACGCAGCCTTAGCCGTGGGTCTATTTTATCACTTAACTTGCTAAGACATTAAGCCAAGTAAGACGCTATAATCTGTTTCATAAATTCTAACTACAAGATATGACAGACCCATTGTTATAGTTCTCGCGTAGTGGACCTTTTTTTTCTTTTAAATAATGGCTTCGTGCGTTTAGCACATTTAGCCAGTGTCAAGTAAGTGATATATTAATAACATATAATTCATTGTAAATGAGATAGAGTGATGATAAAGATGGTAAATGAGATACCCTCCCCTAAGCCCCTTGAGTCCTCAGTAAAGATGTGATCTCATATGGACTCTTTGAGAGAATTTAAAAAGTAGTGGACCTTAATTCTTAATGAATTCTTAGAGAAGGCCTGAGTCCCTCTCACTTCGGTATGTTTGAAAAGTTTTCAGTCCAGCAGTGGGACGTTAATAAGCAGAGAAAACCATGCTAATGATTTAAATAGACATTTATATAATTTGCAATAATCAACTGGCTAGTAAAATAGATTTTTATTGCACCATCTCTCACGACCTGTTCCCTCTATTTATTGACAACTGACTATCGCTAGATGGCGGTGTGCAGTTAAATACTTATCTAGGTTTGTTAGTGTTATCCTAGGGAATTATTTCCACTATAATTAGTAGGATGGCTGTTATGTTATGTGTTTCCTTCAGATAGTACAAGTTTATTAGGATGAAATTATGGGCTGTAAATGTTTGCAGTTGGTTTTATATTTGTTCGGGGAATTTTATAATTATAAGAGTTATTTTATAGGTGTAGTATAAAGAAAGTTATTTACGTAAATGCTACCCCGTCCGTTCTTATCCACGGCAAGCGGCGAATTCGTATCTGGAAACTAGCTTTTGATATATCGTCAGTAATCATTATTATGTAATCAGTAATTATATAATATTCAAACTGCGTAACTTCAAAAAATACAAAATCTAGAAACGACTCTTTATTAGCGGCCCCACGCTTGTTAATTAGAAAATACCACTTTAATATGTTCCATAAATAAATAGAAGATCGTACTTGTTTCTACCACGATTATGTGAAATTATGAATCACCAGGAATTTAATATATCACATACACATACCATTTATAATGAATGAAATGCATTCAAACGAAATGTTCACAGCAAGACAAGCGAGATTGTAAGCATATTGCTCATAACGACTTTCCAGCATCACAAATTTCAAATCGTCTTATTATTTATTTATATCGCCAGCCTGTTAACGTCCCACTACTGAGCACGTGCCTCCTCTCACATGCAAGGGTATTGGGTCATACTCCACCAGGCGGACTCAGTGTGGATTGGCGGAGGCAGGGTGTATGGCGTCCTTTTTTTTTTTTTTTTTTTTTATTATCGTCTGTAAAAAAATGCTGCTTACGCACTGTCTCCCGGCCAAGAGGGGGAGACCGGGAGGGGGTGTGGGGCTCACTGCGGCCGACACGACCACCGCAGTCCTACCCACTAAAAAACTTGGGGTGTATGGCGTCCTGCTGCTAGAATTTTTCAAGCCGCCCATTAGGCCTCTATCGTATTTGTGTACATTGCCAAGGAAGTTATGTCCAGGAATCTACTATATTTACACACAAACTCAAATTTACACTAGTTCTATAAGAATTACCGCGTTGTCTTTTCCCGCGTTGTCTAATCCCGCGTTGACTTTTCCCGCGTTGTCTATTCCCGCGTTGACTTTTCCCGTGATAACTTTTCCCGCGTTGACTTTTCCCGCGTTGACTTTTCCCTCGTTGACTTTTCCCGAGTTGTCTATTACCGCGTTGACTTTTCCCGCGTTGACTTTTTCCGCGATGTCTTTTCCCGCGTTGACGCCAAAACTCCAGTGGGATGTTGATAAGCTAAGATGATAATAAACATCTTACAACTGGTCACGATCCTCTTCTAACCAATATGAGAAGGGATTTGGTTATAATTCACCACTCGAATCCATTGTAAATTAGCGGAGACAGGTTATCTGTTGTTAAAAATTTTGTAATAGTGATAATCAGAACAACGACTCTATGTACATACCGTACCGGCTTGAACTGCGATCACCAACTCGCCTGCCCAGTGTGGTGATTATGGGCAAGTACTCCGATAGAATGTCATATATTGGGGAGGTTAATGTTCAGTACAGGACTTTATAAGGTTGATATGATGAACAACACGGAATCCGACAATCAAACTGGTTTTTTATCTCTCTTGAAAAGTTCCTTCAGATAACTTCCGTAGTGATACAACTTAAACAACGATAAATACTGATGAAGGAACCAATTGTCCAATGTCGCTCAAATAGAGATTACTTCGAATTGACGTCATTTCTAGAAAGTGAGAGCTTGCTGATCTAAATATATAACCGTAGTGACGTGACACATGATTTGTCACTTGATATTTTGAAGAGGGATTTGTGTCTATATTAATATTAGAGTCGTTAGACGCTTCCTGTGCTTGCTAATATTTTATCTGAACGACACCGCCTACCTCCGTTTTGTTTAATGAGATTATGACAGATTAGGTTTGGAGATTTATATCAAACAGTTATAAATGTAAATAGCATAAAATTTGTTACAAATTACAAAAAAACGTACTTTTAATATACAAATATTAATAATCTGAAAAAAATGTAGTTTCTCTCTAAGTTTTTTATCCTTCAAAACTCTAAATTTTAAAATTATTATGTTGTTGGTTTTTTATTAAAATAACACATTTTACAATATTCAGATATATTTGCTCCATTTTCAAAATTTCATTTACAAATGAATGTCGTTCAAAAGCATTAACACTTTTAAATTTATAAGATAAATGTGTATTCATCTGTCATAAAAAGGAAAGTGATCAGTAAAAAACATATGAACATCTAGGCACTTCACTGCCACTTGATATTATTATATTTAGCTACATCGCATTCCCTGTAACAACACTAGCGATGGACAAGAGCCCGTTGTGGTACCCGAGGTCAATATGCGTTCGTTGACAGCACAAGGGCGACATCTATAGCAGTCTACAGATCTATAGATCACTGGGGATCGATGCTTCAATTGACGTTTGCTCTCATCTGTTTGTCTCTGTGAACGAAACAATTGTGCCTTTTTATTTTATAATTTATTGGGAGCAAAGTTTATGTTTTTATCTTTTTGCTACTAGCGGTTAAACTCTGCTTCGTTCTGAATATCAGAATAAAACATAGCATATATATATCAAGAATAATATAGCTTTCTGTAGGTGAAAGAATTTTGTTAATCGGTTCAGTAGTTTTGCTCATTCCATCATCTCAAGATGATGTTCCGTGTGATATCGGCCTAGAATAGTGCCACCCACTCTCATCTCTTGCGGAGTCATAAGAGTCGAGGAAGAGAAATCATACTGAATCATGGACAGCAGCGGCATCCTGCGTACTAGCTTGAACTGCGATCTCCAACCCTCTTGCTTAGCGTTAGCAAATATCCCCAATATACTTAAAAACCGTTGGAGGACTGGAGTGACCGACACAGTGAGGCGAGTTTGCAAGTTGAAGTGGCGGTGGGCGGGACACATGGCGTTGATGGGGCGTTCAGATTCGTCAATGGCGACTTCGAACCGGTAAACGTAGAAGAGGAAGTCCTCACGCGATGCACCGATAATCTGGTCAAGGCGGTGCGAAGCCGATAGATGCAGGCGACTCAGGATCGCTTAATGTGGAAATCTATTGGGGAGGTCTTTGTTCAGCAGTGGACGTCATATGGCTGAGATGATGATGATGATGATGATCCCCAATATCGACGCTGGAAAGGCAAACTTGCTTATGCACCATTTGGCTACTTTACAAGAGAGCGATTCAAAGAATGACAATTTCGAAAATAAATATAAATAAATTTGTTTTTTGTCAGAATGTCAGTCAAATGAATGTCAAAAATGGTCAGAATTAGATGAAACCGAGATCTGCAGATAGAAAAAAATCAGGCGATTCTAATGATATTTATAACTAATTTTCGCAAATTTGGCACATAAGCAAGGTTGCCTTTCCAGCGTCGATATAATGTAAACTATTTTGAAAGACAATGTTTTGCCTTCAGGAGTTTATATCGCTGAAATTATGACCGTGATGGCGTTTTCTAATAGGATTTTTCCAATGTCAGCAGGAATCAAATGTTTTAGTTTGATTTGAGTTAGATTCAACGCAGTAAATACTATAATGCATATCACATGTCAGTATGTTTATAGATATAGCTAATTGTTTATGAAAAGCAATATTTATAGAAGTATTTATAAGCTAAGTGTATCGTTGTTTGACCTCTATGATAGATAACATGTTGTTATATTAACCCGTTATGTACTAGCGTTGCCAAATGGCAACACTCAGTGTTCTTTTATTTAAAAAATGATTAAAAATTGTAGATGATTGGTTTGAAATAAATTTATGATTGAAGCGATTCCTGAGCGTATATAGAATGACAAGGATAGTGTCAATCAATGTGATAAATAAAAGGCGGGTAGTTATGACAGAAAAAGTGTAGTGTTTGTAAAAAATTGCTGATCGTAAAATGTAAGTAAACTTTTTATTTTATATAATTTTAATTTTATAACTTTTTTACACTAAATTATATTAAACGAGTGTCTTGCTATATAATTAATGCCTACTTCAGTAGTTTATTGGTATTTTTTTGGAAAAAGACATAGTTTTCTTGTCGTTGCCATATGGATACGCTAGTCCAATATGGGTACATATAATCGAAATTCCTATTCTTTTTTTGATTGAGTATATCCATACTGGACGAATTGGAATATCAATGATGTGTTAGACACTTAGGTACAACGTGTTCATTGAACCTCCTGAGGTAGCTGAATGCACGGATGAAGATTCTGCTGACGAGGATTCTGGTGGACATGTCGACAACCTTACTGGACGTCAGTTACAAGCGCTAGCAACATTGGGTGTGCAAACTAAAGATAATGAAGATTCGGATGACGAGTGTAAGGAACCACCAAGTAAAAAACGTAAGACTTTGCCAAAAGCAAGTTATACATGGAAGAAACAAGATTTCCCTGAGTTCACACAGTCAGACTTTATCGCACCTCCTTTAGCGTATGACCCTACAAGTATGGATCATACTGGTTTCTTCGAACTTTTTTTGGATGAAGAGGACAAGAAACTCAGAAATATGTATTATTTCAAAACTGTCCTGATCCCAACATCACACTTCATGACCTAAAATGTTTTATTGTGAGTATCAACAACGCGTGGATACTTTTACGTAAATCAAAGACAAATATATCACAACTAGATTTTCGAAGAGAGATAGCCACTTCTTATCTAAGGAGATATGGGAAACCACCAAAGGCGAAGGCCGACCATCAGCTTCTAAAACTGTCGCCTACGTGAGATTAGACGAACAAAACCATTTTCCACAACACATTGACAAAAAAGAAGATGTGCAGGTACTGACTGTAAAACCATTGGGCGCATCCAGTGTGGGAAATGTAATGTTGGTCTTTGGATAAAATGTTTTGCAGCTTATCATACATCCTAATAATTATTACTGTTTTCTACAAAAGGCTACGTTTTAAAAAAAAAACTTATATTATTAATTCAATATTACTGTTTTATTTCGTCTACATAACAAGTTTATGTAGTTTCTTTTTTGTGGATAATTCGTTGTTTTGTACTCTTTTTAGCCTAGCGTTGCCAAGTGGCAACTGCTCAAAACTCAATAATTGACATAAATTGATTTTTTCACACATTATTAACTTATATTTTAAACCCTAACAAGCTCTTAAAACTAAACAAAATGAATAAAATCAAATCTAAAATAATTCAGTCCTTAACGGGTTAATTTGTTTTGTTATATACAAATGTATAAATTACTGGTTTTTATACAGTTGTGGTTGTAGTATTCCATAACAAAATATTTATGGGCACGTTAAACAAATAAATAAAAACAGACCTTATAACTACAAAGAAATTAATGTTTATTGATAATCAGAACCGGGTCTACGCTCATGATGTCATCTTCTCAAAATGACAACCTCACGTAAAATGAAAATTTTGCGATAGTTGTAAGATTTATAAAAAAAAGGGTAATAACGTTTTAATATAGTTGTATTGTGTATGTTGTTGTTTTAGTTTTGACAACCGATATGGCGTGGTGGTGAGTATACCCGCACTCCGCTCCTGAGGTCGCGGGTTCGATTCCCACACAGGTCAAATCTTTGTATGCATAAACATGAATATTTCTTCTGGTCTGGGTGTTTCCTATATATATTAAGTATGTAATTACAAAAAAGAAAGGTATTTAAGTATGTTTATCCGTTATGTAGTATCCATCACACATGTTAGCAATTATCTCAGAACTAAATAATTAGTGTTATTGTCAGAATATATTATTTATATTTATTTATTTATGGTTTATGTATTTTTGGTTAGTCTACTACATATGAATGTTCGTTATAAAGTCGGTTAGCATTTTAACTTTACCATCAGCTCACTTTGTTTCCTTACTGTTTAGTTATCGTTTAAATTAAATTAACCTCCTAGTTTACTTATAAATAATTTAACTCCTATGGTCAAGCTAATTAACTCAGACATTATCTAATGTTTACCAAATACAGAACGCCACGAGCCGTAATCCTTTAAGTCGTAAACACCTCTGAAACACTCCGGACGAAGAATCCTTGTCCCTAAAGCATTAAGGTCAAAGTTGCTTGACAACAATTAGTGTTGACAATATCAGTCTACCAGATCTTCGAGGAAGACTTCCGTCCTAAGCAATATCCGGACTTAGAATAAATCCATCATAATTCATAGAGCATTGACCTTTGCAACGTAAATAATGGCTTGCCAATCAATTTTCACCTTAATGGAGCGCTCGTTTAAGGTGCAATGGAAAAAAAATGTGTGCACGACATAATAGCTGTAGGCTGTGCACAGGGCAAAGAAGCAATAAAATGATTCCAGATGATTTATTTGTAAACATTCTCGATCGCGTCGCTAGTGATGTGGGTAGAGGAGCGTAGATTCAAATTATATGATGGGAATAAGTTTTTTTGCTATGTTTTTTTATTTTAAATGTAGTTATCTTCAGCTGCTGCTGCATATTTGGTTTTAATCTGATCACATTTTACGGATTGGCATCACGGTTAATTAAAAAAAATTATCCTCAACATTTTGAATACTTTACAATGTCATCTGTCATCTTATGATTCCAGTGTCCACGAATCACTGGACAGTGTTTTATTTACAATGACGTAACAGAAGAAATAAAATAATAGTTTTATAGCCTTTTAATATAGCATTCCTAAAAGTATTGTTATATTATCATAGCATTGTGAAACATTGTAGTTTAGACATCATCTACACAGCTGACTTATTCTCTCATGCTTATTGTTGATAGTTTCATAAATTTTCTTCTTGATTCCTTTAATTTACTCCCTAGTTTCTTCTGAATCAATTTGCTAGCGTCAAAGCTTAATAATTGAGTTTTTTTTTGATAGATCGTAGATTACGAATAAAGATACATCACTACTCCGGCGCGCACAATACCGCCAGTACACGCGCACAGGAAATTGTACGGGGACTTTTACGTGGTGTTTATTTTAGTACCTCGCAGCAGATAAAGTAAACAAATAGCTGTCCACAGCCACAAATGGCCACAAATCTGATTGGAGAACATTTCTTGGGGACTGCCACATAATAGTAGAAGTAATTCTAACTTTTGATATGATTTATAAATCAACATCTTAACTTATCTCTAGTAAATCTCAGAAATCTATTTTTTGGGATATAGTTCTAATTTAAAATAAATATATTTTAATATAAAATGAAACTAAGTCCATAACAAATGTATCTAGTAGTTGTTAATTAATTTAAAAAATAATAATACATGAAATTCATTATTCTTTATATATTACAATTATTATTATTATTATTTTATTTGCCACGTCATAATGCCTACATCCTGCCTGACGGTAAGCAGCCGATGCAGTCCAAAAAAAAAAATAAAGCTCTTCATACCGTGAAATAAGCGCGGTACAAAGCGCACCCACTCATGACGGCCTGCTAAAACGCCGTTTCACGCCCCGCTTAATAATAATAATTTATGAAATGCTTGTAAGTCGATTAGGTCTGCAAACTTGTGCAAACCTTTATTCAACTTTAGTAGACTTGTATAGAATTTTCTTCTGAAGTCTTGTATACTATTGCACAATAAATTGAAAATAATAAAAATAAAGCCAAGTCCGGTCAAAGCTTTTTAACATTAACGCGTGCAATATGCCTCACGTCAGTATATTTACATCATACACATTGTTTATTTACACTGCCTTAAATTAAAGGGCAGGCGAACACATTTTGGACTTTATTATCTATTTTTATGTTTTCCATCCAAACATTACATTAGACATATGATAAACATGTGAGATAGTTATGGTTTTATTAGGAGAATTTGATGTATAGATTAGCTTTTATCTACGACTTATGCTCTTTAATTAACTAGATATTTTCGGTGGCTCTGTCTGTGCCAGCGTTCTTGTTCTGAAGAAGTAAAAAAAACTGGAATAATATTCAAATACATAACTCCCAATTTCATGAAGCCTCTAGTTAAATTGTAGATATCTGTATAACGAGGACCTCAACTGAATATCTATGTTATATTCAAAAATATGGTGCTTGACCCTGGCTTCACTTCGAAGCACTTGTGAACATCCCTTACGAACCCTCTAGAAACGCTATTTAATGGAAAGTGGAAACTTGCTACGAAACGAAGTTGGCAAGAATATTGTTAAGGTTCTGATTTCTACCAAGCCAAGAAAATTCTCTTAGACACCGTAACCGATAAAGTAGCACTAAGGAAACATTTCAGAGTTAATGGTTCAAAAAAAACACCATTTTGAACTAATAAGGGAATAAGAAATAAATATGTAGCTTGACTTATACGATAGCATAATTTTCTTAAAAATAATGTTATCTAAACATAGTGACATTAGTTTACAGAACAGTACAGTTAGATTAAGTAAGGTTTTTGAAGTAAAGCATACGTGAGTAGTTACTATTTTACCATATCTCTTCGCTTAAAATTATACTATTTAATGTTTTATATTCAGTATAACAGTAACACAGGTATAAATAAAATACTATAAATCAAATATCTTGCACAAGAACCAAAACCTTTCCTTGTTTCAATTTACAAGATGGGTGGCTGTATTCACGACCAGTCTAGTTTAATCTAACGCTCGAATGTTAACATAAATTGGTGGAACTATAAAATAAACGCCTCCGGTAAAGAATACCGTAACAAAAACATTTTGTAACATGGGCCAAGTTGATGTGTTAATAAAATGAATGAATGTTTTATTTCTTTAAATTTATGTGGAAATGAAATAATATAATTTTAAAAGTGGTACATAGTTTTTTACATACATACATTCAAGCCTGTTTCCCCGAAGGGGTAGGCAGAGGCATATTACACACGCCCAGACTTCGCTATATAGTTGATTCCACATAATAGGTGGCGAGTCTATTACCGCTTACCGGGCACTAATATGTTCGCCAGAGCTTCTTCCGTTGATCGGCAGGTGCACCACTTGCAGGTCAGGTTAGCTTGGGCTCCCTTATGTCTTGATAGGATCCCTATACAATTTTTTGAATGTTATTTATAACAATCAGCTCCCTGAAAGATAAGTGCTATCTATGGTGTTATGTGCTATAATATTCCTTAATTCGAAGTACAATGTACATTAAAAAGTCTTACAATTGTATAGATAAGCAATTATGGACATACAAATAATAATACGGGCAATCCCTACATGAAGCATTAACCAAATCCAAGGCGCCATCCTAATTCTAAAGAAGCAATTTATTGTAAAACATTTCGTTTATATTTTAGCTTTTTTTATATGGAATAATGAAAATATCACTAAATGTGGTAGTCGTTAAGCCACGTTAGAGGCCTAATGGGCGGCTTGAAAAATTCTATCAGCAGGACGCCATACACCTGCCTCCGCCAATCCGCACTGGGTCGGCGTGGTGGAGTGTGACCCAATACCCTCACACCTTGATATGTGAGAGGAGGCTCGTGCTCAGTAGTGGGAATGGGCTGTGATGATGATGAATGAAAACGCAATTTTTTAGATAAGAAACTGCAGTCCTTCGCCTTTCTGATTTAATTTTAAAAACTTGGCCTAAACACTACCATGTCGTCACATTCAAATTTAAATTGTTACATGACCGATATGAACTTCTGTTGAAATAACAGGGAATGCTATTGATTTACTACTTAATTTACGACCCTCTTCATCCTCCTTTTTATTGCTTATAAAATTATTATTGAGTTGATGACCTCGTTATACAGATGTCTACAATAAAACTAGAGTCTTCATGAAATTGAGAGTTTTGTATTTCAATAATATCATGTTTCACCTGCAACAATAGCCGAGTGGCCTTTAAAATCAGAGGGTTTTGGGTTCAAACCCTGGTGACTTTTCTTAGTTATGTGCCTACCTCGGAAATCATGTTAAGCCGTTGGTCCCGGCTGTCATGAACCTCTATGGCAGTCGTTATTAGGAAGACAGTGCCTTTTAATATTCTGACAACTGGTATAACCATAGAATGACGTTTCTCTTTGGGTTTTGGAGGTCAGATGGCAGGCGCTCTACATAATAACTGAAGTTCGGCCAAATCTGCGTAGACCAGTAAGCAGTCCTGGGCTCTGGGCTGAAGTCTGGGACAACCGGGATAATGCTAGGATATCATGTTTCACCTGCAGTTAGCTTGTGAAAGAATGCTAAATGTATACCTACGCTTTATCTAAATGTATGATAAAAAACAGTTATAATGCTATCATTTTCGGCAAGATTACAAGATTACACTTTACAATACAAAAGGCCCCGTGATACATGCCTGCGTGATTATACTTAACGTTCATATAAACAGATAAAACAAAGAAAAGTTTTCGTAAAATATATAGTTTTTTTTTTTGTTAAACATAATGTAAGAAACACATTGATACTAGTCACGTTAAAACTTAACCTAATTTTTTATATGACGATCAGAAATGATAAACAAATGAAGTAAAAAGAAGTCAATAATTTTATTACTCGAATTGAAATTGTCATTTAAAAACTTTTTCGAATATTTCTGTATAATTGTAAATGACCATTAAATTGAAAGTGTTTAGCTGTATTGTATGGCAATCCATAATATGTGAGCAGAGAGTAATCTTCAACTTTAAGTACAGAGTCGTTACTCTCGCAGCACTCAATATATGTCCTGGACCAAGCTATATCGATGTTTCCAGAAACACTATAAGGAAGAGCGGCGGAAATAACTGCGGAATGTGACTTAGAGTTTACTATTAGTATTTTGAAGTCGATATATGCGATTGTAGTTTGCAAGGAATTGTACACATGTTACTATACGAAACTAAACTGATAAAATTACAAAGCTTTTTTGAAAAGTTTTTTTAATAGGCTTGAACATGCAAAACTCAGTACCTATTGATTCAAATTTAAAATTAAATTGTAGCGGAAAGTTTCTTCATACAGTCATATTATACGCCAACACGGTCATTGTCGGTCCCTCGTAATAGGTGGCGAGCGTATTGCCGCTTGCCGGGATCTGTTAAGTGCGCCAGAGCCTTGTCTGTTGATCAGCAGGTGCAACACTTGCAGGTGAGGTTGGCTTGGGCTCCGTAGATGTTAGAAGGATCCCTATACACCACAGCTAGTTTCTTAGAAGCTTAAAGCTAGCAATTGATTAAACAATTTTGTTATAGTGAACAAAATAATGACCCGAGAAACAGAAAGAATTTTAAATACACTAACGTTCACTAATAGGTACATCACATTATATCAAAACGTCTTACAATAAAAACAAATTTATGAGTCATAAAACTGTGAAATTGTCAAAGTGGATGGAGACATAAAACTTTCAGCTTAAACCACTCACGATGCAATGCTAAGAGACGCGACACAAGCGATTTTTACATATCATCTGCCAATAACCTTACGTGGTACGTGCTTTTAAAAGGAATATAATAAACTGAACCTCTAAAAAATACTTTTTTGATCATCAAAAATACTGAGTGAGCATCTAATGAGGTGATTAGGTGCTCAATCAGTATTTTTGATGCACAAAAAGGTTAGGTTAGGTTGGCAATTTATTAATTTTGAAGACACGTTAAATAACACCCCTTTTAAAACCCTTGAGACCATAGGTAGTTAGATTTTCGAGCCATGTGCTTCGCCATTTACAACTGCAGCTTCTAAGTTCGTCATGCTTTGTCGATCACTTCAGTTCTCCCCATTTCTGATTCTATCAGACCCTGACCAGATAACAGGTCTATTGTGTGAGAAGCCGTCGTCTATTGCTTTCCTCATAATATCGCACCTCCGGTACGAAACAGTCACTCCTGCAAATAATGTAATCTTCCAGGAGAAGCGTTTCAAAATTAAATATTCTGGTATAGGATATAGCTCTTCTTAATTTGAAAAATTACAAGTTACATTTAAGCCCCTATTTCAGACTTTCATTTCAAAGTAAAACGAAACATCTTACAATTTGGTAATAAGCATTTTTTCTCATTATCAGACCAATTTCGACAAAATTGCATAAGTGACGTTGTAGCACCGTAGGTGCGATCTATTATTTTAGACATACATACATTTACGCCTGTTCCCCGAAGGGGTAGGCAGAGGCATACTATACCCCCACACTTCGCCAATTATAAAGTTGGTCCCACGTAATAGGGTGCGAGCCTATTGCCGATTACCGGGCACTGTTACGTTCGCCAGAGCCTCGTCCGTTGATCGGCTGGTGCACCACTTGCTGGTGAGGTTGGCTTGGCTTGGTAGGATCCCTATACATTATTTTATATATTATTAACAATCCACGACCATTTAAAAAAATAATTAAAAATAAAAATTTAACTGTAAAATTAATTAGAACACACACTATTTTCTTGTGTCTATTATTTAACATGGAAAATCACAATTTACTGATAAAAAAGGTCATATTCCGACCTCAAAACTTATCTTAATTACTTGTTTTACACTAAATGGGTCAACACCAATATCAAAATAATAGTAATAGTGTTATTAGAAAATGATTTGTTAGATACAAACAGTATTTCAGTCAAAACTGACAGGAGAAATGCCAGTATTGCATCTTATACTCGACCACACATGTTGACGTTATCTCAGTACAAGATATTATGAAATAATTATTTGACGACCGATATGGTGTGGTGGCGAGTATACCCGCATTCCACTCCTGAGGTCGTGGGTTCGATTCCCACACAGGACAAATATTTGTGTGTATAAATATGAATATTTGTTCTGGTCTGGGTGTTTTTCTATGTATATTAAGTATGTATTTACAAAAAAAAAAAAAAAGTATTTATGTATGTTTATCCGTTATTTAGTATCCATAACACAAGTTCTTAATGATACTTATCTTGGAACTAAATAATTGGTGTAAGTGTCAGAAATATTTATATATTTATTATATATTTATAATTATGAAACTAGGAACTGCCTGATATTGCCCACCTTTTTATCTTGAGTGTATAGGGTTCCTACCAACATCTTGGGAGCTCAAGCCAACCTCACATATTATGTGGGACCAACAATATAATTCGCGAAATGGGGGCGTATAATATGCCTCTGCCTAAGCTTTCGGGGAAACCGTATATAACTATGGTAATTTCATGAATATTTTTATGTAACAAGTTATTTTACAATTCATTTTTGTTAGTAACAATAATTGCCATTGCTAATTGCGGCGATAGCCCAGTAATTATCGCTTCTTGCCTGTCATGAACATCTATGGCAGTCGCTAATAGGAAGTCAGAACCTTCTAACATCCTGACAGCTATATTAACCATATAATGATATTTCCCTATGGCCGATGACCTATGATCGATATGACGAGGTCAGTATACCTGCACTTCACTCGATAGGTCGTGGGTTCGATTCCCGCGCAGGACAAATCTTTGTGTGCATTAACATGAATATTTGTTCTGGTCTAGGTGTTCTCCTATGTATCTTAAGTATGTATTTACTAATAAAAAGTATTTATGTATGTTTATCCGTTACTTAGTTGCCATAACACAAGCTCTTAATGATACTTATCTTGGAACTAAATAATTGGTGTGATTGTAAGAGAATATTTATTTATTTATGGGTTGTGGAGGTTAGGCAGCAGTCGCTCCACGTAATAACTGAAATAATGGTCAAATCTGGTTAAACGAGTGAGTAGACCCTGGGCCTTATACTTAAGTCTAGGGCAACCGGGATAATGCCAGGATGTGATGATTGGCTGGTAATCATTCTGCTTACAAACTATGTTAATACTACACACTCTGCATTAAAACTAATAAAAGGAGGAATAAAATATGAGATTAAAAATTCACAGCCAGTTAACCTCTGGTTTAAAAGAGGTTAAAGGGGAGCCCAAAAACCGATTGAACTCATAAAAAGAGAGCAACCACTTTATATAATGACATCATAGTTAATTAAACATTGTTCCCCATAAACTGTTCGAGGCGAACGATGCAATTAAATTAATTGACTTTCTTACACATCTCCATTACTTGAACAGCAACAGATTAATATGAAGGATGTCGTAAATTTTATTGGCCTCTTTTCCCATGTTGCCTGTTAGTATTACTACTGCCTTTGGTGTAGCTAGCAAGAAAACTGGGCTATTTGAAAATTAACAGTCATTGTCAAATATCTTGTTGTTGTATATCTTTTGTATTTTCTATGTTATATAATTATAGTTATGATACAAAATTGTTACTAGGAGTCCCTGAAATATCATTGGTTTGATTCCTAAAAAAAAAAAAATTATATGAAATAACATTGTTACCGGATTTCCAACACAGTTTGTAACACTGTTCTCTAATATACCTAGAGAGTGGAAGAGAGAGGTCTAACAAAGTTTAGTTTGCATTGAATTACAGGCCTACTCTATTCAGACTTCTCTAGTCTGGACAAAGAATGGGGCTGCGATCGTGGGGCCTATTTCCTTCCACTTTCCCTGTGACTAATAAATACTAGACTACTAGTTTTAAGTGAGAACAAAAAAAAACAAACAAATCATATTTATAAAATCCCATTATTACTACAGAATACATGACAGTAATATCACTTCCTACTTGTCTAGTAAAGTCAGCCTCACGTTCTTACAAAAGGCAATAAAATTACATATACAATGCCGATGTGCGTTTGGCTGTGAGTGCGAATGTTAACGCACTATGCGGTCCGATAGATCTGCTCTGTAGATCTGTAGCGCTTCATATGTTAGTACAGAAGGTCAGGTTGTTACATTGAACAATTACTAAAAATGCGTGAAATGGGCATTTTCTTTTAAGTCAAACAAAATTTTTTCAAGCTATTTTTTTATTTTATTTTGTTTGTAATGTTATTTTCAATGATGCTGAAGAGAGACTTTGTGGCCTTTTCTGTCTTAATATATTGCTATCAATTAATTTAGTTAGTTACCTTGTACAGTTGTTTATAAAGGAACAAACTATTTGGACATTAAATGGGCATATTCAATGCCTACCAACGAGTCAAATCAAACGTGTCAAGCATGGTGATACACTCCTTAAGTTAGAATATCTGATGATGATATTATAATATTTACAGCTAAAAATCAGTCATTGACTTGTGGATGTGCGTCTTTCAAATATAATACGTTGTTCAGCTGAGAGCGGATAACTGATTTCAACTAATTAAAAAAGCGTTATGTGAAAATATAGATACTAACTTTTTGAATAGCACTGTGCTTTACCTATAATGTATCTTGTGAAAGAACCTACTCGTACTATCGTTACATTGTAAATAATAGTTGCACTAAAGAAAGCTCGATTTGAGCTCGATCGACCTTCTGATAGTATCTATGGCGTGTTTGTTGTGAAGATCTACAATCTACATAGATCTGTAGTGAAGACCTACAGGCGGACAGACATGTCAATCCATGGGCCCTGAATAATGCACGACAGTGGCACAACTGGCCGGTAGGGCGAGCAGGTATTCTTACACACTTAGGATAGATTACTTAAGTCGGTGATATTGTGAAGATCCAAGTGGATCTTTCCGCCTAATTTTTGGTTATAATCGTATGTATTGTTTATACTTATTTAGTTTTTCCTATATAATTAATATGTTTTTCCAAGCAGAAATAAAAAGTGGATGAATGCCCTATAGATCTGTTTATATAGTGAACTGCACCAGTGGACACTGAGTTCATTCCTTGTCAACATGCTACAGACTGACTTGGTTCACACCAAGTCATTAGCCATTTTTTACCTTACCGCTAGGAATTAATTGGGGCTATTTAAAAATGAAGTCACCTCATAGCTAACTTATTTTTTGAAAGTCTAAGTTTAAATTCAAGTTGAGCTTTAAACTGAAAAACTAACGTATTCAAACACTTTTCGGATGGAATATCCTCAAATGACTATCTCCCGCTGTGGGTGAAGCGAAAGGGTGTGTTAGACTTTTACTGGCTAAAAACCATCTATGTACCTTCTTGAGCCTGCTATGTCCCGGGGCCGCGGACCTAACCCTTTTCAACTGTCCCGCAATACATCATACACTGCGGGAAGTAACTTGAGTAGAGGAGAAACTCTTCTAGTTATATTCTCCAACCAAGCGAAATTAGTATTCATCAATAACTTATGTCCAAAATCTTCATATAATAGCAGTCACCCTCGTGCAAGTCCGTTATGGCATGTTGCAGTTTATTGTTCAGCTTTGTCCTCGTTGCGGCACTCGTTGCGAAGAGGCGGGAAGAGGCGACTTTTACGGAGCTTTGGTGAATTATTACTGTTTGCACCTTAATTATGTGGTTTAACTTTGTTTAGGTCTATACATATTATGTATTATCTTATCCTAATAATGTCCCATTACTGATGAATTGTATGAAACAAACGAGCGTTTATGGAAGCGTTTGTCAAGATTTCGATTTCCACTTTTAGTCTTAGTGTTTCCGAAGTATATTTCAAGAATGTTCCCTAATTCTCACAGTACAAGATTTGATTAGCTTGGGACTTAAAGCTTCATCATATTTAGCAATACCCCGGTTGCCCTAGACTTAAGCTTAGGATCCAAGGTCTCTTCACTGGTCTATCCAGATTTGGCTGAATTCAGTATTACATATAGCGACTGCCGAATTATCAATCTATTATTAAACCAGCTGTGAGGATATTAGAACGCATTGACATCCTAATAACGACTGCCATGTTCATGACAGCCGCCGTCTACGACTTTACGACTTTTTCCGAAGCATGAATCAAGCGACAATTATGCGCATATAACTTCGAAAAGTTACAGGTTATAAGTTAGGGTTAGGGCGACCCTCTGAATTTGAAGTCTACGGGTGTCGCCACTGTTTTTAGATATATTCATTTATTAGTTTATTGATTTAAAAAAAGGGAAAAGAGATAACTAAAATCCACCAGTTTGTCAGGATTAGTTGAACAATATAAAGAAAACACAATGCAACACTTCAACCCGAGAAAAGATTTATCGAGAGCTAAAATTTTGTGAAAAGAAAATATAAAAATGTGTCCCTTTTGTAAACCACTTCTGATCCGAGTGAAAATTGCAGCGTTGAAACTTTGAATCATCTGAACTTGTATCCTAATCATTTTTATATTGAGTCGTAAATGTTGATATTTAATAGCAGTATTGAAAGTATTATTTATAATAATAATCTTTACTTAACAATATCAAGTGCGGAGTTAACTTTATTTTGTAAATGCATAATTATCGGGTATTAAGGGATCCTACCACATCCAAGGATACCTTTTTTTTCTTTTTTTTTTATCGTCGGTAAATAAATGCTATTTACGAAGTGTGGAACTCACTGCAGAACACGCTACCACCGCAGTCCTACCCACTAAAAACTTCCGACGCCCACCGCTGTTGAAAAAGGGGCGAGGGGCCTGTGCCTGGGGTGCCAGAAGCTATAAGCCCTTCGACGGCGACTTCATGGCTAGACGGAAGGGGCCCCCTGCCCCCGCCGCCTAAGACCCCTCGGGCGATGCTGGACGGGCCTTCCTGGCCCGCTACATCCAAGGATCCCAAGCCAACCTTATCTCCAAGTGGTGCACCTGCCGATCAACGAACGAGGCTCTGGCAAATATAAATGTGGGCGTATAATATGCCTTTGCCTACCTTCGGGGAAACAGGCGTGATTGTATGTATGTACGTATAATTATCGTTAGCGACCGTCTACGACTTCGTCACATGGACCACAGCCTGTTGGTACTTCGTATATAATTAAGTTACTCCTTATAATATCAGCTATCCGTCAATGAAGAATAATATTGCATTGAATTATAAATCCCATCAAAAGCTATTTCGGAGATAACCATAACAAATAAGCTGACAAAAAGACAGACAAAGTTGAAGGCAATTCTTGGTTATATACATACATACAATCACGCCTGTTTCCCCGAAGGGGTAGGCAGAGGCATATTTCGCCCACACTTCGCCAATTATATATTGGTCCCACGTTATAGGCGAGCCTTTTGCCGCTTACCGGGAACTTATGTGCTTGCCAGAGCCTCGTCTGTTGATCGGCAGGTGCACCACTTGCAGGTGAGGTTGACTTGGGATCTCAAGATCATGGTAGGACCGCTTTCCATTTCTTTGTTATAAGTACCTTATTTCTTAAATGTGTTTGATAAAAGCTCTTCATTTAACAACACAAACAGACACTTAAGTTTTATGTTATTGCATAAGCACCTGATCTTTATAAGCACTCGATATCAAATGGTATACATGTGGAAGCTAGATTGACAGGGCAATTTGTGAATTTATGGGAAACGTCTTTGTTTATATAGCATGCAATGCTACTTTTTATGACACCTAACTAGGGGAGGTTTTGTATAATTAGGCAAGGTAACCCAACAAACACACGAATCGCTACGGGAGCTATTTGCTTTCAGTAAACTTGTAAAAATAATTATCTTACTTCACCTTAGCATAATTAAGAAATGTGCAGAATCTCATGAAAGAAGACAACACAGGCCTAGTTAATGAGTGAGTTAGTTTAGTGTAGTGTCAGTGAAGTGTAATACTCAGACTAACAACACATTACTAAAGTGTAGTCGCCTTAATAGAATCAATAAGAATAGTGTTACTGGACAAATTCTCACTTTTAAAATATGTAGTAGTTAATAAATGATAAAAGAAAGTTACTAATTAGCCTTTAGATAGGCGGGATTTTAGTTGATAAAAAATATTTCCTTTTAGGAAGTATTTTGTATAGGTTAAAACAAAAGCTTACTCCACAATTTGCCTTGTCCATACCCATACTCTCATGGTTCAACAATTAACTTCGAAAAAATTGTAAATTTAATGCAAGTAAATAAACCTGTTTAAGGCGTAGTACAAAAAAATGGAAACCATTTTGCAATGAGTTTAATCACATTTTGATTGACACAGGGGACTCAGATTCATGAAGCACATATAAATTATATTCTGTTTTACGTCAATCAAAAACTTAAAACTAACGTTAAATGCACACATGCACATGATTGATAGATCAATCATAATTGTTAGGGTTCCGCATAAAAAAGTGCCAATTAGACCCCGGTAAAAGCTACTGCTAACCTGTTGCTCTTTCTGTTTATCCTGTTGCTTCATATGTTTATCAACAGGTTTGTTAAAAGGTTTTGTATCTTATAACACGTCATATCCTAGGTATATCCCAGTGGCCCTAGACTTAAGCTTAGGGCCCAGGGTCTGCAGATAAAAATATAGTATGTACCTATTTCTAAAATGAATAACTAATTTAATATTGCCTGTAAAAATATGTTATTAAATAAGTTTTATGTATGTAGACTAAGATTTTATTAAAAATTAATTCCATTATTATCCTTTTTATTGTCACTCGCCTATTCACAAAAAACGTGAATTTTTAGTCAACTTTTGTAGGCACAGGAACCTGTCATGTCTGTGTACGACTCACGCTTGGCTGAAATAAATCAAGCTTTAAATCTCGACACTGTTCCTGTCCAAATGTTGTTCTGGGAAGGTATCGTTTGGTCACTGCGGGTGTGACCGTCTGTCGCATTATGGCAAATAATGGAAGACAGTGTAAGGTGTAGTTATGTTGTAAAGTAAGTTATTTTTTTGATACTACAATAGTTTGCTGGTCATGTGGTTATTAATATAATTATACTCGCAATGTATGTAAATAAAATATTTTCCGTTAAATATTTATTAGTATTGTAATAAACTTAACTAAGTAACATATTTGTTAAGTCATTGTTTTGATGGTTTTCACAGTTGCATTGTCAGGTGTTTGTTAATAGAATATTACTAATGTAAATAAACCTCAAGTAGATACAACAATAATTTATTATTCAACAATAATTCATTATTTAACAATAATTCATTATTTATCAATAATTCATTATGCAACAATAATCAATAATTTATAAAAAACTTTTTGTACTGGATATTCAAGTGTTCATAGAATTTTCGCACTGCATACCTACTGAAAATACGAATTTAAAAATTATATTAAATATATATTAAATATTATATATATAATTATTATTAAATATTATATTATATATATAATATATATTAAATATATTAAATATTCAGACGGAAATGGAAATACATTTATATGACTATTTTGGAACGTATTTTCTCAGATTCAAATCAGACTTAATATATTTTAGTAGAATTTTCCTTAAGTAAAAGCAGGCGAAACCGCTGGCACGGCTAGTAAATAATAACTCTCCATCGTCACTAACTAACTACGATTGAGTCGTAGGCAATAAAGGCTAATTGGACATATCGCAAAAAACCCAGAAGACCGTAACGACAGTCCCCTGGGATACTTGGCAATTGGCAACTGGTTTCCATGAAACATTCATGATGCAATGATTGAGACGTACACATTGCGTCTCGTAAATTAGAATTTCAAAATGGCCGTTTGACAGGTAACTATCGCATAAAGCGATTAACGATCTGCAAATAAGGTAATTAAATTCAATTAAAGGGACAATTTTAAAATGAATTATTAAAAAGAATTGTATAATCAGCACGTTGAAAAAGATATTATTATAATTGTTTGAATGTTTCAACGTATGTAATTATTTTGAAAACACAACGCACGTGCACGCCTCCAGCGGTGCGTATGCGCATACCAACAAATATGAAATCCTTTTTCCTTTTCTCTCGACTCATCGTGTAAGTAATTGTTTCGTATTGAGCCCGTTAAAGTTATATTTTATCTTTGGGGATTGATGTCCTTTATGCCGTATGATTTACAAACAATGCCAAGCGATTTAGTCAAAACAAAAAGCCGAGAGCGCGCAAAATCTGTTAAACTTGTTCCATCCAGTAACAGATCCGAAAACTTTCTTCCTATTCGGAGTGAAACCTTTACGTCTGTCTCTGTCGCACTTGCGTGTTGAAGGCCCGTCATCCCGTGTGCGAAAAAGACGGAGAAACATGAAGACGTCACGCGGGGCGCAGGCGCGCGAGTGTTCTTGCACTTATTTTATTCATTTTGTGTCCCGGAGTGTTTTTTTTTCTTTTTCTCGCTGCAACGTCTTCTTTGTTCGGGTCCGGGGCACTTCGGAGGCGAACGACGGTCCGCGCCTGGTAAGTTGGATAATTTCTTTATCCAGCTCGACCCACCCGACAATTTTGTGGCCGCATTATCGTGAGCTTGATTTGTTTAATAATTTTATTACGGCGGCGGCATAGCGTGGCAGTATGAGTTTATTGTGTTCTATTTCGAGAGCTTTTCGCTGTTTTCATTTTTGTTTGTTCGTGGGAATGGGTGTTTGTTGTGTGTATTTGTTTATCGAAATATAATAAATACGTAATTTTATATATCTTACTCAATATTCTTTATTCTATGTAACAGGTTTACCAATAGCTTATACGTATTACTTAGGACCTTTGGATAATTTGTATATTTCCATAGGTATACGAGTATCATCTCAAAATTTAAGTAAACTATTATTTTACAATTTCTGTTTCTGGATGATTGGTCGTGTGTAACTTGCTAACTGTATATGATTTCTGGTAATTTCTTAAAGATTTGAAACGAAGATAGCAATTTTGCTGTTAGAATGATATTATTTTCTTCGTACCGAATAAAACACATTTTACGGATAATGATTCAGCTGCAAATTTTTTATCTTTACAGCAGCTTTTAATACTACTATCACATTACATTTCTAGGAAAGCTTAATAGTAAAGTCAAAGTTAAAGTAGACGTTATAGAACGTCCTGCTGTTCATGGCAGTTTTTGCCCGAGGACGTCCAGACACATTACGTCACAGAATGCGGTCTTGGTTCGCGTTTTTGTTGCGTGGAACCCCACTGCTAGGCCTTGACGCGGTGCCCCGACGATTGGAATACCTTGAATAGACCTGAAAAAAGGACGCCTCGGTCAAGCCTTTGTTGGCTTTAGCTGTGATGTCATTGTTCGTAAGGTCCGCAAGGCAATCGCCGTTGTCAGATCTGTATCAGTGACTGTTTTGATAAATTTGATTTACACTCTTACACGCTGCTCGTAGGTATGTATGAGTAGCGTGAATTTTTAAATTATCTGCCTTAAGTTGAGATATTTAATTTACTCTATATTTATAGGTGTTTAGTGGTTCAGACAATTTTATAGTACCTACTTACTACGAGCTAAGATATTTGATTTAGACTCTTTCATTCTGCTTTTAGGGTAGATTTGTTTGGCGTTAACTTTAGACATTATTAAATTATCTTATAAATTTAGTCATTTGATTTACACTTAGCTTGTAGGTGTTAAGTAATGTTTATGCAATTTAATTATACCTGATATGAGTTGAGATATCAAATTTATGATATCTATGCTTGTCAATGGGTGCTGTTTTTAAAATGAGCTTTGCGTGGCGTGTAGCTTTAGACGATTTTATATTACCAGCTATGAGCTGAGACATTTGATTTACACTTTGCTTTTAGGTGGGTATTGTGGAGCAATCTTTAGACAATATGAGTTCAGATGTTATATTTACACACTGCTTTATGTAGGTATGTGTGGCATAAACTGTACCTACCGAAATATACATTATCTGATAAAAGTTAAGATGATGCTACAATAAAACGTTATGGAACATTACTTTTCCCGGTATCTTCACAGGAAACAAAGGCTAAGGGACTTAGGGTGTATTGAATGAAAATAATGACATCATTATTGCTAGTAGGTCATCTTTTCTTGTTTTTTCTTTTGTTTTTTTCTTTCATCAAAAATTGAACATAAGAATTCAATTTTTTTTTGTTTTAAATTTGTGCTTTCGAAATTTTTATTCGAAATATTTCATGGCGCCAAAACTTTAACTATTTGACAAAATCAAATAACTAAATTTTCAACTCAAAATAAGATCAAATTCAAATTTTTTTGTTTTAGTTGAGCGTTCCAATCCAATTTTTTTATAACAAAAAGCAAGCTTTAGTAAGAGAATATGTACTTTAAAAAAAACTCATTTGAATCGTGGTATAAATCAAATTTAACGATGTTGACTTGTAACATTTTGTAATAGGTTTTTCTACTGTGACTTGACTTGATGACTACATTCCGACTGATGGTAAGCAGTCGATGCAATCTAGAAAAATGTTACCTCTCCAAACCGAGAAATAAACATGGTAACAACAACAACCCATGACGGCCATAATTACCCTCAACCGATAAGCTATGGCTATAACATCTCTGATAATAGCTTTCTTTTCCCCAGGTTAGCAGCGGCGGCGGCGGCTGCAGCGGGTGCCACCAGCGAGCTGAGTTACCTAGCCGCCCTCCACCCCGCGTACCGGCCTGTGCCCTACGACCACCCCCTTTATGGTGCTAATGCTTTACGAGGTAAGTGTTTACTTAAATAGAACTCCCCCCACAGTCACCAGACCCACGTGGTGAAGCGGTTCTACAAGAGGTGTTTTTTTAACGTTTCTAATTACTAAGTCTGCATGGCTTCCAGCCACCTCTCTCTAAATGTATGAGTAGTGGTGTACTAATGCGAAAAAACAGGATACAATATAGTTTTAACTGTTTCTTCACAGATAACTGTCATCATCATATTCTAGCATTATTTCGCTTGCCCTAGAACAAAGCTAAGAGCCCAGGGTCTGCTCATTGCTGCGGGACTGTCCGAAAGGGTTACCGCGGCCTCCGGACGTAGCAGGCACAAGAGGAACATGGATGGTTTTTAGTCAGTAAAAGTCTGACACACCCTCCCGATCCATTCACAGCGGGAAAAGGTCATTAGACGATTTACCATCCGAAAAAAAAAAAGAGTCTGCCCACTGATCTAAGCAGATTTGACTGAATTTCAGTTATTATTTACGTGAAGCGACCAGCGCCGTCTTAAACTAGGCTGGGGCCCTTGGGCACACAAGAATTGGGGGCCCTTTTTGAAAGTAAAGAAAGCGAATTGGAAAGTAAAAAAAGAAAAACACTTACATTTTTTACTAACTACCTATGAACCCATTTATAGGTAATCAAATACACCATAGGTTTTTTGGTTACAATTTTACATTAGCGATTTCTTTCGCGATTTCTGTTGAACAAAATCTTCTATTATATCCTTAAAGTAAATTTTTTGAAGGATATCACTTTCTATGCACATAATTGACAAATTACTCAGTTGTTCTTGTAACATTGTTGTTCTCAATTCATTTTTTAAATTTTTTAAGGTGCGAAAATGACCGCTCTGCACTACAATTGGTTGCCATTAGGCAAAGGAAGATTCTTGTAGAAATTTCTACGTTTGGGAAAGTTTCTTTCAATTTATCTGATTTTATTAAGTTGTATAAGGTTGAAATCTTTAAATCAGCTGATTCCTTTGCTATGTTTTTTAAATATTGGCTTAAATGAAAACATTCTGATTTGAGCTCATCTGCATTAATGTCTTCATGATAAAATTCTGCAAATTCTTTGCATTTTTTGGTCGACTCACCAGATTCCATTGTTGTTAACTGGCAAAGAAAACTAAATCGACTATCTATTTCTTGGTATGCTGCCGAACGTTTTTTTAAATGTGTCAATTATGGAGATGAAAGTATCTACTCGAAACTTTTCCTTGCCGCGCAACTGTGCCTCCTCTGATGATCCTTCAAAAAAAGTGATGCGTGTACTGCGAGATCTTTTTCTTTCAAATATATCTTTGTAGTCAGCATATGGATTTTTTTCTTTAGCAGCCGTTTCGTACTGATCAAAATTATTGCGTGCGGTATTCAGAGATAAAGTTTCGTTACAACGTCCATGGTGATAGTATTTTTCTGTAAACTTAGACTAGTTTTATTCATAATTCCCAAAAGATCATTCCAAATTTCCGTTAGAAGAGCAGTCCCAAATTTTTCCATTTTTTTTGCTAGGCTTTGGGCTTCGTGAACTTAAATTATGTCCAGTACCAGTAGTGGTATTAAATAGACGGCAGCAATAACAGTATACCGATTTCTTTGCTGGTGAATAAAGGAGCCATTTACTTTCTAAACACTCACCATTCGTCAAATTACGAAAAAAAATATTTGTTGTCAAGTATCTAGTTTTTGTTTTACCTTTGGAACCTGGAAAACTTGAAGAAGTTTCGAAGAAGTCACTATTTATATTTTGGAAAAACTCTGGCCCTTTTCGAATCCAAATATCCTTCTACTTCTTCTGGTAAAATGTCGTCACAGTAAGTACCAGGGTCAGGTCAGGTGACACAGATACATTCTCTAAGCTTGCAGCTATTAATTGACAGTAGCTTGAAGTCGATGGTTCAGGATCTAATGTGTGTTTGTCTTTTTCATCACACATAACCTCTTTTTCCGGGTGATATTCAAAATTACCTTTGTCTTGCGGTGATGAGGATGAATAATCGGTCTGCTTATTTGTTACTTCAACCGTAAGAAACGAAGTGAGCTTTGGAAGTTTTTCCTTTATTTCTTTTTGAGCTATAACTTTTTTTCTTTTTTGTGAACCACTTAAATATGTTCTTTTCGACATAATTAAATAATGTTTAAACAAACAAATCAAAGTTCTGTTTATCTTACTCAATTTTAAATAACAAACCAAACAAAATAACTCAACTCACTTCTATCAGACTGAAAATTCAATACATCATTCGGGGATTCTCCCAACCATAGACAATGCCGACATTTATATTATAGGCTTTGTTTAGACGGTGCAACTTGACTTTGGAATTGGAGTGACTGCGTGAGTGACCGCTAGATAGAGTACGTAGTAAAATAGGTATGGCGTTCGGAAATATTATTAATTAGTATAGTAGGAAAAGTCGCAGTAATCGATAATATAATGGCGTAGTATATGATATGCCTTGTAAATCTAACCTTCTGATAAGATTCCTGGTTTGTGAAAAAAGTGTAATGTGCCCGGCAAAAATGTGTGAGAGAAATTGTGGATCCTTCGGGGCCCCCCGAGAATGGGGGCCCTGGGCACGGGCCCCGTGTGCCCTTATGGTGAAGACGGTATTGGAAGCGACCACCATCTGACGTCCCAACTCAGTGGGAAACATCAATTTCCCATTGGTCTTTTCAGGAATAACAGTACTTCTCTATTGTATACAATGTGTCGTGCGTAACCGGCCCAGAATAGTGCCACCTTCTCTCATCTCATAGGGAGTCGTACAAGTCAACGAAGACAAATCTTACCGGATGACGGGCAGCAGCATAATCCTGTCCTGCCATAAGGCCTCTCCTATGTATGGAACTGCGATCACCTACCCTCTTGCCCAGCGTGGTTTATGGGCGTTTATATAAAACGTTTACCACACTTTCACAATTTCCCTAGTCGTTATGTAAAATGTCGCATTTCTTCAATCTGCCTGCGACATTTATCATGTTTTATTTTTTTAAGAGTCATAGTAGGTAACTAATTACTATTAGTATACGTCCTTCCTTAGGGCCAAGATTCTCAAGTTTCAAGCAGACATACTACGTTACATTAATATTTATAAGGATCATACTTAAATTTGTTATTTTATCTCCCCCGCGCAGTAAAAGAACATCAATAACAAAATGCCAATGATATTAATAGTAAAATTGAATTTCAGCGCGTGATAAATAAGCAGTGGCACAGTATATCACTGAACAGTAGGGCAACATTGTTGTTTTTAAGGTAGACTGTTCTAAATGATACAATCCGAATACAAATTTTAATGCTTCGAAAAGTATTCAGGTTGGTGCCTTGTCACTGTGCTTATTCCACAATATATAAGCGTTTTTATTACAAAGTATCGGCTACTTACCATCAAGTATAGTCACATTAAAAACTAAGGACCAATAGTGTACCGTATAAAAAAGTCCCTATAGTCTAATGACTGTCCTCTTAGTTCAATTCCGAAAAGTAGTTCGTGATATTTTATTGGGCTGGTATTTCGGATCTTACGTGTAACTTTACAACATTAAAACTTGTATCAGTCCTATGCAAGGATCCTTATTGTTTTCCAATAATAAATGTACCCTATATTACTCAGAGATAATAAAGCAATATAATAGTAAATTAAGTATTCCTTACAAACATTTAAAATATAAATCTTTCCGAAGATAAGTATGATTATTTTGTTACTGGCATAAGTTATACTATGGTAATGGTGTCCGTATGTTCTTTCATACACAATTTGTTATCACCTGCTGGGCTCACCTCGCGGTTTATATGGCTTGTTTGCGGTTGCATTTAATATTAACAGAACTCCGGTTACGTAGTATACAATTACCCACTTAATTAAAATATCATATTGGTTTCGGTTTAATATGGATATGGTTAAGATAAAAATAAGCTACCTATATGATCTTGTGCCCCTTGTCTTCGTTTGCAGAGATTTCCGAATAAACAAAATTAAGTAAAAATAGGAATATTTGCATTTTACAAAATCCAGATTGCATCTGTCTAAGATATTGACTTGGAATGGATTCTGTACAGTTAATATTATTTTCATAAAATTATTAAAGCAGTATAAATAACTTAATTCAAAGGGCTATTAGTCTTCCAGCAGGATAGGCCACAATGTTCCGCCATTACCACCAAATCCAGTGGTTGAGACCGATCTTCATCCCATTGGCTGCATCCTTGACCTGATCATCAGTCCAGCGGGTAGGAGAGAGGGCATCCTCTATAGTCTACCACGTTTGCTAGTTCTCGGATTTGAAGAACCTCCGTTTCACCAGTCCTCGTTTCTTTGAGCTATGTTTCTCGTCCACTGCCACTTAATATCGAAAAATACACTTCGCTACGTCTAATTCAGTTGTCATACGAATCACCTCATTTCTAACTCTATCACGTATGGACAATCCGAGCAAAGCTCTGTCCATTGCACGACTTTAAGCTATTCTTTCAGTTCCGTAGTATTTTTTTTTTCGGATGGAAAGTCATCAAATGGCTGCCGCTGTGGGTGAAGCAGAAGGGTGTGTCATACTTTTACTGACTTAAAACCATCCATATTCCTTCTTGAGCCTGTGACACCAAGGCCGCGGTAACCCTTTCGAACTGTCCCGCAAGACTTAGTTCCATAGTCTGGCACCACGTCTAAGTACGACTTTAAGCGTTTTTATCAAGGTTAGGTATTACATCTCAGTACAGTACGTTACCACTGCAAAACTACTATGTTGAGTGGAATGTTAGTACGAGCTATATAAATAGTAGTAATCAACCTGAAGTAATAATATATTATCTATTTCCAAGCTATTTACTGCATTGTTGCAATCTTGGGTCACCTAGCGTGTCTCATGTTCGCCATTTTATCTCCTCTGCTCACAGCTTATCTATAAAGTTGTTTACAGTAAACATTATGGCACTCATCTTTGTGGCCGTTCTCGTTTATCGAATGCATTTAGCGCTAACGAAACGCTATACGCCATTGTTGCGATAAATCTGAAACTATACACCCGAGTGGAGAATTAAACGCATTCTCAGACGCCCCGCGTAAAGATATACGCGATGTTTCTAAGTTATACCGTTTGTGCATGGGGACGGTAACGATAACCAATGTTTTCTTTGGTGACAATTTATTATTTTTAATATTGTGTTCGTGTCCTTTTATTTTAAATTTCAAATAAGAATATGCAACAATGTCGGATTTTAAACGGATACCCGGTGTGCCTTTGAGATATTATTTGTTTTAAAGCTCTTCTGTTTTTTTTGTAATTTAATATTTCGTTTTCTTTATAGCGTGATGATGTTAAAGTGATTTGAAAATAGATATCTCAGTTTTTATTGATTGCAATTGAGTTTTTAACGTCCTAGTGGCTTAATTACTTTTTGAAATATTATGACTACTCTATTTCTATTACAGTTATTATAAGTAACAGTTATTATTTTAAGTGCTTTACGGTTATCTACGCAGTTACCAAAAATTTTTCTTGACAAAATGAGATTTCCGATTTGCTTTGTATTGGTACCATTAAAAGTATGTATATAAGTAGGTTGTAATTGGGGTTTCTGGATCAGATCAGAGCCAAAAACACCCAATTACAATCATCATTCATTACTTTGAATACATATGTGGATAGTATTCATTACTTTGAATAGATACGTGGATACCTTTTATTCAGACGGGGTCTGTTCTGAAGTTGTGGCTTTGAACTGGCTCACTGCCACAGCTCACACATTCATTTAAGAACTAGTGCAATACTCTAAAATGTTTAAGATAAAGTAACGGATAAAATATTGAATTAAAAGTAAATGTTACACAGTAATGACATATATTTTTTAAATGATTTTATATACACAACGTAATTTTCTCCATATGATCTGTATTATTTAATATAATTCATGTAATCTCGTTATTTTATACCCATATCTAATTTCTTAACTTCCTTCAAAGTATGTTGGTGCACTGTTCCCCAGTATAAAGTGTTAAGATTTCTTGAAACCGCGTCAAAAGCAAAAGGGAACAAAGTTAGAACATCAAATCTTTCAATTCATAGTCGCAAATTCTCAATTCAGTCGCAAATTCCTAACACAAAGTAGCAAAATCTCAATAACCGAACTGGTATTCGATGCACTCATAAATGGTCCTTCGAAGCTCCACTATCTCCACAATTTATCTATACACCCAAGTGTTAATTAGATTTGGAACTCACGACCGCTACCATTCTCTCCATGTCGACTCTACAGTAAAAATCGACCCTACAGGGACAGTAATAAGGAGCATTATAAAGTTTAATGTCAATAAGATGACAGATACGCAAAAGGGGCTATTAAAGGAAAGACCGTGTTTGAGTCACGGGTGGAAATTGGCATGCTGTGAATAACGAAGGTATTCCGATCTTCAATTAAGACGTTTCATTTCGGATTTACGATTCGTACTGCACTGTAAATAAATAATAACATTTCTCTCTGTATGTATTTAGCAAACAATAAAAAGGGACTTGGAAATCTCACTCTCTAAATTAAGCGGAGAATTTGTTATTGGCACTGGACTTAATTACGTAAATACTGTTTTTGAAAACCCTTACGACCAATAAAAATATTCCTTATTAAGTCTATTCTTGTTATTTAAGTTTGGCTTAATAAAGCTCTTATCAACAATCTTATCAATATCTTGTCAACTTAAAAACTAACGCGCCTATACATTGCGGGCAGGAGTTTAAGTAAAAGAAGATTAGGGCAAGTAATTCTTCAAGTATCGTTCTCCCGCCCCATTAAAATGACTTAAAATATTAAATGACTTGTGTACCGGGGCAAAAAAAATACAGTAAAGATTAGGAATTCAATAAGTTGTATTTGTGCCGTGTGGTGCCAGCCTAGAAAAGTGCCACCTCCTCTCATCTCACGGGGAGTCGTAAGAGTCGACGAAGAGAAATTCTACGGGATGATGGGCAGCACCGTCACTCTGCGTACTGGCTTGATCTGCGATCACCAACCCGCCTGCTCAGCGTAACTCCCATTAGAATGTAATCTATTGGGGAGAAAATTTTTCAGCAGTGGACTTTATATAGCTGATATGATGACAATGATGACGTTGTATTTTAAAATAAGATTAAATACTGTGAGTAAATTAAAATCACTATAATGGAGAGAAAAACAGGTATATTTTAATTGAAAAATGGCGTGTCCTCGACAGTTTTAGACATTCGTATTACATTAGCGAAATGGCGAAGTTTTGGCGAAATATGCCTGTGCTGTGCAGAATGTCTGTATATTTTTCTCCTCATACTCGTGTATGATATACTTGCCTTTATATCCTTAATTAAAAGAAACAACAAACAATCAATACAAACGAAGGTTGAAGCAATAACCTCTCATTGAAAAAGAAAACGAGGTATTCCGTTGGCACGCCTCCACTAATATTATCTATGGGTAAACCGTAACAGATGCATGAGATGCATTAACGGACATATCGGTCAGGTCTAACTGAGGAGCGATAGCGATTTTCATATCATGTCCTCTGCTAGGGCTTCCTAAGTGGTTTCCACGTCGAGCGATGTCGAGCTGTCTGCATCCACCGACCCGCCTGATCAGATCAACGGTCCGTCGGTTGGGAGGGATCGGATTTTTATTTCATATCATAGTACCTTTTACGATGCATTTTAAGATCGCTGCAGCACCTATGCAAACTCAGCGACTACTGGTTACAGGTATATGTTGTATGAAATCAAATCAACATGGAGTGTACGGTAAACGTGAAATTACATAGACATTATTTGTTAAATATTCATGCTTATGGCACAAACTTAAGGTTTATTAGTCAATTCGACACTAGACTCAGTGTGAGTACAGTTGGTGAAACTTAAAATTTGTATAACTTATTATTTCGACAATTGTACACACGTTCTTATTTTACCCGAATTCATGGCGTCTACTTTTATGACAAGGCACCCTATTCCTAACCGAGAGAAAACTACCCGCAACTAAAAGTGTATGATTAAACCCGCTAATTATTTATACATTGGACCATTTAAGAAATCCGTAGAACAGCCAACTCGCGCCCCCAGTGCGCATTACCGATTCGCCTTGGAGCCAGGGTTTGTAAACCAGGGTTCAAACCTTAGACCTGTACTGACGTGGCAAGGCAAAACACTGTATACTAGAATACAGTGTTTC
The DNA here is from genome assembly GCA_949126915.1 of Musotima nitidalis. NCBI lineage: Eukaryota > Metazoa > Arthropoda > Insecta > Lepidoptera > Crambidae > Musotima > Musotima nitidalis. The sequence continues at coordinate 5,349,028 of OX421439.1, read as the reverse complement.
TCCTTAACAATGCTTATTCGCCGTATTTTAAGGTCTACTTTAAGTGAAACTATTACATTTTGTGTTGGAGTATACAGTGTTTTGCCTTGACACGTCAGTGTAGCTGCTAAATAACAGCTAGTAACATATAGATCAAAGTTAATTTCATTAACAATATAAATGTGTTTTAAGCAAGTATTTACAAAAAACAAAAGTATGTAAATAGTTTCCAAACCACAAGTTCTTAATGATCCTTATCTTAGAACTAAATAATTGGTGTAATTGTCAGAAAATACCTATTAACAACATCAGAAGAACAAACTATTATTTCACTAAAAATTAATCGTACACAGGTAAAGTCGTAAAGGACAGATTATAATGCATTTTTTATTTTGTATGTATATTCAAAAATCCGAATTATATTTTACTGCGGAACTAAAAATCGGACCTAAGTATATAAAATTATTATACTATGGTTACTTTAATCTAAAACTCGCAGTGCGCTACCTGACTAAGACAGACTATATAGTACAATCGGATCCATTAATCAGATAAGCAAATAGAGCTCTGACAACACCACTCCTCAGGTGGTAGAACAATTGAAATATGATGCAGAGGAAACGCAACATCATTATTTAAAGTTTCCTAATGATAGATTGGCCTTTCTAGCTGCTTTCGAAATTGTGAAATTTTCATTTGAAACGTATTCCCGATGAAAAATTGTTGTTAATCTTTGTGTGAAGGTAAAATGAATGCAGTAACAATTAACTTCTGCCATGTTTTTTTAAGGTTATATATGTGTGGATGAACATAAAATTAATGGCTCTTAACTCTTCTCTATGCGACGCTGTCCTGTGAGAATAACACACAATGTTTTTAATTGTAATTTTCAAGGCAAATAAATACTTGTATTCCAAAATGTAACTTACATAGTAAACATTATTACTATTCCTATTGTAGCTTACATACATATACAATTTCAGTCTGTACCTATGTGCGTGTGTCCGTAAGTTCGTTTTTTATAAATATTTACCCAGTTACTTTCATTTTGTAAAATGTTATTATACTTCATTCGTAAAGTCGTGGGCGTAAGTTAAAATAAATCGAATATATTAGCAATTCTTACGGAACCCCACTTTACTTCAGACTTCACTAACCGAGTTTTATGGAGGACTTGATGTTGAACAATAAAATTATGAAACTTAACCCTCCCAGCGCCGACCGAAACTGTTTACGAGGTGAATAATAATATGTAGGTAACACAAAAAGTAAAAATCTGCATCGGTGTCTGTTTACTGGCCGCGCTCATGGAGCCGTGAAATGCCTTTTTTGATAACGCTCTTTATTCCGTGAAAACTTTACGGACGCGATCGCTGAAGTTGAGCAGTATAGACTGTAATGTTTTCGTTGAGTTTTTTGGATACTTTAATAGAATGTGTTGATTCTGTTGTAAGTAGTTTTAATTCTGACGAAATTGGTATTACGCAGGTATCCAATTCAACATCATCTTAGCTAATCAATAATCAGCTACTGAGCAACTTCTTTTACAACTTGAGCAAATATTATCAGCTTTCTTTGGAACCAGTAAACTGTACATAAGTCTTTTTTGAGCCAATTTTGTTTTATTTACTTAAAAATTTATTACAATTATGAAAGATTGCATATCTTGTTTTGCATGTTTTTTTTATATTTGTATTAGATTAGAAGAAACTTAATAATAACCATTACCAATCATTTTAACTACTGTCAAAATTTTACGCCGAAATTATTGACCGTCAATCCAAAATTGAAACCAGTCTTGGATAGACGCCTACCTTGGGTTCAATATTTCCTAATCCAAGGATTGGTTATTAAGACGCAATTTTTAGGAAAACGGATTGATTTGTCCATAGCTAATTTGGAATCAAAATACGTTGTTAGTTTAGAAAGTAAGAGGTGTATAGTATACATACTCATACTCATACTAAGACAAAAGGAAAAATGTGCAACGGTGTTCGTTTACTGCAGCCGTTCACACACCCGTGAAATGCCTCTTCTGATAACGCTCAATTAAGTGCGATTTCGTTTTCGTGCAAACTTTACTGATGTGTTTATGCGAGAGAGAGTCATGCAATAAATAATATTTATAGCAGACACTTTTCTTTACTAATTATAACAGGTGTTGAGACCAGCATCATTTTCGTTGGGTCTGCATATAACCATTAAAGTGTAATCTGAATTATAATATAAACTCTTGATTGTAACTAACAACCTTGTTTAACTAACGCCCTACTTTTCACCTTCAAACCTATAGAAACCTGAGACCCAAAAAAGAATGCTGGGGGAAACGCTTATAATGAGAATCAAACTGACACAGATAGATACATACATACATAATGTCACGCCTCTTTCCCGTAGGGGTAGGCAAAGATCACATCCTTCCACTTGCTACGATCTTGGCACACACTTTTAGCTTCATTCACACTCATTAACCTCCTCATACACGCCCGTCGGTTTAGGGTACTCTTGACCTGCCCTTTCTCTAATTTTTTTTATATTTGGTCATGGAAGGTCTTACGTGGTCTTCCCCTCCCAACACTTCCAACCACTTGTCCATCATAAATCACTTTCGTTAATCTGCTTTCATTTATCCTCTCAACATGACCAAACCATCTAAGCATACCTTTCTCAATTCTTGTCACTATATCTTCTTTTACACCAGCTTTAACCCTTATCACTTAATTATTTATCCTATCAGATAGATAGATTCGGAATTATGAATTATGCGTGTTGCATGGCGTGCCCATTTCCTAGGAATCTCGGACTTGATATTGATAACTTGTAATTTTATTGAAACATATTAATAGCACTTATAATTTTTCCCTTCATATTTTGTTCTCTAGAAACATCTACTCGTCTAAGTAACATTCTAATTTCTTTAGAAGTCGACACCAAAAACATTACCAATTTTTTTAGTAGATCCTGTGGTTAGTAGTATCGGCCAAGAGTAATTATAGTGAAATATATCCCAATATGATTTTTGGTCTTTATATGACTGAATGATGCTGGTTATGATGATTATATTAATTTCTGAAAACCAATATTTATTTTGTTATTTATGAACAAAAACCTTAATACGAATTAAATATAAGCAACTATTTTACCTTGATGCGTTGCTTAGGCATACAGCTATCCCGATTCACTGGAAGTAGTCGAAGGCTGATCGTATTTCGTCTACTGCTGGTAACCGGATGTGACGGCTACGTTTACAGACCTACATTTGACCCTTGCTGCACGCCAGATAAACGGTGTGAAAACTGTACGGCCATTTTAAAGGTCAGACTTTTGAATTGTTTTTTACCTTATGTACTCAGCCTACTGTTCTCTTTTTAGCAAAGGGTTGCCTGGAAAAATATTTTAACGGAAATCCCGCTCATATTTGATTTTTTTGTAATTAAAGTGTAATTTATAAGAGTAACCATTTATTAAAAATTTTCGTGTTGTATAAATTTTCAAACGTCCATACGTTCTACTTTTTAAGTTATTGTCAATAAAGAGTATCTATTTATTTAAATTCCAATTGGCAGACGTATAAGCTTTCTACTTCGATGCTGGTTGAGGGGTGATAAAGCAAAAGTAATGGTTTCATATACTTTGACAGCTAGAAGGAAGTTTCTGTTTGTAAAGTCAAAATAAAAACTTTTTATTGAATACCTACTTAATTGTGATTATTAATCTTAGGAACAATATAGTCTTAATTTTAAAAGTAAATAATTTCACTGGCAGATAACTTAACTAATAGATATTTTTATAATACCTAAATGATAGTAACAGTTTTGTATAGATTGAAAGAGTTTATATCTTGCTGACAAAGTTCAGATATGAACCCATTTGTAAACTCAGCACGAGGGGTTGTGTTAATATTATAAATGCGAAAGTGAGTCTGTTTGTTTGTATGTATTTACACTTATGACACTTATACCACTGACAAGGGATGCCAAAACATTTTACGATATTTGGTACAGGTTATATACGTGGGTAACATAGAAAAAACTATAAGTTAAATATGCGCAGTCATTACGTTAACCTCTTGAACGAAGTCGCGAATGAAAACTAAGTTTGGAAAAAGGTATGTAAAATAAACCAAGTTACAACACGTCTACCTACCGTCTATTCGTGATGAAAGAATAATTAACTACCGACATGAAATAATTAATTAATGCTAAATCTTGTTAATTACCTTTAGCTAAGACTGTTTCTAAATAAAATTTGAAACCCAATGACTTCTTCGTAAAGCCTCTAACGCATTCCTTTAATTGAATGAATGAATGAATGAAATTATTTTCAAGAAAAACTACACAAAGTTTGGTTAATCTGGAAGGTAGGACGACTGCCTCAATACAGGTTATGTTTATATAACATAAATAGAACAAAATTATTACGTTTGTGTTTGTAAACTATTTTAACCAATATAGAAAAAAGAGAACACAGAAAACGAAAATTAAAAAAGGAATGTTTTATAAACATTTATTCTGTTGTGAGGTAGCAGAACCCTTGAACATATAAGCAGTTAGCAGGAACCACCCCACGCTATATCATTCAACGAATTATGAATAATAAAGTAATTAAACAAATGAATAACTTAATTCCATGAACACTCATTACTCTAGTAAGTAGATATTTAAAAACGACACTCATGCGAAGGCCGCCTCTTGATCTTATCTTCACTAATAATGATAGCATTTAAAAACACATTTCATAAAGAACACACGTAAGCAGTCATTCTATTAATTAAGTAAAAAATAAATCATTAACGACGTCATTTGCCATGCAAATTGCTGTTGCCACCGTTGAGCGCGGTGTCATATGTCTGCTCGTTTCCGTATGTAAAGTCATTATGTCGAGAAAAAAGTCTAGACTCGCTTGATTGCTTACAAAATGCCCTTCCAGCTGCACAAGCCGACTGCAAAATTTCGCAACCTAAGTGACAAGCCGAAACTTAATAACTTACTCAGAAATACTCCAGCAAATTGGGAGCCAAGTCGTCCGACCAGCTCTGTAATCCTACACTGCCTTACTCGAACGCTCCGACACATATAAATTGTATTTTTATTCAAATCGAGTCTACGTGCTGTGCTAAAGCCCCCTTAAAACAAATAACTGCTCATTCAACTGAGAAATCCGAACGAAAACATACCTTAGCACATGCCAATAATGATGAAAATATCATTGTGACTATCGAACCTTAAGACTCAGACGACAACAAGCTTTACAGATGCAGTAACAGAGTTGTTGTTTCAGAAGTGAGTGGTCTCAATACATTACTTTTAGCATAACGAGTCAGTGCTACCATAAGAAAGTAAGTACGCGATGTAAACAATCAAGAGGCTTCAGTCCATGCAAATGCAGAAGATATAGAATTGAACGTAATGAGTGTGGCAGAAATTCCGTATATTATAATGATAACTCCAAACGCATTCTCGGGACATGAAGACAATTTAAAGGTTCATTGAGATACTTTTCGCTTAATTTGTAGCCCGATCGTTATTGTCCCATGGAAGTATACACACCATAGGCATCAGTGATTAAAAATTAGTCAAGACATCTGCAGAAGCATCTGTGATTATAAACAGATTAAGCGATACTAAATTAAGATTACTCAAGGATAACTAGAATTAAAGTGATATCTGTAAATGATATTCAATGCGTATTCCTTATAAATAAGTTGTTTGCACGAAGACCGTTCATTATGCAGTTTTTCTCTCTCCGAAAATGTTAATCACCATATTTACCTGTCCCAGCTTTTTGCCCGCTGGAATCTTATGAAACATTTTAATAAAGCCACTAATGATACAGCTGCCAATCACGACGGCATGATATTCTCAAGTATTTTATATCTTGTAAAACTTAATGAGAATACTAAAACTGTGATTTATATGGAAACTGAAATCTCGCAACGATTTGGCAAACGCAAAAATTATTTCACGTGTGAATATTAAAAAGATTTTAAGCTCGGCAATCATAAAAGTCAATGTACTAAAAAATATTATAAGCGTATGCATATACGGTCTTGTAAAGGTACATGTATATGTCTTCATCGTTCGATAATCGTAAATTAAGAACCGAAGCTCGTTTAACTGAGCGTAAAAACTGTGCGCGAGAGATTGAGAGTTCATGTTACTCCAAAAAGGTAAAACGAAAAAGTCTCAAGCGCTTCGATTGTGAAATGGAGAGCGATAACAGTGGTCAAAGATTCGAAGAAACTGGTGTAGACATAAATGGGTCTGATCTAATGTCTTCTTAGAGTAACCTCGAATTTAGAATATAAAAATTAAAATATTATTATTTTTTTAAAGTAAAAATATTTCTAGCATTACTCATATTGTTCTTCATTTTACACTAGTCTAATCAGACTTGTTATACGGACTCTTTGAAATAATTTTACCTTTTATTTCTTGAAATTCTTGATATGTAAAATTAATTAGTTTATGGTATGACATATAGATTGATATAGTTCATAATATTTTTTGCACGTTCTAAGTAAATCTACCGAAATATAAACACTTGCGAAAATATATTTATATTTGTCTAAGTATATAATAAACATAGCATGAACTCCAATATATTGAAGACGAAAAGCTAAAAATCGAGCTCAGTGGCGAACCATTGGAGAGGCCTATGTCTAGCAGTGGACGAAGATGATAATGATCCAGTTACAAAAATATATATCCTGTATGCCAATAGCCTCGACTCAAGATCAGCAAGCGACAAGTGTCGATCTACGACCAGTAGTTTAAATTTTTTTAATTTTATCAACGTTTAAAATGTTCTCAGCACTATCAGTTCATAAAATATTTATAATAGAAGCTTAGAATTCATAAAAGCAACGGACCTAGTTAAGACCATAGGATTAATTTGTAAGACCTTAAAGATATTGCGAACACGCACCAATCTTGGGTCTCCAATATTTTTTGCAATCCGTTTCAATTTACAAAGTGTCTCTACCAAAGTTGACACCTTCATTAATTTTTTAACCGCTTTTGTCAAACTGCGTCCCAAAACTTAATCTTTGTCAACGAGGGGGCGAGAGGTGCAGAACGGGTTTTAGAAAGAGATGCAACGTGCTCTCGCGCATGACAAGTGATCGGATTAGTGCATTTTAAACGAAGAGGGCTTAATTTTGATCTGAAACCCTTTAATTGAACTGCTACGCTTAAATTCTTTTAAAGGACGCGGTATGACTGAGAAACGAGTAGGTACAATTAGAATTAATGGCAGTTTGCTACCTGATAATGTCAAGCAATCTTAATATATATACCAATTTATTACTTTTTCTATTCCGCATTTTAAAACTTTGTCAGAAGAGAAACTTAATTCTTCTTATTTATTACTTGATATTCGCACCAATCGATTCTCGGTATCTTGTTCATATTGTCATACAAGTAAATAAAATATATGTCTGTGCTGAAGACTTAATACTAAGACTTCCATACTACAATATGTTACTTAATAGCTTAATATAGGGCTATATCATCACAAAGGTCACATTCAGTGTATTTAATTACAGAAAGGACCTTCAATAAAACTATAGTCATCACTTTGGTAGTCTCCTTTACTACGTGTGGCACTGCCTATTAAAATTCCACACGAAAACACGTTTACGTATTTTCCATAAAATTTAACGTAGGTACTTATCAAAATTTTGCGGCACTCAGATCAGTGCTGACACCGAAAAAGCGAAGATGTTATTGACATTAACACCGGATCTTATGAATATAAATTATAATTTGTAACCTATTTATCACTGAGCCTTTAATCCACCGCTGCGTGCCTCCGGCTGATAATGGGTAATCTACCCAACAGCATGATTGATAATGACCATATCCGAAGCCCTAAGATAGAATTACCCGCTGAGCTTAAAACATCCGATACATTTTAATAAATAACTCTTACCGTCTCACTAATAGTGATAATTTCTTCATTCGTGCCTTTTGTGTGTTAATACGAATGGGGTCGTTTATATTTATTAACATCGATATAGATTATGTTTAGTTTTGTTATTTGTTTGAATTGCATCAGTAAAAGATTGGCTGCAATTAGAGGAACTAGCTGGAAGGATCCAGTTATGTGGCATTAGTCGTGAACTTAGGACGAGAAAGAAGGGATTGTGATGGTCATCTTCATTCCTCGATGGATGGCAGTTTTGTTCAGGTGCCAATTAAATTCAGCCTGTAAAAAAGATTTTCAAATGCTACCATTAAAGGTATCCATGTTTTATGTTATGTTGCTGTAGTTAAATGTTGAATATACTTACTACCTACCCCTGCCTAACCCTCAGCCTACCCTTACGGGAAAGAGGCTAGACATTATGTATGTATGTTTTTTAAATTTTAATATAAATCACTGCGTAAAAAATTCCATGACTAAATTCATAAGATTTTTGATGAAAGGGCTGGTCAAAATTACTCTTACCGGATAGAAAAGTACGAGAAGGCTATTGAAGGTTCAATTGCACCAATATAGGAGTTAGCAAGTGGAATGTAGAAATGAGGTCTTGATCTATCCCCACGAGAATAAGAATTGTCAATTAATTTGTCTGTAATATAAAATATAGGTCTATCACGAATATTTACAATGTGATTATTTCCAGGTAACCTGCTAAAAGGCATCACAGGCGCCACTAGTGTAATTAAATAAGCTGGAATAGTTCCTTTCCCCATGTGGATTTCAAAAGACACAAAAGCAAATTGGAGTCAAATATTTTGGCAAAATTTAAAAAGTATCAAGCGTTAATCGCCCTGCGAAGGTTTGTCCAATCGTAAACCTGTTCGGAGTCGATAATGATTGATGAAAAAACTCAGTTGCGGCTCTGATTGATCTGGGCCAGATTGAGACATCTTTGGAACGAGTTCCGTCGCTGGGCGTAGGCTTATTGTGTGGGCCGTGAATTGTAAGAGGAAGCGGGTTTAGTTTATTAACTTATATTAAAACTTCGTTTACATTCATAAACAAAACTAACTAAGAAACAAACTAATAAAAGAACTTAAAAAATAACGTTCTAAAGAGTTGCGGGGAAAGCACATATTTTTTACTTAGACCAAATAGGACATTAAATAATTAATGATGACTAGTTGCGGTCATTTGTTGTCACGATACTCACATTATTCAACATAGTAATTAATTTTTTTTCATACAAGTATGTTTTCAAAATTCATTTCATGCATACTTTTCATCGTCACCATTATCTCAGCCTCTTGGGATTTGATGAATATAGACCCTCCAATTTTATTGTTTTCTATAAATCGACATTCCCAGTCTGCTCAGTGATCTAACTAAATTTGGTTGAATTTCAGTTATAACATGGAGCGACTGCCGTCTGACCTCCGCAACCCGAAAGGAAACGACATTTGGTTAAACCAGCTAAACCTAAACCTTAACATATATGTAGAATCTTACAATAGTAAAACTGTGGATGGGTATTGTTGTGTCTTTAATAGTATACTTTTAATATGATCAAGTACATTAATTTGCTCGTAGCTTTGCGGGACTAGGCGATTGGAATCAATCACCGAAGTAAAGCAAAAGTAAGACTTAAATAGGCTGAGAGAATGACTTGTTTACTAATACTATATTTAAGCATTTTATCATATTCAATCGTGCTTAGCGTGTCAGAACTGTACAATTTTGCACTTAAAAACAAATCGCTTGTCTCTTATAACTTGCAGCTACTGAAGCACCCATGCCACACTTACACGACTATAATTGTTCCCAGGAAACTTGGAGCCGACATTTTTTCCCTCTCTGCATAGATAGAGCTCCAGAATTCTCCTCAGAGCTGTTGTTCCACCAATTCAGAACTCAAACTGAGGTCTTTTTTCCATAGATTCGAAAATTCGTTGAAGCATGTCAAGTATTTTTAAATTGACTTGACACGGTGATAATGCTCAATAGTTGTTGCTGTATTTCCTAATTCGGAAAACAGAGCACCTTGACAATGTCCAGTTGCATTTATAATTTGACTTTCGGCAACTTCTCAACGTGAAAGATGATTGGGCACTTATCGCTGGGCAGCCCATTATCCCGCAAAGTCAAAGTTAAAATAGTTTATTAAAATTTGGGGCATTGTGTAGCTGTTATGAACGTAACCTTAAGAACTACGTGCGTCGCTTAGAGACATTCTTATATGTCATAAAAATTTAAATTAAATAAAGTTCTTTATTTACATAATACAAAACACTGCAAAAAAGATGAATCACTTTTAATTTTTTTAATGAATTGCTTAAAATTGCTACCAGCTTCTTATTTGAAGTAGTTTTCAGCAAGAATTGATAGGGAACACTTCTCTCCTTCCTAGAATGTTATTTATATAAATAAATAAATAAATAAATAAATAAATATTTCAGACACTTACACCAATTATTTAGTTCCAAGATAAGTATCATTAAGAACTTGTGTTATGGATACTAAATAACGGATAAACATACATAAATACTTTTTTTTTGTAAATGAATACTTAATATACATAGGAAAACACCCTATATACCACATATATCAATCCTTAGAATCTCGTATTCACAAACACTATCCAGTTTGGGGTTCTAGCATGCAAACTTAAGAGCTATCAGTATATACATACATACATTCATGCCTGTTTCCTCGAAGGGGTAGGCAGAAGCATATTATACGCCAATACACTTCGCCAATTATATAGTTGGTCCCACGTAATAGGTGGTGAGCCTATTGCCGCTTACCGGGTACTTAGGTCAATAACCTCCTAATTTTATCAATAAAAGTACCGTTTACTTAATAAATCACAAAGTTTTACGACATGAAATGTTGATTAAAGCATTAGTAATTAATATGATTTCTCACAATAAAATTAAAGAGATCAGTAATTAGTATAAATCTCGTTATATTATTACTATTAAGAGCCAATCTTGTTCCGACAAAAATATAATTTGATTACGCACAAACCACCATGTGAATTGATTAGTTTCATATCGATTAAGTCGTTAGTATTATTAATTAGAGAATTCGACTCAAGTTAGACGATTATGAACGCATCTTTAACCAATTCAGTTGATTTTTTAAGGATGAATAGGAATGTTTTTCTTTCTTTTGTTTTTTTTCTTATTTTTGACGTTTAGAGAATATGTTGGTTTTTTTTAAAAGCCTGTTTCATAGTGTCGAAGTAAGTTCCCATAAGCGTTTACTTGATTGATAGTGTACGAAACTGTCATTTTAAACAACGTTAAAAATAAAGTAGGTGTTTATTGACTTGAATTAAATAAAACACAAACAATTAAATAATTTGTCTATGCACACAGAGGTTGTTTTTATTGTTTCATTATTTAATCAATCAGACACCACTCGAAATCAGACAGCTATGATTTGTAGCTTTATACAAATATCTTAGTATTCGACGACCGAAATGGCGTGGAGGTCGGTATATCTCCCTCCACATCGCTCCTGAAGTCGAGGATTTGATATCCACACAGGACAAATCACTCTTTGCATGAACATAGGTATATGTTGTAAATGTAAATGTAAAATAGTTATTGTATTTTTTTTTAATACGAGTATGTCGTTTTACCCGATTGTTCAATTGGCTAGATCATGATTTATGGACATTTCTTGAAAAGCTCTCTCCAAAAAGAGGGAATATTTATACATTTATATTATATATTAAGTGTACGGGGATCCTACCATCATCTTAGGACCCCAAGCCAACCTCACCTGCAAATGGTTCACCTACCGATCAACGGACGAACATAACAGTGCCCGGTAAGCGGCAATAGGCTCGCCACCTGCTACGTGGGACTAACAAAACAATTGGCAAAATGTGGGTGTATAATATGCCTCTGCATACCCTTTTGGGAAAACAGTGATTGTATGTATGTATATGAAAGGCATAACGTTTAAGGTTGCTATGTCTTTGGAAAGTGTAACGATCCCTGATTAGTATGACATAGACTGAGTTTTACTTAGATCAAAGCCTTTTAATTTGAAAATATTTATTTATTTATTTTCTCTTAGGAAGATTTACAGTCTAATTTCCTATTGGTTTACAATATATACTTATTTACAATATGGCCTATTGCCATTTACAAATCTCCACAAATATATCACGTTAATGATATATTATATTTGCGAAACAATTATTATTATCGTTCGAAAACAAAAAAACAAAAATCTCTGTTACCAAAATAACCTCGCATCATTTCCTCGTGACCCTAATTACAATGTGTGTCAACGTAAGACCATGTTATGGGATACATAAATCATAAGCCGGAATCGAACCCCCGACCCACTAACTTCCTGGAAAGGTTATTAACAACTTAACACGTGTTTTTGTGCACACTGCACAGGTCCATATGGTGCATGTCAAACGTATATAAAAAGCGCTTTCTATTTTTAAAGGACTGATTTCTGTCGTTTCAAATCATGCTGAAATCTTCTAACCCTTCGTTTAAGTCTCTAATTATCTCGCTGTTAGAAGGGTTACATAACATTATTAGTTAATCTCTGGCGAACATAAAAGTTCCCGGTAAGCAGCAACAGGCTCGCCACCTATTACGTGAAACCAACAATATAACTGGCGAAAAGTGGGCATATAATATGCCTCTGCCTCCCCCTTCGGGGAAACTTTATATATGTATGTATTAGTTAATGCAAATTCTCATTAACTAGATGTATTTGTTGTAAATTTACCCTAAAAACTGCGCATAAAAAGAACGCATGGATAATGGTCTCAATGTCTTTTTTGACATTTTAATAATCGTCCAACGAATAGACGACCGATATGGCGTGAAGCTTACATGCACTTCACTCCGGAGGTCGTGAGTTCCAATCCCACACGCGACAAATCTTTGTGTGAATAAACATTAATATTTATTCTGGTCTGGGTGTTTCCTATGTATATTAAGTTTGTAATTATAAAAAAGAAAGGTATTTAAGTATGTTTTTCCGTTCTTTATATGACACAAGTTCTTAATTATACTTATCTTGCAATGAAATAATTGGAATATTTAGATATAAATTTAAGATTAAAGATAGTAAGAGAATATTTAATTAATTTTAATTTAATAATACGCATAACTCGACATAAAACAAACAAATCCATAAAAACGTTCATTAAAAATTAGTTATTTCATTAGTCATAATAGTTATTTGATTAGCGGCTCTGTTACGTCAAAGGTTAAATACCTTATACAAATTAAATATCTGAGCCTAAATGCCCATCTGAAATGTTCTATTCATTCATTCGTTCATTAATCACTCAATTTAATACCCAGTAGTGCTTAGGTTATCCTACAAGCAGTTCCAGGAACCTTAAGAGGAAAAAAACTGCAGAAAAACTGGCTTAACGATATGAATAACTCATCAGAATATTGGCAAAATGATTAAGAGCGAGAAGGCATTCGCAAAAAAGCTTTTGAGTGAAAGGGATAGAGTCCTCTGGGTATAATTAAATCGTTAAGCTTATAATTTTAAGTGTGCATAACGATGTGCTTGAAACTATTATTGATCTCAATTTGTTCTACTTTATTAAACTTAATTTTAGTTCATTATTTCCTTAATATTGTCCTTTTGAGAGCAGGTTTTAGATTTTGGGTAGCTCGGAACAGTAGCCTTGATTAAATGTTTGCACATGACCTACGAAATCTTACGTTTGGACATCTGGCGTGTTCAATCTTTAAAATAATCTAAGGTCTTTAGATTGTAAAATAATTAGTTAAATATCAAAGAGAACTTTTGGTTTCAATTAAATCTTACGTGGAACTTTTTATGTAACCTTTTGAAATAATAGCGACAATTTAAAGATATATAAATAATTATTTCAAATCAAGTCTAATATAGTAATTAAATGTTAAATAAACCAAAAACAAATACCTATTTTAGTTACTAAAAACTCATCATATCCTAGCATCATCCCGGATGCCCTAGAATTAAGATTAGAGCCCAGGGTCTGCTCACTGGTTTAACCAGATTTTGACTGAATTTCAGTTATAACATGGAGCGACTTCCGTCTGACCTCCGCATCCCAGAGGGAAACAAGGTTACTAAAAAGTAAATTATTTTAATGTTTAATTAATACTTCAACTGTTAAGAATACTTTTTTCAAAATATCTACTACTTAAGTTTTAAATACGTCTGTTGTTAACGCTCAATAGTGTTTGAAACGTAAAGAAAATAATAATTTATCCTTTTTATTATTATATCCACGCTAACCACTAATTAGTAAAGACTCCGCGGCGGTTCCTCTAAAAGCGTTTTTTTATTTACACAGAATCTACCTGCTTGAATCAAACCTTCTTTTTTTATTAAACTAAAACCTAGTTAAAAATACCACCTCGTTTTTGCAGCATCCGTTATCTGTCCGTACTAATCGTTTTATGACATTTGATTGCTTAACAACTGTATCTTTTTTTCCTTTTAACGCCTATGGTGTTTACTGACCGTATAGAGAAATACCACCATCCATTTAACGCTCCTTTATAAGCGTTATTCCATACTTCCATACTAGTATTATAAATGCGAAAGTAACTCTGTCTGTTTGACTCGCTTCGCGCCAAATTTACTGAATGAATAAAAATGAAATTTGGTACAAAGAAAGTTTAGAGCCTGAGAAAGAACACAGGCTACTATAAAAAGCGAAAAAAAGGTTGTAGGGGGAAGAAATAGCGGATAAAAGTTCGAATGGAAAGTCATTATTTTAGAAGCTAGAAGTGTTAATACTCTTATTTCACTTTAAATATCATACCTACTTATATCAGTATAATATTTAGAGATAAATAAACAAGATGCGCGAATTGTGCCATATAATAATATTTCACGCGGACGAAGACGCGGGCGAATCACTAGTTGTATATGTCTTTGCCCGAAAGATAAACTAGCTATCTTGTATGATTGCCTAATTAATTTGCGGCAAATTAACTGATATTTTTGGTTAAAGGTAAATTTTTTTTAACTCATAAACTAAATCCATCGAAAATTTATCTATAAAAAGCGACATTTTATAAAACGCCCAGGCATGATCATGATCTGGCAAATTGAACGAGACAGCATCGACAATTCAATTAAAAATGTGACACGAATCACAAAAATAATATTTAAGCCCACGCTTATGTTAAATATTAATTTTATAATGTCACAAAATTATCAAAACGGAGTAGTTAATATATGATACTGACATGTCATTATAAATTCGTCACGGCAACGCCTTTATCTCACCGGCTAGCGTTTATTAGACTAACAACAGAACTCATATTTCACTGCGCAGACTCATTAGTACCAATACATTCACTAGAACGCAAAGACACCGCCCAAACCAGTCGCCGACATCCATTTTAACTCCAAACGTGACCACGAAACCACTAGATTTCTCGATACCTAATTTAACGCCCAATCGATTCTGATAAAAATTAATACATCAATTCAAAATTGACTCTCATCTTACCGCGGGAAACAAAAAGCGACCTAATCATAATCGGCCCGCCCGCTCGATATTCAACTATTCGAGAAATGAATATAAAGACAATATTCGGGTGGGGTTTTTGCGCGCGTTTGTCGCTGTCGTTAGGGTGACCATCTCGCTAATGGAATTCGAGCCGGTCCCGACATATTGGGCATAAGTTCGTCGGATGATAGGTATTTTTTTCTTTGCTTTTTTCAAGTGATGGGATTGTTCTCACAATGAATGAAGACATAAAAATTTCGTCGGAGTCGAGGCCGCGGCGCGTCTGACGCGGACCACATACGTATAACCCCGGTCCTTACCGAGCGCTTTACTCTTTCTTGTTGGGTCGCTTATTCGCCAAATTGGTGGTCGCTCACGCCTTTAACTTCAACCTATTATTTCGAGGCGAAACGACCGAGCCGGCTCGGTAAAGGAGCGTGATCAACAAATCAATCTCTTTTTTATTCCTTTTCGGCTCGGACCTCGAGTGTTTGTTTTCAAACGTATTATATGTGATTATTTAAGAAATTCGTGGCTAAAATAACGCCCGCTGATGAGAAGCGGGCTTGATTAAGTTGATTAATAGCCGAAAACTACATGGTTTGGTTCAGAATTTAATGGGTTTCAATTTTATTTTTTAAATGCGATCCAGTGATTATGACGTTGTTATTCTGCTCCTGTGTGCTAAATGGAAACAATTTGGGGATCGTCATAAATTTTAAGCTTATACGTACCCTTGAAAATATATGTTCTTGCAATAATGTCGTACTCTTGAAAATAAATTGTTTTTGCATATCCTATACAACGCCATCTAGTGCCAAACTATTGATACTTTTCGGATCTGGCATTTTTCTGTAATTTACCCTTTTAATATTAACGCGTTGTGGAAATTAAAGATTTTTTAGGGTGGTAAAGTTTAGTTTATACTTATATAAAACAAATTAATTGAAAGGGTTGAACTTAAAGTAGTCTTAAAAACTTAATGAACCTACTTTGAGTAAATTTTTAAATAAAAAAAATCTAAATATGTAATGCTAAAATCAGTAATAGGTTACTTAAGATTTAATGACTAGGATCTAACCGCAAACTTAAACTCAATAACCAACCAAACACTTAAGATATCAAAGCAACGTCGCAACATAGTAGCAAAAGATCGGTTATCCAATTAACATGCAACAAAAGTCAGGACAATAATTACAAAATATTTTTATGTCATAATTCCAAGAGATAGATCGTAAACCACAAACCCTTGACTATTAATCCCCCATAGGTGGCGTTAATTACCCACTTTATATTCATGATGTCCAACGATGTTGACATCTCAATCTGCAGTTAAACTTTACATCCAGCTCTTGTCTGATGTGTAAGCTTGAAGCCACATTAAAGCGAGCTCCACGCCTGTTTAGGCGTGATTGGTTAGATCATGTTTCATATTAATTCGCTTTGCTATCTCATTGCTCTCTTCCGTTAAAGATAAGGTGTTATGTGTGTGGGATTTTAGTCTTTATAGCTAGGGTATGTACTCGGTTGCAATAAAAACTTGGTTGTTTCTGCCTCATGGCAGTCGATCGTCAATACAGTTTTATAAAGCCCACTGCTGAACATTAGCCTCGTCAATAGATTACATACGAGTACGCCCATATGAACAAATCTTTGTGTGCATACATATAAATATTTGTTCTGGGCTGGGTGTTTTCTTATATTTTCTTATATTAAGTATAAATTTACAAAAAAAAGAATTTAAGTATGTTTTTCAGTGGTTCTTGGAATTTGCCCATAAGAACAATTTTTTGTGTTCATACATATGAATATTTGTTCTGGTCTGGGTGTTTTTTTATGTAGGTACATTAAGTATGTATTTACAAAAAAAGTATTTAAGTGTGTTTTTCCGTGGTTCTTGGAACTAAATAACTGGTGTGATTGTCAGAAAATACTTATAATAATCACCTCGCAGGCGGGTTGGTGATCGCAGTTTAAGCCAGAATGATGACGCTGCTGCCCATCATCCAAAGAGATTTCTGATTGTCGACTCTTATGTTTCCCCGCGCTCGTAGCTCTGCGGTGCTCGGTGGTCGGAAACGATCACCGATGTACAGCAGAGTTTACAGAGGTCAGTCCTTGGATGGGTGACCGTTTGTGTGGCATTTGATATCGAGCGCTTCCGTGCTTCGGAAGGCACGTTAAGTCGTTGGTCCCGGTTACCTGCCTCCGCTAATCCACACTGGGTCCGCGTGGTGGAGTGTGACCCAATAACCTCACACCTTGGTATGTGAGAGGAGGCTCGTGCTCAGTAATGGGACGTTAATGGGCTGAGATGACGATGTTTCCCCGCTCTATTTTAGGCAATATACTAGGCACGGCACTATTTTAGGCTGGTACCACTCGGACCATCATTTGCAGTCTAAAACAGAGAAGAGTCTTACTGTCGGACGACATACGAGTGTTATCTCACACCAGGGTGTGTTCCGCTGAGAATGTCCAATATTCTTACCCAAGGATGCCATGACAAAACAAGAGTCGTTTAAAGTCGTCTCGCGATTTTTTGGGAGATTTATTTTGCACCGGAATCGTCACAATGTTGTTTCAAAGCTTCAGTTGTTTGCAATGGATATCAGCAAAATGAGTATGTTTTTCATTACAAAATGATGATTGAATTGGATCGAATCTCAGGATAAGCTTAAATATTTCTTTAAGCAACGCATACGCAAGTCTGGCAAAGTCTGGCATTGTATTTAATATGTCTTTATTCGATTGTTTCAGGTCTAGAGTACTTAAGTGCTGCAAGGAGTTTGCATCCTGAACTGCATGCAGGCAGCACGCTCGCCAGTCAAGATTTTCAACTTAGCTTAGAAGGTAAATTCATTAATTTAGAGCTTAAAATGCCGTGTGGCTATAATGGATTCGGCCATTCTTGTGAACATCAGATAGTTCATCTCTCTATCACGCACGTACGCAACACAACACACTCAAACACACACCCACAAATACGTACATTTTTTTACCATGTACAACAAATTTTTATTTTAGGAAGAAACTGGCTGCTGAAATACAGTTATATAACAAGTTTGGAAGCCAGGGTTTTTGTAAGAAAATTGTGTACTTTTTGTGGAATTATAAAATATTTAAAAAAAAAGTTATACACTACCATCTAAAAGTCATTACTGACCTTCTAGCTAAATTGCAATGTTCTGTAAATCGTATCATTACCATACTAGCATTATCCAGGTTTTGCCCCAGACAAACGTTAACCACCCTAGGTCATAGTCCCACCCCCTTTTATCTCACTGGGAGTCGTTATAGTCGACAAAAAGAAATCCTACCAGATGATGGGCAGCAGCGTCATCCTGCGTTTGGCTAGAGCTGCGATCACCAAACCACCAAGCCCAACCTGGTGATTTTTGACAAATAATCCCAATATAATTTAATCTATTGGGGAGACTAATGTCCAGCCATGTACTTTATAAGGCTGATAAGATGATGTAAGTAGCTATAACTGCCAGACTGCCGTCACTACCGACACTCAAACAATGTTGCAACCCATATATGTAATTCGTATGCTAGCTAAGTATGCTTAGCTATCAATGGCGTCACCATACATTTTATAATCTCATCGTCCAGTGTATAATGAACTCATCTAGTATCAATATGGGCGAAGGGAAACACCTCGTACAAATTCCACCCACACACACACCCACACACACACACACACACCCACACACACACACACACACACACACACACACACACACACACACACACACACACACACACACACACACACACACACACACACACACACACACACAGAGAGAGAGAGAGAGAGAGAGAGAGAGAGAGAGAGAGAGACATGCGCGCATCAGTTATTAAAACTAGAATAATTTTGTAATTACCTACTGTTAATTTAATTTATGCTAACTACCTACCTTTAATTTATGTTGTTTATTTACAACATGACGACCGATATGGCGTGGTGGCGAGTATACCCGCATTCCACTCCTGAGGTCGTGGGTTCGATTCCCACACAGGACAAATATTTGTGTGTATAAATATAAATATTTGTTCTGGTCTGGGTGTTTTTCTATGTATATTAAGTATGTATTTACAAAAAAAAAAAGTATTTATGTATGTTTATCCGTTATTTAGTATCCATAACATAAGTTCTTAATGATACTTATCTTGGAACTAAAAAAAAATAAAATAATAATTGGTGAATTGGTGAACATATTTTTGATTGTAACATATTTTTTATTTAAATTTGGAAGGAACTCTCAACATACAGATTACGCTAGTTTGAGGATCAGGGCTTGCACTGTACTTGTAATCTCCCTATTTATGCATTAAAGATTTATTATTATTATAATTTCCACGTTTCTCTTGCCTAAAGATCTCTGTGCTAAAAGGAATACATATTGCAGGTTCAAGAATAGCATCACCTACCCGCCTCAGGTTATCAGGCGGCGCCATTGGTGCGTCCATGAACCGCAAGAGGGCGGTCTCCTGGAGTCCTTACTCCGCCGAGTCATTGGACCTGGCTGCCGTGATCAGGGCTTCACCAGCAAGTCTGGCGGTCAGGGCACCTTCAGCTGCTTCTTCAGGGAGCTATGGCCATCTCAGTGCCGGTAAGGAAAATAAACGAATTTATGGAAACCTAGTATATGTACATAAAAACATTGACAAATTGAGTAAGAAAAGCGATATACATATCCTAAACACAAGGAATAAGCATAAACTAGTTGTACCTGCCACTAGGCTCCAAAAAATTAACAAATCTTTTAAAGGTCAATGTGTGCGATTCTATAATAAAATCCCAAGCAATATACAGCAATTAAGCCTAAATAAACTTAAATTAACAATAAAACGCAACCTGTCTTTAAAGGGATACTATTCTATCAAAGACTATATGGCTGATAAAAATGCTTGGGATTAAACTGCCGTTTCATACAGGCTATTCTAATATGAATGACTTAAAACATGAATATTGTTAATGTTGTATTATGTTGCATTGTATAGCGTCACAGACAAATGAAGATTGTAACTAACCAATCGATAATTTAAAAGAGCATAGCCTGTGAGTTTCTTGCCAGTTCTTCTTACAGAGCGGTGGCTCGGAACTGGCACTTAGATTCACTTACACTTAAATATGTTTTGTTTTTTTAAATTGTTTGGTTGCAAGTGAATCTAAGCTTCGTGATTTTAGTATAATTATATTTTATTTGTTATTGTTTTATAATTTTGACGTTTTTAAGTACTATGTAATAGTTTATTAAATAAAAAGTATTTGATTAATTTTGATTGATTTGATTGATTGATTGAAAAAACTAAATCGAATTTATTTATTTGTGAAATATAGTGTATGTCATAAGTTAACACGTGGTAACAGCAATCTGTTGATCCAATCAAATGACCAAAGTATTCATATACTATACTAATCTGTCAGTTACAAAACTTATTAAATAAATATCAATGGACATCTCACACACTACTTTTAGCCCTGAATTCAGCAGAGCTTGTAGGTATTTTGGGTTTTCTTTGAAGTGTGATGGAAAATCATTAACTAACCTTCCCCGTTGTGGTTAGAGCGGGAGCGTGTGTCAGTTTACTTTGTCTTATTATCCTTGCCATAGATTATTTTTAAATTAGACTTAAATCAATTTTGTTTTATGTAGTAGCATTACTTTTTCATACCACTGAAGATGGCACTGAAGCTTGCTGCTCACCTGATAGAAAGTGCTCACCGCAGCCTTCAACACAAAGAGCATATATAGTGCAAATATTACTTGATATTCAAAAACCGTAAAGATATGATAAGCTTACATAAAGTCTTATATAAAATGTAAATCCTTTTAAATTCCAGGAGCAATATCCCCCGCGCTGTCTCTCTCGCACGCGTCGCTTGCGCAGCAATTGCTGGCTCGCGGGGGTGTGGTGGGGGGTAGCGGGGTGCTCGCGGGCGGAGTGCTCATGGACCCGGCGCATCAGCAGGCAGCAGCGGCGGCCGCACAACATGCTGCTCACGCTCATCTTGTCGCTGGCATTCACAGGTAACCATCATGGCTTAGCTTGCCTTTCCTTTGCCTGGTGTTCGTAGTTCCAAGAACGGAGGCTTTGGACGGTATTAAAACAGCGGTCCATCAACTATGACTGACGTTTAGGACGATCCTTAGACTTTAAAAAAATAACTGTGAGTGTAAAGTTTTAATTCAAGTGAAATTTTACATTTATATTAAAAGCTTTACACTCACGGTAAATGTTTGCTATATCGCAGTTTTATGACCGTCCTGAACCTTAGTTTTATAGACCCCGCGCACGAGCAGGCAGCGGCGACGGCCGCTCAACATGCGGCTCATGCTCATCTCGTCGCTGGCATTCTCAGGTATACATAATGGCAATTGACTTACTGAGGTGTGGGATAATCCTGAGATTTTTGAAAAAATCACCGTGAGTGTTAAATTTTAGGTACAAGTTTAATGTCAGAAAGATTTTTTTTCCTAAACCGCAGTTTTAGGACCGTGAAAAGCGAGTTATACGCAGTGTTCGCGTCTTTGAATTCGAGATCAGCGTCTGGATTCTTCAAGTCCATTTATGTAGGTAGTATAAATTCGTGGTCAACAAAAAGTCCATCTGACACATTCTAAGGAAATTACAAATGTCAAATATCAAAAATATGAATAAAAACTTTTTCTTGGAATATTATGTTGTTACTTCTTTCTTCCTAGGTCTCATATATCATCACCAACGCAGCTGATAATGGGTTCAGTGGACGTCAGACCTGCTTTGGGCTTGGACGGCACACCGCCGCAACACCACCAGCAACCTCATCAACAACCCGAAATCACCAGCATTATGGAAGCCGATAGGTACTATAGAGTTTCTTTATGCACAATTCTAATCAAAACAGTCTACTTCTATCTTATTCGATTGAGGTTCGAGCAAACTGGTTGGCAAGATAACGATCTTTAAGCCGCCTGCCAAGAGCGTGCTGATTATGAGCAAATACCCTCAACATAATGTAAACCAATGTTCAGCAATGCAGCAACAACTTCATATAGCTGAAATTATAACAAAGATATCTTATTGCTGACGTGCTCATTTGCTGCTAGCAAGAGCATAAGCGGTAAAAGATTGGCCAAGAAACTTATCTAGCTATACTTGTATAAATATTTATAGATAATTTAGTATTTTCATAACATTCTCTATAATCCCATTCCAGTGCGTCGGCGCTTACCCAGCGGAAATCCCCACCGAGTCTCATGCTACGAGAGATGCACAGCAATAAGCCCTTGTCAGCAGCTGCAGAAAGCACAGTCGATGGGCTGGACCCTAAAGATGAGCCTGGAGACTTCATCGAAACCAACTGTCATTGGGTAAGACTTTCAAAGAAAATGAGAAAATTAATTCTTCTTTAGTATGTTCTTTATGTTTATTTTTCTTTTAAACCAAGCTTGTTTCCTTAGTTCTTCTCGATTATTTTGTAGGTCACCTTTTTTTGTAAGGACATACTGTGAAGTACGTAGGCCCTATGTTCAAAAGTCAAAAGTCAAAAAAAAAAGTCAAAATACTTTTTATTTCATAAACTATTACATAGTACTTGAAAACGTCAAAATTATAAAAAAATAACAAAAAACAAATAAAATATAATTATACTACAATCACGAAGCTTAGATTCACTTGCAACCAAACAATTTAAAAAAACAAAAAATATTTAAGTGTAAGTGAATCTTAGTGCCAGTTCCGAGCCACCGCTCTGTCAGAAGAACTGGCAAGAAACTCACAGGCTATGCTCTTTTAAATTATCGATTGGTTAGTTACAATCTTCATTTGTCTGTGACGCTATACAATGCAACATAATATAACAATATTCATGCTTTAAGTTATTCATATTAGAATAGCCTGTATGCAACGGCAGTTTAATCAGCAAGCATTTTTATCAGCCATATAGTCTTTGATAGAATAGTATCCCTTTAAAGACAGCTTGCGTTTTATTGTTAATTTAAATCTATTTAGGCTTGATTGCTGTATATTGCTTGGGATTTTATTATAGAATCGCACACATTGACCTTTAAAAGATTTGTTAATTTTTTGGAGCCTAGTGGCAGGTACATGTTGTTAAATGTTTTATATGCGTATGTAACAAATAGACTTTCGGAGCAATCTTTGAATTCAACAACGGATCTGATGACACATATAAGCTAAGCCAGCAAATATGCTTCCAGAACAACGTTTGCAATTGACAACGAATCAATGAAAGCTGTAAACTAATAATTGATGCCATAGAAGTTACCTAATATTGTCGTCGTGGGAAATTGCTTTAAAAGAGTGACTTTGGTTTGGATAAATAAATAAATAAATATTTTCAGACAATTACACCAATTATTTAGTTCCAAGATAAGTATCATTAAGAACTTGTGTTATGGATACTAAACAACGGATAAACATACTTCAATACTTTTTTTTTGTAAATACATACTTAATATACATAGGAAAACACCCAGACCAGAACAAATATTCATGTTCATGTTGGATAAACGTTTATAGAAATTTTGAGGCCTAGTACAGACATTTTGGCTATGATCCCTGATGCCTTTTAAATTAATTTAACTGTGTCTTACCAAATGCAACTAGCTGACGTTTTTCGGATTTCAGGTGGATTGCAAGTTGGAATTCCCAACGCAAGATGACCTGGTGAAGCACATCAACACAGACCACATCCACGCCAGTAAGAAGGCGTTCGTGTGCCGCTGGGTCGGCTGTTCCAGAGATGAGAAGCCGTTCAAGGCTCAGTACATGCTGGTGGTTCACATGAGGAGGCATACTGGAGAGAAGCCCCATAAGTGCACGGTGAGTTAATGGTGTCTTTGATATTAAAATTGCTTTCATTTAGTAGAGCATTCTTGCCGCGGTGTACAAGATATGAATCATAGTCCAAATTATGGTCGAAGACGTAGCTAAGGTCTAATCTTTCTTATTCGTGAAGATGTAAATTCAATACATACATCGTAATACTGACACATTTTACTATTTGGCTCCTCTGGTGTTATAGAGTGTAGTTTGAACTCGGAAGAGCATTTGACTTAATACCTTTTGTTTTTGCTACAAAGTAAGCTATTATGACACTAGACATTTATTAGAAAACAGAGGGCATATATTCGCCTCAGATCATGTCCTACCACCAATTAAAAAGCCAAAATTTGAATTACTCAGCTTATTGACTAATTTTCATGCAAAGTAAAGCTGAAGTATCAGCAATCATGTATGTTTTATTCTTTATTAGAGAAATTAGAGCCAACAGCGGCGATAGCCCCGTGGTGAGGCCCATTGCCTTCAAATTCAGAGGGTCTAGGGTTCAATCTCTGGTGGCGCACTTACGAAATTATGTGCGTATTGAACGCTTGCTCTGTGCCTCGGAAAGCACGTTAAGCCATTGGTCCCGGCTGTCATGTTCATCAATGGCAGCCGTTATTAGGAAGTCAGTGCCTTCTAACATCCTGACAGCTGGTTTAACAATAGAATGATGTTGCCCTCTGGGTTGCGGGGGTCAGACGGCAGTCGCGCCATGTAATAACTGAAATGCAGCCAAATCTGGTTGAACCAGTGAGCAGACCCTGGACTCTTAAGCTTCGGTCTAGGGCAACCGGGACAATACTAGGATATGATGGGGGAGAGAAATTAGAGCCAAGAAGAACGCGAATCCAACGGCAAATATTCGATATAACTGCTCCTCTAGTATTAGAGTGATATTATAGCTTAAAACAATAGTATAACCTTCTCGGACTAAGGACTCTTGCGTTTTATTTCTTAATAACAAGGTTTTATATTTTATAATATACCATTACAGTTTGAAGGCTGCTGTAAAGCCTACTCCCGACTCGAAAACCTGAAGACCCACCTTCGAAGTCACACTGGGGAGAAGCCCTACACTTGCGAGTACCCAGGGTGCGCGAAAGCATTCTCCAACGCCAGCGACAGAGCCAAGCATCAGAACAGGACACATAGCAATGAGGTAAGAAATTATTAATATCTTCTATATTAACAGTACATTTTTGTTAAATCCAAAGACAATATAATTCCTAAATCTAAATCGTGCATTATCAATGACTAGCATATAACAGACTTACGAGATCAATTCAGAATACCAGACCCAATTTTTTGAGTTTGATGCATTACTGATTTTTTCATTGAGTTGTGTTTATTCAGATATTTTTGTATTTTTGAGCTAACAAGCTTAAATTATTAGTTAAATAATATCTTTGTCAGGCTAATACAATAAGATATTGAACTGAACTAAAAAGCGAAATTTTATGAAACGCCTACACCCAATGTTGATCTCTCCGGGATGACGGGAATGACAGGACTTCGACATAAAGTATATGTTCAAATCGACTCCTAAAGGGTTAAGAAGATCAAGGTCATTGAATATGATGATGCCGTGTTGTATCGGCCTAGAATAGTGCCATCCCCTAGGGAGTCGTAAGAATCGACGAAGAGAAATCCTACCGGATGATGGGCAGCAGCGTCATTCTGCGTACTGGTTTGAACTGCGATCATCAACCCGCCTGCCAATCGTGGGTATGGGATAGTACCAACATAACGTAATCTATTAGGAAGGACTTTACAAAACTGATATGATTATGATGAGTTTGTATATTTTAGCCATATTTTAACTGTTTTTTTTTGATACAGAAACCGTATGTCTGTAAGGCTCCTGGCTGCACGAAGCGATACACCGACCCCTCTTCACTTCGGAAGCACGTGAAGACCGTTCACGGCGCTGAATTTTACGCCAGCAAGAAACACAAAGGTAAAGAAACTTACTATTTGAATTATTCAACTTTACATATTTACGGTCATTTGATAATGTGCATAGCTTGTGTTCGATATAAACTATTCTTATCTCTATTTTATTTTAATGTATTTTAATTTATTTTGTATGTAACTATAGCTACCTGGTGTCGTAAATCTAGTTAATAATATAGTTTTGTATTTTCTCTGTAAGTGAATTTTGTAATGCTTTTGAGAAAATAAATGTCTTTAACCGTACTTATTTCATATGGTTAACAACTTTAGAATTTTTATTTTATTTATCTATTGCATCGAACGCCATCGATCCCAGGCACAAAATAACCTATTGTTTGTCATTGGTCATTTGGCCTTCAAAGACTTATTATCTCTTTAACCACGCTATTGAAACCCAAAGGTAGCTTACTTGAACCAGAAAATGGCAAAAGTCAGACTCCTCTTTCAATCTTTTAACTCCTTGCTAAACTTCCAGGTTGCAGTCGCGGCGACGACTCGGCAGAGTCCGGAGGGGGCGGGGCGGGCTCCTCCCCGCGCTCCGAGGAGGGGGGCGTGCCCCCCGCGCTGCGGCATCACACTTCCTCGGCTTCTGTCAAGTCTGAAAGTCCTGCTTCACCATTGCCAAGGGGGCTTCATACTCCAGCACATCAGGTGGGTTTTCAATCTTATTCCAGGTGTTATCATCTGGTTAATTATCTCATTGTTATTCGATTATTTTAACATTATAAAAATACTTACTAAGTAAGCTAGCACGAGCACGTGTAACTTATACATACATAAAATGATAAAACAAATTAATCAGTAACCCGAAGACGTCCATAGTCTTTTCCCAATAGAATTCCATCGACTCCGCTCCTGGGTTCGATTCCCACACAGGACCAATCTTTGCATAAAACATTAATATGTGTTCTGGTCTGGGTGTTTTCTTATTGAGCTTCCTATATATTTATTCATAAAATAAATTAAAATGTATTTATGTATGTATATCTGTTATTTTTCACAAGTTCACACAAGTTCTTAATGATATTTATCTTAAAACTTAATTATTAATTGGTTTTCATTGCCAAAAACTATTTATTTCTTATATAATGTGACCGATGGCAGTTGATCTGCATCCAGTGTGATTCTGCGACATTTGATAACTCTTATTTATTTATATATAAGGTACACCAACAAGAATACACATAAAACCTATTACAAAAATAGTACCTATCTATTTATGTAATCACTTCGATCAACAATTGATCGAAGTGTAATCATAAGTAAATTAAATCACACGAACACACAGCTGGTCACACTTGTGGGACTCCCTCTTCCTTAGTGTGATGCCACATATTTTGCAATTGTAAAGCAAGAAATAAATACATCAAAACAGCAGTTCCAAAATGTTCATGGGACCTGGATTTTGAAATGTGACGTCACAAAATTTAGGATCCCTCCCATCTCCTTGTCACACCATGTCACACTTCGTCAACCCCCTCCCACCCCCTCAACGTGTGACATAATTTATGGATAGCCCCTAATTAATATGAACTCTGCCGTCCATCTTTCGGTTGCACAGGTGAGGTCGCAAGCGGTATTTAGTATCTAACAATATCGAACTATCGAAAAAATCTAATAAGTACTATCAAAAAATAAAACATTAAAACATTTCGAAATTTTAGCAATAATAAATGTTATTTTACAGCTGTCGGCACAGTGCGGGGAGTTGGACTTTGGCGGCTCCGGCTTTGGCGGGTTCAGCGACGAGAACGGAGTTCCGTACTTCAGGATAGATGGAGAGGTTTGTTCGACTTGAATTGGATTATTTTAAGTGAAATTTCAGTTAGCTAAATGCATACTTTCCTTATAATGAAACCTGGAAAGTCTAAATAATAGACAATGTAGGCAAATATTAGCTGAATATTTATTAAGCAACTATGATAAAACCGAACAATTATTTCATATACCTCAATAAATCTCCTCCTACACACATTCACACACTAACATGCAACACATGTTCTCAATCCTACCTTTTAATATTAACTATTTCGTTTTATACTTGGCTTGTATAGTTTATTAGATTTTCTTAAATTTTTGAAAAAGTTTTAGATTATAAATGTAAAGGGAAGAGCGCTGCTGCCTGAAGCACAGATATTAAGTTATCGAGTTCAGGCGCAGAGATATAAAATGTAATTGTAAATATATCTAATTGTATATGTTTGCTGTTATGAATGTATTTAGTTTAAATAAAGATTTATTGTTATTATAATTTGTTAGATTTTCTATGACAAAAGTTAAATGTTTTGGTTGTAGGTTGTATTATATTTAAGTTCCATCAATAAAATATTAATTGCCATCCTAACCTAACATTACTGTACATCAAATCTAAGAACTCTTTTACTTTTTTCTAGTAGCTCATTCGGTGTTCACAAAAAGTATCGCCTTTTAGATATTTTATTTGGATCTATTCTGCAAACCCTTGCCTTTCATTCCATATCTTCAATGTTTACTCGAAAGGAACGGGATACGAAGCAACGAATATTAATATTAACCTTGAAATTAAAGAATATAAACCCCGAAAAAATATTAACCCTGTATTAATTTTCACTAGGTTGAACAAGAAGTGGTTGGCGAAGTAGGTCAGCTGCCTCTGATGCTTCGAGCCATGGTGGCCATTGGATCCCCACGCGCGCACCAAGCCCCGCGCCTGACCGGCCACAAACCGCCGCCTCCGAGGCTGCTGCATCATCATCACCATCACCAGGCGCATGCTGACGTTGGAGGAGGTTAGTGCATAAGATCTAAACGACTTTAACTAAAGCTGTGTGCTCTTAGATAAAATGATAATGCACGGAACTTGATATACCAGAAGTTTCTTTAAATCTCGTGTGACATTATGACTATACAGCCTGATGGTAAGCAGTCGATGCAATCCTAAAAATTTCAATACCGAGTAAGAACCACAGTAACAAGCTTGAGTGGGTACTCATGACGGCCTGAGTGACGTTCCAAGCCCCTCTTAAAATACCCGAGTGTTTAGGAGAAGGAAAACACAACGCCGGCAGAGGATTCCATAGTTGAATGGTTTTGCACAAAAACATACATTCTCCCTTAGGGGTAGGCAGAGATCACATTCTTCCACTGCTACGATCTTGGCACAAACTCTTAGCTTCATTTACACTCATTAACCTTCTCGTACACGCCCGTCGGTTTAGGGTAATTTTGATCTGCCCTTTCTCCAAAATCTTCTGGATTTGAGTATGAAAGGTCTAACGTTGTCTTCCCCTTCCAACACTTCCATTTACTTGTCCATCATAAATCACTTTCGTTAGTATGCTTTCATTTATCCTCTCAACATTATCAAACCATCTAAGCATACCTATCACAGGAACAACTTACTAAATTTCTTGTTTTGAATACTGATAGTCTGAATTGTATGAGAGTAGTTCCTGACCCCAGAACGTGTAGTTCGGGAGTCCCAGAATTCCATAAGTGCTACATTAAATTTAACATCGCAGAAGTATGTCCTTTTAGTAAAACGTAAAAAAAAATTCAGGTGGTGTTCCTGGGAGAACTGAACTGGGCAACACGAACGTGACAGTGGAGCTGAAGACAGGAGTCCCGAACACAAGGAGAGACTCGGGCATTTCGTCTGGAAGCAGTCTGTACAGCGCCAGGTATGGATATAATTTTATTTACTCGATGATTCGTCATTATCATTATCTCAGCCCATTAAAACGTTCCACTGCTAAACAAGAGAAATCACAAACCAAGATGTTCTAAAACTTATTTATAAGACTCTTATCATAGCATATCCTAGCATTATCCTGGTTGCCCCAGACTTAAGTCCAAGGCCCAAGGTCTGCTGACTGGTCTAACTAGTTTTGGCTGAACTTCAGTTATTACATCGACTTTCATCTGACCTCCACAATCCAAAGAAGCATCAATTTATGGTTAAACCAGTTGTCAGAATATTAGAAGGCACTGACTTCCTAATAACGACTGCCATCTATTCATGGCAGCCGGGACCAACGGCTTAACGTTCTTTCCGAGGCACGGAGCAAGCGATTATTACGCACATAACTCCGTAAAGTCATAGGTGCGCCACCAGGGTGTGAACGCTAGACCCTCTGAATTAGAAGTCAACGGGTTTCGCCACTAGGCTATCGTCGCTCTATCTATCTCTCTATATATAAGACTCTCAGACCAAGCAATATATTATGTATTCTGCAAAATATTTTTCCTGGGTGGAATGGTGGGTATATCTTAGAATCTTGGAATCGAATCGACTTCAACTCCGTAGCGGTTGACTAACAATTTCTGTACATCATACATACATACATAATATCACGCCTGTTTCCCCGAAGGGGTAGGCAAAGGCATACTATACGCCCACACTTCGCCAATTATATAGTTGGTCCCACGTAATAGGTGGCGAGCCTATTGCCGCTTACCGGGAACTGTTATGTTCGCCAGAGTCTCGTCCGTTGATCGGCAGGTGCACCACTTGCAGGTGAGGTTGGCTTGGGCTCCTTAGGTCTTGGTAGGATCCCAATACACCCGTCTAAGCTGAACTTCAAGACATTTTCCACCAAGTAGACCTAGTGCCGGCTGAAGGCATGTGTGAAGAACGATACACTAGACATCCTGCTAGAATTTTAAAACCACAAAGAGCACGAGCCCTTTGCGTATCCACAGCCACATATGGAAAAAAGTTGTTTACCGCATTACCGTAGACTTAGATACATCTTAGGAGCACAAGCCAACCTCACCTGCAAGTGGTGCACCTGCCGTATAAACGGACGAGGCTCTGGCGAACGTAACAGTTCCCGATAAGCGGCAATAGGCTCGCCACCTGTTACGTGGTAATATATGTATGTATGTAGGGAATGCAATAGAGGCCATTGCGTATTGTGTTGCAACAATACAAGGACATATTTAACACATTTCATCTCTAGTAATATGATATTTTCAAAACAAATTCAATGAAGGGGACCCTTCATCCGGTTTTAATTTTTTGCTATATGATAGTTATAAGACTGAACTATTTTAGAGTTGTGTTTGATGTTTATTTATAAAATATGTATGGAGAATTAAAAACAGTCCCCAATAAATCTTGAATTTCGTTTGACTGTCTTCACCATGTAAACTAATTTCACCCCGAAATGTTCCCAGGTCATCAGACATCTCCAGAAAGAGCAGCCAGGCCTCTGTGGTGTCGGGAGCCGTCGGGGCGGGCGCTCCGGCCGTGCCCAGGCTTGTGCAGCAAACGCCGGCCTACGACCAGCTCTCACCAGACAGCAGTCGGAGGTAACTTTAATCAATACCCTTGGACAACGCATACGGTGGCTCCGTATGAGTCTAGTCTCTCGTCACAAACTAAGCAGATATTATCCTATATTAAACAAGGGAAAAATAATAACTACACATAATTCTCTTACAATCACGATCGAAATAGCGTGAAAGCGAGTACATCCGCATTCCGCTCCTAAGGTCGTGGGTTCGATTCTTACACAGGAAAACTCCTGTTAAAAAAAAAAGTAAAACTCCTCTCAAGTTATTAAAGATCAAAGGTCACCTATACTGGAAACCGTGGCCACAGCCTGAAGATATATAATTTTTTTAAAAAAATTTATAACAAATTAAGAGCGCTTTATTAAATTGCTTTGTCGGAAAAGGCCGACTAAGTACAATGTGCAATTTTTATATTAATATCTATTCATCAGGTACACTTAGTTGGCAATAAGAGATTTAATTCGATGTGACTAGCGTTTTTGTCATTAGTATAAAGTAATAAGTTTCATCGGGTCCCTAGTATAAGAAGCTACGCTTCAGTTATAATTTTCATACTATTAAAAAGAAAAAAACAGTCTTCATAAATAAATCAAATCTGACTACCCTTTTTAAAAAAAATATTATTTTGGTTTAAAAGATAAAATGATTATTTATTTAATGACAGTAATAACTAATTACAGAAATAATGTACTTACTTTGAAAACACTTTGCAAATTTTCTGTAATTATTTACAGATCTAGTCAAGTCTCCTGCGTGGGGTATGCGCCTGCGCCTTCTTCAGCTTTAGCCGCTGTGCAGGCAGTCAGGACCTCCCAAGGGAACCAGGTAAGAACCTTCAAAGATATTACAATCAGTGATATAACCATCCGAAGTATAACCATCAGTAATCATCAATCATAAGAGAAACCACCGTAATGGTATTTTCTGGACACACGCTTTTTTTTAGCTAGCTAGTCCGGCAGTGCTCCGAGCCCGATATAAGGAACTTTTGAGTTTAATCCCGGCTGTACTTAAAATTTTATAATTACTTATTTTATTATTATGTTTAGCCAAGAAATCTTATCACTTTAAATCTACCGAAGCGAGGCAGCAGAGTGGAAAAACGGATATAATATTAATTAATGGGATTTTTTCAATTATTCATTTATTCAATACAGTTTTACATGTCAGTTACTTTTGCGGGCAGGAAAAGAGCGAATACTTTTGGGCCGTTTCCGTAAACCGCTTTTCCATTCGTAATTTATAAACGTTTTAATGTTTTATGTATGATGTACGCACATGTGTGAAAATTGGCTATAACAAAAATTATCATCAGTGTTTTATTTATTACCAGGCGGTTCTCCTGCGAGGCGTGACCTGCTCGGAAGTTAGGGCCGAAGAACTGGCTTTGGAGTTGGATCCAAATGTCCAGGTCAAAGAGGAGACCAGGCGGCTTTCCGAGCAATCCAACCTCAGCGACCAGGCTCAGGGGTACCAGCCCTATCCTTGCGGGGTTGAGGATGTGGTAAGTAAACTGTTATAAAATAATCCCTCAGTTATATAAAGTTAAAATAAATATACAGGCTGTAAAAATACCCTGATCAATGTCGAGATTATTCAAAGTTAAATATCCTTAATAGTCAATAAGTGTAAGGAGTATTCCAGAAAAAGATTAACTTATGAGTGTTTTTTCCAACAGGGTGATGTCTCCTTCCCATTCAAGACGGAGGATGACCACGAGCCGGTGACCTACAAAGAGTCCCGCTCCAATTCCACCAACACCGTGGTCACCACCGCGCAAGTCCACCACCCGAACCAAGAAGTCAACTTAGAACAGGTTAGTTAATTCTTTTCTCTGAAATAAAAGTAAAAAAACTATTTTCACTATATCTTACATCAAAGTATAAAAGAGAAAGTGGACTATTCAAAATAACATCATTTAAATTTTGTCTGCCGATCTGCACTGGATCTGCGTTTGTTGGATAATAATGATCTATAATGATGATATAATTAATTCGAAGTGTGAAATATGTAGTAAGATAAAGAAATAACATTAGGTATATATGCTTAAGCAACATTGTTTGTCACAGGTTGCAGAAGGCGAGATGGTGGAGAACAAGCTGGTAATCCCAGACGAAATGATGCAATATCTTAACCAATCAATATTGGCAAATGAATCGGCAGCACCGGCTAAAACCGACTCCACCAATGCGCCTAACTCCGAACCAAGCAATGAACACGATGTCCCAACCAAAGACAACACCAGTGAAATAGAAAACACAAACAATTCCAGTGAAAAAATTAGTGAAGTAGCGACTAGTAACGACTCTCTTCTCAAAAACCTAAGTGCCATAGGAAGTGATCTCAATATAAGTGATATTCCAGTTGATTTAAGGTCATTAGACGTTAGCATGTCTGGTAATAGTGGCTCTCTCTTAGCCACAAAATCTCCAGATGCAAAAACTCCATTGCAAGAACAAGTTATACCTGAAGTAAATACAGAAAAGTGCGAAAAAGAGTACAGTAAACCACCATTAACTAGTAACGCTGACACAAACCCTCTTCAGTCACTGCAAACGATGACAGCAAACCAGACTGAACAGTCAAATCGTGTTAGAGGTAACACATTACCTCAGAGGCAAAATGCAATGAGCCCAAAGACAATGGTAATGAGTCCACAAAACATACCTCACAGTATGTTAAGTCCGCAGAGTCTCCCACACAGTGCAATGAGCCCGCAGAGTGTAATGGCTCACAGTGTCATGAGTCCGCCTACTGTCTATAACGTTATGAGCCCACAAAGCGCAATGAGCGTGATGTCGCCGCAATACAATGCGATGAGTCCTCAGAGCATGCAAAGTCTTATGAGTCCTCAAATGCCTAATCAAATGAGGATGAGTCCTCGTCATAATAACATTGGAAGCCCAATGTCACAGAATATGGGCAACACTATGGTAAATATGGCGAGTCCGATGCAAAACATTGCTAGCCCGATGAGCCATGGTATGCCAAGTCCAATGCATCCAGGCTTACAGAGCCCTATGTCGCAAGGAGTACCTAGCCCAATGGTGCAAAATATGTCCAACATGACAATGAATCAAACCGTACAAAGCCCAATGGCACAAAACCAAAATGTACTTATGAACATAAATATGAATCAACAGTCACAGATGCAACAAATACCTCCTAATTACATAAATAACCGTCAGAACTGCAACAACAAATTAGTAAATAGAAATAATGCTCCGAACCAGTACCAGAACCATAACTTCAACCAAGCGCCGCCATATCCAATGCAAAATCAACAAAATATCAATACAAGGGGTCAACAAAATATGCATCAGCATTATCCAGTAATGCAACAATACTGCCAGCCTCAAATGCCAATAGTGCATCAAATGCCACAGAATCAGCAAAATGTAAATTTCAATTACCAGATGATAAACCAGCAACCGATTAACTATCCGAATCAAAGCAACCAGATGTATCCAACACAGATGTCGAGGTCTTCGGTAATGAGTGTTGACAACAGTGGTAATATGAGTCGAGGTTTGCTAAACAGTTTTTGCGAACAGCAGAACGCTCAGTACGCCCAAAACATTCAATATCCTCAACCTCCTCCCTACAACTCCGTAGTCAATAATTCCGGAAACGTAATGGGACCTCCGCCGCCGAAAAATAACCACCAATACAACCAAGCAATGATGAACAACAATCAATATTACAACCATCAAAGACCTTACAACCAGTGGGATTACCCCGGCAATCAGTTCAACAAACACAACATGCAAAAGTCCGCCCAGAATTCTGTTAACATGTCTACAGGAAGTCAGAAGCCAAATTGCAATCAAATAGTTAAAAATGTTGGCGAACAGCAAACCGATTGTAGTATGAACAGTGTACGAAGCGAGAATAACCCACCCTGCGATGTTCAGGTCTGGGACATATCGCAGTCCCAGATAGAAGCAACAAATGGGAGGAAGAAAAATCAGAACGGTATGCGCCAGGAGACATATCAAAGAACACTGGAGTATGTGGAAAATTGCGAAAATTGGAAGAGTTCTGAAATTGTATCCAGCAGTACACACCCCCTCCAAGGGGGCGACAATATGGTTGTGAATGATCTCCAGACATCTCTATCTTCGTTTTATGAAGAAAACCAGTACCTACAGATGATACAGTAACTTCGAAAATTTTATAGTTAATAGTCATAAGGTTCAAAGTAATTAAGTGCTTGTAAAATATCTCTCAAGGAGACTGACTAATTTTAAATTTTATTCTAAAAGATCCATGTTTTGGTATCGTGAAGTACACATACTTAAAAAATCTTAAAAGACACGCACATTTTGGTAATTGTAAATAAATGATACGTCTTCCATTGTTAATTAAGTACAATTTGTTAAAATAATGCATTTAAATATCGTTAATTGAAAAAGTGCCTTGATTGTACATATATGTACAGGATGTTTTATAAAGACCTACAGTGCCTCCTCAAAACTTTATTTTTCTTAGCGATTGACGTGTTTGAAATAAGTGTAGTTTATAATTAAACATATAAAATAGAAAATCACCTATGAGATTATTAGTAATTAAAAAAAAATGTACAAATATACATTTTCTAGAATTTTTACAGTGTTGTTAATGTTTTAGCATACGTTTTCAAGTAAGAAACTATTTTTAATATTTTTTTTATATAAAACTAAATAGTTTGTAAAAGTAAATAAGCATTACTATGTACTATTTTTATTACTTAACTCTAAATGTTCTAAATACTTGTATGTGAATCTCTTAGTTTAATTTTATCATGAGATTACTAGATAATAAGTATTTGTTAATTATTTTTTATTTAAATGCAAATAATGATGAACGCACAAAATAAATGTAATAAACTAAGGAAATGAGTAATTTTTAATAAATTATTGTTTTTACTGTTTGTAAAAGATTGAATTGTGAACAACCTGTGACAATATTTTAATGAAATTAAGGAATAAATGAAATCGTCTATCTTGAGAATTTGTTTCTTTTGTTGATCGAAAAATGAACTCCGAACACAAAATTTGTGACCATACATATAACCACGCCTGTTTCCTCGAAGGGGTGAGAAGAGGCATATAAGAACCCCACATTTCTATTAAATTCATTTAAGTCAATAATTATTATTATGACTGTAGAATCATCTCAGCGGTAGCGATGCTCTTTACTGGGTGCTATATAGTTTAGATCTTTGTCATCATATCCTAGCATTATCCTGGGTGCTCTAGACTTAAGCTTAGGGCCCAGGGTCTACTAACTGGTTCAACCAGATTTGACTGAATTTCAGTTATTACGTGGAGCGACTGACGTCTGACCTCCGCAACTTAGAGGGAAACATCATTCTCTGATTAAACCAGCTGACAGTCTGTTAGAAGGCACTGACTTCCTAATTACGACTGCTATAGATCTCCATGACAGCCGGGACCAGCGGCTTAACGTGCTTTCGAGGCTCGAAGCTAGCGATAATAACGCACATAACCTCGGAACATCATAGATTTCACTTAAAATCGTGATGAGAAGACGATATTTGTTTTAACTATAGATATAAGCAATATAATGTTTTACATAATGATATAGATTATAGGTATATTTATGCTTTGCTGTACTCGTATTTAGTTCATCTACGGAAGTTTCCTTCAGTACCTCCGACGTATCCATGGCAACAATAATGACTGAGACAGATAATGCTAAGTCAAACTACGACAATTGTCTTAACTAGGCCGCCTCGTGAAGCGCTCGTAGCTCTGCGGTGCTCGGTGGTTGGAAACGATCACCGAAGTACAGCAGAGTTTACAGAGGTCAGTCCATGGATTGGTGACCGTTTGTGTGGCATTTGATATCGAGCGCTTCCGTGCTTCGGAAGGCACGTTAAGCCGTTGGTCCCGGTTATCACTAAATGTGATAGTCGTTAAGCCATGTTAGAGGCCTAATGGGCGGCTTGATGAATTCTAACAGCAGGACGCCAGACACCTGCCTCCGCCAATCCGCACTGGGTCCGCGTGGTGGAGTATGACCCAATACCCTCGCACCTTGGTATGTGAGAGAAGGCTCGTGCTCAATAGTGGGACGTTTATGGGCTGATATGATGATGATGATGATGCCGCCTCAGTTTCCAGTCGCTAGTGCCACATCTTCTTCTGTAGTTATAATATCATTGGGTATAGGTAAAATCAAGCGTGAACAAAATTTTCAGCACGTTCCAGTTTTCGCTTAAAACACAATATTTTATTGAGTCGGTTCCTCTGGCAACGTATACAGGAATAATATGGCTATTTCTGGGACGCGTGACGTAACGGGACCGCTTCACCGCGACAGCCGGCGCTATTCTCGTCACCGTTACGGTTTGCACCGATTATTATGTATCTGAACTCTTGATTTCTAGAGAAAATATTTGTTCAGTGCCTTTTAACATCCTGAATGGTTTAACCATAGAATAATGTTTTCCTCTAGGTTGCGGGTTGTCCTGCCGATGAACGAACGAGGTTCTGGCGAACATAACAGTGCTCAGTAAGCGGCAATAGGCTTGCCACCTATTACGTGGGACCAACTAAGTGTAGGCGTATAATATGCCTCTGCCTACCCCTTCGGGGAAACAGGCGTGAATGTATGTATGTATGTATGAAAATAGTATCAACATCGTGGGTATAATGATACAAAAAAATACTTTTTCCTCTCGTAACTGTAGGCAGGTACATAATTAGTTTTCGTTGCTTGGTTATGTTGGATTTCTTCCAGCCGTGATCTCGGAGAATGTTGCCCACTGTTTTCTCAATTATAATAAACATGAAGAGATTAATCTGAAATGCATAAACATATCGTGATCATATAAAACTAACATACCTAATGTTTGTTATAGTGGAGGCTATTTTTGTGTCAACTTGTTAACGCGAAGTCATTATTAATAAACCATGAAATGTTTTCAAATTTAAAGAAAATCTATTATTACAATGATTAATATTATAATGATTGATGAAGGGTAGGTATTTTTGGAACATTTGTTTATGTGAATTATATGATTGAAATTACTCAATAAGTGAAAAAAAATACGGTAAATAGAATAAAAAATTTATAGTACATTAAAAAAGGAAAGTTGAAATTTATAATAGTTCATCATGTCGGCCTTATAAAGTCCACTGCTGAACATTGGCCTCCCCAATGGATTACATTCTATTGGGGGTATTTGCCCTTAATCACCA
The DNA here is from genome assembly GCA_949126915.1 of Musotima nitidalis. Taxonomy (NCBI): domain Eukaryota; kingdom Metazoa; phylum Arthropoda; class Insecta; order Lepidoptera; family Crambidae; genus Musotima; species Musotima nitidalis. The sequence goes on along the minus strand of OX421439.1, from coordinate 5,310,331 downwards.
CGCTGGGGAAGAAAAAGCAACATTCCACTCCGTCAAAGCACTCAATTCTATTTCGTCCTGGTTTGCTAGTAAAAGCTAGTAGTACACTATTGTACTACTAGTTTTTAGAAGCCGGCGACTCTGGTTGTTAGCCCTTAGTACTGACTACCGGGTGGGGAAACTAAGAGGGATCCGTGGAGAGTGGCGGGCCCAGCGGTGCCAAGAGGGTCTTAGTCGGCGGGGGCAGAGGGCAATGTTGTTTAACCATAGACCCTCCGAAAAGTCGGCCACACGCGCTATGGTCGCACACGCGCTCTGAGGTCCTTCCGGTTCTGGGGGACGGTTGCCGCGAGCAGGATGTCAGACGCTGCAACTCAGATAAAGGCCCCCCGCCCCTTCCTGTCAACAAGCGGCTGAGATGATGAGGTAAACTCACTCTGAAAGAACTTCTGTTTTTTTTAATGGGAGAACTTCAAAATTGTGTTGTCTTTTGGTTCTTCAAAAAGAGTAGATCATACACCAATACAATTACAGAACAGACAACGAGGGTCTTTATTCAATGGGTTTATGATTAAGTGCCTCACTACTTACCAGATGTAATATGTTCAACTGTCATATTCATCGACAATATCATATTGAGACGAAATCAAATGATATAAGTTAATCAAAAGGGTTTCTGGAGCTTCGAATAAAATTAAAGATATTTTTTTTGCATTTGGTTGTATGGGGATCCTACTAAGGCCTTAGGAGCCCAAGCCAACCTCACCTGCAAGTGGTGCACCTTCTGATCAACTGACGAGGCCCTGACAAACATAAAAGTTCCCGGTAAGCGGCAATAAGGTCGCCAGCTATTACGTGGGATCAAAAATATTAGTGGCGAAATGTGGGCGTCTAATATGCCTCTGCCTACCCCTTCGAGGGAACCGGCGTAATTTTATAATTTATTTGCAATAACACCACATTTATAGCAAATAAATTATACAATTATGCATCATGTAGACTAAAAACAAAAAAAAAGCTTTGATGATATCGAATCTTCGACCTTTAGAGCGGAGTGCCGGTAACCTGACCTCCACGCCATATCAGTCATCAAAATGTAATGCTTTACATAATGCAAGGACTGTACTTAAATCTTTTATATTTCTAGTATAAGTTATTTTCCCAGTCTCAATTCCTTGACGTCACGGGATAGCCCGCGAATTTTCTCGAACGCTGTAGATAATCTCGCCAAAACAACATAACTCGCCAGAGACGCGTGGGTGAGACAGATATATCTACAGAAAGAGTCCAACTAAAGAAGTACATAGGGTAGAACAGTTCTAACTGAACGATATGATATTAATATATAAATAAATATTTTTGTTGGTCGATCATATCACTTTAATACTAATGAATAATATCACAAAAACAGCCATATATGAACATAACATGAACGATTCGGATTTATACTTAAAATCAAAATCATTTATTTAAGTTTGGCTCCATAGAGCCTTTGTAAAAGCCATACTTATAAACTAACGCGCCCATTTTCGTAAAAGAACGGGCAAGGATATCCTCAAGGCTGTTTTGTTCACCCGCCAGTTACAATAAAAGTACTTAAGGTATCAAAAGATATTTGTTATTAAGGTTTGTGCGTAATAAGTATGTACAAATATTATTTTAAAATCTTTATAAAAGTAGCTCACAAGAAAAACCACAAAACTTTGAACATGAAATATTTTACTTCAGTTGCATTGCAATAAATATTATAGATGTCAAAGGTTTCCTTTTATTCTTTGCACTACATACAGAAAAGATTGAAATTTAAATTATTTTTTTGTCTTAGCAACCAGTTACTGTTGCATTAAAAAACAATGGCGTCAACTTATGCTTAAAAAAGTTTTAAACACAATAAAAGCGCTTTGTTGTCTCAAAAAAATTTTTCCTACATTTCAACTCTAGAATATATATTGCGTGATGGTCATGCTGTATTAAAATACATTTCATCATTACAACAGTTACATGCTAGAGAGCACCTGTACGCCTAACCTCTAGACGAATATAGCTTGGACCAAAATATACCTGACCAATTAATAGAAACTCACAATGTTTCGTTCGGCCACGTTTGTCTGTTATTTCTTATTATTGTATAAAGGATTCAAAAAATATTTAATCGAATTTTTGAAAAGTTTATTATTCTAGTTTATACATGAATATATATTGCACAGTTTCAATACCACAACGGGTATTTAATACGTGTGTTAATGTATGAATTAGACACTTAACGGCTTATGGAATAACACGATCTAAAGTTAAACCAGGTTTAATACTAGTGCTGGCACAGTCTTCACGTTATCGTTGACGTTTGACGTTTTCAAGTGCTATGTAAAATAGTTTATGAAATAAAGAACTTTTTATCTTAATTTTACTTTTGTCAAATAAACAGGTTTAATTTTAGATGTTGTTTTATAATAATCCCATTAGATTTCATTTATTAATGATTCCTCTAAAGCCATTCATTTATATCTAGATGCGACACATCGTTTAGGCAGAATATTGGTATGTCAGTATGCGGAATCTTGCTACCACACTAGAGCGGGATCATACTTATTCACTAGGGCGGGATCTTGCTACTACACTAGAGCTGGATCCTATTATTTCACTAGGGCGGAGTCTTGCTACTACACTTGATATGGATCATACTATTTCAATAGGGCGGCATCTTGCTACTACACTATAGCTGCCAGCTGTATCATATTATTCCACTAGGGCGGAATCTTGCAACTACACTTGATCTGGATCATACTATTTCACTAGTGCGGGATCTCGCTACTACACTATAGCTGCCAGCTGTATCATATTATTCCACTAGGGCGGAATCTTGCAACTACACTTGATCTGGATCATACTATTTCACTAGTGCGGGATCTCGCTACTACACTATAGCTGCCAGCTGTATCCTATTATTCCACTAGGGCGGAATCTTGCTACTACACTAGATCTGGATCATACTATTTCACTAGGGTGGGATCTTACTAGGCAAGTAAGTTATTAAGTAACTCGGTAACGTTTTGTCTCCTGCCGCGATTATGGACATCCTGTGTCATAAAGTAAACAACCTCCTAGAAACTAATGATAAAATGCATCAAAGGAAAAACACATTTGTATTTTTTTTAAATATTAATAACGGAGATTACAAGACGTGGGGCAGAACAAGAAGCGAAGCGTGCCTTGGTGGGGCCTCATATAAAAATAGTTTAGGGGCCTTTAAGAAAGGTAAAAAAATTCTTAAAAGAATAATAATGCATAAAATCAAAAGAAGTATTTATTCATTATATTTCTTAGAACCATTTAAATCTATATTTATGTAATTTTTTGCTGACGCACTTTGATTGACCGTATAACTGATGCGGCGGTAGCTACGCCCCTTGGCGGACCCCAAAGAACGGTAGACGGCATAGGCAGCAGAGAGAGAGAGAGAGGGTAATCTCTTGTCCTCACAATGCAAGTCGTATCTAGCTTGTACTTTGACCCTGAAACAAAAAAAGAAACAAGTTTTTAGTCAGGTATTTATTGTAAGCTCAGCTACTCTATCGTATTAGGTTTGGTGCCTGTAAAGATAGTTGTAAGTTTTATGGTTAAATAAATAAATAAATAAAAAAAAAAAACCACATGTGCAAGAATAATATATTAAGAATTTCGGTTCTTAGGGTGTCTAGAAGGCACTAAGAGGATGGGATCTCGTGTGGTGTTAATATCCTCATAAGGCCCAACCTAAATTTAAGTAGATATATATTACGGCCCAATGTAGGTACTAAAAATTGGTGCAAGTAGTTGCGGCCCAGAACTTTGATTTATTAAAAAAGTGTTTAAATGCTTTTGGCTAAACTCTTTTAAGGAGTATTTCTTATTAATATTGGTCAAAATTAGAGATGCATTTAAGGTTAATAATTTGTTGGCAGATTTAAATTGGCGGGGTTAACCAAAAAATACGTTTAAATATCATGTCATAGTTATAGGGTGTATACTACTAAGACCTAAGGAGCCCAAGCCAACCTCACCTGCAAGTGGAGCACCTGCCGATCAACGGGCGAGGCGATAATAGTGCCCGGTAAGCGGCAATAGGCTCGCCACCTATTACGTTGGACTACGAAGTGTGGGCGTATAATATGCATCTGCCTACCCCTTCGTGTGAATGTATATGTATGTATGTAATTTTAGTTCGCTGGGCCGTAATTTAATGATTTTTGAAACGTTTTATATCGAGATCCAAACATCACATAGCAATAATGTTACAAGTGAATCTTTTTAAATAAGTGTAGCTAGTAGTAATTTTTAAAGAAATTTACCACAGTTCCACCTCAAATGGAATATAATATGATCGTGATAATATGTTTATTAATCTTCCACACAACCATTAAGAGGCGATAGCCCAGTGGTGAGACCCATTGCCTTTAAATTCAGAGGGTCTCGGGTTCAAATCCTGGCGCACCTATGACTTTTCGAAGTTCTGCCGTGACAAGGCAAAACACTGTATACTAGAATACAGTGTTTCTCCTTAACAACGCTTATTCGCCGTATTTTAAGGTCTACTTTAAGTGAATTTTGTGTTGGAATGTTGGAATGTTTGGTTGTATACAGTGTTTTGCCTTGACACGTCAGAGTTATGTGCGTAATTATCGCTTGCTCCGTGCCTCGGAAAGCGCGTGAAGCAGTTGGTCCCGGCTGTCATGAACATCTATAGCAGCCGTTATTAGGAAGTCAGTGCCTTCTAACATCCTGACAGCTGGTTTAATCATAGAATGATGTTGCCCTCTGGGTTGCGGGGGTCAGACGGCAGTCGCGCCATGTAATAACTGAAAAGTGAGCAGACCCTGGGCCCTAAGCTTAAGTCTAGGGCTACTGGGAAAATGCTAGGATATAATAATGATCTCCCACACAACCAAAGAATAAAAAAAGAACATCTCAAAAATAATTGGAGCGCCTTCTTTACGACTAAAGTGATAAATTAGCACAATAGTAGAGTTTGATTACCTATAGCATAATGTTCAAGGTATATTGAGCCAGTAGTGGGTGTTGATGACTGCTAATATTATATTTACGATCCATTTGGACTAATAGTGTGAATACCGTTGAAAACAGTGCACTGCAGCCAACTGTAGTAAAAGCGCCGTAGCCTTTGGAGTCGATCGCTAAGCACTTTGTCACTGTAAGACGCAAGTTTAGTAAGCTCTAACCTTTATAATGGAACGCAATTATTGGTGCGATATGGTAGTATAGGTTACAGCTATTTCTAAGGCAAAGTACGTACGAAAGTTCTACTTCAGTGAACACGTGGCATTGAAACTAAATTACAATGCGACTTTAAAATCTTTTTTAAATATTCCAAACTAGCTTTCGCCCTCGGCTTACGCCCGATATTAATAACCTATCTGTAATCCGAGATTGAACCCAATCTTAATAAACCAATTTTCTCATCATCATCATCATCATATCAGCCCTTAAGAGTCCACTGCTCAACATTGGCCACCCCAATATATTACATTCCATTCGGGGTATTTGCCCATAATCACCACGCTGGGCAGGCGGGTTGGTGATCGCAGTTCGAGCCAGTACGCAGAATGACGCTGCTGCTGCAGTTCTCTTCGTTGACTCTTATGACTCCCCTTGAGATGAGAGAGGGTGGCACTATTCTAGGCCTAGCATGTTTCAATCTTTCTCTTGTATTTTTCTTTCTTCCATTGTAAGACATCAATTGAAAAAAACCGAGATGAGTTTCTTGAGGCATTCTTTTCAATCTCGTTGCCTTTTGGAAGCCTCGTTAGAGTCACCGACAGACTGACTGACGGACAATACCCCTCCCTCCTTTAGAATGACGACAGGCTGACTGACAGATACCACCGATAAGAGTCACCGACAGACTGACAAATCTTGAGAAAAACCACAACAGACAGATAAACTGGATCTGGGAGTGAAGATCACTGAAGACCTAAAGTGGGCAGAGCATATAGTTTCAATAACTAAGAAAGCTAGAAACTTGATATACCTCATGAGAAAAGCTTTCGGGATTTTGACACCAGAAATGATGCTTCGAGCTTACAAAACATTTATTAGACCCATTCTCGAGTATGCTTTCCAAGTCTGAAGCCCCAAGCAAGTACAAGTACAGCGCAGCTTCACTAAAATACCACGGCAGTTGAAACACCGATCATACGAGGCTCGCTTGGAACTCTTGAAGCTCACAACCTTAAAGGATCGCAGAGATCGGGGAAATCTAATTGAAACATACAAGATTCTACATAAACACTATAACATTGAAGACCTTGATGCCAAACTATTCACATATAGCGACAATACCCACCTAAGAGGCCATCACCTCAAATTTTGCACTAGCTTATCTACCAATAACCCACATAAGCACTTCTTAGGCAACCGTGTAGTGAGACAGTGGAACGAGCTGCCGGCAGATCGTCAGCTCCCACTGTCAATTCATTCAAGAACAAGCTGGACAAACACATGCAACCGGTTAAGAGGAACTAGATGCAGATGAATTGGATACAGGCGCAATCAGTTTTCAAACTGCCTGCCTGTTAATTATTAACAATAATAATAATAAACTGACAAACCTTGACAAATTCTGACAAAGAATCCATTTGCTTTTATTTCTTAATTATGGTACCGCTCATATCTCTATCATTGTTGTTAAAAAAATATATCGATTTTCCATTTTGTGTGTGAATGTTTGACGAATCTAAATGATCATGTTGATCTTATAGATAATAAAGTATATTTCATTTTTTGAAAAACCAAAGATTGGTTATTGAGAAGTTTTACTTAAAAAAAAGACTGATTGGCCTATCACAAATAGACAATTTGGGATCGAAATAGGATATTAATTTTACGCACGAGCCCCCACAGCCTAATCAGATGTCATATAGACTTCTCTGAAATTAAAAGTAACATGTGAGAAATTCGCTTCAGATGAATATTCTCTAAATTCAACACAGTGGGTGCGAATTCCAGACAATGAATAACGATTGTGGCAGTGTTTACCGGTACGCTTTACGATAACAACGACATACATCTTCTGATTTATAAGCGTAACTACATTGGTAAGTCTCTGAAAACTAAAATTTTGAAATAAAATCAAGTTATACTCAAAATTCACAAAAAACTTTTCTGGAATTAATACTGGAATACCTATATGTAAAGAAACGTATTTTCAACGACTATATATATTCCAGTATAATCTTGGTTGCTTAAGACTTAGGGCTTAGGGTCTGCACACTTGTCTTATCAGATTTGGCCCGTTTTCAGATTACATATAGCGACTTCCATCTGAGCTCCGCAACCCAGAGGAAAACATCATTATATGGTTAAATCAGCTGGCAGGATGTTAGAAGGCACTGACTCCCAAATAACGACTACTATCGATGTACATGACAGCCTACGCTGCTTTACGTACATTCGGAGGCATAAAGCAAGGGATAATTAAAGTAAAGTAAAGTAAAAGTAAAAAGTTCTTTATTTCATAAACTATTACATAGCACTTGAAAACGTCAAAACAAAATATACATGAAAAAAAAAATTTATATCAACCCTGAAATCACGAAGCTTAGATTCACTTACATGCAAATAAATAAAAATTAGGTGTAAGTGAATCTAAGTGCCAGTTCCGAGCCTCCGCTCTGTGAGAAGAACTGACAAGAAACTCACAGGCTATGCTCTTTTAAATTATTTTTATTACAGTGTAAATTTGATGATACTGAAAGGGTCCCCCGAAGCTGTAACCAATAAAGTAGCACTAAGGGAACCTTCCATCACAGTCAAGTAAGTATGTATTGTGAAACTGAGCTGAGCCTGTACAATAAGGGATGGTCACGACAAAGATCTGGTTGACTTTTTATTCTAATATACACATACAAGTTGAAAATGTTAAGCCCAAGCTTGTTTATCCGATAAGTAATCATTTATCCGATAAGTAATCAGTAAGCACATACATAACTTCGAAAAGTCATAGCTCTGCCAACAGAACTACAATAAATTGTTATCCAGACTTGATAAGATGACAGCTATTTAAATAAAATATTAAAAAAATAAGCGCTCTGACATAACTTTTAACAAACCTTACACCAAACCACTGCTCTATCTAAATAAACTTATTGAATATTTTGATAAATTTATTTGACCTAATCTATATTCTTTGCACTGTTGGACTCAACGTGTCTTGGCCCACTTCACATAGGAAGGTATGTATTACATATATTGTACTCAAATGCAAACTAGCCACGGTAAAATATTTATCACGTCTCTTCCGGGAAATTTAAATATCGTATCCATATCGCACCAATAAAACAGTCATCCTGCCACTGAAAAAGCTTTTAGGTTTTCGTTATATGCCTTTTTGTTTATTAAGTGTCTTTATTATTATATTTTATACTTTTCTGTTATCTTTTATTTTAATATTGTGTTCACCTAATTGGGTTGCATTTTAGTTAAACTCTTATATGTAAACATGTAATCTATTGGTGTACCAAATAAATAGATAACAGAAACATGTAAAGTGAGGACGAATCGCCAGTAAATGTAATCCAACCGAAACTAAGCGTCTAATTAATTGTGCACCAACCCACGCGTCAGAGTTGCCAAACGTCTTCTTTGTTTTGTCCACTTCTAATAACTAGATACTGCTACATTTCTTGGTAATCTGATTGTTCGCTACATCTGCTGGAAATCAGCTCTGATTTAAATCTATCGACAATTTCTTGGAAATGTTGATATCTTTTAATGTACTTCAATCTTTGTTGCACAATGTCATGTTACAAGACTAACTTTGGTTATTGTACATTATATATATGTGTATGGATTAAATAAAAAAAATTAAAATAATATTTTCAATTACACCAATTTTTTAGTTCCAAGATATGGGGAGTTATGTGAGATCGCTACAATTGTAATTTTTCAATTTGATTGTTCTTTGTCATCTTGTACGGAAAAAACAGATATTAATTTACATCATCTAACACATGAAAATATGTGGTTAAAAATAAAATAACCCGTTTTTTTTCGGCTTTTTTTCTTTTAAGCTATTAATAGCAAGTATTTCATAATGACTCGAGGTTGTTAGTAGATTGAAGAATAACGAAGATACCGTTTGGTTGTTATTGCCAATATCTTTATTTATTATTGATGTATATTTATATGCAAGCAATGCACGAAATTTATCTGGAATCCCCTCTGACGCAGACGCGAAGACACCTTGCTATTCTTCTAAAAGTCAGCGACAACCACCGTCCCCTTAAGAATTTGTGATCTTTAAAATCTTTTTTATATGTCCATACTTAATATACATAGGAAAACACACAGACCAGAACAAAATAAATATTCATGTTTATGGAGAGAGATTTGTGCTGTGTGGTAATCGAACCCACGACTTTAGGAGTGGAGTGTGAGTATACTCGCCATCACGCCATATAGGTCGTAAATTTATAAATGGTTTTGTATTCTGTAGTCACATTAGGAGAAGCATTTTCAAACCGAAATCTACCCCATTGCTCATATCTTAAAAATAGTATCATATACAAAATAACACATTTTCATCGATATAAATATAACTTTGTTTTTACTGAAACAAATATTCAACATAACATAAAAACACTTTCTATAAACTAAAGCTAAAATTTAACTCATCAATTATTTTACTAAGTTTTTTTCTCTACACGCTCCAGATCCGTCAAACGTGTCGATAAATAATCTGGAAAGAAAAATTCGCAATAAAGCAATGAATACAACTCATTTAATGTAATGTTTACTTTCTTCATAAAAAACTAATTGACACAATATGCACTTGATTTCTGATTATCTCGATGAGAACTTCAACCAACCAGGACAACTATAGGAACCAGGATCCCGACCGCGACTGCCGCTAAAGATGCGATCTTGTATTTATGTCTCCGAGCGTTAACGTTCATGTATGCTTCGAAACGTTGTATATTCCCAACATCGTAATTCAATCTCTGATACTCCTTCAATTGACTAACAAACCCCGGGTTTGGGTTAATGAACTTCCTTCTCTGCCGCACAAACTCAAACGCCTGATCAAAACTCAGGCTATACTTCTGCATCAGGAATGCGATAACGAGTGAGGCGGATCTCGACACCCCGAAGTGGCAATGGACGAGAACATTTCCCTTCTGTAAGCCTTCATCAATAAAGGAGTTGGCCATTGGGAAGTAGGGCAGGAGATTGGTCTGAGGAGTGTCGTCGGCCCTAATGAAGAGGGTGCTGATGTTTGAATGAGCAAAAGTGGTTTTCGGAAGCCGATGCGCCTCAATGGTGAGCACATGGGTGATGTTAAGCTGTCGAAGAACGGTCGGATCTGCGGCTGCTCTAGCATTGCTCAGGTATAGACCAGGGATGATTTGGCTGTAGCAGGATTGAGTGCAGAGGTCTACTTTGTGATAGAGGACCTTTCGCGACCAGTTTTTGATCCCCGACAGAGCCACCACGGGGTTAAGAAACGCGACTAGCAGCGCGCTGCTCAACATCACCGTGATCACCCCTCGAACACTTATCATATTAAATTCACAGCTTCTTCACATATTCACTGATTTTTTTGTCGTTTTTAACATTTTGTTATAAAAAAATCTTCTTTCAATCTTTATACGACATTTGCCAATGTGACATTCTATTTATATTTTTCTGTCACCTATTATTGATCATGTCAAATTGGTAGATCACCTCCTTCTTCTAAGAAAGTATTACTTTGTATTGTTTCGTATGCATAATAGGATTTTACTTTCAAAACAGAAAAATAAGTGTGGATACTTTCTTTATAATTGGCGACCGATATGGTGTCGAGGCAAGTATACCCGCACTCCGCTAATGAGGGTGGTGGTTCGAATCATATACACGACAAATATTTGTGTGCACAACCGTAAATATTTATTCTGGTCTGGATCTTATTTTCTAAATATGTTAAGTACCCTATATACTCTTAAATACAAAAATCTATTTTATTTGTATGTTATCTGTTATGTAGTTTCCAACTGACCACTTTGAGCTCTGCTTAACCTTAATAACTGTTTCCAAACAACACAGTTTAGCGGAGCTACGAGCGTTGCAGATGTATTTCATCAGTATTAAGATACACGCTATTAAACCCAATTCTATATTTATATTTTTTCTACTCGTCAACAATCTGATACTTTGGAAAGCCTTGAAAAGTCTGTTTCAAGCCACTATTTATTTTAAAGACTCTCAGAATGACGTGTTAATTGTGTAACCTTCCGAAGCACCTGAAAGTCTTCGAGTGAGCTCTTAGATGTTAGATCAGCTGACCTACTTCTAGTATGAGCGCCTATTTACGTTATAGGTATTTGTCGAGTGGTATTTGTGTCGGTCTCGACGTGCGTGACATTGGTACCCATCATCGCAGTAGGGTTGACATAAAGTGGGCTAGAAATAAATATACTTGAAAACTAAGAGTTGTCCCTTATCATAACAGCTGACTGAAAAATTATAAAATAAATAAAAAATATACTTTATTGTCTTTAAGATCAACATGATCATTTAGTTTCGTCTAATATTCACACACAAAATGAAAATTCGATATATTTTTTTTACAACAATTAAAGATATATAAGCGGTACCATAATAAAGAAATATAAGCGAATGGGTTCTTTGTCAGAATTTGTCAAGGTTTGTCAGTTTATCTGTCTGTTGTGGATTTTCTCAAGATTCTGTCAGTGACTCTTATCGGGGGGATCTATCAGTCAGCCTGTCTATATTCAAAAGGTGGGAGGGGATTGTCCGTCAGTCAGCCAGTCTGTCGGTGACTCTAACGAGGCTTCCAAAAAGGCAACGAGATTGTGAAGAATTCCTCAAGAAACTCATCTTGGCTTTTTTCAAATTATGTCTTAAAATCTAATACAACTTGTATATATATACAAACAATATAATATATACAAATATGATGAAGCATTTGAATCAATTGCTTTTGATTGAAAATTGAAACGTTGGGAAAAAAGTTCTAGGAAATTTAAGAAGCAACCTACGCTAGAGGCTAGGATTGGGTATTCTGATCTCCACTCCATGTAGATCTAGAAAGAAAATAATTACTAATACACTGAGCAATAACCAACAATTTAGTAACCCACAACATAAAATAATAATTGTAATTTCTGGTAATGTACACAATATAATATATGTATATCACGCATGCGATACTTGTATTTCATGTTTCATTCGCTATATTTTTCTATATGTTTATTTATTTATTGTAGAGCGACGAAAGGCCAGTGACTACAACCATAGACTTTTAATTCAGAGGGAGTTGGGTTCAAACCCTGGTGCTCTGTGCCTCGGAAAGCAAGTTAAGTTGGTCCCGGCTGTCACTGATAGCGTCTGGGGGAACCTTGACTTTTCTTGAAAGCACGTTAAGCCGTCCCGGCTGTCATGAAGTTCTATGGCAGTCGTTACTAGGAAGTCAGTGCCTTCTTAAGACAACTGGCTTAACCATAGAATCATGATTCTCCTTGGGTTGTGGTAGTCAGATGACAGTCGCTTCATGTAAAAACTGAAGTTCAGCCAAATCTGGTTAGACCAATGAGCTGACCCTGGGTGCCCTTAGTACTGACTACCGGGGGGGAAAACTAAGAGGGACCTGTGGAGGTCGCAGCGGGCGGGCCAGGAGGGCCCGTCAAGCAGCGCCAGGGGGGTTTTAGGCAGCGGTGGCACGGGTCCCCTGCTGTCTAACCATAGACCCTCCAAGAAGTCGGCCACACACGCTATGGTCACACAAGGAGATAGGAGGGGCGCGTCTACTGAGTCTCTCTGAGGAGGTCCTCCCGGTTTTAGTCCGGGGGACGTTGGCCGCAGGCGGTGTGTCAGATGCTGCAACCCAGGTACTGGCCCCCGCCTCTTTTTCAACAAGCGGCGGGCGTCGTCGGAAGTTTTTTAGTGGGTATTACCGCTGGCAGTCGTGTTTGCCGGTGATGAGTCCCACACCCCCTTTCGGTCCCCCTATGGCCGAAAGGCAGTGCGTAAATAAATAAAAAAAAAAAAGTGAGCCGACGCTGTGCCCTAAGTCTAGGGCAACCAGGATAATGCCAGGATTATGCTAGAATATGATGATGGTTATTGTGTTGTATATTCTATAAAGGAAGAAATATCTACTAAAAAATTAAATTATTTTTTCTTATGTTATTGTAGTTGTCACAGTCAATTGGTGTCTCCAGGTATTTTGCTTGGCAGTCGGCCTCCACCTGCATTCCAGCAAAACGCAACATACTGAAGAGGGTGATCTCTGCTTCTCTGGTAGGAAATAATAACTGTTACTCTGGATTTACTCGCGGCCTTCTGGTTCCAAATATTTTAATAACATTTAGCCTACTATAAAAAATCTTCTTGTCTCTGTTATCAGATACAAGACAGCCCTGAGTTCTTGCATGTTATTCGCAAACTTTATGCTGTTTATTTGGGCTCCTCATATTATCATATGAGATTTTGACACAATTTAAATATATAAATAATAGAGTTATGTTTGGATAGAACCAAAACTTCCAGAAAGATCTTTTTAGTTTATAAATTCGTAGTGATGCCTTTACTATTTAATGCAAAAATTTTCTTATATGTAGTTTTCAAATGAGAATAAGTATACCAATAGTTCATGATCTGTATTAATATGTAAGATTCTTTTTATCGAGGTATAATGAATGATTTCTATGGAGTAACATGATATAACACAAAGAGAAGAGAGTTAAATCTAAAATTAATCTTTTCGGATATTTTCTTTCGTAAATAATTATTTATAACTAATAGGTGTACTCTTTAAGGAATGTTTAAATGGTCAACCACGTGCTATAGAAGCTCCTTGTTTAGCAACTGCCCAAAAGCTACAGTGACCACTTTCATCAATAGGACAATTCTTGAGTTTCACTTTATTCCATATAAAATAATTGCAAGAACAATAGCGATTCAACCAGGTGTTTCATTCACAATTTTTTTTAAATGCACGCTGCAAAAATTTTTTTTTTTCATAGAGCAAGTCTTCAAAGTCATTTATTCTTTGTTATTTTCCAGTTTTTTGGGATAGGTAGGCTATATTTCCACGTCCCTTCTTACACAAGCTCTGTCTATTAGGTGGACAATTATCTCCCAATTGTTCCCTCATTATGAAGGAGAGAGCCTTATGGCCGATTCAGACGTGTCGTACAGAAGACTTAAAGTTCCCCGCGCGAAACGCCGACTAGCGAAAGAAGATTCACCGACGTTTTTTAGCGGGTATGCCAAATCGGAGAATTTCACATAACCTCAGTGCGGCTTTTTATCACACTGAGGTTAATAAAAAGTTTTACGTTGATTAAAAAAAAGGTAGGCTATATTTCAGCTGCAGCATAATTTGGGAGTGAAGGTGTAATAGAAGATTAATTAATCGTTACAGAACATTTCTACCTTTACGACCTACAGTTTCAAGTCAATAAAAAGTTTTAGTAACATTTTAATCTTATTCTAGTGTTAGTAAATACTTAAACGAACAACTGACCCTAGCCATATAACATGTCCGCTGTCTATTCAGCTTGAATTTTTTTCGATCTATGTCGGTGACCTAAAGACTATTACAAATCTGATAATTCGATCTCGTAATTACCCCAATTAATTATCTTCCCGTAAAGAATTACGGTCATCATTTTAGCCATATTAAGTCCACTGCTGAACATTGGCACTCCTCAATAGTTTACATTACTTATTATAATTGTAACTCTGCTGATCCGAATTTCTATTCCTCGACTGTTACAACTCTCCAAGAGATAAGAGGGGGCAATTTTCTAAGCCGGTACCACACGGCTCGTGTCCACATGTGAATAGAGACAGAAACTACATAAATACATACACAAAGTCACGCCTCTTTCCCGTAGGGGTAGGCAGAGATCACATCCTTCCACTTGCTACGATCTTGACACATACTCTTAGCTTCATTGACACTCATTAACTTTCTCATACACGACCGTTAGTTTAGGGTATTTTTGACCTGCCTTTTCTCCAAAATCTTCTGGATTTGTCATGGAAGGTCTTTCGTGGTCTTCCCCTCCATACACTTCCATTCACTAGTCCATCATAAATCACTTTCGTTAGTCTACTTTCATCCATCGTCTCAACATGACCAAACCATCTAAGCATACCTTTCTCAATTCTTGTCACTGTATTTTCTTTTACACCAGCTTCGGCCTTTATCACTTTTTCACAGTATCTTCTGCCATAACCAGCATACCATACGTTAGTGTAGGTATCAACACACCTCTAAAAACTACCAGACGTGCCTTTTCGGACACTTTCTGAATGCTTACAGAAACTAAAATGTTAAAAATAAATAAGAGAATCAGGTTTCTGATCACGCAATCAAATAAATCTAATCACAAAGATTTAATGCCTGCTGAAAGATTTTTGTTCGCATTGCCAGGTCGCGCCACACAGACACACAGACAAGAATATATGTACTGTAACACTTTATAATACCCTTTGTCTTCTGCATAGTAAGAGCATTAATCCTTGCTGAAATTACGTGTCGAGATATTTGTCTCTGTATTAATATGTCTTGTTGCGAGTTTCAAGTCATCTGTCACATGGTTAATGATGCTTTATTGCATTCGGCTCCTGAGGTCGTGGTTTCGATTTCCTTTAGGCCAAATGTGTGTGCATGTATTTACAAAAAAATGTTTTTGTATGTTTATCCGCTCTTTAGTGTGTACATAACATAATTTCTTAGTGATACTTACCTTGGAACTAAATAAGTGGTGTGATTGTAAGAGAATATTAAAATTTATTTAGAGCTAAAATTTCAAGTCATAAAAATTACGTAATAGATTTTAATCATCATCATTATTATCATTATAATATCAACCTTATATTATAAAATGAAATAAAATAAAATTTTATTTAGACATACATACAAACAAAGAAGAGAAATCATAACAACAAATATAGTATGCCTAGAAAGGAATCCACTCAGCATGTGCTGCAGTTGAGGACCACAAAAGCGCTGGTCTTCCGTGGAGACTTATTAAGTCGTTACATATAAAAATTGATGTTTTAGATGGAGCTGCTTATTCCAGAAATTGTTTTACGGCTATCTTAATTGGTTTATTTGAAAGATCTCGTGGTCCCGAATCATTAAAAAACTTTCAGTATTTAAAGCTACATCTAATACTTCAATTGACTTCTCCTATTTCCTCTACATAAACAGTAGCGTGTAGGATTAAATAACTTGTCAGAAAATTGTATAAAAAGAGTTAAATTCGACATCAAAATGATTCCTCACTAAAAAGCAAATAATAATTTACATGCAAGTATAAACTATAGATTTTTTATTGAATAGTTAAAAATTCTGAGCGCTCGGAGCTCCGCGGTGCTTGGTTCTCGGAAACGATCACCAATATAAAGCAACAGAGTTACAGAGGTCAGTCCTTGGACGGGTAAACGTTTTTCGAACGAACGAACGGGTGGCATTTGATATCGAGCGCTTCCGTGCTTTGAAAGACACGTTAAGCCGTTGGTCCCGGTTATCACTAAATGTGGTAGACGTTTAGCCATGTTAGAGGCCTTATTGGGCGGCTTGAAAAATTCTAACAACAGGACGCCATACACCTGCCTCCGCCTATCCGCATTGAGTCAGCGTGGTGGAGTATGACCCAATACCATCGCACCTTGGTGCGTAAGAGGAGGCTCGTGCTTAAAAAAATAATCGTTGAATAAAGTATAAGACGACCGTAAATAAAATGTCATTTGTAAACCCTATTCGGTAGATAGGCAATCAAAATATTTCTAAATAAGATCGAATTATAATATACAGGAAGGAAAAATAAGACCTAAATTAAATATAAACAAGCTTGCCAGACAGGGCTCGGAATCGATATCCATAGGACAGGAGCCATGCATTGCACTCTCCATGAGTTCAATAGCCACGACGCTAAAAAAGCATATAGTGGAGTTACAACTGTCGGAATGGCAGCTGCGACCAGCGCTTAAGCATTCAAAGACCTTTATCGGGGAGACAGAAAGCAGCTAGTTTAAGACTATTTGCGAAGGTAGTAGGAAACAAGCCAGACTGATAATTGGGGCTCTAACAAGGCATTATGCCACAAACAAAATGCTCCACAAGATGCGACTAGTGCAATCACTGCTATGACGTAGATGTGACTGCCTGCCGTATGGTATACTTCATAACTTTTTTAATACCTACCCTACATACACAACTACCTTTTTTGTACATACATACATAATATACATAGGAAACACCCAGACCAGAATAAATATTCATGTTCAAGCACACAATTATTTGTCCTGTATGGGAATCGAACCCACGACCTCTGGAGTGAAGTGTAGGTATACTGACCGCCACGCCATATCGGTCGTCTATTTTTAGATTATTTTTTTACTAGAAACAATCAACTTGTCCGCGATGGCCCAAGTGATAATCAAACCTACGAACTCTACCTTTGGAATACCGGACAACTGCTCTAAAATGTCGTGATATGTAAGTGAGTAATAAATGGTCGTGAGATCGATTCTCACCTAGTCACCGATGAAAAGTTGGTTTTTTCTAGAAAACATTTCAGCTTATATCCATAAAGTAGTTTTCGCGTTTATAAGATAAGGATAACTCAAAGAAAATGTAAAAAAAGTAAATTTTGAGAGATTTCAGATTTTGTATTTATTTCGGCTGAACCAATTTTAATACAGTATTCTAGTTGTTTGACTTGATCGTGACTGTTCTCAGTTATAAGTTTCTTAAACATCGCAGGGTATGTTAGAACGTTTGTTGCGTCGCTTGACTAGGTGTTTAAAGAAAATTAAAAAAGAAAAGCATAGTTTATTGAGGTCAATCCATCGAGCGGTAAACGCTTGTGTGATATATTACATCAAGCGCTTGCGTCGGGTTGTTGGTCTCAATTAAGCGATGCTAGAAGCCCTATGTTTCGGCAACAAAAATTCAAACAGCAGGACGCCGAAAACCTGTCTCTTTATAATGGGTTATATTTCATCAAGGATATATAAATCAAGAGATTTTATTTTCATTTACCCAAAATCCACAGCTTTAAAAGATAAATTACAGATTTCTATTTGAAACTTACAGCTTATGACGTATTTTATAGGTAGTGTACTTACCTAACAAAATAAATTTGTTGCTCTCTGATGACTGTGATTATTAACATTTTTATTAGTTAATAACACATACAGCGTCAGTTTCTAAAATAATTATACTCTAACGACAATATTTTCTACAATCTAAATCATCCTTCCAAATAATATTAATGATTCTATAAAATCCTATTAAATAAATCCTCTTTTTACGCAGCACCATCTAGACCCAAAGCCCCAAATTAAACTAAGTTTGTACTGAGTTCTGGAAATAGTTAGAAAATATGTGTCACATGAAAAGCTACACGTATTATAAGTTAAATTTACTTGAAGTGAGCAATGGTCTGGGATATTCTGAAATATTGAAATATTACAAGAAAATGTAAGCAATTTTTTTTTGATATCTAATGATAATAATAGATATGATGTGTTCAGACGGTTTGTTGTCCAAAACAACCAATCCATCATCGGATACATTCACCCTAGTAACTCAAAACTGGACCAGATCCTCGCTTTAAAATAGTTCAAATCGAGATCATGACATGTGGTGCATCCGAGTGCAGCGCAGTCGCGAGCAACTACACGAGCGGCCGGCGGCGCAAGCGCAGCCCTTAACTATAACTTCAGCTTAACCGAAAAAAAAATTTAACATTTTATACTAGGTATTATAAATGTTGTGTACACAATGTGGTGTATTTTTGGAGCGCGCTTCTTGTAAATCGCGAGAAGTGGTTCAGTAGCCACCGGGTGTTCATGCGCGTACGTCCCTGGATCTGTATCGGTTGTGACAGTGAGAAAAGTGTAAGTGTTTAGTGCTTATTAATCGATTAATGCTTGTGCTGTAGTGTGGAGGTGACGCTTCAGTGCTAACACACTAATACATGCATGGGCGTGTTGGGGCGAAATTTGATAAGGTGTTGGCGGCGGGAGTTACCTCTTTTGTATGGAACATCGAGCGTGCGGTGTGGACTATTTTAGTCCGGCGAGCGTATACTCTGTCAGGCCGCGCCCGTTGAAATCAGCGCACGCACCGGCTTCAAGCGATTTTCATGTTGCAGGATTTTCTTTAAGTGATTCTATAGAAAGGATTATATGGGGGCTTTGCATGGTGTTTGAAGTCGTAAAATTGCGGAGACGCTTGGAAAATGTGTATTGAGGAAATTTTCTTACAAAATTCAACTACAGTAGAATTTTTGTGCTATTCATTTTTATAATAAATGAATTGATGTAAAATTGTGTACAGGTTATTTATGCTACTCGTATTTAGTTAGTGTAAAGGTTTGACTGAAATGTTAAAATTTAATATTTTGTTCTAGAACATTCTGGCGTTTCCAGAATTATCGGAAAACTTATCTCTGTAATTTGTATAGGCCTCAAAGATTTAGGACTTACACATCAGACCATACTGGCCTTCCAAAACGTTAAACACGTTATAATAAATTAATTCACTATATGAAATATAAAACCAATTAATTATTTCGCATTAGATCAAATTCCATCCATGAGGGTAACTAATACGGCCATGTCATACAGTTTTGCAACCAAGGTAAAAGAACGGCTAAATTCATAATGATAAAAATATTATATAAAATCGTAAAGATTTTACATAATATTTTCGTCGATTATTAGTCGACTCAAAAGTTGATGTAATTTTTTTTACCACTATAACTATCATTTAGATATACTTAATATCTTAATTTTGACGATAGTGACATAACTTTATTTGAAAACTCGTGGGCCTTGTTATGTACGGCAAGTTTAAGAGAGGGCGAAAGATTTTTGATAATGATATTAATAAATCATATAAAAAAAACTGGACTGTGCAGCAAAAATACTGATTGAGCATCTTTTGGTAAATTTGGGTAATTTGAAAAAAAATACCACTTTACAGTAATAATAAACGTGAGAAACATTAACGTTCATATCTCCACATATAACATTTTATTAGCAAAAGTAAAAGTAGGACACTTTATAACTAAAAAAATATGTAAAATAAATAAAAATTATGTGGCCAAGTTCACACACAAAAATTAAATTTATAAATATTTCCTGACATTTACACCAGTGGTTTAGTTCCAAGATAAGTATCATTAAGAACTTGGGTTATGGATACAAAGTAACGAATAAATATACTTAAAAACTTTTATTGTAAGTACATACTCAATATACATAGTAAAACAGCCAGACCAGAACATATATTCATGTTTATGCACACAAAGATTTGACCTGTATGGGAATCGAACTCACGACCTAAATAGCGGAGTTCAAATATATCGAAATAATTAAAATTACACAATATTTCTTTAATATCTGTGAGCAAGACGTTACTAAATCTTGCTAGCAGCTGATATGACTATATCTCAGTCGTGTCAAGCCAACCACAATATTCATGAATACAGTGTTTTTCTTCAAAATCTCTAATTCTATTAGTAATAAGATTTGTGGTATGAAACTTAAACATGCATTTGGCGCATACAGTGTTTTGGGTTTCCGCGACAGCTCTCATATTAATAGTATAAAAAATCTCTTTGACATCTTACACAGCGCCATCTAGCCTCAGCTGTGCAAAACTTGTGAGGGAATATATACAAAATGACTGTTTCTGCAATTATGCATGCAAAGAACTCCACAGATATCTTTTCAGAAAGGCGTACTGACCTTAACGCCATCTATATACCTTTAGTATTTAAATCATGAGTTTGTTTTTATAACATTAATGGCATTAGAAACTTATTTCACTTTTTTATTTTAGTTATCACTAGAAATTAATTACATCACTGGCTCTGGCCTGCATTTTATATCGCGTTAGCAAAGTAAAATTTAGCTTGTTTCTATATAGGATAGTGCTGATTTCATTGAAGTAAGAATTTCAAGATTCGGTTTCCCTCCAAAGGCAAATACATTTTACCTGATTGTAACATTATCATATCTATGATTAAAAAAAATTAAAAATTCATTTATCAAGTTTGGCTCAATAGTGCTCTTATGAATGTCATACTTATAAACTAACGCGCCCATTCACTGCGGGCGGGAGCTTGATCGTAAAAGAACGGGCAAGAAAATCGTCAAGGTGAAGTAGATATCCAACTTCCAGTTCGTATTTCCACGTTTTGGGCACAACATTTGGGGTTTATAGGGATCCTAACATGATCTGAGGATCCCAAGCCAACCTCACCTGCAAATGGTGCATCTTTGATCAACGAGGCTCTGGCGAATATAAATGTTCCCGGCAGCAATAGGCTCGCCACCTATTACGTGTAACAACAATATAACTTGCGAAATGTGGTCGTATAATATGCCTCTGCATACTCCTTCGGGGAAACAGGCTTGAAATTATATATTAGTACTAAATGACCCGGCAAACGTTGTTTTGCCTTGTAAATTTACCAAAATGGTTGTTAAAAAATAAGGGTTGATCGTAAAAGGGTAAAAATTTAGGATTGTATGTATTTTTGTATGTTGTATCATAAAAAAATAAAAACTAATAATTATGTCTAAAAAATAAAATAGAAAATGTAGAGGTGGACAACTCCTAACATTTAGGGGGATAAAAAATAGATGTTGGCCGATTCTCCGACCTACTCAATACGCTCACAAAATTTCATAGATATCGGTCAAGCCGTTTCGGAGGAGTATGGGAACGAAAACTGTGACACGAGAATTTTATATATAAGATATTACCATGTAACTGCGTGATGCTGTCAAATCTATCTTTTGATGTGCTAGATTCAGGCTTTTACTGACAAATTAACCTTTGAAATGGAATTAGGTCACACTTCACTACTTTGGACAAATCGCTGGCTTGGTGGAATTCTGACTTAACTCGAAGAGATGTTTTTTGAGACATCATAAAAGAAGATTTTGTTATGAGGACTTATCATGTATGTTGTTGACGCATAACTTGCAAAGGCGATATATTATTTAATCACACTTCTTGTCTTTTGAACGTTTTATTAACATTAATGAAATCTCAGTGAAAAATAAAAGGACTGTCTGTACGTACGTACGTACTTAAGTCTGACCTGTCTATGTTTCACTAAGCCAGCAAAATGTAAAGTTATGCTCTTAAAGCAAACATGTTAACGATTACCAGACTTATAATTAAGATAACAGAAACCAACGGTTAACCTTGCCTTTCGAAGCACCGCAGTTCATCATCATATCCTAGCATTATCCCGATTGGCCTAAACTTAAGCTTAGGGCCCAGGGTCTGCTCACTGGTTAAACCAGACTTGGCTGATTTTCTGTCATGGCGACTGCCGTCTGGCCTCCTCAACCCAGAGGGAAATATAATACATACACACATTCACGCCTGTTTCCCCGAAAGAGTAGGCAGATAAATTATACGCCCACACTTCTCCAATTATATAGTCTCACGTAATAGGTGGCGAGCCTATTGCCGCTTAAAGGGATTTTTTATGTTCGTCAGAGCCTCGTTCCTCCACTTGCAGGTGAGGTTGACTTGGGTTCCTCAGGTCCTGATAGGAGCCCTATACACCCAAATGCCCGTCTTCTTGGTGTTTTTAATAATACTCATTTTATGGATTTAAATCAAGGCTTATTCAACTATTGACATCCCGACGTTTCCAATACTTTGCAATGAATGGTGGTGACGGGGACTCTGAGATGACAGGTGTCTCCATAGATAAAGTAACAAATTTAAAACTACCTTCATTAATACTTTAATTATTTCATACATTTGGATTAACACAAAACGTGGTTAGTACGTCTTGAAATCATGAACTGGTTGGTTTAGAACTGGACTTAATTTTTTTAAAAGAACAAAATAACTCTTCCACATATTTGTAAATATAATCAAATTTTTAAATACCCGCTCTAATGTATTTTTGATCAAATATATTGCAAACTGTGAGCGCATTCCAAAGCAAGTAAATATAGAATCCGTTAATGTAAAATTTCAATCGGTCTTTAAATTATCCTGCTGTTTACATAACATTAAATGCAAGAAATGTTTGAATCTTTAAGAAGTCTACAGATATATCATTGTATTTTCGTTTGTTTGAAATTCGACGTTGATCAATGTAAGACCTGGCCGATCATCGAACCCGCAGCTATGTGCCAAAAATGTGACTCTTCGACATCACCACATGACACTTGAGATATATTGTCAATTAACGATTGAATGACCTTTTGATACATCACTCAACATGACGTGTAAATTGTTGAACAAAAAAACAAAAGAGTTTGCACATATTTTAATTATATTAAGTAACTTCTATCGTGTTGGAGTAAAATTAGTTTTGAACAAAATTGTAATCAACAGTAGTACCTACTCTGAACTAGGGTTCCCAAGTGTTGTTGCGGGGCTGTTCGCAAGGGTTACCGCGGCCTCGGTACGTAGCAGGCTCAAAAGAAGGAACATGGATGGTTTTTAGTCAGTAGAAGTCTGACACACCCTCCCGCTCCACCCACAGCGGGAAAAGGTCATTTGATGATTTTCCATCCAAAAAAAAAAAGGGTTCTCAAATGTTAATATTTTACGTTATGTTATTGTTAAGTTGCTGATAAAAGAAAAAGTACTTATTAAAGGTTACCTCAGAATCAGATGTGAAATTATTTATTTTATTAAACTATTGCATAGTACTTGAAAACGTCAAAAGGACATAACGAAAGCAATATATGACTAAACTGAAATCACGAAGCTTAGATTCACTTACATGCAAAAACAAATTAAGTGTTTATGTATATTTTAACATGTTCAGTATTAAAGCTGTAAGCTGTCCTAAGAAATTAAATAAATAAATCTAAGTGCCAGTTCTGAGCCCCCGCTCGATGTTATCATCTCGATTGTCGATGTTATCATCTCAGCCATATAAAGTCCACTGTAGAATATAGGTCTTGAGCTACCACCGGTTTTCAAGCCACCTATCACAGATTGCCAGGTCCATTTGGTGAAAGGCCGCTCTTTACTATATTTTATCTACTTGGTTACGGTCGCCATTGAAAAACCTTTTTTTTTTTCTTATACATAATGGCTTCGTGCGTCTAGCACATCTAGCCAGTGTCAAGTAAGTGCTATATTAAAAATATATGATTCATAGTAAATGAAAATGAGTGATGACAAAGATGATAAATGGTAAATGAGATTCCCCCCCCCCCCGAAGCCCCTTGAGTCCTCAGTAAAGATGTGGGACCATACTGAGATCTCACATGGACTCCTTGAGGAGAATTTGAAAAGTGATGTTGCACTGCTTTGTTTGATTTACCAACACTCATGTATATTCACAAACACTTAACGGTTAATAATCCACCGTTATTACACATTAATGCTAGAAATATCACAAATTTTAGAAAATAAAACAAAACTGCAGACATGACGCTTCACTTTCCCGCCAAAAAGTCTTGAAAAACCTATCGGTCGTCGTTTTATTTTCTAGCCCCGACACTGCCGCGTCAGCTTGCAAATTCACCATGGTATTGTCGGTCAATCTAGTTTTCTTACAGATTTTCTTAATTTCTGGATTCTATCACAAAATCAAAAGTCATTTATTCAAGTTTGGCTCAATAGAGCTCTTATGAATATCATACGTATAAGCTAACGCGCCCATTCACTGCGGGCGGGAGCTTGATCGTAAAAGAACGGGCAAGAAAATCGTCAAGGTTGGAATTTCTCTCGCCAGTTACAATAAAAATACCTAATAGCATAGCATAGTTCTCATCCGAGCATAGTTCTTTCCATTGCACGCTGGGCGACTTTGAGCTTTTTAAAGGGCCCACAGTAAAGGGGTATACAAACCTTGTCGACTACTCTTAGATTGTAGAATAGCTTAGCAAGATTTTCGTAAGAGATTGCAGCAACGTTGGTATACTTCTTTCTTTCATTGAAAGCTTCATATCTAAGATAAATTATCAGAATTATGTGAACCTATTAACGTCCTAAAGGTGTACGTACAGGGATCCTACCAAGATCTAAGGAGCCCAAGCCAACCTAACCTGCAAGTGGTGCACCTGCCGTTCAACGGAAGGGGCTCTGGCGAACATATGAGTTCCCGGTAAGCGGCAATAGGCTCATAAAAACAGGCGTAATATTATGTATGTATATATGTATGAATTACTCATATTTCAATCGGAGGTTAAATAAAAAACAAAATTAATAGAATACACTTACAATTCAAATAAAATTTAACAAAGCATAACAAACTCCGAACTAAATTTTATTTCTATATTTTACGAGTTGTAATATTCATTACTTATAACTTTAGTGGGGATACAGTAAGCAGTTTACTACAATATAAATATGCCAATTAGAACTGGTGTATATCTTGTTTTTACATCACATAACTACAGAAGATCCATCTGGTCAAGGAGAATATAAATTATTAGATATAATATTCTTGGCTGGACTTACAGAATCTACTGGTTAGTTAGTAAACATAATTTTAGATTGTAATATAGTATTTTCTGTTACAAATACTTTCTTTGTAGAAATTAAGAAGATTTACTTGAATGTTTGCTTACCAATCTTGGTACCAACAAAATAGATTTTATGGAAATAAAATATAGTAATTCTAGAAGGTATAGTGAAATAAATATTGTAAGTATAGTTAGCCACTATCCACCTCCTTCTTTCTCTTGTCCTTAAAGTGTGTATCTTATTATAGTTCTATTGTTTTCATCATGATTGAGATTTGATCATTTAATCATTGTACATGCGTGGCAAAGAAAACTTTTGGATTTTTGTGGTAGAAGATTGTTTTAACTCGGATTTGGAAATTTGGATCGTGTCCATTTTATTTGTACAGTCCTACTGCAACTTGGAAATAATAGAGATTTAAATTAATTTATCAATTGCACTTGAATTTGAACACATTACGCAAATTCAAGACAAAAAGATACTACCCTAATAAATCGTTTCTTACATTAACATGAGCATTATAACTATAATACTTCTTTCTAGATAATACCTACAATATTTCTATGTAACTCTAGGTCAGCCAGACCTATATTTTTCGAAAAACAAATCAAGATTTCATCGTACTTGCAACATAAAATTGTGTGCTCGAGCTGTCGACTGCTCTAGAAGTCCACCCCACGCTTTTTATGTGTGTGACTTATCAAGCAGTTGACACCGAGTCACCGATTACTGCAGCAGTCGTAAATTGCTTCTTGAAGCAGTTGACGTCGAGCACTCACTGTATTTTGATTTCACTCTTGAAGCAGTTGACATTGACTGCTCGAGCAGTGTATTTTGATTAATGATTAACTGCGCAAACTGTCTGTATCGCTGGCAGGGTTGTCATGGAGCATATCCGTAACCGAAACTACCGGATAATCCGACATATTGTGTTTGTGTTGTGTGATATCTGTTCCATATATCCATACCATATTCGGACCCGATAGATCGCTGGCCTAAATGATTTATTTATTTATAACTACACTGAAATCACGAAGCTGAGATTTACTTTACATGCAAAAATAAAAATGAATCTAAGCGCCAGTTTTGAGTCACTGTGAGATGAACTGACAAGAAACTTACAGGCTCTGCACTTTTGAATAATATATCGTATATATGTCTTAAAACATATATCGTTAATAGCTCACCCTTTATAACTAATGAGTCACCCCCATAATTTAAATGACTACACCGAAACGAAATGGTACTACAACAAACAACTGTAGATTGCCAAACGCGACAAGACACTATTATGAAATCCAGCAATTAGATGCACCGTAAAGATAGCACACGCGAATGCGCTTCAAACGATTTATACAGACACAGCCAACTCAGTTCATTCGCTAATTAAGAATTATTACCCTCATTATCTGGCACACCGATCGTGATTTTATACAGTTCAGAAAGTTAGAAAAGAAATTCGAGAAAACGTTCAGTATAAGCTTCGAACTCAGCTTCAGTGTTGACTTATGGTTCAGTTCCTTGTAGACAAGGAAAGCCCAAGGGTCCTTTAGCATACAAGCAAGAGCAAATACTGCTGAGTCGTTCTTAGGCAAACCTTGAGAGTCAAAAAGTTGTCGAATTTAACGAAGGATGCCTCAGCAAGCCTAACTTCGGAAATAATTGCTGTCATTGTAAGTTTGCAAACTTTGGGAACCTTTGACTTGCCATGCTGATAGTCAGCAACAAGCCCTGTCACAGTTGTATTTTAAAAAATAGAAGTTGACAAAATGGATTTCTTTTTTAATTTTTTTACCTATAATTAAGCACTACCTTCGGTTGGTTTCCGTACAGAACAAATATTTTCGTGTGTACAACATATGCTTTGCTCTGTTATCTATGTAAACATTTATCATTTGAACATATTCACTACTATATATGTACTTATTAAATGCGCTGTTGGTCTAGTTACTAATAATATCTACAAGTTCTGCTTTCATTACTGTAATTTATAAGTTCTTTACATTAAGAGGGTCTCAGTTGAAGTTGAGTCGACATGAAAAAATATACATTTAGGTTTCAATTCTAAATTTACATTTAGACTTGTAACGTATCATTAAAATTTATAAATAACCAACCTAACCTTATCTATCAGACATACTAACTTAGCCACCTAATCCCCTATTAGATGCTTAATCAGTATTTTTAATGATCAAAAAGAAATTTTTAGAGAATCAGTTTATTATATTCAAAATGTAAAAAGTCTTGACTAAAAAACTATTTTAAATTTGTATTGATAATGCGTGGCTGAATCGAGATAAGGCTGGCAATACCTCCATTCTGTAAGACCACTGTCTACTTTTGTGCAAATTACCTTCTGTGGTAACTTCAAATACTCTTTTTGCGTCAAGGATAAAACTCTCTGCAGAGGTATTTCTGTTCTTAACCCCATTGAACAAGAACAGAAGTTTAAGTGGAATGCAATTACTGAATACATTTCTGAGTTATTTCTATATATTTGCGTATTAAATTATTGTTCCAAAAAATATATATGCACATAGTAAAAAAACGTGTAATTGAGAAGAGAAAATTGCCGTGTAAAATAAGTTTTACTAATGCTATTAAAAGGTATGCGTATAATGGAAAATTCCCTTAAATTTTTTGGTTTCATCTTCTAAATCCAACAATTGCTAAGTGTTTCTTTATTCGTGTAGTAAACTAAAGGGTGTGTAGGGTCTCATACCAAGATCTCAGGTGCCCAAGCCAACCTCACCTGCAAGTTGTGCACCTGTCGATTAACGGACGAGGCTCTGGCGAACATATAAGTTCCCGATAAGCGGCAATAGGCTCGCCATCTATTACATGGAACCAACAATATAACTGGCAAAATGTGGGCTTATAATATGCCTCTGCCTACCCTTAGGGGAAACAGGCGTGACATTATATATGTACGTTCTTTATTCGTTATAGGTGAGCAGTCTAATAGGATTTTGGAAATTCAACAACTTTATGCAACTGATGTTTGCATCATTTTAAAAAATCGGCGGGTATTTGGAATTTCTTCTCAGTGTTCACAGTTCCAATCAGTGCTTATTGGTTTACACATTTTGTACTTAATATTTGGCACTTCCATGCTCCAGAAAGCATAGTAATAATCGTACCGTTTATCTGAAGTGGTTAAGCGAAGTTGGCACGAAAAACTGTAACAGCTGCCACACATTAGATTCCAGCAATTCACACTTGGTTGTCGAGTTGGAGTATCATCTATAACCGTCTCACTGTGGTCTATGAAGCCTACGTCCAGTAGTATAAGTATTTCATTAGGATACATCTACAGATTAGTTTTACAACACAATTAGTTATTACACGATATTACGCTGATGATGTCAATTGGCTATCATGATAGTCTTAGAATTACAGATAACCGGCGAATTCCTATAGAAATCAAAACTGACAACAATCTGCGTGTAACCTTCAATCTGTAACTAAAATAACCAACCACAGAACATACAACTATTAATAGACGAATCATAGCAACAGAAGGCCTTAGCATAAATATTTTTCACACAAGATTATCACCCGTCCTGTTCTAACCCGAACGAGACCATAACACTGTCTCTTTCGGCATGGCCAAACGCCAACCCCTCGTCACTTGTTACGAAATATGAAATCTAATTATGAAGATTGTTTTTATTAAAAATTGCAATGGCACTTTCGATAGCGGTCCTCGACACAGATTGTCAGACAGGAGAAAATGTTACTCTCGTTGATTAAATAGAGATGTTATAAGTAGTAACAATTATACTTCTGTTGGTATGGATGGCCCAGTTAGTGCTTTGGTTAGTAAAAAATGCTTGAGACTTATGTCTATTAATAATATAGCGGCAGATGCAGAAGATAGTGTATCTTCTATTCATAGGCCACCTTCTCGTTCTAGTCTTCCGTACTTAGTTCATTAGCCTTTTAATGTCATAGAAGATTCTATTCTATATAATTTTAAGTATTTAGACTTAGAGTTAGGCTTAGTTTCATTGTCTAGTCTCCCACAAAACTACATAATCAGTGAAACCACTTCTGTAAAGATAGCCTTTAGTTAAGTTTTGTGAAAACAAATAATAAAATTTGAAAGAAGTACTGCATTAATCGTCTAGTTTGCTTCTAGGGTTCATCGGCGGTTATATATATATTTATAATGTTATCAAAAGACACTTGAATTTACTTGAATCTTACGAAAGTCAACTTAGAAAATAATGCGCCCATTCACTGCGGGAGCTTGACCATAAAAGAAAGGGCAAAAAAACAGAAAGGTTGTTTTTGTCTCCCGCAAGTTACAAGAAAATGTACTTAATATTAAAGCGGCGATTATCTAAGAGGCTTCGACCCATCCTCATCCAAATGTCAGGGTCACGATTTATCCAAGATAGGAAAAGACAAACGTAATAATATAGTCCGGACGTTTACACCTATTGTCTCATTATCCTGTAACGACAAAATATCTACCAAGAGGCATAAAAGTAAATACGACGTGCCCCCTACTCTCGAAATTTCGGAAAAAATATATATAGAAATTCAGTCAGGTACTCGGGTATCATTTGGATATAGAACTTTATAAAATGATGTCTAGGTTTTAATGTGTAATGTGTGTGTGTAAGATGTGAAATTTTGTAAACCATACTGACGTAATCATTATGTTGTTGGCTCTGCTATGACCAATAAAAAGTTCACAAATATAGTAAAACTCGACTTTGGCAGCACTTTTAGCTTAGATTCCTTTGACATCCCTTTCAATACTTTGCTCTGTTATCTTTCCCCTTCCAGTGAATGCATGGTTAGCCTACCTACATACATACAATCACACCTGTTTCCCCGAAGAAGTAGGCAGAGCCATATTACACGCCCACATTTCGCCCATTATATTGTTGGTCCCACGTAATAGGGGGCGAGCCTATTACCGCTTGCCGAGTACTTTTGTTTTCGCCAGAGCCACGTCCGTCACGTAATCGGCAGGTGCACGACTTGCAGTTGAGGTTAGCTTGGGCTCCTAAGATGTTGATGTCCTTAAGCACCTATATAATTATAATTACCTACACAGTCAGCAATAGCGCATCAATAATACGACTTACTCTCTCTTGATTTGTGTTCTTGCTACATTTAAAACGGCACCCTTATGTACTTAACATGGATACTGGAATTTATTTTTTAGCTTAAGAAGTGGAAGATTTCCTTTAACTTGTTTATTAAAGACTTGTTATAAATTATGTCGCCAGTGGCGTAGAGTTCAAGGAGCATTTTCTTGAAACTATTACGGATATAATATGTATACATAAAACCTATAATTTTAGCCGTCCGGATGTAATTCTTGAAGTTTCGGAAACTTTTCTTCCTCTTCAAGATTTCTTTTCTAAGTTATATGTGATTTAGAAGTATTTAGCTAAAAACAGACAACCGAAAAGTTTACCCTACTTTACACTATTAAGCGAATAGACTGATACAGATTTACATCGGATAGAACAAACCCTGTTAAAAATCTTTGTAACCTCTAAACGTTTGTATTTTTTTCTGCGTAATAAACGTTTGTGTATCTTTAAATTCAAGACTTCCAAGGTTCAAAACACTATAATCAAGTTTATTTTACCGTCTGTTGTTGACAACAATATTGTTTTGTTTTGTTCACTCCAGTCGGATTCTAAAATAAACTTTATAATAATAATAAACTTGCCCACACTTTATATATATAAATCTATTACTAAGAACTAAAAAATTTACAATTACTAGATGTTGCTTGCAACTTTGCTCCTATCATTGAAATAAAAAGTAGCCTCCACAAATCAGTACTTGCTTTGGCAGTAAATATACTAAAATTGGAACGATACAGAGAAGATTAGCATGGCCCCTGCGCAAGAATGACCCTCGGAATCGTAAAGCATTCCATATTATTTTGCTGCGGGACAGTTCAAAAGGGTTACCCTTGGGCCTTTGGGAGTAGCAAGCTCAAGAAGAAACAGGGATGGCTTTAGTCAGTAAAAGTCTGACACTCCACCCACAGCGGGCGTAGGTCATTAGATGATTTGCCATCAAAAAAAGCCTCTACAAATCAGAGCCCCATTAAAAAAGCTTGAACCTGTTTTATTGGTCCACGCCTCCTTTGACTTGTCTGTTGCTGACTTCAACATCATTATTATCAGAGCCCTTTAATGTCCGACTACTAAACACGGGCCTAGTCTCACTGACTAGCCAAAAGAGATTCAGGTCCAAATACGGAGAGCTAGTGCGGATTGGCAAAAGATATTGTCTGCTTACTGTTGACTTTTTTAAGGCGCGTAATATAAGCGACTACTACATATAGTGATAACCGGGACCAACAGCTTAACGTGCCTTCTGAAGCACGAAAGTGCAAGTAATATAATAAATAATGTAATAAATGCAACCCAAATGGTTACTGATTCAAGGGCTGGCTACTTTGAAATCTTCTTTCCTTCAGTAACGTTTCCGACCACCAAGTCCGAAAAAAATGGACAAGACTTATTCATGTAAAAACTTATAAATAATTTCTGTAATTTTACGAACGGAATTCGGGGAATCTAACTTTCTTGATTTTGTTGAATGAGAACAAGAAATAGCAGCTGAGTTAACGTCAATTGCTTGAGAATATTTTTATATAAAAAGATCGGAAAATTATTGCATCTCACCATCAAATTAGTTGAGACTGTAAAGGTGTAAAAATATTTGGAACAACCACACGTCCAATGAAAGAGTGATCAACTTGACAAGTTTCTTGCCTCTCGCAAGCTCTTACCCGCAGTGCAAAAACAGATTGCTTTACCTCTATAATATCTGAACTCTTAAAAAAATTTAAATTTGTTAAGATATTTAGAATTTTCTCGCACATAAATTTATTTACGGTAGCGGATGTTTATATAATTTCTTGTACTAAAATTTACAATCGTATTTATTAATTACCGATATGTGTAAATTATTTATATTAAACATACCTTTATTATTTCCGTCTGTAGAAATCTTGTATTTTTTACTCGAAACTTTCAAAATATTCAAATTTGTAGTTCGAGTGAGGTAACGATGTACTCGGGATAAAGCGACGTCTGACAAATCGTAATAAAATTACAAATATCAGCTCGTGATAAGGGGGTTTATTTTTGAACTATGTACCCAAATTTTAAAACTTTATTTATGTAATTTGAAAGGTTATTGTAATCTGCGCTCTCAATACATTCTATGCTCAACTTTAAAACGTGATGTCGATTTACACCCATTAGTATTTAGGTGCCAAGACATACATTTTGGCTGCTCCTAAGCTGCCACAGTAATAACTACTTTGAATGATGGGTAGAAGTCCTACGATACATTATTATCTCATATGTATCATATGAAAATATGACTTTGAAATATCATATTGACTGTCAAGTGACCTGACCCGCTCTCCTCACTTAATCGAGTCATTAATAATTAAAAAAATGAAGTGCACGTTCGTGAACTTACTTTTCACATTTCATTATTTTACTTTCACCGATTACGTATTTATTTTTTCATAACTAAATTCTTAATGCCATATTTTACACAAAAATCGGAGTGTAATACGTAAATTCTTACTAAAATCGGTAAATTTTTCAAGTAAACTATCCTCGTTATTGTGGAATACATCGAAACCTTTATAAACATGTACAATACTACGAGTATATTAAAGTAAATGAGAGTTTGCACAATAATATATAAATTTAATTCAAGCAATAACAGATCTCAAGTTGTCAGAGCTTATAAAGTAATCAATATATTTTTTTAATATAGATTCAAATACAGCACTTTTTTCAAACTGCGGGCAGGAGCTTGCGAGAGGCAGGATACTTTTCAATTTGATCTCTCTTTCATTCGACGTGTGGTTGTTTCAAATATTTTTACACCTCCTCGTAGGTTACTTAACCAATTTGCAATAATTTTCCGATCTTTTTGTATAAAAATATTCTCAAGCAATTGACGGTTAACTCTGGTGCTATTTCCTGTTCTCATTCAACAAAATCAAGAAAGTTAGATTCCCCGAATATCATTCGTAAAATTACAGATATTATTTATAAATTTTCATGAATGAGTTCTGTATCAATCGGAGCTAAATCTGCGGCTGATCCTTTAACTGCATCAGTGTTGAGATCATTTCGGACGTGTGATTTCTCCAAATATTTATCGAACGTATCAACACTTGCGCCGATCAGCGTGGGAGTGACGCACTGTTGGTACCTGATGCGCTATTTTGGTATCCAAATTACGAACACCATTTCCTCTCTATAAATATCTGATTAATGATTGAAGCTATTTTAAACTGGTGATTATCTGTATTGTGTCTCTTTGGTTTATTGTCTTCAGCTTTTAGTTTATTACGTGTATTTTGATAATATTTAATGACAGCATTCTTGCAATCTGAAAGTTATAGTTGGAATCGCTTTTACTGTCGAGGTTAGTAGTTGCAGTCTTGCATACAATTAAAATCAACCACTTTGGAATCAAGTCTACAACATTCAGTAAAACAAGTGTATTATTTTATGACAAAGGGTCATGCAAATCATCTTCTTCTCAATCTCATCTTCTACACCATCCAACAGATTTCAAATATTAGTTAGTAAATAATTCCGGGATTTCTTTATAGTGTAAAATGAACCAATTGTAAAATGAACTGCAATCATTACAATTAAATTTACACATATGACGTAAATAACGATAGAATTTAAGTTTTATTTTTATCTCAAAGAAATTGAGATTGAAATTGTTTTTTTATCGGACGTCATTAAAAGTAGTGCCACATCCGTTGGTGAGTGGATAAAGTTCTTAATCAATTTTATTCATAGTCTTGTGAAGAAAATTCATTATTGATTTAGTTTTTGTTCGAGGCTTTTATTATGGTTTAGGCATTTGTCGTTAGGCATATATAAAAAGTTTTGTCTTTAGGGAAGGAAATCGATACTCACTTGCTAATTAATTCCTTTGGCTTAATTTTTTATACTTTTTGGCAGATAATTCATTCCTTATTGAACAAAGCTCAAATCTATCTTAATATTTTTTAGGGCAAAAAAATTGTGTCTTAAATTTTGTCTCTAATTTAAAAGTCTAAACTGGAGCAAAGTCTTTCTAAATTTAAAACTAAACATTACTCACTCCCACGTCCAAATGTCTGCTCAATTCTTGACGAAATACTATTTAGATCATTTCCGTTCCAATCAATGCAACCGAATATTATACTTGTAATTATATATAGCTAATGTTGTAGGTTAATCATGAACTAGTGTATGATGAGTATTCTAGTGATAAATAGCACTTAGTCACATTTTAAAATGAAATTGCGAGGGAGAAAATCACGAGCTATCATCCCACATGTTGACATTCTGAAAGCTTATACTAATAAGTAAGAGAATACTAAATCACAGGATTTGAACGTTCAATTCTTTTTTACATTAAATTAAAGAGGAATATATACTATCTACTATTAAACAGATTCATCAGATTACTCATGATACATACAATCACGATTTAATAACAAAGAAGATTAAACTGATAAAGAGTCTCCGATATTTTCCTTATACAGTTTTGCCCATGTTTTCTATTCCATACAGCTTAGACCTTAATTCTCAGCAGATACCAGCGTACCAGAGGTAGGTAATGAAGATTCTTCAAATCAAAGAGTGATTTAGTCCGGATATTTATATAAACAACTAGGACATTACTCAACATCCATGAAAATATATAAATAAAATATACTTTATTGTCTTTAAGATCAACGTGATTATTTAGATTCGTCAAATTTAAACAAACAAAATGAAAATACAAAAAAAATAAGTTAATAACAATGCAAGAGATACCATAATTAAAGATTCTAAATATAATAAATAAAATAAAATAATCCAGAAAGAGAGAGAAATAAAAGCAAAATGGATTTTTGTAAGAATTTGCCAACGTTTGTCAGTTCATCTGTCTGTTGAGAGTTTTTCTTAAGATTTGTCAGCCTGTCGGTAACTCTAATGAGGCTTCCAAAAGGCAACGAGATTGAGAAGAATGCCTCAAGAAACTCATCTCGGCTTCTTTCAAATGTGTGTTTCAAAGGTGAAGAAGACTAGACAAGCTGTTTTGATATCTGTTGGGCATTGAATCTTCTTCAAGGCATAGGCCACATAACGTAGTCTATCTGAAACTTTTCCGATGCGAGACCCCCATTGCAATCTAGAGTCGAGTGTTATACCCAGAATAACCATTATTTTATTTAGTGGCAAAGGTAACAAGATAATTTTAAAACTATTATTAGTATTACTATTCTGAGATCATTAAAGAGTTTCAAGTTCACCTACACATAAGATGAAAGTCATAAGACTACTTATGAAATGAAATGAATGAAATGAAAAATTATTTATTTCAATATCACACAACATACACAACATAATAAAGAAATAATACAATATATAGGACACGTAAAGGTTGCATAATATTGAAAAAGGCCCCTGCTCAGTATTCGCAGTGAGTCTGTGAACAAACCCACTGCACTGATTTTCAGCATGGGCCAGATTCACCATTAAACCTTACAATCTTACTTACAATCCTTTAACGTATTACGCTACTCTTAATTCCACTGAAAGATTGCTCTACAACCAATCCACATGTAACATTCTTGATCGACTTATTGTTGATGGCATTCTGCATAAACGCAATACAAATATAAGCCTCCCCTACCATTCAGATTGCTGTAACCAAACCCAGTTTTATGACCTCAAATGAAATTATTTATTTGCCAGAACATATGGATTGGATAAACAGGTGGTCTGTTACAAATAAAGCACTGCAAATGTTCGCTTTATACAGGCTTACAAAAAACTAAAAGTCACATATCTAATTCTAATAATAATCAGGTCAGTTACATTCAATAATTAAATAGAAGAAAAAAACTTTTACATTACTAGTACGCGGGCACACTAGCCATTCTCGCGAAGAATAAAAACACGCCCCGTTTAAAAGACCCGGGACCATAGGAAATAGGAAACACATGAGCCGGCAGCGAATTCCAGAGCAGAGCAGAGTCGTTGCTCAGGAACGACTTCCCAAATTTCCTGGTTCGTGTGCTGATTGTCTGCACAGTATGGGGATGGTGTCTAAGACCAGCACGTGTTTTTCGGAAGAGGAAAGGAGAGGGCGGGATGAGATCGAAAAGCTTTTCAGAACACTCGCGATAGTAGTTCCGGTAGAAGACACTGAGAGATGCAATGTCTCTACGCAGCTGTAGATCCTCGAGTGAGGCTGTTACCTCAGCATCCCCTATAATGCGATATATTATTATAATAATTGGTGGCATTAAACTCGACCAGGTTTTCAGATCGCCACTGAGCCAGCCAGCAATATAGTTTTATTGAGCTTATAAAACTGTTATTTTTATGCATACTTCTTACCTCTACGTGGCTGTGTGTATACTATTGTCACTAGATTTTTCAAATAAGTAAGGGTGTTTTTTAACTTGCACCTCAATAATGACGACGCAACTGTTAAGATGTGCAGTCTTTTCAAATAGTGGCCTATAAGACTGCAATGGACAACCCTACATATGGCGCGTATACATTTTTTGTGCTAGGAGAGCCTTGATTATAAGGGTTGAGTTTCCTTATGATAAAACTCCGTATCTAAGAATGGAGCCAACACAGCCATGTTTGTTTAAGAGCATAA
Organism: Musotima nitidalis; assembly: GCA_949126915.1. Taxonomy (NCBI): domain Eukaryota; kingdom Metazoa; phylum Arthropoda; class Insecta; order Lepidoptera; family Crambidae; genus Musotima; species Musotima nitidalis. The sequence goes on along the minus strand of OX421439.1, from coordinate 5,273,178 downwards.
ACAAATTTATTTATCTTTATACCTGTCATGTCAATATGTTCTTTCCAATTGCAATTTTTTGCAAAATTGCAAAAAAAATTAATGAGTTTTGTTTTTCTATCGTTTGTCGGTTATATTAAATAATTAATGTTTTGTGACTTAGATAATTTAACACTCAATGAATTCTACTCTGTCTATGACTATATATATTTTGTCGTCTGATATTGTTATAGAGATATCGTCAGCGAATAATATACACGTTTTACCTACTGGAAAACTCATCTTCACCCATAATATGATAATAATTTTCATTGTTGTCTCTCCAACATTGTTATCTATAAACTTATTGCTGAAAAAGTAAATTTAAAAAATGCTTGGTGGCATTCACATTCATGATTCGTACAGTTTTTATAAGTGCGATTGTGCGAAGTATCAAATAAAATGAAACTGCTTCAATTCACATATTTTAAATCATTGCATTTTACTTAATACGGTGTCTTAAAGTTGCTCCTGGTAAACATGAGATTTTGTTGCTTTTTCGAATTATCCTACATAGGGCGCTGCTGAATAAATTTTCTTAGGCAGTTCTGTACAGTCTTATTTTTAATGATATACTGATCAAAATTCTTCGTAATAGGCAATTGGGGAGGCCAATGTTTAGCTATGGACTTCAAATGGCTAAAATGATGATGATGTAGCAATAGATGCAGTCCAAAAGTGTCAATTTACGTAAACAGAAACCGAAATTCAGCGTACCCACTTATGACGGCCTGCATTAATGGCGTAAGTTTTAGGCTAGAGTATTACTTACCTAAGGTAAATGGCCTTATTCAACTCGATTCTCGATGAAAAAAACTAAAATCTAAATCATTGCTCATGTGACAAGAATTCCTCGTCACAGCATTCTGACAACACGTGATTTGATTTAAACATCACCTGACTTCGTCTTCCAGTTGTTGCCAAGAGGCGTTGCACGGTGCTAGGAAAAATATACGACAGTCCTGATTTATGGCGCCAATAAAACTGTATACATTTTTTTTTTAAATTAGTCCAATGTCTACAGGCTGGCGGCTATCTCTGGCGATTTTATCTAGACAAGATCTCTAATTTAGTCTAGTCTAGTTTTCGGACATGTTAATTTTGTCAAGACGTATTCGAACTTACCTAAAATCAAATTAATATACTCAAACATTGCAGTCATTATTGCACTATCTTTAATACTAAGCTTTATTAATGTTATCATAATACTTGAGTGGGTGTAAAATATAACATTAATATTACTACAAATAAAATGATTATTGTATTTTTCTTATTATCTATGCTTCATGAGTATTATTATAATGTTCCGTTTGGAAACCTACTAGATCGACTGGATAAAAAGGTATACTATTTAAAAAGACTGCACATCTTCACAGTTGCGTCGTCATAACTGAGGTTGGTGTTAAAAAGCACCCTTACTTATTTGAAAAACTAGTGACAATAGTATATTTACACAAAGCCATGTAGAGGTAGTACGCAAAAAAATAAGTTTTATAAGCTCAATAAAAGTATAATAATATCATAAGTTGACCCAAGTAATAAGAGAGATGCTATTAAATCATTTCTAAATTCAAAATGAAGATACGCGAATAGCTCATTAATGAATGTTTTATTCTTAACGAGAATTTGAAAATACTTAGTGTGCCCGCGTACTAATAATGTAAAAGTTTTTTTTCTCCTATTACTAGGTAACATAGGTATCGAAACTCATAGCTGTAATTTATTTCTTCTACTTTATTTTTATGGCAAGAATTATTTTAAATCCACCATCTTTCCCCATGACCCTCATGCTGGGATCGGAGTGAAGATTGATGAAGGCAGGTGTGTGGACTGCGAGTTCCCAAGCTCAGGAGTAAATAGCAAACAAACTGACTCTCATCCAAGACTGAATTTATAGATGCTGATTAACTTCAGAGATCGTTTCGTAGCAACTGGTCTAGAGCTTCACAAGCTTTCGCTACATTAGTTACGATCTGTGTGTAACTTATTTCAGAGTATTAAAAAATCATGGTTACTTTCCATTCCAGCACTAATTATTGTTCAATGTCCACATTTAGTCCTACCAAAAGGACAGAAATATTAATCAATATAATAACATTTTACTGTATATTTTCAAATGACCCATTAATTTATTAATTTATTGCGTTCATCATCTAAATAATGTTTATTGTATGCAGTTCATCTAATTCGTTCAAATTAACCACAGTTAAATCATATCAGAAATACAACCGTATGTTATAAATTGGTTTCTTTCCAACAGCTTCTTTTTTAAGTGGATTAATATATATAAAACCTCTTAACGGGTTTAGGGCGCCTGCCCTATTATTAAGAAACATAACAAAATACTGCCATTAACTTGACTTTGTTCATTCATATGATTAAATAAATTAAGCTTAGCTTTATCTATATCATTAAAATGAATATCAGTATAGTAAAGTGATACTAATATAAAAACGATGATAATTTTAAACGAACCTTACATATTTTCCTGAAATATGTGAAATGAAACAATTTGCCCATTAGATCATGTCCTATCTTGAGCGGAAAACACCTCTGCACCAGCGACGTCACCAAGTGACGAGTCGGTTGTCCAACCGTGGACGCCTGCAGCTGCCCACGCGCATTCCGTCCCGCCCGCCTCGGCCACCAGCCAACATTTTCATAGTTTAGTTACGATTTCGAAAACGACCCGACGCGTCCCGCCGCCGGCGACAAATCCGCCCGATTTCTCAAACGAATCCAGTTTCGCATAACCTTTGTCAAGTTCTCGATTACTTCACTCTTAAACTTTGTGTTGTGTTTTTGATATTTTTACTCAACAGTGCCGTGTTCCCATTGGATTTCAGTATTTTTATTTGGTATGGAATATTTAATCAATACTTCTTTATAAAGATTAACATTGCGCAATATGTCATCAATATAAAGACAGATTTGAATAGGGGTCCTACAATAATTCCTTGTGGTACGACATTATTAAAATCAGAAATTTTGCTTTTTCTGCAGTTTTTGCGAAATGAAAATGTTTAAAGTTAGATAACCGTAGGAAGTAACAGTCTATGCAAGTAATAAAAGCTCTGCGCCGCCGAAATGCGAGAGCAAGAGGCCTTCAGTGGTTTCAGAAATAGCTCAAGACGTTTCGTTCACACTTGAGAAAATTTTAACACAGGACACCCACTCACTTACACTTCACCTTGCCGACCCAGATGGCGCTGACCGCTTGCTCATGACTCATGAGAGTATTTGGTCTAAGTGCTTTCAGCCGATGATACACATTGATTTATGGATTTTAGGGCGGATCTTATGATTGATTGCGGCTTTTATGATTTAATATTTGAAAGGTTACAATATCAACTGCTCATCTGTGACATATGTAGGTGAACGTTAAATAATTGTAGTTTATGGCAAGAATATGGTGGCTCTGATCTGCATGCTACCAGCATTAGTTATAAAGTATTATTATATTTACGTCGAATATTCCAATACCTTTTGTAACTTGAACTAAACATTTTGAATGTAGAGATTTTTAATTCAGTATAAGGCAGTATCTAACATCTACAATTTTTTTTAATTTTTTTTAACTGTATTCTTTACCAATGTGACGTTTTTGTGTTTACTTATGGCCGCTTAGATAATACCATTGAAATTAAATTAACAAAATGAAGCACTCTTCTAAATAAAAGTTACAAGAAGTACCTACAACACTGATCCTTCACCCAAAGCTTAAATTGTTCGCGTTGCGCTTAATTTTGTAATGGATTTGAAGTACATCTGTTGACTTTTGAAGTCTTACTAAGGTAGACCATAGACTTTTTTAATTTTATTTAAAACATTTAACTTCTCCCAACTCAACAGTTTAGAACGAAAAAAACGATTTTAATTTATTTTAAAATATTTTTTTGCAAAATACGAATTACATTTAAAAGAAATTGTTGCTTACCCCGGTTGTGTTATTAACTTATGTTAAGGACCCAAGGTCTGCTCACTGATCTACTTGGATGTTATTATATTTGGTTGAATTTCACTTAATTCACGATATGTACCAGAATCATTCAGCTACCAATTGTCAAACGATATGACTGAGGTCTTAAAAATAGAAAAAGCAATTATTAATATTATTCAAATTGAAAAACTAATCTCCAGAAATGTTCGCTGTATGACCCAGTATAATTTTAATCAATTTTAAGTAATTTTAGATTACTGTGTTTTTCGTTAAATAAAATTCAACGCCACTAATGTTTTAGTTAATGTTGTAACGTCAGATGTGCCACAATAATGGATTTTATTAAATAAAATGAAAACTACAAATCTTATGGTTTAGGTGCACACGGAATGCATTTCGAGTGGAGATATCCCTATATAGATCATAGTTGTATTTAAAGTTTACAAAGTAACCTGATTGCCAAAATTCTCATAATTTGTTTAAGAACTGACTCAATGGATTACTTCCTCTATAAAAATGTTTTCTTCAGGCACAATGGTTGATTCAGAAACCTCCTGTCCTAGAGCAGCATGTGTTTTCTTTACATACACCACGGTTCCGTTATCGACTTTTCCACCCCATTCGCGGTCGTATTCCTTACACACTTAATCCATCTTTTTTTCATCTCCTTATTCACTTACATTAATTTATCTTGTCGTTTAGATATAATTATATAAGTAATTTTATAAAATCTGTCTACAACTTGAAACTTTTTGAAGATTCTTTATATTATCATATTATCATTTACAAGATTCTACAGAGCGGTGATTGTTTTTTTTTTAAAAGTTCGTCTTAAAGTTTCGTTTATTGTAGCTAAATTTAAATATTCACCCTAAATAGAGTATGATTAAACAATTACTGTTAAGCTTACTGTTCTCAAATGATTCTAAAAGTATTCTAAAACTGCATTAAAGAAAATACCGTCATGGACGAAAACGGGAAAACATCGATCTGGTCAATGTAGTTAAGATTGTGAAATTTTATTCTAATACTTTTGAACCCGTGCATGAAAGATTATAAGGTACAAGAGTAACTCGCACTTTATTTTCTATGTGGAGATTTAATATTAACGTTATTTTTAAAAAGCATTCGTCTGTCTAACCAAAAGTTTCCTCATTATCATTAAAGTTCTTTTCCGCATCAGTAAAATCATTTTCTTCTTCATAATCTGTTTCACAATTTATTTTTCTGTTCATCATCTCATTCAATAATTCTTGTCTTCTTCCACAGGTTCCCCAACGTAACTTCGGAGGGTGCTTTTCATCACAGTAATGACCAGTAGCTAGCGCGATGGGGGTGACCGACGACTTGGCACCAAGCTTCACCCAGAAGCCGCAGCTACGCCAAGAGGACGATGGCAACAAGCTCGTCTTCGAGTGCCAGCTCCTGGCTGCTCCTAAGCCGGAGATCAGCTGGTACCGCAGCGATGAACTCCTCGAAGAGGACACTAGAACTAAGTTTAAGTGAGTGTATTGTGTTCTCTATTTACTGATTACTTTAAGAGCCTATTTCACAATGCCCAAATAAGCTCCTGCAACTTCTTTTTTTGTTTATGTATTTATATAAACAGGGACACACAGGTTTCATAATAATTTCAAAACTATTGCCAGGTATAACAGTTTATTGGCAAAAATCGCGCTCTATTAACATCGTGTGCATTTATTCTGCAATTACTAAGTAATATTAGATATTTAAGTGACGTGCACAACTTCACAAATGTTTCAGAATTAAATTAATGATTTCGAATGAAATGAAAGGAATGCCATAGATCATTACCAATTTTATTTACTGTGTTAATTAAAGTCTTGTTTCAAGCATTATATATGTAAAACGGAGCACCAGAATTAACATGTTTGAAGGCTGAAATAATAATCAAATTCAAAATAGAATGCAAATTTCCTGATTACTACAATAAAAGTAAATTAACTACCTTAGCGTACTCACCCATAGAGGGGATTCTTAATTTTTTATTAGTCGTAAAGCTAATTTTGTAAGCAAGAAAGTAAAAACCAACGAATAAGGATTTATATTAAGTTCCTTATGATCCTAATGATGACATGATGCGTACATCATTGAGGGAACACATACTACCTTAAGATTTGATTGAAGTTTTGACTGGACTGCAGCCATTGTGCTATCCACTCGGTAACATAAACATAAATTTCTCTTGTCGTAATGTATATAGAAAAAATACATTTGAGATGAAATTATTTTTAGGTTTATTTTTGATTTTATCTTAATTCTTTTAAAATGGTTAATTGGGTCAGCGATTGGTCACACTGGTGGTCACTAATATTAATAAGAAAACCTCAGGTAATTTATACGTTAGTATAGTATAGTAGCTAACAAACGTGTCTAACACGTTTGTTAGCTTCAAAAGCTCCTAGTACAGTTAAAATAATTTCTTAAAATTTATCGATTGCAAACTCGTTAACCTTTTTTGAATTTATGATACGAGTATATTTTCAACTAGCCCATTAAAAGCTCTAGAAATTTCAAGAGCTCCAAAAATTAAGAAAACTGAGCTTCAGATAACACTCAGATTTAGGGCAGAGTGCACCACTCTGCCATAAATCTATATGACTCACCACCGGCAGACACGACCGTCAGAAGTAATACCCACTAAAAATCTTCCGACGACGCCCCCGCCTCTTTCTCAACAAGCGGCCAGTATCTGAATTGCAGCTCTGACACCCCACCCGCGGCCAACGTCCCCCGGACCAAAACCGAGAGGACCTCCTCAGAACGCAGTGGACGCAAAGGCTTTTGCCTTGTCTTGTCTTCCAAAGCACGGAATCATCGTTTATACCATAAAAACGGTCATCCATACAAGGATTGTCATAATAATACATGCTATATAATAAAATCAGAATACCTTAGAATTTTAGATCAACGTTCTGTCACCTCGGTTGCTTTATGGTTTGTTGGTACCATTACTCCCTTGATGTAATGATGGACGCAAAAGAGTGCCTGCGACACACTTGGCAGCAGTGGAGTTCTAATGATAGCCACCGAATATTTTGGTGATAAACACTCATAAAGAGACGATTTTTGTACGACGATTCTTTCCGATCATTCAGCCATGTATAGTCCACTGCTAAACGTTGGCCTAACCAACAGTTTATTATATTGGGGATATTGGCCTATAGTATCCACGCTGGGTATGCGGGTTGTTGATCGCAGTTCCAGCCAGTACGCAGGATAACGCCCATCATCCGGTAGGATTTCTCTTTGACGACTCTTACGACTTCCCGTGAGGATTTTAGGCCAGCACCACACGATAAATCTTTCCGATAATAATAAGAAATAACTTGTATCTTTCATAAGACAGAAAATATTTGTGTTTTCAGCACAATTGTTTTTTTTGTGTCTTAGTAATTTGTTGCTTGAATATGTCATGCTCACTATAAAATAATTTAAAATATGTTTTATTGTCTTTGAGATCAACAGGATCATTTAGATTCGTCAAATTTTTAAACACAAAATGGAAATTCCATTTTTTTTAATAACAACAATGAAAGAGATATGAGCGGTACTAGAATCAAGAAATAAAAGCAATTAATGGATTCTTTGTCAGAATTTGTCAAGGTTTGTCAGTTTATCTGTCTGTTGTGGTTTTTTTCTCAAGATTTGTCAGTCTGTCGGTTACTCTTGTAGGGGATTTGTCAGTCAGCCTGTCGTGATTCTAAAGGGGGAGGGGATTGTTCGTCAGTCTGTCGGTGTCTCTAACAAGGCTTCACACAGAAAGGCAACGAGATTGAGAAGAATGCGTCAAGAAACTCATCTCGGCTTTTTTAAAATTATGTCTTAAAATCTAATACCATTTACACTTAAATGTCCCTGCGGTGGTGGTGTCATGTGTCAGGTCGTTACGTTATGGCTGGTTCATGTGTCATTACTGGTAACAGGTGCTACCAGTAGGGACTGACAAGAGTCTACTCATGTCTACTATATTTATTAGTAATTGATATTTCGTCTTACTAAAGAATAGTGATACATGAAGCAGAACATAAGTTACCAAATTCTAAATTCTTAATTTGAATATTAAAAAGTAAATTTGTCACTAGCGCGGGAAAATATCAACTAAGTATGCGGAGTTTCTAGGCTGATTATTCTCCAATTAAGCCCGCAGTAAAAAGGCGGCTAACGTTCAATAACTAGTTTTTGAAATTTAAACGCTGCTGTAATACAACAAAGTTTTTATTTCAGAAATTACCCTCTTGACAGATAACGGCTTTCTAGCTAAAGGACGGCACAATTTTAATTACTGATATAGGCAGTTTAAAAGGCATAAGGTAGATTAAACAATTTTAACAGCAATACCTCATACGCCAGTTTCTCAAACGAAATCTAGATAAGGCATTTATGAGCCTAAAAAGTAGTCTTGTAGTACTGGTTATAATATTGATGGAACCTTGTGTAATTTTTCATAAGACAGTCAGTTAGTTCCAGTTCGATTTACCAAAGCTTTCGTTTTGAGTGCAGTTTAACATGAAGATCGATATCTTTGAAAATTTTAAGCAATTTGATGTTTTAAAGTAAGTAAGAAAAAGTCAAAAACAATATGTTAGACACATAGCTGTCGAAATGTTTACAAAAATGTTTGGATATTTCACTGCAACAACATTCCCCTCTTGAAAATGGAAACAAAGCATTATTATCTGTTCTAACTTAATTTTAAATTTCTGTCATCAAATCACTAACAAAACAGTCACTATAAATTTGATTCTTGTTTATTAACTTTGTATCATTTGACGCTACTGATAATATCCTACGTTTATCCCTTAATATCGACTGCCATAGATGTTCATGACAGCCGGGACCAACAGCTTAACGTGCTTTCCGAAGCAAGCGATAATTACGCACATAACTTCAGGGTTTGAACCCGAGACCTCCTGAATATGGGTCGCCACTAGGCTATCGCTGCCTCCAATCATCATTTGACGCTACTGTCTAATCAGAATTCCACTGGTCGCGGGCTAACCTCAGGCTTTTCTTTAAATTTCTATATTTAGCTTTACTAGTAATACGCGTGCGGCGTGTTCTTCAAACACGAAACCATCTTGCGTTTTAAGCCTTTAATTGTAATTTATGAGTGTATAGGGATCCTACCAAGATCAAAGGAGCCCAAGCCAACCTCACCTGCATGAGCGTCGTCCGTTGATCGGCATCAACGGACGACGCTCTGGCGAACATAACAGTGCCCGTAAAGCGGCAATAGGCTCGCCACCTATTACGTGGGACCATGTATAATTGGCGAAGTGTGGGCGTATAATATGCCTCTGCCTACCCCTTCGGGGAAACAGGCGTGAATGTGTGTATGTATGTATGTAGTATGTTGTAATTTATATGATGGTCTGGATAATAGATCTTTGCAGTAATTCAATGATCAATCGATATATAATATAATGATCACTCATCTCTTGATTTACTTAAAGTTCTTTTCTAAGCCACTGGTTCAATTGAACTACTCGTATGTCAAACTTAATGATATGAAAACGCGTTACGACATTATTAGGCCGTAGCAGCTGTTCAATTGTCGCAGTCATTTTGACAATCAAAAGAAAAAGTGACGGTTGTGATATAAGCGACATTTATAAGCCAATTATATTATACTCGTATAGTAAAACTATTATTGGACATAGCAGATACCTTTTGAAAGTACCTATCATACACTTTTTTTTTTACTTTTGAAATATACGTTATATATACCAAAAGACAAAAAAACAAAGGAACACCTACTCGCGCGGTTGGATAAAGCGGACACGGGACTTCCTTTCGGATAACACCATGGCCGCCCTCTGCGCAGCCCACCATGAGGCAGGCTCACTCGCAACAGAGGGACCTGGGGTTAGGGCCACTCCTTCGTCCCGGAGCCGTCCAAGGCGGGCGAAAACATCCCCGTGTTTTCACCCGCAGCTCCCAGCCAACAAACCTCGAAAGAGGGCGGCAGCCACCTCGCGCCGCGCCTATTGAGCCCTTCACCTCGGGCCAGCTGCGGCAGGGGCCGCTGCAACATCGCAGGGCGAAGTCGCTGCGGCTTTGCCATAATTTTTAAGAGGTTTACTTCCTCTTACTGCCTTCCGGCCCTACCGGCCACGGCTCCCCCGTGCCATTTTTTATTGATGTTGGCTTCCTCTATCCGCGCTCAGGGCGGGGTCACGCCCTGAGGCATCCACGCGCAGCGCCCACTGGGCCCCACCAATAAGGCACACAGCTGCGGCAGGGGCCGCTGCGGAGTTTGAGCTCCGCTGCGGGCTTGTGCATTTTTTATAGAGGTTTGCCTCCGCTCACGCCCCCCAGCCATGAAGGCTCTGCGTCCTCTCGCCGAACCGAACCCCTCCGTGCTGATTCCTTTTTATTTGAGTGAGATTATTACCTATTAATTTGTAATGATGTATTATTGAAACGAGCATTCTGTAAAAAGTTTGGATATTTATTTCAATGAAATTTCTATAATAATTTTAAAGTTTCATATTTAATTTTCTTTCAAAGTTCAAATTTTTCAAATAATTTTCTATCGGTTTTTCTTTTTGTATAAAAATTTCACCGATGCCGAGAAAAAAAAGATTTTAACTAAAGGATTCTGCAATAATGTATTATACAATCACCATGACACCCGAGATTTATGAACTCGACTGTACAGCTTCGCGTTTTGTATTTTTGTAAAGCGTCGCATCTGTTGGCAAAACAAGACAATAATAACCTGCACATAATTTAGATGTTAGTAGAATTTTCAGAGATTAATGATAATCCATAAAGAAAAACAATAGAACCTTTCAGATTAACTGACTGATTCCATATCACCGAAACTGTAAATAAAACTGTTTTTGGAATTATTTTCTATTAGAAACGCGACGTATATAGAAATAAGTTATATAAATCCTTATGCCACATTCTTATCATCTGCCTCTCAGTAGTGAATACATCTTGTATCAGCTTTTACTCATCACCCCAATTATTTCCAGGATCCAGAGTATCGCCAACAACAAGTTCCTGGTGGTGCTCGAGCTGGACGACGTAATCGAGACCGATGCGGGGCTCTACAAGGTCAAAGCTAAGAACAAGATGGGCGAAGTGGCCGCCTCCATCAATCTTAACTTTAGCCGTATGTATCTATACATTTTGCTATAACCATGGTTCCTTCTGAGTTGCAGGTCAGATATCTAAATATACAGGGGATAAAAAGACCTTAATCAGAGCCTCAGGCTACGGATTCTACACATCATAACAAGAGACTTTACCTAAAAAATATCCTTAAGAAACGATTTGAAATTTTGCTGTTAAAAAATCTGCAAGTAGTAGCAGAACTTGAAATGCGCGCAACAAACCGCGTTCCTGTGTGGCACATAAGTGATGACGCTTAAAAATTTGTTTGATTCAAATTCATGACTTTGACCTAAAGGTCATTCCAGATGAAGGATTTCCCATTTATCGAATTCAATAGCCTTATTATTGATTTCCCAGGTTATCGTCTCAAAGAAAAAAATATTCTATGCTGGGCAGAATGCGCAGCTCTCGGCTTCTATTATGATCTTTTTACATCCTGTATATCTGAATGCTGTTTGGGCATGGCAGAAGAATCATAATAGTAAGATTACAGCAGTAGAGATAAGGGCACTAAATTATTATAATATGTGAAGAGTGACATTGAGTTAGAATTAGAAATAGTGATAGGGGCAGATAGTGGTGTGAAAAATAGAATGGAGAAAGGTATTCTTAGATACTTTGGCCATGTTGAGATAATGAATGAAAGTCGATTTACGAAAGCAATTTATTATTGACGAGTGAATGGAAATGTTGTGACCGCAGTTGACCGAGTCCTAAAGGTTTTGGAAAAACAGGTACAAAAAGTATCAAAAGTGCTCTAAGCCGATGAAATGTATGAAAGAGACAAAGAGCGTAAATAAAGCTAAGTGTGCCAGGATCGTAGCGAGTCTAAAAATGTGGTTGCTGCTAAAATATATAATAGTGTATTCTCTCAGTGCGAATATTTTGTATGTGGGTATTTTGCAACTATAGAAATAGTTGAAGTCACAGTCCTAAGCATGGTGACTGGTATATCGTATCGATAGAATAATATAATTATGATTGTCTATTTTCTGATTTATAGTAATGGTAGGTCTAGTCATCCTAGCCGGCCAAACAGTTTTATCAGACGTATCATAGATTAGACATTTTTGACATTATTGCTACATATTCATACAGCAGAGCTACACATTCTTAACATTTATAATTATCCGTACACTCATCGCCGTATTCCGAAAGAGTAGTCTCATACATAGATCTTTATCATATACTGACAGGTTTTCAGTAATAATGAATTCCTATCACTGTTTACATTGGCAGTAATCCGAATTCAGTTTTAGAAAGCGAATTTCCTTAATTATCTTATCTCTGAGCTTTATGTAAATATCGTAAAACCATAACCGTAAAATGACCGCAACACAACGTCCGGCTTAAAACATTTCCAGATGTTGGACACAAACATTTGACATAATATTCGAGGGTAATCTAATACCAAGCCAATAAAAATACCTTCACAAATAACTGTATTAGTCATGGACAGAAATAAATGTCTACCAAAAAAATTTTGAACACTACTATCCCACGCTTTCAACATTGAGCCAAGAACCAATCTACCTTTTACCATCTTGATTGTCATTAGCCAAAACGCTGTCACATAACGACACTTCGATGACGAGAATGTAAACATAATGACGAAAGTACAAGTAAATAGAAAATTAGTCAGTGTTATGGTATTCATTGAAAAACTAGCTAACGATAATTATAGGATACAATCATTTGTTATTATTAGAATGTTCATACATTTTGCTGTATATACATACTTTAGTTAGGTACCATGAAACTCATAAACGCCAGAAAATAGATACTAGTTATCATGAACAGAATTCAATGAATTTTATTATTGTGCATTACCAAGTACTATGATTATTACACAGACATATAGATAGTTGGATGTTTGTGGTAATACACAGGAAAATGTAAGAAGGTCGAAAACCAATAAACAACTCATAAAACAAGTAATTAAAATCAAAAGACCATAGCCAAACTAATATAACTCGGGGATAAAAAACATCATTTGAAGATTATTTGTAATAGGCCTTTAACTAGATCAACAAGAAGGCTAAGTGGTTTCATAAAACATAGATCTATTTCTAGAAATATCGCTAGGCCCTGATTTTGTGTTTACGTCTGGTCAATGCAATGCCTATGATAAACATACGAAATAGTTTGCTTTCTGATCTCATTTCCAGTTCTGCATGAAATTTTACAAAAATCTGTGTGGAATTCCGCACTTCGATTCTTTTATTTTGACTGTTTCTTTTATATTTACTATGTTCTTTATGTTTTTCCTTTATTTTCAGCCGCTGACGAGGATAAACAGAAGTAAGTATTGCAACTGCGATATTATTTAAGAAAGTATCGCATCTAATCGAAGATTATTAGAATGATCATTGTTCAGTTTTGTATCCGAATCTTTAAAAGTCACAGCTTTTGATATCACAACTAATGTTTAATTGGAAATATAGCTTAATCCATTCAGAGGTTTAGAAAAAGCACTTTATCAAACGTCCTTATTAAACTTTTGCAACATTTGATTTTATCTCCATACTCAAAAGAAAGAAAGTAACACGTTATTATATTTCCTTAATTTTCAGACAAGTGGACGGCAAGGCGCCTACATTTGCGCGTAAGCCTGCCATCAGGCAGGAAGACGATGGCAAGCGGCTAATATTTGACTGCCGCATCGAAGCCGAACCCGTACCCAACGTTTCCTGGTTCCACAATACAGTGGAAGTCAATCCAGGGGCGAGGCACAAGGTAAGGAACAAATATTTACTTATTTATTTAATGTTTGTAACATCCTTAGTGTTCTATTGTTACAGTTGAGCAAAATAAATTATTAAAAATTTCAGGCACTTTTTTCGTAAATATTATAAAATTAACTATACAGGTAGGTATTGTAATTACAATAGTCATGATAAAAATAAACAAAAAATATTCCGAGGTATTTAGGTTCCATTCTCAAGCTGTTTGTTACTTGAAATGTTTATTGAAAAAGACCAAAGAAGGTTCTCATTTGAGTTGATGAAAAGCGTTAAGCTCCAATTAAAAGTAGAATCAACTTGCATTTATTGATTATCGTTTTTATTTTTTAATTTATCATATTGCTGTTTAAATTAAGTCTGATTTTTGAAGTAATTTCTTGTAAGGTATATAATATTTGTGTGAAATTAGTTTTGTTCCATTCTTATCTTTAGGTACTTTAAAATTCTTTCAATTCAACTGCTAATGGAAAAAAGATCTTTAAAGAAATTAAAAATAGGAAATTCATCTTTAGCAACTTTAGAATTCTAAGTTTTATCATATAATAAGTCATCACTTTCATGTATTAGTAACTATTTGGAGGAATAAGAAAAAAATCGCGAGACTGCGAGAGATGATGCGATTTTAAAAGAGACTAGAGATGGCCTTGACCCCAATCCACTTGGCTGGGAGCAACGCCAGGTGCTCCAAGCATCGCACGATGACCTTTTGTCCCAGTTTCATGTATTAATATCAGCAATTTATCTTTCTGGCTTTCCTTTTGCAACCAAATTTTATAACGAACAATGATTTATTTTCAATAACATCAGTTCTACTTCTTTGCTGTATATTTAAACAAGACCTTTATCTATACCTTAGACAGGTCATCAAGCAAAGACTGACAATACATTGTTGTCGAAGTGTAGTACAAAAGCCTTGACCTGCGGTATATTTATCTTTTCATTGGGGTTTTGCACCCAACGTTTGTTTTGAACCTATACTTTATAGTCACGTGAAGAAAAGAATAAAAATATTACTTGTTATACTTCACGCAGATAGTTTTCCGCCTCTCTCGTACCCCTTGTTACGTCACATGGCCAATGATGGATATTACTAACTTTAGGATATATTTGTTTTCTAGCTTACAGTAAACAAAGATGGTAAATCTTACCATGCCTCCCTTGAAATCAGCAATGTTACTGTTGAGGATGCAGGAAAATACAGGGTGACGGCCAAGAACGAACTCGGCGAAAGTAACGCCACGATCAGCTTGAACTTCGACAGTAAGTACTTAGTTAACTTCATCAACATTAGCAGCATACAAATTATTAATGTTTGGTGAATATTTTTTGATAATAAATAAAAATAGAATTCCATATTTTTGGTATTTGATAAAAATAAAAACTATGTAAATTCATTTCTTAATTATTCATGTGATTCTGGGGCACTGCTAGTCGTTATTAAAATATATTTCACAATAAGAAAATATGGCCCCTATTAATAGAGAGAGAGTACTGAATTGTGGGTGTCAATTTATATCGTGTTTAACAACATCATTTGGTAAATCACTTTGTGCGTTAGACTGCTTTTAAAAGTATAGTTTTATGTGGGGAACTCACGCAAGTACCTAGTCGAATAGTTTGCACTGTTATGTGCGATTTACTAGATCGGGGTACTATTTTAATCTGATTTTTATTTTCTTAAATGAGAGAAACACACAACTCAACTGTTAAATAGTTTTCATTTCTCTACACGTTTTTAATAAAGAAAATTTTGTTATCTTTATGTAAGCTTCATATTGCTTTAATTTATTTTAACAAATGCGCCGTTGTTTTGTGTGGTTCTAATCCAAAAACAGTTTAGTTATGTTTGAAAGAAATACTCGCAGCAAAGCTTTAGTAATCATTAACTGATGTTTAAATTACTACTCCACACAATTACACTTATAATTAATAATTTATTTAGTCTCTTTCGTTTTTAATTTAAGATGTTTTCTTAATGTCTTACATTCTCCAATTTAGTTTATTTCACATTTTTATTATAATACACAGTAGATTACACTTCAATCACTAAACACAACTATACGCTAATCACTTTCTTTACTAGTAGTATTGTTCTTACTACCTTTGCTATATCTTACGCTTTATTAACAAAATAACACCCCTTTTATCATTTATGTATTTTAACCATCAATGTAGATAGGATTAATTTTGCAATTCGTGCTTTAGCAACTGCACATAACGAATCTAAATAAATGTTAACACAGGCGACTGTAATGCGTACTGTTTTATTGGAAGTAGTTTTAAAAAATACCTCACTGTACCAATAATCAAAATTTTCTTATATATTATGTATTTTATTGGTTCACTCTTATCTAATGTCTTATAATATTCCTAGATTAACTTATTAAACGACAAAAATATTAATGGATTATAATTTATTAATATTACACCGATTTCAAGAAAACATCTTAAATTTAAACGTACGGAAACTGTCTCAAAATATTTTTAAAATGACACGACACTACTATTCTTAAATAAGTACTAATGAATGGATCCCCAAAATTAGGCGACGAAGCCCCCGTACCTGAAGATTTTATCAAACCGACCTTTACGGAGAGACCAGTCATCAGGCAATCGGAAGATGGTACCAAAATCACATTCGAATGTAGATGTGTTGGCAAACCGAAACCAACCATCTCATGGTAAGAATCTCATTATTCCACGATGCATAACTATTTATAAATGCATTTTTACTTAATGTAAACTACCATAATGCAGGTACCATGGAAAAAAGTTAATAAAAGAAAGTAGTAGATACAAAATTACATTAGAAGAGGATCAAACATTATATCATATGGCGCGACTTGAAATCATAGCCGTTGAGAATTCGGATAGAGGAGAATACAGGGCATTAGCAAAAAACAAACACGGAGAAGGTGTAGCAAAAATCAATTTAAACTTTGAAGGGGGAGGTAAACCAAAGTAAGAAAAATTCCAAATCAAAAAAGTTTAAATCATAAATAGTTTTGTTATTAAATTTTTGTCATTGATATTTCAAACAGAATTCCTGATGGCAAAGCACCACGATTTCCTAAAAAACCAACCATAAGACAAGAAGGAGATGTTTTAATCATGGAATGTGTCCTAGAAGCATATCCTTTACCAGATATAACGTGGTTTCACGGGGATAAGGAAATTAAAGATGGTGCTAAAATGAAGATGTCCAGAAAAGCAATAGGAAAAGATACATTTAATTTAACACTAGAAATTTTAAGCCCTACCCGAGAAGACGGTGGAAATTATAGATGTAACGCGTTCAACTTGTTTGGGGAGAGTAATGCAAATATTGCTCTCAATTTTCAAGGTAAAATGATAAGGATTTTACATAATAAGTACGCATTCAGTAGCGAAAGCACGTTAAGCTTTAAGCTTTTGAGCTGCATGTAGTATTATTTTAATTTTAACAATGTAAATACAATATAAATTTTTACTAGGTGGGGACGACGAAAATGGTTTCGCACCATCGTTCGTGGAGAAACCTCGAATCATTCCCAATGAAGATGGCACGCTTATCACGATGCGCTGTGTTTGTAAGGCGAAGCCGGCGGCAGAAGTCACGTGGTACCGAGGTTCGACAGTCGTAAAGGCTAGCAGTAAAATTGAAATTAAATCGACTGTTATTAGCGAGGATGTTTATGAATTGGCATTACTTTTGGCAAACCCGACAGCAGCGGATGGTGGCGCCTACCGCTGTCATGTCAAAAACGAGTATGGTGAAAGTAATGCCAATCTAAATCTCAATATTGAGGCTGAGCCAGAACCAGAAGGAGAAGGCCCAACTTTTGTTGAAAAGCCTACGATTCAGTCTAAAGATAATGGCAAACTAGTAATAATGGGGTGCAAAGTCAAAGCTAGCCCAAAACCAACTATAGTATGGTACCACGAAGGCAAGGAAATTAGGGACTCGTCAAAAATCAAGACCAGGGTCGAGGTCAAGGAAGACATCTATACAATAATTTTGGAATTAATTGATCCTGGCATTGAAGACTCCGGATTGTATAAATGCAATATTAAAAACGAACTTGGAGAGCTCAATGCAAATCTTACGCTCAATATAGAAAGTTAGTATTCTGTTAAATATTAATAGTTTACTTCTAATAATTATTTATTCACAAAATTCTAATCAACATTATTACTTTATAGTCATTCCAGTTATCAAAGAAAAGCCAAAGATCATTAAGATAATTAAAAAGAAGACTGTTATTGTTGAATGTAAAGTATTAAGTAAATTTGCACCTGCCTGTACTTGGTTTAAAGAAGCAGGAGCTGTCAAGGAGGACTCTAGACATACTGTGTTAATAGAACCTCTGAGAGAAGTAAGTTAAAAATAAATATAGTTTTAGTATTTTAAAATTAGATATTGACATGAGATTTATGGTTTGATATTTTATTATGACCAATATTAAACATTCATAACTTTATTTCTCTTTTAGGGCGAGTTTACCGTTAAATTGGAAATTTCAAATGTTTCACAACAAGATAAGGGCTCATACAAACTTGTGGCTAAGAATGAAAAAGGTGAAGCGACCTCTCAACAAGTAGAAATTACAGATATACCAGAAGAAAAGGGTGATAAACCCCAAATTATTAAGCACTTGAGGAGCTTGGTACGAAAACTTCTAATATCGTTTATTTGATTATTTATGATTTTGTTTCCCAAATAATATCTACTATACTGTGCTTTTCTGATCTATGTTAAGGCAAAGAAGGAGAACGAAGAAGCAGAGTTCGTCGCTGTACTAAAGACATCCGACCAGTCATGTAGATGCACGTGGTATAAGAACTCCACTGTCATCAGAGAATCTTCCGATCTTATTACATCATTTGATGGAACTAATGCAAGATTAATAATTAGAAAAGTAACTTCAAAATATGTTGCTAACTACAGAGTTGTGATAAAGAATGAGTTCGGCGAAGACGAGTCTAGTGCTGATTTGACTCTAGTCGAAGAAAAGGTAAGAACTTATATCGTACCATAATAAATTCCCTACTCCCTAAACATGCAAATTATGTTGTACATGGAAAAGGGGGAAATATTTTTTATTTTTACAATTTTATGAATTTATTCTATCAAAGTATGTACCGTTATTATGTGAGAACCTGTGCCATTTTAAAGGGAGTTCACCGATTCCTTTTCTGAAAAAACTACGGGAGCGTGAATTAACAAAATGTTTGTAGGTGTTTTGGACTGCCTAACTAAGAAATTATCCAAATTTAAAAAAAAAAGTTATAATTGGTTGGAATAAGATCCGGGGAATATGGTGGGTGACGGAAATATTCTAATCCTAGCTCCCCTAGTTTCGCCACCGTCTGTTGTGCAGTGCGGTCTAGAGTTGTCCTAAAGCAGCAGTGGTCCAAAGGGCGTTGACAATTTCGGTTGTTTAACGGCTAGCTTTTCCATCATGGTTTCCAATTGTTAGCAATACAGAACTGACGTAATCGTTTGACCAGATCTTAGGAAGCTGTAGTGGATGACACTTTTAAAATGTTAATTAACGGTTACAGAAGAAGAAGAAGAAGGAAGAGGAAGAAGAAGAAGAAACCACAGTCATTGAAGAATCCGAAGAGGAGATGTCAATAGTAGAAGAAAAGTCTGTTATTGAAGAAAATCACGTTGAAGAGAAAAATAAGGTAGGCATAGCATATGTTTCTTGGTGTTTGTTGTTTACTGGCCTAGTTGTTGCAGACACCCTTAGCTGCAAAAGTGATTTCATAACACAGTCTTAATTAGGAACTAAAATTGTAAATTCCTAGTCTCTCAGGGTTTTAATCATAATATTTGTAAACATAAACTTAAGCAAAACATTACGACGGAAATATAGTTCAGAAGAATGTCTGCTATAGGATATAACTGGTAAACTTATATACGAATAGTCCAATATCGTTAAATCAATAAATGTGCATCAACGATAGCTAAGAACCACTAACTCTACACTAGAATCTATGTCAAAATTCCCTCACCGTGATCTCGGATAAACATCGCGCTAATATCCATATGTTCGGGTCGGGAGTTAAAAGCGTGAAACATTAAAAAGTACTTTTATTTTATCATAGGAAGTACAAATGAAGGTTTCGGAAAAGAAAACTGTAAAGAAGGAAGAAATCAATATAGATGAAAAGAAAGAAGAAATAGAAATCGAAGCCAAAAAGGCAGAAACTAGGGTGGAAGCCAAAAAAACGGTTTCCAAGAAGGAAGAAGTTGTCTCCAAGCAGGCACAAGAAGAAGTTGAAGAAGCCAAAAAGATTCTAGAAAGAAAAGCTTCTAAAACTGAAGAAGAAAAGAAAGCTCTTCTAGAAAAAATCGAAAAGAAGAAAACTCAACCGGAGCCGGAAACTAAAATTGAAGGGATTCCAAAACTCAAACCGGTTAAGCCTAAAGAAGCTCCAGTGGAGGAGAAAAAGGAAACTGTCAAAAAGACTGAGAAGACTGAGAAAAAAGTTGTCAAAAAGAAAGTTGTTGCCAAAAAAGAGGAGGTATGTAGAATTCATGTTACTTATTTCATATTTAGGGCATTGTATTATACGCCAGTAGCAATAGTAGCCAGATTATGTCATGCAATGACAATAAACTGCATTAGTATGAGTTATAAATATATTGTATTAGATGTTGTTTGTTTATATTTCTTTGTATAGTAAATTATTATAGCTGTTTAGAAGCAGATCAGATCATAAAAAGCTGTTTGGTCTGTAAGTACGTACATCTGTGACATACACACAAAATCTTTTAATTGAAGCTGTGATAATAGTTTTATGTTGTGCGTGTTTGTGTTAACAATAAATGTGCTAAACTATGTTTGAAAATAGGATGAAATCGAGTTTGTCGACGATTACGAGCGTCCAGTTTTGGAGAAGTATGAAAAAATTACACCAACGCCTTTCGATAAAAAACCTAAAGAGGATAATACACCCAAGGTAATCCACACTACATTACACTATACAGAATATTATACCATAGAACACTATAGAAAAATTTAATACTACTTAAGTTGATTCACTATAACGAATCCAATGTTTTTATTTAGACTAAACGTGCATCACTTTCTGAAAGTATTAGAAGTGAACCAAGCGAAGATGAACAATCTATTGCAGAATCAATACCAGAGAAAAAAACTAAAATTGAAAAACCAAAGGTATAGTTTTGAGTTCTTTATCTAATTAATATTTCGAAATAATATTCCATATAAAAATAAACACTCGTACTGTAACACGTTTTCATGGTTTAGGTTGAGGAAGAAAAATCTGAACCTAAAATACCTACTATCAAAAAGAGTCTTCCAAAAGCTGAGGAGCCGGTTGATGAAATGTCTCAAATTAAACTATCTAAAGCTCCTATCAAACCTACAGAGCAGCTTCCTGAAGAATCACAAGTTGCAAAGAGTAAAAAATCTGTCAAAAAGGTAAACTCAGAACTCTTTAAAATAATTAACAAATACATTAAAAGCTATAACGAATTTAATTTCCTGATGCTACTTATTTTAATACAGCCGGAAGAACAAGACGAATATATAGATGATTATGAACGGCCAGATTTAGAGAAATATGACAAACTCACACCAACTCCTTCTGAGAGAACAAAAAAACAAAACGGAGTGCAAGAGGTATATCCATTGCAGTTATTATATAAAGTATATTTTCAAAATTCTTCGCCTAGCTGATACTTACTTATGTGCGCAGGGCTGCTGAGTTTCGACATCAAATTTATTTAGACTAACTATTAGTTAGGTCGCTAACATTGAAGCAGGCAACAAATAATAACAACATATGGTGCCTCCTCCTACCGAATTAATTAAACTGTAGTCAATATTAATTTAGGCATGTAATGTATTAATGAAAAATAATTCTCGAAAAAGAAAACAGTCCATCTGACCGTGTATTTTTGATAAACAAAACATTAATTTATCTTTACCATTTCTATACATTGAAAAAAGCGGTCTGCTAGTACTTTTTTTACTAAACGTTATATGAAAGTATTCCCATCAAAAAAATGATACGTTCTAGGAACCTATGGATATTGATGATTACGAGAAACCGGAACTCGAACAATACGAAAAGGTTACTCCTACACCCAAAGATAAACGTCGGTCAAGTGATACAAAGGTAAACACGACAATATTATAATGCAAATCAAAGATACCACCTAGGCTTAAATTTCTAAACAATACATTTATTGTTGTAATTACTGTTTAGGACGACACTGATATAATGAAAGGTAAAATCAAACCAAAAGAGAAAGAGGAAGAACCGGAAGCACCGTCTCTTCGAAAACGTCCAGTTGCTAAGGACAAGGTACTTGAATGAAATATTCATATCTTTGAATGATTTTATGGTTATTTCACATAAACGCGTAATACAAATATACATTTTAAATAGGTTGAAGAAGCTAAGCCAGATGAAAAACCAAAACCAAAAATAAGTAAGCCGGATGAGCCACAAACTAAAAAAAGACCTTCCCTCAAAGAAAAAGAGGTATATTTCTAAATAAACACTTTACATTTTACACTTTTCTCATATAACAAAACAGATTATAAATGCTAAATAATGATTTATTTCTAACGTAACACTACACTAAATTAAAAATACGCTTCAACACAA
Organism: Musotima nitidalis; assembly: GCA_949126915.1. Taxonomy (NCBI): domain Eukaryota; kingdom Metazoa; phylum Arthropoda; class Insecta; order Lepidoptera; family Crambidae; genus Musotima; species Musotima nitidalis. The sequence continues at coordinate 5,250,696 of OX421439.1, read as the reverse complement.
TACTATTGCATAATCCACTATGCGAACTAAATTAAACTTTGAGCAAGTAAGTAGACGCTAAAATGTAATGCATGGCAAATGCTGTAAAATGCTTTGCTTTTTCTATTTTCAGCGATGCAGAGTCAACTCTTATTTGTAACTTCATAATAAAATATATCATATTTCGATTAGATTTTTTGATAATCATAACAACGAACTTAAAGTGTTAATGAAGTTTACCAACGCTCACATTTTCTTACATTTTATGACGTTAAAGGTGGCAGTCGAAGAGTTTGTGGACGATTACGAAAGACCAGTACTTGAGAAATATGAAAAAATCACACCCACTCCTATCGAGAAAAAGAAGAAGGTACACTAACAATTACACACTAGTTTCCGCTATAATTTTGGCTTGCATATGCTTTAAAACAATAAAATAAATTAACTTACATTCAAATATATTTATTAGGAAGACAAAGCACCTGTCGAAGAGGTTCCCTCAGCCACGGCAAATGCACGTCGTCGATCTGTTAAAGATAAATCAGAGGTATACATACATTAAAATAATAATATAAATAAAATTACACATTTGTTTCAAAATTTCATTATATCGAATGTCTTTAGCCGATGGACGTTGATGAAGAAGTTAATTTGTCAAAAGCGAAAACACCAGTCAAACCAGGACAAACACCTGAAGACGTCTCACTCACTCATAAAACACCAGCTGAAATCACACCTACGGTTTGTAAAACGTTTATTCATGACATCTTTGACATTAAAATTGCAATTAATAATTATAACCAATAAATATATTATTTAGGAAGACGAAGCTGAGGCCAAGCTTAGTGTTAAGAAACCCGAAATCGTTGAAGATAAGACGGTTAAGAGACCCTCGCCGAAAGGCAAACCTACACAGGTATGAAAATAATCTAATCGCGAAATCCATACAACAGAAATTTATTCTATTACTGCTAATTTAATAAAAAAAACTTACATAATATGTATTCACAGCCAAAATTTATGCATTTCGAAAATAGCATACAAACAGTTCCGATACCGGCTTTCCTAAAGAGAGTATTAATTCTTGTAAAGGTACATCTTTGTGAATTTTAGGGTAGTGTTATGTTGTGTAAAAATAGATGACAGATAATAATTCGCGTTTTACACAACTTTCAATTACAGCACACAATCACATATTTTATTATACAAAACATTGAACAAAAACAATGTTTTCACTTTTGAAATGTTTTTTATTTCACTATCCACTTTACTAATGTTTCTTTAATCTCCCATTTTGACATTTTATAACTTCAAATTTATTTTCTATCCTTAATTCCTTAAAATATCTTAGGGTGAGGACACCGAGGAGGCTGTTAGTCTCACTAAACCCAAAACTAAAACAAGCACCACCGCTCCTGAAGAGGCTTCTCTTACAAAAAAGACGCCAGCTAAGAAAAAGCCCACGGTAATATTCCTTCAGTTATTTTTCATATCTCGGAAAATTTTCAATGTCAAATAATGTTTGCAATGATTTTTTGGCTTTAAATTTAAAGAACCAAATTACAATGTAAGTTGAATAATTTCAATAGGAGGGAACAGAGGCAGCACAACTCAAAGTCAAAAAAGCTGCTGTTGTCAAAAAAGGAGATGAAGATGAGGTAGAAAAACCGCTTTGTGTGTTGAAATAAATAAATCTAATAAAAGAGTTTTATAGAGTAGCTGGAGGAATTTTAAATCTCTAACCAGTTCATTTTAAAGTAGATTAATATAATTACACCATCACTAAGTCACATTGAAAACGCATTTGAAAACTAACTCCTGAGTATGCATTTAATAAAATGCTTTAGAAATCCATTATAACGCTTTGTGTGATTTCTTAGGAGCCTCTGGTGGCACAAGATGGTAAATTTGAAAAACCACAACTCAAGAAAACTGTTAAGAAAACCACAGAAAAGTCCAAAAAAGCGGATATTGGAAAGAATGATACTGACCAAGGGGTAAAACATGTTCTCTTCTGTTTTCGAAGATTCTCTGTGACGTCTATTTTCTTTATATCTTCCTTTATATTTCTTCTTTATTTCTAGTTACATCACACTTTTATTTCTCACAGTGTTTTATTCTATGCACACGTTCTACATTTTTCAATCAACAATATCTTGAACCTATGTGTAATAATATTCTCAATATGGCACTAATACATTTATTTTCAACAATATTCCTGCAAATGTGTCGTCTTTGAATCCTCAAGGTTTGTATTTGGGTTGAAAGTCGCATGTTGCATGCTATTCGTTACCTGTTTTTTTTTTCCTGAGCCTTCACAACCGAATTTTATAGGTACATACTGGAACGGCAAATGCATTTAAAAGAGTTAAAGCTTAATCCTAAAAAGAACACTAATGTCATACTTAAATTTCAGCTTGAATTGGACTTCGTTGATGATTATGAAAGGCCTGTACTAGAAAAATATGAAAAAATTACTCCAACTCCATTAGTCAAGGAGAAGAAAGAAAAGGAATCTACTAAGGTACTAATCTAAAATTTGACTATATTAAATCTGAACTTCTTGTTGTATTCTACTGAAAAAGTATAAAACAGAAATTTAAGTAGTTGCTAATTTACGCAACTTTTAAATTATACAGGTTACAATGATTGCCCAACAACAACAACATCTAGAAGTAAAGGTACAATGGATGATTGTGATATCATTAAATGCCCCTTATTTATAGATTTGAGACAACGAGTTTTACCCCTTTTTGTGCACCTATATTTACATTGTTATCAGCATTGTTTGAATTACCTATGGTTTGATTCCTTTGCTCCACAACTGTTTTCTTATTTAATTTTGTAATTAAGCTCATGATTCCTATGTACTAAATTAATGTTTTATGATTTATGCAGACTGAAAGTCGTAGAACATCAATCCAAACTGAGGTTAGTATATTTTAACAATAATTTTTTTATTGCACAAATTTATTTAAAAAACCCGTCGTTCTGATACCCTTCTGGTGATACATTCAAAGCGTTGTGAGTTCTTTTAACTAACCTGATCTGATATGAGATTTTATAAGTTAGGTATTTTTTGTACTTATTTATAGAAATATTTGTATAGTAGTATTTTATTTTCAAACGTCTTTTTTTCCCTTAGGTTAAGGAAGATGTCAGAACAGAAAGTCGCAAATCTTCCATTGCAGAAGATAAATCTCTTAAAGTAAGTTCAGTAATTAAATATGTAGATGCAGTAATTCGTAGTTTGCTTGATAAATATGATACATGGGTCAAAATACTTTTTAATACCTAATCCGAGAATATGATTTTCACTTTTTTTTGAAAATTAAAATAATTACTTTATTATTTTTTCATGAAGATATAGATATGTGGTAGTACGATAAATAGTATACCTACCTCTGCAGCGCTAGTTTTCATGATTTAACTGTATTTGTGGCATATAATATAGCAAGGTGTTCAAAAATTAAACAACTACGTTACTTTTTCACAATTTTTTTTAAAAATAATATTGTACGTTAAGAGACTCATTAATAAATCAGTTTTGAACTGTAATGCTTATGTTAACCTCCTATAAAGTAAAATCACAGAAATAATTAGTTACACAGAATATTCTTATAAATCTAGATTACTGCGTTACCAATGTTGAATTTTAGATCTTAAACTTTTCCATTAGTGACAAAGAAATACTTTAAATTTATTCTAATTGACGACACAATATTCGTCTTTTAATGTTTATGACACTTACGTATGAATTTGGACATTTTTAATAATTAGAATCGTATGTATCATTGAAAATACAATAATAATCAGAGGGACACAAAAGTAACGCAGTAGTAAGCCTAGTAACACAGTAGTATTTTCTTATATAGAATACTTTGTACTTTCTATATAGATCAGAATAATACTAAAATTTTAACAAATTTAACTTTTTATGACTTGACATAAGATAAAGTATCTTAAATAACATCAAAGAAAACAAAGCTTAGCTAATTCAATATATAATATAACGTTTACCCACGTCAATATTTGTTAGGAACCATTGAATTATTAGAAAATCAACCTTATAAACTAATGAGGAACTTTCGATTCAGTCTTATTTTTTAAAAACGTTTAATGGCTTATCCAAGTTATAGTATACCCTTTTACCTTTCACGACAATTTTAGGGTTAGGGACAATTTCTACGATGTTTTCGTAAGGTTCTAATGTTAGTAAGTAAGTTTATTAGTTATGGGAATTATTTGAAGAAATGGTACAAAATGAATTTACAGATGGCTTGTTATGTCCTTCAGGTTTCATGTATATAACTCCAGTATGTAAGGTTACTTGTTTTCGTGTCCCTCCAAAATGATGAGACTGCACTTCTTCAAAAAATTTACAGTTATAGTTTTCGCTAAAGTAGATGTGCAGAACGATTTCGATATTTTTCAAATTATCTATAGCAGCTCGATACATCTTATATTGTACTTTAATGTTGTAAATATGTTTCTTTAATTGCACCAAAGCTTGTTTAAAGTTCTCTATTAATTCTGCAACTTTCCCCTCAACTATTTCCTTTACGTTTTTAGTAACTTTAATTTTTTTTCAGATTTTTCTATTGTTTCCGATTTTCTTATCCACTGATCCCATTTGACTAATCTGAGATTTTCTGTTGTTTCTCTATAACGTATCTGTTTTGTCTTACAGTCTTTACAATTGCCAGTCATGCAATCTCGGTTATATGTCGAACATACTGTGCTAGCGATGAGGTCGTTCATGTTTGTGTGAGCAAATACCTTGGTTTTGTGGAGAGCATTTATCCTATACTGCGCATTGGTATGTATCTTGCATAGGCAAGTCTCTCTTCCAGCAATTGAAGGTGGTTTTATGTAAAATGGTCTATTTTTTTCGAAATATCAATAGGAACATCTCAGTTCTGGATTTTCTCTTTTGAATGAACAAAATAGATTTTCCATTGTGTCTAGTAAATATCGCTTCTGCATTTTTAACTTTTTTCATGTTACAGTTTCTCGCTTTCCAGCCGTAGCTATAGAAACATCGTCGCGAACGAAATAGTTTTTAATATTGTCAACCAGATGGATCTTCTTTAAGGAATCGGTCTGACCTGTTATCACTTTCATATGATCAATGCCCAAAGTCTCGCGTACAATAGCAATCTTCATTTTAGACTTAGATATGCCCTCTCTTCGAAAAATTTGTTTCAACGCTTTTTTCTCTTTCACTGACTTCAAGCTTTTGTAGTGACCTTTGATGGCATTAGATAACGTTGCATTGTTATTTTGATTTAGCTTATTTACTTGTTCCTTGTCTTTGATTGAAGTTTTAGCTCGTTGGTATCTCTTTTTGTATTTACTAAACCTCCTTTTCATCTTTTCCAGTTCTTCCTGCAATTTAATATTTTTTCTATACACTGCAGATCGATCTCTTCGAATTTGTCTTCGACCTCTAGACCTCGGTGATACTGGAGTTCCTGGCCGTGGGCTGGACGGCGGTGTAATGTCCATATTTTGTTGAGCAGTCTTTTGACGTTCTCGTCGTTTCTTATTCGCATTCTTCCATTTACGCTTTGCACTTCTATGTTCGCGCTCTGTCATGTCTTTCACAAGTTATTTATTTGCGTGGTACCTTTCGAGATGGTTTTTTTTGCTTCGGCATTTTTTGCAGGGTCCAGTTTTAATTTCTGTCTGTAACGACGTTGTTTTTCTGCGTTCGTCAAGGCCATTTAGTGCAGAAGCTTCTTTCTGAGAAAAATAGATACAATATATGGATATTACGGTTTTAATAAGGTATTAATAACGTTAAAAACAACTGCGTTACTGATGCGACTACTGCGTTACTTTTTTTCAGTAACGCAGTGTAGCGGTTACGCAGTTGTAAATATTCGACTATCTTGTAGATTATCACAAAATAAAATAACAAAATGTAAATATTTTAACATTGCCTGATCTAATACACAACTAACTGCCTATGAAAATAATAATAATGTAAAAATTGTCGGTACTTACCTTTCGACAGCGGTAACTCAGCGGCCACACAATAAACACACGCACCTCTCTCAACGACTGCGACGCCAGTGATTCGGCTAACGTACTTCCCCCGCGCAGTTGTTGTCATTTGATGTACAAGTTACAACAAGTCAAATCCATTGAAATGCAAGAAAACGTAATACATTCACTTTAAGGTTTTTTTTATACAGCAACGCAAGGTAGTTACGGTTTTAGTCTTTGTTGGGGACACAAACTAAAGTATTATTTTTTTAATTAAATATTTAATGTAAAAAAAATCTATAAGCAAGCATTGTATTACGGTCCAAAGCTGACATTTTTATAGTGGTGTTTAAAATTAAACGCCATCTAGGAAATATTATGAGAAATTGTTCAGTATACCTCAGACACGTGTTTAAGGACAACAGTATTTAGTACGAAGAACTACTGCGTTACTAAGAAAGTCAACGTTGTTACCGTAATTTTCAAATAAATAATATATTTTTATGTTCAAATCTTGGATTTTGTGTTAGGCAATAATGTTATATTTTAAACTAAGTATACCATTTTAACAAATTTGTACTGTTTTCCCATAAAGTAAATTTTCATTTCAAAGGACTAGTTTTTAGGCATCTAAAAATATTTTGGCCCACATACATGGTCTGCGATAGAGCATATCAGATATTCAATAATTATAACAAGAAAGAAAAACTTCCAGTTAATTTTTAAAAAAAATAAGCCAACTACACTGGTGGTCTTCTGTTTTTGCCAGGATATTTTATTTTCTCGAGATTATTAATAAAATAATGATACTTTTTAGCCATATAATAAAAAACCATTAGCAATGCGCTCAGCACTCCTAACCATAAAATATCAAATATATCACAAAAAAAGATGTCACAATACAATGCTCTGAGGCAAATAAAATAATCGTGGGTAGACAATAGTGTTTTATACTGTATTAGATTCTACGTTCAAAATTCAAGTGCGTCTTTAAAATGGGGGCTATTTTTCATTTAGCTTACCAAAGAAACTGCAGAGAGGAGAAAATCATCTATTTCGTCAGTTTCTGAAAAGCAAGAAATATCAACTCTCAAGAAATCCACTCTACAAAAGGTAAGTTCTTTTTTCAAAGGTTGGAATTATCAAAATATTTCCGGGTTGCAAAAGATAAATATAATGTCAACGAATTTTTTTTTGTGATTTCTTTTGTTCATAAATTTAATATTGTTCTAATTCGATATAAAAGTCATATAAAATTTAAATTTAATATCCAACCATATTATTTCTATACTATTTAAATGCCTTACTTTTTAACATAAGGTTACGGTGTACTATAGTTATAGTTTAGTGCACAGAGCAAATACCTTGCGATATGCAATACCTTAGAACCAAAACCCAGCTTGATGAAGTTTTCAATAGCAGAACCCAAATGCTTTGTAGATTACATTATCAGGTGTAAGTATTTGCTTAAATGTAGTTGTATGATTTTAAGTAATAGAAATTAATACTTTTGTAGAAAAGTTAACCTTTCCAGGCACGAGTTTACAGGCAATCAAATGCTATTAATTCCTGTCTATTGGCAGTTGTCCGACACCTCACGTATATCGCAATTAGGCCAATCGTACTCTTAGTTAAGTTTCGAGTTCTCTTGTTATCATATCACGAGAGTGCGAATGCCCTAAGGACCCCATTCACTTAATTATGCTTATTCATATTCCTATTAACTTATATTTTAGCCAACCGTTAAGGAACCAGAAAAGAGTGCAATAGAACAAATTAAATTGAAGGTGAGTTCAAATCGACATTGTCTGCATGTGAAAATTTCTTTCTATTTTCTTTGAGAGCAGAAAAGATACATCGAGTACTGTAAATTCTATTTTATATCAATACGAAAACAGAAAACATTCTGCCTACCTATTGTACATACTTAATTTTTTTTATATTTCTCAATCAGATTTTTATGTTTGTACGTCTATTGAGTGTTCAGTAAATAACTATTTTTTGTAAATAATATTATATGTTTTGTTTATAATTTACAACTTAATGTGTATATAATAGGAAAATAGGTAACTGATTAGGATATGAATGCAGCAACTGTTTGGATTATGGTAGTAAATTTTTATTTTTGTAAATAGGATGACACTGTAGATTCAGTAGAAGATACGATACCAACAGAATCTAAAGATAAGCCATCTGAAAAGCCTAGGCGACCTACGAAAACGCACACACAGGTATATACACACACATTCTCACATTCATGGAATACACTTACATAAATGATATCGTTACTCAAACTGAAATACTATTCAATAATAATTTGATTTAGGATATTGACGAGGCAGTGGAACCTAAGCGTAAATCTAGTTTAAAGAAGTCAACAGAGATAAAAATTCCCGGACGTCGATCGAGTAAAACTGAGGTACTTTTAATGATATTTTAATTAACTAGTTGATTCAATCCTTTATTAGTTTCTTATACATTAATATCTTAAAACTAAACAGGAAACTGAAGAAGTTGACAAAACTGAGACTAGAAAAACAACTGACATAAAACAAAAACCTATTGATAAACCGACAGACCCTACTTCTCCATTGCGCCGTCCGAGTGACAAGCAAGAGGTAAATGTTATTTTAATACACAAAAAAATACAGTTACATTAGATAACCGTAAATACTTTCTATGATAGATATTTCCATTTGATCGTTTAAGTATCATTCATTAATTTCCAAAATCCAGGAAACTGAAGAAGTTGATACAAAGGAATCCAAAAAATCAACTAAAATAAAACAAAAACCTAGTGATAAACCGTCTGAACCACCTTCGCCTTTGCGCCGAACGAGTGATAATTCAGAGGTAAATATCATAATATGCATAATATTATTAACATACATAAAAATAAAGTTTTTGCTACAATACTGTTTAAATTTTTTTATGATAGAAATGTTAGTTTCATCATTTGATAATTGAAGTATTGTACATTAATTGCTTAAAAAATATCAGGAAACTGACGCAGTTGACAGAATTGAAACTAGGAAAACAACTGACATAAAAGAAAAATCTATCGATAAACCATCTGAACCATCATCTCCATTACGAAAACCGAGTGAAAAGATAGAGGTAATTGTCATTTTGTTTAATAAAAACCAACAGTTCGTTTAATATAAACCGAGTATATAAAAGTTAAATTTTAATTCAATAATTTTTACTGAATTATTAATTTCTTCGAAAATAAACAGGAAACTGAGGGGAAAATAACTAATATAAAACCAATCGATAAGCCATCTGAACCTTCATCTCCTTTGCGCAGACCGAGTGATAAACCAGAGGTAAAATTTTATTTAATTAGAAAAAAACAAAAGTTCTTTCTTTTAAACGTCAACAAATTTTGTAGTAGAAATTTTAATAATAATAATTTTATTAAATGATATTAATGCAAACGGAAATTCGAAACAGGGTAACAAAAACACCAATGGGTTAGATACAACTGAAAAAGTTACAGTTAAAAATGAGCCAGTCTTAGAAGAACCTAAAGAACCTTCGTATCCTTGGCGGAAACCAAGTAAAGTAAAGGAGGTATACATCCATTATATTGATTTCAATTATAAAATAACTTACGAAGTTTTAGTGAACAAAGAAACTTTAGTAATATTGTTTATTATTTTGAAAAGGTCCAACAGGAGAATGAAAATGTAGACGATAAGAAGGACACTTCTAAAAATGTTTCCATTGAGGAGCCAACAGACTCTGTTTCTCCTTGGGGTCGACCAAGCAAAAATACAGAGGTATACAAGTTCATGTATTGTATGAAGTCAACATTGTTAATCAGTATTAATACATTTGATAAACAAGGGAAGAGTATATCCTCGTACTAAAACAATTTCGTTTCATAGGTCCCGGAAAAAAGACTGGAAATTCAAGAACCGGTTAAAGATACAGAAGTACCAAAGGTATACTGTTTCAAATCATTGATTAAATAAAATAAACTTAGCCTCATAGCGCGATTTTACTAAAAAGTACGAAACAAACTTCACCACAATGCATTATTTAGTTTTAAAAACACAAAACTTTTTAGTCAAAAAGCGCTTAGGAGGCGTAATTGCTTATTATATTGATTACTTTTATTGGTAAATCATAAAATTCTATATATGCATTTGCTAGGAACCGGAAGCACCTAAGACACCTATACAATCTCCATTCTCTGCATGGAGAAGAAAATCGTATCATAGTATGGAGGTAGGAAACATATCCTTACATAATATATACTATCTTTTACCCATTTATATTCACGTCATATACCGTAATGTTATAATATTCCATAGGAACCTGACGAGGAAGAAATAATAGTAGTACCTCAACTCGATAATAATGAAAAACCGACATCTAAGGTATTCTACAATTACTTTCAATTTTAATGAAATTTTCTTCAATCTCACGTAGTATAATAAAAAAAACTTAAAACACATCATTTACTTTTTACTTATTAGGAACTACAGGACAAAACTCTGCCAGAAACAGCACAAACACAAAACCAACCAACCAAGCCTGTTGAGGTGAGAACTCAAATATTTACAAAAACTTATACAGAAGGCAACTTATCAACCGTAACAACCGTAATATAAGCTAAACATAAAAGACCAACTTTAAGCATATCAGATTTATCTCATTATCAAACTGTTACCCTTTATGAGCTGTGAACTGTCTAAATGAAATATACATAAACTTATTTACAATTTACACTGACTTTAAAAATATTTGTTAGGCACATGACAAAACACAAAAACCAGAAACACCTACCGAAAAAACTGCACAAGAAAATTTATACCCTTGGAGAAAACCAAAAAAAGAGGTATTTTAGCTAGAAAACTCAAACTTTAGTCTCAATTACATCACCATTTTCTATAAATTCAATCAACATTATAAATTTACAATTTTTAACACTTTTACTCAACTAATTTACACGAACACGTTCATGACTATGGCACAATAAAATACACACATTTACACAACTAATAAAATAAAATTACTTGAAAAAATTATTACACATATACTGATTCAAGGTTCCATTATTAGGTCCAAACACAACCACAAGGTACACTGCAAAAACCAAACGAGGTTCCATTTTCTTGGGAAGTCATTCCTGAATTACCACAGGTACACAAGTTTCAAATTATCAATGAACATTTTTTGTATATTTCAACTCTTTAATCGAAATTTTCCGATAGGCTGAACAAACACCGGAATTGCAAGACAAATATAAACCAACACTACTTGATACACCAGAAATTATTCCACCATGGAGAAGGTCACGATCTCCTCAGGTACACACATTTCAGTCATTACTACAAACATTATGAATTCACAAAATTCAGTACATTCACTTTCTGATTTATCATTCAACACATTCAATAAATTCGACAAAGGAATTGTAGCAAGTATTTGTCGTAAATGCTTGTTATATTTTCTTTGACAAATTTGAACATGTGCATAATTCGTATGGTCGCCGTATAATTAATTTTATTTCTAAAGGCTGAGATGACGGAGGACAAATCAAAACCAAGCACCCTAGAAATACCACAGCCCGCTTATACCAGCAAACCTGATGAGGTATAGCCTCCGGCACTATTAGATATAAGCACCGAAAGCACTTCGCACTTAGTTCTATTTCCTGACATTTTTGAGACAGCACTTGACTGAGCACTATTTTAGCATTGGCACCAATTTTTAATTACGCTCGTTAGTATCTGCACTGTATTATTCTATTATTGGCTATGAATAACAGTTTTAATTTTAGATATAATTAATTACACTTAGTATTGCATTATAAGTTTAGCACTTATCTTTACAATGTAGACAGTATTAGTTACGAGGTATCGGTAATATAGAGCATATTTGACTGCAAATTTTATTTACCACATGAAAGTTTTGTCCCTTTTTCTTGGAATGACAATAGTCCTAAGAGAAAACAGAAATCATGGCTAAGTTTAAAATAGTGACATTGAACATCGTGAAAAATATTCGACATTTAATTGCATAATGTTTTTTTTTGTTATAAAGGAAAAAGACTACTCTCGTATCATACTTTTTTACTATGTTGCTGACAAAAAATTTACTTAACAATCAGATAGTTTGAGACACAGACAGTTCAAATTGTTAAATTAATTTAATTTAATTTTTATTTAAACGTTTGCACGTTACATTAATTCGTCAGTGAAAATAAATAAACTGTTAAAAATTCAAGTTATGTTATGAAAAATGAAATGTTTTTAAAATATATGTAGGTACTGATAAAATGAAGATGTTCCTATAACATATCGATACCTCTAACCCAGAAGTACTCTATGATATGATAAATAAACAATTAGTAATATATTTAATCGAATTTTAGTGGAAGGTAAGCTTGTATATATTTCAACTTATATGGCACAGTCATGTGACGATAGAAGGGGTAACAAAGTTGTAATTTGCGTGAATGCACTCTTAAATACAGGACTCGCAGTATCATTATAATCTTATGGACATGTTTAATAGTCGAGAGCAAAAAGTCATGACGGTCTAAATACATTTTGGATTATATGACGCTGAGAAACCTGTGTATAACAACGATTTACTAAATCTTTCTTTTTATGTCTATCTAATGAATTTCCTGCTTCGCTTTGCTTATTAATAAATAACATTGATTCCATGAACTGAATCAAATTTCAGAAATGGTTTTAAGGTAAGTAAAAATAATTTTTTTACCTCTAATATTATTTATATATATATTTTAAATGTCTACAATAAATTTAACCAGTCAAGATAATGCTAAGAAGAGGAATAGGTTTATTTTCTGTGATACAATCACAAAAATTGAAATGATTGGTGTAAAATATGATGTCATGCAAGAATAACAATTGCAGAAACTGGCAGTCAAAGAGGAAGTAGTAGAGGAAACAGCCAAAAAGGCTAAAGTTGCTTCTGTCAAGAAGAAGGCTGAGGATTTGCCAGAAATTGCCGACTATGACAGACCTGATTTGGAGAAATTTGAAAAAATGTCTTTTACACCGTCTACAAAGGACAAGGCAGAACCTCGTAAAGACAAGGTATTATATTTTTTTAGTGAAAATGTAAAATATTTTTTTAGTTTAAATTTGAATCATGCTCTGATTTAAATATTTTGTTTAGCCTACACCGCAAGTGCCTGAAATCAATGCACCGGACGAAAAACTAGCAGCACCCAAAATTGAAGTTATACGTGAAAGGTCGCCAAAACCAGAGATGCCAAGGAAACCGTCCCTGGTGCCTGGCGTACCCGCCAGACGTGGGTCTTTAATTCCTCCCCCAGAAGAAATGGGAAGGCGACCGTCACTCATCATCAGCGACGAGGTAAGAACATTTCTATTCAAATTATGTGATAAGATCCAATTCTATTTCTATTGAATTTTCAATTCAGACATCAATTTTGATTAAGGTATGATACTCAATATTTTCAGTTAATTTATTGTGCTGTTTAAATTGTAGTATAGATTTGATTTTACATTTGTGATTAAAAAAGCATCAATATTTTGGATTTATTAAAGAATGAATTGTTGTTACAAAATTATGATGCTTTTTTCCCATTACACATATTATTTTAGTCCCTATCTGTAGTTTAGACCTTAGATCCCTATTCTCTCAAGCCGAACCCATAACAATTGTCATCATAGATTTTACTCCTTACACAAGATTCCAATATTCATCAATAAAACGATGATGCTTTAAATTCTGTTTATCCTATATGCTTTAGTAGTGGTAATTAGGTATTTGAATCCGATATTAGTGTTATAAACCCTGGATCCTTGCTTTTAGTTGACTAGTATTAGCCAACACACCTAATTAAAAACACTTGAACACAATATTAGTTAGATTCGTTTATGTAGTTATTTTAAATATCGTACAAAACAATTCACAGGAGAATAGAAAACTAAGACCTGGTGAGGTGGTCGAAGAAAAGAAGGTAAAAACTAAAAAACGCTAGAAATATTACGTGAATGCTGTCCGTTATATTGCCGTGATAAAAGTCTTAACTGTTATCTAAGGAGTCATATTATTAATTAACGCGTTGTTACCTGACGCGGATGTAGCGCCGTAATACTGGATAATCACATAGACCTTGGTCTACAGACTTTTTAATTCTGTTCACTTCAATGCAACGCTACGAGTGTACACTGAACTAGTCAATTTGCAGATTGTCTAAATCTTTGTGAAAAATATTATCCATTTTCCTAAACATAGACGTCTTGAGAACATACCTTAATATTTTCTAATTGAGTATATTGGCATAAGTATTATTGTTATTGCACAATCAATTTGTATTCATTCGAAATATCGCAGCAAGAAACATAATTATAAAATAAATCAGCAGATTAACTGGTTAAGTGCGAAAATCTACATCCTTTTCACTCTTTCGCATTTTTGTTTCTGTGATCACCTGCGAAATGTAAAGTTTTCTGCACTTCAAAAGCTTTCTCACATTATCGGTTTGATTTTTATGTTATTATCCAGTTGGTAAACAAATTAAAAGAAAGAGGATATTAAAATGCACACACTTGTGGAATCCGCGCACAAAATTGCACAGCTTGTCAGCACGTATCGCACACAAATAACGGTTAAAAACATTGTTCGTGTCTTGAATCAAATATTTTTTGTTTTGGGTACATTATATTTACTGGTGTGTCTAAGAAAGCTTTTCTTACACATCACTTTCTTGGAACGGACTCTAACAAATTTAATTAACATTATTAAACGCAATAAGTAACGTAATAACTCTTGCACACGCTGGTAGCTGTTTGCACCAAATAATAAAAAAGTGTAGTAGGTAGTAGGCTACGTAGGTTCGGCGATAGAGAGGTTAGGTAGGCAGGATGATAAGCTTAGGATGGTTTATTAGGGGATATTATCAATATTTTTTAATAACAGGTCACCAAATTACGCCCTGGAGAAGTTTTAGACGAGAAAAAGGTGAGATCGACTGGGTCTGGTCAGTTTTAGGTGGACGCTGCTCGCTTTTGCAAAGCATTTTTTCTTTAGATGTTTTTATTTATTTTCTATTGTTTTATTATGAACACACGACACGACGGACTACTTTTTGTTTGTACTTTGGAACACTTATTGAATGCAACACTATCCAGTTTTTATCATTTTTTAAAGTATATACTATAAAACTATTGTGAACAGAACATTTTCACACAACAAATGTATTTAAAATCTAAAACACAACCAATCATCTATTGAATCTGTCAATATTCCAACAATGTCATAGTTGTTCAGTATTTAGCAAACAAATCACAATTTTCTAAATATTTCTTCTAGATGTTTCGACTTTTCTAGACGTCATTTCTGCTTTGCTGTCCAGCAAGAATGGTACAATAATGCTGGCGCAATTAGTTTGACTTTTTATTCTTGTTGACTGAACCAATTGACTATGTTTAATAATAACCCTTAATATACTCAACACCTTATATTGTTATTTTTTATTTCCATATCCGTTGTAGAAACCTTTTGTCCATAATTAACGCGTTGAACGGCTTTTGTCACAGTTACTTTAGAAAATCTATTGTCTACCCGACCATTGGCGTTCAAATGCTTAACGATTCCCTTATAATTCTCAATATTGGTTCTGTCATCAAAAACGCTTTGTAGTACACTTATAGAATGGCTTAAGTTTTTCAAATGCCCAATAACATGTTTTAGTTTTAATTTTCCTCTAATAATGTTTTACTTTACATTTTTGAGTTATCTACTTAAATATTTAGTTACACACATTTATGAAAATTGTACAGTACCTAATAAGATGATACTTTTTACCCTTGCACTTCACACATAATGGCACACAGAAGCTACTTTGACACCACGCACAATATCTTTACACATGTAACACATTTAATTTTAACTGCACATACATTTATAATTTTCAAATATACATAAGTTTTATATAATTATGCACATATTAACAGAGAATGTAATACTAAACATTGTATTTTTTTCCGAAAAAAGAAACGCAGCAGGCCCGGTGAACTCGCCGAAGAGGTATATAAAGTGTGGAAATATATGTTTAGAATTCATGCTAGATGGAAAACCTAGAACGTGGCTAACATAGAATTTTAAAAGTGATTAATATTACAAAGTCAGAAAAGGTTTCCTTTTATCCGACAGAAATGAATAATCAATTTACTACGGAAAATGTTATTACTTTTACTTGAATTTACCTCAAACTTTATGTTTTATCAAGAAGTAAAAAGTTATTTATTGTAAATAATTTAATTATATTACTAGTGCTCCTAATCTCTTGTCACGCTAACAATTAATTTGAAACTGAATAATATAAATCAACGCATGATACTAATTAAAACATGTAAAGCAAAACTTACTAACGTGCATGAAGTTAAATGTAAATCCGTAATGCTATCAATTTGATATATAAATGTTCTTCAAATTGAAATATATGCAATTGAATGATTCACGCTTATTAAATAAATCATGATCATGGTAACGGTTACGATCATAAAGTCAGAACTGAAGAACCAAGTGTAAATTATGAAATCAGTGATGATAATGATAATAAGCGTTTACTCTTTATAAGATGCTACATAAAGCCAGAAACGTAAGAGAGCACATAACTTGTGCACTAAATTGGTGCATCGCCTCATTATGTCGCAGATAATTACGATAAATCAAACGAAATGGATATAGAAGCGGAAGCAAAACAAAGCATCTATAATTAGCGCTCAGCGGTTCGAAGGCCAAAGCTTAGTGACTAAGTCTAGAAAATAACTTTCATATCTTTAATTAAAAAAAGTTTTCTACTATTATCTTACTATCCGATGTCCTTAGCTTATTTTATTCAAACAATTCATCGTCTAAACTAATAAGGCATACTAAAATTCGCTTGAGTAATTTTTTAACTTTAAAGATTATGGACAGTGATCTTTGTGCTGATAAAAAAATACGTTCAGAAATTCATTTTAAATCGTTGTAGCCCTTATGAGGTATAATGGACGTGAGATGATGTAGATATGTATGTGATTTTAAAGGTAAAATCAACTTTACTTTTTTTGTGTAAATAATTGATAGCATAACCATAGGAACTTCAAGTTCAAAAATAGTGGTATTAGTTTTAATTTTTCAAGGTTATTATAGCAGAAACCTGTGTGTGTGTGAAACCTACAAAACTTAGAATGTAATCACTATTTAGTCATTGCTCAATGAATTGTGTCCTATTAGGTAGCAAATTTTCAAACGCTTTATTCGACAAATGACAGAAAAAAATATTTTGCGAGGTCTGTTGATCTAATGAAACGCCCACTCAGGTAGACTTCTTGAGGACACTCAGCCAGAACTCCAATTAATTTCTTTTAACTATAAATCCCTCAACTGTCCGTTGGTGGGTGTACAAAATGTTTCGATGCGCAAGATAAATGACAATCCAAATGGCTATGACGAACTTCCCTTTGGGAGAATTTCAAGCCAAAAATGTTGATTGAAAATAACTTTATAGAATAAAAGTTACATTCACTCTTCGATGAAATAATATTTATATATTTTCTTGGTGGTACAAAAAGTTCGGACTTTCACACGATGCCATTTACTATCAGGGACGCTAGTTAGAAAATAGAATCTAATCACATGCTTGTTCAGATAAAGCTCAACTCAAGTCCAGACAACATTAAATTATATTTTGGTTCAAATTGAAATCTAGATATCGAAAAGTTAAATTTATTTTTCCAATTAATATTTTCAAATGTATCTCTGACAATACATTTTAATAAAGAAAATGAGTTAAAGTTTAAACCAAAAGATGTTAGACTATAAAATAACCACATTCAATTAGTAGAAACAAAATCCAAAAGCGGTACCGTAGTTGTTAAAGATGAAGAAGCGGACGCACCTGCTCGCAGCAATAACACATGCACCGATGACGCTTGCCTGTTTAATGAAGCAAGCGACCCGACGCGGAGCCAGAGTCACGCTGATGAACGTTTTATGATTGATTGTTATTCTTATAAATATGACTGCAGGAATTAGGCCAAGAGCACACCAGAGTGGTCTTGCATTCGCGCTCTTAACTGCCGCATGCTGCCAGATAGAATGAGTTATTGCAGCGCTAGTATATTGTTAAAAACAAATAACTCTCCGCCGGATTCACCTGTCATAGCAAATCGGCGCTGATACTTATTAGTAGTTGAGGGAGCAATTCCATATTGGGTTGTATTAAATAAACAAACATTTTTAAGCCGCATATCGTTTGATCCGTCTTATTCTTGGTTGTTCACATCATATTAACTCTATTAGGCATATTTTCGAAAAACACATTACGATCAAAAAGAACATGCGATGAAAAACCTTAGTTTGGCTTTTGGCCAGTTCTTCTTTTACATTTTAGAGATATAATATTTACTCGGTTGTATTTTCTTTTGTTTGTTAGTTAAGAAAAAATATAAATAAAAAGCTTTAAAAATATTTAAGAACAAAAAATATAAATAAAAAGCTTTAAAAAGATCCCCAGAAACAACCTTTTCACCGGTACAGCATAACTTAGCGTATCTTTTAAACCTAAATCTCAAGAAATCTTTAAAATAATCAGTATAAAATCTAAACAAACCCAAAAACTCGGTATCTTTAGGTTTGTTTAGCGCCGATGCGCTGCCCAGTTAATAAAGTTTAAGTAGGAAAGGTAAAGTTCGCAGTTATTTAATATTTTTTTTATTTATCCTTGCCATTAGTAGATATCCTTTTGAAATGTCTGGGAGAAAGCCAAAAGTTCACACCACTGCCGTCTTGCCATTCGCTCTCAATCTGTAACGTTAATTACCCCTTCGGCAGGTGTTATATGTATGAAACATAAATTTTATTTTTATACATAGGTACACCTTACGCATTAACACAAGCCAATATCAAGCATGTACAATAAAGAGATGAAATAGGAGAATTTATAAATCTGGGAATATTTATGCACGTAATTTTAAGAGCAGGGTGCAGGGTCTTAGCGGAAATTGCCTCTGATCGGGTAGACCCAGATTATTATTTTGAAGTGAAAAGATCGAGCAACCGTACTAATGCAAAATAAGTAGGTGAAGTGATGTGTATAATACATTAATAGGTATTATATTATATTACGCCCCTAGAATAATAGCAGCTAAATAAAAAACATCTGATTACAATTAACAAATCGTTTATATTTACATGTCATCGGGTTCTTTGTAATACAACGAATTAAAATATCAAAAGTGACAGTGACAAAATCTTGGTATTTGTCGCCTTGTAAGTAATTCGTGTGCCTATTTGAAGACGCGAGTGCCTTGCCAGCGATGACAATCGTTTGAGTAATAACCATTGTATTAGATGCCAATCAATCTCTCGTTGCTCCTACGCAAACCTTCAATCTCATTTAATTTATTAATATAGACACCCTAAGTGACCGTCCTGCAGATTGCTATAACAACGTCAACAAAGACGATATAATAAATGTTGAAATAGACTTGGCCGTATAAAGATATATGCACAGCAAAATTCTCGATGTCTGGTTGGATTTGGAGGTTTAATATTGCGGTTCATTTATACGTTATGTCATTTACTGGTTTCACGGTACCCGGGTAGCTCCAGGAATATCGAAGCCGATGTAGTCTCCAAAAGATGGCAGTTATCGGTCGATGTCAAATTCTCGCGTTCGTTGGACACTTGCGTCCAAGAACACGCTACACGGATAGCTCACCTTAATCTGATAATTAATTGAAATGGTCTGCTGATTTGTGCTGTGCACAAATAGATACCCGCGCTCCCCGCTCCTCGGAGCTGGCGACCATTGCTCGACCCCTTCTTCAGTCTTTTGACAATCGCGCCCATTTTTAGATGGAACGATACCGAACTCGAAAATAAAGCAATATTTTTGTTTAAATAGGGTGTAACACTAAAAAAAAATAGTATAACTTAAAATAACTATAATTAAGCATTTATAGAAAAGCTTTCTCATTGGACAATGAGTCATTCAAGCTTTGGCCATCGGATTAGTTTATTGACATGTTAATAAGGCTATGTGGCGCATATTAGTTAAATTAAGATTAGAAATTTTCCTGTGATAGTGTATTTTTCCAAGTGTTCTACTGTTTTGGTTATATGTGGCATCTTAGTCGTTAAATGTTATTAACACTATGGCAGCAGTGGCTAAGAAACCACTTGCTCCTCCTAAGGACAATGCGGTAAGTACAACCATACTATTAGAAGAATGAAGGCCTTTTAAATTGAAATGATTTGGCATTAATCCGGCTGATAGTACCTCAGTTTTTTTTTAAGTTTTAGGAAAAGGTAATATTATTAGTTGCCACGATAGTTTTTTATTTCGAAATAGAAGGTGTAAAATTAATAGGAATACGTGGCCGTTTGCGATCTTGCCTACGTAATCCAAAGAATATTTATTATTTTCTACTAAATAGAAAGTGTTTGACGACTGATATGGCGTGTATACCTGCACTTCGACTCGTGGGTTCGATTCCCACACAGGACAAATCTTTGTGTGCAGAAACATTAATATTTGTTCTGGTCTGGATATTTTTCTATGTATATTAGGTATGTATTTACAAAAAAAAGTATTTATATATGTTGGAACTAAATAATTGGTGTTTCTGACAATTGTCAGAAAATATTTATTTATTTATTTAAGAAATAGTTATTATTATTCTTTAAGAAATAGATATATATATATTATTCTTTAAGAAATAGCATTTTAAAAATATTGTCAGCCCTTACAGAATAGGTTGCGTCTAGTTTGGGTGATTTGGGATATTTTAAAATTTTCTGTACATTTATAGGTAATTATTATTTCAGAAACTTTCCACTATTTGAATTTATTTATGTAAGTTCGTTTCAAATTTTAATGCTTTCTGAATTGTGACTGATATACGTAGCTATTTTTACTTCGAAATTAAAAAAGTTTAGAAATATTATTCGAAGATCGTAGCCGTAAAAAGTCTTGCATACGGAATCCCAAAAATATATGTCTCTATTTTTTAGTGTTCAAGCTTTCTTGTTTTCAAATTTCGTTACAATCATCCTTATTTAACTATAACAATAATGCGTTTAGTAGTTTGAAATGTTGCAAAAAAAAATCCAGTTTATCACTACTAGCGTTACTATCCCGTCGTTTGCTTTCGTTTTTGGGAAAAATTTAATAATATTCTAAAGTAGACTCTGAGTAATGTGCGTTAATTAAACCGTGTATGTGTTCCGTTATCATAATTTCACAAGTGTCCGCACTAGCCACTTGTGCTATATTCGTCAGGAAGTCCAGGTCTTCATTGTCAGGTCATTTGGCTAACGTTCCTAATACTGCACATTAGTCATAACATTACTTATTAATCATCTATGATAATTCAATACAACTAATGTGTAGTTTAGACCATATTTCAAACGTACTTAAGAACGGTCAGTCATAATATTTTAATGGCCTTCAATTCTTTCTAATTATTCGATGCGTATTATAAATTTATCATTACTACTTTTATGAGCTCTCTTATCTCAAGATTATCATATTTGTTTATTTATAATATAATATACAGCTTTCTTTAAAAGGCTGACAGTTAATGGATATTCTGCTTTATGCATTGATTTTATGTCAATAACATTCGTCCATTACGTCTTGATTGATGTAAAGGTAATTAATGCAATTTTGGTTATATAGCGGCGTAAGTCTGGAGATGCAAGAAGGCCTTCGATCCAGGATCTGGAAGATCTTATCAATAAGCCGTCAGTACCGCTCAAACCTCTTGGAAATGAGGGACCACCAGTCATTGTCGATGTACAAGAGAGTTACTCTGCTGTTGAAGGTATATTTTTTATCCAGGTATTTATAAACAAATGAACAGGAATATAATTAATACCTATTCATCTACTTTATTTTGTTTATCATGACAGATCAAACAGGCTATTTGACGGTGCAAGTGGAGGGCAACCCACCACCGACATTCAAGTTCTACAAAGGAGTTACAGAAATTATTGAAGGTGGTCGTTTCAAATACGTCACTGATGGTGAAACTGGTCTCATTACACTGTGCATGAGAAAAGTAAAGCCTAATGATGAAGGCAAATACAAGATTGTTGTCAGCAACATTCACGGAGAAGACTCCGCTGAGATGCAACTTTATGTATCAGGTAAATTCAAACTACTGTGTGTATTGTTTTAATTCCAAGCTATAAGCATGTAACACTAGCAAAAGCCTAAATAGACATATAACGATATGAAAATACTTTAACAGATTCTAGTGGAATGGACTTCCGTGCTATGCTTAAGAAGAGAAAGTACGCCAAATGGGGTGAAAAGAAAGAAGTCGATTTTGGTGAGCTCAAGGAAACTGACAAACCAATTCCACCACTTAAAAAAGTTGAAAAGGTAATGTTAAATATTATATTTTGTGTAACATGTTTTTATATGTATGTAATATAATTTATCACGAACCGTGAAGATGGTGATTGTAAAGAAACATTATCTAATAAATAATCTCTTAAAAGCAATAGCGATATGATGTTGAACTGTCTAAATAAAAAAAAATCCGAATTTCATTCATATTGTTATCATTAAATTCATTCATATTAAAATAACACAAAAAGACTAATAAGATGCAGCTCCAAAAACACTTGTGTTTTTATGAATTAGATTTAAGTAAACAAGTTACCTAAACATCACACAGAGAAACTAGTTTTTTAAAATTCCCATTGACATAAATTTTCAAAACCAAACATATTTCTTCATTTTATCGAATGCATCCTGATTTGATTCGTAGGGTCTAGTAACTGGACATTATGAAGAAAATGGCTTCATTGTGGTAGTCTCTGAAGGAACAGAGATCTATAGATTTCCAGCAAACAGACGCGGAAGCTCTTCAAACTGGGCTTGGTTTAAGGTCCTCGGTTTCATAGCAAGTTATTTCATCGTTCATTCCATTTAAATTTCAGTAATACTCATTTCGATTACACTGACTACAATATTTTATAGATGGTTAAACGTTCAA
Source organism: Musotima nitidalis (assembly GCA_949126915.1). Taxonomy (NCBI): domain Eukaryota; kingdom Metazoa; phylum Arthropoda; class Insecta; order Lepidoptera; family Crambidae; genus Musotima; species Musotima nitidalis. The sequence continues at coordinate 5,227,711 of OX421439.1, read as the reverse complement.
TCATTTCATTGCACAGATACAAGACTGAATTCATAATCATAAATAATCATTATTATGCATTATCAATAAACTAATAGTTTCTTCTCTCACAACTGATAGGAAAATGAAAGGGATAACCATACTTATGCGAAAGTAACTCTCTCTGTCTTGTCTCGCTTTCACCCCAAAACTTTTTAACCAATTGAAATGAAATTTTGTATACATTATAGTCTTGAACCTGAGGAAGAACATAGAGTACTTTTCATCCCGATGTTTTCACGGGAACAGGAAACAGGCGGGTAGCACCGCAGGGCGCTGCTAGTCGCAACCGCAACCTTTGTCGAAGCATAATTCTTTTGGAAACTTAACATGGCTTTACATTTAAGCAATGTTTCTGATTATGTTATAATTATTACGAGACAGTCATGTGGTAACTAAAGATTATAATTAGGTATCTAAACTTATTTTACAAAAGTTTTAATTTCTTTTTATTTTCATGACTTAATATGACTTATTAAGTCAAATCGTAGTTGCATGTTGATAATTGTTGACAAAATTATTTTTTAAAAATTAAATGCTTCGCCTTTTCCATTTCATATAAAATAAATATAGTTAACAACAAAAATATCTTACGCCAGTATTTCTTACATGAATAGAACTTCACATAATTGACGATAAATAAATCAAACAGTTCCACACTATGGCTGGTGCAATTTTTAGAAAACTTTTCAAAACATTAAACTTGTTAAGCTTTAATGTAAGTAGAAACCAAACAGTTTATGAAAAAGTTACTTACATAGGTTAAGAGAAGGTTTCAACCACTAGTTACAAACTGTCGGCATGATATTCAATCTTCAAGTTCATAACCCCATTCAATACATATCAAACTCTATTATCTGAGACATCGAACATTCATCCTCAGCTTCGTAACTTACATAGCTAAAACCATTAGGAGTTCTACCTACATAAAGTTTATGTAGTATAACTTATGTATCAATTCTAGGGTATCTATGAAATAAAGAGACGAATGTCTCTCTCTGAAATAATACCTGATTGGCCGTCTTTGATGGAGACTGTTAAAGTAAAGGTTCGCTAACAGAAAAATAAAAGTAAAGAAGATAAACTGGGAGATTTCTGTTTTTTTGAAACCCTAAAACACTTCAATAATGCAAAGTAATACGAAGTGATATTTTGCGATTTTCGAACATTAGTTCGAAAAGACAGAACTTCTCTTTTAAACTAAATAAAACAATGAATGATAAACTAAAACTATCCTCCGAATTAGAAACCTTCAATTTCATCAATCAAATCAAATTCAAAATCAATGATTGTGGGAGAAATTTAAGAGAGAGAATTAAATAATTAAAAGAGCATCGTAATTTAAAATAACTCGATATTTGAAGGGTTCACATTCCGAGCGATTTAAATAAACAATGCATTAAAATGGAATTTAAATAACTTGCACAAAAGTTTTTGCTATCACCACTTCACGTTTCTTTAACTTGAATATGATTTTCAGGGAATGTAAGTGGAATGAATTTGATGGTTTCACTTTTTTGGGATTTTTCCATAATTTCAGGTTTCGTTTGACGTCGGATTGAGGAGCTTCTATTACGTCAAAAATATTAAACATTTGTTACTTGTTTTCACATAATTCACATTAATTTCAGCTGATGCATCCGGTGTTTTGCAGATTTTATGTTTTGATTTTTTGGTTAATATTATGTAATGTATATTTTTATTCGTGTTAATATTGATAAAACACATTTATTGGGTTATTTGTTTGTTAAACACTATTCATGAGAAAGTCCTACATTATCACATGAGTAAGCTAAAAGCCCTTGAAAGTATTTGCAAAGATTTGACTAAGGATGAATGGATATTTTATAGAGAACACATAACAGAAGACCCTCACTTGCGGAACTGATACCCGACTGGCCTGTGCTGCACTCGTTCAAAAGAGACGAGGTTTGATTGACGACAGTAAATCATAGTCGGCACAGTGCACCTTGTATTAAATTTTCACCGAACGCCAAATATTTGTCGCACTAAGTAAATAATTGTACACCAACTTTGTAGGGACGTATGAATTCACATATGAATCAATTCTCACTTGTCTACTTTAATATTAACAAGAGAATCTTCCACAACGTTGTTGGTGTATAGTTATTTAGCGATCAAACCAAAAAGAAGACACACATGATCAGCACACATTAGTCACTCTTTATACATACAGTCGTCTTCTCCTTCACTTTATGAATATAGCAAATCGTTTCTATGCACTCCTTCGTCAATATCTTTATTATCAGCACAACGCACCAAAACGTCAAATGCACATTGATATTTATGTTCTCTTGTTGCGTTATTAGCTAGCATGTCTTTTTTTAATTTGGGTTTCTTAGTATGAATGTAGTTGTATTACTTCGAAACTTAAATTAAATAAAAAAGGTTAACAAACCTTCGTCTAAAATTAAAATTTCTGTATAGAGCATTTCAAAGCATGTAGTTTGTGAGTGACGATGATGAAAGAATGGCTGATGAATTTAACGCCTCGGATGACAATGTCGGTTACTAGACGATTATCTTGTGTCCGGTGACTTGCATCTGGTTTTACTCGCCGAGTGATATTGAGAGTGATGGGATGAATCTAAAGATCTTCGTTAGCACCACAAGCTTTATGTATGATAAGCACTTTTTGTGACTGCACCTTTAATTTTTGTTCGGAAACGGTTAAATTAGTTGGGATTGAATGTTTTTCAGAAACAAGAATCTTTCTTGAAACCTCTCGTAGATCAATTCGCAAAAGAAGGCAAAGATAAGAAGGTGGTCTTTGAGGCCATTTTCACGAAGCCTAATTCAAAACCAAAGTGGTTCTTCCGTAAGGATGTAAGTGTTGCCTTGCTTAAATAAAACCATTTTATTTTCATATCAATGCGCATAAATTAAAACTTAACACTGGTTTACGTGCTTACAGGAACTTTTCCCGGGCTCTAAGTATAAGATGACAAATGAACAGGATTCCTACAAACTTATTATCACAGGACCTAAAGTGGAAGATACGGGTAAAATTACTATTGAGATCGGCGGCATTACTTGTACTGCATTTTTACAAGTAGATGAACCTGATCCTACATATACTTTCACCAAACAACTCAAAAAGAACACAAGTGGGTACTCGCAACATGAAGTAATTCTTGAATGTGTAGTATCTAATAGCTTGGCAGCTGTCACTTGGTGGAAAGAAGAACAAAAACTTGAAGACGGAGAAGAATTCCAAATATCTAAAGATTTATCTGGTGTATGCAGACTTTTGATCAAAAATGCCAAGTTTGAAGACGCTGGGAAATACTCATGTAGAATTGAAAAACAACCTGACAAAACTGAAACAGATGTCAAAATTGTTGGTAAGTTGCTATCTACATATTGAAATGCTCATAATCTGGCGATATGATGGTCAAAAACGATTGTCCATATTAAACAACATTTTGTTATAATCCTCGAGTTTATTTCCCAAATGCACCTTGTTGTTTCCTATTTGCAGCTTAGTAAATAAATAAAAATAAAATAATAAAAATAAATTTAGCTTAGTGAGTTTAAGAAGCCTTAATTCTAGTATCATCCTGCCTAAGCTAATCTGCAGTAGTATCAAATGTTACCAAAACCCCTGTTGCTTTTGAAGCTTACGCCAAACAGAGTACATACTCGTAATCAATAATGTTATTGTTAAAGTGACTTACACCTTCTTTATTTTCAGAATACCCGTACAAATTCACTAAGGTACTTAAATCTCAACAAGCAATTGAAAAGGACACAATCACATTACTATGTGAGCTTGATGATGCTGGAGGCGACGTAAAATGGTTCAAGAATGATGAACCTGTGAAGGCAGATAAGCGAATATCTATAGTAAAAGAAGGTCGCAAACGTAAAGTGATTATTAAGGATGCAAAGGTTACGGATGCTGGCAACTTCAAGTGTGTCAGTAACGCTGACGAAACGACATGCGAGTTGATCGTCAATTGTAAGTATCACATTTCGAAACTTTCGCAGTTGTAAATTAGGAATTGAAACTAACAGTTATGTCTTAAATCGCAGACTCGAATCGCTTCAACAAGAAGTTGAAGGACACCGAAGCAATTGAGAGGGACAAGGTTGTATTGGAAGTTGAACTTCAAGATCAGACAGCAGAAGCTGTTTGGTCATTCAACGGAACACCAATTGTGCCAAATGAGAGGTAAACTATTATTATAGACTTTTTGAAAATCATCAAAATTAATAAAATTATACTATTTGATGTTCACATCATTTTTCTTTGTAGAATTGAAATCAAGAATCTGGGTGGTGGTAAACATCAACTCATTTTCAACAAACTCGAAATGGAAGATGATGGTGAAATACTTTGCGAATCTGGAAAATTAAATTCATCATGTAAACTCACAGTTAAGAAGGGTGAATCCAAACCAGCTATCGAATGCCCCGAAGATTTCTATGGACCCGCTGGACAGCCGTTTGTCATTGAGGTGCCTTATAAAGGTAAATTATCTAATATTAAAATGTTGCTAGGAATAAAATAGAGCAGCTTTATATAATGTTCAAGAATTATATATGTTCAATGTTATTTCCTTTATATTATGTTTTTTTATTTTAGTCACTGGCACCCGACAAACTCCGATCGAAGCTAAGTTATGGAAGGATGGCAAAGTGTTGCCAATAAAAGAAGTCGAGGCAGTAGTTGAGCAAGAGAAAGTACTTTTCAAAATTAAGAAGCCTACAAGAGAAGGCTCTGGTAAATACCAGATTAAGCTTTCAAATGCTCAAGGTGAAGACTCAAAGGATGTCACGATAACAATGCAAAGTGTTCCTACACCACCACAAGATGTGGAAGTTTCTGAAGTTTTCCAAACGTCATGTGTGGTTGCTTGGAAAGCTCCACAGGATGACGGCGGTAGTGCAATTGTAAAATACATCATTGAAAGACAAGTAAGAGAGATTATTTAATCGAGCTTGTTATGTAATTTAAAAATATAATGAATATGATTCTAATATATTTTTTTCTTAGGACCTTTCCCTTAAAGCAGGATGGGATAATGTGGCTGAAGTGCCTATTGGCCAACCGACGAAATTCAAAGTAGAAGATTTAATTGCAAAGAAAACATACAAGTTTAGAATTCGTGCTGTCAACAAGATCGGTTCCAGTGAACCTGGAATCTTTGCTAAGCCAGTGCTAGCAAAGGATCCTTGGGGTAAGTAAGACATCTTTTGAAACTTTATGAAAAAAATAACTTGAGATTTATTTTTGCTGTTTCCATTTTAGACGAACCATCTAAGCCGAAGAGCGTTGAACTCGTGGACTGGGACAAGGACCACGCGGATCTTAAATGGCAAAAGCCAGATAATGACGGAGGTGCACCTATCACTGGTTACGTCATTGAATACAAGGTAATTTTTTTAATATTTTTAGTAAGACGGGTTATTAAATTCCTAACTGGGTAGTTACATAATAGCTATAAATTACTTGGCACATAAGCTTGATAAGCTCATGGCGTGACGAGCGCAGTACATTGATAATCTGGGTTATCCTTAACTGAACCACTATTTTGAATAAGGCAAACATTTATACCATTAGGTTGATATCTTATTCGTTTGTCCCGGAATAAACCTTGACTTTTATTTGCAATTCGTATTACTATATTCTTACAAACATTTACAGGAAAAATTCGGTAAAGATTGGGTCAGGGGCAAGGAAGTACCTGGAAGTACTTTATCGGGTACTCAGGACGGTCTAAAGGAAGGATGTACTTATGAATTCAGAGTACGTGCTATCAACAAAGCTGGCCCTGGTGAACCAAGTGACAGCACAAAACCAATTGTTGCTAAGTGCAGATTCGGTAAGTCCATTATTCTTTATTATTTTTTATCAACTACGAGCAAGAATAGAACTAATTGTAAAACCAGCTCATCAATGTTAAAAAAAACAAGTCGAAGATCTACAAAATACAATTAATTAAAATACAATTAATTAAAATACAATTAATTAAAATACAATTAATTAAAATTCATTACAAAGATGTTGCTTTGTAGCAAAGGACTCTATATTATTTTACTTTTCACGAGATTACTCTTGGAAAAGACGAATGCATTGCCAAAATTTACTTTAATAATATTATTATTGCCAACATTTTGCAACAAAAACTGGCTATCGTTAATCTTCATTTCTTAAATAAATTATAAATTCTTTCTAAACAGTTAAACCGTACATCATTGGAGAGGGTCTCCAGAACATGATTATCAAGAAGGGACAGGTTATTGCATTTGACATCAAGTATGGCGGTGAACCTGAACCCGAAGTGAAATGGATGAAGGGCGAAGAGGTAATTTCAAGTCTTATTCATTTATACTTAAATATAGCTAGGAACATAGTAAAGATTTTAAATGACTGACTTTTATTGTTGTTATGGGCTTATTCTGCTCTTATAATAATATGTTAAATCCTCAAGACTTTACACATAGCTTCGGGTCATAATTGTATTGATTGCTGTTTCCTGTCCTCGTCAGGTAATATGTAGCAAATATTAATTTTGTATTTTACTTTTTCCAACAAAAGAAACGCGGAAAGCCGTACACGGAGAAGGTCAGATGGTGAAACTAGATGTTGTTTTCAATGTCCTAAACTCTACTTATACATTTACATCTATCTCTTTACAAATATGTGGCTAACCAACTCTACAAACATGTCCTACGATGCTTGAGGAAGATTTTGAGATACTACCTACTATTTTTTACGTAGCTATTTTCTAGACCAATAAAACACTTTCAACGTAATGATTCGACTTACTTTATTAATAAAATATAACAAATAGTTAGTGACTCGAAAATTCCTCTGCGTTGATTATAATAATAATCTAATTTTATCGGGTGAACATTTCTGTTGCTACCTACATTGTCTCCATGATTTCCTTCAGAATACTTTCAATAAGTGAAGCAATGAGCGAACTTTTCGCTCATAAGCACGAATTGCACGATGTCTGCCAAACATCGAAGAAAAGAGACTATGTTTATCGCTTTCAATGTTTAACACACCTTAAATTAAAACACACTACCTACCCTCTTATTTAAGACGTCTAAAATCGTATGCACATTTCCTTTTTTTCACTCTTAGTTCAATTTATTACGATGCTTTAAAACCCCTTACGTGGTTAAGTTGGCACTTAAAAGCACTTTATACATAGAAGCACTTTATTTTATACGTAGATGCACATTATACAGCTCTTAAGTCGGTTATGTAACCTCCAGAGATTATGAGCTGATAAGATTTAACGTATTTTCATTTTTGTAATAACACGATTGACTTGACAGTGAGCTATTGATTCTGTTACTGTCTACATTTAACATTTTAACACATTCAACTTACACTAAACAAAAAGTAATTTTATACAAAAGCGGGATTGAATCTGATCTAAGTAATCATCATGATGTTACTGCACTTTCCATAAGCACCAAACATATCCACCAAACCTCGATAAATATACCTAATAAATAATTTAATTACTCCATTTAACAGGAAAGAAATAATTAAAATTAAAAATAAATTTCGGAATGTTTGTTAAGAATTCAGTACATTACAAGTCCCTTTGCACTTCGCCTCTTTACAACGCACAGGACAATAACAAAAAATTTCACTTTGGACCATAATAGCATCTACGGTTCTCCACGTGAGGATGTCACGTAAGAATCCAACATTAGAATTTATCGCAATGCACTCATCGGATACCATCTTTAAAAGATCAGGAATGTTATTTGCTACCACTCAAAGAGCACAAACCCCACCATAATTCACAAGCACATGGTTACCTAGATCAATTCAGATCCCACTAGACCACAATACTAAAAATGAAATCCGATATAGGAGATCTCCGACGATGGTGATCGCGTCACCATTGACAAGTACGAGAAGAACACCGTGCTGACAGTAAGGAAGACCACGAGACCCGACAGTGGAAAGTACAAACTGGTGCTCAAAAACTCGTCTGGTACTTGCGAAAGTATTGCAGACGTTGTTGTTCTAGGTACGTTCATCGTTGTTGTTCAAATGCATGTGTTTTGCGTCTATAGTCATGGTTCTTGCTTCTATTATTCCCTGGTTTTATAAGCGAGGCGTAAAGCGGCATCAGTGCAGGCCGTCAAAACTGTGTGCTCAAATTTTTTTAAGCAGTTGGCTTGCCATCCAGCTGTACTAAGCTATTAAGTCTTAAAAAAACTGCATTGTGATATCCGGTCGCATGTACATTCTCATCATCTGATTAAAGTATAAATACGATATTCGTATGAGGCTCAATTAAGCTCTTATTAAATTCCACATAAAGCCAATGCACTCGTAAGCTGGTAGGAGCTTGAGTTAAGAAAATGAGGAAAAGAATTTGATGATCTTGACCTTGATCTGGAAAATAACATGCTCGCAGCTATTGTTAGACTACAAAACGCCTTGTAACAAAGTACTGACAAATATTTGACACCCCACAGACAAACCGAACCGTCCAAATGGCCCCATCGACGTGGTGGACATCCGTGCCGAAAAAGCCACGGTCAAATGGCAGAAGCCAGACGACTGGAAGGGCTCTGATATCACCGGATATACACTTGAGAAAATGGACATGGTAAGTAATCACCAAAATTATTTGTAAAATGATCTAGTTTGTACATATCCTATCTGCCAGTGTATACATGCTATTACAGTAGCTGGTTCAACAAAAGATCTGTTTCCTAAAAGTGAAGTTTGCAACAACTATATAAATACTTAAGAAATATTGTAAAGGGTGTATAGGGATCCTACCAACATCTTAGGAGCCCAAGCCAAACTCACCTGCAAGTGGTGCACCTGCCACTTGCGAACATAAAAGTTCCCGGTAAGCGGCAATATAATAATTACGTGGGACCAACAATACAATTGGCGAAATGTGGGCGTATAATATGCCTCTGCCTACCCCTTCGAGGACGTATCCAGACTAGAAATAAACGAGAGATCTTTCTGAAGTATTTTAATTTAAATTCATTAGGTTTAGTACAATCCATTTTATCAAATCCAAAATCGAAATCCACTAAACAGTTATGTCAGTTAGTGTAATTGTGTCATAAGTGAAATCTTGTATCTTATATAAATAAATAATAAAATAATATTCTCTTACAATCACACCAATTATTTAGTTCCAAGATAAGTATCACTAAGAATTTGTGTTATGGATACTAAATAACGGATAAACATATCTACTTAAATACTTTTTTTTTGTAAATACATACTTAATATACATAGGACAACACCCAGACCAGAACAAATATTCATGTTCATGCACACAAAGATTTATCCTGTGTGGGAATCGAACCCACGACCTCTGAAGTAAAGTGCAGGTAACTGACCTCCACGCCATATCGGTCGTCAAAGGTATCTTTGTTGTGTTTTGTCGTATACTAAATAGAGTTAACATATTCTTCCTTGTAGGATGAAAAACTTTAAAAAAATTGATTTAAAAAATCACGTCCTTCGGGGACACAGACGTGATTGTATGTAAAAAAAATATAGCAAGGTTTCAGTCCACCGTAATGAGATAAATGGCGTCCGGTACATAGCCAAGGATGCAAAATAATTAAAATTAATAAAATTAACTTTGTTAGCTGGAAATGAAGGAGCAAATTAAGGCTTGTCAATGAACCACAGCCAACTGTCTACCTATGGTTTGATAAAAGGTTCGACAAGCACAAATAGGTTGCTCAAGGTCATTGTGGAGAACTTTTGTTGAGGCCAATTATCTGATTAGGCTGAAATAATAATGACTCAATTATCTAAGCGTACTTCAATAATCGCATGACATAATTTTTTCTCTTTTAAAATTGATTCAAAAAAGAATTTGGCCTTGGACCTTGGCCTGGTTCTGTTTTGTAGATTGCATATATGACATTGTTATTTTATTCCTCTAGGATACAGGAAACTGGGTGCCATGCGGTGAGACTGGCCCGGAACCCACGGAGTTGAACGTCAAGGGGCTCACACCAAACCACAAATACAAGTTCAGAGTGCGTGCCGTCAACAAGGAAGGCGAATCAGAACCATTGGAAACCGATGGCTTTATTGTAGCCAAAAATCCTTACGGTCAGTATTTGCCGAGGATCTTTCTAACTGAATTAGTAGTTTTTGAAACGCATGTTAGGAAACTACATTTATTTTAGTTTTCTAAACTTATCTCCTAGTAGCATATATCGACGAAACAAAGACTGATTCTCTTCGAACGCTGTTGTGATCGGCTGTGATAACCGAAGAACAGTTCTAGAATACCTTGCATCGTGTGTATATCCTATCATAAATAAATAGCCATAAATTTATTCATTTTTTAATAGGTTGTTATAAAAGTCCGTCCATGAGTGTAGTTCTTTCTGTCGACTTTATTTCGTTTTATGAATGGCTATAAAATTCTTTAAACATATTTATTTGGTTGTCATATTTATTATTTAACTTACTCATTATATCGCCGGGCCCGCAGAATATAATGGCAACCGACATTGCAATAGTTTTAATGTTATGCCATATTTGAAGTCTACATAGCCTAATACACATACTCAATTTTTTTTGGATTTTTTCTATGAAAATTCATAAAAATAAATGATAATATAATATTATTCATTGTACTTTCTGAGGTGCACATTAACGTGAACAAAAGTATTACAAACTATTGCCATCTTGGTTTTATTAAAGAAAATATTGTAAAAGCAATAACAATTGTGTTCTCGTACAAGAAAACATCCTTATAATTGTAATAGCCAATACCATTTTATTCTCGTTAAAAAACTTCTAAGCTCGGCGACTAACATTACTTCAGCAAACAGTTTGTATTGACACTGAACATCTTTATTGTGAAACTCCATCAAGTATTGGGGTGACTCGAGTTAAATAAGAGCGACAACTTATGATATTACAAAAGCGCCTTCAAGTATTTTAAACATTTCTTTAATTTTAAATAAATTTGATTTTATAGGATCACCTTCTATAGTATACGATAACCGTAAACTCTCAGATTTAAATAGAGCTCATGGCGAGGACTTCACTTTCACATCATCGTCTTTCGGAGATTATAATGCTGAAACAATATATGGAATAAGTACTAAAAAGTTAACTCGACGTTGCTTAAACTATCCCTTTTTTTTTGTTTTACGTCGGTAACAAAATGCATTTACGCACTGCCTTCCGGCCAAAGGGGTACCGAAAGGGGGGTGTGGGACTCACCACCGACAGACACGACTGCCCGCAGTAATACCCACTAAAAATCTTCCGACGACGCCCGCCGCTTGTTGAGAAAGAGGCGGGGGGCCAGTACCTGGGTTGCAGTTTCTGACACCCCGCCTGCGGCTAACGTCCCCCGAACCAAAACCGGTATGACCTCCTCAGAGAAGCGTAGTGGACGTGCTCCTCCTACCTCTCCGTGCGACCATAGCGTGTGAGGCCGACTTCCCGGAGGGTCCATGGTGAGACAGCAGGGGCCCCCTGCCCCCACTGCCTAGACCCTCCTGGCGCTGCTGAGCGGGCCCTCCTGGCCCGCCCGCTGTGCCCTCCACAGGTCCCTCTTAGTTTCTCCCCCGGTAGTCAGTACTAAGGGCACCCCGAGTAGTCGGGCTCTGGGTGTTACCTTTTCCCGGCCTCCGGGAGGTACTCAGCCCCCCCATCACGCCAAGGTGGAGACCTGTTCGAGGGGTAAACTATAGTATCCCTGCTGTTCCTGAAACGTCAATGCCAACCACGTATCGTTTGACCAAAAGGAAGATAATCAGGATCAATTCACTATGGTTTCTTTTGTAAGTAAACTGACCGTTTATAAACCATGTATTGTTCGTGAAATGGGTACCTGTGAGTTGGATAAACTTTGAAACCTCAAAACTGTTCAACTAACGCTAACAGTACAAAGTCACAACATTCCCTGGTTAGTTACAAAAATATTTCTTCGAGTTCAAAATTAATATATATAGTATATGTATATAATATATAGGTAACAGATTTATTACCATTCCACAAATATGAACATCAAGCTGTAAATAATCTTGATGAAGATAACCAGGAAAAAGATCCGAGATATTTCCGAACAAGTGCCCATGCAACTTGAATCTACGACAGCAAATGTTATAAGTACGAAGAAAAAACTAACCAGAAAAGTAATAAGCTAAAGAATTTAGGAGAAGCCTACACAGGATGCAGATCTATAAAAGAGTAATAGAAATACCGTAAAAGCTGAATGTATACAAAGAGAGGTGGAGAAAGAATTACACAAGCGCAAAGAGAGGCTTTATTGCAGCAATACTATGCACTTGGAGATCATGAGTTACAGTGGCAATACATTGCAAACGCAGCAAATAGCGATATTTGAATTAGAGAAGGTCTTGAGTATTCCACTATCTCAAGAGGGAATATTCCCTTATAAAATAAAGTATGCAAGTTATAATTTTACTGTTTATAATAGTCTATGTCCGGCACCACACAATTGCCAAAAGGGAAGCCATAGAAATAGGCAGTTGTCTATGGCAATTTCTCTTAAGTGATAAAGAAGGAGGTATTAAAAACATTTCTTTTTATTCCCATAGTTGTGCAGCTCAGAACAAAAACAGGTTTATCTTTGCTCTATAGATTTTTGCCGCTCAAAAACTTCGAACGAACATCACACATAGATTTTTTGAAACGAGTCATGGGCAAAGTGAAGGCAATTCTATGCACTCTAACATTGAACGTGAATTAAAACACAGGGTTGTATATTCTCCCCATTGCCATTAAGCAAGGCTTTACATGGCGACTTCATGAGTCTATGTAGATCAGAAGCAATCCCAACGTTCTACCATGCCTTCTACGAAGCTGTAACTTATGACGGAACCAATACTGAAAGCCATACTACGTTAATTGAAAACGCTGATCAGGAAAATTAATTTTTATTTGCCATTTATTTTTAAAAGAATTGTTAACTTTAACATAAATAAAGTCTGATTACCATAACTTCATATTATTTTCGTAACTAGAATAACAGTCCTACGGTTGATTAGTCTGCTATGTATATCTTGTATGAACCAGAACAAAATGGTAGGTTACTTTATTTTTCCATCATTTAGCACTGCCATACGGTTGAATAGTATTGCAATAGAATATTATACTATTTAATATGTTTCTAAATAACGAGAATAAAATGGTAAGTGTACAATACCAGATTTCAATAACATTAGATATTTACTAACTTTTTAAATTGTAATTATCTTACATTTGAATAATGCAATTAAATATTTATTACCACGTTAAGAAAGCTTTAAAAATTATATTTAATTTGATTTAATTTGAGCTTTTATTGGATTATCTACGTCTAATATTAGTTAAGTTATAGACAAAAAACAGTTTTTTATTTTTCCTGAAAAGTTTAGTTTTTGCGATAACCATTTTATTCGCCGGGGCCGGCGATATGTATTTACGTACCTAAAGGAATTTTAGATACATGTAATAACTGACTTCTTGGCGGGAAAGTGAAGCGTCATGTCTGCAGTTTTGTTTTATTTTCTAAAATTTGTGATATTTCTAACATTAATGTGTAATAACGGTGGATTATTAACCGTTAAGTGTTTGTGAACATACACGAGTGTTGGTAAATCAAACAAAACAGTGCAACATCACTTTTCAAATTTTCTCTCAAGGAGTCCATGTGAGTTCTCAGTATAGTCCCACATCTTTACTGAGGACTCAAGGGGCTCAGGGGAGGGTATCTCATTTACCATTTATCATTTTTATCACCACTCATTCTCATTTACTATGAATTATATATTATTAATATATCACTTACTTGACACTGGCTAAATGTGCTAGACGCACGAAGCCATTATTTAAAAAAAAAAAAAAAAAAAATGTAATAACTAAGCGCAATTGACACTGACAGTCCTAAACTGTCAATTTGACATTTTATTGTGTTGGGGGTTTGTTTGTAAACAAAACCGGCAAAACATTTAATTTTCCAAAATGAATTATTATATGAATTCTTTAATAATTTATAGACCCACCGAAGGCGCCTGGCAAGCCAAATATCATCGACTACGACAACATGTCGGCTACGCTACAATGGGAGCCACCGAAGGACGACGGAGGCAGACCTATTTTGGGTTACGTTATTGAAATGAAAGACAAGTTTTCGCCTGATTGGATCGAGGTATTGTACTAATTTTACATTTATGCCATACCTAATATTTACTTAGTCTATTTCGATTTTCAGGACGCTATCTTTTTTATTAGAGAGTATTATCATAACTGATATTCATCCTTAACTTAAAGATTTCCATTTAAAACAAGATCAACTGACTGTTACTAAGACTTCGCACTTTGAGTTGTGGTCCATGGTCCACTACTCGCTGTGTAACATAAATATAATTGACTACGTTTGAATATTTCTTATTTGTAGTGAACTAGTAAAGTTTATTAGAAGCATAGAAAAAAATTAAGTATCTACCTTTTATCCTTTTATATCTTTTCTGTACAATATTATAACATGTGTGACTCATAACTTCCTACTTAAAATTAGCAAAAATGTTATATTCTATCAATCATCAGCTACTCTGTGTTAAATTATCCTGATATGGTGACAAATAAATGAATTTCAATTTGTATGACATAATTATGTATAACTTATGCCTTTCTACATATTTCTTAAGCCAAAAGGGCTGAACTAAGTTTATGAACTGGACTATGAATCCCATAGTACTTTATAATATCTACTTAAAGAAGTAAGTCTCTAAAAAGAAGACTTCAGAAAACTGTTACCACCTACTTGTCCTACTTGGCCCGGTGCCAGTAAGAGTCGACAAAGAGATATCTTGTTACAGATAAAGAGTAGCAGCATCATCCTCATCCATCATTCATCTCTGCTAACCCTATGGTTAACTGGTAGAGAATGCCTTCGGCATTAAGTTCGCCTTTTGTATCACTTTTTTTTTTGTGTGCAATAAAGATTAAATAAATAAATAAATAAATCATCATGTCTACTGGCATTAACTGCAATCACTAACTTGCCTGCCCAGTGTGTAGACGGGATGGGCAAATACCCTCTTTATAAATATCTATGGAGAGGCTGACATAAATTTCTTTGTTATAAACAGGTTGCGAAAACAAATGACACAAAGACAGAATACAAGGTGGAAGGGCTGAAAGAAAAGCAGGTCTATCAGTTCCGTGTAAAGGGCCACAACAAGTCCGGAGTCGGTGATGCCTCACAGCCCACTGATAACCATCTGTGCAAGCATAAGAACTGTAAGTATATCTTTAATTTTATAGGTCTAATTATTCATTCTGGTCTCACCATAGAATGATGTCTCTCTAAAATTGTGTACTCAAAAGGTTATCTCAAAGAGGGCATATAACTTTATATTCTGTAAATATATCAATCGTCTACCTGTTGCCGTTGGCAAACACAATCAAAATAAATCTTGTTTGTGGGAACCCTTTAAATATTTATTTTTAAAGTGAATATATAAATAAATATCCTGTGAATATTTTAAGCGTCTACCTCTTCCCGTTATCAATATCAAGTCAAAATGAGTTTAACGTTTGCTGTAAAGCAGCAACAGAAATACATTATCTGTAAAAATTTTAACTATCTGACTATCACTGTTCATGAGATACAGCCTGGTGATAGACGGACGTCTTAGTAAATGGGTGCCGTTACTTACCCCATTTTCAAACTAATAATAAAAAGAATGAGCATATATGACGGGCGTATATCAGAAGTTTAATGAGAGTGAATGAATCTACAAGTGTGTGCCAAGATCGTAGCAAGTAGAAAGAAACGATGGTCTATTTCTTTCTTTAAGATGGTCAATCTCTTTAGAAATAAGTCCATTTTTGTACTTCGTCTTTTTCACGTAAGGTTTTTTATGTTATTGTTTTTTTTGTGCAATAAGGAATACATTAAGAAAGATGTGATCTCTGCCTACCCCTATGGGAAAAAAGGCGTGACAATTTTTATCATAATAAAAAACAGTTGTAGTGTGTGTCCTATAATATAGACATTTAATATAATGTTAACTAGTCTTATTTATGTCATGTTCTTCTTTTCCTAAACAGTGAAGCCACGTATTGAACGTAGCACATTCAAGTCGGTGATCATCAAGGCAGGCCGCACCCACAAGTGGTCAGTAGATGTCATTGGAGAGCCTCCACCGGATATGTCATGGTAAGTTATGAAGACTAGTTTCATTAAACAATAATGATCAGAGAAATAAGGTCTTTTCCAAAATCTATAGAGGTTCACATTGTCAGGAGATATTGCTGTGCCTTATAGCTAGTTCTACTTCGCAGCTCTCGTTGTACTTGTTTAGTACATTTTTTTTCAATATTGCATATTTAATTATCCTTTGCTCTGTGTCTCGGAAAGCACGTTAGACCGTTGGTCCCGGCTGTCATAAACATCTATGACAGTCGTTGTATAGAAGTCAGTGCCTTCTAACATCCTGTCAACTGGTTTCACCATGAATGATGTTCCCTTCTGGGTTGCAGATGTTAGACACAGTCGCTCTATGTAATAACTGAAATGCAGCCAAATCTGTTTAAACCAGTTAGCAGACCCTGGGCCCGAAGCTTTTATATAAGGCAACCGGGATAATGCTAGGCTATGATGAGTGAAATAAAATAAATAATTGCTTATAGGTCATGGCGTGAAAACATTAAGCTGGTGAACACCGAGCGCATTAAGATCGAGAACAAAGAATACCATACAGACTTTACGATAGTAAACGCTGTGCGACGCGACACCGGCAAATACAAGCTGCGTGCTGAGAACTGCAATGGCTTCGATGAAGAGACAGTTGAGCTTACCGTGCTTAGCAAGCCTGGTGCACCTAAAGGTAACTTATTTTCTTATTAAGTCTTCAACCAAAATGAGCGGCAAATAGGTTTTTTTTGTCTCCAATGGAGGGTTTTATTAATTTGCCGCCATGATTACAATGAAAAGTTTATATTAGCAGAAATAAATTGAAAATAAAAATTTTTTTTTCAAAATTTCATTTTCTGCTTAATTTCCTTTATTTTAACTACAATAAAAACCTTCTTCCGACCGTAATTAACACAATAATAGAAGAATTATCCAATAAGATTTAGTGATTTGAAAATTATGCGCGATCACATTTCGGCGATCTATTTTTATTTATAAAGATCTTTCTATACCCCTCAGGACCTCTGGAGGTATCAGATGTGCACGCGGAAGGTTGCAAGGTGCGCTGGGAGAAGCCAGAGGACGACGGAGGCTCCCCAGTCAAGGAGTACGAGCTCGAGAAGATGGATATGGCTACTGGCAAATGGGTGCGCGTTGGCAGGTACGAAATAAAATGTTGCTTTTTGTCTCTTTTTCATATAAAATCAAAATCAAAAGTCAATTATTCAAGTTTGGCTCAATTAACTCTTATGAGTGTCATACTTATAAACTAACGCGCCCATTCACTGCGGGCGGGAGCTTGATCGTAAAAGAACGGGCAAGAAAATCGTCAAGTTTGGTTTTTTCTCCCGCCTGTATAGATTTTGCTTACTTCGAAATGACGTCATAATTAGGCATTACGCTCTTCGTAATTATAATTAATATAATCTAATTGTTACAAAATAATTTATTAATTTCGAATGTATAATTATAGTTTATAGTAATTGATCCTTCAATCAAACTGTTTGCACAGTTTTGTAGGACATTTTGTAAACTTATATGAATTACAATATACTTTGTAAATATATAATTGATAGACATATAATTGTTGGCCCCTTTAGTTCGCGTAGATTTAGAAACAAAACTTGAGTTTTAATTCAATCATAATAATTTAAAATAGTGTCGGTAATGTGGTCATCCAGTACCAAATTTAACCCTTATCTAACCTTCCCTACAGAGTGGCCGGAGACAAGAAACCATTGGAAATGGAAGTGACAGGCCTCGAACCCGGCCATCAGTACAAGTTCAGAGTGACAGCTGTCAACGATGAGGGTGACTCAGAGCCGTTGGAGACAGAACGCGCTACCCTGGCCAAGAATCCATTCGGTTAGTAAACATTAAATATTTGTTAATGTGATGTCATAGTGACCACATCCTACGAGATTAGTTTAAAGCACACTGACTTATATTATTATACACGTGGAAAAATACCTTGATCAAAGATATAAGCTACGCATTTTATACAAGATCTTAAAAATAGGTGTAAAGGAATCCTACCAAAACTTAAGGAGCCTAAGCCAACCTCATCTGCAAATGGTGCACCTGCCGATCAACGGACGAGGATCTGGCGAACGTAACAGTGCCCGGTAAACGGCAATAGGCTCCCCACCTATTACATGGGACCAACTATATACTTGGCGAAGTGTGGGCGTAAAACAGGCGTGAATGTATGTATGTACATGACCTTAAAAATTATCGTTGGAAAACGATTTTCACTTTTGGTGTTAAAAAAACTACATAAAGTAGCATAATGAAATGCGCGCAACAGACCTTGTTTCTGTGCGGACTAAGCGTGCTAAAGTTACTTTTTTAAAAAAAAAGGTATTCTCTTAAAATTTGTATTAAACTTTCTAAAACTATAAAGCTGAAAAACTTAATGTATATTTCCCACGTATAGTCTCAAGGATGAAATTTATCCTAATGCTGGGCAGAATACGTAGCTCTCGGCTTTAATCAAGGTCTTTTACACCCTGTAAATAGTCTAAAGACAATATTTTCTTGGAGGTGGAAGTGATATGATGGTACATCACATCACATTATAGCCCATTAACGTCCCGCTACTGAGCACGAGCCTCCTCTCACATACCAAGGTGTGAGGGTATTGAGTCATACTCTACCACGCGGACCCAGTGCGTATTGGCGAAGGCAGGTGTATGGCGTCCTGCTTTTAGAATTCTTCGCCTAATTAGGCCTCTAACATGGCTTAACAACTACCACATTTAGTGATAACCGGAACTAATGGCTCAACGTGCCTTCAAGCACGAAAGCGCTCTATGTCAAATGCCTTACAAACGGTCACCCATCTAAGGACTGCCCTCTATAATCTCTGCTTTACTTCGGTGATCGTTTCCGACCACCGAGCACCGCGGAGCCACGAGTGCTTCGATAATGATGATGGTAGTCAAAATTTAAATCCAGTTTATAACGTTATACTTTTAACATAAGCTTCCCAAATTATCTACATTTTAGGTACTCGTTGCTTTGTATAAATAGGTCAACAGTCATATATTTTAAAATTTTCCGTATGTGTTTTTCAGTTTTTTTAAATGGTTTCACTTTACCACGTGAGTCGCCCAGATATCTGTTACATAATTACCACACCAGAGTCGATCTAGTTCAAAAGAATCCTGATAGTATGAGGATGGTTCCTAAGGCCAGATTAGTAGGAATGTATAGGATAGCATAGGTTAGGTTTTTTTAATGTGACACGTCATATTTACTACATTCTGCTTGATGCTAAGCAGTCGATGCAGTCTAAAAAAAATGAAGGTGCTTCCTACCATAGCATAGATCGAGACTGGAAAAAAGTGGGCTTTTTATTCTGACCCCAGAACCTCTCCTAATCAAAGTTATCTATCTTCAGATATATCGGACAAGCCCGGTAACGTGGAAGTAGCAGATCATGACAACCAGAGCGCAGATATCAAATGGGACCCACCGAAGTCAGACGGGGGTGCGCCCGTACAAAAGTACATTATACAGAAGAGACCAAAGGGCGGCGATTGGGAGAATGCTGCTGAGGTATGTATAGTCTTCTTCTTCTTCTCTTAAATATTGACTCACTTGTTAAGAGTATGGGTGTATAGGGCTTCTACCAAGATCAGAGGAACTCAAGCTAACCTCACCTGCAAGTGGTGCCGATCAACGGACGAGGCTCTGGCGAACATAAAAGTACCCGATAAGCGGCATTAGGCTCGCCACCTACGTGGGACCAACAATATAACTGGCGAAATGTGGGCGTATAATATGCCTCTGCCTACCCCATCGGGGAAACAGGCGTGATTGTATGTATGTCTGGATGTCGCTTAGAGTATTTAGAGTATTGTGTCATCAATCAAGTCAAGTAATATAATTTATCAAGTTATTTGCATTAATGCATCGTTTTTGTTATTCAATACAGTAAAAGCCAAGTAGAGTTCGTCATAGACGAGTAAAGGCAAAGTCATACCCCAGTAAAATAGTGGAAACTTAACTAAAAGCTTCCAGAAGTTTTTATCAACACGGAAAATCAAACTCTACAATATATCACTTTCCTACATTTGTGTACATTGCCAATGAGGTTATGTCTAAAAAGTCACTATCACAACTCGAATTTACACTAGTTTTGAATAATAAAACTCCCACGCTCATTTTCGAATAGTTTAATTTCTTTTAATTATTTTGGTATGAGTTATATGCTAAGGAGGTTGGCATACCCGCTCTTGCCGCACTTACTCGATCATGAATGCGATCACGTATACGTCTATGCACGTACACTATACCTTTTTCTGGTAGGATTGACGATCGATATGGTCGTGGGTTCGATTCCCACGCGGGACATATATTTGTGTGCATGATTGTGAATATCTGTTCTGGTCTGGGTGTTCCTATGTATATTAAGTATGTATATCCCAAATAAAAGTATTTATGTATGATTATCCGTTATTTAGTATTCATAACACAAGTTCTTAATGGTACTTATCTTGACACTAAATAATTGGTGCAATTGTTTGAGTATATTTATTTATTACTAACATCTACTAGTATAAATGCGAACTAAAATGTGTTTTTTTGTTTCTCAGTGATATCTGACGTGACGTTCGTCTCCATAGCTTCTTTACAATAAGTAATTATTTATATCTCCCTCATTCAGGTGCCTGGCACCCAGACTTCAGGAAAGGTGGAAGGTCTGCCTGAAGGCAGCGAGTACCAGTTCCGCGTGATTGCTGTCAACAAGGCTGGGCCATCAGAGGCCTCTGAGCCAACGAAGATGACTACCATCAGACACAAGGCCCGTAAGTATAGATTCATTTATTCTTTTGGTATATTTTTATGTGGACATGTCTCACGAAAGTACACATACATGATCTTTTATCTTATTTAAATATTAGAGCGTTTAGTTTTAATAATAATAATTAAAATCATTTATTTGCATAAAACATGGTACAATAGTTGTTAGAATGAGCAATTCCAAAAATGTTGAATATAAGAAATACAAGACAAGACAGTAAATTATATAAACTCAATGTTTTTTCTTGTATATAAATAAACCCTTATTAATCCTTTAATATTTGTATACTGATCATATTCTAGATTAAAAATACTGACACTAAACTTATTAGACATCAGATATATTTGAGCAATAATACGCTATAAGGTCTCGGCTCAGGTCAGGCCTCTCACACACCCAGGTAGAGGGGATTCTAAGTTACCCAATTCTCTTCTCTGTGTATCTCGTCCTATAGATTTTCTCAAACCGCTCAATAAGGCTTTTAACTTCTACGTACAGTATCAAACTATATTAAAACGCTGAATTTATTATTACCTAGAGACGGTATTCTGAATCGAAAGACTGACGTCTGAAAACGTTGCTAAATTTCGGTGATAATTTGTTACCTGTAGTGTTAACCTAATGAGCTTCATTCAATATAAACCTTCATCATTATCAGCCCACCCACAGCCACTTCAGATTCCAAATTCGTCTTGCTATGTCGGTCACTCCACTTCTACCGTACCCTTACGTAGTTAGTTTCTACATGAATAATATCGTGTCATTGTTTGTTTAGTGAAACCGCGCATCGACAGAACCAACTTGAAACCGTTGGTGGTCCGCGCGGGAAAGCCTATTTTCTTCGATGTCAACGTCAAGGGAGAACCCGCGCCTAAGGTGCAATGGTTCCAGAAATGGAAGGCTGACGAGAAGGAGGTATGTAAAATACATTTTATAGAGATATAATAGGGGACAATGTTCTGCGACACGTCGCCGGCGACGCCGGGTAAGGTGGTGGTGGTGCGACGTTTTTGGACTTCGCTAGATCTGGTTGGCAACATCAACTTCGTCTGATGTCACTACGGGCATAAGTCCTCTATGTTGCCAGATTTAAGCGAAATTACCCGGCTTACCATGTCACCGACGCATATTCTTTTGTCCTCTAGTGTATTCCTGAGTTTATATGTCAAGGAAGAAAACTGTCAAGAGGTTTGAAAATCCTTTCGTTTGTCTGATGAGTTTTAGAGGCATAGTTAGTTAATTAGTATATTAATAATTTAACCTACAGGCAGTGCACGTTGAAAATATTCATTGGTTTCCACCTTAAGTTAACCCCATACGGTTCAATTTATGGTGGTCATATATTGACCACTGCCTGGTAAACGGTTAACTTAGTACTAGTCATATCTTTTTCATAAATGAAACCGACTTTTGCTGTTCCTTTTTTATATTACCAAAATTTACGAGAGATGTAAAAGTTTTTATCGTTTTTTGACGTGACAACGTCTTAAATTAGGTTGCGGCTGGGAGTCACTTATGAAAAAGTGTAACGCTCGGTAACGTTACGATGAGTCACCGAACGAGAGAGAGGCCCGGCGAATGCCTTGCGTCTCTCTCCCACTCAACTATGATCGGTCTGCCGCGCGCGCAGCACTAGAATTCCTTGTTCCTATTGTGCAATTTAATTATATTCATATCAATAAATATTCTACCGAGAAAAAGACGTTGTCACGTAAAATCTTCGCCCGTAAAAACGACTTTACAGGCAACCATTTTTGAATTCTGCCCTTTGCATTAATGCATTTAATCCAATTTACAAGATGACTCTGGGTAAATTTAATTGTTTTTTTTTTAAATAAATGCTTACTCGCCACGTTACTACATGATAGAACATTCACCAGGTCACAACAAACGTGATCAACGTTGACTACAACACAAAATTGGACGTGAAAGAAGCAGAACGTGCGATGACTGGCACCTACCGCATCCTGGCGACAAACCAACACGGCACCGACGAGGCCAGTGTAGAGATTACCGTGTTGTCAGCTCCAGGCAAGCCGGGCGGTCCGCTTGCAGTGAGTGACATTACAAAGGCAGGCTGCAAGCTTGCCTGGAAGAAACCGGAAGATGATGGAGGTGAGATTTGGATTTTGGAACAGCTGTGTACTTTTTAAAAAAATATTTTATGAAACCCATATATGAATATACCATTCTACTACCCCATCTCCTTTTTTTTTATTTACGTCGGTAACAAAATGCTTTTACGCAATGTCTCCCGGCCAAAGGGGGAGACCGGGAGGGGCTGTGGGACTCTTTGCGGCAGACGCGATAGCCCCATTCCTACCCACTAAAATCTTCCGACGACGCCCACCGCTGTTGAAAAAGGGGCGGGGGCCAGTACCAGGGGATTTGTAGTTTCTGGCACCCCGCCCGCGGCCAACGGCCCCCGGACAGAACCGGGAGGACCTCCTCAGAGAGGCACAGTGTGTCGCGCCCCTATCTACCCCATCCCCTAGCCCAAGGGAATAGGTTTTTGTCTAGTGTCCTTATGGGAGAAGTACTAGCCACCTTGCACTATGGGACACATTCCATTAAGAGTTCTCTGTGCTAATTCTTGACTTTGCTTGAACTATTGAAATATCTTTTAAATAGTTATAGCAAGGTTGTTAGGATCTACCCACCCCAAATGGGTGTTTTCAAAATGTATATTAAAATGTTGCAACAATTGTTTATGTAACGACCGACATGGCGTGGAGGCAAGTATACCTGCACTCCCATCCTGAGGTCGTGGGTTCGATTCCCACACAGGACAAATCTTTGTGTGCATAAATATGAATATTTCTTCTGGTATTTTTTTTTTATCTATATTGCACAGAAAAAATAATACAAAGGCGAACTTGTTGCCGAAGGCATTCTCTACTAATAATGTAAATACATAATTGTAAAAAAAAGTATTTGTATATGTTTATCCGTTCTTTAGTATCCATAACACAGGTTCCTAATAATACTTATCTTGGAACTAAAATAAATAGTGTAACTGTCAAATAACATTATGTATATTATTACCTACTCCCCAGGCAAACCCGTTACCGGCTACGTGGTAGAAAAGTTGAACAAAGCGACCGGCCGCTGGGTGCCGGTTGGCAAGACCGATGACACAGAGATGGAGATCAAGGGATTGCAGGAAGGCGAGGAGTATGAGTTCAGGGTCAGGGCTGTGAACGAGGAGGGCGAATCTGAACCGCTCAAGACTGACCATGCTATTATTGCTAAGAATCCTTACGGTAAGTTTAAACTTACAAACATGCGATCACGCCTGTTTCCCCGAAGTGGTAGGCATAGGCATATTATACGCCCACACTTCCTCAATTGTGTTAATGGTCCCACGTAATAGGTGGCGAGCCCATTGCCGCTTACCGGAAGCTTCTAAATTTACCAGAGACTCGTCTGTTAGTCGGGTCTGAAATCTTGCAGGTGAGGTTAACTTGGTCTCCAAAGATGATGGTAGGATCCCTGTAAACCATGATAATTATCGCTTGCCATTTTAGGTTGAGGGTAATTTTTTATCATCCATAATATGCTACCTAAATAATATGTGGTCCTGTTTCCTAGGTGACATGTACTGTGTCTTGACTGTGTGTTGATCGATGTATAAAAAGCAACATTTTATACATATGCATAATAATAATGTCACGCCTCTTTTCCGTAGAGGTAGGCAGATATCACATCCTTCCACTTGCTACGATCTTGGCACACACTTTTAGCTTCATTCACGCTCATTAGCCTCCTCATATACGCCCGTCGGTTTAGGCTTTAGGGTACTTTTGACGTGCCCATTCTCCAAAATTTTTTGAATTTGTTCATGGAAGGTCTTACGTGGTCTTCCCCTCCCAACACTTCCAATCACGTGTCCATCATAAATCACTTTCGTTAGTCTACTTTCGTTCATCCTCTCAACATGACCAAACCATCTAACATACTTTTCTTAATTCGTATCACTATATATTATTTTACACCAGCTTCAACCCTTATCGGTTAATTCCTAATCCTATCTCTCAATTTCACACCTAGAATACTTCTAAATGCTCAATTATAAAACACCCAATTTTATCATGATCCAAGATCCATTTTCCAGCAAGTAAATCAATGTGCCTAGAGGACGCTGACCCAATTGGGTGCTCGAGAAATGATTTAAGCGCGACAAAGAGCCTATATAAATGACACGTTGATACTTGCGCGTTTTGGTCCTTTTGATCTTGAGATAGTAGAATTTCATACATTCAGTCCACATGCATAAATAATAAACGCACAAGTAACTCGCGCAAAAGACCTGCTATCTGGACAAGCTCTTGATTATTCCTCAGTCTTGAATTTTTTCGTATCAAAAAATTTGAAGTACGTTTAATAACTTTGCAGATATTCCTGGAAAGCCTTCAGTACCAACTCTCGAAGACTGGGACGTTGACCGTGTGGACCTTGTTTGGGAAGCGCCGAAGAACAATGGAGGTGCTCCCATCACTGGATACGTTATTGAAAAGAAGGAGAAATACGGACAGTGGCAGGAGGCTTTGGTTACTACGGTGCGTACTCTTGTATAAAATTTGTACGAGTACTATATAGTTTTTGAACACATTGCAACCAGTGTTATGACAATTTGAATAACTGTCATAGCAACCAGGTTGTGACGACAAATATTGCGCTTAAGTCGATGTTCCCACCTTTTGCTTCTAAGGTAGTGGATACAATATCCTCGCAGGTGTTTGTGTCCATGAAAATAGATCATTGTAAGTGTTTTATGCATTTGTATGATACGTTTTGACAGTATACCAAAACTTAAGTCCTAGAGACATGACTTCACTTGTAACATGCATGACAAGTGATCCAAGTTGCAGTGGGCATGGCAAATCTCACGTAGAACTGACGACAGTTGGGGCAAAAAGCGTTGCTTGAGACGTCGATTCGAACTGACAGCACTTGGGGCAGAAACCGTTGCTTGAGATGTCCATCCGGAAGATGGATTTAATGAACGTCGCGTGGCCGCCTTGGTTCGATCTCATTAGAGGTTTATGGGAGAGGCTTATATTCAGCAGTGGATCTCTTTGGGCTGAAAATAAATGGTTAACCCATATTCAAATAGTGGTCAATTAATTTCCACCATAAAAATAAACCTTATACAGTTAACATAAGCCCATAATTAAATATATTAAATATTTTCTGACAATTACACCAATTATTTAGTTTTAAGATAAGAACTTGTGTTATGGATACTACATAACGGATAAACATACATAAATTTGTTTTTTGTAAATACATACTTAATATACATGGGACATCACCTAGACCAAAACAAATATTCATGTTCATGCACACAAACATTTGTCCTGCGTGGGAATCGAACCCTCGACCTTAGAAGCGGAGAGCGGTATTCTCGCCACCACACCATATCGGTAGTCAATAATTAATAACAACAATTTTCAAGAACCACTTTTTTCTTTACAGACACCGGAATGCAAGGGCCGTGTTCCAGACCTGAAAGAAGGCAACACTTACCAGTTCCGTGTGAAGGCTGTCAACAAAGCAGGCCCCGGAGAACCTTCGGAGCCGACGCAGCCGCACGTTGCCAAGGCTAGATTCTGTAAGTACTAAGTATACAAATAGCCGAGATGAGTTTCTTGAGGCATTCTTCTCAATCTCGTTGCCTTTTTGGAAGCCTCGTTAGAGCCACTAACAGACTGACTGACTGACTGACAATCCCTTACCTCTTTTAGAATCATGACAGGCTGACTGATAGATCCCCTCGATTAGGGTCACCGACAGACTGATAAATCTTGAGAAAAACCACAACAGACAGATAATCTGACGAACCTTGACGCGAAACAGGCGTATGTATGTGTGTATGTCAAAGTAAGTTGTGTATAAAGTCGAGGACAGTTATAGCCGTCGTTGAAAACATCCAGTTAATACCAATTTGAAACGTTGCCGACATGCTACATTCGTGAACCTAGTTGAAACACAATACCACAGTTAATATTAGACCATTGTTAATATTGTTTTAAATAGTTGTTAGATAAACACAATTTATTTGCATAATTATTATGCGGCGATTACTTACATGTTTATTTTTTTTAATTATTAGTGAAACCACACATAAACCGCGACAAGATGGCGGCGATTCGCGTGCGCGCTGGCGCTACCATTAAATTGGACGTGGACATCAAGGGCGAACCGCCACCGACCAAGACTTGGACATTCGCTAACAAGGTACGGTGGCTTACTATAGCTTCTTCAAATGTCTGTATGTATTAGTACTTCATAAGTAGGCTCTTGAAATACGGATTTTAAATGGTCAGCAACGGGCGATTGAGGTCTCTAGCCAGCGTCCATAAACTGCGGTGAACAATTTCTAATAGGTGGGTCGCAAGCTCGAGTACCACCTTGTTATACAAAATACGCATACATATTGTTTTTAGATATATGTACAAGTTTATTTAGAATAACACACTCATTCCTTTTTCAAATTGTTAACTATTCAAGTCCGAATTTCTATTTGACTAGGTACTAACTTTTCTGACCAAACGCTCAAACCATGGGCTGTTAAATATCATGGCATTAAAATACAATTTTTCAATTTTTAATGGTGGTCTACAAGCTGTCATAAAAAGGCGCAATACTTAAACGCTTTAATATTAATTATATCGTATGTTTTCTTGATAGACTATGGATCCTTCACATTTTAACACCGTATAATTTTACGATTTTTGACGACATGTTCCTTCCACTAGGTCCTGGAAACCAGTCCAGGCTTCAAACTGGAGAACGAGGACTACAACTCACGTTTCCAGATCTTCGACTCGTCGTGGAAGAATTCAGGCATATACACGCTAAAGGCGGAAAACGAATCAGGAGTCGATGAAGCCACTGTTGAGATCACAGTATTGGGTGAGTCAACTTTCTGCTATCTGTTCTGTAAGTTAGCCTATGAAGCAATGAGTTTCTAGACACCTTCAAGTATAGTCTTCAAGTATAATGCCCACCTATCGGGCAGTATGCTTGAAGAGTTGATGACAAACAGCCAAGGGGTAATAGAAGATGAACTAGGAGCAGAGTAGGTTATACTGCTCCCAATATACCTTAAATAAATTTTGAGTGAGAGAATCGTGAGTCGCGAACACGAATCGAAAGACGCACAGCAGAAAAGTTGACAATGAGCTGATGTTAGTTGACCGAGTAAAATTTTAATATCAAGGTACACGATAGAAGAGCATAGTAAATCAATTTAGACCTTTCACTTAATAGTAATAATGTGCTTTTGAAAAAGCTCATAGGTATATGTAATGTATTTCTTTTTATCACAGACAAGCCTGGCAAACCAGAAGGACCGCTGGAAGTATCAGACGTACACGCGGACCACGTGAAATTAAACTGGAACAAACCGAAGCACACTGGCGGATTGCCTCTCAGCGCCTATGTGGTCGAGAAAATGGACACGCTCACTGGGAAGTGGGTGCCTGCTGGGACTATCGATCCCGATAAGACTGAAGCTACTGTCACTGGTAAGGTGTTTGTAATAATGTTGCGATCTTTTAGCGTAAGCAGTCGATGCAGTCCAAAATAATGGGATATTGTGGACATGCTCACAAGATACAACTCAAATGGGTTGATTCTGTTGATGATAAGGTCCAGATTACAAATTCTGTTTTTATTACTAATTAATGAAATCCTTTTATATTTATAACGAAAAAGTACATTACACGTTTTTGTTATACTTTGTTGAGGCATGATACAAATTTGCATTTTGTTTTGTTGTCAGTCATGTCCATGTTATGTTAGTGACAATTACAAATATTTCACTTATTTTGTAAAAATTCTCTGGTTTTTTATATACCACGTTTTTTACCATTGCCATTACCATAATTTACATTTAATTACTACAGTAGCCCATGGATTCTTACAACGACAAGGTTAAACCTACGCACAAAATCACCCTTTCTAAATAAATAAACTCACTCCAAATTCTTTATCAACAGGCTTAGAACAAGGCCACACCTATCAATTCCGCGTGAAGGCTTTGAACGAGGAAGGCGAATCGGAACCTCTCGAGACAGACCATGGAATCCTTGCCAAGAACCCGTACGACGTTCCTGCTCCTCCTGGTCTACCAGATATAGTGGATTGGGATGAGAAGTCTGCTAAGCTGAAGTGGGAGCCGCCTATTAGGGATAATGGAGCTCCTATCACTGGATATGTCATTGAAGTTATGGACCGTGATCGTGGAGAGTTTGTTAAGGTATGAAAATTAATGTAAGTGTGTATTATAAAGTGAATACCAAAAGCTGATCGCATGGATATCAGTATACATACCTTACCTTTATTCCTACTGTAAGGTCAGTGGTTCAATCTCCACACAGAACCATTTTTTCTGTTCACAAAATAAAATATTTAAAAATTGGTTTCATTTTTACGCTTATATTTGTGGTCTTAAAGAGGAATGTGTATTTTTAATGGGTTTTCTATTTTTATAAAATCCTAAACATGTATTTACAATAATTAAAAGTCGGGTTTTGTGATGCTAAGTTATTAGTCGTAATACGTCGATATATATATATCGACCGAAAATACCGAAAATGTTACAAGTAATATTACTGATGAATTACTTATAACATCTTAATTACAAGTACAATAATAAATACTTTTGTAACAATACCAGCAAACGTGTATCACATAAGTCATTATTCAATTATTTTATATTATTATGCTAATGTATATACCAAAAAATCTTACCTATAAAACATTATTCCCAAACCCCACAGGCGGCTGAAATCCAAGGCAACGTCTGCCAGGGAACAGTGCCGAAACTGGAGGAAGGCAACCAGTACCAGTTCCGCATCAGGGCCCTCAACAAGGCTGGCCAGTCGGAACCCTCGGAGAATACCAACTGGCATACGGCTAAGGCCAGGTTCTGTAAGTATTGCGAAATCTACACACATATAATAAATCTAACATGTTGAGCGCCATCGGTCGCATACACAATGAAAAATCGGTTAGTTCCGATAAATCAAACACGGGTGATGATGTAACGCTGATTAATTATTTTATTATTATTATTAATTAACAGGCAGGCAGTTTGAAAACTGATTGCGCCTGTATCCAATTCATCTGCATCTAGTTCCTCTTAACCGGTTGCATGTGTTTGTCTAGCTTGTTCTTGAATGAATTGACAGTGGGAGCTGACACTATATCTGCCGGCAGCTCGTTCCACCGTCTCACTACACGGTTGCCTAAGAAGTGCTTATGTGGGTTGTTGGTAGATAAGCTAGCGCAAAGTTTGAGGTGATGGCCTCTTAGGTGGGTATTGTCGCTATATGTGAATAGTTTGGCATCAAGGTCTTCAATGTTATAGTGTTTATGTAGAATCTTGTATGTTTCAATTAGATCTCCCCGATCTCTGCGATCCTTTAAGGTTATTTTCTTGAACTTATTTCACTCTTTTTATTATCTACTTTTTTTATAATAAATACCACTACAATCAATGACCTTCTATACACATGGACTAATCACGTCATACAATGACAAAGCAATAATAAGGCACAGGTCTCTAATTTCACCATATTATGCTTCGACTGATCTTTTCATACATTGCGCTAAATGAGCAGCAATAAGCTACATAAGGTGAATTTAGAAGCGGATTCGAACAAAAATAGCAGTGGAGTGGCGTTGGCTGTTAATTTTTGTTTTTTATTTACGAGAGATAGATTTTTATACTTTTGCGAATATCGTAATTTCAGCCCGTAATAGTCTACAGGAAGACTAGGAGTGGCCATACTGTGTTCCGGTACCACACGGTTTCCGAATGTGCCTGTTATTATTATAAACTACCGAATTATAGATTTTTTTTTATACAACAAGGAAGGCAAACGAGCAAGTGGGTCACTTGAGGGCAAGTGAGCACTATTGCCCATAGACACCTGCAATACCATAGGAAGTGCCGATGCGTTACCAACCTAGAGGGTTAAGATAGAATGCCTCATATGCCAGTTTTTTCCTAGTAATAAATATTATGAAGATAGCTAATGTAGGATCACTTGTAATTAGTAAAAAATATTTTAGGGGGATATTTTAAGGGGTATTGGCATCACCCATAAATATGAACAAATTTTTATTACTAGAAAATCGCAAAAATATCAGCTATTAACGTTTTTATCTATACATCGAAAAACTACTGTTCGCTGAATACATATAAGCTTTGTGTATGTAAGAAAAACCAACACTTTAATAAAAATATGGACTTTAAAGTAGTAATAGTAATCGGTTAAACTGGTATCAAAAATCGAAAATAATCAAACATGTTTTGGAGCTTTAAACATCGATTCGTATTTTATACATATTTTTATATTAATTTATTTTATTTGAATTTTATACGCGTAAATCGTTTAGGGGTGTAATATAAATCAGATTCAAGGAAATGATTTGAGTAAATGACGCTTGATTTATGTGGTTTGTAAAATTCTTCGGACCTTTCTCTTGCTACTATCTTGCGCCATTTCTCCCTCAAAATCTCGTGTACAGGAAAGCTAAAAAAAAGCATCAGCAAGCAACAGGAAGTATGTTGGTATGTATTAACAGATAAATACAGGATTTATATGTATTAACAGATGAAAGCAATGTGGCAAAAAATAAAGGTCTATAGCGATTCTATTGCTTTCTTTTCTGACTCTGTTCTTGTGGCGTCCTTACACCTATCTCTTTCTGACGCGCGAGAGTGAAAAGAATGGAAATACTTGTCAATAATTTATGATAATTATTGAAAATTAAATGGTTTTACAACATTATTTACACATTTTCGTGTGTTATCTTTCAGAAATAAAATTAACTTACCGGTGGTAGGTCACACCATCTTTTTTTTGAATCGTTAACGTATTATTTGGGCACTTTTTTATGACTTACTTCGGCATCCTTCTGACTTAGCTGTCAAAACACGACTAAAGAAAAAGTGTGCTTACATCGCGTTTAAGCACACTTTTGCCGTGCCGTTTACAGCGCGCTGATGCGATGTCCATGTGTATAGAAGGTCATTGACTACAATAGCTTATGTCTAAGATGTCTATGTGATACGACTAAGGTCACATGATTTTCCAAAAATTGTTAAAGTGCTGTGTTTCACGTAAATTAAATCAAGACAGAGGGTTTTTAAAAAAAAGCACTAGTTTTGTTGGAACTTCCGTTTAGATCAAGTTAATGTAAATCATAGCTTGAGTGTGTTAATTAATTCTAATTATCTTTGACAGTGAAACCAAGAATCGACCGCACAAACCTGAACCCAATATCCGTCAAAGCTGGACTACCAGTATCCTTGGACGTGAAAGTGTTCGGGGAACCACCAGCTACAGTCACATGGTTCTTCAAAGACGCTGAGATCAAGACCGGGGATAACCTGGAGATCGTCAACGTGGATTACAACACCAAGTTCCTGATGACTAAGAGCAGGAGGGCCAATAGTGGAAAATACGTGATCAAGGCCAAGAACGAAGTGGGAGAAGATGAAGCAGAGGTTGAAATCACTGTGCTTGGTAAGTTGCGGCTATTATTATTATTTTTCATGCCACAAGGTGATTCTCAAGCATGCAGGCTATCTGATCACCTCAGCCTGTAGACGCTTGGAAAACCAGGGCCATCACAAGCCGATGCGGACCCTATATTAACCGCCGTGTGAACAAATAGGTGCAATTTGAATGCGGCAACTTCAAAGATTTTTACCACTCGTCTTGCCCGAAGGTGTCGTGCAAGGACTAAGGACATATTTCGTCTAGTGTCCATGTCAGCGAAGGCCACCATTTTGACACATTTTGCATGCTTAATGGAATAGTGACTTAACTTAAAAAAGACGATTTTTGGGACATCACAAAAGAAGACCTTTTAAAGAATACTTGTCCTACTTTTAAGCGCATTAAATTAATACTGATTTATTAATTAATAATTCTGCTTGTGTTTTGAACGTTTGATTAACATTGATTCGACCTCAGTAAGAAATAGAAAGACTGTGTAAATACGTAACTGAAACCTGACCTATTTAATAATGGGTCGATGTTCATTTAAGCATGCGAATTTTGTCTACAGGTCGCTGTGGTAAAACTAAACATTGCCACAACTTTAAAAATCTCTTAAATAGTTATAGCAAGATTCTTGCCTACTCCAATTAAAATTTGGGCGTGAGATCCTGTATGTATTATTTTAACTTACTACGATAAATTATCCAGATAATGTATTACCAAACTCTGTTGCTTCAGAGCCATATTATAGGTGGAGCTTAAAACGACCACACCCACCTCATAATTTATTGAGTGAGCTAAGCCTTGTTTTAGTCGCATCACGTTACTAGAAATCAATAATCTATACCCGATAAACCCTAGATAGTACTTACTCTAGACGTCCAACAGTCAATTTGACAATAACAATCTGAACAGTAAAATCAAAATCTTTGATTTAAGTTTGGCTCAATAAAGCTCTTATGAACGTCAACATAAAAACCAACGCTCACACTCACATACATTCACGCCTGTTTCCCCGCAGGGGTAGGCATAGGCATATTATACGCCCACACCTCGCCAAATATATTGTCGGTCCCACCAGAGCCTCGTCTGTTGATCAGCAGGTGCACCACTTGCAGGTGAGATTGGCTTGTGCTCTTTAGATGTTAGTAGGAGCCCAATGCAACCCGGTTTTGTCTCCTGGTCAGTTTTAAAACTGGTATACTTATCCTCCTTAATGTTACACAGGCAAACCAACGAAACCCAACGGTCCCCTGGAGGTGTCCGACGTTACGAAGAGCGGCTGCACTTTGACTTGGAAGAAACCGGACGACGATGGTGGCTCACCTGTGGATTACTACGAAATTGAGAAACTTGATCCGCTTACTGGTTAGTTTTATTTAATTATTACTTCTGTACGTCAAAGAGTATGTTTCTAAAGCGTCTTCGCCCTGATAGATACAATAAGAACAGGGTTATTGGACCAATTCTTACTTTCAACATATGAAGAGATTTATATTAAAAGACAGTTACTAATTTTAGTCTTAGGTTATATTGTAGTTGATATGCGATACCATTTTTCGAAAGAAAAAAAATTAAAAACTCTTTATTTATTCTTAGTCACTAGTGTGTAAAATATTTCTAAAATTCAGAACAAACTTGCAAAATTTTTACAGTTAAGCGCTTATCTTGCCTCCAAATGAAATCTAGGCTAGTATGAATAACATTGGTTATACATGGCGCTTGCTAGAAGCACGTTAAACTTATCACAAAGGGTTGATATAATTATTAATAATGTGCGTTAACTAACCAACACTTCAAATTCCAGGCCAATGGATACCATGTGGCACAGCAAAGGACTGCAAGGCAAATGTGACTGGTCTGCAAGAAGGCAAGCCCTACAAGTTCCGCGTGAAGGCCGTGAACAAGGAGGGCGAATCGGAAGAACTCGAGACTGAGAAGCCGATCATTGCTAAGAATCCTTTCGGTAAGAAATATGATATGAATAATTCTTTGCAGTATATTATAACATAACATTCGGAATAGTTAATAAAATAACGTAAATCGTCGGCCGCTTTCAGGTTGGGATCGGGTCTGATCGTCAAATGTCGGGCTTGCATATGCGTTATACTTATGCTTGCCGTCTTTTAATTTAGCTAGGGAAACGTTTACTTAATTTTCATGGTTAATTACTTATTATTTTTTTGTTCAGATTGTCTTAAGGTATCCCTACGCGTTTATTTTAACGTAACTACTACACTAACGTCTTCTTAAATGTTAGCCCATTGTAACAGATTACTTTCATGACGTCCTAGCGCGTGGCGTCTTCGATATTTATGAAATTGTACATCTGTGAATATGGAACTAAAAATTACTTTACGAATTTCACCGAATAAATATTTGGTACTAGACATAAACTTGGTTTAAATACATTAGTTAATGTACAAGAGACCAAAACTGAAACTGCTTGAGATACCATAACTGATCCTATACTTACTTTCTCAGACGAACCTGGAAAGCCTGGTCGCCCAGAGCCAACGAACTGGGACAAAGACTTCGTGGACCTTCAATGGACTCCGCCCAAGGAAGACGGAGGCGCTCCTATTACTGGATATATTGTGCAGAAGAGAGAAAAAGGGGGCAGGTCAGTTCATTGTATTATGATTTACAGCTGCCTTAAAATGAAGTGAGGTTTAGTGAATATTGGTTGGTGCTCAATGTTTTAGTTGTTTCTTCTATATGACAATTTGTCACATATTAAGTATTGAATAAGTAAAAAAAAATAAAATTCGAGAGAACTTTTACATGTGGTCGCCTAATACTTTATACGACAAATGGAAATTCGGCCCTACATTGGACAGTTTCGACGTAAACATGGCAGATTATAACATAATATTATTAATTTCTATTCAAAATTCCACCGTTCGTGGTTTAGGAAAATAGACTAGACCATAGACTTCTAAATCATAACGTTTAAACCCTGGTGACTTTTTGAAGTTATGTGCATAATTACCGCTTGCTCTGTGTTTCGGAAAGCACGTTAAGCCGTTGGTCCCGGCTGTCAAGAACAACTATGTAGTCGTTATTAGGAAGTCAGTGCCACTAAAATTCTAACAACTGGTTTAACCATAGAATGGTATTTCACTTTGGGTTTTGAAGGTCAGATGGCAGTAGCTCCTTGTAATTACTGAAGTTAAGCCAAATCTGGTTAGACCAGTGAGTAGACACCTACCGCCCACCGGTATAATGTTAGGATATGATTAGTTTGAGAAACGTATAAAAACATCATAATATGCGAACCAAAGAGGCGGAAGAAAGAAATTACGTATAAAAAAAGAGTTAAATTTATCTATTGACACACATGATATGGTTTAAAATAAATACAGATATGTAGCCCAACGTCGTGTTTATACATAATCATTTTTTATAAAATGTATTGCGAAATCTATTTAGTTAAGTATTTTAAACTATTACTTTATTTTCAGATCATGGCAAGACTGCCTGAAGACCTCCGGCGAGAGGCCCACCGGTCGCGTTACCGATGTAGAAGAAGGTCACGAGTACGAGTTCAGGGTGATGGCTGTCAACAAAGCCGGCCCTGGAGAACCTAGCGATGCTAGCAAATCTGTTATTGCTAAGCCAAGATTCTGTAAGTATTACCATTACTCTTAAGTCTTAATCGGTGCCTAAATCCATGGGTGCATTATCTGTATGAAATGTGGTTTTTTAAATGGAATTAATAAAATCCCATAAGATATTTTCTCAATTACTTATGCCCTATCGCTTTAAGTTCGCCTTTTGTAATACTTTTAAGTGTGCAATAAATATTAAATAAATAAATTACTTATTTATCCCTGAAGGAATAGAATAAGTATTAATTGACAACGCATATATTTTTAAAACACTTACTTACTGAACTAAGAATATACAACAAAAAGAGCTAATTATATATTTTGTGCGGTGAAATAGGTGATACTTTAGCTTATGACTTAAGCCATTGAGACAGCAGTGTCAACAGTGCTGGTGTTCTTGCAGCACCTAATGACGCCCCCTGGTCATCTGCTTTTAAGATTATTATGATAAAATTTTATCTAAAAAAGCTCTTGCATCAATTTGCCGAAAATACTGTTTGCCGAGAACTTTAATACTATTTATATTAACTTATGGACTCAACATTCCTAATGTTGGTCTGTTGTCAAATGTCTAACATTAAATTTATTCTCGACAGTGGCACCAAAGATCGATCGCAAGAACTTGCAAAAGAGGAAGGTTAAGGTTGGCGAACCATTGAAGATGGAAGCCGACGTCAAGGGTGAACCAGAACCTACAATAACATGGGCTTTCAATGGCCAGGCTATGAAGCCAGAGGAAAGATTGAAGATTGAAAACAAGGACTATCACACGTCATTCGTTCTTCAGAAAACCACGAGAGCAGATACTGGAAAGTATGTGGTTACCGCAAAGAATGATTCAGGAGTTGATACCGTTGAGGTGGAAGTGGCTGTGGTTAGCAAACCCGCTAAGCCGAAGGGACCTCTCAAGGTTTGTTCTGTGATTCCTGCATTTTTTATAATCTAATACGTTTAACGCTATCGGTCACAGACACAATAGAATACCAATTGTTTGTCAAAAAATTGGTATTCGAAGACTTAACAATGTTAGTCTTCATTGTTTGCTTCGTGCCTTGTCGTATCATTATAATGTATTAGAAATAATTCTTTTAATTTGTATACATTTTCGATGTTCGTAAAATATTTATAAAATGTAATAATAAATATAATAGACCTGCCTCAGATAAATTTGGAGCAGGGCCCGGGGATCATGATGAATACAATGCTTTTACCTAGATTCAAATATACATTTTCCTGGTTCACCTTAATCAGAATTTACATGCAATTCAATCAAATGTCAATTGATGTTTATTTAAAACAAATTGTTATAACTCAAATGTTTTTCAGGTATCAGACGTGAAAGCAGACGGCTGCAAACTCAAATGGGAACCACCAGAAGATGACGGTGGCGAACCCATCGAGAACTATGTGGTGGAACGTATGGACACAGAATCCGGTAGATGGGTACCTGTGTGCACCACTAAGGAACCAGAGGCTGATGTCAAAGGCCTTAATGAAGGAAAGGATTACATGTTCCGAGTGAGGGCTGTGAACGCTGAAGGTGAAGGAGAGCCGCTAGTTACTGATACTGCTACAACGGCTAAAAATCCTTATGGTAAGTTCTTTTATATCACAATTAATATTAACAATTTGGAATTAGGTGCTATAGTATTGAAAGTGACTAAGGACATAAATTTGTACAGATTTGCAGTATAGAAATAGCAAATGAGAAATTGTGTTTAGTAATGATTCTGTTAAATCAAGATACCCAACAAGTTGTGTACATTTTGTCCTGCCCCATTGATCATACCAAATAAGATTTATATTTTTTTTTATGTAAATAGAAAATTCCTATGAGCCCATACACACTCCCTGTGGTAAACCTTAAAAAAATAATACGTAACTTCCTCCTCTTCGTCTCCACCAATCCTCACCGGTGGGTCATTCTCACCTTGGTTCATGAGAGAAAGCTCGCGCTTAGTAGTGAGACGTTATCCTGAGATATGATACTAATTTAACCCTTAAATGTTACCACAGGCGAACCGGACCCACCAAGCAAGCCAGAATTCAAAGACTGGAGCAAAGAACACGTGGACCTCAAATGGGATAAACCCCAATCAGACGGAGGTGCGCCCATCACTGGGTACATTGTTGAGAAGAAGGACAGGGATACCGGCAAATGGGTGAAAGCTGCCGAGGTATGTAACAATTTGTTCTATAGTCATAATTTTGTTTACATGAAAGTTTATCTAAAGCTTTATTCGTGTCCAAATAACTTTAAAGTTTGTTAGTTAAATGAACGTTTTCTGAGAAATCTGTTAGTATTTCTATGTTTATCAATTAAGAGGATTAAAAGACAAATTCAAGAATGTAACAATAAGTGCAACGGTGGCCTTAAAAATTAAAGAAGGCTTTTCTGCATTGTTTGAACGATTACGATTAGTTTTGTAAATTAAACTATGATATTGAAACTTCAATCATTTGTTTACTTTATTTTGGGTTTCAGAATATTAAAACGGAACAATTGTGTGTGTTACTTAACCGTACCGAAGGTCCTCAAGTAAATTTGATAAATCTTTACATTTATTAAACAATGTCTTTTACCGATGATTTTAAAGTTTTTAGTTTTTGACTAATAACTATTTCTTTGAAACTAAATATTTAAAACCCATGTTTATTTATCAGGTACCCGGAAACAAGACCGAGGCCCGTGTACCGGACCTCATCGAAGGCAAGACATACCAGTTCCGCGTGAAGGCTGTGAACAAGGCGGGTCCAGGCAAACCTTCTGCCGCTTCCGAAAGCTTACTGGCAAAGGATAGGTTTGGTAAGTTGATTATTTTTTTTAAGTCGCTTTCGTTTCAAATACCTGCGTTAATTATGGTATTATGTAATTTGTCATTTACTTTTTTAAATATCATTTTTCTCTGCGATGCTAATCACTATATATGGCTTACATCTCT
The DNA here is from genome assembly GCA_949126915.1 of Musotima nitidalis. Classification (NCBI taxonomy): domain Eukaryota; kingdom Metazoa; phylum Arthropoda; class Insecta; order Lepidoptera; family Crambidae; genus Musotima; species Musotima nitidalis. Next base: position 5,188,645 of record OX421439.1, on the reverse strand, counting down.
ACTGGCGTGGAGGTCAGTATATCTCCACTCCTAATTTCGTGGGTTCGACTTTCAGATAGAACAAATATTGGGTGCTGAAATACAATTATTAACCTTGCCTAGAACCCATTGAACAAGTTATTCTTATAGCTTTGGGCTTTAAGCAAAGTGTAAGATGTCCAGAAAAGTTTATGTTATTACTGTTTTCTGTTACGACACAAATCATCTATTTAATAAATGTTAATTGTGTTTTTCCCATTATTGTACTTTTCCGAATAGATAATATCTTAAATAATATAATAAATAGTAACATTTCAAGCGAGGACCGGATAGGTCGCAAAGATCTCGTCTACATTTTTTGTTCCAAGTAAGTTAATGACATCTTTTGTCCGTAGCTGCCCCGAAAATCGACCGCACAAACATGCGCGACATCACGATCAAGGCTGGCCAGAACATCAGGCTAGATATCAAGGTTTCCGGAGAACCACCACCGTCTAAGACTTGGTAAGTAATCTGTTTTATAAACAAAAAAATCGTCTGAGCTCGAGTTGACTTAAGATTTGTTTATGGTAGAAGGATCGACTACATTTGGACGGAATATCAACCTCTAGTATCTCAAGATTGCCTATTAGATGCCAAGGATTAGAGTATTGGTTTCGTTAATCTATGCCTTCCAATGATATAGTGCAGTGATATGATATAGTTCATTTGGTTAAAATTAATGGTTTTGCTGTGACATTTCTATGTCTTGCAATTTCTTAACCTATTTGTTACGAAAACTTCACTTGTTTTGAACGCAGCTAAAAATGCAAATTTCTTTATAAACTTTACTTCTCCAAAAACTCTTATTTTAGCTTACGTTTAAACGCAGTATTAATAAAGTTATACACCGACTTGTTTATAAATATTTCTAGTGGCATAATTTTTAATAAATATCAAATTCAATCATCAAAATTGACATTTTTTAAATGACAAATTTTGACCGGAACGTCATCAGTCATAGACACAACAGAACATCTATTTTTGTCGATGTTTGGCATGAAAAGACAGTAAAATGCGTTTTGTATTATCTCTTTTATGTCTTTTCAGTTATAATTGCATCCGTTATAATTTTTCTATTTTTATAGGTTCCACAACAAAGAAAGATTGTCGACTCGCGACGATCTCACAGTGGATACAGAAGACTACAAGACCAAGTTGTCCGTTGTTATTACCTCGCGTAAACATAGCGGTACTTACGTTCTCAAAGCTGAGAACAGCAGCGGCAAAGACGAGGCCACTATTCAGATTAACGTGCTTGATGTGCCTGCTAAGCCTGAAGGACCACTTAAGGTAAAAATTTCTAGGAAACTCGTTTTCACCTATTATTCAACATTAATACACGTCATACAGTCTCACGCATCATACACAATCTCCATTTGGGATGGGCAGAAACCTACCTTCAACTATGAAATAGGGTTTTTTTGTAGTTGTAGCAAATTTCACTTTTAACACAGTGATCTACATAAATCTTGTCAAATGGTATGGTGTCAAAAGCTAGCCCTTTCGCCTTCGTCGCCCTATGACACTCTCAGGCAAAAACATGGGTTGTAAGAAATATTGCCGCAAGCACTCAGGCATGTCCCTACAATAAGTGAATGAAACAGGATTAAGCAAGCAACTGCGAAAATCATCAAATGACCGTCTTCCGCTGTGGGTGAAGCGGAAGGGGGTGTCAGACTTTTACTGACTAAAAACCATCCATGTTCCTTCTTGAGCCTGTAACACCAAGGCCGCGGTAACCCTTTCGAACAGTCCCGCAACCCCGGCAGACTTGGCCCCCTCCCCAGGGGCCCCTCAGTGTGCTGACATCTCTTTCAGGCGCGCGTGGAACACGAACGCGCCGTCGACGTGGCCTGTCGCCTATAGTTGGCGGACGAGCGGCGAGTTACCCACTACCCACCGCCCACAAGCTAGCGCCTACGGTGGCCGGGAGTCGTCTCTCGGCTCCCAGCTAATTAATACCTTGCGATTTTGAATCTTAATATTTGTATCTTCTTAAATAATCGAAAAATTGTCTTTCAGATCTCGGATGTCCACAAAGAAGGATGCACACTGAAATGGAACCCACCACTAGACGACGGTGGCGCTCCTCTTGATCATTACCTAGTGGAGAAACTTGACACCGAAACTGGCAGATGGATGCCGGCTCTCAAGACTAAAGATCCCAAGGCGGAGATAGAGAACTTGGTGCCTGGACACGAGTACAAGTTCAGGGTATCTGCTGTCAACAATGAGGGTGTATCTGAGCCTTTGGAAGCGGATCATTCCATTATTGCTAAGAATCCGTTTGGTGAGTATTTTTGCGTACTCTTTGTACTGTACATTGGAAAATATTAAACATACACATACATACAGTTAAGTAGATTGCAAAGACGACAGAACCCAGCACAGCGAGGCATTAACTATCGAAGACACAAAGTCTCGAAAAAAAAACACAAACACAGGATTTGAATTTGGACTATGCTTTTGACAAGGATTTGCAATCATATTGTGCAATTTTGACAGATGTAAATAACTTAACTGGTTTCATTAAATAGATAAGGGAAATATTATATAATGAATATAATTAATTACAGATTAGATCAAATAAGTTAAGCCGAATAGCGTATTTTAAGTAACGTAAAAAATTAATTTGTTTATTTATCATCAAACTTAAATCTATAAATAGAAGATAATAGACAAACATTACACGACAAATATAATAATAAAATAAATCAAAACTAATAAAATCAATGAGCTAAGAAATTGAAATCTAAAAAAACAATATGAATGATATAATGCAATAAATTTTCTATTTCTCAAAGATGAGCCCGGTAAACCCGGAACACCAGAAGCAGTTGACTGGGATCGTGATCATGTGGACCTTCGCTGGGAGAAACCAATATCTGATGGAGGAGCTCCAATTACTGGATACATCATTGAGAAGCGCGAAGTTGGTTCGCCTAAGTGGATTAAGGCTTGTGAGGTAAGTTTCAATCAATGATTTTTTAGGAATCATAAATGTATGTTTAATAAGTTATAATCACTGTAACTCAATTTTGGTTCACTTAAATGTGTTAGACTTTGTGAATTGACAAGTGAGTTTCACAAGGGCGTTTGTTTGGCCCTGCGTTATACACTTCTACGCTACAGAAATCATTGCAATATTCGTAATATAGTATCCCTTATATTAAAAAGTTTTATAGAATATTCATTTTTTAATATAAATTTTTGTATCATATATTTTAATATAGAGACGTGAGACGTATATCGTATATTTCAACATACTAATTTAATTCCACAGGTCGGCCCTAACGACAATGAAAAAGCCACCGTCTCAAACTTGGACGAAGGCGGCGAATATGAGTTCAGGGTACGAGCTATTAACGAAGCTGGTCCAGGAGAACCTAGTGACCAAAGCAAATCTGTCATCTGCAAGCCTAGAAAACGTAAGTCTTATAGTCAAATAATTTCTTTATTTATAATGAAAATCTGTAAAGTGTGGTATTTAGCTTTATGACAGAGGACATCCTGGTCCTTGCGGTGCCCGCAATAAAATAATCCGCGGCACATAAGTTGAGCAACAATCTAGGATGTGCTGTAGCACATTGTCGGATCTCAAACGAAGTGCGGTATAGGGGGGTGGAGCGTATCTATAGCAACGCGGCGACGCTATGTTCGTTCTCATCCGTTTAGTCACTTTCTGTCCCTTTCTTTACTGTACTTGCATTCAATTTACTTGCCGAAGACTACAGATTATCCCAATAGCAGCACTTTGCTAAATATTTTGAATTGATTTCACGATCTGGATCAGCTTGATAAGAAACTAGTCAAATATGACTTAATGTCTGATATCTCGTCATGTAGTGTACTTAAAGGCCATGTACTAGATACTGTGTATTGTTGGCACTTTAAAGTTTAGATATTTTACTGATTTGATACTATTCGCAATTATACCAAGCTTTTTATACCAAGGTTTTGTATATGTAATAGAGTTTGTACTTAGCATTTTATTATTATCGCTAGAGTTGCGTTGCGTGCATAGAAAGTGTCTTAAAGTTTATTTTTTCATCTATCTACATAAAATTCCTTTTCTCTCTTAACTCACAATATGTTTTCCTTATAGTGGCACCTAGAATCGATAGACGCAACCTGCGCACTATCAAAGTACGCGAGGGTGAGCCGATTGCACTGGACGTGAAGATTTCCGGAGAACCGCCACCGGATGTCACTTGGACTCTCAACGGAAAGTCTGTCAACAGTGGAAACGGACTTAAATGTAAGTTAATTTATAAATATAAGGGTAAAGCCCATTGATATCCTTTATGGGAAAAAAATCAGACAGATTATTAAAAGCCTCTTTTCAATTCATGCTTTAGCTTAAATATTTTACTTCCATCGTATATCGGCGAGGTTTTCACTGAGTGCATGCTGTAGTGCACACTAAGCCTAAATTTTGACCAATAGGTTACGACCGCCAATTTTAACGCCGCATTTCATAGATAGTGAAAATTTTCAACCGGAAGTTGCGCAAGTATATTAGAACTTACTTTATTTGATTGTGCCTTTTCTCTTTCAGTGGTGAACGTGCCGTATGTCAGCAAGTACCAACACTCAAGTCCGCGCCGAAAGGACTCCGGCACCTACAAGATACAGGCTGTCAACAAATACGGCCAGGACACGGCCGAGTTGGAAATTATTGTCACATGTAATTAGATATATTTTATTCAACGTTTCTTATTCAAAATCGTTTATTCAATCTTACCCTTATAACTATAACGACGTTAATAATATGTTAATTTAGCCAGTAACAAAAGACTCGTAATTCTACTAATGAACACTCACTCGACAGCGTAATCGGGAAAAGGGTAAAGCTTACTGTAGCAATTTTTAAAAAAAATCTTTTTGGTTAAAGATGTAGTACACATTACAGTCTTGTACTGTGTAGTAAATACACATACATAAATTCACGCCTGTTTCCCCGAAGGGGTAGGCAGAGGCATATTATACGCCCACTCTTCGCCAATATAGTTATATAGTCCCACGTAATAGGTGGCGAGCCTATTGCCGCTGACCGGGCACTGTTATGTTTGCCAGAGCCTCGTTCGTTGATTAGCAGGTGCACCACTTGTAGGTGAGGTTGGCTTGGGCTCCTCAGGTCTTGTGGGTTCCCGATTATCTGTAGTAAAGTCAGAGGAATTTAGACATTTCTGTATCATGTACCCCAGTGCGGGTGAAGGCTAAATTTTGTCTGCTTTTAAAACGTTTATGCTACCTTTTAGAGCTCGACTTAGCATAGCGACTATCTTATACAGTATTATGATTAACTATTTACCGTACCTATCGAAGAGCGGAAGCGTGCTGAATTTAATGCCTACTAATAGTCCGGTTTCCAACAATTGATATCAATGATTGTTGCCTAACATTGGTGATCGTTTCCACCCAAATATCCAAGCTGCGCCACATATGCGACTATTAAATTCAACATGTTCTCAACAGCCAAACCAGAGAAGCCAGAAGGCCCTCTAGAAGTGTCTGACATCCACAAAGATGGATGCAAGTTGACCTGGAAGAGGCCCAAAGACGATGGAGGCGAACCAATCGAAGCTTACCTTGTCGAGAAGTACGACCCAGAAACCGGCAATTGGGTGCCTGTTGCCAAGACTCTTGGCAATATTCCTGAAATGGAGGTAAGTGATTTTTCTCATTTATCCATGATGTCCGCGTGATAGAGTATAATAACTTAATACCTTGACTTGTAAGAGGAGGCACGTGGTCAGTACTGGGACGACAATGTGATATGATATGACATTATAGAAAACAGGAAATTCCTAAAACCGAAGTGATCGTCTTAACAATATATGCAAGCTGAAGTGGCAATAGGCGGTGTTCATAGTTTGGAGCAAAAGAATACGACTAAAATGGCGGTATAGTTTTCCAATGGCGACCACGAACCCGCTAACTTACGACACCCTCTCACCCAATTGGCCGATGATCAACAAGATCGGTAGTTAGTCGGTGGATGTAGGGGGTTTGAAATTGCTAGATGTGGAAAACAATTAGGGAGATCTTTGTACAATAAATGAGATAATGATGCTCAGTAGTGAACTTTTGATGGTTGAGATGATGATTATGGTGATTATGATGATGGTGATGGTGATGATGATTATGATTCATGACTCCCGGCAATTATTATTGCACTCGGGCACTACAATTGTAGTTTATCATCTTAAATTTTCTGCAGGTTGATGGCTTGATCCCTGGACACGAATACAAGTTCCGTGTGAAGGCGATCAACAAGGAAGGAGAATCTGAACCACTGGAGACCTTCGGCTCCATCATTGCCAAGGATCCATTCAGTAAGTCATTTCAAGTTTTATATAGTAGCGGCACCTTCAAAAAATTCTGTCATCTCATCTTGCCCGTAGGGTATCTTGGAGACTAAGGATATGCGATCTGGTCTAATGCAAATTTAGGGAAGGCCTACACACCTCTCACCTTTTGATACGTTTTATCTAGAGATTTATGCGCTAAAATTGTACTTGGCTACAACTGTATAGATTCCTTTTCAATGATTATAGCAAGGTCTGTGCCGGCTCCAAATAATATATGGGCGTGAATTTTTGTGCTTCTGTAAGTCTCGGCTGTAATTGTTATTGAGCACGTACACTATTGTTATTCATTCATTCATCAGTCCGGTTTTCATGAAAATCTATGGCAGTCGTTATTAGGAAGTCAGTGCCTTCTAACAGACTGACAGCTGGTTTAACCATAGAATATTTCCCTCTGGGTTGCGGAGGTCAGACGGCAGTAGCTCCACGTAATAACTGAAATTCAGTTAAATCTGGTTGAACCAGTGAGCAGACCCTGGGCCCTAAGCTTAAGTCTAGGGCAACCGGGATAATGCTAGGATGTGATGACGTACACTATTGTTATTCGCCAGAAAATTTCATGATAAAAGTCTCAGTTTAATTGTTATTAAGCACGTATACAAAAATGTTATCGGCAGGAACTTGTGATGTGCTTTGCATATTTTTGCATACACTTTTACTTAAAGCAATAGCCCCCAAATTGTTCTTAATTTACTATTTATTTAAACACAGCTACACCAGATGCCCCATCAGCACCCGTACCAGAAGACTGGTCGGCCAGTCACGTGGACCTCAAATGGGAGGCCCCAATATCGGATGGAGGTTCTCCGATCGTTGGTTACATCGTGGAGAAGAAGGATAAATACAGTCCGTTGTGGGAGAAGGCTGTGGAGACTCATACTCCCACGCCTTTTGCCACTGTCAATGGGTAAGCCACATAACTCTTTATAGTATTCTGTCTTATAAACCTAAGACTTGTTGTTATTACTAGTTTTCAAAAAAAAAAATGAAAGTATAGTATGACTTATCAACTTAATAGTGAATTATGGGACGATAGAACTGACAAGTCTATTGCAAGACAAAAGTCCTGAAGAAAAAGGAGAATAAAAATACATATATTATGACCCAATATTCAGTGAAAGCTATGATACCCAACACTAGAATTTCAGAATGACCTTATGTACCTAAAGAAATTACAGCACAATAGTTTAATTCTTAGAATGTTTTGACCTTCTTAAAATCATTCCTCCCTTCGCAAACCATATGGTATCAACGAATAAATAATGTACACAATGTTTACATATACCTAAAGTTTAAGAGAAAATAACTAAAAATTGGTATAATAAAACTTTCCTATAACAAACTGCTAAAGTTAATACTATTGTATCAGTATTTTAAGATCCAATTTTATTTTTTAGACTAATCGAAGGCAACGAATACCAATTCCGTGTGGTGGCCGTGAACAAGGCCGGACATAGCAAACCTTCGGAGCCCAGCAAGAACTTCGTGGCCAAGCCCCGATTCTTGGCGCCCAAGATCGACAGGAGATACCTTCGGGACGTCACCATCTCAGCCGGGGCCACGCTCAAACTCGAAGCGGCCATTACTGGCGAACCAGCGCCTGCTGTTGAATGGAGGTAAATGTTGTTAGGGATTAAAGTTTGCAGAAAGGTGGGTATAGACTACAACATTTTTTGGAGCATTTCTGTGTAATATAACGTTCTTACGAATGGTACAATACAGGCAAAAGCTCAGTTCCCAAAGCATTTCCATGTAATGTAACGTTCCTGCGAATGCTTAGCGTTATGTTACGTGGAAATGCGGACCGCGTGCGTCTTTCGTTCCTCTCCCTCCTCGTCACCCCGCAACTGCGCATCGCCCGCACTCGTAGGTCGACGAAATGTTACACCAATACGCTCGACGAAATGTAACACCAATACGCTCGACGAAATGTTACACTAATGTGCTCGTTGGTTATAACAAAGAGGCGAGCGTGCCCGACGTTTAGTTCGTCAAAGGATGATACACCAGAACATATCATAGAGCGGCTCGCTGTTCTGTTACAAGTAAATGTTGTAGTCTATACTCACCTTAAGGCTGTATTTAAAGAGAATTATATATAAGTACATTAATCTTCTTTTTCTTTGCGTTTCAATGGTTAGTTCTATTAGGGAATCTCAGTGCTCAGCCACATGCACTGAATTATCTGCAGCATTAATGAGCTCGGCCTTAGTGCCGGTGTTAGGGCACGCCGCGCACGACTTAAGCATAATCTGGGGAAAGAACCCATACTCGCATGTAAGGTCGAAATCATTAAACCCCCACCTGAAATGAATATCCTTACATTGGCCGACTTGAGTTTAAAGTCTGCTTAAAGACTTCCAGGCCGACCACGGTAAATCTTATCCAGGTGGGAGGCTCTACGAAAGAGGCAGGAAGAAATCTGAGGGGCAAAGCTTTCTAGCCACAAGCTACATCGAGTTGACGGGGGATCGGTTTTGAGAGCATGGGTAATTTTAAAAACCTTGGCCGTCTCTTTAATCTATGGGAGTCCAGATATATAAATAATAATGATGATATAGCAATTTTGGAAATTTTTCAATATCACAAATCTTTTGCCCACTTGATCATAACCACTACAACCTTTAAAACTCAACAGGTACCAGAACATGCCACTGCGGCCAACGAAGGCCATAACAATAGACAGCCCTGACTACTCCACCAAACTGGTGATCAGACCGAGTCGCCGTGATGACTCTGGGGAATACACCGTTACGGCTGTCAACTCTAGCGGCAAAGATACCGTCGACATCAAGGTGCTTGTCACTGACAAGCCATCCAGCCCTGAAGGACCGATACAGGTACGTGTTTATATATGTCGCAGGCAGATTAAAGAAATGCGGCATTTTATAAAAGACCAGGCAAATTGCGAAAGTATGGGTAACGTTTTTGTTCATATAGCATACTATGCAACTTGTAACTTGGGAGGGCTTTTAAATAATTGGGCAAGAGAACTTAACAAACCCACATAATACTTGGCAAGCGGCTCGTTTTAAGTGAAAGTAAAAAATATTCGTGTACAATTTACCTAGTCGGTTTCTCAGTTCATTGATTTCATAACGTAACTTCTATGTTAATATCCTACTAAGGCGAACGTGGTCTATCGATTAGGGGATTAAACACTCTTGCCAAGCACCACGCTGCATTGACCAACATGGATGCATTTTTTATGTGTTGGATTGGGCTTATTTTCTATACAAACGGAGATTTCCCACAAGCAACGACAGAACACGCATTCACGCACTACGCTGCTTCAAACTATCGGTTCATACGGCTCCGTTAACTAACCACTTTCGACTAGAGCATTACCAACCAATAGCAAAGAAGACGACTTGTATAAATTAGGTCAGTTTTCTCTGTATCTGTTATTAAATACATGCGTTTTATAACAGATCTCGGACGTCCATAAAGAAGGTGCTACACTCAAATGGAAGCGTCCGAAAGACGATGGAGGTGTACCCATTGAGTACTACCAGGTGGACAAACTGGATACGGAAACTGGATGCTGGGTGCCTTGTGCCCGCAGCGAAGAACCCAGTAAGTATATGTGATGGATTGCTTAATTGCTAGCACTGTACTGTGGTTTTCTAGTTAATACTTTTGTGTCCACCAATAAAAAAAGGACTCGTGTCACTCTTAAGTACGAAATATGTCTACTTTGAGAAAAAATAAGTTGTAAAATCTCAAATGACAATAATTGTAATCTCAGCATATTAACGTTCCACTATTGGACTCAGCCTCTTACAAACCACGGTGAAAAGGTTAAAAGCTCATACAGATAAGACCAGAGTAAGTCAGCGAAGTTAGGTGTGTCATGTCTTACTGTTAGATTGGACTATGTCGTCAAATGTTTCTATAACTTGGCTTTAGAACTACCACAGTTTCCAGTTTTCAGCCTCTTAATTATGCAAAGCAACAGTTGTTAAGCAATCTGAATTTATTTATTGTAACAGTTTGACCAAAACGCAAGCTTGTGTGAGCAAACAGACAGTGAGAAATTAAATTAATTTGATGATAATATTTGGTATAAGCACGACACATAACAGCAAAATGAGGGAAATGAATCAGATAGATTTTTTTTAAAATTGCCCGTTCTTTTACGATCAAGCTCCCGCCCGCAATTAACGGGCGCGTTAAATTTTAAGTTTGACCTTCATAAGAGCTCTCTTGAGCCAAACTTGAATAAATGATTTTGAATTTTAATTATTGATCGGTGATTTTCTTGCAGGATGTGACGTGACCAGTTTGACACCTGGCAAGGAGTACAAGTTCAGAGTATCCGCTGTTAACTCGGAAGGAGAGTCTGAACCGCTCACATCTGAACAGAGCGTTATCGCCAAGAATCCATTCGACGAACCTGGTAAGTTATAATATTTGCTATTACTCTACAAAAGATCTGATTCTTTCCTCTGCTTTCCTGAACCTGTAGTTCAGTTCTAGCACTCCCTAGGAACCATTACTCAAACTGTATCAGTACTAAAGTACCCAAAAGTTTAGTGAGTCGTTTCTCTGTAAGACTATTCGACTTTGGAATTCTTTGCCGGCGCATTTGCGCTACAAATCATGGCTAAACATCAATCAATTCTATTCTCAGGTGCACCTGGAACACCCAGCGTCACCGACTGGGACAAAGACCACGTGGACCTCAAATGGAGCCCACCGCGAGAAGACGGTGGCGCCCCCATCACCGGCTACATCGTGGAGAAGAAGGATAAGTTCGGCAACTGGGAGAAGGCCGTCGAAGTGCCGGCAGATAAGACCACGGCAACTGTTCCTGATCTTATTGAGGGACAAACTTATGAGTTCAGGTTGGTTCTAAAGTTTAGATCGTAATATCTATGTTAAAGTATATAAGATGTTCCACTACAAAATTTTAAAAAACTATGTGCGGTTGGTGAACTTATTGCACCGTATCTCTCCGGTATCTACGGAAGAACAGCGTCGAGGCGTTTTCGTGACACCTCGGCTTTGTGCTGAGTAGATACCTTTTCTGTGACACTCTTTAAGTAGTTACTTAAATATTATGTATCTGTTTTCCTTTCATGTTGTCACAGAATAAATTATTTTTCTTTCTTTCTATGTCGACATATAGAGAGAGAGAGATTGCTTTTCCACAGCATAAAAAGTCGAAGAGTCCGACTTGCGCATAATCGGTTTTTTAATGACCAATCCAAAGTACTTGTCTTATTCATATCTTAAAATGCATACAGGCCTACCTAATTGATAAACCAAACGCAGAAAAATCTCTCTCCGTTTATTTTGTAGAAACTGAGATTCACCCCGCCTTGTTCTTTTACAGGTACAAGTACAGATTGGCTCTTGTAATTTTGTATGAATTAATAATTTAAATTAAAGCTATACTTTTGGCGACCGATATGGCGTGGAGGTCAGTCATACCTGTGCTGTGTGTTGGTGGGTTCGATTCCCATACAGAATAAATCTTTGTGTGTATTCTTCTACGTATATAACGTATGTATTTACAACAAGAAAAAAAGTATTTATATATGTTTGTCAATTATTTAGTATCCATAACAGTTCTTAATGATGCTTTCTTGGTACTAAACAATTGATGAAATTGTCAGAAAATATTTATTAATTTTGAATACTATTTATAACATGAGATCTGTTAACCAGGGTCCGTGCGGTAAACAAAGCTGGTCCAGGTGAGCCAAGCGACAGCACCCACCCCATCGTGGCCAAGCCAAGGAACCTGGCTCCCAAGATCGACAGGACCAATCTTATCGATGTGAAGCTCAAGGTTGGGCAGAAGTTCGGATTCGATGTCAAGGTCAGTATGGATAAAATAAAAATTGTAGCGCGCGAACGGTTCTTGCGCGTTAATCATCCCTATGCCCACCGATTCACCCCCGATGGGACGGATGGGTCCCGTCCCCGTCTCACCCCCCGACCAACCGATAGGCATGTGCGGGGGGAGACGTATATTATATTGTCACGCCCCGCGCCGACCGCCATTCCTGCTACGGCATACGGTGAAGCGTCTTCCCGCCAAAAATATTGTGTTTGCCTATGTTTAGAATATGTTATGTTATCTTTATGTCACATATCTTTAATGAAATCAAATCATTTATTTGCTTTAAAAACATGGTAGTTACATACACATGGTCTTCAGTTCAGATAGCTGGTTTGTTGACATGTTGTGTCCCAAGTGACATGCAAAAATTACATGAATAATTTAATGTTGACGAATATATAATTATAACCTTTAAAATCAGTAACATAAATATAGTTCAATCAAACTCTTATTAAAAACTCTGACCCCGCAGGTTACTGGAGAACCAATGCCAGAAACGAAATGGTTCCTCGCCAAGAAGGAAATTAAATCCGGCGGAGAGATGAAAGTGCAACATACTGACTACAACACGAAGTTGAACTGCAAAGCGGCAGTACGAGCTGACAGTGGAAGATATACCATCACTGCTGAGAACAGCAACGGCAAGGATGTGGCTGAGGTTGAGGTTATCGTGCTTAGCGTGCCTAGCCCGCCTGGAGGACCGCTTAAGGTTTGTTTTACTTTTGACTTTTACTTAACACGTTGAACGCCATCGGCCCCAAACACAGTAGAAAACCCACGCTTTGTAGGTTACTTGGCGTTCAAGGACTGATTTGAGTGTGAAGAGTAATAATACCTATCCATTTAGGTCCAGCATTTACCCATTTTAATGGGCTCTTAGCTTTGCGGTTATTATTTTTTAAAAATGTAAAATGCAGTACAGAAAAGTAAAAGCGCCTCGTACCGTGTAACAAGCACGATAACACGTGCACCCACTTAAGATGGCTTGCGTAAATGTCGTGGAGCCCCGCTTAAAGGACTCGGTAGAGAATTCTAAAGCCGAACGCTGAGCTTTAGCATAAACGCTGATTGGACAGCCCCATTTCACTTAAGTTCACACCCTATATGATGCGTTCTTATCTCTAGAGGTTCTAGGTGGTAGAAAACGATCACCAAAGTTAAGCAGAGTTTACAGAACTTGGTCCTTGTATAGAGGTATTAATTTTATTTTCAAAAATTTAAGACGTTTGGCCTGGTTATTACTGTAAACTTGATGCCGTGTGATTTTTCACAGTTTTTGCGACAGACAGAGGAAATATTAATAATGTATGTTATTATTATTCTTATCACTGTCGAAATGGGCCAAGTTTTGCTCATGCTGGTTTAACTATACTTCTCATCTCAGCTCATTACTGTCCCAAAAGGGCCTCTTATATAAAATTTACTACCACTCTTTACTTAGTGGCTAAGTATTCCTATTATTTTATTTTTAATTCGTCATAAAGTCGAAAACAGGAACAAAAACTACTTATACGCACAAAATACCCTTTTACCGTCAGACGCAATATTATTCCCACCATAAAATAAACTTTGTTTTGTTGAGTTATGATAGAAAACCAATGAAAAATTTTTCGAACTTCCAACGTTAATGCTAGAAGAAAAATATATGAACCTTCCTTCCATTAATAGGTCTCCGACGTTCACGCTAACGGCGCCAAACTATCCTGGAACCCACCCGCCGACGACGGTGGTCAGCCTATTGACAAATACGTAGTGGAACGTATGGACGAAGCCACAGGCCGATGGGTGACCGCCGGGGAGACCGACGGGCCTGTCACCAACCTGGCTATTGACGGTTTGCAGCCTAACCACAAGTACAAGTTTAGGGTGCGGGCTGTTAATAGGTGAGTGATATACTATCATATTGTTTTGTTGAGAATGCCATTGCCAACAGAGAAAATCTAGCAAGATTTTTTTCTTAGTCAATTGTATAAAAGCAAATTTCTTGACGCTGGTACAGTAATCGATGAAACTGTATAGGGTATTGTTAATACCATTTTATTAATTTGTATTTTTAAGGCTTTTAGCTCTGTTAATAATATTTGAATACTAGTTACATAGGCTAAACACTATTACCATATAAACAGATAATACCGATGTAAGAAAATTTGGATCGCGAAAATTTCACCCGAATATTTAACTAATATATATCTGTCGTTCAAAATAGGCCTTCAAAACAAGAATTAATCTGTAATACCGATTTGATTACTCGTTGTTCTTAATTTATTTTCTTCTCCACAGACAAGGCAAATCGGAACCGCTTACAACACCACACGCCACTGAAGCGAAGAATCCATTCGACTTGGCAAGTAAGCCTGGCACTCCCAAGGTTAGGGACTTTGACCGGGACTTTGTGGAGCTCGAATGGACCAGGCCAGAGAAAGATGGCGGTGCACCTATTACTGGATACGTTATCGAGAAGAAGGATAGATTCTCACCTGATTGGGAGGAGTGTGCTCAGGTAAGCAATATGTCGTTGATTTTGTTTATAGTATTTTATTTACTTTTTTCTATCTAATCGTCAAATAAAGCAAAAAAACAATTTAAATGTTTGCTTTGAAATATTCCAGTTTAAACTATAACCAGCAATAAAACATGTTGAATGTTCCGCGTTGAATAATTATTATACTCCAGTTTATATTATAACCTTTTATATACTTAAAAAGCTTATAGTAAAAAATGAAAGTATATCGTAACATAATTTAATATACAGTCATAAACGCTCATGTCATCTTCATTTCTTGCAGGTGGAAGGCGACGTAACATCGGGAAAAGTACCGAACTTGATCGAAGGAAATACGTACGAATTCCGCGTTCGTGCTGTTAACAAAGCTGGCAAGGGAGAACCTAGCGACCACACAGCGCCTCACCTCGCTCGTCCCAAGAACCTGGCGCCCAAGATCGACAGGAACTTCATGTTCGACATAAAGATCAAAGTTGGACAAAACTTTGAACTCGAAGTACCAGTCGCTGGCGAACCGACACCTACTAAAGAATGGATTCACGCTGATAACCTTGTCATTAACACTGACAGAGTTAAAATCGTCAATGACGCGCACTATACCAAACTTAGGGTCATCGACGCCAAGAGAGCAGATACTGGAGTATACACACTCAAGGCTAAAAACATTAACGGACTGGACACAGCTACTGTTAAGATTACGGTATTAGATGTCCCACTTCCACCGGACGGACCACTACGAGCTGATGATATCACCAAATCAGGATGCACTCTTCGCTGGAAACCACCCAAAGATGACGGTGGCAGCGAAATCTCACACTATGTCGTTGAGAAAATGGATCAAGAGAATATGAGATGGATCCCCGCTGGCGAAGTCCAGGCTTGCAGCATCAGAATCGACCACCTTATCGAAGGACACGATTACAACTTCCGTGTTCGCGCTGTCAATAAGCAGGGAGAATCCCAACCGTTGATTGGTCACGAACCGGTCACCGCCAAAGATCCATACGGAACACCTGATAAACCAGGAACTCCAGTCGTCAAGGATTGGGATAAGGATCATATGGACTTGGAATGGGTTCCGCCAAAGAAGGATGGTGGATCTCCTATCACTGGATACATCATTGAAGCTAAGAAGAGGTACGGTCCATGGGAAGTCGCTGCAACAGTGCCTGGAAATCAAACCAAGGGTACGGTATCAGGATTACAGGAAGGAGAGGAGTATGAATTCAGAGTTATTGCCGTAAATAAGGCTGGTAACGGTGAACCTAGCGACGCTTCCATGCCACAAATAGCTAAAGCCAGATTCTGTGCACCTCACTTCGATAAAACTTTGTTGGCTGACAAAACTGTTAAAGCTGGACAGAGAATACAATACGAAATACCTATTGAAGCATCACCAAAGCCGACAGTTGAATGGCAGATAAACGGAAAAGTGGTGCATTCCTCGGATCACATCGATATCCAAGTTACACCTAACAAGGTCGTATTAGACATTCCATTCTCCGTTCGTGCTGACGGAGGCGTTTATAAGTTGACCCTGAAGAACGATCTTGGAATCTGCTCCGCTACGGCCCAAGTCACTGTATTGGACAAACCGTCAAGACCAGAAAAGCCTTTGGTTGTATCAGACATTACAAAAGAATCATGCTGCCTTTCATGGAAGGTTCCTTTGGACGATGGTGGTTCACCAATATTACATTATGTTATTGAAAAGATGGATCTCACACGTGGTACTTGGTCCGATGCTGGCATGAGCACCTTCTTGTCACACCAAGTGACCAGACTGATTCACATGAAAGAGTATTTGTTTAGAGTTAGCGCTGTTAATGCTATTGGACAATCTGAACCTTTAGAGTTAGACAGAGCTATCATTGCTAAGAACGAATTTGACGAGCCGTCATCGCCTGGAAAGCCTGAAGCTACCGATTGGAGCAAAGATCACGTGGACCTACAATGGACCGCGCCAAAATCAGATGGTGGTGCGCCAATCACCGGCTACATTATTCAGAAGAAAGAAAAGGGAAGCCCATACTGGGTGAACGCTGTTCACGTACCGCCAAGCAAGACCAAAGCTACAGTACCAGATTTAACTGAAGGTCAAGACTATGAGTTCCGTGTCATTGCTGTCAACCAAGCTGGCCAATCAGAACCAAGTGAACCTTCCGATATAATTACGGCTAAGGACAGATTTGTCGCGCCCAAGATCATTACGCCTCTCAAAGAAGTTCGTATCAAGGCTGGTCTTATCTTCCACTTGGATGTAGACTTTATTGGAGAGCCAATCCCTGAAGTCACGTGGACTTGTGACGGAAAAACTGTAGTAGCAAATGAAAGAACTACAGTAACTTCTGTCGGACATCACACCATCGTTCACACAGTTAATTGCAAGCGCGCTGACGCTGGCAAATACAATTTGAAGTTGAAGAATGACTCTGGTACCGACGAAGGTAGCTTTGAGTTGGTAGTTCTTGACGTTCCTGGACCTCCACAGCCTGTGTTCGAATACGAGGAGATTACCGCTCAATCAGTCACAATGTCATGGAAACCACCTAAAGATAATGGAGGCAGTGAACTCACTGCATACGTTATTGAGAAGCGTGACTTGACACATGGTGGTGGATGGGTCCCAGCTGTTACATACATCAACCCGAAATACAACCACGCCACAGTACCGAGGTTGACAGAGGGAACCAAGTATGAATTTAGAGTAATGGCTGAAAACTTACAAGGGCGCTCTGAGCCTCTTGTTACAGACAGGGCAATCATCGCTAAGAACCAATACACAGTACCTGGTAAACCTGGCAAGCCAGAATTGGTTTCCGCTGATAAGGACCATATTAAGATTAGATGGGGATCGCCCATTTCGAACGGTGGATCAAACATCATTGGTTATGACGTTGAAAGACGTGACAAAGCAACTGGCCGCTGGATTAAGTTGAACAAAGATCCTATCCGAAACAATGAGTACGAGGATGACAGGGTACAGGAAGGCCACCAATACGAGTACAGAGTCTCTGCAATTAACGCTGCAGGACCTGGACAGCATTCTGATCCTTCTAACGTATTCGTCGCTAAACCAATGAAAGAAAAACCAAAACTATGGCTCGACCATCTTATAGGACGCAGGATCAAAGTCAGAGCTGGAGAACCGATTAACATTAACATTCCAATAACTGGAGCCCCGACTCCGCAAATATCATGGACAAAGGGTTCCATACCTTTATTACCTTCTCACAGACTTTCTACTGAAACCAAGAATGACGAAACCAAATTTGGTATCGAGAAATCGACAAGGGATGACGCAGGTAAATACACTATTACTGCAAGCAATGCCCATGGAAAGGACTCCGCTGACATTGAAGTCATTGTGGTTGACAAGCCTGGCGTTCCTAAAGGACCTCTTATTTGCAACCCCGTTACACACGATACTATCAGCCTTAGCTGGCATCCACCAATTGACGACGGAGGCAGTGAGATCACTGGATACGTTGTCGAAGTCGCAGAATTTGGAGTTAACGACTGGCGAACAGTCGCTGGTTTCTGTCCAAAATGCTCATTTTCTGTTAAGAATCTTACAGAAGGCAAGAAATATGTATTTAGAGTTCGAGCTGAGAACTTGTACGGTGTATCCGAACCATTGGAAAGCAAGCCGATCGTAGCCAAATCGCCATTTGACCCACCAGATGCACCCGAAACGCCAAGGATTGCTGGGTACAGTTCATCCAGCTGTGCACTGGAATGGGAACCACCAGCGAACTGCGGTGGCAAACCCGTCACTGGATATTATGTTGAAAAACGTGAACGTGGTGGAGAATGGGTCAAGGTTAATAATTACCCAACTCCTAACACTTGCTACACTGTATCTGATCTCCGTGAAGGCAACAAATACGAATTTAGGGTAATCGCTGTCAACGAAGCTGGCCCTGGCAAGCCTAGCAAACCAACTGAACCTATCACTGCTGAAACTCAACGTCTTAAACCTGGTACGCCTGAACCACCTAAGCCTGACAGAGTTACTAAAGACTCGGTCACGTTATCTTGGAGACCACCCAAAAGCGACGGTGGCGCTAAAATCAAGGGATACATTATCCAACAGAAGGGCAAGGGTGATAAAGAATGGAAGGATGTCAACGACGTTCCGGTGCCTAGCTTGGTTCATACAGTACCTAAGCTTAAGGAGGGCGAAGAATATCAATTCAGGGTCATTGCGGTCAACGACGTTGGTCGTTCCGATCCGAGCAAACCCACAGCAGAAATTATCATTGCTGAACAACCGAACAAACCTTGCATGGACCTCGGCGGAGTCAGAGATATTACCGTCCGCGCTGGAGAAGACTTCTCCATTCATGTGCCTTACACTGGCTTCCCTCAACCAACTGCATCATGGTTTGCCGATGACAATCTTCTCGATGTTGATGGTGACTCAAGAATATTCCAGAAAATCACACCGGAATCTGCGTCGTTGGTCGTGAAGAACACCAAGAGGACAGACGCCGGACAATACCGCTTACAGCTACGTAATCCGTCAGGATATGACACAGCCACTATCAACGTCCGAGTATTAGACAGACCAGCGAAGCCAGAAAATCTTCGTGCGGATGAATTTGAAGGTGAAGCGCTTACGTTGTACTGGAATCCACCTAAAGATAACGGTGGCGGTGAAATCACAAACTACGTTATCGAGAAACGCGAAGCGCGTACACCCAACTGGACAAAGGTTTCCGGTTACGTCACGACACCGTTCCTTCGCGTAAAGAACTTGAATGTCGGCCGCGACTACGAGTTCAGGGTAATGGCCGAAAACCAGTACGGTCAATCTGACCCGGCACAGACTACCGAGCCGATCAAGGCCAGGCATCCGTTCGATCCTCCAGCAGCGCCTGGTGTTCCTCATTCTGTAGAAACTACCGAATCTTCCATCACGATCACGTGGACCAAACCTCGTCACGACGGAGGATCGCCTATCACAGGTTACGTCGTCGAAAAGAGGTTGATAACCGAAGACAAATGGACCAAAGCATCTCACGCTCACATTCCAGATACTACATTCAAAGTTACAGGGCTGATCGAGAACCACGATTACGAATTTAGAGTATCGGCTGTAAACGCCGCGGGTCAAGGCCCGTATTCGCAGAGCTCTGACGCCATCAGGGCTTGTGCCGCCCCGAACTCGCCCAAGATCACCAGTGACTTGAGTTTGAGAGACATCACCGTCATTGCCGGTGAGGAGATCAAGGTCACCGTGCCCTTCACTGGCAACCCCAGACCAAAGGTAAGGAAATATATTTTATTTCTTGTAACGTCATTTAATATTAGTAAAGTATAAATTGTGTATTTAAAATAAAGTATAAAGTGAAATTAGTTACTGTCACCCTTTAAACGTTTTTATATACCATATTGTCTAGTAACAGTTTCCCCGAAATTATAGGCAGAGTCATATGAAACTTCCATATTCGCCAGTTATAATGTTGGCCCCACGTAATAGGTGGCGAGTCTATCGCCGCTTGCCGGTAACATTTGTGAATGTCAGAGTACTTTCTTTTTACTTACTTATAAATTATATCATATCATTTATTATATCTCTGTCAACTATAACCCTATCTCCTCTCCGCAGGTATCTTGGATGATCAATAACGAGGAAGTATTCCCAGACCACAGGCTTCGCTTCATCACTTCAGACATAGACACTGTGTTCTACAATTCCAGCGCTAAGAGATCTGATACTGGCTCATATACCATTCAGCTGCTGAATAGCGAAGGCTCAGACAGTGCCACTTGCAGAGTAAGTATAAAATTGAATATGCTATTTCATTATTTAATTCAAAGCATCATTATAATGATTGGTTTTCGAAATGTTTTTTGAAATACTTTTATTTTGTACTCTTATTTTTTTATTGGTAATTATAATACAAATAATAAATTAGACTTGTGGTCGTCCATTAATGTATTATAACAAATTTATTTTATCTTCCAAGTTACTTGAAGATTATTATATAGGAAATAAACCCATATTTTTAATCAAGCCCTTATCTAATTAGGTTTTGAAACAGATATTTGTCAATTCCTTGTTATTACTTTAATGAGTTTTATAGCTTTGATGCAGATAAGTGTTGTTCACACTATCTTAGTCTCCTCCATTGAATGACTTACGAAATTTTTAATAACCGTTAAAGTTACTAAAACCCTACCAATGTTTGTTCAATAAGTATACCTTTCATATTTTTTTCAAGATTCTGGCCGCTGTTGAATGTGGACATTGATAGGAGCTTTATTAAGGCAAAGTCGGATATATTTTTTTCACTTTGAGTTGATATATTTACTTTTAAACAGGTGCTTGTGGTAGACCGACCATCGCCTCCAGTGGGTCCCTTGGACGCTTCTGACATCACTCCAGACACATGCTCGTTGAGTTGGAGACCGCCGTTGGACGATGGAGGGTCCCCCATTACCAACTATGTTGTGGAGAAGATGGATGGCAGTGGAGTAAGTTTTTTTTTATTCGTGTACTCCTAACTTAAAATACTAAATGATTAGAATACTATAAATTATTTTCTTATATTTAAATACTACAAATATTATTGTTTACCTTATTTTAATTTTTTAATAAACTATTAAGTGAATGCATCTTTCCACTACTCCTACCACTCGGATTACGAGAACCCACAAATAACTACCAGACACCTGTAGTCTTGGTACTGGAAACCTACCGTCACGCTGCCGGAAACCTACCGTCTCTCGCCAGACACCTGCAGCTTTTACATATCAGAATACATTATTTTGTTTAATACGTGCACTCTGTCTTTGTTTATTCTACACCTTTTAAAAAGGAACGTCCAACAAAAATTAAAGAATTGAGAGCGCACAATGAAACAGTGTAATTAATAAAAATTAAAGGCAAAGTTTTAAATATTAAATGTGTGTGCATTTCGTGCATTGCAAAAGTATATTAGTATAGTATAGTATAGTTATTAGTATAGTTTTTGTTTCTAGCCAGCTAATGTCAAAGTATTAATTGTCCTAACTGATAGCTTTCACGTCCTCGCAAAATAGCAGTATTCAAACAGAGGAAACAAGTAAAGCTGCACTGTTGATTCCAAAAATTATAAAATAATGATTTTTTTTTCAGATTTGGACAAAGATATCATCATTCGTCCGCAGTTGCCACTACAATGTTATGGGCCTGGAACCTAATAGGAAATACATATTCAGAGTGCGTGCCGAGAACCAGTATGGTGTTTCTGACCCACTCGCCATGGACGACTATATTACTGCTAAGGTTAGTTACCCTTAAATTGACGATTTTTTCACGATTGCAAAAAATATATCTGATAAAGGACATGTTACAAAAAAAAACAACAACAAACTTCAATATACTATTTTTTTTTTGTAATTGTCAAACTAGTTGTCAAAATTAATAACAAATCAAGGGAAGGTCAGTTTTATCTGTGGTTTTTAGTATGTCATTTAAAAACAACACCGCTTGTGTTAAATTAAAATTTGTTATACTTTTTAATAATTGCTTATAAATATCCCGAGCCTGTTTTCCGAAGTAAACTTCGTATCAGTAATATTTCTGTTACAAAGTGCAAAGAAATATAGAGGACGGTGCAACAGAATCGCTGAAGTTACAAATTGCTCTCCTCGACTCCATTTTATATTATCAGTATTTATGTTACAATAAAGGGAAAAATAGAAGATAGTGCAATGGAATCGCAAAACTGCTTCCTTGGGTGTGATGGAAACCTACTGACTTAGTTTCAATAGTTATGCGTATATTGTAATAATAATCAAAACTAAGATCATAGGTTCATAATAGGTTGGGGAAAAAGTCTTTTCGTATTTTTGTATGAAAAGTCAAGACATTTTTTTCAAAGTTTATTTACATTTATTTACAATATATGTGTACTGTTTTGTTGAATAACTTTCTGCCATTTTGTGGGCAGAGACATTATCCCGTTACTGTAGAAACTTTGGGACTTCTGATCAAAAAAACGGGACAAATAGTTTTGGCAGTCCTCTCTTGAGGTCAACCTTACAGAACCTAAAGAATTCTGCAGAGACCGAAACATGTGAAAATCTGAAGGCACAAGGTCAGGGCTATATGGTGGATGCACTAGGACCTCCCAGTCGAACTCTCTTAATTTTTGCTGAGTGGCTAAAGATGTGTGTGGTCTAGCGTTATCGTGATGAAAGACCACACCCTTCCTGTTGATCAATTCCGGCCGTTTTCTCTCGACTGCTTCCTTTAATCTCATCAGTTGCTGGCAGTAAAGATCAGAATCGATGGTTTTGCCGGGCGGTAAAAGCTCATAATAAACAATGCCCTTCCAATCCCACCATACACACAGCATCACCTTATTTCGTGTTAGGCCAGGTTTGGCCACAGTCTGTGAAGCCTGGCCAACTTTCGACCACGACCTTTTTCGCACGTTCTTGTCGTACGTGATCCACTTTTCATCGCCAGTTATCAATCTCTTCAAAAACGGCTCGGTTTCATTACGTCTCAATAATGA
Organism: Musotima nitidalis; assembly: GCA_949126915.1. Lineage (NCBI taxonomy): Eukaryota > Metazoa > Arthropoda > Insecta > Lepidoptera > Crambidae > Musotima > Musotima nitidalis. The sequence goes on along the minus strand of OX421439.1, from coordinate 5,165,386 downwards.
ATCGCAAATGAGTACACGGTTCATTAAGTTTCTTTGAGTGAGCTCGTGTGGCACCCAAATATCGAGCTTTTTTGTATAACCAGCTTTCTTCAAATGGGTCAAAACTGTTTTGTGGTCAATTCCCAGTTCTTCAGCTACATCGTAACTACTAATATGCCGATCTTGCTCCACTCTTTCAAAAATGGCGTCCATTTTATTCGTAACAGGGCGACCAGAGCGAGGTGCATCTTTAACATCAAAATTTCCGGACTGAAAACGTTTGAACCAAATTTGTGCTACTCTTACTGACACTGCATCAGGTCCATAAACATCACAAATTTTTTTCACTGCTTGAGTTGCATTTTTGCCTTTTTTATAATAAAATTTTAAAATGTATCGAATTTCTTCATTAGATTCACTCATTTTTACGGAGAGAAAAACAAATGAAAAGTAGCGGGAAACAACTTTTTTTTCTTTTTTTTCTTTTCTTTATAATGGAACCTTTTTAATGTTACCAAAACCAGCCAGACACAAATAGTACAGTCAAAAAAAATTTATAATAAGTTTATACCTACGTTATGCGAAAAGACTTTTTCCCCGACCTAATATATTGTAACATTACAGGCCCATTCATCGTCAGGTCCTTCATTCATCCCTTAAACTTTTTTTTATTGTATACGAGAAGCCACCCATATGGGAATTAAAATTATAAAATAGGAGCAAAGATACTTAGAGGCCTATTTGAAGTATACCGACTTCAGATGCAAGTGATGGATAAAAATGTCTTTGTAACAATTCCCGCGCTACTATAGTTCATAACTATTCAACACGACACGTGTTTCGCCCTTACACAGGGCATCTTGAGGTAAGATAGGAGCCTCAGAACAACGATGTCTTCACGATCATCGCTGAAACGAGTCTCAGTTGCAAATATATTTTTAATCTATCACTTGCTTACAATGAATTTCCGCAAAGTACCGAACTGAATCAATAATTTTTTTTGACTTCATGCATCTTTCAAAAACCATATCATTACTAGTAAGTTTTTTTACTCTTGGTGCTTAACATGTAATTTCGTTTCCTGTCAACAGTTCCCATTCACAATACCCGACGCGCCGGGTGTCCCGCGAGTGACAGAGTGGGACGGCTCAACCGCCACCGTTGTGTGGGACAGGCCGCGCTCTGATGGCGGCGCCCGCATTCAGGGATACAAGGTCGAATTCCGGGACGTACAAGACGGCGTGTGGAACAGTGCTGACTATCTTGTCAAGGACTGTAATTACCAGGTATGTTATATAGTTCTATAGGGAATAATTATGAGGAAGAACGTCTCGCGGCCGCAGTCTGATGCGTTGGTCCGACCAGATTCGCACCACTCTCATTCCAGCGTCTACGATGCTTAATGAGTAACGGGCAGTGCCGTAACTAGACTTTTATGCAAGCGGTGCGAGCTTTCAAAATTCCGCCCTTGAAAAATGCTCTGACCAGACTCTGAAAATACAGGCCAGGTACAGTAGGGCGCGACACCATGTTCGCAATAAAACAAAATGTACCTACTAGCCCCCATGCATGACATAAAACTAGATACTAGTCTGGTCATTTCTGCGCCCTGTGCCTGGGCACAGCTGGCACCGCCCTAGTTATGGCACTGGTAACTGGTGATAAAAAAAAATGGCGGACCGTTGCAAAATCTAAGAAAATGGATGGCGGTGGTCAAGACTCTCAGATATGAGGTACACGATTAGAGCAGGATAGTTTTATAAAAAATAGCTCTCGAAACAGCGATCACCGAAATAAAGCAGAGTTAACAGAGGTCAGTGCTTGGATTTGTGACCGTTTATGTAGCTGGTAATATAGAGAGCTACTGTGCTTCGGCAAGGCAAGGTGAAGCCATTTTAGGACGTTATTGGGTGGGACATTCATCACACATCTATCTTCGCCAATCCGCATAGGAACTGCGTGGTGAATATGTGAATACTTCACATTTAAGCTTTTTGAGGAGCCCAGCTTAGTATTGGGCCTCTGTGTGTTGAGATGATAATGGATTAGAATTGTATAGCCCAGTGATTTTAGGCATTTTAAACTTAAATATGCGGAAAATAAGACGGGCGAAGCTAACGGGTATGGTCGCATTCATGCGCAGGAATTTATAAAGAGGAAAAAGGAAAATGTGACCAATTTTAATATTGGATTCGATGATACACTTCTTAATTTTAGGATAACTTAATACTACGAATATGTGTTATCCGAGCAAATCAATATTATTAATTCAGCCCTAAATGTATGTATATATACGTTAATACGGCGTAAATCGGCAAAATTCTATTCATGTGCCAGTTAGCTCTAAATCGGGCGACTAGCTAAAGAGGAAGAATTTTTTGATAAAAGTTTTGAATGTTATTGAATCAAATTCATCAATTTATTTGTTTGTTTTTTTTTCTAGGCTTACAACTTAGAGCCAGGCCACGAATACGAGTTCCGAGTTCGTGCCCAAAATGCAGCTGGCCTCAGCAAATACTCGGCCAGCTCACAGCGGTTCAAAGTAAAGCCTAAAATAGGACTGCCGTCGCCACCGCGCGGCCCGCGAGTGCTGAAGGTCGGCAAGGCTTACGTCGAGCTGGCTTGGGAGCCACCGGCGGCTACTGGAGGTATTTTATTTATTATTAATTTATATTTTGTACTTTCAGAGAACTTTGCAATGTTTCATATGTCTTAATACACGGTACACAATAAAACTATAGCAATTAGCTTTCTTAAACCTTTAAGCGAGGTAGGAAACGGCACTTTTGCATGCCGTCGTGTGTGTGTTCGCTTGTTATTGTGCTTATTTATACACGAGAAATAACTGCAATTTATGAGTCAAATCTGGTTAGACCAATGAACTAAGCAAGTCTGCGTCTAGGTAATGAATAGTGATGAACAGCTATAATCTTGCAAGAGATATACCAGACCTAATAGTAGCAGATCTAATAGTAGCAACAAAGTGACAAAAAATACTATGAAAATTTGATTTGCCATGTTGGTTTACAAAGGTAATCTGTTATTTTTTACGTTCGTAGTCAATACTTTTTGTTGCATCGTCAATGCTTACTGTAGTATTGTCGCCTAGATTTTGTTTATTATAGGATACCTCGCGTTGTATTAATTTCAACACTTAAGAAGCGATATTTTTTCAGTATTATTTTTCTCATTATTTCTAGTAATAAAAATCTGTGCAAAGCCAATTTTGCCTTAATACCAGACATTTTTCCCATAGGATCCCGCATAACAGGCTATATAATCGAGCGTCGCGACGCCGGTGGCTCAGTATGGGTGAAGTCTAACGACTACAACGTTCAAGACACGTCGTTTACCGTACTCAATCTCGGAGAGATGCAGGACTACGAGTTCCGCATCATTGCTGTCAACGCGGCAGGTTTGTAGACCACTTTTATCTCTTGTCCAAGAACACACTGCTAAATATTCCAAATAGATCTTCAAAAATGAAAGAAAATTTACAGCTCTATATAGTTCACATACATTCAGCCTATTGCCGCTTACCGGGAACTGTCATGTTCGCAAGAGCCTCGTCCATTGATCGGTCTCACTTGCAGGTGAGGCAGGCTGCTGAGGATACAATCAAACGAAACTACAATAAAGACATATGCTAATAAACGATGAATCTTAAATTTATTGGACATGGAAATTAGCATTCACTGGCATTTAAATGGCACTGTTCTTAATAACGTATCGTTTGTTCTTTGAAAGAATATTACACACATTTGCGTCACATGTAGATCTATTATTATTGCCATCTATTTATCATGTAATGTGACATGCTATAAATGATTCGATTTATTTATTTGTTTACGATTTCCACACAGGACAAATGTATGTGTGCATGAACATGAATATTTGTTCTGGTCTGGGTGTTTTCCTATGTATATTAAGTATGTATTTACAAAAAAAAAAATGGTTGCCTGTAAAGTCGTTTTTACGGGCGAAGATTTTACGTGACAACGTCTTTTTCTCGGTAGAATATTTATTGATATGAATATAATTAAATTGCACAATAGGAACAAGGAATTCTAGTGCTGCGCGCGCGGCAGACCGATCATAGTTGAGTGGGAGAGAGACGCAAGGCATTCGCCGGGCCTCTCTCTCGTTCGGTGACTCATCGTAACGTTACCGAGCGTTACACTTTTTCATAAGTGACTCCCAGCCGCAACCTAATTTAAGACGTTGTCACGTCAAAAAGTATTTAAGTATGTTTATCCGTTGCTTAGTATCCATAACACAAGTTCTTAATGATACTTATCTTGGAACTAAATAATTTGTGTAATTGTCAAAAAATATTTATTTATTTGAAATAACTATTGTCAACCACGTCATGTTAAACACTTAGACGTATGAACGCTGCTTAACGACCGTTTTTTTCCGTCACAACTTTCATATGACGCCAACGTCTTCTAATTATTTATAATAAATAATAAATAAATAAATATAAATATTTTTGACACTTACACCAATTATTTAGTTCCAAGATAAGTATCATTAAGAACTTGTGTTATGGATACTAAATAACGGATAAACATACATAAATACTTTTTTTTTGTAAATACATACTTAATATACATAGAAAAACACCCAGACCAGAACAAATATTCATATTTATACACACAAATATCTGTCCTGTATGGGAATCGAACCCACAACCTCAGGAGTGGAATGCAATAATATATGATAATCTGGAATGTCATTATATAAGTTAAACACGAGACAAAATTTTGTTACAGGAAAATCCGAGCCATCAATTTGCACGTCTCCAGTGCGCACCGGTGAGGAAGTGGGAGGCATGAAGCCCGAATGGGTGACGCCGCTGCCCAATACCTTCGTGGTGCCACTGGGCAAGCCTGCCGTGCTTACGTGTGCCGCCTCGGGCAAACCTGCGCCCATTGGCAGGTGGACTAGAACTACTAGAAGGCTACCTACGAGGTAAATTTCGACATTAACTTTTAGCGTAAGTTACCATGGAAATCATCATCATCAGACCAAGGAAATCCACTGCTGAACATATGCCTATGGCTATGTATGGCTATTTCCAGCGCGACCAATTGTAGGCGGTCTGCTTCCGTGACGAAAAATATTCAATAATTGTTAGTAACGTTGCCAAATCTTATCGTAAGGCAGTGCTATTGCTTACATCAGATACGCTTAGACCTTAATCGGCTTCCTGAAGGAGAGTTAATTGACAAGTTAGTGTATATAATTATGATGTACTCGTAATAATAACTGTTAGTTACATTGCTAAAACAGGGCACGTTTTGGTAATCCTTATATACAATAAAAGGACGCAAATGGAGCACAATTCATAAATCAATACAATTATTTCAAATCTAGGGTCTCGTAAGTCCCCACTTATCGGTATTTTTGCAGGCCGTGCTCATGAGTGGGAGGTTACTGTGCTTTTCCATGATATGAAAAGCTCTAAACAACGACTTCTTAAATGAAGACCACGTAAGACCTTCCATGACCAAATCCAGAAATTTTTGTAGAAAGGCCTACTCAAAATATCCCTAAACCGACGGGCGTACACGCCCGTCGGTTTAGGGATAAATTAAGAAGGTTAATGAGTGTGAATGAAGCTAAAAGTGTGCCAAGATCATAGCAATTGGAAGGATGTGATCTCTGCCAACCCCTACGGGAAAGAGGCGTGACATTATATACCTATGTACGACTTTTTGCCTGATGGCATAATGACGATGACAAAGAAAAATACAGTGAAATCTTACCCCTATTTTATCTCTACTTACAGGTTTATTGAAGACTCTCGCGACGGTGTGTTCAAGTTGAACATAACCGAGACTAAGAACGAAGACGAAGGCGATTACACTTGCGAGGCTTCCAACAACTTGGGCACCATTTACACCACAGTACATCTTAAGATTGGCAGTGAGTACTCACTATATTAGTTGGCTGTAAATTGTCATATGAAATATATCCTGCATTTCTGCTATTCATAACCATCTTACTGTATTACCCGTAGTTGTCCACCCGCTGTTTTATGTAGAAATTAGCAATTTTGATATAGTTGTGTTTCTGATAAAACGAATGGGTAGATAATAGTATCATTCGGAATATCCACAATTTTCTTTCAACTATACTCACGAAAATTTAATTGTTCTAAATCAAGACATGGGGTGGGTTATTTAAACGTCTTTACAGTACAGAAAATATTTCAATGAATTTTATAAAACCAAACTTATAGCTAAACATAGGATAAATTGTTGTTTGCGATCATATCAGGTAATCCCATTGATGACTACATACCGTATATTATAATTTTTTAGCCTTATTTTATTTACGCTAACAGCACAAACTAATTTCTTTACAGTGCCTAACGATATATTTTTTATCCTAAATATATATTTTTCATCCTAAATATATATTATTTGGACTTTTCATAACCAAATATAATTTTAGCAACTTGACCATATTATTAACGTCACACAATTATCTTTACAGACCCACCGCGTATAATTCGCATGCCGGGAGACATGCATTTACCAGAAGGCGACAACACGAAGATCAAGATCCTGTACACAGGAGACCAGCCTGTGGACGTTTCCCTCACCAGGGATGGTCACAAGGTCACGGACTCTGCCAGGCTCAAGTTTACTGTGTTTGATGACTATATGTTGATATTTATCAAGGACATCAGCAAGGATGATATGGGTAAGAAGCTGTTTGTCGTGTTTGTATTTTATTTCCACCAGGGATTGTGACAAGGTCACGTTCACCTTGCTCGTTGACTTTATGCTGATATTTATCAAAGACATCAGCAAGAACGATATGGATATCAAGGTGTTCGTTTTTTGTGTTGTATTTAGTATGAAGGTCACAAGGTCACGGACACAGCCAGGCCCAATTTTATCGTGTTCCATGAGCAACTGCTGATATTCGTCAAGGACATCAGCAAGGGTAATAGGATGTTAGTCGATATTGCTTGGCTTTTGGTCGGGTTCTGCTGCAAATCTGCTTAACTACGACTTAGAATTCCACATTACAGTTAGCGTATAATGGTCCTTAGTTCGGCCAATAATAGGGCTGATAATTCCTCGCTTACATGTGAGATACATTGACACTATGATATCCCGGATAAATATAATTTCACGGACTGCTACATTCAATGTACGAAAAATTCAAATACATGTATTTTTCTACAGGCATATACAAGCTAACAATCAAGAACGCATCAGGCGAGACATCAGATTCGTTCTCAATAACAGTAACAGGCCTGCCCGGACCTCCACAAGGCCCGCTAGAAACCACCGACATCTCCAGACATTCCTGCACCTTGGCCTGGAAACCTCCCGCGTACGACGGAGGCCTGCCGGTCACCCATTATGTCGTTGAAAGGATAGATATTTCTGGAACGACGTGGATCACGATAGCGTCTTCGGTACGAGATACCAGATATACCGTACTGGGACTGGTGGAAGGACAAGAGTATAACTTTAGGATACACGCTGCTAATGACAATGGAATTGGACCAGCCTTGGAAGGAGTTAATCCGATCAAGGTAAGACATTTTACTGTTCTCTATCTATCTCTATTACTTGATACATCAAATCAAATCTTTATTTGCATACTAAGTAGAATACATATCAGGTTGTTACGATATAATAATACTTAAAACTTAGTTTCGCCAGTCAGCAATACAACATAAAATTTACATTAAAACAATCTACATACAATTTGATTTTATAATTTACTATAATTGTTGATTCTAGCAGATAAGATAATTTAAAAAAAAATGCAATACTATCACACATTTTAGTCAAAATAAAAGTACGTATAGTATTTTACACATCAATTATATCATTGTGATATTGCTGAAGTATGCCTTATCCCATCAACCATCAACCAGATCTTTAAATGGGTTCTAAACTTTGTAAAATCTAAATCTAAAGACTGCAACATTATTGGTAAGGTATTATAAACCCGTGCGGCAGATACGCAGGCATACATTTAACTGGGGTAAACTTACACAAAATTTTATCGAGCGGCGATAGCTCAGTGGCGAGACCCCTTGTCTTTAAGTTCAGAGGGTCTCGGGTTCAAACCCTGGTGGCGCACCTATGACTTTTCGAAGTTACGTCCGTATTTATCGCTTGCTCCGTGCACGTTAAGTTGGTCCCGGCTGTCATGAACATCTATGGCAGTCGTTATTAGGAAGTCAGTGCCTTCTAATAGACTGACAGCTGGGTTAACCATAGAATGATGTTTCCCTCTGGGTTGCGGAGGTCAGACGGCAGTCGCTCCATGTAATAACTGAAATTCAGTCAAATCTGGTTGAACCAGTAAGCAGGCCCTGGGCCCTAAGCTTAAGTTTAGGGCAACCAGGATAATGCTAGGATATTAGAGTATCGAGACTAAATAAAACTTATATTAAATTGGTGCTGAGTGCGGAGATTGACTCGAGTATTACACTTAAAATCAAAATACTGTACTTCAGTTGTTTACTAGCAATATCGCTACATAGGGCTACTCCTGTATGAAGAGCATAATATTGCGTAAATCGTCTTGGTATTCTGCTGTCAAATAATATAATATAGCATCAGAATATTTGACGTGTTCCGGCATCTCTGCCATAAAAATAACCGTATACATGTGTTTTATCAACTTGAGATACAAGTAAGGATTTTTAAAATTTTGTCAAAGTTTACTCTGTTTTAGTGACTATATTTTTACAGTCCTAATGATTAGACCGACAGTTATAATTAATAAATATTTTGTATGTGTAGGCGAAGGCTCCATTCGACCCGCCATCAGCGCCAGGCATCCCCAAGATCCTGGAGGTGGGAGGTGATTTCGTGCATTTGGAATGGGAGAAACCTCAGAACGATGGAGGTGCTAGAGTACAGGGTAAGTGTCTCTTGTGTTATTTCTTTCTATTTTTATTTATTTTTAAAAAAATGTGCTTTAAAGAATAAAATTCCCTACCAAATAGTTTCTATCTTATCTGCAAACTCCTTGTAATTTACCAGCTGTTGTCTAAGTCATTTATTAAATATCAGACTGACATATAACAACTAAAAATTTTATCTCTTCATTGGTTCCAAAACAAGAGTCAAAACCAAATTGCACAATGATTTTATGGCAAAGTACGCTCGTAATTACATTATATTAGTTTTATAGGCATTTAAGGAACACTGTAATAATAATACCTTTAGATAATACGAGCTGACCCGGCGAACTTTGTTCCGCCTTAATGGCAATAAATAAGCAGATTGTGTTTTTATTTTATTGGAAAATTACAAAAAAATTAAATACCTACATTAATCATTCATTATATTTCTATATTTTATTACAAAATTGCTCTTCACTTAAGTACTTTGTGATACACGACATTTTTTTATTTATTATTATTTATTGAGAAGCACGAAGTCGAGCCATACTATTGCGGCGATGTTCACGTGCAATTTCTTGTTCTTCTTCAGTCCTTTCATTTCCAGTTTTTCGTATTCTTCTTGCATTACGGCTTTGTCGGTAAAGATTCGATAGTCTTGATCGCGGCATTATTAATTAAACTTCACTTCAATTCACCTAAAAAATTATTTCAAAAAATTATTCACATTCCCGCCAAGAAGTCAGAAATAGTTTGAATATTAATTTCTTACAAATATCAAATTGTCATCCATACGTCACTACATAGCCGTCATGTGCGTTTTGTTATTCCAAGTCTGATTCTTTTTTGTTATATCACGTTTTATAGTGACTGACGTTTCATGTCAAGTCACACGGGAACGCTGTCGAACGGGATGAAAAGTATCCTATGTCCGTCTCCTGGCTCTAAGCTACCTCCCTACCAATTTTCGCCCAAATCTGTTCTGCCGTTCTTGAGTTATAAGTGCTGTAACTAACACGACTTTCTTTTATATATATAGATTATCAGAACTCAACTTCAACAAGAGTTAATCGTCATAATAAAAGCGGCATTACGGCGAACGTATTTTTCACATGACTTCGAATTGCGGATGTATCTACCTGAAAATGTGACAATTATGGTATTTCAGGACATCGACTAGCTAATAGTAAGCTAGTAATAAGAGGCTAAAGAATTAGCACCAGAAAGCTTATGTCTTATAGAGAAACGACTTAATATTTAAATTAGAGACCTATTTCTCTCTCTTTAAATTTAGACAGGTCTACTTGTTTAAGGTCTACTATTAAAAATATATATGATATTACAGGCTATTGGGTAGACAAACGCGAAGTAGGCACCGGTAATTGGCAACGCGTCAACGCGCTTCTATGCCTGCCGAACCAACTGAACTGCCCGCACTTGGTGGAAGGTCGCCAGTACGAGTTCAGAGTTACTGCACAGAACCAGGCTGGACTATCACCACCTAGCTCCAACAGTCAGCAAGTCAAGGTCACCGATCCTAAAGGTATGTTTGCATTAAACTATTTGTTGTGGTAATACGTATAAAGTGTATTATGTAAAGATATAAAGGCTGAGATCATTTGACTGTAATGATGATGACGAACAAGGCTCTGGCGAACATAAAAGTTCCCGGTAAGCGGCATTAGGCTCGCCACCTATTACGTGGGACTAACAATATCGTTGGCGATGTGTGGGCGTGTAATGTGCTTCTGCCTAACACTTCAGGGAAACAGGCGTGATATGTGTGTTATTGTGTGTGTGTAATAATGATGATGATGATGAATCATGCAAGAATATAGACGCAAAATCTGATGATAGGCTCCAACTGCTTACTAGTCTAGGTCAATGATCGATAATGCTAAGATTAAGGCGCCCTGATGCATCGTATTATATATAATTTGCCATTTAGTCGCTAACGGACCGTGAACAAGTAATTTTAAATACATTGCCGTTTGCGTTCGTCTTATCTAAATCGTTCAGCACTGCAAAAAATCAATGTACTGTGTTCAAGAATAACTTGCCGTCCGTAGTGAATGACAACGTCATTCTCGAACTATTATGTAGTACATCCGAGCACTAGCGTAAGTAACGTACGGTACGTCACTCAAATGAATGACACATTTTCAAATTGGCGATATGCGATCTGATAATTTGACGGTGCACAAACCATTAATTATTAAGTTGTCTATATACGTAACCTACCTGTACTCTATCAGTAAGTAAATACAAAATGACAAGACTTAGCTACAATTATTCTGCATGGCATGGCATGGCATGCATGATTACTGCAAAATTTTATTCCTAAATGCAATACTTGTAATTGTTTCTTGTACTGTTGGTTAGTGATTAAGACTTTTAGAGGTGCCATAGAGAAGTTCAGACCCAAGTATAAACACTGTCATCCGTTTAGGTATAGTCCGTATTCTTTTGCATGTTTTAACTTTCTTCGTACATTTAGGCTATGGTTTTAACTTGAAAGTGTTACCAACAATCTAATTTTTTTTTTATTATTGTTAAAAATATAACAATGTGTATTTTTATTTTCAGCGGCAACACCACCAGAGATCGTAAAGCCTTTGAAGAACGCAAACTGCATCCAGTATCACAACGCTAAGTTCACTTGCACTATCACTGGGGAACCGAAGCCTACCATCACTTGGTACAAGGGTAAGTACAAATATTTCCCTCCATATTATAAAAATATATAATGAAGGTTCTTTATCGATTTGACGACCGATATGGCTATGTATGTATATAATGAAATTAAATTCTTTATTTGCGTAAAACACGGTACTATTAAGATTGATAATATCACAAATAGAGCAAAACATTAATGTAAGAACATTTCTATACCAGGTGCTCGTGAAATAACAAACGGCCCTCGTCACCGCATCTGGAGCGAGGGAGACAACCACTTCCTAACAGTGGTGGACGTGTTCGGAGAAGATGCTGACGAATATGTCTGCAGAGCTGTCAATAGAGCAGGAGTCAAGAGCACCAGGGCTGAACTGCTCATCATGAGTGAGTATTGCGACTAATCAAAATTTCAGCTTATAAACGAGTCATAACTGTGCAAAAACCTTCGTTCACAAACCTAGATATATTCCGCGGCGCATTTGTTGAACAATGACTTTGAATGCGCAGTAACACGTTATTGGGTCTAGTTCGAAGTGGGGCATGGGGGGGGGGGGCGTTATTAAAGCGACCACGCATCGCACGCATTTGACTACCGATATGGCGTGGAGTTCAGTATACCTACACTTCACTCCAGAGGTCGTGGATTCGATTCCCACACAGGACAGATCTTTGTGTGCATGAACATGAATATTGCTATTATTTTATGCACACTATCATATCACCATGACCTTTGTAACTTCGCTGATATTTACCGCTGCACTTACGGGGCTAGCAGCGCTTCTTTATACAATAAACAGTAGGTTTTCCACGCCTCATTTCATTCAAATATTTAGTAAAAAGCCCGAACTTGTACTGACTGACTTGTATTGTTTTTGTCCAACTCTAGCCGCACCAAAACTGAACGTGCCGCCTCGTTTCCGCGACAACGCATACTTTGACAAGGGCGAGAACGTCGTCATTAAGATTCCTTTCACTGGACATCCTGTGCCTAAGATATCCTGGGTCAGGGAAGGCGAGACTATTGAGTCTGGACATCATTACCATGTCGAGAGAAAAGGTATGTTGGTAGAGATATTTAACTCTTTATTGCACACAAATAATAGTATACTAAATATATTAAATTTAAAAATACATATACAAAAGCTATCTTAAGAGTGTAAACCTATTTTAAAAGGATATGGTTATATCTAAGATTAATCTAGAAGGTTTTTACTTAGTAATAATCTGCTGCCAAGCATGTATAAAAGGTGACATAACCTACCTTGATATTATGTAATTATTATGTTTGTCCATTAACAACAGACATGGGGGCACTATTCTTATAGGTTGCTAAATAAATTATTTGTAGATGACTAAATAAATAGACATATTCAGCCTATATCTTAGAGCACCAGACCTCTCACTCGCGGGCCAAGTACAAAATAAGATGAACGAGTATTTATTGAAAATCCATATAGGAATAATATTTGTAGGCATGTATACGAATATTGGTCCATTATTCATAGAACAAGATGTAACATATTAATTATTAAAACTATAGATGTGCCAGGTACATATTTTAATAATGTGGGCAGCCAGAACTTTGTCTAGTTTCTTACTTCTTCTCATAGCAAGCTCCTGTTGCACAAATTTTTTTAATTTACTTTTTTTACATTGCAGAACGCCACGCGATCCTGACAATCCGAGACGCGAGCAAATTGGACTCCGGCCCGTACAGAATCACGGCTGAGAACGAACTCGGCCAGGATACCGCCATCATCAACATCGAGATCAGCGGTAGGTTTTTTCAGACCTTTCATTAAAAAAAGCCATATATGGTGGCCTTTTAGGTCCGGGAATACATACTCATAATGTATAGCTGACATTCAATGTAGTTGGTTTCTTTAATAGAGTTTATATTAGTCAACGTTTTAAAAATAGAATACATAGATATCACGTATAGCCAATGCATAATTTTTTTGCCATAGCGCATTTTCTGATATTTAAAAAAAAATATCAGAAAATATTTATATAATATTATACAAACAAGCGCACGCACAGTAGAGAACACGCACTGAAGTACGCACAGTAGAGAACGCGCACTGAAGTATGCACAGTTGGTCGAGAACTATAGCCGGTTTAATAGATGTCATAGATTCCTTAACATGATTTTACTTTTGTTTAACAGATCGGCCAGACCCGCCCCGATTCCCACAAGTGGACAGCGTGGGCGTAGACTCTCTGGCTCTGGGCTGGAAGGCTCCAGTCTGGGACGGAGGCTCAGACATCACCAATTACCTCGTGGAGAAGAGGGAACATCCCATGTCCAGCTGGATCCGTGTCGGAAACACAAGGTTTGTTTACTTGGAAATTATACTGTTATCATCATCATCATCTTCATCATCATCAGCTCATAAAATTAATATCATCATACCCATATAGTAGGCCTTACCGTGATAGAATATTCCTGGAGGAGTTGGATTCCGTAATAAGGAGTCCTTCCATATTGTGCAACCCGAATCAATGACTCCAGTGAGATTAGCTTTTACTATATGTTTTAGTGAAAGGCAAAAGGCTTCCAGGCAGAAAAGGATAAATTCACTGCCTATAGGCAAATTATAATTTGCGAGACTTTAGAGCCCACGTCTATGCAAAGTTAGTTGAAATATTTTTTTTAAAATTAAGACCTGTTGAAAAAAATCGATATGTAGAAGATCATCTCAGCCCATTAATGTCAGACTATTATACCTTATTTTTTATTGATTTTCCACTTTAACTTAACTACATATACAACATAAGTAAAATGTTTATATTGCCCAATTATTGGCTAAGCACGAACCTTTTCTCGATAACCAAGCAAAAAGGGACAAATACTTCAAATATAAAAGTTGCAGCTATGCGTTGCATAATATTTCCGAAGAGTAATTACTTTATACTTCATTCGTTCTTACACAGATTTACAACAATGGCAATCACCGGATTGGTGCCAGGCAAGCAGTACGAATTCCGGGTATACGCTGAGAATATCTATGGCAGATCAGAGCCCAGCGAGCCAACCGGTCTGGTGCAGACCAAACCGGTGCTCAAGAAGGAGTTCAAGAAGAAGGAGTATCCTGGTAAGATATTTTCTTATAGGATCTTTGGAAAGAAAAAAAGATATATTTATTGAGTGCACGTATTATGGCTTTCGTTCAAATTCGAAAGTTCAACTTAAGAAGCCTCATACAATAATGGAAAAAACCTGCTTTATTTTAAATTGTTTTAAAAAAAAGGTATAGCTATGTTCCATATATATATATATTATATATTTCCAATCTTACTTAATTAAAGATCTTGAATACATGTGTTGTATTAATCTGAGTGGCACTTGAAAATATAATTTCTGAATAGGAGATGCAACACTTATCATAATCGGCATCTTAGCATTATACCGGATGTGTCTAGCGTCAGTGGCTGGCCACTAACCAGATTTGGCTGATACGGTTATTACATGAAGTGACTGCTATAGATGTTTATAACAACCGAGACTAACGGCTTAACGTGCTTTCCGAGAACCGGAGCAAGCTATAATTACCAGAGTTATAATATAATGACCAGGGTTTGAACCTGAAACCCTTTGAATCTGAAGTCTATGGATCTCGGTCACGGGGCCATCGCCGCTTCGAAGTCTCTTCAAAAGCTATTTATTTATTTGTTTTTCTTTAGGAAGATTTACAGTCTAATTTCTAATTACAAATCAAATTGCCATACAATCTCCACAAATATTAAATTGTTTAATCTAATTGGAACATTTTCTCTTAACCAGTGGACGAATCAGGCAAACGTATACGTTCGAACGCGGACCACGGGCCTGTAAAGGACTACGATAGCTACGTCTCCGATATTTACGGCAAGTTCGTGCCGCAACCAGTCGACATTCGCACCTGCTCGGTGTACGACAAATACGACATTCTGGAGGAGATTGGTGAGTGGATTACACTGTTTTTGCTTTTATATTAATAAACTATTGAGTCGATGTTGGCTTCGATAGAGTGCTCCTGTTATGAATATCATTTAATACTAACGTAGTGAAAGCAAAAGTTTGAATGAAGAAGAACTCCGACAATAAACTTGACAGGTTTGATAGTCAATAAAAGAAAACTATAGGACGCCATTGAATCAATAGGGCACCCTCATAAGTTTGAGCAATGAATGGTTGTAATAATAATAATTATTTATTTCTGTATAATAACTAGCCTAATTATAATATTTTACGAACATAAATTGGGTTAGTAATGCAATTAATTAAAGTGTTATATATTATAAACTAAGTAAACTTATGTACTTGTGTCTTCGGTATCCACAATAAAATACGTGTTAGTGCTTATTTGACAAAATTCCTTACAAATAGCAATGGAGTGTGCTTACGCAATTCAATTAATTTTTTGCAACATTTTACTTATTCTATCTAGCATTATTTATATTACTTAAAGACTATCGTACTACTTAACAACCAATAATAATTATAAGGTTTTAATAATCGATCAAAGCGTAGTGTTAAGTTTTAAAACTGCGGCAATATTAATACGCCGCGACATAGATGAAAAGTTTTAAGCATGTATTAACTCAGCTCGTAACGGATAGTTATATGTCACTTAATATAAATTGAAAGTAATTTATAATGCAATAAATGTTCACACAATGTACTTAGAATTAATCGATGTTGTGGTAAGTCTAAACTATTGCAAATTGGGCGGTGGGTATAATTAGTCAACACATTCTTCACCTACCGTTAAATAAAATTTTCGTCATGAATTTGTATTGACATTATAATTATGCATGCCATATTGAAAGATTGATCAAAGAATCTTTATAAATATTAAATTATTAAGTTAAGTTTTAGTTTGCATGGATTTTATTAAATTAAACTCACGAAGTTACGTTCGAAAATTATTGGATCCATTCTGAGGTGCATATTTGCTCATAATCATTACACATTGTAAATTTGTAACATATAGTTATTTTTCAACAGGATTTTTCCCCAAAATATTCTTCTGCTTATTAATTAACTAATTAACCAAAGCATCTTTTAATTTTACACAATATATTCTGGTAGATATCATTAACATAGCAGTACTAACCGCATTGCACATTGACCTTTAAAACATGTACATTTAAAGATGAATTTCGCAGGTGACTTCGTGAGAGCGTCATCTAAAAGGAAACGTGCCAGAGGTCTGTGTGTGAATAGATCGATGTAGTGCATCTCTCTCTCTGCATCTCTCTGTCTCACACGCATACTCTATTTTATATTTATTTATAATTATTTTACGATAAAATTATTTAGATTAAATTTTAAATATGGCATGCTGTAATGGAAATGAGATTTTTTTCGTTTAGTAGTTTTATGGCACTAGTAGGTACAATTTTTGGTAGAAATTAAATTAAAACAGCATTTTAGAAGTAATAAAAACGAACACGTTGAACGTATACTAAAGTTTTTAAATTCAAATAATATTTATTCGTGAACCACAGATATGTGCATAAATGAGGTATATATCCCTGCATATTGAAATAAACTGAAACTCATATTTTTTAAATATGTAGATTGTTACTGAATAATTTATAAAGATAACATTTTTTTAATATGTTTGATTATGTTGTGTAAAGTTAATCACACATCCAAAGTGACGATTTGTACATATACTGAACCTGGTTCGCATTTAGTTTGCTTGGCAGCAAAGATCATCTTTTGTTGGTCTCAATAGGCTTGATATGCTTTCGTCTGTACGTACAGCGTGTTTGCCTTCTGTATGCTATAGATAGAGTAATAGTTATGTTTTTTTACTTCTTTAGCATATTCATAGCGGTAAGATTCGCACGAGCTAAAGCTTGATTAAAATAAAAGTTATTAGTGCGATGCGTACGTTTAAAACAATATATCTACTAATAAGAATGTTTATCTTTCATATTGACTACGTATAACTTCCTAAATATATGTTTAAATAGATTTGACATATTATATTAAAAAAATGATGAATAACAGCGCTTATAGCAAGTGTACTTTATAAAGTATATGTAAACATTATTAAAAGCTGGGAAGCGATTATTATTTTTGTACCAAAACAATATTAACTTTCTTAACCTATACCTTTGGTATAAATATCTTAATCAGCAAATTTGTTGATACTTTGATCCACAGAATTTTTATTAACAATCGATTTCTAACTTTGAGTTGTGAACAATAAAAGTTCTCAACATTTGAATAACTATTAAATACCTATTTATTTATATATTCTTAGAAAATTAAGTAAGCATGGTGTAGTTATAGAACATGGATAACATAATTATATTATTAGAATATAGTCATAAGAGCCTTCAGTTTCTTTCTTTCTGATTATTTCAATAGCCTATCATTTGATTACATAAATACACATGGTGGAGTAGCTGTACCATTCATGTTATGCCTGAAAATTTCGTAGGAAGCGATTAAGGGTATGGAATATCGACTAGTGCCAATGTGAGTGAAGGGCTTGTTACCTCTCTCCAAAGATATAGATATACAATGGATAACGCACGTATTTGCACTAAAATGAAGCGAGCCGACTTTTGAAAACCTCGTGTTCTGTGACGTCGATTTTTAGTGATGGGAAATCCAAACTGATTCATCGACACTGATGCCGCTGATGATAAATATTTCTTAACGTGAAATCGTTCATGTACAATATTCGAAAAAAAAAACAACAGACGTGCGCGAACTGTAAGTAGCGGCGGCCAACCCCGACGATTGGTCGGGGTTCGGACTAGCTAATCACAAGCATTTGCGTTATTTTTTTATATAACCATATAAATCCCTTTTTAATAGTCGCAGCAAAGCTTCTGTTCACCCCAAATAGGATATATGATCGTCAGATTATGTATGCATAAAGATAGACTATCAGAATTACATCAGAAAGCGTTGAAACTGTTATAAAATCAATTAGCACGAGCAAACCGCCCTGTTGTAGGCACAGGCGCGTTTGGCGTTGTCCACCGATGCCGAGAGCGGTCAACTGGCAATTACTTCGCTGCCAAGTTCATACCCGTCTCCGGAGCGATGGAAAAGGAGCTCATTAAGAAAGAGATAGATATAATGAACCAGCTACATCACAGGAAACTGATCAATCTGCACGACGCTTTCGAAGATGACGATGAGATGGTGCTTATATTCGAGTTGTAAGTATTCTTGTTCTTAATTAATTTTGATTAGTTATACATATATGTTTAACCGTTACCGTTTATATGGGCACCGTAAGAGCACTCATGTCCGTAAGAGCAGCAAAATGCTCTGGTTTAAAGACCCTTTTAAAGAACACATGGGACTACCTGATAATGGTCGCAAGATCAGACGGATGCAAGCTGTCTACAATTTGTCGCATTAGAAATTTAAGAGGGTAGGCCTATTTTCAGCAGTGGAAGTCTTGAGCTCGTGACGTGTAATGTTGTATTATCAATAAATGAGTATTTGAGTATTCATGTTGAATTTATACATAGTCGAAAAAATTCTTAAGGCTTAAGCCATAAATATATGCAGGCCGTCATAAAGCGCTTTAATCCTTTTGGACTGTCTCTACTGCTTTCAACAAGATGTAGTCATAATGATGTACAAAAAAGCACGGATTGAATGCATGATGAACCATTGGAATCGAAGCATCTTTTCTGCTTTATTATTTCTGCTGCATCCAATAATATGAAATAAATTATAACACCTTATTTTTTGTTATTCAGCTTATCCGGAGGCGAGTTATTCGAGCGTATAACAGAGCCTGGCTACAACATGAGCGAGGCAGAGGCAGCCCATTACATGAGGCAGATCTGCGAAGGTGTCAAACACATGCACGAACAGAACATCATTCATCTGGACCTGAAACCGGAGAACGTTATGTGCAGAACCAGGACTGGTACTGATGTCAAGGTTGGTTGACTGTTTCTCATTGGTAGCTTCATGTTTACAGAAAAAAAAACACTTGAAGTAGTGGTTCGAATCATTTTGACCTGTTTCTATCTCATTTCTGCAAATTTGTGATATTTGTTTAAACACATAGTACTAGGTACTAAGACCCACTTTTATTAACTTATGATTACTTAAGATACATACATAGATTCACGCCTGTTTCCCCAAAGGGTTAGGCAGAGGCATATTATACGCCCAAACTTCGCCAATTATAAAGTTGGTCCCACGTAATAGGTGGTGAGCCTATTGCCACTTACCGGGCACTGGTATGTTCGCCAGAGCCTCGTCCGTTGATCGGCAGGTGCACCACTTGCAGGTGAGGTTGGCTTGAGCTCCTTAGGTCTGGGTAGGTTGCCTATACACCCCGTTGCATACCAGTTACTTAAGATAGATACTCTTTAATGCTCACGAATACAAAAAATAATTAACTATAACAAAAAAGTACTACATAGTTTTTAGTTGTTGTTTTCTAAAAAATATGTTGTACATGCAGGTGATCGATTTCGGACTGGCTACAAAACTGGACCCTAACGAGGTTGTGAAGATCTCGACCGGAACAGCCGAGTTCGCAGCGCCTGAGATTGTAGAGAGAGAACCTGTAGGTTTCTACACTGACATGTGGGCCTGCGGTGTGCTGTCTTATGTGCTGTAAGTATTTTCATAATTATATGTAAACATCCATGATTGTCGACCGTTATAGTGACCGAAGTAGCAAGGCTGCTGAAGTGTTAATGGCGGGGCATATAGCTTGAACGACAGACGGGGCGTTAAAGTTTTTCAATTGCGACCAGGAACTCTAAAGAATGTCCTTCCACCTGATAAACCGTTAATCTAGTCAAGGCGGTGGTGGAAAGCCGATGGATGCAGGATGCAACGTAAACAACCATGATTGTCAACCATTGTAGTGACTGACGTAGCAAGCAAGGCTGCTGGGCACATAGCTTGAACGACAGAAGACAGATGGGGCGTTAAAGTTTTTCAATTGCGACTAGGAACCGTACTAAAGAATGGCCTTCCACCCGATGAACCGTTAATCTAGTTACGACGGTGGAAAGCCAATGGATGCAGGATGCACAAGATCGATCGTCGTCGAAATCTACTGGGGACTTCGGCAGTGTGCTTCAAATGGTTGAAATAATTATAATAATTTAAACAAAGCCATCTAGTATTGCTTCTTCCACTGACTATTCCCGAACGATGCGTGTTTTGAGACAATCGTCTATCTATGATTGCGGCACCCAAATGTTGTGTCGTTTGTTTTTTTTAACTATTAGCCGCGAATTCAATGCTCCTGCCGATTTCTACCGGTTTACTAGTAATATTAATTTTAAGTATTAGAAGCAATTTTCCAAAAAGCAATTTTATTAAAAGAATGAGTTTCTTTTTGGATATCTAAGATTCTTATGTAAAAGATTATACTCTGATGTCATTTGATAATATTTGCACCCCTCTCAGAACACCCTTCGCTACAAGATATTTATTGACAGTGATATAAATTTTGACTATGGTTTGACCGCTAGCGCTGTACCGCTGACCGAGTCATTAGGGAAGGCTCTGAATGACCTAGTCACAGACTCTAGTCATGACGAAGTGGAACATTATTCCCTTGTACACTATTCGGTAATCACAGCTAGTTGTGGCTCTATTCAATTCCATTTTATACACGCAGAGATCAATCTTTTACAACGATCAACGGTACAGCGCTTGCTATAGTTTAGTCAAGCTATAGTTTAACTGATTATGAAATGTGTCGTCTAAAACTGATAATACTTACCAACTTGTTACTATATGTCGTCTATTTCATACAGGCTATCCGGTCTTTCGCCTTTCGCTGGTAACAACGACATAGAAACATTGAAGAACGTGAAGGCATGCGACTGGGAATTCGATGAGGAGGCCTTCCAGCACGTCTCTGATGATGCCAAGGACTTCATCAGAAGATTGCTGGTCAAGAATAAGGAGTAAGTATTTTACAACGCTTGATGGTAGCTCAGTGGAACTATGTGATCTGATAAGATACGTCAGTCCAAATTACTGTGGCTCTGGCTGTGCTGTACTCTGCAGTCGGAATTGAAGTAAATAAAGCGGAGTTAACAAAGTTCAGTCCAAATAAATGCACCTTGATCCTTGGATGAGGACTGTATGTGGCATTTAATCTTTAGCGCTTTCGTGCTTCGGAAGATACGTTAAGACGTCGATCCTGGTTACTATACGTGGTAGTCACCAAGCCATGTTTTTAAAATGTCGGCAACGATGCTCCCAGTTGTGCAAGCGTCCAAGAGAGCGTGGGGAAACCTAACTTAAATCCCATCTTAACTTCTGAGAGGAGAATAACTCTAACAGTTGTATTAATTGCCTGAGGTGATGAAGGTATATATTTAATATGGCAGTATATCGGAACGCAATGTGTAGATAAACCCAAATAAATAATACATACATTCACGACTATTTCCCCGAAGGGGTAGGCAGAGGCATATTACACGCCCACACTTTGCCAATTATAAATATATAGTTGGACCCTCGTAATAGGTGGCGAGCCTATTGCCGCTTACCGGGCCAGAGCCTCGTCCGTTGATCGGCAGGTGCACCACTTGCAAGTGAGGTTGGCTTGAGCTCCTTAGGTCTTGGTAGGATCCCTATACACCGTTAAACCAACTTGTGTTCATATAATTTGTGCTCATATAACGTGCTTGTACAGGAAACGTATGACAGCCCACGAGTGCTTAGCCCACAAATGGCTGGCGGGAGATGCAGCAGCGGCCAGAACCGCCACCATCGAGGCCAGGAGGTACCAGGTCATGAGGGACAGGCTCCGGGCGAGATACGATGTGAGTACTTAGTATTTACCTTCACATTCATTTGTTTATTTGCTTATTATTGTCTACTGTAAATCTGGTACATTATTCTCTATGACTTCATTCTAATTACATAATATTATCCTATCATCATTATCATCTCAGCCATCTGACGTCCACAGCTGAACATACGCCTCCCCAATAGATTTCCACATTGAGCTATCCTGAGTCGCCTGCATTCATCGGCTTCCCGCCGCCTTGACCAGATCATCGGTACAACGGTCTTATCCTATACCTCCACGTTTATTAATTGTTCCCAAATGAATTTTATGATTATTTTTTTTACGTTAAGCTCTCAAAGAAATTATCTCCATGAAAGAAACGTTATTTTTAAACGTCCTAACGTAATTACGTAATAATGTAGAAAAAATGACATTCAGTTTATACCTTTTATAAATTTTTTGAACTAACTGTAAATAAGAATTGGATTCTTTGGCGGCTCTATTATATCCTATGGAAGATATTGTGTTTTCTGGTGACTACCATTACACTTTTAGTTGACAAATTGAGAGGTATTCATTTTATTTTCTCCATAGGTATGATTATTAAAAAAAATTAATAGAATTATCAATGTATATGGTTAAACATATACAAGCTTAATATAAACAAACACACCCTCACACACTACACACACACACAATGCACATGCACGTTGCACACACACGCATTAACTTCCAAGACACTTAGAACTAAAAACTGGAATTGTTATAAATATTTAATAAATTATATTCAAATTAAAATTAAAAAGTATCTAAATGTAAAGCTTAAGAGAAAATATATTGCTGGCTATGGAAGAGCAGAGGCTCCTACTACAGGCATTTTATGCTTAAAAGGAAATACTATAAATTGTAAACAGAAACCGTTTAAAGAAATAGAAGATTTTGTATTTTTGTGTATTTTGATGTCAATGTAAAATGTTTGTTCCAAGTAAATATTTATACTTTCACTGCCCTGTGTTTTTATGTCAGCGGTATTAAGGGTATATTAACGTTACGTTCTTTATTATAGAACTGGTCGTCGTTCGCGTTACCGATTGGCAGGCTAAGCGAGTACAGCTCTTTGAGAAAACTGCTTATCGAGAAATGGAAGATTTACGACGGACATTTCGGTAAGTGCAATTTTATTTGATTTGCAAGTAATTTTATTCACTTTATGTAAACTTCTATAAGGTGGCAAAAATGTTCTTAAGGGGATGTAGTAATATATTTTAATTGCGTTATTGCAAATACCTAATGTTTACTTCTAGCTTGTCTATATTGAATAAGAAACGTGAAAACAATATCACCAGCCTATCTTTGTTCTCTGCTGGACAAAGGCCTCTCAAAAGTCAAGCCCCTGAGCTCTTCGCCTCCAAAAGCTGCCAGCCGTTTTGCGAATGTCGTCGCTCCACCTAGCTGGAAAACATCCTATACTATACTATACTTTCCGAGCCCTGGTCTTCGTATACACCAGACCCCAAAGGTATACGTGTCCTAGAGGTTTTGGTCCTTCGACACATACCAAAATATTACGCTCCCTAGTATGTAAAAGGTGTTTTGAAAGTTTTCAACAATTTAAACTATGTTTCTTTTCTTCCAGACCGCAGACAAGCAGCCCCAAGATTCGTGATCAAACCACAATCGGCGTTCTGCTACGAGGGTCAATCCGTAAAGCTGTACTGCCGCATCATCGCGTGCGCAACACCCACAGTCACGTGGTCCAGGAACAACCAGGAGCTGAGGCAGTCTGTCAAGTTCATGAAGCGGTGAGAACATTGTCATTGTATATGTCACAATACAATATAATCAAAAGATGTCAATGTGGGTGTATCCTACCAAGATCTAAGGAGCCCGAGCCAATCTCACCAGCACCTGCCGCTTAACAGACGAGGCTCTGGCGAACATAAAAGTTCCCGGTAAGCCTTAGCAATAGGTAATAGGTAAGCAATAGGCTCGCCGTCTATAACGTGGGACCAACTATATAATTGGCGAAGTGTGGGTGTATAATATGCCTCTGCCTACCCCTTCGGGGAAACAGGCGTGAATTTATGTATGTAGATGTCAATATATGGGATGGACCACATCTCATTTTTTGAAACGTTTCATCTAAAAATTTCTGGGTTAAAAGTGAACTTTGCATCAACTTTTTCAATTAATTGTAGCAAAGTTTTAGTCTACTTTCAAATATGGATTATAGGATTATGTGTGATTTGACGACCGATACGGCGTGGAGGTCAGTAAACTTGGGGCCTACCGCCTAATGCGATGAATTTCAGCTTTCATCTAGATCTAAATGTTCTGAGGTTCATCAATCCGTACCGGGGAATCTGCCGAAAGCCACAGATTATTCATGTCCTTCAACCCGTGACACACCAAAAGGCAGACTAGTGAAGCGACTAATTGAATAAATGATTATGTTTTGCGTGTCGATGACACTTTATTGCGTTTCAATGGAGATCTTGTATTGACTTTTCTTATTTGTTTATATTAATCTTGTATTGTGTTTGGCGGTATGGCAGAATCAATTCTAATTTAAATAATTGCCTAATAATCGATTACCAGCAAGTTAGGCGGTACGGCCCCTGCTCTCCGCTCCTGAGGTCGTAGGTTCGATTCCCACAAATCTTTGTGAGCATAAACATGAATATTTGGTCTGGTCACCTATTTCCTATGTATATTTACCAAAAAAAAAGTATTTATGTATGTTTATCCGTTATTTAGTATCCATAACACAAGTTCTTAATGATGCTTATCTTGTTACTAAATAATTGGTTTAATTGCCACAAAATATTTATTTATTTATGTATCATTCAATATCCAATTATCAACCCAACCCAAACAGTATTTGGGTTGATAATTTATGAATTACCAGCTCCTAGATAATAGCATATCAAAATTATTAAAAAGATAAATACGCTTTACTGACTTGTCAGGGGAATCTTTTGCAGTAAACACAAAGTCTGTCAAAATATGATTTGTTAACCAAATTCATTTAGATCGTAATGTGAGTAAGATTGATTAATCCTTGTTTTCTTGTATGGAGTTGACAATAATGTATGTTTGTTGATCAGGTACGCCGGTGACGACTACTACTTCATAATAAACCGCGCGAAGCTGGAAGATCGCGGCGAGTATGTGATCCGCGCTGAGAACCATTACGGTTTCAGGGAAGAAGTAGTCTTCCTGAACGTGCAACGTAAGTATTTTATAGCTTTTCATATTATAATTATTATTATTGTAAGGTTTATAAGGCTCCTACTAAAAGCTGAAAAGCCCAAGCCAACCTCATCCACAAGTGGTGCACCTGCCGATTAACGGACGAGGCTCTGGCGAACAAAAATGTTCCTGGTAAGCGGCAATAGGGCGACCGAGGGACCAACAATACAACTGGCAAAATGTGCGCTTATAATATGTCTTTGGCTACCCCTTCGGGGAAACAGGCGTGATATTATGTATGTATGTAATAATTATTATTAATTCATAATACAATAAAAGCCTTGTTTCCAAACTGGTTATTCCACATATTTTAAGTTAAGAAAAAACTCGAACGAATATTGACCGCTAAATCACATTAATGTTTGTGTAAAATTTCTCTTATTATGGTTATAATTATGGTTTTTTATCTCTTTATGATAATTTTGCCAATATCGAGTGTGAAAACTCCTATAATTTTTTTTTTCGTCGCATCATGTTATCACCACACATTCTATTCACTTTTCTTAGGATACTTATTTTCTATGTAATAGAATAGGTAAGAATTTCTTATTTTTATTGTAAAGGATATCGAAAAATTGTTTGCATTTAAAAAAAAATAAAGATATATTGATGGATTTTGCTTATTCAGTCAGACATCAGAGGTCATAAAGCAACATCCAACTAGTTAAAATTTCGGCCATTGACAGATTGTGATAATGACTTATCATCAATGCGAATTTCACCGAAGTATGTCATGGGCTCACTGGTGCGAGCGCGAAGTTAATTGATTTACATTTTATGGGTTTTGTTTTGGTGTTATTTGACGTTTTAAGTCAAATGTAAGTTTTAGCATTTTATACAGCATGTAAGTTAAAAGTCGTGCAGGATGTCAAGTGTCTCAAAAAATATATCTCTGATGAAAATGTGCACTGTCCGTTCAGAAACAAATGCGTAGCATTGAAGTTTATATTGCTTGTTTAACATAACAAATTACTGTCAAATCTAAACTATCAAAACAAATTCTCATCTACATCTCCTAAACCTATCTCTGAAAAGGTTAAAATATAAACGTCAAAATGACGTACACACCAACGACACCAACGGTTATTTAAGAGGCGATTAACGTATAACAATCGTATACGTTTGTCGCCTCTTAACTAACCATACAATGTCATCTTTAATAACAAATGGTAGCGATTATTAAACTGCCACTACAATGCAGATGTCACTTCAAAGTATTAGATTCTTGGCACGGCCACTTGACTGCTTGTCAATTCTTGTATAATTAGGTCAAGAAACTCTGATCTAAAAATAATTGTGTTACTGGTTGTTGTTTTAATTAGTCTCCTTGTGATATAGGTGGTTGGATGTCTAGTTTTCTTTTTTCGTCTTTTGTGCTGGTGATAAAGTCTATTTTTGAAAGTGATTTGTGAAAAGGGTGAAAGTGAAACTTGAAGGCTTCTTTGAAGGTTAGAAAGTGTGTATTTTATAGAGTCAGGGTTAAGAATAATCTAAGTTTTATTTTATTGATGCAATTATCTTATAAATATATTTGATGACAATTATACTTTTATTAGCGTTGCCCAGTTTTATTCACTTCCAGGTTACATTTATAAAATACTAGTTTTTCGGCTGTGCCTTTGTCCGCTTGGTATTCCAATTTACTTTTAACTTGAACAAATCATGTTCTTAAACTTTCCTTCGAATCTTTTTAGGGAAAGATACTTTTACGGTCTAACATTTTAGAATTGTATTTATGCATATTGACGAATTAACTAACTGTTTCCGTTGCATTATTATTTTTTTATTTTTTTTATTTACTTGCCCAGCTAATTAATATATTAAGTACTTACACATGAAATTGGCGTTTTATCGAACTGGCCACTTTGATCTCAAAAACGTTCGGCGTTTGGTTAGAAATTCCAAATTTTTAAATTTTTCTTTTTCTATGTAAAACATAAATTTCGTTTGTTCAAGTCCAAATATATTCAAACAGAATTTCGTAAATGAGGCTAAGGATTTGGATTTGTCACTTTGTCGTCAATGATCATTTCTGCAGCAGTTTGTAAAATCAACTGCACTTTTGCTTAATGTATTTCATCAAACCGTTGATCGTTCTTCTTATCTCTTTGTATTGCGTGACAGGTGTAAAACCGTCCATCTGACCAGAAATTGTATATAATATCCTAAAAGCCTCTTTTCTCTCAGCCTTATGAACCAACAAAGACATTACTTTACTTATATATGATATGCAGAAAATCGTCGAGCTGACTGGCATGGGTGACTCATATCATAGGCCTATCATAGTATCATATACACATTTCTTATACGCCTGGTTCTTTTGTACAGCCTTACCGAAAGTACAAAGACAACACGTCCAAGAGGCTCCGCGTCGGCGCGAGGCCCTCCCGTACACATTCTGGCAAGAATCCAGCGAGACGGCGCCCGCCTTCACGTTCCAACTGCGGCCGCGCGTCATGCAGGCTCGCGACACCTGCAAACTGCTCTGTTGTCTCAGCGGCAAGCCCACGCCTACCGTCAAATGGTAAGTCTTATATTGGGGATTAGGACATGAAGCTCTTCAAAGACGGCGTAAAATGGTTGGCAATGCGCTAGTTATGCCACTGGCATTGAGATCGGGTGTATGGGGTTCCTACCAAGACCAAAGGAGCCCAAGCCAACCTTACCTGCAAGTGGTGCACCTGCCGAACAACGGACGAGGCGAAAAAATCGCACGCAATTAAAAATGAAAAAGTGCACTCTTACTGAGACACCCTTTATTTTTTATTGTGTACTGAATTTATTTACTGTTATCAGACCTTGAGCTACAAGGTATCCTCGTAGCTTAAGGTCATCGTTCATCATCATATCAGCCTCAAAAAGTCCACTGCTGAACATTGGCCTCCCCAATATATTACAATCTATTCTGGTAGACAGGACCCAGGATGACGCTGCTACCTATCATCCGGTAGGATTTCTCTCTAGGACTCTTACGACTCCCGGTGCGATGAGGGGGGATGGTACCATTCTAAGCCGATACCAATCGGCACACGGTGCCGTTTATATTTTGTCGAAATCAATCATTTAAAACAATCTATTTCACTCCCCAGGTACAAAGACAGGAAAGAGCTGTCGAAGTACGATTATGCGATGGCTCATTCGGACGGCGTGGTGACTCTCGAGATCATCGACTGCCGGCCCGAGGACAGCGGAAAGTATACCTGCATAGCCACCAACGTTCACGGCACCGACGAAACTTCGTGTGTCGTCATCGTTGAAGGTGAGAGAGACAGAAGAGAGAAAGCATCAAAACATAACCTCACGCTATTAGTAAAGCGGAAGGTTGTGTCAGATTTTTCGAAGTTATGTGCTATATCTATATATATAATATATCGCTTGCTTCGTGCCTCGGAAAGCACGTTACGCCGTTTGGTCCCGGCTGTCATGAACATCTATGGCAGTTGTTATTAGGAAGTCAGTTCCTTCTAACAGTCTGACAGCTGGTTTAATCATAGAATGATGTTTCTCTCTGGGTTGCGGAGGTCAGACGGCAGTCGCTCCACGTAATAACTGAAATTCAGTCAAATCTGGTTGTACCAAGCAGACTTTGGGCCCTAAGCTTAAGTCTAGAGCAACCGGGATAATGCTAAGATAAGGTTGTGTCAGATTTCCATTCTTGAGCCCTTTATGTTCCAAACCGCGAACTCTTCTATACTCTCCGAACAATTACTTATGGGGCGACCTTACTGAAGTAGAGCGCTATGTTCATTTATTCGTATTTTTATTATAATAGGTAAATGAATTAAAAGAATGATAAAACTGTTCTCGCAAAAAATTAACCAGCGCTAGGACATTGTACTTAGTTTTGCATCAGAAATTTTGTAATGCTCGAAGCCGAATTATTGTTGCCATTATGGTATTACAGTATACTCCTACAAGAATGATAATCGTACAGCAAATAAACAGGGAGAGTTATAAAGTTATATAAAATTTATAAATTATTATGCAAAGACACGCAAACTTAATTCTACTTTGGAACTTAATTCACATCATCAAGCCTCACTCCAGTATTCTTACAGTTACTATCTGGTATTACTGACACTCACTGTTACTGTTCAGGGGAAGTAGTATCACCTGAGCAAGCCGCCTTGGCGCACAATCTCCTGCACTCCGGCGACAGGAGGTATATCGAGAAACCACTGAAACCAGCTCCACCGCCCATCATCACCAAGACCAAGGTACTTGTCTATAACAATTCTCATATGACATGCATATTTGAAAACGTTGCCTATGCCTGTGGTATGTCACTGTCATTCTAGAAATCTAGGCAATGTTACAAACCTTAACCCACTTTCGTAATTTTATTGCTATGAAAAAGTGGGCCTATCTGCTTAAGTCTACTATCACTTCCTATGACTTATGTCGTTACTGTCTACTAAAATAAAGATATTCTGATTTTAATTTCATTACCATCTATCATCTATTTTTTCTATCTACCATGACAACACACTAGGCCATATATAAAAGAAAATATATATATATTTTTATTAAATTCCAAATCTGTCCGCAAAAATAAAATACATTGAGTTTAAAAAAAATAGATATATACTATTCCAAGCGATACACAATGCATCTGTGAAATTTAGCTTATTTCCTTGCCCTTTACAAGAAAACGGTAGTGAAATAGTATATTAATTCTTACTCAAATTTTGCGATGAAACATATAACTATGTTTTTAATTTAGCGCAACTAATCCCTTGACCCGTTTATAAATTAAAACTAAACTTTTAGATATAGACATTATTTAAACGAATTGTTTGAAATTTCAGGTGACAATCGACCCACCAGCGAGAACCCACGCAACACCTAGGCCGAAATACTCGCCTCAAAGCTCAATGGACGCGAGCAAGAAGAAGTATGGTGCCAAGCTAGAGTCTGACACATCCAGGTCGAGGAGTACCACTAAGGAGCTAGTTTGTAAGTACCCATTAACGTCCCACTACTGAACACGGGCCTCCTGAATGAATATAGGGCTAGCTGAATGAACTATATTTATTTTATTTATTTATTTATTAAGGACAACCAACAAAACATTACTTACTTCTATTTAGTCACACTTCAAAAGGATACATTCTATAGTAATGCCTTAATTACAGGCTGCCACGACATGCAAAATATTAAACAGTTTACAAAATTACAATTAATCTTAAACTTATAGTAAAAAATATATATAAAAAACAAAATATATATACAGTTACAATATGAAATGTTCTGCCACGACAACTGTAAAGCCCTACGATTTGTGTCTTGGGATCAAGGTAAACTTACTTCTACAGTTGCCGTGGTCATAGTGCGCCATATATCATGACGCGTTCCTTTGAGTTGGAGAGGTCAGAAGGCAGACACTCCATTTAGAAACTAAAATTCAGCCTAGTCTTGTTTGACATGTGAACAGACCCTGGGCCCTATCCGTAAGTATGCCGAGATAATGCTAGGGTGATGATGACTAAATATGAATCCATCATTTTAATAGCACAGCTTAATAAATACTGTCTTTGTATTGGTTGTATTAGGAGTATCACAAGGTTGCTCATTAGGACCAATGTGTTAAATTGTAACTTCTAAAAGAAGTATGCCCGCACATTTTATAATTTTGATTACCCAATAGAATACACAGACACGTTTATAGTAAAGTATAATATGCTTGCTATGTCTGAAATAAGTTTTTTTTTTTAAATATTCCACACTGTAATTGTTGACCAATACAATATATAAATCTGTTTCGTTTCTTTTTCAGTACCAGCATCAGACTCGTCGATGTGCACGCCATCGTTCGCGAGAGCGTTACCTGACGTGCTGGTGGCGAGAGATGGTGCCCCACTGTTGCTTTCTGCGGCTGTGAGGGGAGACCCAGAGCCTCGAGTACAGTGGTACAGGGGGTCGCAGCCTCTGCATTCGTCTGCGGTAAGGAATTCTGATCGCTCAGGGATGAATGTCTTTTCATTTTCATTATTTTCTACCAGTTAAAGAAATGTGAACATTTAATTATCGACAAAATATGTTCGGGTCGTTCTTATTTGCTAATACTTAGCTCCAATAATAGTATTTTTCCAAACAGAGCAAACGAATATTAATTTGTTGTGCATAAAAAAATTATTTGTCTTGTCTGATAATCTATTTACACCGACAGACTGACAAATCTTGAAAATAACCTTAACAGACAGATTACCTGACAAACGCTTTGATTTCTTTCTCTTTCTTGATTATAGTACCGCCCATATCTCTTGCATTGCTGTTAAGATTTTTTTTTATATTTCCTCTTTGTATGTTACAATTTCTTGAATCTAAATTATCTTTTCGATCTCAAAGACAATAAATTATGTGTTATTTTATTACTATAATAAATAAGTAAGCGATAATTACGCACATAAATAAGAAAAGTCATACAACTAGGGTTTGAACCCGAGATCCCTTGAATTGTAATCTACTGGGCTATTGCTGTTTTTTGCTGCGGCGATGTGTGATATTATAAGAATGGTTTCTATATTTTTTTTTAATTACAGGCTGTGGACCTTAAATACAAGAACGGTGTAGCATCCCTAGCCATTAGCGAAGTATTCCCTGAAGATGAAGGAGAATACACACTGAAGGCTATCAATAGCCAGGGAGAAGTCGAGACCAAGTGCAAAGTCACGGTTAAAGGTGAGTGGTGTTTCTGTAGTCAATATAAAGTTTAGCCATCAGCGTTTTTCCTGAAGGGCACTGAATAAAAGGACATCAATTATATCCTATGTTCCTAAGTTCAGCAGACAGGCCAGTTAAACTGTAATTAACTAATTGATGTAATTTAGGCTCCGATAAAAAACTGTTGAATTTCTACATAACTTAATTCTAACGTGTGTTATCACGGGCTTCTGCCCTTACTTTCCGAAATTGAAGAAGAATTAGGCAAGCTTATATTTCTACTTTCATAAACCTAGTAGACATCGTGGCTTCTGACTTTGAAAGTGGGGACCTTAAATTTAGAAAGATTAGACATGAGTTAGATGTACTAAAACTAATTTAAGTGCTTTCCTGTACAGCTATGGAAGGTGGGGCCACAGGAACCAAGACAGATAAACCCCCGAGAATAGTGGACCACGCGCGCTCACAAAGCGTCAACGACGGAGACGCAGTAACGCTGGCCTGCAGGTAATACATATATTTATTATTAATCCTTTATTGCACATAAAAACATAATTACATTACAAAAATAGTTTTTAAAAACAAAATTACAAAGGTGGACTTATCTCTAGGAGAGATCTCAACCAGCCAACCCTAGCAGTTGTAAATTAGGTTAAGTACGGGATTAAATTTAGTTACAGATCCAAGTAAAAGAAAAGAAACTACAAAAATATATTAAACCTTTTGGAAAAGTAGAATTGTTAGGCTTCAATAACTAGATATTGCAAATTGATTGATATTGCAATGCAGCATAAACCTTTAAATTTCACTTATTTTTTGACTTAAGTCCATACTCATCTTGTGACTATTCCTAGAAAACATCTCAAATTTTTTAAAAGTTAAATTACGTTAACTATTTCCTATTTTTCTTTTCGCCTCTAAAAGCCACTTGAGTTAAATACTGGATAATGATCCAGTATCTTAGAATATGTGAACATCTTGCTAAAGTAATACAAAAATCAACTGTACCTTTGCCATCAGACGTCAAAAGTGATTTACGAACACAAGAAAATATAAATAATAAATTTATGTAATTAATGTGTATGCTGAATGTTTATCGTATTAGGTATGCAACACCTGTAAAAATAGATATAAGTTTGGCTATAATAAAAAAAATATTTAAAAAAATAAACTTGTAAATTTTCCCAGAATCGTCGGAGCTGAACGTTTCGACGTGGTATGGCTGCACAACAACAAGGAGATTAAGCCTTCGAAGGACTTCCAATACTCCAGCGAGGCTAACATCCACAAGTTGCATATTGCAGAGATTTTCCCTGAAGATGCTGGTATGTATATGTAGCACTCAAATTATTTATATACCTTAACAATGTAAACTAGCTCGGTGGACAGGGCATATAGCTCGAGGAACTGACAACCGGCTAGCAAAAACTGGCTGAAATGATGATGATGACAACATAGCTATTTTGAAAAGATCATTGATGATGTCTTGTTAAAAAAGATTCCCACCAATCTTGGGACCGTATGATGAGTTTGTCAATCGGTCAAGTTCTTTAGGACAAGAAGGAACGCGATTTCAAGTGTATTATTCAATAGATGCTAAAGTCTTATCATAAAATTCTTGAATCTTCTGTGAATACTCTTGGATATTAAGAAACTGTACTGGCATTGACAATTTCATTAGAGCTGTTTTAATACATGAATAAGCGAATAAATTCTTCTGATCATCTAACTTTAGTTATATAACATAGAAGCTGAAGCTCAACCCTTGCCAAAAAGTTAAAGAATCTTTAGCCATTTTTTTTGTGTTGAAAAAAAAACACTGGTTTAGATGAGATATTATTTTTATTACAGCAGGGCTTATCAACAACTATTCAATAGCAAACAAATTCTTTCAAGCATTACATTTTAACTGTATGACATTTATCTTTCAGGCGTCTATACATGCGAAGCCTTCAACGATGCGGGCGAGTCATTCTCGTCCTGTACCGTGATGGTGCTAGTTCCGGGAGAAACTCCGGCCGCGCCGCAGTACAAGGACTTCCCCTCGTCAGCCACTGTGTCCTCTACCGAGCCTGCAGTCTTCACTGCTGAGTTGGACAAGGTATGTGTTAAGCTTAATAATGAACCACTGAGTTCAACCTTCTTGAAATTAGTAAAAAAAAATTAGAATTTTCTACTGTATCGACTGCACGGTTTGGTCATTAGGACGTGTCACATTAAAAAAGGGATTCAAAGCAAGCAGAAGAAGATATATGGCATATATAAATAATGTTTCGTTAAAAATTAGCCACCTACTTGACACAACACTGCTTGAGATGTATTTCAAAGCATTCACCATTCTCTTATGAATGGCGTGTTTTGCGATGAACTGGTATCGCACTTACAAGCCCCAATGCTATATTAAAATTTAAAACGTATCAAATTTTTTTTATTCCTCATCAGAAACTTCCATATGTTATATTATTATTATATTATATTATTATTATATTATATATTATATTTAATCTAAACATGCCAATATTTGTTCACAGCCACCACTCCAGCTTCAGTGGTTGAAGGACGGCAAACCAGTAGATGAAACATCTACAAGATACAGGTTCACAATGGAAGGCACGTCTCGGTACAGGTTCGAGATCGCCAAAGCCACCTCAGATGACGGAGGCCAATACCAGGCGCGCGCTGTCGGCTCCAAGGGAGATTCCTTAGCTGCTTTCTACCTAAACGTTAGCGACCTATAAAGTGAAACATGGACTGACCAAACGTACTTATATAAATTTTACACAAAGGGACTCAAGTCACTACCTTGAGACACCCCAGAAATATTTTTTTGAATGATAACGAATATTGAGCGATTTTTATACAAACCGGAGTCTAAGTGTGTAAAAGAGTTCGTTTCTTTTTTTATATTTTAAATTATTGTTTAAATTAATAAAATATATTTAAGTGTTACACCCTATCGAATGCCTATGAGAGGTCGCATGGACAATCGAATCCTCGCTCTCTAGTCACTGTTAACTTTTAAATGTTATTTATTTATTCGTTGTTATTATTTCTTTTTTGTTTTGACGTAATAGTATATCTTCCTGGCCTAACAGATTTTAATTTCAGCTTCGTTTAAAATAAGCTTGGATTTAATTAATGTTGCAATGGATTTTGGTGTAGTCTTCAGTTGGGTTCTTTACGGGGTGTTTAAGCGCCACTGTAATGCTCCGTAGACAATTGAACACGATTCTATATCATTATTCCTAATAAATATTTTTATATAACTGTATTATTTAATTGTAAATAATTTAATTTATATCATGTGACCGCGTAAATTATAAATAAATATGTATACCTGAAAAATGTTTATAGTGGTTTCATTTCACTTAATCAAAACTCAATAAGAAGTTGATTCAAGTAGAGTTAATAAACGATGAGAATTCAATGAATATGAAATATAAGATATTTCTTAAATTAAAACACAATACTATGATGACTGGCTAAAAAGCCGTTCTATTATAATGCTAATTTAGGTTTCTATAACTTGGTCCTTATATACATAAGCATATAACACAGCAGTAGCTATGCTATTAAACCTTAGAAATGCTAAAGTTTCAAAAATTTTTTGATAACTCCTACTAAATAACTGTATAAAGTTATTTAAGATACAAATAGTAGCAACTTAGTGGTTATGTTATGATTGTTTAATGGTTTACTCTTGTAATACCAATTTTGCAAAATTACAATCACTCTGACATACATACATTTAGACAATTTATATTACTCTTAACATACATACATACATAATGTCACGCCTGTTTCTCCTAAGGGGTATGCAGAGGCATACTATACGCCCACACTTCGTCATTTATATTGTTGGTCCCACGTAATAGGTGGCAAGTCTATTGCCGCTTTTCTGTTTGCCAGAGCCTCGTCCGTTGGTGCACCACTTGCAGGTTAGGTTGGCTCTGGCTTCTCAGATCTTGGTAGGAGCCTCATACACCTCAACAAAATTCTTTAACCAAGTTAAAGCAATTTACCTACTTTAGTTAATTTAGGTATGACATTTTTTTTATGTGACGCGTCGTAATGCCTACCTCCTGCCAGAATGCAAGCAGTCGATGCTGGCCAAAAAAAATTAAGGCGCTTCATACCGCGAAATAAGCACGGTACAAAGCGCACCCACTCATGACGGCCTGCTAAAATGCTGTTTCACGCCCCGCTTAAAAGACCCGGGATTATAGTAAATAGGAAACACATGAGCCGGCAGCAAATTCAGACCTTAGTGGTCTTAAACAGAAACGACTAACCAGACTTCTTGGTTCGAGTGCTGATAGTCAGCACAGTATGTGGATTGTTTCTGAGACCAGCACGTGTTGTTCGGGAGAGAAATGGGGAAGGCGGGATGAGATCAAAAAGCTCCTCAGAACACTCGCCATAGTCGTTCCGCTAGAAGACAGTGAACACACATTCCTATACTAACTAAATTGCATTAACTAATGATCCTTCAAAAAGACGTTTCTTACCTAATTGTTTGTTAAAAATATTAATTGAGTGTCTAATGAGATATTTTGGGGCTAAATTTTAATACTTACTCCGTTTTACGTGACAAGATTTTAAGGCGTTTGATTATCATCAGATACATCTCTTTTTATCACGAAAATGTAAATAATCTCACGTCGCGCAATAAACCCACAAGTGACAGATAGTTGAAATTTTAATTCAATTAACAATTTTATTTAATCTCCTGTCAATAGAATAGAGAAATACAGCGTTTCGTCAGAAATAAACAATACCAGATGACTCGGAAACTTTAATCATCACTTTTGCATAATTAAACTCGTTCGCCGCCAATACAATGTAAGTAAAATAACTCATCGTAAGTTTAATTGAATATTTAATTCGAATACCTCATTCGATTTCATATCTCGAAACGCAAAACGATGTTTTTTTACGACAAAGAACAAATAGTTCATCGCGTCATTCCGCCCGTCTGCGGGTAAAAAGGATTGAAAAAACTTATAACTCGTTCTAAAGATTTCATATTTTAATGTAAGTATGTTTTGTATCTGAGGCGGTTTGTGCCTCGTCACGGGCGGGTCGTGTCGATTATGGATACCATAGACTTGGAATACGATTTAAGCACTCGTATTATTGAACTAATTATAAAATACTCGAGATAGAAACCTAGTTTAAGCACTTTGATAACTATTGACTGTGTGTTTAGTTATTTCCTTTATGTTGTTTCCACTATATTAAGAAAACATAGGAGGTGGTTAAAATAACATTCATGATGTAGCATTTTGTGTTAAAAAGGTACTGGCTAATGGCCACGGAGAGTTCTAAAGAGAGGGAGGAGTATGCAACTGTGTTAACCTTGGACGATGATGCTAAATTCAACTAAATTTTTACTAGCTTACCTGCGTTCCAAAGCTCTTGTAAACGTGACTGAAATCTAGAAGCGCCACTTTATTAGAGTAATAGCCAGTTTTTAGTACTTCGGTAACAAAAATGCATTTTGCGTAAATGCCTTCCGGCCAAAGGGGCACTGCAAGGTAGTGTGGGGCTCACCACCCGCAGACGCGACCGCCAGCAGTAATACAAACTAAACAACTTCCGACGACGCCCGCCGCTTGTTGAGAAAGAGGCCTGAGAGGAAAACGGGGTTGCAGCGTCTGACACCCGCAGCCAATGTCACGCGGGCCAAAACCGGTAGGACCCCAGAGACCCACAGTGGACGCGTCCGTCCTACCTCCTTGTGCGCCCATTTCGTGTGTGGCCGACTTCTCGGAGGGTCTATGGTTAGACAACAAGGGAAACCGGTAGGACCTCAGAGACGCGCAGTGGACGCGCCCCTCCTACCCCCTTGCGCGACCATATTGTGAGTGGCCGATTTCTCGAAGGGTCTATGGTTAGACAACAGGGGTCCCCTGCCTCCGCCACCTAAGACCCTCCTGGCACTGCTTGGCGGGCTCTCCCTAAATATTTTACCTCGATTAGTCTACGCACCAACCAAGACCAAACGACAAGGTTGCAAGACCATTCTTCTTAGGTATTATCTGCCAGCACATAAAAAATAAAAAAAATAAAAAAATATACTTTATTGTCTTTAAGATCAACATGATCATTTAGATTCGTCAAACATTTACACAAAATGAAAATTCCATATATTTTTTTTAACAACAATGAAAGAAATATGAGCGGTACCATAATAAAGGAGTAAAAGCAAATGGGTTCTTTGTCAGAATTTGTCAGTTAATCTGTCTGTTGTGGTTTTCTCAAGATTTGTCAGTCTGTCGGTGACTCTTACAGGGGGATCTGTTAGTCAGCCTGTCGTGATTCTAAAGGAGGGAGGGGATTGTTCGTCAGTCAAACAGTCTGTCGGTGACTCTAACGAGGCTTCCAAAAAGCAACGAGATTGAGAAGAAGGCCTCAAGAAACTTATCTCGGCTTTTTTCAAATTATGTCTTAAGATCTAATACAATTAAAGGAATAAATAATTAAGATTACCGTTGTTCTTAAAACTAACAAAATCTAATATCTAAAGATCATATCTCATCTAGTCTTAAGAAAGAAAGGAGCAATTCATGTCACTTCCAGGCAGACTTGTCGTTCATAAAATCTTTCACACTATAATAAGCCTTCTGGCACAATTTACTCTTTATGTAAGTTTTAAATTTAGTTATAGATAAATTTGCCACATCATTTGGCAGCGTATTGACATGCGAATACTGTTCCCCACAAAAGAATTTGTAACTTTATGGAGCCTATACTTGGGCATAGCCAGTTTATTCATATGTGTCCCAACTCCTATAGTTTCGGGTCTTTAAAACGGGGCGTGTGGCGACATTATTGCAGGCCGTCATGAGTGGGTGTTCTTATCTTTTTAACGGCATGGAACGTTTTAACTCTGGATTGCATCGACTGCTTACCATCAGGCAGAATTACGTTAATAAATAAAAAATTCACGAAATCGCAATACGGTTACGAAGTCGCGGTATATAACTGACACCGCCTACATACAAACTGACATACATTTACGCCTAATTCCCCCATGGGGTAGGCAGAGGCATATTATACGCCGGCACTTCGCCAATTATATAGTTGGTCCCACGTAATAATTACCGCTTACGGGGCCTGTTAAGTTCGCCAGAGCCTCGTCCGTTGATCGGCATGTGCACCACTTGCAGGTGAGGTTCGTTCGGGGTCCTTAGGTCTTGGTAGGATTCCTATACACCCATCTATATAATAACACAATAAGATTTCTTAATCTATTTAGAACCTCGTTCTGTCCTATCATTGTATATTAAATTTATAACTTGCTCTTTTTAACCAATGTTTATTTGTGTATGTACAATAACACTTCCTATTAGAATTTCTTGTCTACAGAAACCAATAAAAGCTTAAAAAGCAGTGTTCACACTCGGCCGCTGAGCGCCAGGAACTAATAGTCCATAAAACGGTAGCTCACCAGGCCGCCATTAACCCGTGTTTCAAACGCCATTAGGATAACAGAAATAATAAAAAAAGCGCAGTAATCACGCCAGTTGTGCCACAGCGTTACTACGCACGACAGCAACAAAGAAGTCTCGGCGAGTTTTAGTTGATTAGCATGGCAATTTTATTAGAAGATGATTTTCATAAATTATAAATCTTGATGTTTTTCCTACAATCGGTACCGGTAACGGTTACCTAAATAAACATAATGTTTTTTTACTGTGACATCAACCATTTATCACACCTATCATATTGACTTGGAAGCAGCGATAGTCTAGTAGCTCGTTCAATAAACTGCAATTAAGAGGGTCTTGGGTTCAAATCCTGGCTTACGCACGCTGATCACTGACACCTGTCAGAAAATTCAAAAAACAAATCTACTTTTTACTATAAGTAACAAAACAATCTGACGGATTTTTAGTTAAGAGGAACGAAATGGTTTTAA
Source organism: Musotima nitidalis (assembly GCA_949126915.1). Taxonomy (NCBI): domain Eukaryota; kingdom Metazoa; phylum Arthropoda; class Insecta; order Lepidoptera; family Crambidae; genus Musotima; species Musotima nitidalis. The sequence goes on along the minus strand of OX421439.1, from coordinate 5,125,254 downwards.
TGCCAAACGATGACAGTTAGAAATATATTTAAATATTTTTTAAATATTTTTCTGTCATCGTTTCAATATTACAGGGTAACGCCACACAGTTAAAAAGTATGATAAATATCGTCGCAAGTCTGTGGCAACTGCCATCGGTAAAGAAAGAATCAAGCGCGAACCGTTGGAACAAAAAGTATCACATCTCCATTCCATATTTCAATTTTTATCACAAGATCGTTCGTTTTCGAACAAAATCCGAAAAGGTATGCTTTACCGACTTTTATTTTTATTATTTATTCTTCTTTATGTTGGCCTCAGTTATTATAAATGAGTTCGCCGTCTGGACAGGCTTAAAATACTTTTAATTTTATTTATTTCGTTGAATTCTCGTTGTCTTGAATTGCGCTTTGTTTAAATTGAACTTATGATGTATCAGTTATTTGTTTAACTTATAGCGTGGTGATCATGGTTATTATTTTATGTACAATAGATATTTTAACAATCGATTTGGCGCGGAGGTCAGTATAGCATGTACTTACGTTACAAAGGTCGTGTTTTCATTTCCTGCTCAAGAAAAAGACTTATGTGTCACCTGTTACTTGTGTTACGACCTAAGTCGCGGAATTAAGGTTTTATTATTAGAAATAAAACCACAGGAATGTTAGGAGTCTTAGGTAAAGTAATCAATCATCCAATTGCCGTCCACTGCTGAACGTAGGCCTTTTTTTTTTGTTTTACGTCGGTCACTAAATGCATTTACGCACTGTCTTCCGGCCAAAGAGGGACTGAGAGAGGTTTTTGGGACTCACCACCGGCAGACGCGACTGCTTGCAGTAATACCCACTGAAAATCTTACGACGACGGCCGCCGTTTGTTGAAAAAGACGGGTGCCAGTACCTGGGATGCAGCAGGGGGCTCCTGCCCTCCTCTCCTGGCGTTGCTTGACGGACCCTTCTGGCCCGTCCGCTGCGCCCTCTATAGGTCCCTCTTAGTTTCCCCCCGGTAGTCAGTAGAGGGGTATCACTAGAGCTATGCCTACCCTTTAAAACTGTTTCTTTCTTTTGTAGGGGCTTCGTGCTGTAATTTGCGGGAAAACCTCGCTAGAGAGCTCATTCTATAACCCATTGGTACACGGCAGAAAGGTTATTATGAAACGTACTGTACCCGTCATTTTTAATCTTTATTGTTTCTCTGTTCTGGTCTGGCATCATTATTAGTTCTCTGGCAATTAACTAAGTTATAATTATCATATCAGCCTTAAAAAGTCCACTGCTAAACAGTAGCCTCCCCAATACATTACAATTTATAGGTGATATTTGTCCATAATCACCACTCTATCTAGTTGGATTGGTGATCGCAGTTCTAGCCAGTAAGCAGGATGACGCTGCTGCCCATCATCCTCTTCGTCGACTCTTACGACTCCTGTGAGATGACAGGGGTGTACTATTCTAGGTATTATTCTATATAGATAACTATTCTAGAAGATAAGTTTATTTTAAATGTGCTTTTTATACCACTATCAGTAATTACTTACTTATTTATCTTAAATTTTATGTACAGGCAACTCGACTCGCTCGTGCCATCATAAATTCAATTCATCTGTGTAATTATAATGAAAGAAACAATACGATCGAAATTTCTATTTTTTTATCATAAACTATAGTAAAATGTCTGACTGTAGGTATATACGTAGGTACAAGTGTAACATTGGCTTAATCACGGGACGATTTTTAGGGTTCCCTCTTAATATCAAAATTAAATTAATTCCAATTTATTACTGTTTGCGTATCTGTATGAAATATTATTGTTTATTAAGCAACGGGTGCAATGATCGCTTAAGCTTTGGGCCATGGTTTTCGCTGAATTACAGCGAGATAAGAACTTCTAAAGTTTTTTCATGTCACTTTGACTTTTTTGTATTCGTAGTTTTAGGTATCATTATAGAGTATTTGTATTATTTAACATATAAAATTGATGTTTCACAGCGTTCTTTTTTCAATTTTTTAATTTAATTTGGAATATAATAAACTAAACCTCTAAAAAAAGCTTTTTTGATCATCAAAAATACTGAGTGAGCATCTAATAGGTGATTAGGTGCTCAATCAGTATTTTTGATGTACAAAAAGGTTAGGTTAGGTTGGCAATTTATTAATTTTGAAGACACGTTAAATAACACCCATTTAATTTATCAAAGTCTGTACCGTTATTATATAGGCACTTTTGGTTTTTTATGGCTGGTGACGGAGACGTTCCAATCCTGCGTCCTCTAGTCTCGCCACCACGTTTTGCAATGTGTGGTCAGCAATGGCTTAGAGCAGCTTCACTTTTCCAATTGGTTTTAAATGATCCAAGATGGTTTAATCATTTACACCGAAAAGCCTGCAGCCACGATCGCTTTCAATTCCTCATTGACAACTAGGGTCCCCGGTCATCCACTAGGTTGGTTCTAGTGGTCAAAATCTCTAGAACAAAAACGTTGGAACCAAAAACGTACCGTGTTTTCTTTTACAGTAGCTTCTGAGTACCTACACATCTTCGAGCTCTTTCTGCAAATTTCGCTCGTGTCACAATGAATTCAAAAATAATGTATTATATTAAATTTTCTATGATCAGCACTGAACGATGTCATAACAAAATCAATTGGCGCGAAAACAAATAAATTTTCACAATCATAACGCGAATAGCAGGCTTTAAAATAAAATAAATTTTAATTTGAAATTCCTAGCCAAACACCGAATGTTTTAAAATCAAAGTGACCAGTTCGATAAAATGCCAATGTCATATATATGGACCTAATATTAGTTACCTAGTACATTTTTTTCCATATCCAGTTAGCACAAAATGAAAATACATACAAATGAACAACAGATCGTTATAAAATGTTATAAGTATTACTGTAATGGTCAATTCACACGAGTAATTAGAATTTATAGTGTACGGAACCCTCTATAGCTTTGGCTGAGAACACGCCTTATAGTTAATTTTTCCATATCTTATTTGATTCGCCGAGTGAAGTTCCAAGTGCTGTGGAGTGGACATGATTATTAGTATTATTTAGTTTTAAAAATCAATATGGTGATATGAAAGCTTCTGCGAGACACAACTCGAGTTTAATAGAGCCTGTGTAAGGTATATTATGTTAACTAATTAAAAGGTGTTATGAGAAAATTGACGAAAAATCGGAAAAAATACCAAGCAATGTGTTTTCATGCAAGTTTTTTTATTTAATTAATACTGAAATATAGCCCCTAACAATGTTTGCATCATACAATTGGTACTATAAGCATTTATGAACACATTCACCAGCGATGAAGTACTAACTAACTATACCCAAAGAACATACACTTCATACATATTTTGTGGTATATAATGCGACGCTATGTTTAAGCGCTGATTGGTTGTATAAAAGGTTTAGGTTCATTTATACACTCTGCCATTCAGAAATCCAGAAATTCGATTGAAATTATGTTGAATTTAACTATGACATTGAAGGTATAAATATGGTAGCAAGAATCCCATGCCACATGAAATCAATCCCAACAGTGGGACATTAATGGTCAACGATTATAATGCATAGTATTAAAAATATAATATCAATAACGACTCCACAGCCGCCGCTGTCCCAGCACTTACAATACTTTATTACGTCGTTCATTGGAATCGTTTATTTGTGCGATCGGGCCGTACTGATTTAAAACGCATGTGTCTTCGGTTCGATTCCCGGTCGGGTGCATATGTGAGCATGCCTAGATATCTACACATCGGGCAAATGGATCCACAACCATTTTATCGACTTTATGACTTAGGTCCTAAAGTTGAGTTTTGCTTAATTAGATTTAATGTTAATTTTGTATTTATTACAACAATTTAGAATCTATAACAGAGTTTTATAGTTTTCAATATACATTGCAATTCCTTTTAATATTTTGATATGAGTTAAAGTTCGTTTTTGACATACTATTATATGTGTTACTTTTTCTTAGTTTATGATGATACGAGTGAGACGATAAATTGGCAAAGTAAAGTAAGAGTCATGCACGTCTTCGCCACATAACGATGACCAATTATTTATGACGAGTCGACTGAGACGGACAAGACGACAAAATGAAATAGAAGTACAATTATTACTTCTTTCTGACGAGTCGAGTAGGACGAGTGAGACGTGCGAGACGATGAGCTGATATAATGATATTACGCAATTTTTTTTAATTATTCATAAGTATATGTCTACTTATATTTTACTGAAAGATTAAATTTATACTTCGTCGTACTTAGATTCAGTTCCTCTACGACATTTACATATTTACCTCAGACGTATCCATGGCTACAAAAATAAATGAGACAGATAATACGTTTCGAATGATATAGAAAAAGATAGCGCTAAGTCAAATTACGACAATTGTCTTAGGGTAGTTTGTGAGATCGCTAAAATTGGGCTTTTTAATTTAATGGTTCTTTGTCACTTCTATGTAGGTACGGAAAAAATAGACATAACGCACCCCCGGTGCTAAAACGTCACTAATGCAATTTTGTCAAAATAAATCTGATTATGAGAAAAATTACGAATATACTAACTGTAAGATGTTTCGTTTTACTGTGAAATGAAGTCTGAAATAAAGGCTTAAATATTACTAGTTAATTTCTTAAATTAAGAAGAACTATGTTTTATAACAGGATATTTAATTTGGAAACGCTTCTCCTGGAAGATTAAATTATTTGCAGAAGTGACGTTGTAGCACCGGAGGTGCGATAAATTTGTATCATATAACACATGAGAAGGTGTGCTCAAAAATAAAATAACCCTTTCACTTTCTCATTATTACATAAAATAAAAAAGACGGAACAAAAGAAAAAAAGACGGAAAAAAAAAAGAAAAGACGGAAGAAGAAAAGAAGAAAAAAAGACGGAAAATAGACGGAAAAAAGACGGAAAAAGAGAGACGCAACTGTAAAGATGCGACTCGTCTTTTTACTTTACTGGCCATTTTACTTTTAAGCTAATTATCGCAAGTATTTTTAATGACTCCAGGTTATTAGTGGATGAAACACCAAAAATACCGTTTGGTTGTTTATGCCAATTTCTTTATTTATTATTTTTTGTCACCGCTCATTCTCATTTACTATAAATTATATTTATTAATATATCGTTTACTTGACACTGGCTAAATGTGCTAAACGCACAAAGACATTTTTTTAAAGAAATTGATAAATCAAGTTGCTTAAAACAATGTGCAGCTTTTTAGTCATTTAATCACAGGTATAGTCTAGTAAAGTCCGTCACAGTCAAGTCTAAGTCCTACTCCAGTAAAGTAGTGGAGAGAATTTGTGATTCTTGCTTTTGATGTAGTACTAACCCAATTTATGTATGTAAAAATAATGTGGTTTATAGGGATTCTACCAAGACCTAAGGAGCCCAAGCCAACTTTACCTGCAAGTGGTGCACCTGCCGATCAACGGACGAGGCTCTGGCGAACATAACAGTGCTCGATAAGCAGCAATAGGCTCGCCACTTATTACGTGGGACCATCTATATAATTGGCGAAGTGTCAGCGTGTTAATATGTATGTAAATATAATGTAACGGGGTGATAATAACAATTATTAAACAGAAATAATTTATAATATTGTAACATCATTTTAAAATACTTATTAAAAATCCATTATACTTAGTCGACTTTATAAAAAGTAATTAAAAAAGCCTCAGGCCAATTTTAACAAAAGCTCAACGATGTATTTTACCATATTTCAAAAACTGTAAAAAGCATAAATAAGAGAAAAACAGAAATAAAACGATTAGAATTCGAGTTTCGAATCGCCATCTCGAATCGAGCATTCGCGAAGTATCACCGTGAAAATTACCATAAAGGTGAACGCACACTTATTCAATTTTATAATTACATACATAATCTCACGCCCATCAAATATATTTTAATTTGGGTGGGCCAAACCCTTGCTACAACTATTAAAAGGGCAAAGTTAACTTTTGGCAAAGACATCTTTAGATTTCATTTCAGCCATGTGAAGTCCACTGCTGAACATAGGCCTATGTTCAGCAGTGGACTACATTTGTTTTCCACGTTAATTAATCTTGTGCCGCTTGCATCTAACGGCTACCCGCCGACTTGGCAAGATCATCGGTCTATCAGGCTGCCCTCTATTAAGCTTACATTGGAAAATCGTAACGCCCCATCAGACGTCGGTTCTTCGAGCTTGGCCCACTGCCACTTCACGTGGCAAATCCGCATTACCATATGGGTCACTCAAGTTCTCCTAACGATTTACTTATTTCTGATTTTATTACGTAGATACACTCCGAGCATAGCTCTCTCCATTGCACGCCGAGCGACTTTGACCTAACTAATGAGGCATTTTTAGATGAAACGTGATGAAAAAATTAAAATGGTGAAAGATGGCCTTTGTCCGTATTTTTATTATTATTTTCCTTGGGACAACAAACAATTAATAATGATTAATAGTAACTTTTTTAACAAAAAAAAATGTGTCATTGCTAATATGTTTCTGACACTTACACCAATTATTTAGTTCCAAGATAAGTATCATTAAGAACGTGTGTTGTGGGTACTAAATAACGGATAAACATACATAAATACTTTTTTTTTCCAAATACATACTTTATATAATAGGACAACACCCAGACCAGAACATATATTCAATATTTATACACACAAATATTTGTCCTGTATGGGAATCGAACCCACGACCTCAGGAGTGGAGTGCTCGCCACCCATATCGGCCGTCTACATATATAATATGTTACCGCAGTGCACTTTATACTAGTAGGCTGCTTTAGCAAAACACTTAAGGAGTAAGTTTTAGTGAGTTTTAAGGGATTCTTTCGTTAGTGCAAACAGATCAATGTCTAACAACTGTTCATTATATGAGGAAGTAATTTTATAGAGCGGAACACAGAAATAATAATGGAATAGCTTGTGGGAATAAAATGAGCGAATTCGTTCTGAGGTGCTTGCGGTTTGAAGAAAAATGCTACTAGACAATATTGATACTAGACTAGATCTTATTTCATTAGTCGGGACGGTACAATTATTTCGAGGTGCCTTACATGGCAATTTTAGAATTTTGTATAAGTATGACCCCTTCACTACACACTTGAGACGATTCAGCGCAGTAACTGCTTGGTTTCATAGATTTTATATAACATATTCTAAATTTTTTTTTCGCATGTTATACCTACTCTTTCGGTTCTGATAAAACCCTTGATAAATACATACCTATATAATATACATAGAGAAACACCAAGACCTCTTATACATGCAATCAAGCCTGTGTCACCTTAAGAGGTAGGCTGAAACATATTATACGCTTCATTTCGCCAATTATTGTGTTAATACCACGTATTAAATTCGAGCTTATTGTCACTTTATTATCTACGTTCATGTACACAAAGATTTGTCATTTGAGGATATCTAACACATGAGCTCGAAAGCTTACCACCACTCTATATTAAATTTTTCGCCAAGTCTGCGTTCACCTTTAATCGGACCAAACGTTCGCGTTCATAACTCATTGGTGCCCCGAGGCTTCCCGCCAAATCATAATCGTGCGATGACCTCTTTAGTCCTATTGTCTTTGCCACAAAAAAGGTTACGGAAAAAAGGTTTTTATTCCTCTAAAAAGGTGTATTATGAGTGTTAAGGCTCTCACAGCGACAACGTGTGCATATTTTCCTTTAACTTCATCTATGCTTTTGTTAACGCCTTTTTCAAAGCATTGATACAATTAATTATATTACATATATTCAATTCGCTCGAAGTTCACTTTGAGCCTCCTGTTAAATATAAAGACAGAAGGCAAACATATTAATTCACACATTCTTGAGGTGACTTTGACTAAACTATGAATGAATGTAATTTAATTCTCAAATACGGTACATTATGAAGATGTCATACATAGTTCATATAAGTTTATCGCATTTTACCAGATAGTGGCGTAGAAGTATAAGTATTTTAAGCATGTAAATATAATTAGCATAAATCTTATGATACATAAAAAAAAATTAAATCATAAAATATTTGTTATAAGAATTTCAGTAGCAATAATTACAAAACGTCTATATTAATTACCGAATGTCAAGATAATGTCAAGAAAATATACAATAATAATATTTTTTTTGAAGCTTTCGTTCAGGTTTTAATTTATGGTACAACAACATTTATTTTTTAACATGGATGTCAGTTTCTTTTTAAATAATGTGATTGGAAGCGATTTTATGCTCTCCGGTATTTTATTTTAAACTAATGCTAAAAGCTGTATTGAAACACCGGCCAATAACAAGTTATAATATTGGCTTCGAATAGGTTTTATTCTCACATGGCATTATTTTTAAGTTTCGCTTCACAACTGTACTTATTTCTAAAATATATAGACAAGGTAATGTCAAAATTCGGAGGGACTTAAAACACAGATACGTAACTTTCTGTAGATTTTATACCACACATTGCTCTAATGCACCTTTTTTGAGATCAAAATTTTTTTTTTTGCTACTGTTTCCTAGAATATCACACCAAATGTTAGTGTCGAGGTTACCAAACCGCTATTAGTACGGATTCTAATTTTACTTTTTATGACAAAGAATAAAGTGCTTATGCAGATTGGTTAAGTTTTTATAAAGTTCATCAGACTGAGGTTTCCATGTTAGCTTGCTATCAAGCGTTATACCCGATAATTTAGTGACATATACCTCTATGGCAAATCTTACTTGACTGTGGCTGTGCCTAAAGAAAATACGCTGCATACTATTAAATTTATGTGCAAATAACTTGATTGTTAAATATATTTTACTGGCAAGTATTAATAACGAGTGAGTCACTATAAAAATAAAAGATCGTTGTCAACGTCTCGGCGTAAATAAGTATCCTAAAAAGCTTATATTCCATCATTGTGAGGCTGTCAGTGATCATTTTTGAAAAAAACTATGAGATTTCGTAGTGAATCGGTTGAAGAGGGCCCAGGGCTCAGTTTTTGTACCGGGTTGTACGTCACTGAGTCTCAGAAACGTCGGATTAAGATGATTTTTGGGGATAATAGAACGGGTTTTGTGCGGTTGTATTGGTTTTTAGATTGTTTTTTGTTAAGATGGAAAATAATTTCTAATTGGTCGTTACGTATTACTTCCCATATCATTCTGTATAATTGAATGCGAAAATAAGTAAGAGCTTTGATGAATTTCGGTATTATTGTTGACTCAGGCGTTACTTTGCAGAATCCATGGTAAGCAAGTGATGGGTTTAAAAATTGACCTTGGTCCAATTCCCGGCAATCGTTATAACCATAAAAAATGAAGGACGAATGACACGAGAGAAACTCTCTCGTTTCAGCGTTGATCGTGAACACATTGATATCTTACCTGAAGTTACCCTGTGTAAGGGCGTAACACGTGACGTTTTGAATTGTTTCTCGGTTTTTAGAGAAGTACAATTGCGCAGGATTATGGACAAAATCAAAAATCATTTATTCAAGTTAGGCTCAATAGAGCTTGTTGGAACCTTATAATAATTAATTAACGCGCCCATTCACTGCTGACGCTTGGTCGTAAAAGAACGGGCAAGGAAATCGTCTAAATTAATTTTTCCTCCCGCCAGGTACAGTAAAAATACTTTATATAAAAACAACATTAACAACAATTTGTTAGTAGTTTTAATAGAGTTATTTGTCGTATTTTTTAAAACCAACACCTCGCATATCTATTTCTTAAAAGACGTAAATGTCTAAAAGTTCAAAATTTAGTTAACTATGCCACTAATTCCTTTTCTGTAGAAGCAATAGAGTGCTTAAAAATTTTTCACATTGACATTTGACATTCTTGATCTTAGCCTAGGACAAATAAAGAACTTCTCAGTACTCTAGGCCTACAAACTAACGTGAGAGTGATTACGAGTAGAAAAACTATGGAGTACTAGCTGTTACCCGCGACTTCGTCCGCGTAGAATAGTATCTTTGGGTAGCATTTACAACCCCCTTTTCGCAATACAAAGTAGCCTATATCCTTTCTCAGGGTCTAGACTATCTGTATACCAAATTTCATTTAAATCCGTTCAGTAGTTTTGGCGTGAAAGAGTAACAGACAGACAGACAGACAGAGTTACTTTCGCATTTATAATATTATATTAAATTAAATTAAATATATATATTAGTAAGGATAAGTATTACCTATTGATAATACTCGTCATTATTGTTTTTGTCAACAGCGAACGCTCGGTTAAGCAGTTCTATACGTTATTTTGACGACCGATATGGCGTGGTGGCGAGTTTACCCGCACTCCACTTCTGAGATCGTAGGTTTGATTCCCACACAGGACAAATATTTGTGTGTACAAATATAAATATTTGTTCTGGTCTGAGTGTTTTCCTATGTATATTAAGTATGTATTTACAAAAAAAAAGAAAAGTATTTATGTATGTTTATCCGTTATTTAGTATCCATAACACAAGTTCTCAATGATACCTATCTTGGAACTAAATAATTGGTGTGATTGTATCTACTTGTAAATTTATAAGTATACAGTTTTTAGTGAAAAAAATCTCAGTTAGTCTGTGTTCTGAGCTGAAAATGTGTAAAATGTTCAATTATACCTTTTGAGTCGCGCAAGTACCTCCCGCGCGAGGTGACAGCTTCCAGGTAGATTGAGGGGGGTCCTCGCTAGGGATACCACACATTACGATTTATTGAAGATAACCATACCATGGAACCATAGAATGGTGTTTCCCTTTGGATTGCGGAGGTCAGACGGCAGTCGCTCCATGTAAAAACTGAAATTCAACTATACCTGGTTAGACCAGCGACCCTGAACCCTGGGGTAACCGGGATAATGCTAGGATATGATGATGACTCCTTATTGAAAATGACATACATATTTATTTTTATAAATTTTCATAAGAAAAATCTGAAATAACTATAGAAAATATCACTTTTTTTTCTGATACCTACCTACCAATAATCCAAATAAAATATTATGAAAATCTTACTAATCGTACGACCCGAACTTTTAACATGTTGAGTCGAAGTTTTTAAAATCAAATTATGATAATTTATTTATTTTATTTATTCATTTATTTCGAGTTCTACACTCACATTGTGTTAGTAAATACATATATCTTAATCCTAGGTGTTAGTAATTACATGTAGCGCACAACATTTAATAATACTTCATAAACTATAGATAACAAATCCTAAAGCTATATATGAAAAAAGTTGTGAGGTTGTTTGTTAAGAACGAGCCATTAAAATGACAAAAAGTTGTTAATGTTAACTTAATAATTGTTAACGAAGTATTATCTAAAAATCCCCCCGATTGGTCTCCACCTTGTCTTGGTGGGGGGGCTGAGTACCTCCCAGAGGCCGGGAAAAGGCCCTTGAGAGGTTGGCGACTCTGGGTGCCCTTAGTACTGACAACCGGGGGGGAAACTGAGAGGGACCTATGGAGAGCGCTGCGGGCGGCCAGGAGGGTCTTTCAGGCAGTGCCAGGAGGGTCTTAGGCATCGGGGGAGGGGGGCCCTGCTGTCTAGCCATGGACCCTCCTAGAAGTCGGCCACACACACTATGGTCGCACAAGGAAGGTAGGAAGGGCGCGTCCAATGCGCCTCTCTGAGAAGGACCTCCCGGTTTTAACCCAGGTACTGGCCCCCGCCTTTTTCTAAACACGCGCCGCGCCGGGCGACGTCGGAGAATTTTTAGTGGGTATTACTGCTGGCAGTCGCGTGTGCCGGTAGTAAGTCCCACACCCCCTTTTAGTCCCCCTTTGGCCGGAAGGCAGTGCGTAAATTCATTTTGTTACCGACGTAAAACAAAAAAAAGTATTATCTAAAATAATAACTGATCAATTTGATTCATAAATATGTCAGTTAACTCCACAATATTTTCTAAAACCTATTTCTATCTTGTTAATCTGCTACGAAGTTTTAAAACTAACATTAAACAACAAAGGCGCCGACACCGCGTTATCTTCAGGATCTAAATTAACAAATTTTACAACACAAAGTGAATTTTGTTATCCCACAAAGACCAGTAGTTGTGGTGTCAATACACAAGTAAAGAAAAATGTATGTTTTACAGCAATCGTACTCGGACGCACTGGCGCAGTATCGGAGAATTCGGGCTCCATACAAATCCGCGCGAGGCATTTACGCAATTCTGACGGCGCACGTGTGTCTGTGTTACTGATTTTGGGACCTCCAGGGAAGTGAATATGTTTGAGGACGCTTAACACATTAACCAGTCGTAATACAAGAGTACTAGTAGTAGTAATAAAGTAGACAATATAAGGCTTATTACAAAACAAGATGGGGCTTATAATAATAAATAAATAAATATTTTCAGACAATTACACCAATTATTTAGTTCCAAGTTAAGTATCATTAAGAACTTGTGTTATGGATACTAAACAACGGATAAACATACTTAAATACCTTTTTTTTATGTTAATCCATACTTAATATACCTAGGAAAAAACCAAGACCAGAACAAATATTCATGTTCATGCACACAAAGATTTGTCCTGTGTGGGAATCGAACCCACGACCTCTGGAGTGAAGTGCAGATATACTGACCTCAACGCCATATCGGTCGTAGCGTAGCTTATAATTTTAGGTCTTGTTTTGTAAACAAGACCTTTAGGTCTTTTATTTGATAAAATGAAGACAGTGAAATGAAAGAAATTAGCCCCGATAAGTTTTGTGAAATGAACAGTCCATTAATCATTTTTCCGAATTCAAAAAATAAATTTAAATATTTTTAATTATCGCTTCACTCCGCCTCTAATCAGTAAGTAAGATAGTTAATATTTAGTTATTTGGTATTTTCAAACGATTTTTTATTGCCAACTACTTGCTACAAAAGGATTTATTTTTTTGGATGGAAAATCATCTAATGACCTTCTCCTGCTGTGGGTGGAGCGGGAGGTTGTGTTAGACTTTTACTGACAAAAACTATCCATGTTCCTTCTTGTGCCTGCTACGTCCGGAGAGCGCAGTAGCCCTTTCGAACAGCAGCGTAGAAACAACGCTTTAACCTGGTCTTTGAGACCACAGGCGACATGACCGAAATGGACACTTAGGATTTTTCAAAAGGGTCACAAACGACGCTTTGCAGACGGACGACTTTACAGCGACGTAAAACACCAGTTTTCCAAATTAAAGTATAATATTATTAGAAGTATATATAAGAGAAGTAGAATAATTTTGGCGCAATAACTATCCAGAATTCGGCTCCGCATACAAATCCGCGCGAGGCATTTACGCTATTCTGATGACGCACACGACGTGTGTGTGTGTGTTACTGATTATGGGAGTTTCAGGGCGGTCGTTGCGTTTGGAGAGGCTTAGCACTTAGCAACTAATAAAAAGTAGGTACCGTAATAATAAAATATGACATTTTTTTTTAAAATCATGATAGAAAATGCTTTGAAAAAGAAAAATGTATCTTTATTTATTTAGATTTAGATAACTGCCTCCCCCCACACACACATATAGATACGTACTACGATGTGCAGTTTTATCAACACCAAAAAATTTAAAATATTTCCCATATAAAATCATTTTGCCGACACAAGTTCACGATCATTCTCAAATCCCAATCTTCGGAATGTTTATACCTACATTGCTGCAGTAAGCGAATTTATGTACAAATTGAAACCCAAAATTAACATACCAAGAAATGCGAGATGTTCATTAAATAAACACTTATTAATCAACGTTGATTGCCAATCTAACATATCCTGCTACAAAGTAGACCATCAGCAATGTCTTGACAAAGTAAATATAGGTGGTGACATATTAACTGTCTGTCATTAAATCTAGTGAGATGAAACGCGTTAGTGATGCCGGTGATGACCACTTTTCATCAGGAGGGTCGCATGCATCAGTGCCACCTGGTGGTAAAAAACAGAAACCAGATTTGGCGCGGAAGTCGGTATACCCGCTTTTACGCTTTCAAGGCTGTAAGTTCGATTCTTTCACTGGTAAAACATTCGACGGCCCCTACGTATAAAAGGACATGTTTCAAACTAAGGATTACAGAAGAGTGTAAAGAATGAGTTGAAATCGCTTTAGAAAAAAAACATTCAGTTATAAATATAAGTATTATTCACGTAATGTTTTTGTAAGGGATGGGAAATAAGAACACCGAAATTTAGCCAGAGCACACGGAAAGTGGCCGTCGCGATCGCGGTTTGGAAGCTACTGGAAAGCTAACTAACTACTGCATACTAATTTCAATCTACCCACAATTTTATAAATTTGCAGACGGCAACTACCCGTGTTTATTTTATTCAATTAATATAAAAAGTAGAAAATTAATTAACTATATTAAAATTAATAAAACTATAGGTGTGTGTGCATCGCCTACAGTTTTATTTTATTTACAATTTTTTTTATTCTAGAGCCACTTCAACTTTTATTTCACTCTCCTGTAAACCTTATTTCTAGACATGTCCTTTAATATGTAGGGACCGTTGATTTGTGAGCGTTATTAGTATAAATTTACATAATAAGTAAGGTATTTAAGTAGTTCTATATCCGTTGAGCTTCAGAAAGCACCTTCAAGTTGGTTCAAGTTATCACTTACATTGCGGACGTTAAGGACTCGTTCACATAAACACGATAGGACATCGCATCGTCGTTTCGGAGAAATCTACGATGAGCTTCATACAAAGTGATACGTTATTAAAGCGAATGCAGACGTTCCAATCACCACCTTTATAAATGGGGAATGAAGGAGTCTTCTGCTTGTGATTGTGGAGCGCCAGATCAAACTATGGCCCATGTTGTAAACAATTGCCAGCTGTACTTTTTTCCCGGTGGTCTTGTGAACTTCATCTTCTGACTCCAGCTGCTGAGAAGTGGCTACGCCAAGTGACACTGGAAATTTAAATTAGGATTCAGGCAGCTCACCGCCATACGATATGATGATGATTAGAGCGAAGAAATAAAGTCAAAGTCGAATATTTATTTGCAAACATACAAATATTACAGAGAACATGTACCAGTTGTTAAGGGGCTTATTACAAAACGAGGTCTAAAGTTTATTTATTTATAAAATTACTTGTAATGTATAAAAGAGTATAAAAGAGAATGTGACCCACAGACAAACCAGTTAAACGGTTTTGTGGGATATGTTTTCATATAACTTGTATTATTTAAAGGAAATAAACGTTTTATCTATCTATCTATCTATCTATCTATACCAGGTTTAAAACTAGTGCTGTCACTGTCTTCATCTTATCAAATGAAAGTGACAGTACTAGTTTTAAACCTTTTTTTTGTTTCACGTCGGTATCAAAATGCGTTTACGCACTGCCTTCCGGCCAAAGGGGGACCGAAAGGGGGTGTGGGACGCACCACCGGCTGACGCGACTGCCAGCAGTAATACCCACTAAAAATCTTTCCACGACGCCTGCCGCTTGTTGAGAAAAAGACAAGAAGGAACATGGATGGCTTTTAGTCAGTAGAAGTCTGATACTAACAGCGGGGAAGGCCATTTGATGAAATGACATCAAAAAAAAGGACGCCACACTCCTGCTTTTTTTTTTGATTGACGTCGCTAACTAAATGCATTTACGCACTGTCTCCCTGCTAAAGGGGGACCTGCGGCAGACGCGACCACCGCAGTCCTATCCACTAAAAATCTTCCGACGACGCCCACCGCTGTTGAAGAAGGGGCGGGGGGCCAGCACCAGGGGATTTGTAGTTTCTGGCACCCCGCCCGCGGCCAACGTCCCCGGGATCAGAACCGGGAGGACCTCCTCAGAGAGGCGCAGTGTGTCGCGCCCTTCCTACCTCCTTGTGCGGCCATGACGTGACTAGCCGACTTCTGGGGGGTCTATAGCTAGACGGAAGGGGCCCCTGCCCCCGCTGCCTAAGACGCCACACTCCTGCCTCAGCCAATCCGCACTGTCGCCGCGTGGAGAAGTTCGATCTGAATAACTTTAGTCTATGAAAGGAAACCCGTGCTCAGTAAGTCCTCGGAGCACAGGCTCCAGACTCAAGTGTGGCCTCGCTAAGTCTATCCATCATGCTCGTATTCTCATTAGGCAGAGAGGGATTCACATGAAGAAAAAGTGTCGTGTGCAAGAAAAGTTCGTTGAATTAGCTCGAAAATTAAAGGATTGATTTAAGAAATTCTTTCACTGATAATGCTACCATTCACTGCGGGTAGTAGCTTGATTAGAAAAGAATCAGGAAAAAAATTTTTTTTTTCTTTGTTTTTTTTCTTTTCGTATTAATTCAAGTTACACTTTGAGCATGGTGACCGATAAGAAATCAAATTTTAGCCACCTGATACAACCAATGCCATCTAAAGGTGGGTTGCTGAAATAAAGAGACAAGCGTGATATTCCAAAAAGTCATTAAAAGTTCTACTATTTATCGATAGTTGGAAATACTAAAAAGTATCACCGCTATGCCGGTCGGAGTAGAGGGTGTTAGGTTTGTTTTTCGTTACGGAATTTCTGGATTCGGTCTCCACGCTCAAGGCCCGCGATAGAAGCTATGCAATAGCTTAAAAAATTATACACCAATAATTAAATCCAATGTGTAAAATATACCAATTTTTATAGGTGTATGGGGATCCTGCCAAGACCTAAGGAGGCTAAGCCCAACTCACCTGCAAGTGATGCATCTGCCGATCAACGAACGAGGCTTTGGCGAACATTACCATTCTCGGTAAGCGGCATTAAGCTCGCCACCTATTACGTGGGACTAAAAGTATAATTGACGAAATGTGGGCGTTAATTATATGCTTATGCCTATCCCGTCGGGAAAACAGGAATGATAGTATATATGTATGTATAAAAAAAAAAAAACCGAAGCAAAAAAGCATGTTGTAAAAAATCTATTTATTTATTTATTTATTCAAACACAAAACAAAATGCAACTTATGCTAACAAAGTAAAAACAAATTAAATAAATTTATAAACTAAGTTACACCTCAAACTATGTGTTCATCCATAAAAACCATATTTAAGACGGGTAGATTAACAATATGTTTTAAGAGTAATTAAATTAAAAATTATTGTCTGTATATTAATAAAAAAAAGGATAAAAAAGGATTTAAAAAAGAAAATGATGGCATACTAATACAACAAAATTGAATTCAGAGGGATTCAAGTACCTGGGCAGAGGAAGCATTTCCCCCATGGAGGATACCTTTGACAGTTTCTCTGAAATGATTTAGTTTTGGTCGAAAAATATCGATAAATCGATAAACATGTTTTAATACAAAGAGTGTGTTTAAATTAAAAAACGCTACGTAGTTGCTTGCAATACGCTCTCTTTGTCCGTTTGTCCGTATTTATAGAACGACTAAGCGAAATCTAGATGTGCTAATTACGGGCCAAAATAACCTAGACGGCGTGTGCTTTGCTGTTCATACCGTTTCAATAACAATACATAACCAATGTGTGCTTAAAATTAAAATTATATTTTGTCATTTTATGTTTAAAAATCGTACGCTCATATATCCTATTTGTGGTGGGCCTTGCTTTTTTTACTGTGACACGCTATGATAAGCAGATGATGTAGTCTAAACAAATAAGAGCGCGCTATACTGTGAAACATTAACGGTAAAAAATGCATCCACTTATGACGGCCTGGCATAAATGCCGTAACGCTCCCTTTAAAAGACCCAGGACTATGGGAGTTGGGCGGCAAACATGATCCTTGGATTGAAACTATGGGAACTAGTGAAATCAAGATAGCCGTCTATCTAAGATTGGTTTCAATCTCGGATTACGGATAGGTTATATATACATTTTGAGCGTTAGCAGAGATATAAATTTCAATCGTACATTGTACTCATTGACTAAGTACAACAATTGCTAAAGGATGTCTCATGAAATTACTGAAATCATTATTTAAAAGCCGAAGCGAACGATAAGGGCATAAATTAAAATGTCTACATTCAACCAGAGACAAGCCCTGCGGTATTAAAAAGGCCATTTAAACCAATTCATAATGTTATCCTTTGAACTCTGAGGCAACTTGCAATCCACAGTCACAATGTTAGCGACTCCTTGCCATATTAGTATGGTTATATACAAGCCTTTTCATTGCCACATCTTAATTAAATAATTGTTCTTTGTGAATCACGTGACACGATAACGAGTCGACAGGAAAATAATAATAATGGTGTCATTTTGGAGTAAATGAGAAAACTTTTAAATGTGATCTAAAAGAATCAGCAACATTTTAGCAGTTCATATAAATGTCTTAATAAGTGTATAGACTGGTGGTAAACATGAAAGGGCTTATTACGAAAGAAGATCTGAAGTTAAACCAGGTTTGAAACTAGTTTCATACCTGGTTTAGTTTCAAGCACTAGTCACTGTCTTCATTTTTTCAAATTAAATAAAAATGACAGCTACTACAAAAGCACTAGTTTTAAGCCTGGTTTAAATTTAGATCTTGTTTTGTAATAAGCCCCTTAGCGTGCGCTTGCGACGCTGTATGCACGCTCGATCGCTTGTCACGCTTCGATGTAACTTTTTGGTCATCATCATCTCAGCAGGTTGTATAGGTGTTTAGAGATTATCCCAGGGTGTATAGGGATCCTACCAAGACCTAAGGAGCCCAAGCCAACCTCACCTGCAAGCGGTGCACCTGCCGATCAAAGGACGAGGCTCTGGCAAACATAATAGTGTCGCCACCTATTATGTGGGACCAACTATATAATTGGCATAGTGTGGGCGTATAATGTGCCTCTGCCTACCCCTTCGGGGAAGCGGGCGTGAATCTGTGTATGTATGTATCATCTCAGCATATTTACGTCGCACTACTGAACACGGACCTCATATATAGATAATCATACTCTGCCACGAGGGCCCAGTGCGAAGACAGGTATGTAGTGCCTTCTTGTTAGAAGCCGCTTAATAGTGTCACTAGCATGGCTGAACGATTACCACATAAAGTGATTATCAGGACCAATATCTTAACGTGCCTTCCAAAGCAGGAACGCGCTAGTAATTTTAATTAATAACACAGAATCAGCCACCTATCTAAAAACTGATCTTTATGCACTCTGCTTTACTCGAAGATTGTTTAATGAACTTTGCGGTGAATACGTTAAAAATCATTACAAAATGGCAATTTTAATCATGCTGCTTAATGCATACATACAGCCTTTAAGAAACACGTTAAAAAGAAAGCGAAACAATCACATGAAGGACGCACAAAAACGGGAATAAAACAGACAAAAGCAATATGGCGGATTGTTTTTAATTATCGAGTATCGGCATAAATCGACGCGGTCGCCCGCGGGCCATGTCGGTCCGCATCGTGCTGCGTCGAGCAGCGTCGGGCTGCGAGACGGGTGCGCGCGCGCAGGATACTGATTTCTTTGCGAAACTTTATAGACAATCGGCAATAAATCCGTGTAATTAAAATGCATGTTTTGGCACCAATGCAGAATGAGCCACATCGAGGCATTATTTCATATTCTAAAACTAGTATAAAATTCAAGTTTTAGGAATTTTGGTGGAACTTTTTTTTCACAATTTCTTTGCCAACGTCTACAAGCAGGAAAGTGGCAAATTACCACGAATTCACATTTCCTTTTTTGATTCCAAACTCCATAGAAGGCTCTAGTAAAGTGTCTACTACTGTACTGGGATAAGACTTAGACTTGACCGTAACGTAATGGACTTCACTTAATTTTGACTGTGACTAAATGACGAAAACGCTGCGTCTTGAGTTACTCGCAAATAACTTACTTCAGTCCAGTGAGTCCATACGAAAGAACGAAAACAAATGAGGCTATTTTAAATAACAGTAAATAGACAATCATTATCTAATTTCTTGTTGGTTGTGAAGCTTATTCGCGTCCTGATCTCGCGTAAAATGTCATCATTTTCTTCTGTTGAATATACCCTTTCTATCATTTTCCATGACGATGGACACAAAACCGCCTTCATCCTCCGACTTATATCGTGAATATATAAGAAATAATCTTATCAATAAAAAACAAAAAACATCAAAATTAATTTATTCAAGTTGGGCTCAAAAGAGCTATGTCAAACTTATAAACTAAAGCGCCCATTCACTGCGGGCGGGAGCTTGATCGTAAAAGAACGGGCAAGAAAATCGTCAAGGTTGGTTTTTTTCTCCCGCCAGTTATAATTAAAATACATATTATTAAAACAATTGTGTTCTGCAGTCACAAGATTTAAAAGAATGGAAGACAAAACTCTTTTTAGCAGTATTAACATAATTACGGATAAACATAGTAGACATGAGCAGACGCGTTACTCTCAACCATATTTTAGGGAGCGTAACGTCTCGACGCATGACGCCACCACCGAAGAAACATAAGTGAGTGTGATACTATATTAATAATATACATACAGTAAGAGGCGTGATATTGTGTATATGTACACATACTAAATCTAAATTAATACAAAATCTCACATACACACCCAAAACAGTATTTTTATAATAATATGTTTATCCGTCAATTCAGTCAAAACATTTCAACATTGTAAGTTATGTTACATATAAAAATAAAAACAATAAGGCATTTGAAATCTTAAAACTTAAGCGTTTAATTTTCAAGCTTTCTTTAATACACATAGTACAAGCTTTTCTTAGTTTGGGCTAGATGGCGCTGTGATGGCGCTTAGACATTAAACGAATACGTGTAAGTAAATTAAAGATATATTAATGTATTTATTGGGTAATAACTTTATATAATGTAAAACATCAACAAACAATCATTTACTTATGCCTTATGGCGACTAGTTAAAGTTAGCAATTTATCATCTGCTATACAAGCGTATCATGGCTATGTAGGATCGTTACTTAGATATGGAATTATTATTTGGGGTAATTCCTGTCATATAAAGCGAGCATTTATTTCCAAAAAAGCCTGTATGAGAGCAATCTGTAATGTTGACATCATGACATCCTGTAGGCTTTTGTTTAAAAACCTTAAAATATTAACTGTTGCATCCTTATATATATACGAGATTTGTGTTTTTGTTCGGTCACATCCCGAATTGTATCAAAAAGAGCGTAGGGATACAAGTAGGTATCCAAATAAACTGACTCTGCTAATCATGTCTACTGCATCTTATGCGAAGAACAGCTATGTCATGTCTATTAAAGTCTACAATAGGCTCGACAATAACCTTAAGCTGATGCCATTGAATAAATTCAAAGTACATTTAAAAAAATGGCTAATTGATAAATGTTTTTATTCATAAGTGAATATTTTGAACAATAAATTTATGTTTGTTATATTAGAATCCTCTAATTATATTTTTGCATACCTTTTACTGGTGAAATATGCGGACTGTATAAAAATTTTAGGGCCACTCATGTACCATATTTTATGTGAAATAAAAAGTCTTTGTCTTTGTCTTATATGGACTTAAAAACTGTACCATTTTTATTGCTAATACTTTACAAATATATGTTACTGTAAAAAAAAAACTATAAGTCATTAGAAATCGAAACGCTGATCATTGTCAACCATAACCCATTATGTCACAGGGTCAAAGAGTAATGGTCTCATTTGGTACAGTTTGATAACGAACCTCTATTGTACGGGAGGAATAGTGCCAACCAAAAAATCAATATTGACCCTAGCGTAATAAAAATTTGGCACTTTTTTAAATTTCAAACACAAAAAGTTTGCTCCCGAAAAAACGTCCAGGTGCGTTAAAAGGGTTAGTATTATATCTATCTTTCTCTAACTCCTTACAAATAGTCAACCATCTCTTTCTTTCAACCCTTTGACGAAGGGTTGGAGTTTTTTTGGGTCAAATCTCGTGTTTTCTCATTGATTTTTTTTTCAAACATAATGAGATATTGTATTTCGTCGCCTTTGTTGAATTTTTAAAGTTTAGAATTTTTGAACGGGATTTAATTATGTCGTTTGACGGATGGGACTGCAGATGTGCTTGGCGATTTATCGCTCGTGTTAGATTTGGTCGTGATTATAATTTTAGGAGCTTTTTGCTCAGTATGATAGAATCGGAATCAAGCAAATTCTCAGGAGAAGTATTTAAAAGCTGAAATGCCAGAAGAAGGGAAAACATAAATAAGCAGAAGATTCGACGACTGACTGGGCGTTTAAGTTCTTCAATGTCGGCACGAATCAGCGAATTTAATAGAGCATAAGCACCCTTGATTCGATTATAATGTTAAACCAGAGGAAAACCAGTGGATGCCGGCAGCTCAAGACTGAACGACGTAGAATAAAATTGGGGAAGCCCAAGTTGAGTAATGCACTTCTTGTGCTTGTGTACATGTCCTGGGTAGTACAGACTGTCGTCGTTATCTTAATCATAATGTTTAATTTAGTATTATCCCGGTTCCCCTAAACTTAAGCTTAGGGCACAAGATCTGATGTTAGGGCAAAGCTTGAAAGTTTGAGATATTATCTCAGTTTTAGTTTCAGTCGTTACAAGATCCAAGAAAATGGGGTTTTAAAAATACCATCATCATATCCTAGCATTATCCCGGTTGCCCTAGACTTAAGCTTAGGGCCCAGGGTCTGCTCACTGGTTTAACCAGATTTGGCTAAATTTTAGTTACTTGGAGCAACTGCCGTCTGACCTCCGCAACTCAGAGGGAAACATCATTCTATGGTTTAACCAGACCTTTAAAAAACCCATGGTGTGACATAATATTTCCAAGAGCAATTTCTCAAGAGAGTAGTAATATTAGTCGAGAAGTTTTGGTGCCAACGTGAAAAAAGACACTTGCGGGGGTATTTTTTAAAAAAACTAGTGTAAAAGTCGAGTTTCTATGACATAACTTATTCTGCCAATGTATACTAGTGTAGGACAGCGGCATATTGCAGTCAATGCTGACTTTTTCGTGTAGACTCCAAAAATCCATTAACCACTCTAGTAGTACATATTTCTTTACTACTTAACTGGAGCTTTACTATGATTCGAATCTACTTGACGATAACTGCACATCGTTGCAAATTAATTGAATAATCAAACTGGCAATTAATCCTATAGAGTAAAAAAATAGACAACTTATTTTGCTATGAGCAGGTTTTTTTAATAAAACACAAACTATAGTTCGTATAATACCTTCAATTTATCTTTGCAATCTACTAACCAACAAAACATACACACATACTCATCAAGGCGGTTAATTGTGCTCTAAAAAACAATTATAATACAAATTGTAATTGTAGCACAACATAACGGAACAGAAAAACACCATGACATGTAGAATATGGAATAGAAGCAACGGTTATTGTTTAAGCCAAGTTGACTAACTCAACGCCCACCGCCTAATCCGAAACAACAAATGAGCTTACAAAAAAGAAATAATTAAATAGAATTGTAATTGTGTAATATGCGCTTGAACTGGCATCTTCTAAACATCTGTTATTGTCAACACACCTGAGAGCTGATTCGCCGTCTCTGTCACACGCCTTGGTAGAATATTTGTTGGAACGAGACAGGGGTAGAGTATCGCCTCCGCTGAGACGTGGAAGTGACAAAAAACTCATGCTTCCTGTGTCTTTGGTATCATTTGAAAAAGGAATAATGTAATGCAGTATAGGTTGGATTTGCAGATAAAATTATTTTTAGCCATGTTGAGGCAACAAAATTACAAAGCGACTCAATTAAAGTTTAAAGCATTATAATAAAAAGTTTTTTTCTTTTTTGATTGATCATAGTTTGTACGATATTTTTTTGCTTTGCTCTTGACTGCTTAAATTTGACTAAAATTGTCATTATTGTTAAATAGTATAGTTGATTAATGTACATACGTCACATATTATTAACGAAAATGTTCCACTCCATTTCCATACAGGTAGTTGGTAGTAGACGAAACAAACAGTTTGTTTCGTCTACGTCAATAGCCAGAACATCTGAAAAATTAAAAAGATAAAGCAATAATGTTTTATAGTAAACTTTCACGTATACCTACTACACTCACTACGAACGTTTTGACGTATTCCATACAATGTGAACTTTTTAACAATTCAAAAATAGAATGTTTTTAACTTAACCCTTCCTTATTTGACAAAAAAGAGATTTTATATTTAGAACGCACCGCGTTCTGAATGTGAATATAGTTCTTTTGAGAGTTTTGACTTTGTGAAACCGTTTCAAATTTTTAGGGCACGCATGTTACTATATATTTTTATTTGTTTTGTGAATAACTCGTTTAAAGAATTTGTCAGTGCAAGTAATTTTAAAAGTATTTAAATAAATATTTTCTGACAATTATTTAGTTTCACAATAGGTATCATTAAGAACTTGTGTTTTGTATACTAAATAACGGGTAAACATATATAAATCCTTTTTTTTATAGTAAAATAAATACTTAATATACATGAAATACTCCAGACCACCACAAATAGACATGTTATGCACGCAAGGATTTGTTCTAGTGTGGAAATCGAACCCACGACCTCAGGAGCTGAGTGCGAGTATACACGCCATTACGCCATGCCGTTCGTCAAGCTATTCATAAGATCATCCTCATTTTTAATAAGTTTCCACGTTGATCGAACTCATACCGCTTGCAATCACCGGCTTCTCACCATGAACATCAATTAATCAATCAATCAAAATCGTTTATTGCGAACACAGGTTACAGGATAGGTGTTACAGTACAGGTTTAGATCCAGCTGCCGTCTGCCTCATGGGCGTACAATAGTTGCGATTTCATATAACACGAAATCAGATTTTATGGATTTTAAAAGTTATACCAACAAGTCGGACTTTGTCAAAAGTTTATAGTGATAAGTCGTTTAAATATTCTTTGACATTTTTATAGCATTTTTCTATCAATAGGTCACGTAATTTCAACATAAAGAGATTTAAACTATAGACCGATGATGTCTTAACTTAAAGACATTATCGGTCTATCGGGTGAGAGGCCGTCTTCTACCACGTTTGCTGGTTCGCAGTTGCTATTGGAGAACCTTAACGCCCCTTTGGTCGTCGGTTCTTCGAGCTATTTGCCCCGCCCACTGCCACTTAATCTTGCAAATCCGCCTTGCAATGTCGGTCACTATGCAAATGCCTTGAAATTATGCTGTATTTTCGTCATTTAGTCAATCAAAGTCAAGTATAGTCCCACCCCAGGAAAGTGGTGGAGGCTTTACTAGATGTTTCTTTGGAGTTTTGGGCTTAGCACGGAACGGTTTAACTCGGGTGCAGAACCTGGTGGCGCGCCATAGGTGCGCCCATGACTTGACTTGCTCCGTGCCTCGGAAAGCATGTTAAGCCGTTGGTCCCGGCTGTCATGAACATCTATGGCAGTCGTTATTAGGAAGTCAGTGCCTTCTTAACAGACTGACAGCTAATTTAACTATAGAACGATGTTTCCCTCTGGGTTGCGGAGGTCAGACGGCAGTCGGTCCACATAACTAAAATTGAGTCAAATCTGGTTGACCCAGTGAGCAGACCCTGGGCACTAAGCTTAAGTCTAGGGCAACCGGGATAATGCTAGGATATGATGAGTCAATATACCAATTGTCTACTCTTGTTTACGTTGTGAAAAAAAGGAAAGTCAGCAAAAATCTGGAGAAACCTGTAAGCAGATCCAGGGCCATAAGCAAAGTCTAGTGCACAACCAGGATAATCATCATACCAGCCATGTATAGTCCGCTGCTAAACATTATCCTCCCCAAAATATTCAAACTAATATTATAAATGCGAAAGTAACTCTGTCTGTCTGTATTTTCTTCTAGCCTTAACTACTGAACCGATTTGTGTGAAATTTGGTACAGACATAGTTTGGAACTCGAGAAAGGATATAGGATAGTTTTTCTTAAACTTCTCAAAAATCCCGCGAGATCGGGAACTATTAAACCAAAAATCTGCCGGAAGTCACTATTCCACGCGAACGAAGTCGCGGGCAAAAGCTAGTTACATAGTATTAAGGATACTGTACATAATCACCACGCTGGGCTGGTGATAGCAGTTCAAGCTAGTATGCAGGATGACGTTGCTGCCTATCATGCCTGAAGGGGTAGGCAGAGGCATATTATATGCCCACATTTCGCAAATAATATTTCTGGTCCCACGTAATAGGTGGCCAGCCTATTGCAGCTTTTCGGGCACTGTAATGTTTGTCAGAGCCTCGTCCGTTGATCGGCAGGTTCTCTTCGTCGACTCTTACGACTCCCCATGAGATGAGAGGGGGTGCACAATTCTAATCAGACATAGTTAACCTACCTAGAATAATGGACGAAGAAGTTATATCTAAAAATCCACCGTATGTACAATAATAATCCCTCGTGTTTTTTTCGCGTCGGCGCCAAAACTCACGTTACTTTTGTAATAATGTTTGCTTCCATTTTAGTTTTTTGGCCGATATTTTTTCCATTTTAGGTATGAATAAAAGAAATGTCGAGATTTGGAACGGCTTAGCGGTTTTCGAACGGCGACTTTCTTTTGTTTTCATCTTTTGAACCATAAAGAATACACAATAGGAACTTTTTTATTTTGTTTTTTTTTGTACATACATAGGTATCGCGGAGATTATTGCAAACAGTCAAGTCAGTGCTGTTGTAGTTTTTATTTTATTTTTGTTTAAAATAATTGCTTCGTGTGTTTAGCACATTTAGCCAGTGTCAAGTAAGAGATAAAACTATATTAATAACATAAATTATATAAAATGAGAATGAGTGGTGATAAAGATGATAAATGGTAAATGAGGTACCCTTCCCCTAAGCCCCTTGAGTCTTCAGTAAAGATGTGGGTCTATATTGAATTCTCACAAGGACTTCTTGAGAGAATTTGAAAAGTGATGTTGCACAAACACTTAACGGTTCATAATCCACCGTTATTACACATTAATGTTCAAAATATCAGAAATTTTAGAAAATAAAACAAAATTTCAGACATTACGCTTTACTTTTCCACCAAAAAGTCGTTTGTTGTAGTTAAGGTGACTTAATGGTGTTTAGACTTAATTTAGCTGGTTTATGCTTATCTGCCTAGTTAGGCCACAGACATAATAATATACAAAGATAACGCAAATGCATCTCGTCTCGTGTCTGAACCCCGAACAAAAGTATAGGTTTGCCGCCGGTACATTTAGTCCGCGCGTGTCTGTTGTTGTGTTTTACATACTGTAACATGAACGATTTTACGTATGAAACATTTGTCATCAGCGGCATCAGTATTAATGAATTAGTTATTATTAGTTAGTAGAAGGATTTCCCGTCACAAAATATCGGCAGTGACCTTTTTTCAAGCGAATTGTGATACTTGCGCTATCTATTGTATATATATATCTGTGGTAACACCGCAAGGCAAGATGCTTCTTCGTCATCATTTTAGCCACATCCCAGTACTGAGCACGAGCCACCTCTCACGAACCGAGGAGAGAGGGATGCAGATAGGTAGAGGAAGAAGCGGAATGTTCTAACAATGGCTTTTGTAATGTTATGTCTTGTTATTATTGTTTTTTTGAGTATCACAGAAAATTCTTATTCTAAACAAAATTTTTTGAAAGTTGATGTTTAGTCTTCGCTGTTTTGACTCGCTATAATCTATAAAATGACTAGGCTAGTGTGGACCCGAAGGGGTAGGCAGAGGCATATTGTACGCCCACACTTCGCCAATTACATAGTTGGTCCCACGTAATAGGTGGCCAGCCTATTGCAGCTTTTCGGGCACTGTAATGTTTGCTAGAGCCTCGTCCGTTGATCGGCAGGTGCACCACTTGCAGGTGAGGTTGGCTTGGGCTCCTTAGGTCTAGGTAGCATCCCTATATATGATATATAAATGTACTTAATGATGAGTCTGCAGGAAGACTCCATGTAGATCGAGCTCTTTAACAGGTCGAGAATTTTACCACAGCTTTATCGATTTTAGAGATTTTTATAAAAGTAAGTTAAGAATTGTAAAAATGATCATGTTTTAGCTTACTGCTGTAGTTAGTGAAATAACTGGGCTAAATATGACATTTTCTCGGACCGAACTAATCGTCACCTTCACGGCAAACTTACGAATCTGCAATATTTGTAAATTTGACATTTTTATGTAAAAATGCACCTTGTGTTGTACTAATAGGTGTGAAAATATTCTAGATTCTATAGACTTAGGTGTGAGAATATTTTCACTAGAATTCACTTGCATTTTTAAATAGAAATTTTGAAATTTTGCCGTGGAGGTGACGTAATGTCTAGGGTTGATGAGGATTTTGCATGAAAATTTGAATTGTTGATATTAAAGTAGGTATGTATTTTAGTAAGTTAGACTTTTAAATAAAAATTCTTTTGTTTTTAAGAATTTATGACATTATTGTGTAGATATAGGTATGTATATAAAAAATCTTTTGATTTTTAGATTTGTTGACATTATTGTGTACTAAATGTTAATTTTATTTGACTTATGTTTTATTGAATTTTTGATATTTTTTAAAAATTTTATATAATGATTGTGACTTGTGGATGTGTTGAATAACCAAATAAATATGCCTCCAAAATATTAAGAAACTCATGTATTTTTTTATTTCTTCAGTAACAATAACAACTTATTTATAACATAGTCTCACAAAACCGTGAGTACGGTTTAACTGCAAGGTCTGATTCTCCGTACCTACATTTCCATGTAATATCGTTATTTCAATTTCATTATGTGAAAAGTTCACACTAACCGTCTAAAACTACTTACTTGGCATGATTATAGAATTGTCAGCATCATTATCCTGGTTGCCCTAGACTTAAGCTTAGGGCCCAGGGTCTGTTGACTGGTTTAACCAGATTTGACTGAACTTCAGTTTTTACGTGGAGCGACTGCCGTCTGACCTCCGCAACCCAGAGGGAAACATCGTTCTATGGTTAAACCAGCTGTCAGTCTGTTAGAAGGCTCTGACTTCCTAATAACGACTGCCAGAGATGGTCATGACAGCCGGGACCAACGGCTTAACGTGCTTACGGAGCAAACGATACTTACGCACATAACTTCAAAAAGGATGATTATAGAATTGTGTTATAATGAATCTTTTAACTTTAAATTATGGCGCTATAGTAGCGCTATTAAGGGACTCTGTTTATGATCATAATGACAGTTTCTCATAACTCAGTCGAAAAAAAATGCATATTTATGTTATTACTATTATTTTTCATTTATTACCCAGGTGTGAAAGTAAGCAAAGCAAAAAAAACTTCAAAAAAAATAAGTTTCAATAGGAAACAGTTCCTTTCTTCCAAACGTAGGTTTCTTTGAATTAAAATGGCGGGATTCCCATCGAATCTGTCATTATAGTTATCATGAGTCGCAAAAAAATATCAGATGTCGCAACGCATTGACAAAGACGGAAGAAAGGGTTCGGACAAAGGGTTAGTTTTGGCGGGTATGCAACAAAAAAGGTTACAGTTTGCGTAATATTTTGACAAAAGTGCGGAGTCACGTTACGGTGGGTGGATTTTTGACAGCAAAAAGTTTGCAATTTTTTTTAAAAGTGCCATTTGGCAGTAACGTTTTAATGATTTTTTTTTTACTTTTAGTATAACTAAAATAAGTTACTGATTAAAATCATCATCGTCATCATCTCAGCTCATTATCGTGTTCCTATTGTGCACGGAACTCTTCTCACTAACCAAGTTGAGAGGGTATTGGGTTATACTCCATCATGCGGACCTAGTTCGTATTGACGGAGGTGTTTTTTTTTGGACGGAAAATCATTTAATTACCATCTCCCGCTGTGGGTGGAGCAGGAAGGTGTGTCGGACTTCTACTGACTAAAAACCATCCATATTCCTTCATGAGCTTGCTATGTCCTGGGCTGCGGTAAGGAGTGTGGCGTCATGCTGTTAGAATTTTTGAAGCCACCCATTAGGCCTTCTCGACAACCATTTTTCGTGTTAACCCTTTTACAGGCAGAGCACGTTGAAAATATTCTTTGAATTTCCACCTTAAGTTAACCGCACTAGGTTCAATTTATGGTGGTCATTTAATGACCACTGCCTGGTAAAAGGTTAACCGGTACCAACATTGGGTGTATGCAACATAGGGACCCAATCAAGATCTGAGGATCCCAAGCCAACCTCACCAGCAAGTGGTGCGCCTGCCAAACAACGGACGAGGCTTTGACGAA
The DNA here is from genome assembly GCA_949126915.1 of Musotima nitidalis. Lineage (NCBI taxonomy): Eukaryota > Metazoa > Arthropoda > Insecta > Lepidoptera > Crambidae > Musotima > Musotima nitidalis. Next base: position 5,095,214 of record OX421439.1, on the reverse strand, counting down.
CATAAAAGTTCCCTGTAAGCGGCAATAGGCTCGACACTTATTAAGTGGGATCAACAATATAATTGTTATAATCGAAATGTGGGCGTATAGTATGCCTCTGCCTACCCCTTCGGGGAAACAGGCGTGAGATTATGTATTTATGTATGGTATCTTAACGCCTGAGGCACCGAAGCGCTCGATATAAATGCCCCACGAACCATCCAAGGATTGTGAACGTCGATAACCTACTTTAGTTTCTCTTAGCACCGCGAAGCTACGAGCGCTTCCTAAGTCAAATAAAATACCCGAAGTTAAGCAGCAAGCCTCGGAAAGCACGTTAAGCCGTTGGTCCCGGCTGTCATGAACATCTATGGCAATCGTAATTAGGAAGTCAGTGGCTTCAAACATCCTGACAGCTGGTTTAACCATAGAATGATGTTTCCTTCTGGGTAGCGCCGGTGAGAGAGTCGCTCAAAGTCACTGAAATTCAGCCAAATTCGGTTAAACCAGCAGGCATTGAGCCCTAAGCTAAAGACTAGGGCAACTGGATAATGTTATAATGTTAGGATATGATTATGACAGAAGTTAAACAGAAGACAAAGAGGTCATCTTCTGATAAATCATAAATAAAAAAAACTTTACAATATTTTTTTAAATTAGTTTTGATGTGCAGAAAGATTAGGTTATAGGCTATTATTTAATTTAGATGACACGGTAAATACAATCCTATATATATCTACTAGCAGCGCACTGCGGTTTTACCCGCGCGGTCCCCGTTCCCGTGGAAATATCGGGATAAAGAGTGTTCTATATGTTAGTCCAGGACTGCAGCTATACACGTACAAAGTTTCATTACAATCGCTCCAGTAGTTTTTGCGTGAAAGAGTAACAAACATCCATCCGCACTACAAACTTTCACGTTTATAATATTAGTAGGATAAAAGGTTGTTTATTAACGGTACTGTACCTTTTATTAGTGTGACTTTTACTATGACTTCTGAATCACAATTTGATATGGCCGGCATTTAACCGACTTTAATGCTACAAAAGATACATGTAATTATGAAAATATCTAACAATGAAAGACATGCAATTCTGAAAACATCTAAATGTTGATGCTATCAAAAGCATTTATATTAAATCGCGAAATATTTCTAATTAAGGAGCGGGCGAGGTCGCGCCAAAAAAACGCGCGTCCGGGCCGTTATTAATTTCAAAAAATTTAAACTAATCCGGCATTTTTGTAAATTGAAAAAGGAATTCGCGGCATTTGGCGGGAACGCGCGCCATGCGAGCTTGCGTTTCGTTTTTGTTTATATTCAAGAGAGACAGATAATATTTTTCAATTTAACAGATTAATTTAGTATCCGGAGCTCAATATTCACATCAGGAATTATTTAATTTCCAAATAAAAACTAATTTTGCATGTTCATCAATTATTGGATTCATCGTTTATTAGAAATTTAATGCAGATCTTAATACTTTTTTGCTGTTGTAAAACTATTTATTTTGCATTGTCTTAGTGCTGTTGGTACTTTTTTTTATTCGTCTTCTTCTGAAATGAAATCAGTCATGTTTATTTTTGTTGCAAAAATTCTTAAATTCTTGGAAATGAAATGAACTTCTTTTTGCTTTTTTTAAGCATAACTCGATTTGAAATTTCACTAACACCCGCACGAAACACGCACTAAGTTCTACACATTTTTTTTTTGCATTTAGAATAGACTTACAATTTTAAGACTCATAACAAAAAGACGCCACTTACTTTCTATCGTTTTTCCGCTGCGCTCTTCTTTTCTTAATCCCTGAACCATTCTTTCCTTGGTTAATGATAGGTGCAATGAACAAGAGTATAGATAGCCATTTAGCAATTCTGATCGTAGCTGTCACTAGCATTTGTTTCAATTCGGCATTTAAAACATAGATTACAACCATTTTTATACATAAAATATTAAAATACATCAGCATATCAACTTTATGATTACACTGCTGAACATTGGACTCCTTAATAGATTACATTATATTGGGGGTATTTGCCCATAATCAGCACGCTGGGCAGGCGGGTTGGAGATCGCATTTCAATCCAGTACGTAGGATGACACTGCCGATGCTATCATCCGGTAGGATTTCCCTTCGTCAACTCTTGCGACGAAGTGGAACTATTCTAGGCCTATTCTATACCACACGGCACCATTCGGCGGAGTAGTAGTAATATTTTTGGAAGAATTGTATTTTTGATTTAGGAAAATAATCATATTTTAGTATTTATCATCTTAATGAAATTAACTTAAGAAACTTATCTTTCCAATCCGAAAATAAGGCAGGGGTCGATCTGACCCACCTGTTAAATCTTAACGCAGACACAATACACGGGGCCAAATACAAAAGCGACCCCTAGCGTTGCGCAAAAAAAACACGCACGATCATTGCAAAAAAACGGAAAGATGGCAAAGGTGTCTCATTTTTTAATAAAAAAACTCACCAAGGTTAAGACCCATGGGAAAGAGTTACACACGCTCTCAAAGACTCCCTATTTTCCTATCTTCCGCATTTTTTTTCACCTAACTGTTTAGCAAGGGTACCGTTTTCTATTATGTTCGGTTCAAAAAATTGCCAAATTCACCCCTTTTAAGGACAGATGATCCGAGACTCGTGAGATAGTTCCTTTTTTAACTTTTCCCGTATGATTTATAACTGTTTATAGTAATTTGAGATTTTTATAGGAAATTGCTGTTGTAGGAGACGATTTTGTTGCGATTATAAATTGTATAACGGTTTCTTTTGAAAGAACGATGGTTTTTTTGTGGTCTGTAATTCGTATTTGAGTTCAAATAAAATTATATGTGATATCTAAATCATTAAGGTTTAGATATCTCATGACATTTTACATTATAAAAAGTATGTTACAGCTATCCAAGTAATCAAATAAACATTGATTCGCATAAAACATGGTATACATTATTGTTAGGAATATTTAACTAATTAGAAATAAATATGTTAGGAAAGTAGGTATTTAATGATATGGCAAGTGAGAATTGAAATAAATGGTTGATGATTAATAATAACCTTTTTAATTCAATTCAATTCAATGTTCATTACACTCCATAATGTTTTATATAAGGTCTTACATCTACACAAGTTACAATTATGGACCCTGTTGGGCACGGCAAACTGAGAAAATAAACTTAATTGAACTTTTCAATAACGAAATTGCAAATCGAATCTGTCTTTAGAATATTCACAATAGTTCGATATGATATTTTTAGTGTGTTCGACATAAAATAGAGTTTCGAGTGTTTGCAAACCCTAATTAATAACTATTTTACTAATATTAACACGGTAACTTTTTGTACAGGAAAGGAGTTCATTGCCTCTTAGCTTAGCTAGCTCAAGCTGCTTCTGCAGTGAATGGGTGCGTAGGTGTTAGGTAACGTTCATTTATCATTTATGATCATTTAATGGGATGATGGTGTATATATTTCCTCTTTTTACCCGTACTCCTGTAAACTTTTAAAGCTAAGTTATAAACCTTGAGTTTGATTGGTAGAGTTGACACAATGAAAAAAAAGTTAACAAGTGGTTCTTTACTATCTAACACATTGTGAAATATTCAAAACAGTTAAATTTTTGGAATAGGTGTGGAAATACAAATGTTTTTGAAATTCTATATAAGAATGTATACGTAACGCATTTGTTTGAACTCATTTGAAAACCATTAGAAATCATATTACATAATTTTCAATTGTTTATACAACTATCTCTGAATTCTAAAGAATACACCAACACAGGTTATATATAATAATAAAGAAAATAACTAGGCAATGTAGCAACAAAAAAAAAGTAATTTCTTGCAGACTACTTAAAGATGGAGGGGATAAGATATAGAGTAATAAATTTATTTAGGTAGCAGGATAGCAACATAGAATTCCGCACCAGAGTGCTAAAATTAAGTTGGAACATGACAATATAAACAATCGAATATGAACATCACCGGAAAATAAAATAAACTATAATAATATGGCAACAAAAAAAACTAATATAAAATCAATACATAAAGTTGAATCTAGTTCCTTTTTTTTTTTTTTACGTCGGTAACAAAATGCATTTACGCACTGCCTTCCGGCCAAAGGGGGACCGAAAGGGGGTGTGGGACTCACCACCGGCAGACACGACCGCCAAGTAATACCCACTAAAAATCTTCCGACGACGCCCGCCGCTTGTTGAGAAAGAGGCGAGGGCCAGTACCTGGGTTACAGCTTCTGACACCCCGCCTGCGGCCAACGTCCCCCGGACCAAAATCGGGAGGACCTCCTCAGAGAGGCGCAGTGGACGCGCCCCTCCTACCTCCCCTTGCGACCATAGCGTGTGTGGCCGACTTCCCGGAGGGTCCATGGTTAGACAGCAGGGGCCCCCTGCCCCCACTGCCTAGACCCTCCTGGCGCTGCTGAGCGGGCCCTCCTGGCCCGCCCACTGCGCCCTCCACAGGTCCCTCTTAGTTTCCCCCCCGGTAGTCAGTACTAAGGGCACCCAGAGTCGTCGGTCTCTGGGTGTTGCCTTTTCCCTAGCGCCTCCTGCGCCCTACCGGGAGGTACTCAGCCCCCCCACCACGACAAGGTGGAGACCAGTCGGGGGGGTGAATCTAGTTCCCAGTTCAACTTATTAAAACTAACACAGTCACATTTAAAAAGAAGTTACTAATAAATTTGTCTAATCTGAATTATCATACTTAAAACACAATCAATCATCCGATTGAGGCTTATCGATATCAATGCAAATAAGCTACTTCTTATGCACGATTAGTTCATAATCGAGAATTAAAAAATGCTCACATGATAATAAAAAAATATTCTCGCCTCAATTTCGTTATTGTATTTTTTTTATTACGTCACGCGCAATCAGAAGCTATTGTCCACAATGTGGGCAAGATGTCCCCATTCTGACCGAAGAAAAAGAAAAGGTCGCTAGGGTCAGAAGCCACGCTATTCATGGGGTCAACTATTCCTTGGGTCTATTTCGACAATGAGGTCATATGACAATAATACATTTTATAGAATTCGCGCTAAAGATTCCAGAATTGTGTGTGTTCGTGGTAACTTAATATCGGTGTGACCCGAGGTCAATTTCTTTGTCACAACGAAACAGGGTTAAGGAAATATTGAATTAATGTAGGATATTGAAGTGATTTTTATAACACTTCTTTTTAACACGTATTGATAATTTTGGTTTCAGTGTGGTCATAAAGAATGTCCGTTTTTGCATTGAATTGAGTTATCAATTGAATTTATATACAATTTATTGCATTACGTTCAAGATATTGAATTATTATTTTGTTTGACATTATAAATTATTATTTATAAGTCACCACACCACTGTTTTCTAGGGGTCAACTATTACTTGAGTCTATTTCGACAATGAGGTTATATGACGATAATACATTTTGTAGAATTCGCGCTAAAGATTACAGAATTGTGTGTTCGTGGTAACGTAATATCGGTGTGACCCGAGGTCAATTTCTTTGTCACAACCATACGAGGTTAAGAAAATGTTGAATGTAGAACAAATTTTTTAACATTTCTTTTTAGTGAGTATGAAAAATTTGGATCTGGTGTGGTCCCAAAAAACCGTTCTGGAATCGACTACAGGTACAAATTGAATTTGTTACATGATTAGTGAATTATGTTGAAGTTCTTAAATTATTGTTTGATTAAAAAATGAATTATTACTCATAACATGCATGTAGAATTGATTTCTTAACATTTGTTTGTTATTTTATATACTATTGATAATTTTTGTGATTTTGGTTTCTGTGTGGTCATAAAGAAAGCTCGTTTTTTATTTGAATCCAAGTTACAATTACATTACAATATAATTTGCTATACAATTAATTAACGATATTTTTTATGACAACGATATATGTTATAGAATTCGCGCTAAAAATCCAGAAATGTGTGTGTTTGTTGCAATGTAATATTGCTGTGACCAGGGTCAATTGTAACGTCATTGCTTTGTAAAAATGAATTTATATAGGATATAGGAATGATTTCTTAACATTTCTTTTGTACAAGTATTGAAAATTTTGTTTTTGTTTGGTATTAATAAAGTTCGTTTTTGAGTTGAATTTTTTATACGAATAGTTGCATTTTTTTAAATATAATAAAATCATGAAAGTAAGTAAGTGTTTCTGATTTATTTTATAGTTCAAAAATTAATATATTAATTTTATTATTTATTACATACTAGTAGTACTCGCTTGCTTAGCTTCGATAGCGATATTTTGCGAGATTTTACTCATATAATATTTGATAGCCTAGTAAGTAATACATATAGATTATGTTCATCATCATTAAGCCTTATAAAAAAGTTCACTGCTGTAATGTAATATTGGTGTGACCCGGGGTCAATTTCTCTGTCTGCGACAAAGAAACAGGGTTAACAATAGTTTGAATTTATGTAGGATGTGGAATTGATTTCTTAACATTACTTTTTAATAATTACTTCGATATATATATATTTTTTAATTGTTATTTTGGTGAACTATCTATTTTTGTTTTGTATAAGGATTTTTTTTGTTATAGTTTTGTATTTAATGCATGATGTGGTCGCCTCTAATTATGAGTGCAGTGAGAACTGATAATTTTTTATACTAATTTATTCTTTGTGTTATACACTGTAACTTATGTTGGTGATCCAATAAATAAATAAATAAATAAATAAGGATTGATAATTTTTTTTTCTGTGTGGTCATAAAGACAGTCCGTTTTCAATTGAATTGAGTTAATAATTGAATTTGCATACGATTGTAAAATTGTTGTTTGATGTAACATTGATCTCTTAACATATCTTTTCAGGAAAGTAACATACATTTTGGTTTTCAAATGGTCTTAAAAAAGTTCCGATTTGAATTGAATTCTGACATAAATCAATTTGTTTTATACAATTTATTGCATTCTATTTAAGTTATTGTACTATTTACTACATTCAAAAACGAATTATGATATAATATGTCATTATTTGTCATTTAATTTTATTATCAAGCATTTATTTTATAAAGTCAACTGTTTCTTGGCTCTATTTTAACAATGAGGACGTGATACATTTTATGGAATATTTGCGTTAAAGATTGCAGAATTAATAATAATAGTTTTAATTTTACTCTATATTGTACACCATGATAAGGATTACACATAAAAACAAAGAAAATTAAACAGGTAGGTATATACAATGGGCGGCCTTATCCATTAAAGCAATTTTTTCCAGGTAGGTTACCTGTGGTGTGGTGTGTAATGGTCAGAAAAGTTAAGGACACAGAAGGGTACAATGTGATGTAAAATAATAATTGAAAACAAAATAAATAAGCAAAAGACAAAAAAAAGGGAAGTACTTGAATTAGCTTCAAAATGATATAATTTAGTTCTAAGCTCTTCAAACTGTACCTATGTGTTCGTGGTAATTTAACGTTAGTTGACCCGGGGTCAATTGGAACGTATTTTTTTGTCCCAGCGGAATAGAGATTAACTTAAGATTGTGTCATTAATTTCTTGACATTTCTTTTAAATAAATATTGTGAATTTTGGTTTTTTTAAATAATTTGATTTAATAAAGTGAATTAAATAATATCAGATTTTGAATTACTTTCAATTATATATAAATTGAATTTTTTATAGTTATATTCTATTTATAAAAATATGTTTATAGTTATGTAATTAATTATTACTTTTGTCTTGATATTATTTTAGTTATTTTCCATAAAGTATCATGTTGATATATTAATATAGTAAACATGTTACCTACAGGATAATATAGGGTATTTTTACTCCTTTTATGGATATCATTCTTAATTAATTGCATGACTCATAAATAACAAAAGATTTTATAAAAAAATCCCATTAACCTTGGTTACGCATCTTTTGCTGCCGCACCCTAAATATAAGATAAATCTCTCAAACTTAAAATTAAACCAGTATGAATTCCCACGAATCACCCCATTTTTATCAATATTACGGGGTTATCTCATTCATAAAAGGCGAATGACAAAAAAAGTAGATCATTTAAAAGTGGTTCCTTTGTGTCTTTGCTATTTTTACGCAAAAAATGCTAAAAAAGTGTTGACCCCATTCTGTGATGAGGTCCCGAACTTGTGAACTAAGTTTAACCCTAAGTTATACGGTAATACGATCCGATGGTTTAAGTTTTTTTTCTTAAATAAAGTTTTTTAAACTTATTTTTATAAATTTTCTTGTGAGAAGATGACTTTCATAAATCTTTTTTTTCGTGTGCTAAGATTACCTGTATTTAAGTAATACTTAGTATTTTTACTTAACATTTAGACTGTGGGATAGGTGTCTGCTTGAACTTGCTTCTAAAGTGGTCAATTCGTACAAAGACACAAATTTTCCAAACCGAAATACGAACGTTTGTCTAATTCTGGGTATTGCCCAATTTTTCATATGTATGTAATAAAAAAAAAGTATATAAGTATGTTGATCTGTTGTCTCGTATCTATCGTACAAACTTTGCATAGTATTATTGGACTAGAAGTGCTGTTTCCAATAATGTAAAAGTGCTTTTTTGTAATTTTTAAGCAAAAATGTTAAAAATAGTGTTAACTCCATTTCGTGATGAGGTCCTGAACTTGTGAACTAAGTTTAACCCTAAGTTATACGGTAATACGATCCGATGTTTCCTTCAACAATAAGGGTATTTTGAAACTCACCTTTATTGTTAAGATGTTATTTTTATATTTTCTTATGAGAATATGAGTTTAATAATTCAAATACGACAGTCTTAGAACTAACTTTAAAGTCAGGTAATAAAGGGCAAAGCATAAAGACAGTCTTTCATGAGTGCGTTCTATTAGTCATGACTTACTGTGGCGAGACGTGGACATTGACAGTACGACAGGTCCAAATTTATAGTCGCCCAACGAGCTATGGAGAGGGTTAAGCTTGGTATGTTTCTGAAGGTCCGGGGGACGTTGGCCGCAGGCGGGGTGTCAGAAGCTGCAACTCAGGTACTGGCCCCCGCCTTTTTCTCAACAAGCGGCGGGCGTCGTCCGAAGATTTTTAGTGGGTATTACTGCTGGCAGTCGCGTCTGCCGGTGGTGAGTCCCACACCCCCCTTTCGGTCCCCCTTTGGCCGGAAGGCAGTGCGTAAATGCATTTAGTTACTGACGTAAAAAAAAAAAGGTATGTTTCTGAAGGAACAGAGAACAAAAGACACCGACATAGCTTAGTAAGCTGAAGTAGCAGTGGGCCGGTCATATTTGCCATAGGACCGATAACCGCTAGACAGGTCCAATCACTTACTCTACTCTCGCGACACATCAGGTTTAGACCTGATCGCTCACCACAAACACCCTTTTTTTTTTTTTTTTTATTATCGTCTGTAAAAAAATGCTGCTTACGCACTGTCTCCCGGCCAAAAGGGGGAGACCGGGAGGGGGTGTGGGGCTCACTGCGGCCGACACGACCACCGCAGTCCTACCCACTAAAAAACTTCAGACGACGCCCACCGCTGTTGAAAAGGGGCGAGGCACCAGTGCCCGTATTTGTAGCTTCTGGAACCCCGCCCGCGGCCAACGTCCCCCGGATCCGAACCGGGGAGACCTCCTCAGGAAGGCGCAATTTGCAGCGCCCCCCCTACCTCCTTGTGCGGCCATGGCGTAACTGGCCGACTTCGGGGGGGGTCTATGGCGAGACGGAAAAAGCCCCCTGCCCCCGCCGCCTAAGACCCCCCGGGCGCTGCCTGACGGGCCCTCCTGGCCCGCCCGCTGCGCCAACGGCGTAGCCGGAGAGAGAGCGGATCCCGCTCCCTCTCCCGCTCCGCGGCCTCCTTCTGCGACATCACCACTTCGCAGAAGGAGGCCATCGCCTCCCATGCCGTCTCGCTGTCGACCATCTTTTGCATGATGGTCGGCAGCGAGAGAGCCACCCCACCCAGGGCCGCGGCTAACGTCGACCGCGGCCCCGCCCACGCAGGGCACGCCACCAGAGTGTGCTGCGCATCATCCATCGCGCAGTCACAGTGGTGGCAACACCGGGTCGACTCCCCCCCGGCGACGTCACACAGATACTTCCCAAAGCACCCGTGCCCGGAAAGTACCTGTGTGAGCCGGAAAGTCATCGACCCCCACCGACGGCCGACCCATCGCTCTAAGATGGGCCCGACCGCCTCGAGGATACGGCGCCTCGATCCTTCGGCACGTAGTTCGGCGCTCCTGTGTAGCTGCCGCCGCCATGCGCCCAGAGCCTGTGTCTGAGCGTCTCTACGCCACTCACCACAAACACCCACGACATCCTGAGTCGAGGTTCGGGTCAACTAGACACCGCCTTTAGTACGTCGCTCTTCAATTGAAATACTTTTAGGATTTAATCTAGGTTTGAGGCCCTCAGTCTCGCCTTCCCCAAATCCTTTTCTGTTGCGCTGTATCAGCCATCAGATGCATGCAGCATTCACACACATGAAGTTTAGCCGGTCGGCCCCGTATGGGTCATCTCGGCATAACCTACTCGCCGGCGAGAGGTATCTGGGAGTTGGCCGGCTATTTTGGGCCACTTCGGTGAACCAAGTTCGCTAGCTTCTTCTTCAAAGATGCGCGTACTTTGCTCCGGGAGCGCAAGCTCAGCGCCGCCGTGCGTGCGTGTATTGCAGATTCTTCATGTATAAAAAAAAAAGGGTAGGCGGGTCCTACAGTGGAGGACGCCTTCCGGCTAGGTGGAGCGACGACATATGCAAAGCGGCTGGCGGTGGTTGGAGAAAAAGAGCTGAAAATCTAGCTCAGTAGCGTTCCTTTGAAGAGGCCTATGGCTAGCAGTGGACGAATGTTGGCTGATGATGATGATGAAGGGCAAAGGGCAGGCGCGTGCCAATTTTGTACCTACTACTAAAAAAAAAAAAATATAAACGACCGCACTAAGGTCGTGTGGTCGATTCCCACACAAGACTTATATGTAGACTTTTATTATTGGTATGTTCGATATAAGTATCTGACACAACTTAAAAAAAAATTAAATCTTTTGAGGTCTGTCTTTTGTTCTCAAGGTACTCTAAAATTATAAGCTAAATATTATTATACAATTTCTACTCAATAAATGCCTATCAGAGTCGTGGTGACACCTCGGCATATACTGAGTAGGAGCCATTTCGGTGTCATATATCTGTTAAGTCATACTATGTAATAACATTGTTGAGTCACAGAATAAATTATTTTGCTAATTTTCGGATATGTATCGGGATCCTACCAAGATCTTAGGATTCCAAGCCAACCTCACCTGCAAGGGGTGCACCTGCCGTTTAACGGACGAGGCTCTGGCAATCACAAATGTTCCCGGTACACGGCTATAGGCTCGCCACTTATCACGTGGGACCAATATTATAACTGGCGAAACCATGGCGTTTAAACGCCTCTGCCTACCTCTTCAGGGGAAAAGGCGTGATTGTCTGTATTGTATCAGCATATCCTAGCATTGAAGCGCTCGTAACTCTGCGGTGCTCGGTGGTCGGAAACGATCACCGAAGTACAGCAGAGTTTACAGAGGTCAGTCCGTGGATGGGTGACCGTTAGTGTGGCATTTGATATCGAGCGCTTCTGTGCTTTGGAGGGCACGTTAAGCCGTTGGTCCCGGTTATCACTAAATGTGGTAGTCGTTAAGCCATGTTAGAGGCCAATTGGGCGGCTTGAAAAATTCTAACAGCAGGACGCCACACACCTGCCTCCGCCAATCCGCACTGGTCAGCGTGGTGGAGTATGACCCAACACACATTGATATGTGAGAGGAGGCTCGTGCTCAGTAGTGGGACGTTAATGGGCTGTGATGATGATCCTAGCATTATCCCGGTTGCCCTAGACTTAAGCTTAGGACCCAAGGTCTGCTCACTGGTTCAACCAGTTTTGACTGAATTTCAGTTATTACGTGGAGCGACTGCCGTCTGACCTCCGCAACCCAGAGGGAAACATCATTCTATGGTTAAACCAGCTGTTAGACTGTTAGAAGGCACTGACTTCATAATAACGACTGCCATAAATGTTTATGACAGCCGAGACCAACGGCTTAACGTGCTTTCCGAGGCACGGAGCAAGCGATAATTTGTATGTATGTTTATTTTTCATTGCATACATACATACACAATGTCACGCCTTTTCCCGTAGGGGTGTGCAGACATCACATCCTTCCACTTGCTACGATCCTGGCATACACTCTTAGCTTCATTCACACTCATTAACCTTCTCATACACGCCCGTCGGTAAAGGTAATTTTGACCTGCTCTTTGTTCAAAATCTTCTGGTTTTGGCTCACATTCACGCCTGTTTCCTCGAAGGGGTAGGCAGAGGCATACTATACGACCACACTTCGCCAATTATATAAATGGTCCCACGTGATAGGTGGCGAGCCTATTGCCGCTTACAGGGCACTGTTATATTCGCCAGAGCCTCGTCCGTTGATCGGCAGGTGCACCACTTGCAGATAAGTTTGGCTTGGGCTCCTTAGGTCTCGGTAGGATCCCTAAACACCCAACATCAAGTTAATTATATTTAACAATATGCAGAGATTTTGGTTATTTAGTTAGATTCATAGTCAAGTGATGTTCGTCATAGTCAATGCATACCAGTAAAGCATCTACTGAATACATACTAGAAGACGGGTTTCAATAGAGATTTGCAATCTTCACTGCAATATGCTACTTTCCTACATTTGTGTACGCTGCCGAAGATGTTATGTGTAACCATCATACAACGGCTATATTTTCACATAAAAACTTAAATTAACACCAGCTTTAGAAAACGCAACAACGTCTCGATATGTCTTCTTTCGTGTTGGTGCCAAATCTCTTTCCATCTGTCTAATTACCAACATGTGAGCATTTTCCCTTCTGCGACATTGGGTCTGCTCACTTGTCCAAATTTGGATGAATTTGAGTTATTTATTACACAGAGCGAAGGGCCAAATATCATTCTATGGTTAAACGAGCTGTAAGAATATTAGAAGAAACTGACTTCCTAATAACGACTGCCATAAATGTTCAGGACAGCAAAGAGTAGTGTGCTTTCCGAGGCACGAAGCCAGCGGTAATTAATTATGCACGTAGCTTCGAAAAGTCATAAGTGCCATGCAACCATTATTGGAACCTTCTTTCTTCCTAATCAATACATTTATAACAATTCCATTATTCGTATCAACGTAGGAACAAAACAAAAGATGTACAGAAAATTGTTTTTAAAAACAAAACAACGAACAAAACAGCATCGCGGCAACATTGAAACATTCTCGTATTCGTGTATCAAGAGAACTTATTGTACATTTAATATCACATATCGACGGGCAGATCCCGACGCATCGTTTCTTGGTAAAAAACGCGTACGAGCGCATATGCGCGCAGCTAAAAATAATTTCCAACGTTTAATACAAAAATCGCAATAATTAACTTCGTTACAGTCCAATAAATTACAATACAAGAAAGAAATGCATTCACGCACACATTGACGCGTCTGTCTGTAAAAGGGCACACTGTTGTGTGTAGTGCTGAGGTGTGGTATCGATATTCGATATTTTTGTTTTAGCTCAGTGTTATTTTCATTGTTATATATCCAAAATATTTTTAAAAAAAATTTTTTTAACACATTTACTATTGAAGACGGAATTTTAATTCTATTGTTTTCTATTCCAGCAGTCCTTCGCCGGCTCATAGATAAAAAATATAGAAACAGTACTATGAATGAACAGCACTTTGCACCTCAATTGAATTTTTTTTTTTATTTAAGAAAAGGGGTGCTCTTTTCTGTTTCTGTTTTGCATATTTAAGTGAAGAAATCGTTTTGATTACCAAAGTTTTATGTTTATTGCTGTTCCTAAGGTATGATAAAGATGAATTCCCAAATTTAAGCGACTATAATTAGGGATCAGTACAAAAGCTCCAATAACAGTCAAGGTGTAAAATATTTCATAAATAGTTGTTTTAGAACTAACACTAGTGCGAACTAATCCAACGATATGAACTTAGCAAAATAACTTACAGAATTGTTATACAACATATAATAATAATAGTAATAATAATATTTTCTAACAATTACACCAATCATTTAGTTCCAAGATAAGTATCATTAAGAACTTGTGTTATGGATACTAAATAACGGATAAATATACATAAATACTATTTTTTTTGTAAATAAATACTTAATATACATAGGGAAACGCCCAGACCAGAACAAATATTCAATAATAAGTATCATTAAGAACTTGTGTTATGGATACTAAATAACGGATAAATATACATAAATACTATTTGTTTTGTAAATAAATACTTAATATACATAGGGAAAAGCCCAGACCAGAACAAATATTCATGTTCATATCAAATACATTGTTATGATTTATCGTCAACACAGACCATAAGTCATGGGTGGATAGTATGACAGCATATACGCGAGCCCGTTCGTAATTACTGCATTAAAAGGACTGTCTTTAATTCATATCATCTATGGAATAAGGATAATAGCAAGTGATAAAAAGAATATTTCAATTGACAGTGATAAATATTTCATGTAGTGGTAAATTTGTACAAGTGTGAACTTATCTATCGATATGAACATAATAATCAATGCCGTAACATCACTAAACCCACTCCGATCACAAATACATTGGTATGATTTATCGTCAACACGGACCACAAGTCATGTGTGGATAGTATCACACACACACGCCCGCTGTGTGGATATCATCACACACACGCACGCCGGTCATTATGCAGCGGCTCTACGTGATGGCACTGGGCTGAGGCACATCGATTCTCGACCACTGGGATTCATATTGTGTGTTAGGTGAGAAACTTAACGACAGATTTCAGAACTTATTTTTTACATTGTAATTTTTTATTGCGGGTTTATTATTTCAACCATATTACACGAACAGTAAGGTCGTAAACGGGATGCTGATGACAATAAAAATTATAAAGTCCATTGCTGAACCATTACCATCATATCCTAGCATTATACCGGTTGCCCTAGACTTAAGCTTAGGGCTCAGAGTCTGCTCATTCGTCTACTCACATTTGATTGAGTTTCAGTTATTACTTAGAGCGACTGCCATCAGACCTCCGTAACCCAAAGATAATCATAGTTCTATGATTAAATCAGCTGACAGGATGTAAAAAGGCACTGACTTCCTAATAAGCTTGCTTTTCGAGGTACGGAGCAAGCGATAAATACACACATTAATACTTACATTTCAGATTAACCCACCACACTGGGCAGTTCTGTAGGTGAACGCAGTTCAAGCAAGAACGCCAGATAAGGCTGCCCATCATCAGGTAAGATTTGATGTGAGAAGGGGTAGCACTATTCTGGGCCTTTACCATACGGTACTGTTACGCGGGCAAGTTTTAATATTTTCCATCCGGATAAAATATGTTTGGCGAAATGTGCAGTTGGTATGTAATGGTGCTGTGTTGAGGCTAATCTTTCTTCAAATACATAAATAAACACAGGCATATATAGTTTGTGGAAGCGCTCGTAGCTCCGCGGTGCTCGGTGGTCGGAAACGATCGGACGAAGTAAAGCAGAGTTAACAGAGCCGGTCCTTGGATGGGTGACCGTTTGTGTTGCATTTGATATAGAGCTCTTCCGTGCTTTAGTAGGCACGTTAAGCCGTTGGTCCCGGTTTACACTAAATGTGGTAGTCATTAAGCCATGTTAGAGGCCTAATGGGCGGCTAGATAAATTCTAACAGCAGGACGCCATACACCTGCCTCCGCCAATCTGCACTGGGTCCGCGTGGCGGAGTATGACCCAATACCCTCGCACCTTGGTATGTGAGAGGAGGCTCGTGCTCAATAGTGGGACGTTAATGGGTTGTGATGATGATATATAGTTTGTAAAATGGCAAAAATATAAAAAAATAAGCAGTAGTTGTACCATCTCTCTAGGCCAACTTAATATCCTTAAATTTTCCAAAGTCAATGCGGAAGGTAACTTTTGTCCTTTGCATAGTTGTGACCAAGAGGTCGTGCAAACACAAATAATTTATTTAAACAGTGAGTTTAATGTGTGGTAAGTTTAACAGTACAATAAAACAAACAATAATTATTTTTATCAATTATTTATGTCGAAATAAATAATTGTTCAATTCATTTTCATTTCACTGGAACCAAATATATTGATAAGTTGTTTCTGTGTAAGGTAATTCGGATTTAGAATTACTATAGTCCCGGGTCTTTTAAACGGGGCGTGAAACGGCAGCAGGGCGTTATGAGTGAGGGCTTTGTTAACGTGCTTTTTCTACGATACCAAGCGCTCTTACTTGTCTGGACTGCATCGAGTGCTTACTACCAGCCAGTATGTGATCATTATGACGTACCACAATATAGCGTGAAGGTCAGTATACCAGCACTCCGGTCCTAAGGTCGTGGGTTCGATTCTACACAGGACACTTTTTTCTTTGCATGAAAACGATTTAATTTACTGGTCTGGGTGATTCCCCTGTATGTATTTATAAGTAAAAGAATTTATATAAGTTTATTCGTTATTAACGGACGAGGCTAAGGCAAACATAGAAGTTCTCAGTAAGCGGCAATGGGCTCACCACCTATGACGTGAGGCCAACAACACAATTAGCGAAGTGTGGGCGTATATTATGCCTCTGCCTACCCCTCAGGGAAACAGGCGTGATTGTATGTATGTTATCCGTAATTATTATAACACATTTGCTATGAAATTATTGGTGTTATTGTGAATTATTATTATTTTTAAATTGTAGTAGAGGACGGCTTTGGGGTATTATTTATGTGGAAAACTATTCAAAAGGTAGTTTCATCAGGAGATATCCTCAATGGATTACTCATTCAAGCGTTCTGTGTCACAAAGTTTACTTACATATTTTTATAAGTTATAGAACATTATTCGCATTACAAAACCTGCCAAAAATAGATAGATAAATGACTATTATGATAGAAAGAGATTTTATGCGCAAATAATAGTGTGAATAACAAGATGACAAACCTTAATTGCTTTCGTAATAAGGTCGCGAATAGAACGCGCTTACGCAACTTTGATAAATGATAATTATGTGTTTATAGTGTGACCATAAATTTGGTATATTGTCTCTATTATTATAATTGTGCAAATAATATAATAAAGTTTATAATTGTTATAAAGATTTCAGTTGTGCTCCGCCCGTGCCTTTGTGTGATGTACAGTATTTTTGCGTTCTAATGAATTTCTAATTATTTTTGTAACTTTCAAAGGTTATCAAAAATGTGTTTATAATTTCTATGATTACTGTATGACACATTTGGGACAGACAGACTTCCATCCCTTTTCACCCCCTCAAGTCTCATCTACATTTCATACATACATACATAATATCACGCCTGTTTCCCCGAAGGGGTAGGCAGCGGAATATTATACGCCACATTTCGCCAGTTATATTGTCAAGGTGGCTAGCCTATTGCCGCTTTGGAACTTTAATGTTCGCCAGAGCCTCGTCTGTTAATCGGCAGGTGCACCACATGCAGGTGAGGTTGGCTTGGGCTTCTCAAATCTTGGTAGGAGCCCTTTACACCCCTTTTG
Source organism: Musotima nitidalis (assembly GCA_949126915.1). Taxonomy (NCBI): domain Eukaryota; kingdom Metazoa; phylum Arthropoda; class Insecta; order Lepidoptera; family Crambidae; genus Musotima; species Musotima nitidalis. The sequence continues at coordinate 5,077,675 of OX421439.1, read as the reverse complement.
GTTTTTACAGACAATTTACATGATATTACTTATTAAATCGCATGAAATTCAAAATCATTTATTTTAGTTGAAGTCAGTGAAGTTAAGAGAGTTAACTTTTAAACTAACGCGCTCCTTCACTGCGGGCAGAAGCTCAATGGTAAATAAGTTCGTAAATCATTAAACAATTCAGCTTACGTAATGTGTGAAAAGTTTATACTCCGAATGTATATTAAAAATAATAGCTAACCTTATAAATTTTATAAAGAGTTCGATTCCTACAAAGGACAAATCTTTATGTGCATGAACATGAATATTTGTTCTGGTCTGGGTGTTTTTTATGTATACTAAGTATGTATTTACAAAAAAAAAAAAAAGTATTTAAGTATGTTTATCCGTTGTTTAGTATCCATAACACAAGTTCTTAATGATACTTATCTTGGAACTAAATAATTGGTGTAAATGTCAGAAAATATTCATTTATTTATTATTTTAGATTCTAGACTGTGATACCAACATGGCACAAATACGACGTCAACTCTATACCGCACACTCCATTAAAAAAATATTGCCAGGGATTTCTCATTGAAATTATCTCACCTTTATAAATTGTATGTGTCTTAATGTATTTTTTTGGGTTATACACAATATGCATAACATTGTCCAACCCGCCAACAACTGGCAAGCCGGTGACAGACGCGAGACGCCACATATAATGCGCGCAGAAATAAACCAGTGACATTTTCACCCGTTAGGAATCGAACGGTTAGCGCTAACCAACACTTAGGAAACAGAAATCATGTGGATTTATCGGCGTCGCATAGCTTGGCAGCTGTGACAATGATACGCGGATGTGGCCGTTGTTGGTACTTATTGTTCCTTTTTTGAATGTTAGATGTTGGTAACTTTATAATCTGTGGTGATTTTTATTATTAAGTTTTTTTATTTAATTTAAAAAATTGTGTTCTGTTTTATCTAAAAGAAACAATAGTTCCGTTTTCGACTGTAAGCTACGAAAGTGTATAATATATTGTTTGTAATAAAAGTTTATAATCGAATAAATATATTATGTATAAATTAAAATTTTAACAACTTCGCTATTAATTTTGACAAAACGAATAAAAATGTTTATTCTTTTATTATAAATACGAAATTATAAACTTTTTGATGCGAATCTTTTTAGTGTTTTTAGCCCATTGTCCGTAGCGTGTGCGACCTGTTTTTGACATTGTTAGCAACAAAACTACATAATTTGTGATGTTTTTTGTTTCGAACTAATTTGAAAATCAAAAAAAAATTATGTTACTTGGATATATTTTTTTTAAAACTTTATAAGAAACTTGACAGTTGTAGTGTTGTTGACGCAAGACATATCGCGGCAGTATTTTATTTTCTAAAACTAGTGTAAAATCGATCGTTTTTATGTGTAATTAAATTATAGTGAATTTTTAGACGTAACTTCTTCGGCAACATTCACAAGTGTAGGAAGGTTGCACATTCATTATAGTTTGACGAGTTTCTTGCCCAATTATTTATGTTTGATGCTACTGCCCGTGATGATTGAGTGTGTTAGTGTTAAGTTATCCTCCGTGCCTCGGAAAGCACGTTAAGCCGTTGGTCCCGGCTGTCATGAACAACTATGGCAATCGTTATTAGGAAGTCAGTGCCTTCTAACAGACTGATAGCTGGTTTCACCATAGAATGATGTTTCCCTCTGGGTTGCCGAGGTCAGACGGCAGTCGCTCCACGTAATAACTGAAACACCATACCACCACGCCATATCGGTCGTCAAATATGATGATGATGAATCTCAACTAGTAAAATAATTACCACCATCTTGGTGACGTCACCGCAGCAGTGCCTCGTCTGCTTAACCTCTGAAAGCAAGAGACACACTATTACAAAAGCGTGCTACAAAAACGAAAATAAATGATAAATTATCTGAATAACTAACCTCCGGTTGTTGAGTTAATAAAAACAAATACTTGTACAATAACTCATCCCAATTAGTATTGTCCTATTAAAACGTTTATTAAGTGACAATTTTTCTATAATCAAATACCTATACATATATAGGTATATATAAACCTAATTAAAGTTGTTGAAGAAAAATTTGTTGAAAAACATGGGGCGGCGATTCAAGTTGCAGGTGATATTTTTATATAAGGCCAGTGTAGATAAACTGGGATATTTAACTCATTAGTAGATGACTTTATGAATAACTAGCTGTTTTAATTAAATTGGGGTATTTCTAATTATTCATACATACATTCACGCCTTTTTCCCCAAAGGGGTAGGCAAAGGCACATTATACGCCCACACTTCGCCAATTATATAGTTGGTCCTACGTAATAGGTGGCGAGCCTATTGCCGCTTATCGGGCACTGTTATGTTAACCAGAGCCTCGTCCGTTGATCGGCAGGTGCACCACTTGCAGGCGAGGTTAGTTTGGGCTCCTTTGGTCTTGGTAGGATCCCTTTGCAACCGCTACACCTCATTAGTGGTTGAATAATGAACTTAATTTCAGCCCATTAACGTCCCACTACTGAGAACGAGCCTCCTCTCATATATAAAGGTGTGAGGGTATTGGGCCATACTCCACCACGCTGACCCAGTGCGGATTGGCGGAGGCAGGTGTATGGCGTCCTGATGTCAGAATTTATCAAGCCGCCCATGAGGCCTCTAAAATGACTTAACGACTACCACATTTTGTGATAACAGGGACCAACGGCTTAGCGTGCCTTCCGAAGCACGAAAGCGCTCGATATTAAATGCCACACAAACGGTCACCCATCCAACGACTGACCTCTGTAAACTCTGCTGTACTTCGGTGATCGTTTCCGACCCCCAAACACCGCAGAGCTACGAGCGCTTCGCTTGAGTTGCGCTTGAATAATGATAATAGTACATAAATAATCCCTACTTCCTTATATAGGTATGCTTATACATGCTATTCGGGAAAGGCAGAACCCGCTTTAAAAGCGTTTTAAATTGTTGTAGCTAAGTTCACTTATAGCATAGAGATATATAGATGAAACGTTTTAAATGCATAGACATGGCTTGCCCTGCGCCCACGTCGATACTAGATCATCATATCCTAGCATTATCCCGGTTGCCCTAGACTTAAGCTTAGGGCCCAGGGTCTGCTCACTGGTTGAACCAGATTTGACTGAATTTCAGTGGATTGAGTGATTACGTAGAGCGACTGCCGTCTGACCTCCGCAACCCAGAGGGAAACATCATTCTATGGTTAAGCCAGCTCTCAGTCTGTTAGAAGGTACTGACTTCCTAATAACGACTGCCATAGATGTTTTTGACAGCCGGGACCAACGGCTTAACGTGCTTTCCGAGGGACGGAGCAAGCGATAATTACGCACATAACTTCGAAAAGTCATAGGTGCGCCCCCAAAGGTTTGAACCCGAGACCCTCTGAATTAAAGGCAAGGGGTGTCGCTACTGGGCTATCGCCGCTCACAACGCCAAATCGACACTAGATGATATTCCATTACCTTAGTCAAATTCAACGACACTCTCAAGTAAGATATGGGATGGTAGAATTATATATACATTTTTTTTTGTAAGTACACCAGTTATTTCAACATTAGTATCATTGAGAACTTGTAGTATGGATAATAAATAACGGATAATATATTTTTACTTTATTAATTTTTTCTACATACTTATATGCTTATAAGACTGTGGATGTTAATGGATACAAAGATTTGTTCTGCGTGGGAATCGAAGCCACGATCTCAGGAGCGGAGTGCAGATAAACTGACATCCACGCCATGTCAGTCGTTAAGAGAGAATTCTTTGCAGAAGCCTCAACTACCCGGCAGAGTCATAATTAGTTGTCTTATAGTTAGGGGTGTATAGGGATCCTATCAAGACTTAAGGAGCCCAAGCCAACCTCACCTGCAAGTGGTGCACCTGCCGATCAACGGACGAGACTCTGGTGAACATAATAGTGCCCGGTGAGCGGCAATAGGCTCGCCACCTATAACGTGGGACCAACTATATAATTGGCGAAATGTGGGCGTATAATATGCTTCTGCCTACCCCTTCGGGGAAACAGGCGTGAATGTATTTATGTATGTAGTTATATGGTCTCTAAATTGCTCTTGTCACCCCTAGACTCATACACTCAGTAAATTATCTAGTAGGTATGTAAATGATTAAAAAAAAACCTATCCGACCGCGAACCAGCAAACCTCTCCTACACTATGCTGTGCCCGACAGGGTCCACAATTGATACTTTTATACCTAAACTACCATCCTGTAACACATTGTTGGAACGGAATAAAGCATTGAGTATTGAACGTAGTAGCGGATGGCCTTCCATTGGAACGATGATTTGGTCAAGGTGACAAGAAGCTGGTTGACACAGGAAAGGTACGATCGATCAGCGAGGGAAACTATTAAAGTAGAAGCGTTCAGAATGGAGTTTATATGGCTGACATGATTATGAGAAGGTTGTGACTCTGCAATGCTAGGTGAAAGGTCGGAAACGATCAACAAAGTTAAGAAAAGGTCAGCCCTCAGGAAGGGTGCTTGTTTGTGAGGCATTTAATATCAATCGTTCGTGTTTCGGAACGTACGTTAAGCCGTGGTTCCCGATCATCATTATATATCGTTAAGCCAAATTAGATCCAAATTTGTGCCGTGTGATACCTGCCAAGTGCCCCCTCTTACCTTAAGGGGAGTCATAAGATTCGACGATAAGAAATCCTACCGCATTATAGGCAGCAGCGTCCTCCTACGTACCGGCTGGAACTGAGATCACCAACCCGCCTGCCCAGCGTGGTGATAACGGGCAAATAACCCCCATAGAATGTAATCTATTTCTAAGCCCAATGTTCAGCAGTGGACTTTATATGGCTGACATGATGAAGCCAAATTACGCTGCCAAAGAGACACTGTAGAAAATCTTGTAAATATTACTGTATCCAATTGATTCACCTGTAACATCATTTCCATCATTTTAAAAGACTAAAGCAAAATAATATTTCATGCTGTAACAAAATTTTCATTTGTAAAACTCATTCCAAAGTTCTAAAAGAATTCTCACAGTACTAAATTTTTAAGCTTATAAATTATTAAAACTATATTTTCGATCGTAATGAAATTATAATTTCATACTTGATTCAAAATTTTAGAACACGAATTCTTTTTACACAAATCTGAACCGCGCGATTCATTGCACACAGCTGACTTCCAAACTACACAACAAACGGTCAAAGGTGAACGCGAAACGAAATGCAATGCCCCGAGATTTGTTCAACATTTATTGAAAAATAACTCACCATCTTAAGTTAACCCTATAAAAGACCCTTTGTAGGTTTTTTGGCGGAAAAAAACCGATCGCAAGCTCTCTCGCGCCATCCTTTAGTATTCGTAGCCGAGTGGCTGCGGCGAACGGACGGTCGGCAAAACGTTTACAATTCTTTATTCAAAAAGTTGACAGGAGCGCGGGAAAAGTCGATCCCGAAACACGAAAAGCGTTCCGTTTTCAAACTCGACAAATTAAACATAAATAATTAAAAAAAATTGATATCAACCGCGACCGCGCGTGTTTATTATTATGATTCGTACAAAATTAAACGTGTATTGTTTTAAATATTTCGACATTGTCGGAATTCTATTGTGTGACTCTTTAATTGTTTAATGTTTTGCTTAATCTAGGGCTTTGTCGAGATGAACGCGTTTGGGTTATACATTTTTGCCATGATATAAACAATAGTTAATTTGGCGGAGGAGTCGCGGTGTTTTTATGAATGTTTTTGCGTGTAGCAATGGTGGGGGTTGGGTGGGGCCTCGTGCGGTCGTCCCTCTCCTAGCGTATTTTGATTTAGTTTCCGAGTCTTACGCAGATGTGGCAATTTTTTCAGTCGCGTGTGTATGGCGCGCGCGGCTACCGCATTTTTCGTGTTTCCGAACGCTTTTCGTTTTCGTTCCTATTTCGAACTTTCCCGCGCGGTTTTCTTAACCAAACTATTTTCTTTCCACAGATTGTAAATGTAAATAAGACTTTTTTATAGTACCAACATAGAAAAAGAGACGTTCTTTTTTGAACTTGTGTGTTTTTTGATATTTTCTTTTGTGTATGTGTGAGAGTGACATTCGTGTATAAACAGAAGTGACACTGTGTGTTTATTTCATACAATTCTTTCAACTTTGGATGTCTTAGAATAAGGTAATAAAAGTGTATTTTATTTTTTTTTTATTGTTATATCTTTTATTTATTTATCATAAAGTAAATAGAAAAGATAAAAAAATTAAAGATCAAAAATCTTCCTGCATGTGATGTCAGCTTTCGTACAAATGTTATTAATTTAAGCCGGTAGCACATCAGTCAAGTAACCGGTGTACTTAATATTATGCCTATTTAATTTTTTTTTTTAATTTAATTTATATATAGTAATCATACTGGTATTAACATAGTAAAAGCTTTTCATTAGACAGTCTACTGATATCTCTAGCTACGTAAATAATTTAACTATATAAAAAATGGTTGCTTAAGTTATTAAGGTGTAATTAAATTCACTTTGTGTGTTAGGTTTATAATGAAAAATATCCAGATTTTTAATTTATTAACTGTTATGTTACCCCCCTTGAGCATAGACACGGCTGAAACTAACATATGTCCAACTTAGTTCAATCATGTTCAAACCTAACTTGTGAGCTTTAGTAGATAGCTTATATACTTTCTTAAAGCTGCATAAGTAAAGTTAACGTTACATTGGTGTATAGAAAAATACGAGCGTTTAATTATTAGATTCTAGGGTTTTTTGATATGTCATCTACATGTAATATTTATTTGCGGACAAAGAATAGATTTGTCTTGGACCGCTGGTGTTCAACATAAATTGAAAAAAGTAAAATCTATTTAAAATGTTATTACTCAGCTAACTTCCAAAATACATTTTGGGGAATAAATTGAGGTAGTTTACCTAATTGCGCTGTAAACTTATGAACCAAATAATTTTTATCTCATATTTTATTTTTTTATTTAATACTGAATCGTACATAACTTAAGTACGGGTGACTACATATTTTACTTTTAACATTGATTTTATAGCAATTGAACGCATTACAATCACAAAAATCCATTGATTTGCAAATGAAATTTTATAAATAGTTCCATTTACAAAATATATTTCAAAATGGAATGCCTTCAAAGTATTCGAATTCGCGATGTCCTAATGAGATAAAGACGTCTACAACAGAGGTCGCAGGTTCAAACGACGTTCGATATTTGAAATATAGGTTTGTACCTTTTTAGAGTTTTTTCTTTCTTTTTCATTTTGTTTCCCAATGTAGACATGAGTAACTAATAATTCATTTATTTAATGAAAACGGAAATCTCGCAATATACGTGTGTGAGGGGACTATAAGTTTATGTATTGTTTTTAATAACTATGTTCTATCTATGTCTCTTGAATCTAAGAGTTTACGAGTTTGTTATATATATATTTTCGCTACATTATTTTTGTAATTTCTTGCAAAATTACACAAAATATATAAAAATCAAATATTTCATAATTCATATATAACGATACAATAGTTATAATACGGATAGTTAGTAAAATCTAATCAAAATATTATAGTTCAACTGAAAGTAATCTTGTTATCACGAAAAAATATGTAAATTTTATTATAATTTAAGTTATTTCTGAACAGCTACTATATATAGTTTAGTCGTGTCGTAGTTAAAAAGTAATATAGGACCACAGACAACTCCGATTCTATAATTTCCGTAAATTGGAAACCGATTGTTATAACACCGCCCTTTCATTTATAACTTTACAATGCTGCTTTTTTGGTTGTTATAATTACTTTTAGATGATTTACTAGAAAGTATACTATACTACACTTTAATATGTGCTGCCAGATATATTTTTTACGTATGTGATTATAAGAAATAATATATTTTATTAACGTAAAACAAACTAGAGACATGATTTAATGGACATAGATAAGATTATCGCAATACAATTTTGAAATAATTTAAATAAAACTATACCCAGTTAGTTTATTTCAAAAAATATGTTAAAACTATTTGTGCATGGCTGTGGATTATGGAAAACAAAAGAACGAATGACACTCCTGACGTTTGGCGCAAATTATTGTCTGTGATAAAGTTAACGATGTGCTAATGGTTATAAAATTTATAAATGCCATTCCCGTTCATGAATATTTTAACTTCTGTAAGCTCTTTTTGATCATTCTTGTTAATTCTTTTTATTGATGTCAATTTCACACATATTTGTGGAATTGACACTATGTAGTTAAATACGTTTTGGTTAATCTGACAAGTATGGATTATACTTAGTATTTTGATCTGTGATGAGGTTTTAGAACATTTATGAACTTACAAGTAAGAAACCATGCAAATGCGATCACTATAGGAATATGAGAAATGCAATATGTTAAATCTGAATATTTTCAGTATTCTCGGTTTGTTTGCTGCAAAGTCCATAAAATGACACGATAATCATAATTTTCTGCCAACCAACAAAGAACAATAATATAATTATATGATGTTTACAATTATAAACTTTCTAATGCCGCAATTGAAATTATATTTGAGCATTCTATTACCAAACAAATAATTGGCACTGATTTATACATGATGTAGTTTTTATATGAAATACCACTCTTCTTGTTCATTTGATAGGTATTATTTTGCAGATGTTCTAAAAATACAGTTGTTTGCATGAAATAGGTACATGTATTAATTTAAAATAATATATGATTCTCGTTGTGTATTTCGATTTGAACATTTGTTGTAATTGTTGTATTTCGTAGTTTAAAAAGAATTATAAAAAGAAATGAACAAATTTATACATGATATGGCTACATACATTTGAAAAATAAGTTTGAATTAAAAATACTGAAAACTTCATTCTTTTGTTTAAAGAAAAGCCAGAAAACAAAAAAAACGGCTTGGCCTCAAATTTCAAAGTGACCGCTACCGTACAATAAAACAACAGTATCGCATTCGGGAAGTTTCACTCCGCTCATTCATTCGGTCACCATTCGTTCACCGTTCACGACCGGACACAGCCTTATCAGGCGCCGGACGTGACGTCACAGGCCACAATGCGACACCTCGACGTGATTGTTGTATAAATACATTTTTTTATACGTGTAACGTCACAAATTTTGTTGCAAACAATTTCGTGAATAATAAAGGAAGTAATCACTTCCTTAAATTTAAAATTTAAAAAGGGTTATTTATCTAAATACCTCTATAAACGACGCTTAGCTATCATATTCTCCTACCACCTAGTGTCGCGACGCCATTAGCTATAACTAATAAACAATATGATAAAAAAAATCACAATTGTGTTTTTCTTACTCAGTTAAATTTAGTAGCTCTCAATCTTTATATTGTAAATCTACTAGTATGTCAGAATACTTTGTGTTTCTTTTCAATAAAATAATACAGCATTTAATTTCATTATTATACATTTCATTCACATACAGCCATTAAAAACAAAATAATGTTACCTAGTAGCAATAAACAGTAGCAGTTCCACAGAAATTTGACGAATTTGATGAATAGGTCATAAAATCAAACTGCTGTCTTGACATAAAACAATGAATCCATACGTCTACCTGTATTTAAATATGGCTGCTATGTTGCTAACTGGAAATGGGGAAAAACAGGTAAGCATTTCCCATTATAATTCCGAATGTCGTACAAAACCTATAAAAATTACATTTCCTAATTCCCCTTTACATACATGAACGTAAGCAAGCCGTATTATGGAAGAACAATGGAATTATTTTGACTCATGTGACGTGATTCATTCAAACGCTAAAACGATATCGATAAACTGTATTCGATTCTCAAAATTACCGAGCAACGGCTTTCCATATTCGAAAACACATATTAAACTCAATTGCGTACCGACTATAAAACAGTCAAACGGTTTTTCCGCATTTGTTCGAAAAGCAAAACTAAAATTTAGAACTGTTCAAATATCGAAGTTCCGTTTTTCCGTTCATTTGTTTTGATTAGAATTTGAAAATGTTATTATATAGCGAGCACCTTTCTATCTCGTTTGTTTTTTATAAGACTTTTGTAATTAAATTTCGTTTACAAAATGTTATTTGCTGCTAAATTTTTTACATACATTTATAATCTCACTCCCATATGGGATAGGCATAAACCTTGCAATAACTATTCAAAAGGGTTCTTTAAAGTTGATGAAACGTGTCAAATAGTGCCTCTACCACACGCAAAATACTTGTTAGTATTGTATTCTCAAGTAAGAGAATAAATATCCTACTCTTATAAATATATCTATGCTTTACAATTGCCTGAGAAGAACAATTATATTAATTAGAAATAATGGAATGAAACTTGTAAGAAATTATATTCTTTCATATAGGATTGTTTTTTTAACAAAAAGTAGAAGTAATAAAAACATAAAAGCGGTATTTCTTGTATGATACCATCGATTCATATTCAATACACAGCCAAGGATCGTCTCGAATCTTCTAGTAATAGTTTTGTGTCCATAATCGTTGTCTATCTCTGTCTGTCCGTCTGTCACGTCTACTTAAGTCCAAGCCATGTATGGCTTATATTAAATCTTATTTAAAATTGTAAATAGCCAATTATTATTAATTGATATGGTAAATGTGATTCCTGATATAATTATTGTTGACATATTGTCAGCAGAACTCTAATGAGATGGCGCAGTGAGGACTTCATATTGTTTGTTCGGTTTTGTAAGAAAAATTATGTTTGCAATAATGGCTTATAATATTAAGGTGCGTCTGTATTGAAACGATTTAATAAAGTTACTTTTGCTGGTAAATCGTTGTTAAACTAAATCAAAAATACATATATGACCGTGCCCGACAGGGTCAATAAAGATTCTGTTTGTCATGTGGAGTTTAATAAAGAATTGAGAATACAACGGATTTGATAACCTTGTACAAAATAAATCACTACCTATGTTTTGTAATATTCTTGATTTATCCTTATTAATATACACACAATAGAATTTGTTGTGAATCTTCCTACTTGAATAATATTAATGTTATCTAGATAGACTAAACGAATTCAATATTAGTGTAAGGAAAGAAGAGCTTTTACGTGAGAGTTTGAGCTTAAGTTAAGTTACAGCTGAGTTATTGCAATTTTACTTTTGGAAATGTTTTTTAAAGGCGTATGCCATTCAGTTAATTGATGGTGGTTGAGTCCTTTTTACTAAATTATTAAATAACCAGAGAGACCATTATCAATCAATTGCAAAATTTTAAAATTCAACTTGTTACAACTCAATTTAAATTCGTAGAATGTGTTTTATTACATTATCATTCACAAAATACTAAACTTTGTATAAGCATGTCCATTTCCAACCAATTTGTTGAAATAATTTCAAAATTATTGTAAGTATTGAATCGATATGTTTCAATTCTGTCCTCGCATAATTATCATAATAACATTGCAAGATCGTGCATTAATTTCATCTCTCTTTAACATTCGCTGTCTCATTCTCACTCGCATTCAATAGCCTTTGACCAATTAGTAAGTTATTTTCACTCTTTGTGTTATAAGATAAAGTCCATTTTAGACTAAGCAAACATTCCTTTCAGTGCACAGCTGCGCTTCTTTCATTCAAGCTTATTTAAACTTTAATTCCAAAGTCATAAGTTACTTAATGGCACAAAAGACGACAATCAATGAGCCTCTCTCGATGAAATGCGAAATGGATTATTTTTTCAAAAATGGAATTAAGAAGAGACAATAACGCTCATTGTTTTTAAAGATGGCGGCCGGGACGCGTTCAAATATGAGATTATTACTTGTGTGTCTGGTTTATGATAATTTTTATAGCTTTGTATGCCACATCGCAACATTGAGTTTCATTTTAATGCAAAATTATTGGCGGAAATTCATCTTGATATTCCGGTTGCTAATAATATGAGAGGGAAATATTAAAATATGAAGAGTCTTTAAAAAGGACAGGAAACGTGGTGTTAAACTTCTTTCTCCGTTGTAATAGAGATATTTTTTAAATTGTTGTTATTTTTAGAGACAGCTGGCACAAAGTATACGGAACGAACGTTTAAAAAATTTAAAAGCTTGACGATTCTAAGTGCTTTGAAAATAACGACTAAGTTCTGTAGAGCTTAGATCCTAGTAATATTATATATAAGATATATTTGGATTTTTGAATGTTTCTAATGAATAAACTCAAAAACTCTTTAAAAAAAAGGGATTCTTATGAAAACTCCGACTTAATAAATAAATAGCTATCGAACTGTATTGAAGCGAGAGCGTGCTAATAGTTAAATAGGAACATTTAAAAACCTAAACTGTTCAAGAAACCGTAAAAACTTTTGAAATTTGGAATGGTACAAACTTCTAAAAACATAAACTGTTCAAATAAACCGTCAAGTATTTTGAAGTTGGCTCTTCAGAATTTGGAATTCGAATGTTACGAACATTTAAAAACCTAAACTGTTGTAATAAGCCGTAACATTTTTTGAATTTGTAACGTCTCTCGCTACGAATAGATTAAAGTGACGTGTCACACGCTTCCAGAAAGTTGAATAGTTACAAGTCATTTAAATAGTACGATCCCTCAATTGGGGTTAATTCACCAGTTTGAGGAATATGAAGTTTAATTATGACGTGTACTGACTCAAGCGCTTGTGGCGTTGTGTTGTGAGAATGTGTATTGATTTTATTATTTATTCTTGTAGTTTAACTACAAGTTTGTGAGGTTTTCAGTGTATTTTTATTTATTTACATACAGTCGTAAAATGACGCCAGTTTCCCGAGGCAACGAGTACCCAGAGACACCCACATTTCGCCAATTGCATTGTTGGTCTCACGTAATAGGTGGCCAGCCTATTGCCTATTATTATTTATTTATTACGCTTAAATATATATTAAACCTTTAATTATGAGAAGAAATATAATGAAATTTCTATAAATGTCAAACTATATAAATAGTGTAATGTAATGGTTTCTATTTGTTTAGATTTCTTTTGTAATGAGATTTGTCGTTGAATTTGTGTTGATAGAGTTTTTAAATATTAGAAAACCCTAAAATTAATAAACTAAACAAGTCTAACCTAATTGAGCTTTCCTTCGTTCTATAAATATTGCCTTAATCTTGTAACAAAGTTAACTATCAACATTAATTGAGCTTAATGGAAACAGAGTCAGCTAAAAGAGAGCTCCAAATTTGTTTACACATAGTTAACGTTTTACATAAGCATTTCTTTTCATTAAGCATTATTGAGCAGAGTAATGATTTACGAGATCAATTTACGAGCTGGCTATAAGTCTCCATCAAGTCGAAAACTTTCAAATCAATCCGGAAACTTCAAATTCTAATAGTATAAAGAGCACGTTTGCTATCCACTTACATCATAAGACTCGTTTCGACTTTTTACCGAATCGTGATCCGTTTTTTTTTGAGGAGCACATATTCAGATGTGTAATGACCAATCTCCGGGCGTCGAACAAAAAAAACACATTCAAACCATTAATGCATCAACTAAACCGTCAGACGCATGCTCTTGCGCATCCTTAACGCATTCATAATAAGAACAACACGTTCCGTTTTCAAACAAATCCCGAACACAGGGAGCGTTTCATCAGTTCATATTCAAATTTCTGTTTTGAAAATAGAATAGATTGAAATTAGAGTTATTCTTACGCTTTATTATGTACAGAAATTTGACTCATGGAAACTTTTGACAGGTTACGTCACGGAACCCGACGCCTGACAGGAAATTAAGCGAATGCCACTAAAATATTCTTTTTGTCAATAATTTTAGTAGGTACTGAAACGTTGAATTAGTTACTAGTTGTTCACAATTAAAATATTGCTCGACAAAACAGGGTGGGCGTTTCTTGACACGCAATAAATACTTTATACATTTTTAATTAAGTTCAAAAACGTTCAGTCTTGTACATGGTTGGGGTCAACATACTTAGAGCGCAACATGCCCAAATATTGTGGAGCTTTATAGCTGTATCTTTGTAAATAAATTAAAGCTCAAGTTAAACTGTACATATTGATTCTACTCGCAGCGTGGTCACCCATCAATCAATGGGATCATATCGCCGCCGAGACGAAACTAGCTGCGTCGAACATTATTATTTTTCTATGTTCGAGTTATATTTTATTCAAATTTTTGGTTGATTGAATGTATCTAGCAGTGATTTCTATTTTATGAAACATTATAAATGTTTTTTAGGAACTAGTTTGCAATTTAAATATCAAATAATAGAGTGGCCGGCTTAAAAAAGTGAAGTCTAATAAAAAACAAAAATATGATTTGTAGTCGTATCAAGATGTTTCCAGCGCTTGAGCCGCGCCCGTCATAATCCATCTCGGTTCGATATTTGAATACACTCGAATTTGGAACGCGTTCGTAATAAGAACTTGCTTCGTTTCGTTTTTCAATTGCTTCACTCATATTTTGAATTTAGAGCGACGTCTTCGAGATAAGAATTTTGACGTTCGAAGTTTGAAATTAGGCGCGCGTTTTTTGTCTAGACGCGTTTTAGTGGGTAATAAATTTGTCTATGTCTATTGTTGCAATGGCGGATTGGTATTGTATGAAAGGTGATAGAGAAATCGCGATTGAGTGATTCTGAGCGCGTGAGCGTTACGTAAGGCGGTGTGCAGGCATGCGTCGACGCCCAGGGTGGCCATAACGCCATAACTCGTACATTCTTAAGCTGCCTGACTAATAGAACATTATCGCTTGTAAAACAAATTGATACTGCTACATTAGCAAATTGGATTTTTTCAAACAACATTCCTATTACCACCTTCGTAGTACTTTATTTGACACGTTGGTAATCTTATAGTTATACAAAAGTCATTCTTATTGGAATATCCGAATTTAGTAACTTACGCGATATTTTAATAATTCATTGTTTCATGTAGATTAATATAAAAATCATAGATCGTTACAATGAAAAATGTCAGACACATGAACCCTATAGAGGCAATATAACAATAGAAATAAACAATTTCTTAATCTTACTTGTAAACATATTCAGTTAAGCTCAACACATAAGTGTATATATACCTAATATTAAGCAACGGTATAACTATTGCCACATTCTTGTGTATTACTGATTTCCTCTTATCAGTATAATCGACATGAAAATGTGCATATAAGGCCCTTGTATTTAGCCAGAACACTAACATTACTCGCAGATAGTTTGCTATTAAATAGTCAAAAATGGATAAATAACCGGCGACTTCAGAGAGGTGGCTGGTAATGGATGCGTTCTGCAGAGTACAGCGCTTTTTGGGGAAGGTCTATTTTCAGCAGTGGACAATTGTATTTAGCTTATATTGAATCGATGCGTTAGTTTTTAGGTAACTTAACATTTGCCCATCATAAATCGGCCCGTTAGTATCTTAACGTGCGCCCATGGGCTACGTTTCGTTACACGTAAATGCTTTGCTAGACAATAAAGTAACACAGACCGTACTTGAAGATGAAGCTGTAATCAAATCATGGCCACACATTAAGTCTTCATGTAGGGTAAAGATAATGAAATAGGCTGTGCCGAAGGAGTCTTCCTTAAAGATACCAATTGGACCACATCTCAAATCGTCCAAAATGACTAAAAAAGCACAAACCACTAGTTCATATTAATAACTAATAAAAAACCCCAACCCCCAATCAATCACTAACATTTGCATAGGAAATGAGGTATTTAAAAGCCAAGCTTCACATTCCGGCGAAAGCTATGCCTATACACAGGGTGATAGTATAAATTAGCGCTAACATCATTTGCGAACACGTCAAGGGTCACATCTCGAAGACAATGCTCAATGAAGGCACGCGTTGGGGGGAAGGGGAGGGGGCAGAGGGGGAACCAAGGGGGAGGAGGTATAATTATTCGACGCTAGCCCGAGAACCACGCCTGCTATTGTTCCACTAAATATGGACTTTAGTATAGTTGACATGAACTATCGGAATTTCCATAGCGGACGATGTTATTTTAAAGGGGTTTTTAATTCGTATGCTGTATTTGTTTTAATTTTAAGTTGTGTTTGTAATATTGTACATATATACACAATATCACGGCTGTTTTCCCGAAGGGGTAGCCAGAGGCATGTTATACGCCCAAATTTTGCCAATTTTATTATGGGTCCCACGTAATAGGTGGCGAGCTTATTGCCGCTTACCGGGAACTTGATGTTCGCCAAAGCCTTGTCCGTTGTTCGGCAGGTGCACCGCTAGCAGGTGAGGTTGGCTTAGGGTCCTTAGATCTTGATAGGATCCCTCTTCACCCAGGTAATAATGTGTTGACCTGTAACACAGGTATTGCAGGTTAGTGCTATCGTATACAAATCATGACTTATAACTTACTAGGCGTAAACGGGGAAAGTCTAAAATTTCTTATGATTACTTATTTGTTATGGCTAAATTTGCATTACAAACGATTAATTAATTATATTTTTAATATTTGTGAGATATGAAAAGTTAATTGGATTATTTTTAGAAAATATTAATAAAAAAATCTTTGAGTTAGTACTTGTACAATAAAACGTAAAGATTTGTTTATTTTACACTTCTTAAATAAATACTACATACCAATTAAGAATCAACAAAATTATCCGACTATTCATACTTCCATCCAATAAGATTAGAAAATCGAATGAGAATAATTCATTATTCCAAACATACTTAATACATACATTTGAAAAACGACCAACAAAACTGTTTAGATCTACGACTACTTTTTAGATGCACCATAAACAAAAAAAAGACGGAAGCAAAAAGTTTATAAAACATAATCACTAGTCAGATTTCTCCGCGATGATTAATCATAGACTCCTACTACACAGAACTAATGGAATGTGAACGAATGAACGTATATAGCTCGCGTGGATCGTTCACTCAATGTCATATTCAATTGAGATTATTAAACGGTGAAATGTGTACATACGCCCTTATAATCAATTTCAGTTTCATTAATGTGTAATGAAGGTAAAGTTAATATATTTTATTAAGAGCGTTCGGTGTAAATTTCTTGTTAACAAATTGTTTTTTACAGTATATGATTATTGATATAAATTAGTAGATGCTCTAGTGTATTGGTAAGTATCGAACCCCTAAAATATAATACCACATACAAAGTATTAAAAATATATATTTTTATAAACATAGTCGAATGCAATTGAAAAATTTATCAACTCTAGTTGTAAAATTTATCTTGCCTAAATGTTATTACATTATTGTATTGTAATTACATACTTATAAATTAAGGAATCTTTTATTATTTATCTTTTATTATTTGCCCGTCTTATACTTAGTTATTTTGACTAGAGTTAACTTTTAATTAAAGATAATTTCTGCATTTTCTACCTTTGGCAGTACCTTAGACTTTACTTAAATATGTAATTTGGTAAACGAATATGCGAATTGTAAACGAGTATGAACAACACTGAATTTATTCATTATGTAAACTATACAAACGGTATACACAATGAAAACCATAAAAATAATTTAAAACCACACATTTATACAACATTATCTGTACCATAAATGTGTATAAAAACTGTCCAAAGTATTTAAGCCATTTCAGTCGACCAGTTGGGCGGCTCAAATTATAACAGCAGGACGCCACAAACTTGTATTAAAGCTACATATTTTTACGGAATTACGATGAATACGTTCGTATGAGTATATACTTTAGAGTATTTATGTAATACTAGTGTAAATACTTGTTCGAAAGAAAAGGGTATGACAATATTAATGGGAGAAGAAAATACTGAATATAATGTCAGGCGAACATCTGCAAGAAAACAGCAATTCTTGAGAATGTACTCGTAGTTATAAATATCATTAATTATTATTACTGAAATAGGAATGTGTGTCTTGAATACTAAATAAAAATGCACTGTACTTTGCATTTTTGTTTAGTTTTTAAGAAAATAGTAAAGAGGACATTGTTATTAAGAAATTATGATATTTTGTAATTAAAGTTCAATTTTTTGTTGCTTTATAATTTTAAGCAAAATTGCAAGTCGATCTAATTATATTATATTATACCCGAACCGTTCGTAGCTCCGCTGTACTAGGTGGTAGGTCGATAATCACTAAAACTAAGCAGAGCTAATAGAGGTCCTTGGATGGGTGAACGTTTTGATATTTGACATCGAGTCCTTCCTCGCTTCTGAAGGAAGGTTTTGTCGCTAGTGATTGTTATTGGCAGCTTGCACAACTGTTCTAAATTTGATTTCAAATGTCATCGCATTTCAGTTATTTGTTTAAAATTGAGCGGGACAGAGCGATGTTTGAAATATATTTAGTTTTAATTAGAATTAGTGACCGTTGTACAAGATACCCTAAGTGTTAAAGCAATTATCTTGGTTTTTAAAAAGAGGCCCAAACCCATGATGGGCAGCAGCGTCATCCTGCGTACTGGCTTGAACTGCAATCACCAATCCACTTTTGCCCACTTTGGGCAAATACCCTCAATAAAATGTAATCTATAGGGAGGCGAACGTTCAGCAGTGGACTTTATAAGGCTGATATTATGGTGAATAACATATTATGAATAATATATTGATTCTATAACTCAATAACTTACATATATTAACTTATTACTATTTCCACATCAATCCACTCACAATTAGCTCACTCACTTCTTGTTTAGTCTCACACTCGAGAGCTCTCAAGTATCAACTAAAAATACACAAGATTAGTATTTAATTACATAACATAAAGTACTGTACCTACCACCCGAAAAAGTATAAACGTTTCGTCTGTTTTAACATCCATCTAACTTATCTGTACGCGGCACTCAAAATATCTATTTTTAAGCCAAAACTGAAGCGGTTAAACTAGAGATGTAGTAAAGGACTCGAGTCTTCGAGTCTTAATTTTTGAGTTCAGCTAAAAAAATTGGACTCAACTTTTTAAAATAAAACTCCAAGACTGGACTTAAGTTTATATGAGTTTTTGATTGCAAGATGAAGCTTGAGTCTTTTTTATTGCGGTTCTAGCGTTTAAGTTTTCGTGCAATAACTACAGCTCGGCTAGACTTGAGACTCCGCGTTTAGTTAGTTCACTATACCTGTTAAGTACATCGATGTAACTTAGAAATATTCGTATATTTAGCAAATATTTTCGTTGAGTTCTCTAAATGTGTCTAATAATAATAATATAGCCTATATTACTTAGGAATAATATGGGAAGTTTTTTAATATTTAAATAAAAACTTTTTTTTAAAGTAATTTATCGAGTGAAGACTAAAAGACTCAAAGTCTTTACAACACTAGGTCAAACCTTCGGACGAGGGCAAATGTAAAAATTTCAATATCTACCAAAGTCGTTACGTACAAAATGATTGATTTTATTGCCGCGCGTTCCCGGATTGATGTTTTAAAATACTTACGTTCTGGCGTTCTGTCAGTCATTCATAATCAAATAAAAAAAAAAATACGCTCGTTCGATCGTTTTTCATATTATGTTCGAAATATCTATGGGTGTTCTTTTTTTTCTGTGTTATGGAAAATATTTTATTCGGCATCACTATTTGTTTATTATTGGTGTGTATTCACTCGGTTATCTATTGCCAGTGTCATCTGATTTGATAAATCAAGGTCATCATCATATCAACAAAGGCGTTCTTAATTGTTTATTCACGAAATTGGGGGAAAATGTTCATTATCACTACGCTTTGGTGATCGCAGATCAGTCCAATACGCAGGATGACTCAGCTGCCCATCTCAAATTATCAAGTTATTTGCTTATGAAATCAATGATAAAATTCAATCATACACAAGGAAAAGAGACGGTTAAAATTCTAGCCATCACGTATCACGGTAATATGCCACTCTTCTGCATTTGTGTACGTTGGCGAATCCTCCATTCTTACAAAGAAACATCTGATTTGCACTTGTTTTAGAAAATGGAACACGTATGTCTATTTCTCCGCGTTCGCGCTAAAAATCCTTAACACGGTTATATTATTTGAATTTCGAAGTCCCGTTTTCAGAAAATCTAAACGAGGTTTTGTTCCAAACAAACATCGACCTATTGAATTCGCAATAAAACCTCGCTAAAAAGAAGTACTCAATAAACGTGGCAATTAAATAAAAATCAAAGTGTACATAAATCAATAGTGTTCATATTTTCAATTATTATCGTTATAATTAAGTGCCCCATCGTTCTGTCGGTGTTTACTCATAAAGGCTAAGAAAATAAACAATATTCTTCGGAGATTACTCACGAAATGTCGAGCGTCTGTTTTATATCAAGCGTTTCGGTAGTCTGGCGCGCTCGACCGCTTTAACTTAAGTATAAGCTTTCCAGTTGCTAAGAGACGCGGAAATATATATCTTTTGGGTTTTATATAACTCATCATCATCTCAGCCCATATACGTCCCACTACTGAGCACGAGCCTCCTCTCACATACCAAGGTGAGAGGGTATTGGGTCATACTCCACCACGCTGACACAGTGCGGATTGGCGGAGGCAGGTGTATGGCGTCCTGCTGTTAGAATTTATCAAGCCGCCCATTAGGCCTCTAACATGGCTTAACGACTACCACATTTAGTGATAACCGGGACCAACGGCTTAACGTGCCTTCCGAAGCACGGAAGCGCTCGATATCAAATGCCACACAAACGGTCACCCATCCAAGGACTAACCTCTGTAAACTCTGCTTTACTTTGGTGATCGTTTCCGACCACCTAGCATCGCAGAGCTACGAGCGCTTATATAACTAATTGAATGAATTTAGATAATCTTTAGCTAGATTTACATTGCTTACATTATTTGTTATGTTATAAAAGTTGTCTAGAAGGTCGCTCTTAGCTATGGCCGCCTTTGCCGACTATGTATTTTTATAGAGTTCTTGTTATTGTGTATTACATTTATTAGCAACATATTCTTTTTCTATCTATTTGCTCACATAAATGTTTTAAAAATTAGCATGCCTTAAAATTAGACTTTGCTCATAAATTTCGTTGCATCGAAGTAATATCGCAATATATTTTAAGTAATAATTTGGTTTCTAATTTAAAGCGCTTCAGATCGCTTTTGCATAAGTCATTTTTCATATTAAGTGCACATACACATGTATATGTGCACCTTCTGCCATACATATCAATCCCTCTACTGATAAGCTCTTGTAGTTTTCATTTACTTAGCTAACTTATGATTACTTAAATATGTTTCGTTTCTTTCTTTAACTTGAATATTAAGAGGTATTATTTATCCAAACTCACCGAGTGCCCAATCACAGCCTTATGAATCTAGAATATGCCCGTTTTTAGCCCCATTCCGATCCAAAGCAAATTAAAAATGTAAGAATTCTCGCTTGCTAAAGGAATTTATATTTTATTTCATTTCATTAAATCCACCATCTTTTGTTTCCGCGGCCGCCCCGATCGGAATTCATATTTTTCTGTGTTTTGTTTCGGTTTGCGAGCGTGTATTGTTTTATTGTTATGCCCACTTCTAAATGTTTCGTTTCCCGACTGCTGCTGGTATTAATTATTTTCTTATTTTTGATGAATGCGCTCGTCGTCGATGAATTTTTAGGACTGAGAGATTTGCCACTGAGATATTCAATCACGATTTTAATTCAACATTCCCGAACGCAAAAAGGCCTCACGATCTGTGTTGCCAGTCAAGATTAGGTAGGTACGTACTTACAGTGCTTAAACTATTAAACGCAACGTCGGCTCCGAATAGACAGAGATACGTATCGTTTACAGAAAATAATACCGGAGTCGTAATCCGACATCGTATGAGACTTTCTGTTGCGCAAGTGACTTTCTTTCCTACAACGGATTATTTGTTACTCATCAATCTTAAATAGACACTGCTACTCCATTGTTCCCGTGACATTTGGACGACAGTATAAATACGGCGCATAACAAATTCTGATATCACCTATTTATAAATTATATTCAATTAACACATAACGTTGTGTCGAATATGATTTTGTGGGAACATTGAATATCATTGAATGTCACGATGTAATTTATTCTATATTCAAATTCGGATTGTTGTATTCGTATTTGAATTTGGAATAGAACGCATTCCTAATTGTTTGTGTTGCGCGTTGGCATTTTGGCATCGCTCTAGTGGTTGGCTTACCTTTTCGTATATTCGATTCGAACGGTCTTTGTATACGAATTTAGAAAAGGTGATTATTTGGTCTCTTTTTGCTGGTTTATATTGTGTGTAAATGTAATTGTCTTGTGGTTATTGTTGCTTAAATGTAAGATGGATAGTTTGAAGTCTAAGGGACTCCATAAACACTTAGAATGCGCCTTCGTGATGACATCTGTCGTTGAGTGAAGTTTATTAACGTTTACGGTTGACATTTTTGCAATTTATCCGCTTTTGAAAATGCACACGGGTTCCTAAGGTACTTCCAAAGTATCTTATTGGTAGAATGGAATAAAGAATAGTTTTAAAGGTTTAATGAAGATGTTATGAAAGACTAATCATGCGGTATCAAGTAAGAAAACGTAATTCTGTTGTTCCTTATAGGCGTCCCAGTGTGAACTGAAGAGATATCCTTGTAAGCGTACCTAATCTCCAATTTTTTTTTTGGTATAAGTTGGCGTAGTGATAATTTCTATTTCTAAGTATTAACTTAACAAATCTCTTACATGATAATAGGAATGAAATTATACCTATATAATTATTGAATAAATACATAGTAAATAAGAATTAAATACTTGAAATGTATTATGATCAAAGGTTGTTACAGACTGTTTTTAGGTCTTCTCAAATCATCCTGGTAATAATATTTTATACGTAAATACCTAATATCACGCCAGTTTTCCCGAAAGGGTAGACAGAGGCACATTAATCGCCCACACTTCGCCAATCATATTGCTGTTTCCCCGTAATAGGTGGCGAGCCTATTGCCGCTTACCGAGAACATTAATATTGTCTTCGTTCGTTATCCAGCAGGTGCACCACGTGCAGGTGAGGTTGGCTTTGGCTCTTCAGGACTTATTAGGATCCCTTTAAATAATATTTTATGTTTAGATTTATTTTGAAGTTACTAATTTCTACTAAAATTCAACGTTTAATTGTATATTTATTAAACTGTAGCAAACAAATTGTACTATTTCCATGGAAAAAAATACATCACAATTATTTTCATACAAGCATTCAATACACACTGAGTCTATGTGTAACAAAATACCAACTTACAATGAAATAGAAGTGACCATTATTAATAATTATTGACATACTGGAATGAAATATAAAATAAATAAATAAAACCTAAACTATATATTATACAGCTGCTATAATATCAAACATAACACATACAAAATTAAACACAACACATACAAAGTATTATCATAAATCGTAATTTATAATAACGTTTTAATCGTATATTCGCAGTACTTCTGTTTGCTAAAACTTGACTTCTACAAATTTAATAAAAACATAACCAATAATATTTTCTCTATTAAACGAAATAAACGAAATCATCCTAATAACATTTTGTCAATAATCAGAAATAGATTTATTGATGTGACGCATCGGTCAAAGGCAGATTAAAGAATGCGTCGCTGTATAAAACTATGAGGCATATTGTTTAAATTAAAAAAAAAAAAGATTATATGACGTTATTATAAAATACTACTAATAATGGTTTCTCACTTTTGAGCGGCTTTTGGATAATTGCGCCAAATAACAAACGCACTAGTTTTTTTTAAAAACTTTTCCTGGTCATTTTATAAAACGTCACATTTTTGTGAGCCTGCGACATATCGACCATAAAGCAATGCAAGGCAAGAGAGCTCGCATTTCGTATAATGACGTGAAGCCTTGCCAACTGTCAGACGGCGAGCGATTCTGCCAAAAATTGGAGACGCTCGCGAATTTATGGCAAATTTGTACGTGCTTCATGTAAATCTGAACGTTATTGTGTCAGTTAAGTGCTTCTTGATGGAGCAATTACTACGGTCGTTAGGGCTCGTACACATACACATTAGTATTTACTAAACCAGTAGTAAGCTAACGTCAATCATTAACTGGACAGTAGCGTTGTCAATGGCTGATATCTCAGTGTTTTAGGGTACTGTATAAATGGGTGATAATGGCCGTATAATATGCCTCTGCCTACCCCTTCGGAGAAACAAGCGTGGTATTATGTATGTATGTATAGGTACTCTAACACGTGAGCCCAGTGCGGAATTAAAACTTCACCGCAAAAGTAAGGACGTGAATTATTATATTCTAAAGGAAAGACGTACTCGTTCAACTTCAAAGGTTGTTTATTTATCTTGCTTAGTAATATACTCTAGTTTTAATGTCTTTGACTTTCCTGTATTGTGATGTCAATCATAATCATTATACACAATTAAAAATTTCTTACATCAAAGAGTATTAAGTTACTCGGAATTTTCGATAACAAACTCATTTGACACAATACTCTTAGCACCGTCAGCGTCACTATTTTTATTTTTTTCCATAACAAACTCTTTTGACAGCCATCTCTGAACGACTAACATCAATACTATTTATCACAAATAAGGTTGTAAATCGTAATTGCGACCTAAATAAGATTTCAGTTATAAACTGTTTACATTAACACTCAAACGTGTCACCTTTTTGTAAACAAAATAGCGCGCGATTTAGACGTGCTATTGGCGGGAAGTGCTATAGAGATGGGCGATAACAAACTGTGTTTAAATAAACATTAAGTTCTGTGTAATATTCTAATGAGCGATAGCCTTTTCTGGCTATTGTTTGGGTATTGAGCACTTTTTAGATGTTGGGTCGTGATTGCTTAGGTTTAAAGTAACTTAATCAAATTAATAATACGTCTAACATAAGTTCTTTATTAAAGTAAGTCATTTTTGAAATGGAAAACAGAAGAAAAAAAATAAAATTAATAACATTATGAAAAAAAAATTTGAAAATGAATTTTCATGATGTCTAGTCTGTAACTTAACGCATTAATGAAAATTTCACTCTGTGCGGAATGTTCAAACATAAAATGTATTTATCTTTTTTGCTTGATCAAGTGAAATGCTTGATCTATGCTTAAGTAATATTAAGCAAAACTTTTGCATTAATGTACCTACAATCAGTGCTAACTTTACGTACACGAAAAATTGTAATTACGTGATAGTAAAATAAAAAACATATGTGTAATGCTAGGCAGGTAAAAGTCTGAAAAAAATATTTCACACTTTCTTCGTTATACGAGCATCATTTCCCAACATATAAAAATAATAGTTACTTTCTCATTCATCCAATTGTCACGTTTCAAAACTTTTCCGGAAAAGGAAGTCAATGTCCGATCGCTATCATAGAGGTATTGTTTAAAATTGGAAACTTATAATAAATGCTATTGAAGAACAATAACCGATAGATCGACAATACGTGTCACAATTTTGAAATTGGAACCACAAAGTCACGTTTCTATTTTTCTATGCCATTTGAGTACTTACAGGTAGACATTTAAGCGGTACATTTTTATGCCTATGCCATAGATATACAATAAGAATATCTATGGTCTTTGCCATTGAAGGTATTATTAGTCAGAGCTGTCATCTACAATTTGTTTTGACGTCACAGAAAAATAGTTTTAATCTTATAAAAGTTTTAAAAAAATATACGAATAAAAGTTTCAGAAGGTATTATGATGTTTCGGCGGCGATCTTTATATATTATTATTTTATGTTGAATTTTATGGTCTACTTGACGCGTAAGTTCCCAGAAAATTATACATACAAGCAATTAATTACAAAAAATGTAGACAGTCATTTTTATAAAGTTTGTACGCAATTACGAAAGAAAATACAATTGAGAAAACTTCAGGCTGACAGGATGTGTCGGCGGTCCGAGGCTTACCACGAAGGTTTAATGTTTTACGATGTAGACCTCCTTTGTAAAAATATAAAATAAACCACCAGTTTGAGACCCTATCAAGGAGATCCAACACAAAACTTAGACCTCCTTCGTAGAAACAAGAGATCAACCTCTTCCCACCATTTTTAGCCGCCGCCGCCATTGTACATCATGAATAATAACGTAGGCTAGAATTAAATCTATCTATATCTAAACAGTACAGCATCTCGAAATAGGGCGACTTTGCAGCAATTATTTTAGCTCTGTCTTTCTGAAAATTGGCAGCAGTGTGAGATCTTTTGCGAATGGTATTCGGTTGGGAAACTGTTGTGCTAACGACCATTGTAACAGGACCCTCGATGCGCCCCTAACTCGCTTACGACAAAAGGCACGAGAACACGCGGGATGGACCAATTAAAACTGGACGAGTTTTATAAATAAAGTGCCCTGATATGCAAATAATAGGTAAGTCTGTCCGTCAGTGCGTTCTCTGTGCGTGTGTACTCTTAACTATTTTATTTTTAAACAACTTCTTGATGGTTATTTTTGATTGTTAGAAGATTTATTAGGTTTGTTTATTGCTAATGTCAATTTCATTTGTTGGTGACGTGAGTTGTCTTGACAGTTTCGTTAGACACTTCTAGTGTTATAAAATAGTCACAATTGAATTGATTATCATGTTAAATGTATTAATTAGTTTAACTGTAATTAACTTGTGATCCTTGCCGTTAATTTGAAGAAGGCCTTTAGGGTAGCAAAAAAGATGTTTTGAAACTTTATCTACAATGTACAATACTACTAGTACTGATTTTAAAAATGGCATGTCCTTTTTGGTTTTCTATAACATATATTTTTCTCATAATGCGGGATCCCCAGACAAAGTTATACAATAACGAATTAACGTAATTATTATGTAACTAAATTCACATCCAAGTATTATTAGATTGAGTAATGTCAATGACTTATAAAACAAACTAAAGCTAAAAGAGCTTAAAATAATACTAAGAAACAATAGAAGTTGTTTAACAAAAAGGCCGCTGCGATAAAGCTATGTTGTTATAACAAATACTGCAACAATTTAATGCCATAAACAGAAATGGAGAAAAAAGATCAACGCTTGCTCGCTGAAAATTTACATTTGTAATAAGAGCCATTAAACGTCCACAATAAACTGCATTGACATGGTGTAGAGAAAGACGGAGCTATGCAGCTAGAACGAGTAGGAGAATATTCGCGGAGTCGCGCCAGACACAATAGCGACGCGTGGACCATACGAACGAGACGGGTGTACGCGGCTAGAGCGAGATAAAAACAGTTTTGTTTGCTGCGTCGCATTTCAATGTTATAGGTGCGTCTGGATTTCACGCGTTTGTGAAAAACTCACTGATCGCTTGCGCTTTTCCGGTCAATAAAAGGTTTTCTTTGTTGTTTTATAAAAGTTTAAGAAATAGTTGCAAGAGTATTTAGTTCTTTCTTTACAATAATATTAGTCCCTTTTATTTATAGCGCTTTATGGATATTATTATTACTAAAAATAGTACTTAAAAAAATATATATTGTGGTGGCTTTTACAAAGAAACATTCAATGAACTGGCAACACTAAGGTAAGAATAAAAATTTGACGTAATTAATAATGTTTACATGCATAATAAAATAAAGTAACTCTTAAATTACTATAGTATCCATAATACTTAAAGCTCTGCTTAGATGGGGCTAAATATGTCCATGGTTACTCATTGTTCCTAACTTTTTTACTTAAATTACTTAAATATCAGAAAGGGCGAGTAAGTATTGATTTCTATAAAATATCTTGTACAGATGTACACTTGGTCTGCAATATAAGATTTATATTTGTAAGAGTTGTAAATAACGTGTAGATAATAACAAATATGTACTTAATAATAGACAAACCATACAACAAAACAAAATGAGGACGACAGACAGACGCAGACTGCATAAATAACAACAATATTTCGTCGCGAGACTAAATAGTATGTATAATATTAATTAACCCGGCATCGCGTATTTCATTTTAATCGGCGTTTCTCGGTTTCGCACAACGCACACAACGCACGAGAATGCGCGCGCGCACCTGTTCAGCACTCTGTTACGCGCTCCGTATGCGCGTCGCGTTTAGACGTATTGTCATGTCATACGGAACAGTGTTGGACCAAAAGATGATATGAAATTGTGCTACATACATTTGTTTCATATCGAAATATAGTTATTTGAATTAACTATGTTACTAACTGCTTTAAAAAAATCATATTTTTCTTTAAGAACTTTTGAGGAGGTAAAATTCTGTCGTACTACTTTTTGCGTAACTTATATTAAACATACACATAATCACGCCTGTTTCCCCGATTAAACATGTTGCAGGACGTTTTCCTATAATATAAGTGTATATGGGTCCTACTAAAATCTAAAGAGCCAACCTCACCTGCAAGTGGTGACAAACAACGAACGATGCTCTGGCGAACACAAAAGTTCCCGATAAGCGGCAATAGGCTCGCCACCTATTTACGTGGGAACAATAAAATAATGGCGAAATGCTGGCATACAGTATGCCTCTGCCTACCCCTTCGGGGAAAAAGACGTGATATTTTATATGTATGTTTGTATTCAAAGCCATAAATTTCCCAAAAGCTTTTCCATAACATCGTAGACAACAAAACAAATTCACAACACTACAATACAGTTTAAACAATACAACAAGTAACACAAAAAGTGTTACAGCTGTTATTTTCGCGTAACTCCCTTGACAATTTCATTTAATTCTTACATAAGTCATAATAAAGATCATTATATCTAATGCGAGTTTCACGCGATGCATCGTTTACTGTGACCGGCTACACGTATTAAGCTGGCTTTCCGCTATGAAATATAATATATATTACATCCAGAGATATTTTTGCATCCCCCATATTGCCTTTTTAAATGTCTTTTACCAGGTCTTTTACCAGTTTATTAAGACACCTGTTAACTTGAGAATTTGTATATGTTTTGTTTCTCATGTACTCTGATGGATTTATTTCTCTTTTTGATTGCATTCTAAAGCTTAGAGTAATATGTGAACAATATTACTGGTTATACAATTATTTAAAACATTTTGAGTCATATGCTGTACACTAGTTTTAAGTGTTGTTAGTAATATATATTGTGTAACTGTTGTTTGTTACTAATAAATAAAAAAAAAGTGATATAGCAACGAATACGGACGCAGCGGAAGCAGGGAGCTAATAAATATATTTTTTTTTAAATATCGCTCGGTTGATCGGAAAAATGCTTAACACCAGGTTAATATTGACTTTCCATGGAATAAAATTTATAATATATATTGTATATAGATTCTTTACTTTTAATT
The DNA here is from genome assembly GCA_949126915.1 of Musotima nitidalis. NCBI lineage: Eukaryota > Metazoa > Arthropoda > Insecta > Lepidoptera > Crambidae > Musotima > Musotima nitidalis. Next base: position 5,048,474 of record OX421439.1, on the reverse strand, counting down.
GGAACCGTTTACACTTAAATTACATCTCAAACTATACGTAAATATTTTCTGATCGACCGAGCGATATTTCAACAATATTTTTTTACCTTGTCCTCTATATCTCCAGTTTGATATTAACATTTTTTACGTACGTAAAGAATTATTCTAAACCATAAAATACATAAAGAATACAAATCTTTCCTCTATGTAATAATAGTATAGATGTAATATATATTATATACTATTGTGGAAACCGAGTATTACGTCTGTGGATTGTGATCCTGGTAAGTTTGGAACAACAAAACGCTTCTCTGCAAATAGCCCCGGCGAGTACTGCCGACATCTAAAGAGCATTGCGAGCCAATGCAAAAACGAAACTCGATGAGTATCGAACGTTAGATAGTTAAAATGTAATGATTCCAATTTCTATTTTGAATTCAAAAATTTGGTGTTCTATTTTTTTTAAGTATTATAAATAAATTTTGCCAGCTCTTTTAAAGCTTGTTTTTTATTTCCGAGTACAAAATGGTCAAAATTTTTATTTCATTACAAATAGTCCATCAATTTTGTAATTAAATATTATTTTTCTGACGATTTTGATAACTCGTGCAATGATACCTCCGTTGAATCCAAGTTTTCGTTTAAGTTTACAATTATTTAACCTGTATAATATAAAATAATTATATGATAATCCTGCATTCATCGCACTGATTTTGTCAATAACTCAATAATCCTCGGCTCAAATTACCTTTAAGACTTATTTTCGTTACATTTTGCATTTTAAAATCTTCCTTGCTAAAACTACATAATTATCTAAGTCGTATTAAGAAATATTTCAATCAATTGCTCCTTAGGTTTCAGCTAGATTTTTGCAAATAATAACCTGCAATTAACAATGCGTTAACAATGCTTTTACGATGCGTTAAATATTAATAACCCGGTAAGCTTTACTAGTTGTGTGATAGTTCGTTACAGTTATTTAGAAGTCGTATACTGTTACTCACTGTTGTATTCACTCTTATGTTTACATATTTTGTTGTGTTCTTTTAACACTTTTTATTCTTTTAACAGTTTTGTTCTTTTAACAGGCAAGAAGTTTAGTTTAACTTCTGGTTGTCTGTTTTCTAAAATGTTGGTTTTATAACAAGACACGGTAGGGTGTATAGGGATCTTACCAATACCTTTGGAGCCTAAGCTAGCCTCACCTGCAGGTGGTGCACCTACCGATCAAAGGACGAGGCTCTGGCGAACATAACAGTGCCCGGTAAGCCGGTTGCGAACCTAAGCAACCTACTACGTGGGACCAACTATATAACCTCTGCCTACCTGTTCGGGAAAACAGGCGTAAAATTGTATATATATATGTATGTATGTAACGAACACATGATTAAAATTCTACTTGAGTCGTGAATCTTTTTAGTCTTTCCTATGGCAGTAGTCCGCCACTTTATTGGCAGTTATACAAATATTTATGCTTAATACATTATTATTACCTGTAATGTTATACTATATAATTTATATTTTCTATGGAGTTTATTTTAATTGTAAAGAGAAACCTTACAAATTTAATATCGCATATGCATAAAAATATAGGAATTAAAAATATATAATATCTTGTTCCTTTTTATAACAGAAATACTCCTAACCAATACGAATTTTAAGTATTATTATTCATACATATATTTATCACATAGACATAATAATATAGACAATGGAACCTACAATGATTGATAATAGCTACAGGTCTAAATAAACTACTAAATAACAACGTCAACAGAATGTAAGATTAAAATTTACTTCAACGTTTAAAAGAGCTTATTATGACAAATGCGGGTTGATTCAAACTTCGAACTTCCTGTTCCTCGAAGCTTACTGCTATATCATACATTGCTTGGTTTGTTAAAAGTAAACGCAAGACTTTGGAAGGAAAATCATCGATGTATGCGTGACTAGCCATCTTAGTCGCATTTTCAGCCCACATGTTCTATCAAATCTTTTTGCTTACACATACATTGCTTGTTTTGATAAGAGTAAAAGCGAGGCTTAGGATATGAACTCTTCGATGTACGTGTAACTTACCGTCATCGTGGCATCTTAAGCCCACATGTTCTTCTCCCCATACAAGGACATTCACCCGATTTTTTTCTTTCTTTGAAAATCAACTCATCCTTTTTTCGGTTTGGTTTTTATACGGTTTTAATTGTGTAGGGTTACTTTCGCGGTCCCGACCGACCGACCGACATGTCATTATATTTAATTGTTAACGTTTGAGAAAGGATTTTTGAATTGTGATTTTTACTTAGATGATTTAGGAAGATTCCGGGATTAATAATAAACTTTTTTTAAATCATTTAAAGCTGCTTTAATACCTTTAGCCTGATTTCTATTTGATACTACCAGAGTCTATTATAGTGTATAAGTTTGGGTAATTATATTAAATTATGTATTACTATAAACTTTACTTTAATTATTTTTTTAAAAACATTGTTTTGATAGTTAAAGTACTTACAACCATTATTTTAAAATTTTCAAAGTTTTTATAAGTATGACCTTTTGCGTAAATTGTTAATAATTTTTATAAAATAAATATCATACATGGTTGACCCAGTATATTTATGTACTTGACAGTCCTAATTAAGGATTATAAGTTATTTCATAAATCTCATTATACCTATAAGAATCTTTTTTTATGGCAGAAGCTTTATCGTAATGACAGCTAATGTCAAATGAGCCGCGTATCATATGAATTTGAGTGCCACCTCTCGGATCAAACTATAACTAAAACCCACCTACTAAAAATAATTAATTAATCAAAAAAAATTAACCCGTTTAGTAGCAGCAATGATTGCAAGCTCATCGAAAATGTTATTTAAAATAAGATTCTATTCTGTTTAAATAAAACCATATCCTATATCGACTCAATAATTTCTAATTCAATACAATTCAAAAAACGAATTAACAAAACCGCCCGCATGACGCTTACTTTATATCGAACAAAAATAATTTACATAACCCTTACTACGCTATGAACAAAAATATAACCCTTTTGTGTCCAAAAAACACCCACACCCTCACCCTAAAAGCGGGAATAGAATAGTTTTACAAATATTAAAATAGTCCAAAGAAGTACTGAGTTAACGTCGGGATAAAAATAGTTGAATAAAACGCGATTTAAATCCGGAAAATGTGTTTTATTAAAATAGTCAAAAGAGTTAAATTTAAAAATGGAACGAACGAGCTTACAAATAAATGTAATCCCCCAAAACTAACACAGCTGACTGTTTGGCGGGATTCCGTTCGAAATAGGTTGGGAAAAATTAAGATTTAAATTTTTTACTCGTCAAAAAAGGTTTTGCTTTTGTAAGTTATAAGCTCGTTATGTATGGAGAGCATAATCTTACGTATTACGCTACGGTTACTTCAAATTCGCCCGAATATGAAGCGATTATGCTGTCCAATAAAACAGCTAGCTAAATTGTAGAAATTATTTCTTTATTGTTCTTTCTTATTTATTTCTTGTGCAATAAAGAATAAGAATTAAGTATATCATATCAGCCTTATAAAGTCCACTTCTGAAAATTAGCAACCCCATTAGATTATATTCTATTGGAGGGCAATTGCCCATAATCACCAAGCTGCGCCTGCCCAGGTTGGTGATCGCAGTTCAAGACAGTACGCAGGATGACGCTGCTACCATGATCATCCGCATTTTTGTCTTTGTCGGATCTTACGACTCCCCTTGAGATGAGAGGGGGGGGGGGCACTTTTTTAGTTCGGTACCACACGGCATGGTAGAATTAATCTGGTCTAATATTTTAATCTGGTTTAATTTTTTTTTGTTTTACTTCGGTAACAAATTGCGTTTACGCACTACCTTCCGGCCAAAGGGGGACCGAAAGGTGCTGTGGGACTCACCACCGGCAGACGCGACTGCCAGCAGTAATACCCACTAAACATCTTCCGACGACGCCCGCCGCTTGTTGAGAAAAAGGCAGGGGCCAGTACCTGGGTTGCAGCGTCTGACACCCCGCCTGCGGCCAACGTCCCCCGGACCAAAACCGGGAGGACCTCCTCAGAGAGGCGCAGTGGATGCGCCCCTCCTACCTCCTTGTGCGACCATAGCGTGTGTGGCCGACTTCTCAGAGGGTCTGTGGTTAGACAGCAAGGGCCCCCTCCCCCCACTGCCTAAGACCCTCCTGGCGCTGCTTGACAGGCTCTCCTGGCCCGCCCGCTGCGCCCTCCACAGGTCCCTCTTAGTTTCTCCCCCGGTAGTCAGTATTAAGGGCACCCAGAGTCGTCGGTCTCTGGGTGTTACCTTTTCCCTGGCGCCTCCTGCGCCCTACCGGGAGATACTCAGCCTCCCACCACCAGTCGGGGGGGAATAAATCAATATCAGGCCAGACTGAGTTCAAGTGGTAATATATAAAATAATCCTATAAAAACTGCAAATATATACAAATCTGGTATTTCAATTCATACTAAACACGAAAAAATAATAACACAAGACCTCCATTTTATAACGAAGCCAAAGAAACAATACATTCAAGGCATATCATTTATTTTATTCTTTTTGTAAAATGATTTAGAATGATAACGTGTTTTTTTATCCGTTTGCCCCGAGAGGGAGCGCCATGACGAAAGCAATTTAAAAATGGAAGGGTTTCGCTTTTCGTTCCAATTTTAAAAAATGAACCCGCGACGAGTGATTTGACGATTCGGACGTATTTTGTTATGGTTCACGTAATGCGTTAGTGAACTAACAGATAATTCTATTATTTGTACACGTTTTTCTATTTTAATGTTCTTTTATGTAATTGTATTAGTAATATTAACTGATGTTTATTTTACATAGATATTAATTGTAATAGAAAAGAGGACCGATATGGTGTGAAAGTCCTGCACTCCGCTCTTGAGGTTTGATTCCCACGCTGAGCAAATCTTTGTGTGCGTGATTTCATTTAGTCTCTGTTGCCTATGTACAGAAAAAGAATTTATATATGTTTATTAGTGTTAGGAAATCATATTACTTATATTAGAACTAATTGAAAGAGAATAATAATTAAGTATATTATCTATATTACCACCTCTAATTTATAACAGTTACTTAATAATAGTTACATGGTCGTTATAAAAAAGCTTCAGTAAAAATTACCAGCCTTAATTGATAAAATCACTACAGATTATTTTAAAAAATGTTCGATTCTTTTAATAAAACAATGACTCAGGAACGTATCCAAACACAGAATGCGTTCGAGTGCTTCGTTCCCATCCACTTGAGGAGGTATTATAAGTTTTAAGTAATTTCACTTGTGTACATAAACCCCTCTCTCACGCACACACGCACACTTGCCCGCCGCAGATGTTGATTCCATAAAATAATATTTCATGTAAACCGACCGAGGGCGGAAGGATTGCGTTCTATTTTTAAAATTTTATATTTCGAAGCAATTTCAACGCGGAACAACCAGTTTCTGTGTAATGTTTTGTTTTTTTAATAATCGTTTTAGATTTGAACTCTTTGTTCGTATTGTATTGTATTACATCGAGTTATGTAGGAATATGTTGTTTTGTGATGAAGTAGGTACTTGATTAACCAAATGTTTTTTTCAATCGACTAACACTTGAAAATAATCAAAATGTCATTTGAAATGTGACCTCTAAACTAACGTTTACACTGGGATCGTGACCATTCATCAATTAAAACCGTCGGGAGGGTTCGTTATTAAAGCGAATGAAAAAGAAATAAATCTCGAGGAGTGTTTAAAAAGCTTCGTTTCGGAGTAAAGAATGTTGTGTACAATCTCGGTTCGGACAAAAAAGTGACAACAAATAAAAAAGGGAACACAACACGGCCCAAGAACAGATTATCAGCGCTAAAAGGGTTGCTCCCGCGCGCTCCTCCTTTTGTTCTTTCCTTCCAAATTCAAACTTGTGATCCCGTACAAGGAGGAGCGTTCGAATGCGAATTCTATTTTTGAATATTCTACCGAGAATTTTTAATTAATGCCGCTCAACCGTGCTCGTATTTTTAAAATTCGCATTCTGTTTTAAATCGAGTTCGATATTCAATTTTTGCGTTCGATTTCTGCTGTTGCATTTTTTATTTATGTTGTGCGATAATGACGTTTCGCTTTAAGTGCTTTATTTCGATTGCCGATTTTATTCCGATGTTCTGCTTGAAGGTCGGCAGTTTTAGTGATTAATGGCTGAGATATGTGGAATGCTTTTTAAACGAAATATTGAATTTAATGATGTTTTGTGGAACTCTCCGCTGTGTGTTTTGTTCCGTTGCGCGTAGGCGTCATATCTGTAGACGAATTCAATAACACCGCAACATCGTTTCTAAGATTAAGTATGCATTATTTATCGATACACGAGAAATGATCGCTCAGTACGTTAGAAACGTTCACGTTTGACCTCAATAGTAATTTTTGAGAACTTCTCTCTTATCACAGACGATCTGTTATTGCCCGGAGCGTTTCAACAATAAGCCCTTATGTGAGAAATGTGAATCCAATAAGAGATCTTAAGGCCTATAACGGCCTCATTGCATTGAAACTTGAAGAAATTCTTCTAAAATTACATTGTGAAATATGAAAGATGCTATTATTTAATGGCGTCGTATTAAAATTCTGTTATTTCACAGAAAGCTCTAGTGATTAAATTTGACGAATCTCCAAAAAAATGTCAAATAGACGATTCGCTTAACTTATTTATTTTTCAACAAGTTGTTTATTATTATTTATTGTTGTTTTATTGATTCTAAAGCCGTATAAAAAGAACCGTTTCAAACGTTGCCGTAGGGTTTATTACACTAGTGTGGAGTCAATAACGACTGCAATGGGCCGCGAGTCTGTGGCAGGCCATGCACTTTAAATGAGTAACCAATAAGTCGCATTAAGGGGTCACTTGACGCATAGTATCACACGCATCTAGCATACGCAAGTCGTTGACCTCAATACGAGACTGATACTTTATAAACACTTATAAAGAAACGTATATACCTACGTAAATTAACGCCCGTATCACATTTGGGGTTGGCAGAAATCTTGATACAACTATTTTGAAGGCATCATTATATTGAAAGTAAAGTTTGATTTCAGCACAGAGATCTTTTCGCTCACATTGACAGATAGATAAGATTCCCTAGTCGTCGGGCAAGATATGGAATGGCAGAATATTAAGGTGGCGCTACCACACAGCACAAAACGATTATATATTCGATGTAAAATTATTGAGAAAGAATTATTATTTGATCATACTGTTATTTCTGTTCGCAAAACTATGAGTCTCTTACATTAAAAAACATAGTTGATCGACTACGCTTGCCCACAGAGAAACAATGCTTCAAAACTTATCCGTAATTATGTAATAAGAGCAGCATCGAACTAAAATACTAATATACTTTTTAATAATACGTCTCGAATAGTACTTAATCGCTCGGCCGTATAATGGCTTCACTTAATATTCCATTTTCGAAAATATTTGAACCGTCATGCTCATTCTATTCCTTTGTATCGGCACCAATACGGCTGCTGGCGCGCTATCAGATTTTAAATTTGGAAGTGATCGATTCAAGATTCTTATTGGGCTCGAAATTTAAATTTGAAACTTAATTGCCGCGCGAGTGTGTGTTAATTTAAATTGGTTTTCCGTATTTGAAAATTGCTCATTACTTTTCGTTTTTTGTTTTCAGGTAATTGGTGTACTTCGGAAATTGTAAGGATCAGATAATTCAAAGAGAAGAAGCAACACACTAACATCGTCTTGAATTATATTGCTATAAGTAGTTAATTTTTCAATCTTCTAACGCAATAAAAAATGTACTTAGACACCTTATTGTCCTAGATGATAGCTGTTAATATCCATAAAATATATTCTTGATATCTGATATGATTATACTAAGTCAATAATTTTACGTAATAACTCTCTTTTGACCAAATATTTTAAAAATGATTGAGGACATTGGCGTAGGCAATTTAATTTCTTCTAAAACTAGTGTTGGTAACACTGTACTGTACATACGTTCCCCTCTCCGACCCATATGTAACTTAGTTAGAAACCCCTACCCATAAAGCATAAGTTTATTTTAAAAAATGGAAAGCTGCGTATTCACCGTAATAATTGATGGAACTGGACTCACCCTTTCGTAATCTCGTCGCGAGGGATCACACTGCGCTCGTACAGCTTAATATATACCATAGAGACGGAACCGTAAGAAATGGACGACAATATTTTAGTTTTAATTTATTTGTTTATTAAAAGTTTTACAATAAAAGATAAAAAAATTGCTAAAATATTAAAAGCAATATAATAATTTTGTTTATAATAGTTTTATTTTGAAGTTATATAATAAAAAGTAAGAACATAATGTGCTAAAAGGGTAAAACGTCGTTCATTGACTACACCAAATCACTCATTTACGAATAGGACAACTTAAATGGGTGGGTTGGTGCAATAAAACATATACAGGTTATAGAACAAATTATAAAACAAAAATAATTTAATTTGTAATAATGGTTTTGGTGTAAAGTTGTTTATTAAAAATTAATAACATAATATGCTTTGCTTGAAGGGTAAAACATTGTTCAATGACTACAAAAAATCACTAATTTACTAATCAGACTACATAGATTGGTGAGTTAGTACAATAAAACATAGTAGGGACAAAATGGTTTATGAAATGAATATTAACAGAAATAAAATAAAAAACAAAATTATCGAAATTTAAAAGAGTATTCTCCTTGTTTAATTGAAAACTTAAATGTTAACAAAAAACACATATCAAATTCAATAAAAATTCATGTGACAATAAATAATATTCAATAAATTTAGACAACTGAAATCATACATAAAATTAAACATGTAAAAAATTATAATCATAAATTTCGTCTCTGTATGACATACCTACCAGTGTAAAAGCTCGACAAACCACGCACACATGCTAAAGATCGTATAAAACAGAAACTATGCATAAGTATACTACGGATTTAGGATTTTTTACGACAATGAAGTTTGAATATTTTGGCACATTGCTTTAAATTTATATGAAAAGTAATTATTCTCCGTAGGTTTCAGAATTAGATGAAAAGAGTAAAGATTGTTCTAGAATTAGATTTATTCGTCACTTAAAATATTTTATGAAATGAGTTGTAAGAACTTTATACTTATTTCTTTTCTTCTAAAGATGATTTGATCATATAAAATTTAACGACATTTTGATTTATAGATATTTTAGGCCCTTGTTCTTTTTTTCTTAATGTCTACTGAAAAATTCGATAAAATATACTCTGCATCATAAAATTGATATTTGTCTTAGTTTGTGCATTTTCTATGTATGTCAAACATTGTCAACCAAACGAAGTCTACATCAATGTTGATCCCTAGTATCTAGTTCCCATAGTACAAGCTTTGCTTAACTTGGGGCTAGGAGGCGCTGTGTGAAAAGTTACAGAGAAAAAAATAAATCTGTACATAAGAGCACACAAAATGAAAACTAATTATCTCTCGTCTAATTTACATTAGTTGAACAAGAAAGAAATTCTAGCGAACCTCTATATGGTAGTGGATGGCAATCTCTGGCCGATGACCATTTTAATTGAACCATTAAATAGATGCCTTAATTAGAACTTAAGACACACAATATGTATAATTATAATCGAGAATCGATTTTAAAGGCGTCGATTTAAAACATAATCGATAGAAACAATGCTACAGTAATTCGTGTGAGGTGACTTGCGTTTTGTTCCTTTGTTAAGGAAGAACAAGTTAAAATTATTTTGTTTTTTGTCCCCACATAAATGAAAATAGTAATTATTGTCGTCATTTTTAATGATTTTTGTTTTAATATAGTTTTCAGAGACGAATTTTTGGACATGTTATCCAAAAATAGTATATTTTAGTTAGCCAATAAAATCCTTAGCAAAACTTCTTTTAGTGTAGAAGTCATTGAAATCAAAGAAAAAAGTTATAAACAGTTTATTCTGTTAAGAACATTCCTCCTGTATATCTTTCACAAGAAAGTGATTCGTTGATTTATTAAAATTCAACTCAGCTTTACAAAAAACAGAAAAAACTCAAAATAAGTGAGTGAATCTACTAAAAAGTTTTGAAATAAAGTGAATAAAATTACCAAAAAGGTTTCGCGTTTGAGGCGAGAATCTCAAACTTATAATGCCTCATCGATTTGACGCTGCGAACTAATGACCCCCTTATAAGGAGAACTGTTGAAAAATTAATAAAGTTCCATCCCATCTTGTCAGCTCCAAGCTCGAAATGTACTTATTTTAACAGAACTTGGACGGTGCCTTAAGTCCCAAAACTGTACTTGTATGAATAATTTATGAACAACTTCATACTTCCCATCCCGTTTCGCCACAAAAGACTGCGTTTTCGAATTCGGATTCGTTGAAAAACGCCTTTTATATGGGTATTAACATTATTTATGTCCGATTCATGTGTCCATTCGCGTGTATTGCGGAAATATTAATTATTATGTCTAAAAATATTATTCGTTTCGACATTTGATGTAGTTAAGTTACGTGATTAAAAAAAACACATAAACTGTTTCTAAAAACAAAACGAACTTATTAACTGTTTGAAACAAAAAAGTATTCGAAAATGGAATCTTTATTTAAAAGACAAATCGCTCATTCGGTTCGCGTTCCAATCTCAAACGTGCTTTCGGGAAAAAGCGCGCGATTTTATGAATACCATATTTAGCAACAAAAAAAAAGGCTGTAGCATACGTCGCAGATGATTCGATCGTGAGATACTTTTGTAACAATGTGATCATTTTTGTTAAAACGAACAAAATATTGGAACAAACATAACATAACAATGTTGTATTTGTGGAACATTTTCGAATTATTTGCGTAATGGAAAACTAATGCGGATGAAATTATACTTGACGTCGTTATCATTGCCCATGAGGTGTTGTTTTGGTGCGACTTAGATCGTAAAAAGTGCATTGCAAAAAATCATGCTGACTTTTGATACAGTATTATGAAGATACCCTATATTGTTCAGATAAAATATTATGAATATCGTTCGATTTATATGAATAAATATTGTACTACATTTATCTTATCAGTCTCAACTTAAAAGGTAATGGGTAAGGTATAAACTTCAGTGTTTTCTTCTCCAAGATTTAAATATGCAGTTACATAAAAATCACTCGAATTAAGTCAAATACTCATGACCAAGCATACACTTGTACCCTTTTGGGGAAATCACTGTTTTAAGAACTACTACCTAAATCGACATCTACACTTGTACCATATGGGTATCGACCTATTAAATCCACTTAAGGATGAAGAACAAATATACCTCTACGATATCACTCGCAAAAATAGAAGGCAAATGTATGAACATTATTAAAATTACAAAACGGTAAACACTTTAACGCGTGTGTGCAAGTTAAAATTTTGGAATGGAACGCCTGATTTCTTTATAGCAGCAACCGTTAGATTAATATAGGACAACGTTTATGGTCCCCGAACAGCGGATATGAAATAAATTTAATATGCAAGTAAAAATATATGACTTGTTTTTACAGACTAATGTATCATCATTATTAGACCAAGAAAGTCCACTGCTGAAAATAGGCCTCTCCCATGTACAATGTCCAATGAGACGGATTGTAGGCGGCCTGAATCCAGCGTCATCCTTTGACCTTTTGCCACGCTTTCTGTCTCCATTCTAGCACTTTTCTGTCCCAACGGCAGTTCTATACTTGCTTTCCTACTTTGTTTCTCTTGGGCCATACTAATCAGAATGATTTTATATGCAAGTAATATTAAAGCGTTTCCACTGCTGTCACTGTTTTTTATAGTAAGAACCGTTAGAGGACAACTTCTATGTTAAAACCTTTATGGTCCCTGATCGGCGGATATCGTAATAGGGCACCATTCGAAATTTGAAAAGAACAATCGGAAAACGCCAACACGTCTCGGCGATAACGCAACGGATTCGAAATTTTAAATAGTTCCATATTCAAACGTAGCTTTTCAAATATGGCGCGCCGATTGTTTCCCGTTTTCGCTCGTACGTACGTTAGTTAGTTTAGTTCGAACGATGGTTTTTAATATGCGGGTTACGCGTTGCTTTATTGGAGTTTCACAATGGAATCAAGTGGCAATATGGCCGACGAATTGCTGTCCATAATGTTGTGGTTTCTTTTTTATTGATTCACTTGCAAACGGCGGAATTATATCTCAATATTTGTTTCGATTGCTACGGATAGGACTTTCGATAAAACAGATTTCTTTTGTTTTTATCGTTTAGTCATTGTCGATATGGGTACTTAAAATCACAACATTATATATAACAGTTTTTCATTGACATTTAAAAATATTTACAAATCTTCCGAACATATGAACTATGATCTTTTTCATTATCATTAACTAATTAATGTCTACACTAGTGATGGCTTTCAATTTGTCAGAGCTTTCCAAGCAGCCAAATAACTATCTTTCTAAGCACGGAAGCATGTTTTCACATTTTATGCGATACACTGTGGCGTGAAATGCCGCACTCACATCATGTGTACGCTGCTAAATGTGTTTAGTTTCCGACCATCAACTCTCGCGTTTGTAATATTCGAAAGAAAATTTTAAATAGACAGAACTATTTGTTCCCTTATTTTATTTAGTTACTAATACTTATAGTTTTCTGTAATGTTTCTGTGCATTTTAATATCTGTTGTAGTTCTTATTTGCATGTTTGTCCTTTTTATACTAATAAATATCTATCAAAACGGCAGTTCAGTCAAATCTGGTTAGACCAATAAGTAGATCCTGGGTACTGAGCTTATGTCCAGGGCAACCGGGATAATGCTAGGTTAAGATGAAAATATCGATCTATACTGTTCTAAGTAAAACTTGAAAAAAAAGAACAATCAATTAAGCGTTAATAGTAAAACAAACAAATGAATTCAAATCGTCGAACGCACCAGACACATGCAAATATTTTGCGCGTCAAAACCGTGCTTTTCATAGTAAACTGTACGGTTACCGATACGCGGAAAGCGGATACCCAATCAGTATGCAAGTCCCGGGACCTATTCCTGACTTACGCATACGTATTGGTGAAAATATCCGCACGTCATAATATCAGCCGGATAAATTTATCGTAAGTATACTTTCTAGATACCATATTTAATAATCTGTGCCGTTTTAAAATTTGAAATGTTTGAACTTACCTTAGAAGGTGACAATTATAGTGACGCAATATTCAGTGTTGAATACATAATGCGTTTAATTGAACATTATAAAAGACAATGTTTTAATTAGGCACGTGTTGTTTAACCTTCGGTTGGTCGCGCATCTATAATAACGTAGTTGGTCGCGTGGGGTTTTCAAAAACCCCAAATTTCATGAGCATACTAAACACTCAGAATTTATCATATTCTAATATATTTTATCATATTCTTATTCACCTATTTTAGATCAATGAAAATACTTAATTTTATTAAAGAAACATTTATTTATTATCCATAAAAACTTAAAACTACCAAATAGGAACTTAAATTTCAGTCTTCAACACATCCTAGTAAACAAAATAAAATAAAAATTTAAACTTAAACATTAATCTACTATTTCTTTTATTTTTGGTATTCTTAGAGATCAATCAACAACTTAACATAGAATTTGGGCATAGCCACCGAAAAAACATATAAACTTTGAGCAATTCAAATTGGACTAATTTTCCATTTGAACACAGTTAGTACATACTGACTTAGAATGAAGTGGGCATATATTTCCCTTACAAAAGTGACAAAAAGATTTAAATTTTCTGTCTGTTCTTCTGGGACAGTGTACACAACGCTTCTTCATGGGTACGAAACCACTTTCTTCTTGAGGCACTTCAACAGGACGGGGTATGAATCGTAAGATAAGCTGTTTCAATTCACGTGGCAAAGTTGAAATAGTGGCCCGCGATTGTAACTGAGGACGACATAATTCGAAAGCCAGGGTCTTCAAGAACAATTTGCGACTCATTCGGTTGTCTGGATTTACAATATCCAATATTATGTGAGCATTTACGGCTCCAACATCGAGAAATGTAAAAAACAACCTCAGCGGCCATCGATAGCAAACGCGTGCTACAGAGTAGGTCCCGATAAGTTTGTCCACCACATCCACTCCACCTTTGGTTTTATTATAAAATTTTATGATTTCAGGAGTTTTTTTCTCAGAAACCTCATCTATTTCTCCGTCATTGTGCATCGTTGAAAGCAGTAACACAGTCTTATCTTTCTTTGGGCAGTAGGAGAGCAAAGTCTTTGTCGGTTTATATCCAAACGCTGTAGAATATACTTCCATGCCTTTTCGCTTGAATTCTCCAGGAATTTCTTGTTTATTTTTTCTCACTGTTCCTACCATTGTCAAATTATGATCAGACAATAGTTGCTCAGCCAAAGGAATACTGGTAAACCAGTTATCCATTGTCACATTTCGTCCTGTACCCGATATTGGTTCGATCATTCTTTTGACGAGAGCATTTGTGGATGTATCTTGAAAGTAGGGACCTTCTGGCTGCTTGCCGACATATACTTCTAAATTTTTGGTATAGAATGTCACAGCGTCTGCCAGAGAAAATAGCTTTATGCCATACTTAGCGGGTTTGCTTGGCATGTATTGGCGAAAACGACACGAACCCCTAAAACTCTCCAACATTTCATCAATTGTAACATATTCAGTGTTCTTGTAATACGTCTTACAATTATTCACAAACGGCTCAAAAATCTGCCTGATTGGCGCTAGTTTGTCAACAGAGTTACGTTCTTCACGAGTGTAAATGTTGTCAAATCGGAGCACTCTCAGTAAAAATCGAAATCGTTGCTTAGACATAGTAGCGCGGCATTTGTCAAGCCCAGTGCCATCAGCCATCCAAATATCATCAATCAAAGTATGTGAAGATTTATGAATACCAATTAGATACATAATACCAATCAATGCTTTTATTTCAATAATATCGGTATCTTCGCAGTCACGTTGTCTCTCATATTTTGTCTGCAGAGATGCTATCTTTATATTAGTGCAATCAACTATATGCTGCAACATATCAAAGTCCCAAAATAAAAGCCAAGACTCGAATGGATCACTCACCTCCCGAGCAGCACCCTGTGGGCCTGATTGCTCCGTAACTATGTTCTGTCTCCTTGTTCTGACGGCTTGTGGATAATGTGTCTTTCTCCATTTGCAAATTGTTTTATAGTGGCCACTTCTGTCTTTCTTTTTGACAACATAAAAGTTTCGTGATGATTGATTTATCAATGGTTCATCATCACTATCACAATCATCTAAATCCATTTGTTGGTCAATGGGCGATTCTGAAGCATGTTCGTGGTCTAACGCTGAAGTTTCTGTATCGCCATCTTCACACTCTTGCTCCGAATCTGTATCGTGTTCACTTATTTCGTCCGGGTATATATTATTGTCATCTCCATCATCTTCACCGCCAATAACATCGTCATCCTCCTCTTCTAACCAGTTCAAAATACGTTCTTGTTGTCTAGCATCCATTATGATCACAAAATAAGCTAAAACAATATGAAAATAAACAATAAACCAAGCCCTAAAAAGTAAAATAAAAATAAAAATCAATTATTATTATACTTACGTGGTTAGTCGCGTGGGGTCCTTGAGAGCCCGCGCGCCAAAAACACGTGTGTATCTCACGGCGCCGGCGCGCACACTGAAGTTAGCGGCGATCTACGCCAACTATAGTCAAACTTAGGAAGGTACCTAACGTGTCGCGTTGCTATGCCATTTATATAAATAAGAAATTTGCAAATTAAAAACATCTAGGCTTTTAAAGACCCCACGCGACCAACCGAGGGTTAAAAGGTTTGGATTTCATCATTTGTACTTTTAGTACTTTTTAAAAAGGGGTTGTCATATTATTTATGTCTTGGATGATAAAAATTAGTCAACATTCTTATTATATGTGTGTTAAAATAGAATAGATGTCATTTCATTTAAAATCTTGCTATGGGACGTGATTATGGCATCGCTAGACTAGAAGGAAGTGCAGAAGCGTTTACACAAATCAGTCCTTGGTTATGTGTTGTCGTATCATTTGATGTAGAGATATTCCTTGCGACAGAAAACACGTAAAAAAGATGGTAACAGTTATTAATGCATGGTGATAGTCATATCAAGGAAGAGATACAATATAGCTTCGTTTTCTTCTTCTGTCTTCATTGAGTCCGCGTGATGGAATATAAAAAGAACCCCACATCTTATATCGCAAAATAGTTGCCTGGGCTCAAAATTTTAATGAAATGATAAAACTTTACCAATCAGCTCAAAATACAATTTTTTTTAAAAATATTTTTAAGATAGTAATGAATTACATAAACTAATCGGTGAGACAACATTATCAATCAGTATACTCTAAATCTTCAAATTTTTTTGTAATTACAAAAATAGTCAATATCACCCGCTCTCTCGAGTCTCCCCGTAAATAAATCTTGCGACATTGTCTAACCTTTGTTAAGTATAATTTACCGGATCGCACACTATCGCGTTGCCTACATCTGCAGGTTAATAGTGATTCTAAAGTCATGACATTTCGCATTTCCTATGAGAACTGCTTAATTACTTACTGGTGTGTTTATGTCTTACTTAGTTTACATTTAAATATCATTAACTATTTATTGGGCTACTTGAATTACTTCAAAATTAGTATCAAAAGTTACAGTTTTTACATTTGATAAGTACTTAAAACGAAAGAATTACAAAATTTTATCTGATCAGAAATCTTTATCAACCTTCTCCTTAATACTTAGCTTAGCTTAGTTTATCAAATCTTAATTAACTATCTATTTGTTTTTATGGTTCAAATGGTTCAAAAAGAAGGACTGATATAAAGTCAATTAAAACAGTCATTTAAATCTAAGGAATCATTATATTATTATCGTCAGCTCAAGAAAGTCTACTCCTGTTTTAAATTTTTAAGCGTGGCGAGAATTGGCAATACCTTCCTAATATGATGAAGTCTGAAATAAGCATGTTGAGTATTAAAAGGAACATTTGCCTCTAAATACATCTCAACAACAATAGGTAGAACCTTTCTGAATCAAGACAAACTCAACAAATGAACGAAACAAATCTTTATACCAATATAATTGATTTTACAAACCATTTATAAAGCGTTTTTGGAAAAATCATGTTCCAACAACTGCATAAAGTCCATATTACCTTGCAACTTGATCTCCTGCCAGTTATCGACCAAAGTGGTCACATCCTCAGATTTTTATTTTTATTGACAAAAGCTTCGGGCAACAATTGTCAAAGAATTGGACGAATCAAGTGTTGTCCATTTTTGTCGTACGTGACGGTTCGGCTCTTGTCAGTTTTATTTGTATGACGTGTAATGTCAGGGTTGATGCTACATTTTAGGCTGACTTTACATGTACTACGACAAGCAACAATGTCTTATAATGACATGCTTGCCTGCAAAAGGTGACAGAATAACCTCCAAATATTTCTTTTTTGTAGTTACTCGCGATAAACTGTGTAAATTTTCAGCAATACAAATATGCGTGAACGGAGGTATAGGAAATTTTAGCAATTTAATGGATCGACTGTTTACCCAAGAGGCGGTAAAGTACTCAATTGAATTAGTTGTTTGAAAACGTTCGACGCTTAATTTTTGATGCAAACAAATATGACCCGTATGAATTATGACTCTAACATTCACTGTTTAATGTACGCTTAACTGACGGTAGCTGGCGAAATCTTTAAGATTAAGAATTACTGTTATGTTATGTTATGTTAAATATGGTACAAAGTTTCTGCATACCCTCTTAAGTGTAATTATGTTCTTATACAATAGTGATAAACCAATAGAATGTCTGAATTATGTGGAATAATGTGCCTTCAATTTAATTTCCAAACGTTTCAATATCTTCATCTATAAAACAAAACCACTTTGCAAAACCTTTTTTGTTCAAGTCCAATATATTTTTTATTACACTTCACATGCAAAATTTCACCCCACACTACAAAAGTGTACACTAGTGTCAAATTTTCCGTCGTCCCCGCGTCCACTTACAGCAACCCTTCCAAAAATAAAACTAAAAAATAGAAAAAAAATGCCGAGGAGGGGACTTTAAAATCGTTATTATAATCTCGGACGCCATTTTGGCTAGGGCCTCGCCCTCCAATTTTAAATCTTTTCCGAACAAAAAACCCCTTTGATGTTTATGCATTTTGGCAATATCTCCCGCTCCGCTAGATTCGACATTTGTCCATTTCGAGGATTTCGTTGATGCATATTTTAGATTAAAACTTTAATACTCTGCCCTTCTATCCGTGCTGCACTGCCAATTGAAACGATTACAGTAAATCATCTGCTTTTATTAAAAAAAGACCTACAATGTCATCGTCTCAGTAAACTTTAACGGTTCTACACTATATCAAGTCGAGCCATAAAGTGCAACAATCAACACAACCTCCTATTAATCAACTCATTTCAAAGACAAACAACTCGAAAAGACGTGTGGGAAAACGTAACGTATCCAACCAACGCATTCCAAATTCGAATGAATCTGAAAGGCGAGCGAGATTTGAAAAGAGAATGAGATTTGAAAATAGAACACGCCATTAGGAACGAACACAATGGTCTCATTGGTTGATTTCAAAAAGGAACAATTTGTTAAACGTCAAATATGAACTTTTTTATTTCCGTTGTAATGAAACGCCGCTCAGTATGATGTCTAGTACATCTTTGAGTCTTGAGGTTTTTTGTCGGATCGCGCCAGTCGTTTTTCATTTGTTTTGTACATCCAACTCCGCCATACTTATTAATGTCAAAATTAAAATAAGAATCTTAGTGATTGTCAGAAGTGCCTTCAGCGACAAGATTATTACGTTATTAAGAGTCGTTCAACTGCACGCCGACCTAATTAATAGTCAATGACGTGAAATATATCATCTCGAGTGTGTTGAGGCTCTGGCTAGAAAAACAAATGACGGTGATGCGAGTAAAATAAATTAGACATATAACCTACCGAGGTTTTTTGCGTATTCTGCCTACAGTACTGTGTCTGTTCGAGCATTTAATTTTACTCCTTGTCAAACTTTCTATCTCCGAAACGTTTATCAGGTGATCACAAACACGAGCAATGACATGAAACTATCAATATTTCTAATAACATTTAAAAACAAAGTATATTAGTTTCTTATGCTGACGAGGCCGCTATATTAATCATTGGAACGAATTTCCGTGCACCATGTCATACGTAGTTCGTTTATTAAAAATGTGACGTATCAAGATCAACATCTCATAGAAAGAGCGTGATGGAGAGTTATAGACGCGTCTAGAGTGAACGAGATAGATATATGCTGACATTTCAACGGGTCATCAACCCTACAGGCGTCCTGCTCTAACGAGAATTCGAAGATTTGATTTGAATTGTTCCTAATTTGAAATATTGACTCGTTCGATTCGGGCTCGAAATTTTATTATGTACCGACAACACATTTTTTATTAACATGCTTCATTAAAATTTATGTATTTTTATATTGGGCTTCCGTTTGTTGTTTTTAATGGGTGGGGAATTAAAAAATAATAGTTACATGCCAAAAAGAGTTTGTTCAATTAATAAAGGCTGACAGTTGATAGAAATGAGTACTATGTTATCAAAGTCTCGAACTGGAATTTGAATTTTACAATATCTGTCATAGTCTATTTTCCAATTTCAAAACTTAGCTTACGTACAGAATCTGCGAAATCTACCAAAGCGTTTATAGTAAAACTCCTTACACGTCCTTACAAAAACATTTTTCCTGCTTTATTCTATTGTAATGAAGTAGGTATATCATTATCTTATTAGCAACTAGAGCGAATCGTAATAAATTATTAAAGGCAAGCCGAAAGCAGAAGTAGCTTGAATTTATGAACTATGTATACAATATATAGCAGGCAAATATAATTAATTGAGTGGTAATATAAACTAAATAATTTGTAAAATGTCAGCTGATATTCAATAGTCACATACAAATATGACTATGACTCACGACTGAGATACATAACACGTTCATAAGCCCGAATTAAAATGCAAGAACACATATCTATTCGAAACAAAAGCTACAAAAATGTTAAGCAGTAACTATAAGGGAATCATAAGCGGTCATAACTGGTTATTGAGATCCATTTATGGCGTTGTAATCCTATTGTACAGTCCTGCCTCTATAAGCGGTGTTCGCGTGTGTGTTTCTGTACGCACGCATTTTAAAATGTGTTCAATCATTAATTTCGGTCGGTAATTGAAGAAGTTGCGATCTGGGCCCGCAAAAAGACGGCGTTTCTCCGAATTCGGCCGAAGTATTAAAGTGTACCGATCCGATGACGGCTCAGACATCTCGAATTTATACGTTCATAAAATTCTTTTGTCAAATTTACGCTGGAGTTCCGAATAAAGTGGCCGCGGCAGCGCACCCGCCAGATTCTTTACCGAAACCATCGTCTACGACCTTTTTCTGACAGTTATTATGTTCGAGGACGCCTAAAAATATTTTTGCGCTTTCCAATAACGATGCAGCAACACCGGCCGACGCAGATTCTCATGACGACGAAACAATAAAATCAATGCCACCTAAATGAAAGTCGCACCGACATCCTATAGATAATTACACCGAAAAAAAGTATACACCGAAAACGCATTCATCATTTATCTGGGCCCGGTATCGGCTACTTGGACAGTCCAGTTTTCTATTATTCATTAGCTCATTGTTGCGTTGCGGACGACTGTGCTGCAACGACCTGAAATTCGGTAACCGCCTTTACATTAATAATTACTTCTCAAAATAATGCTGACTTTGATGCACGACTCAGATAAGAGTCCAGTACGGTCGGCATAGCTACCAGATATACGAATTACGGACGCGTGCATTGTCACAGAGCAGCTGAAACCAGTAGTACAACTGGTCGGGCCTTCTAAAACGAGTCAATTACACATCAGCGCTGTCAGCTAAGCTTTACATCTCCGCGGGTCGTCTGGCCGCTTTGCAGCTAAGCTATGACTATTTCGTAAATTGTTGCATCACTTAATTAATTTTACGCGGTGTCCGGATCGATCACATGGGATTTCGGCCGCCATAGATGAAAAGATCTTTGTTTGTTGACGTGACGCGTACATATGTACGTACAATACGCACGAGTGACGTAACCTTTGTTTCCGTTGACAGCTGTGACATAACTGCCTTATGCCGTGGGTATTATGATTAATGATATCAATCCTGTTGGGTCTTAAAATAATGCTTAAGTGTTTGCAACACTACACACTGTGTTTAATATCTCGAATTGATCACCACGATTTCTTCGGCCACTAATCAACTAAATTCGTATTGGTCATTAGTAAAATTAATTATTGGTGACTAATTAAACATTCTTCAGTTGTAGACGTAGATGCTATAGATAATTGTTTATCACATACTCATTATTCATGTATTGTAATGAGATGAAGATATTTTGTGTCGTTGATCAAACAGTGAAATGGTAAGTAGAACGCATGCCTCATTACAGGCAGGCTAATCAAAGAATATCTGATTACATTAGTATACCATTTTATATATACAGAAGTATTAGCCACCTCTAATTTCGAAGAGCCTGCCAGATAGATAATATACAATCAGGTCAAGACATATACCCATATTACACAAAATTTGTATATTCTGTGTGGATATCGAACCAACGATACCCACGACGCCCCTGCTGAGCACGGATGTTCTCACAAGAACCATGGTGAGAGGAATTCAGTCTCAGGTCATAACGTGCACCCAGTGCTGATTGGCGAAGGAGCTTTTCATAAGAAAAGGTACATCAATCATCCTTTAATCTTTATGCAATTCTCAAATATAGTACTTAATTTATGAATAAATTTGTTTCAACTAAATGTAATTAAGAGGTTATTTTGCTATCCCTACAGAAACCACGTGCTCACTACAGTCGCTAGCGGCGGCCATTAGGGGCGAATATAAAGATTTTTGTCAACATCGATCGATACAAAATAACATTCGCTAAATTAATGCAGCGAACACTGAGGTCGATTTGCATAATCATTTATTTACACTTGATAAATAAACCTTTACATTAGACTTGTATTATATTGTTTACAGAAGTCAACAAACATTCATTAATTTTGGCACTATTTGTTTCAGCAGGATTCGCCTAAAAGATGTCGCTCTGAACGATAATGCCTTTGCTTCTTTTTTTTAATATGTTTCGTATTTGTGAGCAATAAACTGCATATATAATTCTATTTATAGTAAAATTTTATCCTGGTTTAACTATAGAATGCTGTTTCAGCTGAATCAAATTCAGCTGAATCTGGTTAGATCAGTAAGCAGACACTGGGTCCTTATCGTAAGTCCTGTGCACAAACGGGATAGGTACATAATAAGGTAATGTCGTTCCTTAGACAAATTTGAGCTAAGCTGTCACGAGGTTGTCTACACAAATAGCGTACGGATATTTACACAGTACTTTCAAAGTAAAAAGCACAGTTAGCAAAAAAGACCACATGACATTTTAATGATAATCTTTGCCGTGATTGGGCTTGCTTAATAAAACGGAGAGTATAAATATCATTATTAGTATTATTAGCCAGGTAGATTAGCCTGAGGCGGTAGCGGTATTACTACCGCTCCACATACCCGGTCTGTCAGATTTCTATTAGAAATTCGGCTTTGACGGAAAACGGTAATTTCGTAGCGGCCATTATCGGGTCGTTTACATCTTTTTATTGTTCAATAAAAAAACATTTCAATTACTTTTAAAACGTAAGGATACGAAATTAATACGACTTTTAAATTACTTATAAAAAGTTTGTGAGATTATGTAATTTTATGCATGAGTGTCAGTTTGTGATTGCAAAACAACTTTTTTTTGTATTAGAAGACATTTACTTACAAGTAATATTTCTAACTGATCTCCGAAACGGCTTGACCGATTTTGATTAGATTTTCTCTAAAACATTGCTGATTTTATTAAAAATAACTTAGGACTTTTTTTCTGAAAATATCTACGATAGCCTGAGATTCCATCGATGTCGAGATTCATAGATAGATAAAGTAAACTCCCGGCACTCAAACAGAATTTCGGTAAATAACAAAAAAAAAAATTTAAAAAAAAGGTCACAAAGTAAAATCTATATAGTACACATAAAGTAATAATAATAGGCAAACACTTATAAAACAGTACCAATTTACACGAAATATAATTTACATATTTAAAATTAATAACACAAAAGATCATGTTATATTGTTTATTCAATAATTTCAAGAACATTCGAAAGTATTGTCAACATTAATATTGATTTTACCAATTATTGTTCTTAAACCATAGTGTCAATACTCAAAAATGTAAAGCCATGTAAATTAACGCTTTAAGTGTTTGTCTTTGGTCACAACACTCGAAAACGGAAATAAATATTCATTTTGAATTTGGAAGCAACACCATTCTTTCGTACTTGACTCTCGCGGTCAAATGAGTGACTATTTATTTTTCTTTATGGTCAGTTCTCAGAGTTTTCAAATAAAACTATTTCACGTCAGGAATTTTCGATTTTAAGGTGATTTAGTATCATTTATCATTAACACCGTTTATCCTGTTTCTTTATAATAAAAAACATTTTGTCTTTTATTTAGGTAGACAGATTTGATTTAGGTAAACTAAAGTATAATTAATGACTTTAATGGCTTTAAGAGTTGGCATTTAAAGAAACTTAATTATCTTATAGATAGGTTAAAGTTTCGTCTTCATGATACTGTAGATTCGCTATTACTTTATTAAGAATGAGAAAAAATATGAATGTTCTAATCATATATACATGCAAGTATTGCTTATCTACATTTATTCATTTATTTTGTGTTATTTTAAGTTTATGCGTCACTCAGGTACTCTATTGTTAACGAGCTCTTGGTTTAACGAGACCATTTTGTTTTTTTTATCCATGTTTGGTAATAAATTATAGATATATATTGAATAATACGCCCTCATCAATATATATTGAATCAGCATAAGCCACAAATTTTAAAGAACCACAAGATACTAGTAGCGTTCAAAGAATAAAGTAACGAAGCAATTCCAGTAGGTGAGTTGATTCAAACGAGAAATAATTCTAAATATCGTTATAATAATTGCTTATTGTACCAAACTCTATCGAATTGTTGCTAGCAGCACGCGTCGCGTAACAGAAAAAAAATAACCCGTTCCACATTCAAATTTCGAATTTGAATATGTAGGTACGCGATTGTCATTGGCTGACAATCAATCATTACAATTTTCGAATTTCGAACGACTCGTGACATTTGATTTCAATCAGCGCTCGGAATCCGTATGCGACAAACTTTTTCTACGATCGAACTCGTTTTTTGTTTTTTTTTCTTTAAAATATTCTTGAAACGGAAATTATTACTTAGTATTGATACTATAATTTTTTTACTCCCGTTTGATAGGTCCAAAATATTGATCGTGTTTTTTCACTACTTTATTATGTTGTTTATGAAACTTTTATCCAGTGAACCACTTGAAATGCATGGAGCAAGTGTAATATTAACAATAAATAATTTGTTATTATTTTAATTATTAGCTTCATATACAATTTTCTTTCCTTTGCATTATTTTATACGTACCCTATGGAGCGGATAAGGTGGTTAAAGAGGGTGAATGAAATTGTAAATGCTAGGATCGTAGCAAGTGGAAGGATGTGATCCCTGCCTACCCATACTGGAATATGGCGTGGTAATATATCATCATCATTACAGCTGTATGTAGTCCACTGCTGAACATCAGCCTCCCCAATGGATTACTTTCTATCGGGGGTTATTTGCCCATAATCACCACACTGGGCAGGCGGGTTGGTGATCGCAATTCAGGCCAGTACGCAGGATCGTTCTTCATCTACGTGTTCCCCCATTTAGGAGGGACCCCCTGGCCGCGGTTTCGATGTACACAGGATGACGCTGCTGCTCATTATCCGGTGAGATTTCTCTGTGTCAACTTTTACGACTCCCCGTGAGATGAGAGGGGGGTGGCACTATTCTAGCTCGATACCACAAGGCACCAATAACATCTATGTGATAATCAATAGTCCATTATTTAAATTTAATTCTTCTTAATCCACTTTACTAACTTAAACAAGAATTACATGCTTTAAAGTATCAATACTTTTTTATCCAACTAATCCGTTAGAAGTACCTACATATTTTTTCTTAAAAATGTTTTTCTTCAAACTAAAGAAAGCTTAATATAGTTTGAAGTACTTATTCTCCGTTCAAAGGGTTCAACACAAGTAATCCAATATTTAAGTACTACGCCAGAAGCAACTGTTCAAAAAGCCATATGTTTATCTTATAATTACTCGGTTGTGCATGTGTAGGTGCGTGTGTGTAATTAATGTATGGATGTATGGAAATAGTAGTAATATACGTTTTGAAGTGTTTTCTCTATAAAATAGTCGAGTGGCTGGGAACGGCTGGGGCAATGGCCTCCAACTGAATTTGGGGATCGATATGGTTATTATTAAATATTACTAATGTTTGATAAAGATTCACTTGGAATATCCTTGTTTATTTTTATACTAGGGTACGCTAGGAATTCGTATACAAAACTATCAGGAATTACAGTTAATAGTTTTTGAATCATTTTCTTGTTAATTAAGCGTACTGGATGAAGCAGTTTGGTTAATTTTTGATTGATAATAATTATTAATCCACTCGCCAAAAACTAAAAAGAGATATTTAGGCAATATTCCAGAGCATTTATTTCAGATACTAAGAAAAAATATTTTATTGAACATTTTATACAGACATTAACATTATGTATACATATTTTTTGTATAAACCTAAAACAAACCCAAGCAACAAATAATACACCAATATTATTGTTTTTTAATAAAATCCTTTTCTAACAGTTTTTTTAATTTTATGCACGGTCATTGCTTTCCAATTCCATTTAGTCTTTAAATATTTTTTAAGTGTATAGGGCTCCTATCGACATCTGAAAAGCCCAAGCCAATCTTACCTCACTTGCACCTGCTGATCAACGGACGAGGCTCTGGCGAACATATAAGTTCCCGGTAAGCGGCAATAGGCTCGCCACCTACTACGTTGGACCTAAATATAATTAGCGCAACATGGGCGTATAATATGCCTCTGCTTACACCTTTGGGGAAACAGACGTGATCGTATATCTGTATATTTTTTATTATTCAAGAAATAAAAACATGTTAACATAAGTCATTCCACTCCACTTATTTTAATAATTATATGTCAAAGTATTATTGAAATCATTTTGGGTCATTTTGGTGCATATTATAGTATTTTTAGTCTCTTTTAGTTTTAATCACTAATTGTATTGTAATATGCACAAATAAATGATAATATAATTTTATCTATCGCAATTTGGGTGCTACCATTAGATACGACTGTATATTAATACTTTGGACAGTACACAATAAATAACTTATCCTCACTTTACACTTTGCGCTTTGACATTGACATCTTGTGAGATAGTGATAGTCGTCTTGCTAGAAGTAAACGTGTTTTAAGTTAATTTTTTTTATGAAATACTAGTGACATGCCCATGCTTCGCTTTAGTTTTTGTTACATATTTTACACCTTGGGTTACATTATTGAAGATTTCATAAGGATCCCTAATAAATGTAGTCTATGTTATTCAGGAATAATGTAGCATACCAATGGTGACAGAATATTTGATATCGGTCTACTAGTTTTTGAGTATAATCATTACAATCATTCGAACATATAAATATTTCTTCTTAAAAATATTAGTATCAATATTATGTGTTTAAAAAGCGTTTATAGACTAGCTAAGATTTTTCGTTTCTATGTAGTTATAATAACAATAGCTGTTAGTGTTTATTGCTCCCAAAGTGATGGCTTCGATTCCCATACAAGACAAATCTTGTTTATAGTTTAA
This sequence comes from Musotima nitidalis, assembly GCA_949126915.1. Taxonomy (NCBI): domain Eukaryota; kingdom Metazoa; phylum Arthropoda; class Insecta; order Lepidoptera; family Crambidae; genus Musotima; species Musotima nitidalis. The sequence continues at coordinate 5,021,540 of OX421439.1, read as the reverse complement.
TACAAAATTATAATCTACAGAAAAACATTCCCAAATTTCCACACCTTTGACAAATTTTAATAATTCTCTAGTTATTGATTATTATGATTCAGCGATCTACTGAACCCTGCACTTTTAAGCGACACACGCTTGACAATAACTTTTATTTCCCTCCCGCGTTATAATAACAGCACTGTTTACCAAACCGCGCCTGTTGCCTGTTTCTGTCCCTTTTCTTTATAAATGCATCTGTGTCTATCCCTTTTTTCTTTATTAATGCGTCTGTCTATGTTTCCCAGTAATTTCCATTGCTCTGCCGGAAGTTCTCTTTTATCTGTTTTTGGAAAGGTAAATTATTTTACAGGGTAAAATATGATTGAAGAATTGTACTAGTATAAGGTTTACTTGAGTTCACTGAGGTTATTAGGTGGTCGGAAACGATAATCGAAGTGAAGCAGTGTTAATAAAGGGCAGTCCTTGGATGGGAGACCAATTGTGTGGTATTTGACATAAAGCAATTCCGTGCTTCGGATCGGTTTGTTGAACTGTTGGTCCTGCTTATAGTACGTGATAGTAAGGTAAATGTACGTAATTCCGGAGTACTAAGGCATTCTTGTCTTTGCTAGCAATTTCCAGTAAAGCAGAAAAAATCAGCGAATTGAAGTTAGTTTAGTCGTAAAAAGAGGTTTTCAGAGAAGAGATTGTTATGTAACACTACTGTATTTAAACTATTTTATAAAAGTAATCGTAATTTTTCTGGACCTAGTAAATGTCCGTTATTACGGTATAAAATTTGACTCTCCAGGTAATTCCGTAAATGGGTGCTGGTAATTCCGGCATATGCAGAAAAATGCCGTTTTTCTGCAGGATTACATGAAATATGAAACATAAATTTAATGTGACGTGTTCTAAATAAAACAACTTTATTTTATAAGTGTAGGAAAACAGTTTATTTAAATTTTTAGATACTTATAGTAACTTTAAACTTTCATGAATCAAATTGAACTTACTTCTAGCACGGTTTAGTGAACTATATTATATTCATTTATTTATTATTATTTATTAATATATGAAATAATCCGTTTATAAGTCTAAAATTTAATCATCAGTCTATATTTATATTTTAGGTACTTATAGTAACTTTGTACTTTCATGAGCTCAAAATGAACTTACATCGATTTAAATTAGCAGGGTTTAGCGAACTATATTATATTCGTTTATTTATTTATATATGAAATAATCCGTTAAAGTCTATAATTTAATCATCACAGTCTAAACATTGAATAGAAAATACGCCTCTTTTATTTACCGCCATAGGAGCGTTCATTTTTTTGAGAACTTCTTTAGCGTCGTATATTAAAATGTCATCTTTTTCAGGCCAACGCCAATTCACTCGCCCACTTGGCTCGAAACCGCTCATGGTCATAGTTTTTATTTTATATTTTGTTTCAGATGCATCGTGTATAACTTCCATTACTACACCCGGAAAATTTTCTCCTTCATAAATAATTATAACATAATCTCTTGGAGTTATTTTCAACGAGTTAGAATCAATCCTTTCATCTAAAACTATAGCTGGTGTTTCAATTTCTCTATTTTTTGTTGTTGTTCTCGAAGGACCAGGTTCATTAATTTGGTCTGGAACTTTGGATGACTTCTTTTTGTTTCTTTTTACTATGTTCTTCGCCTTTATTTTTTCTTTAGCTTTATTTTCACGGTCTTGTTTTCTTATTTCTTTTTGCTTTAGCTTGTTTTCTTTTTCTTCTTTAAGCTTCTTTTCATATGCAATGTATTCATCAGCAGTTCCTATAATGGGAGCCAGTTTTTTTTTAATAAGTATTTTACCTTTACTGGTAGATGGAGTTTCTGGCCACAACAAAGCATTTTTGAAGGGTGTGGGAAATGCAGATGTCTTGGAATTTTGAGAATTTTCGCTTTGATCTTGAGTAGCGGAATTTTATTCAGTAACGGAATTCTGAATATTGGAAGAACTATCTTCATATTTTTTATTATTCTGAGACGTCGAAATCGGAGACGATTCCAATGTATCATCAGCAGACTCAGTCCTGCTGACTCTTGTTTTTTGTATTTTTTATTAATTTTGTCATGCAAGGTATGTTATATACCTTAGATGCACGATATATGGTCATGGATCCATTTTTTATATCCTCTAAAGCTTTGGCGAGGTCCTCGTTGGAGTACTTTTTGTTTGACATTTCGACCTGTAAAAAAATTAAAATGCAGTAGCTCACTCAGGTACTTCTATATCTACCGTAATAAGAGACACAACCAAAAACAGTGTAGGTAATTGCGGTAATCAGATTAACATAAATTTCTAACGAGTAACTTTTCTGAACAACATAAAATGACTTGAATTGTATAGGAATGCAATCATACTAGTAATAGGTACCAAAAAATATACTGGAAGATACAATTAAATTAAACAAATTAATGATTTTGTACCGATGTTATTTGTGACGAATCTGTTTAAAGTAAAAAAAAATGTTTTCTCTTTACACACGTATTTCATAACTTAGAGAAATAAAATCGTAATACGTAATTTGATTCCAAGAAACTATGTTATATATTAGACCTGTAACAGCTTTTTTTGTTTACTTAACTCATCTCGTTTCTGACAAATTACAAAAAACAAAATCACATTCCTTTCCTCTATTCCGTAATTGTTACGTAATAATGGACACGGTTGGTTTTTGGTGTAGGTAATTCCGGCAATCAGAAAATTTCAATTAACTCGCTAAAAACTAAATGAAGTAACTTGAAACGTTAATCAATCAGTTTGTTTTGAAACCCTTAAAAATAATTACATTACTTAGTTATGAAAATACTTACATATCACTCGCAATATCCTTATGAAAATCCGCGCGGTAGCTTACGCGTGCGCAACACACACACTACCTTTATGGCGGTTTGGCGCAGACTGACCGAGGGAGACGTGACAACTGAGCCGACGATGGTTACAGTTCTTTTTAACGTGTGTATTTGACGCTCTATTGTACATACTTTATAGATAATTTTAAAACTTTTTGATACAATTAGAAGTTTTCTTATTTTTAGGCCTAAAACGAAAACTTACGGAATTTCGTACACTTACGTAATATGGTACATCTACCTTAGTTAAGTGAAGTTAAAACCACATTTTCCTCTAAATCTGCACTGGATTCATTTGCTCAGTAGTGAGACGTAAATGAGCAGAGATGTTCCTCCTTCTCAATGCTCATGGATTAAAAGTACAGTTATAATTAGTCAATCATACAGTTTCCTGCTACCTATAACAAAAAATTTATAAAATAAAGATAAAAAATAGATTAATATTATATAAGTAGTTATACAACCTTTATCATCGTCGTCTATTTAATAAAAAACCTCTTAAAGACAATAATGATTAATCGATATAAGTTTTAAAAAAATAACCTAAAAAAAATACAAGTTTGTGTTTACCACAATCCATTTTTCATTCGCTTATTCCAAAGCGTAGGTATCTATTCAAAAAAGGTAAAAGACAAATTGTTTATTACGGAAACGTTTTAAAACGGACCAATTTGTGTGTGAATTGCGATATTTGACCAGCACAGGCGGCTGTAGTCGTTAATCTTGGCTGATCCGAAAATGTCGGATTTGAAAAATTGAGTGCTATGCCACGCCGCGTTGTGACGCCGCGTCGAGCGGTTAAAAGAGTTTGGAAATTTGAATTTGTTGGCGTTGGAAAATCGAACTTATTTTTATAAAAAGTTTTTAATTTCATTTAAATAATTTGACGATTTAGAAGTTTGATAATTCGAATTTGGAATCACGTTCTAAACTTTTTAACTGCAAATGATAATGCAGTGCTTTACACTTCTTTTTGGCACAAGAATAGCTTTTGAAACTATTTTAAATTAATTTCCTTCTAATATATTTTTTTGTTAATCGTTTAAAAGCATTAATAACATTTTATAATATAAATCGTATATTTTTAAATAATTATGAAAATACCACTCAATAATTTAAAAAATTTAATCGACTACTTTATACGACTTATATAGAAGTATATAGCAATTAAA